>JARJIL010000002.1:105745323-108321990 GCA_038502395.1 Dittrichia graveolens
AGAAAATATTCATTTGATATAAAAAATCTCAAAAAAACAATGTGAAATTATATGATAATTACCTGCATTCCCTCAACGCCACTAATCCCGATGCCGATGTCAGCTTCTTGAAGCATTCCAACATCATTTGCCCCGTCACCTATAGCTAGAGTCGTTTTTCCGGTGCCCTCTTTTACGAGTCTCGTAACCTGCGTTGAGTTCATGCTTTAGTTTCTAAATTGATCATAAAAGATTTTGTTACCCTACCGGTATTTGACCATTTCTTGGAGTAACAGAATCTTCTATAAAAAACACTTCTCCTTTTACAGAAGCTTCCGTTACTCCACTAGTGTAAGACAATTATCAAGGAATCGAAAACAGAATATGAACTAACCAGTGCTTTCTGTTTAGGTGAGGAACGACAGCAAATAACCGATGCACACCCAACTGCAAGCTCCAAGAAGGTGTTCTTAATGTCATCGTGTAAAGCATATGCAAGAGATTTTCCATCAATAATTAGTGCAAACGGGTCGGAGGTTCTGGTTGTAAGCTGAGCCTTTCCAGCTAATATCTGCTTCTTCACACTTTCTTTTGAAACCTAAAAGGGCAAAATTAATTGTCAATTCCAGCCAAAATATGTGCACAAACGATAGAAAGTTAAACAGGAAAAACATGGATGTACACTCACCTTGGCAATTACATGTTTGTCACCGGCTTTTTCTGCTGCAATGATTTCTGGGGACTCCAAGGTTATTATAATCTGTTCCATTCCTTGTCTAAGCAAACTACAAGCGAACCTGCAATAAAGAAATGTTTGTTTTTTTAATATCAGACGCAACAAGAAAACTTTGACATTATTTATTGGGTGTTTGGCATTGTGTTGTGGCAGTGATTAGCAGATTATTGGGTTTCCAAAACGCAGGTAACCAGTTTCTAGTGTTTGGATACAGTGGAACTGATTTTGATTATCTGAATAATTAGTTTAGGACTAACTGCAACAAATCTGATTCTGATTATTGGATTGTTTAGGGGTCATTTTTACATGTAAATCTTTAAATAATCACACTTTTGTCAAATACTATAACAATTATTATCACAATTTCAAACTGCAGACCGAACCCAAAAACTCCTGCACCCCGTTTGTAAGATTTGAATTATTTGATTCTGATTGTTCCATATCACATAACCATGTTCAAAAGAAAATGCCAAAACAAGAAAGGAAAAAAGAAGACAAAACTTACCCAATATTGATTGCTGTTTCCATTTTATCACCAGTGAGAACCCAAATCTTGATTCCTGCTTGAGCAAGTTTGTCAATACATTCAGGTACCTGTAAAATTGAGTAAACGAGATCACAAAAACCGCATTAAATACCATTCATTAGTCCCAAAAAAGATTCAAAAATGCTGTTCTTGAATTGGAAAACTCACCCCTTTCTGGAGTTTGTCCTCAACAGCTGTGGCACCAAGAAGTATCAAATCTTTTTCAATTTCTTCAGTTGCTTCATCAATCAAATCATCTCGATCTGCACTAACTGAGTTCTTGGCTTCTGTGAATTTTTCATTGAACTCTTTGTATTCTTCCTCACCGAGTTCACGATAAGCAAGAATTAAGGTTCTTAAACCTGCATCAGCATACTCATTCACATGTTCTTTTGTACTCTTTTCAAATTGTCTCCCATTTTTCGCAAGTCTATCAAACATAACACTGAACACAATTCAAAAGAAAACATTAGAACACGAACAGCAGTTACTACTAATAGAAAAAAGACTGGTTTATTGTGTTCCTTACCTGTCGGCGCCTTTAGATAGTAAAAGTAACTTTCCATCCTCGTCCCTAACAATAACAGACATTCTCTTTCGTGCACTGTTAAACTCTAAAACGTTCAAAAGCTCGTAAGTCCTGCAAACAAACAATACGAAGATTATCATTTATGAAAACCTAACTCAGATATGATACTATGAGTTGCCTGAAACAAGTAAAACGTAAAAAAGTTGTTACCTTCCGAGTTCTTTTACATGGAAATAAAAAGATTATTTTTAACAAAAACCCAGTTCAGATTTCATATGTAAAGTTACTCAAAACAAGAAAAAGGTGAAAAAGTTATTATTACCTTTCGACTCTTTTCTTGGAAACCAGATCTAACTCCGTAAAAGAAACGGTTGTTTGTGTCCTTTGGTAGAACTCGAACCCAAGTTCTCTTGCAGCAATAACAAAAGCAGCCTCATCAGGCGATTCAGCTTCATATGTAACCTTTCCTGTTTCTTCATCAACATCAGGTATAGCAGTGTGACAGATTGCTAATAAACGAAAAAACTTCTGAAGCACATCTGAACGTGGTTCATGAACCCAGTAGCCATTGGTGACCCTTTCATCTTCAAAATTATAGCCTTTAACAGATAATGTAGAATCACTATCATTAGGATCATCAAGAAGTTGATCTCTACCATTAACAATCAATGGAGATCCCATTCGTTTAGCCATAGCTCTCTCAACTTCTGTAACACCACGCCCATAAGCCGTTCCTGCTATTGAACACTTAATGAACTCCATTGAGTTACATGTTAAAGTCCCGGTTTTATCTGACAAAATGGTGTTGACTTGACCAAGTTCTTCAGTCAGATTCGATGTTCGAGCATGAGCTGGTTTATCAGCTTCTTCATAGTACATATGAATATCATTGTTGATAAAAATTGTCTGCAATACTTTCACGATTTCTATTGAAACATATAAAGAAATCGGTATCAAGTAGCTGTACAGTAACAAAGCTGTGAGGAAGTGATAAATTGCTGCAGCTGGAGCTCGATTTGGATCAAAAAAGATATCTGATCTGTCGGGTGCCAAGTACCATCTTTTCTGTCTATCACCGTTTAAATCTCTTTTTGTCATGATCCCAAAATAAATAGATCCAAGAAACGCCATTAGAAACAAGATAAAGAACAAGAAATAGATAATACTATCCATTCTTCTTTCAATTCTACTTCTTTTTGAAGGTGCATCTGTTGAGTTTTGAATCACTTTTGTGTCATGACCTGTGAAAATCACAGCACCGTAGATGTAATCTGTGTTTCTGAGCTTTGAATCTCTTAAAAGAAGCTGTTGAGGAGAAAGTGCATACTGTTGTTCTTGATACTCCATAGTTCCAACAAAAGTATACAAACTTGCATTTGGGTCTTCACATTTAACAGTAGCCCTGAAGTTACTAAAACTTGAATCATCATGAATCATAGAAGTTGCCTCCAATGATTGTTTTAGCTTCAAATTGGTTTCACCATCTAAATTCATGGTCTCAACATAACAAACAGCATCCTCGTAGCTCGATGAAAGTAACAGAAGATCAGCTGGAAAGAATTCATCTTTTTCTACCTTCACTACGTCTCCTACTCTTAGTTTTTTCCATTCTCTAGATTCAAACACTCCACCTCCTCTATGAACTTTGACTTTTCGGTTATTGACCTCATGGTCCTAGAAGAAAATAAGATTTCAAAAATATATATTTAAATAAATTAATACTTTCAAACTGATTTTTTGCAGAAAAAATTCAAATTAAAGAAAATAAAAGGCTGGGAAAATCTCTTATCATCAATCTATCACCTTTAAGATCTATCATGATTCTCAGTAAATAAACAACATATTCAACCTTAGAACTTTAAAAAGACTGGTCAAAAGCCACAAACAACTAAAGATTTGAACTTTAAAATTAAATGGATCTGACAGAAGTTGAAGAAATTTATGAGTATGAGCATACCTGCTGTTGTCTTTGCCAATCTTCAATACCTTCTTTGACCATGGTAGCACCAATGACAACTATTAAGGGGAGGATAGCACTAACTGCAGAGTAAGGAGCGAGGTCTGTAAATGATAGAATCCCAGTAACAAGAAAATAGAAATTTGCAACTCTTCGAAACTGCTCAAACAATGATTTTGGCAAGAAAGTCATTGGTGTATACTTGGTTGACCGGACATAGTTATCTGCGTAATTTTGACTTGAAACCTCTGATACACCTGTTTCATTGCAATAAACAACTCTTGAAAACCCAGGACCTCCAATCTGAGAATGATCATCATCAAATCTACTTCTTCCACACTTAAATGAGTAGATCTTGCTAAAATGCAACCTCCTTTTCCTCCCTGTAACCATTCTTTTTTATTTGTTCTATGATACTTTCTGAAGGAAAACTACAGAGTTCTTTCAAGAATTCTTGTTTTTACAGATACCCAGATGGAATCCCTCAAAAAAACAACAAAAGATTGGTGCTTTGCACAGTATCCAACTCGATTAAATTAATTGAGTTCAAGCAGAAAGCTCAAAGCCCCAGTAATTAAATAAGAAATTCAGTAGAACCCAGAAATGGGAACTAATGAAAATAGAAGATAAAAGAAAGAACAAGTGTACAACAAATTTTAATAAATCAAAAAAACCAGCTGTCTAAAATCCTCAAGATTTCTTGAAATTCTACAAATCTTTTGTATAACAAATAAAGGGAATGATCAAAGAAGAAATGAAGAAAAAAATAAAGGGTATTCTAATAATTGGGAGGCTAAACATAAAGTGTGTGTATATATATTTGGAATCACAAGCAGAGAGGGAAGAAGGAAAATGTAAGGAAAGAAGAAGGTGGTTCTATTGTTTGATTTTTTCTTTGAGCTCGAAAGGTTTGAACGAAGACTCAAATGATGGATCTCCTTCTCTGTCCCTTTCATATTTTGACTTTAATAATGTACAAATTTTGATTAAAGAATGAAATATTCAATTATTTCCAACTAACACAGAATAAACAAACCCAAGAACAATTAATATAATTACAAATCAATTTGATTGTATTTTACAGAAAAGAGAGCGAGGAAGCTTCCACAGAACCGAAATTAAAAGAACTACAACTATTCAAAGAGGGTTTTTTGATTAATTTTCTCAATTAAATTTCAACAATTCACACACTCGTAGCTATATACCTTCATTTAATAACCCAAATTCAATTAATTCTGATTGAAAATTTATACCTATGGCCTGAGAACTGTCTCCTCTCTCTCCCCTCTTTGGTTCTTGATAAAGAAGCTTTAAAGGACGAGAAATGGATCTTTGAATTGTGTACAAATGTTTTTTGAAAAAATTAATTTGTTACATTATATTATTTGCATTTTATACAAAGTACTTTTATGTAATCAGCATCATGTTAGAAGCTAATTAGGGAATTGGGATAAAAAAATTAATAAAAATTATAAGTAGGTTTAATAATTATTGTAAAGTGCAAGTCTTGTCTTTGTCCACAAGGAAACAAAGGTGGTGTTCTAGATGGCCTTCATTTTATTAGTCTTTATAGTAATTGCGTCAAAGCCAGAAATTTGAAGATGGTTAGATCCATTTCTACTTCAATAAATCCCACGTTTTGCCAATTCATGGATTCCATGCGGACCGCCCCTAATTTATTTAATTTTTCCTTTTTTTTGGTTTTCGTTAGAATATAACTTTTACTTTTCATGCTAACGTTTTCTTTAATTAACTTTACATATTAAAAGATATATAAATGCTTTAAGTCAGGACTGTAATTGAATCGAGCAAACACTAACATGACTTCTTTGTATTCGTTCGTTTAACGTTAGCTGAATAATAATAAACATCACAAATAGACTTAAAACACTTCATTCATGTTCGTTTGTTTAACTAATTAACTCTTTTCATATTTTCCCTGACAAATCCTCATACTCATTATGCCTAGCACCAAAGTCCAAGAAGACATGCTCGAACATTAATCTATGAAACTAAGTTGATTTATTTATGTCCACACAATAATCCGTCATCTAATAAAGTATTTTCTTCTCCCTCTAGAATGTATCGCCTAACCACCTAAGTAACAAATTAAATCCTTGAAATTTGAAGTATCAAAAACCGTTAACCTAAATCCATAATTGTTAGGGATGGTAAAATAACCTGAATCAGACGGGGAAAATTGAACCAAACTAGTTTCGGGGTCGGGTCGGGGATGAACATTTTCGAGTTAGGAGATTTTTCGGGGCTGGGGCACACTATCCCCCTTGCCCCGCCCCGTCCAATTCTCCCTCCTTCAATTTGATTGTCTACCCATGAATTCCTTACATGCACCATGCCACACTCAATCCCCCCATGCTCTTCATCAATGAATTCCATTATCCAAAATGAACGGCCAAGATTGATTCTCGCAGTTCTTGTACGAAAAATAGTTCTCATTTGAACCATCCCTAATAATGTGTATAAATTTATATGTTTTATATATTTGGTCTTTGGAGAGTACAAAAATACTTCACTAACATGTAGACATATAGTTCACTGTTTTTGATTAAGTAATGGCGTTTCGTTTAAAACAATCACAAGAAGTTTATTATGTTTTGAAGATTTGTTGACCGTTTGTTTTCAATAGCAGCCACCATTTTAGTTTTTTCTAGTATTTTTAGTCGGATCGGGTTCAGGTTTTATCACCGAATTTCGGGGTTGGGTTTGACAAACGCCCCGATGGGATACCCCAAAACAATCCCCAACGAAGAACAGGGCAGAAAAAGGGATGTGTTTTCATTTCGGGTTTGGGGACGGGGCGACCAAAACCGCCCCGAACCCTCCCCATTACCATTCCTAATCATTGCCCAAAAGGCGTGGCCCCTCGTCCCATGGCCCATACTATCTAGTTTATATAGGAATATTTGTAAAGCCCCATCTTGTTTATTTTTTGAGCCCTCATTTTGATAAATGAAACTAGGAAGAAAACAAAATTTGCATGTGCCCCCTTTCCTTCGATCGGTGTTTTTGCGAGAAGGAAGTTTGAAAGAAGCTACACATTATTTCATGAGCTAGGGTCTGAAAAGCCTTTTACCATTGATCTTTTATGTTAATTTGCAAGCTACAAATGTCCTCTAAACATATTTATAGCTTGTTTTTATCTGGTTTTGTGAGTTTTATATGCATTCTTTAATGAACACAGCGCTCATTACCAGCTAGGAATCTAGATGTTTCAGTGTTTCCTTTTTTTCTACTTCTAAATATCAGCTTCTTCTGATGGATCTTTGTGGGTTATGCCTAAAAATATCACACTGATCATAGGTCTAAATGAATAATGAGTTTTATATGTTGGTTGGTTATTGTTTCATTTGATTATCAAATACGTTTACTCCAACATGTCCGTTTTGACCTGAATATGTTTTAATTCATCATATAAGTTGTCTTGATATTTTTAGTGAACGATACCCGCATCTAATTAAAAAAATCTGGATCCGCCACTACGTGGAAAACATTAAACAAGCTAAACACTTCCCGGTTCTTGCAATAAAATACATGTACACAAATTAACCAAAATGCCTAAACATCCAACATATATGATGATATATCGTACGTACGTCATGGATGACTCAAAAGTACGTAATTCATATAAGCCATGCACGCACTTTTATCGTTGATGTTGTTACTTGTGCATATACGCACATGCTGCTTACGTCTGGGTTAGTCATCCAAGCAACATATATGCATGTAAGTGGATGATTACTTACCTTTTTACCCTTTTCTACCTACGTTATCTTTATTAGTGGAAAAACGAAAAAGCATATATTTTTATGTTCGTAAAAATAATTTGGTGTTATAACGTAGAAAAAGGCTAGTTTTTTTTAGAAAAACTATTTCGTTACTCTTTACATCTCCTGTCCTCATACCCTGCCAGATGGAATTGACTATTGTTGTTGTTGTATCATAATGCGAGAAACGTGAGAGCCATTTATAACTATCATTAATGACTAATTAATAGGGGTATTTTGATCATTTATATATTTACCGAACCGTGAATTGTATTTTGGTGAATGAATTATTATTTATCGAGGCTTTATTTCCCAAAAATATCCCTCATTAAAAAGTTATTAGTGATTCATTAATAAGTTATCAACGAACTATTAAAATTATTAGTAATTGGTTTTTTGATTTTTTTAGTCAAAAATCATCTCATGATAAGTTTCATTAATTTCAATATTATATTTTGAATTTAAATTCACTTAGCGGATCCGCTATAGATATTAATTAAGTTTAAATCCATACCTCTATGTTATCTTTAAGTTAGCTCCAACTATCCATGTTTTATATCACAAGTAATTTCTTTTATTAGGCGGTTATAATTATAAAAAAGGTTTTTTAGTACACATTCTTTTTGCATCTTCGAAAAATATTAGATGCACATAAAATTAATAAGACTATGAGCTATAATTTTATAGATCTAGAAGAGTTCTAGGCGCGCACGCACAAACAAATGAACAAACACACACATATGCTAGTCAACTAGTGGTTGAGTATTACGATGTTGAGTTTATAGAGATAGGAAGATTTAAACCCTAAAAATAGAAAATAACAATTTATGATATTTAACCTTGTAAAAATTTATATTGTATTAACCTTAAATTATTTTATTGTATGTATAAAACTTTTAAATAATTACTATTATATGTATTAAAAAGGGCAAATAGGAGTGTGACGATTATAGATCGTTAAATGAATAATGATAAACTGGGGTGATATTTCACCAAATCTTGTCATTTGTTCTCAAATAGATATAAATAAAAAATAACCGAACACTTGAATGGCGGCTTATGGATTGTGCCAAATTGTCAACATCAATATAGGATGGAGGATCACCAACCTTCTTTGTTTCCTTTTCAAAGGAGTTTCTGATCGCTTCTTCTAATAAAACTGTTAAAATTGTAAAACCCCTATATATATATCAATTAAAGTAAAAAGGGTAAAAAAGATAATTATTTGATCATTTTTTGTATATATATTAATTGATAATCGTTAGTTCATCATCTTTATTGATTAAAACTAGTTCTTCATCAATTTCTTTTTGATGAATCAAACATATTCATCACTTTTTAGATGAAAGCATTTTGTTCATTAACAAATTATTTCAAAATTTTGTTTTCAAAATCTGTATTTGAAATCAAAAAGAAATTGATGAAGAACTAGTTTTAATCAATAAAGATGATGAACTAACGATTATCAGTTGATATATATACCGAAAAATGATCAAATAATCATCCTTTTTACACTTTTTACTTTAATTTTCTTTTTATTTGATCTCATCCATATATATATATATATATATATATATAGGGGAGGGTTTATGCGAAAAGTGTTTTATTTGCGAGAACTGCGAGAACCAATCTTAGCCGTTCATTTTGGATAATGGAATTCATGGTGAAGAGCGTGGGGGGATTGGGTGTGCCAGGGTACATGTAAGGAATTCATGAGTAGGCAATCCAATTGAAGGAGAGGGAATTGAACGGCTAAGATTGGTTTCCGTGGTTCTCGCAATAAAAACGGTTCTCAAATGAACTTTTCACTATATATATATATATATATATATAGGGGAAGGTTCATTTGAGAACTGTTTTTATTGCGAGAACCGCGAGAACCAATCTTAGCCGTTTATTTTGGATAATGAAATTCATGGATGAAGAGCGTGGGGGGACTGAGTGTGGCAGGGTGCATGTAAGGAATTCATGGGTGGGCAATCCAATTGAAGGAGGGGGAATTGGACGGCTAGGATTGGTTTCGCGGTTATCGCAATAAAAACGGTTCTCAAATGAACTTTTCACTATATATATATATATATATATATATATATATATATATATATATATATATATAGGGGAAGGTTTATTTGAGAACCGTTTTTATTGTGAGAACCGCGAGAACCAATCTTAGTCGTTCATTTTGGATAATAGAATTCATGGATGAAGAGCGTGGAAGGATTGAGTGTGGCAAGGTGTATGTAAGGACTACATGGGTGGGTAATCCAATTGTAAAGCCCCATCTTATTATTAGTCTATCTTCGTCTTTTTCATATATAAACTAAGAGAAGAGATGATATGAAATTAACATATTTCGATCAGCAAAATTATGTTTGATTAAGAATAGTAAGAGAAGGCCTGCATGATTTAACGGTTAATAGAGACAAACAAATCATATATAAGATGCTTACACATAAATAATTATTTATGGAATATTATTTTTTTTTTCAATATAAAGAAAGTAAAGTACGTACAAATGCTATATATATCTGGACAATTCACCACGCTGCTGGATGTGCGTGCAATATAATAACTATATATATATTATCATGTTTGTATTATTTAATATTATCGACTACATATTTTTAAGATCTGAAATTGATGAAAACAAGAAGAATATATATGTATATATATATATATATTTAATAAAGATAGTTATAGTTATATCCTATATATCTTGTTAGATTTTTCTCTTATATATTATGAGAAGAATTAATCATGCATGGTTCACTTATGACATTATTTTTTCAAATATATATATATATTTGTTGAAAATATATACAACCTGTAGCTACATAATCGATCAGTTGAGGTATGAGATTTCCATCCAATTAGTTTTGTTACTTTTGTATAAGTCTATTAAATAAGTTACGTGTTACCTTTATATATCGGATCAAATAGGTAGATCAATAATTAAGATTATTTTAGCTTGAAAAGGTAACGAATTGAATGTTGAAAAGTCACAAAAAGTACATTTTTTTAATAAAAAATATAATATTATTATTGATATATATATATATATATATAGCAAACGGTTTAAATAAAAATTGTTTTTCGTACGAGAACCATTATGGATCAATAATTTTTTGTTGTCTATTTAATTTAATTATAAATGAAAAGGGTAGTATCGTCAAATATTAAAATTGTCTTTGATTGGTTTAAAACGGAGATATTACCGTCAATATTTATAAGTGAAGATAGAAGAATGTTCAATATAGTCTATACTTAATTCATAGTCCTAAGAGACTAATTGTAGCCTTTAGATCAATGACATCAATTGTCCAAATTGCATTTTAAAAAATTAGACGAAGTGGTATTTTCGTAATTCACATGTGATGTTTTTACAAATCATATGTGATTGTATACTGAATCACCTGTGATTAAATATTAAAATTTTAGTACTATATTTTTTATATAAACTTTATTGAACACAACTCGGCGGAGATAAGTCAACTCTTTATATTTATGTTTTATTTGGTTTAAAAGGTATACTAGTATTCAAATCTTTTAACTTCCGTCTCTCTACATATATATTTTTCTTTTTCTTCATTTTGAATTAATGAGATATGGGCTGAAATTAATTTTTAAAATTAGAAGCAGACGCATATAAAATGATAATGAGGGTCAGATTTGGGTCTACAAAAGTTTAACATTTTGCAAAAATTAGTTGATTTGTCTATCTATACTATTTGTTATTTTTAAATAAATATACATAAATATTAGAATGGTGAGAGTGGTAACATTCCACTATACCTACCGTATCGTCACATTAGTTTTTTTCTCTTCTCACTCGATTCACCATTCAACTTCTTAGTTGTCACTTTCCACCACACCAAATTCTAGAATTCACTTAATACTCACTAACCAATCAAAAATTAAAAAAGAAAAATTGATAAACTTAATTTAGGTCCACCATCAACCGAGCACATTGCTTTTTAGCAAGTGGTAACTACCACATGCATCCTTCCACCACACTCACCACCCAAGTGGTCACCCTACCATACATCTAGGATTGTAAACGAACTGAACGTTCGGCAAACTATTTGGTACGAAGTTTGTTTATGTTCGTTTATTTAATAAAAAACGAACACAAACACAAATCTTTGTTTGTTTAGTTAAATGAACGAACACGAACAAAGGCCTTGTTCGTTCATTTATGTTTGTGAACGTTCGTTTACATGTATATAGATAGATAGATAGATAGATAGATAGATATGTGTGTATATACATAGATAAATACATACATATACACGCGCGCACACACACACACACACTCTCTCTCTCTCTCACACACACACACATATATATGTGTGTGTACGTAGTTAGTGTTTTTTATATCTAATAATGTTGGGTTTATATTATATTTATTTACGTGTTCGTTTATGTACAATTAAAGTTAAACGAACGAGCATGAATACAATAATTTGTTCGTTTATCCGTTCGTGTTCATTTATTTGTTCGGCTAAAGTTAAACAAACAAGCCCCCGTTTGTGTTTTTTTGGTTCGTTTACAACCCAACATACACCACACCCCACTCTCACTCTTTGCACTCTTAATAAGTTAAGGAATTATTCTTTATATGAAAAGATGTTATACTTAATATTTGATATAATATTAATGATCGAGTTAGTGGTGAAGCAACATTTAGTGAGTTACTTTTTTCTGTCTAACTAAATGGTTTATGATGGGGTGATTTATGATAATTTAAAGTTATTCTTAAATAGAGTCTGAGTTGCACATTCGCATATGCATACACCACACCTGTGCATATGCACAGGTGCATTTTAGGTGCACGGAGAAAATAAAGTATAGATTGAGATCTTTGAAATCTTAATTTAAAAGTTAAAAATTATACGCATCTACTATATTTGTAACTTTTTGCATCTATTTTTACAACTTCTTATTGCTTTATAGCTTTATTATTTTAATTTTCATCTTCGTACGTAGATCTTGATCTCACACACACACATATATATATATAACCTGCACACATATCGCCATTAAAACATAGCTAAACATAGTCTTATCTTTGCTACTTATATTTGAGCATATGGAATCATGCCTAACAAGTTGCATTGGGTTGACCAATTGGGTTCTTCTAAATTTTAGCAAAAGAACAGAAAAATTATTGCAAAACTCCCACGCTCAATCCAAACCATTTCAACCTTTCTTATATAGAGAATGGATTTGAGTATTTGAAAAACTAGAGTTGTGTTCAATAAAGTCTATTTAAAAAACATAGTTCTAAAATTTTAATATTCAATCACAGGTGATTCAGTATACAATCACATTTGATTTGTAAAAGCATCACATGTGAATTACGAAAAATTACGAAAATATTACTCCGTCCAAATTTTTAAAATTTAATCTGGACCATTGATGACATTAATACAAACACTAAAATTAGTACCTTATGACTATGAATTAATTATAAACTATATTAATCATTCTTCTAATAAACTAATATAACCAATACAAAACTGTTCATATTATAGATGTATAATACATCTGACAAACACACTATGAATATAGTTTTTGCTAGTGTTTTTTCACAAACCTTACTCACTCTCCCCCCTCTCTCTGTATATATATATATATATATATATATATATATATATATATATATATATATATATATATATATATATATATTACATGACATTAAAATTACATGTGTCATCCTTCTATGATGACAAGTGTATTTTTAAGATTTTTGAGATAAATTTAATTAGTTTACATAAACTTATTTAGTAATTATTCATTTCAAATCTTTTAAAATTTTGAGATACCACCTATTAGGAAAAATTTTGTGTACATATGAAAACCTTATAAAATATTATAATATAATATTTCAATCTAAATTCACATTGGAGAAAACATTAAATCTAATGTTATACATATGCATATATTTTTTAAAATTCTAGAACCAGTTGATCCGTGACACGGTGAGAATATCAGGTCAACTAAAAACCAAGGTTTTAAAACCTTGCGTTCTTCTTCGATAAGAACTAAAAAACAAAAATTAAAACTATATATATATATATATATGTTATTTTTATAACTAATCTGTTAAATTTTACGGAGCATATTCCACCATCTTTCTATTTATTTGGTTTTAACGAATTGATAACCATATATTTCCTGTTTTCCTCGAACTTGACGTTTTAAAATTGGGGTCCCTTTTTATACACGTCAAAAGTATGTATTTATGTTTGGATTTGCGTTTTTAAAAATCAATTAGCTGTGTTTTTAAGGCTACAACGTTTTTTTATAATCTACTTCTAAGTTGTTTTTTTTCAAACTAATTACTGTCAATTATTAATTAATATACTTTGCTAAACATTCAAATGATAATCTAATTATAGTGATATAAAATAATATAATCAAATTCAAACACTGTTATATTATATCATGTTTTGATATTGTTAATTATTTAATTCCAATGCATAATCAATCTAATTTTAAACCATAATACCAAACACTCCCTAAATCGCACATCAAATAGGATATAGCGATATGCAACCATTCTTGATCGGCACTAACCTAATATGGGAAGATTTCTTTATGGCTTTATCAAAATAAATGCATATATGGGGGCAAAGTGACAGGTTCCAGGTATCCTTAAGAATCACCAATAATTATTCTTGTATTTTTTTAATTTGTTAGCTAATATAAATTTGTTTTTTTAATAATAAAGGTTATTAGGAAAAAAAATACAACTTTCCTTTTATTCGCCCGCTTACATTTCACGTGGCAAAGAAGAAAGAGTTCGTGATCGAGAGTATCAAGTCTTCCATTAGAGCTAATTTACGTTCAATCATCCGTTGATGGTCTTGTTGTCGCAAATGCTTGATCTTGCACTAGTAATTCAATCAACTCTTATTGCTCCGAGTTGATAGCTAGTCTTTTGGTGAACACTATTATAAGGGTTTTTATATTTGGTTTTTGGTTAGAGCACTTTTGAAACTTATACGATGAATCGTTAACTACATATATTATGCAAAAGTGAACATCGATCTATTCATGTTGATGTCAAATCTTGGCCAAGTCGCTTAAAATTTCATATTATATTATCCAAACATCTTGATTTAACTTGTCTCGACAATAATAAGTAAAAATAAGAAGAGAAGATTGCGCTGTATTCACTCACGCTTAGTTGTAACTTGTAATTTGACAATCTAAGTAGCCTTGTGAGATTTAACTTGTAACTTGTAATCACAAGGCTACTTAGATTGTTAAATTACAAGTTACAACTAAGCATGAGTGATTACAGCGCAATCTTCTCTTCTTATTTTTACTTATTATCCCTTAACATAAGAGGTAGACTTAAAAAAATAGAATAATGTTTAACAAAAACAAATGTTGTTGTTATTTTTTATAGAAATAACATTAAACGTTTACATTTATCTATACTATATTATAAAGCATTTAAGTAATTGAAATCTCTTAATTTTAAGTAATTTGAAGTTACTAATTTACCCCTTATTAACCCTATAAGGAAACTATTATATAGAGTTATTTAGATTCTTAAATACATACGTTAAATAAAATGATCTTAACAAAAATAATAGTTTAAATATTTTATCATATAACACATACGTTAATTTAATTATTAGAAAATGCGTATAACTAGAACTTATAGACCTAATAACATGTAACCTAAATTTATAGACATTTTCAAATTTTTTAAATGACTCGTGTAATCAAAACAAAATGTTTAATTTATAATATATTTAATGTTCTTTTTGTTTCTCATTTTATTGTTTTTTAAAATTAATAAAAGAGTTATAAAGAAAAGAGAAATAAAAGAAATGGAAACATGAGAAAGAAAATAGATACATTGAGAACGAAAATTGTTCGATGTCATTATAATGCGTGATATAATAGTTTTACGTTATTAAAAACGGACATGTTATCAAGTAAAAATTATTTTTAGCCGCCACATTGCGCGGGTGATACGCTAGTAAATACAAATATGTATTAAAGGCCGGTATATATTGTTAAAAATGACTGACAATATATAAGGCAAGGTTACCAAAGATATATGCAGTTTTTTTGTGACGGATGAATGGATAATATAATGTATATGTACAAGTCGATCGATCAACGTGACTCACGTACACAAGTGACTTGATAATAATAATAATAATAATTGAGTGCAAGTAGAACATATGTATGTATACATATATGAATGGCATCTACCCCTCGTTCGTAATTTATTATTCCAATGTTTTATTTATAATAAACATGTTGATTAAAATACGAGAATATGGTTTCATTCTTTGGGCATAGATAAATGAGTTTCTTTCACCCCCACGTACACCTAACGTCATGACTCTTTTCTTTTCTTTTCTTTTTTCCTGCTTTCCTTTCTCATCGCTGAGGGGTCATACGTATGGCCATTTTCTTTTTGTGTGCGGAAGCGATCACAATATACTTATAGCTTTAGTAGCATCCCGGATAAAATCCATATGTCTTTTAAGTATTACGTTTCTAATCTTTCTCCACTATTTTCACACCAAAATTACATTGCAACTGTTCATTACGACTCTGGGCCACTAGGAAGCAGTAAGGCCATTCGTAGGGACTTTCTCCTCCCCAAACCAACCCAAATGTCACATTAGCTTTTTTTACTTTTTCTTTCCCTATCCAAATCAACCTAAAACTCAAGTATAACCCTTTCCAAATCAAACTAAACATTTTCTCTCTCCTACTCTCTCTACAAAACAAAAAAAAAGTACAACGGGTTTGCTCGGGTTTACGAAGCCAAAATGGAAAAAATGGTGGAACCCGAAGAGGGCGTAGGGGTGTTTCCGAAGGAACCCGCCTAAACCCAAGAAACCTGAATTCCTTCAGGAAAGGCTATACGGACCGCCTAAGCGAATCTGACATGTACGTACGGATGCTCTTAGCATAATGCTATGTTGACGGTAATATAAACGATGGCTTTATGGAGATCACAATTGTTTTTAACCTGTTTATTTTTATTATATATTTTAATTTAATAAAATTGTATTAATGAAGTAGGTGTAACATCTGTAAACCTGGTCTAGTTGTGGGCAGATCGGTGGTAAGTTAATCGTGTTGGTTTACAAGAATTTATATTTGAATATGGGATGTTAAATAAACATATCGTAAAAGGAGTTTCAGCATATGACGTGGTTATAACTAAACAACCCTATTAATGATAACATGATTAACCTCTACATTATCGTCCAATTTTATTTTCATTTTTCATCATATATGAATTATAAATTACAACTAATGTTTAAAAAATAAAAATATAAAACCTAGAATATTATATTAAACTAAATAAACTAAAACTAATATGAAAAGACTCAGTGTCACTTACGTAAGACGACGACGAGTAGGAGGAGCGATTCTCCAACTCCTAATCATCTATATTTATGTTAGAAAAGTAGACAGCGACACTGTCAAGCCATTCGCGAGGCAAATGAGTGAGTCGAAGTAGCTATCCCGCGTCAGGTATCTTCATCTGGAATGTCGAAGGGAACACATTATAATAGTTTTTCAAATTTGTGGAACGGCCAATGCATGATGCCTAAAATGACGTGACATCCCAACCAGTAACATCCAAATCTTTGAACTGGTATATCTGGCCACCACAATAATGAGAGAACGGGTGAAATTCGATTTCACCCTCATGGTAAATGTTTATGGTGATATAGTGAGGACAAGTAGCTATGAAAAAGAAATTAAGAGGAGAAGAGAGTTTTATAAAATTAGAGAGTAGATTTTAAAAACTGAGAAGAAAAGAAAATATAAAATTGATATATATATATATATATATATTTGTGTGTGTATATATGAAAAGTAAAAAAGACAGCTTATTTATTAAAATAAATTAATGACCAGTAAAATAAATAAATGACCAATAAAAATGACAGCTCATTCATTACTCATTCGCTAATTAATAACGTATTAATGAGAGGTATTTTAGAAAAATCAAGTCTTGTTTTTTAATGAAGGTCCACCCGGACGCAATTCACAGTTTGAAAATGTGTAAAAGACCAAAATACCCCTATTAATGAGCATTAATAGTAGTTACAAATAGTACTCAAAATAAGAACGGTTCTAATATGAACTTTTCTCTCTCTCTCTCTCTATCTATATATATCTACCTATAATATAAAATCAATATATACACTCTAGAATCGACACGTGTCTTTCAAATAGAATCAAACTATTCATCTTTTTCATATATCTACTCTCAAGAGGAGTCAAAAGAAAATCTGTCCTCCAAATAGAATCAAACTATTCATCTTTTTCATATATTTACTCTCAAGAGGAGTAAAAAAAATCTTAGGCTGCGTTCACTTCAAGAAAAATCCTTCATTTTTCTAGAAGATTTTTTTAAGAAAATTGAAAATCAGAAACATGTTCACTTGCACATTTTTTCAGAAAACTCTCTCACTTTTTCACATCTTTTTTTTTCAAACTTTCATACCTTTTCAAACAATTTTTCAAAGAAAACAATTCAACCAAACATGTTTTTCATTTTTTTCTCAAAAAGGAAAACTCCACTCCTTCATATAAACACGTTTTCTATTTTTTTTTTCAGAAAATGAAAACTCCACCATTTTTCACAGAAAAACAGAAAAAAAAATTCCTGCTAAACACAGCCTAAGTCCATCATTTTCTGGAAGACGCAATCGATTTCAATAATTTTTTTATTGAAAAGCAATAGATTCTCCTATTTCTCTCTCTTTCTCATCAAAAGAATTATCTTTTGTTCTTCATCTCACACGTAAGATTGTGCTTCACAAAATAATCATCTTTAATCTTTTTTTATACTTAAAATACGGTTTTATTGGTGCGCATTAGATTTTCTTGCGTCTACTTAAATTTTGATTCAAGGGATGAGTTTGAGCACCATAAAACATAGTATAGGTTCCTTTACTGTCAATCATTTTGATATTTTTTCTTAAACCGTTTTTATTTGATTTCTTTAAATAGTTATGTGTCATGGTTGTTAAATTGGATAAAGTTGCGGTCAAAAGGGATCGATCATATATAGTCTTTATGTTGTGACACTGGATATTTCATGAATGTCGATGATAACTCAAACCATAAGGAATTGTTCTCTTTTGGTATTATAACTTCATTAGCTGCTTGTGTTTCTAAAAACATCTTATTCCACATATACATTATAGTTTGGAATTGTAAGTAAACATATCTTTATCCTTCTTTTTGTTATTAGTTTTTTGAAGTAAAAAATGTCATTTTATTTTTATGCTCTGATAGCTTTTTGAGAAGAATGGGAAGATGGTTGCTAGCAAGACTCTTTATGCTGTGCCATAACACAAAGAAGATTGAAGGGCAAGACTTAAGGTATGTTAAACTGATCTCTTCGCATGCCGTATGGCTTTGTATAAAGTTTAATAGCTATAAAATATTACAATAGTCTAACATGAAAATAGTTAATAGTTACTAAAAGCAGAATAGTTAATAATTTAATTTTAGTATGCCAAGTACACATGTAAATATGTTTGCTTAAATAAATCAACGTTTGCTTAAAACCGTTTATACATGTATGTACATATTCAATTTCACCCAATCTAATTGTATTGTCTACTCATGAATACATATATTGTGTACTAGCAACACCCTATCCCCTCTATCAAAGGTCTAGATGTGTTCTCCTTCGAATTTGATGTCTTTTATATTGGTTCTCGTAATAAGAATGGTTCTCGTTTGAACAATCCTCTATGCAATCATATATGATTGAATACCAAATCTCATGTTTTTTGGCATTCATTCACATTTGAATCTGTATAAACTCTCGTGTGATTCTGTACAAAATCACATGTGATTGAATACCAAATCTTATGTTTTTTGTATTCAATAACATGTGATTCTGTACAAAATCACATGTGATTGAATACGCAATCACATGTGATTGATTCTGTCAAATATGTGACATAAAAATGCTACATTTAATCTAATCACCTATAATTATGTGTATGTATAAGAGATAGATAATCACATATGTTATGAAACAACTAATAACTTAGAATCACTTTCAATTGTTGATTTTTTGTTACTAAACCATAGAACTTTGCCGGATTATCAAACACCAAACTATAATTTTATAAAGACTATATTGATCACACCTCTATGAATCACAGGTGATTATACTTTAATAAAATTTAAGTCCAATCTAACAAAATGAGAAAAAAAATTTTGTCGAAAGTATATCAAGTGACCTCTCTAATAAAAGAGGGGAACACAAGGATCGCAACGGTATAATTCGTTTCGTCTAACGATTAACGGTTTGTGAGATAATTAATTTTAAATAAATTAGAGGAGAGAGAAAGTGGTGATCAATAGTTAAAAAATCATAAATGCCCTCTTTTATACAAATATATAAATTTTGATTATAATCTAAGATTGAATTTTAACCGAATCTTAAAATGTAATGGCTATAAATTGTCCCTTGGAACTATAAATTAAATTAGGACTATATTGAACATTTCTCATATATATATAATATATATATATATATATATAGACAGAGAGAGAGATAGAAAAGTTCAATTGATAGCTGTTTTTCGTACGAGAACTGCGAGAACTGATTGTAACATCATTACTGACTCAATAATGAGGGTATTTTGGTCTTTTATATATTTACCCTACATGAATTGAGTCCGGGTGAGCCGCTATTAATTTACAAGGCTTCATTTTCCCAAAATACCCATCATTAATGTGTCATTAATGAGCCGTCAAAAATTCTTAGCCATTGATTGATTTTAATCAAGAGCTAAGATTGGTTCTCATAATTCTCGTCTGAAAAACTGTTCTTATTTGAACACTCATATATACATCTATACTACTATATCAATCATTTGACATTCTCTATTCACTTTAATTTTAAGAGTTCTTAAAGTTCAATTAAAACAAAATTTTGACCTTTCATTTTATTTAAATTTATCTTATTACTCAATCTTAAGTACTATTTAACTCTCTCATAATGTACTTTAATTTCGATTCATTTAAAATATACTCTTCTACAACAACACACTTTCTCCTACAAACATAATTATCCACCCATATCAATATAATTTCCTAAATCTTATTAAATTATCTCTCCTTATTTCATTTCATAAATATAAATCTATTTTCTTATTTTAATGTCTTTTAGATTTTCATTTTTAAAATTAATAAAATAGTTGATGCAAATAAAACAAAAATTATAAAAACGAAAATGTTACTGTAGAAATTTTTTTGTGACATTAAATCGCGTAAATAACATATCATTACATTTTTTAAAAAAGCATGTTGTAAAACAAAAACTATTTACCGCCGCAGCATTGCGGGGATACGATGCTAGTATATGTATATATATATATACACACACACAAGCTAAGGGATGGTTTATTTGACAATTGTTTTCATTATGAGTACAATGATAACCAATCCTGACCCTTGATTAAAATAAATCAATGGTCAATAAAAATGACGGCTCATTAATGATGTATTAATAGCTCATTAATGACACATTAATGGCTAATTAATGAGTGGTATTTCAAGAAAATCAATGCTCGATTTTTAATGACAATTCACCCGGACGCAATTCACGGTTGAAAAATTATATAAAAGACCAAAATACCCTTATTAATAAACATTAATTGTGGTTACAATGGTGCTCACGTTACTCGTAATAAAAACAGTTTTCAAATTATATTTATATATAACCTTTGTTAAAATTAATTACCCGTCATTGAAGCTCGTCGCGAGGACGAATAGCACATAAACGGGTCATCATCGATGATGAGCTCCCACCACTTGTGGTTTAAGTGCATGTATTTAGATATATAACTTTTATTGTGCAGGCGGTCACTTTCAAGTTGTTATGTTATTATAGTATTATAATAAGATAACGAATTGATTGCTATGAATAAATAGGAAGAGAGTGGCTATAAGGGCAAGATAAAAATGCATGCATGCTCATGAATAGATATATAGTTTGTTTTTAACTTTATATATATATATATATATATATATATATATATATATATATATATATATATATATATATATATATATTGATTGATTGACGTAGCCGCCTATGAGAAAGAGTACATGGCAAGTGGCCGGCAACAAAGGAAGATTACATGCCAAGAAAGAAATAGATAGATAGATAAAGCCTATAAAGGTAGATTATAGGAGATGTAACATTCCAACTTTGAAATTTTAGCCATTAATCTGTATTTTTTTAAAGTTAATTGCAAATTTTGTTCATAATATATATGTCCAAAATATTTATAAGAAAATAAAATCACACTCAGAGCCGTTTTAAGGGGAGGGCTACTCGGGCAACCAGTCAAGGCCCATCATTAAAGGGGGTCCACAATTAGTATAGTCTATATATGTATGTATGTAACGAAGTTTATTGAGCCAAAATGTCTAAATAGATAGAAAAAAGGCCCAATTTCTTAGATCCAGTATCTGAAACACGGACTTAGAAATTAAAATAGCAATCGGCTCGGAAATCATGGACGTATAGCAACCTCGTAGAGGAAAAAAGCGAAATCATGTTGCGGCAAACTATTTGGCTATGGATGTGAAGTTGTTGGTAATTGGTTCTCCTGTAACCTTTTCGGTTTTTGCAAATGATGGAACACAAAAACAAGCCACAATTATAAATAATCCAACCCAGAATTATTTGGTCTTTCCTAAACACAGTAGCCTATTTCTTATAAAATGATCCGATCAACGACAATTCACATCCTATAACTTCACAATTGGTAATTTTAGTAAGCTATAGGCATTTTAGATTAGTCGGCGATTTGCAATTGTATATTGTTTTCGTTTTTCATTTCTTCAAACCTTTAAGCAGAGTAAAAAAACAGAGTTTTGGTAGATGATTTGTTAGTTATTTACATTATTAGATAAACAGGTTACTTGAGTCACTTGATATCAAGTTAATTGGTTTGTTTACTTGAATACATGAATCATTTTATAATTAATTAATAAATTAAGTTTTTCAAAATGCATTTATCATGTAGTTAAAGAGAAATATAGAAAAGAATTTGAAAACCTTAAACTATGTCAGAGAGTGAATAAATAGATTTATAAAGAACTTGAAAACTTAAGCAATTGTAAGTTTCTTATTCAACGTTTTTATATATTTTAGTTTTTATTTTGTAAATTTTAGCATTTTCAGGGACCCATTTTTTAGTTTTATCCCGGGCCCCCTAAATATTTGATACGGGCTTGATCACACTCATAATAAATCTCTATTGTCAGTGTTTTAAAAGTTGCGTCATGGCGGCGCCAAGGCATGAGGCGTGGCTCCACCGTTAATAAACAACCCTAGGCGCGAGTGTGAGGCATGGCGCGCGCCTTTACGTGCCAAATGGCGAGTTTTTTAAGGCGTGGCGTGACGAAAATAATTTTTTAAAATTTTTGACTTTTGCGATTGCGTGTATTGAACTTCTATAAATTTGATTATGTAATTTGTAAATGTTACTTTGCTCCTAATTTGTGTAACTTTGTGTAATTTGTATATTAATAATGATAAATCGGATATATATAATTTTAAAATATATACAAAATTGTTGTCTTAAGTGACGCCTTAGAAAACACCATGGCTTCACTGTCACGTCACGCCTTACGTTATTTAGAACCATGTGTAGTATATATAAAACAAATTTAAGAGCAGTTTGCATCGTAAATTTCAAAGGAAAAAAATGGAATTGAAACCAAAACTGAAAATCAAACTAGATTAAAAACACACACAAATGCATCAGACTCAGAATAAAAAACACATATAATAAAACACACACACGTTCGTAATTATGAAAGAGAGCAATACAAAATTTACGCTGCAAACTAATGTTGCATCGTTTGGCATTAATATATCTTTTGTAATATGAAAAAACGTACATACGATAAAGATGTAAAATATTCAACTTAGGTCCATTTTAAGTATAATGATGAGATTTTTTCAATTGTGTAACTATTTAACAAATAATATATACATATATAGGGGAGAGTTCATTTGAGAACCGTTTTTATTGCGAGAACCAATTTTAGCCGTTCATTTTAGATAAAGGAATTCATGAATGAAGAGTGTAGGGGATTGAGTGTGGCAGGGTGCATGTAAGGAATTCATGGGTGGACAATCCAATTGAAGGAGAGGGAATTGGACGGCTAAGATTGGTTCTTGCAATAAAAATGGTTCTCAAATAAACTTTTCACTACATACATATACATATACGTAAAAGTTTAATCGAGAACCATTTTTGTACGAGAAAAACTATAAGAACTATTTATAACACCATTAATGAATTATTAATATAGGTATTTTGGTCATTTATATATTACCCAATAATAAATTGTGTCTGGGTGAGCCTCGTCATTAGTTCACGAGGCTTGATTTCCCAAAACACCCCTCATTAATGTGCCGTTAATAAGTAATTAATGAACCATTAATAAGCCGGCAAAAATTCTTAGTTATTAATTAATTTTAATCAAGTGATAAGATTGGTTGTTGCTATTATCGTAAGAAAATAGTTCTAATTTGAACTTTCCCTCATATATAAATACATACATACATATGTGAGAATAATTAGCTACACCATAGTGTAGCCCGTTAGCTATATCATGCACAAACAAACATTTGATGAGTCTTACTTATACACTATGTACTATGATGACCCCATCAAATGTTTGTGTGTATAGGGTGTAACTAACTGGCTACACGGTGTAGCTAAGGTATGAAAATAGATTTTAAATAGTCCAAATATAATGCTGTAAATGAAAATAAAAGCTCAATTTCTCGAATTAATCGCGGGACAATGAAGTATCTCTATTCAGTCAAATTCAAGCTTCTCCTATTTGGTTTAGCCTCACAAAAAAGAAGAAATAAAAATCATATAGTTGGATATTAGTTTTTTACTTCTCTTTTCTTTTGTACAATCTAGTATATTGCTAGTTGGGTACTAATAAAAATCTTGTGACATCATCCGTTTTATTTTACATAAAGTTAAGCCTAATTAAACATTTAAGTATCAACATTTAAGTTTGAAAATTACATGAATTATGGTTTACATCTTACTACAAGTTTAGTCCTTTTGACTAACAACCATTATAATTAAACAGTTTTCATTTTAGTCATTTCTAAGTTAATATTGCTACCAAACAAGATTTATGCTTGTTACCTTTATTGATCACCAGATTATCTCTCTCTCCCCATATTCATGAATCATGAGATCTCACCATCTCTCTCCCTAACCCTCTCAAACCTCCATTAGTTGGACTTGGACCCCTATTGCATTGCCAGACCACCGTTGTATTGTCGGACTACCATTGTAGACGAAGGGATACCATGAAATCAATTTATTTGTGTTTCTTTCTAGTCTTTACAAAATCGAAGATTCGATTCCGATTGCATCTCTTGTACACCCTGTAAATGTCTTTTTCATATAAAGAAAGGTCACTCTGCCGATTGATGTAGTTGCACATCCTTTGTTGATGTAGTCCCCATGCATCGTATGTGACGACATCCAATGAATTCTATATCACCCGATTATCATTGTCGTCTGATTGGTAAGGCGAATACTTTGGATTTAGTTGTCATGATCTATAGCTTGTTACCTGGTGTGCAATATGGGATGTGGGAGGGGACGACGCCATCATACGTGATACTTGGAGTTTAAGCAGTGTGAGCACTTTCAACAAAGATAAAAACAATTCATAAAGAGGAGCATAATAGTCTTTCCGTACAATACTATTGTAGTCTAATTTCAATACAATACTAGTCTTTTTAATATTTTCTATTCTTATTTCAATACAATACTAGTCTCTGCCTTAAAAAAAAGAGGTGCATAATAGTCTATTGTCTGTTTTTTATTTTTAAAAAGGAATAAAGATAAAATTAAAATATTTAAAAATATTAAGTAACAATTTGGGTAAATATGGTAATTTGAAGAAAAAAAACTATGAATGGTATATATGATATTTCAAGATTAGGTTGGGTAAATATATTATCTCAAAAATTATGAAAGGTATATATGATATGTTGAGTAATATCTTATATTGGACGAAAAGTGACTTTATAACGTGCTTAATAAGGGTTTTGAATTAGTCCTCTTGTAGCTAATTGGTTTTGAGTTAGAACCTCACAAACTTACATGATATCATATAAAGGTTCACTTGTGGTTGATTAAAGGTCATATGGACTCCACACAACCCATAATATCCACTTGTTAGGCGCGAAAAAAAAGAACGCTACACGTGAGAAGACGTGTTAAGTAATGTCCCACATCAAATGAAAAGAGATTTGTAATGTGTTAATAAGGGTCTCGAGTTACTTATCTCGTAACCAATGATTTTAAATTAAAACCTTACAAACTTACGTGATAGTATTAAAATAAAGTAAGACAAGTACACAAATACGATATTTTAAAACTTACTAAAAACATATAAGAAATTTTACCATACTTTTTTTGAAATGCATCTCCCATACTTTTTTAAAAAGGTACACAAATCATCTTTCAAATAAAAAATTAAACATGCAATTATTTAAAATGAAACATAATAAAATGAAGTCAGCTTTTTTACAGCAATAATAGTACTTTGAAATAATAATGAGATAAAAATGAACCATGAGAAAAAAATGGCATCGTCCTTATTTTATTCTAAAAAAAACTTGTAATATAAAAAACAAAAAATCGTCAGGTGTGACGTCGGTTGTGGGGTCTTCAAGCTCATCTATCCACGTTCAAAAGAACCACATTCTTATATTTTAATAAACGTTTTAAAAAATAAATAAATAAATATACGTTTATAATAATATAATATTTAGGGACGCTAGATGTCATCCATGTCGTACATACTCTCAATAATCGAAGAATGATTATGCCCCCGTATATTCCAACTTCAACTATCACTATGAGTTTCATTGAGGGGCCGGTCTTCTTCATTCATTACATCATCTTATTTATAACATGTTACTTTTTATTATACATGTAACGTAACGAAATGTCTATTATGTTAGACTCTTGTTAGAAACTTACAACCCATGAAAAACGAATAGATTTACCCAGAAATATGGAACAAAACGTAAACTAGTGATTGATTGATCACCGAAGTGGTGAAAGAATACCCTAAGTATAAACCGCTAATCAAACTTATAATCGAATTTTAACAACCACAACGACGGAATCAAACAACGAGCGGAGTTCTTTGGTCAAATCTCTTTTAACCATGACTCTCGTAAGTTTCAATCTTTACTCTTTTAACCCCTGCACTTCCAAAACTCTTTCAATCTGTTGCTTTCTTTAAACAAACCTATGCTATAACATTTTATTACATTTTCGTATTCATAAAAACTAAAACATAAAATAATAAAAAAAAAGTCTTTACTGTGAGACGTGGGCTGCTCAAATTGATAGGCCAGGCCGCCAGGGACTGGCATCACCATGTGAGATGGACGTCTCACGCAAGGGCCCTTTGAGAGGGTAAACAAGATTACAAAACATATAATTATATTATTATATTTATATTTATATTATATATACTAGTAATGTTTATATAATTATAACAAAAAATTAAAGAATAATAACTATAGGATCTAGGTAATTATAATATACATGTTATTACCTACAACTTAAAAATTAAATAAATAATCACCGTGATTTAAAAAATGTAATATATTATGTCTTTATATATCTGTTAAAGTTAATCATTATAGTGTTAATATTTTGAAAATGACTATAAAACCCCTTCATTACATACTTCACAAATATAATTCTTACACTTTAGAGTTTTTTTAAAATTAATTATTATAAGATCGAGAACAAATTAAGCAAATATACAACTATACATGACTCAATCAATTAAGTTACATAAAACTTTAAACCAGACAAAATTAAGAAGGAGAAATTCAAGATTTCACCTGTTTCAGCTTGTGATTTATAAATAGTTTCGACATAAAATAAGAAACTACTATATCCTACTAAAAATAGATGTGCCTTACTTGAATCTCCCCAAACATACACATATCCTGCTAAAAATAGATGTGTCATGTTAAGAAAAATTTCACCTATATCCTTACAAAATTTTATTATTAAATATATATCATTACAAAACTTAAAAACTCCCTTCTATGTCCAATCCTCTATTTTAACTATAATTAAAACATTTTAAATTTAGAAATTATTTTTAAATTGATTTATTTTTTATATAAAAACTAATAAAATGTAGGTGTACAAAGATGCCTTCCAAAATCACCAAAAAGAAAAAGAAACCGGTGGTTAAAACGAGCCTGTCCAGGTGTTTCCTAAATCGATCCTATCTGGGTTCTTCATTGTGCAAGATCGATAATCGATCCCATGTGTGTTCCAAATCGATCCTTACAAAACGAGTTCAGAAGGTTTGATTCACCTTCTTCTTGCAAGATCGGTTTGGTTTGATCTTTAGATTAATGACAATTTGAGTTTCTGTTCTAGTTTCTTCATCTGTTAATAGCACGAGATTTGTTTTTTGGTTTCGATTCTGGTTTTTTCTTGTGTGGTTTTTGGTTTCGAGATTTGTTTTTCGTGTTACGAATCTTTCATAGTGATTCAATCTTTGCAATCTGCAATTCAGGTTTTGAAGTTGATGTTTTGATATTCATTTGCATAATCGATGTGTGTGTGGTTTTGGTTCTCAGATTCGATGGTTACGAATCTTGTTCTTGGGGTTTAATTTTGATGAATAAGAGCTTGATTTTGATGGATTTCAGTATCTAAAAACTCATTCAATCGATGTAAGTTGAAGCAGGCTTCATATATGCAATGCTTTTAAGGTTGTCACCGTTTCATTTTCTATTTTCTGATTTGGGAGGTCATCTTTGTACTATTGTATTTTATTAGTTTTTAGATAAAAAAAAACCAATTTAAAAATTAAAAATGGTTTAATTTTAGTTAAAATAGGTGATTGGAGATATATAGGAGTTTCAAGTTTTGCAAGAATATACATGTAGTTTTTAAAGTTTGTAAGGATATATATGTAATAATGAAAGTTTTTAAGAATACAGGTGAAATTCTTCCTATTTATTAAGTACATCACTTCAAAGAATATATTAGTCATACATAACAAATTAGATAAACCTTTTTGTTTTTCATTACTTTCAAATAACTGATTTTATTTTTTATATCTTTGAGTGTTATCTCGTGAAAGATGATTTATTATACACAACTTAATTTTACTCATACATAAAACATTTATACACTTATATAGTTATCAAATTTATTTCTCATATATATATATATGGAAAAGTTCAAACGAGAACTGTTTTTTCATACAAGAACTGCGAGAACCAATCTTAGTCGTCCAATTCCCTCTCCTTCAATTGGATTGCCTACCCATGAATTCCTTACATGCACTCTGCCACACTCAATCTCCCCACGCTCTTCATCCATGAATTCCATTATTCAAAATAAACGACTAAGATTGGGTCTCGCAGTTCTCGTACGAAAAACAGTTATCATTTTAACTCTCCCATATATATATATATATATATATATGGAAATATAAAAATCTATACAGAAATTATTGTTTATGTATGATTAAGTATATATATTAAGGGTCACCTCTTCTTGATTAACTTTTAAAAGTAAAAGAATGAAAAAGAAAAAATAAGTATATTGTTGAAAGGACATGTATAGAGATGGTAGATATTGTCTTTGGCATTTGGAATATAGTCGTACCAATTAAAGCCCAAAGAATATATATGAAAGTATTTGATATAGTTTAATCGGCCTCTTATATAATATATATAAAATAACAAGTATATATATAAAATGAAAGTCAAAGTGTTCAAATAAAACAACATTAAGTACGTCGAAGATCGATAATAAGTAAATTGATTTTGTTGAAAAGAAGTTAATTATAATAAAAATACTACAATTATATGAAGTGAAGAAGTATAGCAAGATTTTGAATTAATTTGGTCAAATCTTGAGCTTTCATAAACGAATCCTTTATTAATTTTAAGCTCAAAAGCACTGGATCGATATCCTTCTAGATGGTCAATCCGGCCTTTAGATATAACAATGACATCAACATATATATATATATATATATATATATATATATATCCTTCACCATCAACTAAGAGGTGTTTGTTTTAGCTTATTTAAGGCTTATTTTTCGAGCTTATTTTTAATAAGCTAGTTTTTTCCGGTTTATTTTCAGACTTTTGAGCTTATTATGAGTTAAAAGAAAAAAATAAGCCGGACTTACGAAAAATAAGCCAGAAAAAATGAGCTTATGAAAAATAAGCCCGGAAAAAAACCTTCATAAGTTAAAACAAACACCCCCTAAGTACCCTTAACCTCTATCAATATTAGTACGTTGTCGTCGTTACCTTCAATACCTGGTCGTCATTGTTGCCTTAATTAGTTCAACACGTAGTAATATTGAACTACGGATCAGCATTTTGATACCTAGCTCCATACAAGTTTTGATACCCTTACGTACGTACGTACGTAGTTCAATATTTGATGAGCGACCAGCAGTGTTGGCTTCATAATATATATATATATATATATATATATATATGTATATTCTTGAGTAAGTCGAGGGCTAGTTAGTATAAGTTTCTATTGTTGAGGGGGATCAAATGTAACTTCTTATATGCTTATAAGAAGTCTAATGTCAGGCTACAAATTACGTTTTTCATTTTTCTTGTTTCAGTACAGTATATGTGATTGTAAACAGTAAATAGGAGAAACCTTTTTCTTCTTAATAAGATCATTCAATCCTAATTGGATATTCATTCTTGAGTTGTTATTCAATTACAACAAGTGGTATCAGAGCCTTGTGCTCTCAAGGCTGGGGAAGAACGAATCTGATTTAGGGGATCTGAAATCAAAGAAGAAGAACGAGAAATACAGTGAGAAATCTTGATTCAAGAAGAAACAGAGCAGACTTGGGGTCAAGATGACTTCCACGAAATTCGATTTAGAGAAGTTCGACGGGAAGAACGATTTTGGTCTATGGAGAGTCAAAATGAGGGCTTTGTTGGTACATCAAGGGATTGTAGGGGCACTTGGCGGAGAAGCAAATTTATCAGCAACTCTAACAGCACGAGAACGAGCAGAAATCATGGATAAGGCTCATAGTGCAATCATATTGAGTCTTGGTGATCGAGTATTGCGAGAAGTTACTAAAGAGGCTACAGCGGCTGGAATTTGGGCAAAATTGGAGGCACTCTACATGACGAAGTCACTAGCAAATCGGTTGTACCTTAAGAAACGACTCTATACGTTTCAATTGACATTAGGTAAATCGTTGGAAGATCACATCGATGAATTTAATAAACTGGTGCTTGATTTGGAAAATATTGATGTCGTTTTGGAAGATGAGGATCGTGTAATCATCTTCTTGACCTCTCTCCCAGAATCATATGAACATTTTGTGGATACAATGATGTATGGTCGTGAAAGCTTGTCAATGGAGGAAGTTCTTGCCGCATTGAATTTAAAAGAATTGAAGAAAAAGTCTGATTCAAAGGATGATGCAGGTGAAGGACTCTTTGTACGAGGACGGACTGATCAAAGAGAGTTAAAAAAGAAGGGCTCTCCAAGATCCAAATCAAAATACAAACGAAAGTGTTTCATATGTCATTCTGAAGGACATTTGAAGAAGGATTGTCCTGAAAGGAGAAAAAAGAAGGGTGGGAGTCAAACAAGAACTAAGGATATGCACAATTCAGATGGATTTTCTGATGGTTATGAAAGTGCAGAGGTTCTTGTGGTGTCAAGTACTGAAGTAAAAGATGAATGGGTAATTGACTCTGGTTGTTCATATCATATGACTCCCCGTCGAGAGATTTTAGAAGATTTCAAAGAAATCAATGTTGGAACAGTCAAGTTGGGTGACAACTGGCAGTGTGAAGTCAAAGGCATTGGGAAGGTTAGGCTTCGGACACAAAAATGGGTTAATATGTGAACTAACGAATGTTAGGTACATTCCTAATTTGTGTAGAAATTTGATATCTATGGGTAATCTGTAAAAACAGGGGTGTTCTGTCATTATTAAAGATGGAAAATTAAAGTTTGTTAAAGGGTCTCGGATTGTGTTAGAAGGGATTCGAGGAGATAGTGATATATACATTGTAAAAGGAGATGTTGAGTCTAAAGAGGTAGACCTAGTAGAGAATGAGCAACAAGATCTTACACTTTTGTGGCATAAAAGACTTGGCCATATAAGTAATCAAGGTTTAAAGGAGTTAAACAAGAAAGAAGTGTTTGGAAAAATAAACATATCCGACATAGGATTTTGTGAACATTGTGTGTTTGGAAAGTCTCACAGAGTTCGATTTAGCAGGGGATCGCATCACACTGAAGGTATCATTGATTACGTTCATTTAGACCTTTGGGGACCTGCACGAACTGATTCTTTAAATGGAGGTCGATATTTTTTATCAATTGTGGATGACTATTCAAGAAGGGTATGGATATACATTCTAAAGAAGAAAGATGAGGCATTTGAAAAGTTTAAAGAATGGAAGGTTTTGGTTGAAAATCAAACTGACAGGCATGTAAAAAAACTTAGAACAGACAACGGTTTGGAATTTTGCAATCATCAATTCTCTAATTTTTGCAAATCCAATGGTATAGCAAGACATTACACGGTGGTAGGCACTCCACAGCAGAATGGTCTGGCAGAAAGAATGAATAGAACTCTTCTTAATAAAGTCAGATGTATGTTGTCTAATTCCGGTTTACCTAAAATGTTTTGGGCTGAGGCTGTGTCTACTTCTGCCTATTTAATAAACCGGTCACCTTCTACAGCTATAAACCTTAAAACACCAATGGAGTTATGGTCTAGAAATAAATCAGATTATAGCCATCTGAGAGTATTTGGCAGCATTGCATATGATCATATAAGTCAAGGAAAATTAGAGCCAAGAGCTCAAAAATGTGTATTTTTGGGATACCTTGATGGAGTTAAGGGATATCGTCTATGGAGACTTGATAATGTTCGACCCAAAGTGATATTAAGCAGGGACGTAGTGTTTGATGAGGTTACGATGTATAAAGACACACTTAAAGATACTAGTGTGGATTGTGATAGAACTGAGAGTTCTCAAATTGAGGTGGAGTTGGATGAGTATAGTCAACATGGTCCTTCTAACGTTGATAATGAACTAACATCAGATCTTGATTCTGTTAGAAATTATCAACTGGCAAGAGATAGGACTAGAAGAATTATCATTCCACCTGCAAGAATCGAGGGGATGATATTGCTGCATATGCTTTCACTGCTGATGAGTATGGGAATAGCATAGAACTGTTGAATTATGAAGAAGCAATGGAGTCACCTGATAAAGAAAAATGGGTACGAGCAATGAAGGATGAAATGAACTCCTTATATCAAAATGAAACCTGGGAGTTGGTTGAAAAACCCAAGGATCACAAGTTAGTAAGTTGTAAGTGGCTTTTCAAAATTAAAGAAGGTATACCAAGTGTTGAGGAACCAAGATACAAGGCACGGCTTGTAGCTCGGGGTTTTACACAAAGAGAAGGTATTGATTACACGGATATATTTTCTCCGGTGGTAAAGCATTGTTCAATTCGAGTTATTCTAGCTTTGACAGCTTTTAAAGACTTTGAATTGGAGCAATTGGATGTAAAAACAACGTTTTTACATAGTGAGCTAGAAGAGAAGATATATATAAGTCAACCTCAAGGTTTTGGAGTGACAAATGAGTTGGAAAAGGTTTGTTTGTTGAAACGGTCTCTTTACGTTTTGAAGCAATCTCCCAGAAGATGGTATAAACGATTTGATTCATTTGTTGTAACTCACGGGTTTTCAAGAAGTAGTTATGACACATGTGTTTATTTCAAAGAGTACGCCAAAGGAGAATATGTCTACTTGCTTCTATATGTTGACGATATGTTGTTAGCATGTAAAAGTAAGGCTGTCATAGATGATACCAAAGCATTACTCAAGTCATAATTTGATATGAAGGAGTTAGGGGCTGCAAGTAAGATCTTAGGCATGGAAATACAGCGCGATAGGGGTCATCGTGTGTTAAAGTTGTCTCAGGCAAGGTATGTGCAGAAAGTGTTATCAAACTATTTAATGATGAATAGTAAATTTGTTCAAACTCCTATTGGTCAACATTTTAAGTTGTCTTCACTGAATTCTCCAAAAACAAGTGAAGAAATGGAATTTATGTCGAAGGTACCCTATTCAAATGTTGTAGGTAGCCTAATGTATCTTATGGTATGTACACGTCCTGATATTGCATATGCAGTAAGTAGATATCTTTCTAATCCTGAAAAGATGCATTGGCTTGCTGTGAAGTGGATATTAAAGTACCTTAACGGGTCATCAGAGGTTGGGCTGATATATGAATGAAATGATAGTCAAGTGTGTGAAATTGTTGGGTTCTCTGATGCAGATTTTGCAAAGGATTTAGATCGTGGAAGATCTATTGGAGGTTATGTGTTCAAAGTATTTGGGTGTGTTGTAAGTTGGAAAGCGTCATTACAACATGTAGTAGCTTTGTCAACAACAGAATCGGAGTACATTGCTTTAACGGAAGCGGTGAAAGAGGCTATATGGTTAAAGGGCTTTGTTAGTGAACTTGGGCTAAAATTAAAAGGTGTTGTTGTACTGTGCGATAATCAAAGTGGTTTGCACTTATCGAAGAACCAAGTTTTTCATGAAAGATCTAAACATATTAATGTAAAATTACACTTCATAAGAGATGTTGTGGAGTCCAAGGAGATTGATGTTCAGAAAGTTAATACAGAGAACAATGCTGCTGATATGCTTACTAAAGCATTACCAAATTTAAAATTTCAGAAGTGCTTGCATCTGCTGAGAATTGGTGAAAACTAGCTGCTAAAGGCCGGGGTTTAAAGTTACTCAAGAAAGGTGGAGATTGTTGTATATTCTTGAGTAAGTTGATGGCTAGTTAGTATAAGTTTCTATTGTTGAGGGGGATCAAATGTAACTTCTTATCTGCTTATAAGAAGTCAAATGTCAGGCTACAAATTACGTTTTTCATTTTTCTTGTTTCAGTACAGTATATGTGATTGTAAACAGTAAATAGGGGAAACCTTTTTCTTATTAATAAGATCATTCAATCCTAATTGGATATTCATTCTTGAGTTGTTATTAAATTGCAACATATATATATATATATATATATATATATATATATATGTGTGTGTGTGTGTTTTGATAAACCCCAAGGGCAGCACTCGAAGCCATCATTGGAATCAACCCACCGTCATATCTCTAGCCGGCCTGCTTCAACCTGTACGTCGTCCTAACACTGGAGTTGGTCAACAAAATCAAAACTCAAAAACTCGAACAAATTGTTGGAAAATTACACGTGAATTTCAGGGATGTTTTGGGGTAAACTTTGTGATAGTAAATTTTTTCTAAGTATTTTAGAGCTTAGATAATTAAGTTGAAATAGATCGAGTGGAAACTACGTACATGTATGTTTCAAAGATATTTTAGGGAGATATCTTAATTTGTGATTGCAATTTTTTTAACGTCTGACTTGTTCAACTTAACGGAATATATAAATGTTTTTTCGTATGAGTTTTTAATTTTGACATATATATATGTTTAGGTATATATATATATATATATATATATATATATATATATATATATATATATATATATATATAACCTTACATGATCGAAAACATATGGTATTTAGCAGTGTTCCACATATAAACAAAATACCAGATAAATCATTTCATATAGTTTAACATTTATTTAGGTGGCATCTTAATTTCTTTAATAAGTGATCTTTAATTCATTATATGAGTTGTCTTTAATAAAGTATATTTAAAAAACATAGTTCTGAAATTTTAATATCCAATCACATGTGATTCAGTATACAATCACATGTGATTAGTAAAAGTATCACATGTGAATTACGAAAATGTCATTCCGCTCAAATTTTTAAAATTTAATCCGAACCATTGATGATATTGATCCAAAGACTAAAGTTAGTGTATTAGAACTATAAATTAATTATGGACTATATTGAACAGTCTTCTTCATTATATATACGAATATATTAACAAAACCTAATTTTAATTTGTAATATATATATATATATATATATATATATGTATGTATAGAAGTACGTACGTACGTACGTACGTATAACAACCTTTAATTAAAGTGATATTAATTAACTTTATTTTTCGTACACGTAGATAGGTGAACTGCCACTATTTTTTTCCTTTTTTTTATTTTTGTAAAAGAGATATATATATATATCGATCGTCGATATAACCTTGATATCGGACCCCGATTGAAACAATCAAAACCGTGGCCTTGAAGATTACTTGAGTTGACTATTCTAGTTGACTTGACTCACGTTGGCACACCCATTGAAAAATAGATCCAGTCAATCTACGGCTTCACACTTTAGGTGCGGTCAATCATGTCTAAACGTACGTATACGCCATTCAATCCATATAAACCAATCAAGTTTAAGATAAAAAGTCCTTGCTAGCAACAAAGGTGCATGGGATATATATTGATCGGTGTATAAATGCCTTTATTTTTTCGCATACCAACAACAGCAGCACTCGATTAATTAATTAATTTTTATAAACGAAATATCAGTTTACTTAGGAAATTGCATGGTGATGACATAAATTTTTTGAAATAAATTGAATGCATACGAGTATCATTGATATAATTAAGGGCGTAGTGCGACGAGGGGTATGGTTAAAAGCTTAAAATTACGTATCATTGATTGATATAATTAAATCAAGACTGCGTCATTTTAATGAGTTTCACATCTAAGCTTACATGGGTAACAACCCCATATTGACTTTTCCCTATATATAAAAAAGTCGATATAAGTTTTGAACAAGAAGATATTTCAATTAACGGTCATGAATGTTTGAAACTTCGGTGTGAAAGTGTTTGTGTATAACTAGTGAGCACATATATAAAGTGTAGATTTGCACCTTATAAATAGAACCAAAGAAAAGCAGAGAACTTACAACAAAATTAAACAATGGTTTTTTGCTAGATAATCGATATTGACACAAAAAAACTAATATGTTTACACACTACAATCGAAAAATAAATCACTAAACATATTAAACTTAACGAAAACAACCAACATACATTCAATACTTGGCACTTTGTATGTGTGCGACTTGTAATAACAACACCAAAACACACACAGTAAATTACACAAATTGTCTGAATCGTTTAGCGTAAAGAAGACTAGATTGCATGTATAAAAATATGAAGAAGAAAAAACGAATACCCATTTGATGCGACAATAACATCCTAGAAATATTCAAATCGGTTATCTTTTTCAACAAAAATTGAGAAACGAAGATGATGGCTATAGAAATGTAAACCCAAATTGAATGATGTTGACGATTTTTGGAGGTTTTTCTAATAATCTGTTCTTGATTCCTTGGCCACGATCAAGAAGAAACTTGATTGAGAATTATCGTGAACTGATATTTGATTTTAGAACCAATATCCTATAAATTATCCTATAAACTAGGAATGTAAGGTGTGATGAAATTTATAATCCGCGTAATTAGTAATTACTGATGATAAAATAACACTATTACCCTTTTATAGTTAATTAAAAATAAATAAAAGAAACCCTAGAATTCTTCGAAGCTATCGTACTAATCCAAAATTAGACAAGATGTTTTACAAGGTCGATTTAACTGATTTGTTTTTCAAAGCAAGTAGACGAATTTGAAACTGATTCTACTTCGTATTCAGCATCGTGATTTTTGAATTTTGCAGTATGTGTGATAAGAGAGAACTTTGATATCTTTCTTTTGACTATTATACCCTCCAAAAGTTTATTAAAATCATAATATTTTATTTATCTATACATTTTTCTTCTTTCTTAATTTTAAGAATTCTTAAAATTCAATCAACACAAACTCTTGATCTTTTATTATGATTTAAATTAATCTCATCCACTCAATTTTTAACCATTTCACTATCTTTCTTAATTTACTTTAACTTTTATTGATACTACTATATAAACCATTTTACATTCTCTCTCCTCAATTTTAAGAGTTTTTAACATTCAATCAACACAAAATCTTGACATTTTATTTTATATAAATTAATCTGATCAACTCAATCTTTAATCATTTCACTTTCTTTTCCAATTTATTTTAACTTTTTATTCATTTAAAATATACTCTCCCAGCTAACACACTCTCTTACACAAACACAATTATCCACTCATATCTACATAATTTTCAAAATCTTATTAACTTATATCTCTTTATTTTATAAATATGAATTTTTTTCTTATTTTAATATCTTTTAGAATTTATTTTAAATTTAATAAAATAGTATATAAAAATATAAGAAAATTTGAAAAAACGAACATGTTGCTATAAAAAACTTATTCGTGACATTGAATCGAACAAATAATATATCATTACATTCTTAAAAGCGATATCCTGTAAAACGGAACTATCTGCCGCTGCAACTTTGCAAAGGTACGATGCTAGTTTACATAAATAGCATAAACGAATTTCAGCCTTTGATCTTTAAAATCAATTATTAGAAATTGTTCTTGCAGTTCTCATAGTTTTTTTTAGTTCAATCGAGAATTATTTTTCGTACGAGAACTGTTTGTTACATCATTAATGACTCATTGATAGGGTATTTTGGTCATTTATATATTTACTCAACGGTGATTTACGTTCGGGTGAGCCGTCAATAATTTATGAGGCTTGATTTTCCCAAAACATCACTCATTAATGCTTCATTAATGAGCCACTACCATTAATAGCCATTGATTTATTTAAATCAAGAACTAAGATTGATTTTCACAGTCCTCATACGAAAAACAGTTCTCATTCAAATAAAAAAACTAGGGCTGTTGCGGTAGAAATTTAGAGTTGTAAGCCACTTTGTACTATATATCTGTACAAAACAATAATTTGGGATGCAGCTTGTGTAAGTATACAGAACATCATTATTTAACAATAAATTTATTAACTTAGTATGTTTAAGGACGCATGTCACACACAAGGTTTACCACTGAAATCTTGCATTATATATCTTATTAACTTAGCATTCAATTACAACAATAACATGACTTTCTTCCAAACGGGTCTGTTTGAAATATCATTCCACCATGAATTCACATTCTTCTTGTTTGTCACCAGGTGCCCTAGCTCAGCTTCATTCATTAGGTACCTAATCCCTGGAAGGTGGCTCAAATCTGCAAGGGTGAAACAATCTCCAGCTAGATAGCTATTCTTTGATAGTTGTTGCTCGTAAACCTCCATAACTTTTTTCAGCTTTTCTTCACAATTTTGAACCAGGCCAAAGTCAGTTTTCCCTCCCATCTTTGGGATGACTAGCTTCTGAAGAACAATTGTGTAAACCATGTCATTGAAGTGATGTGCTTCCACTTCTAGCCATTGGTCAACCAAGGCTTTCTCCTCAACTGTTGTTCCATACAGTTTTGGATTTATGTGACTGTATTTTGTTGCAAAATACCTTATGATTGCCCTAGATTCTACACATTATATATGTTCAAAATGAGAAAGTTATTCACATATTAGATAACCTACAATGATTATATATTAAGTAAAGATAAATTATATGTTATTACCAAAAAGCCGAAAATCCCCGTCTTCAACAACCGGCACTTGTCCAAAAGGCTACAAGAAAAACTTTTATCAGTAATATTGTACCACCAATTTAACTTTATATAGCAACAGCACGTGAGTATATGATTTCAAGTTAATCGTGAAAGATGAAAAAAAGAATAAAAGAACCGGCCTGTTTTTGTAAAAACTCGGGTTGTTTATGCTTGTTGGAGTCGAGGTCAACGTTTATAAGCTCAAAGTCAATTCCAAGCTCCAAAAGGCAAGCCAATACTCTTTGTGGGCAAGCAGCCTGAATTGGCCCATATACCTTGACAACCATCTTCTTAGAAGTGTTTAAGTTATTTGTATATGGAGCATATAAAGAAAGTTGGTGCTTAAATACAAAGTTTGACTGGGGGTTTGATTTTAACAATATGACATTTTTGGGGGTTGTCAACCAACAAAATATTAACAAGGTTGGATGGTGGTTGCGGAACGGTGGATGTCTACTAACCAACGAATTTAAATAATATCCATTTAGACAATCCTTAGTGCTCTCTTTTGGCTCTCTTTATATCAGATATCATATTATCTCACTTTTTTTCCCCTTTCAATCCGAAAGTTACTATAGCCTAACCTTTTCTTTCACAATCTTTCTCCCACTTATTTTATATATTTTTCGTTTTACATTTAATTAATTATTTAACAAAATAAAATATTTAAAAATAAAAACAACAATGTTAAAAAAAATTACATTTATCGATAATATTGCGGTTACATTAAAAAGGAGAATAATAATAATAAATAAACTAAAATAATCCTACCAAAAACTAAAACTACAATGACATAGATTCGGTGTCGCTAACGTAACTAAAAGACGACTTGGAATCCTCCGGTTCATATGTAGTTAAAATAAAATCAACACTACCAAGACATATCAGTGACTCGAAATCAGTTTGTGCCAAATGTCAAGAACCTCCTTGTGGTTAAGTCATACGAGACGCAATTGTACAAGTCATCAAACTTGTGAAACTGCTAATGCAAAAACATTTTAAAAGTTGTAACGTCCTAGCTGGTTATCACGAGATCTATAAATCGATACGTCTTGCCCCAGTAGTAATGAGGGAGCGGGTACTTTTTGACTTCTTAGCCGTAATAGGAATTTACACCGATATTAGTTGAGCAAGCCATGATTTAAGAGAAAGTTGTAGATGGTGATGGTCATTTTATGTGAAATTGAAAGAGTAAAAAGTAGAAACTGGGTAACAGTGTTTGCTTATATAGTATTTAAAATTTGTAAAAGAATTAATAATTTTATAGTTGTCTGCCCAACGGTAAATTCTTTTTAAAGGGGGTGAGAGTGGGGTATATGGTGTGAGGCGTCTAGTTATGGAACCAAAATCACAAAGCCCGTTGGGTTAATTTAGGGGTGGAATGTGTTTTTGAATTACTTGACCAACCCAAGGTGGAACCCAAAGCCTTGGGCTTGGGTGCTACCGATAGTCTTAAAGCCCCTATAGTCTGTGAACTTGTCTTCGTAATCCCAAAAGAAAGAAAATATAAAATAAATTTAGAAATAGAAAATGCAAAATAAAAGAGCAGTTTCTGAACTTATTTGACCTTTTCATTGGCTAAAGTCACTACTAGCTATCTCATAACTTGTTATAATTTTTATATTTATTTGTTTGGAGAGAAGGCCAAAAACTTTAATTAATTTTTTAGAAAAAGAGTATGTTATATTGCGATACCTAACTAAGTTGTTGCTAGAAACATATATCATTTATCCTTAATACTTAGTTATTTAATTACCTACCATCAATATATTATAAGAAAAATAAAAAGCTCATAGATGCCGCTTTGTATATAAGTGTATAATTTTTCTTCAGGAATTTAGTTTGGTGCAAATATGTGGTTAAATTGAAGAAACAAATTGATTACGTACATCGACTCATTAATTGGCAGCGCTGCATGTTTGAAATCTTAATTTACCATTCAAACATATGCAACTTGTTGGTCAAAGCCTACCCTATAAAGCAATATATATATATATATGCCATAATTAATTTAGTAACCTGCTTAAATTTCCATTACAATTCAAATGTACATTCAATGGATTTAAGTTGGTTGGTGAAATACCTTACTATTGCAATGGAGTATGATTTGTATAATTGTATGTAATAAATACTTGTCATACACAATAAAATAAAATATATGAATAAATTTAAACAATAATATTTTTAAATATATAGATAAAAAAAATAGATCATAAGTTTGTAAGAGTACCTACAATAAGTAAATAATTACCTCGTGATCGTTCCAAACATCCCCAATCACGAGCTAATGGTCTTGTGATCACCATTTCCAACCCCTAGCCATAGCCTGATACATTTGCTCATGATCCCTTTAACAATTTAAACAGGATTTTGTTTGTTTTTTTTTATTTTTCACCAATTATGCGTAAGTTAAATAATTTTGAGTGGGTTTAGTGAAGGCAATGATGCATGTTATAATTGTGGAATGTTAGTAATTAGTTAATGATGCTAAAGTGACGGTTAATGATAACAGTAATATACATTATCATTGTGAGCGCTATAAGGGCAAAAAAAATCATAACTATTGTATATGACAGATATTCTTTATGTACAAATCATCTCACTTTCCAATATTTGACCTCATTTACATTTTTAAAAATAAACAATAAAACAGGTACCCATTAATGCACATATATGTTTGTAAAAGAAGTTAAACAATTAAACTTACGAAGGGAGAAACATATCAATCATAATTGATGCCGCTAGTTTCTAAACCATATATCATATCCTAACTCCTTTACGTAACCGGATAATGTCTACCGATGCATTATATTCCCGTTCCTTCAAAATCAATAGAGCAAATGATGAATATTGTCATTTGGTCTCGATCGTATTCTGTACAAATTCTATCATATTTATTAGTCAAATATTTTGCAAGATTGGTCTCTCGTGCATAAAAATATCAAAAGATACTTATCTTATTTATTTATTATTTTTTTTATTTTTAGTTGATTTTAAAAAATTAAATAATTTTGAATTCTTTTTAAAAAATACTAACTTAATATACCCGGTGTATAAACAGGGGTGTTGTTTATATAAATTTAAACATTTGTAGTGTGAAATCGTAAATATGTATATTGAAATCTTAATCATATATCGATAACAAATCAATAAACATTCATGAAAATTAGAAGATGAAGAATGATATGCTTGATCATAGATTTACGTTCATAGTTGTTAGTGGAATTTAGAACTAGAAATTGACATGTGGTCCGATAATTGTTGGTGAAAAGTGCCCAAAAGATTTGTGATAATTGTTGAATCAGGAATTAGGGTTTTGTTAAAAAAATACTTTTGAATGGCATGGGATTCGATTAAGAATATGAGTAACACATTTCTAATTAAGATCCGCGTCCAACTTAAAATTCACGGCTTAAGGATTTTCACGTAAGAAACTCTTAATTCGTTAGCAATTTTAGAAAATAAAAAAGAATAATTAGTGAGAATAGTTATAAAAAATTAATGATGTCATACAACCCTTTTTCTTTTAATATATTATTAAAGATTCAAGATTATATAATCTCTCTCCCGTATTACACCTCCACCGATAATCTCTCTCTAATACTCTTAAATCACTACGGACGCTAGATAGTTAATTTTTAATAAACAGTTTCCCTCCGAAAAATGTTGTAATGTATAATTTGTAATGAGAAAAGGATGTGTGAAGTTAGAAGTATTTATGATAGGTGTTTTCATACTTATAAATACTTAAATAAGGATAAGATAAAATGACTAACATACCTTTTTAAAGTACCTAAGAATCTAAGATAGGTGTTGCTAAAAACATACATCATATTCCTAATAATATTTTGAATATAAACTTAAATTTAAGAGAGATTCCATTTCTATACCATCCTACTAAATATTTTTATTCATACATTTACTCATTAAATCCAGATAAGAGTGTGTAGATAGAATGATTTAGTAAAAAAGAAATAGAATTATACTAAATTTAATCTTTAAATAAAATTTAATATCATCAACAAAATGAAGAAGAACCGAAGAAGACAAAGCTACCTTCAAATCTTCAATCGTTTGTGCCTGGTTAGTAATTTGTTAAGGGTGATCATGTGGGTGGTGACATCGTAATCGGTAAACCACATTCATCATTCCCAACCACTCGATTGCAATCGTCTTTCGACACCATGTGTTCACTCTCGTCGCTTTCACCCATCGAATCTCTACGTTCACCGTTCCCAACCCAAATTCATTCTTCAAGAAGCTTACTTTTAACATCAAGGTAACAACTCCTTCCCTCCTTTTTACAATCTCTCACGCACAATCACACTAGAACACAAAGATAATGCACACTGTTGGGTATAAACCACCATTATCTTCATCATTCAATCAACCGTCATACTTGTTTGATGATACATGTGAGCGAAACCCATTTCAAATTTCATCATCATTATCGCCCAAATGCTGTTCTTGTTGTTGCTGCCGCTATTATGCTGCTAATTTATCGAAGTGCAAGAAATTGGCCACAGTAAACCCTAGTTTTTTGTGTAAAGGATTAAGCCAATCAACCTTGATTCAGTGGTCACTTTGTAAAGGATTAATCATTCATGGTAGGATAAGACAATCTTATGGTAATACTTATGGGGTTTCGTCTTTTAATGATCTTGATGGAAGTTATTGCTATGAAAAGCTTAGTGCTTTCGAGCACAGAAGGAATAAGAGGCAGAAAGATTTTGTGCACAAGAGGAAAAAACAGTTTTCAAGTAATGTGAGTGATGATGTTAATGTTATGCTTAGTTTATTAACTGATGATGTGGGTTTGGAGTATAATGATGTCAAGAACAGAAAAAAGATCAATAAGAAGCAAAACTGTTATGATGGCAAGGACAAGATAAATGTAGATTCTAGGGTTGTAAAAAGGGATCTCAAGTGTGATGATGATGTTGAAGTTCAGTTTTCTCGTGTTAATCTTGATTTGAGAAAAGTAGATTCTTCTGGTGAGTTTGAGGGTAACTCAGATTTTGAGGTCAAATCTGATGGTCACGTGGGACAAATGTCTTCAGGCGAGTATAAGAATGAAGTGGAGAAAGATTGTAAAAGTTATATTGATGATGAAGTTGTGGGAAAGATTGAGAGACAACAAGTATCTGTTCAAGAACAAGAGGAATTGTTGAAGAAAAAGGATATTGCAAAAAGAAATTATGGAGAATCCATTGGTGTAAGTCAAGATTGGAGAAAGCAAACAGAAAAGAAGATGAATGAAGACTTTAGCCAACATCATTCAAATGTTTCTGTGAATATCGAGCCATGTAGGCAACATAACCATGAGATCAATAGAATCAGTTATGAATCATTTCCCAAAATGAAGTATAAACGGTTTACAAAAATGTCTGAAAAAGATAAAAGTGTTATCGAGTCAACTTCTAGCACAGAAAACAATTTGAAAGAAGTGTCAAAGCTGCAAGATATTCACACGAGGGGGACCTCTTCGTTGTCTGAAAGTAGAATGAAGTCAACAGAAGTCAATGATCAGATTTTAGACAGCAGAGAAGAAAAAAACCACAAAAAGGATAAACAATCGCTACAAATGTTAGGAATCTCAGATACCCATTTTACTAATAGTAAAAACTCTTCAGTAGTTTCACATAGAAAGTTGAACATTAACAAGGTGAAACAAAAACATTATCCTGAAACATCAAGTTCAGACGCAATGGTTACCAACACCGAAGGGATTATTAAAGTTATAGAAACAAGCGTTGAAGATAATAACCGGAGTTCGAAGACAAAATTGGTGGAAGAGGGTGGCTCACGACACTCGTCTCAAGGGTCTGGACCGAAGGGACCATCTGACGAGATGTGGCTCATGACTGATGCATCTACTCAAGACCCCTCTGAACCAGATGAACCCTCTGGTTCAATTGAAATTGGTGAACCGGTCAAGACTAGTAGCAAGTCCTTGTGGACAATTATAGGGGATGTGGTTCGATTGCATTGGAAATCTCCGCGGTCTGGATCTCACACACCAAACTCAGGTGGTGCGAAGGGTTCCTCATTTCTGTCTGCTAGCAGTGAAACATGGTTTTCTAGCCACGAACTAGATGATTCCAATGATGAGAACATGAAGAAAACAAGTACAAAATGTTTAGATTCACCATTAATGGAGGCACCATCTTCAAGCACTTCTTTACCCATAATTAAAGAATCATCTTTTCCGTCACCGACAACCCAAATGAGATCTCCTGCAACCAAGAAAATGGTAATAAGAAGTGAACTTGTACAAAAAGATCAAGTCTTTGAGGACAACTATGAAGAATGGAAAGAAGCATATACTCTTGAAGCTAAGAAACAAAAAGAAGATGAAATGTTCATGAGAGAAGCACTGTTGGAAGCTAAAAAAGCTGCTGATGTATGGGAGGTGCCTGTTGGAGCTGTTCTTGTGAAAAATGGTAAAATAATAGCTCGTGGATATAATCTGTAAGTTATGTCTATTTTGGAGTTCATTTTTTGTAAATTGCTGGTTTTGTACAAGGGAATTTAAAATGTTGTAAATACTGTGCGTTTTTAGGGTAGAAGAGTTACGGGACTCCACTGCTCATGCTGAGATGATATGTATACGTAAGGCCTCAACCAACCTAAGCTCATGGAGACTTCCGGTAATCTTGATCTTTTATTTCCTAAATATGCTTCAATGCATTTTATTTGTCAAAATATATCAGAACAAGATGATAACCAAACGTTTTTTTGCCTACCCACCTAAAAAATTATGTCGTCGTAAGGGTTTGCATATGGAATCACTAAAATAAGTAATCTTGGAGAATTGTTTGATTTATGTTATTTTGCTTGTTTGCTTGCAGGATACTACTCTTTATGTAACACTCGAACCATGTCCAATGTGTGCTGGAGCAATCCTTCAAGCCAGAATTGACACAGTTGTTTGGGGAGCCCCAAATAAGCTACTAGGAGCAGATGGCAGTTGGGTTAGGTATGCAATTATCTTCAAGAATAGCAAATTTGTTCATGATTTAGTCATCACTACAAAAGATGGCTTTTAATCCTAGGTGGTAAGATGGGTGAATCTGATAACATATTCTTTCTTTTTGTAAGACAAGGAAAGTTATGTATAAGTAAATTAAAGGAGGCCTCAAGATGGAGCCAAGGAATAAATGAAAAACACAGAGAAACCCACTAAAAAGTTGATATAAGGGAGATCACTATTTTAGTTAATAAAAATATCCCAAGGCATGATATAACATCTTAGTGAAATACTGAAATCAATTTGTAGGACAACGCTTTTATATCTGGAAAAATATTTTCCGGCTGAATTTTACTCTTACCCGCCTACGCATGATCTATCCTATTTCAACTTCTAGATAGTCCATAACTCATAAACCAACAAAACAAACACCAAGGAAAAGAATTTCAACCCACTTGTTTTTTAAGGAACCTGATAACACATTAAAATGGGTTCGGGTTTTGAACTGTCGCTTTTAGTCTGGGTCGAAATGGGTCGGGTCGGGGCGTCGGGCTTACCCATAGACACTTTTTGACCAGTAATAATAATTAAGGTGCTACTTATTAGGGATGTAAACGAGCCGAGCCAGACACTTATCGAGCTGGGCTCGTTTAGGACTTTTTAAGCTCGAGCTCGGCTCGTTTAGAGCTTATGATGTTGAGCTCGAGCTCGGCTCGTTTAATATTTATGAAGCTCGGGCTCGGCTCGTTTAAGCTAGGCTCGTTTAGGCTCGGGTATTATTTTGATATTTTTATTAAAATGATATATATAATTATTAATAATTATAAAATATAAAATATAAATTATATTATATATGGAGCTCGTTTAGGCTCGTTTAAGCTCGCAAGCCCATTCTTTGGAGCTCGAGCTCGGCTCGTTTATTAAATGAGCTTTAACCTAGGCTCAAGTTCGAGCTCGAGCTCGTTAAGACTCGGCTCGTTTCGAGCTTTTAACGATCCGAGCTCGAATAGCTCGCGAGTAGCTCGGCTCATTTACATCCTTACTACTTATGCTTACAATAACAATATCATAATAGACTTAAAGCTTTGAATAATGCATCAGAATTTAATAACCACCGCCAAGGTGGCCTAGTGGTAAGGCGTCCTGAAGTCCTCAAAGAGGTCTCAGGGTCGAACCTCCCTAGGTAAAACATCTTGGGAGTGGTCATGGAAGGGTCCAGAAACGGTCACGGGGATACCCCGGTTAGGCCGCGTACATGAACAGGGAAAACCTCTATGTTTATACTATGATTTAATATGCTTTGGGTAACTTTCAAACCGTTTGACTCGTTCCCTTTTATAGCTAAATCTAGTGTTTTCACTTTTGAGTTCAAACTTCCATTCATCAATTTCTTAACTTTGAATATATATAGGAGAGAGTTCATTTGAGAACCATTCTTATTGCGAGAATCAATCTTGGTCCTTGATTAAAATAAATCAATGGTCAATAAAAACCACGGCTCATTAATAGCTCATTAATAACACATTAATGAGAGGTATTTTGGAAAAATCAAGCATCACTCTTTAATGATAGTTCATCCGGACGCAATTCATTGTTGAGAAAATATACAAAAGAGGCAGAGCAAAATACCCTATTAGTGAGTCATTAATGGTGGTTACAGATGGTACTCGCAATAAGTTTTCATGATTGGTGAATGACATCAATATGATGGCGTTGATTTTGCAGATTATTTTGTGCTGGGGCTGGCGGAAATGACTCCTTGCCGACAGACAAGCCTCCTGCACCTACACATCCTTTCCACCCAAACATGGCGGTTAGAAGAGGGGTGCTGGCGGCAGAATGTGCTGAAATTATGCAGCAATTCTTTCGACTAAGAAGAAACAAGAAAATAGAACCACCATCAACTCCACCTTCATCTATTACTGTTTCACAACATCATCATCAACGTCATCATTCAAACTTCTTCTCTAAGGTGCAACATGCCTTTAACATCATATTCTGTTTATAGATCAAATCTCCCATTTTCTCTCTAAGGATTTAAGTTTATTCTATGTGAGTTATTGTATCTCTCCTCTTGACGACTACATATTAACATGTTTTTAGGCAGTCGGTTCACATTCTTAAGAATATGATGTTTGGTAGGTTCTGTTACTACAAGTCATCTATTACATAAAATGCACAGTGAACCTCATAAAATTACTCTTCCGGTATTCGAGATGTTATGAATTTAGACATTGTCTTTGCAAAATCAAGAAAATTGTTGGTGTAAATTTGTTTTTCTATGAAAACATGATCTCCTTTCATTTATGTACCAATAGGTGAAAGGGAAAAACAATGGAAATTGAAGACACATGAAGTCTATGTTGTGGTTTCAACATCAGATCATAATTGTGTAAAATGTTGTGATACTATAGTCTAAGGAAATCATAATGATCTGGTGTTGTTATGTCAATGTCAACTAAAAGTCATAATGTATGGAGTACATACAAAATGTAAACAAAAAATTGCTACAAGAACATAACACGTGATCATAATCAAACGAGATTAAATTGAACGTAAACGAAAGGTAATATATCCTCCTACTAAATCTTTGTATATACGTCATACTCTGTAGATCAAGATAGATTTCAAAATAGGAGATAGATTTCAAAATAGGAGATAAGAAAAAATAATTAGTGGATTACAATTGTAATTGTTTAGTAGGTAGAGAGATTTAGTGAAAAGAAATAAAATACAAGTTAATGATTGTTCTTATAGTCGATTGGGAAAGATGACCAATGATGATATGAAATATGTACCAAAACCATAAACACGATCCCTTCAACTACCAAATTTGGTCTTCAAGTTATATCTAAGGGGTCAAATAAAGCAATTAGAAGAGATGTAGTACCCACATGAAGGTCATGTAGCACCAACCCTTTTGATTTCATCAGAAACTACGCATGTCGCATGTCTTATAAATCCCCATTTCTTTCATCCAAACACAACCATCCACCAAAAATGTTGTGGATTACAAGTATTCTTGCTTGGATCTGCCTTCTGGTAGCGATTTCCAATGGCCAATCGCCTGCAGCTTCACCATCAAATACACCTGCCGTCGTACCACCGCCTTCCACTACTGTGGTTTCGCCGACACAACCACCACCTGCCACCCCTCTACCATCCCCATCACCAAAAACGCCTCCAGCTTCTACACCATCTGTCCCACCACCTCAAGTTCCACCACCACAACCACCGGTGAGTCCTCCCGTCTTAGCTCCATCTACACCACCACCATTGCCAGCACCAACGCCACCACCACCAGTTGTTTCACCGCCTGCATTACCACCTTCTGTGCCACCAACAGTCTCCCCAGCCCCAGCAACCCCACCACCAGCACCAATTCCTCCACCGCCAGCACCTGCACCTGCTCCACCACCACCATCACCAGCTCCAGCACCGGTTACCTCTTCACCAGCGCCAACACCAGACATGAGCCCCTCACCTGCACCAGCTCCTAGAAGACACAGGAGAAAGAAGCATAAGCACAGGAAACATCATGCACCTGCACCCGCACCAGTTCCTAAGAGCCCACCAGCACCACCAACTGCTACGGATTCTGACGACACCGCACCGGCACCATCACCAACACTTGATTTGGTAAGTTCTTACACATTTCCCAAATTAAAAAAATGTCGCTTTGTACACAGAAATCACATAAATTCCAATCAGTTATTGACTATTTGCTTTCTTTGATTGCAGAGTAATGGAAGAACTCTCTTTCAAAAGGGAAACATATTTGGATTTATTATCCCATTTCTGCTGATTCTCATGAGTTAGCATCTTGAGAATTTAGATTCAACGCGATTCGCAATTCAAGTTTTTAAACATCATGGAGATTGTAACTATGGACATTTTTTTATTGCGTTGATTTCCCTACTACCATATAATACATTGTCCGCTTGTAATTAGCTCCGAATTCTTTTTAAAGATATGCATAAAATCACAATTTCAAACACGGATACGGGGTTGCAAGCATAATGGGTGAAATGGTCCCTTTGAATCAAAGTCCCAGTTAGCGAGTTCTGTGAATTCACATAATTCATGATGACTTACTCTAAACATGCCTCAGAACTTCGTCCTTACGAAGCTATGATCAGTGTGACTTTCATGGTTAAACTTACGGCCCATTGTTTGAATCCAAGTTGCATGAATATATTTGAGCTTAAAAGTTACAAAATGTTGTATGACATAACACAATTCTGATTTTAAATAAAGTGACCCAAATTTGGATGCTAAAAATGGCTAATCTGACTACAAAAGTCAAAAATTTATTGATTGAATGTCACTAAGGTCGACGAAAGTCAAAATATCTCGGTAAATCGCAACAAAATTCAAGATCTCGCTAGGTTTCATTAGATTCCGTGTCACAAGGATTATTAAATTCGAATTAATTACGTTATAGAAGTCCAAATATTATTAAATTCGAATTAATTACGTTACAATGAGTTGCAAGTTACTTTTTATCAACAAAAAGGAAAAGGAAAAAGATATCGATGGCTTGCAAGTCATAATGAAAGTCTTGTATATATACTTGTTAAGTTTGACCCATTTTCACATGAAAAGCTCACACATTGTTTAACTAATCTATTCAATTGTATTTTTTGAATGATGATATTCCATTTCTCAGTTGGAATTATGTAATTCATATAATTAATGAGAAATGAAAAAAACAACCATATGATCGTGTCTTAATATAATTATATACTAAAAATGACATAAAAAGATACATTAGAAAGACTTTTTGGGAAAAAAGGGAATATAGATCTTGTATAGGGTTTCGGGCCTCGTATTTCAAATAAGAACTATGACTAGAAAGAGAAAGATTTTATGTAAAAGGACAATTAGAGTGAGTAGTAAGATCACTGGAATTTGTCCAAATGTCCTGACTTTTTCGAGGCAGGGCCCAACACTATGCTTTCGGCTTTGTACCCCAACCCAACTTGCTCTGACATCCTTCATCGATCGGTTAGATAAAAGGGCTCTCCAGACACCAGCGCAGACTAAAAGGGCTCTCCAGACACCATATAACATCATCTTCAACCACAACCGACCTATACTACTAATGAAAAAGGGGAGCTCTTTACAGCTAAGCTGGTCACAACTTCTTAGGTTAGCTATAATAGATTGATTAGAGCACTTGCAATGGGTGCTCGTTATAGGCAAAACGAGGCAATGACGAGGATGTGCTTGTGTCCTCAATTGCAAGTTGCTCATAAAGAGCGCGTTATTTGGCTACTCGTGTCAGGGGGTTACGAGCGGGAAGGCTCTTTGTCAAAAAAAATATAAATATTTCCAACCAATAGGATTTGGGACACATAATAGTGTATGGGTCCAGTAAGGATAGTAATGCTAATTATCACTAAGACTGGTTAGTAATTATTTAGTTATGTTGACGTGATAACTAGTAATAGTGATGATAGCAGATATCATTACGAAAGCTCTTATATGGATCAGTTGTCCCCGTTAATCAACTTTAAGATCATCAAAGCCGTAATTGATTGAATCATGTCTTAGTAAAATTCTCGACAATAATAAAATAAAGAGTTAATTGTCAAATTCATTCTTTAACTTTGTCATTTCTTCCGATTTGGTCATTTAACTTCAAAAGTGACTAAGATAGGCCTTAAACATCCACTTTTCGGTCTGAATGGTCCTTTGGTTAGTTGACCGTTAGTCAACTCCGTTAAGTCAAGGGTAAATGACAATTTTACCCTTATTTTTTATTTGTTGATTAAAACTAAATTATTAATATTTATTCTATGTCATGTTTACTTTGGTTTATATTTATCAGACTCTCTCTCAACAACCACCACCACTACTTTGGACAACCACCACCACCGTCAGTCTCACCTCCACCAATCAGTCATAAAATGCATCGAGGACCACAAACTTGAATCTCAATTCACCATCAACGACTTACACAAACGTCTCAGTGAGTTGGATACAATCAAGGCTAAAAAGATTAGTGATTCTGTTCCTGCTTCCACAAGCAAGAACAAGAGGTCGCGCAGCCAAAGGGGTGGTGGTGGTGGTGGTGGCTCCTCTCGGTCTCAGCCACCAAAATTCGTAAGGTTAGCAATGTGTAACATCCTCAAATATGGCTTATTCACGTGCTCCATTTGGTACGTGATATTTAATTAAATGAATTAAATAAGAATATACTTATTAGAATTAATAGAAAATAGCTATTGGTCAGTTAAATGTGGAATTAAAAATTGTAATAAAAATAGGAAAGAATTATAAAATAATAACTGGTTTCAAACGAGGTTTCCAAAAATATCCTCGTTAATTGAAACGGTTATACGGGTGTCGTGTTGTATGTTGAAAAGGGGAACAAAATACCTCTTATAGATAATTAAGAACCATGAGGCGGTTCTTAACTTAATATCTCAGATAACACACACATACACACCACGACACACACACCTCTCACTCTCATTTTTCTCTTGCACTTTGATCTTGAAGGGTAACACAAACAAATCTCAACCAAGGCTGGAATTGATCACTTCTCAAGTCCATAATCCGCTTCTAATTCTTTCATCATCATCATCTTGCTCTTGGTAAGGTTCAACCACTCTTGTTCTTCATTTTTAAGTTTTAGGTTAAAAATGGGTAAAACGAATTTAGTAAATCAAGCTTAGATTTTTGGATTGTAATATGTTCTAGGATTATCTAGGAGTTGATTGGAACTGATTTTAGTAATTAAAGTTGCTATCTTGGTTGTAATTCAAGAATTTGACCAAATGGGTCAAAAATGGAGAATTGATGATTCAACCTTGAATCTTATGTTAAAATATGTTATGTTAGTGTTTATGAACTTCTTTAAGTGTCCTAAAGCTTGTACATGCCCTGGAATTAATTAAGAAGTGATAAAATTGGATTTGGAGTGGCTGAATTCTGGGCAGAACCAAGTTATCGTGGCCCTGGTTGAACGTCGCGGCGCGACCCTTAAGGGTGTCGCTAGGAATGGCAACGGGGCGGGTTCGGGGCGGGTATTGGTCGCCCCGTCCCCGAACCCGAAATGAAAACCCGCCCCCGTCCCCGCCTCGTTCCCCGTCGGGGATTATTTCGGGGCGCCCCGTCGGGGCGTCTGCCAGACCCGACCCCGACCCGAACCCGAAACCCGATCATAAAACCCGACCCGACTAAAAAACATGTTAGTGAAGTACAAAACTACACAAAAAACTTAATAAGAACGTGAGATGATCATTTTATAAATAAGAACGTAAGTATCATCATTAACTTAAATAAAAAACTTAACTAAAGTAGAACTTAAAATAAGTTAGGAGGTCAAAATTCAAAATTTAACAAAAAACTTCATCACTTTAGAAACTTCTCCATTAATAGATATACAATTGTTCTCTTTGTATATTCATACACATTATTATATGCATAAATATATAAAACATATATGTATATAAATATATAAAAATATATATATAAACATATATCGGGGCGGGGCGGGGATAGTGTGCCCCGGCCCCGAACCCGAAAAATCCCCGAACCCGACCCTAACCCGAAATTGTTATCCCCGACCCGATCCCGAAACTTGTCCGGTTCGGTTTTTCCCGTCGGGTTCGGGTTGTTTTGCCATCCCTAGGTGTCGCAGCGCGACCTGCTGTGCAGCAAACAACAACCTGTTTTGCAATGGATTAAGTGTAGGTAATGATCTTGTGTCATATTTTACTCAACTAAGAGGTGTTTTAGGATGGTTTGAGCACTTTGTCAACTTAAACACATAAATAGGAATATAACACTAGTTTTAGTATATGTATATATATGTGGTGATCTAAATGGAATTATATGTAAACGATAGGTAATTAAGCACCAAGGAAGGACAAACACATACTTGTGTTATATTTGGGCACCAAGGTGAGTACCGACTTGTATGAATTCAATAAAGGAAGTTTTTGAATGCTAATTGTTTAAATGAACACGGTATGTTAATTTTATGCAAATAGACTTGTATATTTATATATATAAGCTTAGAAACAAGTTATTGACATGAAGTATGATATATTTGGCATGTATTTAAATATATGCATATTAATTGAGATATCTGGATATATATGATTTCATATGTGAAAGCATGCATGCTATGATCTCTTTTCTGAGATAATGATGAGCTATGTGAATGTCCGGACATATTTGTGATTATGGTCAGCTTCGGCTGGATCCTATGAGGCCTTCGGGCGACAGTTCGGGATCAATGGTACTCGAGTGCCATTCCTTAGATATTTGGGGTGATTGCCTTAACTGGCTGAGCCTAATGAGCCTTTGGCTCCGTAACGAGCAGGTGGAATCACTTACGTGATGATACCAGCATGGTTGGCAGTGTTTGATTCCCCCGGTGGTTGTTATTGAGCCGGACTAGCTATCTGGCAAGATATAGCACTGCTGGACATGTCAGCATTACCGCTAATTGTTAGGATAGCATTGTATGCTCATATTTGATTCATGACTTGCTATTATTGCACTTATACTTGTCTGTATTCACTAGCTATTTTATATAGCTAATCCAGTTGTTGTTTCCTTTTTTCAGACAGAGTATAGGCAGGCCTGGTGAGACGGGAACCTTATGCTTTTGTACGGGCTTTAAGGAACACTACTTTTTGGTATATACTATATACAATGGTCGGTTTAGTTTAAAGTAACACCGGTAGTCGTGTTTGGCAAGTTTTGTTTTGTATATTTGTATATACGCCAAACACGTGTTTAAATTGTAATAGTTTAATAGGCTTGGGTTTGTTTATTGTTTTTGAAAATTCCGCTGCTTTGTTTTTGAAATTCGGTTAGGATAACTAACAACATTCAATTTACAAACGGACCCATGCAGTTTGAAAACTCAAATTTTAACTGATTTTTAAGGTTTCAAAGGCGGTGTTACACAATGGCTTCCCGGAAAGGAAACAACCCAGCACCACCCTTCCCACTAGCTACATGAACCCCACTACTACTATGTATGGCGGTCAGAGCTCTGTCAGGTATGGCCTTCAATATGCCTAAAAAACCCTAGAACCAGAACTCGAAATAAACCCTAGATCTACGGTTTTTAAAGATTTAGGGTTTTTATACAAGTTGGGTAAAGATCCAGGGTTTGTATTGCATAGAATGAAGGTGGCGTTTGGCGGTGGTGGCTAGAGTGGTGGTGGAGGTTGGAGAGCCGGTGGTGGTGGCAGTTGGTGGTGCTGGTGGGGGAGGGGGTAATCTAGAGTGAGAGAGAATATTGAGAGTGAGAGAGCGAGAGAAGGGGGAAAGTATGTGCGTTTGGCGGTGGTGGTTGGAGTGGTGGTGGCGAGGGCGGTGGATGGTGAACGGTGGTGGTGGCGGCGGTACTTGGAGAGAGAGAGAGAGAGATTGTGTGTGTATGTGTATAAAGTGGGAGATGTATATATATATATATATAATTTAAAAAGATTATATATTATTTTAATTAATAAAAAATCAAAAAAACGGGTAAAAAGACCAAACTGCCCTTGACTTAACGGAGTTGACTAACGGTCAACTAACCAAAGGACCATTCAAACCGAAAAGTGGATGTTTAAGACCCATCTTGGTCACTTTTGAAGTTAAAGGACCAAATCGAAAGAAATGACAAAGTTAAAGGACGAATTTGACAATTAACTCTAAAATAAATCTTAAAAAAAGCCACATTATATTACAAGTATCCATAAAAAAGATACTTAAAAATAATAATGATAGGATTTAGCATACGGAATATTCAGATTAAGACAAAATACTTGTACCATGTTTTGACATGTAATTATAAGTTTATGACTAATAACTAAATGAAGTCCGAAACAAGTAGTGAACAGATGTTACAGATTAACTAAACACAAACAACCATCATTTTTTGCACTTGTTTTAGGCAACGTATTATTACCAACAACAATATAATGTGGCAAAAGTTCAAACGAGAATTGTTTTTCGTACGAGAATCAATTTTAGCCGTCCAATTCCTCCTCCTTCAATTAGATTGCCCACCCATGAATTCCACTTACCACTTGAATGACAAAGATTGGTTCTCGCAATTCTCGTTTGAACCTTCCCCTATAATGTAATGTAGGTACTTAATTATATATGTTTTTAAGAATAAGCTGATTATTAGCTATTAAATCTCGCCTTCATCCATTCCTAGTACTTCTTGGCTCATCCGTAATCCATTCGTTTGGATTACAAGAGAATTTGTTAAATCAGCGACTTACCTAAAAAAATCTAGAGTTTTTAAGTTAATGAGAGTGATCGAGGCATTTGTTGAATCATTGCTCTAGCTCATGTGTGATGTTGTGTTTTTTGTCTTTTGTGTTTGCTATCTATGCAATGTTTTTCATTAGTTTAATAATGATATTTGGACATTTTAGACATTGTAGGATGTTGATTTATAAATACTTGATGGATTGATGAAGTGAGGTCAATGAATTATTGGAGCAATGGTTGATAATATTATCTTAAATACCTGATTTTAAATATTTTTCATTTTGAATTGTATTTGAGCGCTTTTTTGAAGATTAAATTTTAAAATAGGGTTATTCAATAACTATTTTTCAAGAACTTTTTGTATAAATGTTTATTTTTTAAATTATCAAATATTTCATTTATCCGATATTCAAATAGGAAAATTCGAATACCTGAAATTTTGGATACGGATTTCGGCTATCAAAAGTCACTATTCTAATTTTTGGATATCTTGTTTCAAACAACCCTACTTACATCTACCGTTATAACATAAGCTTTCGATGTTTATATACGTTTCGAAAAGACTATATAGGACAAAGTTGCTTTTTACAATCTTATCAGAAAGACCGTATAAAAGGAAAAAGGTTGTTTCTTTATTAAAAAAAGCAAGCATATTTATATTAATCAGTATAAAGCATTTAACATAAAATTACTACGCACTTCTTTAGACTTCCTTCCCTCAACTAGTAGTGGAGTGGCAGATTACAATGATATTTGTGTGATTAAGAATTAGGAATGAAGATCTGATAAGAATGTAACTAGGTATGAAATTCGATTTTATAATCGGCTATATAGACTCGAAATATTTTTCATTTATCGGGTATGTTTGACGGAAATAGCCGGTAGCTGTTAGCCGAAAGCGGGAAGTTGGAAGATGGAAACGAGAAGCTGTATATTTTAGTTATTTATGTGTTTAGTAAATTAGCTGGTAGTTGGAGCTTAATAGTATAAAAAGACAAAAACAAAAAATTATAAAAATAGAAGGAATTATAAAAGTTTTTTTATTAAAGAAAAGTTTTTTTTCTTAAAAAAATATTTTATTTTAGAGTTTTTTTATTTTAAACAAAAATCTTCCAGCTTTTTTTATCTGACTTATAACCTTTTCTTTTAAAACAAAAAACTATCGAATCGAGTAAATTTCAAAAAACTTCACACCCAACAAGCCAACATACCCATCATTTTTTCAAATAAAATTAAAAACAAAATGCCACATCCCTCAATAATAAGCAGCCAATCAAAACACGCCATGTTATTCAGGGACCCAATTCTAAAACATCCAATAACACGTAGGCGCGTGTCCAAGTCGATCTAACCAACAGAAATCTCTCCCCTGTTTCTGCAAGATCAGAATTTTCTTCTCCGAAGGGACCGAAACACCACCATCGATTTCCGCCATTTTTGCACTTACTTTATTCTCTTTACCTTACACAATCAGACACCCATGCACAAATCATTCAGTAAATCCACACGTCTATATATATCCAAGATGCAGTCACAGATCCTCCCTATCTCTATCTCCAATCCCTTTCTCCCAAATCGAACATCGCCAGCTTCTGCAGCAGCACAAGCTGGAGCAGTGTTTATGAACTCGTCGGATTATGATGGTGATGATCTGGCTCATTCATCGATTGAAGATGGTAAAAAGTTTGAGAGTAAACCATTTTTACCTAGGGTTTCAAGTGACGATAGTGTTAACAGTACCCGTCCGCTATCAACGGCTACTAGTTCCGTTTCTTACCAGCAACGACGTCGTCGTGTCGCTAGTGACTCGAATCTTTCGGATCTTCGGGGTGGCAGGCGGCGGTTTTTCTGGCATAATGCGGGCCGGGCTGATGGGGAGAAGTTTTTTATTACCCGGTTTGGGTCTAAATTGTTGGGATATATTAGGTAAATTTGCTTCTTTAACTCTTGTCGTAATTCTGTTTTGTTGATCATTCATTCCTGCAGTTTAATTAGGCAATGTTCTCATTGATAATATAATCCCTAGTAAATAGAGGGCTTGAAAGATGATTTCTTTAGTGCTTTTTGTTAATCAGTCTTAGTGCACATCCTATTAATTAGTTTTTTCTGACTTGCATTATTTCATGTACTATGAATTTAGCAGTTAATAGCGGTCTTATATACATCAAACCAAGTTCATCTTCTATTTTCATGTAAACCATTGGTGATTCATCTTTACTTTCTTCATAATTGATGCAATGTTTCACTTCACATTTAGAGTGGATTCATAATTGATCCACAATCCTTTCCACTTTCTACCATTTAGGTCATGCTTTTGCATTGAACGGTTAATGACTATGTATACGCTTCTTGTTTCCATGATATACCAATTGTCCGTTTTCAATTCAATTGTTTATAATTTGTGGAGTTCTGTTTATGTTGTAAATGATTTTACCAGTCATCCATGATAACAGGTCTTGGTGTTATTAATATACTTTCTTAATCTTTTTCTTTCTTCAGGTCAGGCTATAGATTGGTCGCTGGATTTCTTTCTCTACAATGTTACGCTTTCCTAATTATGCCAGGTGTACTTCAAGGTTTGTAAAGTTGGTGGTTCGTGCCTCAGGTCATTCCTCCCATGTTAATAACAAATTACCTAATTTCTTTTATCACTTTGCTTAGATTTGTGATGCAGCTTTACTTCCTTAATGACATATGAGTGCTTAATTGTTTCAGTTGCTTATTACTATTATTTCTCAAGTCAGATCCGCCGAGATATTGTTTTTGGTGATCAACCAAGGAATAAGTATGTTTTAATCAACATGATGAATTGCTCTTTTGGTTGTAGCTGACTTTCATGGGACTAAACATTTGATGGTATTGTTGTCACGCAGACTTGATATATATTTACCTAAGAACGATGTGAAAAATGATGGTCCAAAGCCTGTCATTGCTTTCATCACAGGAGGAGCCTGGGTTATAGGGTGAGTATTAATAATTAAATCTTAATGTTTTATTAAAAAAAGACTTTTAAAACCTTTGACACGTGTAGACTTTCTTTCCATCATTTACAGGTTTTGAGCATTACTTCTTGTATTGTAGGTATAAAGCATGGGGTTCTCTTTTAGGACGCCATTTATCAGATACAAATGTCATAGTGGCATGCATAGACTACAGGTATTTATTATATACATCTAAAAGATTATATTTTTAATCCATTGCAGACTCTTTTTCTTTATTATTGTTATATTGTTGTTTTTGAAGAAATTATCCCAAGGCTACCATGGGTGACATGGTTAAGGATGCTTCACAAGGCATCTCATTTGTATGCAATAATATCTCTGAATACGGTGGTGATCCTAACAGGTACATTCTATTAATGTCTTTACTTTTAAGGTTGCCATTTTGGGTGTTGATTTTTTGTTGATTTTGAAGGATTTATTTGATGGGACAGTCAGCTGGTGCACACATTGCTGCTTGTGCTCTTGTGGAGCAAGCAATCAAAGAGTCTGATCCAACACAAAGTAGTACGTGGAGCATCTCCCAAATAAAAGCTTATTTTGGCTTATCAGGAGGGTATGTATGTATATATCATATATGTATGTATGTATGTATGGGTTTCTATGTTTCATATTCTTTATGTATTGTTTTTTTATTACTAAACCCTAGCGTTCTTGTCTATAATCTTGTACAGATATAATATGTTTAATCTGGCAGACCATTTGAATACAAGAGGCCCGTACAAGTCTCTTTTTATCAGGTACTCTTGCATGTACCTGCTTTATGTTCACTTGCTCTATTTTTAATATCATAAAACTGGCAATTTTTATAACATTTACAGGATAATGGAAGGGGAGGAATCTTTGAGTAGATATTCTCCCGAAATTATTTTGCAAGACCCAAACAATCAAAACGCAGTTTCTCTTCTACCTCCAGTTATCCTATTCCATGGGACAGCAGATTATTCCATTCCAGCAGATTGCAGGTATGTTTGCGTCTGAAATGAATGTGTGTGTGTTTTGAAATCTAAATACAACCAAAAGTGGGAGATACTATATAAACATTAGGTATATACAACATAAGAATTAAGAAAGGAATTTGAGCAGACAAGATCATGTAAATTTGGTTGAAGTTTTGATTATATATTCATATGTTATGAGATATAATTATTTATCTAAGGCCCTGTTTGGTTCACTGTATTTCGTGGGAATGGGATTTCAAATACAGGGAAATGTTGTATTTGGTTGGAAAAAAAGGAAGGGATTTTAAATGCTGGGAATTCTTTAAAATCCCTCAAATTCCCTTAATCAAGGGATTTTACAAATGCATCCACCCCCCATGGTATTTCAAAATGCTTTGTATGAAGGATTTTCCATTTTACCATTTTGCCAAATGCAAATTCATTTTACAATGCTGTCAAATGCAAATCCTGCGAAATGCAAATCCTTTGACAGAATGTAAATCCCATGAAAAAAAATCTGCGAACCAAACGCCCCCTAAGTTACTGGTTTCTTTGTTCATTCGCCCTACGCATGAAAGTTCAAAATATATCGATTGATTGTCACAAGCGAGTAAAGTAAATCATTTAAATGTTTTTATTTACAGTAAAACGTTCGTAGACACTCTCCAAAGACTAGGAGCGAAAGCAGACTTGAGGTTATACGAGGGAAAAACTCACACAGATGTGTTTGTTCAGGTTGCGCGTTCAATCGATATTCAGATTATCATATTGCAGTTCTATTTTCGTATTATGACAAATCGTTCCGTATTTTAAGAATTGAGTTTATTTCACAGAATATTAACCTAGTTTGAAAAGTGTTCCACCAAGGTCACCCATGGGTTATTTATTTCACAATGTGAAATAAAGGGGTGAGTGACTTTAGTGGAACACTTTTCAAACTTGGTTATTATTATGTGAATTTTCCCCTCAAGAATTTTAGGAGATAAACTGAACTCTCAGTCATAATTTTTGTTTATTCAGGATCCAATGAGAGGAGATGATATATTGTTTGATGATTTAGTTGCGATTATTCATGGTGGAGATGAAGAAGCTCTTGCTAAACAAGCAACATCACCTCCAAGACGTCGCCTTGTGCCTGAATTCATGCTAAAGTTGGCTGGCAAAATCAGCCCATTTTAAACAGATAAGATTTGTTGTATAGCATTCATTGTCTACGCGACAATTATAAATATATAGTGGGTCCTTTTATGAATCTCTTCTTGCAATCTACTAGGAACACCTTCGGGAAGCATGTTTGGTCTCTTTTCTTGAGATATCAAAATAACAGATTAAATAGAGTGAAATACTCATGATAAGTTCTTCTACTAGAAGATATAGAGATTTTGATTTAAAACACACTCCACATCCCTCACCAACGCAATTGAATAGTTTTGAAGAGTTTAAAGTTAAAACAATATGTATTTGTGTTGATTCGATGATGATTGGATTAAATTTCGAACACTCTTCCATATATTTTATACAATACTAAGTATATGTAAATATCCATAACAAAGTGCCTTGGCTCAACTTTATAGAAGTTTGAAAACGGTGCTTTCCAACCTTAAAGGTTCTGGGTTCTAGTCCTAAGTGGTGTAGATTTGAACGAGTGTGTGTTCAGTTGTTTTAAAAAATTATATGTAAAATTCCGTTGCAACTGCTGGTGTATAAAGCTTGTACAACATTAATAAGTGTTTAGTTAAATTGATTGTTCTTTAAACTATCTTCCAGATACTTTATACAATACTTCATACATCAATTGTACTTTAGTCAAGTATGTGTGCTTGGGTGTGTGACTGTGTGTATTAATAATTGTGTAGCATTGTCTATATCTCATATGTAGAACTGTTCTTATATATTGCATGCATGCCATGGTTCTATATGCAATTATTTAACACTAAAATGTATAATTATATGTTGTTTTCTAATGAAAGTGTTATTAGCTTGGATGCTTTAACTTACTTTGTACGGATTATAGTGGAAAAGATTTTTTTAAAATAAAATAAAATACCTACATACTTTCATACAAACTACGGTTAAAGTCCTTGAATATTCATGGTTTATTTGGTTTTTAAGAACTTTTATCTTATTTAAAAGTATATATTTATCGGTTTAACAAGTTTATTGCATGAAAGAGCCAAAACTAAAACACATGTTACTAATAGAATTCGAATTATGACAAACAGAAGTTGAGTAACATGAACTTAAATGTGTTTTATTATTCCATTCCACAAGACATTATAAATAAGAACAACATTACAAGCCACCTAATTAAGCATAATAAGTAGGTTTCACTGCTACTCAGCCTTGTTCTTATTTCTTTGATGTGGCTGCATTCTTTCCACCTGATGGCTACAAAACACCATCAAACCATACACCAAAACCAAGTTAATAAACGAAAAGCCGCACTCCATGTATATTTATTACCCAAGAACTAGATCCATTTTAACACAGATCTTAAATGACAACCTCGATCAATTTGCTTCGATTGAGTTATGTTTTATCCTTACCAGTCAAATGTTTATGGTAAATAAAAAATAACATTAGCTTATAAGGAAACGCGTGTCTGAACTTGAAAGTCATCCAAGAATATTTTTAATGCATAAAATCTTCAAAAATAAAAAAATGTTATTACCTTCTTCCTAGGTTCACGAGGCTTCTTAGGGGCCGCTTTGGAGGCCAAAGGTTTGCCAGCCGTAGGTTTCACAGCCTCTTTAGAAGGCTTCTCGATCTTGAGTGATGCCATTGCTTCCTTCAAATATCGTTAGAATGCTTAATAGGATGTTGGGCTTAAATAACTGACACAAAGGCTGGTGTATTTATAGTTGGATTTTCAAAATGAAAAGTAGGCAATATTGGAATATAATTAATAAACACGGGAACTCTTTGCATTAGATTCCCTTTAGATTGAAACGATGAATAACAACTACATTATTTTGATGCCCAGAAACAACTTGTTAACAGGGTATATGATGCCATGCTTAGAAGCGATACAGCGACTTCTAGTATACAATTATTCAGTGCATATATGCACAAATTCTTACTATATGTACTTAATAATAATAATAATAACAATAATAATAGTAGTAGTAGTAGTAATAAAGTAAACCACCCGTGACTAGTAGCTATCAAAATTCTGAATTATGTTAATTAACCGGTGTTCCTCATCCCAGCTGCAATCCCATTTATGGTAATAAGCAGTGCATCTCTAAGTTTATGATTCTCAGTATCACTTCTCAACCTCTTCAAAATCTCGACCTGCAACATATTTAGAGGATTGAGATATGGAAGTCGACTCTCAATCAGTTTCCTCAGACTGATGTTATTATCAGATAGTTTCTCGTGTCCAGTAACCACCAACACGTATTTTTCGGTTGACAAGAGTTCCTTTCTGAGATCGTCACCAAGACCCCTCCTTTGTTCGGAGACCAGCACTTCGTCATAGTGTTTAACAATCGAGATATCGGCTTTCCCTAGCACCATTTCTATGAGGTCGAGTGTAGATTGGAAAAAAGGCCATTCTTTGTAAGCTGCTTTTAGTTCTTCAGCATGTCCCTTGTCACAAACACCTTTTAACCCGGCTCCAACCCCGAGCCAAGCAGGAAGCACAAATCGTGTTTGTGTCCATGCAAATATCCATGGGATGGCTCGAAGATCACCAATACCTACTGTTGATTTCCTTCTGGTGGGACGGCTGCCGATGTTTAGGTGTCCAAGCTCGGCCTGTGGTGTGGCTTCTTGGAAGTAAGTAATGAATTCGGGGTTATCATATACAGTGCTTCGATAACTTTCGCGACTTAGATTTGAGATTTCATCCATGAGATTCCGCCAGTTCTCATCTCGAGGTGGTTTTGGAGGACGAAGGGTGGCCTGAAGAACCGCTGTTGTGTAGATCTCTAATTGGCGCACAGCCATACTTGGCAACCCAAACTTGGCTTGCACCATTTCTCCTTGCTCAGTTGATCGAAGTGTACCCTGCAGTTCATTATGTGTAGTAGAATGATTTCAGGCAAATCCCGCTTCCTAGGTGACTCAAACTTCCTTTTAAAAAGTTTTAACCATTCTAAGTTTCAATTTTTTTAATATTACTAACAATCCACTTGCAAGCTATGTTACTGGTAAATTTGCTGATGTGGCATGCCAGTTATGTAAAAGAGTTGATGTTGCAGCCCAATTGTCTAAAAATGATTGGTACAACTTGTAGACTAATACAACTTGATTAATGATTACTATGTTGTAGTGTTTGAGAATTTGGGTTATATAGTGTTTTGAGTAGGTTTGGTATAAGGGTATTCTAATTCTCATTGATATTCCATCATTTATTAAAACCCACACCCATATTGAGTTCCCCGGTGCAAACCAAAACACAACCTAAGTGAAATTTTAAAAGAAGATTATACCATGACAGAACCAGGTGGCTGGGATTGAATAGCAAGATGTGTAGGACCACCCCCACGGCCAATGCTTCCTCCACGGCCATGGAATAGAGTAACCTTGATACCATATTCTTTGCATGCAGCCACAACATCCTCTTGAGCTTTGTAAAGCTCCCATGCAGCAGCAAAACGTCCGGCATCTTTACCTGAGTCGGAATATCCAACCATTACCTGGATACCTTTGTATGTAAGATTAATATTGCTTCATCTGACAACTACATACAATAGTAACACGTACAAATAACATATACCTCTTGATGTCCACTGTGATTCTTTATAATGTGTTGTCTATACCAATCAATTGATAATAATTTCCGTATCACTGAACCAGCTGCTCTCAGATCCTTCACAGTTTCAAAGAGAGGGACTACCCTCAATCTATTTAAGTGACACAAACACATTTTGGGAACACTATTAGTTTCACCAATAAACGTTATATAAGTAAATAGAGGAAGAGAAATGAAGCCTTACATTCCACCTACACATGGGCTTCCTTGTTCCCCTGCAACAGCAAGACGAGCATCTTTCTGCAGAAGCTCCACTGCAAGGACGTCACTTGCCTGTCACGTAAGAAGCATAAATCGGATATCAGAGAGTACATGAAGAAAGAAAATACATGTTCTAATTTGAAATTATTCAGGGAGTGCCATTATGTATCATACATTGGAGGCCATGGAAATCACATAAGCACCTAGGGAATCACTACCCAACTCAGCAGAAACTCGGAATGTGTCCAGGACTTCTTTAACATCAGAAGAAACCTAGTAAAAAGAAAACAATGTATTGAAACAATCAACATTATATTATAATTGAACAAAGAAAACAATAATTCACAAAAAAAAATTATGAAACAACCAACCATTATATTAAACTGAACAAAGAAAACAATGTATTGTAAAAAGCATAGTGTATGTTACCTCTATAGTTGGTGGAACTAGAGGTCTCTTCCCCTTGAGCTCTTTTACTAGAAACTCTAGTTTCTTTTTTTCATCCCATTCACTGTAAGTTCCCATATCAAGATATTTGGTAATTGCATCAAGAGTCTCGGAATGCCTACCAGATTCCTGTTACATCTTAGAAGTGTTAAATCAAAATGTGATGTCTGTAATTTAAATAAGGAACAGAAGTACAAAAACTAACCTGACGGAGGTCAAGCTTCATCAGTACCATCCCAAAAATAGAAACTCTTCGTATCAGGTCAGCAAGTCGCCCATCAGCCAGAATTCCCGACCCACAAGATTGCTGTTACAATTAGTCATCCACACATTAGCTTACCATTAAAAAACATATGAAATTTTCCATGACTACAGTGTTATTTCTTTGTTTCCTTTTTATATGATAGGAATGGGTTGAAGCAGTTGAAGTAACAATAGGGAATCACATAAAAATACCAAAGATTCATAGCACAGCATGAGTGGTCGCAATAGCTGATCTGGCGAGTCATAATAATCGCCAGGATCCTGGTCACAAGGAAGATCTTCAAGAAGCTGCTCTAACCGCTTACGAGTGTTCATTAGCTGGAACCACATGAAAAGTTAATGTTTTACCTTAGAAATATTACAAGAAAAAGAAGCAATTTAGGCTACCTCCTGATATAAGAAATGACACACTTATCTAAAATAAAGTTAGTAAATGAATCTAGTAACGGTTACCTTTTCTTTTACGTCTCCAAGGACAATCCTGTATGGAGAAATCGCAGATTTCTGAGGCACGCTTGGTTCAAGTAGTTTCCGGAAGCTATCTCTTCCAACTTGTGTTTCAGCAAACAGTTTCTTCTGAGCGAGCTGACTGGGGCTGAAAGTTCCAGATTTTGGTGTAGTAGGTTGTTGAATAGTGGCTGCATAAGATTGATTCCCATCTACATTTATTTTAAGATCAACTTTGCTTGAACTCATGGATGAAGTTGCCTTGTCATCCTGGAAATTTGCAGAATGTAAAAGGATGAGGGTTAAAAAGTAAATACTGATCTAATTGTGGGAACCAAGGTTGAGGTAATAATCAGTTAAGCTGTGCCGAAAGTTGTTTTACCTTGTTTTTCAGGGGTTTGTACTCTGACCCAGGAACATCTAGCTGAGGATAATGAGATTCCACTTCATTGCATTCTGTGGAAGCGGTAAAAGGTGTAAGTTTCTGATATAAATACATCTAGTCAGACCACAAGATCAAATTTGTATTATCTTTGTGCCGTGTTCATTATGCATTGCAAATATACTGGAATGACCGGTGTTTAACCTGTACAAGAGGGTACATCTGCTTGAGCTGGAAGTTGTGTAGGTAGGCCATGCACGTGATGGCTTTGATTCTTTGGAGTTTGGCTCCAACTCGTGTTTCGATCCTCTTCAGAATTTCCTGAAAGATTACACGAACATAAAAGCTCGTTAGGTAGCTAAGCTAATCAATACCTGATGAACCCAATTCAGGTCAATGATGATGTAGACAACATGAAACATCCTTAAATGGGATAGTATCAGAATATATTAATGCAACACCTTTATTAATAATATCATGTGCCAGATTTGACAGGCCATTGTTACACTGGTTCATAGAAAGTTCGAATCTGAGGTTGTCAACTTCCCGTGTGTAAAGATCAATTGCCATCCACCTTGATAGAAGAGATACATCCCGTGTTACCTGCAATTGTAATTTAATTCGTTCCAGTAGATTGAATAGAATAGGCAAAAATGTGAAAGACATTCTATCGCTCTTTTGTAGGAAATATATTTCTACAATGAGTGTCTATAACATATTGCCGTTGAACCTAAATGCAGTATGTTGTTTCCAAAGGACCCTCAAACAAAATCTGAATGCAGTTATGCAAATGCTGCAATACGTTCTTTACAAGTTAACTAAGAAACAAAATCAAATTACAGAGAAAAAAAAAGACCACCTAAACAAGCTTAAATAAAATCATAAAGAACTCATTGCAGTTTTTTTTAAAAGCTGATTTTTCTTTAGCCACTTACTGTACTTGGTATACACTTGTGTTCAAGATGCGTAACATCAATAAAGTATCTAATCATTGTTTATTAAAAAGTTCTCTATCGGATGAGCATGAAGCGAATTAGGATTTGCATGTCATTGATAAAAAAAATTTAGTTCCAAATTTTGTCCTCAAGTTCGATTTCAAAGATTGAAATAATTGTTGATATAACTGAAAGCTAAGGCCTTAATACAAAAGACTTGAGTTTAAGGAGAAATAAAAGGGATCTGAAACCTCACCTTTGCAGTGACATTAGGATTTCCATCCCTATCACCCCCCATCCAGGATCCAAATTTGATTGGCGTGCATGTCAAAGGAAGTGGCCTCCCAGTATGCTGAAGGAAAAGAAGTATACAAATAGAGAAGATATTTGGAGAACCCTGTCAAGCCATGAACATAGGAAGCCTGAATCACATGGGTAAGTTAGGAAACTATACCTTCTTTAGGGCATTGCTAAGACGCCGTAAATAATGGGGTATGGCTTTCCAAAGGGACTGCTCAACATAATTCAATCCTGGTTATATATAATTAATATAAGTAACTCAATATGCTTTTGGAAGAGTCAGTCAATCATATGCATCTCCAAAAAGAGTTTACCCGCTCTAGCCTCATCTACTGGTGTAGGCTTGTGGCGTCTAAGTTCATCTGTCTGCCATACAGAAGTTATCTCTCTCACCTACAAAACTCAACATTTAAAATTATTCACAAAATAAGCCAAAAACTTTTTCCTCTACTCAACAAAATCTGCAAGAGAGAACCAGATCTTCTATTAGAGTATCTTGATCCTCCTGTGTAAGATCCTTGCGGTCATTAACTTCTAACAAATGCTGCAAAAACCAACAAGTTGTTTTTATTAACAATACAACAAAAATGTAATCATAAAAAACTACTAAACAGCTTACAGAAATTCTGATGTGTTTATATTGAAGAGTACGTCTGTTAATCTGTGTGGGATGTGCAGTGAGGACTATCTCGACCAGCTACAAATAAATCACAAACTTTGTAAGAAAATCCAGAAATACTGAACATCTCAATTCTCAAGTACATGTTTCATTAAAGTTGTCGATGAGACAAAAAGAAATGCAAAAGTTGCCATAAATCATACCTGGTTGCATACAGTGTCATAAAGCACATCCGGAGATAGCCCACTTTGAATCAGCTGACTGAAAGTATCATCACAAGATTTTGAGGCTTGTGCCACATTCCTTGACTTGCGAGACCTGTGAGTGAAATGTTACACCACATGGAAGTGTGATACTCATTGCTATATAGTTACAAGCAGGCAATATTAATCGCTTTAATCTTTTCTTAAGTCAATTGACAAATTGATTTAAGCAGCAACTAAACTAAGATTGGAATTGGGATTACCTGTGATGAGTTTCAGCAATTCCCATTAAGCTAAGAAAATGACTAAAGGCTCTAGCGAGCTTGAAGGCTTCCTCTAGTGTCATTTTTGATAACTCAGAAGCCAATTGCTTCTCCAGAATCTCTGCCGTGCCCTCAATCCCAGCTGCTCTTATAAGACATGCACTCTACAATTCAATCACAAATTCCCTCTAAATCAACATTACAGATTTACAGTGATGCTATCATTATTATTGTTGTTATTCCCTTGCTCAAATAGCCTATCCATAGGTACAAGATGAATGCACAATATCACAATCAACTTGTTACTTCCTGCAGAAATAACTAATAGTTTCCTTAAAAGAGAGGATTTCCGATATTCAGATATAAAAATAAGAATCAACTTTCTTTTAGAATGTGTATATTATAGCCAACGTATATGTACACATTCTCGATCTTCAGTTTAAATCACCAGAAAAATCTTTTCTTTAATTTCCAATCAAATCAAAACATATACATTATATATAAAAACAGCAAAGAACTGCATTTAGTGTCGGATCTAACAGCACAACACAAGTTATAATGCTATAGACTACAGCACCTGTAACAGAATCAGAAACAGATAATTTGGCATAGTGTAACAACTAACAATCCTAGACATCACCCGTGTGTGTTGTTGCCCTATGCCCCTAAGCAGAACTCTTGAAAGTTCCATTTTTCTGTCCTAGATTGTAGCTGTAGCAATATGAAGTGTATATTAAAGATATCTGTAAGCATGAATATAGGTAGTTTGAAAGGCGAGTACATGTAACTGAGATACTAAACTAGTAAGAAAATGATACACCATTTATGTACATGTGTTTCATAAAATATGCACAAGTTTTTTTGTTTTATAAAGATCCATCATACGCACCCCATCCGGTTTGAAGCACATGAGGTCATAGTGTGTGATGAATGTACTTGGCTCTATGTTTGTGAAACATACTACACTCCTGATTGTTGAATAATACTCCGGTGAGTCCATAACATGCCATGTTAATTGTACAATCATTTGTTTCACAAACTTATAAAGTATAAACCATGTCTCACTTATCTTATTAGCTAACTATTATTATGTTTATATCGTTTGAGGTATGGTAACTAGCTAATATGATGTAATGAAATGTTGGGGATCTTTGTAACTATCATGGTGGGACAATAAGTTTAAATTATTATTTACTGCCACAATATTTTATGTCACATTTACATGTAAGCAAGGATCAACACCATGAACTCGGGATGGGACCCCCCTTGTTTAAAACCAAATTGGGGTTTGTAGGGTCACTGGTCATGTTTGGCCCACCTCGAGAAAATCTCAATCCAATCCAAATAACTAAACAATGAGAAAGAAAAGACATTCCAAGTGCGTTTATATATAGATGTTAGAATAATTGTACCGTACAACTACTAACATTATGCTTTTTTAGCTAAATTAACGTGATCATAATATTTTTCTGCCACGATATTTTATATCACGTTTACATGTAAGCAATGATCAACACCATGAACTCGGGATATGACCCCCTTGTTTAAAACCAAATTGGGGTTCATAGGGTCACGGTCATGTTTGACCTACCTCGAGAAAATCTTAATTCAATCCGAAAAACTAAATAATGAGAAAGAAAAGACATTCCTAGTGTGTTATATAAATAGAGGTTATAATAATTTTTATATCACGTTTACATGTTTGACAAAATCTCAATCCAATCCAAAAAACTAAACAATAAGGAAGAAAAGATATTCCAAGTGCATTATTATATAAATAGACGTTGAATAATTGTACCGTACATGTCTTTTTTTAGTTAAATTAACGTGATAATAATATTTCTCTTGCTACTTTTAAGCTACGGGAAATGGGGAAAATTCGTAACCAGAATCTAAAGTAAAACTAACTTCACCGTTAAAACAAGTTACGTGTATATATATATACTCGTAACGTCGTTTATATATTAACCAAATTATCGGTGAACAAAATCATAGTTTTGGAAGATAGAAACAGAAAATCTGCATTTGAAGTTTGAACGAACATGAATATCATAAATATCATCTCAGGTTAAATTAAACTAATTGTCTGAATCTAAATCATTAAACTGTAAAAGAATATCATTTCCTCATACATATACATTATAGAGCTTGACATATCAAACTGAAAAAGCCTGATAAATCATGCATCATACTTTAGCAATTGTTCTAAATCAATGAAAAGGATATATAAACAATCACGTGAAGAGATAAGGAGTATTGGAGATGTAATTAGGCGTATGTATGTATGTATGTATGTATGTATGTATGTATGTATGTATACCTGAGAGAGAGTACGAGTGTGCTCGATTTTTTCCATGATGTTGGGACCGACTTCGCGTTGAAGAACGTCGTGTAGGAGGCTAAAGAGAAGGCGAAGATCATCGTCGTAGCTCTGAAATGAGATCTCCTCTGCTATGTCATCGGTTATGTCTGTCATTTTGTTGAATTGTTATATGTGAAGAAAAACGTTGGATTAAAGGAGATGGATGGATAGTTGCAGAGGAGGTTAATGGGATGATTAGGGGAATTAAGGATGTGTGAAAGGAAGGGGATGTGTGTATTGTATGTATGTATAGGATTAGGGAGGGTGGTGCGTGAGGGGGTTAATTGATTGGGTTTGTGAGTGGTTGGTAAACCGTACGAAACGACGAGCGTTGACGTGTGTCAAAGTTCCACGGGATTAACGGATGATTCTAGGGGGTGTTATGTTGTAAAATGTTTTAGCTTTTATTTTGAAACTTTTTTTTATTACGGGTATGTTAGTCAAAAATAGTTAAAAACGTGTTAAAAAGATTATAAAAAACTTTTGGCTAATTTTAAAAGTTAATTTAAGAAGTTTTTGTTTTAAAGCTTTTATGTTTAAATTTTTTTTCAGATTTTTTATTCGAACATGATTTGTAGATTTCTCTTTCAAAACAAAATGTTAGCAACTCTAAAAAGATTTATACTAAACATACTCTATGTATATATTTGAAACTGCTTATATATTCTTCTTAAAACAATTACAAAAATACAAAATTACCTTTCAATTAAATATATTATCGAAAAACTCAGATGACAATTTAGGGATGACAAAAAACCCCATATCCGATGGGGAACCCGTTCTCTGACCCCGGTTTGACCGGAGATGGGGATAAGGACGGGGATTCCCCGAACTTAGAAACGGGGATGGGGATACCCCTTAGTTCCCTGAACCCGTTCCCAACCCCGCAGATATTATATATGTGTATATATATATATATATATATATATATAAAATTAAAGTCAAATTTCTCATATAAATATGCATTTGTATTCAACTTAACGTTCTTACATTAATATGCATATCAATAAGATTGTTTTTTGTTTGAACATATATGATCGTTTCATACTAATATAGTTTTTGTATAATCGTATATGAAAGTATTATAAACGTATTTCATGAACATATATATTAGAGAAACCGTCCATTTGATTGATAATATTATGTGTATATAGAACGATTTAGTAAATATATTATATCTTTTATCATGCATATTATCTATCTTACGAAACTATTAAAATATTTGATTGGTTAATTTAAATTTGTATAAAGATTCTCATGTATATCTATTTAGAAAATTTAATTTTGTAGACGAAGAAAATCCCCGATCCCCCGTCGGAATCCCCAATACCCTACGGGGACGCGGAAGGAAATACAAGTCAAACGGGACTGGGGGTGCGGAACGGGGATGGGGTCGACCCCGTTGCCAATGACATATGGTATTACTATTCTTGCCTCATCCCATATCCTCCATGCCTCATATCTGAATGCAAACTGAAATCGTACAGTCAATCGATGACATCTCCAAAATCCGACTTGAACATATAGATTGATTGGAAACGATTACCATCGATTGAAGATCTCTCGAGACATATCACCAAACAGATTGTGATGGATTAAAGATCATGATAGGTAGGAACCCTAATAGGTACGATGCTCAATTATAAAATATTCCAGAATCCCACCATATGATCGATCGAAACAGTTTACAATGTATTGAGAATCGAAACAAGTAAGAACTCTAACATTGCCAATCCCGAAAGATGTTAGGATTGTAATCGTACATCCAATTTGATTTTTTCTATTGTAATCGTATATCTAATTAATACAATGGTCGGAGTTTATGTAATATACGTTGAGAAATTATGATCGTACATCCAATTGTTCAAAATTTATATATCTAATGATGCTTTTGCTGAAGAGGAGTAATGACTTGTTTGCTCATCCTTTTGTTCTATGGCACTGATTGTTATGTGCTCTACAACAATTTACAACTTGCAAAATCGCTGATGGTTCTTTGCTAAAGGGGACTGTTCGCAACTTGCAAACCTATTGATGGTTTTTCATTTAATTCTTTCCAAGAATCAAAGTGTCGACCTGTTCCTTTCATTCTCAACAGATTTGGGTCGCTTCATATTCTGCAACAGAGTTGGGTTGTATCATCCTTAAACTGTTAATCAAAGGGTTTTGTTCTCATCATCGATTGCTGAAAAGAAATTTCTTCATCTCCCGTATGCGATTGGTATTTGCTTGATTGCTGAAGTATTTGCATCTACAATCTGATTGTACGACTAGGTCTTAGTCAACTCACAAGTAAGATTAGAAGGATAGTTAAGCAATTTAGGGGTGTTTGTTTTGGCTTATTTAAAGCTTATTTTTACAAGTCAATTTTTCTGGCTTATTTTCTGAGTTCTAAACTTATTATTAGTTATAAGAAGAAAATAAGTCGGACTATAAAAAATAAGCCGGAAAAAACAAGTTTAGAAAAAATAAGCCCCGAATAAGCTAGAACAAACACTCTCTTAGATATAATTCAATTTAAATATAATGTTTTATATTTTTCTAATGTTTTAATTATGATCAAATTGGGGAGAAGAACATATACATGAGTTTTATAGTTTTAGAAAGATATTTACGTAATAAAGGAAATGATAAAGCATATAGATGAAATTTTCATTTTATTGTATGATTGCCTCCGATTTAATTCTCCTATCTCGTTATTTAACTTACTAAATAATATCTGGAATCTACTTATTTTTTTTTTAAATAAAAACATATTAATTTTTTATTTTAAAGTACGTAATATTCGAGGTTTATATAAATATTGCTTAGTTAGCTTGTATTTAAATTCTAATTAGAAATAGAGGTAACAATTATGTCAATAAACCAAATTATGTAAGTCGAGGGCCTATTGTGTTATTAGACCGTAGCTGAAAAATATAAATACCATCTAATTTAAATTTTTAACACCAATGAATGCATTTTCACACACTTGAGTACTCTAGAAAGCGTAAGAGAGAAAAAGAGAGGTTTGGACAGCAACTGGAGTAAGATTTGAAGACTTTTTGGATCATTTAAGATTTAGGTAAATGAATTACATCTTCTTCATAGCCAATTTTAGGTTTTAGGGTTTATATAGTGTTTGCATGAATTTGATTAGTTGATAACTTGATACTTGTTATTCAGTGATGATATGTGATATATCCTCCTATTTTTTTTCTACTCGTTTTTCCACTCACAAGATTACAAATAACATCTTATGATGGATAGAAGGATAAAGTAGGAAGAGACAGTGAAAGTTTGTATCATTTTTCTTTAGTGATAAAATGACCCCAAAGATTGTTTAGAAACACGGGAAAACACTTGTACATGAGAAATTCAAGTTTTGGTTGAAAATGGATGTGAATAGACAGACTTGTTGTTCACATCGGCTAAGACACAAGACATGTCATACTCTTGCAGACATAGGCCGTGTCTCTCGGAACACAGATTGTGTCAAAGGCTGTGTTAGCAAACACAGGTCATGTCAGTTGATGCGCATGTTGCGTCGTGCACTGATAGACACATGAAGTGTCAGTTGAAACACAAACAGTGTCAAAATGAGTTTTAGTCATAGTTAAGACATAGCCTAGTTAGGATATGTAGCCTTTTGTCCTGCTTATATATTTTCAATTAAACGATCATATTTGCATTTTTGCAATATAGGATTTGTATGACTATATGTATAACTCTATGGTGGCGTTTGGTTCGCGGATTGTTTTTTTGAAGGAATTAGAATGTAGGAAGGAATTGGAATTTGAAGGATTTAGTTTTGGAATCCAAATCTTGGCTCACTGTGTTTGGTTACCTATACCTAGGAATTGGAATTCATACATGATTCAGTCACAGAACCACCGCCACCATCCTAGCCTCCACCACCGCTAATCGACGTCGCCACAGTCAAAGGTTGTCGCCATAGTCGAAGGTCGTCGCCACGGTCGAAGCCCTAATCGACGTCGCCATAGTCGAAGCTCTAATCGACGTCGCCACAGTCGAAGCTTCGTGAGGTCGAAGCCCTAATCGGATGTCGAAGCTTCGTGAGGTCTAAGCCTTAATTGATGATCGTAGCCCTAAACGGAGGTCGAAGCTTCGCGAGGTCGTCACCACAGTCGAAGCTTCGATGGTCGTAGCCGGTCGTTGGTTGCTGTTCTCCGGTCTCCGGTCACCTGTTGCCGGTCGTAGATTGCAAGGTATCGCCGGTCGCATGTTGTCTCCGGTCCATGTCTAAATTCCCTTGATGAAGGAATGTGAATTCCATAGCTAAATGGATGGAATTTGAATTCCCTTGGTGAAGGGAAAAATTTTCATGTCTAAATTCCAATTCCATAGATAAAATTTGAACCAAACATGGGAATGTCTAGGAATTAGATTTCAATTCTACAAATTCCCAACAATTCCATCCAACCAAACAGCCCCTATGAGTTACAGCTATTCTGATTAATTATTAATGTAAATGTGTTAAAGCTACCATGTATGTTAGAGGAATATTATAAGATTTAGGAAAATGCTAACCACAACCCGAATAAAATAAATGTTATTTTTAGTTTTTAAAATGACAACCTATTTCATATATGAAAAGTTGAAAATTAATTAAAAGATAACTATGTAAATTATAGAAAATGATGATATAAATTATAATTATCATTTTTAAAAATTAATATTACCTTTTTTATTCTTAACCATAGCCTTAAAGATTGTGGTTAACATTCTCCTAAATTTTATTTAGCCCTTTACTTTGGTAGTGACAAAATTGAAACGATTTTGTACAAATAAAAAGATTTTTTTTACCTAATCTCAGGTAACATGTTATATAAATTTATAGATTTTTGTAGACTTTTTAAATACCTTATTTCTTTTTTATAGATTTAACTTATATATGAGAGATTTAACCGGTTTTATACGTGGACGTTTCCGAAACATCTCCTTGGTCATCTCTGATTAAAACTTCTAAAACTCGAACCTTAACTTCTTCGATAGATGACAAGTGAACATGGCTTTGAAATACCTTATATAATTAAAATAAGGGGAATGTTCATTTGAGAACCGTTCTTATTGCGAGAACCGCGAGAACAAATCTTAGCCGTTCATTTTGGCTAATGGAATTCATAGATGAAGAGCATGGGGGGATTGAGTGTGGCAGAGTGCATGTAAGAAATTCATGAGTGGACAATCCAATTGAAGAAGGAGGAATTAGACGGTTAAGATTGGTTCTCGCGATTCTCGTAATAATAACGATTCTCAAATAAACTTTTCACGTTAAAATAAAATAATCATCCAGTAATTTACGTGAATTTTTTGCTAGTACCAAAATAAAAGAGAAACTTATTCATCCAAAGTTTATGGTGACTACCGGGGTGTTTGTTTAAGCTTATTTTTTGGCTTATTAGCTTATTATTTGAGCTTATTATGTTTTATGTGTTTGACTAAGCTTATGAGCTTAAGCTTATTAGCTTATTTTTATAAAAATAAGTCATTTTTCATAAGTCATCTTGAACTAGCTTATTTTCTTTCTTGTGAACTAATTTTTACACTTTTACCTTTGTACCTTTTTTTTGTTATTTTACATTAATAAGCTAATGTAAGAAAACCCTTTTTAATTATTTTCTACTTTTTTAAAAAAGCTTATTAACTCATAAGTTATAAGCTAATCCAAACACTTTTTTCTTTTAAAAGCTATAAGCTCATAAGTTTAAACGCTTTTTTTTAAAAAAAAAACTTAAACAAACACCCCCTACTTTAGTTTTATCAAAGTTGAGGGCCTAGAGGCCAAGTTTCTGCTCGTCCCCTCCGAAGTCAAAATTAGTCAACTGAAAACAAACGTGGAAGAAATGTCGCCGGCACCTGAAATTGGGGTTGCGGTGTTTGTGCTAAAGGGAGAGACGGTTCTTCTGGGGCGTCGCCGCACTTCAATCGGCAAGAACACCTACGCGCTCCCTGGCGGCCACCTTGAGTTCGGTCAGTCAGTCATCTTTTAAACGCCCTATCTCTCTCTCACACACTGCATCTTTATATCAGATCTTACCACTGTTGGATACTCTAAACTATAATGTTTGCCAGTCTGAGTTCTTTGTTTTGAACACCAGAAAGAAAAATGTTTAATTTTGCATATATTATACTGTTTTAATAAAAAAAAAAAAGGTAATACCAGAGACCCATTTTGAACTTTGCCGTTCAGTGAATATGTAAGTCGATTTAGGTTTAAGAGAGCTAGCTAGAGATGGAAGTGAAAGACATAGAAACCATAAAGATATCTGATACTGTTGCTTTAGCAATAATCATGTGGTTGAGCTTGAGCATATTGAATTGGCAGTGTCAAAAGGGTGCTCATTGAACGTGTGATATTTATCTTTTAGATAACCAAGTATGCATTAATGGTTTATGGTCCCAATCCGCTTGATCGATGCTTTTCGTGAAGTTGCAACGACATTACATTGACTTGCCTCTCTGGTGCATTTTGGACCCTGAAATTTGTTAGGATTATCTCTAGTAGATACAGATCTAAACCGGGTAGATAAAGTATCAGTTAGGGGTATCTAGAACATGATCTTAATTCTTAATAAGCTTCATGTGTGTGGAAAAATATTGATGGTAGAGTTTTTGGCTTAGTTATTGATACAGATATTTCACAAGATCAAATCTATAAGACTATAAGATCCCGTTTGTTTCGCAGGAACCGCATGGAATTCAAATGAATTGAATGACATTTCATTTCTATGTCTCGTTTGTTTGGTCATTTGACATAATTCCATTCCAATTCTTCCGACAAATTTACAAACCAAACAAAGTATAGGATTGGAATGAAATGGAATTCAATTCCCTTTTGTAACAAACAAACGTGATGCGGGATCTCATTCCTTATGAATTCAATTTCATTCTTTTGAATTCTACGAAACAAAAGGGACCTAAGAGTAATTAAGCTTCATGTTGTGAGGACACAAATAGCTAAATTAGATCTGCTGGTGAGGTTGACCAGGTTAATAAATTTTAATGTGGTCATATCCCATTTACTTGTCTTCTGTTTGATGTTCAAAGGATTCACTCGGACATGTGTTTTGAAAATGATTATGTGATATCAAATAACCAAAATCATAAAACAGCACATGGGAGATAGTGTTTGGACTTTGGATGCACATACACAGTGTAAAGTTGTAACAGTCAGATTATAAGATGCTGGAGTGTTTTGGAAAATTACAATCATTTAAAGAATTATAATACATAAAATGGCCAAAAAATGAGAATTTTGTTAAAAAATTAGGTGGATGTTATGTGAAACAGGAGTAAAAAATCCCTTAAAATAGTATAGAAGAATGGAAATTTGACCCATAACTAAGGTGTTAAACACTGATTAATTATTCAAAGCTTAGTATCTGACCAGTAAATAACCATATTCAAATATAAACACCTATTATTGTTACTTTAATTCATGATAATCAGATAATCTGCTCCAGAATGCAAGTCCAAACACTGCATGCCTCGTGACTGTAACATCTTAGATTATCTCCTTGTTGATTATTTCATCTTTAAAACCTATAGACGAGTGTGCAAAGTGCACACACTAGATACTAGTCTGTTTATCCCATGAATTGTGCAGTGTTGTACTAAGCACATGGTTTTTGGTAAGTGTTTCAAATAAATTTTTTATTCATTCTCCAAGTTACCATATAGAAACCAAATTTAAAGGATTTTATTGACAATTTTATAATAACATCAATATCTTTAAAAGGTGAGCATTCGAGTAAATATCCTCTAGGAAACCCTCATTATCAAGTATGAATACTTTTACACAAGCATCCCTCTCAAATTTTCTTCTATGTTCCCCAGGTGAAAGCTTTGAGGAATGTGCAGCAAGAGAGGTAAAGGAGGAAACCGGGCTAGACATCAAGGATATACAATTGATAACAGTAACCAACGATGTTTTTTCTGAAGCTGCAAAACCGCTGCATCTTGTTGCTATATTTATGCGTGCTATTTTAGCTAATCCTGACCAGCTCCCTGAAAATGTTGAGCCTGAAAAGTGTGACGGATGGTATTGGTATGACTGGAATAATCTGCCCCAACCACTATTTCGACCTTTGGAGACTGTGTTGAAGAATGGGTTCAGTCCTTTCCCTACTGAATTAAAGTGATTTAGGGTAGTTATCCACTAATCTGTAATGCCATGGTCGACTTTTTTATGAAGAATGGGTTCAGTCCCTTTTGACTTTTTTTTCTTGCCGTGGTTGACTTTCAATGGATCAATTTTAACTTCTTGTTATTCAAGTTGAAGTGATTAACGAAGAGTAAAGGAAAGACAATTTTGTTATGAAATACCGACATGATTAATAACAAAGAAGGTAAATAACTTTAATGTTTGCTAAAGTTAAGTAAAATTATGATTAATACCAAAGAAGATAAATAATTTTGTTATGTAAAATGAACGTTTTACTAACTTGAATATGAATTTCAAATGTGTTATATGATTCCCTTAACTAATAAAGCATCAATTTACATGCAACAAAGTGGATTTACCGTCTACTCAAATTGTGCTAAACTATAATAAACTTTGGCCGAAATCTCATTGGATATGTAAGGACTCAATTTTATTTTTTATAGATATATTATCAAACTCAAAAGGATAACATTTTCATATGGAAGTAGCTTTACAAAAACTATTTGTCATTATTGTATAAATTATACAAAAAGGTGGTCATCTTTTCAAAAGAGTTAGCGGAAGGAGAACCATAATTCTTTAATTGGAGCTTTACCCTGATCATTACTTAAAAAGGAAAGAATTCACTCCAATAAGCATTAGGCTTAGTGAGTTCACAATCTTGATAATCAACAACATTCAAAACTCTGATAAAAGTAATAACTCATTCAATCGAATATATAAACACATTATGCTAGTCAGGCTCATTCCAAGCCACTCGGACTTGAATATTGTTACCCTGTTTTTAAATTGCCACTCAAGTTGTTCTATTGTCACTCAGGTCTCAAGCATCTCATTGGCCACTTAGACATCTCTAACAATTCAGACTTCTCTTTTGCCACTAGGCATCTCTATAGCCACTCAAGCCTCACGTTATTTCACAATCATCAACGTATACAAACATACATCATCATCTCATAAACACACATATATTCACAATTATCTCATGTATTATAAAGTATAGTGAAACTTACCTCGTTAGTAATAAATTAAGATTCTTGTGTGATATTTGTTTCTATCTAATCAATTATAGGTTTACCATGTCTGCCTACAATGAATATTTAACTCCTTAGAACCTACTCAATTAATTCTCTATCAGAATGCTACAGGGCCTACTACACGGCCCGTGTAGCACTACACGACCTCATTGCACGATCTACACAGCCCATGTACACCCACTGTGTACTCAAACCCTACACGACCGTGTTGGTATACACGGCCTGTGTAGTTCTATTATACACGGCCCATACAAGCCCTACATGGTCTGTGTTCAATCAAGAGTTATACACAGTCCGTGTACCTCTACACGAGGCCCTACACGACTAGCACCCATGTACATGCCTCGTGTACACTAATTTGGCATATTGCTGTTTGATCTGAACAACATCCATTGCGACCACAAACACTTCTAAACTCAATTTGGCTCATCAAAGTGTATACCAAACACTTGCAAACACACACCAACACCTATTTACACCATAAACAACCAAATTACAACCATTTGATCTTCCTATAATCATTTAGACTCATTTGCTTTTAATTTCCAAAATACAAACACCAAATTGGTGTTTTAACACCTCTTGAACAACAAACCAGTAGTAAAACCCGGTTAAATCATCACCAAGATGATTGTATGCAACTTAAGCCAATAATCCTCCAATTAAAGTGATTAAACCTTTGATTTTAACATCAATTGGGTCAATATAACATACCTCTTTACTAGAACATCAATCTAGGAACATTAATCTTTCCATGGTGAGCTTAAATTTTGATTTGCGTTCTTGCTTCCGCCTCTCGATCGTCCCAGACCAAAGCGCACACACACTCCTCTTATTTTGACTGATTTGACCAAGATGAATATATATATATATATATATTTATTTATAGAGGAAGGTTCATTTGAGAACCAATTTTATTACGAGCACCGCGAGAACCAATATTAGCTGTTCATTTTGGATAATGGAATTCATGGATGAAGAGCGTGGATGGATTGGGTGTGGCAGGGTGCATGTAAGGAATTCATAGGTGGGTAATCCAATTGAAGAAGGGAGAATTGAACGGCTAGAATTGGTTCTCGCAGTTCTCGTAATAAAAACGGTTCTCAAATGAACTTATATATATATATATATACATATATCTTTCAGCCCTTGGTAGTTTTCACCCTCCATCTATATGTATTTGAACTCTAGCCACAATTTATTAACCTAATTATATATAGGTGTTTAGTCATGTATAATTCCCAACCTCTAAACTCTTGGACTCTCTTTTTAATTAATTAAGAAGTAAATTTATACTATCTCTCTCTCTCTCTCTCTCTATATATATATATATATATATATATTTATATTAAACTCATGCAAATCTTATTGTTTATTACTTAAGTAAATAAGGACTTATTAAAATAAAACTCACAAGTTTTTGGGTTTTACAACTCTCCCCCACTTGTTTCGATTTTGTCCCCGAAATCAGTCTCTAAAAAGCTCTAAGTAATTTTGTCTCGTCTCATCCTCTAGTTCCGAAGTATATTCGAAACCCTTTCGATGTCTCCTCTAAACTTTAACAATGCCAATTTGTTTGTTGCTTGCTTTCATCTTCTTCTCAAGAATGCCATTGGTTGTTTCACATAATTAAGGTTTTCATCGATTGTCACATCCTCAAAAGTGACACATGGAAGGTATTATGAATTTTTTACAACTCTTCAGGTAACTCTAAACAATAGACTACCTTTCCAACTCTACATAGCTCTTTTATCAACTCTGAGCAGTTGTAGTCTCTCTTAAATTTGTTGAATTTTCTTTGTGGTTTCCGAAACAACTTTGGTGTTGCCCAAAACTCGTTGGCCAATTTCTCCCCAACAAATGAGAGTTCGAAATTTACGCCCATATAACATTTCAAACTGAGGCATACTGATACTTGCATGGTAGCTACTATTATATGAGAACTCAACAAGTGGCAGATGCGTATCCCAACTACATTCGAAATTGATAACGCATGCCCGTAGCATATCCTCTAAAGTTTAAATAGTTCTTTCACTTTGACCGTCGGTGTGGGGTGAAATGTTGTACTGAAGTGTAATTTAATCCTCATCTTTTCATGAAACTTCCTCCAAAATTGGGATGTGAACCGGCTATGTCTATCGGATACTACCGAAACTGGTACTCCATGTCTAGTGACTATCTCTTCGATGAATATCTCTGTCAACTTTTCATGAAGAAAAAGTCTCTCGAATTGGAATAAAATACGCACTTTTGGATAGTATATCCACAACAACCCAAATGGCATCGAAACCTCTGATATTTCTAGTGGTTGCAATTTTCCATACGGGTTCTGGTGTTCGGCTTTCACTTGTAAGCATATTAAAATCTTCTCTACGTACTATGCAGTGTCTCTTTTCATCCCAGGCCATCAATAATCAGCTTTTCAATCATGATACATCTTTGTCGCACCCGGGGGAATCAAATATTTAGATTTGTGAGCTCATCAAGTAATTTCTGTCTTGCGTCATTTACTTTTGGAACCCATATTATACTATAACGGGTCATCAATTCACGACTATCTTTAATGAAATGATTCATTTGACCTTTAACTCTCTCTTTATTTTGGTTTTCTTCTTCTAAAAACGTATGTATCGTTTATTACATTTATATTAATCATGAGACACTAAGACTCTAAGTCACTAGTAAAGACCTCGTAAGATAGGTTACCAAAGATAAAGTTAAATGCGTTCCTATCTTGCATTTATTTTACCCAAAATTGAGTATCTTACTAAAGTTTAAGTTCGAATATTCAATTTTAGAATAAAATCAAGATGAGTACAAAGTTTTATTTTTCACTTGGGCTTAAAAATAATTCATAGAAAACATAATCAATGATTTGACTCTAAGTAAGTAGTAAAGACCTTATAAAATAGGTTATCCGAAGATAAAGTTAAATGCGTTCCTATCTTACATTTGTTTTACCCAAAATCGAGTATCTTATGAAAATTTAAATTCAAATATTCAATTTTAGAATAAAATCAAGGTGAGTACAAAGTTTTATTTTTGACTTAGGCTTAGAAATAATTCTAACACAGAATACAAAATCAATGATTTTTAACTTTGCAAATTGCAACTGACTTTACTTACAAAAAGTAAATTCAAGACAAGTGAGACTATTTGGACACTAGTCTAACTTGACTCATACGATATAACGTATGTAAATGTATAACTTGTATTAAAAACTGTAATTGATTATTATGACGGGTGTTTAGACATACGTCATAGTCTATAAATTTAAACACTAATTTTTATAATTTAATAATGTCAAAATTACTTAGAAACATAAAAAGTAAACATCATAACCAATTAAAAATAATAAAAATATAAACTAATAAGTTACATGAATGATGAATCCATATTTACCTATATGAAAAACCACCTTAAACCGATTTTTTAAATTTTTTTTTCATAAATCCATATTTGAAGTGAAGACCCGCGGGCATTTCGTGTGCTTGGGAATTCAGACCAATCTGTTTCTATATATTCTTCCCCAAATCACGGCTACTTCGACTTCTCGTCGGCGGCTACTTCATCACCATCGCTAAAACGTACATTCTTTATCTTTGAAACCCTAGCTGAAGTTTATCTTCCTCTTTTAATTCCTTGTCTTATGTATCTGTTTGATTTATGCTTTCTTGCAAGCTCGATTAATTCAAGAAGTTAATTTTTTTTCCTTTTTGTCTGATTGTGATTATCTAACAACACTGTTTCGATCATGATAGTTGATTAGATTATACGTGTAATTAAGCCAGTTGACTTCAGTAGTCATTCGGCTTATTTTCGAACTTCAAAGTAATAGGGATTATGAACTCTTTGATGCGATCTGCTTAACTCATGAATCTCTGATTAGTGTTGGTGTTGAACCCACAACCTTTTGGTTGACTATTAGTTGAATAATATATCTTAATAATCGAATGTATTGTTGTTGAACACATGCAACACCCGAGACATTCTGTAGCTACTGCAATAAATGAAAGACTGGTATGTTATATCTGCATTTGATTGAGTGTATGGATTAGAACTTAGAAGATTGTGTTTGAAGTTAATGGAGATTGGCACTATAATTAGTGATAGTTCCTTCCGCATCATATTGGATTTAGAGAATAAAGTTCAAACAAACTAGTTAATTTGAAACCTCAATAGGAATGAGTTTTTTAATGCTTTTGTCAACAACGAAATTGATTAAGGTTTGCTTTTAACTGACCGAATTTGTTGTATGTCTAGCATATGCCTTTGTTTACGTCTGATTAAACAGTTTCCCATGCATGATAATATGGGTTTAAATATCTCGCGAGCCATTCTGCATCATGAAATGGTAACATCAAATTCTGAAGATAGCTTAACGCATACTGACACTGACACATATGTTGATTGTTATGAACTAAAAGATGGCATTGAGATGAACAATCCAGGTTTTGCTAGGTTCGAGGACCAGATATTGATCCACAACATATGATGGGAGCAAATACTGAGAATGACTTCGCTGGGAAACAACCTATTGGGGCTGGTCAAGCGGGCTTAGGAGATTGTGTGCATACTACCACCTGCAGGGATATGCCTAAGGAAACTAGTAGCCAGACAGATGGAAATTGTATCCGTTTTTCTTCAATCTATTTCTTGTTTTTGTCGATATAATGTTCACACAATTCATGATAAGTTATGTAGTCAAATTTTCTTGTTTTATTATTTTTTTCCGTCTCCAATCACAAGTTGTACCTTAATTTAAAGCTTTATCAGGTTTTAAAAGAGTGCAGCAGATAGATGATGAGCAGACATCCGTGCAAATTATTTTCAAATCTTTGTCAAGGTTGATGGCAAGTTGATGCAGTCTTGTTATTGGTTATTCATTGAGATGTTATTTCTGACTTGATCACTGAACAATAATATGTTCTTAACTCCAGGAAGAGCAAAAAGAAGCTTGAAGAACTTTTACATCAATGGTCTGAATGGCATGCTCGAGAATGCTCTCTTTCTGAGGCAATATAACCTTTCTAATCAAAATCAACTAAGAGAAAGGGTTTGCAGTTCACTAGGGATTTACTTATTGAATCTATTTGTGTTTTTGTCAGGGTTCTGATAAAGATCTTGAGTTCGGGGAAGAAACCTACTTTCCTGCGTTAAATGTTAGCGCAGACAAATCATGTACTATTGTATGTTCAATAATCAATATCTCTTTTCATTTCTTGTTCACTACTCAATGACAAATAAAATGCATCCATTTCTATAATTTAGCTTCTAACTATTTTTTCAATCTTTTTTTCTTCTTGCATACAAGTCCTTTTACATGGACAATCAGGTGAAGAAAAAGCGAAAGATGGATGATGCACGGTTTAATAAAGGTGCTGTTCCTGTCTATGATCGTGATTCTGAATTTGCCCTGGTCGGAGGCGATGGGCTAGCTGATAAAGAAAGGTAATTATCTTGGACTTGAGTATGAATCCCTGGTGTAGTGTCCACACTCCAATGGGGCTTTTAATTTCGTTTTGTTCATATATTTTGAAAGTAAACATGCTACTTAGACTATCTTTATGCTTGACAATGCTTTATGCCTTTATCACAGTGCTGTGGATATATTGAATGCTTGTCGTTGCTTTAATTGTGGTGCGTATGATCATTCTTTAAAGGAGTGTCCTAAGCCTTTTAACAAAGAAATTGTTAACAATGCCCGCAAATTGCATCAGTTGAAAAGTAAACGACCTGCTGGTTCTCATGTTTTAACACGATATTACCAAGAGACCCCTGGTGGGAAGTTTGATGGATTAAAGCCAGGTTGTCTTGATCCTCAGACAAGAAAACTCTTAGGCCTTCAGGTAAGATAAATTTGTCATACCGCTTTGTGCAATGCATCTTTTATGATATCTAAAGAAAATGTACTCTCATTTGTTCAATGAAAGAAAAATGTAGCTTTCTTAGGTAAAGCTGATCTATTCATGCTTCCATGTCGTTGTATCATGTGCATTACTTATTTCATAGATTTCTGTTTATAACTTTGTTCTTTTTTTAATTATCTTCTTTTCTTACTATTTGAATGACGCTCAGCTTGTCCCAAGTTAATATATCCAGAAATTTGTGAAAAGTGTGTATCATGATGATTTTTTTTTACAGTTCCTTCTGCACTGATAAATATAGTTAATATACATCTAGCATTGCTTTCTATTATTTTTTAAATTTGTATATTCAACATTTTCTAAGACTTTGATTCCCTGTTGTTATACAATATGTTCTTTATATTTGACTTTTGTGTCTAGAGGCTTCATTGAACTTGTTTTATTATTCTTTTATGAAGTTTTATATATATTATTAAGAATCGGGTGTTGGGTTTAAACCAGGAATTTGACCCACCTCCATGGCTCAACAGAATGCGCGAACTGGGATACCCGCCTGGATATCTTGGTAAGTGGTAACTGTATTGTTCTTTAATAGTTTAATCTATTATATTTGCCTACTAATATTTTTTTTATGTTTCTAAATTAGTTACTTTCTGAAATTTTTTAGATTTGGAAGATGACAACCCGCCTTCAGGGATTATCATTTACGCTAATGGAGGCTCCAAAGAAGAAAATCATGAACGCATCAACACAAATTCTACAAACCCAAAGAGGAAAATGAGTGTGGATTTTCCTGGGATAAACTCACCAATACCTGTAAATGCAGATGGAAACCGCTGGGCTATTCCTAATTTCAAACCTACAGGTTTTAACTTTTACAGTATTAACAACACTAGCCCGTTAAACCACAGGATAGAAAGCTCACATGAATTATGTTCCAGAGGTCACACTCACAACCCGAATTGGCTACCAGACTGTAGACAGGAGTTCAGACCTTTTATATCTGATCATGCACGTAATTATCAAAATTATGAACCTGCAGTTCCTCTTCTGTCAAATTATGCAAACAATTACTTGCATCGCATTAACCAACCTAGCCCTTATTATTCATCTTATGCATATCAAACCTCATGGTCCTCATTTCACCGGTGATAGAACGGTAGAACCTGCCTAGATGTGGGACATTAGTAACATTTGCAACTGGTAATTGTACTTTATGCTGTGTTTTGTATACTCTCAAGCTATTAATTAGTCATCATGTGACAGATTTATTGCTCTGTGAACTTTATAAACTGCTACCTGTTTGCTAGATTGTATCCTCGATACTTATTTGTAGTTCTTTTTTGCCGTTTAGTTGTATAGCCAAAAGCTATGGTGGAGTTTGGGACAGTTTCTTTATTTCAATTTAGGCAAATGAGATTGGTTTTTGTGAGAATAAATTGGATGCATTAAAGAATAATACAAATTTGAACAACAATTCGCTAATAAATTTTGCTGACTGATACAAATGTCTCAAGTGTCCGTTGGCCAAAATCATTGGCCATTAGCGAAAATCATTTGTGAAAAGTTTGGTTCCTTCGAGACTATGAACTTTATCATATGCAACCACCACATCTACTTGTTCAAATTGCTATTTCCCGTGCAAATTTTCACTAATGATATTAATTTTTATGCACCGATGCTTGTTTCTTAAGCATGTAGTCCCTAGTTTCCATGGTTATTGTTTTTACTGAAACTTCGGCTTACTAGCGGACCGATCACTAAGTGGGGATGCTCCCAGCATGAGCGGACCTTTTCGAAAGTGGTTATGAATGGGTGCCCCTCTCCCAGCGCGGATCCAGCTAGGTTTTATTCGTGAAAATAAGTGGGGACTGTTTTTTAGAATTCATGTCATCATGCTAGACTGATTATAGGCTTATTTGAGGTTTTATGTATAATTGGTGTTGAATGAAGCGTATATAAACCAAAGTATAAATGGCATGCCACACACAATTGAGGTCATTTAGATTTAACCTTTTGCCTTATAAAATAAAGTAAAAAAATTATACACCAAATATATTCATTTTGTGGATTTATAGATATTTTTACGTAGCATGGATCAAGGTTATCAAGATCGGGATCTTATCTAAGATCGTTTTCGTCTTTGCAAGATCGGATCGTAAGATCGGGATCTTAAGATCCTACCACAAGTCACTAAAGGTTATTTTAGTTTTTTGTATGCTATAAAAAACAACTATATAATATTTTTACGAGAGAATGAAACATTAAATTTTAAATAACATACATCAAATCGTCCAAATTTTAAATATTAAGTGCATAGATAACAACTCACCACAATTCATTAGTTTGCATATCATAATAATATTTAATATGTGATTCTTAAACAAAATCAATAAATCTAGAGCTAATTGTGCATAACATTAATTCTTATTTCATAAAAAATCTTATTCTCGTGAACACATATCTCTTATAACAAAAGAAAAATGAAATATGTGACGTGTATAAAGTAGAAAACTGCAAACAATTGTTTTTATCACAAGATTAACCACTTAAAAAATTTAAAAATAATATAAATAAAATCATAGTAGTAATAAAAATGTAACATATAAAAATATAAAATAATAGTAATAATTAAAAAATGTAAAAAGACAAAAAAAAAGTGGGATCGTGGGATCGTAAGATCGCATAACGATCCTACGATCTTACTACGATCTTACGATCCTACCTATTTACGATCTTAAGTACAATCCGGTGCGTTTTTGATAGGTGGCATCGTAGGATCGTACGATCAAGATCGCGATTTTGATAACTATGGCATGGATTATAATTCATAACCTTTTTGGTTTGTGATCTCATCGTCATCTCTATTGACATTCCCCATTCCGTTAAACCACTTGTAGTAATGACATGCATGACTGATTCTTATATTAGTTTTTTAGCATTTGATTAACCCATAACTAAACAACCTTAATCATGACATGTATGATTAACCTCCACGTTACTATCACTATCATTAAAGGACCCACATAATATTAATTTCATTAGTTGAAAAAAACTAAAAAAGAAAGAAATGGTTGCCGAAATTGTCATTGAAATTACGAGCCAAACAACGAACTCACCATAGTGGATAACGGAGCACATGACAGAGGATGAGGAGCTCGTCATGCCCCATGACGAACCTACTACTAGTGGTCTTAGAACATGAGTTTACATCCCATCTGATGGGTATGGGGATTATTCATCATTCTCAAATTAACTTAACAAGTTAACTAAACCTGCCTATAACACAAAACTATAAACCGTCACAAATATAAAATAAAAATATGGTCTTACATGTGAACTTAGGGGGAAAGTATGTATGATAGAACATGTAGGATATGTTTTGCGTAATTAGCTACAAACTGGAGCTAAAGCTTTTATTTAGAGCTAAAATTTGGAGTTTTATTTGTATGAGGGTGTTTGATAAAGTAGTTGTAGCTGTAACTTAAAAATATAAAAAGACATAAAAAACATAAATATAAACATTTAAATAAGAAACAAAATTAATCAAAGATTATTTGTGTAATTTGGCTTTTAAAAGCTCCTAGTAGCTTCTAAAAGCTTCTTGAAGTAGCTTTTCATTTTAAAGCATTTATGAGCTTACTTTTTAAAAAAATAAAAACGTAAACTTCTATCATCAAACAGAGATAGTGAAACTTATCTTTGAAATACTAAAAGCTCCGGCTTTTAAAAATGCATAATCTTAAAAAAATTTGTCAATATTTTTACATTATAATATTTACATTAACCCCTTCCATAACCAACTAAGCATAAGATATATCTAGCATACCTTTTTTATAAATGTCATTTTTCATGTAATATTTTCTTTGTTTTTGAGCTTTAATCGAATATATAAAAAAATTAAATTGCATACAACATTTAAAACATCTACTACAAGAGAATTATCAAATATATATATAAAAACTTTAATATTCTTTTCATTTTAATATCAACTAACAACCAAACAAATGTTATAACAAACTTTTTTTCATTTCTAACATTTATAGTGATAGTTTAATTATTATTCTTATTATTTATCATTGGTCAATGTGATGTGATTTCAATGATATGAGTGTTTATAAATTTACATGCGGTAATAGTTTTATCGTATTAATTAATAGGTTATCATAATAGCAATCATAATAAAACTTGGGCAATGATTTATATATTTGTTAGGATTTTTTATTTGGGTTTTATGAAATAACAATGAGAATGCATGGTTAGATTATATGTTGTAATTATTGTTAAGATTTTCAATGAATTGTAACGGTCACATTTTTAATGGACTGTATCATCTAGATAATTCATATATTTCATTTGACTCATTTGACATATGGTAAATAATAAATCAATAAATAAACTAAAACTCACATATTCATAAGCAGATGAGTTAAAACTCATAATTGACCGGTATCAATAATGAACTATTTTACTTTCTTATATTCTTTTGTGATTTAAATGCAGATACAAGAATGTATGCACTGCCTAACGATGTTAGGTTCATATTTGAAGTTGTTTTTTAATACATCCTCAAAACTCAAGGTTACTAATTTATATATTTTCAATACAATCCAAATCATCTTATCATCCTATTTTTAATGTCTGAATGTTGGTAATGTAGTAAAGTTTGGTTATTCGGAATGGATTTAAGTTTGATGTTTTTATTATGTTTAGCATATTGTATTAGAATTGTATGTTGGTCAGATTGTCGAATATTTGTACTTTAGTTTGATTAATTGGATTATTAAACGTTTTTCTATTATTTAAGTTGTGTTTTGCTCAATTACACGTTAAATGTTTATGGTTTTTTAAAACTGTCCCGTGTATACACGGGTCATTAACCTAATTAATTATAAAACAAAAGGCCATTATAACACACTATCTTCATTTAATTTAATCTTTTATTTATAGTAATATCGATCCCATACAAGCGTTCAATCTATAACAAGACAATAAACATTCTGTCTGATCCAACACATTTTTCTACATATAATAGACCTCAGCAATTAATTAATTAATGATCCAAACTCGAAAGAGGTTTCAGTATAATTCTGCATCATATAGTATAAATATTTTTATATTTTCATGCTTGCTAGTTGATACTTTGCTAGTTGTGACTCTTTGAAGGACCAGAAGGAGGGACAAGGATGCCCTTAGGCATCATACCCATAAATAACTCAGGTTCCTTGGATCCTGGTTCAACCATTGATCCCTGGTTATGCGTGTGTGACGACGATGTGGTCTCCCCGAGGCTAGACGAAAGGCTCGGGTTCACAAGAAGGATCATGAGAAAGAGAATCATGAAGAGCTTTTTCCATGATGAAAATGGATTTTTGAAAGAAGAAAAGAAGGCCATTAGAGCGTATAAGACAATTAAGGGAATGGGATTACAAGATTGTATAGGATGTTAAAGTGAATGTAGTACCAATGTATAAGTATATGTACAATTATACATATATATACGTATATATAGACACAAGTAAATAGAAGATTGTTATACGTCACAATAAGCATAAATGGGATGAAGAAATCAGTTCACACTCCTTTAGTCCCACAAAACGCAACTTCAATTCGTATGTATAGGTAGTTTAGTAAAATATTTTACCGACTATTAAATACCTAAAATGGTTATTACCGAGACAAATTTTAAAATAAAAAATAACAACAATTTTGCAATATAAAGAGGTTATATATCGTCTTACTTATTATCTTACTCATTAGATGAAAATAACTGTGAAATCAATGGAAGAGATGTGAAGAGAGAATTAGTTGATTGTATGTGTCATCATATATATAATAAGTAAGAAGATGAAGTATGATTATTTAGTAGAAACAAATAACATTTTCCAATATACACACACTATTTTTCTATAACGATTTCTATAGGTCATTTGCATAAGACCGAATAAATATTGTATCTTTCAAGACCTCAAAATAAGATCAAAAAAGTTACAAATTCTTTAGAAATAGTGCGAATAATTATTGATAATTTTATAGTTATTAGTAGAGTATCCATGTAAAATAGCGCTGACAAATATTTTCATTTGATAACATGTCTATTGAGTAGCATCTCATCCTTAAACAAACAAAACGAGAATATAAACTTGTTAGATATAGAATCTGACTGAGAATAGAAAGTTATCAAAGATAGAATCTGACTAGTGAGATTATATACTTATATGTGCAAATGGAGATACGATGCCCGGATGTAGGTTTGTACTCGACTAAACCAACCTGAACCTGAATTAGCTTATTATGTTCGGGTCAAAAGTACTTAATCAGATTAACCTGATAAACCGGAATTATATATAGGGCCGGGTTTCGGGTCAACCCGACTAAGCTTTTCAATCTATTTTTTGTAAAATTCAAATTCCATTTCTTAATCCACTAGAAAACTCGATCTCCATCGATCTGTTCTCTCACCACTTGTTGCCTTCGATCGATCATCTCATGTTTTACGTACGTAGCATATCAATCATGTACATATATCAAAATTAAACTCACAGCACTTTTGATTAATTGTTGGTTCGTCCAGACTCTAGAACTTATGGTTTAAGACTTGACAACACGCGTGGTGGGACATTTACTTCTTGATCATTTAGCGCGCGTGTATGCGGATGAGTAAGGAAATTAAGGCTTTGTTTGTTTTTTAAATAACGTCTTATTTTGAAGAAACGTCTGCGGGCGCGCGGATGTTTCTGATAAGCTTGTTTGTTTTTTTAAAGAAACGTCTGCATCCGCAGACGTTTCTAATAAGCTTGTTTGTTTTTTCGTAAACATAAGACCTTATTATGACTTATTTTTGCTTATTTTGAGAAGCTAAAAACTTTGGCTTTATTTGTTTTTTAAAATAAGGTCTTACCGTAGACGTTTCTGATAAGCTTGTTTGTTTTTTTTAAAGAAACGTCTGCGTGCACGCAGACGTTTCTAATAAGCTTGTTTGTTTTTTCGCAGACATAAGACCTTATTTTGTCTTATTTTTGCTGATTTTGAGAAGCTAAAACATGTTTTTTTTTTCGCAGACCTTTTTAGACTTAAGACCTTCGAAACCATATTTTCTCCTAAAGACATGAAATAAGACACAAGACATTTATGTCTTCGAAAATAAACAACACCTAACTAATTAATTAATATTTGTATTAAAATGAAATACAAAATTAATCATTCTATATATGTATAATGTATTGGTCTTCTTGTTTCGAACGATAGTTATACCGACCGAAGAGATCATTTACAAAAACAAATTTTTTATGCAAATAGCAATTAATTAATATTAATTTTGAATGAAGGTTAGCTATCATCTTAATTTCAATATAGTTCTACCATTTCTTCAATTTACATTTTGCTTACGTACGTATAATGGTTTCCTAACACAAATAAACGTCCGGGTCAAATTTTCTAATACATACTATGTGTGTATACATGTGTCATTATCGGTCATCAAGAATTCAAGATCATCGGTACATCTAAAGTATTAAATACATATTTATATATATATAGGGATGAGATTAAATAAAAAGAAAATTAAAGTAAAAAGTGTAAAAAGGATGATTATTTGATCATTTTTCGGTATACAAATCAACTAATAATTATTAGTTCATCATTTTTATTGATTAAAACTAATTCTTCATCGATTTCTTTTTTATGAATTCAACATATTCATCACTTTTTAGATGAAAACATTTTGTTCATCAATAAATTATTCCAAAATTTTGGTTTCAAAATCTATATTTAAAAAATCTCTTTTGCTCTATAAAAAGTGATGAATATATTGGATTCATCAAAAATAAATTGATGAATAACTAGTTTTAATCAATAAAAAGGATTTTTTTATTGCCTCTTACCTTTTTTACCATAAAATCCTTTTTACTTGATCTCTACCCTATATATATATATATATATATATATATATATATACTAGTGGGGTACCCGTGCAATGCGACGGCGGCGAATAAAGAGGAGGTTGTGATGAGTTTTGTGCAAAATAATCACAAAGAGCTAATATGAGTTTGTGAAGATTCCTTGCGAGATGAAGATAATATGAGTGTGTGAAAATTCTTTGCGAGAGCCACTTTAATTAAGAATTAAATTGCAAACTCTGAGTTATTTATCTTTCAGTTTGTTGGAAGAATTTTGTCGCATGGCCGAATCGTGAAGTTGCTGATTATATATATGTATGTATATGTGTGTGTGTAATGTTTCATAATTCCAATTATTATGTAATTAAGTTAGAATGCAATGTTTATAAATTTCAACTCATTAACTCTTTCATTTGTTTGGTGTTTGTGAAATCTCTTGAACTTGATTTATTGAAAACAGGAATTTAGGTGATCTCATGAATCAAAAGTTAATATTAAAAATATATGATTAGACTTAATTCAGTTGTAAGTATGGTGATCTCATGAATCAAAAGTTAATTTAAAAAATATATGGTTAGAAATAATTCAGTTATAAGTATTGGTTTAAATTCATTAATTGTCGGTTATATTTTCAATATTTATTTGTTTAAATTCATTAATTGTGGACTTAAAAGAGGAGTAAATGAGAGGTATAAAGGAGGGGTATTTTAGTAAATCTACTCTTCTTAAAATTAAGAGTTTTTTAGGTGGTAAATGCATTATATAGGAGTAAGATATATATATATATATATATATTAAATTTCTATCAAAACACAAAAATGAAAATGTAATTAACTCTCAAATTTATATTTATCTATATCTATATCTATACTAATATATAAAACATTTAACACTCTCTCTTAAATGTCTTAATCTCTTAAATTTTAAGTTATTTGATATTACTAACTTACCCCTTATTTAAATCTTAAAAGGAAACCATTGAATACCATTTTAATAATTAAACTTTCTATAAAAATAATGTTTAAAAATGTCAACTCAATACAAATTAAATTTCAACCTATAAGATATTACATAAATTAAAAATTAAATAAAAAAACCTCCATAGAAATATTATTTAAATATTATATCATATCCTAAATAATTTAATTGAAGTATTAGAAAATTTGTATAACTAAAACTCATAAACTAGATAACATATAACCGAATTTATTAACACTCATATAAGTAAAATAAAAAGTTTAATTTATAATATATTTAATATTATTTTACTTGAACTCTTAAATTTTAAGTAATAGAAAATTACCAATATAGTATTAAATATCTTTACATTTATTAAAATACACCAATCTAGCCACTAATATATTATCTTATACCTACACAATTTCTCATTCAAATCAACCCAATTCACCAAGTCATTGATATGTTTTTATCATCTTATTTTATAAGTAGAGATTGTTTTTATTTTATTTTATTATTTTTCAAAGGTTATTTTAGAAACTAACGAAAGAGTTGATAGATAATAAAGAAATAAGTAAAACGGAAAAGAAGGAAACAACATGGACATGCTGCAAATGGAAATTATTCGACGTCCATCATAGTGTGTATATACCATACTCTACGTTATCGAAAACAGAGATGTTATCGAGAATGAATTAGATAATTAATTATCATCGCCGCACTGCTCGGGTAACGTGCTAGTTTAATACGAAGAAGGTAAGAAAAAGAAAAAGAAAATCGTGAAAAAACTATGCGAGCCGATTGTAGCAAAATTGCAAAAAAGGGTTCGCTCGTGCGCCTTTGCTCGAATTCGATAAACCAAAAAGAGCACAAAACTACAAAAGAGAGCATGAAAAGCGAGAAACTGTAAGAAAACCCTAACCATTTATCTATCTCAGAACACAGAATCACTTCAAGATATTCGGTCTTTTCAATTTTGGTACTTTGAAGTTTGTAATTGTGGAAGATTATGGCGACAGAAGCCTCTAGATCGTCAAGTTCATCTGCCGATTCGTATATCGGAAGCCTGATTAGCTTGACATCCAAGAGTGAGATCAGATACGAGGGCATTTTGTACAACATCAACACCGAAGAATCCTCAATCGGATTGCGTAACGGTATGCGGTTCATTTTAATCTTGTTTTTCGTAATTGTTTTTTGGTGCGTCCAATTTGTGCTCCTTTTTCTTTCTGTTCTGTTGTGAGTAGTTTTCATTGTAGAAAAATCAAATTAAATTGATTATAGAAGGGGAAGTCTTGCCATTTTATATGATTAGTGTATATTTTCCCTTTCTATCTCAGTATAAGTTGAAAACTGTTATTAGTGTTTGTGGATAGACATATTTCAGTTTTGTTGTGGCATTCAGGTGTGGCTATGCATCTGTCTGTTTCTTGGTAGAATATGATTCTGCACCGAAAACCAGGATTTAGGGGCTATATTGTAAACCTATGTCCTACTTCTAAGTTCTAACTTCTTTAAATCGGAGGACCAACTATTTTGTACAACTTTAGGATTTACTTTGCATTTCACATATGTAGATCGGTTAAAACTGACAAAAAAAGGCGCTGTATGGTATCACCTTGGTTCTAGGAACATATGATATGCCAAATTGGATTCATGGATTGTACAGTATTTTGTTATCAAGATAACCCTAGCTGTCTAGACAATCATTCTATCAAGTACCTGAAAACAAATTGCTAACATTGACAATATGCTGGCCTATTTTTGATTTTATTGGGGGTGGTTCTAATCATTTTTAGAACTCAATTATGTTGTTCTACTTTTCAGTAGTCCTTCCGTAACTAGTTTAAAATGGAAAATTTACAATATACATATCTGCAGTAAGATCATTTGGAACTGAAGGGAGAAAAAAGGATGGCCCCCAACTCATGCCTAGTGACAAGGTTTATGAATACATATTGTTTCGTGGAAGCGACATCAAGGTACCGTGACCATATAGTTGTTTATATTTTTGTTGTCACTGGCCGACTGTTCATGTACAATGTTTCTGTGTTTTAAATAGACTATGTACATTGTGTCCAATCTTTCTAAGAATTTTTTTTCTAATGAAAACTGAAAAGAATACCTCTTTAGAGTAGTTAATTGATGTCTGACAGTCACTTATAGTAGATCCATCTTAATTGTTGCCTAGGTCTTCTAGTTTCAAGTAATTGACACTTTGCAATTACTTTCTTTTCTTGTTACAGGATCTTCAGGTGAAATCATCCATGCCAGCTCAGCCAGCACAACCAATAAATAGTGATCCTGCCATTATTCAGGTAATCCAGAAGAGAATTTGATTTTTCATCTGCAATGTCTTAAAATATTTTCTGGTTATAATCCAGTTACTCGTTGTGTAGTCTCACTATCCTAGGCCAGCTCCACCCTCTACAACCTTGCTTTCTGCTGCTGGGAGTAACTCTTTGTCTGATCCTAGCATCCAGAATTCACAAATTGGACACCCTGGGCCTGGATCAACTTTGCAAGGTGGGCCCTCTTTATATCAACCTGGTGGGAGCCTGGGTTCCTGGGGCCCAATGCCACATCCTCCAAATCCAATAAGTAGCGGTCTTCCAATGCCGTCAATGTATTGGCCTGGGTTTTATGCACCGCCAAATGGGCTTCCTCAGTTACATCATCAGTCATTGTTACGACCACCCCCTTCACTGCAACAACCTATGCAGTATCCCAATTATAATGCAAATTTGCCAAGTGGAACCCCAATCATGCCGTCTGAATATCAGTCTCCATTATTAGCCGCATCAACAAGTGCAGCTACTGATACCTTGCCATCGTTAATCCAAAATAAACCTCCTTTATCTGTAGGGCTGACAGCACCGTTAATTGATAGCATGCAGTCACTGTCTCTGTTGACCACTAGTGATGTGAATGTCACTATACCTCCTGTCTCTTCTGAAGCACCAATACCACCACTTGTAACACCAGGACAGCTGCTTCAGTCTGTGCAAGCCACAGTTGTTTCGTCACAACCCACACAGGCGGTTCATAAGGAGGTGGAAGTTGTTCAGGTTTCACCAACAGCAACAGCAACGCAATCATTAGAACCATCTGCTCCAGTTTCGGTTGCCTTTGCAACTACAACAGAATCTCAGCCACCAATACTGCCTTTACCACCTCAACCGCGTATTGCCCCAAAGGTATAATTATATCATGTTGTGCTGTGATTATATCTGTTGAATTGTAGTTTAACACTCACATAGATATGTTGATTGAGAAAGCAACCGATTTGGAGGATTAGCATTTAAAGGCTGTGGGTTTTAAGTACTAAAATTGTTGATTACGTTAGGAAAGTAAAAGAAAATACTAAATGAAGTAAATGAAATCTATGTAATCAAAATTTTATTCTACAAAAGTTGAAATAAACTGAAACGCGTGTATGTTGTCCTCTTGTGGAGTTGGCCATTTATGGCTGTAAAATGTCATCTTTGTTTACATATTATTATTATTAATAAAATATTATTAATAATATATATTTAAAACAACTATTATTAATATTTTCCTTTGGTTTCTTAGACAAATGGAGCTACTTACCACAATCGTCAGAGTTACAGTTACAGAGGACGTGAGAGAGGCAGAGGATCTGGGGTAAATGTTTTAGCTTACATGTTCTGTCTTTTACTTATTTGACAGCCTTTTTGTTATTGTATGATATATCTTTGATCTACTCATTTTCTTGCCACCAATATGGCAGTTACAGAACCATACTAATTGGGCTTTGATATAATCCGGATATTTATTAATAATATTTGAAGATATGTATTATTATTAGTTAAGATTTTTTAGTTAGCATTTATTATTTAGATAGGATTTATTTTAGATAAGGATTTGGAATTAGAGTTACTTTAGGATTAGATTACTCTTATTCATTATAAACTAGTTGAATGACCTGTGCACGCACGAGGTAAGCTTTAAAAAACCTAAAACATTTAACATGTAATAAAGCATAAATAAAATATATAAAACAATTTAAACAAACAAAATCATACCCATAAAAAAATAACTAATAAAATAGCATATTTATCGAATTTTCGAAGATTGAATTAAGACGGTCTTTCATATGTTCAGTAGTACTTCTTTGTATACTACATACATAGTTTTATTTGTTAGGTTACTATCATCGTCACACAGATGATGATGAAATGAAGTATATTCGGTGTGTTATCTGAACTCAAATATGATACCTCCATAGTGTTTAACATTGATACCATATAATCATTTATGTGTCTAACCTCTTCATTTGTTGGAACAAAATTACTCTCTTAAAAATAATTTTGATTAAACAGATGTTCATTGGTACCATGTAATCATTTATTTGCTCAACCTCTTCATTTCTTAGATGCCCATGTGATACACGGTTAGTCATGATTATTTTCATCAAAGTATAACTATAAAAAACATAGTATATGAAAAATGGGAGTCAAACATCTAAATATAAATAATTAATGTTTTTTAATTTCAATTTCTTATAGGTTATTTTAAAATATAATTTAACCATAATTTCTCATTTTTATTACATAAAATCCAAATTATAAATCATAACGAACACACAAATCACCTCATTAGCCCATAATAACATCTATGCAGTTATCTCGGTTAGATATCAAATATCGGTCAAGGACCGATATTTGAAATCTCGGTTATCTCGGTGAGATATCGGTTTTTTATATTTTGTAGAATATATATATATATATATATATAAGATAAAATCGTAAAAAATTAAATAAAAAGTATAACATAAAAGTTAATAGATAGTAATATGGGAATTGTTTTAAAGTGTGAAAACAAAATTTAATTTAGAAGGAAGATGGCAGGTGACTTTGAAGCAAACTCCAATTTAGAAGGCTGTGTTGTTGTTTAGTCGAAGGAATGAAGGAAGCGAGACAGCGAGCCGATGAAGCTGTGATGTTTAGGCGACGTATCTGAGGGACTGAGGGTTTTCCTTTCTTTTTAGGTTTATTATTAAGTGGGCTGGGCTTGGGTAGTTGGGTTTGGCAGATCCAAAAAAAAAAATCATAATACGAAAAATCGGTGAAAAACCGATTTATCGACCTCAAAATATCGGCGAAATATCGGTCCATATCGCCGATATTATCGCCTCCGAGATATGTCACCGATATTTGAAAGCGATATTTTGTGTATGTCCGATATCCGATATCTCGGCGAGATATCACCGAGATATCGCCGAGATTGACTGCCCAGAATAACATTGTCTCAAAATTCGGATGTCATACTCATAACCTTCTTTTTTGAAATGCAAAGCTCTGGTCGGTTAATCACTTACAAATTGCGTGTTTATTAAAATCATCACAATTTAATCAATATTTTATTATGAAATCACTGGCATCGAAAAACAGATCAAGAGTTTAACGTTGTATGATTATGTCAATGAAAAAGATAATTGATTTAGTGATTCACAAATATAAACTATCCCATAAAAAGGTATTATACATCACTAATCTATTGTAGATATATACTCATATACTCTAAATAAAAAATACCTCATACAAAAGCATTACTGATTTAGTGATTCATAACATAAAAATTAACCATAAATATGTTCACTGGTTTAGAGTTTTATAAAGAAGATAAGCAAGAAAATACTTTTTCTCATTTAGAAAAAAATAAGTGTCATTACATTCAATTTACACAAAGTCAAAGATAGTAACCCACTTTTTCAATGGTTATGAAATAATGAAATATACTTTTTTTTACTAATAAAAAATTAAAAAAAATATTTATTTAATTTTGTGTTAGATTACGGTAAAATTTATATCAAAACGTAGATAAAAATGAGACAATTATAAATATATAATTATATTTATACCAATCATTATACATTAAAAGTTATAAAAGAATAATTGTAAACATATACAATTAAATACATTCATTAAATATAAATATATAATTTATACAAACACCCCTATATATTTTCAATTTTTCATATAGCTCCCTCATAATTGGTTCCATATACTCTTGCAAATAGATAATTCTAATTGTGAAAGTCAATTAAAATTTTTGGTCAAAATTGAGGAAATGGGAGGTTTTGATTGGTTAATTGGATTTTTAGTTAAGGAAGCTTTCCCAACAATGATTTTCTTTATATATATATATATATATATATATATATATATATATATATATAGATAGATAGATAGATAGATAGATAGATAGGTACTTTAGGGTGTAGTTTTATCATGCAGAAATTGATTGATAGTTTTTATATAATTGGAGTGTTGGTTTACCTCTTGAAAGTAAACTACAGGAGAGCCGATCGATCTCTCAAAAGTCGATTGTTCTATCTTTTCATCTTTCGCTCTGATGTCTAGTTTGATTCATATCAAATTGGTACCAGAGCATCGGTTCTAGGGAAAAATAAGCAAAAAATAAAATAAAATTGAGTTACTGTTCATGGCGGCACTGTTCATCCGGCCAATAAATATTTTTTTTCCTTTTCGAGTATGCACGGTTTTAAGAGACTGGAGAGTTCAGTTGAAGAATACAGGGCGCAAAGTTCAAGACAACACGAAGAGCTGATAAGGTTACTAAAGGAGATGATGGTTTCGTGGGGCTAGGATGTTTATTCCTCGGATTCTGAAGAACAAAACAAGTTAGATTTAAAAGGCGACCTAGATGAGTTTCAAGATACAAAGTCCGAACATAATAATGCCCATGGCGACTTGAAAGGAAAACAGGCATTCACCAAGGGTCTAAACCAACCCATGACAACGGAACATGGTGATGAAGATGGTGTAGAGAGTCCATGAAGAAGTCCATTAGGTTTGAATGAAACGAAATTGTACACTAATGAAGGTCACAATGAAGAAGTCAAAAGATATGAAGGCCTCACGTATGATGGTGATAGTAAAGACGATCGGTGGAGGACCAATGGTAGGGTTCTGGGGAGGAAAATGCGGCAATTTAAAGGTAGGAATTCTGATATGGAGAGTGCAGGAAGAAAGACTACGACTGGTGATTCTGATTCAGGGTGGAATGTACTCTCATACCGGGCTTAGTTTTAAATGGATACAGGTCAACCAATTTGGGCTTCTATTTTATGTAAAAAATGTGCCATCAATTAAATTAGAGAGGGATGCATGGCATGATGACCTTGCTGGACAGCCATGGGATATATCGTGACTTGGGATACAAGACGAAGATACATGGGCTCCCGGAATTTGGTTTGATTTTGGCAACAGTGTGAGGACAAGGTGTTTTTGGGGGCCGGAGGGATGATATAATCCGGATATTTATTAATAATATTCGAGATTATTATATAAGATTTGTTAGTTAGCATTTATTATTTAGATAAGATTTATTTTAGATAAATATTAGGAGTTAGAGTTATTTTAGGATTATATTACTCTTATTCATTATAAATTGGTGCTTTAGGGTTGTAATTTTATTATGCAGAATTTGATTGATAGTTTTCTTATCATTGGAGTGTTAGTTACTTAGTTTATCTCTCGAAAGTAAACTATAGGAGAGCCGATTGACCTCTCGAAAGTCAATTATTCTATCTTTTCATCTTTCGTTCTGATTCTAGTTTGATTCATATCAGGTTTCTGTCTTTTAGTTCTGTTTACCAAACTTTTCAGCTACACCCCAATTGTAAATTTAGGCTGTGTTTGTTTAGCTCTGAATTGAATCCATTCAGGCTGAATCGGTAAGGTTCTGCATGTCGTGGACGAAAGAGAGAGGTTAATATGGTACTTTAGGCTGTGTTTGTTCACCTTCAACCTCTCATTTCTCACCGTCACAGTCAATTTGCACCATTCACACTCCTTCCTGACATCTTGATTTGATGGATTCATTTGCCGCAGTCGATTTGAACCACCCTCTATATCCGCCGCCTTTGATATGAACCACAGTATTCATCTTGTGAAATTCACTGCCGCAGTTGGAAATTCTTTCATAGTCGATTCGATCAATTTTCCACAGCCCTCATATATGTTGAAGGTCATATGTTGTTCGTTTATGATTTTTTGTTAGAGATGCTAACCACAGTCAATTCGGAATCCAGCGTTCAATTTGTTATGTTCTTTGTTTCTGTAAGGTCCTTCTTCGTTTCAGAGTGAGCTTTAAATTTGTTCTTCAAATTGCTTCAATTTATGTGATGTTTAATTTGAGTGGTATGATCTATAATTCTGTATATTGATATTGATTTCATGGTATTTTTTTTAGTTCTATTGTTCTTGAGACTCTTCATTGAGAGCTGTATATATATTATTTGATTGAAATTTGATGAGGTGATTTATTAATTAATTTTAAACAAGGTTAATATGGTAATTTTGATCTTTCAAAGTGAACATTCAGAACTATCCCCTGAGTATCAAACACTACTTTTTATTCAGAACTATAGGCAGAGCTTTTAAATTATTCAGACCTTTTAACCATTCAGTGCTAAATCATTCAATTTTTATCGAACAGCCCCTCAGTTCTGTTAGTTTTATGTAACTTGACTACATATCTAACTTAAAAAGTTTGGTGAGCTTCTGGTAGTAAAAATAATATTAATAGCAATCAAAGTTGACAGCCGGATTCAAGCAAAAAATGGGATAACCTGAGGAGAGGTCTCCTAGTAATTTTTAGCCGAGTGTTTAAATTATCAAATATAACACCTGCTTCTTTTTATTGTTATATTTGGCACTCTACTATGTATCTTTATGTTTCTTTTGTCTTGGTGTAACTAAGCATTGATTATAATTTCATGGTCCAGGGATCAAGATCAGTGATGAAATTCACTGAGGAGTTTGATTTTAATGCAATGAATGAGAAATTTAACAAGGATGAAATTTGGGGAACCTTAGGAAAATCTAATAAAAAGGAGAACAATGATAATGTTAGTGATGAGGATGAATATGAAGATGAAAATGATGCTGATCTACCAAAGCTTGATGTAAAGGTGAAATTCACACCCTACCAAATTATAATTGCAATGTCAAATGTCGAAAATACCTTTCACTAGTGTTTGACTATTACCTATTCTGCAATGTACAGCCTGTTTATAGCAAGGATGATTTTTTTGATACATTATCTTGCAACTCACTTGACAAACAATCGAGTAACGGACGGCCTAGATTCTCTGAGCAGATGAAACTAGATACAGAGGTAAATCTGACTCCAAGATTATTCCACACATTATTGGGGGTTTCTCATCTTTACTGTTCTTATTTGCTTCACTTGCTGCAGACATTTGGAGAATTTTCTAGATACCGAGGGGGTAGAGGTGGCCGTGGGCCCTATCGAGGTGCTCGGTCACGAGGCGGTTATTATGGGCGAGGTGGCGGTTACTATGGGCGGGGCCGTGGCGGGAGAACTCCAAATTCAACTCGTGATTACTAAAAGCATGTGAACGATGTTAGACAGGGTATACTAAAAGGCATGTCGGCGTTTAGGATTTTGTGATGTTTTCTTTTCGTGATATTTTTACTTTTACTTTTTTGGGTTGGGAAATAAGTATAGGATATGTATGTAGCTGATGTCTAGTTAGTTACCTCTATCCTGTGTTCTCCCCCCCTTTGAAACCAGGTGAGTATGGTGGAGTTTCCTGCTGTAAACAAGTACTTGGGTCACTTGGATTGTTTATGACTGCTGCTTTCTGTTTTAGTAATGAGAAGAAGACAAAGTATGTTATTGGGTGTTTTAACTCCTATATAGTCAATACTTGAAACAACCTTGTAGTTTTCAGCATGGTACTTGGAAGCTTTTTCGTATTAAGCCAATGGTGCATGGACCTATTGTTTTGTAAATGAAGGCCAGGTAGGATTGTTTTAAAGAACATCAGTTGATTTAACCAGCAGGACTCTCTCTTTATCTTGCTTTTTAGGAGTCATCAAGTGCATAGATGTTGTAAGTTTTAATGTGAGTTACAGATTTTATCAACTGAACTGAATTCAAACTTTATTGACTTGAATTTTATCAGGTTTGGAACATAATGAGTTCTGAACTTGTATTGAATCGAGTTTGACTGTATACAATACCGAATCGAATTATTAACTTTATGCATGTGTTCATGTGCCTTTTGGGATGGGCACGAGCTGAGCTTATCTTGTAAATGTTTTTGAACTATTTGAGCTTAAACTATGCTTTTGGTTTGTTAAACATAGACTTAAAGAATGTTTAGAAGTCAAAACACTTGCTCCGTTCGAGGAAGCTACAAGGAACGGGACGAGATCTTTTTTCTTCAAAAATTCTATTTCCTCGTATTCTTTTTTTCTACCTATTTTATAATTGACATGTATAATATCATAATTCTCTTTCTTCATCTTATTCTTTGATTTTGAAACATGTCTTGGTCAAACGGGTAGAAAGATAAATAAAAGTTGGGTAGAAAGATAAATAAAAATATCAAACAAGAGAATATAAAACCTCTTTTTTTTCAAATTCTAGAGTTTTTTTAGAGAACTATTAAAGGTTTAAATCATAATTTCAGATGATGTTACACTTACAAACTACTTGAATTATTAAACAGTTAAATAATCTAAAAATCTTTCATGTAAAAAGTTTAATAACATGAGTATCTTTCGTCTAAGACCATCCTACCCGTCTAGCGGGTGGGTGGCGGGTAGGGACTGGATCACTAGAAACATCATCGCCCTAAGTGTTTAACCCGCAGATGAGGGGTTTTTACAGGGTTACCCAACCCGTGACTCATTTTTATTTCTTGCCATCTCTTTCATCTCTCCATCTTTATTATTATTTAGATAAGAGTTATGTTTAGGGATGATAATGGTCGTACGAAAAACAGTTCTCGTTTGTATAGGGGAAAGTTCATTTGAGAACCGATCTTATTGTGAGTACCGCAAGAACTAATCTTAATCGTGCATTTGGTAAGTGGAATTCATGAATAGATAGCGTGGGGTGATTAAATATGACAATGTGCATGAGATGAATTCATGGGTGGGTGATGACATTGAAGGAGAGGGAATTGAATGACTCAGATTGGTTATCGCGGTACTCGCATACAAACGGTTTTCAAATGATCTTTTCACTATATATAAATTTAAAATTATAATATTATATAATTAAAAAATATATTTTTCGTTTTAATTGTAGTTGTATTAAGTTATATTTTGATTTGTATTTTTTTATAAAAAAATTACGTACTTATGTTAACAAAATCATAAATTATATGTAAATCTATGATATTTTCTTTGAGAAAAAGAGTTATTTCGACATTCAATAGATATTCATTTACCTGTCTAACCTGATGTATATGGATATGAACGGATGAAATAATTTTAGGTGAATATGGATATGGATATGGATTAAGAAAAAGTAAATGAATATGGATGTGAATATGACAGATTCATTGCTATCCCTAGTTGTGCTGGATAGATGTGACGGTTTATGAATTAAAAGAGGGATGAAACAAGAAGATGATTTTGCGCTCACATGACTAGGGTTGTAAACGAACCTGATGAATACAAATGAGGGATTGTTCGTGTTTGTTTGTTTAATTTTAGCCGAACAAATAAACGAACACGAGTGGATAGACGAACGGATTTTTGTGTTCATGTTCGTCCGTTTAATTTTAGCGAACATAAACGAACACAAGCGAATGAGCACATATACAAATATAATACAAACACAACATTATTAGATATAAATAAACACTAACTATATATATATGTGTGTGTGTGTGTGAGAGAGAGAGAGAGTGTATGTATGTATATACACACACATATAGATATATATAGATAGTAATTAAGATGGATCTACATACATGTAAACGAACATAAATGAATGTTCACGAACGAGACTTTTGTTTGTATTCGTTCATTTAAATAAATAAACAAAGATTTTTATTCGTGTTCATTGAATAAACGAACTTAAAGATTTTGTTTATTAAATAAACAAACATAGAGTTGTGTTTAATAAAGTGTATGTAAAAACATAGTCCTAAAATTTTAATATTTAATCATAGGTGATTCGGTATACAATCACATGTGATTTGTAAAAACATCACACGTAAATTACGAAAATACCCCTTCGTCCAAAATTTTAAAATACAATATGGATCATTGACGTCATTAATCATCAAATGAGTTGGTTCATTTACAACCCTATTAACGACAGAAAAACTTGAGTTGCGTGGGATTTGACGCTGAATAAACAGCGCCTCTTTAACTCTGAAAGAATACTACGAGTCCACGATAGCAAAAAGAACAGGATAAGGGTTAAAGAAAGAAAAGACGATTGACTCATAACTGAGGCAAGGCCTAGAGAAACTACTGCTACAAAAAAGTTGAAATCAAACGCATTTCACACTCGAATCCAAACCCTCTTTCATCTTCTTCAATCACAGGCTCTTGAAGCACGCAACCTTGGATTCTTTGATCATTTCACTAAGAACACCAAGTTTTCTTTTCTGACCAATTTACCGCATTAGAGGAAAGGAATGTGCTCTTCTTCCTCCGTATCCACCATTTTGCCTCTTCATCCTCCTCGTCGTAATCGCCTCTTCCTTGAAATTGCACACCCATTTCCAATTTTGACCGATGAAGGTATATTCAGACCCACAAACCCTAGAACACGTAAATTAATATCTGTGTCTGCATCAATTACCCGAGATAACCTCGAATTGTCTTGGGTTCCTTCTGATCAACGGAATGTTGAAGACTACAATGGTTGGGCAATTATGGAAGAACCGATAATCCGTAAGAAGCAGAAAGAAGGTATCATTTTTAAACCCTAGATTTTTTTATACTTACTAGCACCTTGTTACTTATATGGAATTTTAAGTATCTCGAAACAATCTGATAACTGCACCGAGATTTACAGCTCGTAATTAGTAAAATGGAATGATACTGGGTAATGATTTTACTGAGTCTTTCATGAATCAGGGTTGCCTACATTTCTCTTGTTTGGTATTGGGACTTCAATTGTGGCTTTACTTGCAGTGTTTGGTCATCTTACTCTATCAAGAAAAGGTAAATCCTTCTCATTTCTTATATCTTTTATCGGTTTAAATTGGAGGGTTGTGTTTGTAGCAGTTGTGCAATTCAATGTTTTGGAAATGGACTTTGCTTAGAATCTTATTGTGATTCCTTTCAGGTTTTGTTTTGCGGTTTAGCAGTCCGTTTCCTGTTTTCATTGATAACAAGTCTTCTGGTTCAAAAGATACATCAGAGGCGGGTGGAGTTGTTAACAAGTCGTTGGTGGAAAATGTTAATCAAGAAGTTGATGCAATTGCAGAAGAAGGTATTTTGTAGTTACTTCACTGTTTGTTTATCATATATAAAGTTCCATAAAATTGTAATTTGTAATCTGAAGGACCTGAGGGTCAGTTCTTGGATACTTTCGCGGCTTTATTATTGTGGATTTCTTGTTTGCTTCTGATTTTGATCATTTCTTTATAGTAATTGATCATGTTAAGTGGGAAGAAGCGAAGTCTGGAAGAGTTATAGTTCCAGTTTCTGCAGATGCTACTCAGCAGGAATCTCTAATGTGGTTGAAAAATCTGAAGGTATTGTGTTGCAAATCATATTGTGTACCTAGATTATATGTATAATTCTGTGGTACTGGTTGCTGTTATTTTTATCGTTATCAAACTTATTATAGTTTGATCGAGTCAATCTTCCCTTTAACCGTGATTTGTTTCTAAAATTTTATAGAACTTTGGTCGGTTGTATGCTTGTTCTTAACTGGTAATCAACTATAATAATACGTTTTCATTGAAACAATAAGTAGCTGTGGTGTGATGGGCACTTTTATCTATTGACTAGGTTATTTGTTTATGGTATGTTGAGACTACACCTTAAAGATCCTGAAACAGGGACATACATATATTACAATATTGCCCTTATGGTCTGAGTTAACATCTAACAACAATGAATGAAATCATGAATGGGTACTCTTGATCTTTTAGTGATATTGAAGTTTTATGTTTTAGTATCCGTCAAATTTCACTGATCGGTTCACCTGTACATTCAGCAGTCTTCCATGTGCAACCAATTTTTTTTAATTCTCCTTTAAGGATTGTGTTAAAACCTGTCATTAAGGTATACAGATCATTGAAGATGATGTCAAGGCTGATGAATTGTGTACTAGGAGAGAATATGCAAGATGGTTAATTCTCGTTAACTCTAGACTTGAAAGGTAGAAACTTATGCATCCATTCGGGTTAACTATTATTATTATTGTTATTATTATTATTATTAGTATAAGGTAAAACTTAGATATATTTCACTAAATTTTTTTTGGGGTTTAAGGAATTCAAGGAATAGGATTGTGCCATCTGTTGCACTTGCTGGATCTACTGTTAATGCTTTTGATGACATTGGTGGTGAAGATCCTGATTTCGAGTACATTCAAGGTAAGATCAAAGTTGACTTTGAAGATGCTGATATGGGTTGGGAATGGGTTGACCAGCAGGTTGATCCAGAACACTTTTTATCCTTTATATTTTTCTATAGATAATTAGTTTGTCAAATATGATTAGAGAACATACATTAATTTAATTGTGATAACGGTTTCAATATAACGATTTGGGAGGTTTTTAGCATTAAAAAAGACACTTGGGCCGATTTTCGACCTGTTTGACACTTGACCCATTTCCCTTTTGGCTGTTTTTTTAATCCATCTGACCCTGTCAATCTATCATAGATAAAACTCGACCGTAAGCAACCCGTTTATAAGTAAATGGAATAGATTGCACCTCTATTATACGCCTTTTCTTTTCTTCAGAATATTAAAAATGTTAATCTTGTGGTGTTAGCTCTGGCTGAGGCTGGTGTTGTTTTGAGCAAGCTGTCCGGTAAAAACTTCACTGCTGATCTGGATAGTTCAAAGAACCCTAGATGTGTAAATTTTTATCCCGAAAGGTATGTAAAATGTAGCACATATCAAACTCGTGGTTTTCCAATTTTTACACGTTCTTTTTCACATTTTATTTTCTAGTTTGATTTCACGCGAGGATCTTATTGGTTGGAAAGCCATGTTAGAGTACCAAGTCATGCCAGGACTAAATGATGAGGTAGGAATAAAATAAACTATTAAAGTTTATTCAAAGCTCTATTATTCTCCTTGATTCTTTTATCAAGAATAGGAGGTGGCAGAATGGGGGAGGTAGTTATGGTGAATGTGTCAAACGGCTATTTTTTGGTATGTGCTGAGACAGTTCGGGCTGGTTTGCCGGTTGGCCCAAAACCTCTGTCCAAAATATTCTGGTTTTCTTTTTTCAACAAAATGTTTACTGTGTAAAATGTGATTAAGTTATATTATTTGAATAATAATATGATTTTATAAATAACATAATAGGTGGCATTATGTTTCTATGCATTAGAAATGCACTTTGCCGTCTCTAATAACCAGTAATGGACATAAATGACATGTGCTGTCTATTGTATCTTTAAGAACTGACATTTTTACAGTCCAGATATTAAGAAATAAAATAGGCTTTCTGGATGCAAGGGAGCTGAAGTCAGATGTGTTACCTGTGCTTTTTATGGACATGCTGGCTAACGATAAAAGCATAATGAGAAAAGTTTTTGGTTATCCTCTATCTCTTTCTTCTTTACATAGTTTTCACACGAGGGCGATTGAGTAATTTCCCATACTGAACTGTACATTAGGTCAGGTCAAACGGTTTCAACCTGGGAAGCCTTGCACCAAGGCACAAGCTGCAGTGGCACTCACATGTGGAAGAATAACGGAATCAATTCGCCATGAGCTCTCAAGGCTAGAAGCTGAGAATTCTTCAAAGGAGTTTGCAATGAAAGAGATTAAATCTGAAATTCTTGAGAGAGGTGAGATACAGAGATTTTGGGAGAAAAAACTAGAGGATGAAAATAGACGTTATTTAGTGGTGGAAGCGGCTTATTTGGAAGCATTAAAAGACTTGGAAAATGTAAAGATTGATCAAGGAAATGCTGTTGCTGCTTATTTGAAGGAGAAAGCAGCTTTAGACTGTCAAAAGCAGTTACTTTCTAGTTTGAAAGAAGAAGTAAACGAAATGAACCAGAAACTTGCATCTGAGCGAACTGATTATGTGGATGAGCAGCATAAAATCCGTAGTACAGTCCATGATTTAGAGATCAAATATGATAAAGTTGTTGATTCAAAGTCAATACTTGAAGCTGAATTAGAAGCCCTTCGTATACTCAGGTGCATATGACAACTTTTAAACACATTTCTTCTTCATGTGTAAGAAACTGAACTAAATAAATGAAAATATTCTGGTTGGTTCATATGCAATGGTTTGAGAATTTTGGGGTTTAGACTTTTTCCTTTGTATAGAGCCTAGAGTTTTTGGTTCGACCCATTTTCTTAGGTTGATTCAGGTTATATTTTATCTCTAACGGGTCAAATGGGTAAATTTAGGTAGAAAGGAGACAAGTCAAATGGGGGCAAAAGTCACCCATAGTGTTTTCTTACACATAAACTTCCTAAATCATTTTACTTAAAAAGCTAACATTATTATTAAAATAGCTACCTTTTGTAATCATATATGACTCCCTAGTTATGTTTTAAAAATTATTTATTCGAGAGAAGGGTTTTGGGTCAACCCAACTTGAACCTTACAGAAACCTGTTTCACCAACCTGCTTATTTTGTCACCTGTGCTGATGGTACTTATCGCTGCAGATCTTGGATTGAGGATGAAGCAAAAAAGGGTCAAGCTCGGACTAAGGTTCTTGAGGAAGTTGGCCGAAGGTGGAAATGGGGTAGTCGTTCTTGAGACAGCCTTTGTGATACCAAGTTGTTCGATTGATTTGTCCTTGCTTTTCGTACGAAAGGAAAAATTGGATTGGTTTGCTCTTAAATCATACAAAACAAAGAGGTGACTGTTTCTGTAAGAAAGGAAACGGGGTTCTCATGGTGGTGATCGTTGATCAAAGGGATATTGGTGTTGCAACACCAGTTTTCTACATAAAATTTATTTTCATTGAACTTTTGTGCGATATTGTTTATTCAATCTGTCAGTCAAGTGTAGGACATAAATGGTGTATACGAGTCAAGTTGGGTGTTAGTCAGTTCTTAATGCTGGACCGAGCGGAGCAAACTTGTTTGAGTATCTTGCATGCTTGGGTGTGATGAGCCAAGCTACGTAGTTTCTTTCTGTGAGCCGACTAATGTAATAATGTAACCTATAGTTTTAAATTACTAAAGAGGCTACTAAGGTTTTAGTTGGTTTATTCTTAATAATTTTATATGATTGGTTGAGGATGAGTTTATATACGAGCACGGGAGTTGTGGATAATCTCTTGGGTCTTAAACAAGCTGTATGTGCTTGAGTTTCAAAAGCCTAACTTCAAAACAAAGAGGATACAATTGCTTAAACACAAAGCTAATAAACAAAAAACTAACTTATTAAACTCTACTTTTAACTCTTCCTCCATCGTTTTACAATGTTAACTACTATATTAACTTCTATTGATGACATAGTTTTTATATGTTCAATCTCATGTATTTAAGCTATTTTTAAATATAAAGTTTAGGGTTTAATTAAACCATACTTATTCTGTTCTTTTATTACCTTTTTACGTTTCTGTTTCCAGGTTTACTTTTGTAATTTTATGAAAAAAAATCTCCATTAATCCTTCCAGGTTTACGTTTCTTGTTGGTTCCCTAAAGTCCCGCCATAGTTTTGTGATTTTTCTCCCATTATTCGTGATTTTTTTTAATTACCTTTGATTTTATGCTTCGTTGCCGTGTCCCATGAGTTTATGATAAATCATAAATCTTAAATGTAATAACGCAGCTGCGAAGAAGTTGGTTTGAAGCCGAAACCATTTATGATTAGTAATCTAGATCCATTGGACTTAGAAACTGTAAAATCATATGGGGACGATTATTGTGAGAATGTATATTTATGTGAGAGTAAGGGAATAAATTCTAGTCATCTGATCAAATCAAACGAGATCAGGATTAAGTTTCTCATTCTTATATAAATATCCATTTTTATTTAAACCTCCCATATTAGTGAGGTTAGTTCATACGAAAAGTTTTTTTACGAAAGGTTTTTTTACGAAAAGTACAAGAAGCGTTTTCGTTCTTTAAATCATTTGATCAATGGTTATAGTTGATTGTGGCATTTTGATAATTTAAACAAACTTAAATACTTTTTAAGTTTTTATTTAAATAGAAAAGGAGGAAATAAGTCCTTTTAAAATAAATATTATCTTCTCTCTATTCTTTACTCTCTCCTTTCTTCTATCTACTCTCCCTTCCCGTATTTATTTAAGTCCCCCACCACTTTTTTTTTGTTTAAACCCTACCTCTCCTTCATATTGTTCTCTCCCTCCCTCTCCTTCATATTGCTCTCTCTCCCTCCCCCCTCTCTCTCTCTCCTCCTTATAGATCTCAACCGCCCTCCTCCCCATCTGATACCTCACCGCCGCTCCTGGCGCCCTCACCACTCCCGGTGCCCTCACCGCTACCCTAAAAAACATCATCACAACCGCTACACATCACAACTCCTTTTTTTGTCGTCGTCAATCACCAATGTCAACAACACCTCAAGAACAACACCCAACACCATTGCGCCGTTTTGCAATATCGACTCACCTCATCGCCTCCGCTACTAGATCTGGTGTAATCACCGTTGCTCTCCGCCACCAACAACACCCAACACCATCGCATCCCCCATTGCTACCCAACACCACTGCCCCAACAGCACCGCCACCTTCGTCACCCACTGAAAAGATCTAGGGTTCCGCTACTGCTCACCAAAGTCGACCTCCACAGTCGCCGCCACATCATCAAAGTTGACCTCACAGGCACCACCGCATCATGCCTCCACAGTCAATTCTTGTGATGTGTGGAAACTCCGACGAGTACCACATGTAACACCGTATTTTTAACCCAAAAATTTCACTTTTAATTACACCGCGGAAGCGTTTTAAACATCAAAGTAATTACAACTAATTACAAACCATTGTTTACAAAATATCAGTATTACAAAACACGGCTCGTCACAAATACATTATCAGAGTCCTAGGTGATTACTCCCCAAGCTAACCACTCTCAGCCGAGCCGCTGACTTACCAAAACCTGTAAAAAGAGTGAGATGTGGAGGATTAGCACAAAGCTAAGTGAATGGAGTATCACAAAACAGATATATCAGCCAGAACCGCATGATATCATCAAATAAGCACCCTGGGAAGACCGGCGGTTCTGTAGGAACCTACAACCAATGCCGGCCAAAACAAAGGTTTACCGATAGTCCATTTGCTATCCTCACACAGTATCATCCTCTGGTAGCAACAAATGCATCCCAGGGTCCTGATACTGATTAGTCAATAGCAAATGAACCCAGCCCATAAGCCCAGTCGTAAACTGACTTCCCTTCCAACATGTATACATATCACAGAATACAACAACTAACATTCACAGTTAATTAACCAATAGATATACAATCTATCTAACAATAGTTGCAACCAAACCAGTACAACTAATATCACCCGTGAGCAAACATCCACTCACCTCTGGTTCTCAGATATTCCACTAAGTGATCTAATGTTACTAAGCCTTGTCTGTCCCTGAGAACACAACAACCAACCATTAGTAATCAATTCATAAATATATGTATCAATCATATATTTATATCCTTTAATCAAACATAAACATGTAAGATTCACATATGAATACACATATATCTCATAGCATCATATAATGCAAAACAACAAGCCAAAAGTGTCGGATTTCATGAGAAATCCAACACTACCACCGGATTTGCACCAAATCCTCAACCATTATCGGAATCCGACACTTTGTATCGGATTTGAAGGAATCCGATACTTCCTTCGGATTTCACTTGGTACAAACGGATTTTCCATGCTACTCGGATTTCAACACTAAGATTCCACATTCGGATTCAAACCATAGGATTTCGACATTAGGATTTCACACATCCGGTTTTCATGAGTATCGGATTCTGAGTTCCGGATTCAACACCCGGTTTTCACTAGAATCGGATTTCACCATCAACACAAAAATCCGCAACATTCAACACTTCCATGAATCCGACAGCTTCAAACCTTGTATAATTCATCTTTCCAGTTTATACAACTCACATACAAGTTCATATAAACATGTTTAAACATGCAAGCATGCATATTAAACACCATAAAACCATAAGAACACCAAGAACATCAAATCCGGTTACTTCATATGATAACAAAACCCCCTTAAAAACGTAACATGCTTATAACAACTAGCATGTTAGCAAGAATCATGAAATATTCATCAACCTTTGAAACTTGAATCACACAATCAAGAAATCAGAATTCCGATTGTTGCTCTTCTTCCTTGCTTTTGCTCTCGGTTTCACACTCAAACACATATACATGCAATAACTTCAAAGTGAAGTAAAGCAAACATATACCCATGTATACTCAAATTGAATTACAAGCATGAGGTGGCACGGTTTAATCATCTAAACACATGCACACACACACACATATATATCTATATATATTCAACAATTAATTACTTAATTAGAATTAAATAAACATAACCAATTAATTAACATAATAATTCACGTGTAACATACCCCAATGCCTACGTTTCTACTAGGTCCAATCTCAGGATGTTACACCACAAGCCATCGCCCCATCATTCCCTTCTTTAATTGATCAATGAATATACTTGATTGATCTAGGTTATTATTAAGTTAACAAGTTTTTGTTTATTTTTATTGTTGTATCATTCATCTCGATTTATCTGTTTGTGGATTAAAGGGAAAAAATATTTATTTACTATTGTATCATTTTGAATTAAAAAGAAACAAAAAATATGATTAACTTAAACCATTAGATTAAATACAAATAAGAGGACATGATTACTTCTCGCACTTTTCGTAAATAAAATCTTTTTCGCATGAAATCTCCCCTATATGTGTGTGTGCATGTGTTTGGGCTTAAAACCGACACATCATTATTAGACTGTGAGTATGACACTCCATATTCTTTTTTTTTACTCTAATGCCACATCACTTCCTCTCCCCTCATTTTCTCTCTTACATAAACTCAATTATAGTATAATCCAACTAATCTAATCTTTTTCCTATTTTTTAATTTAATTTATTTTACATATAACTATTAAACAAAATAAAATATTTATAAATTGTATAAAAATAAAAATATAAAAAATAATAAAAATAAAAGTTCCATTAATAATAATAAAAAAACATTTATTCATCCCATCCGTACATTTATCTAATTCTTTTTTTTTGTGCCAAAATTGCCTTTAAAACAGACCTCGTAAAGTGATCATGTGGGGAAATGTAAAACTCGAAGTCTTTGTCGAATTGTGCGGCTTCTTGTAGTTTTAGTTTGTTTGTTTGAGTGCCAACGCTTTTTTCTCGACTTCAAGTTTTTTCATTTTATATGTCTTATTACTTTGCCCGGTTGTTGAATGTTTTTACTTGACCCAATTTTTAACTATGTTGCGACGGGATGTAGGTATGTTGAAATTTGAATCCATGATAATATTTTGAAGTGTTTATGGAAAAATAAAGAGTAAATAATTTTGGGATGAAAGAGTTGATGGGAGAGTAAGAATTAGATAATTTTTAGGGTGAAACTTTTGAAAGTGTGTAATGATGTATTTATAGGGTATAATCTTAGCCGTTCATTTTATAAATGGAATTCATGGATGAAGAGCGTGAGGAGATTGAGTGTGACAATGTGCATGTAAGGAATTCATGGGTGGGCTATCCAATTGAAGGAGGGAGAATTGGACGCCTAATATTGGTTTTCGAAATAAAAACGGCCTTTCTGCCTATAGTCTAAGGAACCTATTATAAGGTAGCAAGTCAAATAAACTTTTCACTATATATATATATATAAATAAGAAAGAGAAAAATGGCTATAGTTACATCGGTTGTGAGGAACTGATCATCTAACTTGAAGGGGGCATATGGATGTTTCTCGGCTACCCAATGGGCCAGACAAGCAACCAGATCACTTAGGGTTGACCGGTACTCATGGCCTTACTCATAATCAATTAAAGTTGGCAATTTTTGACGAGTCCTAAAATTTGTTATGAACCGAATACAAAATGAGTTAGTACGAACAAGACACAAAAATAAAATGTGTCAATAATAGTTCCACAAGAAATAACATATTTTTTTACATAATTTCAGGTTAACGTGTTTAACCTAGCTTAATTTAACAATAATAACCATTTTAAATTTAAAAATAGAACTCTAGAAATTAATTAGTTTAAACTTGAAGTGAATAAGTGAAATTAAGGCTGTTAATATGGGACACGAACTCAAAATCAAACACGAAATGGGTTAACATGAAACTGAAATGGGTAAAAAATGGGTCGACACGAACATGAAACGAAAAAAATGGGTTAAGTTCATATAAAACCTGCTTACCTTGATCAATCCGATTTTGTTAAATAAAAAAGTATTAATTAAACAAAAAAAATCTATGTAAAAGTGGTAAGTTTAGAATGTATTAGAGTTTGAACCTAAAAATAACGCTCAAATTAAATTGAAATCCTTAAAAATCAAAATTTGAATTTCATTTATGAATTTTGCGATTTAGTTTTAGAGCCGATACCCAACCCATAAAATGGGGCGGTTTAAGACTCGAACCCGACTCGAAAATCTGGTTTTTAAAGTCAATTTTACATGCAATGTTTTTTTGGAATATTTGGTCAACCTGAAACCCGTTTCGAAAATCTGAATTTTATATCCGGAAAGACAATCTAGTTTTTTCGGTAAAATGGGTTGACCCGAAACACAATTTGAACCGAACACGAATTAAAATGACATAAACCGAACTTGACACGAAATTAACTTGGATAAAAAATGAGTCGATATGAAAATAGTAAACACAAAAGAGATATGACCAATTTTACCCGAACACGAACCGAATCACTGGTGTTAGAGTGAAATGTGAAGTTACGAATACCGTTAATTTGTTTTAATAAATAATACGATAAGTAATTAAATAAAAGAGTTTGAAATTAATTCCCGCCATTAATAAACAAGCGCCTCTTTCATCACTCCTTTACAGCATTTTACACTTTCAGAATCAATTCATCGTCCAAAAGATCAATCTGGCAGTTCAAATACTTCTAGCAAAAAGGTAATCCTGAAGTCTCTTTGCTAACTGTGTGTAGATTACGTGGATTATTGAATTACTAATTGGCTCATGAAGACCAGTTCTTCGTTAATCGGGTCACAAATCGTTTTTTCTGTATCTAATTATTTAACTTCTCAAGTTCTCATAAAGGAATCGGCCTTTCTAGTGCTTAATGTTAGTGGAATTCGAATTATATAAAAGTCCATTTGTATATGTATACGAAATTAGGGTTATTTTGAAGAACTGCTTTCAGAATAGAACCTAAGTTTCTGGCTTTTTTTTTCTTTTCTTTTTCCTGTTTCAATATATACTATATCTGGTGTTCCCTTAATTATGTTAGAGCCTCAAAAGCAACAGTTTAGTTTGCAAGTTATTTCTTTGTTTTAATCTAATGTAATTCTGAATGATAATGTGTTTTAGCAAGCTTAATTGGGACGTCAATTCTTCTTGAAGGTCTCTTCATCTACATGTTCATGTAATTTATCTTGAAACATTACTGTCTCTTTAGTAAGACAGGATTTAGCCTACCCCTGTGCGAAGAAAAAATTTCTACCTCACATAGGGAGCTTAGTTTTACAGAAGATATTATTAGCAATATCGGCAGATTATATAAGCCAACATTTTTGTTTAGTTTCAATTGATTACATATTGAAGTTTTTTGCTTTTTTCCTAGTTTGGAAGAGAGAAATGAGGGAAGAGAAATTATATTGATGTAAAAAAAGCCCGAGAAAGGAAAATAATTTTTATATTTTATGTTCTTGGGAAGAGAAATGAAAATAACTAAATTTTTTGGTTTCTAGGTGAGTAGAGAAAGTTACAAATTGTGGTTTTTCACTTTTTTTAACAGTAGAATGCACACATTCCCTAAATCCAATCCTAAATCTAGACCTTTGTTCACTACGAGACTTGAATGCACAACCTGAGGATCACCTAAGACACCTGATACCACCTTTGGTTGGTTTTTCACTTAATATATAAATGTATCGGTTTATGAAAAAAAGGGTTTTATGGTAAATTTATAAAGCATAATAGATGCTACTGGTAGTGGTCAATTGTGGGCAACTGTTTTTCACTACATCATATCCAACCTGGTTAATGAACACAGAAAATAAAAAAAATAAAAATCAAATTTATGTTTCAAAATTGATAGGAGTAAATTATAGATGTTACCAACAATGTTATCTTTAAAAAGCAGAGGTTAAAACATAATTTGTTATTGTATTTTCATTAGACTCATTCTCAAATGATAGATAAGAGCCCCAAAGAATGTAAGGTTTTCCCATAACCAGAGCATTAGGTTCCTTGTCTTTATGCAATCACAATGAGCCCATGCCATGGTGGTCCAGAGTCCAGGCAATTGGTAATTAACTGGAACACTTTTTATGAATACTCTTCACCCCATTAATAATTGCAGTAATTTTAATTTTCGACGCCTTGTATTAATTGCAGTGTTCTGTATTTTATTTTCTTTTGGCTTTTTCTCCGGGGAAAGATCTAAACTGATGAGCCTAAGTGGGTAGAAAGATATAAACTGATGAACAAGTTTACCTTGATTTTATTTACTTAAGTGACAAGTGCATTATTTCTTTTCAAGTTTGTGTTTGATCTTGCTTGTTGTTACTTGATGGAGTTGAGTAAGTTTCTTCACTTTTAACCTTTGTGATTTGTGCGTGGTAAATTGTTCGTAATTTTCATGATGAAGGGTACTTTATTTCTTATTCCGGAATTCACTTCGATGTTTGTTTTTTACTTTTTCAGTTGAAAATACATTCAATATGCATATGTTTTCTTATAGATCAATGCAGTTATCAACTCTTTCTATACAGCCAAAGGATTGTAACTGATTTTGAAGTTAAAAGAGTAATCTTTCTTACTGTTGAAAGTAAAAAAATAGACTCCACTCTAGGATAGAGAATGCCCACTTTATTAAAAAAATGTAATATTTTCTATTTTGAAAGATGTCATGTTTCTCATTTACCAAAAATTTCGTATCCTGATTCAACTACTATACAGTATTACAGGGTATATGTTAATTAACAGAAAGATCCTAAGGGGCCAATGTGTGGGCGAAAAGGCTTTTTTTTGTAGACATGGATAAGGTTTTGTTTTACTCTCTTTATCATGTGCTTTGTTTAACATATGCCATATGTATCTCTCCATTAAAGCAAAGTCAATATTTTCCTTTCTTTTGTTAACCTATCTTTCACATCCAACCTTATATCTTCCATCAACCTAACAAAAAAAAAAGCAAACATTTTTTGCACTTGTCTTATGAAGAGGGCCCCACCTCCTCTATTTTAGACCTCACTCTTTGATTGCACCTACCTAATAAGTGATTCAACCGTCCTGATTCAAGATTTCCTTTTTGAGGGTTCTTTCTAACATAACTTAAAAGAAAAAAGAGTGGTTTTTTTTAATCCAACGGTTATTATTGGTGGGTTTATTTTGTTTTCAAACTTGGATATCAAGATAACAGCATGCAAGGTTCAGAAACAGTAGAATTTGAGTGGACAAAAGCCATATAGTTGGCTGGGATATCGACTGGTATTAATTGTTAGCCAATAAAAGCAATACATTTAGCATCCCCAGGCTTAGACTCTTAACTGATCCTGGAAGTGAATATTAGGAAGAAAGCTAGTTTCCGTTTACAGTCATCTGTAAATTTATTGGTGTTAAACATTTACAATTCATCTGAATAAGACCAGACCCACCCAATTTATAGAATTTCAATCCTTTAAAAACAGAACATGACCACTAGATATCTGTGGTTGGTGTAGCTCCAAGCATTTACCATTGTGATGAGATTCTACCTGTCAGAAATTCTGATATTCCATTTGTAGATTGATATTGCTCCTTAAAATTTGCCAACTTATTCTTTTCAAAGATTCTGAAGGAGAATTGTTCTAGTCCTAGGTCCTGTGCTGAGACATACGGGGTCTGTGTTTTTCTTCTGTTTTCACCACAGATTCGTCGATGATTTGAATGGTTAAACATGGTGTCCTGGGATGCTGGATGAAAGGGTTTTTAGATTTTGGTGGGATATATTTTATAGATGAGTGGAAATCTCATAATTTCATATTCATAATACCTACATGATTGTCAGGTTAGGCTTCCTGGTTGCTGCTTCAATTGCAGCTTATGCAGTTAAGCAGGTTAATGTCAAACGTCCTCCTCCATCGGCTCCTCTGACCAAATCTGCAGGTAATTCTAAGATTTTTTCTTTGTTATCAAGAAAGACGTACTTCTTTTAATGAATATTGATGTTGCTCTGTATCCATGGTGAAATTGGAGCTCAGGAAACGATGATTTAACCTCTGAGAAACATCAGAGAGAAGAGGATGATAAAGAACAGATTACAGATAGTCTTAGAACACGGGTATGTGTTATTCAACAAGTTATAATCAAATAAGTTCAATGGTTGAGTAGTTTTATTAATTTTTTTGTATGCACAGGGTAATGAAGAGGAAGAAGAGGAAGAAGAGGTCAAACTAATTAGTGGTTTAATCAATGCAGAAAAGAGCAGTCTTGATTTTGAAGATGACATTCTGCCAGAGTTTGCAGATCTTTTATCAGGTGAGATTGATATTCCGTACGAGAAAGATCGGGTATATGAAACTGAGATGGCTAATAATGCAAACGAACTGGAACGTTTGCGTAATCTGGTTAAAGAGCTTGAAGAGAGGGAAGTTAAACTTGAAGGTGAACTGCTTGAATATTATGGTTTAAAGGAACAAGAATCTGATCTTGTTGAATTACAAAGGCAGGTAAAGATTAAATCAGTAGAGATTGATATGTTAAATATCACAATTAATTCTTTGCAAACTGAGAGAAAAAAGCTACAAGAAGAAGTGCTTCAAGGTGCTTCTTACAAGAAGGAGTTGGAGTCAGCCAGGAACAAAATCAAGGAGCTTCAGAAACAATTTCAACTAGAGGCAAACCAGACCAAAGGCCAGTTGCTGTTATTGAAGCAACAAGTTGGAATTCTTCAAACAAAAGAAAAGGATGCATTCAAGAAAGAAATTGATATTGATAAAAAGTTAAAAACTTTGAAGGAATTAGAGGTTGAAGTTGTGGAGCTTAAGAGAAAGAACAGAGAGCTTCAACATGAGAAAAGAGAGTTGGTTATTAAGCTGGATGCAGCAGAGTCTAGAATAGCAACATTATCCAGTACAACTGAGGTAACCTTTTCAAGTGTCTCTTAGGGGGGGGTTTGAAATTGTGTTTTGGAACTGATTACTGCAACTTGAATTAGATATAATCAGATTTTAATGCTTAGACAGATTTACTTCTGATTATCCGCTTACTTAGAGACCAAATAATCAGTTTCATATATAAAACGATCACTTTTTTACCCCCTTTTTAACCAAGTCACAAGGTTTTTATCTCCATTTCACAAAACTTTTTTATAAAAATGTCAGTTTGCCCATATTATTTACTAATTTCTTATAAACATTAAAATCCCCGAAAATTCAAACATGTTGATTATGTTATTCTAATTACTTTTGGTAATGCACTTTCCATGGTGCCACAGTCGGAAATGGTGGCCAGGGTTAGAGAGGAGGTCAATAAGCTAAAGCACACAAATGAGGACCTCTTAAAGCAAGTAGAGGGACTCCAGATGAACAGGTTTAGTGAAGTTGAGGAGCTGGTCTATCTTCGTTGGGTCAACGCGTGTCTACGGTTCGAGCTTCGAAACTACGAAACACCTTCTGGGAAAATATCGGCTCGTGATCTAAACAAGAATTTGAGCCCGAGATCCCAAGAAAAGGCGAAACAGTTAATGTTAGAGTATGCAGGGTCAGAACGTGGTCAAGGCGGCGATACCGACCTTGAAAGCAACTTCTCTCAGCCGTCGTCTCCCGGAAGTGAAGATTTTGATACAGCTTCAATTGACAGTTCCATGAGCCGGTACAGTAGCATTAGTAAAAAACCGAGTTTGATTCAAAAACTTAAGAAATGGGGTAAAAGCAAAGATGATTCTAGTGCTCTAAGTTCACCTGCAAGATCATTTTCAGGTGGGTCCCCTCGGGTTAGCCATAAACCAAGAGGTCCTTTAGAAGCTCTCATGTTAAGAAACGCGGGTGAGTCTGTAGCCATTACTACTTTCGGGGAAGGTGATCAAGATTCTCCTAATTCTCCTTCTGATTTAAACAATGTGGCATCATCATTCCAGTTAATGTCTAAATCAGTTGAAGGCGTTTTAGATGAGAAGTACCCTGCTTATAAAGATCGACACAAACTTGCATTAGAGCGAGAAAAGAAAATTAAAGAAAAAGCCGATCAAGCAAGAGCAGCTCGGTTTGGTGATACTTCAAGTTACAAACCACCAATTAATAGTAAAACAGTGAGTTTGCCACCAAAACTTGCTCAAGTTAAGGAGAGAACAGTAATAACTCCTGATGCTTCAAGTGATCAGTCTACTGACGGAAAAACAACTAATTCTCCAGCTGTGAGTAAGATGCAATTTGCTCACATTGAAAAAAGACCACCTAGGACTCCACGCCCTCCTCCTAGAGCTACAAGTGGCGCTCCTGCTACCACTAGTAGTCCGTCGATATCTGGTGGAGGACCACCTCCTCCACCTCCTCCGCCAGGAGCTCCACTGCCACCACCACCGGGTGGACCACCTCGTCCACCTCCTCCGCCAGGAAGCCTTGCTAAAGGAGCAGGTGGTGGTGATAAAGTTCACAGAGCTCCAGAGTTGGTTGAATTTTACCAGAGTTTGATGAAACGTGAAGCAAAGAAAGATACATCGATTGTATCCACTATTGCATCTACTACAGCAGATGCAAGGAGTAACATGATTGGGGAGATAGAAAATCGATCAACTTTCCTGTTGGCTGTATGTATCCAGATTCTAATATTTCAATTAAAACTAAAATGTTGCTAATAATAAGGTACATCATGGATTGTGTTCAGGTAAAAGCTGACGTGGAAACTCAAGGTGATTTCGTCGAGTCACTTGCATCTGAAGTCCGTGCTGCTTCCTTTACAGACATTGAAGATTTACTGGCGTTTGTGAACTGGCTAGACGAAGAACTCTCATTCTTGGTATGCTTTCAAGATACATTACATAATTTGTTTTTATAAAAATATGTTTTCAGCTACAATTTATAATGAAAAATAAGACAAAAACCGAGTTATATTGTGATATTCATTTTAAATCAACGTGTTTGGGAAGGTTGATGAGCGGGCAGTCCTTAAGCACTTTGACTGGCCAGAGGGGAAAGCAGATGCATTTAGAGAAGCAGCATTTGAATATCAGGACCTGATGAAACTTGAAAAACAAGCGACTAATTTTGTTGATGATCCAAATCTCTCTTGTGAAGCTGCTTTGAGGAAAATGTACAAGTTGCTAGAGAAGTATGTATCAAAACACTCTCATTCTGTCATTCTCGATTATGAATCTCTCTGTTTTTTAACCTCCAATCATTAAGATTTAATTCGCATAACTGTGGTTTTTTTCAGAGTGGAGAACAGTGTTTATGCATTACTACGCACAAGGGACATGGCTATGTCCAGATACAAGGAATTCGGTATCCCAGTCAACTGGTTGCAAGATTCGGGTGTCGTAGGCAAGGTATGGTTTGTTATTATAGCTGACGAAATCTTGACTTATAATTGTAAGTTAAAACACGTTAAAAATGTAAACATCTGTAATAATGAACCATTTCTTTTGCAGATCAAGCTCGCATCAGTACAACTGGCTAGGAAATACATGAAGAGGGTTGCAGCAGAACTTGATGCCTTGGATGGACCTGAAAAAGAACCAAACAGAGAGTTTTTGGTGCTTCAGGGTGTGCGTTTTGCTTTTCGTGTTCATCAGGTAATTCTTATCTCTAGGTTGGGTAGCAAATCTTATTGGGTTGGGTCAAATTTTAATACGGGTCAAAAGTGGCAACCTTTTTTGATATTGGTCAAAACAGATCAGGCCGACCCACACACTTTTCTTGTACTTAATAGATTATTAGTGTTTCAACTTTCAATTATAGGTAAAAGCATTGTGTTGTATTATAATCTAAGTTTCATAATAAAACAATTTAATGGTTTTGTGCATTTTAAACACACTTGGGATGACTTTCTACGTTTGACCCAATTTGACCCGTTTGGCACAAAATGGATCAAACTGCCACATTTACCTATCTTCATTGAGAACCTATGTGCCTTTGTGATACTAAAACTTAGCATTTTGGAGATCAAGTTATATGTTATCTGTTAGTAAAAACCAAGGTTCTCGGTTGCAGTTTGCAGGAGGGTTTGATGCAGAGAGCATGAAAGCATTTGAAGAATTGAGAAGCCGAATGAACAAACAAAAAAATGATGAAAACACACCTGAAGCATGAGAGTTACATGATTTTGCATGCCTTTTTATTTTTTATTATAATATAATTTGTTTTATAGCTTGTTTATTTTACGAATCACATACCTTCTTGAATTATGTTATACGACCAAAAGGACATTCAAATTACAAGATACTTGTCCAAGGTATATATTGTGATTTGGTTAAATTCCAGTCAGTGATTTCATTAACAACTAACGAATGTATACATGGGCAGTATACTAATGACTATGTTCCATCACTCCATTGTGCCTAAGCAGCTAAGTTTATAATACAAGATACATTTAACATACATATATACTAATAGGATAGGGTTATTGTAAGAGGGGATAAATGATAAGAGGTGTAAGTGGGGTTTTGGGCCATACGATTTTATTAAAATTTAAAATTCAACAGATTTGGTGAAAATTAATTGTAACTGTCACTTTAAATGATGCTGAAGGGCAAATTAGATAAAACAAATTATGAAAAGCTGATATTCATGGTAAGTAATTCACCGTCTTTAACACAAACTTTAAGGCTGATAATTTCTGGGTCGACCCGAAATCCGATACGAAAAAAGTGACACGAACCCGAAACGGGTCAAAAATGGGTTTACACGAAATCGACACGAAAATAAATGGGTCGGGTTAGGGTCAACCCGCCAACCCGAAAATGACCCGTTTATAAGTAAAACTATAACATTTTAAAATTTTCTTTAATACTTGAAATTTAAATTTTAAAAAGAAGATTATGAATTCAAATAAAAGAGTGACATTTTAGGACAATAAAACCCGTCAAAAAAAAGTACAAAACTCTTAAACGTTAAAAACTTAAAATAAACAATAAAAGATTTACAGTTAAAACAATAGTACATAGTTTTAGTATTTGTTATTTTTACTATATGATTTTGATACTTTTACATTTGATTATCTGATAGGTGATACTTTAGTATTTTAGATCGATTCATAATTATATTTAATGATGAATAATCTTATATTATTCGGTTGTTCAATGAATTATTTATTTATATAGAATAATAATACATCATAGTTTTTATTATATTCATTTGTATAAGCAAATAAAAAAGTAAAATCAAATTTTCAATCAAACTGAAATAAATACCAAATTTAAAGTTCGAATATAACGAAACGAACATTGATTATTAAAGTTAGAATATAAATGAAAATCATTTTCGAAATTTATGCCGAACGCTGGAAAACAAACATGGAATTTGAAATATTGATAAAGAAAATCGTAGTTGAAACAGAAAACCATATTAAAAAATCGTATCCGAAAACCGTATTAAAAAATCGTACCCGAAAACCGGATTCGAAAAGCGTACCCGAAAACTGTATTCGAAAATATACCCGAAAACCGTATTCGAAAACCGAAAAAATTCTCGTTGATGACATTTGGCCTAAATGGGTCGACCCGAAGGTCGACACGAAAAAAACTGACACGACCCGAACTTGACACGAAAATAAATGGGTCGAAATTGGGTTGACACGAAACTGACCCGAACCCGATAACACGAACCCGACCCGAATTGACAGCCTTAACACACTTATACATAAATGCTGAAAATTCCTTGATAAATTTGATGAATCATTTTTTGATTCATTCCATTAATAAACAAAAAACAAAAAGATTGACTCAACATGATAATTTACAAGAAATTGATTAAATAAAATGATGAATCATACATATTCAATTGAATTATACACAAGCAACAAAAATAAAACTTTGATGCATATATCATCATCTCATTCATTCATCAAAACAATAATTTGATGCACAAAAACAAAACACATAGGCTTTAAACAAAAACAAGCCGATTAATTCAAAGTATTGATGAACAAAACACATTAATTCACAATTGATGAAACACACTTATTCAAAAATTGATGAATAGAAACAATCTATGTGAACCAAAACTAAAACTAGATGTGTATGTCTTCTTCGAAAATGAAATTTAAAAATTTATGAAGAAATTGATTTCAAGACTTGATATACATACACCTTGATTTAATTTTGATGAAACACGCTTATTCAAAAATAATAGAAGCAATCTATGTGATTGTGAACCAAAACTAAACCTAGATGTGTCTATCTTCTTCAAAAATGATATTTAAAAATTGATGAAGAAATTGATTTCAAGTCTTGATATACATACACCTTGATTTAATTTTGATGAAACGAATTTCAAAATCCTTTTCCCCAAAACCGAGTTTCAAAAATCAAAAATCGCAATTCAGAACCAATACGATAGCTTGAGGCGACGAACAATGGTAACATCAATTTCATGTTGTTTCTCCCTTTCCTCGACAGAAATAAGGCCTTTTCAAGTTTCTTGATGCAAAGTAGATGAAAAAACCAACCTTGCTGAAACCCAAAATCGATGCCACTCTTCAGATCTGATGCAAGCGAGCGATGAGGGTTCTTAAAATCAAAGTGGTTGCTGGAAACAAAAGAGGGAGGCAGCACTGATCGCCGATTTTGAACCGGTGGCTGATTGAGGTTTCTCAAAAATGGAATCAATGTCGATAGTTGATTAGGGCACGACGGCAATGGTCGATTAGAGTACTACGGCGTTTACAAGCAAGCGGTGGTTATCAAATGGAGAGGCGGTGGTCGTAATGGAGCAGCGGCGGGATTTGCTAGTAAAAACAGGAGGCGGTGAGAGTGGGTTTTAAAGATGGGAATAGTTTTAGGGTTAATCTGTTAAGGCTACGTTAATTAGGAATAGAGGGATAAGTTGTTTTGAAATACCATTAATACCCTTTTATTAGAATTGCCATGTGTAATCTTTGTATTACCTCTTACCCCTCTTATCTTAAATCCCCTCTTACTTGATCCTAAATCTATACAATATTCCCCTACAGTTAGAATGCGGGGCAACGAAAATGTTCCAATAGGATTGAAAATACTAAAGAAGTTCTATGGGGAGTCATTTTAGGAAAATATTAGCATATTTAAATTCAAAAGGACACGTACTACTTGAATTTTGCTAGTGGGAACTTTGTCGTGGCCAACTTCGATGTGTTTGGTATGTTGATGTTGCACGAGATTAGTAGTCAAATACTCAACATTGACTTTTCATATTAGACGATTGTAGCCTTGGTGATGGCTGGTAGCAATTCATGAAGAAGGTTGTGAATCCAACATGTTTCGATAATTGCATGGTCCTAGTCTTCCACACTGAAACCGGAGATTATAGGCTCGCGTTTAAATGACCAAAAGATATGATTATCTTCAAGAAAAGCACAATAGATGTAGAACGCTTAGCGGAGGGACACCACCGGTCAAGATTAGACTAAGCAATCAGTTTATCAATAGAAGAGGGACAAAACAGATTATCCCTAAGATCAGTAACTCGGGATGTATAGCAAGACATGTTTTAGACCACGAGAATGCGTTAGAGAGTTAGGTCTGAACCGAGTGATTCCTCGAGGCCAAGTTTTGTATGCGTGTCAATTGATTGAGACTGGTTTATAATTTAGTATATTAACATGATCTAGGATATCCATAGTGTACTTCATTTGAGGATATATTGAAATTGTGATCCATACATTGAAACTGAATGTACACAACTGTATTACAATAATACCCTTATTTTCTAAAATTATTAGTTGTTAGTAGGGATAATTTAGTCACTAATGAAAAATCATAAAACTTTTCCTTTCCTTTCCTTCCAAATCTTTCCACTTTTGGAAGGAAAGTTTAGAAGAAAATGTTAATAAAATTTTCCTTCCAAACCCCTTCTTTTCTCTCCTTAAAAATATTCTGGAACACAATTTTTTTTAATTCTTTCTTCCTTCCTTCCAAATAACTTCTTTTCTCTTCAAATTAAAATTCTGGAACACAGCGTAAAAGAAAAGAAAGAGTATTGTTTTTATTTTGTGTTCCCGAGTCGGAGAGAAAGGGAAAACAATGAGTTGTATTACAATAATACCCTTATTTTCTAAAATTATTAGTTGTTAGTAGGGGTAATTTAGTCACTAATGAAAAATTATAAAACTTTTCCTTTCCTTTCCTTTCAAATCTTCCCACTTTTTGGAGGAAAGTTTAGAAGAGAATGTTAATGAAATTTTTATTCCAAACCCCTTCTCTTCTCTCCTTAAAAACATTCTGGAACACAAATTTTTTTTAATTCTTTCTTCCTTTATTTCAAATCACTTCTTTTCTCTTCAAATTAAAATTCTGGAACACAGCGTAAATATTAAATATCAGCTTGAAGACGATTGACGCAAAAACCCATGTATACGTAAAAATATAATCATCAAACAACTTAGAGATCCATTAAACACCGTAAATGAACACCGATGGGCAAAGATTTCGTGACTTAAAAGATCAAATAATAGCTTCAAAATGATTAATATAAAAATTTTTAAATCATAGGAAAATTAACATACATGTAGACATACCGAAATATGATAAATTTCCCAGAATTGAAATTGAATGAAAACAATCACCTGCATTCAACTAAATCTCAACCGATCGTATTCCTTCATCGATTTAAATATCATCTACTAATTAAGCATCCCCATGATCACCAATCACGTTCTTTCATGAAATCGAATATCAACAATTGCTCGTCCTTCATAAGAACGCAAAAGCCGATTTCTAGAAGATAATGCTTTCCATAACATAGGTGTATTTTAAATATAGCCATGATTTTACAGAAGTTACCTTAAACTGTCAGATTAAAAAAGACATTAATGCCCTTAAAAATTAACAAAAATTGAAAAAATAGATTAAAATTAAGAATTGAGATGGAGGGTTAAGATCGGTTCTCGCAATTTTTTTGGTTCTCAATGGAACTTCTCTCTCTCTCTCTCTCTATTAACAAAAATTCAAACGAGAACTGTTTTTCGTTCGACAACTGCAATAACTGTTTTTAACGCCATTAATGACTCATTAATAAGAGTATTTTGGTAATTTATATGTTTACCTAACCGTGAATTACGTCAGGGTGAGCCGTCATTAATTTGTAAGACTTGATTTTCTAAAATAACCCTTCAGAGGAGATTTAATTTTAATAAAGGCTAAGATTATTTTTCGTAAATTTCATACGAAAAACAGTTATCGTTTGAATCTTCCCCTATATATACACACCTTCAGAGGAGATTTCTTTAATTATTCTCCTACTCTCATTTCTTTACTTAACAAATACATTAAATATATAACAGAAAAGAAAGATAGAAAAAGAAGTGATCGAGAGATATTGGGGTTCTTGGCTGAATGTGAGTTGCTAAAAACACAGTACATGATATATAATTGAGAGACAAGAACAGTTGCATTCATGACTTTCTTCGCTTCTATTCTGAGATGGAGTACGTACGCTATCTTTTCTCCAGATTTTGGGTTCAGAAATCAAAGCAAAGCAGACATATATATATAGATCAAGTAAAAAGAAAATTAAAATAAAAAAGGTAAAAAAGATAATTATTTGATCATTTTTCGGTATATATATAAAATGATAATTGTTATTTCATCATCTTTATTGATTAAAACTAGTTCTTCATCAATTTCTTTTTGATGAATCCAACATATTCATCACTTTTTAGATGAAAGCATTTTGTTCATCAAAAAGTTATTCCAAAATTTTGTTTTCAAAATCTGTATTTAAAATTAAAAAGAATTTAATGAAAAACTAATTTTAATCAATAAAGATGATGAACTAACGATTATCAGTTAATATATATACCGAAAAATGATCAAATAATCATCCCTTTTACACTTTTTACTTTAATTTTCTTTTTATTTGATCTCATCCCTATATATATATATATATATATATATATATATATATATATATATATATATATATATATATATATATATATATATATATATATCATCAGTCCTTTCAACGCAATTCGCATATGATTCTGGACATATCAGTGATCCACCTTTAACCCATAACGTTCGAATTCTTTTTTTCCCCTCTCATTTCCAGCATGTCTCAATTACTTTGCTAAAAGCATAATTTTCAAGAGTGATATGATATTGCATATATATATATATATACACATATACACACATATATATATGCATGGTTCTTCTTCTTCATATATATTTATTTTTGAAACGCATATATATACGGTTATTGATCAAACCACCCACATGAAGCTTAAGGATTCAGCTGGCTCGAGAGATCTCAGGTAACCCCCTCAGCCCCTTCCTTTTCTCAATCTGGTGCATTCTGCACTGAAATGGGCGGTGCATTTTAGATATAACTGTGCTATATAATGAACAATCGCACATGATGTTTCCTATATTTAGTGGGTATATATATATATATATATATATATATATAAAAGGATGAGATTAAATAAAAAGAAAATTAAAGTAAAAATATAAAATGGATGATTATTTGATCATTTTTCGGTATATATATCAACTGATAATCGTTAGTTCATCATCTTTATTGATTAAAACTAGTTCTTCATCAATTTCTTTTTGATTTCAAATACAGATTTTGAAAACAAAATTTTGGAATAATTTGTTGATGAACAAAATGCTTTCATCTAAAAAGTGATGAATATGTTGGATTCATCAAAAAGAAATTAATGAAGAAATAGTTTTAATCAATAAAGATGATGAACTAACGATTATCAGTTGATATATATACCAAAAAATGATCAAATAATCATCTCTTTTACCCTTTTTACTTTAATTTTCTTTTTACTATCTCTACCCTATATATATATATATATATATATATATATATATATATATGTATTGTAGTCTAATTTTTCATTAACCACCAACTCCACCAAGTATTTTGTATATATTATTTGCGGATACATTATGATTTCTCGATTTAAAGTTCTCATGAATTATTATTAATAAATTAATAAAAAGAGCCAAGTAATATCATTTCGTCTGATAATTTTACAGTATAAATTAGTGAGAGAACTAATTAAGCAATTAATTAAAATGCGCATTAAGCTCCCATAAACAAAGGAAAATACATTAACATTTATATAGGGTTGATCGATAGCACCAAAAAAAAAATTCCTCAATCATAAATATTTACTTCAGTTCAAACGGTGGGTGTGATACTTTGATTTAATTCCATCTTGGCATCTTGTTTCTTAGTTTCCCCCTGGGTAGAGGTGCACATAATCGGATTTTTATCCGATCCGGATCGGATTAAAACCGAATCGGTTTTGAGCCTTGAAAAAAACCGGATTTAATAAAAATCGGGTCGGATTGAAACCGGTTTTGTGGGGTAAAAAAACCGGTTTTGAAAACCTGTTTCTTTTTCGTCTTTAATTTTTTTAACTACATACGGTAAAATGTGTATCCCAAACATTTTTCTTTCGATCGTGTCCCATCACTCTAACAACTCACGGAAGATTCAACCGTTTGGAGTTGGTATTACTAGTAGAAATGAAGAATAAAAAAAAGAGTTTGAGAGAGTTGAAATTTGATATAAACCAACTACATTCTCAAACTATTTATATATGTTTATGGTGGTAACATGGTGAAATCCTGACAAAAAAACGGCTATAAAAATGGGGGAATACGATCGCCCCATACATTTTGCAAACCGGTCAAAAAAACTGGTTTCGGATAAATCCGATCCGGACACAAAAAAATCCGATTTGAAAAAAAAACCCGGTTCGGATACATTCCCCTGGGCCCACTGTCATTTGTATGGGCAAATAGGGTTTGTTCTGGCCCAACTATGAATGAATGTCGTCAGGCCCAACAAATGCCATCTAAGGCCGTAACTCTTGGAAAACGGGAACCACGTATCATTCTACAAAAAATTTAATCACCACTTTCAACTTATCTTTGCAAAACTCCCAACGAGGTTCATTTTGAATTTCTGGAGGTGTTTTTTTGCTACCAATGGCAATGACGTTGGACCACTTACTTGAGTTAGACCCTGGGGCGGAACTGTCCTTTGAGTGGTGGTGGCATGGGACGCTAGTAAATTTTGTACGCCTAGTAAAAATTTTCAATATTTTAAAGCCAGTATCACCAATTAAATTTTAGGGTGCCACCAGTAAATTTTTAATGCTACCAAAATCTAATAAAAAATAATTTTTTTATTAAATTATGATAAAAATATAATTCGATCTTTAATTTATATATTTAAAATACTTTAGTTACCTTAAAAATAACACTTTAATTAACAGGACTTCATATAAATTATGTTTTACTTTAAATTTTCGCCCTAAAATACTTAAACAACTAAAACCTCGTTAATCCAACCCTATTAACTGAAAACCCTGAAAAAAACACCCAAATAACACCCTCAATTTTAATTAATTTTATTTTTGTTATTATATGGTGTCACTAGTTAATAGAAATCCTGGATCCACCCCTCTTAGAGCAATTTTTGTGTTCTATTAAACACCCTCTGTTATTTTCATGAATTGATTCAATAACTTTGCTACACCCTCTGTCAAAAGAACCGTTTAAAATGAACCTACGAGATGAAACTAGGTGGTAAGAGAAGAACCAACGAATAAATTGAACTAGTTTTTTTTTTCTATTTTAAACTAAATAATTATAAAATTAAATTACCTATTTAAAGTTTAAACATTTAATGTTTGAATGATTAATAATTGATGATTATTTACTTGTTTATAAGAGTGATGTAGAAACAGTTTCACTTTTTTGGTTGAAATCTACAATTTTCTTTTAATTCTTTTACATATTTATAATTTCGTTCTGTTTTTCATCCGGTTTTGACTGCTCTCACAGGTTTATATATTCTTTTACTGTTTTACAAAGGGTTCAATATGTCCGGTCTGGTTTTCAAAACATTTCTTCATAGTGTTGATTATTTGTAGCAATTTCCCCTCAAACTACCCAAGAAATTCTTGATTTATTTAAAAGCTTCTACTTAATGTAAGTTTCCACTCAACTTTTTTCAAAATGTTGATTATAAGTTACAGTGTTATGAAGATTGAAAATAAGAAGATTCCAAGGCTATCAATGACCGAAATAGTGAGAGTAAATCATCCAACGAGGGAAAGATCACAAGCTTTCGAAGAAGATAATGTTTTCATTAATTTGTTCACAATAGGAGTCCAATGGAATGCTTTGCTAGTTCAAAGTATCATGGGATTTAATTAACACAAGTTATTTCATTCTCCAAAGACCATTGCTTAACAAATAATGCATCGATCGTATGCGAAAAAGAGATGAAATAGTTCAAGACTATAGATCATTCCTCACTTTGAAACCATGGAAGGAAAATTTAGATTTAGTGTCTTCAAGAATTACATGAAAAACTTCAATTCCAAAATAAAAAGAAAATACAAGAGAGTTTACCTTGTCTTTAACCCTTTTTGATTTGGAATTTCTTTGTTGGTAAATAATATACTAGCACTACACCAAACTCGGATTGAACAACCGAAAAACCCACTTTCTTTGTTTAAAGAAGAAAGCCCGTTTATTATGCAATTAACATAAAAAAGTCCTAAGTGAGTCCAATTTTAGATATTCAAAAATTTGGAACATATTTTGAAAAAATTTGAGTGGAAACTTATAAAATTTTAGATATTCGAAAATTTGGAACATATTTTTTTAGTTATTATTTTTATATGTTATTTTGTTTATTTTTTAGTTTCATAATATTTGTTGCTTTTTGATGCATGTATTTTTCATTTTTAAGTGGATTTGAGCTATTCTTATTATCAAAGTTTAAAATATGTTAATACAAATTTAATAAATCATGTCATTTTTAACTTAAAAATAATTACGTAAAGTTTTTCTTAATAAGAATACAAGTAGGTGCAAAAATCAAATGTGTTGTTTGGTATTGGTCTAATAAAATAATTTAAATAAATATAAGTTTTTTTTATCAAACATTTATATATTTCAGATAATTCGATATCCAAATCCGAAATTCCGAATATTCAAAACTACTATCTGAATTATCAGATATCCGAAAACACTATGTACGTGTGATGAAGGCAGCTTTCACCTCTTTTAATTTACTACGTAATAGGGAATAAAAGTTTGGCAATGATCTTGTATTGGCGATCGATTAGGCTAACAAGGTGGTAATTAATTAATCTTAAATGAGAAGCTTGTCTTTTTTTTCTTTAAGGTTAAAGTGTAAAATACGAGTAACATCCAACCCACCTACTGATTTTTGCTAGATCTTTTTGAGTCAAGTATGAATAAGCTCTATTAGTACGAGCACGTTTTTACTGTTTCAGATTTTGTAAGGGCTTATCCAGTTTCAAATTTGTTATCGATCCATACATACATATACATATATATATATATGTGTGTGTGTGAGTGTTGTTTTTATTGTTCATATTTGAGTTCTTTTTTCGATTTTATTGTTATCGTTCTGGTATTAAGTTTTTATTTCTATACAATTCTTAATCAATCCTGAAACTTAATTAAAATAAATTAATGGCGAATAATTTTGGCAGCTCATTAATAGCTAATGATCAACTCATTAATGAGCGGTATTTTGGAAAAATTAAGTCAATTTAATAATGATTTATCCACATGAATGTAATTCATGGTTGAGAAAATATATAATTGACCAAAAAACCATATTAATGAGCATTAATGATGATTACAAATAATACTCATGATACTCACTACAAGAAAAATGACTTTTTACGGCGACACATTTTCGTCGCAAATACTCTAATTGTCGCCCCAAAAGGTTTTTTGAGGCGACATGTCGCCTCAAAAAGTACGCCGCAAAAAATTTGTCTCAAAAACTTATTTGTGTTTGCGGCTAAAATTTTAACATTTACGGCGAAAAATCGTTAACATTGTCTAGTCCACAGGGCCTTTTGCGACGACATATGTCGCCTCAAAAAAAATTCGTCTCAAAAAGTCATTTTTCTAGTAGTGACTAACAATGAAAAAGGTTTTCTTAAAATATATATATATAAAGAAAATGAGAAATAGAGTTAAGTTCCTTTGCCCAAAAACCAAGGTTAATTTACTACCTCTTTGAACCCAGTTAATTAAATAACATGAGCTCTAAAAACTGAGTTTAAAAGGGTAAATATTTGACATGGTGTATAACTGTATATATGTTTTGACAAGATGCGAATTTAATTAATCTTCCAAAATTTAGTTTATTATTGAATTTCTACGGATGCATTTAATCATCTAATTATTGTCTTTGGTATCAACGACACCATTAAGATGAAAATAAATGCCTGGCAAAGAAGCAAACCAAGTTGCTCTACTACACAATTATATGCTATTATATATGAAAAAACATGAGAAATTAATTAAGTGCACGCATACACTACCTATATAATTTATATGCATTCAATTGTAAGTTTCTAGCTTTAATTATGCATGAAAATCATGCCATGGATTACGAAGTTATATATGTAACGTTCAAAAAAAAAATCCCCATGACATTTTATTTACAAGCCTTTTCTTTTTGAAATTAATATGTTTTGCATACTAAATCCACCTACTTTATTCTATTATGTATTAAATGATAACACTTTGTAATATATCCAATGACAAAAGTTCAAACGAAAATTATTTTTAGTACGAGAACCGCGAGAATCAATCTTAGCCGTCCTATTTCCCCTCCTTCAATTAGATTGTCCACCCATGAATTCCTTACATGCACCTTGCCACACTCAATCCCCTCATGCTCTTCATCAATGAATTCCATTATTCAAAATGAACGGCCAAAATTGGTTCTCGCAGTTTTCATTTGAACCCTCCTCTATATCCAATTATTCTGTTACTTTTTCTTTTTAATTGATTTTAATATTTGTTTTGATTTAATGAGTAAGAAGGTGTATAACCTCTTTTTTTTAATAATATATAGCATAACGATACTAAATACCAAATTAACATATTGTTACTGCATTTATAAAAACATGAAGACATACACTACAAAAAAAAATATCGATTGTCTTCACTTTGTATCAATGTTAATATACTTATAACCGTGAAAAATTACCATCAAGTATGAAAAAATTGGGTGTTAAAAATTTCTATCAAATCTCTACATTTGAAAGTGTTTTTATAATAAAAAATCATATTTATTAGTGTTGATAAATTATCTAAATTTTTATACTTCTAAACGTGAAAATTTTAAACATAATCCTAAAGTTACAAAAATCCACGGTTTTAAATATGAACTTCTCTAATAAATGAAGGTTGCATTAATGAGAAAGATCTATGGGGAAACTGCTAAGCACGGAGATTCATTCGCTATGGGACAACTCACCCAGCGGGATAATATTACTAATTTCGTCGGCTTGAATGGTTACCATGAGTATTTCTTAATTTTTTTTTGAAAAAAAAATAAATCAAAAATAATGCCTAAGTAGAAGGACTAATCCATTTATCTATTTATTACTAAATTTATAAATTTAAAACACATGAACTTTTATAATTAAATCTATATAAATGTAGAGTTTCTTTCTTTTTATAACAATATTTTATTTTAATTATTTTTTCCAATTATAAGTGTGACAAGGTTTAAAATTCTTACACGTTTTTTATTAAACGTGGATAAATAACATATTTTTTCGTAGCTAATTGATGTTGATCAAACACAAGATAACTATCTCAATTAAGATATATAGATGGCTTGAAAAATCTTAAAAAGAGACAAACTTAACGTACATTTAATCTTTATTAGGTAAATATGTTGGATGAACATGAGAAGTATAAGAAATGGACACAAATACGGTTAGGTTGAATATATCAAAGCATAGGTTGACTACTTAATTGATTGACAAACCTGTTAAAATGAAAAATCTTATTTTTAATGTTGATCAAGCAATTAAGCTTAAGCTCAATTTACGTATTAATGACTTCTTCTTTACTGTGTGCTAATTCTTTTGTTGCAAGTTGTGTTTTCTTAAGGCTGGAGCGCATGATCAACAGTCGGTAAGAGTCTGTAAGTGTTAATTAATATTACCAAGAAACTATTCTATAATATGTGAGATTATCACAATCACTACAAGAAAAGTGAGGAATCTTGTTGGTCTTGTTTTCACTTCTTACACTAGCTAGCTGCTCAAGGATACATAGTTAACTACTAATTGCACAACGTTAAGAAAATTAACTAGCATAAAGTTATAAAAAAAACCATGTATTGCGAGAAATTAATACATTCAGGTTATATATGTTTGTCAGTTCATTATTAATATGTTAACTTTGATTCTGATTTAAAATTAAGCTAGTTATAATTAATTTCATTAGATTTACATGATCTTTATGGATATCATGTCTTAATTATAAAGGAGTAAATTACATATTTCTTCGTTATAGCATGTCACAAATTTCATCATTCGTCCGTCCTGTGGTTCATCAGTTACGTACATTTATCTGATGTTTAAATTTTGTTACAAGGAAAGAAATCTAAAAGGGTATTAATAGATAGATCGATCGAGTAGCTAGCTAGAAAGTAGAGATGACTTGAAATACGTACAGTCTAATATATATGTTTATTATATCCCACAGATCGAAACCAAGTGTATGTTTGTGAATGTGTATATATATATATATATATAATATTATTCTGATACATGCATACCTGATTTGCAATTTGTTAATAATATTAGACACCAATTAATTAAGTGAAAAAAGAAAAGAAAAAAAGAATCCCAATATTATAAGTGAAGTCCAATAACTAATTAGAAAGCCAGATGATGGATGGAGGTGGCTTTGGGGTACTATACATATATAACTACCTACTTAACATACATGACTCTAGCTAGCTAATGTGCAGGGGAATTGAATGATCGATCTGCTTAATAACTTGCCTAGCTTGCTTTTGATGAGACTACATAAAAAATGCGCTAGGGTAGTTTTGTTGATCATAAATATCACCGGCTGTCAGAGGATCATGATCAGCAGCAAAGGTTGGCTCAATTTCATAGTTGCAGCACTCACTTACAAATCTGTCAGCAGCTTCCCAATCTCCAAGCGTTCCTAATAATCCGACGTTGGTGGAATTTAGCCAACCTGCAGCTGGAGGGTTGCGGTGGTTAATCAAATACGTCGACGTTGATGTGCCGCCCACATTATAAATACTCCCTGAATAATTTTCAAAACTATTAACATCAATTGTGGCTTGTATTTCTTGAAGCAAGTTAGCAGTACTACTGGAATATTCAAGGGAGGGACTTGATTCTAATGGACTAGAAGTGAACCCTAATTTCTCTACGTTGTGATTATTAGGGCTACGTAACCCTAATTTGTAAATTTCATCTTTAGTGTTCTCTCCAAACAACTGCTTTGATTTCTCAAGTTCTTTGATCATCTGCCTCCCTCTTGTTCTATCCCTCGCTCTAGCTCTCGCCTGGTCCCTTGTCGAAGAATTATTGGGAATTTGCTTCCTTAAATCCTTGTTGTTCTTGATCTCCTTCTTTGGGTTCTCCCGCGGTTTGTTGATAGCACTTTTGATCTCACTAGTTAATCCCTGCAGTACTTCGCAAATAGTCTCTTGGCTCGTGCTTTGGTTGTTGTTCTTGTTGTTGGGGTTGGGTAGGAGGAGTTGTGGTTGATCAAAGTTTTGAAGAGCTACCTCTTTGATGGCTTTATTGGACTTGGAAAAAAGCCACTCAATGGTGTTACTGGCTTTATCAAAACCTAACAAATCTTGAAGATCGAAAAACTTGCGGGCGATATGTAGTGACAGTCTCATTCTTCTGTCTCTAAGACCTTGAGCCGTATGTATCTTGCTGTGTCTGTCTTTCTTACCAACATTTCTTTTCTTAATCAGACGCTTCGATTCGGAAGGCAAGGGCTTAGTGATGATGTTTAAGGGTTTGTTTGGTGCAGAAATAGAGATATCATCGAAAAAAGGTGAAGGAAAGCCAGAAAACAAAGGAGACTCTTCTTGTTCAAGATTTGAGTTCAGAATTTCATGAAAATTCTCAGTGTTTGGACGATCAATGAAAAGACACTCATCTTTTCTTGAAGAACAAACATGCTCCATAACGAGGATTAGAGAGAGAAATAGAGATATATGTAACAATTTTCTTCTGGGACGAATTAAGTTGATCTTGAAAAATGAGTGAATAATGTGGTGAGTGATATCGCACAATCTAGTTAAGAAGACGGTGAACAGAAAGGGTTGTGAAGGGGCACTTGATGCTGCTTAATTTGGTACAGACGAAGCATATATTGTTAATTTATCGATTGGACCATGTGTCAGTAATGAGAGAGAGAGAGAAGAAACATGGTAGCATTTCACGTGGTACGTACGTAGCACAGTAGCTACAATATTTTGGTTTCTTGACCTAGAAAGAGAGAAAAGACTTTCAATTTTCTCTCATTTAAAAAGATTGAAATTGGTATATAACAAAAATTATTTATACATAATACTTTATGTATTATTATGATGTGTTGTTAAATGTTTGAATCTGTTATGTATAGGCGAATTTTATTATATTTGAATCAACCCTCTTTTAAATTACTATCGTTATCATACTTGCATTACCATGTGAAATTGGAATAACCTATAGATACTACCAGCATAACCTTATCATCCCACATTAACTAATAAACCAAAGGAAAATTCTATTTCTTTCTATTATTTTCTTTACTTCATCTTTTTATGTATCATAACCTAATATGTGTAATTCATTTATTCTCTTTTCTCATACTCTTTATTAATTTTAACACTTGTGTTAATTTTATGAGTAAAAAGATAAGTAAAAAGATTTTATAAAAAGATATAGAATTTCTCGAATCCAATATAATAACCTAATCTCTCTCAAAATTTTGGAGGTGCCGCCAGCCAACCTTCTCCTAACCTCCCAATACCATCTCTATCTTTTTATCTCTTAAGGATCGGCCGACGATGACTTCTTTAAGATGAGCTAACTAGATTTCTCTGACCATCAGTAGGTTGCCTCATTGCCGCCCTTCGCAACAACAGTGTTGTTGCCGACCGGCCCCAAATTTTATATCTCTATCTTCCCATAAAATCACCGCTCTATCCTGCCACTTTTGGTCAGCGTCTCCCTCTCATTCTTTGCTTTAAGGTTAGCAAACGCTGCCACGTGCCCATTTCCAACCGTACTTCTTTATTGTTAGTGGATTTGTAAGTTTTGGCTACACAACATACATATATATATATCTCCGATGTAGAGTGGTGGTTACGGCATCTTGAAGAACAAAGGGTGGTTCATCGATGATGGTGTTCCTTGATTCTAATGTTTCATCTTGTGTTCTAATTTCTTCTTCGTCCTTGTATTTAGGTTTTAATTTATTAAAGTTTACAGAAGCATTAGTTGCAATTAGAGATGTGACCATTTGGGTTCATTATTTTGAGCTTTTGTGTATATTGGATAACTATTTGTTATCCATTAATAATTTTCTTTATTCATTGTTCAGTAATGAACACCTATAAATTTTAAGAATTTGCTAATCTTGTTAATCAACGAATAATAAAGGGGTTTTAGGTAAGCAAAGTTCTTGGATTTCTTTTGCTCTATATCATTGTTGATCATCAATGAGCAGTAAGAAGTTACTTGGACAATAAGGGTTTATTATTGTATTACTGAGCTTTTAAACGAATTTTTAGTAGGTTCATTGAATAAAAAAGAGGTTAGTTTTACTTTAGTTGTTTATTAGTGAATAGAAGAAAATAGTTTTCTATCTTTGATGATTAATGAGCTTCCTGAAATAAAACATCTAAGTAGGTTTAAATTGCTAAATAATTAGCATACTTAAGTGAATTGTAAGTTCCAAATACAAGTATAAAACACAATATGAAACATACACAATGTAAGATAATATGATGCAAGAAAGGTATAGAAGATGCACTACATCAAAAACACACACTTATTCTCTGAAAGTTTTTTCTCTACATATATTTGGAATGCTTAGAATTCAAGTTGTGACTTGAATTCTACTTATACAAAATAAATTACATTACTTACTCAAAAGAATGGGTAAATACAAAAGAGGTCCTTCATATTTTACTATTTATCACTATTTAGGTAAACCTAGCTATTAATAATAAATAATAAAAACATCAAAATTGAACACCACAAACTATATTCCTAACATGAACATCTAATAATCTTGTCATGCATTTTAGCTGTTCGTGAATTAACATGTATAGCAAGTATTTTTTATTTTTCTATTCTACCCCTTTTAATTAATTAAAATAAATAAATACAATTAATTTGAGCTATTAAATAAAAATCAAATTAATGACCATAATAGCTTCTCGTACTTCTCGTAAATATAATGTTTAACATATATATAGGAGGGTTCATTTGAGAACTATCCTTATTGTGAGTATCGCGAAAATCAATCTTGGTCATTGATAAAAATAAGTTAATGGTTAATAATTTTGGTAGCTCATTAATAAGAACAGTTCTCAAATAAACCTCCCTCCCTCTCTCTCTCTCTCTCTATATATATATATATATATATATCTTACTCCTATATAATGCATTTACCACCTAAAAAACTCTTAATTTTAAGAAGAGTAAATTTACTAAAATACCCCTCCTTTATACATCTCCTTTACCCCTCCTTTAAGTCCACAATTAATGAATTTAAACAAATAAATATTGAAAACATAACCGACAATTAATGAATTTAAACCAATACTTATAACTGAATTATTTCTAACCATATATTTTTAATATTAACTTTTGATTCATGAGATCACCGTACTTATAACTGAATTAAGTCTAATCATATATTTTTAATATTAACTTTTGATTCATAAGATCACCTAAATTCCTATTTTCAACAAATCAAGTTCAAGAGATTTCACAAACACCAAACAAATGAAAAAGTCAAAGAGTTGAAATTTATAAACATTGCATTCTAACTCAATTACATAATAATTGAAACTATGAAACATTACGCACACATATACATACATATATATAATCAGCAACTTCATGATTTAGCCATGCGACAAAACTCTTTCAACAAACTGAAAGACAAATAACTCAGAGTTAGCAATTTAATTCTTAATTTCAAAGTGGCTCTCGCAAAGAATCTTCACAAACTCATATTAGCTCTTTGTGATTATTCTGCACAAAACTCATCACAACCTCCTCTTTATTTGCCGCCGTTGCATTGCACGGGTACCCCACTAGTATATATATATATATATATGTAAAACCGTAAAATTGCAAGTCATTTTTTTAAAAACGTCACGGAAGCATTATCAAACATAATTTACATAAAACGTGGATATAAACCACTGTTTACAAATACAAACAATTTGTCTGTGTTACAAAATGTAAAAGCATGGCTCGTCTTTAAACTCAAAACAAATATCAGAGCGGGTGGTCAAGCTTTTCTTTAACAAACAACTCTAAACACGCAAACCTGCAAAAACAGTTCAACGGTGTGGAATTAACACAAAGCTAAGTGAGAATAAGCTAAACACAAAAACAAGCATCAACAATCGATATAAAAGCATGTAATCACATAATCTAGAAGACCGGCGGTTCGGCGCAGAACCTACAACCAATTCCGGCCAAACCAAAGGTTTACCGATAGTCCACCGCCAATTGGCACAGTTAGATCACCTCCGATACAACGCATGCACGAGAGGGTCTACAACTGCTCAACCAATAGCGATCAGGCCTAGCCCAATTTCACGCATAGCTGACTTCTCAAACGATACTCGATATCATACCTCGAGCACGTATCAGCCAAATAATCACACAACAAACATAATCATCAAACAACAAACATCATATTTAACAATCTAGCAATGACAAACACATGCATCATATCAATCATATAAATCATAACCTTTACCATTTGTGAGTCAACATCCACTCATCTCTTCTTTCTCAAATACCACACTCAGAAGTCTTATATCACCGAGTCTTGGTATTGCCTGAAAACACAACAATCACCAAAATTAGTTTCTGATTCATAAATATATATACCTACATATATTTATATCAAAATACTCATGTTAGATCTATATAACATAAACACATATAATACACTCCAAAAGATCCAACAACCAAAGCTCTATATTCTGAAATTTGCCGGACGCGTCACGTCCAACAAACAGACGCGTCGCGTCGGGCTTCGAGCGGAGCCTTCGAATCGTAGTTCACTAGTCACTACAAGCGGCCCCCTTGAACCGTATTTCACTTCGAGCGGACACATTCATAGATTTCGAGCGGACCCCCTTCGAACACATAGACTTCGAGCACCTTATTCTTCGAACGGAGCCTTCGAATTCGAAGGGGAACGCAGCGCGTTCCTTCCTTTTACGCGTCGCGTCGCATGAATATCAGTCCAAACCTGCAACTTTTCTTCATCTTCCAGCTCCATCCAATTTCGAACCAACATATATTTAAAGCTGAAAATTGATTTCTAACACTTCTAAACCCATAATAACTTCAAATAACATGTATATATGTATCAAGAACACATCAAATAACAATCAAAACCCATTTGTCAAGTAAGCTTCAAACTTTCCATCCATGGTGATTGCACATGTATAATCATATAACCCAGTAAAACTTCATCAATCTAATCACAATCACGCTGGAATCAAAAGCTAAACATTAGTTGGAATTTATCAATACAAGATCTTCAAATCTCACTTTCAAAGTTACTAGCCTTTTAGAGGTTTCTTCAAAAGGAAGCAAAACACACTTTTTGCACACACATAAGATATTTGAGAAATGAGGAGGTGATTACTTTCAAACCTATCCATATACACGTGCACACACATACTTACTCAAAATCAAGCATGAGGTGTAACTACAATATCTAATACCACTTACATACATACATACGTATTTACATGCATACATCTTCAATTTAATTCATGTGATTAATTAATTAAATATGAAGTATTAATTTCTAATTTAAAATTAAACACATATTTAAACAATAAGGCACACGTAATCACGCACTGTTATCCCGCTAACTACTAGCTTAGGTTTGCGGATGTTACAATATATATTCCTTGCATCCCAATTTTCTTTTTTTCCTTTTTTGTTTATCTTAATTACAATAAAAAATCTCTTTTTAATTTTTATTTTAACTCAAAAGTGATATATATTTTCTATTGTTTGCTTATTTTGATTTTTAACTTAATATAAGTTTTAAGTTTATTACCTTATGCTAAGAAATGTGGGAGAGTCGCCATAAATGATTTTCGTCTACCATTGTTGCAGGGTATTAAGGATTGTCGGATTCACTTATGTTGGTTGTAACAGTAGTAGCTGGGGAAACGACCTTGCCAAGATCAACTTTGGGGAGAGCATCTTATGAAAGGTGCATGAAGATTTTTCTTAGGGAAGCCAACAAAGTACTTAGGGATGATTTGTAGTGTCAGGTTTTTTTAGACGGCTAAATACATACTTCCTAACTTAATCCGAAGACTACATCATTTTTTTTCACAACAGGACGTGGACCTTCTTGTGGGACACTTAAACATCAGATATCGTGAAACTATAAGCCTTTTAGTTGTAGTGCAAGGTGAGATGGTAGAGGATGTTGTAAGCTTGTGAAGTAAAGGTAAAAAGAAATGTTTGGTTTTCATTACATAAATAGATTTAGATATTATGAAAAATAGAAATAAGAGGATGTAATGTTATTTTCTTTTAAATTTTATTCTTTTATTCATTTTATTTAATAAAAGTAAAATGAATCTTAGTTCTTTTACTTTATTATACTACAGGTATGTTTTTTTCTAAAATATTTACGTTAAATACATTTTATGTAGAATATTTTTAAAAACAGTATCGTAGTCACTAATTGTGTAATTAAAATAATTAATAAAAAATATTAAAACTTGAGTTGCTTTCGTCTTTGATTCGAACCCATGACCTTGCTATAATATCAATTGTTAGGATTAAGACTCGTATCACTAAAATAAAAGAAATTTCTGGTAATCAATGCGCTAACTCTTTTTTATATATTAAATGACCTAAATAGCTTACAAGTTAAATTATTTTAAAAATGTTATCATATACCAAGATCAAAGATAAAATATCTATGAATGAAATATGGTTGTATTATAGTGAATGATGTCTTAAATTAAAATTAGAGGTATTTTTCTTCTTTCAATAAAGTAAAGTTGATTGTGTTATTGAGACAAAACTAGTATTTAATTATGTCCACAAAAGGTGCCAAGCTAGTCATGCATCTTTGACTGAAATGTGGACAACAGCCATATATATGTTGGTACATTGTCTCTTTCGTTTCTATAAAGCTAGTAGACGTGTTTAATTGCATTTAGACCTCCTATCTCATAATTTTATGCTAGTGGGGCCCTTGAATAATATGTTATCACGGTTTGACCACTACAACATTCAAAATTATAAGAGTTTTACCCCTCTAGCTACAATATTATATTATATTGTATTATTATATAGAGAGCAAGAAAAGTGTACGTTGTAGGCCTAGCTTTTAACAAATAGATATATTAGTCAAATAATCATATATGATTAATTTGGGCGAGACTGCATACACGTACCTAAATATAATATTATACATGCATATATAGTCTACCTCGATTTTATTTTATTTTTTGAAGAAAATAAATATATCGATTAAATAGTTAAGTTACTAAAGCAGTAAAGCTAGTATAATTAATTTAATCAAATTTGTATGACGGAGACTCCAAAATTCTCACTAGCCTGATATAAGTCGATTTATTAGTATATATATATATATATATATACACTAGCATCGTACCCGCACAATGCTGCGGAGTTGAATAATTTTTGTTTTATAATATGCCGCTTTTAAAAATGTAATGATATGTTATTCGCAAAATTCAATGTCATAAAAAAATTTCTTTAGCAACATGTCCTATTTTTTTTCAAATTTTCTTTTATTTGCATAAACTATTTTATTAATTTTAAAAATAAAATCTAAAAGACATTAAAATAAGGAAAAAAATCATATTTATGAAATAAGGATAGAGAAGTTAATAAGATATTAGAAATTATGTTGTTATGAGTGTATAATTATGTTTGTGTGAGAGTATATTTTAATTGAATAAAAAGTTAAAGTAAATTAGGAGAGAGATTGAAATGGTTAAAGATTGAGTGGATGAGATTAAGTTAAATAGAATGAAAGACCAAGATGTTGTTTTGATTGAATTTTAAGAAGTCTTAAAATTAAGGAGGAGAGAGAGTGTTAAATGCTTTATATAGTAGTATAGATATATATACCGGCATCATATCCGCGCAATATTACAGCCGCAATTAGTTTCTGTTTAAATTTGCAACGTTTCACTTTTAAGAATGTAATGATATGTTATTCGCATGATAAAATATCACGAAAAAGTTACTTCAGCAAAATGTCCATTTTAAAAAAAATTCTATTATTTGCATCATGTATTTTATTAATTTTAAAAATAAATTCTAAAAGAGGTTAAAATAAGAAAAAAGATTTATATTTATAAAATAAAAAGAGAGAAGTTTATAAGGTTTTAAAAATTATGTTGATGTGGGTGGATAATTATGTTTGTGTGAGAGGGTATGTTAGTGAGAGAATATATTTTAAATAAATAAAAAGTTAAAGTAAATTAGAAGAGAGAGTGAAATGATTAAAGATTGAGTTGATGAGATTAATTTAGATAAAATGAAATGTCAAGATTTTGTGTTGATTGAATTTTAAGAAATCTTAAAGTTAAGGAAGAGAAAGAATGTTAAATTGTTTATATAGTAATATAGACATAGATAGTGTATATACATAGGGGATGGTTTATTTGAGAACCGTACTGTGAGAACTAATCTTGGCCCTTAATTAAAATAAATCAATGACCAATAAAAATGAAAGCTCGTTAATGATTCATTAATGGCTTATTAATGACACATTAATGACGCATTAATGAGAAGTATTTCGGAAAAATCAAGGTTCGATCTTTAATGACAACTCACCGGACGTAATTCACGGTTGGAAAAGTATATAAAAGACCAAAATACTTCTATTAATAAGCATTAATGACGGTTACAAATGATACTCACGATACTCATAATAAATTCATTTAATGACATCCATATTGCTATATTTTTTCAAAAAAATTTATTTTTGCCGGGTTTTTTTCTACACATTATGAGATGTGTGCACATAAATACTCGATTTTTATCAAGCACATGCGCGCCACCTGTTCATATTGTATAGGTGCGTCTAGATGCATATATGCATCGTGCAGGTGTGCATCTCTTGTAGATATGCATATGCACATGTAGACGTACCACTCACTTTTTCTCAAAGAAAAAAACTCATTTTTATTGGGGTTTTTTCCAACACAAAATCACATATATGCACATGTACATGTACCACTCGCTTTTTTCGAGCACATATGCGGATAGGTGCACATGTGCATATTACAGTAGATTTTTTCAGCACATACAATAAAGTCACATATGCACAATGCATATGTGCACAACCTATTTATACAACTAGGTTTTGTTTTAGTACAGATGCGTCTGGGTGCATATATGCACCATGCACATATGCATCTCGTGCATATACGCACATGCACATGTACACTTAGATGCATGTGTGCACGTTAGGATTGTAAACAAACCGAATGTTCAGTGAACCGTTCGTGAACTTTTTACGGGAAATCGTATATGTTCGTTTATTTAATAAACAAACGAATATGAACAAAGACCCTCGTTCATTCATTTATGTTCGTGAACGTTCGTGTTTATTCATTTGTTATGTTAGTTTATATGTACGTATGTGTGTATACATATATATATATATATGTGTGTGTGTGTGTGATAGGTTCATTTTATTTATTTCTTTTAGTAGTTTATTTTAGCATTTTAGTTGTTTTGCATTTGTATCATATTTCATACTTGAATATTTTATTTATTTTGGCCTATCTCGGGTACTCTCTAGTCTTCGTGTTTAATTTCATATTTTTAGAAGACTTTTGCGGAGCGGGTGTTGAACGGGTGCTGCTTGGGCTAAACATTTGGAGCATAATGGACTCAAAGGGGATATGGACTCCAAGCTATGGGCTAATCCATTTGGATCAAAGAAATGGAAAACACAAGTTGGGCTTAAAAGAACACAAATTTGGGCTGGAAATTCTGGCCTTAAAATCCTGTCCAGCCTCGTCGACACGGCCAGAGCCAGATTCGACGCGGCCCGCGTCGGGCCTGCAGGGACAAATTTGACATTTTACACTTGGGCTGTCATTTTAAAAGGGGATTTAGGGCAAAACGCACAGGGGGCTGTGCAGAAAACAAAGGCCACGATTTTGGAGCAAGGAGGAAGCCATTTTCAAGGGGTTTTCAAGATTATTCAAGATTTCTCTCTTCCAAATCATTTGCTTACATGTTTGGTACAATTAAACTCTCCTATTTAGCTCTAGTTATGTGTAGCTAAGTTCATTTTTGGTTAACATGGGTAAATCCTTGGATTGTTGGCTAGGTTTTGAAGGGTTTATGAACTTATGCTTATGATTTATGAATATTGTTCCTAATCTAATCCTTATATCATTCTTGTGTTTGTATATCATGAGTATAAGTATTTGAGTGATTTATGTTAGTTGTTTTCTTGATTACGTAATAGATCTTCAAAACAACAAGTAACAAATGGTTTCATGAATGTTTATGCATCTCTCAAACCATGGAATGATATTCTCCAACATGGTAGTGTAAGGTTTTGACTCCTCTTGGATTTGGTGATTCTTAGATTATAATGCTAATCAATTTTTGTGAATTAGATGCTTGTAAGGTTCATAACTTTGATTAAGAAGGTGTGTTAGGAACTGTTCCAACCTCCATATTAACTAAGAAGAATCTAGGAAATTTAAGCTTTTAAATTGCTATAGCCAAATTAAATTGAAGCATAAGTATTGCACCATAATCCTTGATGATAAACTAGCTAGTAGTCCATGTGATGAAGCCAATGTTGACCAATTCACTTCCTATTGATTCAAACCATCTTGCTTAATTGCAACTTTTATTTATTTCTCAAGTTCTAGTTTTAATTAATCAAAATCTCAAAACCCCCCTTTTTATTTTATTTTATTGTTGTTGCAAAATCACCTAAACTTTTAAATTGCATAAAAATATAAATTGAACCAGTCTTCGTGGATTCGACCCCTTTGCCACTACGTACTATAAAATGTGCTAGAATTAAAAGGGTTATTTGTTTGTTGGCCTCGACAACCACCAATGTGTGTGTGTGTGTTTGTACATATATATATATATATATACATATATATACATGCACACACTCTCTCTCTCACGCACATATATATACGCGTAGTTGGTGTCTGTTTATATTTAATAGTATTAGATTTGTATTATATTTGTATATGTGCATTTTGAGTTGAAGATTTCATCTAATATATGTTATATCAAACGAAAATGCAACCCAGATGAAAATGATGACCAAAATGCAACCCTGGTGAAAATGATGTACCATTTTGGTCATCATTTTCATCTGGGTTGCATTTTGGTTTCATATTCATCTAGATTGCATTTTGGTCATCATTTTCATTTGTTAGATCTAAAAAGAAATCACAGGGTTGAAAAAAGTGATGTTTGATTTGAAAAAAAAATGGGACATGTGAAAATGCATATTTGAAATCACGAGATTCATTTTTCTATGGATTGCATTTTCATTTGTTATTTTGATGAAAATGATGACAAAAAATGCAAGTCAAACGAAGATGATAATCAAAATGCAACAATTATGAAAATGATAACCAAAATGTTATACCATTTTCATCTGGGTTGTTTGCATTTTTTATGTGAAAATGCTATTGTTTGCATTTACATTGCCGTTGTTTGCATTTTTTATATTGTTTGCATTTTAGATCATTGTTATTTGCATTTTAAATTATTGTTACTTGCATTTTTTATGTGAAATTGCTTGTATAGTTGTGTTTCTAATAGATCTTTTTAAATGCATATGGATTAATAAACATGCAGATGTTCGTGAAATTGCATTTTGATTATCGTGTCATCTGTTTTTCTACTAAATTTGTTCTTTTTTTTCATTTTAGAAGTATTTGCATATTGGTCAAACCATTGTTCTATCTTGGTCCAGGTGGGGACAACATTTCTCTCCTGCATGTCCATGGAGTGAACTTTGTCAACTCACCACATACCATAACACCACTACTCCATGTGGCATCGATTTATCCCTTCCTTAATTTATTTTTAATTAATTAATAAATAAATTGTATATGGTTCCATCCTAAAGTATTCTCCACACAATCGGTTTTTTTTTAGAATTTGACTCTTATTCTAGTCTTGAAATAAAGAAAACGAAAAAGTGAATCGATTGATATAATTTTTTTTTTGTAAAAATCCTTCAATATGATGACAATATGATTAATTAAAGATTTGATGAGTATTAAGAAAAGGTGTAGGGGTTTTTGAGAGAGGACGTGAGTTTTTATTTTTTATGGCTTTTCCCATTTTAGCCTTTTTTTCACCACAAATTAAGGTTCTATGGTTAAACACGGTTCTATATATAATCATACCATATATATATATATATATATATTACTATATAAATTATTTAACATTCTCTCCTTAATTTTAAGATTTATTAAAATTCAATCAACATAAAATCTTGACCTTTCAGTGTATCTAAATTAATCTCATGAACTCAATCTTTAACTATTTTATTCTCTCTCCTAATTTACTTTAACTATTTATTCATTTAAAATATACTAGTTAAGTAACCCGTATACTATACGGGTGACGATAAATATTTGATGTAAATAATAAGAAAATTTAAAAATATTAGTATTGTTATTATTGTTGAAATCAAATATTTTGTAGAATTCCTTTCTAACTATTAATTATATTATATAATCTTTAACTTAATTATACATTAAGAGGAGATAAATAAACATTATTAAACCATAATTATATAGATGCCCGTGTGGCACACTAATTTTAAACGGATTGAGGTTATATCGTATATAAATTATTTAAGATAAGATAAATAACTATATAGGTTGCTTCAATGACAATGATCAAAAGATTTGTACATAAACATTTTAAAATTTTAATGTATATAAACAGAATAAATTTATAGTAATATATTTAATTTATTTACAAAACAACGGTATAGTTATTTATAAAATTATTTATTTAGATATACATGATCGTCAAATATAGTTATTTACTTATAAGAGGGAATTTCGTTTATATCCTTATAAATTTTCCTAATTACGTATATATCCTTGTAAAGTTTGGAATTACATACATATCCTTACAAAACCTATAAACTTACAAATATACCCAAACACATAATTAAATAATTATTTATCAATTTAAAATCTAAAAAACAAAAATAAACATTATCTATTAAATTGATTTTTTAATATTAAAATGTGATTTATTTTTTAGATTACAAAAGTATCCCTCAGCTATATGTATATCTTGATTGCACTGTTGACATTCAACATCACAGACTCTTCTCCCAAATCAAACCCCCATCGCAACTCAGAGCAACTCAGAACAGGGCAATCAACTTTGATTTCTGATGGAACTTGAGTGAACAGACTTTGATTTCCAATGGAACTCGAGTACCCACCGATCGATGAGCAAAGGATGCTTGATTTGAAGTAGATTTCGTCAAGTTTAGATTCGATGCCGATGGGTTAATAAAGGTTGATTGCCAATTGAACCCTAAAAGCTTACTCATATTCGAGTTCAGATTCGACAGTTTATGCTTAATCTCATGTTCGATTGGATGAGTTTTTGCTTCTTCTTGGTTTATGCTTGTTCGAGAACCACTGATCGATTGAATCCTAAAATTCAAATCAGTTGCGAGATGTTTCAATCGAGTACCTTCTGTTCGACATTGCTTCGATTCATGTCTGTATTAAATTTGGATTTTTTGCTCATATTTTTGTACACTGCAGGTTAGCTAATTAAGGATATAGAAATGGGTATTAGGTAATTAGTTGCTGTTGCGAGATGTTTCAATCGAGTAACTTCCATTCTACATTGCTTCAATTGATGTCTATAATAAATTCGGATTTTTGCTCATTCAAAACCCACGATGAAAAAAATAGCAGATGAAGCACTAATATTTATCGAGTGAAATCAATCTTGAACGAAAGGGAGAGTCTCGTTTGGCAACACAGAAATCAATTGCAAAGTAAATCTCTACTGAATCAATTTCGTATTACAAACACAAAAATTGATCTCGACTGAAGCACAACTATTCCACTTGGCAATAGAGAAATAGATGTCGACTATAAGAGATGAAAACACTTGAATGGATTGGGAGGTAAATCTATGAAATCGATTGTAAGAGATGAAGGTTCGACTGTAGTAGTTGATTATGCCATTATCCTCCTAATAATACGAAAAGGCAGTTTATTTTATACATGACCGAGTGGGAATTCAAATGGGTATTTTTGTAATTTTAGTAAGAAATCAACTTAAGATAATGTTTATTTTTGTTTTTTAGATTTTAAATTGATAAATAATTATTAAATTAAGTGTTTGGGTATATTTGTGAGTTTATAGGTTTTGTAAGGATATGTATGTAATTCCAAACTTTATAATGATATATACGTAACTAAAGAAGTTTATAAGGATATAAATGAAATTCTTCCTATTTATAAATATATGTATCAAATAGTTATTCAAATTCAAATGAATAATATTTGTTATATAAAGAACGTATCCTTTTTAGCTCCTATTTTATCTCATAATAGATAAGAAAAATAAACTAAACATTGTGAAATATATTTGAATTTAAAAGATCTCTTAGTATAAAGTAAAAATTGAGTTTCAATTTTGATCAATTAAAGTCAAAATTGAGTTTTTATTTTTAAAGAATTGAATAGTTAGGATTTTATTTTTATTAAATATAATGTTAGAATTATCTAATTATATTGATGAATGTTAATACTTATTTATATTAGAAGATTATTAATACGTTGTAGATAATTATTTTTTAACTTATCATGATTCTCTTTATTATTATTCTCTTTATATTTCCGGGTATTACATATAGATGGTCAAAATTATATAATTAAGATTGATTTGTTAAATAAAGTATTAAAATCGTTCAAATTTTTTTTATCTTCATTAGTCTTTTATTTATATTAGAAGATTAGAAGATGTTTATTACTTTATGTTAAAAAGGTATGTTTATTATTTAGTTAATTTAAAAGAATATAGGAATTTAGGGAGTGTATGTTAAAGTATCGATCCTTTACGTTAAACACCATAACAAAATTACTAATTAATTAGTGTTTAATATACTGAATTGAATGATTATAGATTCACAACAAATTACTAACGTAACTTCCCTCAAATCAATTTGAGGATAAATACATATTTTTTATTATAAAGTGATAATATTCAATATTTGGAATATGGATAATAAGTAATTCTATTTGTTAATTAATTAATGATTTTAGAAATTAAAATATTTTAATATTTATTAGTTTGACTTTTAAAAGTCAAAGTTGGTTCCACAATTGTGATTAAATAGATGGTTAAAATTGTTTAATTAAAATTGTTTTATTAAATAAACGGTTAGGATCGTATAATAAATTTCATCGCAATTAGTCTTTTATTTATATTAGAAGATAGAAGATACTCTCTAATACTAACATACTCTCTTACACTAACATAATCTCTCACAAACACAACTATTTACCTACATCAACATAATTTCTAAAATCTTACTAACTTCTCTCTCTTTATTTTAAAAATATAAATCTTTTTCTTATTTTAATGTTTTTTTAGAACTTTTAACATTAATAAAATAGTTGACGTAAATAAAAGAAAATTTGACAAAACGGACATATTGATGCAGAAAACTTTTCCGTGACATTGAATCGCTTATATAATTAAGATTGATTTGTTAAATAAAGTATTAAAATCGTCCAAATTTTTTTTATCTTCATTAGTCTTTTATTTATATTAGAAGATTAGAAGATGTTTATTACTTTATGTTAAAAAGGTATGTTTATTATTTAGTTAATTTAAAAGAATATAGGAATTTAGGGAGTGTATGTTAAAGTATCCTATACGTTAAACACCATAACAAAATTACTAATTAATTAGTGTTTAATATACTGAATTGAATGATTATAGATTCACAACAAATTACTTACGTAACTTCCCTCAAATCAATTTGAGGATAAATACATATTTTTTATTATAAAGTGATAATATTCAATATTTGGAATATGGATAATAAGTAATTCTATTTGTTAATTAATTAATGATTTTAGAAATTAAAATATTTTAATATTTATTAGTTTGACTTTTAAAAGTCAAAGTTGGTTTCACAATTGTGATTAAATAGATGGTTAAAATTATTTAATTAAAATTGTTTTATTAAATAAACGGTTAGGATCGTATAATAAATTTCATCGCAATTAGTCTTTTATTTATATTAGAAGATAGAAGATACTCTCTAACACTAACATACTCTCTTACACTAACATAATCTCTCACACAAACACAACTATTTACCTACATTAACATAATTTCTAAAATCTTACTAACTTCTCTCTCTTTATTTTAAAAATATAAATCTTTTTCTTATTTTAATGTTTTTTAGAACTTTTAACATTAATAAAATAGTTGACGTAAATAAAAGAAAATTTAAAAAAACGGACATATTGATACAGAAAACTTTTCCGTGATATTGAATCACTTATATAATTAAGATTGATTTGTTAAATAAAGTATTAAAATCGTCCAAATTTTTTTTATCTTCGTTAGTCTTTTATTTATATTAGAATATTAGAAGATGTTTATTACTTTATGTTAAAAAGGTATATTTATTATTTAGTTAATTTAAAAGAATATAGGAATTTAGGGAGTGTATGTTAAAGTATCGATCCTTTACGTTAAACACCATAACAAAATTACTAATTAATTAGTGTTTAATATACTGAATTGAATGATTATAGATTCACAACAAATTACTTACGTAACTTCCCTCAAATCAATTTGACGATAAATACATATTTTTTATTATAAAGTGATAATATGCAATATTTGGAATATGGATAATAAGTAATTTTATTTGTTAATTAATTAATGATTTTAGAAATTAAAATATTTTAATATTTATTAGTTTGACTTTTAAAAGTCAAAGTTGGTTCCACAATTGTGATTAAATAGATGGTTAAAATTGTTTAATTAAAATTGTTCTATTAAATAAACGGTTAGGATCGTATAATAAATTTCGTCGCAATTAGTCTTTTATTTATATTAGAAGATAGAAGATACCCTCTAACACTAACATAATCTCCCACACAAACACAACTATTTACCTACATCAACATAATTTCTAAAATCTTACTAACTTCTCTCTTTTTATTTTAAAAATATAAATCTTTTTCTTATTTTAATATTTTTTAGAACTTTTAACATTAATAAAATAGTTGACGTAAATAAAAGAAAATTTGACAAAACGGACATATTGATGCAGAAAACTTTTCCGTGACATTGAATCGCACAAATAACATATCATTACATTTTTGGAAACGACATGTTGTAAAACAAAAACTATTTATAGTCGCAACATTACGCGGGTACGATGCATATATATATATATATATATATATATATATATATATATATATATATATATAGTGAAAATATCATTTAAGAACCGTTTTTATTGGCCATTAATTTATTTTAATCAAAGGCCAAAATTAGTTCTCACGTTACTCGAAATAAAAACGTTTCTCAAATAAATCATCCCCTATATATATATATATATATATATGCGAACGGTTCCAAAACACTGCTCCACTCCGTGAGGCCTTCCAAAACTTGACTGATTTCATGAACATATTTCATTTCATGACTCTGTTTTTTAATTTATGATTGATAAAATTCTTCAAATTTCTTAGGTTTTAGGTGCAATGATTTTAAGCCGAATGAAGTGCTTTTAAATAAGATGCAGTTGTTTTTTAAACTAGAAACTATTAAATTATTTAATAAAGATGCAGTAATTTTAACGGTATCTTATGTTTATTAGCCGAGATGCAATGACAAGATGCAGTGTTCCTAGCGTACTTATTTTAAAACTGTTTCAATTAAATCCTCACCTATATATATACATATATATATATATAGTGAAAAGTTCATTTAACAACTGCTTTTATTGCGAGAACTAATCTTAGCCGTCCAATTTCCACTTCTTCAAATGGATTGCCTACCCATGAGTTCCTTACATACACCCTGTCACACTCAATCACCTTGATATTGCGTTATTTAGATATATATTTGTTGCGATAAATGGAACTTAAATGTTATATGTCTCTTTAAATGATGGCTAATGGTACCAAAAGTGTGTAATTATCATTCACAGGTCATAAAATACTCAATGGAGAGAGTTTAAGCGGAAAAGGCGGAAAAAGACTCGAGAAACAAAGAAAAATCATAAAGTCATAAAATCCGAGAACGCGACGCGTCGAAGAGATGAACGCGACGTGTTCGGGTGAAATTAAGCGATCTTGTCGGGCAAGTCTTGTAAGACGCGACGCGTCCAAGGAACGAACGCGACGCGTTCCCGGCTGGAATCCAACTCTATAAATAGACATTTTTCATTCGAAAAAAAGGGATGCTAACCCTTCCAGCCGGACCTAGACGAACGAATACGGAGAACTTGGAGCTCTGGAGCAGGAATCTTGCAATTGGATGAAAGATTGGAGCTTTTGAAGTGAAGATCAAAGGTTTATCTTCCTAGATTCTAAGTTTAGTTGCTTAATTATCATGTTTAGCTCTGTTCTTATGAATTTCTATGGCCATTAGGATTCATAACTAGTGATTGACCATATCCTAGGGTTAGGCTTAAAGATTGGAACTTAATTGTGCTTGATATTGTCTTAGATGACCATTCTTTGATAATAAGTTGATTTTGTGAATTAACAAATCAAAAGATTAAGTCTATCATAACTCGAACCGTTTGGCTAGTTAAAGATTAGTTAATTGCATGACCATTGGGTTAACTGTCTGAAACTATAGGGTTAGTGAGTCTGACCAGGAGATCTAACCACTTTAGAAATCGGTATATTGTTTTAAGCTATCCATTGCACTTCGTTGAAATCTGCTAATTTGATTAGGGAATCTGTTGTCCGAGTAGAGATACTTCACTTCTTATTGATTAAATCCAAGTTTAATTTGCATTCTCGCTTTCTTAGCTTTGAAATCTGAAGGTTTGTTAGTTTTAGGCTTGAATGGAATCGTTGCTTTCTACTGCTAATTTGCTAATTTGCCAATTTCCCCCTGTTTACTGCTTTTTAGTTTTAATATGATTTAGATAATTAGTTTAATTATATCTAGAATCATACTCGTTCCCCGAGAGTTCGACACCCGTACTTATTTTCTATACTGCTACACGATTAGGTACACTTTCCTATTGTGTCGTATTTAAAACATATACGGTTTTTACAAATTTAAAACTGGTACGTAAATCGCACATCACACCTCATGCCCTTCATCCATGAATTTCACTTACTATTTGAATGGCTAAGATTGGTTCTCACGGTTCTCGCAATAAAAATGATTCTCAGATAAATTTTCCCATATATATATATATATATATAGAGAGAGAGAGAGAGAGAGGGAGGGAGGGAGAAGTTCATTTGAGAACTATTTTTAATGCGAGAACCATTGTGGATAATCAATTTAGATAATATTTTAATAACCTAATTTATATCAAAAGAACAAAATTGTAATTAAAAAATATATATACGCATGCTACAAGTAGAGTGTATATCAAATTATCTATTTATTTATTTGAAAATAGCGGCTGCCTTTTTTATTTTGTGTCAAATATTTTAATTTTTTTTCTTTTTTTTCAATATTTATAAGTTGAAAGAATTACTTTTTTTATTTATTTTATTATTTTTTCCTTTATCTCCTTCTCTATTTATTAATCACAACCATTTATATTTTTATTGAATTTTAGTAATATATTAGATAGTTATACCCCAACGATCATTTTTGTTAGAATTTTTTGAGTTAGAAATGAGTTTGACTAAACAAACTTTGAGTTGCACGTGCATTAGAGTTCTAAACGAAAACAAACGGGGGGTTGTTCGTGTTCGTTCATTTAACTTTACACGAACAAAAAACAAACACGAACAATATTTTCCTTTCGTTTAATTAAACGAACGAACACAAACAGAGCTCTTGTTCATTCATTTATGTTCATGAACGTTCGGTTATCTTTTTGTTTATATTATATATATATATTATATGTGTGTGCGTATATATAGTGTTTATTTGTGTTTAATAATGTTTGGATTTGTATTATAACGTGTGTTCTTTCGTTTACGTTTATTTATCATTTAAAAACGAACAAAAATGTAGACGAACGAACCAATCTTTTAAATAATTGAACACAAATGCTCGTTCGTTTCTTGTTTATTTATTCAGCTAAAGTTAAACAAACGAACACGAACACATAATTTCGTTCGTGTTTGCTTATTTGTTCGGCTAAAGATAAACGAACGAATACGAATAAGTCTCGTTCGTATTCATTCAGTTCATTTATAGCCTTAGCAATGAGTTTGACTAAGCCAACTTTGAGTTGCAAGTGCACACATGCATCTAGGTATACATGTGCATGTTCATGTATGCACACGTGCACGGTGAATATATACACCTAAACGCACCTGTGCGAAAATAAAACCTAGTAGTATGAACACGTTGTGTACATATGCACCATGCATATGTGACTTTATTGTATGTGCTGAAAAAAAATAGTGGTATATGCACATGTGCACCTATTGTAATTTGCACATGTGCACCTGTGCTCGAAAAAAAAGACAATAGTATGTGCACATGTGCAAATATCTAATGTTGTGTTGAAAAAAAACAGCAAAAATGAAAAAAAAATTCTTTGAAAAGTATAACAATATGGATATCATATTAAAGAGCATAATTTTCTCGTTAATTTGGTATAATTTTTGTATTTTAATACTTTTGCATTTCATAGATATTTTAGTTTTAAAAAATTGAGGGTAAGTGGTCCACACTTTAATTAGGCAATATGCCTAAAATACCCTTCCAGTATTTTTGTAAACTAAAAATGACGGCTGTGTTTTGAATTAATTACATATTTGCCACAATTAATATAAACCTTTGATTAATTATGATAAATGGCTACAAACGGTTTTCGCGGTTCTCGCAATAAAAATGGTTCTCAAATGAACCCCCCCTGTATATATGAAAAAGTTCAAACGAGAACTGTTTTTCATACGAAAACCAATCTTAGCCGTCCAATTCTCTCTCCTTCAATTGGATTGTCCACCCATGAATTCCTTACATGCACCTTGCTACACTCAATCCCCTACGCTCTTCATCCATGAATTTCACTTACCACTTGAAGGGCCAAGACTGATTCTCATAGTTCTCGTACGAAAAACAGTTCTCGTTTGAACCCTCTTATATATATATATATATATATATATCTTACTCTTTTATAATTTATTTATAACTTTAATTTTTTAATTTTAAGTAATTTGAATGTATAAAAATACTTATTTTTAACCATTTGATTATCTCTCATAATTTACTTTAACTTTTTATATATTAAAAATACCCCTTTTTAACAATTTCATTCTCTCTCCTAATTTACTTTAACTTTTTATCTATTTAAAATATCTCTCTAACACTAAAACACCCTCTCACACAAACATAATTATCCACCCACATCAACATAATTGTCAAAATCTTATTAACTTCTCCCTCCTTATTTCATAAATATAAATCATTTTCTTATTTTAATGTCTTTTAAAATTAATAAAATAGTTTATGCAAATAAAAAGAATAAAAAAACTGACATTGTACAATACTTTTTCGTGACTTTGAATTGAGTGAATAAAATATTATTACATTTTTAAAAGCAACATGATGTAAAATAGAAACTACTTGTCATCGCAGCATTGCGCGGGTACCTTGCTAGTATGTGTATATATATATGTATATATAGGGGAGAGTTCAAACGAGAACTGTTTTTCGTACGAGAACTGCGAGAATCAATCTTGGCCCTTCATTTTGGATAATGGCATTCATGGATGAAGAGCGTGAGGGATTGAGTGTGGCAGGGTGCATGTAAAAAATTAATGTGTGGGCAATCCAATTGAAGGAAGGGGAATTGAACGACTAAGATTGATTCTCGCGGTTCTCGTACGAAAAACAGTTTTATATATATATATATATATAGTTTTAAGAATTTTTGATAGCTAGTTGACGAGCGGAGGGCCGCCTGGAGGCAAAGATAATTAGATTGAGGTGTTCACTGGATTAATGGGTTTTTAGTTCCGATTATTACGGAACCAAATCAGCTCTAAAACCAAAGTTTGAATTCGATATCAATTCAAAAACCTGAATTAGCAATGTATAATTTTGATATTAGTATTATATATGTTTAAAGAATATTTATATATCTTAGTAGTTTAATTGTCAAAAATATGTTTTTGTTTTTAAAAATTCGTATTAATTGACAAAGTATGCTAAATAGGAAGAAAATTGTATTGGTTGGCATGAGACTTGAAGCAACAATCTGTGTTATAAAAAACCAAAGCATTAACTATTTCACCGTTGCACAAGTTACGTATAACTATCATGATAGTGGCTTAGCAGTTGAGAATATCTAGCATAAAGCGGAAGTCTAAGATTCAATCTTGACCTCATGTCCCTTGTTTGCAATTGACACAATTTACATGTAACATCCGCAAACCCGGACTAGTTGATTAGCGGGTTAGCGACAGGTGATTTCGTATTTAAATTGCGTAAGTCTATTATGTGGTTAATTGAGTAAATATTGATTGAATTGAAAGTACATATTTATGAAAATATATGTAAGTTTGTGTTTACTGGTGTATAAAGAACTAAAAGAAGAAAAAGATATGTATGTCATGTATGTATGTGTAGTATGTATGCATGGATGCATGTAGTATGAAAGAATGAGAAAAGAATAGGATTTTAAAGTTGAACATAGCCACCTCCTGCTTGAATAAGTGAGTATGTATACGTGAGATTGATTTTACCAGCACATAGTGAGTGTGAAAGTGTGTGTTTGTGTGTCAAAAACCTCTTGTTGAAGAAAGCTAGAAAAAACCAAGAAACTTGGATTTTCAAGAAGAAGATTTGGTGATTCATAATTCAAACTGAAGATTGGTATGTGTTCATATGATGTTATGGATTGTTATGATATGTTTATATGATGAAATACATGTTAGAAAGAAGAATTACCATTGTTGGAGCTTAAAGCTCAAAACTTGATTTATGGGTTTTGATGGATAATGGATTTTTATTGGATTTGATAAGTTATACATGTTTATTGTGATGTTACATGAAGTTTCCTATGTATTAGAAGTGTTTTTGATGGAGAAAATGAAAGTTGGAAATGAAATGTTATGTGGAGTATGGCTGGAAATCCGACAGTTCAAGGAGGAAGAAAACTAAATCGCGACGCGTCGCGGCGCGACAACCCAAAATCCGGATCCTTTGAAATCCGATAGAAGCGAATCCGAGAAACCCAAGAATCCGGAACCCGGAATCCGATACCCAAATCCGAGTAGCGTCGCGGCGTGACACCCGGCTTGGTCGCGGCGCGACATGCAAATTTTAAGGGTTTTGTGTATTTTTGCTATGTATTCGTGTGGCAAGTGATGGGTTATTGTTTGTATGATTATTGTATGTTGTTTACAAGTTAAATGGAGATATAAATATATATTATGGATATATATTTATCAGAGATTGACTTCGGTTTGTTGTGTTCTCAGGATTTGCAAAGACTCAATGATACTACAACTGAGCAGACGGGAACGTGGACTGAGGTGAGTGGAAGTGTACTCACGAGTGGTGATGGCGGTAACATTTGTGGTTACATGAATTGAGATATGCTTATGATATGAGTTGCCATGATAGACTGTTTAGTCTAAGTTGATATGATAGAATGTTTAGTCTAAGTTGACATGATAGACTGTTTACTCTGAGACGCTTTGATAGACTGTTTAGTCTAAGATGCCATGCTAGACTGTTAAATCCAAGATGCCATGATGAATTGTTTAAGCTGAATTGCCAGCATGGAATGTGTTATTTGGTATGTGTTGACAGATTGTGTAAATGTGATTCGTTGATTGTTGCTTGTTGATTGGGATTGTTTGGATTGTTGCATGGCCAGTGTACATGGTTAATTATATGTGCACGTGGCGAGACCTGTACGCATGGTTAATTATATGCGTGCATGGTTGGGGGTCAGCTATCGCATGTTTTGGGCTGAGCTATCTGCTATTGGTTGCACAGTTCTAGACTTTCTATGCATTTGTTGCAGTAGAAGGGGCTTTAACTGTACCAAGTAGCAAATAGCTAACGGTAAACCTTTGCTTTAGCCCGTATCGGTTGCAGGTTCTGCAGAACCGCCGTTGCTCTAGTGATTGGATTGGTTTGTGATTGATTGTTTGATCTGTTGAGATCGGTTTGCTTGTTCCATTGGTGATTGCTTGCGTTTGTTGTTTGAGGATGCTTGTTTGTAGCTTCCATTCACTTAGCTTTGTGCTAATTCCCCTCGGTTGATTGTTTTTTGCAGGTTTGGATGTTTAGCTTTGTTTGCGGGGAAGGGAAATTTGACCAATACTCTGATATTATGTTTTGAGAAGAGACGAGCCACATTTGTAAATATTTTGTAACACAATTTGACGAGATGTTTGTAAACAGTACTTTGTACTTTGTATTTGTTTAAATGAAATCGGTTAACGCTTCCGCAGCGGTTTAAAAAAAACAAAAAACGGCTTGAGAATTTACGGTGTTACATTACCTTTCTTATTTATCGAGGTTGCTCGTTGAGGGAACTCTAGGCCGAGTTACCAAACATGTTGGTCCCAAAGAGGGTAAACAAGCAACCGATACAGTGTAGAAGGGGGGTTGAATACACTTTAAACAACCAATCAAATTTAATCAAACGTATATTGACTAATCAAATGAACTGATTACAATTTTTACTTTCTAATCAAATCAAAAGGATGATTTGATATTACACTGATTATAAACTCAACTTCTCTCTGAACACTCTTGGATCACAAACTAATTGATGATCGAACTTCTTGTTAAAACTGATTAACAAGAATTCTGGAAAACTATCTTTAACTTTGAACTCACAAAGTTATCGCAACACACGCGTATCAAGTGTGAACACAGGCTTCGCAACTTATGTTGTTCTTGCTCTGTGTATCACATGCTGCGTGTAAACCCATAAAAGGTTTATACTTATACTTGATGTATCTACGAATAAATCGCAGTTTAAAGATAGAACTTATTTTTTCTTTAAAACCGTAACAAACTCCTTAATTAGAACATATCTAACTAATTCCGTTTGAGATTTCTATCCAACTAATAGATAGTTTAAATTAGGTTCAGATACTCTAATTTAAATGCCGTAGATATTGAGAGTTTATGGCAGAATTAAAAACTTACTTAAATTCTTTAAACTGACTTCTGGCGCTGATCTGACTTACTCAGCTTGACATTGTCAAGCTGAGTTCTTGAATCCTTGGTTCATGAATCTTCAAGTCTTCAATTCTTCAAGTCTTCACTCTTGAAACCTATCTCAGCTTAGAAGTCATTGAGTTATCTAGTACTTACATAGAAAACTCTATATCTGTTTGTACGCTGACTACTCAGCCTAAGCTGACTAGTCAGTCTACAACAAACTTACATAATTCCTAATATTTAACCTATCATCTATACATATCTATGGTTTGTGTCATCAAATCTAACTTTTCTGAACATAGGACTAACAATCTCCCCCTATTTGATGATGACAAAATATTGAATCAAAGTAAGTATAGGTTAAAGAATTATGTTAAACAACTCTGGAACTGACCAAAGTTAGTTCTTGAAATAAGTATTGAACTGATCTATACCTTTTCATCATTTCTTGAACTTACAAGACTTTAGGTTACAGATCTACTCTATGACTTGTATTCTAAGTATTTGAACATACATTTACTTAGACACTGAACTTATCAGAATTTATTTAAGTTCTGAACTTACAAAAGTTTTAACACTGAACTTATCAGTTTATACTTGAACATATCAATAGTCAGCTTAAACTTACTAAGCTGTTTATTTGAACACATCAAACCGTTAGACATATTAAACTTGAATTTTCATTAATGAACATATCATTTACATTTTAGCTTGATCATTTTCATCAGCTTATGCACACTTAGTGCTTACAAAAATTTATAGAACTAATCTATTTAATCAACAGGATCTTCAACTTCTAACCACATATCATAACACTTAAGCTCCTACACGGCTGCTTCTTTGATAGCACTGATAAGAGTTTCTTCACCATCTTGATATTCTTTCATCTCATACCTTCTGGACCTGATAGCCCTGTTAAGCTGATATCTGAATGGTGAGTTCTGAACTGAGTCATCACATAGAATCCTCAGATACAGAATTTGCTCCAAGCTAGCCAAGTGCATACTAGCTTCCTCCAAGAAACATTTATTTCCTTCGACATCCAAGTACATGAAGCCTGCTAGGGGTTGATTAATATATGTATTCTCCTTGAATTCAACACTCTTGGGAACTTGTAAGCTGAGAGTTCTATCTTTTCTTTGCCTTGCTGCTCTTTCTCTTGCAGCTTTGTTTCTGTTGAAGAAGACATCGAACTCAGCTGTGGGAACTTCTCCAAGCTGATCAATTTTAATAAATATTCTCTTCAGCTCATCAATGACCTCTTGTTTGATCTGACTTTTATTCATCTTTCGCACAATTGAGGCCACTATTTTTAACTCGGAGAATCCCAACTTGTATAATCTTCTCAGATCCAATCCTACTTCAGCTTTGTTTTCTAATACAAAGTTGAGTAGCACCAACTCACCTTTTCTACTCAAAGTTAGAGTTTTAATCTTATGACCAAAATATTTTCTCTTGTAGCAGTATTTGAGATCATCGTCAGTGTATGTAATTGGCTCAGCTCTAGGTCCAAAATAGTCAGCCTCAGCTTCAGCTAGTGCAGAATCAGCTTTGGCCTGTTCTCTTTGTAGTTCAGCTTGCCTCTGCTGTTCTTTCAACTCTTCTAATGACATACTTAGTTCTTTGGCCATTTCTTGTAACATTTGTTCAACTAGCATATTACTGGCCTTCTGTGCTGCATCAACTTCATCACTAGATTCAGAGTCAGCTTCAGCAACTTGGGACTAACCTTGTTGCTCAGGCTCTAAAATGATGACTTTCCTTCTTTTGGCTTGAGACTTAGTACTTGTTCTTTTCTTTCTCTTTACTGTCACAAACACCTTGCTTTTCCCTTTATCGTTTTGTGAAGTTGGAACAGACTCAGCTTCAACAAACTTTGGTAGCTCAGCTTGAAAGGGTTCAGCTTGAGGGATCACAGCAAGTGGAATGTCTGGTTGAGTTGAATACTGTTGAGAGGGTTGATCTACGGTACTCATGAACTGATCATGAGTTTCTTCTTCTATTTGCACTTCCTCAATATTCTCCCCCTCAACTGTATCATCATCTTTCTTTGATTCTTCCTCCCCCTTTTTGTCATCATCAATAGGGGAGAGTCTTAGTTTGAGCACAAAGTTCTCCAAGTTAGCTACAGAGTTTGATAGATCAGTTAGCTTGCGCATCAACTTGGCTTTATCACTCTTCCTCTTCTTGTGCAAAAGCTCAAATTAAGCTTGTAGATATACCATGATGGAGTTAACATCAGTGTGTTCAGCAACTATGGGCTCCACCGGTCTCTTTGTAAACTCAAAGTCCTCTTGTCCAGTGGAGGAATGTAGTTCCACTGTAGGAGTGGCTGTTGAGTGTTCCTCAATAGGTGAGAATGTGGGCCCCATATCCATAGGTTGGTGCTGACCTAAGGAATCAAGGGGGCCAGACTGGGGACCCTGTAAACCTTCCTGGTGTATGAAAGGTTCATTGACAGGTCGTGCAATAGGGTGTGAGAAGAGAAATGAAGTAGAAGGACCAATGTCATGTGTTTGGGTGATAGGTTGGGCTAGTCTGAGTGGTGAGGAAGGGGTTAGTTGATCCTGGGGAGAGATCAATTGTTCAATGTAACCTTGGGTCTGTGAAGGCACAGTAGCGGGTTCTCCCATGGCTAGGATAGATATGGGCTGAGTAGACACCATACCCGGCTTAGGCTAACTGGTTGAACTGAGCTTCGAGGTTGGCACCTTAAGAGAAGGTGTCTCCCCCCCAGCTCCTGCCGGTAGAGGTGTCAATGTGACATCAGCTCCAAGGTCCTTTTGAGGTGAATGACCACCTTTGGCAGTTTTTCTGGTATATGTGTGAGATATAACCTTGGTAGCAGTGGGCTGACCAAGGTGGGCTTTAGAGTGTAAGATAGATGGAGAAGTTTGTGTTGGAGGAGAGGGGTTAGACCGAGTTGGGCTTGACTCAGTCTCATCTCCTTGTTTAGGTGATGGAGAAATATGAGAGAAAGAAGGAGAGGAGGGAAGAGAAGTTATACCTGCACCAATTAGCGGGGACTCTGAGCTAGGGAACATACTCTCTTGCTCAGAGCTAGATGTGGAGGACTCAGCTTCAGAAGCATTGATGCTATCTGTTTTCTCCTCATCATTTGTAACTTCCTCAGCTTCACTCTACTCTGGGGTCGGAAGCTGGGCATACACCCTCATCTGAGTACTCATTGTAGGATGTCCCGGGAAGATGTCATCCTTGAACATTCTGGGACTGAGGGCAGGGGTTGGAGTGGTTTCATATCTGCTTGCATATAGGACTCCAAGCCTATCTTCGAACACCATTCATAGAAAGCGGATGAAAGGCACATTGACATCTCTCACCGCTTTGGTGACTTGTGATCTGAGAACTTCAAAGATTAACTCTGCATAATCTACATTTCTCCCATAATACATGTTGTATATGAGCTGCATCTCGAAGTCGTTTACATTATCAAGACCACCAACCTTGTACCCCAGTGAACGTACCACTGTAGATACCATAAAGCCTCAACCGGTTTGGAAGACTGACTTCTTGATTACACCGGTTATGTGCGGATGAACCAAGAGTGGGAGCACACTTCTGGCTGTTTCCATAGAAACAGGGGCATCATAATGATTAACAATAGGCAGGTGTAAGACCCTTCGTAAAACATTAACATCAACCATCATTCCTTGTTGTCCACTTAGGACAGTTCCCCTTATTACTCGTAGATCAGCTTCATAGCGACAGGTATACCAGAACTCTGTCAACAATTGAGGAACTAGGACGTCAGGACCATCAAGAAAGGCATGAGATAGAGGTCCTTTGCGAATGTAGGAGACCCACTCCTCATATTCGTGACCTCGTTTTGATTGAGGAATGTCGATGCACGCTTGTACATTGTTCTGTTTGTACACCGGAAGGGCATTGTTCTTAAACGTCCCTCCTCGGATCATCTGATTTGTCAGATTTAGAGTGTAGCCCTCCATTGATTTCGAACTGATCGTATTTGATTGCACTTAGCAGTAGTAGGGGTTAGCACAGAGCAATGATGCTGCAATAAGCGCGATTAGGGTTTTAGAGAATAGAGAAGGAGATGGAAAATGTGGAAGAGTAAACGAAATAAGATGAGAAGACTCTCTGATTTATACGTTTTCAATGTGAGAGAAAAGTTACCGTTGTCAGACAGTAATAAATATGACCGTTACTGTAACACCCGGCTAAGCAGTTTATTATAACGGCTATATTCAATGTATGTTACCCAAACTTACACTGTTATATTAATCCGAATTTTATCAAGATCAGTGGAATTACTTTGAAGAACAAATCTTTAAAAAAAATTATAAACGACTTACGCTTATTTTAAAATAGGACATACCGTTAATATTTTGGACTTACCATAGGGTTGGACTGACCATTTGTTAGGACTAACCTAGACATGTGGAATTGACCTCACTTTTGAACTGATTGCTCAGCCCAGATTGAGCATTCAGCTCGGAATGAGCACTCAGCTCGGAATGAGCACTCAGCTCGGAATGAGCACTCAGCTCAAACTGTGACACTTAGTCAAGGTTAGAACTTAGCATATATTAAACAAAGATAGAGAATTAATGGAACATACCAAATTAAGGGTTGAGCATGCCAAGCTTGCCAAGTAGATTTGTGAATCTTGTGCCTTCAATTGGTTTAGTGAAGATATCTGCAAGCTGATCTTCAATCTCAATGAAGACTAACTCTATCTTTCCCTTTTCAACTATGTCTCTGATGAAGTGATGTCTTATCTCAATGTGATTTGTTCTTGAGTGGAAAACTGGATTGTGTGTAATGGCAATAGCACTTTGATTATCACAGAATATGGGAGTCTTTGGATAAAGCAAATCAAAATCCCTTAGCTGATGTTGCATCCACAGTATTTGAGCATAGCAGCTCCCTGCTGCAACATACTCAGCCTCAGCTATGGAGATTGCCACTGAGTTTTGTTTCTTACTTGTCCAGCTGACTAACTTACCACCCAACAGTTGACATCCTCCAGTAGTACTCTTTCTGTCTAGACCACAACCTGCAAAGTCTGAATCCGAGTACCCTATCAACTCAAATCCTGATCCTTTGGGATACCACAAACCTAAATTAGGTGTTCCCTTCAGATATTTGAGAATTCGTTTAACAGCTAGCAAGTGTAATTCCTTTGGATCTGCCTGATATCGTGCACAAACACATGTAGCAAACATTATATCAGGTCTGCTTGCTGTCAAGTAGAGTAATGAACCTATCATTCCTCTATAAGTAGTCTGACATACAGATTTCCCATCAATGTCCTTGTGCAACTTGACATTGTGTAACATTGGAGACTTTGCAGGATGGCTTGAGTCTAATCCATATTTCTTAATCAGATCAAATACGTACTTACTCTGATTAATGAATATACTATTAGGGGTGTTCACTCATCGGATAAAACCGAAGTACCGAACCGAAAATTTCGGATCGGACTATTTGGTTCGGATATTACGGATTTTTGGATCGGATTGGATCAAAACCGAATAATTACTATGGATTTTGGTTTGGTTCTGGTTACTATAATTTAAACCGAATAAACCGAAATATATATATATTTATATTTATATATATATATAAAACACTATCATATCTAGATATGTTTATTTACAACCTATTTTAATTATATATTTATGCTTTTTCCACTAGTTATTATTTAATACAAATATATGGATGAAAAAAAATCCACATACTAGCTATATTAGCCCTTTCAATTTTCTGACTTCCTATAGTTGTACTTGATGGATTTTCTCCCTGTAGTAGTACTTGATGTAAAGCTTTCCCTCCACTTTTCCTTCCTCACCATTTTTACTCTGATTTCTCCATCCTCCATTAAAGGTTGCTGAAAATTTCTTGGCATAAAAAATTCGAACAGAAAGGTAAACCTATAATTTTTATCTCAGGTTGTGGATTATTTTCCTTCTTCGATTTGTTTACTTATCAGCTTATTGTTTTTTTAGATGTCTTGCAATACGATGAACAGTACTCCTACAACAACACAAAATGAAACGACAACTCAAAACAAAGAATCATCGACACCTGGTCCATCGAAAGCTCCTCAACCAATGAAAAGAAAGAGAATCCAAGCAAGATCTCCTTGTTGGGACCATTTTCTTAAGTATGTTGATAAAGACGGTTCTATGCGAGCAAGATGTAAGTACTGCCCTAATAAAACATTTGCTTGTGACAGCACTAACAATGGAACCTCCAATCTTCTTAAACATACTAAGGTATGTCCTAATAACCCTGCCCATGTTACTAAACAATCTTTGTTGAATATTCAATCTAAAGGACATGAGGATGAGGGTACCATTTCTTGTTGGAGATATGATCAGGATGCCATTAGACTTAGTTTGGCTCGTATGTTAATCATTGATGAGATTCCATTTACATTTGTTGAGAAAGAGGGTTTTAGGAGTTTCATGTCAGTTGCTTGTCCCAAGTTTCAGTTTCCTTCTCGAGTTACTATTGCTAGAGATATTTACCAGGTTTACTTGGATGAAAGGAGAAAGCTGCAAAATTGGTTTGCCAGTACTGGACAACGTGTTTCTCTCACCACTGATACTTGGACTTCACTGCAAAGGGTCAATTACATGTGTATCACAGCACACTTTATTGATCCTGATTGGAAATTACATAAGAAGATTCTGAATTTTTGCCCCATATTAAGTCATAAAGGGAATCAAATAGGTGAAATGATAGAAAAATGTTTATTAGATTGGGGGATTGATAAACTTTTGACTATCACTGTCGACAATGCAAGCTCTAATGACACTGCAGTAGCTTATATGAGAAGAAGAATAGAGTGTTGGGGTACTGATGTCTTGAAAGGGAAACATCTTCATATGCGATGCATTGCACATATCATCAATTTGGTTGTAACTAGTGGCTTGAAAGAAGGAAGTGTTTTGATTGATAGAGTTAGAGCAGCTGTGAAATTTGTTAGAAATTCTCCATCTAGGTTGGCAAAGTTCAAGTCTTGCATTGAATTTGAAAAAATACAAAGTAAGTGTTCTTTGTGTTTAGATGTTTGCACTAGATGGAACTCGACATACCTGATGTTAAGCAGTGCCTTAAAATTTAAGAGAGCATTTATGAGGTTTGAAAGTGAAGATCCATATTACTTGTGTGAATTGGAATCTATCCATGGAGTTCCTACAGAGGAAGATTGGGAAAAAGTTGAGATGTTTGTCACTTATCTTAAGAGTTTTATGAACTTACTCTAAGAATTTCTGGTTTGTTGTATGTCACTTCTAATAGTTTTTTCCATGAGATTACTGCAGTTGATTGCCGTTTGTTAGAATGGGTTAAAAGTTCTGATGCTAATTTTTCTGAAATGGCAAAAAATATGAAGTTAAAATATGATAAGTACTGGGGGGACATTGGAAAAATGAACATGTTGATTTATGTTTCAGTTGTCCTTGATCCTCGTCATAAACTACAATATGTGGAGTTTGTTTTATCTGAATTACAAATACTAGTCGATGAAACTAATGTTAATTATGGATATGAAGTTGAAAATATTATGAGTAAGAATATAAAGAATGCAACTGAAGAAATCTTTGAAGCATATCGGAAAAAGTTTCAACCTACAAATAATCGGGAAACCCAAGAAATGAACAAAGAAGTGCAAGAGCCTCTCATAAGTGATATGAAAGAGAGATATAAAAAGTTCAAGGGCTCATCAAGGAATGTGGACGGAAAATCAGAATTGGAGAAGTATTTAAGTGAAGAATGTGAGGTTGATGTAAATGATTTTTGTATATTGACTTGGTGGAAATTGAATAGCAATCGTTTTCCTGTTTTTTCACAAATGGCAAGAGATATATTAGCTGTTCCTATATCAACTGTTGCATCAGAATCATCCTTTAGCACTGGTGGCCGGGTTCTTGATTCATTTAGGACGTCTTTGAGTCCTAAAATGGTTCAGTCACTTATATGTTCTCAAGATTGGATCCGAAAATCTCACCATCATTTGAATTTTGAAGTTGACTTTCAAGACATTGAGAAACTTGACGAAGGTAACTTTAATATCTATTGCTTTTTTTGGCTTGTTTTAATTTATTTTCACTCAAATATGTAATTGTTTGATGTTATTGTTTTTTAGAATTGTCTAAACTGATGGTGACCGGAGATACAAGTATTCTTGACTTATGAAGTCACTAAGAATAGCCAACTTACATTCCAGATATGTAGGTATGTTTTATTAAGTTGATTAGTTGAATACAAGATGTTTGACATACAAATATTCTAACTTTTCTTTATTGATATTTATTTTAGTTTGGTAATGGATGAACATATTTTGAGTTCTTGATGATAATGTTGCTAAGGATGACCTTAAGACACACACACATATATATATATAGGTATGTTGTTGCATCAAATTGATTAATTGAATACAAGATTATGATACTTACATATGCTAACTTTTCTTCGTTCATATTCATTTTAGGTGGAAATAGACGCACCTATTTTGACTTTTTGATGAAGATGGTGCCGATGATGAAATTGCAAACTACTTTATTTTGTACTGTAAAGTGAATTGCATCAAAAATATTTTGATGGATTAATTAGCTTGTGAATGTAACTTGGACAACTATATTTTAATCTTAATAGTATATGTATCGAATCTAGTTTTTAAAATATCTCCATTAGTGTAAGAATGAAAACCGAATTGTATAAACCGATCCAACCGAATTGTAATTTGGATGGTTTGGTTCGGATCTTAAGATTGTTTGGATGGATTGGATCTCACTTTTCAAAACCGAAATTCAATTGGATTTACTCAATCGGATCGGATTAGACCGATCCATCCGAACGTACACCCCTATATATCATCTTCTTTCTGGTTAATTTGAAGTCCCAAAAAATAAGTCATCTCACCCATCATGCTCATTCTATATTGATTAGACATTATCTTTGAAAACCAATCACATAGACCTTGGTTTGTTGAACCAAACATAATGTCATCCACATAGATTTGAACCAGAATGACATGTCCTCTGCTTTTTCTTATAAATAATGTTTTATCAATGCTTCCTCTAATAAAATCATTTGAAAGTAGATAGGTGGACAGTGTATCATACCATGCTCTTGGAGCTTGTTTGAGTCCATGCAGAGCCTTGTCTAACTTATAGACATAATTAGGATGTTTAGGATCAACAAACCCAGGAGGTTGTTTCACATAGACTTCCTCCTGTAATGCTCCATTTAGAAAAGCACTTTTAACATCCATTTGATACACTTTAAAATTTTTGAAGGCTGCATAGGCTAGAAACAATCTTATAGCTTCAATCCTTGCAATAGGGGCAAAGGTCTCATCATAGTCGATACCTTCTTCTTGTCTATACCCCTGAGCTACTAGCCTTGCCTTATTTCTGATCACTACTCCATCCTTGTCCATTTTGTTTCTATAGACCCACTTAGTGCCTATAATTGTCTTTCCTTTGGGGGCAGGGACAAGGGTCCAGACCTTATTTCTTTGAAGTTCTATCAGCTCCTCTTGCATAGCCTCAATCCAATCTTCATCTTTTAGAGCTTCATCAGTCTTCTTTGGTTCCATTTGAGATAGAAAACTAGAGTAGGCAACATAGTTTGCATTTGCCTTAGATCTAGTTAACACACCATCTTCAATGTTACCGATAATGTCATCAAGTGGATGATCTTTTAATACTTTGAAAGTTATATTAGGAGACTGTGGTTCTGGGTCTGAATCTGAGCAATGTCTCTCAGGCTGAACAGGACTTACTTCTTCAGTCTGAGTAGGGATTGAGAGATCACTTAGATTTTCAATCTGACTTGTACCTGATGATTCACCTAGATTCTCAGGCTGATGATCAGTTTCAACATAATTATTGATGTGATCATCTTCAATATTTGTGGCTTCTTTAGTTGATATTACCTTTTCAGATTTGCCACCATCCTCATCATCAGAATCATCCATAACATACATGGGATTTGATGTGAGATCTTCTTTGCTTCTTTCAAGCTCACTCAGACTAACTAGGTCAGCTTGAGCTTTGTCAGATCGATCAATACTTGTCTCATCAAACGTAACATGTACTGACTCTTCAATGACCTTTCTTTTAAAATTATAGACTCTGTAAGCTTTGGAGATTGAAAAATATCCAACAAATATGCCTTGATCAGCTTTGGGTTCCAACTTATGGAGCTGATCTCTTTGGTTTAGCACATAGCATGTTGAACCAAAAATATGGAAATATCCAATATTAGGTTTTCTGCCATGATACATCTCATAGGATGTTTTACCATGTCTTTTAACTATTATAGATCTATTCTGGGTATAACAGGTTGTACTTACAGCTTCTGCCCAGAAGCTCAGCTTAAGCTTTGCTCCACATAACATAGTTCTGGCAGCTTCAATTAAAGTTCTATTCCTCCTTTCAGCAACTCCATTTTGTTGTGGAGTTCTTACAGCTGAGAAATTCTGGATGATCCCCTTCTCTTCACAAAAGCCTTCCAGAACTGAGTTTCTAAACTCAGTTCCATGATCACTCCTGAGCTGCTTAAGAGACTTACCCTTCTGCAACTCTTCTTGTCTTATGAAGCTAATTAACTCATACGCAGCTTCACTTTTGGCTTTTAAGAAAATTACCCAAGTAAATCTTGTAAACTCATCAACAATCACTAGGGTATACTTTTTGCCACTCAAGCTTGGGGTGCTTATAGGTCCAAATAAGTCCAAATGCAACATATGCAATGGTATCGTAATTGAAAAATTCTGCTTGGACTTGAAAGATCCCTTATGATGTTTTCCCATCTCACAAGCTGAACAAAGTTTGTCCTTAGCAAATGTGATCTTTGGTAGACCAGAAACTAATTCTTTGCTAGACAATTTGTTAATATATTTGAAATTTAGGTGTGACAGTCTTTTGTGCCACAACCAACTCAGCTTGGGGGTTGAGTCAGAATACAAACAGGTTTCAGTTGAAGGATCTGCAGAGCTGATATCTAACAAATAGATATCCCTCTCTCTTTGTACCATTAGTATTGGCTTTCCTTTCTTATCATAAATTGTTCCTGCATGCTTTCTGAAGGTGACTTCATAATCCTCATCACACAGTTGACTGATACTTATCAGATTGTGTTTAAGGCCTTCAACGTATGCTACCTTTTTTTAAGTAACTGTTCCAGCAGTTATCTTTCCATAACCTTTAGTCCTTCCTTAAGAATTATCCCCAAATGTCACCTTGGGTCCTTCATTATTTTGGAATTCACTTAGAATCTCCTTGCTTCCTGTCATGTGCCTTGAGCATCCACTGTCTAGGTACCACTTATAGGAGCCCTACACATGATCAACTAAACATATTAGTTACTTTTAGGAACCCACTGTTTGGTGGGTTCTGAGGATGAGCACTTAGCTAATCCATTGGAAGCTGACTGATCAGCTTGAACAGATTCTGAGTCTGTTTTAGACTGATCATCCTTTACTTTTTCAGGCCTAAGATTGGTACTTACACAATCTTTGGCTTCATGACCTCTGTCACCACACTTATAGCATTTTATTCTAAATATAGGTGTTTAGGTGATTTCTTTAAGTTTTCCAACATTAAATTTGGATTCAGTTTTAGGGTCATAGGATGTGGATAACCTTTCAATCCTTCTAGACAGATTGTCTACTTGATTTTCTCTCACCTTGGACTTACCTTTGTCAGCTTTATGGTTACCCTTATTTGGTAAAGTCTGACTTATAGACAACTTCCTGTTTTTATAACTTCTTTCAGAGAGTTATTTCTCTTTGACTTATTTGGAGTTATTCTGTCAAAGACGGTTGTTCTAACAGGATTGTAATCCAATCTTTTGAAAACTGACTTATAGTTTCTGTTGGATCTGGAACATTCAGCTTGATGGTTTGTATGAATAACCTGGGGGCTTTGGATTGGTCTCACCAACTTATTGGTTTTGACCTGTTTTCCATCTTTGTTCCTTAAAAATGTATTTGGAAGTATTTCATCCGATTTCACATTTTTGTCTTCAAAACTGACTTATTCTTTGATGATCTCATCAGCTGCAGCACTATAATCTCCCCCAAACACTGCTTTTACTTGATTAGGTATCTGCTGGTTGATACATTTTTCTACTTCCCTTGATGACTTACACCAAGATTCACAGATCTTTCTTAGATTGCCAGCTGGTTCTTTTGATTCTTGTAATTCTTCACTTAGAAGTTTGTTAATATGAAGCTGACACTCATAATCACTTTGAGTCTTTTTACCAGCATTTATAAGAGTTTCAGAGTGTTTAAGTTCATCTTTTAATTTTGATATTTCAGTTTTTAAATCAGATTGAACATTAAGAGAGGTTTTGAAATCATTCAACAAATAATTGAACATTAAACATTTTTGTTCATCAGTGTAAGAGCTGAAGTTATTTACCTTATACATTGAGGCAGGATCCCAGTTGTTGGTTTTCTTACTCAGCTTAGCCGCTTCTGCTAGATCCTCATCAAAGAACTATCTTCTAACTCATAGTCAACTTGTTCCTCTTCATCCTCAATGGCCATCAAACACCTATTTGGCTCATCATCATCTGAGGTAGATGATTCAGTATCCCAAGTCTCAGCAAGAAGACCTTTGGTGTTTTCATCTGGCTTGGCTTTGAGTCTTTGATATTTCTTTTTATATTTATCAGCTCTGTAGGCATTCTTGTCAGCCACTGAAGCTGATTCTCCCTTCTTAACTCTGCACTCAGCAGCTATGTGTCCTATCTTCTGACAGTTGTAGCACTTAGCTTTCTTAGGATCAAAAGTAGACTTACCACCTTTGCTTCTGTCAGATTGACCCCTTCCTCTTCTGAATTTTCTAAAATTCCTTGCTAACATTGCCATTTGTTCAGTAAGAGCATCCATCTCTTCATCATCTGAATCTGAGTTAGGACTTACTTCTTCAGATTCAGATTCAGAGTCAGTCTCAGCTTGAGACTTTTTAGATCCTTTCTTCTTCTTTTCTGCAACTAATGCAGATCCAGCATTATTGATAGATTCTTTTAGTTGTTGCTGGGCCACTTTCTTCTGTTCCATGATCTGTTGATGATTTAGAAGGAAACCATAGATAGATCTGAGATCATATTTTCCTAAGGTTCCTCCAGCATGAAGTGCGATGGTGATCTCATTGAATTGTTCTGGTAACACATCCAAGAACTTGAGTACCAACTCACTCTCATCTTTCTTGACACCTACCAAGAGCAGATCATTAATCAAGCATTGAAATATGGTAAACAGATCAGCCAGAGTTTCATTCCTTTTGGCAAAGAAAGTCTCATAAGAACGACTCAGATTTGTCTTCTTATGTTGCTTGACCAAGTCAGTGCCTTCATACGTAACACTGAGAGTATCCCACATCTCTTTTGCAGTTTGGCACCCAGCCACAGTATGCAGAAGAGGGTTTGTCAAAGCATTTGCTATAATGCTCTTTGCCTTGTCATCAAGGTTGAATAGTTTACGATCTTCTTCAGTCCAAGATGCTTCAGGCTTGGGAGTTTCTCCAGAGGGAACAGATTTGTCAGGGGTAGTAATGTGGATCTTGGGTATTATTGGGCCATCTTGAATCACGATACTCATACTTTGATCCACGGACTTCAGATATAACATAGCTCTGAACTTCCACATAGGATAGTCAGTGCCATCAAAAATAGGACACCCTTTTGCCGCCATTGTTGGAATATGACTTGATTGCTTGTTAGTCAACATCTTAACTTCTTGTCAGCGGATCTTGATCTTCAGCTTACGAAGAAACTTGCTCTGATACCAGTTGTTGGTCCCAAAGAGGGTAAACAAGCAACCGATACAGTGTAGAAGGGGGGGTTGAATACACTTTAAACAACCAATCAAATTTAATCAAACGTATATTGACTAATCAAAAGAACTGATTACAATTTTTACTTTCTAATCAAATCAACAGGATGATTTGATATTACACTGATTATAAACTCAACTTCTCTCTAAACACTCTCGGATCACAAACTAATTGATGATCGAACTTCTTGTTAAAACTGATTAACAAGAATTCTGGAAAACTCTCTTTAACTTTGAACTCACAAAGTTATCGCAACACACGCGTATCAAGTATGAACACAGGCTTCGCAACTTATGCTGTTCTTGCTCTGTGTATCACATGCTGCGTGTAAACCCATAAAAGGTTTATACTTATACTTGATGTATCTACGAATAAATCGCAGTTTAAAGATAGAACTTATTTTTTCTTTAAAACCGTAACAAACTCCTTAATTAGAACATATCTAACTAATTCCGTTTGAGATTTCTATCCAACTAATAGATAGTTTAAATTAGGTTCAGATACTCTAATTTAAATGCCGTAGATATTGAGAGTTTATGGCAGAATTAAAAACTTACTTAAATTCTTTAAACTGACTTCTGGCGCTGATCTGACTTACTCATCTTGACATTGTCAAGCTGAGTTCTTGAATCCTTGGTTCTTGAATCTTCAACTCTTTAATTCTTCAAGTCTTCACTCTTGAAACCTATCTCAGCTTAGAAGTCACTGAGTTATCTAGTACTTACATAGAAAACTCTATATCTGTTTGTACGCTGACTACTCAGCCTAAGCTGACTAGTCAGTCTACAACAGACTTACATAATTCCTAATATTTAACCTATCATCTATACATATCTATGGTTTGTCTCATCAAATCTAACTTTTCTGAACATAGGACTAACAAAACAAAAACAAATGTTTAACTTCCATTTCACTTTTGGCAATACGTGACAATGTGACATGGACAAAATATCAAAATATTTCAGTTTTAAAGAATAAACACAAATCTAAGCATTTTCTTGACAAGTATTAGCACCTAACTATATGTGAATATATAAATACTGTAGAAGAAGGAATAGAGACCTATATATATATATATATATATATATATATATATATATATATAGTTATAAAAACTGTAGCTAGGCTTTACAAGGTTTGCGTGATAAAATGAAGAATAGAGACCAGTTTTGGGATTAAACACCAATCTATACGTGAAAACTTGATTTTAACCTAAAAACCGCGGGTGTCCATCTTTTTTGCATATATATATATATATAGACCACTTTTTTGCAAAATGACTAATTTTAACCTGAATGATCTCTAAAGGTATCGTATATACTAAATTTTAACCTAAAAACTGGTGTCCATCTTTTTTGAATTTTTGCATATAGAGACCACTTTTTAGTCTTAAAATATACCAACACCACGTTGTACGTTTTGTAGTGACAATGTGAGAGGGAGGCTTCATGCAACTCTACAGTCCCCCTAACCAGGGTTAGATTTAAGGTTGTAAACTAACCCCAATATATAGGAAACTAAATTACGCATTAAGCCCTAACATCTTCATTGGCGTTAATCTCTTATAAACCCATTCTTTTAGTTTAATTAAAAATTTATTAGTTCAAGATTCAAGTATCAACATGAAGATTCGGCTCAAGTTTGTAGCAATATGAAGAACACTACCAAAAACAATGCATCCTTACACAAACCACTTTGCTCACGCAATGTTACTTGCATAAAGTATTGAACACAACCAAAACGTACAAAACAAAATATATAATACGAGATAAAGTATTGAACACAACCAAAACTTGTTTTAACAAAACCAATCCTTATAATAATCAAGTATTTGCTACCAATGGCCCTTTGTCATAACGGTACCAATGTGCATGTGATTAAGGTGTCCATCACTTTTAATTTTTAAAGGTTTAGGGTTTAGTTAAGTCATGTTTTGAATAAATATATATGTAGTTTAGGTTAGCGTATGCGTGTTTGTCATTCAATAAAAATTAAACAAATAATTAACTTTATAATATATATTAAACAAATGAATAAATATTAATTGTGGTTTAATCGGCCTTGATAGAGATCGATCGAGGGATTCCTGATAAGAGCTTGAAAAGATGATCCAACGTATATTTAATTTGGGTCTATTTATTAAATGACATACACGAAAAATAACGCCTAAAAATTTGATACATTGTGCATATATAGCTAGCACCGTTTATTCGAAACTTCTACAAGAACAAATTAAAGAAAAAATATGATGATAATTAAGCTAAGGAACACGGACTAGTTATATATATAGTGGCTCACACATTGCGCGCAGTACGTGATAATGATCCAAGCTAGGAAGTCTATCTGCAGATTACTGTCCTTGGTTTTCAGAATGTAAATTGGTGTAATTGGAGGAAATTATACCTGAACTAGAACTCTTGTTCTCCCTACTCATCATAATCAATGGTGCATTAATGTTTGGCACAGTTGATCCTCCGTTGTTGGATCCCATTAATCTGGAATTGATCTCGGAATCCCAGCCTCCAAGGAAACCCAAGAATGTATTTTTTGAATTTAACCACCCAGCTGGTGGTTCGGTAATTACATGAGTAGTTTTGTTGTAATCAAATATAGAAGAGGGATTTGTTGCTGGTATGGATGAGCTGGTAATATTCCCCAAATTATTATAAGTATGATCATCGGTATTTCTCACATGAGTAGTAGTACTATCCAAGTGAAGGTGCTTAAGGAAGTGATAAGTGTTCGAAAATTCTAGAGGATAACAACCTGATGATGATGAAGATGATGATGATTCTTTCACGTTATTATGATGATGTTCCAAATACCCTAATTGTGACTGGTGGAAATTATTGATCCTAGGATCATCAGCTGCTTCAAACAACTGCTTCAGTTTTTCAACATGCTGGTTGTTGTTGTTGTTGTTCTCCAATATTGACCTGTCTCTGCTTGTTCTCTCTATTTCTACTCTTGCTCTACCCTCCTTCACACTCAATTCTGTCACCATTAATGGATAGCTTTCCATCGGTTTTGATATACTAGAGTTCTCGATGATCGGATCATCGTGGAGCTCCAAGTTTTCATCATTCTGATCAGCAGAGGTTACAATCTCTATCACGGATTCGGTTTCACAGGTGGCAGATAAAGGCGATTCGATGTCGTTATTTTCTCCGCTAATTACTGTTAGAGTAGCAGCTGCAGCATGATCATCTGGTTGAAGATTCTCAGTGACTTCATCAATTGCCTTCTTGGACTTGGAGAAAAGCCACTCTATGGTTTTGCTAGCTTTATCAAATCCTAACATATCATTGAGATCAAAAAACTTTCGAGCCGTATGAACAGATAACCTCATTCTTCTGTCTCTAAGCCCTTGCGCTGTATGGATTTTGCTATGTCTGTCTTTCTTTCCAGCACTTCTTTTCCTCCTTACACACTTGAGTTTAGAGTCCAGCCGCTCCGTGGTGGTAGCGGTGGCAGTTTTGAATTTCGAGGGGTGGTTCTGTGTGGCGATGATGGTGGTTCCGGCATCGTGTGTAACCATGTCATCAAGGAAAGGCGGAGGGAACGGCAAGAACAAAGGTGGATGTGGATCTTGTTGGGTTAAATTGAGGTTTTCATGATCGATTATTAACTTGTCAGAAGAAGTAAGACATGACAAGTTTTCGTTGGTTCTTGAGGGAAACATATAATCCATAGCGACGAAATTAGAGAGATGCGTGGTTTTTAATTTGTGCATAAATTAAGATCGAGGCTGAAATAGAGTAAGAACTAAGAAGGAGAAGGCCGGATAGGTTGTTAGTTATTGCATGAAATTGATAGAAAGAAAGGAAGATGGTCCAATTAATTGATAAAAGTAATACTCGGTGGGCTACCTACATTTCCTATATAACCACAAATTTATATAATTAGCCCTTGAACTACTGAGAAGATGCTGGTTTAGTACTTTAGTTAGTCTATTGGTGATTTTATTAGCAGTTAGTTATCTATTTAACTACCAAATTCAGACAGAATTTCACTTTCTCTTCAAAAGAAGTTTTTTCCTCTCTTAATTAAGGTTTCTTATTTCAGATGTACGAGATATATATATCTTCTACGTACGCATATATATTCAGAAATAAAATCGAACTTTTATAGTACTAATTAATTAATGTACTTCTACAAATGCATATGCTTCATAATTTGTTTTACTAGCTTGTGATAATGAAGCTCGATCCTTAATATAATTTTAACACCTCCAGTTCACATTTTCGGAATAATAATTTAATTATCAAAAAAAAATTGTTATATAAATATTATATTTCTTTATTCACATGTACTTACTAAAGCTATCGATAACACATTACAAGAAATAATACTTTTAGCGGCGACAAAAGTCGTCGCAAAAGGTCAAAATTTCTCCTCATAAGGGTTTTTGCGGCGACATGTCACCGCAAATAAGTCGCCGCAACAAACTCGCGCCAAAAAATTATTTGCAACGACAAGATTAAGTTTTAGCGGCGACACACAACGAAACAACAATTTGCCACGTGTCCACTATTTGCAGCGACATATTTAGTTTTTGCGGCGAGGTATATTATATTATTTACAAATAAAGAATAATATATTTAATACTTTTTGCGGCGACGGATATTATTTAATTCTTTTAAAATTAATAATATATTAAATTCTTTTTGCGGTGACAAATAAACTTTTTGCGGCGACATGTATTATATTATTTTTAAATAAAAATTAATATACAAATTGCACTGTGTCGCCGCTAATGGTCTTTTGCGGCGACATGTCGCCACAAATAGCTATAAATTTTCCAACAGCAACTTGCTGTAATTTGTTATTTCACCCGATATTTCCGGGTTAATAATCAGAAACCTGCTACATTCCCATACAAAAAGCAACAAAAATAAAACAATACACCATATGAAACAAGGTCAAATAGCTACTTGATACAAAACAAACGATAGTTTCAATGTCAACATAAATGTTTTAAAAGAAATGACATGTTTGTTAACAAGCTAATTATCACTGTCTTCATCGTTAGACTCTTCATCACGAGCCAAATTGGTGTTAAGTTGATTCTGATTTTGAGTGGAAGAGGGAAGATTGACACTAATACCTGCCTGGACTAAAGCTTGATAGATTGTCTGTGTATTACTCTTTTGAACACGTAGCTGATTTTGAAGTTGGGAACGTTGAGACTCAAACATTTCATCTACCTCAGCCTGTGTATACAATCATCCGGTGGCACGTAATTGTGCGCTCGATCGTGCCGTGGATGAAGATGAAGAACTTAACGTTCTACCTACTCCACGAACATGTCAACGGCGTTCACCCAACACCGACCGCGGGATATCTTCTTCGCTCGACAGATTCTGGCTCCCAACTTGAGCTTCCCTCAAAAAGACCATACGGCGCTGTGTAATTATAAGACAAAAATGATTGGTATCAGATAAATATATATATATATATATATATATATATATATATATATGTTAAGTATATAAAACATAAACAATTACTTACATGGTTTTCAGCAAGAACTAAATAAACGGTGAAAAGGGGGTTGTGCCCTCTTGCAAGTCTTAGGGGCATAGCCCACGCCCCTATGTACTTTAGCAAGAGAATTTGCATAAAAGTCTACAATAGGGATGTGATTAAAGTCCAATTAAATCTATAATGATAGATATGATACTCAATTCCCTTTATTACAGGATCAATTAGAACCCGAATTTAATACGAAAAGCTCATACTTTTTGAAGCATAAGTTTAATCATCCCAAGGTGTATACTTTGAGCTGCAAGATGATGATGTTGAAGTTTATTTTCTTAATATATAGTTCATTTAAAATATACAAATGCATGTGCGTGACTAAATTAAAGAACTATATGAATATGGAGTTACTTTAGTCCCTTCAAAAGTTTGGGCTTGAGTTTAATATAAAATGCCAATTCAACTAGCATCATCAAGATTTATATATATATATATATATATATATATATATATATATATATATATATATATATATATATATATAACAAGCTGGTAATTTGTGTTAAGTTTAAGTTATTGGGTCCGTATCGATCCTATTTTCATCTATTTATTTTTATGTCGGATTTGAGTGGTGCCATTTTTCTTATACTTGGTTTTGTGTGACTCATTTTGGTCAAATATGCATTTAATAAAAAATTTAATTAGGAACGAAATTTGTGTCATATTTATATTTGTTTTTAGTGGTATCTTTTGAAACCTTTATAAGTCTTCCAGTCAATAAGAGCCCCTAGATAATTAATGATATATATATGTGTATGATTTGAACATAAGTTATATATATTTCCATACGTGTGGTTTAAAGATGCCATATATGTTTGGCATTGATTGGGGTAGAGTTAAGAGGGCATTAAGTTAGAAGACACTGGATGCACCAACTCTAGAGGTGGTCGATCCAGCTAAATGAAGGACGGTTATTAAATCCCATTCAAAGTCACCATTAACTAGCATTAGTGTTCCATCTTTTATTTGCATTGTGGGACAAAGTCTGAAATTAGCCTTTGACCGGATGGTCAAGGCAATGATTAATGTCAATTTTTTTAACTGCAGCTAGCAGAAATTTCAATAACAATAAAAACTATCTAGCAAGGAGCTAGATTAATACAAACAAAAACAAAGGAATATATAAAGTTACAACGATCTAATCTTTTCTTCACCTTTCCTCTACAACTAATCCAAAAAAATGACATGCCTTGAATTTGGGAAATTAGCCGAGGTACCGATTCTTTCTTACCTTCATGTACAATTTCATTCCTGCATCTTCACACTTGCCAGCAAAGAGCGTATATGATAGAATTAAAAACCATCAATTTTTGACCCTTTAAAGTCCAACAAAACACCCCGATTTAATAATCCTTCTATCGAGTTTACAAGATGCTCGTATGAAACATCTCCGAAATAAATCGACTTATGAGCGAGCTAAACTACTCAATATATAAGAAAGAGGTAGCTCCATGACCACCATGAATTTCTTTTGTTCTAGTAGTAAGCGTCTTGATCCTAACATATGTAAAAAATATTGGGGGAGAAGTTAGATGGGTCATTGCCATTAAAACCAAGTACAAAAATATAACCGTTAAATATGACTTGAAAGATTGGTCTGAAACATGGAATCAAAGAAAAATGGAGCTCGACGTGGACATGAAGCCCACGTCGTGGGGCACTCGAGGGTGCTCGGCGTGGGGCATAAGGATTTTGCCTGATTTTTTTTGGTCTTTGGTGCGGCGGGAGAATCTCTGTTTATGCTAATTATTTATTCCTAATTGAGAATTAGGGCAACACTAGGTTTTCATGTTTGGTTATAAATAGAGGGGCTAGGTTCAGTTATATGTACACATCAAAACACTCTCAGTTAATAAAGAAGTCTTTGTTCCTGCCTATAGACGTAGGTCGTGACCCCGACGACCGAACCACGTTATATCTTGTGTTTTTGTATTTATTGTTATCCGCATATTCTAACACCTGTTTTAGGTGTCACGATCCTAACAATAACAAAAACAAGTGTAGTTAATTTGGACCATTTATATAATTAATAGATCGTATTAGCTAGAACTAGGGATTTAGAGTAGTACGTTTGTTATGTAAATTCATTTTGTACATTGTAAGTTTATTTGGTCAATACAATATACAGAGCATAATCTAGTATCAAAAGAATATAAAGTTACATATGAATGTTTAAACGGTATTTGCATCTTCGTCTTCGCAACACTTACTAGCTCACATGGGCATATCTCTTTTTTTTTCGCTTATCTTGATTGCCTGCCAACAATTTGCATAATCAACTTTAAACTCTTGTAGATATTTAGGGTAGTTTAATTAATTTCCAAATGTATCAACTCATTACACTTGAAGCATTGTGTTTTTGCTTTTGTTGCTTTGCATTCTTGCCATTTGACTTGTGTTGTTGCTGCTCGGTCTAAATTATCTTCTTAGTTGTTTTAAGCATCTCCTGCAACTCGGATATGGATATCTGATCTCTCTATGCATGTTCGATCATATTGTAGTTGATTACAAACCATGTGTAGTCTTTAGACGGTATATATATATATATATATATATATAGTGAAAAGTTCATTTGAGAACCGTTCTTATTACGAGAACCGCGAGAACCAATCCTAGCCGTCCAATTCTCCCTCCTTCAATTGGATTGCCCACCCATGAATTCCTTACATGCACCCTGCCACACTCAATCTCCCCACGCTTTTCATCCATGAATTCCATTATCCAAAATCAACGGCTAAGATTGGTTCTTGCGGTTCTCGCAATAAAAACGGTTCTCAAATGAACCTTCCCCTATATATATATATATATATATATATATATATATATATGGGAGGGTTCAAACGAGAACTGCGAGAACCAATCTTGGCTGTTCATTTTGGATAATGGAATTCATGGATGAAGAGCGTGGGGTGATTGAGTGTGACAGGGTGCATGTAAGGAATTCATGGGTGGGCAATCCAATTGAATGAGGGGGAATTAGACGACTAAGATTGGTTCTCGCGGTTCTCGTACGAAAAACAGTTCTCGTTTGAACTTTTGCCTATATATGTGTATATATATATATATATATATATATGTGTGTGTGTGTGTGGATTATGGAGTATCATATTTGTCCTAACTGTACAACATTCCAATTTGGAAAATTGGATCTCAAATATCCATTCTATTTGTTCTTGTAGTAAATGAAGATGTTAGTGTAATATCTCTCTACCTTGGAGACTTGTATCTCCTTGATTGATTAATAAAAGGCCTTGCTTTCCTTTTTTTTAAACTACTATGTGATTGTATACGTAAGCCTCTTAAGGTGGTCAATGTGTCCATTCATTTTTATGAGTACTCAGCCAGAAACCTTAATATATCTTGAATGCATTTAGAACCCTCGTAGTATAATATATGTCCCTATATGGCTCTAAGTGTGCCTATGCCTTTAAAATTTTCTAAAGCTAGCAGATCATGTCATATGTAGCAAAAAGGTTGCCAAGATGACGGAAACAGTAAGTGTTGAATGATTTGCGCCCAAGATTTCGATCATAATTAAGAATTTAAGAAACATGGATTACTTATGTTTATTGACAATTAATATTGATGGCTCAGATCTAGCTTATCTAACTAGTGCCATTACTTACTCATAGCTAAGATACTCTGATTCTACTAATCATGCTTACGACTTTTACGAGTACTCTTGGCCATAGCTGCACAGATTATCAAGAGGCGAAGACAGAGGGGGGTTGAAGGGTGTCTGACCCCCTAATTAGCCTAATGTCCTTGAATATTATAAAACAAATCGAACAAGTTTTTATTACGTGTATCCCCAAATTAAATTAAAAACCCAATATAACACCAAAATAAACATTAAGGCTGAAGCAACATTATGCTTTTAAGGGTTTGAAGGTTTTCTTATTTTATATACTTTTCTCGTGAGAGTTTTTCATGAAATTTTACTTTGCTTCCAATTCTGGTATTTTATTCTTTGTCTTGCAATTCTATCTTTGCATCGTATTATTTACATGTAAATGTTGTTTTCGATTATATCAAAACCAAACCATCAAAAAATTTGAAAACTAGAAAAAATGGGAATAACCTATATATTTTACTATCTAGTTTATAATATTGCATTATAAAATTTAATATAATAAAGAACCTTTTGTTATAGGAATCGTGAGTCAAGAGTTTGTAGTGAACAATTATTTTTGTTATTAAATTATTGAATCACAAATCATGATGAGTTAACGCCATCGAATTAAGTCATTATTATTTTAATTTTTATGATCCGAAATATTGTTTTATTTAATATTTGTTAAAACATGTTAATTAATGACAAAACGATGATTTTAAGTATTATTTTAACACGTAATTTCTTGTCTTTAGACAAACTTTCATTATTTATTTATCTTACAAAATAATCAAACTTTTTACGTCATTCGTATATTCTAGGTATTATTGTATATAAGCCTCCCATATTTAGAAATCCTAGCTCCGCCCATAAGCTTATCTACTTGGTACAGTAAGAGTCTTGGATAGTCTGGGTAATTTTTATTTTTTTTGTTCATTTAGGAGATAAAATCAGAATGTAACTTGTTATAAACTAACAATTTGGGAACAATACGAAGTATGCATGTTGTAAACATCAACTTTTAATACAAAAATGATGGTTGTTTAATGCATTACATTTTATATGCACAATCTGTAAATGAAAAATTAGCATTTACTATGTTAAGATCTAATACAAGGGCAAACCGTATGAAAATGTATTAAATTTTAATTTAGATATCCAACTTTATTTTTTTTAAACAATACAATAAACTTTTTAAAACTTACAATTGTACACAATTATTAACCTAGACTACAGGTATCCCGTTTTGTCTCAAATTAATCTACTATCTAATTATTCTATCCTTCATAAACTTCATGTTGATGTTCTTCATCTTCAATAATTCTATGAAAGAAACCCATAAGAAAAACAAAAATACCGGAAATAATTGTTAACAAAATCACAAATTTGAACCATTAAACGTAGTTAATCCATTAAGAAAACCTAAAATACCGAAACCAAAAACCAACTTGAAGATGAACACAGATTCGACCAAACTCGCTGGACCATTCAGAAACAAAACCAAAAACCAACTTAAAGATTTCAATGACCACAGATCTTGAGATGAAGAACAATGAAAATCTAAAACCAAAAACCACAATACGATAAAGAGATGAAGATGAACATATACCAGATCTGAAAATGAAGGCAATGGCGAAGGTGCTGATTTGAACCAAGAAGACAGTGATAGACTGAAAGTGGCGGAGTTGGTGATGGATTGAAAGCGCCTTGGAGGCCCTCAAAATTGTAGATGTGATCACATTTCTTGATTCCAAATCTTCTTTGAATCATCTATTGTAAATATGAAACAAGATGTCACATAACTCTTTATAATTATTTGTAAAATTTAATTTTTTAATGGATTTAAATCTCTAGATTCCGATTCTTTAAACTTTACTTGCTTGCAGCTTTATGTAAAATGGATTTAAATCTTCATGTAGATGTTTTTTTCTTAATAAAATCATTAAAAACTAAGAATATTAATATAAAAGCGGAAACTGGTTGACACAAAGAGCTGACATGTAATAAGAGGTCACTTGTATACAATGGAAGACTTTATAAAGTTTCTTGTATTATTTTAAAAAATAAAACTAATTATATGCAATAATATATAAACCAAACTTTATTGCATTTTCACCCTGGATAAAATTTACCTTTTATTAGTGGGTCAAAATTTTATAGTTGTTTGTTAAATGCTATGACAAAACAAAATTTTACCGTTAAGCTAAAATGCAAGGTGATATAAGAAAAACAAAATTAATAGTTTAGGCCCAGCAGGATGACTTTTTGAGTTTTTTGAAACCCATTAAAGCCCAATTACAATATCTCTTTGAAGCAAGAAACTTTTTTTAAGTTTCCTACTTTTGAACTTACAACCTAGAAATTATAGTTTTTTTTATTAAACTTAATACAATGTTCATATAGAGTGAAGAATAAAAGAATTACGTCAAAAAAATTCAGTAACCACAGTAGGGCGAAAATGATTTTATTTATTAATTAATTTTTTATCTTGAAAAGCATTTTATTTTTCAAATTATAGTTGATTACCTTGAGATGCAAATGTTAATAGTATTTTTTAAGCTGTTAAGGTAAGATTGTGTCATTAAATTTTTTAAAGTTTGACAACGTACAGTAACTCCAAACAAAAACACAACCTTTTTGTTAGAGATTTAATTAATCGCAGATTGCAAGTTTAATTTTATTTTTTTTAATAATTTTTTTCTCTGTTTCATTCTGCCGTTTCCAATTCCAAAAAGGAGATGAATAGATTTTTTATTTTTTATTTTTTGTGAACATCTAAATACACACCTATTTACTTTTACATCCATATTTTGCAAACTTCAATACCGCTAGGGAGATTTTGGGCTCTTTTATTTGTTTTAGCTGGCTTTTTTTCCTAATGGGCTATACACATACACTGATAGACATATAAAGCCCATGCATAAAAAATAACGGGCTATTAAATTTTTTAGACCTGATAGTGAGCGCTGGGCAAGTAGAGGTGGCGTGAAAAATCTAGTGTTGAAGACAACAAATTACCATTATTAACTCTTGCTTTTTTTAGTTAATTACAAATTTGGTAGTATGGTTTGCTAGAAATTATGATTTGATCCCTGGATTTAAAAACTTACGAGTTTGGTTCCTATTTACCCAAATTTATTACGAGTTTGATTCAAAAACAATTACAATGACCATTTTGTCCTTCTTCTTTTATCCTTGTGGTTTTTAGCTAATTTTAGTTTTAGTCTCTCAATTATTTTAATCATAGTTACTAATTAAATTATCATTTTATTACTAATAATAATAATAATTATTATTATTATTATTATTATTATTTTATTAGCCATTATTATTACAACTAAATTAACCATAATTAAAATATTTTATTACTATTTAACAATTATTATTTGTATTATTAATTTTATCTTATTAACCATTATTATTACTTATTTAACCAACATTTTTTACAGCAAACTCACACACTCCCTAATTATATACCTTTATTTAAAGCGAGACTTGAACCCTCAACTTTAAGGAGGGATGAACACTTTAGTCACATGGCCACATTGATACTGCAAGGCAAAAAATTATATTTAGCCATATTTACTTATTCAATAGACCATTTATTGTTACAACTAAATTAACCATTAGTATTACAATTAAATTAACTCAAATTATCATGGTTGATTCTCTCTACTCCTTCTCAAATTCATTCATATTATATTATAATCAAGTTTGACAATTTATATATAAAAAAATTTGACCGATCAAGATCAAATCTTAAAACTAACTTAAACTGCAAACCGGAATATGCAAAACTATGAACTACAACTTGATTGCAGTCTTAGAAAAAATTTGAGAGAGAACGGAGAGAATTAACCATGATATGTTTAATCTGAGTTAATTTAGTTGTAATAATAATGGTTGATGGTTAATTAAGTATAAATTGTAATAACTAATAATGGTTAAGTAAGTAAATATGATTAAATATAATTAGTAGTAAGATGTTAATTAAATAAGTAATAATGATGGTTAATTAAATAAAGGGTTTAGTTTACTAACATGTATGCAGGTTGTCATGTTTTACTATTTTGTGTATCGATAAAAAAGTAAAAAATAACTAATAATGGTTAATTTGTTGCTATTATGTTTTTTGGTTACATAAAAAGGTAAAAAAATTACAAGTTTAATACATACAATTGAAAGTTTAATACACACAATAACGATAAATTAAAAGTTCGATGCACATAATAGAAATTTACGAAAAATTTACGAAAATGTCACTTCGTCCAAATTTTTAAAATTTAATCTGGATCATTGATGACATTAAATCAAATGCTAAAATTAGTCACTTAGGACTATGAATTAATTATGAATTATATAGAACATTTTTCAATCATTTTATTTAGGCGTGACATATTACATATTGTCGTTATATATGATTACATAGTTTTTGTTACCGACTTCTTTCGACAAATTAACATTGAAAATTACTTGTTTTTATCTTATTATCTAGCTAGCAAGCCCATCTCGATCGTTACATCCACAAGCCTCAAACGTACGTACATCATGATATTCTATAACAGCATTATTAATTACTTATTTATTGTTTACAAAGATAATTAAAGAGCGTAATACGTACACACGTACTAGCTTATATTTCAATATACGTATTGCTTTATTAGTATACTAGCTTAATAATATATATTCCGTACTAGAAATTGTTGATGTAAATTTAAATTGAATTCAGTTTTAACTTTAATTTTATTCAAAATTATTAAAGATAATTTCGTATATTACATTTTTAAATATTAAAATATTGTATTTGTTTAACTTAATTTATAAATATCATATTTACTATATATAAACTATTTCTAAATATAATATGTAATCAAATTATTAGTTTTATTATTTTAAACTTTATAATCATTTTAACTTCTCTAACCTTATTGGCCCTAATTGTAACAACAGTAATCGATAGCTTATATAAGAAATATAATTACGTCTTTTTGTATTATAATACCATGTTTCCGTCGTCATGTCTGCCCTTTCATCTCATCGACGTTTCAACCACTAATTCGGGTGTTGACGCTATGTGTCATTATTTTTTAAAATTTTCTTTTTTCTTCTTGTTTTATAATTATTTCATATCTCTTATTTTTTTAAACCAACTTGTGTATCATAAAGAAATTTAATCAAATACAAGGGATATATGACTACTATAAACATTATCCCAAAAATCATTTAAGTTGCATAATTGATAAACCCCAAAATATCATAAGAATTCAGAAATAAATCTATTATTTATTGTTAGTCCAATATAATCAAACTCGTTCAGGCCAATTCAATCTTACAGTTTTAATATCTGTGAATCCGTTATCTTTTAAACTTGCACAAAAATCTGTATAAAATTGTGATGGCTAGCTCAGTAAGAGATCGAGCTTGAACATGTTGCATGTGACGATATATATATATATATATATATATATATATATATATATATATATATATATGGTGCTTGTTTGGATATCAGTTTATACCAAACTAACCATCGAGATGTTTGGTTCGTATAATTTTTTTTAATACAATTGAAATCCATGAAGAAATTAGAATTTGAATCTAATCTCTTGTCAATTGGGTTTAGTTTTGTAATTAGGAATTGAAATTTGAATGTCGCTTCACCACCTCACAACCACCTAGGAGTATTGATCGGGTCAATTTAATAAGGTATTAAATTTATTCCCGGTAACAGAACAGAGTAAGGTTTAGATTATTTGCGTATCAGGCGAAACTAAACCGAATATTTTTCTACCTGTCACCCGAACCGAATAATATAGTTATAAATGGAGTGACCCAAACAACCCTAACCGATTAACACACACTTGAATCAGATCGGTCGGGGTTATTCAGGTTTAGTTGTAACCACTACCCTATAAACTCGGAATCCATTTTCTGAAAGACAAACCCGAATCCAATTGACCCGAACCAAAAGTTTAATTGGTCCAAGTTTCGGATGAAGTTTTTTTTAATCCAATTAACCTCAAACTTGATTGGGAAGGAGAAGATGAACAGATAAATGAGAGATCTGCTGGTTGAAATGAATCTGCATTCCTTAGGAGTGGGATAGAATCTAAATTCTCTCAAATGTAGAAAAATTTAGATGCAAAGGATTCTAATTTTATTCTGTAAAATGTGATTTTAATGAACCAAACGTCGTAAGTGATTCCACGTATCTCTTCGTGACGCTACTTAGACCAATAAAACTACAAATCCCATATTTCTTTTTTAATATGATTTTTCATCAAAATACTGTTACCGAATAATTATTCTAATTATGTTCTTAAAATATAATAAGTTTATATATCCAGAAATAGTATGTTACTTAAATATATTTGTATTTACAATACACTAATATAATTTAAACTTAGCTATGTTACACATACAAATATGATCTAACTTAAATGAATAAATATTTAAATTGAAACATTATTTGCAATGCCAATCTAAGGACGATTTTGAATAAAATAATCACCGACCAACTTGTTTAAAAAATATATGGCCCAACTCTCAAAATTTGACAAATTTCTTGATGTTTGATGACATACGAACAACACCTTGCATTTTGGACGCATTTGAAATTTTTTCAAGAATACGTAAAATTATACATGGAGAAATTTGTTTTAAAGTCATTTTTATTACGATTACCGTTTGTAATTACTATTAAAGCTTATTATATGGGTACTTTGGTTTTTTATATATTTTTTCAACTGTAAGTTACGTATGGGTAAGTCGTTATTAAAGAACGATACTTGATTTTTCCAAAAAAACCCTCATTAATAAGCCGTTTTATTGGTTATTGATTTATTTTAATCATGATTCAGGATTGATTCTCGTGTTACTCACAATAAAAATGGTTATTAGGTTATTGTATTTTTCAATGTATAATATAATACGGAAAAATAAAGTTATTTTGAGATCCCTCGACTATTTATATGTTACGAAGCATGGAAATAAAAGGCCATACAATATCTATACTTTACGATTTTAATCTACAGGTCATCCTGTGTTAATTTCTTTGATCATGCCCATTTGATTTGATTAGGAATGACAATTAATAGTCTAAAAGGCTGTTTGTTTGCTGCTTAATGGAACCATTAAGCGCTACATGCTGAATCATTCAGCATTGAATGTTGAATCATTCAGCATTCAACGTGTTTGATTGCTGCCTCTGAATGAAGACTGTGCTGAATGATTCAGCATAATACTGCTGAATCATTCTACCTTAAAGTGCATTTTGAATCATTAAGCATCAAGTATTTTACCCTAATACTCCTTCTTTTACACGTTGCCTTGTTAAACAATCATATCTTGTATTATAGTATATCACTATTAAGGCTAAATTGATAATTTGCATCATTCAGATTGTTCATTCAGAACCTTTATCAAACAGCATGTCATATTCAGAGACAGATTCATTCAGAGCCTCTGATTTATTCAAATCACATAATCATTCAGTATTTAATTATTCTATTTTAACAAACAGCGTATAAATATTACATCATGCCCATACTAAAAATACAAATTGTAATATAAAATTTCAGAGTTGTCAACTACCTACCTTACTTTCTCGCTTTCTCTTTACTACTGTGAAAACAATAGTCTATAGAACGATCTTTATGATCATGAAATACAAAATTTTAAAGACAAAGTTTAATTTTCGGCTTAATTAATTATCATCAAGTATTAAACACCCATAATTCAATATGTAATGAACTATATTTTATACATAATTTTAAGGGCAAATTGCATAAAATACAATGAGTTTTGTCTTGGTTACCGTTGTATACAACCAACTTTAAAATTATAAAAATAATACAATTAACTTTCATAATTCTCTTATTTTAAGCAAAAAACTTTTTTCATGTGTCTGTTGTTTAGTTACTATTATATACAATGAACTTTGTTATAGCTTCCATAGTAAACAACAAATTGCATACAATGTGAGAATTATGAAAGTTGATTGTATTACTTTTAAGAACATAAAGTTGATTGTATATAATGATAACTAAGACAAAGTTTATTATATTTTAATGCAATTTGTCCTAATTTTAATTATAAAAAATAGAAACAAAAAACGTGTTAAATATATATATAACTTTGATTAGATGTCCGTGTGAAGCACAGACTTGTTTAAGAATATTATAAATATTAAACGTTAATATAAATGTATTAAATAATTATAAAAAAACGAAAGATATGATAACAGACGACAACAACATCTAGACTAGCGGTTGAATCGTGGACACGGGGTTGAGGGCATCCATAAAGGAAGAAACATGATATTCTGATACAAAGATAGATGATTTTATTTCTTGTACAAGATATCAATTATTATTATTACAATTAGGGCAACAATATCAAATATTTATTGGTTATAACTAAAAATAATTTAAAATTCGTTAAATTTGATATTTTGAAATGTTATAAAATGTTAATATGATAAATATAAATTAGGTTTGACAAATATTATATTTTAAAATTTAAGTTCATATATGAAAAATCTATAATAATTTGATTCAATTTTTAATTTAGAAAAATCAAAATCAAACTTTTAATTTTGTTTAAACTAGCGAACAAGAATAAGTAATAAAATATATTTTATTAGATAAAATGTCATGAAAATTTGATAAATTTAAGAGTTAATTATAAAAACGGTCTCTGTGGTTGTTACTGATTTTTATTATTAGTCATTTAACTGCAAAAATTACGAAAATAGTCATTGTGGTTGTCACTTTATTTTACTTTTGATCTTTTACACTAACCGGTGTTAACTTTGACCGTTAGTTAAAGGGTATTTTTATCTTTTTTTCATTTTGTCCTTGTAACCAAACATCATCTAACCTACTTCTACCCTTTTGTTAAAATGGATAATTGACTAATCTTTTGCAAAACTAACATATAATTTTTTAATTAATGATGTTAAACAATACTTGTATACAAATTAATTACTAATTCTCTTTTTTAAAATGTATTTTTAATTATTATTTTTTAGTGTTCTTGATATTCTTGGTGCCCATCTTCATAGTATTCTCTTACGGTTCATGTTTATATAGTTTACCAAAAACACAACTTGAATATGGACATTCATGTGTTGAACAAAAACTCAATTCAACATCCCCATACAAGTGTTCAACACCCAAATATGGTAAACATACAAAATCAGAAGTAAGAACTCGATTCAACACCTAGTAAAAACCCTAAATCGGAAACAAACACACAATCGTATGAACAAGATCTGAAACCCTAAAAAACCCTAAATTGGTAAATGAAAAAACCCAATGTATCTCGATTACAAATGTCACTCAAAGACCATAAGGAGAAGAACAATGAAGAGAGAGAAACAGAGAAAGGGATGATGATACCGACGATGGTGGTGGTTATACAAGTCTGCCAGCGGCAAGTAAGTCACCATTACCTACTGCAATACACACCTACCTTGCAAAAAATGTCACCGCATATGAAAGTTGATGATGCTGGCAGTGCTTAGATCGATGAAGACTCCGGTTTAGATGTGAGGCAAGGTCGATGAAGACTCCGGGTTTTGATGCGATTACCCAAAATCGATGATGGCGGTTGTGCTTAGATCTGAAACTGATGATGGATCTGAAACCTCCACGCATGAAACCCGATGATGACGGTGGTGGTTACGACAATAACTATGGTGCTTAGATCTGAAAACGACGATGGTGTTGGTACTTAGATTTGAAACTGATGATGGTGCCTGTGGTTATGGGGTAGCGGGAGCTTTCCAGCGAACATGGCGAGGGGAGGGTGATGGTGTGTCCAGCGACGGTTAGAGTATGAGAGATAGAGAGAGAGAGAGACGCGGAGAGAGAGAGAGATGTTTAGTTTTAAAAAATGTGTAGAGAGAGCGTAGGGATAGAGTGAGATGATGTATTTGTTTAAAAAGACCAAGAGAGAATCTCTAAAAATTATATTTGAAAGCAAACATAACATGTAAGAGTTGTTTAGTTACAAAGACAAAATGAAATAAAAGACAAAAATATCATTTGACTAACGGTCAAAGTTAATATCAGTTTGTGTAAAAGACCAAAAGTAAAACAAAACGACAACCACAGTGACTATTTTCGTAATTTTTGAAATTAAATAACTAAAAGTAAAAATAATTAACAACCACAGGAACCATTTTTATAATTAACTCTAAATTTAATACAATATTTGTTTTTTATTTATATCGAAAAATAATAATTAGATATATTTATTTTATTTTTTCGGACTTATGTTTACAAACTATGAGAACGCAAACACTGCAAAACTTAAATAAAATATAAAAAATAAAAATACAGCTCGATATTAAATACGTCGCCCCATAATTTTCAGCCAATTGCCAGACCCGCATATTTACACTTACCACCCACCCTCTCGACTCTCTTCCCCCTCACACACACACACACACACACACACACACACACACACAGTCACCACCATGCTCCTTATTATACTCCTTACATTAACTCACATCTGCCACTCCACCACCATTAACTCCGGCAACAACCATCATCACTTCCTCAAGCTCCCTCTCCTTCATATTAATCCTCTCCGATCTCCTTTCAAAGCCTTCTCCTCCGATACCGCTCGTCTCTCCGTCCTCCTCTCCTCCCTCCACCGTAAACCTAACCTCCCTGTCACATCCGGCGCCTACGCCGGTGCCGGTCAGTACTTCGTCACCCTCCACCTCGGCACCCCACCCCAACCCCTCCTTCTCGTCGCTGACACCGGTTCCGATCTCGTCTGGGTAACCTGTTCCGCCTGCAAGAATGACTGCTCCGCTACCCGTCCACCGCGTTCCGCCTTCCTCGCCCGCCATTCCTCCTCCTACTGCCTCCACCATTGTTTCGACCGGTCGTGTCGACTCGTCCCTCACCCACGCCCCTCCGTCGCGTGTAACCACACGCGCCTTCATTCTCCTTGTCGCTACGAGTATTCCTACGCCGATGGGTCTATAACCAACGGGTTTTTCGCCAAGGAGACGACGTCGTTTAATTCCAGCACCGGGCAATTACTACAGCACGACGGTTTCGGATTCGGATGTGGGTTTAAGATTTCCGGCCCCAGTGTTTCGGGTCCAAGTTTTAATGGGGCCCAAGGTGTAATGGGCTTGGGCCGCGGGTCAATCTCGTTTGTTACCCAACTCGGCCGCCGGTTCGGTAACAAGTTTTCATACTGTCTCAAGGACTACACAATCTCTCCGCCGCCGACGAGCTACCTTTTGATCGGTGCGGTTGCCGGAAATCCAAGAATGCGGTATACTCCATTGCAAACAAACCCATTATCCTCCACATTTTACTACATTGGGATAAAAAATGTTTACGTTGATAATGTGAAATTACGACTAAGTCCTTCGGTTTGGGGTATTGACAAACTGGGAAACGGCGGAACCATCATTGACTCAGGCACCACCCTCACCTTCTTACCCCCCATTGTATACCGCCATGTTCTAGCGGCATTCAGGCGGCGCGTGAAACTACCAACCCCGGCGGATTCGCCCCCGAACTTCGATCTTTGTTTCAACGTATCAGACAATCGGAGTCCGAGCTTGCCTAAATTGAGTTTTAAACTTATCGGAAATTCTCTGTTTTCGCCGCCGGTAGAGAATTACTTCATCGATACGGCGGAGGACGTAAAATGTCTAGCATTGCAGCCGGTGATCACGCCAGGTGGGTTTTCCGTGATCGGGAACCTAATGCAACAAGGGTTTTTGTTCGAATTCGATATCGGAAGATCACAACTTGGGTTTTCCAGAACAGGGTGCTCTGAAACTTGATTCAGGCGAGCGATGATGATCTACACGTCAGACCACCTGGGATTTTGTGTAGTAATATATAAATCTTTATGATAATATTTTTTTAATTGTTTAATTGGGTTGTTCGAAATTGTTAATTAATGATAAAATCTGTGGAGTGAGGGGAGCGAGCATGTGATGTATTTTTGTCCTTATAAATTCAACACAAAACAACTCAAGAAAATGAGAGATAATTTAAGCTGCTTTTTGGCTGTTGTCGGCTTTCTCCCTGGACCTTTCACGTGACCCTATCATTATTATTATTTATTTCAAACTTTTCATCCATTTTAATTAATTAATTAATTAATTATCATAACAAACAAACAAACAAATGATAATATGATATGATACCATATTCTTATTTATATATAAAAAAGAAATTTGTTAACATTATGCTGATTTGAGCCCTGTGCAAAAAGGGGAATCGCTTGAACAAAGATTTCTAATCATTGTTACAAGTCTAAGATAAGGATCTAGAATGAAATGAATAGTAATCGAAATCAGATATTTAACTATACATGTTTTATTATAGTGGTCAGGTGACAAGGTCGACGACATGTATGCGACCAAGCATTCAGGCAATCAGGACTCCAAGTCGGCAAAGGCCCTGTAGCACAAAGCCAAGTGAGCAAATGTTTGTATCCGGGGATGGATGGCAGGTACATGCATGAATGACATACAGTCGATAGTAACCTTAAAATGTGTCACATCTTTCGGTATATATATAAGTTGATTTCTAATTTTCCCTTTTAAATTTCTTAGGTTGCTTTGTCGATCGTCATATTAACATATATATGTGGGCAATATTGGCAAATGATCGATGTTTGTTCTTTCAAGTGAAGCAACATCGATCTTACTTTATTTCCATATATATTGCTGTTTGTTAGTTCTCATGAGTTGATATTCCACAAATATCAGAGGATTCTTGCACAAGTTTGCTATGAAATCTGGCTTTCAGAAATGATCATAGAGACTAACGTAAATAAAACGTCTATTTCAAACATCTCTAGTTTAGATATAATAAGTTAAAATAATGCATTAAACACATTAATATATTTATAGCCTCTTATCAGGCGCCTGTTTTACTGTTCATAAATAAGTTTTTCTAAAATACACCGTCTAATAATATATATCGAATATCACAACATTTTACCCGTGGTTTAGTGTGACGGAGATGGTTAAAGTCATTGGTCTTTATCCTCAAGGTATAGCGTTCGAATCCATCATTCAGTTTTTTAATAATATTGGGTGTTACTTTTATTTCTTTAAAATTACTATACATATTTATTATAAATGAAAAAAGTGTACTAACGAGATTTAGCTATATGTTCTGAAGATATTTTACATATACGAGATATAGGCCTAAGATAGTTGGTGAGAAACATTATGAACTGTATGTCAATACCCATAACAATGACATAAGTTAGCTCATTTATTTTTGTCAGATTAATAAAGTTCCTATGACTTAAATTATACAAAAATTGGTTATTTTTCGGTTAGTGTTACTAACTTAGTTCTGCTGCGAAGCACGGACACACACCTCTCATTGTGGTCTATTTATAAAGACATATTTGATAATACCTTGTAGAATAAAGATGAAGAAACAACTCAAACATATAGATGATGGTGTTTCCTAGAACTAATCCAAGTAAAAGAAGAGCAATAGAGGTTGAACATTCACCTTAGCTAGTAAGGCTCTTTTTCAACAAAAGAAGCGTGCGTTAGCCTCAAAACGAAGCAAAGCCACCCGCAACGATGAGTCGAAAGGGTCTTTATGGGTCAACAAAACTATCATGGTGAAAGCAAAGCATGTTTGCAGGGGTTGAAATGTTTTCTCAAGGGTACCATCAAATATCTACAACTCCTAAGCAAATGTCCCATACTAATTAAGGAGAAGATCATCAAGAATGAAGTGATAAATTTCTTTTTCTCAATGCAAGTACGTACATATATATATATATATATATATATATATATATATATATATATATATATATATCTACCTATATATAAAAAGAGCTAATTTCTTCAAGTATTGACATTTGTACATTTAATAGTATGACACTATTTGGAACTTTAAAAAACACATATTCTAATCTAAAATAATATATAAAAATTTATATCCTCTTATATCCATAAACCTTTAAATAATTATACAATGAAGCTTTCAAAAAGGAAGTGATCATTTAAATAATAAAAGTGACCATATACAAAACTTTATGTATTATCAAATTATACCATGTACATTAACTGCTTGAACTTGACTAAAAACTGTTGTGTATGAATCAACACTCCTCTCAAAATTATACACAATAGAAGTTACATATTGTTTGTATTTGCTTATTTCTCAGTTTCTTGCCTTTTTGTGCATGTACTTAAAGTATTAAGCCCATATTATTTAGAAAAATATGCATTTATTCTCTTATCAAAAAGAAAATTGGTTGATTCATCACTATCATTGACCATAATTCTCCATCTTTTATGCAAGGTATTTACTCTTTATGTTTTGTTCAACTTTAACCTTAATTTTGGAATTAGATTTGATAAACTATTATATCATAAAGGGTTTTATGAGATATATACAAAGAAGATGTAAGAGATATGGTTTGGTCATGAAATCGGGCCAATACTTGTATGAAGTGATTGTATTTTGATCAGTAAATTGTGTTTTTGTTAAATATTTATGATTATTATATAAACTCAAAAACTTTTGAAAGATTTGAAAATAATGATAACCTCTATGTTAAAAGATTTGAAATCCTCAACATTTTAAAATCCATAAACTAAAAATCTTCTAAGTTGTTTATTGTGTGTTCTAGATCAAAGGGTACACCAACAAAATCTAAATATATTGTTGGGTATAATAATAAAAGTTAATTAACTTTTGTCAGTTATCTAAAACAAAATTATGTATGGTGATGTTTAGTTAGATGGTAACAAAAGTATGATAATACTTACTTGATATATGTTATATAGAATGTGTTGAATGGTGATTAATAAGTAATAGGTGTTTTTTTTGTTATTTACAAAATTATATATACTGTATTCGTTTTTTCTTAAAAAAAATAAATATATATCTTTAATATTAAATTTAGATCATCATGAAGCACGGCCAAAAAAATAACTAGTATATATATATAAGCATTAATCACTTATACAAATCGAAAACATATATATATACATATATATAGGGATAGGGGAGGGTTCAAACGAGAACTGTTTTTCGTACGAGAACGCATCTTGGCCCTTCATTTTGGATTATGGAATTGATGGATGAAGAACGTGGGGGAATTGAGAGTGGCAGGGTGCATGTAAGGAATTCATGGGTGGGCAATCCAATTGAAGGAGGGGAAATTGGACGGCTAAGATTGGTTCTCGCGGTTCTCGTACGAAAAACAGTTCTCATTTTAACTTTTGCCTATATAATGAACGGCTAAGATTGGTTCTCGCGGTTCTTGTAAGAAAAACAGTTCTCGTTTGAACCCTCCCATATATATATATATATATATATATATATATATATATATATGGGAAGGTTCATTTGAGAACCGTTTTTATTCAAGAACCAATCTTAGCCGTTCATTTTGGATAAGGAAATTGATTGATGAAGAACGTGAGGGATTGGGTGTGGCAGGGTGCATGTAAGGAATTCACGAGTGGGCAATCCAATAGAAGGAGGGGGAATTGGACGGCTAAAATTGATTCTCGCGGTTCTCGCAATAAAAACGGTTCTTAAATGAACTTTTCACTATATATATATGTAATATTCCAAAATTTTAATATGGCCTTATGTTGATTAATAAGATGTTTAAACTGTTCAAAAGAAATTGTAATTCTTATTTATAAAAGAAGATATTGTATATCTTGATATAATTGGAAAATTATTATTTTAAGTGGGATTTTAGTTAATTAATGATATTTGTCATAAAGTACTAATAGCAAAGCACAAGGTACAATGGACTAAAGCTTTTTTACTAGTGAGGTAAATGCCATGAGTTAAAGTGTAAGGATGTGCAATGGGTGAAACTTGAAGGGTTTTAGGTGTTAAGTTTTGAAAGTTAAAGGTTGTATATGGAAGTTGGAGTTATAAAAGAGAATAGTCTAGAAATATTGACTCAATTTGAGTCATTTCTTCTCCATGCAATCGTGGGTTAGAGAGAGAGATAGTTCTAGAGTGTTAGATCAAGGAGAAGAAGAAGAATCAAAGACAAATTGGTGGCTTGTGAGCTTGTAATCAAGGTTGGTAGTGTTTGGACTCTAATTTCTTCATCTAGGCTCGGGATTTTGAAGCTAGAAGAAAGTAATCAAGTTGGGATTTGCAAATCAAGTAATTCTAAGCTTGAACTTGTGTTTGATTTTAGTATTGGTTGTTGTTTATGATGATTTACGGTTGGTTATTTTGAAAGATTTGGCAAATCGGTCAAATTTGGGGTTATTGTTGAAGTTAGGGTTTTGATGATCAAAATTATGTAAAGTGTTGATGTTTTGTTGTTATGAAGTGCTAAATGAGTCTTTGGTATGTTGAATGTAAGTTGGAATTGGTAAAAATTGGATTTTGGTCGGATTGATGTTAAAAATCAAGCTGCAGAACACTGTTCACGCGGGCTCGCGGCACGGGCCATGTGGGTCGCGGCGCGAGCCATGTCGGCCAGAACTTGATGTTTTTCCAGAGATTTTCTCGCGGCGCAAGGCACCTTGAACCACACAAAACTCATGTTTATGACCCCATTTGACTATATACTTGTTTGGGGATTGATTCTAAGGTTTTATGAGGGATAAATGGAGTCTTTTTAGACCCGAAAAGGTGTCTAAGGCTAGAATTAAGCTTAGAAACATTGTTTTTGGTTAACTTATGTAAGTTAACCTTATGTCTTGTGATCATAGGTTTATGATCAAGTGTTTTAGCTTTGGTTTGGATGGGATTGTGATCCTCATCACACCCTCAGGTGAGTACACCCTGCGGATACCCAAAATTGTTAAAGTTTTTCAAGTCATCTCTTATGTGTTTTGATTGTTTGGCAATTGTTTGATGAATCTTGATGATTCAAAAGATGTGAATTATGCAATTGTTTTATAAATGCGGGTTATATGATTTGCATATGTTTATGAGGCTTTTGGAACTTAAAGAAGGTGTAAACCATGTATTGTTTTACACTATGAATCATGTGAACTATGAATGTTTATGAAACCTTTGGGTTTAAGAATGAGGAATTGTGTAATTGATTTAAGATGTGTTTTTAAATGATGGTTTTCAAAATAAGACCATTGCTCCATGTTGGGATGGTCTATGTTTAAATTGTGATTACTTAATGGTTTTGAAATATGACACTCCATGATGGAGTAAACTTTGATTTGAAATAATAAATATGGTTTTGAAACAGAAGTTATGGTTCTGAGTTAATTTCATGTCTTCAGTTAAGTTGCACTTTGGGCATTGAGATGCCAACTATGAAATGATTTTGGATAAATGAAAGAAATGTTTTCACTAAAGATGTTTTAGGCATTGAGATGCCAAATATGGTTTTGATTGTTGAGCATTTATGCTCAAGTGATATAAATCGGGAAACTTGCTCGTTTTATTGATAAATGATATGCTTGGAGTGATTGGCCTTTATGGCAAGATATTTGTGGCCTTTATGGCAAGTGGTTTTATGACCCTTCGGGGTAAGTGATTTATGACCCTTCGGGATAAGTGATTATATGACCCTTCGGGGTAAGTTCTTATGTGACCCTTTGGGGTATGTGCTTATGTGACCCTTCGGGGTATATGTGCTCCGGTCCGGACCATTGTGTGATATAACTCTGTACCATAGGGTTCCTAGTCATTGGGACGTACACAGAGGTTCCTGTGGCTTCGAAAATTGGGGGACCGCGAGGTACAGGTGGCTGAGGGATCTGTGCAGAGAGTGGAGGGGCATGTCAGTAACCATCATGACTGTGTAGGTTCACTGGGCTGACGAGCCACCGAACCCGTGGCAACACGAGTGGATTTGGTGAACAGGGCATGCACTCCAGATAACCGTTGTATGGTGGACTGCTTCGTGCATCCCCCACCTTGACGGGGTGATGTGGTTATCCCCCATGTGGGCACATGTTGACCGTGGCTAGCTACCACGTGGATATATTGTGGCCCAATTGACAGACCCGCATCCTTATGTGCTAATGTGAATGATTTTAAAAGTAAATTGATTGCCAAACTTATGTTTTCAAAAGAAGTAAAAGGATGACTTGGTTTTGATAAAACAAATGTTTTTGAATGTAGTCACTAGCTATGTTTATAGCTAACTGGTGTATAAAAATGTTTTGTATCTGCAGGTTGTACAGAGGCCTTGGTGAGGCGGGTAGATGCCTTGGGCATAGTTTTGCTTGCATTCCGGTAATTCTGGATTTCCTACTGGTTTTAATGGTCGTGAGAGTGACCGTGGTAACACCAAACGTTTTGGGATTATAATTATCAATAACGGGTATTGTTGAAATATTTACAGAAAAAAAATTAAAATGCTTCCGCAATGAGTTACAGAGAATTGTATAAAGTATGATTTAAATTGAGTTTTTGAAAATTTAAATTTGGACTGAAAATCAGGGTGTTACAATATATATATATATATATATATATATATATATATATATATATATATATATAGAGGGGGGTTGGTTCATACAAAAAGCATTTATTTTTTAAAAAGTGCGAGAAGCATTTTTAATCATCGGATATTTTAATTAATGGTTTAGATCAAATGTGACAATTTGGTAATTAAATTAAGTTATAAGGATATTAAAGTATGATCAAAAGGTAAACATGTCAAGCAAACCCTACCTAATTAATATTTCCTTTCCATGTAGTTAGCCTCTTGCCCTCCCACGTATTCTTTCTGCAAGCATCTTTTTAGATCAGCCCCCAAACTCCACCATTGTCGCCAAATTTGTTGGTCACCGATCGGAGCTAAACCATCGTCCACCGTCATGGTAGATCCCTTATATTATCTTGGCTCTCGATCTATACCATAATCACTTTCTCACTCTTCAAACTATGTCTATAAATATTTTGAAACAACTATCACCAAAACCAACATCATCTTATATCTGATTATTATTTGGATCTGGTTTTAGTTTGACGTAACTGTGAGCACCATCGGCCCCTCGCCAACACTAACATCATCTTAGATTTGGTTTTGGATTGTTCACATCATCATTCTCACCCTTGAAATCAAATTTATAAAGAAGATCTGATGCTTTCTTAGTGACCACCATATCAAGGTTGAAGAATAACATCACCGTCAAGGTCAAACTTCACCATAGCTTCTCTCCAAGCCAATGTTGCTTTATTTGTTATTAAATAGTGAACAAAAAGTTGATGAAAATTGTAAAATGTTGGATTCTTATAATCGATAATTGTATTATGTGGAGATACGCTTTGGTTTGGTTGTGTATATGTGACATAGCAATTTGTTTATAAAATTGCCTTTTTTTCTTTGTTGTTCAGTGGTGAATAGTAAGCACTTTCTATTATTTTTATCAAGTGTTTAATAGTGAATTCGACATTCTTTGTTTTTTTCTTTTTAAATGGTTTAAACATTTTGTCTTTGACCGTGTTTACCGGTGAACATAGCATCGATGATAAAATACTAGTAAACATTCGGTTGTGTTTACCAGTGCACACCGTAAAATTAATAAAATACTAGAAAATCATTTTTTATTTATTTTTTTATTTTAAATTTAGGATAGAAAAAATATGAAAGAGGAATATCAATAGATTGAAAAAAGAAAAAAATTAATTAGAGAGAGGAGAGAGAAAATATTTGTATTTACTAATTTACCCTTTTGAATTAAATAATAATATTAATTATGATTAATGTGAACCACAAGATTAAAATTCAATCAATGGCTGAAATTGCTTCTCGCATTTTTATTAAATAAAACACTTTTCGTATGAACCTTCTCCTACATATATATATATATATATATATATATATATAGGATTACGATCAAATAAGAGTTAAAAAAGTGTAAGAGACATTCTAAGAGTGACACATGACATCATTAATGAAAGGGTATAATTGATATATACTTGTAATTATTTTTATTAATTAAAATTTCCTAGAAAAAAGGTAACCTCTATTAATATCTCTAATACCTATCATTAGGTTGAGAATTTTTATAAATATTATCTCTGTATTATTTATAGTCTGAGTGAATCAAAATATGGTTGTTCATCATTTTTTTGATGAATATTTGTTATTCATAGAAAAACTTGCATCTGTTATGTCAGAGAATAAAAATGGGGATGTTCATCATTTTTCTTTTTGTTGAAGTATTTGTTGTTCATCAAAAATTTGTACCTATTCTGCAGAAAATCAAACCGTGAGTTTAGAATTGATGAATTTGCGACTTCCCTGTCTTGTGATTTTTTTAAAGTCCAAATTTCAAAATTTAGTTTTGGTATTATTTTGCTGAATTCTCCTGATTTCTAGCCGTCTTTATGATCTTCAATATTTCCTATGCCTAATATACTCTTCATGTCCATTTATTTAAAAGCGAGATTCATTTAATTTTGATTCTTGATGTTTGATTACAGCCCATGATCCTACGGCTCTAGTTCCCTCTTACACCTCTTACTACAAAATAACTCTTACAATAACTCCACCACATATATATATAGGGTTAATAATGGTTTAATCATCAAAATTTTCGTTCAATTTCGGTTTAACCATCAAAGTTTTTTTCTAAGCGAAATTACCATAAAGTTTGAATTTGTTATGATTTAACCCTCAAATTTTTTTTCAAATAATTTAAACGTGGAAGTTTTGTTAAAAAAACTGATTAATCACTTAAATTTTATATGGTTTTCGATTTTACCCTCTCTACTTATTATGCATTTTACTTTTTAGTGAAAAGTTAACAAAACTTAGAGGGTTAAATAATTTTCTAACAAAAATTTAAGGGTTAAATCGTTTTGAAAAAAAACTTTAAATTTTAAACTAAAAAGAAGGTGTAACTTTGAGGATTAAATAATTATAAATTTAAAATTTATGATAAAGCTGTTTGAAAAAAACTTTAATAATTAAACCGAAACTGAAGTAAAACTTTGACGGTTAAAACATTATTGTATATATATGTATATATATATAGGATGAGATCAAATAAAAAGAAAATTAAAGTAAAAAGGATGATTATTTGATCATTTTTCGGTAAATATAGCAACTGATAATCGTTAGTTCATCATCTTTATTGATTAAAACTAGTTCTTCATCAATTTTCTTTTTGATTTCAAATACAGATTTTGAAAACAAAATTTTGGAATAATTTGTTGATGAAAAAAATACTTTCATCTAAAAAGTGATTAATATGTTGGATTCATCAAAAAGAAATTGATGAAGAACTAGTTTTAATCAATAAAGATGATAAACTAACGACTATCAGTTGATATATATACCGAAAAATGATCAAATAATCATCCATAAAATAAACTTAATAACATTTCTTTTTTCATAAATTTCAGAATATTCCCTTTCTATAAATTTCATAGCAAAACTTACAAACAGAATATTCCATAAACTTAATAACATTCCATAAATTCTAGAAAAGGAAAATATATAATATTCGTTTTTCACCTGCTAAATAAAAATTACAAAATTACATCTAAATTTCATTCCCTTTTCATCTACTAAATAAAAATTACAAAATTACGTCTTGTGTGTCCTCTTAATTAATACCTACCAAAACAACTCCTTACAAACCATTTTTATTCACCGTCGCCGTATTGCGCGGGTACCCCGCTAGTGTGTGTATATATATATATGTCATCCATCTCAACTAATGCTTCATTGTACCTCTGGTCAAACGCTCTTGATTGGACCCTGAAAGGCAATTCACATTAATTGGGTTTTGGTGAATAGTCTTTTATTGTCCAAGTTCGATAATGTTAACCAAGTTGCCAAAAACATACATCAAACACCCCACTATTCTCTTCCTTAATTATGAAACATCCCATGTGTTAGTGATTTTAATATCACTGGTTTATTTAGTATAATGAAATTTATATGTATGTTTAATAGGGATTTAACTTTGTACTAAAACGAGTATTGAGAGTGTGGAGTACACGCTTGTGTTATAAAATTTTATTATAGTATAAGGTTTGTTACGAACATTCTCGATTTTAGAAAGTTTTCATTACAAATGATCAAACTTTGTAATACCCGTTTTGACAGCTTTATGAGGAAAACTGATATTTTTTGGCACACACGAATTTTTGAAGATACGCTGCATTCTCTCAAGTCTTTGAAGATCTTTTCTATGCCAAGAATAAGATTGATACTTTTACAATTATCCCAATTCGAATTCTGTGTAACCCATACGCAAAGGGTCAAAATATCGAATTTGAAAAGTGAAATCACGATTGTAAAAGAAATCCAGTTATTCGTTCTAACACCCTCGACTTAATTTATGTTCTTAAAGTTATTTAATAATGATCCTAACTTTTGTGTGTGTGTGTATATATATATATATATATATATATATATATATATATATTGAAAAGATCATTTGAAAATCGTTTTTATTGCGAGTATTATTTGTAACCGTCATTAATGCTCATTAATAAGGGTATTTTGGTCTTTTATATTTTTCAACCGTGAATTGCGTCCGGGTGTGTTATCATTAAAAATCGAGCCTTGATTTTCCTGAAATATCCCTTATTAATGCATCATTAATGAGCCATTAATGTATTACTAATTAGCCGTATTTTTTTATTGGTCATGGATTTATTTTAATCAAGGACCAAGATTAATTGGTTTTCACGGTACTCGTAATAACAAAGGTATATATATATATATATATATAATAGTCATGCGAAAAGCCTTTTTATGTGAAAAATGCGATAAGCGATTCTAGCCCTTAAATCATTTAATCAATGACTATTAGTATTTATGTCATTTTTTAATTTTTACAAAATAAAACGGTATTTGTTTAAACAAAAAAGGGTAAAAGAAGTCATTATAAACCAACTCTCTTCTTTCTCCCCTATCCTCTCTCTCTCTCTCTCTCTCTCTCTCTCTCTCGGTTCATTAAAATCGTGTTATAACCCTAACCATATTCATTTTCCTTTTCACAAGATATCCTCTCTTCCCCCTCTCTCAATCTCTCTCCCATTTCATCCACTCCGGTCGTATCTCCAAGCAAACGAGAAACCATTTGCAACAGCAACATCGAGAACCACATCGTCACCGGATCTTCGGTCGTGTCTCTAGCCACCGTTCTCACCCTCTATTGTCATCGACCGCCTGTTCCAACCTCAACTCTCGCTGCTGAGCACCACAACAATCACCGCTGTTCTCACTCTAATTTCGTTCACCGGCATTCTCACCCTGTTCCAACCATCGGCGCCACTGCCAACCACCGTCGCAAGACATCCTCTTCTCACATTGTTGTCACTCCCATCCTCAGATCTGTCATCATGCATGGTGGAACCTTAGCCGCCGACTCCAACCCTAACCGCCGCCATTGTGAGCCTCTTACTTCACCATTGAACATGGTGGAACCCGAGATCAGTTTTGTAGCAAGAGAGACACGTAGGGTTGAAGATCTGGCTGATGACATTTATGGAGATGATGGCGGACTAGAACCCCAACCGCCGCCGTTCTTGTGCATTGTGTTCCAGATACGTTTTTAATTTTCTCTTTATGAATCAATGGTGAAGAAATTGCGGTTTTAATTTTTTGTTTTACTTCTTATTTAAAACTATTTGTTCTTTTCAATTTTGGGTTTTAGATTATATGTCTTTTCAATATGTTGTTAATTAATGAACAATGGATGGTAGTATTCAGTATTGAATATTGTAAAAATCATCATAAAACTCGTACTTTAGCTGTTGAGTATTGAATATTCTCAAATTATCCTAAAACTAGTATAATGTTGGCCGTTGGCTGTGTTCATCGTTGAATATTCTAAAATTATCCTTAAACTAGTATAATGTAGGTTGTGTTTATTATCGAATACAAATAAGAATGCAAAAAACTACCACGTTTTTTTGATCTTGTGTTTGATTATATACCTGATGCATCAATGCATACAAAAGTGTTTTTCGATGCATCAATGCATACAAAAGCGTTTGTCGATGCATCAATGCATACAAATCTTTAAACTTTTAATATTATAGAAATAATTTTGATTTTAAGATTTAGGATGTAAACTTGACTTTTGGTAGTTAAGGGTGAACATGAATGTAAAGAAGAAATGCTAAATTACAAGTTTACCCATATTCTCATATTCTCACTGTTGTGCATCTTAAAAGGGTTCTCTCTTGAACTTCACCACACACACACACACACACATATATATATGGAAAAGTTCAAATGAGAACTGTTTTTCATACGAGAATTGCGAGAACCAATCTTAGCCGTTCAATTTCCCCTTCTTCAATTGGATTGCTCACCTATGAACTCCTTACATGCACCTTGCTACAATCAATCCCCCTACACTATTCATCCATGAATTCCACTTACCACTTGAATGATCAAGATTTGTTCTCGTACGAAAAACAGTTCTCGTTTGAACCCTCCCATATATATATTAAATATATATATATATAAGTTTAAACGAGAACTATTTTTCGTACGAGAATTATAAGAACCAGTCTTAGTCGTCCCATATATATACATATATACATATATACATATACATATATATATATACACATACATACATTTATTATCCACTTTGATGTTATATTTCTTTAAACGACTAAAAAGCAATAATATTATTATTATTAAAAAATAAATTAAATCTTATAGTTTTTTAAAATAACAGAACACACGCATCAAAATGTACACATTTTTGTTCATAGTAAGATCACTACTAGAAAATAGCGGGAATTCCGAGAGATTTTCGAGGGCATTAATTCTCTCGGAAAAATTTCCGAGGGAATTCCTACATATTTACGACAAATCTAAGTTTAGAGTTTTCCGATAAATTTCCGAGGCCGATAAATTCCTCAGAAATTCCTCACAAATTTTCCGAGGAACTTCCGAGGAAATAAACCCTCGAATAACATAGCGAGAGATTTCCGAGATATTTCCAAGAGATTTCCGAGAACTAAATGCCCTTGGAAATTCCTCACAAACTTATGAAGAATTACCGAGAAATTTCCGAGATATTTTCGAGAATTACAATTCCCTTGGAAAGCCCTCGGAAAATTTCGAGGGATTTCCGAGGGTTAAAATGTGATTTTTATATATTTATCACTTTTAAATACAAAGTGTCAAACATATAAACATACAAATACAAATACATGTATCTAGATTTTATAGTAACTTACCTATATGAATGCAAGTTCGTAAACAAATACATATGTGTAAACATTTTTGTGATTTGTATGTGTCATCATGATGTATATCATATATTAGTATCCTAATATGATTTATTTGTTTAATTGTATGTACTATTAAACATGCATGTGCTTATTTATGTTTTGCATTATAAAATAGTGTAAAATATAAAACAATGATTTTTGTCCTTAGAAAGCCCTCGGAAATTTCCAAGTGATTTTCGATGACTAAAATGTAATTTTTAAATATTTATCCCTTTAGAACACAAATAATCAAACATGTAGACATACGTATACAAATACATGTATCTAGATTTATTGTTAAACATAAATTAATATACTTATAGTAAAATACCTATATGAATACATGTTCGTAAGCAAATACATATATGTCAACGTGCTTGTGATTTGAATGTGTCATCATAATTTGTATATTATATTAATATTCTATAGTGAATTATTTGTTTGATTATGCTTATAACGAAATGTGTATGTGTTTATGTGTGTTTTGCATTAAAAAATAGTGTAGATGGTTAAAAAACGATTTCGTCCTAGGAAAGCCCTTGGAATTTTCCGAGTGATTTCCGAGGGATAAAATGTAATTTTTATATATTTATCACTTTAAAACATAAATTATCAAACATATAGGCACACATATACAAATACATGTATCTAGGTTTATCTTTAAGCATAAATTAGTATATTCATAGTAACATACCTATATGAATGAATGTTCGTAAACAAATACATGTATATAAACATGCTTATGATTTGTATGTGTCATCATGATGTATATATTATATTAGTATCATATTATGATTTATTTGTTTAATTGTGTGTATTATGAAACATGCATGTGCTTATTTATGTTTTGCATTAAAAAATACTGTAAAATATAAAAAAATGATTTCCGTCCTTGGAAAGCCCTCAGAAAGTTTCGAGTGATTTCCTAGGGCTAAAATGTAATTTTCATATATTTATCAATTTAGAACAAAAATTCTCAAACATATAGACATACGTATACAAATACATGTATTTAGGTTTATCGATAAGCATAAATTAGTGTACTTATAGTAATATACCTATATGAATACATGTTCGTAAACTAATACATATATGTAAACATGCTTGTGATTTGTATGTATTATCATGATTTGTATAGTATATTAGTATGCTATAGTGAATGATTTGTTTGATTATGCTTATAATGAAACGTGTATGTGTTTATGTGTGTTTTGCACTAAAAAATAGTGTAAATGATCAAAAAACAATTTTCATCCTTGGAAAGCCCTCGGAATTTTCTGATTGATTTCCGAGGGATAAAATGTAATTTTTATATATTTATTACTTTAGAACACAAATTATCAAACATATAGACATAGATTACAAATCTATGTATATAGGTTTATCTTTAAGTATAAATTAGTATATTTACAATAACGTACCTATATAAATGAATGTTCGTAAACGAATACACGTATATAAACGAGTTTGTTATTTGTATGTGTCATCATGATGTGTATACTATATTAGTATCCTATTATGATTTATTTGTTTAATTATACGTATTATGAAACATGCATGTGCTTATTTATTTTTTTCATTAAAAATAGTGTAAAAATATAAAAAAACGATTTTCGTCCTTGGAAAGCCCTTGGAAATTGGCTAGTGATTTCCGAGGGCTAAAATTTAATTTTTATATATTTATTACTTTAGAACACAAATTATCAAACATATAGACATAGATATACAAATACATGTATCTAGGTTTATCTTTAAGTATAAATTAGTATATTTACAGTAACGTACCTATATGAATGAATGTTGGTAATCGAATACACGTATATAAATGTGCTTGTGATTTGTATGTGTCATCATGATGTGTATATTATATTAGTATTCTATTATGATTTATTTGTTTAATTATACGTATTATGAAACATGCATGTGCTTATTTATTTTTTTCATTAAAAATAGTGTAAAAATATAAAAAAATGATTTTCGTCCTTGGAAAGCCGTCGGAAATTTGCGAGTGATTTCCGAGGGATAAAATTTAATTTTTATATATTTATTACTTTAGAACACAAATTATCAAACATATAGACATGGATATACAAATACATGTATCTAGGTTTATCTTTAAGTATAAATTAGTATATTTACAGTAACGTACCTATATGAATGAATGTTGGTAATCGAATACACGTATATAAACGTGCTTGTGATTTGTATGTGTCATCATGATGTGTATATTATATTAGTATCCTATTATGATTTATTTGTTTAATTATACGTATTATGAAACATGCATGTGCTAATAGTGTAAAAATATAAAAAACGATTTTCGTCCTTGGAAAGCCCTTGGAAATTTGCGAGTGATTTCCGAGGGCTAAAATTTAATTTTTATATATTTATTACTTAAGAACACAAATTATCAAACATATAGACATAGATATACAAATACATGTATCTAGGTTTATCATTTAACATCAATTAGTATATTTATAGTAACGTGCCTATATAAATGAATGTTCGTAAACAAATACGTGTATATAAACGTGTTTGTGATTTATATATGTATATTATATTAGTATCCTATTATAATTTATTTGTTTAATTATGCGTATTATGAAACATTCATGTGCTTATTTATGATTTGATTAAAAAATTGTGTAAAATATAAAAAAAGAATTTCGTCCTTGGAAAGCCCTAGGAAATTTCCGAGTGATTTTCAAGGGCTAAAATGTAATTTTTATATATTTATCACTTTAAAACACATATTATCAAACATATAAACATATATATACAAGGACATGTACTAAATTTATCGTGATCTTCAAATAAAAGATCGAAAGAGTGTTTTTGAGAAATGCTCTTTGTTCTCATATTTATTTATTTTGTTTTATAAAATCAAAAAAAAATACCTAATTAGTTTATTTTATGTGTTTGTTTAAATTTAATTTTAATATTTTAGTCTTTTATCCTTATTTTATAAGTTAAACTAAAGCCCTTCTCATGTCTTTCTAGCCCAAACCCCCCTCAAAACCCAAAAGCCCATCTTCAAACACTCTCAAACCCTAATCCTCTCATAAACCCTAGTCTTCTATTCCCTCATCTAATTGTCCAGTCTTCTTTTTCTCTTGTTTCATCACAAAAACGCCGCCCACCACAGCCAAAGTACCCGTAAACGACCACCACCGCTGTCACACCGTCGAGCCACCGCCGCCCTTCTCCACTGCCACCATCCTACCATCGTCCCTTCCCACGACCACCACCGTTGAGGTCCATCAACTGCCGAAATCCATCACGAAGCCACCACCTACAAACGGCCTACACCATCATCTTTAGAAGTTCGCCGCCATACAACCACCGCCATTGAACTCCGCCACCGACCGGCGTCCTCCACTGTTTAACCTCGCCCACAAATCTCATCAGGCCTTATTCCATCTTTGTCGACCAAAGCATCAACTAATTTGAAAGTTTGAGGTAAATTTCTAACGTAAAATATAAGTTGTTAAAATTACAAAGAGTTGTTGAAATCTTGAAGTAAATTTCTTGTTAAAACCCATTTGTTTGTTATTTGTATGCTCCATCATCATTCAACATTATGATTTTCATTTTTCTATTAATTATACTTGGAGCACATGTTAATACAAGAATAGTTGCATTAAATTTTTTCAAGTTATCGAGGTCCTTAAATCTCTTAGCCACTCTTGTTTCTTCACTAAGTGGGGTTTATGCTATTGACCCATCTGTGATTAAGAAAAGGGGTCATCAGTTAAGTTTTAGCCGATTAGCTGATGGACAACTAATCATTTTAATTGCCTTTTGACTTCCATATGTCTCATAGATCAACTGAAGTTATTTCCCTTTTGGGTATTTTATTTGTGAGTTGTGACTTATGTACTAAGGATGCCTCTTTGAGAAGAGAGATTGAATTAAGTATGGAAGCATTTCATCAATGATCAAGTAGTCTAATAGAAGATGAACATATGTAGATTATGACATGATCTGTATCCTCAATTTCTTATTAATCGTAAGAAATTAATCTGTCTAATCTTTTATTTCTTGTTGACCAAAATACTTGCACATGTATGATTTCCGAGTTCCATGCGTTCTCAAGCCAATCAAGCGTTTAACGGCTCACCAAAGTGAGTTACACACAACATTACAGACTTCCCAGTTTCTGTATTATTATTGTAGAGTTATAACCTGTAATATTCCAATGTTCGTGGATTGACATATAGCTTACTTGGGTTTAAGCTAAAATTATTCCATCTCTTAATGGCATGATTGTACACACCCTATCTTAAAATCCATCACAATGAGTTATACCCTTTGTCGAAGAAATTCACAATTAGTTTCCTACAAACTTCGGTACAAGTGTTTGATTATTGGCTAGTTGTTTAAATCTTTTATTGATGAACGTCAAATTCGGGTGTAAAGTTAGTTTCTCAAAGTCCCAGTTTTCATATCGGGTTTATGTTCTTGTAGATAATTAATAACTTGGTAACTTAACTGGCTTCTACCTAATAGGTACTTAAAGCTTGTTAAGTTAGTAATCTAGTGACAAAGTATAAAACCCGTTCAAGTATTACATTAGTTCGTATTGATATGAAGTGCTCATATAGGGGGTAGTTTGTTAAATTGTATATAAATTACGTGTAATAAAATACTATTATTGTTTAATAGTAGTTGTTTTTATTATGTATTATTTAGTCACATTTAGATAGTAATTTTGTTTATCTTTTTTTGTGTTTACTAATTGTAGATACAAAGAGTGAAAGAGACGGTAGCAACATTGCGAGAAAGTGCAGCTACCTAAAAGCAAGAAACCCTAAGGGGAACTAGCTTGTTATCACCGAACAAACATTAAAACAAGATATGGAAGCACAAAGGCTGCCTACCAAACAAAAAATGAAAGCATTGCAAAACTAATTGACAACCTTAACTCTGGTGATGATTCAACCGTTTCAACCTCGAGACCCTTCTTCATCCACATAGGAGCACATATCATTTTTATTTGTTAATCAAAACTTGATTGTTTGATACTTTGTTGAATATAGATCATATTTTAGATATTTTATCTACTTCGATATTGTAGTTTATTTAACTTTACCAAATTAAATGTGATGGTGTTTAATTTGTGTATAACGATTTATTTATATATTGAATGAAAATTTTCGGTATTACAAAAAAATTTAAGAATTGGTACTTTTGGAAAACTTGATATTTAGCGAGGATTTTCAAATAGATTTGTGAGCCTTGGTGTCCTAAGAAATCCCTTGCAAACTTGTCCATGGAAATCTATCAGAAAATAGTCCTCGGAAATTCCTCGGAAAGTGCTCTTAGAAATCTATTGGAAACTATCCCTCGGAAATCTCTTGGAAATTTATCCTCGGAAATCCCTAGGAAACTCATTATCTCGGAAATCCCTCGGTAAGTTTATGTCGACAGAATTCCCTTGGAAATGTATGTCCTCGGAAATACGTCGGAAAGTTTCCTCGGAACTGTTTTACGAGGAGGGTTTTTACTAGGACAGATTATTATCAGAAATCCCTCGGAAATGGCCATTTTGCAAAGGATTTCCAAGGGATTCTGCCCTCGAAAACGCTGTGTTTTCTTGTAGTGGATTGTAACTCATAACTCATATGGAATACATTTCCAATACTTTATTACTGGGAAAATAGATGTCATCTAGTAATCAAATCTGACATATACATGTATATTTTTAAATTTTAACAAAACATAAAAAAAAACTCTATTTTACTTATTCATATTTGTGGCTACAAGCAATTTGATAATCAAACCTGATATGTAACTGTGAAATTAATACGTCAATAAACCACCACTAATTAAGGTGTATCAAGGAACATGATGCACGCACGTTTTTTTATTAATTATTATCCCAACCACAACTCAAAACCCTACAAAGGAACATTGATCTTTATCAAACCTATGGTGCTGTTGGATTCTTTTACCAACCAAAGTAGTTATAGCCTTTCCTTTTTTGTGTCGTGCTTATTTAAATGGTAATAATGGCAAAGTATGTGGGGGCATTTATCCGGAATTGTTTCTCATACAAAAATTAGGATAACTGCTTGTAACATTATTAATTACTTATTATTAAGGGTATTTTAAATATTTATATATTTACTCAACCGTAAATTATGTCTGGATAAGTGTTATTAATTTGCGAGACTTGATTTTTTCAAATATTTCTTATTTAATTAATGAATTATTAATGAGGCACCAAAATATTTTTAGCCATTAATTAATTTTAATTACGGGCTAAGATTGATTCTTTTACGAAAAAAAATTCTAATTTGGACCTCATATATATAACATGAAAAGTTTAAACGAGAAATATTTTTAATACCATTAATAACTCATTAATTGAGGTATTTTGATCATTTATATTTGGGACAATTTCATATATATCCTTAAAAACTTTCTTAATTACTTATACATCCTTATAAAAGTTAATATTACATCAATATCCTTCAAAAACCTTTAAACTATCAAATAGATCCTTCTACTTAATTTAATATTAATTAAATCATTTAAAATTTAAACATAATCCCTAATCTAATTTACAAGTGAAATCTCCTAAATATCTCTCTTCTTCCTTTACTTTCTTCCTTCTTTTCTTAATATATACATGGAGATACTAAATCTAATAAATAGAAAAAAAAATGAAAGTTCCATCTTTTGTTAAGAGATCTGACTCTGAATTTTCACCACAAATTTTCTCATCCAAACCCATTAATGAATACACCATAAAATAAATCTTCCATTCCTTGTAGCTGTGAACAAGAATGACCAGCGACCAAGGTTATTAAGATCGAGATCTTATCTAAGATCGTTTTTGTCTTTACAAGATCGGATCGTAAGATCGAGATCGGGATCTTAAGATTCTACCACAAGTTACTAAAGTTTTTTTAGGTTTTTTATATGCTATAATTTTTATCAAAAACCAAGTATATAATATTTTTACTAGAGAATAAAATATTAAATTTTAAAATAACAAAACATCAGATCGTCGAATTTTTAAATTTTAAAAGAATAGATAACAACTCATCACAATTCATTGGTTTACATATCATAATAAAACTTAAAATGTGACTTTTAAACACAATCAATAAATCTAGAGCATATTGTGCACAACATTAATTCTTTAATTCATAAAAAATCTTATTCTTGTAAACCTCTCTCTAATAACAAAAGAAAAATGAAAAATGTGACGTGTATAAAGTAGAAAACTGTAAACAATTATTTTTAACACAAATTTGATCACTTAGAAAATTAAAATTAATAAAATAAAATAATAGTAATAACCAAAAAATGTAAAAAATAAAAATGTAAAATAATAGTAATAATAAAAAAAATTTAAAAAAAAAAATTAGGATCGTAAGATCGCTATACGATCTTGCGATCCTGAGTACGATCCTACCTATTTACGATCCTAAATACGATCCGGTGCGTTTTTGGTTGATGGGATCGTAGGATCGTACGATCCTACGATCAGGATCGCGATTTTGATAACCATGCCAGCGACCTAAGACAAACGATAAGAAAGTTTATTACTCAAAGCACAACATGATTTCAGAAGATTGGCTCGTATTTGCAAATTTGGAACTAGAGAAAGAGGATTACACACTGCCATGACTATAACACACAGTCGTAATGTCGTTGCCCCGCCAAGACGGGGGCTGAGTTTCATCCAAAATCCGGTAACCTATGCTCGGGAAATTTAAAATGCAGAAAATTATCCTCATTACCTAAAAATTTATATTCCTTCGAGAAGCTATAGGCCCAAAAAAAGCCATCTGTAGATCAGAAAATAAAACGATCAGCATTCTGTTTGGATGAAGCTAAGAAAAATATAAGCTTAGTCAAAATTGTAAATCCAAAACCGTAACTAAATACGATTAGATGGTTGAAGATCAAAATTGAAAGAAACAACCAAAGGAAGAAGGAAATAGTTATGGAGAAGAAGAATGAACTAATACAGTTGTGAAGAAGGAAGAATGGAGAAGGTAAAGAAAAAAACGGTATTTAAATTGTGTTTTTCAAATTTTAAATAATTTAATTTTTATGAAATTAAGTAAAAGGACATATTTGAAAGTTTAAAAGGTTTATGAGAATATTGATGTAATATTGATTTTTGTAAGGATATATACGTAATTAATAAAATTTGTAAGGATATATACAAAATTTTCCCTTTATATTTCTACCCGATCGTGAATTGGGTCCAGGTGGACCATCATTAATTTGCGAGCTTTGATGTTCCCAAAATACCCTCATTAATGACCCAATCATTAGTTATTAATGAGCCGTCAAAATTATTAGCCATAAATTAATGACCAATCATTAGTGATTAATGAGCTATCAAAGTTAATGAACTCAACATCATAAGCTCTAAACGAGCCGAGCTTGAGCTCGAGTTTAAAAAGGCCTAAACGAGCCCGACTCGATGAGTGTCTGGCTCGGCTTGGCTCATTTACATCCCTAGTAATCTGCATACAAAACAGTTTACTTTTGATAGCAACTAGTTTTTCCAAAAACTTTACCTCACGGTTGAACCATTTAACAGATTATCAATAATAAATCTCATTGATTAAATATAATACGAAGTTACGAACATGATGGATCTCCCCCCAATTTCCACACCATCTTATCAAACATCGCTATTTGTAAGAGCTAGTCTTGTAACATCATAATTCAATCTGATGGTCTACCAGCTTCCTCCATATTCTACTATGAACATGACCAAAATGCAACACCATTAGCGCCCTTTGAGAATTTGGATGCCACAATTCAGAGTTTATCACATTCTAATTCAAATAAATCTGGAAATAGGCTTTCAAGAGTGGTAGAACCTATTCTTCTATCAGACAATTAAGAAGTATGTACTTTCATCATTACCCACAACTCGTCTAAAAAACTCATCAAGATTTTAATTAATAAAGAAAGTAGAAAGTCCAGCTTTAACGATATTTAACCATACTTCTCTTTTTTCAGATTAGCCATTAAGAGAGAGTTTCTACCTAAATACCATGAATGGCCTTAATAACCCTTGCCTAAATAGCTAGATCCTCTAGTTTAAGCACCACCACCACTTGATAAACAAATATATGTGTGCAGTCTTTAAAGAATCAATCCCAAAACCACCACATCTTTTAGGGGCTAATATTTTTTGCCAATCAACCCAACAAACTTTTGAGTTCCCAAAACTTGATGAACACCAAATGAACTTTCTTTTCAATCTTTCAATTAAATCAATAACTTTTAAAAGTGCTTAAAAATCAATAGGAAATATAACGGAACACTTCCTAATACGATTCACATTCTTGATCACGATCATTCTTTAAATAATTGAACATATTGCTACAAATATATGACGATGAGTGTGAAAATAAGTGCAAAAACTTAACTATAAAAGTAGAAATATTACAAGAAATTGTTCTGATTGGATCGGTTGGGAAAAGCAAAAAACAAAACACATAGCAAAGTTATTTAGAACTTGATAATGCTTTTTATAGCCTTGTTTCCTTTTGCAAGAAAAATTGCTTAGTTTTTTACTACTTGAATGTCCTAAAGTTAAAAAAGATAGAAGTCTGAGTCAAGTATGAATGTACATACATACATACATACATACATACATACATACATACATACATACATACATACATACATACATACATACGTGTGTATCTGTAATAGTTTGTGATGGTATAGATGGTTTGCATTTACATTAGTTCATAGAAAAGTGGTTGGGCATAAGAGTTAACTAGCTTATTTGGTGTGTATGTTGTATATTGTAATGTTATGGGTCGTGTAATTGCATAATTTTTTTATCTTATAGAAAATTACCCTTGTATTCTAATTTTTTGGACTTTGGATTAATAATTCTACATGTAATAAAGTTCAATGTTGTTAATACGTACGTGATCATGTAAATGCTTGTGCTGAAAGTTGCTTTTAATCATAGAATATATATAAATGGGAGGGTTTATTGAGAACCTTTTTTATTGTAAGTACCACGAGAACCAATCTCAGTTCTTGATTAAAATAAATCAATGACTAATAAAAATGATGGTTCATTAATGACGAATTAATAGGGGTATTTTCAAAAAATCAAGTCTCGCTCTTTAATGACGGTTTACTCGGATGCAATTCACGGTTAGAAAAATATATAACACACTAAAATACCTCTATTAGTTAGCATTAATGGTGGTTATAAGTAGTACTTGCGGTACTTCCAATAAAAATAAAATTGGTTCTCAAAATGGAGAGCGTTATTGTGAGAATAGATATTTAGGTGAGAATAGAAGAACAAATCCTAGCCATCAATTAGATGTTGATTTATTAGATCTCACGGTCACAATTTATGGCTTTGGCAACTTTTAGCTCTCTCCAAAATGAAAAAAAGGTGAGAAATGAAACCTCATGTCTTCGGGAAATGAAAAGGACATGGAGAAAACGTTTCATCTCCTCCAAAAATGCTCTGACCTACAAAAACCTTCCAACCAGCGTCTCCTTCCTACCACTGTCTCTATCTGATCTGCGGCAGCGCCACCATTTCTCTCTCTTCAATGGTATCTCTCTCCTACTTATATCTCTAGCGCCTCTACTTTACTAGTCGATCGAGGGTTTAGTTTAGATAGAGGTGTCGACTTCCTTTTGATTCTCGATGAAGGGTAAAAACTTCAGTGATGAACACCACCTTACCTATCTCTTTCATCTGATGAACACCTATCAAGGGCTCCATATCTCCAGCCCCTCCATCCGACCACCACCTCACCCTTTGAGCAGCTTTGATTTCTTCATATTAGAGTCATAAAAACTTGAGATCTTTGTCTATCTGTCAGTATCTTGCACGCTCGCTCTCTCTCTCTCTCTCTTCTCTTTTTTTGGTTTAATTGTTAGGATGAAATATGAGAATTTATTGTTTATTGTATGAAATTGTGAATTTGTAAGCTAAATATGTAAATTTGTTGGGTTCGTATGAAATTATAGAGTATGAATCAGTCAATTCATTTTGAGTTTGATAAGGTTGGTATAACTTTTTGTTGAATTTCCTGTAGTACCAAACAAGAGAAAAAAAATTCTCTATTACATTTCTCTACTGAAATCTCTGTTCTACCAAATAAAAGAGTTCATTCTCATTATTTATACTAATTCTCTTTCTCTGCTATCTACGAAACTAATGCTTAGAGTATAAGTAAGGATATGGATGTGATACCTTAATGGTGACCGGTGAGTGGAGGATCTCCTTTTAATAGTAGGAATTCCTTGTAGAATGTATGGTTATTCCTTAGAATGTAGGAATCCAAGGATGTTGACCAATTAGTAGGAGTATGATAGTTATCCTATGTCGATAAGTCACGGTAGAGTTATCATTACTTTTACTTTTTACCATCCTTATATGTTGCGATAAGTTTAGCGTTTTTCTTTTTAACCTGACTACATATATAATATAATTAAATATAAAACAATATATGAGATACCGTATTCATTTCCGACTCCAAAACATTATTATATATATATATATATATATATATATATATATATTATGAGAAAGTGGCATTTAATTTTAGGGAGGGCTTACTTAGATCATGGATTACATTATATAGACACAACTGGGCTTATCTTCGATTACGGCCTCTAAAACAGTCCATAAGGAAACTTAGTTTTATTAGTTTACATGAATTAATACATGTGATGTGGCCGGGGTTTATGTTCCATTAGCCCAAACACTTTTATTTTCTAAGCTTTTAAATCTTTTCCATTGACCCTTTACGGTCGAATAAAATCCTCCTCGTTTTACTTATAATTCCTTAAGGGTGCGTTTGGTACAGAGAATGAAATTGCAAAGAAATGATAGCAGAGAATAAAATTGCAGAGAAAAGGAATTAGTCTAGAGAATGAGAATTGATTTTTCTGTTTGGTATCGTAGAGATTTCAGCAAAGAAATGTAACAGAGAATTATTTCTCTTGTTTGATATAACAGGGAATCAGAAAATTCTATCAACTTTATCATTTACACTCATATTTTTCATAACAATCATTTATTGAAATCCAAAATTTCATACAAAAGATGCAAAAATTAATGTGAATTTTATTTAAATAAAAAACATAAAGAACATTTCATATATTGGATAGCAACTATATACATCATATATTAACCTAAAACATAGTCTTAGGTGTGCAACTGGATAGCACTATGTACATCACAATTCATTCATAAATTTAATAAGAAAACATATTAACTTATTCAATCCCACTTTTCAAGTATAGAGTCATCTTCAATAGATTAAAAACCTCATCGTAGATTTCAATCCATAAATATCCTATATCTCCCACAAGTTCATAGACTTGATGAGAGAGACGTTAGAGAGATTTACCTTCAGGGAGAAGAAGATGACGGGGGCCTGGAGAAGATCGAAGATAAGGCTGCCGCCGCCGATTGCCGGAGAAGGAGACGATGTTGGTCGCTAGAGAAGGAGAAGCAGCAGCTAGAGAAGGCGAAGCAGCTGCGCTCGCCAGAGAAGATGCCGGTCACTGTTGCCGGTGGCAGGAGAATCAGTGGTGGGTTTTGTGGGGAAGATGTCGACGGGGAAGGTTTGGGCTCAACTCTCCGTCTTTATTTTAACTGGCCAACCGAGAAATGAAATTACAATTCTCTTCTTTTCTCTCAATAGGGTGAAGAAATAAAAATAGGGAAAGAGAATTAGTTTTTTTCTCTCCTTGTAATTCTCGCCCATAACCAAATAAGGAAATTGTTTCTTATTTCCTTTTCTCTACCACTATTTCTCTCGACCAAACATACCCTAATTTCAAAATTTACTTTTATTTTAAAAAATAATAAATATTAAACTTTAATGAAAATAATTTAAACAATTTTTAATCAAGGACTAAGATTGATTTTTATACGAAAAACAATTCTCGTTTGAACTCTTCCATATATATATATATATATATATATATATATGGAAAAGTTCATTTAAGAACCGTTTTTATTGCGAGAACTGCGAGAACCAATCCTAGCCGTCCAATTCCCCCTTCTTCAATTGGATTGCCCACCCATGAATTCCTTACATACACCCTGCCACACCCAATCCCCCCACGCTTTTCATCCATAAATTCCATTATCCAAAATAAACGGCTAAGATTGGTTCTCGCGGTTCTCGTAATAAAAACGGTTCTCAAATGAACCTTCCCCTATATATATATATATATATATATATATATATATATATGGAAAACTTTAAACGAAAAATATTTTTAATACCATTAATAACTTATTAATAGAAGTATTTTGATCATTTATATGTCTACTCGACCGTGAATTGGGTCCATATTTTTCTAGCTATTTTTGAAAATTTACTTTCATAAATTTATTTGTTTAGAAAGGAGAAAATAAGAAACTAAAGCTCTTAATTACCGACCAAACAAAAAGAACAAAGAATGATTTGATGTTGATTGACAACGAAATCTATGTAATAAAGCATGAAAGTCGTGTAGGCACAAAATACACGGAATCCAACTTTTTTTTTTCTTTCGAGAACAACGGAAGAAAAATCTATAAACACGTACAAAAACTCTATGAAGATGCTAAAAAAGTACAAGATTAGAAAGAAGACTTGAATATTGGATTACAACAAGTTATCGATCATCTTGTTTCAAAATGACCCCTAATTAACATTTAACTAAAAAAGTGATAGACTTTATAATTAATAATCTATCTATCTATCTATCTATCTATTATTATTATTATTATTATTATTATTATTATTATATAAGAAAACAAGGGACATGCATCGATCGATCTGGAATAAAAGACTTTCTGTAGCTCTACAAAATCCAGCAGAAAGAGAAAATGAGCATGTTAGAAGCTATCTTCCTTTAAATCCACTTGGGATATTTGGTGAGATTTGATTCATGATAGCCGCTAAGTTCGTTGACTTCGACGTTCGCTTAATTGGACTTGCTTTTACTTTCCCAAAAAGCTTTCATATGATTAACGTAAATGTAGCATCAATCCATGTATCTTTAACTAATTTCTGTAAGAAAAGCAATACCCGTCGTTATCCAAAAATAATAATATAAACACTATATATATATATATATATATATATATATTAAGGAATAAAGTTATATATCATCTAAATCTTGTCCACAAATCAACAACACGAGCACTTGGTATTAGTTAACCAGGATACAGCGAACCGATCGAACCCAAAGATTCATCGTTCATCAGTAGCATAAAAACAATGTAATCTTGTCTCCTTACGCGCGTGTTTTCAAGCCTAAAAACATGTCGTTCCTACACAAATGTAGGAAAAACAGTTAAGAAAACACGTTTGTAGGCTGATTATAAGAATTTTATGTTGATTATGGTCTTTTAAGTAGCATAAATATATGAGAAACAATGAAGAAAATATAGTAAATACTCAAATGTACGTAAAGGCATACATGTTTTCTACTTTATTGTTAGTTGATTATGAATATTTAAAGTTATTTAGTTAGGTTATTTAATTAAATTCAAGAAAATAGGTGTTCACGATCTTTTTTGACTTGTTACTTTGTTGTATAAACAAACAACAATTTAAAAAGAAAAAAATATACACAATGTAAACAAAATTTAACTAATTAAACGTGTCAGATCCAACATGGAAAGTCCGCCTCTATGTATGAATAGATTATAGATCCGAGTTCTTTTTAAGTTGATATGAAATCAAAAGTTTTAAATTGATATAACTATTATTTATAAGAGCATCAAAACTTGATAGGTTAATAAATAATCATGAGATACACCTTTTCCACATCTTTGTATCGCTGGTATACAAACTCTTTGATACAATTTAAGTCTTTTATTTTTATACTAGTTAGATGTCTGTATGTATAAATCACTTGAACATACTTCAAATTAATGAGCTAATAGGAAATCTTAAGGTGTATGAAGTGATCATGCAAAAGGATGATGAGATTATCAAGCTAAAGAAAGAGAAGAGCAAGTCCATTGCACTTAAAGTCAAACATGTCAAAGAATCCTCAAGTGATGAAGGAGATGAAACAAATAGTGATGAGGATGAAGAGTATGCCATGATTGTGAGGAATTTGAAAAAGTTCTTCAAAAGAAAAGGCAAACATGTGAAAGCTCCATTTGATCCTAAGAAATACAAGCAAGTCATAGATGCTAAGAAAGAAAAGAGAATGCTATGGGTGTGGAGACTCTTCACATCTCATAAGTGATTGCCCAAAGGTAGCTTCAAAGAAAAAGGAAAATCACAAAGCCTTCCTAGGAGGTGCATGGAGTGATAGTGGTGATTAGAACAAAGAAGAAACAAAAGAAAAAAATGTCTCATGGCTATGAGACAAGTGAGATACATTCCGATTCTAGCTACTATAGTGATAATAATGACTATCAATATGATCAATTATGTGATTTTAGCTCAAAAATACTTGCTAAAAATGAGGAGTTAAAAAATGAGAACAAAGTTTGCAAAAGCAAAAATAAATGGGGTTGTAACATTAATGGACTTAGGCTTTTAATACAACCTTTTGCTTTTCAAAAAAAAATATCCGTGAACAAACTACAATAAATATGTTATTTCTTCATGTTTTATAAAAAATGTGTTTGAATTTTAAAACTTGTCACACTTATAATTGTAAAAAGTAGTTTAAATTTAGTGGTTGTTAGAAATTTTTTTGTATAATATAATATTTTTGACCTTATACAAATATATTTAATGGCAAAATTGAAATTTAAAAATAATCAAGTGTACAATATTTTTAGAACATAGGTAATATATTTGAAAATCAAATAAGTAATTCTATATTTTACAGTAATGGAGTTTCAATTATGTATACTTCTATAAAAAATGTTGAAATTTAGCTTCTAATATCTATCTAAATATCATATCTAGGGCAACATTCTTTATTTAGCATATGCTTAATGACTTTTTGGAGAGTCAGAAATCAAAGAAGTAGAGAAAGTTTTTAAAGGCAGATTTGGGAAGTACGCTTTGGAGTATTTGAAAAGCTATAAATAATAAAGCTTTTAACAACGAAAGCTTCATGATGCCGGTTGTAATAAATGAAATTTAAGCCAATATCTATACTATGTTGAAATATAGATTCAAATGTAACGTGCTAGATTGGTTAAATTGATGTTATAATCTCTTATCTTTATTCTAAACATTGTAACGTTGGATCTAGCATCTTGCTAGAATTTTAATAAAATTACTCGAGTCAATTAGTCGGGATGATTACCATTTCAAAGCTATTGAACAAGTACGCTCTTTATTATTGTAAAAAAGAAAAATCTAAATATCTTGTAATAATGAATTTTGAAATGCTCATATGACATGCATGTGCTAGCTCGTGTAATAATGATCACCTACTTTCGGTAGTGATTGTAAAAAGTCTTGCCACAACCAGAAGTATTAACTAATTTTTTTAACAGCAAACAAACACATCCATTAAATCTAATTTATTGTTATATTGGACTTGAACTCACAACCTCTAAGAATAAGACACTATTTTATAACTCCAGATATTGCTAGATTACAATCCCTTTGATATTAACGATCAATTAACTGGCCATTTAAATATATCTATTTTTGTTCATTCGGTTAAAAATAATTAAAAAGCAAATTTTGGATACACACACATATATACATACATATATATATATTTATATATTTATTGAAAAGTTCATTTGATAACCGTTTTTATTACGAAAACAAATCTTAGTCGTCCAATTTCTCCTCCTTCAATTGGATTGCCCACCCATGAATTCCTTACATGCACTTTGCCACACTCAATCCATGAATTCCATTTTCCAAAATGAACGGCTAAGATTGGTTCTCGTGGTTTTCACTCTAATATTGATTCTCAACGGAACCTTCCCCTATATATATAATAAAAAGATCATTTAAAAACCATTTTTATTGCGAGTACTACGAGTACCATTTGTAACCTCCATTAATGCTCATTAATAGGGGTATTTTGGTCTTTTATATAATTTTTCAACCGTGAATTGCGTCCTGGTGAGTTTTCATTAAAGACCGAGCATTATTTTCCTGAAATACCTCTTATTAATGCATCATTAATGAGCCGTCATTTATATTGGCCATTGATTTATTTTAATCAAGGGTCAAGATTTATTCTCACAGTACTCGTAATAAAAACGGTTCTCAAATAAACAATCACTTATATATATATATATATATATATGATGGTTAACATTTAATAACATCTAATAGTCGCTCGATATATGCAACCATGCATGGCGTTTAGTAACAAAAGATAACTAAGACGCAAGCACTTTTTTTTTAACGGCAGAAGAAATTTATATTTAAAGAAATCTAGCAAGTAGCTAGAAAGAATAAGAGATTATAAAACAAAATTACATAATTGACTCAAACTTTAAATTACTACACTAATTAATTAAACCAATCTAAGTTCCTGCCAAGTTTGGATATTTTACAACGAAAAGGAAACTTGCAAGTCGAAAAGGTTCGACATAAATATCACCCCTTACTAGAATCTGAAATATATTAAAACTTCTAGCTATATGTTAGAAAATAAAGTTTATATATATAAATTGAGAAATTTAATTAAAGGTTTTTCTTTCAGTAGCTAGTCTCCGTTAATCGTGAATTTAAGACTAACAAATTGTGTGTTTCGTTCACTTAGTTAAGGTGATTAATACAAATTACACAAAATAATCAATTTATGATAGTATTAACATTGTAGAGTATATTAATTATTTGATTGTTTTACTGGACCATTGAATAGTTCATCGATCTAAATCAACCTGATATATATATATATATATATATATATATATATATATATATATATATATATATATATATATATATATATATATATGGTAGAGATCAAGTAAAAAGAAAAGTAAAGTAAAAAGGGTAAAATGGATGATTATTTGATTATTTTTCGGTATATATATCAACTGATAATCGTTAGTTCATTATCTTTATTGATTAAAACTAATTCTTTATCAATTTCTTTTTATTGAATCCAACATATTCATCACTTTTTAGATGAAAGCATTTTATTCATCAATAAATTATTGCAAAATTTTGTTTTCAAAATCTGTATTTGAAATCAAAAAGAAATTGATTAAGAACTAGTTTTAATCAATAAAGATGACGAACTAACGATTATCAGTTGATATATATACCGAAAAATGATCAAATAATCATCCCTTTTACACTTTTTACTTTAATTTTCTTTAGTTTTCTTTTTCCATGATCAAAAAGAAATTGATTAAGAACTAGTTTGAGAACCGTTTTTATTGCGAGAACCAATCTTAGCCGTTCATTATGGATAATGAATTGATGGATGAAGACTGTGGGAGGATTGGGTGTGGCAGGGTGCATGTAAGGAATTCATGGGTGGGCAATGCAATAGAAGGAGGGGGAATTGGACGGCTAAGATTGGTTCTCACGGTTCTCGCAATAAAAACGGTTCTCAAATGAACTTTTCACTATATATATATATATATATATATATATATATATATATATATATATATATATATATATATATATATATAGGGGAGGGTTCATGCGAAAAGTGTTTTATTTGCGAAAAATACGAGAAGCAATTTCAGCTATCGATTAGTTTTTGATCTTGTGGTTCACATTAATCATAATTTTTATTTTTATTTAATTTAAAAGGGTAAATTAGTAAACACAAAATATTTTCTCTCTTCAATCTCTAATAAATTTTTTTCTCTTTCCAATACATAAATATTTCTCTTTCATATTTTTCTCATTCCTGAATTTTAAATTAATAAAAGGAATTAAATGATTTTCTAGTATTTTATTAATTTTACGATGTGTATCAGTGAACACAACAAAAAATTTACTAGTTTTTTTATCATTCTTTCTATGTTCACCGTTGAATACACCCAATAATATTTACGAATTTTTCATTATTACTATATTCAATAATGAATACAGCCAAAAAGTATACAACATTTAATATGAATTTTATAATATTCAATACTGAACACGAAGGAAGATATACGAGTTTTTCCATAATTACTATTTTAAGTTGATTATCCTATGATTATTCATTAATGAATTTAAAGCTTGTTCCCCAAATAATAATTAAAAATCAATATTTCTTATTTTAATAAATCATAATCTAACAATTATGTAACTATTCATCCAAAATCATTAGAGTTCATTAATAAAAAAGAGAAATATATGTGTAATCTACAAAAATGTTTAGCTATTCATTTACAATGATATTGTTCAACATTAAACAATAAAAAAACAAACCACAGATGCAAAACAAAAGGATACGAGAATGTATATACAAAAAAAACCAAATAAACAAAACCAAAAAAATCATATAAACACAGAGATTAAAGATACCAGAAAGTATATAAAAAAATTAAAAAAAAGAAAGAGATGAAGATGGGGCCTGTAACATCCTCAAATATGGCCTATTCGCGTGCTCTAATTGGGTATGTCGGTTTAATTAAACGAATTAAATATAAATATATTTGTAAGAATTAATAGAAATTAGTTATTGGCCAGATAAATATGAATTTAAAAATAGAAAAGAATTATAAAATAATAATTGGTTTCAAACGAGGTTTCCAAAAATATCCTCGTTAGTTGAAACGGTTATTCGGGTGTCGTGTTATATGTTGAGAAGGGGAACAAAATACCCCTTGTAGATAATTGTTGACCATAAGTCGGTCCACATATGGGTGAGTCAGCCTACTTACTTTCAACACACACACACATACGAGACACACACACACCTCACCTTTTGTTCTTCACTTGTGTTCTTGAAGGAAAATCAAAGCCAAGATCAAACAAAGGCTGGATTAAACAAGAAATCAAGTTCCAAATCTGCTTCTAATCCTCTTATCATCATCATCTTGCTACTAGTAAGCTTCCCCTTCCTTTGTTCTTTATTTTAGCAATTAGGTCAAAAATGGGCAAACGTATTTGGGCATTAAAGCTTAGATTTTTGGGTGGTAATCTGTTCTAATAACATTTATAAGTTGAATGGAACTGATTTTAGTAATTAAAGTTGCTATCTTGGTTGTAATTCTTGAAATTGACCAAATGGGTCAAATATGGTGAATTCATGGATTAATCATGAATAGGATGTTAGAGTTGCTTATTTAGATGTTTATAGACTCCCTTTGATGCCTCAAAGCTTGTACATAACCTGGACTTAATTAAGAACATGTAAAACTTGGAATTGAATGGCTGAAATCTGGGCAGAAAGCACCCTTCTCGTGGCCTGGATGAACGTCGCGGCGCGACCATAGCAGCAGCAAACAGAAACTTGTTTTTCAATATACATGGTATAAGGACTATAGTTATATCACTTTTGATCAATTTTGGGGTATTTGGGTTAGTTTAACCATTTTTACTAGTTTAGACACATTTAAGAAATTAAAAATTAGAACTAGCATATGTATATGATTTGTAGTATTTAAATGGGCCTTTATGTAAACAATAGGTACTTAAACATTCAAGGAAGGCCAAATCTATATTCGAGTTATAATTGAGCACCAAGGTGAGTACCGACTCTTATGACTTCAATTTAGGAAGGTTTGAATGCAAGAACAGTTATATGATTATGACATGCCACAACTTGTATTATGAAAGCCATATGTATGCTAGTATGATAAAGAATCCATGATATGCCTTGTTAATTGATGTGCAAGACATGTATTTAAGTACATGTGCACACTTGATGAATAATGTGTTATATGAATAAAGCATGCATGCACTTGTCCCTGCAAAGGGTGATTGATGAAACTATCTTTATGTCCGGACTTGTATGTAATTAAGGTCGGCTTCGGCTGGGTCCTGAGCCTACGGGCATAATGTTCTGGACTAACGGTACTCGAGTACCGTTCCTTTCAGCAATTGAGGTGAGTGCCTTAAATGGCTAAGCCTAATGAGCTTTGGCTCCTTAACGAGCATGGTGATTCATTTAGGTGATGAAACCCGCACGAATGGTGGTGTATGATTCCCCCGGTGGTAGTGGTTTGAGCTGGTTTTGCAACCCGGCAATATAATACACTCGCTGGACATGTCAACACTCCGTTATATGTTAGGATAGCATTGATTGCTTATTCTGCTATAAGACTTGTTATATTGCTAAGGACTTGCCTAATTGTTATGCATGATTGTTAGTATTCACTAGCTATATTTATATAGCTAATGTTGTTGATGTTTAACCTTTTACTGATAAGGAATAGGCAGGCTTGGTGAGTTGGGGACACTCGTGGCTGTTATACAAGCCTTTCTGAAGGAACACTGCTTTTGGTATAATAGTATTATGGTCGGTTTAGATTATGTAACACCGGTAGGCATGTTTGGCAATTTTTGATATTGTATATTTGTATATACGCCAAACATGTGTTTTTAAACTGTAATAACTACTTGGGTTGTTTGTTTGTTATTTAAAATTCCGTTGCATAGTTTTTGAAATTCAGTTAAGTTAACAAACAGGTAAAAGTCCAAATTACAAACGTACCCATGCAGTTTGAAAACTCAAATTTATACCGATTTTTAATATAGTAAAGGCGGTGTTACAGGGCCAACGGCGAGTGGATCGTCGGAGTTACCAACGGCGAGTGGTCATCGTCGGAGTTACCAAACGGAGAGTGGTACTCGGCGAGAAGGAGATGAGTGACTTAGGTTCGTCGGGAGCGGCGGCGATGTGGTGGTCGTCGGATCTGGAGGAGGCGGCAGAACCCTAGATCTGGAGGAGGCGGCGGCGACATGTTGCAGACGACGTAAGATGTGCTGCAATTTGTAAGATGTTTCAGATGTGTTGCGGCGGAACCCTAGATCGGATCTGGTGCGATCTGTAAGATGTGGTCGACTTGTTGCGGACGACGGCGGTGGTTTTCAACGACGAAGACGGCGCATGTTCCAGCGATTGCCGGCGGTTCTAGGTGGTCGGCGTTTCTTGGTTGCAAACAAGCAGAGAGAGAGAGGGATGCATCGATCAAGAGAGTTATCGACAGAGAAAGAAAAGATTCATCCGTTATATGCGTGAATTTGGGTTGGGGGGGGATTATGGAAGTTAAATGGGTTTTTTTAATTAAAAGGACCATTGTACCCCTTCTCATATTTATTTACTATCATTAATCTTGAAACTAATTACAAAATTGCCATAAACAATCTAATCCATTGAATATTTAATCTAACGGTCTAAAACACTTCTCGCACTTTTCGCAAAATAAAAGCTTTTCACATGAACCTTCCTCTCTCTCTCTCTATATATATATATATATATATAGTGAGGTTCAAGGGAGAACCCTTTTAAAATGCACGACAGTGAGAACCTGTGTAAACTTGTAACTTAGCATTTCTTCTTTACGTTCATGTTCACCTATAACTACCCAAAAGTCAAGTTTACATCCTAAATCTTAAAATCAAAAGTATTTCAATATTATTAACAATTTAAAGATTTGTATGCATTGATGCATATAGACAAACACTTTTGTATGCATTGATGCATCAGGTGTATAAATTAAAAAACGTGACAGTTTTTAAACTATCCGATCAATGAAATCAAAATCCCAACAAAAACGTGATAGTTTTTAAACCATTCGATGAATAAAAACGAGAACTATTTTTCGTACGAGAACTGCGAGAACCAATCTTGGCCGTTAATTTTGGATAATGGAATTCATGGATGAAGAGCGTGGTGGGATTGAGTGTGACAGGGTGCATGTAAGGAATTCATGGGTGGGCAATCCAATTGAAAGAGGGGGAATTAGACGGCTAAAATTAGTTCTGGCAGTTCTCGTTTAAACTTTTCCATAAATATATATATATATATATATATACATACCATTCATTATTCATAATTATCTTTAGGTATTGTTTTTCCAGGATCGTTAGTAACTAAACTAGAGTTCTTGCACTACAAGAAATATCTTATTTCTTCATATTTTAATTTATTCAATGCACTTTCAAAAAGTGCCTAATTTTATTGTTATAACACTATAACAAATATGTTAATTTTTTATGCGTAAGGAAAAAGCTTGTACGAATTTTAAAAGTTGTCACAATTATAATTGTAAATAACTGTTTATATATAGTTTTTGTTTGAAATAGCAAAAACCTTATATTTATAAATGTGTAAAGTTGATGTAAAAGTCCATGTTTTAAATGTATAAATTTAATAATAAATTAAGAATAAGAAAAGTTAATATTTAAGAGCTTAGACTTTTATAACTTTAGAATTGCTTTTATTTTTAGGCAAATTACCGAAAAAGGTAACATAAATATTAAAATTTGTCAATAAAGGTAATGTCAATTTTTTTGGGCCAAGAAAAGATTCTAAATTTCAATTTCTAACAAAAAAGGGTATGGTGATCTAAATGACCTGCTGAGCGCTTAGTCAGTAGGTTAAGATTGTTCAAATTTGTCAATAAAGGTAATGTCTAATTTTTTAAGTCAAAAAAAGGATGATAAATTTCAATCTGTAGTAAAAAAGGATAGCTAACTAATACTGACAATTTGCGACGAGTTCTTGTTACTGTGTTCGTGTCAATTACATGTCAACCCATTTTGGCCAAATGTATTTGACGAGTATTTTTTCGATTTTCCAATACTGGTATTATTTCTTTGTTTTGATACGAACTTCAAATATGATATTTTTCTATTCAAACTTTAGAATTGAATACTCATTTTGATTTGATTCGAACTTCAAATTTGGTGTTTGTTTCAATTTGAATCGAATTTTGAACTTCAAATTTTGTTTACGTTCATTTAATACAACTATAAAGCCAATATAAGATATTAAAGTACCAAAATACCAATTGCAAGTAGTTAAATGTGAAAGTACTAACATAATATATTTCAAATATCATATACGAAAATGATGTAATATTATTTTAATTTTAAATATTTTATTATTATATAAAGGAAAGAGAAAACATATACAAGAACACGAACACAAACTTAGACCAAACATGATGTTTTGTTTCAAATTAGAATTCATCATCCTTTATTGGTCTAGAAAAAATGAACATTACCTTTATTGACAAATTTTTATATTTATGTTACCTTTTTTGTCAATTTGTATAATATAAAAATTAGTCACGTCATCAATTTAACCTGTTACGTGCTACGACGGTAAACAGTTACCTTTAATGTTAGAAATTGAAATTTAGAATCCTTTCTTGGCCCAAAAAAATTAACATTAGCTTTATTGGCAAATTTTAATATTTATGTTACCTTTCTCAGCAATTTGCCCTTTATTTTTTCATGCTTAAAAGTGTAAACATTTAAAAAATCTATTCACACTAATAAATGTGATGTCAAAAGAGTAGATCGAGGGAGAAATGAGCAATTTCTAAAGATTAATTAATATTGGGTTAAAGAACAAAAAAAAAGCATGATTAAGCTTTAGAAGACATGCTATATATGTTCTGGATTTAATTTAATTTAGTGTTGATAAGCTTATATAGTATGATCTCTAGAACCGATTGCATGTTTTAATCTTGAGTTTTGGCTGGGATTTAAGGCAAATCAATGAAATGTGAGCAGACTGAAAGAGTCACCCATGAAAGACGCAGAAAAGTGAGTAGCCGTGAAGATCTCGGAAAGGCCGTTAAGTTGGCCGGTGGGCAGAATGTAAATAAGACTAATTTGATTCAATGGGTTATGATTTGGTATCAGAAAAGTGTTATGTAGCTTTAATAAGTGAAATTAATGGTATGTTAGGTGTCCTAATTATTTAGATTTGGAAGCCAGATGATTAGTTAAAGAAAGTATATATATATATATATATATATATATATATATATATATATATATATATATATATATATATATATATATATATATATACACACACACTAGCATCATACCCGCGCAATGCTGCGGCGGTAAATAGTTTTTAGTTTACAATATGTCGCTTTCAAGAATGTAATGATATGTTATTCGCGTGATTCAATGTCACAAAAAAGTTTTCTACAGCAACATGTCCGTTTTATTTTCAAATTTTCTTTTATTTACATTTTACTATTTTATTAATTTTAAAAATAAATTATAAAAGACAATAAAATAAGAAAAAAGATTTATATTGATGAAATAAAGAGAAGAGTTAATAAGATTTTAAAAATTATATTGATGTGGGTGGATAATTGTGTTAGTATGAGAGAATTTATTTTGAATAAAAAGTTAAAGTAATTAGGAGAGAATAAAATAGTTAAAAATTGAGTGGATGAGATTAATTTAGATTAAATGAAGGGTCAAAATTTTATATTGATTGAATTCTAAGAAGTCTTAAAATTTAACAGGAGAGAGAATATTAAATGATTTATATAGTAGTATATATATATATAGGGGAGGGTTCAAACGAGAACTGTTTTTCGTGCGAGAACTACGAGAACCAATCTTGGCCGTTTATTTTGGATAATGGAATTCATGGATGAATAGCGTGGGGGATTGAGTGTGGCAGAGTACATGTAAGGAATTCATGGGTAGACAATCTAATTGAAGGAGGGGAAATTTGACGGCTAAAATTAGTTCCCGCGGTTCTCGTTTGAACTTTTGCCTGTATATATACATACATATATATAAGGGAGGGTTCAAACCAGAACTGTTTTTCGTACGAAAACTGCGGAAACCAATTTTGGTCATTCAAGTGGTAAGTGGAATTCACGTATGAAGAGCGTGGAGGAATTGAATGTGACAAGGTGCATGTAAGGAATTTATGGGTGTGCAATCCAATTGAGGGGGGGGGGGGGAATTGGACGGCTGAGATGGTTTCTCGCAGTTGTCGTTTGAACTTTGCCCTATATATATATATGAGAGTTCATGTAAAAAATGCTTTATTTGCGAATAATACGAGAAGTAATTTCAGCCATTGATTTGATTTTGATCTTGTGGTTTACATTAATCATAATTCATATTATTATTTAATTTAAAAGGGTAAATTAGAAAACACAAATATTTTCTCTCTACTCTCTCTAATTAATTTTTTTCTCTTTCCAATCTATTGATATTTCTCTCTCATGTTTTTCTCTCACATAAATTTTAAAATAAAAAAATAAATTAAAAATAATTTTCTAGTATTTTATTAATTTTACGGTGTGCACTGGTGAACACAACTGAATGTTTACTAGTTTTTTTATCATCGATGCTATGTTCACCGGTGAACACAGTCAAAGACAAAACGTTTGAACCATTTAAAAAGAAAAAAACAAACAATGTCGTATTCACCATTAAACACTTGATAAAAATAATAGAAAGTGCTTACTATTCACTACTGAACGACAAAGAAAAAAGGCATAGTTTTATAAACAAATTACTATATCTCGTATACACAACCAAACCAAAGCGTATCTCCACATAATACAATTATCGATTATAAGAATCTAACAGTTTACATTTTGTATGAACTTGTTTGTTCACTGTTTAATAACAAACAAAAAAACTCTAAAGAAAATAATTAATTCAAGTACACACATCAAAATAAAGCAACATTGGCTTGGAGAGAAGCTACGGTGAAGTTTGACCTTGACGCTGATGTTCTTCTTCTACTTTGATATGGTGGTCACCAAGAAAGCATTAGATGTAGGTTATAAATTTGATTTCAAGGGTGAGAATGTTGATGTGAACGATCCAAAACCAGATCTTAGATGATTTCAGTGTTTGCGAGGGGTTGACAGTGCTTACGATTAGGTCGAACTAATGCCAGATCCAAATCATAATCAGATCTAAGATGATATCGGTGTCGGTGATGGTTGTTTTGAGATATTTATAGACATAGTTTGAAGAGTGATAAAGTGATTATAATTAGAGCCAAGATAATATAAGGGATCTACCATGACGGTGGACAGTGGTTTAGCTCTGATCGGTTACATTTTCTTATCTTTTTTATATTTTCTTTACTTTTTTTGTTCTCCGCAATTGAAACAAGTTTATGCAAATATTTTTTAATAATTAAGTTAATTTGTATTGGTTTTGACTTTCAAAAAAATTGTATTGACTTTAATTTTCTTAAATATCTAAAGTTTAGTCATTAAAATGGAATATAAGAATCTTATTAACTATATTTAATCGTTACTCAATTTAGTTTATATGAATGGTAATTTCAAAAGCTATATTTTTCATAGTTTAAATTGCATGTAAATACGTGTTAATAGTAAAATTAATTCAAGCTATAATCTTATGTATGGAAGTGATGAAGAATAAGAGGATTTTTAATTGTTTTTAACATTTATTTTTTATGAGTTTTCTATGTACAATATCATGTATAGACCTATATATTCTTCTCATATAAAGTAAAAATAAAGATATTACACTCTCACACACCTTCAAACTTATTAAATGTTTCAAGATTTCATACTATTCTTAAAATATACAAATTTTATGGATTAGATGTTTTAGATTTATTGAGCGATAATTATTGTAAGATTTATGAACATTCGTAAATTATATAAGAAAAACACAACAATTAATGATGATAAATTCATGATAAACCACGTAAAAAAACACACCATAATATTTGAATAAGCAATATCAAGCGGAAACTATTAAATAAATTAGTAATTTATTAGATATTATGTATATGTAATAACACAAAATATCATATAACTTTTAAAAAAACAAGTAAACACAAATTAACCTAATTATAAAAAAATATATTTATATAGCTAAATCTTTCATTTTGAATTTTCTAGATTAATTATTAGAAAATACGTATAACTATAACTCGTAAAGTAAATAACCTATAGCTCGAATTAGTTGACATTTCTGGATTTTTTAAATTACTCGTAAATAAAATTATGATGCGCAACTTTACTTTATTGTTTTAATATCTTAATTTTAAGTAGTTTGAAATTACTAATTTACCCCTTATAAAATAAAATGAAACTACTAAATAGAAATATAAAATTAATTATATCCTTATCTACCATATTAATAATTAAATAATCCACAACAATGAATATATAAAAGAAATTAAATTAAATTTCAACCTATCTTAGCTATAGTATTATACATTTTAATATTCTCTTACACAACTTTTTAACACTACATATTTTTAAGTATTGAGTACTGATTGAGAAATTACATATAGCCTTAGTATTTTATAAATAGTTGATAAATACAGTCCCCTACATCAACATACCTCTCCACCTACACCAATATACCGACACCAACACAATTGCTAAAATTTTACTAATCCATATGTAATTTTATTGACCAGTGATAATTTAGAAAAAAATCTCACAACCTTTATTTGTTTGAAAACAAAAATATTATCGAAAAAAGGTTATTTGTCGCCGTCGTATTGCGCGAGTACCATGCTAGTATATATATATGTATACAATAAGTACGTACGTTATCCAGAAAGATAACTTACTACTAAAATATATTATATAATTTGCTCAGTTTCCACATATCAAATTAATGAATGATATTAAAGTAAGGGTATATTGTCGAGAAGGTAACATAAATATCGATATTTGACAATAAAGATAATGTTCAATTTCTTAGGCCAAGAAAGGATTCTAAATTTCAATTTCTAACATTAAAGGTAATCGGTTACCGACATAGCAGGTAACAGGTTAAATTGATGACGTGACTAATTTTTATATTACACAAATTGACGAAAAAGGTAGCATTAATATCAAAATTTGTCAATAACGGTAATGTTCCTTTTTTCTAGACCAATAAAGGATAATGAATTCCAATTTGAAACAAAACATCATGTTTGAATCTAGGTTCGTGTTCGTGTGTGTTTTCTCTTTCCTTATTTAATAATAAAATATTTAAAATTAAAACAATATTACATCATTTTCGTATATGATATTTGTTGGTTCTATGTGCACAAGACACAAATTAATACGATATTACTGATAATAAATAAACCCATAAGGTCACACATTTACAATCAATGGACACCAATTACATATTTGAATATGATTTAAATATGTTTCCAACTCATTATATATATAAGTATATATATGCATTGTTGCATATTATTATTTATGTGAAATAATAATATCACTCTTATATATTAATATAAGATAATGCATATGAAATACATAAATATAAACATATGATATATATATGTATAAATGTATATTTGTTACAAGTAAATTGTTACTAGTAACAATTATATAAATGTATGTATATCTTTGTTACAAGTAAAGAGTTACTAGTAACAATCAAGTATGTATATAAAATACATGTAGATGTATTTTATACAATGTATGGCAAGTCTAGCATTATATTTTATATATACTTGAAATATATAAAACTAGAAATGCTTACAAGTATCACAAAGGGGTCCATTTGAGGTTGCTTGAAAAATGGACTAACCTAGACATGCATGCATATACAAGTGAAGCAAAAGAACCAAAGGGGACCCCCCTCCCCTTGCTACGGCCGAAATCAAGCAAGGGAGGGGCCTCCCTCTCTTGCTTTACTTCTTGGCTTATTTTAAGGCTTCATGCATGGCTTTTGTGTTTACTACTACATGCTACCACCTTTGCTATTCTTCAAGAAAACATCTAAGTGTTCTTAGATATTTAAAACATCCTTACTTTATAGTATTGGTGTTTCAAGTGAGCAAAGTGTGGTACTAGAATACATACTCATATACATACATAGTAAGTTCAAGAAGAAGAACAAGAGGTTGTTGCTTGCTTGCTTGAATTTCAAGGGTTGGAGAGACTAGCATCTTGGAGGTGTTGGACTCATTGATTTGTGGAGACCTTGGAGGAAGTCTTCTCTTGGCTTCTCATAGATCAACCACTTCATCAACGGTTTACTCACGCTACAAAGGTTGTAGTTCTAAACACCCTATGGTTGTTTTGTTTCTTAAGGCTTGCATATGGATCATTGGTGGGGAGTTTTAAAAGTTTAAAATTGTTGTTCATGCTTCCGTTGCTAAAATATATTTTGAAAACCGAACAAACCCCAACAATATTTAGAATGTATTATGTTGGTTCTTTGACATTTGACTATTTACAATTGGTATTTTGGTACTTTAATATCTTATATTGGCTTTATAATTGTATTAAATAAACGTAAACAAAACAAAAAAAGAAGGTTTGAAAACAAAAAAAGAATACCAGTATTGGAAAATCAAAAAAATTAGACATTACCTTTATTGAATTCTAAAGTCTGAATAAAAAAATATCATATTCGAAGTTCGTATCAAAACAAAAAAAGAATACCAGTATTGGAAAATCGAAAAAATACTTGTCGAATACATTTGGCCGAAATGGGTCGACCCAAAACATGACCGATAAATAAATGGTCAAAATAGGTTGACACGTAATTGACACGAACACGGTAACAAGAACTTGTTGCAAATTGTCGGCATTAGTCAGTATACCCTTTTTTACTACATATTGAAATTTATCATTCCTTTTTTGACTTAAAAAATAGACATTACCTTTATTGAAAAATTTGGACAATCTTAACCTGCTGACTAAGCGTTCAGCATGTCATTCAAGTCACCATACTCTTTTTTGTTAGAAATTGAAATTTAGAATCCTTTTTTAGGCTAAAAAAATTGACATTATCTTTATTGGTAAATTTCAATATTTAAGTTATCTTTTTTTCGGCAATTTGCCCTTAAAGTAACAAAATTATTATTCAAAAGCAAGAATTAAATGAAACATTCGTATGGATTATCATAAATATATAAGTGATAGAGGACTAATTATGATAGCTTACAATTATAAAAGCATATCTAGTAACAAATTAATGCATTATTCAATTCTACATTAATTGTTTACGTATAAAATTTATATGACATTCCTAATTAATGTAGATATATATATATATATATATATATATATATTATATACTAATGGGGTACCCGCATAATACGACGACGGCGAATAAAGAGGAAGTTGTGATGAGTTTTGTGCAGAATAATCACAAAGAGCTAATATGAGTTTGTGAAGATTTTTTACGAAAGCCACTTTGAAATTAAGAATTAAATTGCTAACTCTGAGTTATTTGTCTTTCAGTTTGTTGGAAGAGTTTTGTCGCATGGCTGAATCATGAAGTTACTGATTATATATATGTATGTATATGTGTGTGTAATATTTCATAGTTTCAATTATTATGTAATTGAGTTAGAATGCAATGTTTATAAAGTTCAACTATTTCATTTGTTTGGTGTTTGTGAAATCTCTTGAACCTGATTGATTGAAAACAGAAATTTAGGTGATCTCATGAATCAAAAGTTAATATTAAAAATATATGATTAGACTTAATTCAGTTATAAGTATGGTGATCTCATGAATCAAAAGTTAATATTAAAAATATATGGTTAGAAATAATTCAGTTATAAGTAATGGTTTAAATTCATTGTTGGTTATGTTTACAATATTTATTTGTTTAAATTAATTAATAGTGGATTTAAAGGAGAGGTATAAATGAGGGACATTTTAGTAAATTTACTCTTCTTAAAATTAAGAGTTTTTTAGGTGGTAAATGCATTATATAGGAGTAAGATATAGGCAAAAGTTCAAACGGAACTGTTTTTTGTACGAGAACCGCGATAATCAACCTTAGCCATCCAATTCCCCCTTCATCAATTGGATTGTCCACCCATGAATTCCTTACATGCACTCTACCACACTCAATCCCTCCATGCTCTTCATCAATGAATTCCATTATCCAAAATGAATGGCTAAGATTGGTTCTCGCAGTTCTCATACGAAAAACAGTTCTCGTGTGTATATATATATATATATATTACTTAATTAAATTATGAAGATGACAGAAATCTAAGAAGTCTATAATTAGATCAGTAACCCTTAACTCAAATCTAAGAAGTATATATATATATATATATATATATATATATATATATACTAACATGGTACCCTCGCAATGCGGCGGCATTAAATAGTTTCTACTCGACTTGTTCGTTTTGGGACAACGAATAATTTTACATTGGTAACATGTCTATTTTCTTTATTTTCTTGTTCTTAATCAACTCTTTTATTATTTTTAAATAAACTTTGAAAACAATTAAATAAGAAAAAAAGTCTTTACTTATAAAATAAGTTAAATTGCATAAAAACACTGGGTGTAAATTAGTGATTTGAAACTATTTAAAATTAAGAGATTAAGAAAATAGTAAAATAATTTAAAATTATTAATTATACGAGCTATTTAAAAAAATTTAAAATATATGTTTATAAATTCTTATTATAGATTATTCAGATTCATGAGTTTTACTTGTACACATTTTCTGATAATTATGTTAAAATATTTATTACATGATATAATATTTAATATAAAAGATTTGGTTATGAAAGTATTTTTTTAATAATTAAGTTAATTTATTTGAATTTTTTAAATATAGAAGGTTTAATTATTAAAATAGAATATAAGATTTTTATTAACTTTATTTAATAGTTACTTTATATAATAGTTTCTATTTAGTTTATATAAGAGATAATTTAGTAATTTTAGAAGACTTAAAATTTAAGAGATTAAGTAAAATGCTTAAATAATTTATAATATATATATATATATATATATGTATATATATATATATATATATATATATATATATATAAACCATTATGCAGAGATATCTGCTAAACAGATCGACAGACTTCTTAATTATAAAATTAGTTTGATGGAATAGTACGTACGTATTTTAAGTTTTGAGTTAAGGGTTACTGATCTAATTATAGACTTCTTAGATTTCTTGCATCATCATAATTTAATTAAGTAATCACATATATGGTTAATTCGCTACTAGACTTATAGCTAACTAGATCTCAAGCATGTGTAAACACGGGTCAGGTTTCAATGTGTTTTGTAATTTTGTTTAATTTTAATATTTTTTTAAAAGTAATTTAGTCATCAAACATTTCAAATAATAAGAGTACGTACACTATCATTCTATACAAACTGTATAACTCAAAACAATCATAGTTAGGGAATGTAATCGTAAAAGACAATTATAAAAAATAACGTAATAGGTTGTCTTAACTTTAAAGATTTTTTTAAATTTCCACCACCGGTTCTTCCATCATTTATTGTTTTGATATCTTTTTGTATAGCATTGTTCACCTCTTCATGTGTAGGGATTATTGCTTTGCCGGATATATCAAAGTATGTAAGGCTTATCATTCCTTCCATTATGTGATCAAGCACGAGATACTGTCCTTAAGAGATTTTAAGATCTTTGCATAATTTTTGTCATGTTAGTCCACATAAACCAACTGGTAGAGCTTCATCGAACGCCACATCCACCTCATACACTCGTAAGTGAGTATATATTGCTTGTTTTTGTGTTGCTACATTCCTTTTTATTGCAATCGGGGAAGTAGAATCTGTGTAGCTACATATATGTAATGAGATTATTATTTCAACAAAATGGAAATTCATAGTCAATCAAACATATGTCAAACATACCAAGGAATTGATGATTTTTTGACACATCCTTTCTCCATCTCTTTATATTTAGCTACACTTTTCTGAACCTTCGCGCAAGCCTAGCATGATAACTCCTTTGAACACTTATTACGAAAAGGGTTCATTGATTAATAATTTTAATAATAAGAAGAATCAGTATAACATATAGCAACATTGAAGTAGGTAAAACAATAAAAAGTGTATTTTATGATAAATACTTACATTGTCGTAAATGAGAAATATTTGGATTCTCACTCATTGCATTACGATATTGTTGGCTATCTTAGAAATCTTATCATACAATATTGTGTATATTAAGTTGTAAATAGATTTAGAATGTTAAAACTTGAGAAGCCAAGAGAATTTGAAATAGAGTATAAAGTAATATTAAATGATAATTACAAATTAAGAGTAATAATTAATATTAATGAATAATAAATTTTGATCGTTACATAAGTATTGTTAACGTACATTAATTAATATTTTGAGAATTATTCTTTTGGTTTTGCTAGGTTGTAAATATATTTGACTTTAACAATTTTAATAATTAGAAGAATTAATAAACTTAAAACAATAATGAAGTAGGTAAATCAATAAAAATTGTATTTATGATAAAGACTTACATTATTGTAAATGAGAAATTTTTGATATATCCCTTATTACATTATGGTATTATCGGATTTCTTGAGAATTTTATCGTACAATCTTGTGCTTATGAAATTGTAAATAGATTTGAGATCTAAAAAACTGACAAACCTAGATAAATTATAATAGAATATAAAGTAATGATAAATCATATTTGCAATTTAAGAGTAATAATTAATATTAACGACTCATGAATATTAATACTGACATAAGTATTGTTAATATACAATAATTGAAATATATTTGGCATATTAATAATTTATAACGTTGAAGAAATATAAGAGAGTATAAAGTAATGATAAACAATAATTGCTATTTAATAATAATAATTATCATTAAAGTCTAATAAATTTGTATAGTGTAATATATGATCTTAGGTTATTCTAGTAAATATAAGTTACAAATAATTAATAAAAAATATATAGGATTTATGGACATGGGTAAATAATATAAAGTGATTTTTATATTTATTGGTTGTTATTTAAGTGTAATAATTAACATTAATGTGTAATAAATTTGAATTGTTTTTTGGGTGTTGTTATATTACTATAGTAATATATAAGTTATAACAACATCCTCAATAAAGATTTTGTAAAACAATATGAAGTTAATTTAATTGCATAAAAACTAATAATTTCAAACATGAAACACAAATTTTAAAATTCAAACCAAAGTATATTATTTCCAAATGACTTAATTGTCATAATAATACCATAAAAAATTAAGCTACTTATTTTATAAAAGTCAAAATCAAAAGACATTAATCTAAACGGTAGCCGGGTCAAACCCTTTAAACTTTTTCTTTCTTCACAAATACAAGCTTCTTTTTCGCAACAGAATATCCTTCTACGTCCCCATCGTTGTCTTCAATATTTTGACGTTTTTCGGATGAACTCACCACATTTGTTTTTGAGCCACTGTTAGGAGTCACAATTTCATAATCATCACTATCAATCATAACTTTGTTGCTTATATCGTCATCCTATATTAAAATTAGGAAATATATAGTTTAAGCTTCGAAATTCCTTTTACTATTTATGTTCTTTTTATTGTTAAATAACCATAGTTAGTTGGAATTAAAAGGAATACGCATTACACATATTTCTCACTTAATAATTGGAAACAAACTCTCCAGGTAGACCGTCCATTATTGGATGTATCAATGACATCCATATATCCACCTAACACACTGAAAATATCTACAAACCAACATAATAAAAAATTACCAAAATAATACAATACAACGAAATCCATCTAATGTTAATGAACAATACAACATACATAAAAAATTAAGCAAAGATTTTTATCCAACCAATCAGAACAGATGTAAATATCTTGCCATGTTAAAAACATATGGTTAACTACAAAGAACAAAAGGAAAATACCTATTGTGTGATCTTCCTCAACTTTCTTCTCAACAATGCTTTCAGAGTTAGTGAATAAGAAGATACTAACTTCAAGTGAACTCTTGCCTCACCTGCCAGTAGGACTTTAAATGAACTGAACGAACACAAATGTAGCTTGTTCGTGTTTGTTCGTTTAACTTTAGCCGAACAAACAAATGAACACGAACTAATAAACGGATGAAATTTTATGTTCATGTTCGTTCATTTAACTTTAGCAGAACAAATAAACGAACACAAACGATAAACGAATGAGCATTTATGTTCGGCTATTTAAAAGATTGGTTAGTTCGTGTAAATTTTTGTTCGTTCATGTAAATGATAAACGAACGTAAACAAATGAGCACACAATACAATGCAAATCAAACATTATAAGCACACAAATATACACTGCATAACAGAGACACATATAAACAAACATAAATGAACGGATAACCGAACATTCATGAAAATAAATGAACAAACAATATCTATGTTCGTGTTCGTTACGGAAATCTTATTCATGTTCGTTTATTAATTAAACAAACTTACATATACGGAATTTTCGCTAAACAATTTCACGAATGGTTTATAAATATTCAATTCGTTTATAAAGTTATCTGCTAGACTAGATAAGGTTAGGGGTATACACGTTCAGATGGATCGGTTTAATTCGATCCGATTGAGTAAATCTAATTGGGTTTTGGTTTTGAAAAATGAGATCCGATTCATTCAAACAATCTTATGATCCGAACCAAACCATCCATACAATTCGGTTAGATCGGTTTTCATTCTTACATAAACACATGTTTAAAGAGTCGAGATATTTTAAAAACTAGATTTGATATATATATATATATATATATATATAGATATATATATATATATATATACTAGCATAGTACCCGCGCAATGCGGCGGCTAGAAATAATTCTTATTCGATAATATGTCCGTTTTTAATAATGTTAGACTATTATATCACGCATTATAATAACATCGAACAATTTTCGTTCGCAATGTATCTATTCTTTCTCATGTTTCCATTTCTTTTATTTCTCTTTTCTTTATAACTCTTTTATTAACTTTAAAAAACAATAAAATGAGAAACAAAAAGAACATTAAATATATTATAAATTAAATATTTTGTTTTGATTACACGAGTTATTTAAAAAATCTGAAAATGTTTATAAATTTAGATTACATGTTATTATGTTTATAAGTCTAGCTATACGTATTTTCTAATACTAAAATTAAAATATGTGTTATATGATAAAATATTTAAACTATCATTTTTATGAAGATCGTTTTTATTTAATTTTTATTTAACATCATATAGGTTGAAATTTAATTTGCATTGACTTGGAGTTTTTAAACATTATTTATTAAGAAATGTTTAGTTATAAAAATGGTATTTAAAAATCTAATTAACTCAATATAATAGTTTCCTTATATGGTTAAATAAGGGGTAAATTAGTAATTTTAAATTACTTAAAATTAAGAGATTTCAATGACTTAAATGCTTTATAATATAGTGTGTGTATATATAGGGGAGAGTTCAAACGAGAACTGTTTTTCGTACGAGAACTGTGAGAACCAATCTTGGCCGCTCATTTTGGATAATGGAATTCATGGATGAAGAGCTTGAGGGGATTGAGTGTGGCATGGTGAATGTAAGATTGGTTCTAGCGATTCTCATATGAAAAACAGTTTTCGTTTGAATGTTTGCCTATATATATATATATATATACTATTAAAAATTAAAATATAATTGTCTAAGTTACAATAACTTGTGAGACTAGTAGCTTTGGCATAAATATATTATTAAAAATAATAAGTTATAAATAAACATAAACATGACATATATGAATTATTTTGTTCCAGTAGTATTATATATATATATATATATTTTTATTCGGTTTATTCGGTTTAAATAATAGTAACTAGAAACAAACCTAAATCTATAGTAATTATTTGGTTTTGATATAATTCAATTTAAAAATTCAAAATATCTAAACTAAATAACTCAATCTAAAAGTTTCAATATGATAATTTAGTTTTATCTGAATCGTAAACACCGTATATAAGGTATAAATGTATAACCAAATCTTGTAGAGCGTCGAACTTTTAAATTACAATTTTTAAAGGATAAAAAGGTCGTCACTCTCGCTATCTCTTTCCACAGGCCATAGGAAGAGGAGAGAGAGAGAGAAAACAAAAAGTAAAGTGTAAATAAAACCATGAAAGGACAGCTTCCAATATCCCCTTTTTAATCAATTCCCTTTTGCCCTCACTCACTACCATCCAAATCCAGTTTCATTTCACACTTCTAGTTTCTTCATCCACACATGCAACACAATATTCATCAAACTAACCAGTATGGGTATTCAAGATTGTTCATCTACTAATACTACCTTCATGTTCCCACCACCACCACCACCATCACAAATCCCTCTAATTTTGCATCATCATAATCAACCATCTTCATGGACAACCTTACCTACACCAGTACTCCACCACCACTCTGCCAGAGATCACCTTCACCAGCTTCCACCACCACCACCACCGTGTTCTCCTCCATCATCCCATGGTGGTTTCTTTAAGAGAGTAGTTGAGGGCTTGCATAATTATAATTATAATGCCTATGAGGGTACTAGCACAATTACTACATCACCTTCGACTGACCACTACCCAGGGTTCCCATCTGGATCCGACTCGTTTAGGATCCAGACCGAATCAGGTGGTAAGATGACTGCTCGAGAAATGGTGGATGCTAAAGCCATAGCCGCCTCGAAAAGCCATAGTGAAGCAGAACGAAGACGTCGAGAACGAATCAATAATCATCTTACGAAGCTTCGTACCTTACTTCCCAACACCACCAAAGTAAGTATATCTAAAATATAAATTTGTTTTTCTTTTCTTTAGTTAAAAAAGTTCAGATCAATAAAATAACGAAACGTACGTACTGCTTTTCCAGTCACACGTATAGGAGAATCGTCGGAACCAATCTTAGTTTTTGATTAAACTTAATCAATGGCTAAGAAATTTTAGCGGCTTATTAATGATGCATTAGACGCATTAACGAGAGGTATTTCGGGAAAACCAAACATTGCAAATTAATAACGACCCATCCTGACGCAATTCATGGTTGGTAAATATATAAATGACCAAAATACCCCTATTAATGAGTCATTAATGGCGTTACAAACAGTTCTCGCAGTTCTTGAACGAAAAATAGTTCCCGATTGAACTTCTCCCTCTCTCTCTCTTGTGTATATATATATACAGGGTGAAGATCCAATATGAACAACTTAAAATCATTACATCTCGGCTAAACAATATAAAACCCCCTTCAATATTACATCTTGGTTGAGAGATTTAATTATTTCTCATTTAAAAAACTACTACATTTAGTATAAAATCATGACATCTAATCTAAAACAATTATATTTTATCAAAAAATGTTGCATCTTGTCTAAAAATAGTGCATCTTGATCATCTCCACCCCTTATATGTATGTAACTGTATATATCTAAGTACACACACAACACACACACACAGATATATATATATGTATATATATATATATGTGTGTGTATGTGTGTTGCACTGCTTGGGCTTGGTCTCTAACGTCGTGAATAATATGATGTTGCACGTCGTGGGGTTGGACTTCACGGCGTGGAGCAAAGTTTTGACCGTTCACACGATGATAACATTCACATCTGATCCTTTGACTATATATAGAGAGAGATATCACAAGCTTGACTATATTTTGTAGCCGCTAACCCATGATATGTTAAAAGTTATGCAAAAAAGTTATTTAATTAATTGATCATATATAGAAATACTAAAATATATAAGGTATGTGTTATGATGCTTAATTAATGTATTGTTTTTATTTCAATTATGTTAGTTTAATTGTAAAATGAACATGGGAGATTGTTAGATACCTTCGTTGTGTACATTTATATTCTAGTTATTTAAGCTTTCAAGTTTACAGTAGTAATAAATTTAAATTATGGTATAATATATATGTAACTATAGTAAATGTATAAATAAAAGTTTGAAAACTCTAATTAATCAAGCATTCATTTATAATTCACGGTAAACATCTCTTTGTTCTTAGTCTGATACGTTCATACACATAAACTATAATAATGATAATCGACAAATATATATACATATTAATTTGTATGTATGTATATAAATATATTTGGTGTTACTTACGTACATACATTAATAGACAGACAAGGCTTCATTACTTGCTGAAGTGATACAACATTTGAAGGATCTCAAGCGCCAAACATCCTTGATCGCAGAAGAAAGTCAAGTCCCGAGTGAGATTGATGAGTTGACCGTAGACGACACATCAGATTATGAACAAGGCAGGATGGTGATTAGAGCATCGTTATGTTGCGAGGACCGGTCAGATCTCTTGCCAGACCTAATCAGAACTTTGAAAACGCTTCGACTGCGAACCCTAAAGGCCGAGATTACTACGCTTGGAAGACGTGTGAAGAATGTTTTGTTTGTAACAGGAGAAGATCATCTTTCGACTACTTATAATAATGATAATCAACAAATGACGATGAATCATTGGATAAATGTCGTTGAAGATGCACTTACCGGGATAATTGAGAAAACAAACAACGATCGAGATCATGATTCTTCTAAGTTTGCCAGTACTAAGAGGCAAAGAACAAGGGAAATTGATATCTAGCTTTGAGAATCGCATACGTGCTTAGGTATCTCTTAATATAAATGCAAATTAAGGAAAATTATTTATAGGCAATTCACAGCATGAATGCAGTTGGGCTAATACCATCAAGAATTTCGTGAAAGTATTGGATGCAAGTTTTTGTCAGTCTGTTTCCTTTATGATGGGGAGATGATCCTTACACAACAAAAGTGGTCATACGCAATAACTTTATGTATCATCAACTTGTAACATGTGTTGCTTGTACTTGCTTATATGTATGGCTAAACACTGTTGTGTACGAATCAACTCCTTTTACGATGTACGTGACCCTTTAAATGTAACTATAATTTAGGCTTCTTCCATTTTAATTGGCAAGCTGCTAAAATTGTAGTATAGTTTTGTTCTATGAAATATCTAGATTCCATTTCATTATAAGTGCTTTCAATGGATCAATAATATGTTGATCCATATTTCCATGTATTTTTTTAACAAGAAATACACCATCCTTGGTGATATTTTAACAAATTATCTCTAGGCTGTTGGACATCTTAACACCGCTAGACTAAAGATCATATATATATACTAATTAAAAATCTTGATTAATTAAAAATTAATTAACTTTAACAACAATGATGAAAGTACATTAATTGATCGATGATATCAGTATCTATCTAAACGTGAAAAGGGCTACGCATGATCACTTGTATTATAAGATGTAGTCGATCCTAGGCCCCGGGGTAGATCTTCGGGAGACCTTTTTATATATATTTTGGGCGAAAGTTTTAAAAACATTGGTTCAAGAAAAGCCACTTTAAAGGGAAGATAGATCATTTGTGGTACTAATTTTACTCCAACAAAGGTCAACATTAATTTGCTTGTGGAGAAGACTGCCTACTCATATAAATCTTTAATCAATATATTTTAACTGAAATAATTAAGATGATCTTCGAATCACTTATCACATATTTTAACTAATAGTCTTTTTTAAATTAAAGAAATGTGATATATATCATCTACTTATCCTTCTATTTACAAGATTAATACAAGTGTCAAAATCAATAAATAAAGTGATAAAAGAAAATTAGTGCTTTTCAAATTTTATATGATTGAGAAAGAAATAATAGAAGAATATATTATTTTTTTTTAAAACGTATTTTCGGCATACTTGTTTTTTTAAATATAATATACAAAAATAGACTTATTGCGGGCTGCCGAAATAATCATTAGAAGTATTCTGTGAGATTTATGCTTCTGTTTTAATTCTGCTTCTTGTGTACGGTGAGATCTGGACTCTGCTTGAAGCCTTTGTCCTTTTTCTTGTAATTAATAATAACTAATCAATCTTGGCTTTTTAGGAAAAGAAAAAATATAAGTAAAATAGAGGTTTTATATAAATAGAGGTTTAATCAATGAAAAGAATAGAAAAAAAGATTAGTGGATTATGCATGTTAAGAATGAAATAGAAGTAAGTAATAGAAAATAATATATCATTCTAATTCATCTTTAATTTACTAATTTTTTTTTATATTTTATCTACGAATTTTGATATTTATATTGATTTTATAAATAAAAAAAGAAATAGAAGAAAAAATTAGAAAAACAAATCACTGCTCAAAAATAAATTTTTTTAAAGTGAAAACATGAGCCTCAGCCGCATAATATCTTTGGAATTAATCGGAAAAATAAGGAATTGCAATACACGTCATCATGACGTATAGGTGATGTGAAAAACCATTCATGTCCTGAGTGGTGGTGGTGTCTCGTATTTCTAAGTCTAATACGACGAATATATTATTTTTTTCTCGTTGATTTATATAAAAGGTGTATAAATATAAAAAAGATTTATTAGACATATTACACCTAAAAATAGTTTAAAAGTACGTATATTCTAATTAAAAAAAATCCTCACACTTGTAAACATCCCTAATTGTTTTAATAAATCATACTTTTAACTACATAAAAATAGTAATGGGTATAGAGAATGAAAAGGTTTAGTTTAAAAAACATGAATTTTAATTAATAACATAGAGATATTACAAATATTGAGTTGTGTTTAATAAAGTCTATGTAAAAAACATAGTTCTAAAATTTTAATATTAATCACAGGTGATTCAATATACAATCACATGTGATTTATAAAAACATCACATGTGAATTACAAAAATGTCACTCTGTCCAAAATTTTAAAATGCACTCTGGATCATTATGCCATTGATCTAAAGACTAAAATTAGTCTTTTAGAACTATAAATTAAGTATGGACTATACTGAACATTTGATTACAAATATTTTAAGTGCATGTGAAAATTGATATAATTGTTTTTAGTAAATTATTTGTAGTTTTCATATTTTTTTAATGTAGAACATTAAAAAAATTGTGACACCATGAATTTACACATATTTATAATTCTTTAAATTTTAAAATAAAATTTAAAAAAAAATAAATAAATGTGTACGTTGTAGGCGTCTAGCTTGCAGTTAATTAACAATAAGGTTAGATCAAATTGTAATCCCCTTGTTTGGTATTTTGAGTGTTCTTCTAGCTTCTTGCTAGAGATTTCTTTGATATTTTAATATAATTTGGTTGCTAAGCGGGAGTGACGATGATGTCAAAGGTTATTGTCTAACTTTCTTTTCTTACCGTTCAAAAAAAAGTTAATTAGAACTAATAATCTCTATTTTATTTATTTCAAAACGTACAGTCACACATGCAATCTTTAAAAGAGAGTTTAATAATCATGAAAGGAGATCGTATTTATTTATTTATTTAATTATTCACATCGATCCATCTTTAAAGAAAATAAATAAAGTATAATAATAAATTAATAATAGTTCATAAGAAATGCAATATATAATGGGGGACCATAATAGGCATGCGTATGACTAGACCACTACTTCGTGCGGTCTCCGGGACTTAAAAAGTAAAATTAAAAATGGATATTTGCACTTGAGTTGTTTGTAAAATTTAAACTTAATTCATAATTTTAATTAATTAAACTGGTTTAGTTTGTTAAATAATTTAATTTTACCCCAAGGGGCCGGCCGGTCTTTCTTCTTTGGTGAGAGAGCGTGCTGCTTGTGCGCATAATTCAATCGATCTCCATTCACGTCCTCCATGATCATTTCGCATGCATAATTAAATTAATTTGGTCTGGATAATTAATAAAATTAATTACAAAGGAATTAATCCCTTTTTTCATATATTAGGAAATTAATCAAGGGTGTCTTTAAGAGAATGCGGAATACGCGACTGTATAGAGCCCACATTTCACAGGGGCCCCAAATAATGTTATAATTTTTCAAAATCCGCTTATTAAAATAGAAATACTAAGAAGTCCATTAATTTCTCAACACTTTGGTTAAGAAATTAAATTTCAATCTAAGATATGTATGATGAAACTGCATGATACTCATTTATGGAGTCAAGTACAACATGTGAAAGTTTATGCAAGTCACTAATTAATTAAGTTTAGCATGGTATATATTTCATAGACAAAGTCTTCTTCAAAGTTCTATTTTCTAGTTCACCAAGATTAGGTTGCAATTTTTCTTGTTTTAAATGTTCAACTTCAAGTTTTCTTGAACTTCATGATTAGAATTTTCATTTCAAGCTCAAATTTGTTAGATCAAGTTTAATGTCAAGCTAGTGCCTTGGAAAACTAGAAAGATCTTGATGTCTAGTAGCAAGTTAAAATGTCAAATGGTTTCTAATTATGTAGCCTTAACATGTATTGATGTTAGAGTAGAATTTAACATGTGATTTGATCTTACAGGTATACTTTGAGGTCCCACTTTAGAACAAAAGCTATGGCATAGGGCCTATGAGGTAATTCAAGCAAGATTTATCATGCTCCTTTTAGCTTGGTATTCATTTTCTAGCTGCAAAATAGGTGTCTGGTTGTAAGTTAGTTCTCTTGGATCTTATCCATGAAAGCAAGCAAAAACTTCCATGATCGAGGCCGGTCTCAATGTTTAAATCACCTCCTCGATCTAATTTTTATTAGAGAATATAGATTAGTGTTTAGTATAGGATGAACTGACCATATTGTATAGATAGGTTAGGTCCTATTAGGGTTTAATATTATGATTTCTCTTGTATCCTAAATGGTCAGAACCCTAAGGCTCTGATACCATGTAGAATAATGAAAACCCCGTAGGTATTTTGTATTATATTGATAACTAATTATAGAGTACAAAGGATACAAGAGAAATCCTTATCTACATTCTCTAATAGCTTTAAGCTCGATATTTCATTTTCAAGTGTCGAAGTAGGATATTTTAAGTGTTTTGTTTTGTGGTAGCTTGAGTTCAACAGTTACTTATGATAGTAGATTAACATGTATTTGGTCTAGAAATAGACAGATGTATAGTGTTTCTTAACAATGGTTGATGGTTTAAAGTCCCTACCGGAGACAAGGCTAAAGTTGGGTTTGTGAGTTTACCTTAATTCCCCATAAAAAGCAACAATGGTTAACAAAAAAAAAAAAAAAAAAGACCCAAAGAAAGAAATTAGATTAGGAAGTGAAACAACTCCCCCCAAATATGTATATAGGGGAGGGTTCAAACGAGAACTGTTTTTCGTACGAGAACTGTGAGAACCAATCTAGGCCGTTCATTTTGGATAATGGAATTCATGGATGAAGAGTGTGAGGGATTGAGTGTGACAGGTTGCATGTAAGGAATTCATGGGTGGGCAATCCAATTGAAGGAGGGGGAATTGGACAGCTAAGATTGATTCTCGCGGTTCTCGTACGAAAAACAGTTCTCATTTGAACATTTGCCTATGTATATATACATATTTTTAGAAACAAGTTAGTAAGAAGAATATGATGAGTATGAATGTTATGAGCCATAATTTGTTTCAATTTAGAGAAGATGGTGTTAAATTTCTGGCCTATCAGATTTAGTGGATTAGGATCAAAATGGTAACATAAGTAGCCCATAAGTTTATGTTTGGAAGCCCAACCCAAATTAAGGTTAATTCCTTATATTTTATGAATAATAGGATCCTAAAAAGATGCAAGGAAACATTATTTATTTATATTTATCTATGCTACTAGAGGTGCACGGAAAATCCGAATATTCGATTTCGCGTAAAAACTATCCAAAACCGATTATTGGAAAACCAGTTTTTTTTAAATCCGGTCCGGATATTTTGAAACCGGATAGGATAACCGGATATGGATCTTTTGGTTGAACCGGATTTTTTACCGGATTAAAAACCGGTTAAAAACCGGAAAAAAACCGGTCGTCGAGTTTAAAAAACTAGCCGTTTTTTTTACCGTTGGGGAATTTTTTGCCCCTTTTTTTTTTGTCTTTTTTCACATTTTTTCTTTATAAATAGGTTGGGGATGTTATAGGATGATTCACACCAAATACTACCTTTAAAAAACTCTCTCAAATCTCTATCTTTTTTATTTTCTTCATGGCTTGTGCTAGTAACATGGTTGAATCTTCCGTTGGGGGGAATGTCGACGTGCTAAGGGTAATCGAACACAATTGAAACAAAGAAGTTTGGGAACATTTTGAATTGTGTGAGATGTCAAATGGCTCGAAAAGGGTGCGTTGTAAACTTTGCCGAAAGTTTTTTGCACCGGAGGGGAACACAACGTTGAGGAACCATATTTCAAAATCATTCAAGGCTCTTCGATCAAGATCGGGTCCAAGTCAAACAAATATTACTCCGCAAGGTGGTGTTTTTGTTTACGACAACGATGCACTACGGGCCGATTTTACAAGAATGGTAATTAAAAAAGCATTACCGTTAGACGAGACGCAATAAAAATGTGGCATGAAGCGAGAAAAAAAATGATTTTGGGATTTCAAGAACACAATTACGGTGTCTCGCTTACATGTGATGTTTGGAGTTCCCCTCATATACCGGGAATTCTTTTTTAGCGGTTATCGCACATTGGTTAAACAAAGAAAATTGGCAAATGATGAAAAGAACCATCGCGTTTGAATTATTCGGTGAACCAAATACCGGTGCTAACTTATTTCATCTTTTAAAAAGGGTAATTTGTCTTTACAAATTAGAAAGTAAAGTCTTTTCTATATCATTTTATATTGCATCGAATAATACAAACACGGTTCCAAGATTGAAGTTATTGCTATCACCGATTTTAGACGGAAAATTTTTCCATACTCGTTGCGTTGCACACATAATTAATTTAACCGTGCAAGCCGGTTTGGAAGTCATTGAGCCGATTAGAATAAAATTTAAAACAATGATAAAATCGGTTCTTTGCAACAACAACAAACGACTCAATGATTATAAAAAATATTGCAAGTCGGTTAACAAAATATATTTGGGTCCTAATTTGGATTGTCCTACTCGTTGGAACTCAACTTGGATGATGATGCATTCCGCCGTAAGGCAAAAAGATACATTGCAAGCATTTTACAATCGCTTACATGAGAGAGGTTATGTATCCGACACGTTTTCGATTTTGGAGTGGGATGTTATAGCCAAAATAACCGATTTGCTTGGGGTTTTTAAAAATGCAACAACTATTTTATCCGGTATTTATTACCCGACTAGCCCATTGGTTCTTAATCAAATATTTTTGTTGGCTACTAAACTAAATGATTTTGAATTTGAAAGTGAAATTTCCCAACTAGCGGGAAAGACAATAAAAGAAAAGCTTTTAAAATATTTTAAGGAGATTCCACCCGTTTTTACTTGTGCCACCGCTTTAAACCCAATGGTAAATGTTGGCGGGGTCGAAACAATGATCGAATCAATTGCATTTGCTTTTAATCTAACGGAACATGACCCAAATTTTGTCCAAAACCAAGTAAATCATTTTAACAAATGTTTTCGAGACATGTTTGATATTTATTTAAATAAATACGGGTCGAGTAATGTAATATTCAATCAAATGAGGCAAGGGGATTCAACTAGAGGAAGTTCAAGTAACATAAATTTGTCACTTTTTAACACACTATTAAATTCTCAATCCAAACGAGCTTGTACTAGCACCCCAAGTAGCGAGTTGGGAAATTATATGTCAAACGATTTTATATCAAAAATGACATTTGAAGAGTTTGAAAGTTTCGATATTTTGGCTTGGTGGAAAGAAAAGGGACCACAATTTCCGGTTCTAGCCGCCATGGCCCGTGATCTACTAACCGTCCAAGCTTCTACGGTAGCTTCGAAATCCGCTTTTTCTGTTAGTGGCAGGGTTATATCGCAACGGAGATCAAGATTAAGTCCCGAGTCGGTAGAAGTATGCATTTGTTTAAAGGATTATTTGGATGGAGCGGCATGGACGTAACATTTGACCACGCTTGAAGATGCAATTGACCACAATTTGGAAGCAACTATACGTAATGAAGAAGTCGAACTTGGAATATCACCTCCAAACGAAGACGACGACGACGAAGGCGAACCCGAATTAGATGGGTTATTTGTATTAACTTGGAATATCACCAACAAACGAAGACGACGACAACGAAGAAGAAGCTAGACGAAAACGACGAAGATTAACTATTTGTATTTTAAGTATTTGAACTTTAACTATTTGTACTTGAAGTATTTTTAGTATTTTAATTTGAACCTTGTAATGTTTAAGAATTTTAAGTAACTTTGTAATGTTTAAGAATTTTAAGTAACTTTGTAATGTTTTAAGTATTTTAATTTATAAAAATCTGAATTTTTTTTTAAAAAAATTGGATAAAATAAAAACTGGATATTAAAAAAACCGGTTACGATCCGATCCGAATCCGGTTTTACCGGTTATCACTTTATCCTCAAAAAACCGGTTATGATCCGATCCGGTTTGAAAAAAATCCGATCAGAAAAAACCGAAAAAAACCGGACCGGTTTTTATCCGATCTGGTTCGGTTAAAAAACCGGTCTTGTGCACCTCTATATGCTACTATAAATCTTTTTGCTAAGGCGCTCAGCTAACTCTTCCTAAACCTATATATATACTAGTACCCAGTATTCGCGTAATGCGATGACTATAAATAATTCTTACTCAATAAAATGTCCGTTTTTAATAATGTAAGACTATTATATCACGCATTATAATGACATCGAACAATTTTCGTTCGTAATGTATCTATTTTCTTTCTCATATTTCCATTTCTTTTATTACTCTTTTCTTTATAACTCTTTAATTAATTTTAAAAACAATAAAATGAGAAACAAAAAGAATATTAAATCTATTATAAATTAAATCTTTTGTTTTGATTACACGAGTGATTTTAAAAAATATGAAAATGTCTATAAATTTAGGTTACGTGTTATTAGGTTTAGTTAACTCTATATAGTAGTTTCCTTATAGGGTTAAATAAGGGTAAATTAGTAATTTCAAATTATTTAAAATTAAGAGATTTCAATAACCTAAATGCTATATAATATAGTATAGATATACAGTATTTGTAGACAGGGCCGGTCCAATCATTTGTTAGGTCCTGGGCAGAAACTTTAAAAAGAGGCCCTAAAGTAAAAAAGTTTATTCAAATATATAATTTTCACAAAAAACATATATGTCCATAAATGAAGATTATGAATAATAACAAACTTACTTGTTTTTTATTTTCATTCGAAATAGTAGCATTATCATCCAAATTAGCTTCATTCTCGTATATATTATAATCATATTCACCCATATTAGTGTTAGTTTCATTTAAGTTAGCATGTCTATCATTTAAATTCATATCATTTTTCATTCAACTTAACTCATTATTATTCAAGTTTGATTTTTTTTTTCTTTTCAATTTTCTTCCTTTTCTTTCTTTTTGGCTACCCAATAAATATCTTTTAGGAAACAAGATTGAGGTTTAGACAAACAATTTATGAGATAAGCAATATGCTAATATTAGACTTTCAAGCGCAAAGTCACAACTCACAAGTAATTAACTATTTAGTAATTTAGTACTAGTAGTATAACAAATGATGGATTCACAAATCAGAAATCATAGTCATTATTCAAATTCACAAATCAAAAATTGAAGACAAATTCATGAATCACAAAATCACAGTCAAATAACAATTAACAAATGATATGCAATTAGGCAAATATGATATGATATGCAATTAGGAAAATAAACTAAAAGATAAAGGATAAAACAAAGTTATTAACCTGAGAAAAAAGCAAATTATGTACTCCTATGCAATTCTGATTCTCCTGGCGTGCAACGGAACTTCCTCATCGCCAAAACAAACCTTTGTTTCTTCTTCCCCAAAAAAATTCAAAAATCATCATAAGTTCAAATAACATGATTTAATTTTGTAAATAACAACGTGAATCGGAATCTGTGATTTGGAATGTAGGGTAGATATGAATGGTAAATTCTGTAATTGGTGATTGGGCCCAAAGAAACTAAGAAGAAAAAAACTTACAAGCTTACAAACAAGAAATTTATAATCAAACAACTTGTTCAGTTGTTCTTCGTAATCAGTCGGTGACATTATCAGCATAATCTCGATGAACTGTGGAACACAAAACCAGATTTCAGAATATCTTGAATGTTTGTTTTGGCGATGAGGATGAGCCGATCGGTTCTTACAGAGGCGAAGCAGATGAATGGATTGTTGGAGACCCCATCGGTTCTTGCGTCTTTCGTTCCTTCTCGAATCTCGATGGCGTCGCTTCAATTTCCGTCCGACCTTCTTTTTCCAATTTCACGCAAAAACCCAAAAACACATCCCGCTTCTATGATTTCTTGTTACGGGCCTGCATCTCACGATTTTTGGGCTCAAACTCTTCTTATTTTCTGGGCTTAGTACATATATACATACGTAGGTTTTATATTACTGAGGGCCCCTCAAACTTTTGGGCCCTGGGCGGTCGCCCTTGTGGCCCAAGCCTAGGGCCGGCCCTGTTTGTAGGTACATGATTGTTCTAGTGATCAGTTTGGTTTTAACATGTAAGATGAGTCGTTTGCCATCTTCCCAATTAAGCTTAATTAGAACCATATATGCAACAAGTAGAACGCGCGTGAAACATTTAACTACTCGTTATTCGTTAATGCGTGCGTAGAAGTGGCTCAGGCCTGGAGCCTTGGGAGCCTCCTCTCATGATAAAGTAACATGAACACACATCGTATTATTAAGAAAAGGATAAGCGATTCTCGAAAAGAGCCTAGCTTGCCTGTTCTTTAGTGTTTAGAGTGCCACCTTTATACGTATGAGGCTCATGGGCTTTGTAGTATGTTTTAGCCCAAATCAAACCAATAAATAGAGATATACACCATTATTGTTATTGTTATTGTTACTGTTATTGTTATTGTTATTATTACTGTTGTTATTATTACTGTTATTATTACTGTTGTTATTATTACTGTTGTTATTATTACTGTTATTATTATTGTTATTATTGTTATTATTATTATTATTATTATTATTATTATTATTATTATTGTAAAAGTTTAAACAAGAACTATTTTTCATACGAGAACTATGAGAATTAATCCTAGCCGTCCAATTCCCCATCTTTTAATTCAATTGTCTACCCATGAATTCCTTATATGCACCTTGTCACACTCTATCCCCCACATTCTTCATCTATGAATTCCACTTACCAATTGAATGACTAAGATTGGTTCTTACAGTTCTCGTTTGAAACCTCTCCTATATATATATATATATATACACACACATACATATATATTTTCCAATTATGTGATTGTACAACTTTAAATATTAAAAATACTATAAAAAGACAAATAATAAAGCAATAAAAGGTGAAACATATTAAATAAATTCGTACTGGGCAGGCATTTCGTATAGATAGCACACATGTATCCAAACAAACAAAGTTTAGGAAATACAAACCCAATTTGTCACAGGAATTCTACCATTGAGCTTTTGGACCCGGTTTCTATAAGTGTTCGGCTTCATTTTTTAGAACCATATTCTACTTTGTTTGCCGTCTTCGTATTTCAAGTAATATATTTCAGGGTAATATCATACATAGTTCTTAAGAAGATCGATTTTTCAATCTATAACTTAAGTCAATGGGATACTTAATTATGAGATGGAAGTGCAAGTATGATATATCACAAGTAGTTGAATAAAACCATTAGAGTTGACTTCCTAGTTGATGTTACTCATTTGGTTGTTGACTTGGGATTAAAGAAAGGAAAATACGAATCCTTTGAGTTACTCATTTAGTTTAATTATTGATTGATTGATAATTTTGTTACTAGCTAGAAGATATTGGACATATAAGTACATTTATTTATTGAGTAATTAAAAGTCATCTAAGTGAAGCTAGTGTTGAATATCCGATCAATTCAATTAGTAATTTATTGTGTGATAATTGACTAATTAAATAGTCAGCATGCAGTGGTTATATTATTGCTTAATTAATCTCAATGTCAATCACCATATATTTTTGTTGATATTATTACCTATGAACTTTTAAAGAATACCTAACGTTTTTGATATTGTTGAGATATTCTTGTCATGACAACAATGTGGAGCGAGTAAGTCCAATTAATTTAGTGTTTGACTAACTAAAGTTCTCTCAAGAGTTGAAGAAAATCAAATCAAATAATCAATTAGTAATTTATTGCTTAATTGACTAAATAGTCACCAATGGTCATGTAATTGGTTGATCCCAATGTCAAATTCTCAATCATTAGTCGTTAATCTAATATATGAATTGAGCGGCAACTGAAGCTTGATCTGATACCATATAAGTTTATCCGGTTTCAATTCAAAACCAATTGATTATGATCATGACCCTTTTTATGAAAAGCAGTAGCACATGTTCTTTATTAAGCGCATTAAAAAGTTATTTTTTGTCCGATGTGAGACATTACTCAAGAGATTTGGGTTCAATACTTATTACATATATAAACATCTTTTGATGGTGATCAAGGGCATAGTAAACAACTATGAAAACAGTACTTAGATTGTAATATTGTACATCAGAGTATAATCTAATAAGACAATTACAGAAGTAAGACATGTTCATCCAAAGAATCGATAAGCCACGATAAAACTTCATTCATAATCCATCCTCATCTATTTCTGTTCTTACAGCTAGTGGTGCTTTTGTTCCTGTTCGTCAGGTTGGATTTGTGACTCGCGATGAATTCAAATCACAATCAAATCTATAAACATATACCAAAAAAGACCTAGTGGTGGATGCAATAGAGAGATGTAGTGGATGTCCTTTGGCGACAATCAAGGTCAGCGGTGGTGTTGGCGGCAAGGAATGTCGGCGATGGTCACCGGATATAGATACTCGATTAATTCGTTTTAGTGGTAACCCATATTGACATGAACGATTATATATGAGGCTAAAACTAAAAACTAGTTTATTAATTTTATTTTTATGCTTAAATTGTAAGAACAAAATAGAAAAGATAAATCTTTAATGATAACTTGGTGAATAAAAGGATTAATTAAGAACGGTGATCAGACCAATCTATATATTCGACGATAATCTATTACACGTGATATGCATGTTGAAGGTCAATAATTGAATGGCCACGCAACTATGAATTAATTTGGTTTTGACCACCAAAAATCAAATTTTGTTTAATTAGGGTTTGGTTTGGATGCATTATGTTCAATAATTAGTGTATTAAACGTTAATTAACTTAATTTGCCTGTTTGGTTGGAGACAACTCAGATTTCTTGGTTGTTTGGTTGAGGACAACAAAATATTACTAACACAAACTATTACTCTAAACGAACAAGAATATTGGATTAATCCTATAACTAACAATTGCATGCCAAAACAATTTTTTAATGCAAATATATTTATGCATTTTAAGTAATATATTTACATGACTTAATTTATTCGTACGTAGAATGATATGATTAATATGACTCGGTGATGAGTCACCATGAGGGCTCTCACACTGATAATCACCATTTTTTTTTCTTGTTTATATAAAACAAGCTGATAGATGGGTATGATGGAAGAGAGTTTTAATGTGATCGGAAAAGTGTTGACACGGTAAAATATAATGGCGTGATGCATAGAATGCGTGAGGCATGAAGTTTTGTTATTATAATACAAACATAGTTGATTTTATATACTTTTTTGTTGTTATAATTTTTAACGTATAATGCTCAATGTAAATGTAAATGTATATATGTTTTTGATCTTCTAATTTTTATTTACGTTGTAGATATTTAACTAACAATATTATATATATATATATATATATATATATATATATATATATATATATATATATATTGAAAAGTTCATTCGAGAACCGTTTTTATTGCGAGAACCGCGATAACCAATCTTAGCCGTCCAATTCCTTCTCCTTCAATTGGATTGCCCACCCATGAATACCTTACATGCACCCTGCTACACTCAACCCTCCCACGCTCTTCATCCATGAATTTCATAATCCAAAATGAACGGCTAAGATTGGTTCTCGCAATAAAAACGGTTTTCAAATGAACCTTTCCATATATATATAGAAAATGGTTCAAATGAGAACTGTTTTTCGTATGAGAACTGCGAGAACCAATCTTGGCCGTTCATTTTGGATAATGAAATTCATGGATGAAGAGCGTGGGGGATTGGGTGTGGCATGGTGCATGTAAGGAATTTATGGGTGAGCAATCCAATTGAAGGAGAGAGAATTGGACGGCTAAGATTGATTCTAGCGGTTTTCGTACGAAAAACAGTTCTCGTTTAAACTTTTACCTATATATATATATATATATATATTCTATTGAATGTAGTGCCAAAAAACTTAAATTGATGTTATTTGAATTCAAACCAAACACTATGAATTTTTTAGATATTTATTTTATTATTTCTAGTACTTAGTATTTAGATGTTAGTTTTTATATTATTTATCTTTTTTCTCACCGTAATATGCAGGTTACAATAAACTCGTTGATAATATTAATAAGAATGTGGGATAATGTTGTAAGTTGTAAAACACAAAAATGAAAATAAAATAATCTATGTGTTCAGAAATCATATTATAATAAGGTTTAGTTTTTGAAAATATATCAAAGTTGTCATCTTTTGCTATTGTATGTATCAAATTATCTATCATTTAATGTATTGCAATTTCAAAATCTACCATTTAGTGTATGGTGACCTTTGGTAGTAGGTTACTAGTACGTCACCATATTTCTCAATACCCTAAATGGTAGTGTTTTGAAACATTAGTACATTAAATTATAGTTTTTAATATTAATTTAGTATTTAAAAAATCAAAATAAGAAAATTACTTGCCACCTGCTAAACAAGTTTCCGAATATATTAAAGGGTCAATAATTGTTGAATCATCAAAGTTTTACTTCAGTTTCGGTTTAATCAAAGTTTTTTTCAAGTAGTTTTACCATAAAGTTTGAATTTATAATTATTTAATCCTCAAAGTTACACCTTCTTTTTGGTTTAAACCTTAAAGTTTTTTCCCAAACAATTTAACCCTTAAATTTTTGTTAAAAATGATTTAACGCTCTAAGTTTTGTTAATTTTTTAGTAAAAAGTAAAATGCATAATAAGTAGAGAGAGTAAAATCGAAAATCATACAAAACTTAAGTGATTAATCAGTTTTTTTAACAAAACTTCAAGGTTTAAATCATTTGAAAAAAAAGTTTGAGGTTTAAATCATAACAAATTCAAACTTTATGGTTATTTCGTTTAGAAAAAAACTTTAATGGTTAAACCGAAATGGAACGAAAACTTTGATGGTTAAACCATTATTGACCCTACATTAAACGGTATCTTTTGAAACTTTAATACATAAAATGTTAGTTTTTAAAGTTAAATACATATCATAACAAAAAATGACAACTTTAATGCATTTTTAAAAACTAATCCCTACAATAATAATAAACTAATTATATGTTATGTAACCTTTGCCCATACTTCTTTTGTGTTAAAATATAATCCGACTAAAACAACGCCCAAATATTACACTAGTTTTAAATTAATTTAATAAGGTAAATGAACTCTCTAACATTGTTCTTTAGATTTTATACACTTTTGAGTGCTTATCGAGAAGATTAAACTTATAGCCTAGACCACTTTCTTATTTGTATCATGCAAGTTCACACGCGCAAAATATGAGAATCTAATCGTATAAAGATTTATAATAGTAACAGTAAATTTTTTTGGTAATAGTTAAACTTGGTTTGTACATCCCCGAATTGAAGTAATTAGTTGTGGAAATTCAAGAAATTAATAAAAATAAATATTATACTTTTTTTAGACAGAAAACATACTATACACACTAAATCTATTGCTAAATATACTCTATTATTTATCACGAGACTTGAACCTCCAACATTTTAGAGGGGACACATTTCACTAGCTAACATTTGATACCATAGAGCTACATGTCTTTTGGTAACAAATATTATACTTGAAAATTAAATTAACATATTTATGTCACAAACTTAAAGTTTTAGCAAATTAATATAGTTATAGTCTTAAAGAAATTACAAAATAATCACTTTTTCCAAAAAAAATGTTTTTGTTTTCCTTCTAGTTCTAGTTTTAATTTACATCTTCAATTTCTTGGAAAAAAAGTTTATAAACAATTAGAAATGTTAGTCGAGACTCGAGCGTTTTCTACGAGCATATTAATGGAAAGTGAGGAAGGAGTGGAAAATAATTTGGTTTGACCAAAAGAGTGTATAAAGGTGGCACCAACTCACTTTAAACTTTAAACAATTAATAAAAAAATCGTAGCATCAATCAATCATAATTCATATGGCCTTTAAGCAAGTTTAGTAGTCTTAAACATCATGTTTCTTATCATTTTAGCTTAATCATATATCATACCCCTATCATCTTCCTAACCTTTTCCGTTAATACTATACCTTAGTCAATTTATTAGCTTTTAAAGTTTTATCAATACACTTGAGTAGCTAAAAATAAATAAAAAGATTGACAAACATGAACGGATTAATTAATGGTGACAATTAAATTGCTCATAAATCTCCATACTTGAAAATATAGAAGGTAAATAAAACAGGTAAGGGATGGTGTCCGGCCTTCTGTTTAGGTTACCCAGGGAGCATCAAGTTTTTACGCGTCCTAACAGATATACTCGTGGTTGTTTTCAAAGTATAATCTGGTCAACACTTATCGACAAAGTCGGTTCTAAATTGTCAAATTGGAAGGCAACAAATCTTTCTTTTGATGAGAGAGTCACTCTATGCAAATCTTGTAGGGAAGTATAACCTTATTCTTTTTATCCCTATTTAAGGCACCAGTCAAAGTCATCGACTCCATTGAAAGACTGCATTGCAGGTTCATATGGGGTGTTTTAGAGGCAGGTAATCCCAAATTTTGTTGGGTTGATTGGAATAAGTTGGTTGCACCAAAAAACTAGGTGGATTTGAGATTGAATCGTTAAAAGCTGCTAATATCTAATTATTTATCAAATGGTGGTGGAGACTAAAAGTAGAAAACCATGCTCATGCCCTTTGGACAAAAGTCATTAAGGCCATCCATGCAGTTTTGAGGCGGGACTCATCTACACTCGCAAATGCTAGGAAATCAGGTGTGACTTAATTAATATTGCTAATTAAAGTAGGAAATACACTCTCATCCCTTAACTTAAATATGGACGAGTTTTCATAAAAGTGTTGGTGATGATAATTATAATACACTAGTTAGGGTGGATAGATGGGTGGGAATGGTTTCTCTAAATGTACCATTTCGAGATTTATATGATTTTGAAATTGATAAAAAGTGTACAGTACGTAACGATGAGATTTTCTCACAGATAAGATGAGTTAGCAGTCAGGAGATGGTCCTAGTGTGATATGAATTTTGCTACATTAATTGGTGTATGATACAATTACAGCCTTGGAACAATTGATCCAACATGTTTCTCTAACAGATATATAATTAGGATCAACGGAGATGGGAAGGTGATCCGGGGGAGTCTTCATTGTGGAGATGTAACCATTTATTTATTTTGTAATTTTTGTATGCACTTTGTTATCTAGCTCCTTGCTAGAAATTTATAATATTAATAATATTTTGGTGTATTGAAGTGCTTAGTTACCTTTACGATATTTACACAAATTAAATACGTTAAACTATGACTAATATCATATGTACTAACAAACTTCACTAAAATGTATTAAACGTACGTAATACAAAGGATCTAACGGCGATCTTCTTTTTCGTTCAAAAAAACTAAATTAAATTAAGGCAAGAAGCTACTCTCAAAACTGAAAACAATTAATTACAACGAGAGAAATTAATTAAATATCAAGGAACCACATACATCTAAGAAAACAATTCACAATATTTTATATGCTAATTAATCTCATTTAGAGTTTGATTTTTTATATATGTTTAACGTTCTTCAATGTAATTTCATCGATCTCACATTAATTAATGAAACTCAGATATATATCGTAAAGCTAACTTAATTATGATATTTGAATCATACGCTTAATTAACATGAAGTGGCCGGGAGAATAATATAATCCAAAATTAATGAGAAAAAGAAAGCTTACATTTACATGAATTTGAAGCAATATAATTATATCAACCAAGAAATTAAGCTCAAACTATACCAGATCAAAACGTGTGCAACTCCATACATAGATTGATATATAGCATGAAGCACAGGACGTAAAAAAAATCGATTTTTTTCATTAATAAATTGTCAATAAAATCAACTAAATTAATTAGTTCCCAAAATCGTCTGGGAAAAAAAAGGAACTAATTAATCCAACATAAGCAGAAGGAAGTTACATTAAGGGCGACCATGTAAGGTTACAAAACTGTTGATGAGCTCTTTGAAGCTAGCCACATAATTAATTAATAATTTCTATTTACAAATCGATCGATCACGTACGTACGTACTTGAGCTCGCAGATTTAGATCGATGAAGGCGTCATATGTCGAACCAATTAACGAAGTGATCAATCATATATATATCGATCGATTAAGATTAATCGTGGTAACAAAGAAGCATGACGACACATCTCTTGATAATGTAAAGCCTTGCTTTATGCTCTTTAAGAACTCCTCCAAGTCCTTTGCTTGAAATCCTTCTCTTGCAGTTTCCCATCATCATCTTCATATCTTTCTCTTTAGAATTGAAGTACCAAAAAGAGGATTTGAAAACAAGTGGAGAGCTAGCTTGAGAAAGATGGATGATCAGTACTTAATTAATATATGGTCTTCTCTTGTTGTTCTGCAAAAGCTGTTTTGGAATGTTATGGTGGAGAACATGGTGGATGTGGTTTGTTTATATAGGAGGTGGAGTGGGGTTCTTTTATTATTATTATTTTTTTATTTATTTTTGTGGGACATGAAAGGGTGACTAAATAGTTTAAGTGTATAATATACAAGTAGCTACATTGGGTGTACAAGTCATCTTCTAAGAGGGTGGGTGTAGGCATACTACAGACATAGTGGGTCAGGCATGATCTTAATGAGGTAGCATCTATTTTTAATTTATGAGTTTCTACATATTGTTTCCATGCCATGAGCTTAATTATTGTTTTCTTCCTATTCATCTTCATCCATATACAATTAATATTAAACTTAATATATTTTTTTAGGAAAACAACTATATATACTACTATAACAACCAATAATGTTACTTGACATTACTTTTAACATATATCCATGAGTTTATAAAATGTAATTAAGCGCGAATTACAAATATTTTATGAGAACAATAGTACATTTGTTAGATATACGATGGGAAAATGATGTGTGTTGCTACACTTACAAAACCGTTTAATGACAGAGTAATTTTATCATTTTAATATATAATATTAAAGAGGCATGTGCGTCGGATAGGCTAATTGCACTTAACTTATATACTACTAACACCTAACTTATATACTGCTAGCACTATATATCCTTTAACCATACATGATTAAAAAATTCTGCCAGAAAGAATGTGTGTGTTAATACACACCCCATGTTCCCGGTTATATCAATATCATATATACAAGTATGATTTATACTAATTTTAAAACCATAAGTTTAGATTTTACATCTAGCTATATTAATATATATGTCCAATAAATTAAAATACCAAGAATGTGTCAGAGTGTCAGTAGAAGAATGGCAGTTTACAAGATTTTCTACGTGCACTTATAAGCCTTTGCAGGAAAAAAAAGTTTACAATGAAATATAAAATTTTAATGAATAAATATTGGTAAGAGTGATCGAAGCACTTTGGGGGATTGAGCAATATATGTGTCAAAAAGAATTGATAAAAGAACTTGTAGTTTAGTGATATCAAGATGTTAGAATGTGTTTCTTATGACTTATAATTTAAGTTTAAGTTCCGATATAAATAAAAAGTATAGATTTAGGAGTAGATTACTAGATTAACGTGTACTTTTGTTCTGCTATTTGAAAAAAGAGAAATGATATATCCTTCTACTTTTTGTTCCTACTTATCCTCTTACTCATTTGATCAAGAAAAGTGTCAAAATCAAGGGAGGAGGTGAGGAAAGAGAATTAGTGGAGTACATATTATAATGAGTAGAAGCATAAAGTAGGAAGAAATAGTAGGAATATATATTATTTTTCTTAAAAAAAAGTGTGAAAAGAAGTGAATATTCAAAATAACAGTCAAACCCTCACGTGAGTTCCCAAATACCGTGCCAAATTCCTATGAATACAAGTGCCATAAATAAATTTGGGAATTATTAAAACGTTCAAACTCATTACATAACGACGTTTATTACCGTTTTACGTAAACCCTACAAACTCTCAAAAGGCCCTAAATTAACTCATCAAATTAATTACATAACACGTTCATTACTGTTTTACGTAAACCCTACAAACTCTCAAAAGGCCACTAGTTAAATTAACTCACCAATTAATTATATAACGACGTTTATTACCCTTTACCTTTTGGAATCTTGTTAAGGCTATAACCGTATAACGCACGTACACGAGTCATGTTATTTTTCTACTTATAATTGTATTGCTACAGTTATTTATAAGCAGTCTCTTTACTAAGTAGTACGTATGATTTAAATCTTACATCTTACGTACCCGTTTTAACGGGATTAGGCGTAGTGTTCTTGTTGCTGATACTTGCACTGCAGGCGTAGTGTTCTTGTTGCTGATACTTGCACTGCATTGTACGTGATAAGAAGATCAATAAGCAATTAGCGATTTAACAGCTATTAAAGTCGCTTTAATTCTCTCATAGCAGACTAAAACGTACTCAATATTTGTTGCAATATGACCCCGTTCTTCTATCTCGATTCTGCTCATTCTTCTTGATTTTTTTCAACCACAAACACACACTCACTTAAACTACACGTCTACACCTATGTCCATAACATGATGGGGATATGAACCTTTAACCTCTAAAAAGGAAGAACAACTTAATCATTGTTAGAACCTTGTTGTGTTCATTTTAGTATTGTAGTTAAGTTTTGCTTTTAGATGTATTTATCTAAAAGTATAGGGACTATTATTGTACATATGACCATGGTATTTAAACCATAGGTCAATTAACCCTAATCAAGGTTTTCACAAATATTTCAGCCGTATGTTGTTTTCTCTCTGCCCTTCTACGCATACATCCATTCATACGTACGGTTCATATATACCATTGATAATCATTGTGTTTTAGTGGAAATCTTCAATTGTTGTTGTTGTGATACTGATTGGGATCATATAATTGGTATTAGAGCACAGTAGTGGATTCAAAGGTGAGTTTTTCATTAGATCTGCATCTGGTGTTCATAGTTACGAAGGGCTTATTTTTCTCTTTGGTAGCTTTTGTTGATTGGGTTGGTTTTAAGCTGTGGTTGATCGAAATTGAGTCAAGCATTCTGATTAGGAACTGTTTTCGAAGCATTACCATTGAATATCAAGAGGAAAAATAGCTTAATTCTAGAAATTAGGTTATATTTTTTTGGGTTGTTTCGTTCGACAGGCTTCACAATCGCAGTTGTTCTTCCAATTGAATTAAGCAATCGTAATTCATTCCTTGAGGGTCAATTGTATTTGCTTGCAATCGTAGTTCATATTTGGTATATTGATCGTATTTTCCAATTGCAATTTGACAATTGCATTTGAGATTTGATATGTCAATCGTAGTTTGGATTGCATTTGGGCAATTGTAGTTTACAATTGCATTTCATTTTCGTACTTGAGTAATCGCAATTCACCAATTGAATTTCCAATCGTATTTGATTAATTGCAATTGCACAATCGTATTTGATAGAAAAGGAATCACTTCGTTGGGCAATTGCAATTGCATAATTGAATCACATTTGATATTTCAATTGTAGTTCACAATCGTATTTGAGCAATTGTATTTCCCACCAATTGTAATCCCAATTGTAATTCATAATTCAATTGTACTTACAATTCAATCGTAATTGCCAATTGAATTTCCCACCACCAATCGTATTCTCTAATTGCACTTCGAATCGTAATTCACCAATCGCAATTCGAATCGTAATTCTCCAATCGCAATTCCCGAATCGTAAATCCACAATCACAATTCCTTCAATCGCAATTTCCATAAATTGCAGCTGTTACATCACCTTTACCTTCCACTCAAAGATCCGTTTCAAAGTATCACTGTTACAGCAAGAGGGTAAACATGAACTAATGGCTGAGAATGATCTGTGGCAAAGTGTTTCAAATACAGTGTCTAAGGAAGAGAATTTAGCTCTCATGTGTGAAGTGATTGAAGACTATGCTTCTGACGAGGAAGAAGAGGACAACAATGACAACTTCTCAGAATCTGAATATGAGGTATGTGATTTTCCTTCGGATATTAAAACTCTAATTGCATCTTTTAAACTACAAAGTGATGATCTTAAGAAAGAGTTGAATATCAATAGTGTCTTAAAAGAACAAATAAAAAACAATACTGAGGTAACAAAGAAATGTTTAGAATCAGAAGCTCTAGAAAATTCACTACTGTCTGAAGCACGAAACAATGTTAAGAATTTACAAGAACATGTATCTAAACTAAATCTTGAGATAACCAGTTTAACAGACAAAGTAAAAGCTACTGAAAGAGAGTGCAATGAACATGTCCTTAAATACGATGCGATTTTTAGTGAAAGAAATGAGTTGTACTCAAAGATTAAAGATCTTGAGGACAAGTTTGTCAAAAGAGGTCAAACGGATCAAACTATTCATTTGAATAAACCGAAAGACACGTTTTTATAATCCGTATACCTATGAAGGTCTTGGTTTTGAGAATCCTCACATTCTTGAAAAAGTTACCACTGCCCAATTATATGATTTTAAATTAATGGGAAACGGTTATGTGCAACTAATGAGATTCACAGGAGCAGAAGAGGATTTAGAAATGAAAAAGGCAAAAAGAGAAAATCTTGAAACAATGCAAGCTTCTTATAACTACACTGAACTAAATGAGACTTACAAAACTAAAGAAATACCGTTATCAACCGACTTTTTGACTAGTTACTCCTTGGAGGAATTGAATCAAAAGTCAGAAATTTTTTTAGAAAATCCCGAATTTTCTCATCTTTATATTCCATGCTCAGTGTTGAAATTTAAAATTTCTGAACTTGAACAACGCTTAAAGCGTCAAAGTACAGATTTTGATAAAGAAAGAGGCACTCTTTTGGAGAAAACTGAATCACTCAAAGATAAAACGATCTCCAAAGAAGAGGCTAATTTTAATAAAATGCTCGAATCTGATAATGAGTTTCCTGAAATAATCCATCCTGCTGAGTCTCAATCTTCTCAAACAAAATCGGTTTTAGAAAAAGAAAAAATAAAAGAATCACCCGGTACTCATCCAAAAATATTTTCTAAACAACAAGAGAGTCTTTTGGTTTCCCAATCTCCAATTAAACCTTTTCAAATTGAAAGGATTGAGTACATTCCAAGCAAAAATTTTCAAGGTGAGTGCTCGAATTCTAAGCGACATGGCCATTCCTCGAATTCTGCTAACTCTTCTTTGAATGTTATGACAAACAAAGAATTTAGTAAAAGACAGGTTAGGCGGGCTCTATGGTTGAAGAAGCACAAAGAGCTTGAGCAAGTGAAGAGACGTCTATTTGAAGACAAAGTTTTTCTTAATAAAAATTCTGCTTTTCCTAATAATTCTGTTAAAAACAATGTGTCTGTTGCTAAGACAAGTAGAGGTTTTGCTAGTTCTTCTCCTTCTTCTAGTGTTAGGAATGATATTGGTGTGCATGCTAGACATTTTCCTGTTGATAATGTTTATTACCATTTTGGTGCTAGACGAAAGTTTGATGCTAGATGTGACAATGTGCATGATAATTACAGTTCTGGTTTTTTTTTATAAGTATGGTTATTCTAATTCTAGTGTTCATGTGAATGGAATGTCTAAATTTTCTACACCTGTTAACTCTCATGTAAATGTGATTGAAAGACCTGATGTGAAATATCCTTTCAAGATATATTCCTTCAAACATTTACAAAGATTATCAAGGGAGAAGATTTGTAGTTCTCCGCCTAAAATGAATCCATATTTTATAAATAAAAACATGCAAAATCCAAATTTTGAGACTACTTTCAGATGGTCATCAAACTTAGCAGTGGTTAAAACAAATTTTAAACCAATCTCTATACCCACTGTTCGAATCCCAAACTTTCAGAAAACCAACATTCCACTCTCTCCCACTAACACAACTAGACCCGAACTCAGATGGGTACCAAAATCTGCATAATTTTTTTTGTAGATAAACCAAGAGGCATTGTTGGAACACAATGGAGATCATTTTGATTATTTTGGAGAGTACATTGTGTTCAATGTGCTAAGAAGTTCAAATCTCATGGCTAGGAGAAAGAAGAGTGTTGCCTGCAATCCAGTTCACACTTCATTGTGTTCAGCATCAACTTGAGCCCGATGATCTGAGAAGCTTACTTTTTGTAGTTTATCATTATTTGATATAACTTGTGTGGTGATGGTTGTTACTTGCAGAGGGAGCACAAGGTTGAAGATGTGCAAGTATGCAATTTTTTCTTAATAAAAATTATTTTCAGGCATACTTGTAGGGGGAGTTATTCAGAAAATTTTCACAAAAATATTTTCTCGTTTTTAGTTTCATATTAAAAAAACATTAGAAAATCTTTAAAAAAAATACAAAAATATTTCGTTGTTTCGATCACTTTATGTGTACTGTGTTTAGGTAGCTTTTTACTCCTATGGTCTAGCCAGAGCCGGATAGACCTACCCAAGGAGCTTCCTATTTTATAGAAGTAAAAAAAAGAGTTTCCATCATTATGGTAAGTTGTTGAGGGAGAAGTTGAAAAAATATTCAGAGAGCTGAGGGTGTGAGACAGGATAAAAAAAAACGAAGATTCTTACCAAACCGTACCAAAAATCTGGGTACCCACATCCACTACTAGTTTTATACTGGTATTGAAGAAGACATCATGGACCCAAAGATGCAATGCACTAATCTCACCCAGCTACTCAATTATCTCTTAAAAGATAATTGTTTCAACTTCACACGGAGATTTATCACATACACTATTGACATCTCATTTGGAGATCGTTGATATTGAACATAGGAGGACAGTTGCTCCGGTCCCCAACTTCTTTCATGCACTTATTGAGTCTAGAGCCAATTGCAATATCATTCTTGTTCTAGGACACTTATGGAATCATTTGCCTGTTTGTGTAACAGCGTCGGAACATCTTGAGTAATATCTTTATGATATTTACAGTGATAGATGGAAATCCTACCAGTGCTAACATCATGACAACGCTGAACGTAGGTCATTCAGTTTATTTAAACTGAAGTGTTAACGGGAAATCTATGAAATCTCGGTGTTACAACGGATGCTTTAATTGTCATATATTTCTAATAGGGTCATGCCAAAATCAAGCTAGAAGCAGTTTACAAGTGCATGATGATCATGATGAATCCTGACCATCATGAGGGGGAGAATCAAGTTTATGGAAGATAATCATAGGAATCTTACTGAGATAATAAATGGAATTTTACTAAGTTGAAGATGAAGATTAATATGAGTTCAAATTTATAGTTGAAGGCAAAGATAATTCACATGTTGAGAAAGATATCAAATCAAGGGGGAGCAGATACATCAAGTGCAGTTGTCTTACAAATCAGGCCGTTTCTTACATTTTGAAGATGAGATCCTTATTCATGAAAAGAAGAGACAATAACGTCTAACAAAGGTTTCATGTCGTGCTCAAGACTGTTCCCGTGAAAATAAAAGAAATGATCATGGTTGTAAATTCTGGTAAGCCCGAGGCTTCTACTGCAAACTCTGATAAACAACGTGATCACCAAAGACGAGTCTTTGAAAATCTCGTGAAGACTCAAAAATCAAAGAACGATCTTCTAATGTTTATTGCAGAAAGAAAAATAATCTCTACACATTCTAAACAGGAAGATTGTTTGATGCTTAAATAGATAATATTATTTTGTTTTGTTCTGTTTTGCTTTATTTGTACAATGAACACAAAGGGGGAGAATTTTAGAACCTTGTTGTGTTCATTTTAGTATTGTAGTTAAGTTTTGCTTTTAGATGTATTTATCTAAAAGTATATGGACTATTATTGTACATATGACCATGGTATTTAAACCATAGGTCAATTAACCCTAATCAAGGTTTTCACAAATATTTCAGCCGTATGTTGTTTTCTCTCTGCCCTTCTACGCATACATCCATTCATACGTACGGTTCATATATACCATTGATAATCATTGTGTTTTAGTGGAAATCTTCAATTACTGTTGTTGTGATACTGATTGGGATCATACAATCCTATATTAGTGCGTACCGTTAGACCAAAGACTCTTTGGTATTCTTCTATATTAGTGTTTCCATTGTCCAATTATGGAATGACTTCATTGGTACGCCGAAAACCACCGAATAAATGTATCATCTAGATTTTTCAAACCAATTGAAACTTTTTAAAATCAGTTATGAAAACCACATTTGATCATAAGCAATGGAATAGTTTCAAAACATTACTCATCACGTTCTCAGGTAATAACCAAAGGTTAATGACCAAAAATTCACCTGAGTAATCCCCTCGAAGTATGGTGCTACAAAAGGCATAGTGTACAACTGACCATGAATACATAAGAGATAAACTAAGTGTTCATTTAACAACTCCTCTCAATAGTAGCCTGGCTAACCAAACCTCTACCAATCACCTATAAGGAAAACGTCACATGTCGTGTTCGTTGTACAAAGTTAGTGAGTAAACGCAGAGTCAAATATATAATACACAGTATAACATACAATGTTATCCTAACATATTGTGGTGTGGATCAAGCCTAATTGAGACTGTCTATTGCAAGGTAGCTAGTTCCGTTCACCGGTCTCCAAGTAAGGGATCAACCACACTAATCGATAAGGTGGGAAAGCATACGCAATCCACCACAAATCATTACGAGGCCCAGTTTATGATTATGCATTCCAAGTCCATTACGGTTATCTCTTCTCTTGAAGATCAAGGTCCTACAAAACCTAAGACCTCAAAGTTCACTATTAATCTTGAATGGCTCGTAGGATCCACTCGTATTCACCATGGCTGACTTCAAATAGTTTACTATAAATACAATCTTCATATTGGTGTAGACCACACAAATACAAAAAAACATGTCCATGTATGGACCATGTGGACATAAACATAACCAATGTACATAACATGTTCACAGTGATCTATATGAACATAAACATATCAATAAGTACATAAAAAAATACCATGTTCATGAATAATCCATGTGAACACATCTACTTTAATAATCACTAGTCGCATACATGTTCAAAACGTTATCCACTGAATATACATGTCTCATCATCATCATGCTAGGATACAATCATATACGATTCATCACGATGACTATTTGTATGTGGTTCAAATTTATGTGAAAATGTATCTTTTTAGTATTTACTCTCGGATTGTTTGACAACAAGTTTATATAAACTAGCTTTTTAAATAATTAATATATACGATGTATGTATTTTTATAGAAATTTTTTATCAGCAATGACTCTTGTAGTTAAATAGCTTGTTGCTAAAGATTTGGAAACAGAACGGAAGGTCGTTGCTAATAATTTGCAACAACTTTATTTGGATGCTATAACATGATATAGCAACGATTTGGTTTTGTTGCTATATTCGGAATTAGCAATGACTAATGAATAAACTGAAGTTGGCAACGGAAATTAAATTCGTTGCTATTAGCAACGACTTGAAGCCGTTTAGCAATGACTTACGATTTGGCAACCGATAATACAACAACAATCACTTTTCGTTGTTAAAGTCGTTGCTAAAGGCAATTAGCAAAAAATTTAGGCTGTTTAACGACGAATTTAGGTCGTTGTTGTCGACTCATTTTCTAGTAGTGAGCTTCTTAATTTATTCTTGAATTTGTTTTCCAGCAGCAACAACAATCTTTGGTTGTTTTCTTTTTCGATTGCTCTCACATGACCAAGATGAAAGAAATGAAGACATGTCTGTTTTCACTGTGAGGTAACCGACCTCATAATTAAGTTGGTGTATTCATTTAATTAAGTGGTAATCAATATTAATGCTCGTACGAGATCGACGTTCCTTAAGGTAAATTATCTCAATCATCTTACGACGCATGTTTTCTTTCAAGTCAGGCCTTATAACCGACTCTACAACGAGTTACGAACCCTGTTATAAAACCGGCTCTGTTGTTCAAGAAAATATGGCATTTTTTCTTTCAAGTCAGACCTTATAACCGAGCTTGTCTGTGAGTTAGTGACCTATTTTAACCAGACTCAAAAGTTCTATAACTCTGTGTGTATTTGTATAATTGGTATTTAATATAAACATGCTTATGTGTTCAGATGTTACATATATGTTTGTATTATGAGAGGTGATATATCATATTTTTTCCTCTACTTATCCTTCTACTCACAAGATTAATACAATTGTTAAAATCAATAGAGCAGGTTAGGAAAGAGAATTAATAGACTTCACATGCCATTTTGTGGTAAGTAGAATGATATAATATATAGGAAAAACTAGGAGAATATATCATTTTTCTTGTAGTTATTCATCCTAGCTATTCGAATTTGACTAAGCAGATGATTTATTGTAACAAGGTTCTCGTGCATTATATTAATTTTCTCAAAAAACATAATTTAGATCCAACCAATATGAAGTGACAAGCTATTAGAAAAAGAAAAAAAACATATATGTAAACCACAAGTTAACCCCTAGCTAGGTTTATTTACTAGAAAATTTGGTTTGAAGTTAACTTACTAATTACTTAATTTACGTGATTAAAAGTATTGCTTAATCATGAAACCGATAAAATTGTGTTTCTCGTGTTCCTCAACATTACTTGGGCCATAATATAAAATTTCCCTGTTTTCGATATATGGCCTACTTTTCTATGCCGGCATACTTTGAGATGTGTGCTTAACATTTCTTTCATTTATTCTTTCTTTCTATGTATTCTAAGTACTACTATAATCACTACTACAACAAGAATATATAAAAATAATTAGACGAAACGATTGATCAAGAATTAAATAAAAAAGTCGATTGAATGGCTGTCTTGTTTTGTTTAACCTGTTTGACAAGCTGCACGCACGTTTTTGTAACATTAACGGGTAGATGTGTAAAAAAACATCATGTACCTAATTTAATTCTAGGTACGTTATTATATAAGTTATAATTTAAATCACTTCAATTCGTGCATAGAATAATCAAACCATGTGAATAAGATACGAATATTAAATGCCGTGGAACAATATTTCAGTAACAATTGTTAATATATTCGTCCTCGTTTAATTAATTGTGCTTAAAAGTCACAGTTGTAACACTTCCGTTTGACTTGTAAGAAGTACCGCACGTATGTTGCCTACCAGACTATGAGTTAATTACAGGTGTAACTCTACTTATTAATATAATTCCCCCTTTAATTACTCAATTAAGTTCTGCTAATCCCAATATCAATCTGTAAGGAATTTCGCATGTTGTTATACCAGAATACACACTCAAAGCCAGCTAGCAAATATAATGAACTGGTCACCATGTTATTTCCCAGAAACTATGATCCTATACTGCTATAACAAAAACTACGATCAGTTTTACCACATTATAGAGACAATTTAACCCCTTTGATTGATAATGTTGAAACTTCCATCTTGTTTAGTAAGTAAATATGATGGCTACAAAGATTTACAGATATCGTATTATAAATTATAATTATATACATACGATCACGTTTGTTTGTTCATTCCTCTCTTGGTATCCATCTACTCCACCACATACTCTTCCTTCGTTGATTAAGCTCGTCCATGCTCTCATTCAGCGTCTTCAAGATCTTTCTTTGGAACCGAAGAGCTGAGGCAAGAGCATTTCTCTGCGCACTAGCCTTCTTTTGTGGCCGAATTTCCTACAAGCAAATACACAGAAAAACCCGTTAAATACTCGTATACCAACTTTGGGCAAATTTCAGAACAACCCAACGGAATTTAGTATTTTAGCTAAACTCTTTTTGCATAATTAAATTTTGTCATGTTTTTAAATTACGCCATTTTTATTACTTAACAGGTAGCGGGCTTGCCCAACAACCTCAGACATAATTTAAAAGATAGGGGTTGCAATCTCTTGTGAAAATGAAGGGGTTAGGGTCAGGTCTAAATGGGTTTGGATAACCTGTTCAGTGTTCAATATAAACAAAACCCTCCAGCCTATATACAACCTATCTACATAACCAACCTATTTACAACATGCTTAACCCACCAACCTGTTTGACCCATTTAGATAAATGGGTTACAAGTGGGCACTGGGTTATATGGATTAAGTGAGTTCCACTTAGGTTGATTTTTTCTACACAAATAATTAGAAGGGTCGCATGATTCTAACCAGAACCAATTCAAATTGTTCCCCTACTTCAAACCATGATGAAACTTATTAGTAACACAAAATTATAAAAGGTGGTCAATGTTCATACTTTAAGTTCCTGAAGCTGTGCTTCAGTAAATCCACCATCTTTTTTCGTTCCGGATCGGGCCATGAGCTGAATGATCCATGTGGCAGCTTCACTATAGTCCTGCTGTGTCGCGCGGAAGAATTGGAGCCGAAGATTCTGCATGATTGACAAAGCAAGAAGACCTTCTTTGTCAAAATATGGGTGGGCCAAAGCTGCTTTCGCACTGGTTCTTTGTCGGGCTTTGTAACGAACCATTGAAGTCAAAAGTTCCCACCCAATTCCACCATCTAAATCTAATAACTCAAAACCTCTTCGTAGATCAGCATTTGCACGGGGCTCAACACTTTTCCTCCATGCATTGAGGTCATAATCACATCTTTTTAGTTGACGGTTGAATTGTATAAGACCACTGTCTGAGCGGAATGGAGGGAACGCCTAGAGTAAATGGATATGGTAAATTACAACATATTGCCTGTTTTACAAAAGTTATACAAAATGAAATGGCCCAATTTGGTTGCTTACCATTTGTAGTAGTATGAGACCGGTGCTGTAAATATCAAAACGATCCGGGAGGTTCAACTGTCAGAAGGATTGTAAAAATCAAAATTAATGATAGTACGTAAAACCTAAGTGAATATAAATAAGCAGGTAACATACATGGATTCAAGGTGGCAATTACAAGCACTTCTGTTATAAAAGAGATGCCCGGGATATGTTTTATCTAACAGGTCAAACAGATTAATTAAAAGGACTAGCTAGAAGGAAAAGAGCAATCTTGGTCGAAAGTTCATGCATAATACATCGTAAATCATTTTATTCAGAAAGTTAGATAATTATTGGAACAATATAACTGTGTTGATCACATTTGGGATGCTAATTGTATAAATTTTTTTTACAGTTTTTGGACAAAAGGTGTTTCTAGGCAAGCATACTTGCTACCTCTACTCTAAACTTTAAGCTATCATAATTCATACCTGCCATAAAACTGGAGAAAGTGCAGCTGCAACGGGAGCTGATGGTGCAGATGGAGTTTGTGTGCTCATAATGTATTGCTCAGGTGCTGCGTATCTGAAAAAGTTTGAATATTTAGGCTTCAAGAATAATCTCCAAACCGTTTTGTAGATTCGGTAGTCCCATCTTAATTTCTTGATACCCACAGTCACATTAAAAGAGGAATGTTTTCACATTGATGCAATCTTTAATACCTTGGGTCTAAAAGAAATTCTTTTGGGATATAATTAATGCCAACTCTTAAATCAGCCGCAGCCCCCAAATCGATGATCTTGAATGTGCGGGATCCTGCTTTTATCGCAAGTAAATATTTGGAGTAAGAATTTACCGAATCTGGAATGTCAAAATATATGTAAAGATGTCACATTTTACCTTCGGAGAAAATAATATTTTGTGGTTTGATATCTCTGTGAACAATCCCTGTTGAGTGAAGACCATCTAATGCAAACAAGAGCTGGCTCAGGATTGTTTGAATGATCTTGTTTTCTCTTTCTAATCCCTTTGGCAAGTCTTGCACCTCCCCAAGAATCATTGATTCAACCTGAAAACAAATTTGCACAAAATATGTATTAGAAGTTTAAAACTGCAAAACCAATTACTTTCAATTAATATTCAGAGGAAAAAGGAGCAATTCGGATCAATTCACTTGTAAGCATCATATATAAAGCCATAGAGGTGGTTAATTTGACCTAATTGTTTTTTATTGGGTCAATTTGGGACGTGCTTTCCTTCAAACGGGTCAAAATCGATGAAGTCACTAAAAAGGAAATGAGTAAAAAAGGTCAAGCAGGTTGAAAGTCATATAAGTCTACTTTTAATCCATTTAACCTCCTACATCGCATTATTTAAAGATTTATTATTGTAATAATTTTGTTTTGGTAATCAAAACTAATAAATTCATTATTTTCAAAAAGAATAAAAAATGAAAAGAAAATGTTTGCAAGTCAAGTAGTCAACTCAATTTAGTGCAACTCATTTTGAGCCATACTAATTAAATTACATGTTCCAACCCAACCACATTTTGACCAGTTAACAAACCCATGTAACCCAACTATCTTGCCACCTCTAAATCCTCTAGTCATAGTTGTTAAGAGTACTTTCTAACTAAAAATCACATGACATCAGAGATGTAGGACCCTTTTGTAACTAGAAAATCATAGGAATTTCACTATTTTAGGCATAATGTTGAATTTTTGACCAGACGTACCAAAAAAGAGTGGCTTCCAATATGAAGGACCCTTTTGTGTGCCTAGAAATTTATTCTGAAATATATACATTTTCCATCTATAGTGTGTGTTTATCGATCGGTTCCTACAACATATCTAGCATGTTTCCATCCTTTGTCACTTGCATAGCTGACAAATTGCCTATTTCATATGTCAAGTCGTCAAGGGTTGCTATGATACATTAGATAATATAAATTACGATTTCGAATCTGAATTAAATAATAACTCTAAGAGGCCCATATGAAAACACATTTTCCATTTCAACATAAAACAATAATAGTAAGGTATAATGCGTCAAATATCTAAAAACTAATAAACAATCTTGAGATAAGTTACCAACATTATAAGGAAACTCTTTACTCTGAATCAAATCTGCAAGAGTTGATTCCCCTTCAAACCTCCAGATGAGCCAATACTCCTCAGCTCCCTTCTTTGAAGAACTCTACAAATAGTTAAAAGAATATGCAGTTATATAGATTTTGACATATGAATAGGGAAATTTATACAAGTTCAAAAGTTTTTATGTATAGACTCTAGAAGCGCATACCTCAAGAAAGCCATACACAAAATCAGCACAACTATTTGCGCAAGCCCTTCTCACTCGTTCATTCATCCATATCTCCACTGCACCATATTCTGTAGCTTTCTTAAGAACTAAATCGCCTTCCTTTTAGCAACCACCATAAAAACCATATTACTTTTGAATTTTGGAATTTAGAGACATTTGCTACTAATATGAGGACTTCTCTAAATAAAGTACCATAGTTGGTTGACATATATGCAAACGAGTGATGATATATGGCTGTTCATGTAATTTTAAAGAAGACGAATTTCTCTGAGGAATTTCCACAAACAAATGGTGGGTACCTTTGAAGAGGGTTTCTTAGCTGATGAAACTCTATAAACAACACCAAAAGCTCCCTCACCCAACTTCTTTCCCAACACAAAATCATCCTGTCATCACCAAAACCAAAACGCCAACACCACCATGTAATTTCAACATCAAAACATGTGAGAAACACAAGAATAAGAAGATTTAATCTGTAAAAAACTCACCTTTTTGTAAGTTGGTCTGAATAATCTTTCGACAAAAGCAAGAACAAACATATCCCAAAACCCAGGGGCCACACCAGGGGTAGCCCAAAGATATGAAAGAGTACCCAAAGCCAAAACAGCACCAGGGACTGTGAGTGTTAAAGCATTTGATCGGGGTAATGTGCTTCTGTAAATAATATCACCACACTCCATCACTGTGCAAGGAAGACCAACTCCAACACCCACAAAAACATTATGAACAAAGTCAACCAATTCAACTCCAGCAACAACAGTTGAGTGTAGATTTGGCCTCAAGGTTGTGAATCTTGACCCATGTGAATTGGGTTCCTGTAACGGTTTAAGCTTTAACCTTTTGCCTAAAAATGGAGATTGTGGTAACGGATTGGGAGAGTAGAGCTTTACAGAGCTACCTCCTAACCCTAATCCTCCTCCTGCTGCTGCTAAAGTTGCCATATCAGTAACTCTATGTACATACATATATATTTACATATACTCTGTTTCAGCTGGATCTTTCTTGATTTTGGACCAGTAATACCTATCTGTATTCTTTCTTTTTCTTCTGCAACGCATATGACAATCCAAATTACAGTTTCTTTGGAGTTTTCCAAGTAATAATTGGTGGAGAGAAATGAAGTACAGCGGATTGGGATAATAACGACCACAAATTATACGTGGAACGGTGGAATTGCGAATTTGGTGTGAACTGTGAAGCAACGTTGGATCAAATCATTTGAGCTTAATAGCTTATCGCCACGTATGGGCCATCCCCTCCCCCGTATTTCTCAAGAACTTGGTCCAACATAGCGACATATACAATCAATTTTGGGTCCAACCTGAAACCCGTTCTGAAAAGCCCATTTCCTCATAAGATCCATTGCAGTCTTTCTAAACGAGCGTGGTAACTAGGGATGGCAAAAAAAACCGAAACTGACGGGGAAAACCGAAAACCGACTTAAATGGGGCGGGGACGGGAAAACCCGATTATTTAAACGGGGACGGGGACGGGGACGGGTTTGATGATCCACGCCCCGATTTCCCGACATACCCGATTATAATTTAATATTAACTATATATATATATATATACATATACATACATACATAAAATTAATTTTAAATATAAAATATACAAATCTTTATACACTTTCACACAACCTAATTTTAATCGTTGTCTTTATTTAAATTACTTGGTTTTGATATTTTGGATGCATTCTTTAAGACTCTAATTTCAGTCCAGATATGTTTGTATTCAATAATGTCGTGTAATTTAGTATAATCTTTTTCTAAAACTCGTGGTAAAATCTTAATGGTGACGATCCCCATAATGAAAAATCATAATTTTAGTTTAACGGGTATCTCTGCGATAAAAACTACCTATTTAATCAAATGTTTATATTAAACGGGGATACCCGTTTCCCCGCGGTTTTCTCCGGTTACCCAACGGGGATCCCCGTTTAATCCCCGCGGTTTTTTAAGCAGGGACGGGGGACCAATCCCCACCCTGAATTTGCCTCGTTGCCATTCCTACCGGTAACAGATTTCAGTTCTGACTTCTGAATATGGTGTTCAGTTCCAAAGATCTAATGTACAAATCCTTAAAAGATTTAATAAGGTAAACTACAAAGATCCATAAAGATATATGTTACCCAAAACTGAAAAGCCCATTTCTGATTTGCTGGAATCCGCATCTTGTGCTTCTTAAATGTAATTAAGGTTTCAATTTTGAGGTTGCACAACTAGGGGTGTTCACGGGGCGGGACGGGACGGGTAGTGGAATTTTTGTTAACCACAACTGCGGGGTTTAGTTTTGGAAACCGAAACCGAACCGCAAACAGCGGATACCCGTTGTGCGGGTACCCGAAGGGAGGCGGGTATCCATAGTTCGGGTTACGGGTATCCTAAAATTGAACTGTTTTTAATTTTTATTATTTTCAACAAGTTTAAATTCATAATAAAACAATAAACAATGGTAGAAACAAGTCAACAATAATGAATAAATCACTAGCAGAAATCAAACAGATCTTCGATAAGAGCTTCGTAGAAACAAAAAACCGATATAATTAAAGTTGGCACTGTTGATCGATTTCAGTGTCTCCATGTTGAACTCTCGATCGTTGCAGGCTTGCGAACTCTCAATATCGAAGTTCAAAAAAAGAATTGGGGAAACGGTAGGGGCTACTAGAAGTAAGTTAGGTAGTTTTGATAAATTTAAGTTTTTTAATGATTTTGTTATTTCATATTAACATATATATATATAATATGTATATAAAGTTAAAAGCATACGGGGCGAGGCGGGTACCCGCGGATAACAAATTTTAAAAACCGAACCCGCCCCGTGTTTAGCGGGTACCCTAGTTTTTGGGTTTTTTCGGGTTACGGGTTTTACGGGTATCGGTTTTTTCAGTTTCGGTTCATGTGGGGCAGGTCGGTTCTTCGGTTTTTTTGAACACCCCTATGCACAACCATTAAAATCTTTCAAACTCACTTAAGGCTTCTAAATTTACAATTATTTGTTTCAGATCCTTTGGAAATTTATTTTCTTTTGTTTTAATTATAGTTATTTGACCTAGGCTTGGCAATTCGGGTCGTGTTCGTGTTAAATGGTTCGTGTCAACCATTTTCGTGATATTTTCGTGCCGACCCATTTTTGACCCAGTTTAGTTTCATATCGTGTTCGGTTAGTGTCACTTAATTCGTGTTCGGTTCGGGTCGTGTTTCGTGTCGACCCACTCTTTGGATAAAAAACTAATTATGTTTTCGGTCAAATAACTTGATCTTCATGTCGGATTTCATATCAAATTATTTTTCAGAAAATTGTTGCATAGTCTTGTAATGTTGCGGACGAGGGACGACCAAATGACGGATGACGACGATGGAGGTGGGCTGTCGGTGTCATAAGGGAGGGCTGGAGGCTAGGGTTACGAGTTCCTCTTTTCTTTTTGTTTATTTTCTTATTTCTATTCTTGTAAATTGTAATCTTGTTACATATTAACTTGTTTTTTTAATTATGAAAATTTTAAATGACACTAAACCACCAACTTTGAAGGTAAAAAATCAAAAATTGTAAAAGTGTCTCCACTTTTATATTGTAATTAGTTATTTATTTATAATTTCTAAATTTCTAAATCTTTTTAAGTTAAATGTTTTTTGGGTTTTTTTATTATTATAATAAAAAATCGTGTTAAACAGGTTATATTCGAGTTATCGTGTTCGTGTCGACCAGTTTCGTGTCATTTTCGGATCAACCCATTTTTGACCCAATTCAGTTTCGTGTCGTGTTTGTGTCGACCTAGATCATGTTCTATTCGGGTTGGATTTCGGGTCATGTCAGGATTTGCCAGCACTAATCATTTCTAGGAGGATGACAAATAAGAATATAGTTTTTGAAAATAGTAACTTTATTTTACGTATTGCAAAGTTGAAACTTAATTACAAAGATTTAAAAATTAAAAATATATTTATAAAAACATTAGTTGTAATTATCATTTTTAAAAATTAAATTACCTTTTGTATTTTTATTCAGACGACTGATTAACCTAATTTTTATTAACTTTTCTATTCTGTCATCGCTCTATTTAATTTTTTTTTTGTTCTAGTTTGGGAGCTATATTTTTTAGGTGTCCAGGTTTGACAATTATTACTCGATAGTGATAGTGATATAACTGGTAAAAGACGTTGATAGAATATTATTAATTTTTGGAGAATAATAAGAGTAAAAATAGTATAATTTTTTTTAAATATACGTACATAATTTATGGTATAGGAATAAATATAATACTTATGTTTTATATTTAAAATAATTATGTTACAACCATAACCATACTATTTGTTTGTTACTAATAATTACGTGGGTTAAAGTTGTTTATCGTAACGAACGTTTTGTTAATGTTTCATTAGGACACATACAAATTTTTTTTAGTTAAATATACAAATCAAATTTACAAAAGTTTTATTATAATGTTCACAAAATATGTAATTAAAATAATTAATGTTTCATTATGTGCATTTTATTTTAAATTTTTAAACATATAAAACTCTTTTGTAAACATGAATGGCCCGCTATTTGTGAATATAAAAAAACTTCATATATCATAATCAAGGTTGTAAACCTCGTTAGGCGGTACTCGAGCGGCTAACTGGAGTGTAGGGAGTAATCGGCCTAAGCGGGGAGTACTCGGGGAGTATTCGGATTGAAACTTTTATATGTAAATTTCAACATTATAGGATATGGCACATTCATGGGACTATAAAATTACAAAATAAATACTCAAACAAGCTGTTAACTAATGACACGAGGAAACTGGTTATGTATTAATGACTTTAATTAAGGAAACCAAGGAGACTAAGTATTTATAAAAAAATTTAGGACCTAATTATCCTAAGTTTGACCAAATTGGGATCGAGTTTTGCATTACTCGGATTCACCTCAACTTGGCAAGGTTACCAACCTTGTCACGAGTACTCGGGGAGTACTCGGCCTTGAAAAAGGAGTTTTACAACACTGATCATAATGAAACATTAAAGAAACGTTTTTTATGTTTAACAACTTCAACCCTTATTATGTTGGGGAAATAATACATTATGTTGCTCTTACAAATTACCTCTTAAATAAGAAATTAATGATTAACATTAACATTACTAAAATACCCTTATTTAAAAATATATGTGTGAGAATGATACATGCTGTTAATAAAATACATAATTTTCCTAATTATATTTTAATTAAATTGCTGAATATATTAACCTGTGATGAGTATCAACAAAGTAAACATTTTTACTTTCATTTAGTAAATGATTAAATAATAAATATAATCATCCACACATAATAATTAATTAAATAGAAAATTTCATAATAACGCAATTATCTTTGCACATTTTCCAAATTTTTTTTTACTTTTTTTAATCAAGTCACTAGACCATGTATTTACTTTTAATTAATGCAATGTAAACTATAGCCGGTAACATTTTTTAATTTTGCGAGAAAACTTTTTGATTTTGTGCAACATTCTTTTCAACTTTTTCCAATTTATGTAACATTTGATTTTTTTATAATTAATTTTTTAGTTTAAATAACATTATTTGTAGATTTTTTAAATTTGAGTTACATTTACTTTTTAATATTAATAATTATTAGAATTAATAGAATTATACTAATTATTATTATTATTATTATTATTATTATTATTATTATTATTATTATTATTACTACTACTACTACTACTATTCATATAGATGTCATATTTAGGCATAAAAATTGGTTTTACTTTTACAATATTATCTTGGTAACTATTTTATCCTTTTTTTTTACTTGAAATTTTTACATAACAACTGTTGATTTTATTGTTATTACTAAAATGTTTTTCTTAATCTTATAGTACAATCGAAAAGATTTACTCTTACTATACACTAAATTGAAAATTTGTTCTAAATGACGGAAATTTAGATGTTTTGTATCCAAAAAGGATAATAATAATAATGCCAATGACACCAAGAAAGTTATATTAAAATTTCAAATATATTAAAAGATAAAGAAATTATCAAAGATAGTATTTATATAAGTAAAGCCAATTTTTATACCTAAAAATGATAATTATAATCAAAGTTATAGTAGTAGTAATAATAATACCAATAGCTATTATTGTTAGTATTATTAATGTAATACTAATAAATAAATTAAAGATATTAATTATAAAAAATCAAATGTTACACAAACTTAAAAAAAGTTGAAAAGAATGTACAAATTGAAAAGTTTAATTACAAAATTGAAAATAATAACAGGTTTTACATGGTAACCAGTCATTTATACGTTAATTGAAGAAAATAAATAGTTTAATGAACTAATGTAGAAAAAGTTTAAAAAGGTGCAAATATAATTGAACTATTATATGATTTTCCCATAAAAAATATTAACAAAAACTTGTAAGTAAATATTTATAATTAGGAAACATTTTATTATATTATAAAATTGTCAACATTTTTTATAATTTAGTTTTCTTTTGCATTTGAATGTACATTATGCTCTCTGAATTCTTGAAAACTAGCATTGACCACCCACTAACAACTAACAACACATCAACTGCAACATACTACTACACCCATTACTCACGACAAACCGTGGTTAATTAGCTCTCAAAGTGAAGATGAAACGATGAAAACTAAAGATCATTTTCCGTTAATTAGAGCCACTGTCGATTTCAAGCGTTTTTTCATTCTCATTTTTTCATCATATGTAGGGTACTTAGGCTAATTAAGAATGGAGCTGTATAAATTTTGAACCCTTTTGAACAGAAATGTACTTCATTAGGTTCTCATTAGTCTATTCAGAACAGAGCTACATAAAAATTTTAATAGATTCGACATGTATTTATAAAATATGTACACTCTATAAGAAAATTCCTTCTTAATTTTCGTTAGGGCAAAATGTGCGAAAATACAAAAAACTTTACCACGATTGCTATTATATGCAATTAACTTTATTTTGTACCTAAAAATACATACAACTTATAAATTTTGTTTATTGTATACATTTGGTAACCTAATTACCAGGTTACCAGTTATCTATTGTATATGAACAAAATTTGAAATTTTTTGTGTTTTTAGGTACTAAAATCTTTTATTTTTTTCAGGTTACCGGTAAGTTACTTGCTATAATAGGTAACCTGCATACAATGAATAAAATTTGTAAGTTATGTGTATGGGTACAAACTAAAGTTGGTTACATACAATGATAATATAAGCATAGTTTGTTGTATTTTCGTGCAATTTATCCTTTTCGTTACTAATGGCATAAATATGATCACTAAGAGCATTAGTGACAAAATTTGAGGTCCTCACTTTTCATCACTATAAGTCCGTCACAGCAGAGACCAAATGCTAAAGTGGTCACTAATAGTGATGAAAAGTAGAATCGTAACTATTTTTGTGACAATTTAATTTTATCACAAAGTAAATAAAAAGTAACAAACTTAAAACCTATTTAATAACCACAATAGTCGACACCTATTTTTATGACCAAAATAGTCGTCACTACCATTGATCTTAGATAACAAAATAGTCATCACACACATTGCAAATTTAACCAAAATAGTTGTCACTGTTCCACCATGGTTGGTTGCTAATGACGAAATTATTGTCACTATTGTCAAGATGTGATGACAAGAATGCCCATTTGGATCATATTCTTTTGTATTTAAATTTCAACCTAGCTACCAAGTGTAGCAACAAACCATGTAAAAATATTATTTTATTCATTCAACCTCAGATTATTATCACATAGAAACTAGTCTCCATAATATCTATTAAGTTTTCAATAAATTCAACCCTAAGAATATAAAGTACACAACTACAATCTCTTAAAAAGAGAACTTTGAATCTACACAAAAAATTAATTAAGAGTATGTTCGAAGTTCACATTATTCAATTGCTTATATACTTTTTTAAAAATACAATATTTATTGGTTTTTATATATGGTTTGCTTATTATTTAATTACTTATATTATTTTTTAAATTATATCCTCTAAACCATCGCTATAATGCTGGTATTATCCATCATGTTCTGACCAAACATGTAGTAAAAAGTTTAAATATTAATATATAAATATAGCTTACTAATTATGTAATTTGTAACACTCAAGTTTCGGAATTTCTGTAATTAGTAACATTTCGACTTAACGCGTTTTGGTATTGCCTAATTGAGATTAGGAGGTGTTTAGAAACTTGGGGGACTTGTGTTGTAATTTCTGGAACTAGGAAAGTTCAGGGGCCATTTGTGCCAATTTCCAAAGTTGTATATATATATATATATATATATATGTGTGTGTGTGTGTGTGTATTAGACTTTGATGAGTCAAAGAACTCATTTCTTCATCTGTTGCAACGAGAGAAAGAGAGATCAGAACTTCTTTGGGTTTTTGAGCAAGGATAGCAGAGTACAAGTGGATACCAATCTTTCCTAGCTAGATCAAGTTGAGGTAAGCTTTCCTTGTTGCTTGTTCTTGACATTTCTAGTGGGTTTTAATGTTTGATTCTTGGTGAATCATAGTTCTAGCTTATTTATTGTTTTGAGTAGTTTACATGCTGTTTGGGGGTGTAGGAAGACATCCCAGTGGAGTTTTGTGTGAGTTTAGTCGAGTTTTTGGTCAAGAACACCGACTGTTTTGAAGAATAGTCGGCTAGTCTGTAGAGTACACGGCCCGTGTAGCGGTACACGGCCGTGTAGTGTAGAAGGCGGTCACAAGGCCATGTTGGTATACATGGTCGTGTAGAGATTGAGGTACACGGCCTGTGTAGGTGAGTTGTCAACACCGTCCATGTAGATGAGACATGGTCGTGTAGCATGTAGTGTACACGGCCCGTGTACATAACACGGCCCGTGTAGGTGACGTGGACAACACTGGCCATGTGGCCAGGTGTGGTCGTGTAGAGTGCTTGAGACACGGCCCGTGTAGGGGTACACGGCCCGTGTAGGTCCCTGCCTTGTTTTATTTGTCAAGTGTTGATTAGTACATCTCTTGATTATATGATTATATAATTGTAGGGGTTACTGTTTGACGTGTACTGAGTTATCTGGCTTATATCTGTGTGATACTAGTTGCTGAGGTGAGTTTTCTAAACTCTGATTCATATATGTGATATGTGTGTGGTACATTGCAATGTGATATATTATTGATCAGAGGATCACCAGAGAGAGAGCTGTAGCACGCTGCTTTGTGCAGTAGTTGCTACGGGCAGCATTTTAGCCTTCTTGGCGGATGCTAAGATGGTGCAGTACTGTGTCCATAAGAACTGTTACAACATTCGTATATGTGTATGCGCATGCGTATATGATTTACAGTTTAGCATTTCTCACTAAGCCTTGTGGCTTATCAGATATTGCATACTATTGTTTTGCAGGGCGTGATTCCTCCAAGGGCAAGGCCCCAGTTTGACAGAGGTTGTGTTGTGAAAGGAAATTCGTATTTTAAAACTAACGCCTGGTTGTATTTTGTGAAACAAATCTTTTGTTGTAAATATTTGATACTACTTTTGTAACTGAGCCAGAGGGTTCAGTGATAGTTTTAGCTTCCGCTTTTGTGTAAACTCCCTTTATTTCCAAAATACTTTTATTATCAGAGTTTTACTTTATTTAAGATTTTGGGGCGTTACATAATTATTTAAATGATTTTTAAAAATATATTCTTCAAACCGTCGTTATTGTGTCGGAATTACACGATTACCAACCATTTTGCGACCAAATTTATAATATATTTTTAAATTATTCATTCTAGTGTTTCGGATGGTAGTGTGTCAGTAAACTGTCGTTAATTAGTAACGATTTTCCAACGGACCTCTTATTGTCATAAAATGGTCATAAAAGTGATGGCAATATGTTGTTACTGGTATTGTGGCTTTTAGGGAATTTTGGTCATACCAGTGTCGCAATTTAGTCGAAAAGTAGTGACACTTTTTGTGTGATCGATAATTATGGTCGCCATCGTTGGAATTAAAGACTAATGTCCGACGAAAATTATTAAATATCAAATATTATATTATATTTAATTGTTTGTTAAATTATTTTATACAAAATGTCAATATATCGTTGAAATTTTTAACGCTTTTATGACGAAAATGATAATAAATTATTAAATTTATCAATTTTAATGTTTCGGTCGGTATTTCGTTGGTAAATTGTAGTGAAATAGCTACATATTTACAACATATCTAGTTTCGTAGCAAAATGGTAGCAAAAGTGATTCAAAATTGTCACTAGTGGTATTATAGTTTTTAAGTCATTTTGCTCGCAATAGTGTCACAAACTCGTCAGAAATTAGGGGCGGTTTTATGCCGTCGGAAAAAAATACTCGGAAATAGACAACTTTCTAGTAGTGTTCTATAGAACGTAAGTCAACAACTTCAAAATTCCTATAAGAATTCATAGACAAAATGCATTATGCATCAATCCCATAAAACTATAAATAAAAAGGACGAGAGAGCTGTAAGGATCATAACAACATCTTGCAAGGATCGAACATAAAACTTTAACAAGAAACAAGATAAGTAAACACCAAGATATAATGTGGTTTGGTCCTCAGAGTCACTACCTAAATCCACACAGGAACCGAAGACTTTTATTAACTAAAAATGTTAGATATACATATAACTTAACCCTAGCTTGATATTTATAATTAAAACAAGAAACCTTAATTAATTAGGAAAACCTTAATTAATAAAATTTGGCCGCTACACACAATGATGAAAAACATTCGGGCACACATATTTGGGCTCCATGATGTGGGCCATGTCCCTATGCCGTGGACCCTCTGAGAAAACCCTAAAAAGTTTGTCGTTGATGTCTTCTTTAGTAGTCACCTGTTGCACGCTGAACACCTTATTTTTTCAGTTTTATAAATCCACCAAGTCATTCAAGTCATATCTGAATAATCTCCCTCTTGACTTAAACTCTCTTCAATCGTCAATGAGATTAGCAAAGAATTGTCTCCTTCATGCCAAACTCCGCGAAAGGACTACCTCCTCGTACGAGCCACGAAGTCAAAACCGTATCACGCGATTTCACCGGAGAACAACTTCATGAATGATGCATTGACCTCTTCCGGTTAATTTTTGTAACAACCGTGGTTTCTAGAAATTGAGATTTACAAAAACTTTTTCTACTCAATCAGATTCATCGCAACGTAAGACTTTTTAAACATCATATTGGTTAAAATAGAATAACCCTTTTAAACATTCATCAAACAAACCACCATTACGTCACAGACACATCATTCTTTTAAACTTTGTTCATTACACAACCACAAGTTGATACTGAGTATCATTATAACAAAAGAAAACTACCATAAGCCCCCATCTCACAAGGCCACACACCTAAGCAACCTGCACGAGCACAAGACGTATTTCAAATAAACAAGTGTCAGCTTTCGCCTCGTGAGTTAACTTAGTTAACAACACAAAATCATCATTTAAAACATTCGCAAACATATTTAGGTTAAGGTATATAAATCCCAAACCGTAACTTGACCCACCCGCATAGCATCATAAATCCCCGCACGGTCAAGTGTCATCATAAACGTCATATAACATTTTTAAATCAGCATAATCATTCTTTAACTTCATCTACATCATAAATCATCTCATTCATCTTTTAACTTCATTAACATCACAAACATCATAAATCATCTTATTGGGGTCTATCTTTTGCTTCGCTATCATCACTACCCCAAGTACCAAGTGCGTGCCCGGCAACCACTAGGGTTCCAAGGTCCGTCCGCGATAATACCATATGCGTGCCTAGCAACTGCTAAGTTCTAGGTCCATCCGCATTGGTACAAGTTCCTGGTACAAGGAAGGGCGCGACTCCCACTTGTACACACACTCCCGTAATCCGTCCGCTATAGTTACTCCGACATAAGTCGTTCAGGCAAAAGTACAAACGGTGCCACCAACCACTGGGCCCTCCTCTCACCCAAGTGACGTTTTGCACATGACCCTATCTCTGTGGTCAATACATCACTCCAGTGTATAAATACACCATGTGTTGCGAAAGTTATCTAGAAACCCGGCAACCATGCATCCCATTGCTAGCATATCCTAGAAGACACACTTTTCTTACTAGGCATCAGTATTCCATCTATGCGTATAACTACCCCTTCCCAAATCGTCATGTCCATCATAAACATCATATCAATCTTAACATCAGAACATATATCTATAAGCATATATGCATGTGTCACAAACATCGTATAAGTCGATCGCATTTCATCATTAATAAAGGAGCATGCATAGCAATCAATCGTTAATCTATCACAAACATCATATATATATATAGATATATCGTCTTAAAAACTGTTAATATTATCAAAACAAATTTTGTCTATATGCTCGGTTTTGTAAAACAACTGAACTCACCTTAGCCTGGACAATGAAACGTACGATCTTAAAACGACAAACAACGCTCACGAATCAACCAAACCGCGAACCGAAACACCGCGAACAACCTACGAAGGTTACTACATGAGAAACACGATCTCATAATCTTAAACAAGTTGGATCTTGCCCAAAACACCAAAACATGGCAACGAATAAACCCCGATTAAAGATTTACGTGTCACGAGCTTAGAAACTTCATAAAAATGCATATAAGCGACATGCATGCGGTCCAAAACACCAAATAACCGGAATGAAAGCATAAGATTAGAGAAATGTACCTTTCGGGTTCACCCACACGAAACTACGGTTAAAACTACGCCCTTGACGGTTTCTCCGAACTCCCGTAACTAAAGATACGCTCACGAACGAAACCCGACACTATTGTACCCTCAAGAATCTCGGGAAAACTCGTAAATTTGGCAGAGTAACGACTCTCAAAGTTTGTGTGTGGAAATGGCTACCAAGAAACTCGTATTTATAGAAGCTGGTACATGCATCGCGCCGCGACCTGAAAGGCGTCGCGCCGCGACCGCCTCCAAAACGCCCAATCGGGCGACATGCAAATCTGACATCTGTACCCTATTGCTTCTGACACACGAAAGCCGGCTGACACACGCAAGGTCTGACACCAGCTACGCGTCATGCAGCGACGCTTCGACGTGTCGCGCCGCAATCCAATAAAATCCGAATTTTCATTTTTATTTCATTTTTCTTCTTTTCTCTTCCTTTTCTTTTTCTTTTCTTTTCCTTTCTTATCCAACTTTAATTAATTTATTTAACTAATAATAATATTCCTCAATTATTATCATAATTAAATAAACTCATAATATTATTTGTTTCTCATTAAAATAATATTACGATATTTTCTTAAAATTTCGGTCGTTACAATTTTCCTCTCTAAGGACTATATAGCCGACATTCCACACAGAACTGTCTTCCAGAACGTAAATATCATGTCGCAGCCTGCCTCGCATTATCACTCGAGAATCCTTAGAAACTTTCAGTCTATCGCTTTTACTAGAATATTCATATCAATTCTTGGTCAAAGTACCAAAGGAAATTAGGTTTTTCTGAAGATCTGGGACATACCAGCAATTAACCTATCTGGCCACTCAATCATGCATCTTGCCGTACCACTACCCTTGACACAACGAATCCCATCGTCCCCCAACTTCTCTTTACCGTTCCATTCTTTAAAAGAAATAAACATGTCACGTGAAAAACGTCATGGGATCGATAAGATGCACTCATGTCCAAGATCGTATCTGCAGGACTAATCGTGCATATGGTCAACGTAGTGCCTATGTCACTATCTTCCTAAATCAAACTCGCATCTCCCTTCTGTTGAGGACAATTTCTCCTGATGTGACCAAGATCTTTACAGTGATAACACTATATCATTCTCGTGGATTTTGACTTGGAACACAACCCACCCATACCACCATATATGTCATGTGCCCTTCCCCAATGCACATAAAAGGTATAACCGGACTTCCCCTCATTACATGAAACCCTACACTTGCGTTTCTTTGACAATAAGGCATCCTTCACCTCTACAACAAAAATTGTTGTCCTACCATACAACATGGTATCAACAAAGTTCTTATATGAGTTTGGTAGTGAACACACCAGAATCAGGGCAATATCTTCAACATCAATTTTAACATCTTCTTCTTCAAATTAAGGATGATGATTAATTGTTCAGTTGATCTTTTAACCGGGTACCTTCTGACATCCAAAGAGTATATAACCTTTGCTTCTGATAAATCTTGTTCGTGAGGGTATCCTTTTGATACTTCTACACAACTTCTCCTATAGACCAGCAGCCATTGTTTGATCCACCACCTCCCACAACACCTCATCAGTTAGATACAATAAAAATCCAGAGTATGCTTTTGCTAAAACATCCCTTTTCGCATCCTCTCTCATATATCTCAGAAGCTTATCTTCTCCTTATAACGCAGCCCTACAACCATACTGAACCAAAAGACCACTCATCTTAACCTTCCATGGAGTGAAATCGTTTGAACCATTGTATTTCTCCAAATTGAACATGACAAATGACATCTTCAATCAACAATGTTCGAGCTAAGATAAACCTGTTCTGATACCACTTGTAAGGTATCAGAACACCACCTTATAAACATCGAACTTCAAACCTTATCAAGAACATGTTAGAAGATGCAGATAACAGAAACAAGATAAACAAACACCAAGATATAATGTTGTTCGGTCATCAGAGTCACGACCTACATCCACGGGCAAGAACTAGAGTCTTTATTAACCGAAAGTGTTAGATGTATATATGACTCAACTCTAAATTGATATTTATATCTAAAACAAAAAACCCTAATTAATAAAATTTCGGCCGCCACACACAATGACCAAAAACATTCGGGCACACCAGGTCATAGAACCTCTGAGTATCTTGTTTTTCCAGTTTCATAAATCCACTAAGTAATATCCTCACAAGAGTGATTTACCAAGATGATGATCTATTGCGAATTGCATCTGAATGCCATTTGCTAAGAGTTGATAAGGGTAGAACATAACACCAGAATTTCGGATAGTTAACCCAAAATGAATATTTGAGGTAACCATGTTATTTGTGCATATACCACATTAGTTTCTAGTTCAGAAAATATAACCCAAAATGCTAAATACGGTAACTGTAAATACTAATTAAATATGGTAAATTTCAATTACTTAAATAACGAAAATGACAATAAATATGGTAAATGTCGATTGCTTAATTAACAAAATTGACAATTACCGATCATGCCCTTAAGCTATCTCATGAGATCAATGGTTGGATAATGGTTCTTTAGGTTCTATGTATTAGAAGGATTCTGTATTGATCCTATATATATATATATATTACACAAATGATTGGAGTTTTCCTACCTTTCTAAAAAAATTATTGGAGTTTTCCATTTAGATCGAATTGATACAGTTTCTATTTTCTTGTAATAGTTTCTAGATGTGTACGTTTGTTCTATCCTTATTTGTGTGTACGTGTATATTCTCTTTTCTACTCCAAGATTGATGTTAGTGATAATCTTTGTGTATTTTAGGTATATATATAAAAGATTATGTTGGAGGGATTCTTATTAATTATGGAATTTAAAATTGATCCAAAGCTTCCATACACTAATTTTATCAACTATATATAATTCACCATTAGAGGTAGGAAAAAGTTATCAGACATAAATCCCTCTACACTTGCCTTTTGTATGATCGAAACATCATAAGGCGGTGTTGTTTGATTTCACTAGTCTAACTCTTACGATCTTTGGGGTCACGTGTCTTTCTAGATTCTTGGTTTACCTGAAATATTCTTTTATCCTTTTAATTGTTCTTGATCAAAATGGTTAATAAATAATTCGTAGGACACATGTGTATGCATCTCTTGTGTAGGGAGGTGAGGCTATCAAGAAGAAAATTGAGTTGGCATAAATTCAGGCTCCACGCCGTGGAGCATTACTGCTTAGCGTGGAGTCTTTTGGTTTCTCTATGCACCTCGGAGAGAGGTCTTCACACGACGTGGATAATTCAAATTTGTCAGATTTGATATTTAATTCTTAGTAATGCACGCAGTGCATTTATGGTGCCCGCCGAGCTACTCTCTTTAGGTCGAGTTCCAATTTGTTTTTTGGGCGACAGTAGTTTTAATGGGTTTAGATGTTAATCCTAGTCTCTCCTCTATAAATATCCATCTGCAGTAATTGTAACCTTTTGAGCATTCAATAAGAATAGTAATTTCTATTTTGGCAGTGGACGTAGCTTGATCATACTGATCAAGTGAACAACATAAAATTCTTGTGTTTTCTGTTTGCTATTTGCTTATTTGTGTGGTGTTATTGTTTGGGTCTATTCCGCGTTTCCTTACAAGTGGTATCAGAGCAAGGTTGTTTGTTTGGCTCAGCTGAAGCAATGCAGAAGACGGGAAGGTCAGGATTGACAAGTTTGACGACTACAAATTTGGTTTCTGGAATATGCAGATTGAGGATTATCTGTATCAGAAAAAGCTACAACTACCATTAGCGGAGACGAAACCAAAAGATATGAAGCAGGAAGATTGGGACTTGATAGATAAGCAGGATCTTGGTGTAGTTAGGTTATTATTGGCGAAGAACATCGCATAGAATATCGTCAATGAAAAAACCACACTTGGATTGATCAAGGCGTTATCCAACATGGACGAAAAACCTTCAGCTTCTAAAGTAAAGTAAAACTTTGATAATAGAAATATCTTAGAAATAAAAGGAGTTTACACAAAGCGGAAGCGGAAGTTAACACTGAACCCTCTAGTTCAATTACAAAAGTAGTACTAAATATTTACAACAAAGATTTGTTTAACAAAACTCAACCGGGCGTTATGTTTTAAAATACAGATTTACTCCCAAATCACAACCTCTGTCAAACTGGGGCCTTGCCCTTGGAGGAATCATGCCCTGTAAAAAAACAGTAAGCAGTATCTGATAAGCCACAAGGCTTAGTGAGAAAACTAAATTGTAAATCATATAAGCATGCGCATACACATATACGAATGCGACAACAGGTCTTATAGATACACTACTGCACCATCTTAGCATCCGCCAAGAAGGCTAAAATGCTTCCCGTAGCAACTACTGCACAAAGCGGCGTGCTACAGCTCTCTCTCTGGTGATTCTCTGATCAATAATATATCACATTGCAATGTACCACACACATATCATAGATATGAATCAGAGTTTAGAAAACTCACCTCAGCAATAAATATCACACAGAGATATATCACGCAAACTCAGAATACTTCAGATAGTAATCCCTACAATCATGTACAGTTATAGTATCAAGATACTCTCAAATCAGCACTTAGACAAACTGACCAGGGGCAGGGCACGCCCGTACCCCCACAGGGTACGCTCGTGCCCCCAGGCCCAAGGCCCAAAAGCAGGCCCTAACAAGCATGGGCGTACCGGGTCAAGTACACCCTAAACCGGACCAGGTACGCCCGTGCTTAGGTACACCCGGACCTCAAGAACAGAGGAGGTCACGGCCATGGGTACGGCCGTACCCCTCAAAGGCACGCCCGTGCCTTTCTACTTACAGCTCCAGTTCGCCGACTGTCTGCTGTGTACTCGATTAAAACCTCAAAAACTCTTACTAACAATTCGTAAAAACACTACTGGGGTGTTTTCCTACACCCCAAACAACATATAAACCAATAAAAACAACCATAACATGCTTTAATCTTGATTCACCATGAATCAACCTTAAAGCTCAACTTAAACCTCAAGAACAACCAACAACAAGCCTTACCTTAGCTTGTGCCTACTAGAATCAGATGGAAAACACTTGCTATCTGCTGTTCTTGCTCAAAAACCCAAGGAAAAGCTCTGCTCTATCTCTATCTCGTGAAACAGAAGTGAAGAAATGCAAGTTTGACTCTTCAAAAGTCAATTCAGCCTATTTATATATACAACTTTGAAAGTTGTCACAAATGGCCCCTAGACTTTTCTAGTTCCAGAAATTACAACACAAGTCCCCCAAGTTTCTAAACACCTCTTAATCTCAATTAGGCAATACCAAAACGCGTTAAGTCGAAATGTTACTAATTACAAAAATTCCGAAACTTGGGTGTTACAACTCTTCCCCACTTGAAAACGATTTCGTCCCCGAAATCAACTGCTGAAGAGTTCTGGGTAGTTACGTATCATCTCACTCTCTAGTTCCCAAGTATAATCTGACCCTTTTCGGTGTTTCCACTGAACTTTAACCAACACAATCTGTTTATTACGTAGAGCTTTAACTTTTCTTTCCATTATAGCAACAGGTTGCTCGTCTGCTAAACATTTTCGAAGATGAGACACGTGAAAGGTATTATGTATTTTGGATAACTCGTCTGGTAGTTCCAGTCTGTACGCAACTTTCCCTACACGGGCACTAACTCTGAATGGTCCAATAAACCTCGGACCCAGTTTACCTCTCTTTCTGAATCTAATAACCCCCTTCCACGGTGACACCTTTAAAAACACATAATCACCCACTTGGAACTCTAGTGGTGATCTTCTTTTATCCACGTAACTCTTTTGTCTGCTCTAAGCTGCTAGCAATCTATCTTTGATCTGCTGAATTTGCCCTGTCGTACGCTGTACCACCTCAGTACTTCCCAACTCTCTCTGACCCACTTCACCCCAACACACTGGAGTCCGACACTTTCTACCATACAATATTTCATAAGGCGGCATTCCCAAACTGGAATGATAACTATTATTATAAGAAAACTCCGCAAGCGGTATATAAGAATCCCAACTCCCTCCAAAATCAATAATACAAGCGCGTAGCATATCCTCCAGGGTTTGAATCATCCTCTCACTTTGACCATCAGTCTGCGGATGAAATGCGGTACTAAGATGAAACTTAGTCCCCATTTCGCCATGAAATCTATTCCAAAACCTAGAAGTAAATCGAGTATCTCTATCTGACACAATAGACACTAGTACACCATGACGAGATACTATTTCTTTCATATACATCTCTGATAGCTTCTCTGATGAGTAAGTCTCTTTAATAGGAATAAAATGCGCGCTCTTAGTTAATCTATCCACAATTACCCAAATAGCATCGTAACCTCTAGGGGTCTTAGGTAATTTAGTGATTAGATCCATAGTAATATTCTCCCACTTCCACACTGGTATATCAAGAGGTTGTAATTTCCCATGCGGTTTCTAGTGTTCAGCTTTCACTTGCAGGCACGTAAGACACCTCTCCACATACCTAGCCACATCTCGCTTCATACCTGGCCACCAATACTCTACCTTCAGATCTTTGTACATTTTTGTCGCCCCCGGGTGAATAGACAATTTAGATCTGTGAGCGTCACTCAAAAGAGTCTCTCTGACTTCTCCGTGATTAGGTACCCACACTCGTCCACAGCATAAGAATAGATCACGGCTATCCTTAACAAAATTAGTTACCTACCCCTTAATCCGCTCTTTGTTGTGATTTTCTTCTTTAACTGCTTCTAGCTGAGCATCTCTTATAACATCCAACAATGGCGTAGTCACCGTCATCCGTAACGACTCATTCTTCCAAAGTACCGACCCCGACTATCTGCTCAAAGCATCTACCACAACATTGGCTTTCCCCGGGTGATAAAGTATCTCACAATCATAATCCTTCAGAAGTTCTAACCACCTTCTCTGCCTCATATTAAGATTCTTCTGATCCACAAAATATTCCAGACTTTTGTGATCAGTATAAATAGTACACTTCACTCCATACAAATAATGTCTACAGATCTTTAACGCAAAAACCACTGAATCCAGAATTGCACCTCTTGAAGCCAGAATTCACACTTGGAGAATTTAGCATACAGCTTCTCTCTTCACAGCGTCTCCAATACCTCTTTCAAATGCCTTTCATGCTCTGTCGGGTTTCTTGAATACACGAGAATATCATCAATAAACACAATAACGGATTTGTCCAACATCGGACGACAAACTCTATTCATAAGATCCATAAATGCTGCAGGTGCATTTGTAAGACCAAATGGCATAACCATAAACTCAAAATGCCCGTACCGCGTCCTAAATGCAGTTTTAGGAATATCTTCCTCCCGCACTTTCAACTGATGATAACCCGACCTTAGATCAATCTTTGAAAACCACGACGCCCCTTGCAACCTGATCAAACAAATCGTCTATTCTGGGCAGAGGATACTTATTCTTCACAGTCACTTTATTAAGTTCACGGTAATGAATACACATTTGAAACGTACCGTCTTTCTTCTTTACAAACAAAATGGGAGCGCCCCACGGTGAACTGCTAGGTCTGATAAAACCTTTATCCTACAACTCTTGCAACTGTTTCATCAACTCCTGCATCTCTGGCGGTGCAAGTCTGTACGGAGCTTTGGCAATCGGTGTAGCCCCCGGTACCAACTCAACTCTGAACTCTACTTGCCTATTAGGCGGTATACTAGTCAGATCATCTGGAAAAACATTTGGATACTCACGTACCACTGCCACATCATTCACACTCTCCTGCCTCTTTTCTAATTTCGAATCAACAACATAAGCTAAAAAGGTTGTACACCCATGCTGAAGGTATTTCCGAGCTCTAGTCACGGAACACAATCACATTCTCTTACTTTCTCTATCACCAAAAATTGATAGTTCTTCCCTACTTGGGGCCTGAACTCGAATCAATTTTTGCCCACACAGAATGGTTGCTTGGAAACACCCAAGCCAATCCATTCCAACTACCACTTGAAACTCTCTCATAGGCATAGGTATAAGCTCAATAGGAAATCTAACAGAGTCTATCTCTAGCACATTATCTCTATACACATCAGTCACGAGCACAGACTTATCATCAGCTATTTCTACCTCGAGAGGGGGACTCAGTTTACCACATACTTGCTTGAAACTTTTACAAAAAGAAACAGATACAAACGACTTGCTAGCACCCGAATAAAATAATACTAAAGCAGGCAGATAATTTACGAGATATGTACCTGCAACCACATCAGGTTTCCTCTGTGCTTCCTCAGCAGTTAATTGAAAGGCCCTCCCCTTACTCTTGGAAGTATCCTCTTTCTTTACCTCTTTATTCTCTGTAATCCGTAGTGGTGGTAGAGATGGAGTATTTCTCGATCCGGTTGAACGGTTGGATGCAGTGAGTTGAGGACAATTGGCTTTCTGGTGGCCGGGCTGATAACAGTGAAAACACACGCTCAACAAACTGCGACAATCTTTACCCATATGACCCGGCTTGCCACATTTGAAATAGTGAATAACATTTGTCTGACAGTTCCCGTAATGACTCTTCTTACACTTCTGACACACCCTCGATGCTTCCTTCTTCTCCCCATAATCTACCCTCGGCCTCTTATTCTGTGGTGTCGATCCTTCCACTGGCCTCTTCTCTTTTACCTGTCTCTCTAACTCTAACTCTCTAGCCCGCGTAGCGTCCATCATGGACTTCAGGGTCTGATGCTTGCTTGAATCAATAAACTCTCTAATACTCGGTTTCAAAACCATCATGTAGCGATACATTTTCATCTTCTTGTTGGCTACATAATCAGGACAAAAACGTGCCTTCTCATGAAACTTTGCATTAATCTCTGGAACGGTCTCTGTAGTTTGCTTCAGCTTATGGAACTCATCAATAATACGGTCAAACTTTTTAAACTCCGCCCAAGTCATGTCCTCGATCTGAGTCTCGCCCCTCAATTTCTTTTCCAGATCCCACCAATCTTTGGCAGCACCTCTCAACTGGTTTGTAGCAAACCTCACTTTATTTTCCGGAGCGCACGAACAAGTGTGAAATGCTCCCTCTAACCCTTATATCCACCTCTGACACACAATCGGATCAGTAGATCCATTAAACAACGGTGGCTGGCACGCAGCAAAATCTCTGAAAGTACACCCTTTCGGTGCATCTCTGATAATCACTTGCGGTTGAGGATTAACTCTTTCCTCCCTCCCAGCTAACGCGGCTGCCACTTCCTATCGTACAGCTTCCCCTGTACTTTCCTTCGGATGATTTATGTAACAGTCGTGGTTTCCAGAATTGAGATTTACAAAAACTTTTTCTACTCAATCAGATTCATCGCAACGGAAGACTTTTTAAACATCATATTGGTTAAAAGAGAATAACCCTTTTAAACATTCATCAAACAAACCACCATTACGTCACAGACACATCATTGTTTTAAACTTTGTTCATTACACAACCACAAGTTGATACTGAGTATCATTATAACAAAAGAAAACTACCCATAAGCCCCCATCTCACAAGGCCACGCACCTTAGCAACCTACACGAGCACAAGACGTATTTCAAAGAAACAAGTGTCAGCTTTCGCCTCGTGAGTCAGCTTAGTTAACAACACAAAATCATCATTTAAAAACATTCGCAAACATGTTTAGGTTAAGGCATTAAATCCCAAACCGTAACTTGACCCACCCTCATAGCATCGTAAATCCCCACCTGGTCAAGTATAATCATAACACAATCATATAACATCCTTTAAACCATCATAATCATCCTTTAACTTCATTAACATCATATACGTCTTAAATAATCTTATTGGGGTCTATCTTTTGCTTTGCTATCATCACTACCCCAAATTCCAAGTGCGTGCCCGGCAACCACTATGGTTCCAAGGTCCGTCCGCGATAATACCATATGCGTGCCCAGCAACTGCTAGGTTCTAGGTCCGTCCGTATTTGGTAAAAGTTCACTAAGCGTGTCGAGCAAGTATGGTACAATGTAGGGCGCGACTCCCACTTGTACACACACTTCTAAGATCCGTCCGCTATAGTTACTCCGACTAAAAGTCGTTTAGGTGAAAGTACAATTGGTGCCCCAATTACCGATGGACCCTCCTTTCACCCTCGTGATGTTTGCACATGACCCATCTCTGTGGTCAATACATCACTCCAGTGTACAAGTACACCATGTGTTGCCAAAGTTATCTAGAAACCCGGAAACAAATCTTCACTTGGCTAGCATATCCTTAGCAGGCACAATATTCCTACTAGGCATCATCTTTCCATCTCTAAGTACAACTACCCCATCCCATATCCTCATATCAATCTTAACATCAGAATATGTATCTATAAGTATATATGCATGCGTCACAAACATTGTATAAGTCAATCGTATTTCATCATTAATAAAGGAGCATGCTTAGCAATCAATCGTTAATCTATCACAAACATCATATATATATATATAGATATATCGTCTTAAAAACCGTTAATATTATCAAAAACAGATTTTGTCTATATGCTCGGTTTTGTAAAATAACTGAACTCACCTTAGTCTGAGCAATGAAATGTACGATCTTAAAACGACAAACAACGCTCACGAATCAACCAAACCACGAACCGAAACACCGCGAACAACCTACGAAGGTTACTACATGAGAAACATGATCTCATAATCTTAAACAAGTCGGATCTTGCCGAAAACACCAAAACACGGCAACGAATAAACCCCGATTAAAGATTTACGCGTCACGAGCTTAGAAACTTCATAAAAATGCATATAAGCGACATGCATGCGGTCCAAAACACCAAATAACCGGAATGGAAGCATAAGATTAGAGAAATGTACCTTTCGGGTTCACCCACGCGAAACTACGGTTAAAACTACGCTCTTGACGGTTTCTCCGAACTCCCGTAACTAAAGATACGCTTACGAACGAAACCCGACACTATTGTAGGCTCAAGAATCTCGGGAAAACTCGTAAATTTGGCAGAGTAACGACTCTCAAATTTTGTGTGTGGAAATGGCTGCCAAAAACCCGTATTTATAGAAGCTGGAACATGCGTCGCGCCGCGACCTGAAAGGCGTCGCGCCGCGACCGCCTCCAAAACGCCCAATCGCGCGACATGCAAATCTGACATCTGTACCAATTTCTTCTGACACACGAAAGCCGGCTGACACACGCAAGGTCTGACACCAGCTACGCGTCGCGCCGCGACACTTCGACCCGTCGCGCCGCGATCCATAAAAAACCCGAATTTTCATTTTTTTTCTTTTCTTTTCCAACTTTTCTTGTCTTTTCTTTTCCTTTCTTTTCTAACTTTAGTATTTTATTTAACTAACAATAATGCTCCTTAATTGTCATTATAATTAAATAAACTACATATAATATTATTTATTTCTCCATAAAATAATATTACAATATTTTCTTAAATTTTCGGTCGTTACAATCTACCACTTGGGTAATAATAAACAGTATGCCTTTCTCTAAAGCTTTGCCGATTTCCTCAGCAACAGTCACTCTGGGTTGGGTTTCAGTGAACCCCTGATGCAACTCTGGTGTCTCATCCGCTTGAGTATTATGGGCCACAGGTGGCCTCCTCCTACCACTTGCACTGGTGTCTACCCCCTCTCGTCTATTACTAGGACCATCCTCAAGACGATCCGTAGCTCGTGACCCTCTAGTATTCACCATCCTGATAGCATAGATAAAGCATTAAGACAAAAGGTAGCTTTACCACACCATCCTCTATATCAAACAATCTCAAAGTACAAACAATATCTCAGTACACTTATCCTCAGACCCAAAGTTGTTCTATACATACTAAGGCATCTATAATCTCAAGTGCACTACCTCTTACAAGTACCCCTCACCCGATTCACAAGATTCCTCATGATTCCATCAAGTTCTAACATGTATCATGTGTCTGTAATAATATGGGCCCTTATATTATCCATAACACATTACACACGTTCGATCTTAACTTTATCACAAAAAGTCCCGATTCACAGGCTTAGGCCATGTATCACTAGCATATCATATCACATAAGGCATCATGTATCTGACACTAGCATCATTAATATCTCAGGTATCTCTATACCACAAATAGCAACATAAACAGTTAGCATATTCTCAATGCAACACTCTGTACCTCCACCAAGCTGCAAGCCTCCAGTTTGACTTAAAAAATCCTCAGAACCATGGTTTAAGTCCAGACGATGCATAACACACCTCCAGATCTCTCAAACCTTGGCTCTGATACCAAGTTGTAACGCCCCAAATTCTAAAGTAAAGTAAAACTTTGATAATAGAAATATCTTAGAAATAAAAGGAGTTTACACAAAGCGGAAGCTGAAGTTAACACTGAACCCTCTAGTTCAGTTACAAAAGTAGTACTAAATATTTACAACAAAGATTTGTTTAACAAAACTCAACCGGGCGTTATGTTTTAAAATACAGATTTACTCCCATATCACAACCTCTGTCAAACTGGGGCCTTGCCCTTGGAGGAATCACGCCCTACAAAACAACAGTAAGCAGTATCTGATAAGCCACAAGGCTTAGTGAGAAAACTAAACTGTAAATCATATAAGCATGCGCATACACATATACGAATGCCACAACAGGTCTTATGGATACAGTACTGCACCATCTTAGCATCCGCCAAGAAGGCTAAAATGCTGCCCGTGGCAACTACTACACAAAGCAGCGTGCTACAGCTCTCTCTCTGGTGATCCTCTGATCAATAATATATCACATTGCAATGTACCACACACATATCACAGATATGAATCAGAGTTTAGAAAACTCACCTCATCAATAAATATCACACAGAGATATATCACGCAAACTCAGAATACTTCAGATAGTAATCCCTACAATCATGTACAGTTATAGTATCAAGATACTCTCAAATCAGCACTTAAACAAACTGACCAGGGGCAGGGCACGCCCGTACCCCCAGGCCCAAGGCCCAAAAGCAGGCCCTAACAAGCATGGGCGTACCGGGTCAGGTACACCCTAAACCGGACCCAGGCACGCCCGTACCCTATCCAGGTACGCCCGGACCTCAAGAACAGAGGCGGTCACGGCCATGGGTACGGCCGTACCCCTCAAAGGCACGCCCGTGCCTTTCTACTTACAGCTCCAGTTCGCCGACTGTCTGCTGTATACTCGATTAAAACCTCAAAAACTCTTACTAACAATTCATAAAAACACTACTGGGGTGTTTTCCTACACCCCAAACAACATATAAACCAATAAAAACAACCATAACATGCTTTAATCTTGATTCACCATGAATCAACCTTAAAGCTCAACTTAAACCTCAAGAACAACCAACAACAAGCCTTACCTTAGCTTGTGCCTACTAGAATCAGATGGAAAACATTTGCTATATGTTGTTCTTGCTCAAAAACCCAAGGAAAAGCTCTGCTCTATCTCTCTCTCGTGAAACAGAAGTGAAGAAATGCAAGTTTGACTCTTTAAAAGTCAATTCAGCCTATTTATATATACAACTTTGAAAGTTGTCACAAATGGCCCCTAGACTTTTCTAGTTCCAGAAATTACAACACAAGTCCCCCAAGTTTCTAAACACCTCCTAATCTCAATTAGGCAATACCAAAACGCGTTAAGTCGAAATGTTACTAATTACAGAAATTCCGAAACTTGGGTGTTACAATAACTTTGGCAACACTTGGTGTATTTATACACTGGAGTGATGTATTGACCACAGAGATGGGTCATGTGCAAACATCACGAGGGTGAAAGGAGGGTCCATCGGTAATTGGGGCACCATTTGTACTTTCACCTAAACGACTCGTGTCGAAGTAACTATAGTGGACGGATTACGGGAATGTGTGTACAAGTGGGAGTCGTGCCCTTCCTTGTACCATACTTGCTGGACACGCTTAGTGAACTTGTACCAATGCGAACGGACCTAGAACTTAGCAGTTGCTAGGCATGCATATGGTATTATCGCGGACGGACCTTGGAACGCTAGTGGTTTCCGGGCACGCACTTGGCATTTGGGGTAGTGATGATAGCGAAGCTAAAGATAGACCCCAATAAGATGATTTATGATGTATATGATGTTAATGAAGTTAAAAGATGAATGAGATTATTTATGATGTAAATGAAGCTAAAAGTTGATCATGATGATTTAAAAGATGTTATATGATGTTTTATGATGATACTTGACCAGGTGGGGATTTACGATGATATGTGGGTGGGTCAAGTCACGGTTTGGGATTTAATGCCTTAACCTAAATATGTTTGCGAATGTTTTTAAATGATGATTTTGTGTTGTTAACTAAGCTGACTCACGAGGCGAAAGCTGACACTTGTTTCTTTGAAATACGTCTTGTGCTCGTGCAGGTTTCTTAGGTGCATGGCTTTGTGAGACGGGGGCTTATGGGTAGTTTTCTTTTGTTATGATGATACTCAGTATCAACTTGTGGTTGTGTAATGAACAAAGTTAAAACAATGATGCGATTGTGACGTAACGGTGGTTTTGTTTAATGAATGTTTTAAATGACTTATCTGTTTTAATCAATATGATGTTTAAAAAGTCTTTCATTGCGATGAATCTGATTGAGTGGAAAAAGTTTTTTGTAAATCTCAATTTTTGAAAACCACGGCTGTTACATAGTATCAGTTGACATTAAATTTGATGATAAGGTACATGCTCTTTTACTTTTATCGTCTTTACCTGAAAGTTGGTCTGGCACGGTTATGGTAGTTAGTAGTTCATCTGAAACTACTAAGTTTACTATTGAGGGGATTTGAGATTTGATTCTTGGAGAGGATATCAGTAGGCAGAACTCCGGGGAATCATCAAGTTCTATACTGAGCGCTAAAGGTAGGGGTAGAAAGAATGACAGAGGTCAAGGCCAGAACATAATTAGGTCAAAATCAAGAAAGAGGGGCTAATCAAAGAACAGGAAGGATATTACTTGCTGGAACTGCAAGCAGAGTGGGCACTTCAGGAATCAATGTATAGCTCCTAAGACACAAAAAGAGGTGAATGTTGCAGCTGATGATTCTGGTGATGCTTTGTTATGCAGTGTTGAATGCTCGGTTGAATCCTGAATTATGGATTTAGGTGCATCGTTCCATGCCACCCCATGCAAGGAAATGATACGAAACTTTAGGTTATATTCTGGTTAGGTTCGGCTAGCTGATGAAAAGAAACTTGACATTATGGGTATTGGAGATGTTATTCTCAGAACTTCCCTCGGTACAGATTAGACTCTGAAAAACGTGAGGTATGTTCCTGGTCTTAAGAAAATGTTAATTTTAGTTGGGCAATTGGACGATGAAGGACTTCACGTAGTTTTCAGTAATTGCCAGTGGAAAGTAGTAAGAAGGAATATGGTTGTTGCCGGTGGTCATAAAAAAGGGATTTTATACAGTACAGAGATACCAGCTGATGATTATGCAGCTGTTGATGAAAATACAGGTAGTTCCACTCTATGGCACCAAAGACTTGGGCATATGAGTGAGAAATATATGAAGGAGATGGTTTCAAAAGGTAGAATTCCTAGTTTGAAGAAGATGACAACTGGTTTCTGCGAGCCATGTGTACTTGAGAAACAGAAGAAAGTTACTTTTGCGAAATCTGGAAGGTCATTGTTGAGTTTTGTGTAGAAAATGGGATAAGGATGATCAAAACAGTACTCCTCGGCAAAATGGATTCGCCGAAAGAATGAATAGGACTCTGAATGAACGGGCAAAGAACATGAGGTTACATGTAGGTCTGCCTAAGATGTTCTGGGCAGATTCATTTAACATAGGGTTGTATATGATAAATCATGGACCCTCAGTCCCATTAGGGTTCAAGATTCTAGAAGAAAAATGTCAAGGTGAAGAAGTTAGTCTCTCACACTTGAAGATAAAGTTGTGATGCATATGTGAAAGTCAAAGATACTGATAGAGACAAACTTGAGACAAAAACTAAGAAGTGTGTATTCATTAGTTATGGTGCAAATGAGATAGGATATCGGTTTTGGGATGACCAGACTAAGAAGATTGTCAAAAGCAGAGATGTCATATTAAATGAAAACTCACTTTATGAAGAAAAGTCTTTATAGAAAGAATCCAACAAGAATGACTCAGATAATGATCTTGCAAGTTAGCTTTTAGAAAATGTAGAGGGTTCAGAAAGCAGTGGGGGACTTGGAAATAGTGGGAGCTCTAGTGATAGTAGTAGCTCAGATGACATTGAGAGCTCAGGTGAGTGTGACACTAATGATGCAACCCTTTTGAGAAGATCCGCAAGAGAAAGAAGGCCTCCAGCTAGATACTCTCCATCAGAAAATCATTTACTGTTGACAGAAAATGGTGAACTATAATCTTATTCGGAGGCTTTAAAAGTTAAAGAATTCATACAGTGGAAGAAGGCCATGAGGGATGAGATGGATTCACTTGATAAGAACCAGACTTGGTCCTTGGTCAAATTACCAGCAGGTAAGAAAGCTTTACAAAATAAATGGGTGTTCAAGGTAAGAAATCTTTACAAAATAAATGGGTGTTCAAATTACCAGATGTGGTCCTTGATCAACCACATAAACCCACAAAAAAGACATAACCGCCATAAACCTACTAAAAAGTATACCAACTTGAACTCATCAACCACATAAAGCTCCACAAAAAGGCATAGCAGCCATAAACCCACAAAAAAGTATACCAAAGTCTATATTTAGGAGAGACCTAAAGACTTGGACACAACAAAAACAGTAGGCAAACATAACTAATACCCATATTAGACAAGCACATGGAATTTTGCTATAGAAATATTCTACCTAGTAGCAATAGATGTCTAAGCCCTCACTCAAAATTAAAGATCATAGATCACATATATAACTAGCTCTAGTTTGCTTTCTTTTTCACAATTAATATTTATAACGAGAAGAACACTTACCTCCACAAAAAACTCCAATTAAATAGGTATTTATCGTTTGCCTTTGTTTCTTGGATCTGTGATAACATTAACTAAAATGCATGTGTTAAGACATATATCAATTGCAATAACTAATGAGTTAAGATGGACAATTACCAAAAATGTGATTTTTACTTACACGAGATGATGTCGGATTTACATTAGGACGGTGTTTATAGGTACTACATGAATCATTAGCAACCTGAAATAATTTAGAAATAAAAAAAATAGTATTATGCAATCAAACACAATCATATCTTGAAATATTAATAAGAAAGACGTGGGAAAAGTTTACATTAGGTAGTTGCTCCTTCACAACTAATATAAACCGAACCATAACCTCTTGCATTTCTTTAGCTTCATCCGCTCATTTCTCTTTCATTTCTTTCATTTCATATCTCTTCAAGTTCATTGATTCGAGCCTTTAATATTGGTATTTGACCTTGTTGAGAGCGAGATCCTTGGCTTTTGGCCACTGCAACCTTCCCCAAGCATCGTATTCTACCTCCTTTTCTAGTTCGTTAACTTTGGCTAAGGCATCATTTCTCCCATTCATAACCCCTCCATCTGATTGTGTAATGCATCTGATATCTCTTTCCGTTTATCCTAAATGTCAATTACAATTTATAAACCACCTCATTTAAATCTATATATATATATAATATATAATATAGAAATAATTAAGTATACCACAACTTTAGTAGCAAACGCATTCACGATGCTTCCATCATTACATGCGCGACTCATACGATATACCATTGCTTGTGATGGTTGAACACAGTTCTTGTGCTCTACAATATAAAAAACACTTGTAAAAATGTATTAGATTTGTAATGAAAATAGAATGTAATATCACCTCATCATGTATAAGCCGGACAAAAGATTTGGTTCAGGTCACATGAGGCTCATTTGACTTTGAACGAATCTTTTTGTTCTTTTCACTTTCGGCTTGTCCACTAAAATATAAGTGATATTATTTGCTTAACTTAATATATTTTCATTACAAACAAGTATGAATACCCGAGCTTCGTTTGAAAACCAAAGAGTCACGAGTTTTTTAAATTGAATTTTATCAACCCTAGAGTCGGTTTGCGAATCCACAATCTCATCTTCAGTTAACCTTAGATCATATGACTTTCTTTTCAAATCATATTTCCATGACTTCCCATTTCAATCCCATATCAAAATAAAATTAAAAGTTCATTAAAAAAATTATAAATCAACTCCAATGATATCAATTCATATAATTATGTAACATGTTATCAGTTTTGTTACAATAACTATTTGCCTTAAAATCTTGTTGTTTCAACCTTAAAATCTTGATATAATAGTTTTGTTACACCAATATGACCTGAATACTATAAATACAGTAGTTGTAGAAATTGTTGGTAAGCAGATAAGTTGTTGGTAGCATAGTACTCTTACAAACAACTAAGAAGTGTATTATTAATTAGATGATATAAAGTTGTTAAAAATAATTCATTATCAACAACAGGATTATAACAAATTAAAGACCACTAAAGGATTATAATAGTCATTAATCACTGGCTTTCGACTTACAATACCAAGTAAGAGCCCAGGTGTCAGCCATTATTTTACAAACCACAGGATTAATGATCAATCACAAGCATTAGTTTTAGAGGTGAGCAATGATCATAAAGGAACTCAAAATCTAAGCTATTTGCATCTCAAATTTAAATCAAATATCATAATATAGAACTCTATACCTGATTTGAAATTGAGCACGGAGGAGAGGTGATAGGACGTGCACCCACGGCAATTGTGGTGGCACCATCCTCCGGCGGTGATGGTGGTGGCTACATTCGCCAGTGGGGATGATGATGGTGATATTCGGTGATGACGTTTTGAGGCGGAGGTGAACGTCAGGATGTGGACCAGCGGCGATTGTGGTCGCAACATGATCCGGCGGCGATGACGATGGCGATGTACACCAGTGGCGATGATGATGCTGATATATGCCTTGGCAGTGATGGAGATTGGAGATGGAGTGAAGGTCTGAGACCGACTAATGGACTATTGGATTATTAGGGCACGATTATGTTTACGGCAAGAGTTAAGGCCTAATGTCTTGTAAAGGCTTTTGTTTTATTTTTTTCCTACCATACATCTTTTCTGTGAGCGTAGGTAGAAATTGAAATTCACATTTACGTACTCTTTTTCTTTTTTGTAATAAAAAGTCTAGGTCTCTAAAAGGATTTTGGTTTGTAGTGTTGGTAGTCTAAAAAAAGTAAACGTTGAAATGAATTATTAATTAGAGTAAGTTTACAGAAGTCATTATATATATAATAAATAATATAAAGAAACGTAGAAATTTTTTTATAATTTATTACGTAGATATCACAACCTGATCATATTCCTGTGTTGCTATTGAATATTTGTGGATGACAGGTTGGAATTTTGTTTGTTGTCTCGTCACACCGCGATTGATATTGCCGTACGTAATTAGGTGTCCCATGTCTTTCATAATTAAAAAAAAACATATCTATATGTATATAGTCGGTGATTTATGCATTCTTAAATACTAAACAGTACCAAAAATGTCTTGCGAGCGTTGATTTGTTGCCGCCACATATTAGTGACAAACAACGTTTTCGTCTCTAACACTGTAGCATAGGCCATATATATGGCGCACACAAGACCTCGGAGATTTAGAATTAAACAATATCACTATATATGCGTGCCCTTTTTTTTAATAACTTGTCTATTGGTGTCTTTACATGAATATATCTGTATTTCTAACATATCGTTCTTATCATTATACCTGCGTCACTATAAAATGAGCATGTCGCTAATACATCAATGTTCGATCTTACGACAGCACCTATTCGGTATGTGTGTTGAATGTTACGAGTGTCGCTACGGCATAGCTCTTTGCAACGGCGTTAGTTGTGTAGCTATGTTACAGTTCTTATACTGATGTTTTTATTCGGTTGCATTTTAGGTGACGTCATATTTTTTATTTCTCATTTTATCTAAAGAAATTTGGGAGAACAAAAAAATTTGTGGCGAGTTTATTTTTACTTCATATGGTATTTCATCATGAAAGAATATTACTGAATTAAAAGTGCAGTTTACACATTGCAATTCCTCCAATTAGAGAAAAATTCAGTTTACAGATGTATATCTATTTATGTCATGATATATATATATATATATATATATATATATATATATATATATATATATATATATATATAATGATATGATGCTCATGTCTGTATTCACAAAAGAAGCACAACATAATTAACATTTATCCTTGCAACCAACTTGCTTCAATAATGCCCATGAAATTAAGACCATATGGCATGATTCCAATTGTTGGGCAAATAATATTCAATCCTTCTAGAATAACTCGCGTGACCTGGAACAGTTCGCACTATATACCTTGTCAAAGTAATCTTGTAATTTGTAGCCTAGTTACGATCTGAAGCATGATACAAATCAACACCAATTAGCACAGACTCAACGGTCTTCCAGGCCGGTATTGTGCAATATCATTGAAAATTATGCCAAAATCTGCAAAATTGAAGAACAAATGTGAAGATTCATTTTAATATACTAGCACAATACCCGCACAATGCGACGGCTAGAAATAATTCCTACTCGATAATATACCCGTTTTTAATAACGTAATACTATTATATCACGCATTATAACATCGAACAATTTTTGTTCGCATGCATTGTATCTATTTTCTTTCTCATGTTTCTATTTCTTTTATTTTACTTTTCTCTATAACTCTTTTATTAATTAATTTTAAAAAATAATAAAATAAGAAACAAAAAGAATATTAATTATATTAAACCTTTTGTTTTAATTACACGAGTCATTAAAAAATCTAAAAATGTCTGTAAATTTAGCTACATGTTATTTGATTTATAAGTTCTAGCTATATGTATTTTCTAATTCTTAAATTAAAATGTGTTATATGATAATATATTTTAACTATTATTTTTATGAAGATCCTTTTTATTTAATTTTTAATTAGTGTTTAATATCATATATGTTAAAAACTAATTTGCATTGACTTGACTTTTTTAAACAATATTTATTATAAAAAATTTAGTTATAAAAATAGTATTTAAGAATCTAATTAACTATATATAATAGTTTTCTTATAGAGTTAAATAAGGGATAAATTAATAATTTCAAATTACTTAAAATTAATAGATTTTAATGACCTAAATGTTTTATAATATAGTATAGATATGATAAAAAGAAAGTTCTCCAAATAACTAATTAATAAATCTCATACATTTCTTGTTGTTAGAAAAAATTAATATTAAAGCTCATACATTTCTTGCTGTTAAAAAAAATTAATAATAAAGCTCATACAATATTTCTTCAGATTTTCCATTCCTCGGGTCTTAATTAATTAGTAGTCCTTCTGTGGTATACCATTTCCCCAAATAATTAAGTTGGTGTTTGTTCACTTATTTCATTTTCTAAGTTGACAATAAAGTCCCTTGGGTTTTATTCCATGTTTTCTAACAAAAGCTAGGGCTCAAAAAAGATTCTTCACCATCGACATGTATAAGGGACAAAAGCTGAAATAGTAGTAACATTACGCAAGTTGTCAAGTTGATCACGTACCCTAGCTTATCTTTAATTTTAAATATATATTAAAAAATAGGTTATGCTATTATCCTAACTTATCTTTAATTTTTAATATATATTAAAGAAAAAAAGTTACGATATTATCATTTTATTTTTACTATTTTCTTCTATCAATCATCTCACATTTTTTTCATAGTATGTTATTTATGTAAACACGTATACAGTTGGATTAAATTAAAAAAAATCTAAATTGATTATAAATTAAAGAGGTTTTACAAAGAATTTGATTCTTGATGATGACGTTACGTATGAATTTTTGATTTCTAATAAATTTATCTCTCTTTTATATCTGTATGTATATATAAGTTTTACAATTGTTTTACTATATATGACCAGTGCTCTTTAACACCGTAAACAATTAAAATTTACTTCAATTATCCTCGTGTTTATACATGGATGTTAAGCTAGTTAATTAATATTTGAATTGAAATAGATTCTTGTAATATATATATATATATATATATATATATATATATATATCGTATGAGAAGTGTGAGAATCAATATGGACAAATCATTTAATTTTTGCTTTTTTATTTAACTTTAAATTAAAATTGTAGTTTGGACATTATTACATTAGCTCCACTTTTTTAAACTAATATATCTATCAAATGAAAAGGTTAAATTACGAAAATTATATCAAATTAACAAGAAAATTATGCCTTTTAATTTGAGACCGGTCTTGCTATACATTTTTGAAAAAATATTTCACGTATGCTGGATTTTTTTTAACACAGATCTCAACATATGCACACGTGCATATCTACATATGTGCTGAAAAAACTAGACGCATCTGTGCATATGCACACGTACATATATTTGCAGATGTGCACCTGTCGAGATCTGTATTGAAAAATAACTTATTAATATGCACATGTGCATATGTCGAGACATGTGTAAAAAAACCCAGCAAACAAGACTTTTTGAAAAAATATAGCAAAATCGGTCTCAAATTAAAGAACATAAGTTTCTCGTTAATTAGGTATAATTTTTGTAATTTAACACATTTTTGTTTGATGAATTTATTAGTTTAAAAAAAGTGAGGGTAATATAAAATTTTTCAAATTGCCCTTAATTAATTGAGGATAGGTTTGATTAATTTAATGTTATCTATTAACAACTATTTAATCTGGACACTCCATTTTTTTTATCAATAACTATAATTGGTTCTCGCTGTTCTCGTACGAAAAACAGTTCTCATTTAAATCGTCCCATATATATATGAGCACATTACAAATTTTATCCTTGGAGTTTTTTCAAAATTTCACTTTTCGTCTGTTACTTTTTATAGTTACATTGATAGTCCTTTATGTTTACATTTCATTGTGAGTTTAATCCTTTATGCCACTTTGTGTTAACCTTTCCCATTAAGGGCCCTCATGACTCTAATCTTATTATCAAACACATAAAGAAGATATCAATTAAGAAGCTAACAAATCTTTAATTAGGTAAGTTGATTTTCATTCATAATTTAGGAACAAATCACTAATTCCCCAAATTAAGAAGCTAACATCCACATAATTTAGAAATAGTGTCACCATATCAAAGAATATTTAAATTTGCAAATCATGACGGTAACTCTAGAGCTGCCACCTGAGCTAGCTGGTATTCACGACACCTTTAACGTGTGCTACTTACGCAAATGTCACATTGAAGATGAGCAGATCATTCCACTACAGGAGTTGAAAGTTGACTCTTCTAAGCGATTAGTTGAAGAACCTGTTGAAATTCTTGACACGAAGGTCAAGAAAGTGCGCAAAAAGATGATCAAGCTAGTCCTTGTAAAGTGGAAGCACAACTTAGGTCCAAACCTAACGTGCGAAGTTGAGGACAAGATGAAGGCAAGATACCCTCACCTATTTATCACTGAGCGGATTCCGAGGACGGAATCCTCTTAAGAGGGGTAGATTTGTAACATCATCAACTTGGGCCTAGTTGTAAATACCATGTACGTGTGTGTAGTTAATGTAGTAAAGGAGTGTTTTACTTGTAAGTACTTGTTTAATTGAAGTATTAATATTATGTGAATATATGTATGTGTTTTAAGTGTGTATGTTACGTGTATGTTAAGTATATATGTATATTATTATAATTAAATTAAATAAAGAAAAAAAAGTAGGTCCAAAGGCAAACCGCCTCTAGAATGTGTGTGTGTATATATGTGTTTTGTGTATATTTGACTTACAAAGAAAAGTCAAAGTTAGAAAAATACACAAACACAAACACTACTCTCTCAGCTTTCGGATTTGAAGAAGGAAAAGAAGAATTCATGGTTGTTGATTTGTAGAAAGGTTAGTAATATAGTTTAAGCATGTTTGATGATTATAACATGTTTGTTAAGGCTGGAAACACAAAATTCATGCAAGAACATCCATGGAAAAACATGGAAGCTTACTTTGAAAGTGGGTTTAACATGTTTGGTGTTCTTATATGAATTTGGTGTGTTTATAAAGGTGTTATGGGAAGAAAATGATGTTCTAAGGTGTTCTGGGCTTAAAACCAACAAGAATGAAGTTGTTATAATGGATTTATGCAAGTGTCGGAATTTCAGACTATGAAGGAGTCGGATTCCGAGACCTATGAAGGTGTCGGAATCCGCTAGTTTAATGAAATCCGGATGTTTGATGAAATCCGCAAGTGTCTCGGATTTCATAGTATTGGATTTCATAGTGTTGGATTTCATAGTATTGGATTTACTTTCAAAGTGTCGGATTTCCATATGTATCGGATTTCCTTCTATGTGTCGGAATCCGCAAGTGTCGGATTCTGTATACATGTTGGGTTCCCAAGTGTTGGAATCCGATAGTTGAAGGTCGGATTTCATGTGCTCCAAGTGTCGGATTTCATGTACGTGTGTCGGATTTCTCAAATCCGCATGAGACTGTCGGATTTCCCAAATCCGACAGTTTTGGCGGATTTGTGCCAAGTCCAAAGTTAAGTTCATATATTTGTTTTGTAGTCTTGTTATGCATGTATGAGTGATTAACGTAAGTAATGATATTCTAGGTGAACTTGTTGTATTTGTGGAGTCAAAGTCAAATACTTGTAAATCACTCAGGTGAGTACCTGCTTTCATGAGACTCGGTAGAGTAAGACTTGTATGCTAGATGACTGCATTATGTTTATCTGACTTATTTTTGCAGGTATGCTCAAGGAGGTAAATGTGTGACTTTGATGATGTTAATTAGGTGTATGCCAGCGGATCCAGACCGGAATTGCTTAGTTAATACATGATGGATCCCTGTGGGATCATATGTATGTATGTGTGTATGTGTACTGTCTGCAGACTATCTAAAGCATGGTTAAGGTCAGTCGGTTGTAACTGGATCCCATGAGTACTTCGGGGTTTCACGGTGATACGGGAGGCATCCCGGATCCTATGTTCTGCAGAACCGCTGTGCCTTAACGTGAGTGGTAATCAGCCGGTGATAGCTGGATTACTTTAGGAGTCTTTGACTCTGAAACGATGTTTGGTGGACTGCTTTATGCTCCCCCACCAGCGCGGTTGGTTGTGTCTGATCCCCCGGTCTGAGTTGTTGAGCGGGATTGATTACTTTGCAAGATATGACTCTTACTGATCTTGTAAGCACACCGCTATCTGTTAAGCTAGCAATGATTGTTTATGTATGATATGTATGTTGCATGACTTACTTTATTGATGCTTATGATAAGTATATACTCACTAGCTAAGTTGTTAGCTAATGGTGCTATGTTGCCCCTTTTCAAGTAGAGACTAGAAAGCTTGGTGAGGCATGTGGCTTTTGATGTAAATAACTCTTGTGGGTTGGAACACTTTATATATATGTTGTAATACGATACTTTATGGTCGGTTCCTGTGATAGTTAACACCCGTGTATGTTTTGAAAAGATGAAGATGTAATTAACAGTTTGTTAGTATTAAAAGAAAATTTTCCGTTGCTAAATCTGAATTATCATTAAAGTAACTGTTTTCGAAAGTGGTGTTACACTTAATTTTGCCTAGGGCTGTTAATTCGGTCCGGGTTCGGGTTAACAAGTCGTGTCATGTTCGTGTCAACGTATTTTCGTGTCATTTTCGAGTCAACCCATTTTAGACCCAATTTAATTTCGTGTCGGGTTCGGTTCGTGTTACTTTATTTCGTGTTAGGTTCGGGTCATGTTTCGGGTTAACCCACTTTTCATAAAATTAACGCATCATCAACTTTCGTTAAGCTCGTTGAAAATATTTGTACCCGAATAACACGATCGATATGAGTTCCGATGAATTAGTATTCCGTTTTAATTATTAGTTTGTTTTACAAGGATAACACAAAAACTTGATCGGTTCGGGTTTTCAGTTTGGAATTTCCGTATTCAAGTATTCTCGAATAACCGTAATAACAAATTAATAATAATTTTTTCTTAAATAAATTGTGTCAATTTTACACGAGAAACCATACAAATCAACATGAACATGATACACAAAGTCAGAAACCATAATTACTTGGAGATCCAAGACTCTAAGCGGAAGTGAGAAACTAATTACAAAACTAATCCAACATAATAAAACAAAGACCATTATCCATAATTCCACAATCCGCACAAAATCTACAACTAAAAGGCCATAATTCGTGGACTAAACTGAGGAGTTACTTTGTTCGAATTTTTTAACTTTAAACTTATAATTCTTGGTTGAGTATTTTAGACGGTAAATATATTTCATAATTGCGCTTTAGCCTTCAAATTTTTAATATGATTAGCCAAATTTGTTAATTTTTAATTAATATTAATTATGATTATTATAGTTAACGGGTTAAACGGGTTAACTTCGGGTTAAACGGGTTGACTTGAACCTGACCCACGAAATTTCGTGTCATTTTCGTGTCGACCCATTATTGACCCAATTAGTTTTTGTGTCGGGTTTCGGGTCGTGTCAACAATTGCCAACCCTAATTTTGCCCTTCGCCTATGGGGATAAGGAGTTGCCAGTAGTGGTGCTCTAGATTGGTGTTGGCGATGGTGGTTTCGTAGGGTGTCGGTGGCGGCTCTATAGAAATACTCCACTTCCAATATTAGAGATAATGAGAGGGGGGGGGGGGGAGAGAGAAATTGTGTGTGTGTTTTGAGGGATGCAAGTAACAAGGGAATGTTGGCATCGGTGGTTCTATAGGGATACGTTGCTCCAATTTTAGAGAGAGAGAGAGAGAAAATGTGTGTGTGTTTTGAGGGATAGGGAAATTATGCATAATTTGGTCTTTTCTATTGTACACATAAGGAGACAAAATAAGATATGTGTTTAGTAACAAGGATTAGAGGGGAAATGATGCCTTTAATTAATAGGAAATGTTATCGGAAGTTAGCATAAAGGAATAACTCGCAAGGAAAAATAAACCATAACATATTTTTAGAGTGAAAATGACTGAAATACCCTATGACAATGTAATTTTGAAAAGCAGAAGACGAAAAGTGAAATTTTAAGTAATCAAGTATAGAGTCGAAATCCGTAATTTACTCTATATATTTTTAGTTAGCACCTCAAACTTTTCCAAGTCAACACAAGCTTAAATAATAAGTTCTAGCAAAATCAAAATATATACTCGATTATTTTTCCCAATTATACATTAACGATCTTCTATTAGTTCTTTTTCCTATTCTCATCCTTTCATCTAGTTTACGGGTATGTTCGGTACGCAGCTTTTTGGAGCTGGTAGCCTTTTGTTTTGAAATAAAAAGCTACAAGTTATGTTCGGATTAAAAAGCTGAAAGCTTTTTCTTAAACAAAAAGCTCCAAAATAAAAAGCTTCTTGAAATAGCTTTTAAAACTAACTGGAAGTTTTTTATATATAAAATTACATAAATATACCCTCTTTAAAATTGTTTTACAATTCCTTCTATTTTTATTATTTGTCCTTTTTTGTCATTTTACACAATTAAGCTCCAGCTACCAGTTATTTTGCCAAACACATATACATATAAAAGATACAGCTTCCAGCTCCAGCTACCAGCTTCCAACTACAGCTACCAGCTACTTCCGCCAAACATACCCTACGAAGTTCTTAATCTTTCTTGTCCAAGACTGTTATCTTGTAGTTTGCTTTAGTATCACACCCATCATCGATCGGTTCTATACGGTTTAAATATTGTCTAGGCTTTCTATTTTACTGTTAGATTCTTCGTACGTAGTAAACATTAAATAAAACTTTGGTTATGAACTTATACTGTACAAAGCATATTAATTCTGCCATTATTAGTTATCTGATATTAACTATATATTCTACCTCTAGTACTGGAACAAATTAATTAAGGATCTGAAACTACTTGAATACTTGAATTTGGGGATACTTATAAACTACTGACGATATTCCAATCTTGAGTTGACGTATTGGAAGAATACATACATTCCAATGAATACATATATATATGATAGCTTCATGATTTCCACCGCGAAGGCCAATCATATCTTGGACGAAATATATATTGTTTGTTAAAAGAAGAAAAGGTATATGACCTCCTATTTTTTCTTGTTATTTATCATTCTATTGATCGCAAGATAACAAGTAAATAGCTAACTCTTCACTTGATTTTTTTTCTCTTTTTTACACCATTAATATATTGCTAGTTGTCTTTATCTTTTATATATAAAATTGTCTTTATCATTAGAAAAGCTTACTCTTATTTTGACTTTTGTTCTTAATCATCATTTATTATCCACTGTGGTATGAAGGGTTTCTACTTGTAAGTATATATCCAATTATACCCTAGGATTCTAGGCTATTAATATTGTAATAGTTTAAGTTTGGTGTTACTCATAGCTTAAAGTCGTAAGTTCGAGTTCTGTCGTGAACAAATTTAGGTAGATCTAGGAGCCTTTAGAAAAAGTATCCAATCTATAATAAAAACACGAGTCGTATGAAAATTAGCATAATACATATATTTAGTTTTTTTTTTCTGATTTAATCCGCAAGTTTAAAATAAATGTTAATTAAAATGTCATTAGATTTGTGTCAAATAATGCAATAGACTTGTGTATTATATGGAAGTGTTTACCTTCGATCACATGTTCTTCCCCATCTTCATGACTTCATGTGTTCTTCCCCGTCTACATGTGTATATAACATGTGTTCCATCTGTCTTTAAGCAAATCAACAGCATAACCAACCCTAAATCTGACATAATGAACTTGTAAGAAATCTCAAGCCCTTATATCTGTAACAAATAGTAACATCACAAACGCCCCCCACAGATCCAAAGGACAAGAGTTCTATCGATTTAAGCAATTTTGACCAAGTTGGAAAGAAGTGGATATGGCTCCACCAAAAGGCCATGGCTTTTTTCAAGCAACTGTCGGAGTACTTACATTTTTTATTTTTATTTTTTTGCACGTAGAAGCGCTTTTATTGTCCTTGAAAAGCGCACAGGGAGTTAACTTCAATCAAATGCAACCAACGACGTACATTAATATCATTTAAAATGTCTCATCTTTCTTTTTACGATCACATCAAATTGATACAAGTCTAATTAATTATGAGTTCATAAGCAAAACGAAAACAGCAAACCATAAATCTTCAAATTAATTTCATGCCCTTAATCGTCTTCTGTTTCTGCCGGAGTTTCACAGGACAACAATATTTTCTGCATAAAATTGTACCATTTACTCGTTCTAGTTTTTTCGAATCGACTTAGGGTTTAATGCGTCGGATTCAAGCGGATTCTGAACAAGATTAGGGTTCATCAATCTTGACGAAGATAAGGGGTTCATTGATTCTGTTTCAATTTGTTCAAATATGCGTCATATTCAAGCAATTCTGATCAAGAATGGGGTTTAATTTAAGGTTTTTTCGACTTGGGGTTTGTTTGTTCCCGACTTAAATATGCTCGTTTCAATTTAGGGTTTTTTTTTTTATTTACGAATTAGATCTGCTTGTTTTCGTTTTAGATACAGTTCATGATATTGGGTTGCTTCTGTTTGATTCCTGAACATCTGTGTTGTTTGATTTCTGCTTGATTGTACGTCTTGGTGAGATGAGGGGTCAAACATATTTATACTATTACATAAAGCATTTAAACTTTTCTCTTAAAACTCTTAAATTTTAAGTCACTTAAAGATTTGGGGGTGTTTATTTGACTAACTTGGACCCCAATCGATTTCTATTTATTGTTTAATTAGGGATTTCTTCATCGATTAATTAAGTTCAATGGTGATTTAGGGTTCCGATTTCGTTTAATTATATATTGTTTATGTTTGGTTTCGTACATATCATACTTGTAGTTTGCATGTTTAATCTTCCTTAATTAATTTTTGCTACTAATTTTATCCATGAAAATATATTTCTTATTTTTCTTTTTTGGGATCGATTGACTTGGAAGAGCTCGGTTGATCAACGCTATTTTCATATATTCGACATAATAAGGAAACAAAATTATAAGACTAATTAATAGCCAACGTACTATCGCATGTCTTCCTAAATCAGTGGCTATACTATCTTGACTTTCGAAAAACAGTATATTCTATTGTTCCCTGTCGGTAGACAAAAGAATCATCTTTCCTTCTTAATATGCAAGACCAATGACTATATATGCCTTCCATTTCAAGAAAAACCACAGCAAATGAATTTTGTATGTAACTGACAAATAATTTATGGAAATATAGCTGTTTATTCGAATTAGTTCAGGCTTGAACTCATATTAAATGATCTCAAGCTCGAGTAACTCGTTAATTACTTGAATCATTATCATGCTTAACTGTGGCCTACTGACTTATTTTGGTCTAACATAATGAATCACATATATATAAATTCTCTATTCATTCACGCTAACCAAAATATATCAAAACTTGAAAATAGATTATTGGTAGCCGGAAAAATGACAGTGACCTTACTTGTCTACATGTCAAGATAGAACATCAGTGACTTCATAGGAAATTACAGTCCTTGAAAATTCTAGAATGGAGGTGGGAGCACGCTGTTAGATCCCTTAAATTCTGTTCAATATATTCTAGTGAAATTTAGTTTATATATAACATTAGTCATAGTTTAGGTTAACTATTGTAAATAACCAAGGGTAATAAATACAAGTTTGTAAACCCTAATTCTTTATGCAATAGATTTTACGTGAAACACAGTCGTACGTCCTTGAAGTTCTCTCGATTCCATTCATACGATCATTCAAGTTCATACATATTATTGTGGTATGACTTCACCATTAATTGATACTTGATACAATTGTAACCTACACACGCAACCATATATTAATTTGATTACCAAGTTTCACAAGCCGGTCAAGAGATTCGTTGATATTGGGGTGATTGTGGAGCGATTGATGAAAAGTGTCCATTTTATTTCCAAGAGACAGACTTAGTCCTTAGAACAACTGGCATATATATATAATTATATACACACACACTATCTTATAAAACATTTATGTCTTTCGTCTTAATCTCTTAGTTTTAAATAATTTAAAATTATTAATTTACCCTTAACCATTATTAAGTATTAGTTGACTAGAATCTACAATGTAGGCGGTTTCTAATAGCTAGCAACTACGTAAATTCAGTATAGTAGACTTGGATTTTGTGCCTGTTTTTAAAATGGACAAGTTATTGAGAAAAAAATATTTGTCACAACTATATTACGCGGGTACAGTGCTATTGTTTATATATATGTAAACAAGTTTATTAAAAAATAGGATGATACATTTCAATTTCTAAGAACAATGACAAATGTATTTTATGTTGTGATCATTAGGGGTGTTTTTAAACTATCCAAACACAGAACCTATAAACCAAAAAAACTGTACCGAAAGTTTAATTAAATCGAACTAATAAATTTAATTTTTTTTTAGTTTGGTTAATGTACTGAATTGAAATAATATTTACCTTTTTTATTCGGTTACAGTACATCAATATAGCAACGGAGGGTTATTTAACTTAAAAACCAAAAAATTAAAAATACTATTTTTTATAGGTTTATCACTAACAACAAATTAATATATATTTACAGTTACAACAATTATTTACTTTTCACAAAAAAACCGAATATGTATGTATCAGTTTTCAATATATTTTAATAAAGATAGTCATTATTAATTTACTGCTACAATGAGTTAGTTGTGTTCATAAGTTCATATATTATTTGCATCTCTTTAACTTAACTTAAAAATCACATCTTTATAACATTTTTATACAATCAAAATTTTAGTTAGTTAATAAAGAATTCTCCTAATTTATTTGCCTTCTAACTTTTCCATTCAAATTTTATTAAGGTTGCGATAAGCCGATAATGATATGAAATTTGAATTTCCAAATTTATTTAATAATATAATATTGATCAAGTGAAAAACCGAATCGAAAAAAACCCATTTCATTTAATAAAAAGATTTAAAGCATGATTAATAAATTGATTTGCCTATATATCTATATTATATTATAAAGCATTTAAGTCATTGAAATCTCTTAATTTTAAGTAATTTAAAATTACTAATTTACCCCTTATTTAACTCTACATAGAAACTATTATATAGAATTAATTAGATTCTTAAATACCATTTTATAACTAAACATTCCATAATAGATAATGTTAAAAAAAGTCAAGTCAATACAAATTAATTTTTAACCTATATGATATTAAATACAAATTAAAAATTAAATAAAAATAATCTTCGTACAAATAATAGTTTACATATTTTATCATATAACACATATTTTTATTTAAGTATTAGAAAATGCAATGTTAAATATAGTTCATAATTAATTCATAGTTTTAAAAGACTAGTTTTAGCCTTTGGATCAATTATATCAATAGTTCAGATTGCATTTTAAAATTTTAGGCGTAGTGACATTTTTGTAATTTACATGTGATGCTTTTACAAATCATATGTTATTGTATACTGAATCAACCGTGATTGAATATTAAAATTTTAGAACCATGTTTTTATATGTACTTTATTGAACACAACTCTAGAAAATACGTATAACTAGAACTTATAAACAAATAACATATAACCTAAATTTGTAGACATTTTTAGATTTTTTAAATGACTCTTGTAATCAAAACAAAAGGTTTAATTTATAATATATTTAATATTTTTTTGCTTCTCATTTTATTATCTTTTAAAATTGATAAAAGAGTACTTATAAAGAAAAGAGAAATAAAAAATGAAAACATAAGAAAGAAAATAGATACAATGCGAACGAAAATTGTTCGATGTCATTATAATGCGTGATATAGTAGTCTTACGTTATTAAAAACGGACATGTTATTGACTAGGAATTATTTCTAGCCACCGCATTACACGGGTACAGTGTTAGTATATATATATATATATATATATTTATATTTATATATTATGACTATAATAACCTTTTTGGTTCGCAACAAAGAATACATTTTGATGCTCTATTTTATTTTGCTATGATCTATATATTACGATATCCCGTGGGTAGTTCACTGGTTCTATATATTCCTTTTGATCCGAACCAGCTAGCTGAATATGCATGGGACTTAAGAATAAATTTAATTTGGCAACACTTCAAAGATAGTACACGTACTTCCGGTGTATATAGTAAACGCCTTCGTACGTCTAGGGCACATATATTTAAAATGTTGGTGTATAAAATCTGGATTAATTGCACCTAACAAAGTTAATTTGGCGAGCCGAGGTACGTTTTTAATTCACACACACTCATATATTATCAAAGGAGAATTTTTTTTTACAAAAAACAGTAACAACATAATGTCATTAAAATCTTGATATGTAAGAGTAAAAAAAAATATGATGCATTTACATTGGGACGTCCTATGAAATTTTAAAGCCATGTGCAATTAGAAAAAGTGGGTCACTTTTATACACACGTACATATATAAGTAAAAATTTAGTAAAACTACAATATTTGTTATATCATTAACTAAAATAAAATAAAAGTAGTATAAATATTTTATAATACATAATTATATGAATTGTGTGTAACTATACATTTTTTATAAATATTTTATAAATATTTCAACTTGCAATACATACTTTATTTACCTCTTTCTATTATGAATTTGGGTTGTGTGTAACTATACATTTTATATATTTTGCAATCAAAGGTTCTTACTCTATATTTAAGCTAACTTGTCTATGGGTTTCAAATAACTCATTATAGAATTTTATAATTAGAATGAACTTAATATAATTATAATGGACTTTATGCATTTTGAATACATCATAGGTGACTTTTGACCTGTTTTGACTTACACATGTTCAACAGAGGATATAAACACTTTCTTTGAATATAACAAATTTGACCCATTCGACATGTACAACCCAAATTGACAAGTTGAAATTGTCTCCTCTACATGTTTCTATGTCAATGGGAACTAACTGGTGTGGTTTTGATTTATGAAGGTGCAAAGATCTGGAGTCTTACAAGCGCCAAATTAGTGAAGATTAATTGACATTGTTACAAGAACAGACGTACAAGCAAGATATTGCAAAACATAAACATCTTAATGTGGTTTGATCTTAAGTTGTTTTGGTCTTATGTGCCACTATTTTTCAGTGCTTGTGATATGTTCCTCCATCTCATAGTGGTTACCGCTTGATGAATGGGTGCTATGACTTTACATATGTTATAAATGTATGACTAGCTACCGATTGATGATTTTTGTGTTTTCATCGTGAGATGTAATTATTATTTTTATGGAAGGTATGATTTGCCAAAATATGTGAAGATAGTTCAGGATGTTTGTACGCGTATGATTCTTCGGATTAAGTCATTTGATGCCGCAAAATTGAACATTAGGTAAGTATTTGATAATTGTTTCTTATTTTCATTTTCATATTGTTTTTTTTTTCTATACTTCTAAGCTAATTTTTTATATCCCAATGAGTTTCTTTAAATATTCTAGAGGTAAACATATTTGATTACACTAGCAGGGTACCCGCGCAATACGGCGACGGTGAATAAAAATGGTTTGTAAGAAGTTGTTTTGGTAGGTATTAATCAAGAGGACACACAAAACGTAATTTTGTAATTTTTATTTAGCAGGTGAAAAGGGAATGAAATTTAGATGTAATTTTATAATTTTTATTTAGCAGGTGAAAAGCGAATATTATATATTTTCCCTTTCTGGAATTTATCGAATGTTATTAAGTTTATAGAATATTCTGCTTCGTAAGTTTTGCTATGAAATTATGGAAAGGGAATATTCTGGAATTTATGAAAAAGGAATGTTATTAAGTTTATTTTATGACATCATTTTTTGTAGATGAGGGTAGAATAGTAATCTTAAGTGACTTAAATTTAAGAGTTTTAAGAAAAAAACTTAATTGAGATTAGGTGTCGGGGACCATCTTCAGAATCAATAATGAACCAAGGTGTGAAATTGGTGAATGTTGTTATATTGGTTTTATGAGAAAACTTACTATTGTGATAAATATGAATTAGATAACTATCTTTAGAGTAGAAGTTTTTTTGTACCTTTACTTAAATTTATAGAAAATATGGATGTTGTCTCCTTGAGGTGGATTTATTTTTTGTATATGTACACTTCTTATATTTTTATTTGATTTTGATATATCTCAACTTTACTTCTATAACACCAGTGCTTGCACGAATTTATAAACTAGTATATGATAAACACCTTCATCTAGGGCACATATATTTAAAATCTTGGTATAAAATTTGGATTGCACCTAAAAAAGTTAATTTGCCGAGGTTTTTAATTCACACACACAAACGGACAAAATACACACACATATATGTTTTATATATGTATGGATCAAGAGAGAACATTTTTTTCAGAAAAAAATAGTGAGAACATATACGTGTCATTAAAATTTTAATATATATAAGAGCTAAATTTTTTTGATGCATCTACAAAAACTAGAAGTATATACTATCTTTATCACTTTTTGCATCCTTGTTTAATATAATTTAAAATTTTATTATCTTTAAGTTATTATGGATTAAAAATGAAGGTAATTTTATCAAATTTCTTAATTTTTATAACTCTATTTCGTGTACCATCTGAGAAGGGTGTTTTTCTTGAAACCTTATCATATATGTATATATACACACACACACACGTGTGTGTGTGTCTGTGTGTGAGTGTGCGTGCGTGCGGAGTGTATGAGTTCAAACAAGAACTATTTTTCGTAGAACAACTGCGAGAATCAATCGTGACCCTTAATTAAAATAAATCAATGGTTAAAAATTCTAATGACATGTTAATGATGCATTAATGATTAGTATTTTGGAAAAATTAAGTCTCACTCATTAATAGCGGTCTATCCAAACGCAATTCACGGTTTCTCACAATAAGAAATATTCTCAGATGAACCCTCTTTATATATGTGTGTATGTATATATATGAAAGATTCAAATAAAAGCTGTTTTTCGTGCAAAAATCAATCTTAACCCTTCATTAAATAAATCAATTGCTATTAAATGGCTCATTAATATAGGTATATGGGGAAAATTAAGACTCATTAAATAATGATTCATCTAGCCGGACGTAATTCACGATTGGATAAATATATAATAATAAAATACTCCAATTAACGAGCCATTAATTATGTTAGAAACAGTTTTCGTTTAAACTTTATATAAATAGGAAAAAGTATAATCGAGAACTGTTTCAATGAGAACAGTGAAAACTGTTTGGAACGTCATTAATGATTAATAGGGGTATTTTGGTCATTTATATATTTACCCAACCGTGAATTGTGTCCGAATGACTCGTCACAATTAATTTTCGAGGATTTATTTTCCCAAAATACCATTCATTAATGCATTATTAATGAACCAATGAGCCACAAAAAATTCTTAGTCATTGATTAATTATAATCGAGAGTTAAGATTGATTCTCGTAGTTTTCATATTAAAACAATTATCATTTTTATCATCCTATATATAATATACATATACATATATATAGGGAGCGGTTCAAACGAGAATTGTTTTTCGTACGAGAACCGCGATAACCATTTCAGGCCAATCATTTAATTTTCTGTCTTTTTTATTTAAATTAAAGAGGAAAGGGTAGTATGAACATATTTACATTACCCCCACTCTTTTAAAACTAATATATCAATCAAACGAAAAAGTGTTAACTTACGAAAAATATACCAAATTAACGAGAAAATTATGCTTTTTAATTAGCGACCGATCTTGCTATGTTTTTTTTGGAAAAAAAAAGTCGCGTTTGTTGGATTTTTTTCAGTACAGCTCGATATGTGCACATGTGCAAATTTTGTATATGTGCATGTATACATCTGTGCCAAAAAAACTAGATAAATTTATGCATATGCACATGTGCAAAATTTGCACGTCGAGTTGTGCTAAAAAAAACCCAGCAACACAAAAATATAATTTTGAAAAAATATATCAAGATCAGTCATAAATTAAAGAGCATAATTTTCTCGTTAATTTGTTATAATTTTTGTAATTTAACACCTTGCGATTGATGTATATATTAGTTTAAAAAATGTGGAGTAATGTAAAAATGTCCAAATTGTCCTTAATTAATTAAGGATAAGTTTGATTAGCTTAAGGTTATCCATTGACAACTCTTTAATCTGGACCCTCCATCTTTTTTATCAATTGCTATAATTGGTTCTTGAAGTTTTCGTATGAAAAGTAGTTCTTGTTTGAAACGTCCTATATATATATAAAGAGAGAGAGAGAGTTAGGATCAAATGAGAACACTTTTAAAATGCACGACAGTGATAACACTTTTAAGCCTTTGATTTCATTGATCGGATGGTTTAAAAATTGTCACATTTCTTTTAGACCTTTAATTTCATTGATCGGATGTTTAAAAATTGTCACGTTTTTTATTATTTGTTTGACTATATACCTGATGCATCAATGTATACAAAAGTGTTGAGATTTTTATGCATCAATGCATACAAATCTTTAAGTTGTTAATAGAGTTAATTGTCAATTTGGTCCTTTAACTTTGTAATTTCTTCCGATTTGGTCCTTTAACTTCAAAAGTGACCAAGATGAGCCTTAAACATCCATTTTGTCACCTAAATGGTCCTTTCGTTAGTTGACTATTAGTCAACTCTGTTAAATGAGGGTAGAATGACAATTTTACCCTTATGTTTTATTTTTTCCTTTAAACTAAATCTTGGATATTTATTAATGTTATAAATTGTTAATGTAGTCAAATGTGATGAGCTAATGTCAGACAAACACACATTCTCTCTAGACAACCACCACCACTATTGTCGCCGCCCTATCGCCAGCCACAACCACCACCACTACTATAACCACCACACGGTGAAAGCAAATGGGTGAAATAACCGAGAAAAGAAAGAGAGAGAGGTGGTGAAAGCACCACCACTATACGACTATGACCACTACCACCAATAACGCCGCCACCGCCGTCCTATCGCCTGCAACAACCACTACCACGGTGACATTGACTTCTCTCTCTCATCTCTCTGTTTCTCTCTTTGGACGAAAACTCCTCATCGCTCTTTCTCTCTCACGTTGAAAGTAGCACCATCGCTGCCGCCGCCTCATCTTCAAATAGATCTAGGGTTTTCACATGTTTTGGCTACAGATCTAGGGTTTTCACATGTTTTCTGTTGTGGTGGTGTGGTTTTTAGTGATGCGGGCTAGGGTTTTCTATGGTGGTGGTGGGGTTTTTAGTGGTGGGGGCTAGGGTTTTCTGTGGTGGTGGCAGCAGCAGATTGTGGTGTTAGTAGTTGGGGTTTTCGGTGGATTTTCTGTTTCAGTTGGAGGAGTGGTGGTTGTCGATGTTCAGGTTTCTGTTGACGGTGGCGGTGGCGGTTAGCGGTGCCTAATATGTGGCAGGGGTGCATTAGAGATGGTAGCCATCTCGTTTGAGGAGAGAGGAGAGAGTAGTGTAGCGGTGGCGGTTGGAGTAGCGGTAGCGGTTGGAGTGGCGGTGGCAGTCGGAGATGGTTGCCGTCATTTAAACAGAGAGAAGAGAGACAGAGAGAGTGTGTAGAGAGAGAAAGTGTAGTGTATGTGTGATAGAGAGAGAGAGAGAAAATATCCTTTATTTATCTTTTATATAAAAAAGATTAAATATTATTAAAAAGTAATTAAAAATTAAAAAAGTGGTAAAAAGACTGAAATACCCTTGACTTAACAGAGTTGACTAACAGTCAACTAACGAAAGGACTATTTAGATGACAAATTGGATGTTTAAGGCCCATCTTGATCACTTTTGAAGTTAAAGGACCAAATCGGAAGAAATGGCAAAGTTAAAGGACCAAATTGACAATTAACTCTTGTTAATATTATAGAAATAATTTTGATTTTATGATTTATGATGTAAACTTGACTTTTGGGTAGTTATGGGTTAACATAAACGTAAAGGAGAAATGCTAAATTACAAGTTTATGCAGGTTACTGTCGTGCATTTTTAAAAGGTTGTACCTTTATCTCACCCTATATATATACATACATACATACATATATATATATATATATATAAAATTTCCTGCAGATATTAAATTTTGTGGGTTATATATATATATAATCAATAAAGATGATGAACTAACGATTATCAGTTGATATATATACCGAAAAATGATCAAATAATCATCCATTTTACACTTTTTACTTTAATTTTCTTTTTATTTAATCTCATCCCTATATATATATATATATATATATATATATATATATATATATATATATATATATATAAAATTTCCTGCAGATATTAAATTTTGTGTGTTGCGGTTGATTGTTTACTATTTAGAAGTAAAGCCAACCTACTCAAAACATGTGGAAAAAGTGAATGTTATAAATAGTCACATCTAAAAACAATGGATTATTGTTAGAAATGTATAAAGTGGTGGGTTCACCATTTAACCTAATGTGACCAACTTGTGCAAAAGACAAATGAAAGAATCATTATTATCTTTAATACTTGTATCCAATTGCAGCCTTCTATATATAGAAACTAATACCCCTTTTCAACCAATTGGAAGGTCTGTGCAGTGGGACACAAGATTACGACTGGGCGAGAAGACATGTATTTGCTTTAATTCGTGGTTGGAGTTTTATATGCCGTGCCCTACTTAAGAGGCCTACTGGCTCTATTATTACACCAAGTGGCTTAATACTAGCTACCCAGTACATGGTTTCCTACTTTCCTTATTGTGTTGACTCGATGAATTTGGGCATTGTTTTGTTTGATTTATCATCTACTTCACTTCAAACTTAAATACGAACCTTCATCTTTGCTTCCTATTATGGAATTTCGATGAGAGTTAATTTCATAAACGTCTCTCTAATTATCTACAAGTCATAGATTTGATATTTTTTAATAAAATATTACAAACTCAATATTTAACTGCTATTTTATTGTATGAATAGTTCTTAACTTTTTTTTGTTAAGGAAGTCGGTTAACTTTTTTAAATTAACTATACTACTCTTATTATAACTTTATTTTATTTCTTAACGATAAAACCATTATTAGTATTGTTAAACACCCCATTCTTTTTCCATCTTGTACCCGGTTGTTGGAGAACCCAAAACCACCGGAACTACCATGCAATCACCCCTCTCCGCCACCCTTCTGCCACCATCATAACTATGAAGTCACCAACTCTGCCACAGCTACACCGGCTACCATCTTGTTGCTACCAATTCCGTTAAACACCGACCTCCTCTAGATCCCACCATCGTCGTTGCATCCCCTCCTACTATGAAACTCGCCCTAGAAAATCACCTATACAATCGTTGTTAATTGAAAAACACCACCACCTCCCATCGCCACTTCCTTCCTTCTATGGTTCAAGGCTCGTCCGTCATCTCTCAAACCACCTATTTGGGTTTCCACCTAACTATCACCCTCTTATTTTCTTTATGGCGTTTCCTGTCTCAAACCACTACCTCATCTCCCCCTCAATCTCTCTACCCTAACCACCTCACCAGAGAATGTTGGGTTTTAATTAATAAAACAATCTTGTGAATCACAAACTGGACCACGCGAGTTTTAACAAAAATGTTTGATAAATTGTATAAAAATTGAAACTTTAAACTTAATAACACAACGGATAAATATAAAGAAAGATCAGAACTTTAAAACCCAAATAATGATCTTTATTAATCTCAAATATTTAATACATACAAGTATAAATGAATAATGTTAGAAAGTTGTTACCTTGGATATTCAAGCGTTAGGCCACCCACAACGATGCCAACGAAATCCTTTTAATCGGAAACAACGGACACAAAACAAAAACAGGAACTTGTATTGCACGTATATTATATTCGACAAATGAAGCCCAAAACCCTAAAAGGGTGTTCGGGAATGTATTAGGAGAGGGAGAGAGAGATAGTTTGAATTTCAAAATACATTCTTATTATTATTTATGTTTGGCTGATATATATAGGGAAAAGTTCAAATGAGAACTGTTTTTCGTACGGGAACTGCGAGAACCAATCTTAGCCGTCCAATTCCCCCTCCTTCAATTGGATTGCCCACCCATGAAATTCTTACATGCACCTTGCCACACTCAATCCCCTTACACTCTTCATCCATGAATTCCACTTATCACTTGAATGGCCAAGATTGGTTCTCGCAGTTCTCGTACGAAAAACAGTTCTCGTTTGAACCCTCCTCTATATATATACACATATATATCGGCTAATACATATAATATCTATTATATGTATTTTCGGACCCCATATTAATAATAATTAATCTAAAAAACTAAATGCTTTAAGCTAAAACATTTACTCTGTTTTCAAGTACCTTAATTAATTCTGTATATATACATACATATATATATATTCATTAACTAATAAATATATGCTCATCATAAATTAATACTTGGTGTAAAACTGTCCAATTTAAATATTAATTTATAATAACTATTATAAATCTTTCCTCTGAGTATTGTTGCATTACTACTCGAATTATAGACACTTACAGTTGTGATCCTTAAGTGTCTTATGACGTTGGACGTGATATCATTAGTTTGCTGACTATGCACATTAATCTAACAAAACAGGTGCCTCACCTCCCTCTCTCTAGATCTAGGGTTGATTTAGGGTTTCAATTTGGGTGGTGCGTTTTTGATTTGGGTGTATGGGTTCCGATTACGTCATGGTAGTTTTCAACTATTCTAGTGGTGGTAGGCGCCAATTGGTAGTCTTAGAGGGTGGTGGTTTCTTTTGGTTGTATATGGTAGTAGATGGTAGATTGCCCATGGTTTTGGACTTCTAGTGGTAGTGGAAGGTGGTAGGTGATGTTAGATGGTGTTGGTTGTGGTGGTATACGGTGGTGGTATATGGCAATAGATGGTGTTAAATGAAGGTGGGTGGTGGTGGTCTGCATTGAGTGTAAATAAGTTGTTGGTTTAAGTTATTTTAAGAACATTCAGGACCTGTTTGGTTTGTGGGATTTCGAGAAATTTCGCAAGATTTGCATTTCAAATCATTTGAAATCCCATGTTTGGTTGAAAATAAGAAATAAGAGATTTAGATTTCAAATCCTATAGGTGTGCGATTTCAAAATCCTTTGGGGATGGTATTTCTAAATCCCTCATATGTGGATTTCAATATCAGGACTTATCTAACAAAAAATTCACAGTTCGTCTTCATCGTATCAACCGACGCTTCATTATCGCTGTCGCAACCGTAATTGGTCACCACCATAACAGTCACCATTGTCGGTCACCACCGCGATCGTAACCGTTTTTCTTTACCGTCTCCCCATTCATTTTCATCTCCTTTTATCCATCGTCACTACCCTAACCGGCCACCGCGGTAACCTTCCCCGTCTCCGTTGTCACCCTTTCCCGTCTCCCCGGTCACCCTTCCCCATCTCCGCCGTCACCTTTCACCCTTCCCCCTCTCCGTCTCCTCCTCCACTGCATTCACCCTTCATCGACTCCACCTCTGCCGTCATCTCCCTTCACCGCCACCGCTGCCCTTCACCGCCTTCGACGCCGTCACCCTTCACCCTTCTATTGCCATCCCCCTTCACCGCCTCTACCATCGTCGCCTTTCATCAATTAATAAATATATACTCATCATAAATTAATACTTGGTGAAAAACTATCTAATTTAAATATTAATTTATAATAACTATTATAAATCTTCCCTCTGAGTATTGTTGCATTACTACTCAAATTATAGGCACTTAAAGTTGTGACCCTTGAGTGTCTTATGACGTTGGAAGTGACATCATTAGTTTGCTAACCATGCCATTAACCTAACAGAGCACGCGCCTTACTCCCTCTCTCTAGATCTAGGGTTGATTTAGGGTTTCAATTTGGGTGGTGGGTTTTTGATTTGGGTGTATGGGTTCCAATTGTGTCTTGGTGGTTTTTAACCATTCTGGTTGTGGTAGGCGCCGGTTGGTAGTCTTAGAGGGTGGTGGTTTCTTGTGGTTGTATATGGTAGTGGATGGTAGATCTTTAAGCTCCTTATGGTTTTGGACTTCTAGTGGTAGTGGAAGGTGGTAGGTGGTGTTAAATGGTACCAATTGTGGTGGTATACGGTGGTGGGTGGTGGTATATGGCAATAGGTGGTGGTAAATGGAGGTGGGTGGTGGTGGTCTGCATTGAGTGTAAATAAGTTGTTGGTTTAAGTTATTTTAAGAACATTTAGGGCCTGTTTGGTTCATGGGATTTCGAGGAATTTCGAGAGATTTCGCAAGATTTGCATTTCAAATCCTTTGAAATCTCATGTTTGGTTGAAGATAAGAAATAAGGGATTGAGATTTCAAATCCTATAGGTGTGAGATTTCAAAATCCTTGGGGGAGGGGTGATATTTCTAAATCCCTCATATGTGGATTTCAAAATCAGGACTTATCTAACCAACAATTCACAGTTCGTCTTCATCGTATCAACCGACACTTCATTATCGCCGTCGCTACCAACATTGGTCACCACCATAACAGTCACCGGCATCACCATTGTCGGCCACCACCGTCATCGGAACCGTTTTCCTTCATTGTCTCCGCATTCATTTTCATCTCCCTTTGTCCATCATCACCATCCTAACCGGCCACCGCCGTAACCTTCCCCGTCTCCGTTGTCACTCTTTCCCGTCTCCCCGGTCACCCTTCCCTATATCCGCCGTCACCCTTCACCCTCCCCCCTCTCTGCCTCCGCCTCCACTGCAATCACACTTTATCAACTCCACCTCCACCGTCATCGCCCTTCACCGCCTTCGACGTCGTCGCCCTTCACCGCCTCTACCGCCCTCGCCCTTCACTGGCTCTGCCGTCTTCACCCTTCATCGACTATGCCCTATACCGCCTCCACCCTTCACCACCTCTGCCTTCGTCGCCCGTTGCCCTAGAAAATATCATTATCTTTTACATGAACTAAACAAGCAATTTGATTGGATTTGAAATCCCATGGGATTTGAAATCTTTAGGATTTCAAATCCATGAACCAAACACTCCCTTATTTTTTACTTTTTAGAGAAAGAAGAAAATTATTATTTAAAACCAATTAAAAATTAAATTAAAGAGTTCATGAAGACTTAGATACCCTCATGTTTACAAGACTTAACGGCAGAAGTTAATAGAAAACGTTAGAAAGGACTATTTATTCAACAAAATGGTAGTTAAATACTTATGTTTACAATTTTTCAAAAAAGGGACCCAATCTGTAATTTATAGATAGTTAGAAAACTATTTATTAAATTAACTCTTTTGATAATTAGTTCATCATTCCTTCCGAAAAAAATAATAACTTTGAGACAGAATTTATTATCCATTGATCTAGCAAGAAGAAAATTAAGAAAAAGGGGTTTATTTTATAAAGATGATTATAGTAGATTGCATAATAATTTTAAGTTTATGTACTTGCAACTAAAAATTAATTGATAATAAGTGAAGTAACTTACAACTCTATTAAACACATTACAAATTCATATTCGTCTGATGTGGGACAATACTCAAAATATTTTTTTGTGTGTTACGTTCTTTGTGTCTAATATATGAATACTTATAGGTTACATAGAGTATGCCGCTTAGCCAACCACTTGTGCATCTAACCCTGACACTATGTATGTTTGTAAGGTTTTAACTAAAAATCAATTGATGATAAATAGAATAACATATAACACTCATTAGATACATTACAAAATCATACTTTTCTGATATGAAACAATATTTAACAATAATCTTTTTAGCTTTTAATCTATTTGGATGTATAATTTTTTTTTTTAATTAAACCAATGATTTTCATTCTCAAAAAGATGTTTACTATTTTTACAGCCTCTTAATCTTGACTATACTCGTTCATGTATTTTGAAGAAATACTTTTAACTACGCATTATTATTATTTATTTATTTATTTTAAATGAGAGACGTTACCTTATTCATCTATTTTGTTTTTGAAATTGTACTATTTTAGCTTAGGATTGACTCTTCACTCACAAATTAAATTAGTCAAATTTCCAGTAGATTTATGTACTAGCTTTAGGAATATAATTGCAGCCATATATAAACAGTTTATTTTCCATTTTATTTAATTTGATCTCAAACCCTGGTTTGACTTTCAATTTTCTACTATTACACCAATTTATATTTAATTTCAACATTATTGAACTTCTTTAACATTAAACAGTTTATTTTCCATTTTATTTAGTTTCAAAGTCAACCTTGACCGTCCATTCTAATATTTGATTTTTAAAGTCGATCAGATTTACCACCCTTTTTAGAATTGAATAGTAATTCGGTCTATATTTTTGGAATGTATTAAACTAATATATAGATAGCTAGCTTTCATCAATAAATTTTTTTTTTTTGGGTGGGGGGGGGGGGGGGGGGGGGGAATGTTTCTAATACAATGGAACTTTAGAATTAGCAACATAAACGTTCTAACATTACTTGGGTGTTGCTTCTTTGACTTAGATGTATGCAACCGAACCTGTATTATAGTTGTTTTGTAAACATTTTCTAGCCATTCATAATCGAAACTCTCATACGACTAGAACTCGTGACCTCCTATATAAAGGGCAAGTGCTCTACCATACCATATGGTTTAATATTAGCAACATATATATCCGAAATTATTACTAAAAGATGTTATATATACTTCTTCCACAACTCGTGAACTATTGAAATCGTAATGGATTTTTTTCATTAATCACTAGCATATTATGATTCGTTGTAAATAGTGCGAGTCACGTCATGATATCTTTTGTAGATAATTCGTTGGGAAAACATCATATTAATTCGTCACTACATCATTATATATGTGCTTTTCTAATGACATGATGTGAATTTTAATTTCCGATAATTATCTAAATTCTTGTGAGATCTCTTTCATTAATGCACAAACTCAAACTTTTCACAGTTACAAAATAACATACGTACAATAGTAACATATCCAACAAGTTATGTCAAAACTTGATATATAACAGCATCCATTAACAAAAGTTTCTTAATTATACAATATATGACAAAATGATGACGTACGGATACTAGAAGAGAGGGTAAGTTGGAAATTTTGCATTCATGATATCTATAGACACTGTCAATTAACCGCTCTTAAATTCCATTATATTTATTCATTCAACCTTTGTACCTTCTAATATAAAAACATCTGCAAGAAATACCCAAGATGATTCTTTGAAACCCTTTTTAATTTTTTTTTCTTTCCAAAAAGCAATGGCGTACTCTTAATTTGCAACGTAACATATGATGTATATATATATATATATATATATAAATTCAATTCCCTATTACATTTTCATATTACATATTACAATTCACACCTCGATAAAGTGGTCAAATATGTGTGATGTGTGCATGTGAACGATACATGAAAGTGCTTGTACTTAATTTTAAAAAGAAAGTAGGAAGATTATCAAACCAGACATAAGATGCGCAAGAGATAAGTATATATAACTCTGAAAATATAAATATATATAGCAACGAGATAAGAATTTTGAGTCGAAGCCCGAAAGAATATATATCTAACTCGAATGCTATTTTTATCTGTCCAAACTAGGTGTCAATTAGTTGGAAACAAAGTTGGGCTTTAATCTTCCTGCTAAAAAAGAATACTCTAGTTATGAACTAATTAATATAGAAAGCATGCAATGACCAAAAGTTTGATTTTACAAATATATAATTTAAAATGATCACCCGAATCAGGTTCATCATAGATTGTTTATTATTAAACATATATGCACAATATTGGATTAGCTCGACTATAAAGTTATGGATTACTTTTCAGCTTAATTTCGATCTAATAATAAATAAATAATAACCAAAAGTCTAAAACACTGGTCATGCATGCGTTAGCTATGGATTAACCAATTACAAACATCTAGTTCAAATTTATTAATGATTCATATGATACCCATGATTCCAAGTTTGATATTGTTTTATAAAGACGATTCTATTTGGATCCTTTGTAAATCTAAGTTGATTCCATACGATGTGATATTGTGATGTATGTATATATGATATGTATTGGAAACATCAAAACTATAATTAATTTAATATGATAGGTCTATTTGAGTAGTAGCACAGGTCTTATAATGCATGCTCTTGTCCAACAGTTTGTTGATGCAAGTACGTACGTAGGTACATAGAGCTTATCAAAACTAAAAGTTCCACCCTCTTTCAATTGCGTGATTTTTAATACAACACGTACATACACCAATTAAGTATTCTAGAACATGACTTTTGACCTATACAAAGTATGTCATGTATATCGGTTTCATATTAAAATAATATTTTTACTCTTTTAATTTTTATATAATATTATAGATAATATACGTGATTGTTTAATTTTTGAAGCTAGTATAAATAGATAATGTTTAGTTTAATATTTATTTTGTAAAAAAATAAAGACTTGTTTTTCTAGCAAACTATACTTTTATAAGTAGTTAAATAAATTAACATTAGATGTTGAAACCCGTTGGAGGTGTAACTAATTTCTTAACATAAGATTAGGGTTTGTAATAAAATACACGTAAGAAGTGTTTACATATTTGTTTTCGTCTATCAAATATTTTTACCTTGGATTATTACTTTATTCCGTTTATTTATAAAGTTCAAAACCACTTCATTTGAAAAATTAACATGATCACATTTTTTCAAGGTTTGCTTGTCTACAATTTCATTAATTAGGGTAGTATAAAGATATTATTATCATCATCATCATCATCTGTTAGTCTTATGCTTAGAAATATTAGATTTGATGAGACAAACCATAGCTATGTATAGATGATAGGTTAAGTTTAGAAATTATGTAAGTTTGTTGTAGACTGACTAGTCAGCTTAAGCTGAGTAGTCAGTATACAAACAGATATAGAGTTTTCTATGTAAGTACTAGTTAACTCAGTGACTTCTAAGCTGAGATAGGTTTTAGAATGAAGATCTGAAGACATAAAGATCAAAGAACTCAGCTTGACAATGTCAAGTCTGAGTAAGTTAACTCGGCGCCAGAAGTCAGTTCAAGAATTTAAATAAGTTTTAAATTTTGTTATAAACTCTCTATATCTAAGACATTTAAATTGGGATATCTAAACCCAATTTAAACTATCTATTAGTTGGATAGAAATCTCAAACGAAATTAGTTAGATAGGTTCTAATTAAGGAGTTTGTTACGGGTTTAAAGAAAAGATAAGTTCTATCTTTAAACCACGATTTGTTCGTAGATAAATCAAGTATAAGTATAAACCTTCTTGTATGTTTACAAGTACATAGAGTTCTGCATAAGTTGCAAAACGTACGTGGGTTCGTCATACTTGATACGCATGTGTTGCGATAACTTTGTGTGTTCAAAGTTCAAGAGAGTTTTCCAGTGTTCTTGTTAATCAGTTTTAACAAGAAGTTCGATCATCAATTAGTTTGTGATTCAATAGTGTTTAGAGAGAGTTGCGTTTATAATCAGTGTAACGTCAAATCATTCTGTTGATTTGATTAAAGAGTGAAATTGTAATACATTGGTTGATTATTGAATATACATTTAATTGAGTTGTTTAATTTTGATAAAGTGTATTCAACCTCCCCCCCCCCCCACTTCTACAACGTATCGGTTGCTTGTTTACCCTCTTTGGGACCAATATCATCATCATCATCATTATTATTAATATTATTATTATTATTAGAAACAACTAATATTTGATTCATTATTGTTAGAATCACAATCAGCGAACTGACCAACGATATTGTCCGCTTTGTGTTGCCCTTTACGGCTTTAAAACGCGTTAGATGGTAGGAGTAAAATCCCCTCTCCTTATAAGGAGAAAGAATCCCCGTTGCCTCATTAATGTGGGATGTTCCTACATTACTTCAGAAGCGGAGGGTAGTCGTGAATTTGACTGGCTTGAGGGAACGATAAGCCCCAAAAACCTAACATCCCCCCATTGGTGTACGTGGCCCCTAGCTCTGATACCAATTGTTAGGATTACAACCATGGAACAGACCAACGATATCGCTCGCTCGAGGTTGCCCCTCACGACTTTAAAACGCGGTAGATGGTAGGAGTAAGATCTCCCTCCTTATAAGGAGGAAGAATCCCCCTTACATCACCAATGTGGGATGCTCTTGCATTGCTACAGGAGTTGTGGGTTTAAGAGTTGCAGATTTGATCGATTTGAGGGAACAATGAGCCCCATAAACCCAACAATTATAAAACCATGTAAGAGGTATTTTAGACACTATAAATTTGAGATACAATTCATCTAATCATTTATTTATAGTTTGATTATAAATGCTAAAATAGAAGTATATGTAAGAATTATATTGAAATATGATTGATAGTGTTTAGTCTTGTTCTTGAAAGAGGCTCCTCTTGAATGAGCAGAAAAGCTTGGTTGCAATCTAGCGAAAAAACGGGTCAAGACCTTTGATGATATTAAAAAAATCTTATAAACTCCAAAAATATATCAATAAAAGTAATAAATATCTTGAAAAGATGGTTGTATTACGTTTATAGATGCTATAATTTAACTACACGTATTTGCTTACTGTTGTATGCATCATACTACAAATTTTACATTTTATTGTACAAATTTACAAAGGTTATATTTAATGTAGTTTGATTAACACTATAAAAATGATATAAATACGGACATAGCTATCTTAATAAAAATACAATATTTAAAAGTTTTTTATGTAAGAAATAGATCAAACATACAAAGTAAAACATATATGAGAAAATATTAGGTAAAGCTAATAACGCTTACACTAAATGTCACATCCCCACGACCCCATAAATACAATGAACTTTGTCTTACTTCATTACATACAATAAACGTTTTATTTTAATTCATAATCCTTCCATTTTATGCAAGTTGTTGTATACAATGAGAACTATGACACAGTTCATTGTGTACAGAGTTTATTATGAATTTTGATTGTGTAACACCCGCAAACCTGGCCTAGGAGATTAGCAGGTTTGTGATATGTGCTTAACTGTTTTAATTATGATTAATTGATTAATTAGTTAATTTAATTTAAAGTAAGATAATGAAATATATGTATGTATGTAAATAACCGTAGGTATGTATGTGTTTAAATGTATGCATGTATATTTTGTGTACGTGGGGTTTTAAGAGGTGGGTTTGCCACCTCATGCTTGGGAATGTGTGTTAGTGTGGATTATTAATTAAAGATTGCATGCAATTACCTGTTCATTTCTTCTAAAACAAAGAAAGTGTTGTGTGTGTGTGTGTGTAAATTGTGTCTCTCTCGGCCGAAGGAAGAGCAAAAGAAGAACAATCGGATTTTTCAGATTTTTGTGTGTTTGAATTCAAGTCAAGGTTAGATTTATTCTTTGATACGGTTACATGATAGCCATGAATGATTTCTGATTAAATAATATGTTTTTATAAAGAATTACCATGATCGGTTTTTGAAGCATGATTTTATGGGTCTCGAGTGTTCTTATGTAATAATGTGTTTAAAAGGTGATTTGATGCATGAATATATATATTTAAAAGTGTTAAAATATGTTTCTGGAATGGTTTGAATGAGATTATAAATTCTGGGTTAAGTTGAATTGATGAAGTTATGATGTTCTCGGATTTGTTGGGGAAGAAGGTGAATTCCGAATGAAGGAAAACCAAGAGATTGAAATTTGGAAACTCCAAATCCGATGGAAGCAAAATCCGACACTTGAGAATCCTATATCCAAAACCGAGACATAAATCCGACACTTATAGAAATCCTTTACTTAAATCCGGGACTTGGAATCCGTAGCCTAAATCCGATTCATGACCCAAATCCGATACATGTGAAATCCGGGACTTAGTGAAATCCGATACTCTTGATTTCGATTGCTTAAATCCGATTGATAGAATCCTAAGGTGAAATCCGACAGTTTGTGAAATTCGGTACTTCTGATTGGCGGATTCTTGAATCCGATAAAGGCTGAAATCCGATACTTTATGTTTTGGACTTGTGATTGTTTATTGTTGTTAATTATTTGATAAATGAATTATAAATATATGGATAGATATATATTTATGAGATTTAGAATGATTTGGTTATTGTTGTGTTTTCAGGCAATCCAAAAGGCTCAGTAGTATTAGACATCCGAGTTCGTGCTGAAATAGAGGTGAGTGGATGTTAAACACGGATGATAAAGATTGCAGTTAATATTATTGATGTAAAACATGATTGTGGATTGAGATTGGATTGATTGAACTGCTGATTGTGACATTGTTTATTGTTAACTGCTGCATGACTATTTGGCCGATACGCGCTCTTAGGATGATTTTGAGTTGCGTTGGGAAGTTAGCTACACGTAGAATTGGGCTGGGCTCGTTTACTGGTTAGTTGAACAGTAGTAGCCCTTCTGTTGCATATGTTGCTTCAGAGGTGGAGTTTACTGTGCCAATTCAGTGGAGGGCTATCGGTAAACCTTCGCTTTGGCCGGCATTGGTTGTAGGTTCTGCGCCGAACTGCCGATCTTCTCGTGATATGTGATTACATGATTAATGTTTGATTGTGAATGTTTGCATTTGATGTTTTAGCCTCTACTCACTTAGCTTTGTGCTAATTCCCTCAGTTGATATTTTGCACGGTCATGTTTGAGTTGAAGAAGGAATAGTTGACCATTACTCTGGTACTAAGTTTTAAAAGAGACGAGCCAGATATATTTTATAACACCAAATAGTAGTTGTTGTGTTAACTGTTGGAACGAAGATTGTATATTTGTAATTATTGGTTTTATGTAATCAAGATAGTTTTAATTAGCTTCCGCAACGTGTTTTAAAAAAATGGCTTGTGATTTTCCGGTGTTACAGATTGTATTGTTTTTAAGGAAAAAAGTGGAATATATACAATGATAACTAAGTCAAACTTTATTGTATTTTCATACAATTTGTTCTAAATTGAAGGTAAACAATGAAATCTATTTAGGGGTGAAAATGGAATTTAAAGATCAAATGTAATTTATATATACTACTATATAAATTATTTAACATTCATTCTCCTCTTAACTTTAAGAGTTCTTAAAATTCAGTCAAGACAAAATTTTGACCTTTCATTTTATCTAAATTAATCTCATCCACTCAATTTTTAATCATTTCACACACTTTCATAATTTACTTCAACTTTATATTCATTTAAAATATATTTTCTCGCTAACACTCTTCCTCATAGACTCACTCAAACAAAATTAATTACTCAGTCACATCAACAGAATTTTTTAGAATTTTATTAACTTTTCTCTCCTTATTTTATAAATATAAATTTTTTTCTTAACTTTATATATGTCTTTTAGAATTTATTTTTAAAATTAATAATATAGTTGATGCAAATAAAAAGAGAATTGAAAAAACGGACATGTTGTTGATAAAAAAAATTTGTAACATTGAATCGCACAAATAACTTATCATTACATTTTTTAAAGAGACATGTTACAAAACAGAAACTATTTGCCTCTACGGTATTGTGTGGGTATGATGCTAGTGTTAAAAGATGGAAATTGAAATGAGTAGTGGATTTTTTGTTTAATGATCAAATGTAATTTATAAGTTAAAGAGTAAAAATTAAAAATTTATAAGGGTTAAAAGTAGATATTTTGTAAATAGATTATAAGATATAATAATATAATATGGAATTGCTCTCCCACTTAATTATTTGTTGAGCTATTTATGTTAATTATTTTCTTATAGTTAACAATCCAACAATATAAAAATGACGATATGTAAACGGTAAAAAATGATGATAGAGAGCGCATTAGCGATACTCATTCGTTTTTTTATACAATCTGATGGATCAAGACAAAAATATAAGCCCTATTGTATATTCTCTAATTATATATATATATATATATATATATATATATATATATATATATATCATCCGTGGCTTTGATATTCTCTCTCTATATAATGATTATATCGTATAAGTATTTAAATACATACATATGAGTTATCAGTTACTAGCGGGGTACCCGCGCAATGCGACGACGGTAAATAAAAATGGTTTGTAAGGAGTTGTTTTGGTAGGTATTGATCAAAAGGACACACAAGACGTAATTTTGTAATTTTTATTTAGCAGGTGAAAAAGGAATGAAATTTAGATGTAATTTTGTAATTTTTATTTAGCATGTGAAAAGCGAATATTATATATTTTCCCTTTTTAAAATTTATGGAATGTTATTAAGTTTATGGAATGTTTTGTTTCGTAAGTTTTACTATGGAATTTATGGAAATAGAATATTCTGGAATTTATGAAAAATGAATGTTATTAAGTTTATTTTATGGAATCATTTTTTGGTAGATGAGGGTAGAATAGTAATCTTAAGTGATTTAAAATTTAAGAATTTTAAGAAAAAATCTTAAATGATTTATGTAATAGTATAGATGTGTGTTTGTCCCCACAACTACATTAGAGATAGAGACCAACAAATTGAGATAGCGACCACCAAATAAAATAAATAAAGTAGTGATTAATTAAAGATATATATATCTAACTAATCTTCGCACGTTTTTCTTGCAATTGGTTCATTTTTATTCGATCTTTCTCTAATAAAGGAAAAGCAACACAAAATCTATAATTGAAGCTAGTGTTACGTACGGCCACAGGTTCTTCACCGTAGAGATGAGCTCGGTTTTAAAACCGGTCTGAAATGGAAAAATCGAAACCGGAAAAGCCTTAAAGTATGACTGAGAATCAAACTGAAATATACTTACCGGTTCTGGTTCCGGTTTTCCAGTTAAATTTCTTTTCAAATTCCGGTCCGGTTATTTCCGGGTAAAATTTGAAAACTGTGAACCAAAAACCAAAAAAAGAAAAATATAGAAACCGAGCCAAATGTGTATAAATCTATCCGCTTCGGTTCTGTTTCCGGTTCGATTCGGGCCAAACGATTTTTTGTGGCTCATCTTAATTCATTCAACACGTACAACATACTTGGTTTATTTTTTTCCATCAGAATCTCTACTGCATTAGACCATTAACGACTTCGTCTCTTAGGTACCCTTTTTGCTTTACGAACCTCTTCGGTCATGTGAGTCACTTTCTAGTAAAATTCAGAGTTTAATTTTTAAAAATTGTTTTTACCAACGTACTCTAGTCAGAATTACATATTTAGTTATTGAATCACATTTACCATGCATTTTCTACGTTTTCAGTCGCTCCTCCTCAATCCACTTGAAATTATCAGAACTAGCTAAGCGACTCGTATGTTAATATGAGATTATATAAATCAATATTAAATTTAATAGTTTTAAAGAGTATTAATACGTATAGTAAAAATAATTAGAAAGTATATATAGATAGGAATATAAACGTCATTGCAAAACAAATAGTAATTGACCTTGGCTTTTGTTTATCGTCATTGCAAAACAAATCAAGAGAAGAATTTGCCTTCGTTGGAACTTGAATGGTATTGAACAAATTTCTAACTTGAATTAAACGTACGGTTAGATATATCATTTAAAGGAATTGGTGAACTTCTATTATTTTAAATTGATATTGAACTGTTATGAACAGAGTTTTCATGTGTAGAATTAATCACTCTTGATTTTTTCCTTTCTTTTGAATATTGTCCCAGTAAAGGTCGTCTTGGGCAGATGAAAGAGTTTGTTTATTCTCCATAATTAATAGTTATCAAAAAGTAGAACAATATTTTTTTCATGAAATGTAAACAATATTTATTTACCTAAAGAACAATAATGAAATGGTGCAATCTAGTCGATAATCATTCTTTGAATATTGATGATTTAGCATGTTGATTTTTTTCCTCTTCTTTCTACCGTGGATATAAATAGAAGTATAAAATATGGTGATTTAAAGTTATTTAAATTTGGTTTTGAAAAAATATTGACGGTGATTTTAAAATTTTAGAATTTTAAAGAACAGTATTCTTTAATTTGAAAATTAAATTTGAATGTTTTCAAATTAATTTTAACTTATCTAACATTTCTCATAATTAGTTAGTATTGAATGTTTTTAAATTCGTAATTACTAATCTTTAAATTTAAATTATGTATATAATAAATTAACTAATCTTTAATTCAGTTTAATTTAGATTAAATGTGTTAAGCTTCTTGAATTAGGAAAATTATTTGAAGTGGTGTGCTGTGATTGGTAGATAAAAAATTTTAAAAATAGATGATGACATAATCATCCTCTTCATTTAATAAGGTTATTAGATAGATTAGATGTGATTATTTCTTTTAATCATCCTTTCTTAACTTTAACTTTATTTTTACATTAACTAATAATAATAAAACATATTAAAAGTAAATTACAAAATTTGGTTCCTGTTAGTTTGTCAAAACTACAAATTTAATACATGACGAGTCGTAATTTTTACGGCGATCTAACTCTTACACAAGTGGTCGGTAATTAAAAGTGAACACCCGGCCTATTCGTTAAAGTCTTAATTAAAACTGACAATTATATATATATATATAGTGAAATATTTAATATAGTCCATATTTAATTTATAGTTTCGAGAGACTAATTTTAGCTCTTGTATCAACAATATCAATTATCCAGATTGCATTTAAAATTTTGGGCGGAGTGATATTTTCGTAATTTTTTTGTAATTCACATATGATACTTTTACAAATCACATATCTGTATACTAATTCATATTTGATTGTATACTGAATTTTATGACTATGTTTTTTATATGGACTATATTAACACAGCTATATATATATATATATATAGTTAGGATCAAATGAGAACACCTTTGAAATGCACAACAGTGAGAACACTTTTGAGCCTTTGATTTCATCGATTGGATGGTTTAAAAATTGTCACATTTCTTTTGTACCTTTGATTTCGTTGATCGAATGTTTAAAAATTGCCACGTTTTTTGATAATTTGTTTGACTATATACCTGATGCATCAATGCATACAAAGTTTGTGATCTGATGCATCAATGCATACAAATATTTAAATTGTTAATATTATAGAAATAGTTTTGATTTTATGATTTAGGATGTAAACTTGACTTTTGGGTAGTTACGGATGAATATAAACGTAAAGAAAAATTGCTAAATTAAAAGTTTACCGAGGTTTTTACTGTCGTGCATTTTAAAAGGGTTCTCCCTTGAACCTCACCCTATATATATATATATATATATATATATATATATATATATATATATATATATCACATTAAAAACACCACACAACCTACTTTTAAGTATATATAAAGGCGGGTGCATGGTCATAAGAGGAGATGGTAGTATGGGTGTGGTGTATGTCGAAAAATCCAAAGGATATGATCAAGTCATTTGGTACTTTGTTTGGTATGGTCTGTATTCATGGTGATTAAATGCCTCGGTAATATTCCGATCGAGGATCAATAAACAGATGACTATGTAAATTAATTTGACGCCTCCTTTAATTAACTTATTACAGAGTTACACGACTATATTGCTTCACTAGTACACACAAAGCTACGGGGACAAGTTTTTTTATGCCTAGGGACCGGTTTTATAGGGATTAGGGTGGTCTACTTGATAAAACACATAAAGATCGGTTTTTATGAAATATATAAAGAAAGTAAACATAAAGACCGGTTTTTATGAAATATATAAAGAAAGTAAACATAAAGACCGGTTATTATTCAGAACCGGTTCCCATAAGAAAGTATAAAAACCAGTTATGGTTAAAAAACGGTACCCATATGAAATCTATTAAAAAAGGTAGAAAACATGCAAACTGGTTTTTCTGTAAGAATTGGTCTCTTGTTAATAATAAATTTTCTAAAATACTAGTGGTGCCCATAAAATTACAACTTTCACATAATTTCATCAAAAGATCCATAAATAACATATTACAATGTAACTATAAAAAACTTGGTTAATTATCACAACTGAGATAAATACAAACCACCTACCACATATACAAAACTTGGTTAATTATCACAATTGAGATAAACGCAGTTAATATTTTATCATAAATCTTCCCTAATTGCAACAACCTACCTAAAAAATCTTCCTTTCTTCTACACATATAGTTAATATATCCGCAAGACCACCTACATTTGTGTTTGCTTTCATATATAGATATCTATTGTTAATTAAGATTTAAAAACTTTGCATTACAAACATTTTTCACAAGCTAGAAAAAGTTGTCATAATCCGCACATATGTGTGTCAGTGTGTACATACATGTGTGTATGTTATTGTTTGTGTATGTGTGTCAATGAATATAATAAAACACTATTTACTTTACCCGATCACCTAGAGCAACACAAAGGATGTCTTGTAAACTAAAGGACTAAACAATATGAAAATGGATGGAGTAACATCTGGAATTCGCTTAATATCCCAACGAGAGGTATTGCCTTGCCTTCTCTAAAGTGTGAGTGATGTGGTAGGCATGAGGAGAATGTTAATCACTGCGTTAGCTCCTGCATGCCCGTCTCTAACTCTCTATGAAGCCTTTGGCTAAAAGTCTATGCTTGGTGGGATCTCTGGCTATCTTCCAACTTTTCGCTAGCTTCACTTGTACCCACTAGAGTGGGCCAAACTAACATGGTTTTGGATTTTATAGTCTATCAAGGAGTAATCTTCTCAAATATGTGGAAGATTTGGTTTTGGAGGAACTCCCTTGTGCACCGTGCTCTTGAAAAGAGAGTAAATATATAAAGTGGGACGTGTTTAGCTCCCTGCAAAGACATTCCTTCTTATTGGTTTCTAATCGGCTGTTTTCCCATAAAATGTTTTTGATTAGATCTTGGTGTTCTCATTGTCTACTACTTATCCGTATTTCGTTTCTACACGGTTTAATATATTTATTTACAACACTTGAATTGGCTAAGGAGGTGTTAGAACGGGATTATAGGAAATCAGAAAGAGGAGTAGGGTGGACATAGAGTTGAAATTAAGAGTAACCTAGAGGTAAGTTGTTGAGTAAGCTTGGGATTTATTTATCCAGGGAAAAGAGATATAGTAAGAAAAGAAAAGAAAGGAAAAGAGAACTAATGAGAGAAAAGAAAAGAAAAGATAATGATTTTGATTTTTCATGTTTTCGAGTTGGAAATAAATGAAATGAAATTGGAAAGAAAAGTCATAAGTTTGTGTTCCCGAATTCGTGAGGAAAGAAAGTAAAAGGGTCATTTTACAGTAATACCCTCACTTTTTAAAATTATTTATTGAGATTAAAGATAATTTAGTCACTTTCGGAAAATCATAAATATTTTGCCTTTCCTTTCTTTCCAAATCCTCTCACTTTTGGGGGAAAAGTTTAGAAGAGAAAGTTAATCAAACTTTCCTCCCAAATCCTTTCTCTTTTTTCCTTAAAATATTTCTTCAGCACAAAACTTTTTTATTTCCTTTCAAATCTCTTCTTTTCTCTTCGAATTAAAAGTGTAAAGATAAATTCTTCCCACCAAATTTCTTCGAGCTTCTACTCAATGGAAGTGCGAAGATCTAATTCCTACACTTTTAAGTGTAGGCAATTTTAATTTTATACATAAAAGTTTAAAAGTACAAATGAAGTCTACAATTATAAAATGAAACATTATTATAATCTCCTAATTTCTTCACACATACAAATGTAGCCATATAGCTAGTATGTCTTTATAAGTGTGAATAAGTTGACAAAAATGTACATTTTAAAAGTGTGTAGAAAAAAATGCAAACAAAATATTTTTTATAATGAACGTTAGGGTTCTAAAAAACGCACGATGGCAACGCCAAGTCGCGAGGCGTGACTACGATGTTAAGAAATAGCCCTTAACGGCGGGGTTACGCGTGACGTAAGACAAGGTGCCTTCACGCGCCAAATGAAGAGTTTTTCAAAGCGTGGCGCGTTGAAAATACTTTTTTTAATTTTTTTTGACTTTTTTATATAAATTTTGCGATCGCGTGTACTGAACTTCTATAAATTTGTAATTTTTAATTTGTATATGTTACTTTGATCCTAATTTGTGCTATTTTGTGTAATTTGTATATTAATAATGATAAATTGAATATAAATATTTATAAAATATATACAAAATTACCTCCTTAAGTATCGGCTTAAAAAACGCTATAGCTCCTAAAACTTAAAGCTTAATCTCGCCGTCACGCCATATTTTACGTTATTTAGAACCATAATGCACATACACCCCACTTTCTCTCTATACCTCGCTTATTTCTCTTTTCTTTATCTTTCCCTTCTCTCTATTAAAATAAAATATAAATGTAAAATTGAGATTAGTTATACTAAGTTTGAGATGACTTGGGTGACAGATTTTTCTTTTGTCTTCTAAAGGAAAAACTATGAGAATCTTATGTTCGGTTATGAAGAGCCTTTTAGCAAGACGCATGTCACTAAACGAAGAATTAAAACGAATGAGATAAAGTAATATATATTAATTACTGTAGGTCGAATTTGATTAATAATCAACTCATTATGTCTTGATCGATGTCAGAAAGGACCACAGGAAAAGGAAAAAAAAAAGAAAGCATATAGAGTGAGTAGTGTCGACTGTAGAGCCCATTTTTATCACAGTTTGTTTAAAGTAGTAAAAACTGTTCTTCTTTCGTTAAGTCATAACTAACTTACTGCCACTTGTATATATATATATATATATATATATAGAAAGAGAGAGGATCATATGAGAACACTTTTAAAATTCACGACAGAAAATACACTTTTGAACCTTTGATTTCATTGAAACGGATAGTTAAATTGTCACATTTCTTTAGGACCTTTGATTTCATTGATCGGATTGTTAACAATTGTCATTTTTATTATCATTTGTTTTATTATATACCTGATACATCAATACATACAAAAGTATTGTGATTTGTATGCATCAATGCATACAAATCTTTAAGTTGTTAATATTATAGAAATAATTTTAATTTTATGATTTAATATGTAAACTTAACTTCTGGGTAGTTATAGGTGAATATAAACATAAAGGAGAAATGCTAAATTACAAGTTTATCCAGGTTCTCACTGTCATGCATTTTTAAAATGTTTCCCTTGAACCTCACCATATATATATATATATATATACATATATACATATATATATAGAGGTAGGATCAAATGAGAACACCTCCTAATGTGAGAACTTGGAAAACAGTTTATAGCCCTTAGATTATTTTTATTTAATGGCTGATATTAATCCTGGTTAAGTAAGTTATGTTGAATTTTAATGATTTGATTTAATTAAGGTAGGTTGATTTTAGATTTCTTATATATATATATATATATATATATATATATATATATTGAAAAGTTTATTTAAGAACCATTTTTATTACGATCGAGAACCAATCTTAGCCGTCCAATTCCCCCTCCTTCAATTGGATTGCCTACCCATGAATTGCTTACATGCACCCTGCCACACTCAATCCCCTCATGCTCTTCATCGATGAATTCTATTATCCAAAATGAATGGCTAAGATTGGTTCTCACGGTTTTCACAACAAAAACGGTTCTCAAATAAACCTTCCCATATATATATAAATAGAGAGAGAGAGAGAGTTTGGTTCAAATAAAAAAATTAATGTAAAAAGAGTAAGAAGGATTTTGAGACCGACACATGTCATTATTCATTAAAGGGCAATAATGGTATTTGATTTATCCCTCATTCCTAACTTTTCTCCATTAAATTCTCTTTCCTCACTCTAGAACTGCCGACACACCAACCTCCTTCTTGAAGCCCTAGAACTACCGGGCTCGTATTTGACCATGCTTTCTTCAAATTCGACTTCATTAGATAGAGTTAGGGATCAAGGTATGGTTCAAAATGCTTGTGATGATGTGGGGAAGGATCGGAGGGAGTTGATTGCAACCATGGATGTCCCGAAAAAATATTTTGATGGCAAAAAGCTTCTTGTTTGTTCGACTGTTGCATATCCAGCGCCACAAGCCTCAAATTCTCCATGATTTGTGGATTGTTTTGAACAAGGTTAGGTTCATTCTACTCGTATTGGTGTGCGCAACAATCCTAGGGTCTCAAAACTCCCGATTATTGATTGTAATTCACTAGAGTTTGGTCAAAACGCGACCTGCAGTTGACTTCTGAGTAGTTATAGGTGAATATAAACATAAAGGAGAAATGCTAAATTACAAGTTTATCCAGGTTCTCACTGTCATGCATTTTAAAAATGTTCTCCCTTGAACCTCACCATATATATATATATACATATATATATATATATATAGAGGTAGGATCAAATGAGAACACCTCCTAATGTGAGAACTTGGAGAACAGTTTATAGCCCTTAGATTATTTTTATTTAATGGCTGATATTAATCCTGGTTAAGTAAGTTATGTTGAATTTTAATGATTTGATTTAATTAAGGTAGGTTGATTTTATATTTCTTATATATATATATATATATATATATATATATATATTGAAAAGTTTATTTAAGAACCATTTTTATTACGATCGAGAACCAATCTTAGCCGTCCAATTCCCCTTCCTTCAATTGGATTGCCTACCTATGAATTCCTTACATGCACCATGCCACACTCAATCCCCTCACGCTCTTCATCGATGAATTCTATTATCCAAAATGAATGGCTAAGATTGGTTCTCACGGTTTTCACAATAAAAACGGTTCTCAAATAAACCTTCCCATATATATATATATATACCAAGAGAGAGAGAGAGAGAGTTTGGTTCAAATAAAAAAAATTAATGTAAAAAGAGTAAGAAGGATTCTGAGACTGACACATGTCATTATTCATTAAAGGGAAATAATGGTATTTGATTTATCCCTCATTCCTAACTTTTCTCCATTAAATTCTCTTTCCTCACTCTAGAACTGCCGACACACCTTCCTCCTTCTTGAAGCCCTAGAACTACCGGGCTCGTATTCGAGCATGCTTTCTTCAAATTCGACTTCATTAGATAGAGTTAGGGATCAAGGTATGGTTCACAATGCTTGTGATGATGTGGGGAAGGATCGGAGGGGGTTGATTGCAACCATGGATGTCCCGAAAAAATATTTTGATGGCAAAAAGCTTCTTGTTTGTTCGACTGTTGCATATCCAGCGCCACAAGCCTCAAATTCTCCATGATTTGTGGATGGTTTTGAACAAGGTTAGGTTCATTCTACTCGTATTGGTGTGCGCAACAATCTTAGGGTCTCAAAACTCCCGATTATTGATTGTAATTCACTAGAGTTTGGTCAAAACGCGACTTGCAGTCGCCGGCTACGTATTTGAATGGGGTTAAGGGTTGCGATGGGCAAAAAAAAATCCAGCCTACATGGTGCTTGTCCAGAGGTGTGTAATGCAAATCCTGAGTCTTTTAGTTCGTTCTTGGATGATTCGTGGCCTGAATTACGTTGTGCATCAATGCTAGATTCAAGTTTGATTCATCAAATCACTTTGTTTTTTTTATAAGCCACCGTCACTGTTGGGTTTTATTTTAGAATTTTGGTATAGATTTAGGGTTTTGATTTATAAACTTTCCAGATGTTCTTCCAGATCCTACAACTTATATGCATCAATTTCATTTTCTTGTGTTTGTAATCAAATTAAATTATTGATTGGGTATGTTCATCTAATTTTGAGTTCTTATGTATCTCTAATTCTCTATAATGTTGATTTGTGCATCGATTTCTTTTTTGGATGAAAGTTTAATTGTTTATAAATTTTGTTGTGCATCAAATTTAATGGTTGTGCACCGGACGTAATTACTGACTTTGTTGTTTTGCATCGGTATAACGATGCCTACATATCAGGAAGCTGATGTTTTAAAACTTTAAAGATCAATTATACCCTTAACCGCTTTTTTTAATTAATAGAAAAAGAAAAAAGCCATTTTTTGTTGTTTTGCATCAATATAACGATGCCTACATATCAGGAAGTTGATATTTTAAAGTTTTAAAGATCATTTATACCCTTAACCGCTTTTTTTAATTAATAGAAAAAGAAAAAAAGCCAATTTTAGGAACCAAATTTAAAAATTCAATGGCTGAGATTTCTTCTTACTTTTTGTAGTTTTTTTTCCCTTTTTAGTAGATCCCTACCCTATTCATTTCATTTGAGAACCAGTTTTATTGCGAGAACCGCAAGAATCGTTTGTAGCCATTGATCATGATTAATCAAAAGCTAATATTAATTATGGCAAGCATGTAATTAATTATAACACAACCTTCTTTTTCAATTTTAAAAAATTCTAGAGGGGTATATTAGGCAAATTGCTTAAATAAAGAGGGGGACCACTTACCCCCACTTTATTAAAACTACAATATCTACCTAACGCAAATGTATTAAAATACGAAAATTATACCAAATTAACGAGAAAAATATGCTCTTTAATATGACATCCATATTGCTATACTTTTTCAAAGAAAAAAAATCGTTTTTGCCGGGGTTTTTTCTAGCACAGCATGAGATGTATACACATGTGCATATAACACTCGATTTTTTCCAAGCAAAGGTGCATATGTGCACCACCTGTTCGTACTCCATAGGTATCTCTGGGTGCATAAATGGACCGTGCACGTGTGCATCTCGTGCAGATATGCATATGCACATCTAGATGCACCACTCGCTTTTTTTTTTCTAAATAAAATTTGTTTTTGTTAGGGTTTTTTTCAACACAACATGAGATATGTGCACATATGCACATACCACTCGCTTTTTTTAGCACAGGTATCAGCACATACAACAAACTCACATATGCATCATGGTGCATATGCGCACAACCCGTTCATACTACTAGGTTTTGTTTAAGCACAAGTGCGTCTGAGTGTGTATCTCATGCACATATGCACCGTGCACGTGTGCGTCTCGTGCATATATGCACATGCACACGTAGATGCATATGTGCACGTTAGGGTGGTAAACGAACCGAACGTTCGGTGAACTATTTGGCGGGAAGTTCTTTTATATTCGTTTATTTAATAAACAAACGAACACGAACAAAAATTTGTTTGTTTAGTTAAATGAACGAACACGAACAAAGACTTTCGTTCGTTCATTTATGTTCGTTAATGCTCGTTTATCCGTTTGTTTATATGTATGTATATATATATATGTGTGTGTGTGTACATAGATATATATATATACATATATACATACACACCTCTTTCTCACGCACACACACATATATCTATACACGTAGTTAGTGTCTGTTTATATTTAATAATGTTAGGTTTGTATTATATTTGTAAATGAGTTCATTCGTTTATGTTCGGCTAAAGTTAAACGAACGAACATGAACACAAATATTCGTTCGTGTTCGTTTTTTTGTTTGACTAAAGTTAAACGAACGAACACGAACAAGTCTCCGTTGGTGTTCTTTCGGTTCGTTTATAACTCTAGTGTTCATGCAACTCAAAGTTGGTTTAGTCAAACTAATTAACAACTCAAAAAATTCTAACAAAAAGGATCTGATTGGTATAAGTACTTAATACATTACTAAAAAAATTTCAACAAAAATATAAATGATTGTGATTAATAAATAGATAAGAAGTAAAGAAATAAAAAATTAATTATTAATATCTATAAAAAAAGAAAAAATAAATTAATAAAAAGAAAAAAAAATTATAAAAAATCGCATAACAAAAAAATGGCAAAAAAGATTCTTATTACAAGTTTTAATAAAAAGTAAACAATTCAATTTAACTTTGAAAAAGGTGGCGTACAGGGTAGCACACTAATCAAAATTTTTAAAATACAAATTTGTCCTTTTAAATTTCATTTAATGATTTAAGACAAAATATTAATTGATTGGTGTATAATGATTCTCGTAATAAAAATAATTCTCGAATGAACTTCTCCATATATATATATATGGAAGTGATATACTAAAAAGAAAATTTAGGTAAAAAAAAGTAAGAGAATTTTCAGCCATTAGATTTGTTAGATGATATTTCTAAAAATGTGAGACTTTTTTTTCCTTTTTATTATAAAATGTCAAATTAAGGGCATAATTGTAATTTAAAAATACATGTAACTCCCGTTTTAATTTACTGTTCAAATTCAAAAATAAGAAAACTAACTTTTTTTTTGAAAATTGATGCACAATAGCTGCTAAAACTGATGCATAAGCATTTTGATTCACCAAGTAATTGGTGCACAATTTAGAAATAACACCTTTTGAGATACTCAAGAACATAACACAGATCAAGATCAGATTTTTCTAAGCTTATACTTTACCAAACCAGACATTCACAACCAGTTAAACCCAAAAAAATATTTATAAACTGATTAGCATACACTACTAAGAATCTGATACACAATTTAACATCTTACAGGTGCATAAGAACTTAAAATTGGATGAACAATAAACACCCAATCAATTATATTCTAATTCGATTACAAACATGATACAAGTCAAAGAATGTTATGAAAACAAGAATATAATGAACAAGCTTGAAGAAGCATCCGATGAAGAAACTAGAACTAAAAAAGTGTTATAACCTATTAAGGTGATATTATACAAAAAGAAATTGATTACCAATATCTTGAAACCCTTTATCCAATGTTGGTAAAAAACGTTTAATCCACGGAGGCAAAACCCTTCATCCATGGAGGCGAAACCCTTTATCCATGGAGGTGAAACGCTTTATACACTACTGGCATAACGATGCACAACATTTACACATAAACATAGAGATCTATAACCGGCTCTTAAAAAGAAAGAAATATAAAGGAAGGGAAAACGATTGGTGCTAGAGAAGGTAGAACCCTAACAGTGCACCTTCGATTGCAGATTTGAAGCGATGAGGCAGTCGTCGCGGCATGGATAGGTGCGAAACCGGTTGAACTCTATTGTTGAGGGCGGTTGGTTGGTAAGAGAGCGGAGGTGGGAATGAAAATTAGGTTTTTTAAATTGGGAATGAAGACATTGAAATGCCCATTTAAGGAATGAGAGAGAGAATAAAAATATCAAATACCAAATCTAACCTTTTCATAGTTATGTTATGTGTTATGTTCAGATTTCTCCTTTTTTTTTACATTAATATTCTTTTTATTTGAACCAACCTATATATATATATATATATATATATATATATATATATATATATATGGGGGAGTGTTTATTTGAGAACCATTTTTATAAGGAGTACTACGAGAACTAATCTTGACCCTTGATTAAAATAAATGACGGCTCATTAATGACGTATTAATGAGTGGTATTTTGAAAAAATCAATTCTCGTTCTTTAATGACGGTCCACGCGAACGCATTTTACGATTAAAAAAATACATAAAAGACCAAAATACTCATATTAATTAGCATTAATGGTGGTTATAAGTTGTACACACGGTACTCGTAATAAGAATAGTTTTAAAACTTCTCCATACATATATACATAAATACATATATATGGGTGTCAATCGTGCATGTTCGGTTTGATGTGTCATGGATTCACGGGTTAACCTGTTGGAGGTCGGCGAGTTTTAGCAATAAAAGAGGTGCCAAAAAACCATAATTGTTACCATCAAGAGATTTCTTATTTACTCTTTCACAAACTCAAATATTAAAAATGAGAGTTGTGAGAGTCTGAATGATAATTATATCAAAACTTGGTATAAACTATATATCAATTATTATTATTTGTATTCACCTTACAAAAATGCTATTGTATGAATTGAAATTTTAGTTTCTTGCTATTGTATTTTTTTTATTAAAATACAAAAAATAAAAAAATTATAAGTTTTGTACGTACAATATAAAGTTTAATACACATAATAACACACTTTTGAAAGTTTAATACACACAATAACACTTTTAAAAAGTGAATATAATAACAATTGGAGTATAGTTTGATATATTTTTAAGAATTAACCCTAAATAATACAAGATTAAATGCAAAAGAACAGGAATGGATTACAACAATATTAACTATAATTAAGGATCCACACAATCTCTAAAATATTGTTGGGATACCACATTTGTAAACTGACAAGAATCCGAAATGGGTCAAAAGCACGTCAACAAGAAGTCGACACGTAAAAACAGACGGGTTAGAGTTTACCCGATAACCTAAAAAAACTCATATGACTAGAATTAGAAATGGGTTAAAGTAAGCCGACACGAATTCAAACATTTGAATCCAATCAAACACTGAATTCGAAGTTTGAATCCAATCAAAACGAACCTTAAGTTTTAATGCTAGAATGGAAAAGAATATCATATTCGAAATTCTTATTGAAACAAGCAACAAATTGAAGAAATGAAAATAAAAACCATATAAAAAAAAGTGTTTGTCGAACATATATGACCCGAATGGGTCGACCCAGACCCGACACAAAAAGTATGACACCTCTCGAGCCCGATATGATAACCCAATCCCTACTATACCCAAAATGTCGTAAAATATGTTTCTTTATATATTTTCTTTTTTATTACTGTTTTTTAATATAATATTACTACTACATGACAGATGAATTTATTTTTATTATAATTTGTAATCCGGCCATTAATTTTTCTTGTTGTACGGACATGTTTCCTTATGGCTAGCCATGACATATCAGATTCTTTTGCTTGGAGGATATCATATCATATGATATCCATCCATCCATCTATAATTAGGAATGGCTGGCTAGGCGTTGCGGCAGTGGTGGACCGGCTTGTTTTTGACTTTCTACAACATCACATGGAATGTTTAAAAAAAAATCAGCTTTATCGATCATAAAACTAATAAATCAACCTAAAAATTCATTTTCTTTACAATAAAATATTATTATCAATATTCAATAATGAAAAAACGAAGGAAAATCTGTTAAATTAAAACCACGTACGTACGTACTTACACGATTTTCTTCGCAATTAAGTAAGCTAGCGCGTTAGAGAACACTCCATTGTTTTGCAGTTTAAAGGTTGCGTCTAGCTCGTTAATTATATAATATCCAGTTTTATCTTACAATATTGGCCTCTCAGCTTTTATATTGCGCGCATATATCCATCGTTTCTAGCTAGCTATCGATCTGCAATATCCAGTATTCAAGTTACACTGTAGTTAAGTTGTGTTTCTGAGATCGAAACTTTTTAAGCAAACTGTGGTTATTGCTGGCAGTACGTACTGGAAGACATAAAATCAAATAAAAACACATATTAAACTCTTAAAGTGTAGTTATATATGATTTACTAATTAACCACGTACAGTAAAGAAACCCTAACCCTAAAATTTCCATTTTTAGAATAAAGACAACACCAACCCAAAAAAAGAAATCTGTTTTTACATCGATCTAAGTACGGTCAACTAGTGTATTTGTATATATGCGGTATAATATATATAGTGATGTGTTTTTTGTAAATACGAGGGATTTGAACTTAAAATCAATTTGTTACGGGAGGCTAGCTAGGAGTAGCCCATAAATCTTATAATAGATTAAAGCACATTAATTACGAACAAACTTTTCGTATGATGTAAGACATTACTTTAACCTTTTTGAATGACCATCGATAATACTATCAGAAATTCGGAATTAAAAAAGAAATATAAATAAAAAAAAAACTTAACAGGATGCATGGACCATTGGCAGAGGATTATTGGATCAACTAAAGACAGTGAAATTATCTGTCTAAGAAAGTGGGGTTTCACGGATATATGATGGAGCAAGCTAGCTGGCATATATGCAGGAGTCGGTGGATAATTGGGACTTAGTCATATGTATATGGTAAGAAGGGTGATACTATTTAAACCTTTTTTTCTCTCATGAATAGACATTTAAATAGATTTACCCTTTCAGAATACTTCCACCGTTTAAAGATATATACGATGAACAGTTTATATATTTTGCAAATTTCAAGTTGACTTCAAATTATTGATTATATAAATTACAATATACTAGCATAGTACTCACGCAATGCGACGGCTAGAAATAATTCCTACTCGATAACATGTCCGCTTTTAATAACGTAAAACTATTATATCACGCATTATAATGACATCAAATAATTTTCGTTCGCAATGTATCTATTTTCTTTCTCATGTCTCCATTTCTTTTATTTCTCTTTTCTTTATAACTTTTTTATTAATTTTAAAAAACAATAAAATGAGAAACAAAAAAAATATTAAATATATTATAAATTAAACATTTTGTTTTGATTACACGATTCATTTAAAAAATCTGGAAATATCTATAAAATTAGGTTACATGTTATTAGGTTTATAAGTTCCAGCCATACGTATTTTCTAATAATTATATAAAAATATGTGTTATATGATAAAATATTTAAACTATTATTTTTATGAAGATCATTTTTATTTAATTTTTAATTTGTATTTAATATCATATAAGTTGAAAATTAATTTGCATTCATTTGACTTTTTTAAACATTATTTATTATGGAAATGTTTAGTTATAAAAATGGTATTTAAGAATCTAATTAACTCTATATAATAGTTTCCTTATAGGGTTAAATAAGGGGTAAATTAGTAATTTCAAATTACTTAAAATTAAGATATTTCAATTACCTAAATGCTTTATAATATAGTATAGATAACAATCTTGTACGTTGATTAATTAATTATAAAAAGAGAGGTTTTATATAAGAGTCAAAATTAATGAATATAAGAGTAAAAATTATTTCTATCTACACATTCAATACAAGAGTCAAAATTAATAAATAGTATAAAGAAAAAATTTAATGAAGTACAAAGATCTTTTGATAAATAAGAAGATAAAAAGAAATAATAGTAACAAATAGAATTTTTCTTATAAATAATGTTGCAATTCATGTCGATCTCTGTGTGTTGATGATTTACATTAGATTACTATATATTCTCATCACACGCCGCATAAAGTATATCTTTGTGTGCATGACTTCATGAGCCGTATTATTATTTTTGTCGTTAACAAATATTATTATTTCCTTGTGCATCATTTTTTTTTGACCCTTTTAATTTTTTAAACGGGTTTGAGTCTTGTCGTTTCATTCGGGATCCATAGGGTTTTGGGTTTAGATTTCTTGATAACTGATCTTTTCAAAAAAAATATTTTGAGTAACTAGCTACGTAAAAATAATTCATACCCGAATAACCCAACTAAATTAAATTTGAGTTACTAGTTTCGGGTTGAAACGTTCATATTTGAGATATCAAATAATCTGAATACAGATACTGTTATTTTTTGTACGGTATGTTATCATATCGCCCTCATTATCTTTATTTTGTTACAAAGAATTTACTTATGTTAGAATTTATGCCATTAATTTCATTAATGTACGTGATCATAAATAATTTAATCCCACTCAATATCGATTAACATTTCATGTTAAACTAAGTTTCCACTTCATGCAGCTATCATTATGAAGCAACATTAAGTAAAACACATGAAAACCTTTAATTAGCTGTCAATTAGGAGAGCAGAGACTATTGCAGAGAATAGAGTTTTTGATGAAAGTATTTCATTCACTACAACAAATATGTTGATATTTTATATTTTTTTAGTAATATTTTTATACTTTAAACCGTAAGAATTATAAATGGTAGTGAAAAACATGGTGTGACAAATATTTTGTAAAGTATACATGTAAAAATATGAAAATTATAGTTAAAATATCACATTTATTGATGCGAACAAATAATATAAATCTTCGTATTTCTAAATATGAAAATATTAAAAAATTTATCTATAGAAATTCACGCTTTTAAACATGAATCTTTCATAATCTCTATTCACATTTTCTTTATACATTTAAATTGTGGATTTTTTAAAATAGATTTAGTTCACTAAAATGTATTCAAATTGTTACGTTTTGATATCGTATATATTGGACTTAAAAAAATTTATTGTTTGTATCAAACTTCTAATTTATTGTTATTATGTGTATTAAACTTTCTATTGTATGTATTAAACTTGTAAGTTTTTTATACTTTTATATAACCAAAATATATACAATAACAAAAAATTAAAAATTTGGTATACACAATACAAACTTTTAAAGTTCGATACATACAATAACAAAACGTGATAACTTGAATACATTTTAGTGAATCAAACCCTTTTAAAATTAATTTTACACATTTAAAAGTGTAATTTTTTAATGTTGCTTTTACCTAAATTGTTTTTAAACTATTCTACACAATATTAAGTGTGACAGTTAGTTTATTTTCTACAAGTTTTTGATAAAGTGTGAGAAAATAAGATATTTTTAAGGGGTGAGCAGAAAAAACCGAATTCGAACAAAAAACCGAACCAATATAGCAACCGAAGGTTTTGGTTCAAAATTTCAAAAACCAAATGTTTCGGTTTGGTTTTGGTTTTTGCAATTTTAAAAACCAAAAAAATCGAACCGAACCGTTCTAAGAGGTAATATTGTAAATATATATGTCCAAAAAATTAAATACCCTATAACTTTCTCACTTATACAGCCGCCCCCAATTTATGTTACGGTTCTACCAAAGAGGTCTCACACTGATTCGGTTCTCCTTCAAAGTTGCAACTTTGTTTGGTCGTCGGACTACATCACTTTATTTCGAGTCGACTAGTTCACTTCTTCTCGATTTTATCCATTTTCACTTAATATAAAAATCCATTTCTAGTTGTTTTAGTTTTCTGAGTTGTATATAGTTTATCTCGATTTTCAGTTTTGCTAATATGTTATTTATCGATTTGCTTTGAGTTTTGATTTATTTCAACTTTAGCTTTAAAGTTTAAATTTATGACAAACATTTTGCTTTTATCAATTACAATATATATAGCTTGAATTAGGTGGCACATATCTTGATGTTTTAATATAGTTTCAATCCCATTTAATTTCATAGTTTTATAATGATGGTTGTATGGTTTTAAAAATTTGATGGTAAAAACGGAAAAGTTGTAAAACCAAACCAAAAATCAAAAACCGAACCAAAAATCAACTTTAAAACCAAAAACCGAACCACTCTAAAACCGAACAGTTTTGGTTTTGGTTTTCTAAAAACCGAAATTTTCGGTTTGGTTTCGGTTTTAGGCCAAAACCGAACCATAGTCACCCCTAATATTTTTTATAATGATTGATGGACATCCTCTTCCTTAATCTTAAGGATAAAACCTCAAAATTGTAACATTTTTTTACTTAAAATTCAAATTTTAGAATTGCAATTGTGAATTAAAATTGAAGGGAATATGAATATATATATATATATATGGGCAATGAGACATCCAAAGCAGGAGGATAAGAAATTAAAATAAAATAATATAAATAAAACTCTATATTTTATCTCAATCTATTACTATTTCTTGTATAATCGGGTAGTAGTTTAATTTATTGATACTTGATAAATATATAAAGCATCAAGTAGTTTATTATGTTTATTTATTTATATAAGTTGAATTAAACTATAAAAATTTAATTTTAATTAAATTGAAACAAACATCGAACCAGTTTGATCCAAAACTAAGCTAATGGCTTTAAACAAAAAAACATTAAATAATCGACTTGTTTTTCTTTCTTTTTACTTATTTCTTTATAAATATTAGTTTTAAATACATATGTGGGACATAATACACTAATTAATCTCAATCGAAGGATAGATGTATACAATTTTTCAACTAGATAGTGTTTATTCAACTCTTTTAAAATGAAAATTATTTCAAACATATATGTGGTTCCTTACTTCGATAGAGTACAAATATCTAACTCAAACGCAGGTTAGTATTTCGTTGGGCAAATTCCAGAATCCGGATTGAATTTCCGAACATTTGTTAGATATTTTGAAGTCCAAATCTAATCGAGACAAATCTAAATTTTGAAGTTTGAATAGAAAAAACAATTTTATTTGAAATTCATATCAAAATAAATATGAAATTCGAAAAATTGATAATGAAAATTATTGTATTTGAAAATCGGAAACTTACTCGTTAAACATATTTGGTTTGATAGGATCAATTAGAAACACACCACAAATAAATGACAAGACTCGAATCCGACATGAAAAAGTAAAATAGGTGACACGAACATCAAGAATTGAATCTCGTAACCAAAACCGAATTACCAGCCTTAGTTCACATGGCTATACGACACGGTTGACTCAAAGCCGTAAAAGGAAACCTATTCTCGCATGAAACAAAATCCTAACTTTATGATTTAACTATTTTAGCTTATCCGGTCCCTAAAAATCTTTGTGAATCAATTTTTAAAATTTCTGATTTGTTAATGATCCAAAATTGTATTTCAAATTGAAGTTTTAGGTGATGCTTTTTTTAATGATACACAAGGAGGTGATTGTGAATTTTATCTTGTTTTAAATTAATACTCATAACCATATATATGATTTACAGAATTTTATTTGTAGTCTAAAATTTATACCATTAAATCAAACATCCCTTATATATAGTTTATATTCACACTAGCTTAACACTTTGTATATAAATACAAAGATTGGTAAAGTAAATTTTAAATGTGTATGATGTGAAAAAAATACTATCATATATAGTAAAACAATTGTAAAAAATACATAGGCATATAAATTATCTTAAAAGATGTGTAAATACTATAAAGCAGAAATTCATACATAACAATACAACATCATCATCAAAAATTTCAAGGACATAAATTTTCTTATAGAGAGGTAAATTTATTAGAATTTTAAAGTTCGTACTAACATAATCATCAAAAAATTTGTAGAACTTTTTTATAATCAAATTTGATTAATTTAATTTAATTTGTATACGTGTTTACATAAATAAGTATAAAAATAGGTAAATTTATCTGCTAAATTATTTGAATAAATATTTGTGTTAAAATATTTAAATGTTAAAAACTAAATTACCTAAACATGATATTTAAGGAAACAACTTTCGTAATCCATTTAAGAAAATAAATGAGGATAATTAATGAAAATTTTTTAAAAATAGAATGATGATATTATAACCCTCTTTTCTTTAAAATTAAAGATTAAAGATTGTCTTTTCCAAACCTCAAATACAAATAGAGTTATAGACCTCATATATAACCTTCCTACATATAATTAGAAAGAGAAAAAAGAAAGTAATACATATAAGTATAATCTTTTGCGGGAAAAATAAAAAACGAATAAACTATCAGGATGTTCAATTTTCCCTTAAAAAGTTAGATTATTTTGGATTATTATTAATTGTTTGTGTAAATAATAATAATAATAATAATAATAAATATATATATATATATATATATATATATATAATACTGAAAGACCAAGACTTTTCAATGAATAGAATTGAAAATTCATTACATGGATGGCCCCATTGATTGGCTACATCTTAATTCTTCTGTCTTTTACTGTGGAAATTAAAAGGGGGAGTAGGGGACTCGTGGTTTCCCATAATTCCATTATTTGCGTTCAACATGGACCATTTCTTACCCACAGCACAATACGTACGTACAATGCTACGAATCCAAAACTGCCTAAAACGAATTCATTTGGAACCTTCATCCTCCGGCCATCCATATATATATATATATATATATATATATATTAATACAACATTATATATGCATCTATATCTTGCTTTTTGCTACTTGAATTCGTATAATTAATTAATTAAGATAGATAGATTAACTACGTACCACACAAATCATGTGTTAATTAGAGTTTAATTTTTTTGTTTAAGTGACTTATTAATTCTAGACAAGAAAAATTAATCAGATTTATAATTTTATGATCAAGTTAAGTTTGAAAAATCAGCGAAAGAAAATATGCATTTCTCAGTGACATACAGGATTAAAATGCTAGCTATCGATCGTAATGAATTATGAATGAAATTTTGTTAATATATGTTTTGTTTTGAAAACACGAATTAGTAAAAAAAGCAGTTTATGTCAATAATTTTTGAAGATCGAAGTTGATGCAAGACCCGAATTACGATTACTAGATTAAATAAATAAAACATATATTCATGATTTTTTTACCTAATAAGAGATTTCAGGTTATAAAGCTTTGTAACTACTATCACCAGACGAATCACTACTAGAAAAAAGTGAATTTCCGACAGCAAGATTCGTCGGAAATCCGTCGGAAATAGCCATTTCTGACGGATTTTGTCTGTAGGAAAAAACATTGTCGGAAAAAAAATTTGTGACGAGATTTCCGACGAATTTATCCGTCGGAAATCTGTCGAAAATTATTGTTTTCATAGTGCCTTTAAACCATAAATTCTGACGGATTTCTAACGAACTTCCGAGGCATCATGAAATGATTTTCAACCAATTTCCGACCGATTTTTGACGAATTTGCAACGGATGACCGACGAAATACCAACATATTTCCAACGAATTTTCGATTGATTTACGACAAAGTTATGACAAATTTCGGACGGATAACCGATGAATTTTCAATGGAGATTCTAACAAATTTGTGACGGATTTCCGACAAAATCCAACAATTTTGCAACCATTTGCTACGAAATTTCCGACACCTTTCTAAACGATTTTAGACGGATTTCTAACGAATTTCCGACAAATTTTTGTCGGTTTTTATACATAATTTCTACAAAATTTTGACGTTCTTGATATACTTCAATCCAATTTTCCGGAAAATACATAAAAAACGATTAATAAATATCAAATTTCAATAACAATATATAACATAATTATAGAGAATATATAAACAACTATAAACAAACACCAAACATCAAAATTCGATAACAAACTTCAAATTTAGCAAATATCCAAATGTTCCAAAAGCATTTAATTAATTTGCTAACAAGCATTAAAGTATGCAAATAAGTTTTGTTTAAATAACAATCTAGATCAATACTAGCTAGTTGTGAGGTACGGGAGCCTCTCTTTCAAAATCTTCCAAACCTTCATTTGTTTGCTTAGTTTATTCTTCTAATCTAGTCACCCGTTCTTCAGCATCATTCAACCTTTATATCTACATAGTTAAACATATACAAATTAGTAACCATCACGAATAACTTTGTATTACATATTAAATCTTTACAAGTTACATATATTATACTATTATAGTAAGTTTATACTTTATAGACCCATAATAACTTATATGACATTATATGTGAATAGAGAAAAATAAATATATACACGTTATATCTATTGTTTCATAATTTTACATATTATGACCTACATGTGACATATTAGAACTTGAAGTTATACTCAGTACGTGAGGGTCACATTGGGCTAGAATGATTTGTATATGAACTAGTATGACTTAAGTAAAATGTGGCATTAATATTTTTAAATAATCATTACAATCCAATAGTGCACAAGATAAATCGCACAACCTATTTCAACCTAATATTACACGTTTTGTCCATTAAGACTGTTATAACATAATATTCCTTTATTTCATCCTCAATCAATCATATTAGTCATATTGGATTGGAATTACACGTAAGAAAACTACTAGATAAGTCACATGAATTTGATATATACATATATATATATATATGACATAACAAATCTTAACGTTCCATGCTTCCATTCTAAATCTAATGTAAGTTTCTGCTAATAGAAAGAAATAAAATCAAGTGTAAAAAATATCTAACCTGATTAGAAGTTGGATCACTAGCATTATAAGCATTTGATGTTGCGGTACTTGACATCCGTGGAGCACAACGGCTATCACCGGGAACTCCAAACAATCTCCCCTTTTTCATTCCTCTGGTAGTGGATTCCCATATATCCCTATCAACGTTCATTGGATGATTAACACTGTCCTCTCCATACTTCTTCACCAAGAGTTCTGTATAAACATCCTATATAGATATATTAGCAAAATAAGCAACAAGTTAGACCATCTTACTGAAAAAGATATAAAGAATATTACCAAAACTTTCTTAGCCCTTTGTGTAACTAAATCTTGTGATTTACTCACCGATGCATCATCTGAAGATGACATTTTCTTTTGCTTTAGATAGAAATTTAAAAAAACTTTTACCTCGTATACGGGACCATCGCGTTCTTTTTCCTACAAAATTCAAAATTGAGAGCGGATATAAATATGAAAATTTGTTAATTGCTTATGGGAAATAATAGTCAAATAATCTTACACCATTCTCAATCGGTGACGATCGAATAAGTGATCCTCCTAAGTCCATCAACCAAGGTGATCATGTTACGCTTATTTGCAATGTAGCCACTTCTCACTTCCACACATACAAATGCAAAACATTGAGTTAGTCACTTCCCTTCTTTATGATATTATTCTTTTTTTCCCTTCATCAAAAGCACAAGAAAGAAACAACCCAAACAACCCGTTGCAATTCACGGACAAATAAAAATAAAATATAAGTTATGGGAATACAACTTGGGATATATATACTCCTGCATATAGTTATGGGAATACAACTTGATATATAGGTGGTAAAATGGATAGATTAATAGACTAAATTAACAGTGAACATAACTTATGGTTTACTGTTTACATTCTCAAAATCACACAGATATATACTCATGTATCATAAAGGATTTCCCTAATTCAGTCACACACATGAAACAATGATTAAATAATCTATAAATTACCCATAAAGCACAAGGATGAGTGGATGACATAATATTATTTATCAAATAATGAAATAATGATTTCAATATCGATTGAAGACCAATACAAAACAGATTAATAGACTAAATTATTGGTGAACATAAATCAAAACAGAAACATATTCGCAAATTGTAGGATGAGTGCAACATACTAACATAGTCTATTATCTTGAGGACACCAATCACCTAAATTAGACCCATTTCATCCCGGTGCAAACAGTAAAATATTGCAAATTAGCATTATTTAAATTAGAGGCTTAGAACATGTTGATCAGGTGAAGAAACTATGTTTTTCGAATAAGACTACAAAAGAACAAACCTATAGGTGTCAATCACAAGGCTGTGATTTTTTTTCAAAGGTAGAAAACAAAATAGTTTTTGTTTCTAATCAATAAGTAGTGCACTTAACAACCATGGGGTTTGCAACCACAAAGGATTCGATGCACCACAGTGTTGAGCAACATATTTGTGTCCTTATTGTCAAGTTGAAAGAGAGAATATTCAAATTCCTAAGACATTCTTCTAGGCTTAATATATTCATTCGTCTTAAAACATGTTCGATTAAAGGCCACATGGATGAATACATAATCAATAACCCCATGACACTATACAACAATGCTATGGCCCTATATATATATATATGTGTGTGTGTGTGTGTGAACATAAGGTGAGATATACGTACCAAATAACATGAGCTTCGATCCAAATTCGGTTGTAAGGCTGAAATCAAAACCAAAACAGAAGGGTTCGACATTCTGTAACCAAAGTCAACCATTGTAGGAGCCGAAGCAACAAGGAGAAACAGTAAGCCGCCGCCGACAATGGAGGAGGGCTCGCTTCCAGCCAATATTGGAGAGGGGTTGGTTGTACGTAGGTAAGGTGGAGTAAGGGTTTGTAGGTCGCCGTTCGCCGAATTCGGAATTGAGGGGAGGGAACGGGCGGTACTATTGAATTCGGGGAATTGAGACGTGGAGGGAAACTTAAAAAGGGAAGTGATCGTGGGGGGGATATATGACTAGGTAATATGTATATTAACTTTAACTATAAATAATATAGTTATATAAGAAATAATAGTTAAATAGATTATATATAAAAGTTAATCTTCTAATATAAATAAAAGACTATCTCTAATAAAATATATTTTTATAATCTTAACCATTGAATTTAGATAATAATTTTAATATCATGATACACGTTTTTTGTCGTCACGTATACATGCACTCCACTCGCGTCGATGTTTTTTCCGTTCTTATTACGAATACCACGATTACCATTTGTAACCGTCATTAATGCTCATTAATAAGAGTATTTTGGTCTTTTATAAATAATGATTGTCATATAATATTGAATTTAAAGTTAATACTTAAAAAGTATTTGAAATGAATAAGTCAATATCAAACATGACAATTTTTAGTCAACATGGTTATATACGATGGCACTCATTCGATGACTATTAATTTGGTCACTCGGTTATTCATGGACATATTTGGTTGAAATGAAGTAAAACCGTAATCATAACTAAACATAGTAGTTGGTAAATATGTTCAATTTATAATGAACATGTCCATAAGTAGGTGAATATGTTCAATTACAGTGAATATGGTTATTCAAAATCATAATTAATCATAATCAAAGAAAGTTTAATCATTTATAGTCAATATGAAACATAGTGATATGTCGTTCTATTGATTCATGATCACAAATGTTGATATAAGTCAATCACAATATAATGTTGTAAATTAAGGTCAATCACAAACACACTCAACTCAAATTGGTTAAAAGATGTCGAGCATAGTGATCACTTTGGTCAACCACCATAAGAAAGTTTTATATTTTTTAACAAAATTTCAGTAGTCACTTTCCTCAAAATAAAGTCTAACTTCCTACATATTTCATAAGGACCACCGTCGGAAATCTGGCGTTTTACAATTAGTTACTCCACCATCGGAATAATGTCCGGATGATTTTATGTTTTCAAACAAATTTCCTACGGATCAATATATGATAAAAATCTGTGGTATTGTTATAAAATTAGCTATTCCAATGTAGAAGATATACCGGAAAGATTTTATATTTTTTGACGCATTTACAGATCATTATTTGTCGGATATCCACCTAAAATCTGTAGGAAATCCATCATTATATAATTAGCTACACCACTCTCGAAATTTCATTGAAAATCTGTCGGGAAGATTTAATATTTTCCGACGAATTCTCCTACTGAAATTCTCTTTGGAAATTCGTCGGAAATCCGTCAAAATTCCGTCGTTATATAATTAGTTACTCTACCCTTGGAATTTCATCAAAAATCCGTCGGAATTTTCCAACGGATTTCCTACGGATCATACTTCGTAGAAAAATCAGTCGGAAATCTATCATTATATAGTTAACTACGCCGTCCTCGGAATTTCCTTATAAATCCGTTAGAAAATTTTAATATTTTCCAATGAATTTGCTACGGACCACTATATGTCGGAAATCTGTCGAAAATTTATCGGAAATCCGTCGTTATATATATAGCTACTCTACCGGAATTTTGTCAAAAATCCGTCGGAATTATCGACGGATTTCCCACAGATCACAGTTTGTCGGAAATCATTAGGAAATCCGTCGGAGATTTGTTAGAAATTCGTCGTTACATAGTTATGTACGCCATCCTCAGAATTTCGTTAGAAATCCATTAGAAAATTTTAATATTTTCCAACGAATTTGCTACGGATCACTATTTGTTAGGAATCCATCGGAAAACCGTTGGTTATTCGTCGTTAAATTTTTAGCCACTACACCGTCGAAACTTCGTCGGAAATCCCTCAGTATTTTTCAACGGATTATGTCCGTCAGAAATATCCGTCGAAAAAAGACCTTTTTCTAGTAGTGAATATTCAAAGTTAATTTAAAAAGCAGAAAATGAGAAAGGTATACAAATGTCTATTGAGTTTGTTTCATATGAAAATAATTATAAATGCCTATTAGGTGTAGAGAAGGAATATTGCTGTTGTACGAAGGGCACTAACAGGGATGTCTTTGAGGAAGTGCAGGAGGTGCGGTGGTACAGGATTCACGTTTCAAAAGGGGCCCACATATATATATATATATATATATATATATATATATATATATATTACAATCTTTCATAGCCCACAATTTAAAAAATAAAATTTTAGAAATCTCATGTTTTGATTAATATATTAAAAAAGTGAACATGTTGATAGAATACTTTAAGGAGTTTAGAGAAACATGGTTATCTAAGGCTATTGATAATGCTAAGGAACTTGCCATTGAAATGAATATTGATCTAATATTCCCGCAGAGGCGTCAAGTTCGTAGAAAAACCAATTTGATGAGAACCAAAGTGATCAAGATGTCTTATTTTCAGCTCAGAAGAATAATAAAGTTAACTAGTTTTTATATATTGCTGATCATGCTAGTGTTTTTCTTAAAACCAGATTTAAACAGTAGAAAGAGTGTGAAAAAGTATTTGGTTTTTTGTTTCCTAAAAAGTTGGAAGGAATTTGATGACAAAAATCTTAAGTCATGTTGTAGTCATCTTGAATCTGCACTTTAGTATGATGGACGATCAGATTTTGATGAAAATGAATTTTATATGGAGTTCAAGCTACTTTACACGTTTTTGTCCGGGGAAACTATCCGACCTAACGATGTCTTAAAATACTTGAAAGAAGTTGATTGTTTTCCAATGTAGTTATTGCGTATAGAGTTTTGTTGATTATTCTAGTAATTGTTGCATGTGTAGAAAAAAGTTTCTCAAAAGCTTAAGTTGTTGAAATCCTACTTACGGTTCAAAATGTCACAAGAAAGGCTTAATGGATTGACAATGATAGCTATTGAGAACGATATCTTGGAGAGTATTTATTATGAAGAGTTGATTCATAACTTTGTTTCCATTAATGCTAGGAGAACTTCACGATTTATGTAACTAATAACTATACAGGATAAACTATTTACGGCGTTTCTTTTATTTTAGTTTTTGATATAATAAATATCGTAGTACCATTGTGTTTTTGCTTATGTGTGTGTATAAGGGGGCCCAGTTTTTCATTTCGCACAGGGCCTTCAAAATCCATAAGACGTCCCGGGACACTAATTTGTATTTGAAAAGTTAGTAATTAAGCAGAAAGGATCTCTATTTTAGCTAAATTAAGTCTATCACTTAATAGTTTACCGGGTATAACATTTGTCTCTTGTAATAAATGTTATAGAGGATTTTAACAAAGGATAACAATGAGATGTTTCGGAAGCAACCACTAGCATATGCTAGTTAGGCTACATATATCCAAGTTAAAAGCTCAGCATTAGCCAAGACTATGTACCCTCCATTTAGCTGATCTATAGTCTCCAAGAACTATGTACCCTCCATTTAGCTGATCTATAGTCTCCAAGAACTACGTACCCTCCATTTAGCTCCATGTGTCACACATAGGTTAAACTTCAGAGGATACTTGGGCAAAAGGTGCCAAGGGAAGTATATGTCCAACATACAAAGTATATAGTGCTTGGATTTGTTTTATATAGAAGGGGCGAATGAATTAAAAAGAAGATAGCTACTTAGCTAGTTCATTTATCTAAGATGATCTAAATGTGTGTGCCTACTAGACAAATTGATACTAAAAAAAGTTACCGATTATTCACATTTTTTATCAATATTAATACACTTAAAGTTGTAAAAAATTACGATCAAGTATGAAGAAAATGGGTGTTACTAATTTCTACCAAACCTTTACATTTGAAAAGTGTAAAAACTTGAGTCAAAAATCACATTTATTAGTGTGGAGTCAAAAATCACGCTTAAAATTTTTACACGCTTTTTGTGAAGCGTGGATAATTGGTATATTTTTTGTAGTGTGATATTCTACACACGAAATAATTAACGATTTATACAATTTAATACAACATAATAAATATGTCGAGCCAATCAATTGTTGAAGCTCCGAGTGTATTATAACCAAATGGTTCTTGCTAGTGTTTAAATTATCACGCGAACACTAAGCGCATGTGAAATACACAGTACAAAAAAAATACTTTTAGACTCTCCTATTTAGACATAGTTTTCGAAAAAAATACTTAAAAACAAACTATATAGTGCTTCTATGCATATTTATAGGATTTAGGCAGGGCTATTTAACAAAAATAGATCCAAACGTTTTAAAAAAAGCCCGGTATTTATCAACCTAAGTAGCACATATATTTCACCCTATCATGTCATAATTACATAAATGATTCTATTGCAAATTTGAGAATATTGTACGATTTCATTCGTCACATAAATACTAAACTTTGTTTATTTTTTAACATGTTTTTTAAGTGATTGATCTAGAAGTTTTAGATTTATGCTAAAGACTTTATTTTTACTCTCTGTGAACTGGATATATACTTTTCAAATTTTCTTTTTTGGTATCATGATTCCCTTAATATCTTATATTGAATAAATAATTAAAAATATATTTTGTCAAACTATTGGAAAAGGAAAATAAGAAAGAAAAAGTATTAATTATTAACCACGTTTGATCCTTCCTCGTAACCACCATCACGCCGTTTTACCATTACTTCCCTTCATCGTGCCATGTTCATTGTTGTGTTTAATTTTTTTTTATAAAAAATAATAGAGTTTTTGTTTTTTGAAAAAAAAACGTAATTAAATAAAAGGGTGAAGTTTTTCTTTTGTAAAAAAAAAGAAAAACATTTTTGGTTGAATAGTTTTCTTGAGTAAGTTGTTTGAAAATGTATGTGACTTTGAAAAAAATAAGGAGTTTAAAAAAATGTGAGTTTTCTATTTTCTTAAAAAAATGTACAAGTGAACATGTTTTCTAATTTTAAATTTTTTTAAAAAGATTTTTTGAAAAAATGGAAGATGTTTCTATAAGCGAACGCGGGCTTCACTTTAATGATCTTTGTATCTAAAAAATTAAAAAGTCGAAGAACATATGAATTTGTTGAACAAACAGAAATTAAAAAAAAAAGACGTACATGGACGAATATTGGGGTAATTTGATACGACGATGAAAATACATTAATTTTCGTCCGCCAAGCAAATATGCATGCTTTAATGTTATATTACCAACTTCAACGGCTGAAAGATAAAACATGTAACTTTTCTAATTAAATTCAACCATTAGATCCATAATTTATAAATAAATAAATTGGCTATGATATTCTAATTTAATAAATAAATAGAACAGAACTGTTCTTTTATATATAACTTACTCTTATATAATACATTTACCACCTAAAAAACTCTTAATTTTAAAAAAAAGTAAATTTACTAAAATACCCCTCCTTTATACCTCTCATTTACCCCTCCTTTAAGTTCACAATTAATGAATTTAAACAAATAAATATTGAAAACATAACCGACAATTAATAAGTTTAAATCAATACTTATAACTGAATTATTTCTAACCATATATTTTTAATATTAATTTTTTATTCATGAGATGACCATACATATAACTGAATTAAGTCTAATCATATATTTTTAATATTAACTTTTGATTCATGAGATCACCTAAATTCCTGTTTTCAATAAATCAAGTTCAGGAGATTTAACAAACACCAAACAAATGAAAGAGTCAAAGAGTTGAAATTTATAAACATTGCATTCTAAGTTTCTAACTCAATTACATAATAATTGAAACTATGAAACATTACACACACACATACATACATATATATAATCAGCAACTTCAAGATTCAGCCATGCGACAAAATTCTTCCAACAAACTGAAAGACAAATAACTCAAAGTTAGCAATTCAATTCTTAATTTCAAAGTGGCTCTCGCAAATAATCTTCACAAACTCATATTAGCTCTTTGTGATTATTCTGCACAAAACTCATCACAACCTCCTCTTTATTCGCCGCCGTCGCATTGCGCGGGTACCCCACTAGTATACATATATATATATATATATATATATATATATATATATGAGAAGGTTAATTTGAGAAACGTTTTTATTACAAGAACCGTGAGAATCAATCTTAACCGTTCATTTTGGGATAATGAAATTCATGGATAAAGAGCGTGGGGGGTTGAGTGTGACATAGTGTATGTAAGGAATTCATGGGTGGGTAATCCAATTGAAGGAGATAGAATTGGACGGCTAAGATTGGTTCTCGCAATAAAAACGGTTCTCAAATTAACTTTTGACCATATATATATATATATATATTGAAAAGTTCATTTAAGAAATGTTTTTATTGAGAAAATCAATCTTAGCTTTCAATTCCTCTTCTTCAATAGGATTGCCCACCCAGAATTTCTTATCTGCACCTTGCTACACCCAATCCCACAACGCTCTTCATTTATGAATTCCACTTACCAATTGAACGGTTAAGATTGGTTCTCGCGGTTCTCACAGTAATTTAAATATTTACCCAACCATGAATTGTGTCCGGATGAGCCGTCATTAATTTGCGAGATTTGATTTTCCCGAAATAACCCTCATTAATGTGTCATTAATGAAGCATTAATGAGCCAAAAAAACTTAGCAATTGATTAAGTTTAATCAAGGGCTACGATTGATTATCGCAGTTCTTGTACGAAAAACAATTCTTATTTGAACTCTCCCATATATATATGAAAATTATATTAAGTAACTGCATAATTGAGGGGAAATATGGAATTCTATTTTGATTCTATTTATGGCTCCACCTTCCTAAAATATAAAATGAGAACTAAAATGCAAATCATTGAGTTATTTGCATGTTAATGACTTGATATTATTTGCATTTTTGGTTATTTGCATTTTTGTTATCTTCTTTTATGTCGGTTGCATTTTGCATTTTGTATTTTCGTCAAATAATTTGCATTTTTATTATCTGTTTTTTTTTGTCATTTTCGTCAAACAATTTGCATCTTCGTAAAAAAAATTATAAAACATTTCGATCCTGGTCTTGAATTAAAGAGAATAAAAAACTGAATCTAATGATATTTTTTTTTGCTAAAATTTTCTTAAACATGAATATATTATGATAATTTGAATGTTTAGTAGGATTTTTTTTTAAAATGAAAGTTTGGAGGTTGAAAGAGAGAGAGAGGGGCATGAGTATTAATTTGTAATTCTTTTTCCCAGTTTTGTCCTTCCTCATGATGTCACGTATCATCATCAGGTTTGTTCTTTAGGTTTTATGAATAAGCAAGGTTCTATGTATAACCTCACCCTATATATATATATATATATATTAAAAAATAATTTGAGAACGGTTTTTATTACAATACCGTTTGTAACCGCAATTAACGCTCATTAATAGATGTATTTTGGTCTTTTATATAAATTTCTAACCGTAAATTGCGTATGGTGAATTATTATTACAGATCGAGTCATTAACCGTATTGTTAATGAGTCATTAATGTGTCATTATGTGGCTATTAATATATCATTAATGAGCCGTTATTTTTATTGGTTATTATTTATTTTAATCAAAAGTTAAGATTGGTATCACGGTAATCGTAATAAAAACATTTCTTAAATAAATCATATGTATATATATATATATATATATATCAATTAGATTGTTGATAATACATAAAAATCGACATAGGGTTAATTACTCTATTGAATAATCTTTAGTGCTATTTCACATTTCTCCCTGTACGATCTTATTGCCATTTTGTTGTCCTCATCATGCGTATCCATGACCTCATTAATTGGCCCATAATCTCCCCATCCTAGTGAGAGCTGCAGATTTCCAATTTTCTGACATGTATGTATGTAACCCTGTATATATATTTAGAAAAAGAGAAATTATTTATCTTTCATGCTTTTTATTTTTATTTATTCTCCTACTCAAGTTAGATGATATAAGAAAAAAAAAATAATGTATTAAACATGTCAAATAATAAGTAGGTAGGAGGATGAAGTAGGAACAAAAGGTAGGAAAATATATTATTTCTCTTAGAAAAATAATATATTCTCATATTTCATCCTTCTACTCATCACAGAATAACATATGTAGTACACTATTTCTCTCTTCTCATCTCTTTTATTGATTTTGACAATTATGTTGATCTTGTGAGTGGGAGAAAAAAGTAGAAGGATATATCACCTCTCATATATTTATAAAGACATTATATATATCATCCTATTTTTTTTCTCCTACCTTTTCTCATTTTCTCTTACTTATAAGATCAACATAAATGTTAAAATAAATAGAGTAGGTGAGGAAAGAGAATTAGTAATCTTCAAATGTCATCGTGTGATGAGTAGGAAGATGAAGTAGGAAGAAAAAGTATAAGGATGTACCATTTTTCATTTATATAGGGAGAAATATAATCGAGAACTGTTTTTGATACGAAAACTGCCAAAAATATATGTAACACTCTTTTTCATTTCGCCTTTTATATATTTGCCCAATCATAAATTGTGTTCGGATGAACCGTAATTAATTTGCAAGACTTGATTTTCAAGAAAAAAAACTCACTAATGATCCACCAAAATTCCTTAACCATTGATTAATTTTAATCAAGGGCTAAAATTGGTTCACGCAGTTCTCGTTGGAAAAACAATTGTAATTTGAACCTTACCCCATATATATATATATATATATATATATCTTATTTCTTTATAATGCATTTATAATTTTAAAAACTCTTAATTTTAAGTAACTTGAATATATTAAAATACCCCTTTTTAACCATTTCATTCTCTCTTATAATTTACTTTAACTTTTTATCTATTTAAAATACCCCTTTTTAACCATTTCATTCTCTCTTCTAATTTACTTTAACTTTTTATCTATTTAAAATATCTTTCTAACACTAAAACACCCTCTCATACAAACACAATTATCCACCCATATTAACATAATTTTCAAAATCTTATGAACTTCTCCCTTCTTATTTTATAAATATAACTTTCTTTCTTATTTTAGTGTCTTTTAGAATGTATTTTTAAAATTAATAAAATAGTTGATGTAAATAAAAAAACAAAAAAAACTGACATTGTACGATACTTTTTCGTGACATTGAATTAAGCGAATAACATATTATTACATTTTTAAAAGCAACATGATGTAAAATAGAAATTACTTGCCGTCGCAGCATTACGCGGGTACCTTGCTAGTGTATATATATAGAGAGAGAGATAGAGAGAGATGTATGATCAAATAAGAACACCTCCTAATGTGAGAACTTAGAGATCAGTTTATAGCCCTTGATGATCTTTATTTAATGGCTGAGATTAATCTTGGTTAATTAAGGTATGTTAAATTTTAATGATTTGATTTAATTAAAGTAGGTTGATTTTAGATCTCTCATTTATTTAATTAAATGATTGGGCTACAAGTGTTCTCACCGTTCTCCATTTAACATATGTTCTCACCGGATCCCTCCTCTCTCTCTCTCTATATGTATATATATATATATATATATTGTAACACCGGAAAACCCAAGCCATTTTTTAAAAATACGCGTTGCGGAAGCTTAATTAACAAACCACTGAACATACATCACAAATATTTACAAACGTCAACACTTGTTTAAAACCAATAAAACAAATATCTTGGTGTTACATAAAAACATTGGCTCGTTTCTTTCCACTACAAAATCAGAGTCAGGTCAACTTTTCCTTCTACAAACACCACAAACACACAAACCTGCAAAAGCAACAACTGAGGGGGATTAGCACACAGCTAAATGAGTAGTGGCTAGGCACAAATGCAAACATCAAGTCAACATCAAAGCATGTAATCACACAAACAAGAAAACCGGCGGTTCGACGCAGAACCTACAACCAATGCCGGCCAAAGCAAAGGTTTACCGATAGTCCTCTACTGAGTTGGCATAGTGAAATTCTCCTCTGATGCAACGCATGCACCAGTAAGACTACCACTGTTCAACCAACCAGTAAACGAGCCCAACCCAATTCCACGCATAGCTGACTTCTCAAACACAACTCAATATCATCCAAAGAGTGTGTATCAGCCAAATAATCATGCAACAGATATAATCAATTAACAATCAACAATCAGACTCAACAGTCTATCAATCACATACGCATGCATCACATCAATAATATCAACCATAAACTTTACCATCCGCGATTAACGTCCACTCACCTCTTGTTCTTAAACGGGGAACTCATATATCTTATATCACCGAGTCTTTGTGTTTCCTGAAAACACAACAACACCAGAATCAGTCTTCTTTATCATAAATATATATTTCTTCATATATTTATCACATAAACCTCATACGTGGCGTATAACTTTCACACAGTAAATATATTAAAAAGATTTCACATTTAAACAATTAACAATATCAATAATTTCTAAATGTCGAGGTCGCGCCGCGACGTGCCTTTGAGCAGACCCCCCCTCAAATACAAAGCCAACTTCGAGCGCCCTTTCGAATGCAAAGCCAACGCGTCGCGTCGTGATCCTAGGCGCGTCGCGTCGCGACAAGTCTTCGAGCGATACCATTTCGAATGCGAAGTCTACTACTTCGAACAAAACCTTTCGAATGAGAAGGGTACGGATCGCGCTGCGAACTTTGATATTCCAGAATCATCTTCTTCTTCAACGTACAGTCGACCAAAAACCACCATAGATAATTTCCAGAACTTCATAAACTCACTAAAACTTACTAAAAACATATACAAATATCTAATAACATGTTTTCATACATCGTAAACATCTTTTAACCAATTAAATCACAAAATCTAACAAAACCCATTAGATCAAATAAGCTTCAAACTCAATCATGGTGATTTTTCATATAATCATGTATTTCAATATAAAAACATACTAAGATGATCAGATACTTATCATGAATATATTCTAACCTTGAGTTTGATTTATCAATCAATAAATCTTCACTTCAAATATTCAAGTATGCAAGCTTTGATGGTTTCTTCATAATGGAGTAACAAAACACACATTACACTTTTTCCCTTTGAAATTAATGAGCAGGAGACATACTTACATATATGCGTACATACATACATGCATACCATATAATAAGTTCTTTTCTTTCAACTCCAGTAACATTCATATATATTTCTAATTTATTAATTAATTAATTTATAATAACACATAAACAATTAAAATGCAATTAAACACATATCGTTAACCCGCTAATCGACTAGCCCGGGTTTACGGATGTTACATATATATGGAAAGGTTATTGTGAGAATGGATATTTAAGTGAGAATATGAGAACAAATCCTAGCTATCAGTTAGATGTTGATCTATTAGATCTCACGATCGTAATTCATCTGGCACAATTCAAGGTTTGGTTATGAATAAAATGAAGGGCTAAATGTAGACTATCCAATTAAATCAAATAAAAAGTTAGGATTATATCTTATTTTCACCTAAATATACATTTTTATTTGAACCTCCCACTATATATATATACATACATATATATATACATACACACACACACACACATATATATATATATATATATATATATAGGAAGAAGTTTATTTAATAACCGTTGTTATTGCGAATATCGCAATTACCATTTGTAACAACCATTCATGCTAATTAATAAGAGTATCCTGGTCTTTTATATATCTTTCTAACCGTGAACTGTATCCGGTTGACCGTTATTAAAGAGCGAGACTTGATTTTTACAAAATAACCCTCATTAATGTATCATTATTGAGCCAACAATTTTATTAGTCATTGATTATTTTAATCAAGGCTAAGATTAGTAATCACAGTACTTGCAATAAAAATAGTTCTCAAATTAATTCTCCCTTATATATTTATAGGGAGATGTTCTTTTAAGAACCATTCTTATTGAAAGTACCACGAGTACCATTTGTAACAATCATTAATGCTTATTAATAGGGGTATTTTGGTCTTTTAAATATTTTTTCCAATCGTAAATTGCGTTCAAGTGGACTTTCATTAAAGAGTGATGATTGATTTTTCAAAATACCTCTTATTAACGAGTCATTAATAAACCGGTCATTAATAGAGTGTTAATAAAAGATATTACCAACACATATTAAATGTTAAATGTCATTAAAAATAAAATTTGTGATTACCCTCACATATAATGTGCAGGTAATTACTCACATGAAGATGTGTGACTAACTTATGTGTGGATAATCATCTCAAATTCTTATAGTATGAATTGGGTTTCCCTAAACTAGTACCCGACCCCGGACCCCATTATATATATATATATATATATATATATATATTTGTGTATATATATATATGTATATACAGCTTCGTACATGAATATGCATATGTATTGCATTGTTTCTGTGTTTGATTCTTAACATTATTTGTATTATAGAATGATTGCTACATATATTATGTTTTTAATTTATCACATTATATTTCTTATGAAACAATTAAAATGCTCGATTCGTTAACTTTTGATGCAAAGTGGTTAAAGCAGGAGGTTGAAAATTATCATGTGTGTGTATATATATATATTTAAAATACTTTTGTAGATGGGAAAATCCCTCATTTCCCACGAGGATCCCCGCTACCCGATCGGGATGTGATGCATATGCTTTTCTATTTCTCATCGGAGATTGGGACGGGGATTCAGATAAAGAATGGGAAACAGGGATAGGCTGGGGAATGTGATCCCCGATGTCCCGACCCTGTTGCCATCTTTACTCGAATGGAGTACGTCCCTCCCCCATTGGACAAATGGAAGCTGATTATATAGATAATGTTGATGAAACTTTTGTTTCTATAAAGGGAAGTCATCGGCAGGGACAGAGGTGAGCATGAAAATACCTTCCAACAATGAATCTTTGACCGAGATATCTTTTTTTGTTTTTTTATTGTTCCTAGGTGTTTTTTTGGATAATCTACTCTCATGCTGCAAAGAGTCAAATGAGTGTCCTCAACATTTTGGCTTCAAAAGTTTGCTACGCACTTCAGTCCTTACTCGAAAAAGTTGAAAAAAAAGCGCTAACGTGCCTTTACTTTTTTTTATTATATAATACATTCTTTCTACTTATTTCTCAACAATGAAAATTTGATCAACATGTAGAAGAGGAAGGACATTAATGTCACTTTACTAGCTTATATAATTGTAAAAGAATATAAACAAAATTAAAATGTTTAAAAATTAATTTTGTATATTACTTTTAAATGTTATAACTTTTAAAATATTATAAAGAAAAAAATAACATTTCAAAATTAGATCGTATAAATGTGAATTTTAAAAGAAATTATCACCGTACGTAATATAATTTACTTTCTGTGTTTAAAAAATTAGAGGTGATATATCCTACTACTTTGTCCTCTTACTTATCCTCATACGTACTTACATGATCAACACAAGTGTCAAAATCAATGGAGAATATGAGAAAAGTAAATTAGTAAAGTCCACATGTTATCTTGTGGTGAGCAGGAGAAAAAAAATATAAGGATATATCATTTTCACCCCTTGAGAAGAGGTTAATTATATAAAAACAGACAAATTTATTATTAGGAAACGGTTAAAGATCTCTGTGAATATCCTTAAACTAGTAATTAAGTTTTAAATTTGTAATGATTATTATAATTTAGCATGCCTTAAATATGTATAGGGTAATATTAGAAAGAAAAAGAAACGAATACATGAAAATTGACCAAAGAAGAGAAAAAAAACAATAATTCAATATTTCATATTCCTAAGTTGTAAAAAAGAAAAATAATTTTATTTCATGTTTCGAATTAGAGAGAAAAAGGTTGGTCAATTTATAATAATACCCTTGTTTTCTAAAAATTATTAGTTGTAATAACATAATTTGATTATGAATAAGAAAAAATGATCTATTTTCTTCCAAAACCAAAAAATGAAGTAAAATTTTTCAAATTTTTTTTGTTTACTCTTTAAGAAAACATAGAAAAACAAGTTATTTATTGACATCCTAATCCATTTTTATTCACCTCTACTCAAATAGTCCAATGGAATTCAGGATATATATTAAACAAAACAACTTTTAAGAACACCCAATTTGAATAGACACTCGTACTTTGTGTTACACACTGATTTTGAACTTATTTTCAAATAATTCCATAATACAAGTTTAAGTAATGTTTTTATTAATTACATGTCGAAGCGTAAAAAAATCACTATATGAACCTTGGGTCACAAACATATACAAAATAATTCACATGACCCAATAACAATCAAAAGAATTTGTTAGAATCAAGACGCTTACTAGTAGGTTAACAATAATTCCTTGTGTTCAAACCGTTACTTTTTTCTTAAAACTGGGAGAAAAATAATTTATTATGTTCAAATTCATGACTTTGCTCGGCCGATACCAATTGTTATGATCAAGGTGCTTACAGCTGGGAGAAAAAGAATTTATTATGTTCAAGAGGCTACCTCTTTCTTATATTGAGTAGCTTAGTTTGCCCATAAACCAATTATTTTGAAGATGTTATCCCGTACCAACATGTTATTAACAGTCTAACGAATTTATAACCCAAAACATCATCAACTTGGTGTTACATTTGTTTATGTCACGACCAGTATCATGAAAACAAAATAGTGAATTCTAAACCTTTCGAAAAACAGCTTGGGTTACTTATACAAACTAGTGAGTACACTAGATTTCCTATAATCAACACAATCCTAAAAAACAACCAATCAATGTCTGCATGATTATCAACGGTGAAACAATCTGTATATCAACATTTCAAAACATTTCAACAATATGGGTGAGTTTAGTACCAGAATCGGACAAATTGGTATCAAACTCGAAATTAAAAAAACCGAAAGTGTTGATTCCTTGGAAGTCAATATTGAATCAGAAACTTATAATAGTTCGGTAAATTCCAAGTCCGTATGATCACCCCTACAAGATCAGGACCGAACTTGAAAGTAACGAAACTGGAATTGTTGATTTCACTTAAGCGAATATCAAACTAAAAACTTATAACCGAGCCGGTTTAGTCCAAAAATTCGGTCAATATGCTCACTCATAGTCAACAATATCTAAGACCAGCCACCATAAGGACATCAACATTTGTGACATGAACAATAATCAACAAAGAGCGGAATGGAGAATGCACAAAGGTAACTAACTAGTGCACTATAGCTAATAGTGTTCAACAATTCACTAGTGGGTGGTCCACATCACCCGAATAAAGTAGGTGAGAATAAAGAGGTTCCCCATTTATCCCTTGTTTCGACTTTGCAACGTAAGCCTTGTCCAATAGACAAGATCATCTCTAACACAATATACGTATGTCCCCATGACACAGGTATTGATTACGCAATGTGAATCGACGTTAGGCTAAAAACAAGTCACAATCAACTAGCCGGGACCACAACATAGTGAACCAAAAACCGTGTTAATAAACAGCGTGTAGCATACTCCACAACTAGTGACCCACTTATTATCAAAAGCAACTTTAAGTGTATTAGAGTTTTAAAAATCTAACATACCAACTCTCTTATTGTCAATCACAACCCGACCACCAAATTACTCAACTGATGTGCAGGGGTCAAGAAGCACCTGCAACACATTTATAAAATATCTAGACAACTTTCCACAATCATACAAAGCTCAACATAAAAATTAAACTCCTTAAACATGGCCTACACGGCCATAATACGACCTCCTTATGACTATACCTGATGTGCAGAGGCTCGTCATAACACATTAATATAGGAATAAAGAAATTTCTAAATGAATCACACCAACGCGTCATGACGTTCCTCGACACAAGAGGGGACTTGTGCCGTGGTAAGTCACTTCACGACAACCATAGTTAACAATTGAAACAAGAAAATACGAAATCGTTGTTCCCACAACCAGGGACAAGTACACGGGACTACAAGCCCAAGATTTATAAATCCAAGTTCGTGATAGTATAATTAAATAAAGACTCCATAGTCAACGGCTCATGACACGCTAAGGCTATCTAGGGTCACCTAGGCTCCTTAGGCGTTGTTATTAGCATTACCTGAAAATGAACACTCGAAAATGTCAATATAAAATTGGTGAGCTCGTAGGTTTACAAGTAAAAGAAAGTTGTGCCATGTATGGTAAGTTGTATGACAATAAGCACGTAAAGGCATGGTATACAAATAGAAGCATAGTGATACCCAGATTCTAAGTTCACCATGCATGAGTCATTTGTTTTCTAACGATCACCTACCAACTAGAGCTACAAGTTGGCTATAGATAGTAATGCGGTAATCAGTAGTCTTAACCCGAACACGGGTTCAATAGGCAATCCCCAACACGGCACAATAGACATAACCCGAACACGGGTTCAATAAGTGCACACACATGCAACGTAATTGTTATAAAAAGATACAGTAAAGTAATATTGACATGGCAAAAAGAATTTCGAAAACATGATTTGAGTGTCATTTTCCTCGAGTAAAAAATATAAAAAGAGGCACGAGTACTCACCTTAGTTGTGGGTTGTCACTTGAATCTTAATGTGCTCGCAAATCTACAAACAATCGTATAATCTAAATTATATTCTATTCACGCCTAAAAGTCCTCTTTTGTACTAACCTTGAATCATTAAATGTAATTAGGTTTCGCGATTAATTTTTTCCTTAGCTTACATAAGTGCATCCATTCCTTGGGCTTAACCCCAATATATATATTTAAGGTTTCATACCTTGTTTATTTTCCTTTTTAAATGTGTAGGTTAAATTCTAAAATTTTGGGTATGCTTCATGTATTTTTAAAATAATTTAAACGTCCTAATTATTTTCCTAAATTTTTAGGGAAGAGACCTTAATGTCTCTATTATTTTATATAAATTTTTCTAGAGTTGAATAACATCTTTATTATTTTTAAGAAATACTTTAATTGGTGTTGGTCAGAAAATGCCTCCAGCTTGCGCGACACAAAGTTTTTATTTATTTAAAATACTAAACAACTTTAATAAAATCTAAATATTTTACAGTAAATTAAAAACACTTAAAAATTCACTCATACAAATGTTTGTCCACTAATTAGAATCTTTGAATGTTTTATAATATTTTAAACTCTGATTATAGAAATTCTCTAAACTTCCAGATTTGATAATCAAAAAGTTATTACCAAATTAAAATAGAAAATATATCCAATAAATTCTAATATTTTTACAGTGATTATAAACATCTAAATTTTATACGTATTCAGTTTTGGCCTCTAATTCGTAATCTTAGATAAGTTATGATATTTGAAACTCTGTTATCGAAAAACCCTTGGATTTCCAGATTCCACAACAAAAATGTTTTTGACTAATTAAAATAGAAAACCAATTTAATAAATTCTGAAATTTTTACAGGACTTTGAAAACTCATGGAACATGCCCCAAATTTATTAAAACTGTCAGAAATCACAGATTTGCGCACCTAAACGATTTTGATTATTTGAGCTACCAAATCAACTTAGTTTTATATGAAACCAGTTGTAGATGAAAGGAGACTCAAAGAACTTATTTTTAGTGTCAAGAATAGATTTTTTTCATCCTGTTTTGGCCGAGATATGGCCTCTTAAAATTAGTACATATTCTGCCTTGATTATAGGTTCTTGTTCTTTAAGTTTTAAATCAAATAGACCAATCCTTTAGGTTTGATATTCAACAAAACACATCAAAATCATAACTTTAGGTGTGATTAGGATGTGTTTAAAAAGGGATATGTATATACCAAAACTCCTCAAATGGAGATCAAGTGCCTTGATTTCTTGAAACCTTGAAGAACAATAATGGTGATAGTGTGGTAGGCCAAAAAAACGTGAGAGAGTGAGGAGAAAGCTGGAGAGGTCAATGGATTTGATTTGGGTGTTAGGAAGTTTGTTATAAATGTTTAGATGTGATTTAGATAGTTTGATTTGAATTCAAATTCAAGTTTTTGGGTGTCATCTCTTTTTTTAAAAAAAGACCCCTTGGCCGTAGATACACACACACACACACATATATATATATATATTCAATTGTATTATTTTCATTTTCATTATTATTATTATTATTAATCTCTTGCAAATTTTATTGGTGTTTTACTTATTGAGGTATTGGTGTAATTGTAACAACTTTTAAGCTTTTGTGTGTTTTAACATTTTTATTTAGTTACTAATAGTAATTATTACTATTGTGTATTTTATTTACATGTTTCATTCCTTTGTGGACTTAATTTATCCATACTTTGCATTGAAATCACTCGTTCGATATAATTGTGTACTAGGAATAGGTTAAATGTTCTACCGTGGTAAAGACGTAGGATTCTCTCATTTGCTAGCACTACTATATTACTTGAGGATTTAGACATATTTAACACCTAAATCTAGCATCTACTAGGTTTTAGGTATCACACAAACACATAAGTTTAAGTTTTATAATTGGCAATGGTGTACAAGTTAAACTCAACTAAGCTGTTTTAGGTGACGGATGTCACATTACCCATCCTTTGTAGTTTCCTAATGATAGTTCCTAGTCGTAAAGACAATTTTCTTTAGTTTGGGGTTTTTACGACCGTTTCAAACCCTTATACCGTCGTAATCTAATAACCTTTCACCTCAATCTCTCTCTAACTACAAAAGATATCAGGTCTTCTTTTCATTCATGAATATTGATACTCACTGACGACTTTAATCCTTCTCATTAATGTACATCGACTAACTTCAACACACTAATTTTAGGTCAAGGATGGATACGTTCAAGTCCATCCCAACCTGCGATAGCAAATCTAGGTAAGAATATGTTAGAACATAAAGTTTTGTCCATTTATACTTTAGTTAAGTTTTATATTGTTATTACATTAGTCATAGTACATGGTATGTTTAGTAAATACCTTATGGGTATATATACATGTCTACACCCTCTAATAAACTAAGCATTCTCAATTTCGTTTTTATCATATTGTTCTCCTCTCTCATGTTCATACATATCATAGAGAACTCATATCTTTGTGGTGTTTGATTCAATTACATTGATACTTGATACAATTAGGAATATACAATTGGTATCGGAGTATATAGTGGATCAAAGGTAAGTTTAATTGATTCAAACCTGTGTTTTTCTTATTCGACAAATATAGATGATTTCGTAATCATTCTTGAAGCTATTGGAAAACGGGAGATTTAACAACATTCAACTTGCTTTAGATTCTTTTTTTTGGGTTGTTGGTTCGAAATATATACTCCACAGGCTGAACTATTTTTGAAGCAATTGACCTTCGATTGTTATTAATCGAAATTGATTATTCGGGTTTGATTTTCTAGTGATTTTGAGAAAATTAGAAACAAAAATTGTAATTATTGGTGAAGGATTGATTGTTTTTGGTTTGAAATTTGGCTTGAATCGTGAAAGTTCATAACTGAGTCTGAATCATAAATTTGGATCGCAATCTTGGTTGATTCTCAACTTATGTTGATTGTGTCCCAATCGCAAAATCAGCTGAATCACAAATCAGTTGAATCACAATCCACTGAATTGTAAATTAGCTGAATAACAATCCACTAAATCGCAAACGAGTGGAATCACAATCCTCACAATCGCAATATTCCTAATCACAACTCTTGCTAATCATAAACCATTTAAATCGCAAACTCGTGGATTCACAATCCGAACCCTGCATCTGGGTGTTATATACTTGGCCTGACTTATTGTCTTTAAGCATTTTCCAATTGTAAATATCTTTGTTGAAGTCCTTACTAACCAAGTTTGAAAGCCTTAGTGTTCTCCTCAATCATAAACCTCACAGTCACAAACCTCAACCCTTTTACCCATCCACTCAAATATCCGTTATCAAGTATCAACCATGCCTAGTATCAAACAAGAATGAATTCATGAATTAAACAAGCAATTAATAGAAATTAGTAAAAGTCTCCAAATTCATGTACATATTGGACAATAAAAAAAGTGCAGCTGAATTAGAAAAAGAAAATTCCAAACTTGTCTTGAAACTTGCTAACTTGACTGAAAAATACAAGATAAAGAAGTATCATGATTTTGAGATCGAAGAAGGAGCCAAGATAAGAAATCTTGAGCAACAGTTGCTGGATATCCAAAGAAAGCAAAGTTCAAAAAGCAAGAATTTTGTGACTGAAAGGAATCAGATTGCGCTTAAAATTCAGAAATTGTAACAAGACTTGCAAAATTATATAAAAGAAAATGTCACAAATTCTTTTGATTATGAAAAAGTCCAAAAGTGTAAGTTTGTCAAAGGTAATGAAACCAAGATGATTTATGTAAAAGTTCATGTAGGTGAATCATCAAAGAGTATTGTGTATTTGAAAATCTCCAACTCTAAGGTTGATTCTACTATGCTTACATCTAGAGAGGGTGAAGCTTTGGAGAAAGCTTTGAAAAGAGAGTAAAGAAAATTGGTGCTAAGAGGATTGGTGCTCATAATTCCATGCTAAGAAGATTGGTGGTTCTCATAATTCCACGAATCACAATTCTTTTAATCCATGTGCGTGTGTTAGTCAAACAAAATCATCTTTGGAGGCTAAAACAATACATGTCTTCCAATTTTACTTTAATTGAAATATCTATTTGTGGTTCACTCTGTCAAACACCTCTTAAGATTTTTAAAAGAGAATTTACACAAAACCACATCACTTTTCACAATCAGTTTATCCCAAGAAGACATCTGTCCACAAGATTAAGGGTGAGCAAGGTATTGAAAAAGTTTCAAGTCAATGTTGAAGATCAAGAACTATATTTGAGGGGAGCATATATTTTGTTTGATGAAAAATAACAAGGATGTTAAAACTGAAGTTTCCTTCAAAAATCATTCTTTGTTAATGCTATAAATCCAATGCTCCATTAAAGAAAAGAATTCTTGTTTATTATGCTGGACACAAAGGGGAGAAACAAATAAAGCATATAAACAAACTAATCTATATTCTCTTCCTTTTCCTCCTTTTCTTGAGCTCTTTCTTCTCTTCAACAAAACACTTGAACACTCTTTTTCTAATGCTCAATATTTCTTCAAACTCTTTTACCTTTTCACGTAATAATTCAAGTCTTTCAGTTATCGCTCCGATGGCTTCTAAATTTAGGTAATTATCATCTGAGTCCATCTAATAATCGATTGACAATTGTCAATCCATAACATATAGTTGTGTCCATTTATATTTTAATTAAGTTTGATATTGTTATTAACATTAGTCATAGTACAGGGTTTGTTTAGTAAATACCCTATGAGTATATATACATGTCTCAAAACCCTAATAAACTAAGCACTCACAATTTCATTTTTATCATATTGTTCTGTTCTCTCACCTTAATACATATCATAGAGAACTTATATGTTTGTAGTGTTTGCTTCAGTTATATTGATACTTGATATAATTAGGAACATACAATTGGTATGAGAGCAGATAGTGAATCAAAGTGAGTTTAACTAATTGAAATATGTACTTTTTCTTGTTCGACATATACAGACGAGTTCATAATCATTTTTGAAGCACACAAACACTTGGTGGGGCTATCATGGTGCATAATGTATTAGTAAAACTCACCAAGTGTTTGTGTGTGCAAGGTGTATCTAAGTGGTTACACCATGGTGTTGCTAAGTTATTACCATATATATGTATGTACATATATAAATATATATGTGTGTCATTTAAAAACCTTTTTTTATTGCGAGTACCATTTGTAACCACTATTTATGCTCATTAATAGGGGTGTTTTAGTAATATATATTTTTCTAATCGTAAATTGCGTCAGAAGGGGTCATCATTAAAGAGTGAGACTTGATTTTTCCAAAATACCCCTCAGAAATAAGCCATTAATGACTCATTAATGGGCCGTCATTTTTATTGGCTATTGACTTATTATAATTAAGGGTGAGGATTGGTTCTCGCAGTATTCGCAATAAAAATGGTTCTTAAATAAACTCACTCTTATATATATATATATATATATATATGTGTGTGTGTATGTATGTCTGTGTGTGAGGAGAAGTTTATTTGAGCACCGTTCTTATTATAAGTACCGTGAGTACTATTTGTAATCACCGTTAGTGCTCATTAACGAAACATTAATAGAGGTATTTTGGTCATTTATATATTTACCCAACTATGAATTGCGTTTCGGTGGATGATTCATTATTAGATTGACTTAATTCCCTAAAATATCTCTCATTAACGAGCAATTGAGGGCTTTTTATCGAGGCATTGACATTATAGATATTATTCTAATTTAATCAAAGTGTCAAGATTGGTTCTCGCGGTACTCGTAATAAGACATGTTATTAAATAAACCATTTTTCTCTCTCTCTCTCTCTCTATATATATATATATATATATATATATATATAAAATATGGTTTAAATGACTATTTTTCGTACAAGAATTGTGAAAACCAATCTTAGTAATTGATCAAAAAGATGCAGGATCTAGATTATGGTTGTTAATGGACATCCTTAATTAAATTAAACTTAACCTATGTTTAAGGTAACTAATGAGGGGTAATTTGGACATTATGACAATTACCTCACTTTTTTTTAAACTAATACCTACCAAACACAAAGCTTTTAATATATGAAAATTATACAAAATAACGAGAAAATTACGCTATTTAATTTGAGATCGATCTTGATATATTTTTTCAAAGAAAAAAAACCTGTTTGCTTGTTTTTTTCTAGCACATCGTCACATATGTGCACATATGCATATTACTAAGGTTTTTTTCAACACAGGCACAACAGATGCACCTATGTATATACACATGTGCATTTATATGCAGATGTACAAATAGAATATGCACATGTGCACCTAGTTTTTTTAACATAGATTTAGATAGGTGCACATGTGCAACTTAGATTTGGTTAGATCAAACTTAGTGTCATATTAATAATAACTACAAGCTAAATAATTTTAGTGTATAAATTATTTAGATACTTTTACCAAATTTTAATAATCTTACTAACATATAGATTGAAATATTAGTATTTTTTGTACTCATTTGAAATAGAAATTGATTATAATAGCAACACTATAGTCTTTAAATTAAAAACACATTGAAAGAAATTCAAATGCAGACTAAATCGTTTAAGAAAATTTTTCAGCACTTTGAGTTAATGTTTTAAACCTCTAAAACAAATCAAACTAAAATAAACCCACTTTAAAAAAAATCAAACTTAAACTAAATCATATAATAAATTCAAACTAAATCAAATTGTATTTTACTTGCAAACATTTAGGCTATAACTTTGAATAGGGGTAGGATTTAAAGAGAGAAAGAGAACCGGATGAAAGAACGAAGGTCTGTGGCAGCGACGATGAAACAAATGGTCGATGGCAGTGGCGCTGATGCACATAGATGACGAGGAGGTGCTGATGGAGGTGGTTAACGACGGGGATAATGATGTAAACGAGTGGTCGTCGATCTATCTCCGCAAACCACTAATCCTTACTTTGCTAAACACTAGATTTGTTGTCGGTAGCCAAATCGTTGACGGCGACAACAATAATTGTCGCCAGTGATAATTACATTGGTTGTTTCACCACCATTTGACTAGATCCGGAGTATTACAATGAGAGGGATTGAGGTGGGTGGGTTGAAAGGGAGGAAACATGAAGGCACTTTGTCGCTGGCGAATTTCAAGTGTTAACAACTAGGGGTGATAGTGGTAAATGGTTTGAGAGGGGAAGAAATGGAGATGGCACTTTGTCGCCGGAGATAAAAGCAGATGACAAATGAAAGGGATAAATGCATGTGACGGTGGTAAGTGGTTTGAGAGGGAGGAAACGGAGATGACACAGTGACATCTTTTTGTACAGGTGAAATGAAAAAGGATCCACCTGAAAAATTGACATTTTTACTCTTTTTGATTAAAATTAAATAAGAATGACTAGAGTTTAATTGATTGGTCAATAATGGTTCTCATAGTTATCGTGCGAAAAACAGTTATCGTTTGAACTGTTATCTTTCTCTATGTGTGTACGTGTCTATATATACATATCTATATATCTATACATACTTTAACATGTAATAATTGTTACTGAAACATATATATATCGGCTGTTCTCAACAAAATCGTTAGTATATATATATGTGTAGCTAACATGTATTTTATGTATTTAAAATATATTTAAGTATAATAATACAACTGTTAGGAGAAAAAGGTAGTTGCATTATCTTATCTAAATCTACTCTATTATTTGTTGATTCTTTCGGTATAAACCAATGGGAGTTAAGATAAACACAATCTCTTTCTATATATTTATAGAGAGAGAGATAGAGAGAGAGACCATGCTCAGTACAGCACAATCAGCAAAGCTTTGGGGGGATGCACTTAAAACTAGGTCCCCTCTCATGTGAATTCGCTCATCCACTTGCTCGCCTCGTTCGTCTCTCACTACACACTAGCTATAGAAATACATACATACATATAATATATTTTTATTTATATATGCATGTATGCACATACATGTTGTGTTATCCATCAATAATTATAATGCAACTTGTTTACAACAAGTCGCCATGAATCTTCCTGGTTCCTCACCATCTATCTCTGAGTTGACCCACCATACCTACATCTCTTCCGTATATTTTACGTATATCAACAAGCACGCACACACATCACCACCGTAACTTCAAACAAACAAGATCTTATATAATTATTATTATTTGATAACTTTTATATAAATATCATTTATGCACCATACACAATAACCCTTGCAAATGTTCCTATATATACACAAACTTTCTCCTTCACCCACTTCATATACATCATATCATATTTCATTATTTCCTCTCTCTCTCTCTCTCTTCAAACATAACACCTCTTGTTTTGTTTCTCTCTCTAAGCAATTAGTTATAATGGATGGGAGTTGTACAGATGATCAAAGCACAACAACTGAAACGACTTCAACTGTTGCTGCTCCGGCAACTACGCCGCCGCCGATCGGAAGTGGCGGCAGCGTTGTCGTTGACCTTGAAGTTGGTTTAGAAGCCGAGTCCAGGAATAATAATAAGCTGCCGTCATCACGGTTCAAAGGCGTAGTCCCACAGCCTAACGGCCGTTGGGGTGCTCAGATTTACGAAAAACACCAGCGCGTGTGGCTTGGAACATTTAACGAAGAACACGAAGCCGCCAAAGCGTACGATACCGCCGTTCAACGCTTCCGTGGCCGTGACGCCGTCACCAACTTCAAACCGCTTCCCGCCGACACCGAAGCCGCCACTTTAGAAGCAACTTTCTTAAACTCTCATTCTAAATCCGAGATTGTTGATATGTTGAGAAAACACACATACAATGACGAGCTGGAACAAAGTAAGAAAAGTAGCAATTTGCACAAAAACCCCTTCACCGACAGTTTCGGGTTGGGTCATCACGAGTCAATCAACGCGCGTGAACAACTCTTTGAGAAAACAGTCACGCCAAGTGACGTCGGGAAACTGAACCGGCTCGTGATACCAAAGCAGCACGCTGAGAAGCACTTCCCGTTGCAAATCGGGAGCACTTCGAAAGGAGTTCTTTTGCATTTCGAAGATATCGGGATGAAAGTATGGAGATTTCGATACTCATACTGGAATAGTAGTCAAAGCTATGTGTTGACCAAAGGTTGGAGCCGGTTCGTGAAGGAAAAGAATTTAACAGCCGGTGACATTGTGAGTTTTCAAAGATCAACCGGTCCAGACAAGCAGCTTTATATCGACTGGAAGACGAAAACCGGGTCAGGTAACCCAAATTCAAAACCGCCGGTCCAACCGGTCCTGATGTTTAGGCTGTTTGGAGTGAATATAGTGAGTAGTGGTAATACTACTCATGGGCAAGTTGATAATGGAAAGAGAAGTAACATAGAAATGGATTTGTTGAATATAGACAAGTGTAAGAAACAAAGAATTATCGACCCTTTGTGACAATCTGTTAATCTTTGAGGGTTGGGTTGATAATATATGGACTACTTTTTTAAAATTTCTTCTAGAGATGATGATGGTGATGATCGATGATGATGGGGAATGAAGCTGGAAAGTGGTGGGAATGGAATAGACGAGGTTGCAAGTTGCAAAAGTTTGTATATTTATTTTTAGAAATTAATTTAAAGATAATTGAGCTAAAGAAAAGCTCAATGTAGGGATCAAGTTGAACAGTTGTAGAAAAGAAAAAAAATATATATTAGAAACTCTTTGTTTTCCTAAATTCATCATCTCAAAGAGGTCTTTGATTAATCTTTGGTTCATGCATTCATCATTATATATATATGTGTGTGTGTTTTATTACTCTAGCTAAATTAATTAGTATTCATTAATTTGTCGATGGGTTAAATTACAGTTAGTTGCTCAAATTGAGTCAAGAAATTCGTTCAAATATATCATTTTTTGTTCTTCGACTTAATTAATCTGATTTCCATTCTCTTATTAATATTAATATATTGTACGTGGAAAATATTTGTTGAAGAAGCTTTCTAGTTTTAGTTGAAAATGTTTTTTTGTAGTACTTTCTTGTTTTAGCATATAATATAACCACTGTTTAAATATCTGCTTATGTTTCTATATAAGTCCCACACACACACACAGTGGGTTGTACAACACAGTACAAGTATTCGTATGCTGTGGCATCATTGAAACAAAACAGATGGAGCAAAATTTTCACCTTTCCCGCTAAGATACTATAGCTTTACCACATTAGGAATAAAGATTTGTGTGGTGGTACTACTCCCATTTGCATCATTACTTTTTTTCTTTTCAAACATATATATAGTTCAAAAAATCTATATCCTAACTTTTATGCTTAGTTAAAAAAGTTCAATATATACTGCAAAACTAAAATAGTACCTTCTTAAGTCTTAAATCTGACTCTCTCATTGTTTTATAAAATGAAAATATCCTGAGGTGTATGCATGATATATCTAGTTATATATAATATCAACAGGCTAGATGGAAAAAAAAACTCCCCTTTTCAATATTGTTTTCCAAGTTTGTTTGTCTTCCTTGTTAGATATTTTAACTAATCTGAAGATCTGTTATATATTCCTCCCCTGCAGGGCTCAATCTTATCTTGGAATTTAATTTCAGCATGAAATATATATTGAAAATATCTTTTTTAGCTAGTTTCTAGAAAATGTTAATAGATTATATAATTGGGGAAAGATGATGGAATAGAGACCATTGAGAAAGGATATTTTTCCAGATGAAGAAAAATAAAGGACACGCACACACAAGCAGATCAGATATGATATGATGCTCTAAATCTAGGGTACATGTGATATTTGAATAGTTCTTATTGGTCTTTAAATTAAACCCTAAAATCTTATTATATACTAAATCCAGAAAGATATTAGAGAAGATACTATCCTATTAATTAAGTTGGACAATCTCTCTTCCATACAATGAATCTGCCCATACAAATTCTCTTGGAAGATTCAGGAAATCACACTCTATCGATATATATACTTATTGCCCGTCTAATCCGTTGACGACTGATCCCAAATATATACTTCAATTCTTCATACAACACGCAATTAATTAACTTATTACTTACAGGTTGTAAGTTATTTCTTTGATTCCAAGTTAGATCTTATACACTAGAACAAATATATTCTTTCTACTATCTATTTTTTTAGGTATTTTTGAAAAGTATGTACAAATTTCATCAGTTTATTCGCATTTACAATGTATACAAAACAATCACATCTAGCTGTATTAATTGCAGAAACTACTCGCGATTATAAGCGTTTTCACTTTATCTAAACTTAACAGCATGGGGACAAATTTTTCGCAATCAATTTCTTCGCAGTTCCCATATGGGGAGAAATAAGGTACAACAAAATTTTCAAAATACATTTCGCAATCTATACATTTGTAATTGCAGACAAACTTTACCTACACAAAATTTTTTTAAACCAAATCTGTTAGTATGGGAAAGCATCCCCGAAATAATTTGATTTATAGGTGAGCTAAGCTACTCAATATATAAAAAAGAGGTCATGTCTGAACCACAAGAAATCCCTTTTGGCTTAATGGTAACAAAATCTGTTGGTATTGGACAGCATTTCCAAAATAATTCGATTTATAGGCGAGCTAAGCTACTCAATATATAAAAAAGAGGTCGTGTCTAAACCACAAGAAATCCCTTTTGGCCTAGTGGTAAGCACTTTAAACCTAACAATTAATATTAGAGCGAGGTCATGAGTTCGAATTCCACATTTGTCAAAAAAAATTGTTGGAGGGAAGTTGGATGGGTCATTGACAGCCATCTTGCTAAATTTTGCTCATAGGTTGTGACGAAATAAAATCTCATGAGTTTAAGGCATTTGCAACAGATGCTAGGAAAGAATGTTGGTATGTGACAGCATCTCCGAAATAATTCAACCCATAAATGAGCTAATTAAGGTACACAATATATAAGAACAAGGTAACGCCTTGACCGCAAGAAATTGATTTTGACCTAGTAATAAGTAACTTGATCCAAATAAAATCCATACAAACTCAAGGTGCTAATTATTTTAGTATAATTATAAATACGAGTTTTATGTATATCGATCTTTTACTTAAAATATACTCGTTTTGTAATTTAAAATTATAAATAATTGATAAAAACTTAACACACATTTCACAATTATGTAGAAATAAGAAATATATTGTATTTATCATGTAGAAATAACATATATGTTGTACTCTAAAATTAATACACATTTCATTGTATCGTAACTCTTCATAACAGAAAATACAACAATAGAATAAATTCTCTCTCTACTCTCTTTCTCTTTCTACTTTTTCATGGTATCACAGCACCTATGATTCATGGTACCTCATTAACGTCTATGATTCCAGAAACAGATCAAGTTAAAGAAAATGTAGCTTCTGATTCGTGTTTAAAAATGATCTGAATTGAACATGGTTGTTCGTCTTCTTCAGTTTAGGGCTTCATTTTGTGTTATTCAGTTTAGGGCATTGTTCTTCATTCTCTGTAATTTGGTTGATGACTATTCTTCAATCGATGATCTTCGATGATTGTAATTCGGTGATTGTTTTGCCTTCAGTTCAACTGATAATTATTCTTCGTTGATTTGGGATGAGAATCAAAATCAGAGGCTTAGAATCAATTTATTGATTGAATCATTTTTATAGAATTAAAGGATTAGAATTGATCAATCTATGATAAAATGAAGTTTGTGATCATATCGGTTATTCATCGTTTGCGAAGTATCGGGTCTCACTAAGTTCATTGGGCCTTATCATAACCTACTCGCCAAGTTAACTAGGCCTCGCCATGTTTCTTGTTACAAGTAAGTTGAAAAAATGTCTCAATTTATAAATCAAGCTTCACCATCAATTGAAATGACATTGCCAAATATATCAAGTTCTATTTCATTGGAACTCCAAAGTGGCATTTATTTCAGTTGGAAGCACCAAAATTTTGCAATTCTTAAACCAATTTTGTCTGTTGAGTCATCCAACCGAACTTTATCTGCACCCGTTGTTCGTTCTACGAAATTTGAGCAATGGCCTCATATGGATAGTTATGTATGTGCATGTATTAATGCACATTGCATGTATGTGTGTGTACTTTAACATTAGAGAATTATTGAATAAAAAAATCTACCAAAGGGTCTTTAACCTAGCGGTATCAATGTGTGATAAAAGTATTCTTTCCTCTATGAGGTTAAATGTTCAAGTCTCATCGTGAATATAGATATAGATTAGATTATTGTGTTTGGTTTTCTCTAAAAAACGAATACAAATCTAGCAGGAATTAATTAAGGTAGAGAGGGAGTAATTGCAAAGAGACTAATAAAGCAATCATTTCTAGTGATGACAATGATTTATGGAACTTGAATAATGAAGAATTTTATGAAATGTGACAGATAGATTAATAGGGGTAATAATTTGTATTTTCTTTGAATATAACGACTTAAAGTTCAAAAATCTTTATGACTAAGAGTTTTAAAAGATTAGAGGTGTTTATAAAACTAAAGGGGCTAGTATTGCCAAAACGAAAGTGAAAGAAGTCCAGGGGCTGTTTTGTTATTTGTTGATACTTATAGATATATATATTTGACTTTTCTAGTCAAATATGAGCATAAACATGTTTACACTTCAAGAGAAAAGAGCTGGGATTTTTGGGAAGCTTAGAGCAAGGTTTTACAGCAGAAATTAGTGTCTTTAATTTTATCAACACATTAATCCATAGTAGCTCAAGGTAAGATTGGTTTGTAGCTTTTGAATTTCTAATAGGTCAAATGAATGATTCAAGGATCAAAATATGTTAAATAGGTTCCTTGTTGTTATTTTGATGTTAGTAGCTGTTAGGGGTCTAGGAAATCACCCATATGATGTTAAAAATCGGTTAGAAATGTGTTTGGTTGAGTTTTGTTCGGAAAAACAGTGTTCTGGCCGACTTACTGGTTTAGACCAGCGGAGACACGAGCATGCCCAAGGAGGGTACGGGCGTGCCTATAGCCCTGTGGCAAAACCATGTTCTTGAGGTACCCGCGTGCTCTAGGGTTGAGACATGGGCGTGCCTTAAGGATATCGTACGCCCATCTCTGAGTTAAGCACAACTATACCTAGTAAGACACGGGCGTGCCCTTGCACTGTCAAGTTTTCATATCAGTTATCAGAACAACTTCCAGAACAGTTTTCATATCAGATTGAATAGTTTATAATGCCTAGTTAAATTCACTGATGTAGGAAGGTGCCTACATACTTGACAACACACATTAATTGTTTAGCATATTACTCAGTTACCAAGTAAGTATACTCTTCTTTTAGTATGATTATCATATGAGTATGCACAAAATGAACAATATGATATTTGTGTTAAGTGATATATTTGTTATATATATTCATTGTGTAGCAGAGGTGTATAGTTATGCCGAGATATGGCTATGCACAAGAAAAGCAGTAGGGTACAGAGTTACGCGTGAGGTGTAACTTTGTACCAAGAACAACGGGTACATAGCTACGCAAGAGGTGTGGCCTTGTACTAAGACTGATAAGGTATACAGCGAGCTGTATACCAAGAACAGTGTGAGGGGGCCAGGCTACACGAGAAGTGTAGATATGCCCCAAAACAGTAACGGTTTATGCAGGTTTACAAGTGTTACAGTTTGGATGCGAGATATCCTAGGGAGACTTTACTCCTATTATATGTATACTTATATTCAGCTAGTATGCTCATTAATTAAGCGTTAGCTTATATTTCAGTGTTATATGTTGCAGGTGGCACAAGTTCCAGCAAAGATAAGACCCCAACACAGTGATCAGCCGGATAACTCCTGGCTTTTAAGAAGAAGACTTTTGACACTAATTTTGTAAATGTTAGCACGTGTGTAGTTTATAACCGTATTTTGTAAAACTCTAATATCTTTTGGATGTTAACTTATAAGATAATGCTTTTGAGTTAAAACTTGAAAAGTGGTATTACATTAAAGCGATTTTGACTATTTGATTTTACTATTAGTGTAGCAATCTACCAGCAACTTAGTTTCTTTAAATATATATTGAAGTAGATTATTCCAAAGCCAGCGACCAAGAATTACAGTTCCATTCATTTTAGTTATGTGACCTGCTTGAATATAACAACTATATGATTCAGGTGGTGTTCACTGTTAATTAACATCCTTAATTTTCTAGTACTAGCGAGTAATTAATTAATGTGAGCCTGATTAAGCAATTAATCATATATGAAAAAACGTACACATGTTTATGCGGGAAACAATATATATCACTACAAGGAAACAGGGCATTAGGGGCGACATTTGTCGCGCCTAATACCCCACAAAGTCGCCCCTATTGGTATTAGGGGAGACATGTCGCCCCTATTGAGTCGCCCCTAATGCCTCGCCGCTGTTGCCCAATTTGTCGCGCTTATTAGTGTCGCCACTATTGCCTGAAGTCGCCCCTAATACCGTCGCCCCTATTGGTCTTTCAACACAGCTCAATATATACACTAAAATACCGATATTTCCTTTATATATACAATCCATAATTCCAGAAATATATAATAAATCACGCATATGTTATAAACTAAGCCACATTCTTCATATAAATCAAAATTCGTGTACGGTTTACACTAAACAAAGTCAAGTTTAATTGTCTAACATACTTATATATACATATATATATATGTATATATATAACTAAGCTACACTTCATCGTCGGTCCCCGCAGTCTCGTTTCCCGCATTGTCGTTCCCCGCATTGTCAGTTCCAACATTATCCGACCCATTATCACTACGAGGTGTCAACGATCGGAAGATCTCTACAATTCTTGCGGTAAATACCGGATTACTAAGAATTGATTCAATATTCTCCGGCTACAAAATAAATATAATTCATTGATTATATATTAAACAAAGTACAATTTATCATACACGGCAATTATGACCCATTAGAACGGAATATAACTTATTTATACCAATTATGACCTATTAGAAGTCAATATAACTCATTTATACCAATTATGACCCGTTAAAAGTCAATATAATCCACAAATAGCAATTATGACCCGTTAGAAGTGATTATAACCCATAAATAGCAATTATAACCCGTTAGAAGTGAATATAACTCATTTATACCAATTATGACCCGCTAGAAGCGAATATAACTCATACATGTCAATTATGACCCGTTCCAAGTGAATAAAACCCGTAAATAGCAATTATAACCCGTTAGAAGTGAATATAACTCATTTATACCAATTATGACCCGCTAGAAGCGAATATAACTCATACATGTCAATTATGACCCGCTAGAAGCGAATATAACTCAAACATGTCAATTATGACCCGTTAGAAGCGAATATAACTCATAATTGCTATTTATGGGTTATATTGACTTATAACGGGTCATAATTGTTATCTATGGGTTATATTGACTTCTAACGGGTCATAATTGCTATTTATGAGTTGTGTTGACTTCTAAAGGGTCAAAATTGCTATCTATGGGTTATATTGATTTCTAACGGGTTAAAATTGCTATCTATGGGTTATATTGACTTCTAACGGGTCATAATTGCTATTTATGAGTTGTGTTGACTTCTAACGGGTCATAATTGCTATCTATGGGTTATATTGACTTATAACGGGCCATAATTGGTATAAATGAGTTATATAACTCATACATGTCAATTATGACCCGTTAGAAGTGAATATAACTTATAAATAGCAATTATAACCTGCTAGAAGCGAATATAACTCATACATGTCAATTATGACCAGTTAGAAGTGAATATAACTCATAAACAGCAATTATGATCCGTTAGAAGTGAATATAGCTCATACATTTCAATTATGACCCGTTAGAAGCGAATATAGCTCATACATGTCAATAATGACCCCTTGGAAGCGAATATAACTCATACATGTCAATTATGACCCGTTAGAAGTGAATATAACTCATAAACAGCAATTATGACCCGTTAGAAGTGAATATAGCTCATACATGTCAATTATGACCCGTTTGAAGCGAATATAGCTCATACATGTCAATAATGACCCGTTAGAAGCGAATATAGCTCATACATGTCAATAATGACCCGTTAGAAGCGAATATAACTCATACATGTCAATTATGACCCGTTAGAAGTGAATATAACTCATAAACAGCAATTATGACTTCTAACGGGTCAAAATTGCTATCTATGGGTTATATTGACTTCTAACGGGTCAAAATTGCTATCTATGGGTTATATTGACTTCTAACGGGTCATAATTGTTATTTATGAGTTGTGTTGACTTCTAACGGGTCATAATTACTATCTATGGGTTATATTGACTTATAACGGGTCATAATTGGTATAAATGAGTTATATAACTCATACATGTCAATTATGACCCGTTAGAAGGGAATATAACTCATAAATAGCAATTATAACCCGCTAGAAGCGAATATAACTCATACATGTCAATTATGACCCGTTAGAAGTGAATATAACTCATAAACAACAATTATGACCCGTTAGAAGTGAATATAGCTCATACATGTCAATTATGACCCGTTAGAAGCGAATATAGCTCATACATGTCAATAATGACCCCTTAGAAGCGAATATAACTCATACATGTCAATTATGACCCGTTAGAAGTGAATATAACTCATAAACAGCAATTATGACTTCTAACGGGTCATAATTGCTATTTGTGGGTTATATTAACTTCTAACGGGTCAAAATTGCTATTTATGTGTTATATTGACTTCTAACAGGTCAACAACGCTACCCTCCATATCTGAGTCTTCATCATCGTGGTTGGTATCGTTTGCCCTCAACTCTCCCATAATGTCGTCGATAACACCAGCCATCTCAGTTCTTGGAGCTACATCATCTAGAACCAGAGGCGTTCTACTTTCACCGTGATAGACCCATGTAATATAACGTCGAGAGAAACCGAATCTTTGTATATGAGCTTTCATTAACGAAATTTTTATAAAGATGTTGTTTACACATTTTCGACATGGGCATCTAATTAAACCTCTACTGTCAACGTGTGCTTCGGATCTCATGACAAAAGACTCAAGTCCTTCACAGAACTCAGAAGAGTTACGATTTTCAATAGTAGTCCAGGTTTTATCAATAGGCATGGTGAAACTGAAACATTAATTAAGGTTTAGTGTTTACTTTACGAGAAATAAAAGGACAACTGATAGAGTATTCACAAGGGTTGGCTTCTAAACCCACTTTTTGAATACCTTACCTCTTATGTGAATGTATATTACACGATTGGTTGTTTAAGAAAAATCCAACAGCATTTCCCCTTAGCCCCCAAGTATATATATATATATATATAAATACATACCCGAGAGGCAAAGAAGAAATGGCAACCGAATCTTTCTTAAACAAACAATGATGTAATACGCATTCACATCCTAAAAGAGATAAAGTATTCAAAAAGCAGTCCCAAAACGGGGACATCCCGAAACTAATTTCTAAATTAATTTCGGGCGGGTATTCTAAGTTCATGATTTAAATAAATATATAAACGCGTTGATATATAAATATACAACTATATATATATATATATATATATATATACACACACACACATTTATATACGCAGGCCATACGCGTTAATTTATATATATATTTAAACCAACGCGTTTAGTGAGTGTATATATATATATTTAATAGAATGTGTTTGAGTGTGTGCGCGTGTCTCTACACATTTAAATGTAATTATTAAAAATATATATGTTTGATGTATTACCAACATCAACACAACATAACAACTAAATTCATCAACACAACAACATAATCAAGAATCAAATTAACTACTACTTTGATTTTTATAAACAACATAACAACTAAATTCATCAAAAATTAAATTAACAACAACTTTGATTTTTTAAACATCATAACAACTAAATTCAAACCCACTATTGACCACACTAATTTAATCCATTCCTACAAGCAATTATATCCTCAATAACCAACTAAGGCCCACAAAAGTCTTTCACATTCAATCTTTGGCTTCAATTGTACCCTCAAAAATTGTTATCTAAATTGATTTTATGATTACACATCTTAACTAACTATAAACAACTTAATTAGCAAAATCATAACCGTGATGATTTTACATATTTCTAATGCTCCATTCATCAAGTTAATTAGGCATCAAGTATCATGTTCACATAACAATTGGTTATATATAAACAAGGTTGTTAAATATCATTTAAGTAATCTAACTAATACAGTTAACTAAAGAAATAATCACAATTCACACACACCCCAAAACACACACACTAGAACACGCACACACCAAAACACACACTTGAAAACATACACTGTAACACACAGACACACTCAAACACACACACACACAAACTCAAACACAGAAACACACACACACACACACACTCAAACACACACACACACACACACACTCTCGAACACAGAAACACACACACACATACACACACTCAAACACACACACACACACACACTCAAACACAGAAAAACACACACTCAAACACACACACACACTCGAACACAGAAAAACACACACATTAATTTAGAGTTTAAACTTGGCAAATGTACATACTGGAGTGGAGAAATTAGCGGGATAAGGGCGTCGGGGGGGCTGCGGCAGCCAGAGTGGTGTCCGGCAAGGGCGAGGCGAGGCGACGGCGACCGGAGTGGAGGCGCGCGGCGGAGCTAGTGGCGGAGCAGAGGTAAAATCGATCGGAGGTATATATATCTTGAAGATAGCGTAAAAGTGAATTTGGGGTCAAACGGCAGGGTTTTAACCCTGAAGCAATAGGCGCGACGGGAAGCAATAGGGGCGACCACGAAAAAAAGGGGGGGAATTTTACCGGGTTTTTTTTACTGGCATTAGGCGCGACAATACAGGGTGTCCCCCTAAAGCTGTCGCCCCTATTGCCTGGATTTCTTGTAGTGTATTAGGTATATTATTAAGACGAGGGATCTTGTGAGAACACATTTTAAGTAGAAAACGGTGAGAACACTTGTAATTCAATCATTTAATTAGAAAAATTAGGGCTATAAACTCAACATACCTTAATTAAACCAAATAATTAAAATTTAACATACCTTAATTAAACTAAGTTTAATATCAGTCATTAAATAAAGATTATTTAAGAATTAAAAATTATTCTTCAAGTTCTTATCTCAAAAGATATTCTCATTTAATCGTACCTCACATTATTAATAACCAACTATAGCTAGCCTTATTATTTTAGGAATCTTGATGTTCCTACGTGACTTGTTCCTGGCAAACAGAATACTGCTGGCTGCTGCGAATAATATATTAATAATACATATGATATTAAGAATAATAATATTTAACTTTATTAACTAGTTATAATAAAAAATAGAATGCATTGTTTTTTAAAGTAAGTTTTGATTAATATTGGAAATGAAATCAAGAAAGATATATATGGCCATTTGTGCACATGGAAAATCTAATGATCATGGGTTCATACATACATGGAATTGGATGCTCATGACAGATACATGTACTGATGATGGCTTTCAACAGGGATAAATGGAAAGAACATAGAGAATCTCCCACCAGTTCCAGGCAACTAAAAAAACAAACACGTGATCATTACTTTACCTTTTATTTTAATTAATTAATTAATTAATTAATTACATATTTTTTTGAAAGTGAAATTTTATTTCTAAAACAAAGACCGAGACTAGCAAGGAGCTAGCTAGCTATATCAAACACAAATTAAGAATTACAAGCAAACCTAATTGAGCCAAATTAACATTCTAATCTAAAGGGAAAGCTTTTAATCTACAATTAACGAAAAAGTGATTGTTTGATAATAATAAATAATTAAATAATGTTAAATAATTTAAAGACTTTAAATGAAATTGCTTCTAAATATGATACACACCTAGATAAGTTTTGAATTAACAAACTAAATTATTAAAAATTACCATTTTAACTTTTATAATAATTTATTACATACTAAGTATTGTGTAATAAAACCACTTGTAGCTTGTAAAAAAACCGTATTATAGGTTAAAAGAAGTCAGGTTTTAATAGATTCAAAAAGTGTTTTAAGGTGAAATATTGATTCAATAGTATGTTTCTTTCGCATAGTCTTTGTTCGTATGCAATGAACAATTCACCCCTTAATGCATAGTGAATCTATTACGCTGTAATCAATTAACACCTAAATATATATCCTGACCGAAGGAATATACTATTGTAATAACAACAATTACATATATTTAACAATTCATTACAAGCAATAATCAAGTAGTCATCTTGAAAAGGGTTTTACACTCTACAATAAATATGTAAAGTTTTTGCGCATTAGGCATCACTTGGGCGGCAGGAGTTAACTCGATCATGGTGAGGCAAGCCTCACATAAGGCTTGAACCCCTCTTTGCGACGTGAGTGGCATGCTGTATCAAAGGGAAAGCCAACGTGAGAGAACTCATGGTGAGGCAAGCGTATATATGCCATTTTGTTTTGTTTTTTGGGTTGTTATGGAGTTAAGTCCAATAGAACGAGTGTGTGATAGTCGGTTTGATAGGGGTAAGAATGTGACACTGAGTGATTGTTATGAGTGGGTGATACAATACCACCCCTCTTATATATGTAATATGTATATTTGTTGTACTTATAATTAAGTATATATCTAAAATTCTTTATAAGAAAACTCCAAACTTAAAAGTGTATGGAGATAATGAAAATGATCATGCTTAGATTAACGTAGGTAAGAAATAACAGTGTAGGGATTAAATTAAGATCTTTGAAAGTTTATAAGAGCAAAGAGCGGAAACCATTAAATAACAACATAAATTAGGGATTGTAATTCTTGACACGACACGAACCGGATATGAAAATAAATGAGTTTGGGTTGACACGTATAATAAATTAATCGTTTTTTAGTTGACCCGTGTAACGCAAATAATTGCGTCAAGTTAGGAGTATACATAAATTTCACGGGTAGGCATGCGAACCCTTTTAATATATATGATATTTGTTACCGCGTTGCACAATTGTAACCCTCTTAATTCTTTCCCTCTTTGTTTTAGATCTCAATGTTGTAAGTGGGACAGTGGGTGTGCTTGTGTGTTCTTTGTTTATTATCCACATTTGGAAATCGATTCCAGATTCTAGATTTGAATATGACGTACTCTTGGTGTTCTTAATTGATTTGTAACATTAATATTAATTCGATTCCGGCCAGATTCCAATTCTTGTTCGAACTTAATTAATAATTTTTTTCTTCTTATGATGATGATAGGAGAAGCATATAGCTAACAAAGTAGGTGAAAACTAAAACAACTTCGAGTTCATTTCTCGTGATTCATGAATAATAAACATGTTACAAGTTTCAAAAAATGTTGGAAATGGTAATTAGTATTAGTAATAACGTATGCAAAATTTTCATTACATGTTCAACTTCAGTTATATATGGGTTGATTTATATTTAAAAGTGTATCCACAAGGTTTTTAAGGATGCGACACTAATTCTGTAACCGACATTGCACCCTTTTTTAGTATTATAAAAAGTTTCTTGAAGAAGTTAAGGTGCACTAGTCACCTATTTATCAAAAAAAAAAAAAAAGAAGCAAAAGATCATCCCTACTATTATGTAAATATTTCATATTTCCTTAGTTACGATTTGAAAAAAAAAAAGAAGAAGAAAGAATCAACAGAAAAAGAAGTCTTGATTCGAATATTAACAGACAAACAATCAAGATCGACCAGCAGGTAGGTCGTGTGTCACATAAATTTATGTTAACCTGCATAACTTGAAACTAACACATTGATAATTAAATATTAGTGCAGTAATTAAGAAATTAACTTGGGTACAACTTTCTGGTTCAATTGGATATATATATATATATAGGGGAAGGTTCATTTGAGAACCGTTTTTATTGCGAGAACCGCGAGAACCAATCTTAGCCGTTCATTTTGGATAATGGAATTCATGGATGAAGAGCGTGAGGGAATTGAGTGTGGCAGAGTGCATGTAAGGAATTCATGGGTGGACAATCCAATTGAAGGAGGGGGAATTGGACGGCTAGGATTGGTTCTCGCAATAAAAACGGTTCTTAAATTAACTTTTCAATATATATACCCTATATATATATATATATATATATATATATATATATATATATATATATATATATCCAAATTAAAACCCATCTACGGTATTGTATTAATTACCAGTCGAGATCTAATACCATATATATTCTCTCCTTCCCGTGTGCTACGAACTACGTACCATATATATATATATATATACATCTTCCTATATATATAATATAGGTATTAGGTCTACACAAAATTTATACTTTGCTACCTGTTTTTCAGAGTTATGTACACTTTGCCCCCTCACCTGGCGGATGAACACAACTTGTTGTAATTTATTAAGAAACCCTAGTGGGCAAAAAACAATTCATTAATACTATAAATAGAAAGGACCACACCACCAAGGGGGGTCACTCATGAACGGGCCACTGTTAATATTCAGATTTGATTATTTAAATATTATTAAGTTAATTACACGCGCTTAATTAATGAAGAAAATAATATCTGATTCGTTTAAATGATCACGACTTCTTCAAATCAATATTAAATATTCTAGATTTAAATCTTAATTACCTTCGTACGTATAACTAGAAATATATGCATGCATATATCACAAGTCTTTCTAGAAACAATTGATCAAATAAAAAATACATATATGTAATGTAATTAATTAACCAATGGTATGATTTAATTAATCCCTCATCAGAAGCCAGATGATAAGTTTGACTTTTCGAATATAAAAGGTCAAGGTGTTTAGCTAATGTCGACAAAATTACAGTCAAATTTGGACTATTCAACTTATTTTTCACAGTATTTTCTTCCTAAATTCCAAAAAAGCTGGCAATTTGCCAACTTTCCTTATTTTTTTTCTTTATTTTTTTTGCTTTAAGTAGCACGTTTAAGGTGTACGACTTTGGACCACAGAATAAATTTAAATTAAGATTAGGCTACGCGCGTAATTACTGGTGTCAATTAACAAATACAACTATACCGGGTAGTTGATACTCACTTCAAGCCTATCTTATCTGTCACTATAACAAAGGACTGATTTAATGGAAAAAAGTTTCACCAACACCTTATGAATTTAAATATACCCTACTTTGATCCTTCCAATTACAAAAATTACCGCAACTTCCCTTAATTTGGCTAGCAACCATGTAAACAGAATTGAAAAGGCCAAATTTATTGTTTCCTTGAAGTCTTAGTTATATATCATAATTGTAGATGTAAAGTCATTAATTAGACCGACACATGCCACACATCCTGCAGGTTGATGGCTGGTCTATCGTTCCAAGGAACATCCCCACCTCCCGGTTAACCTTCAGGTAAGTGTACTCTCCAGTTTACCCAACCCGATTCTTTTCTATATACTCTTTCTTTCTCTCTCATCTCTCTTTTTTTATATTCAATTAAACAAATTGGGAAAGGTTGTAAAGGGTTGATAATGAGGTTATAGGGTTGCATAAATTAAGGTTGAAGGAAAGAATATTGATGTGACGTTTATGTGACAAAGATGAGAATGTTAAGAAGGGTGATTGTTGATAGCCTTAGAGAGCATATGTACACCATTAAGTCCATAGAAAATATGTAACAATTTGATGAGTTATTGAAACATAAGTTAATATGTATGATATAATATGAAACAAGATTGTAAAAATGGTGGTAATTAAAAACATCTACATGTTCTAAAAAAATAATAATGATAGTGAATATTCACTACATAACAGATATGATAATTTCTGACACTATAATATGTCGGAAGGTCGTCAAAAGGGGGTGTTCCTGGTGTATTGAAATGATGTTCACTTGGTCATTTGTATGAGTAGTTTCTAGATATCAACAAGTTAACTTTGAAATGACGGGGAAAACTAATATGAGAACAAACTAACAAGAAGAAAACGGAAACTAATATAAGACTAGACTCAACTATGAAAAGAGGAAATTAATATACCATTGAAAAGACTAAATGAAAATTGAAATAAGATGAAAGTAAACAAATTAGTTAAGGAAAATAATATGAAGTCAAAACGAGAACTTCTATTAACTATCTAATGATGTGAACTTGTTTGCCTTAACTTTAACGTTGCTTATATGATGACACTTTTTGGATCCTTTCACAAATTGTCATCTCTAGTAAATAACAGTATAGGTCATTTGACCTAAGTATAAGCTCAAGTTTGACTCGTTTAACAATATATAGCTTAAGACTTATTTCAAGCTTTTTGTGTGAAACTCGAGCATGAGTAATCTAGAAACAATCTCAGTTATCTATTTCTTTTTTTATCTAGAAAAGAGTATATTTCTCTATTAACTCCCTTGTTTAACAAAAACAAAAGCGCACACACTCACACACACATACACACACAAGCTATACTACAACATCACTTTGGACCGGTGACCACGACTTCACTAGCTACCACCATCGCTACCATCATCCCTTTGAGTAAAATTAGGCAAAATGAATATTGGTTAAATCTCAAGCAAATCGAATTTTTCAGTCATAGTTTATGGATATTATTTCTTGAGAAAACCTAGTTCTTCAACCTCCTTCCTCACCACTTCTACTTGTTGTAATGGAGATTTTGAGGTTTCTCGGTTACACTTTAATAGATATTTAATTTTCTTTTTGTGCTAATTTTGCAATTCGTGAATCTTTTATAGTCTAAGAAGTTGTGTTTAAGAATTTGAATGCTTTGCTGAAATGTACAATAAATTCTTTCTTAAAGTTGATTGAAGAGAATAAGAAAAGGATATTATTAACAAGTGATTGACGAAATACCTTAGTGACATTTAAAGTTATGTTAAAGCGAAATTTTTTTATCCAATGATAATAATAGAAACTTATCCACCTTGATGGTAAACTATTAGCTAGGCTTTAATTTCTTATATAGATTATATTGCACATGTATACTCCAAGTTGATCATATTAGTTTTGAAAATTTTTAACAACTTTAAATAAATTGTCGTACACATGCTTCTCAAGCTTACCAGCTTTAGACAAATTAAGCAATTATATATGACTTGTACATGTGCGTCTTGAGCTAATCATACCAGCTTTGGACATTTTGAACAAGTTAATCACATGTGCATCAGAAGATGATCAACTTTTAACAAAATAGCAATCAAATGTAAATTTTCATATCTATATCTCAAGCTAATCATATTAGTTTTGGACATTTTTACCTTTTTAATATAAGTTGATCTTAAACTAATTAGCTTTAATGAAAATAAGAAATCAATTATGAGTTGTAGATATGTATGTGTCACTTAATTATACGTGTATCGGATTGGATAACTTTAAACAAGTTGGCACACATGTGTATCTTTTGATGATCACCTTAAAACAAAATGAGCAATCAACGGAGAGTTTTACATGTACATCACAAGTTGATTATATGTTAGATCTTAGTTTTGTGTTTGAAATCTAGTTTGTATTTTGTATGTTAGATGTACTAAGTGTTACCTTACGTACATAGAACTGGTGATAAATACATGTAATATATATAATGTGACTTAAGCTTTTGTATATTGTAACTGTTACTCCTTTGAATATAAAAAACATACACTTAAGAGTGTTTCTCTCTACTTGAATTCACTAATACTCGTTTATTGCTTATCAATATCAACTTTGAATATTTTGATAACTCTAAATAAGTTTATGAACATATGCATCTCTAGCTAATGCGATGACTAACACTTTAAGCATGCGAGCCTTCTTATCTTATTAATTGTTATTTTGCACTTCTTGTCTTTTTCATTGTAGAATAGCATAATTGTACCACATTCCGTACACATTTCATTTAATTATAAACATGTTTTAACGTTTGTTGCCTTACATTTTAATTAACGAATATCTTATTTTTGAAACAACCCACTTTTTGAAATTTGAAACGAGTCTATTTTCTATTCCTTAAATATAACAAGGCAAGCATTAAATTATGATTGAAAATTACAAACTGAAACTTAACTTGTAAAATAAACGAGGCAAATGCAGCAATTACACTGCTGCGGAAACATTTAATATAGTTAAATAAAATAAAAAGACTAACATTCGAATACACACACACACATATATATATATATATATATATATATATTTGAAATAAAGTCGAACAAAAAATATATAAACTTGGGATAGAATTACATTAAAAATATATTTGAGAGAATTTTTATGCATTCACTCTATCTTGATCAGATTTAACCTGATTTAGGTTATATTTTATTCTTGTGACATTGAACATGATATTTGACATTATCAGTCTTTAGGAGGGAAAAAAATTCATGAAGAAGGAAAAAAAAGAAAACTCTAGGACTTTTTTTATCATTTTTTTAAAGACGTAAAAAATAAACTTTAAAATTAACATATAATAAAAAGATTTATTAATTCAAAAAAAGAAAAGAAAAACTCTAAAGTATTAAAAAATTTCATCCAAAGAAATTTTCTTAGATGAATATCATAGTGTGTTTTTTCACTTTATTGTAAATCATGTTTTTTTAGTTTTGCCATAACAATTAAAATTTTAATTTTATGCATTAGTGTGTTTCTCTTATAAGTTTTAATATGTAGTCCTCTATGTAAATCTAATTATTATATATAGCTCACCCTTTTATTTACATCTCAATATATAATTTAATGTAATGTCATGTTTATCGAATAAACATTATTTTTTTAGTATTATGATTTTAAAAAGTTTCTTAAACGAATATCATACTACGATAAAATGTATATCAATGTGTAAATAAAAATGTGATGGAAACAAAAATATATATTTATAAATATTATATATAACTCACTCTTTCTTATCTAGATTTCGATATATAATTTAATGCAATATCACATTTATCGACAATTGTTTCTAAGTTACTTACCACTCCGCCAAAAGATAAAGGATATAGTATTATAAATGTGTAATAACTATGAATAAAATAAATGGATGCTTATGATTCAAAACTAAAAGCATGCAACTAATCTAAAATAAAAGATAAAAAATTGGTGATGAAAGGAAAACAAATGTTTTTTTTTTCTTATTTTTGTTAATCCACAAGTACAATAAGTTTTCATAGTAAATATGTTAAAGTTACTAAATCCATAACCATATTATCTTAATACTAACAAGATATGAGAGGTTATTCTCTTAAATTGATTATTTCATATAAGGTACAACACGTTTGAAACTAATCTACAAACTACTAAAATATTCATTTTTGATGAATAAATAAATTTTATTCATGAAATAATCACCTGAAATTTGATGTTATTCGTAACTTATATAATATTAGATTAAGCTAACGCAACATAGCAAATGTATCTTATGACGTAGAAAATCAATGATTCAAGGCCCAAAGTTGAAGAAGGTTTGATCGATCCACGACTGCCATTGTTTACTAAATGGCCTAACAACACCTCAATTTATAGCCCATTATCCCGGCAGTTTACGTTTTTACCACATTGCAACCCAGGCGCAGTCATGTTCAAGGGAAATAGATTTCTTGTTAACGTATATCTCATCATTATATGCTTTATTTTTCATATGTAAAACTAAACGTATAGTCGGTCATCTGAATTCCAACTCCAAATTTTCCAGAATATTGTATGTGGTAAGGTACCACATGCTACATTTATGAATATTCAGCGTGTGCGTACATTTCTCGTTTACATAATTTCTTTAATTTCATTACAATAAATTAGGGTTGTAAAGTTTGTTAAATAGTTCGACGGAAAGTTTATTTATGTTCATTTGTTTAATAAATGATTGAACATAAACAAGGTTTTTCCGTTCGTTTAATTAAATAAATGATCATGAACAAATGATTTTAAGGAACCACTTTCAATAATTCATAAAGAAACTTAAAATATATGAATCATTTCAAGTTTAACAACAAAAATAATCCTAAAAGGGATAAATTGGAAACCGGCATTTAAAGAAGCAATATATGACATATATTATAAAAATTGAAATTCATTCTCTTTTATTGTTCGGGTACTCGGTCTGTCCCCGATTGAAAAAATAAAAAACCAAAAACAAATTAAGTATTCGTGTATCCACAAACTGATCCAAATCCAATTAAGTGTAACCAATTAACCCAAATTGAAATAGACGAGTGAATTTTCGAATGAAACCAATTAATAAACACCCCTAATCTCAAACAAGAGAAATAAAATCAATAACAAATAATGAATAAAAACCTTAATATATTAAATCCAATAAAAAGACTTGGCCCAGTCAAAAATATTTTTGGCCCATGAAAGAAATTAATTTTGACCCGTGTGTTTTTGTTGACTTCAAATCATACCATACTGCCATACATATATGAAGTGACCTTCAAATGTTGTTGACTTTTAATTGTTGATTGTGAATTTGTTAATGTATGTGAGAGTAATGTTAAATAAAACTTACCAAATGAAGAATTTGAAGTTAAATCTTATTATATTAGAAAAAAATTGGCAGTGATGAATAACTTTAGCCAATTTATGGAAGGGAACCAAAGGTTAAAACATTGATCCACTAATAATTACTTGACCCAAGCCACAAGGCAGAACATAATACGGATGGCCATCAAGAGTTAGGCCTTTTAACATGTAGCTGCCTAGACATCGACTAATCTCCTAACATCTTTGCTTTTCATAGGCGACGTAGACGTCTATTTGCTTGATTTTCTCTTGCCTGCTTCTTTTTCCACCTCAATATCTACCTTTTATTTTGTTTTTTTATTTTGTCAGAGACACGATTAAGTTAAAAACAAGGTAAAATTCACATAATAATAACTTAGTTTGAAAACGGTTTCATCAAGATCAGTCAACTCTTTATTTCACATTGTCTGAAATTTTCTATGAGTGCCCTTATTGAAACAGTTTTTAAACTTAATTACTGTTATGTGAAATAAACCCTTAAAAACATCTTATTTGATTTGGAATACAACTATTATAACATTTTTCATTAACACAAATAAGATAGTAATTATAAGTTTATGCTTAATTTTATTTATAGAAAACAAATTATATTTTTTGTTTATTATAGTTATTTCACGCAAAACTTTCTTGTGTTTATTTTACTAAACTTTTATTTAATCATTTGAATTACCATTTACATGTTCAACTATTCATTATTTAGTTTTTTTATTTATACGTTGGTTGTTAGTAATTATTTAATCATTTATAAGATCAAAATGAAAATTTTATAATGCCTCCAATTTTGTGATCGTAAATCATAGTTTCCAATTTTGAAATACCACCAATATTTGAGAATATATCATCTTACATATAACTTGTTAGTAGTTTTAAGTTAAACGACTTTTTGTTTTCTATTATTATTATTATTATTAAAATTGTGTTAAATATGTCACCTACGGGTTATCATATTCTTGTATTGTTCGTGTCGACCTAGGTAGTATTCGATTTGAATTGGGTTTCTAATCATGTCAGGCTTTGACAGCCATAGTAATAGTAAAAAAATAAGTTTGACATGGTCTTTACAGGAAAAACCTTGAGAAAGCTTTGACTCTTGATTATATAGTTCACATATAATCTTTGTAGGAAAAACAAATTATAGTGTCGTCTAATATTCTAGGAAAAACAAATATCGTGTCATCTAATAGTCAAACGAGATAGGACGGTTGCTTCGATGTCCGGTTAGAGATTTCAAACATTGGTTGCAAGGCGGTGTGGGTGATTCGGAAATGGTGAAACAATACTATACTTCATGCCCAGCTCGATCGAGTGAAATATGCCTTTTACGTCAATTTGTTTCTAAGCATTAAAGACAGTCAATCCTTCATATTTCAATCATCTACTATCCGAAATAATTCGACCAATGACAAGTTAAGCTACTCAATATATAAGAAAAACAGGGTATTGAACATCAACAATTCTTTTTGTCCTGGTGATAAGCGACTTGATTGTAACATTTTTTTTACTATTTCTTGTTACGGTCATTATATATAGCATTGTTTCTAATTTCACCTTTTCCACACTACGTGATGTCCTTGACACAAAACCCGCCATGCTTTTTCGATATTGCATCAAAGCCAAGATAGGGTCGATTTTGGTGAGATCTTCACCCTATGTCACTCACTCTAATAAGTATTAGTGTATTAATCAATTAACAAAATAGATTGATTTTTAATTGTATGAACTTTAGATGGATAGATTTAAAGACCTCATTGGTACCCGGCCAATGCCCTCACTTCGACATCTTTCCTTCACACCTTTGCATCCTACCGTTGATCACAGTTTCTGGTATGCCATAACACCATGTTAATAGTGGGGCGATCATGTGGTAATAAGTAATTAATACTACATTAATCTTCTGGGTGTCACTCAGGAGGATCAAGTCCATTTTCAGATTTTCTTGATTTTTTTTGGGTGTACTTGCTAATTTCTTGCTAGTCTTCTATTTTATTAATATATTATGCCGTTTAAAAAAATCAATTGAATGTTTTTAACAACTTTCAAATTAAGTTTGTGAATTTTGTTACAAAAGACCTGACAAAAGGGTATGTTTGATGTAGTTAGTTGAAAGCTAGAGTTGAGGCTGGAGCTTTTACGAGCTAAAGCTAAAGCTTTTATTTAAAGCTAAAAGCTAGAGTTTTATTTGTATGAAAGTGTCGGGTAAAGTAGTTGTATATATAGCTTAAAAATGTAAAAAGACAAAAAATGACAACAAAATAAACATTTAAATAAAAAAAAATTAATCAAAAGTTATTTATGTAATTTGCGTTTTAAAGGCTCCCAACAACTCTTTAAAACTACTTGAAGTAGATTTTACATTTTGGAACTTTTTGAAACTTATATTTTTAAAAATAAAAGCTTAAGATCTTGTAACCAGACAGGGTTAGTTAAGCTTATTTTTAAAAAATTAAAAGCTCCACTCTAAAAAGCTTTCATCAAACATACCTAAAGTAGATTCAAAGTAAATTCTAAATGAATCAAAAAGTTCAAGAGTCCTTTTAATTGATTAATTTCGGTTTATTAATTGGACGCATGGTGTACTCTATTTTATTTATAAAAAGTTGATGTTTTGTATCTTAGTTATTCCTGTTATAGCTTCTTGTTCTTTTTAAACAAATAAATGTCCAGATTTTAAAAAATAAATAAAAATAATTGAACGTCTTAAAGCAAATAGATTTGATTTTGATATAACTATTATTATTATTATTATTATTATTATTATTATTATTATTACATATATATGAAGTTTAATTAGATGGAAGAATTAATTTATATAAAGTCCCCTTTATAGTACGCGACGGCCCGACTTCGACATCTTCTTCACTACTGCACACCTTTCGATTTCTCCGAAGCTTTTAATTAAGTTTTACCAAGAAAAAGAAACCCACAGATTCTCTTTCTAATCCAGTCATCCAAGCTAGCTTTTCTTTTTTTTTTCTTTTTTTCTAATTTTATTAACTAAATATAATTAATTTTTTTATCTCAGCTTGTATATATATATTCCAATTAAGTTTATTCCTATATATATATTCCCGATTCCAGGATTTCCAGCTGCTTAATTAATATTACATCCCTTTTCTTCTCGTACAAACCGGATACTAATCTCTCTCTCTCTCTCTCTATATATATATATATATGTATATATTTCTTCACGGCCAACAAAAACGTACCCTCAGTTCCCAAATTTATTTAACTTTCTTCACGGCCAACAAAAACGTACCCCCAGTTCCCAAATTTATTTAAACTACCAAAAGTACGTACGTTCATTTTTTGCAGGGATTGTATATATAGAAGAATGCTTACTTACAGAAATCCAAGTGAATTTAGAGAAGAATGGCAGAAATTTCAAGATTATATCGGAGCTCTAGAAGAAGAACGTAAAAAGATTCAAGTTTTCGAACGTGAGCTTCCTCTTTGTCTTGAACTTGTTACTCAAGGTAATTAAACGTTGATCCATCTATATATATATATATATATATATACATATATATATATATATATATACCTTCTCTTTTCTTTTTTTTTCTTTTTTGTAAAATTAATGATCGAGTTTTGACTAATTTATTAATTAATTTACTAATTTTGCAGCGATTGAAAGATGTAGAGTACAGCAAGTATCGGGCACGATCGCAGATTGCTTTAACGGTCAATCTAATGATGAGTATAATTCTAAGCATATGTCGAACGATTATCCAGTTTTAGAAGAATATATTCCCATTAAACCAACTTCATCTACAAATGATCAAGAAGATAAGCAACATGATCATGAGTTATTTTCTAAATCCAAGATCATTTGTGGCAAAGACTGGCTTACTTCTACTCAACTCTCAATTCAAACCCCAGATCCACCCATTGAAGTGGTAGTTGTTAACTATAAATACAAATATATACAATTAATTCTTGTCTTTTAGGTTAATTAATTAATTTGGTTAAAGATATAACTTTTTATTATTTTATTATAATCTTTAATTAATGTCTATTGCTTTTAATTAGGATTTGTTGTCGAAGAATAAAAATACTTCCGACACATCACTGACGATTGGAATTGATCAGAGGTGTCCAGCCACAGTTTCATCGGCAGCCATCAGTTCATCGGCTGACACGGATTTTGGTGGCAATGACGGTAGCGGTGGCAGCGCGGACGGTGGTGGAGATAAAGGATTTATTAGGTTTAATAAGAAAGAAAGAAGGTGTTGGTCACCGGAATTGCACCGGCGCTTCCTCCATGCTCTTCAACAACTTGGTGGTGCTCATGGTTTGTTTGCACTTAATTAATTATGTTATTATATAGAAACTATTTTATATATTTTATGTTAAATTAGTTTATTTAATTTACAAACATTATATTGAAATTTTGAAATGATAACTTATTATTTTTTTTTTGTTGCAGTTGCTACACCAAAGCAAATTAAGGAATCAATGAAGGTAGATGGGCTGACTAATGATGAAATTAAAAGCCACTTACAGGTTGGCATATATTTTAATTTTAGTTTACCCATAAAACATTAATTAGTAGAACTACTATTCTAGCATCATTTTGTTGCTGGTTGAAGAACTCTAACATTCTAAACTGTTGCTTTGAAATAGAAATATCGTTTGCATACAAGAAGGTCGAACCCTCCTCTTCACAACGACGCACATACTCCTCATCAGTTGGTGCTGGTTGGCCAAATATGGATGCCGCCGCTTGAATATATCACCAAGACCGCCTCATCTCCGCTAACAGATACAAGTAATAACGCCAAAGCAATATACACCCCAATCGCTTCTCTACCGTCATCCATTACCACATCTTTATATAAAACAAACCAATACAAGCAACAACCCTCTTTGGTTGAAAAATGTAGTGACAACCTTAGCAATTTACCATCGACCTCCTCCACCGCCGTGCATGCACCACCATTGTGATCCGTAGCTCTACCTTAATTGTAATATAGCGATGAGGAAATTTTGTGAAAGACCCTCGTGAGTACAAGGTTACTTGTAATTTTTGTTTCAATAAAATATCAACAGTTCTTTCCTAGTAAATTTTATATGCTTATATGATTCCTACACATATATGATGTTATTTGCCTTCTTCCTTTGTGTTCTTTTAGCTTGTGATTCTATAGATAGAGGGTGTGAGTGTTGGATCGTTCGATTAACAACACATTTTCACACCAAGTTTCAGATCAAGATTGTATAAACTTCTGTATATATTCAAAGTTTACAAGCTGTTCATCTATATTTACATTTGTCTGTACGTACATATTTATAGAAAACATATGGTGGTGGTTATTTGGGATCGCCGGCGGCTATGTAACCGTCGGCAGTTATATCGCCGGTAAGGGGTGCATGGGGGGCTGTAACATTTATAGTAATAATAATAATAATAATATCTAAGGTTAATTATATCCTAAGTTCTTAAATATAGATCGAGGTTAACTATTATTCTCCCCCTTAATCTCGATCATTTTGTAGTAGGTCCTTGATACTCGGTAGTTGTCTCATAATGCCGAATCTCATTCTTGGTAACAACATTGTAAGTATATCTGCACATTGTTGGTCTCCACTAATGTGCTCGACAACTATATCATCTCGTTCAACACATTCTCTGATGAAATGATACTTTGTATCTATGTGTTTGCTTCGTCCATGAAATACTAGGTTCTTCATTAAAGCGATTGCTGACTTGTTGTCCACGTATATAGTGACTCTTTGTTCCGTAGTGTCAGTAATCTTGCTGGGTAGCTGCAATAAATTCTGATTCACAAGAAGATAATGCAAATGTTCCTTGCTTCTAGGTATTCCTGCTTATTGGTGAGTCTTCAAAGTAGAAAATAATGCATGTTGTGCCTTTTCCTTCTTGTGTATTGACTCCATAGCTGCTATCATTGTAACCCTTTATCTTGTTATCTTCTTCGTGCTTGTAAGTTATTCCATAATCCTTCGTTCCTTTGATGTATTGAAGAACTTGTCTTATTGCCTTCATGTGTTGCTCTTGCGGCTCTTGCATAAAACGACTAAGTAACCCTACTGAGTAACTTAGGTCTGGTCTTGTATGTAATAAGTATCGTAGACATGCAATTAGACTTCGATATTCTATGGTGTCCACATACTTTCCTTCTCCTATCTTTGTAAGTTTTGTACCCGGTTCCATAGGTATTTTTGCTTCATTGCAATCTAACATACCCATATCACTGAGTATCTTTCTTGCATATCCAGTTTGCTTAATTGATATCTCATTTTGATTTTGTGTGACTTCAATCCCAAGGTAATAGGTGAGAAGTCCTAGATCACTCATCTCAAATTGTTTCTTCATCTCATCTTTGAATATATTTATTTCTTCCTTTGGTGTATCGGTTACTATCAAGTCGTCTACATATACTCCAATGAGTAACTTTGATGATGACTTGGTCCTCGTATAAACTGCTTGTTCCAATGCACACTTCTTGAAACCAAGTGTCTTCAAGGTGTTGTTAAGTTTAGTGTACCATGCTCGTGGTGCTTGTTTCAAACCATATATAGATTTTATTAATTTGTACACTTTGTCTTCATTTCCTTTTTGTATGAAGCCTTCTGGTTGTGCAACATACACTTCTTCCTTTAATTCGCCATGTAAAAATGCTGATTTTACATCTAGATGGTGTACTTCCCATCTGTTTTGTGCTGCTAATGCTAGCATGAGTCGTATCGTCTCAATTTGTGCTACTGGTGCAAATACCTCATCGAAATCTATTCCATGTTCTTGAGTGTATCCTTTTGCTACTAGTAGTGCCTTGTATTTGGAAATCCTTCCATTTGCATCTCACTTAATCTTGAACACTCACCTTAAACCAATTGCCCTGTGATCTTTTGGTAAAGTGGTTAACTTCCATGTATTATTCCTGTTAATGGAATCAATTTCTTCCTTCATGGCTTCTAACCATTTGTGTTCTTTTGGTAGCTTCCTTGTAATTTCTAGGTTCATCCTCAATAAGAAATAACTTGTGTGATCTTCTATAAACATTTCTGATTGCTCTAAAACCTTGTACTGGTGTGTGATCAATTCGTGAATCTATTGTGGAAGGTGTATCTTCCTCTGATTCTGAGTGAGCTGATGAATTATGTATAGAGTCTGGTGTAGAAGGTACATCATCTTCTGTGTCCTCCACATAATTTGGTGTGGTAGGAACCTCTTCTTCTGAATCTTCTTGTAGATTCGGGTGAACTGGTGTTTCATCATTTGAAAAATCTGGATTGGAATTTTCAGGTATTCCACTGTCTTCAATAATGAACTCTGTCCAATCTGGATTGCTATCTATAGCATCTTCATTGTTTTCTTCCCAATTCCAGGCTTCGTCTTCTTTAAACTTTACGTCTCTACTCACGTAAATCTCCTTTTTATTGGATCATATAAGCGATATGCTTTTGATCCTGGTTCCCTTCCTAAGTATACCAAACGTATACTTCTATCATCTAATTTGGTTAAGTGTTGTGTAGGAATCTTAGCAAATGCAACATAACCAAATATCCTTAGATGGTGTAAACTTGGCTTCTTGTCTTTTAAGGCTTCATACGGAGTAATATCTTTAACAGATTTTGTTGGGGTGCAGTTTCGTATCATAATAGCGTGTCTAACTACTTCTGTCCATAAGTTCCGTGGTAAGTTAGTTGCTTTCATCATACATCTTGTAGCTGAGAGTACTATTCTATTTTTCCTTTCAACAACTCCGTTTTGTTGAGGTGAGTATGGTGCACTCAACTGTCTTGCCGTGATCTTTATAGTATTGTTGAAATTCACCTGATGTAAATTCTCCTCCTCTATAAAGCCTTTACCTTAACTCCAAGTTCGTTTTCAACCTTCTGTTTGAACTCCTTGAAGGTCTCAAATGCTTGGTCTTTTGACTCCAAGAAATAATCCCACATATATCTTGAGTAGTCAGCTACTAACAAAAATATATACCTTTTCCCTGATGGTGTTGGTGGTGAGATTGGACCACACAAATCTCCATAAACTAAATCCAGTGGTTCTTCTGACCTTGATTTTGCCTTTTGTGAAAAAGGTGTTCTAATATGCTTTCCTACTAAACATATATCACAAATGTTTGTTGTATACTTAATTGGTGGTAACCCGAGTACCATTCCCTTTGCAGACATTTCCTTTAATGAACCAAAATTTACATGCCTTAATCTTGCATGCCATAACCATTATTCATCATGCAAATTTGCTAACAAGCATATAGGTTTCCCTATTTTCAAGTTTGCTTTATAGAGTCGATTATTTGATCTTTTGACTCTTAACAAGATGTTGTTACTAGAATCATATAGTAGTAATAAATCATCTTTCATGACTATCTTGCAACCGTTTTCGGTCAATTGACCTAAACTTAATATATTATTTCTTAGGTTTGGAATATAATATACCTGTGAGATAGCTCGCTGTTCTCTGTTCTTGCATTCTAAGAGAATTGATCATTTTCCCTTAATTGCTACGCATGATCTATCACCGAATCGTACATTTCCAGAAATATTCTCATATATCTCTTTGAAGTGATACCTGACTCCTACCATATGATTGCTTACACCATTGTATAAATACCATAGACTCTCTTCTGTTTCTAGTGTCTCAATCGGATCATCTTTCTTTTGAGGTGAAATCCTCTGATTTTCCTCAATGGTTGCTATAAGTAGTGCTGGTTCCCGATCTTCCTCAATAAGATTGGACTGCTCTTTGTCATGCTCTCTCAATGGACACTTAGTTTCATAATGTCCGTTCTTCTTACATTTGTAACACTGTACTTTGTTCATATGAGTGTTTTGTTTCCTGATATTGTTGTTACTTCCTTTCTTGAAGTTATTCTGTGATGGTTCCCAATTTCTCTTGTCAGATTTAAATCTATCATTCCCTCGGCCACGTGATTGGCTAAACCTACCACAACCACGTCCTCTAAAACTTTTTCCACGATCTTCCTGTTGGGTGAACATCAATCCCTCTTGTATGTCCACAGATCGTTCCTTTTTATATTTGAGTATCTCCTCAAACGTTTTTAATCTATCAATTGCCTCATCTAAAGACATTGTATTCAAATCTGCATATTGTTCTATAGAAGCAATAATTTGAAGAAATCTATCTCGTACGGTGTTTAACAATTTCCGTACAAGAATAAAATCTTCATAGATTAATCCTAAACTTACTGTTTTATTAACAATATTTGTCAGTTTTATAGTAAATGAATCAATAGATTCATTTTTTTTCATCTGCAACATCTAAAATTCTGATTTGAGTGTCTGCAGTCTTACTTGCTGAATTTACACCAATGTGTCTTGTTCGCAAAGCATCTCAAACTGCCCTTCCAGTTTTATATTTTGATATAAGCAATAATTGATATTCGGGAAGTAATTGGTATATATATGCAATAGCTGTTTTATCCTTTTTAGTATCAACCTCAGTTATTAAATCTGGGTCAATCATTTTCCATAGATCATTTGCTTCTAGAATGACTTGCATTCTAATTGCCCAAATGATATAATTATTTTTCCTTTTTTAAAACCTTTATTTGTTTATAAAAAAACCAAAGTTTAAAAAAATTATTTTAAAACTTGAATAAAAATTTATATATAAACACTAGTCCTTTTTTTAAAAATAAAACCGTGGGCTCTACACACTAGTTTGTTGAATTAGTTAATATTTTTTATAAAACCTTGACAGTTTCTGTTGAGTGTTTATTTTTTTTAGACTTTATCTGTTTTTTTAAACTTAATTAGAATTCTGATTTTTTAAACCTTTAAACAAAATGGCTTTACTGATTGTGGACTGTTCCTAGCACGTCTCCTTTGGTAGAGAACAAGGGGCTTTACTTGTCTTTCTTATGCACTCCTTCGAAAGATGTACCCGTTGGTTTCTCTTCCGTTTCAAAACTAGGTTTTTTTCTTTGGTTCTCCACTCCTCTCGGTGGTCTCTCCACTGTTCTTCAAGAGAACTAGGGTTTCTTTCCTTGTATGCCGCTTTGACAGTCCCCTCGTGGGTTTCCTCTGTTCAGTGGCTTGGGTTAATCAAGAAAAACCTTTTGGTTTTCTTTGTTCGATTGTCGCCTGAAAGTTCAACGATCTTCTCGCCGGTGTTGGTTACTGTTAATAATATGATGAAATCAGTAACCGTCTTCAACTCCGGTTGTCTTCTCCGGTTATATTCTCCGGTTGACACCTCCGGTTCCGGCCACAGTAAGTTTACAGTTATGGATGTCGCGGTGGTAATCCTTCTATGGCCGCCGCTTGGTATCCTACCCTCTGATAAAGAAATCGAACCCCTGAAATCCCGATGGGTGTTCCTTCTGTTTCTTTATCACCGTCGGTTTCTTGATTCTTTGGTATAACAGGTATATGATGAAACTTTGGTATATTCAACCAAAGCTCTGATACCAAATGTTGGATCGTTCGATTAACAACACAATTTTCAGATCAAAATTGTATAAACTTCTGTATATATTCAAAGTTTAAAATTTGTTCATCTATATTTATACATGTTTGTACATACATATTTATAGAAAACATATGGTGGCGGTTATTTGGGATCGCCACCGGCGGCTATGTAACCGTCGGCAGTTATATCGCCGGTAAGGGGGGGCTATAACATATATAGTAATAATAATAATAATATCTAAGGTTTAATTATATCCTAAGTTATTAAATATAGATCGAGATTAACTAAAGTGAGAGAGTATAGTTTAGACTATTTTGAAGAATTAAATGACTATATAGTTTTTCAAATTAATTATATGTACTTGTTTGTACTATTATAACTTATTTATTTGCCTAATTTGATCTAGTTATACTTACTATTTTTATGTTGATCAACTCACATATGAGAGAACTCAATTTTGCTCCCATCAATGTCGAATAACTAAGTCAAGCAATTTTGCTGGATCCCTTGAGAAAAGACCTAAAAACCTGAAATGTAACAAATTATAGTAAGTAGAGGTGGAAAAATAGGTAGACCTGAAATGTAATAAATCAAGTTAACCAAAAAAGTTTTTTTAAAGTTACTTATTATACATACACGCATAAATAGTATGTCAAATATGTTTATAGAAGTTACATTATTTCAATAATAATCTTATTTCTTGAGTGAGACATCTATAAGGATCTATTAATTAAGAATTAATTATTTGACCCGTTTGACTTGTTATAGAAAAAACACGGGTTTATTTCATATAATAGTAAACAAAGTTTAAAAACTGTTTCATCAAGCTCACTCATGGGTTATTTAACAATGTGAAATAAAAACCCGTTTGACTTGATGAAACAATTTTCAAACATGGTTACTATTATATGATTTTACCCAAAAAAAAACACAAATAGGATGAAAGTGCCACCTTAGTAAGAGGGCCCCTATGATCTAGATCGATGGTATGGTATCCGAATCTTCGTATATACACCACAAAAATGTTAATTATAAGAAATCAAGCATTGGCCTTATATATGTACCGGAGTACAAATATAAACACAAAAACATCTTCAATTGATTGGAATGATGATGTTTAACCAAAATTTCTAGAGTTTAGTTATCTTAATTCAAACTCTAGCTAAACAATCAAAATAAGCTTCTAGTAACCTGATTTTTTTCTACCCCTAAGAACAAGATATAATCCACAATTAACAAAAGTATAAATAACTTACATTCAACTCAGTTATAAACTTATGTGATTATATTAGAGAACATAACCATGTACATATCAATAAATTGAAGAATACCTAGTGGTTGTCACACATGAATATGTGAGAATTAAAATCTCTTGGAGGAAGGATTTTAGAATCCATCAAGGAGTGGAAGGATTTTAGAATCAGTAGATAAAGGAATGTGCCTGCCTTCTGCCGCCATTGGAATTCGGCGTCTTCATCATCGTTCCTCGCCGGTTCGTTCTCTCTCCGGTCGTCGCTCCTTCGGTCGCCGGCTCGTTCTCTCCTTCGATCGTTCTCTCTCCGTTCGTCGTTGCTTGTGTCTCCTTCGGTCGCCGGCTCGAGTCGATCTTCATCGCTCGTCTTCAGTCACTGTCTTCCGTCACCTGCCGGTAAGTTCTCTCTCCTTCTCTCTCCCTTTCTCTCTCTCTCCTTCGGTCACCGGCGATTAGGTTATTATCACAAGTATTTTGTAGTCTGACTCAAACTCCATCGAAGCTTCGACCGACAACCGGCGACTGTGGCGACGACCTCGCTTAAGGCTTCGACTGTGAGGACCATCGAAGCTTCGATCGTGGCGACGTCGTGCGATTAGGGCTTTGGCTGTGAGGGCTTCGATCGTGGCGACTGTGGGGATTAGGGCTTCGACTGTATGAATTCCAATTCCTAAGTATAGCCAACCAAACACAGTGAGCCAAGATTTAGATTCCAAATCCAAATCCTTAAAATTCCAATTCCTTCCTACATTCCAATTCCTTCAAAAAATAATCCGCGAACCAAACGCCACCTTAGATTTCTCAGCCATTAAATAGTAATTCAAAGTTCAACATAATTTGTACCTCAGAGACTTCAAGTGTTTGACTTCCCCTGTCGTCGGTCAGGATCTTATGGTTGTCAAATAATTCAAGTGTTAAGAAGAAAAGTTTAGAGGGTGGAACCGTGTTGGAGGAATAGGTTTTAAACAAGTTTAAAAATAAAAATATATACTTGTATAATTTCGTGGATCGTATTTAATACAATTTTCGTTTATCAGACACTAATTTGACAAATTATCGACTAGGAAATCGTATATTCTTCCTTTCTCTCTTCTCAGTTCCTTCTAGTTTTTGTGTTTTTTCGTTTTTCTCTCATTTTTCGTAAATTGCACAAAAGCCGAGACACTTATTTATATGGGACCATACCAGTGGTTATAAGACGTTTACCGGCGGTTACGGGCTGGCAGCGGCGGAGGTTTCCTCCTTGGCAATTACTCTGCCCCGCGGACCCCACCAAGGGGCGATGCCCTTTGGAACCCCCACCAAGGGCCAGCCCCCGAACCCCGTATTCCCGAAACCAACTTAGCTTATTCGAGTGTGCACTCCGCACCTCCAAACCCGAATTATAACTAAGTCTAGAATCTGCTAGTCTCATGTCAATCCCGATTATACTAAATGGCTTGATGACACTAAAAGCACCAACAAACTGCGAAAATTAAGTGTTGATAATGTGTACGAAAGATAGGGGTGAGCAGTAAAAACCGAAACCGAACCAATATAGCAACTGATAGTTTTGGTTTTCAAATTTTCAAAAACCGACTTTTTCGTTTTGACAATTTTGCTTTTCAAAATTTAAAAACTGAACCAATATTACTATGACGCGTTTTAAAGCCTTGAGGGCAACCTAAAGCGGACAATATCGTTAGTCGGTACCCTGATTGCGATCCTAACACTTGTATTGATCTTATGAATAGAAGTTTAAAATAAGAGGATATATAACCTCTCTATCCAAAAACAAATAAAAAAACATTCAAAAGCACTAAAAATAAATGATAACTTATCACTCGGTCATGACTGCATTTTAGTCGCTACCTCTTTACCAATTAACTAGCATTAATTAAGAGATAATAAAAGAGGGACCAACATTTTCTTCCCTAACCTAGCTTATGAACTCAATGATCATAGCTAATTAACAAGCAAACTACCTATTCGTTTCGTCACTAACTTTGTACAATTGACCAGATTTATTTCCCACGTCTTTCTCCTGTCACTAATAGTCCACATAGTAATGGAATATGGTCGGTCTACGAAGACTATTTTAGTTGTCTTAAAATATATATGTATATATATATATATGAAAGTTTAATTGAAAATTAATATTTAAGTGAAAATGAGAAACTTAATTATATATTTTCATTTGATTTGATCAGATAGTTTACATTTGTCTCTTCTTTTTATTCATTACCCAATCATGAATCGCAACAACCATGAATTGTAATGGATGAATTGCGACTGTTAGATCTAATAGATCAATATCTAATTAATGGTCAGGATTTGTTTTCTCATTCTCACCTAAATATCCATTTTCACAATAACCCTCTCATATATATATATATACATATATATATGGGACGATTCTTTTGAGAACCAAAAAAACTACGAAAACCAATCTAAACCATATATATTTGATCAATGGCTAAAAATGATGAATGACAAAATGGTAAATAATCCAAAAGGTGAAGCTGCCAAAAGAGAACTCATAGAGCATTTATGTAAACTTGCACATATGTTTTATGTTATTAAAAAAGGAAAAAAAAAGAGAAAACCACCTCATTGAAAGAGATACGGGAGAGGGAAGAACAAACCACCGAGAAAAATGGAATTTAAAATCCTTCCCATACTTGATTGACGGTTTTTACACTTTGAAGAATCACAATCATCCAGTTCCATATCCATCCAATTTTATGCGCATCTGTGTAAGCCCTAGAAAATCGACGACGAAGAAATTCGAGTTCTTAACTACAATATGAAGGTGAGTTTCTAGTTTTTTGCTGCAAAATTGATGTCTTCAGTTAAATGCATTAACGAAAATCATAAAACCTTGGTTGAAATTGTTGTATTTCTATAATGAATTCGATGTTTGAATGCAAATTTGAAAGTTGCTGGTTTCTTATTGTCTATTTGGGTTTTCAGTAATTTCAGAGTATTTGATAGTGGAAAATGACTAAATGTACGATTAATGTTACTAAAACATCTTAAACCATGAAGCAAATGCTTACATTGATGCAATAGGTTAATCATTAATTCGAGTTTTTAGTTTGTGAATTTGCTTCCATTCTTTAGTATTGAATATGATATATGAGAAATGTATTTGGTATTTGGGTTTAAATGAATCTTGGATTTCATGATGTTTAGAGTTCATCAAATTGAGTTTTCAGTTTGTTATTTAAAATGAACTTAATGATGATGTTGTATGATTTTAGTTTAGAAACATAGCATAACTGCAAACTATGTAACTATATTGCACATATGCAACTAGTTTTACATTAAGGATTTGAAACAAAATTTCATGAAATATAGTTAATTTAAATATGTTGCACTTCTAAACCTATTTGTATGAGTAAAGTTCTATACACATTTCATATCTGTAAGTTAATAACATATGTCTCATTACTTGCACATATGTAACTTATAACATTAAGGCATTGAACCAATCCATTCATTAGCTACTCTGTTTGTGCTACTTACCAAGATATTTTGTACATATGTTAAAACTTTTAAGAAAAAAGTAGATTAACAATAATATGAAGTTAGAGTGTAACATATCATATCTGAAAACTTTTGTAACATATCACATCTGCAAGTTATCAAGCATATGTTGCATATATGTAACTTCTTAACATTAAGTCATTTAACCAACCATTCCCGAGCTACTGTTTTGTGCTACGTACCAAGATATTGTGCATATATGTAAACTTTTTAAGAAAATGTTGTTTACCACAAAGTTTATTCTGTTTCCTCTCATATATTGTACACATGCAAATATAGTTACTTTATTTAACTTATCAACGTATGTTGCATATATGCATATGTAAAATAAATGCATTTGCATATGTACAATAACTAATGTATATATTATGTGCATATGTAAAATAAATGTATATGTGTATGTGCAATAACGGATGTGTATATGATTTTTATATGTAGAAATCGTTGTTCGTGGACTACTTGAAAATGGTTAAACATCCAGCAGCAGATAAAATAGGTCAACAAAAAGTAAACATGTCATGGAGAACAGTTATAAACCAAATAGACTATGCGGTTTTGAATATGCGTCATCTAGAAACTTATATGGGTGATGGAGGACGAGGATGGCAATGCGGGTTAGACGAAAGTGAGAAAGGGCATAAATTAATATTAAACGAACCGAGGTACAAGTACATTGTGAAGATTCTAATGTTAGAAATTAATATGTTGCGTGAAGAGGTGGTGAAGAAAGCGGAAGAGTTTGAAAGAGAGAGACAAGCAATACAAGAGAAGAAAAAAGGAGAAAAATGAAAATATGACAGATCGGTTTTCGGGTAACCTTTTATTACCTCAAATCCGACTAACCTGACTCGAATAACCCAACCGAAGAACACCCCTACTCAAAGGCACCGGCCGGGGCAAGGTCTTTCACACATGTTGCTTAATTAAATACGCACTAATTAAGACAACCACTCATGCCTATTTCTAATGTGCACTATATATGACAACCACTTCTTTCTAGAGCTATAAACGAACAAACCGTTCATGAACCGTTTATGAAATTGTTCGGCGGAAAGTTTTTTTATATTCATTTGTTTAATAAACGAACAAACATGAACAAGATTTTCTATTCGTTTAATTAAACGAACGAACACGAATAAAACTCTCGTCATTCATTTATGTTCGTGAACCTTCGGTTATACATTCGTTTATGTTCGTTTAAATATTATATATATGTATACGTGTGTGTGCATTATGTGTGTTTATATATAGTGTTTATTTGTGTTTAATAATATTGGATTTGTATTATAGTATGTTTTCCTTAGTTTATGTTTGTTTATCATTTAAATGAATGAACAAAAATGTACACGAACTAACTAATCTTTTAAACAATCGAGCACAAAAGCTCATTTGTTTATCGTTCATGTTCGTTTATTTGTTTGGCTAAAGTTAAACGGATAAACACGAACACAAAAACCCGTTCATTTATCCGTTCGTGTTAGTTTATTTGTTCGGCTAAAGTATAATAAACAAACATGAATTAGCCTCGTTCGGTTCGTTTACAGCACTAACTCCCCCCGGCCTTGGTTCTATATATCATAACCCATTTAACGATAGCCTTAGATAGACTAATTAAGGATCTTAGATATATAAGACCTTATTTAATTTGATGAGAGTATACTAGTATAGTATTATTTCTGATAATGTGGCCTTATTTAATTTAAAGCTAATTGTAAATTAAATGCAAACATTAATATCATATATAATACTTTGAAGGAGGATGCTATTTCTAATTTCCTTTAAGCGTTGCCATGCGATTTATTATACATTTCATTAGTTTTATATTTCGGTTGTACCTTCGATAGTACTGACTTTTATTTTATATATCTTCATATATAACTAATAACTCACTTAATTGGTCTAATCAACCTAGAAGCCACTTTCTTTAATTATAATTAAATTTTAAAAGGAATTGACAGCTGGCCTAGAACTCTAGAAGAAAGTGTTAGATTGGCCTTTATTAATTACCGTTTGCTACTTTGCTATATATATAACCGTATCTATGTAATAATACGATGGTAAATATTTTATGTTTTACAACATATCGTTTTTAATAATATAATAATATATTATTCATGTGATTTAATATTAAGAAAAAGTTTTTTACAGTAACATGTTCGCTTTTTCAAATTTCTTTTATTTACATAAACTATTTTATTAATTTTAAAAAAATAAATTGTAAAAAATATTAAAATAAGAGAAAAGATCAATATTTATAAAATAAGGAGATAGAAGTTAATAAAAATTTAAAAATTATGTTGATATATGTGGATGGATAATTGTGTTTGTGTGAGAGTGTGTTAGTGGGAGATTATATTTTAAATGAATAAAAAGTTAAAGTAAATGGTTTACTTCTCCAAAATGTATTAAACTATACCTCAAAATGTTAATGTGTGTATCAAATTGTTTGATGAAAATGCAAAATGCAACCGACATAAAAGAAGATAATAAAAATACAAATAACCGAAAATGCAAATAATATTAAGTCATTAGCATGTAAATAACCGAAAATACATATAATATTAAGTCATTAACATGCAAATAACCCAATGATTTATATTTTAGTTCTCATTTTGCATTTTTGAAAGTGGAGCCATAAATAGGATCAAAACAATTCCATATTTGTCTTCAATGATACCGTTACCTAATATAATTTACAAAATTATCATATTCAAATCTTAACCGGCCATTAATTTAAATGATTCAATAGTCCAGATTTATTTTTTAGGTTCTATGATTAAGATTAGGTTGTATATTGATCATATTTCTATATATAAAAGAGGGAATTGAAGAAATGAGCCTAAACATATATAAACCAAATTAATAATACATACATACATTAAAGGCTAGGCATGACAAAATAATCGAAGTGCTAATTAATTTTAAGTGATCGAAGACATATTCGGATATTCTGTTAATAGGTATGTAATCGTCAATGTCAATGCCATTTGTTGAATATTGAAGTATATTCTTCATTTGTTTACATTATCATTAATCTAGCTAAATAATTAAGCGCAGATGAACCATTTCTGATCGATCATCCAATCCTGCCTTGTATGCATGCATAAGATCGAATATTCTTATGGTATATAATTAATTAATTGCTACCTTAATTAATTATCTTTTTGGCCTAGCTAGCTAGTTAAATCATTATAACGTACAATTAATTTATTTATTTAATTATCAGAAATTATAAAGCATGCATGAATAAGAATGTGACTGAAATATTTAGTAGCACTAATTAAATTAAGTAATCTATCTCTTTGATTCCAATTAATTTCTAAACTGTTAAGAATGGTTTTAATTAATTTTCTTAATTAATTAGGCTTTGATCAATGAATCATCAGTAAATAAGGGGTCGTTGTATATATCAAGAGATCGAGAATCTTTGCAGCATTGAGAGGTCATATATATATATAACGCCGTGCGACTCCAAATTAGCATGTTGTTATATTTTAATATTGTTAAATGTCAACAGTCTTTCGTTATAGATTGAATTGAAGTCTAATCCAGACTACAGCTTTTAATCATCAAATATTCACACACATAAATTAATTAATTAAAACGGTAACGCCATTTCATCCTATTTTATATATAATTTGGTATCATCGATTGATCAAATAATTTTAATAATGCTACAAGATGGACTGTATATATATTTGGCAAAAAATTTACACGTACTAGACCTAAATTAGAATAACATGCAAAAATTTGAAATGCTTACCAACTAATATATCATATACACAGGAAGGGACATGAAGGACACGAACCCTCCTCGGTGGCAACTTTCTCACAAAGAAACCGAAGATAAATTTCAATATGCTTAGTTCGTCAATGTTAAACTAGATTTATGGATATATACGACACACACATTATCACAACAAACAATAATTTCACGGGGTTGCACAGGTGAGAGGCTCGTAAAGTGAGATACTTTGTAGCCAACAAGATTCAGCAATAGTATTAGCAACAATGTACTTTGCTTTAGCACTAGAATGTGAAATAATCTGATGGCCTTCATAGAGAAGATTGTCACTAAGAGGTAGAGCGTCTAGTGTCAGGTAGGGGCATTGTTTGGTAAGGTTCGTCATTTTCAAATTATTCGGGCCATCTTATTTGATTTTTGGGATTTAGAAATTATACTTGAAAACCTAACCAAATAATCTATTAGGTTATTTGGGTTGGTTACATGATAAGAAATAATTATTACCTTTTTTATACGTTGTTGTCTACATTGTAAATTTATGTAAGTCCTCTTGGTCAAGTATCATTGTGAAAGGTGAAAACGACAAGCTTCCTTTCACAAAAGATTATTATGTTCTCAAATTAAAGTTTGTACGTACGTACTGTTTAGAAATGTGATATCGAACAATGTTTTATGGTAAGCATGCTTGTACTTCTAGGAGGAGATTGGTGATTTATTTTCCCCAACATCTCTGATACTTTCTACTTTTCATGCTTTGATCTGGTTTTTGGACCGGACAAAATGTAAATCGGAATTTGAGAATTATGAGACCGGACCTAGCTATTCCTAGCTACAAGTTCGGTCTAGAGTTGGTTTGCTTTACGATCTCAGGTTTGCCCAACAAATGCACACCCCTACCACTACTCATATATATATATATATATATATATATATATATATATATATATATATATATATATATATATATATATATATATATATATATATATATATATACTCTTATAATTGCTAAAATCACTAAGAAGATTTTAATAGAAAATTACACTTATTAGCAACCTCCAAATCTAACTAATTTCTAGGCATTTAAATGTACGAGTGAGGGTTTATATAGTTTGTCTGCGCTTTAAAAGTGTTGAGATTTTTATAAATTGTCGACGTTTTTCATTATAAGCCTAAAAAGTTAGGTAATTTGTCTCTATATTTTGATCGAAGTATGTAAGTTTTTCACGATTTTATGTTTAGAGTTGTAATGAATTTCTGTGCATTTTGACGTTTGAATGTTTAGAAACAGCACGTCACCGCACATTTTGATAATATTTTTTATAGTTTATTTATTAATTGTTTGAATATATATAGATCAATGATGTGTATACTTAACAAACTGTTGTAGTATATATATATGTTCGGTTGTTGAAGAACTACGGTATTTACGCACATTCTTGAAAAATGGATCGACTTGCGTATCATCAATCTATATATAGTAGATTCTATCCTTACTGCATCTGGCTATAGTTATTAAAATCATTTTGCATTTTAATATATATTTTTGACATCATATATATATATATATATATATAGAGAGAGAGAGAGAAAGACACATAATATATATATATATATATATATATATATATATATATATAGTTATAATTTGATCATTTAGATAAGGCATGGAAGAACATGACAGGATTTGCTATTGTAAACATCAAGAAAACTAACGTCCGTCCCTTGAGCAAGCCAAGAGCCAAATTCTCTTTTTCAACAACTATTACTAAACATAGTGTTCATAACCCATAAAATAAACATTAATTGTGGTTTACCAATACAACATACTTCTGCATCATTGCTTGCATAATAATAGCACATATATACCAAGTGTTTTAACGTATGTGGCGTAGTGTACGTTTTAACACACACACACGCATACACACACACACACACACACACACACACACACACACACACATATATATATATATATATATATATATATATATATATATAGGATTTATAAGCAAATTGCTTTCCACAAAAATGCTAAATCGATCGACATGAAAATACTTCACAGCCTCTTAATTAGTAAAACTTGAAAGGAAGAAACAATTATTTTTGCTGCCTCAGAAGAAAATCAAACCCAAAGCCATTAACTTAATTGCATCTAGGCAGCTAGGAAGAAATCTTGTAATATTGGTGGTCATTTATAGATGAGACCGATAGAGTAGACGATGAAGAAATCATGGATTAGCTAGCTAGGGTCTGAAAATCGTTCAATTAATATCACCTACAATACGTTTATAGTTCCAAACAAAGTTTTGAAACTAAAAGTTTGGTTAAATATAACATATATTGTTTCTCTAAATGTTCACGTTTTAGGTAGTTTCTTTCTTTCTTTTTTCTTTTTTCGTTATGGTTGCGCCCCAAAGTTCATCGCTTCTAGAGCTCGTGAGTCATGATCACTAGTCGTGAGATTTTCAACACACTACATGCAAGTAGGTTTGTTGAACGGAATTCGAAATGATTATAATTTGGTTTTACTGTAATATATAGAAACGGGCATGGTTATCAATCAAATAAGGTGTTAGATTTATATATATCCTCTCAACTTTAACTCTTTGAGTGGCTTCATTCATCCTAGCCGGACACCTTAACGATCGATCGATCCTAATTGACTAATTAAGACTAACCTAGTTAGTATCTAAAGTTCACCAAACCTAGATACAAATATTGACTAGTGTGATAGATGACACAATGATAGATCATGGATTGTTCAATCCTAATCCATTATCTCATTTCTCCGCGACAAACAACCAAAAATTAAATACACGACTATATCTAAATAAAACTAATGATAAAATGTAATTTAATCCTAACTATATATATCTTAAGCTATATATGGTTTAACCTCTAAATAATTTTTTATGATGGTTTTAATTAGTCCTAATTAAGTTTAGTTGATTTGATGTTTTAACTTCTAAAAACTTAAGCTAATTTGGCCTTTTTTACCTATTACTAGTTTGACCGGTTTACTATTCTTTTTGGTTGTTGTTATTACTATTACTAATGTATAATTAATTACTAGTACTTAAAATATTGATGTTATTATTGGTAGAGTGAATTACTAATTTGGTCTTTATGGTTTGTTAGAAATTGCTAATCAAGTCTTTTAAATTAAAAAATTACTTAGATTGTCCCTCACATTGACAATTTGTCACAATCTCAATCCTTTAGCTTCTAAAAGTAACGGAGTTAGTGTTACAAAGTTCAAAATAACAATTTTGTCCTTTTATAACATTACAAACGCAGTCAATGTGGTTTTCAAATAGTTTCACATTTAGCTTTTAAACCTTTTTTTAATAATTTACTATATATGTAATATTTATTATCATATTTTTAACTTTTTTTCAATAATTTACTATATACATATATATAGGAGAGGGTTCAAACGAGAACTGTTTTTCGTACGAGAACTGCAAGAACCAATCTTGGTCGTTCATTTTGAATAATGGAATTCATGGATGAATAGCGTGGGGGGATTGAGTGTGGCAGGGTGCATGTAAGGAATTCATGGGTGGGCAATCCAATTTAAGGAGGGAGAATTGGATGGCTAAGATTTGTTCTCGTACGAAAAACAGATCTCGTTTGAACTTTTGCCTATATATATATATATATATATATGTGTGTGTGTGTGTGTGTATGTATGTATGTATGTATGGGATATTAATTAATATATTTTATTCTTACTATTACTCATATTATTTTATTGTACTATCTTTAATATGCATCGCCATAATCTATTATTATGCTTCAACCATTCAAAATTGGTGTTATATAGTGATCTGCTATATATCCGGCTTAATTTTGTATTCTTTACTGTTTTTTAATTGTCAACATTATTTTTATTTTTTTATTTAATTCATTTAGAGACCTCTTTATTCTCAAATGTGTTATACAACTTATCTTTTTTTCTCTTATATTATCATCTACATTTTATATTCTCAAGGTTCATACAATGAGTTTTTTTGTCTCAAACCATTTCCTATGATATGAAATGTAAGGATTCTCATTTTATACTTAGATCATTAACACTGACTACTTTATACATTAATATACAATTTCATGTTGGATTTTAACGATAAAAAATAAATCGTACTCACAAACTGAACACGTGAGTTTTAATAAAAGTAATCTTCTGCTTAAGTATAAACACAAAACTTTAATTAAAATATAATTATGACAAGAATTTAAACAAATCAAGATTAAATATTTTAAACCATAAATGGTCTTTGTTAAATCTCAAAACTTTAATAACAATTAATAAACTTTAGGTTTTCCTGTTCCTAGTCGACACAAATAAAGAAGGAAAGATGGGAGAGATTTGTCTAATTGCTTAACCCTAATTACATAATGATTGATATCGTACTTAAACTTAATTAGATAACTTATCTAATTTCGGATATAATTAGACTATTAAATAAGATAACACATTATCAACTAATATTCGAAAATTGTATATTATTATGTAAAAGATAATAATAGATGGAAAAAAAGATAAGTTGTATTAATAAAGTTTGAGATTAAAGAAATATTTATATAAATAAAAAATAAAAAAATGTTGACTGTTGGAAAATGGTAAACAACAAAAAATTAAGGTAGTACATAATAGTGTATTATAACACTAATTCTAATGGATTATTGTGCGATAACAAATATAGATTAAAATCATAAAAATTGAATAATAATAAGAATAAAATATAATTTGAAGTACTAAAATAAAAATACCATATATGTACATGTACACACAGATATGCATAAATGTATAGAATAAATTATTTAAAAAATGTTAAAGGACTAAATACGAAACTTGTTACAAACCATAGAGACTAAGTTTGTGATTTTATAAAAGGACAAAATGATCATTTTAAAATTTGTAGCACCAGCGCCGTTACTTTTAATGGCTAAAGGACCGAGATTGTGACAAGACTAAATTAATAATTCACTCTACTACTATGTCTGAAGAGATCACACCACCGGTGTGCCACCATTATTTGCAAACAACCCTCATCTTCCCCTGAACGCAACCATCATCTCACCTCCATTGTCATCATCACTCTTACCACCATCGTTATGAAACCAACACTGCCACAACCAAATCAAGACAGGTCCTTCAACCATAAATCAAGAAACACTCACACACACAAGCACATATACAAAGCGAACCCTCAAACAACAAATCAACACTAACACAACTGAAACTCAAAAACTAAAACAGAAAGCGAATCATAGAAAGAATGCATGGAGGTGGATGTTGGTTGTGGTGGTGACAGTGATGTAGTTCCTCGGGGAGAGAGGGAAGCATGAAGATAGTGAGAGGAAACGGTTTACACATGCATACATGTTTATCGGCCATCGAGAGAGTTAATGGAATTATCAAACCTCTAATTAGCATCAACATACACACACACACACACACTTAGGAGCTAACCCTAAAAACTAAATCATAGAGAGAAAGAGAAAAGAAAGCTTGTTGTGGTGCAGGTTTAGAAAGCAGTGATGGTGGTTCATTGACAAGAAAGAGGGAGAGAGTGAGAAGGGAAATAGAGAAAGGAGAAAGTGTACATACACGCACACACCTATTTATGGATCGTAGGCTTTTGAGTCTCGTCGGAGTTTGAGTCACCGGAGTAGAGTGAAGGATCGATAAGAGAGAGAAATGGAGGAGGTGGCTATCAAGGGCTTAACTAATTAAGGTTTAACCTATTAAATAGGTGAAAAAGTTAAAAATACCTCATAAGCTGAACTTTAGAATTAAAACTTCCAATAAAGGTTACAGGTGATATTGTTTAATTAGACATAAATTTAAAGACAATATTAATGTTTTTCATTTCAAACCTTGAACTACCTCAGATTTACAGTGCCATGAAGATTTGAATTAGTATGAATTAAGAAAGAACGAAATTTATAAAGAAATCTAATGAAATTGAAGAAATGAACAAAGTTGGACACTATCATTCGTAGAACAAACTTACTTGTGTTCCTCGTATGCATTTCATGAGAAGCAAGAGAAGTTGAATTGAGAAGAAGATTCCAGATTTAAAACCACTCGCCAAGTATTGCAAGATGCACTCGTCGACTAATGTTTTTAAGATAAGATGGAAATCTTCTCGAAGTTGGAGAAGATCTTAACACCGTGTTGTAAATCGCTCATGGAGTGATCTATTTAACCTCGCCAAGAGATAATTTATTTAGCTCTTGCGAGTGTCCCGAACATCCATATCCATATAAATATTAAATGAATTTAGCTTATTAATTAGGATCATCAATTACAAAAGTCAATTAACTCCAACAATTCCAATTTTATATATATTGAAAAGTTCATTTGAAAAGCAATTTATTGTGAGAACCGCGAGAAGATAAGAGGAAATCGAAGATAATTAAGCAATATGTGCGTTAGGAATTCCTTGTTTATGAATCTGCAATGCAAACATGATGTATTCTTAATAGAATTTCGTTATTAATGTATTAATTAAGCTCATATATATATATATATATATATATATATATATATATATATATATAATGGGGTAATTAATTTCCTTATAATTCTTGAACTATTTCTAATAAATTGATCGAGTTTATTCCATACTTAAATTAAAGTTTTTCGTATATAAGATTCGTCGGAAACTAACATTCACACATCGATCGAGTCGTTGCTTTAACATCTAAACTTCATATATAATTGCATGTACTTCCAAACTAGATCTGGTATGTTTAGTTTGGGAAATATTTTATTATTAACTAGAAGAAGCTAAGTTTAAATATTTGTTTACATAACCAACCAAAAGACTATTTGGCGGCGTTTGGGCTAAAAATCATCTTTCAAATAGAATTTGATTCTTTAATTAGTAATTAATTCCAAAGGAATTAGAATTCTAATTAATATGAAACCTTGGGAATATTGTGTTTGGTTGTCTAGCAATAAATCTATATTCCACCACCACCACATTACCACCCATTATAAATATACAATTAACTATTTGCCCTAGTCCAGCCTAAAACAAAGCAAACATGTATGATATAGGAATGAAAACTGGACAATGAAGATGGTGATAGTGAAATCGAAGCAGGAATTTGAACCTGCCGCCACCACCCCACCATCACCATTTTCCCTAAATTAAAGCAACAACCAGTTGATGATTTTTACAAAGGCGAAGACGAAGATGATGGAGACGAAGATGTGGTGATGAACCTTACTAATCGATGGTAACGAAGATGATGAAGACGGGCCCGATTCAATCAATAGTGACGAAGATGAAGGTGAACCTAATGGATGTCAAACCATACGCATATGCAAATGTCAAACCATAATCGATGGAGAACCATATGCACATGATGACCAAACCAATTTCTTGTTGTAGACCCAGATATCAAACCGTATGCGGATGATGCATAGCAATTCAATTCTGTGTATACCTCCACGGAATGAGATTCCATCAATTTTGAGATTTAGAAGGAATTAGATTTTGTAGCTTTGCCCCTCTTTTTCTAACAATATACAAACTGTGATGGAATCTAATTTTAATTCCACCACGTTCGGTGGAAGTCCAACAAACCAAACGATGGTTACTCACACCACTCTCCATCACACTGTAACGTCAACATCACACTCTCAACGCTTAACAAACTTCTTTTGAGATACCGTGTGATTTTTTAGACTTTTTCTTAAGTGATCAACTTCTATAATTAAAACATTTATTCAATTACTTTCCTTGAGTAGCATTAACCATAAACCATATATATAATATAGTTTTAACGTGAGAAACTAGTTGTTATAAAGGGTATTAGTTATTAGGTCTCAATTGTTCAACCTCGGTCTTTTTTTGTTCCGTAATTGGTTAAGACCAGTCTAATTGTCCTCCATCCATAGCACCTCAACCACTTCTCCGGACTCCACTCTCCTCACTCTTATAGAAATATTAAGTTAACCAAACCCCAGGGTGTAGTAAGGTAATTTAAAATTAAGTGTAAGGCTAGTACTAAATTCAGTTGTGACCCATAGTCGCAGGAAATCCTTTGATAACATGGATTCCTATTTCTCAATAATATTCCACGATCAATACAATTGGCTGAATCCCGTGAAATCATTTCATAGAAGTTCATTGAGATCTTTTTATAAAGCAAATCAACTTCGATTCTTGAATAATCCACATCACTTCTGCTTCTAGGCTAGCAATCCTTGACATGACCCGAAACCCAACACGAACCTAACCCGGCGTGGGTCAACACGAACCCAACACGAAAATGAGGTGGATCAATAATGAGTCGACACGAAAATAACACGAAATATTTTGGGTCAGGTTCAGGTCAACCCGATAAACCCGAAGTTGACCCATTTAACCCGTTTACTTATATAATTATTATTTCATCCATCTCAAAATTACTATGAGATAAAAAACACCATTTAAGAAAACTATAATTAATATTATCTTTATTTTGTAAAATGACACTTTTACCCATTTTAATACATTTCCTTTATTTAAACTTATGGAATTAACAAGTCCACATATATTCCTTATCCTCAATAAAATTTTGCCACAAAATTTTACCGCTATTTTTAAGATTTTATTTTCATTTTTACCAAGAACATGAAGTCAAAATTACCACCATAATGTTTTCTTACCGTCATAAATGAAAAGCATGATTACAAATACTAATGATGATGGGACATTTTTATGTTTGATATTAAAAATGACTGTGGTTAAAGCAGAATTGCAATTATAAAGTATAATGGTATCATGATTTTTACTTTTACCTATTTATGTGATTTTAGATTATTTTAAACAAAATAAATCTTGAATTTTGTTGGAATCTAAGCCACGAATCACGATGATTGACTGAAATATTTTCTTAATTTACATGATATAATATAAAAAATTTTAATCATCACTTTGGTAGTGTATTGGATAGTCTACTTGCTCTCATAGAAGAGGTCAAGATAAAATTATAAAGGCTTTATTCAATAAAGTTGCACATCCGAAGAAACTCTAACAGAAAAAAATCTCTTGTAACAAATTAACAACAATAATATTACTAATCAATATGTTTTGTATCCTAGATCTATTAGATTGGGTCATATATCTAAAAATGTTATTTTTCTTGTTAAAATAATTGAGCTAATTTTTGCCGCATTTTATTTTTTTATATACTTGTGAAATGTCACTTACCATATACGCACCAATCACATATTCTAATTTATTTCTTTTCTTCAACTAAACTTTTTAAAAAAACTATCCCTTCTATTCCACTAAATTTGTCTCAAATAATCTTCGCCACCACTGTCGACACTTCTAATTTTCATATGGAGCGTGTCACAAATTTAGTCATTAATAAGAACAATACTATTGCACAACGTCAAGCATATATCAATCGTTATTGCAAGAAAATTCAGTGGACAATTAAAAAAGAGGTTCTACAAGTGATTTTACTTCCCTATTATCGGTTTCTAAGTGCACTATTAGTCGCATTTGGCATAAAGCTAAATTTTCAGATTGTTAATCGCATTTGGCATTAATAAGGAATTCCATAAGTAATTTAGGTTCTCTGCTCTTCGAAACTGAATACGAAAGTTTCAAATCGAAAACCCGAACGGATTTAATTTTGGGTTATCCTACTAAAACAAATTAATAACCGAAAATTGAATACCGATTGATCACAATCAGATCGGATTATTCGGGTACAAATATTCTTTAACGAGTTTAACGAAAGTTGTTGATGCGTTTGTTTTGCGAAAAAATGGGTCAACCCAAAACACGACCCGAACCTAACACGAAAAGAGTGACACGAACTAAACCAGACACGAAATTTAATTGGGTAAAAAATAGGTCGACACAAAAATGATACAAAATACGTCGACACGAAAATGACACGACTTGTTAACTCGAACCCGGCCCGAATTGACGGCCCTAAGTCCCATACTCAACGAAACTTATAAATTGAGAATCAAACATGTTGATTAATTTGTAAACTTTTGAAATCGGTTATGTCAATGATTTAGCATTAACTTTTTCTTCTAATTATATATTACTCCTTGCAATTATGATTCTAAGAGACGAGCATCGGATTTACTTACGCTGTACGCTTGTCTTTTGTGTTTTTCTACTTCATTAGTATTAACTACTTGTATATAAACAAGAGAGTGTACTCAAGGTGACTTCTGTTGGAATGAATATTCCTTTTGTTCCTCTCACAAATTCTCTACATTTTTCTAAATCACCATTTGCTCATCAACTATGAATATGCACTAACCATAAGAAACAAAACGACTTCATAGATGATGTCATTTAGTTCATACAACCCGATCTCTTCTAGCTGCTTCATACTAGTGTTATTGTTTTAAATATATTGGGATACCGAGAGGTTCTATATCCTCCTACAGCACAAAAATACCAACATTCGGGAGTTTTCAGTTAATACTTCCGTCTGGTAGCTCATTCATGATACAAAAAATGAAAATCTGACACATAAACTGATACAAAAAATGAAAACTTTAGTACTCAAAGTAGAACCATAAGTGAATAATCTGTAGCATTCAAATACCATTCAAACATCTAATGCAGAGAATATACACGCATGAATCTTGTATCTAGTCGTACAAAATAGGATTTTTTTTACTATAAGTCTTTAATAATGTGGTGAAAGAAATTAACATGAGGTTAAGAAGACTAAAAATGTCAAACATCAAGTGTAGATAAGCTGTTTAAACCACCATAATGTTGCATAATGTAGTTTCCATCAATATTGCATAATGTAGTTTCGATTGCATTGAAGCCCTGTTTTTAGATGATACTTTTTGGATATACATATTAAAAAACTTACTGGAATGTCAAACCTATGCGTCTTCTTTAAGACTTCAACACGACACCCCTATTCCTGTCATCTGCACAAAACCAATGCGAAAGACAGAATTAGTAAATCTGATTAAATTACACAACAATTCCTCTATTGCACACAGGAAATAAAAGTCTACATCAATATAAAATCATACAAATGTTTTATTACTTCCATAAAGGCTAACCCATCACCCGCCTTTCCAAAATTTCAATAAAATGTATGCCTAACAAACAAGAAAAGAATAAACAATAAATAAAGCTTGAAGACCACAATCAGAGTTACTGACATCAAGAATGATTACTTAAGTTTGACATGTTACCGTAAAAAAAATAAAGTAGAAGAAACATTGGATTTGAGACAAATTAAAATAAACTAGTGCTGGCATTATATTAACCATTGCTGGTATACCATGAATCATGATTCAACTGTAGCAAAGAATGACTGGATTCCAAAGACGATGAACAGAACTCCACCCGATAGTGCAATCTGCAATAAATTTCACTAATATTTATTCCATTACAACATGAGAAACATGAGCAAGAAGTAAATTGAAATTAGTGAGCAAGTTACAAATTTTTCAGATATTTGTTTGGCCAAGCTCTTCCCTCCAAAGACAGCAGCAGCCTGACACAAAGCTTGCCCTCTAAAAAAATATACATAAACAATAGCAAAATTTCATTATGATGCTCATAACAGAACAGCTGAATCATAATATTGCTCAAATGAAAATGAAGCATTTAGTATCTTTTGCACGAGTAAAATACAAGTTACTTTAATCATATCTTTTGCAGGAGTTTTTTCTGGTAAGGGCTCCTCTCCGGGGGGTCAAGCATTTGCTCACATGTACACGGCCTAACATTACTGTGACCATTCCCTTACCACCCTTGGCCATCCCTAATTGAAACCCCCATAAGACTAGAACCCTGGACCTCCCCTATAGGGAGCTAGTGCCTTACCTGGTAGGTCATCAGGTGATGGTCATAGAGCAAATATATAATAAGCTAAAACAATTATATATAAAAACACAGCACCAAAATAAATAGAGATGGTTAACATACAATATTCCTCCAAGAACAACACCGAAAGGGTTTTCAGCTGCAGCTAAACCAATGGTGGCAATCTAAACATTAAGAAAATTTCAGATTCCAGTAAGAGTGTACCAAAAGTGAAAAGTATATGTTCAATATAAAAAATCTATGATACTTCAAGACTGATTCCCACCTGGCTTTTGTCGCCCCACTCCCCAAAAAATGTTATAGAGAATGCCTGTTGAAACATACATCAATTAGGTAAAATATCATTGATAGAAAACGGGAGTTCCGGTACCCATACCTTTAAAAAGATCGGGGAGAAAAACTGAGAGAAAAATGGTCTGTTCTTCTTTTTAGCATCATCATCAGCCTGTAAAAACAAAATATATATATAAAATATTTTTAACACCGTACACTCCAAGAAATTGAAAAACAACAAACAGGACTAACTAACTGTTTGAATTCATATGTGTAAGAAATCTCATTTTGCGGTAAACGAAATAATGGATTGAGATGAAAACTGGTTCTAGCAATACCTTGTTGTTTGCTCTTGTTGTTCCACTGTTGGCTTTTAAATCGGCATCCTGCCCACATGAACACAAGAAAGATTGTAAGATTTTTAAGAGTATCATTTAAAATTTACACAAGCAACATTAATAAACTGTAACAGACCAATTCAGCTTCAACTTCAGCCAATTCTTCTGATTCCCTGTAAGAACAATCAGAATCCATAAATGCCATTTACAATTTGTTGCGAATATACTAATTTCCATTAAATTGGTTGTAAATTTAAATAAAAGGAGTGAGGGTTACCCTTCATGAAATGCATCCCATAGAGACCATACTCCGAAACCCAAAAACAATATGGTGGCTATATGTTTAGTCAATGTTCGGGATATCTGCAGTATTATAATCACAAGTCAAAACACACTAATTAATAGGGTAAAGATAGAGTAACATAAGAGTATGATAGCTCAAACACAAAAGTCAATACATTAAAGTAAGTTATTTAACAAGGCATATGACAAGATATTCCGATGCAACTTGCAATTTCCAAGTATAAAAAAAAATCTACATGGAGCAAGAGTTGACTTTTTGTATATGTTACAACTGAAGAACTTAAGATAGGTAGAGTGACTATAGAATGTATAAGATCGTAACTACAATTTAGTAACGAAATCAACACTTTTAATAATCAGAACACAAATAAGGTAACAGATGTACCAGGTTTGGGGCAGCCCAGCCAACAGCAGCAGACAGAATAGTCATAACCTGGAAATCAATTCATCAACTTTTTAAGGACTAAGATAACTGGAGTTAATATCCAGAATTATCGTGAGATAAACACACAAAAAACTTACAATCAAAGCTGAAAGGCAGCCTGCCAAAACATATCGTCTGGGGTGACGCATCGCCAAAATCTAAACTCAGAATCATATCATATTGTAAATTATGAAGTCAATTTAATTTTACCATTTTTCCTACTAGACACATGAACAGATTTATAGGGACCCATCAAAAGAACCAAGAAAGAAGGGAAACAAAATTTGATAATTAAGAATGATAGGCAAAAGCATGTGGTTCCCAATGAAGGGTGTGTTTATTAAGCATAAATAGTACCACCATCTCAAATCCTGAGAAAGATGTAGACACACTCAGATGAAGACAGTTGTGTAGATTGTCTTATATAATGGGTTACTTTAGTACAGAATAACATGTCTTAATTTTAAAACAACAGCTACACCCTCCCAAGGAAGATTATGTTACACTGTATTCGGATATTTTGAGACTTTAAAATGGCATGTGTTCAAAAAGATTCAAGAGAAAAGTACCAAGTATATTAGACTTAATAGTATGATCCAGACAAAGTATTGTTAGTTGTAGTTTTGAAACAACATTTGCGTTGATTCAGCTTTTGAAAGGTACAAGATTTGTAATAATGGCATCAAATAACAAGGTGTAGCTGTTTTCTTGGACAGGAGTAATTTTTTTGAACTCTAAAGATAACCATGTTGACCAAAAGTTGGTCCAAAAATGTCATCTGAAGTTTCAGAATTTGTGCTATTGCTCAAATATTATCATTTTATCACTGGATTAAATAACTTAAAATTGCAGTTTGTTTTAACTTATTATGGGCTTATAAGCTCGGCTTATATTCCATAGCCCCCAATCTTTTCGATTTATTTTTCTTAAACTTGGTTTAAGTCATAATAAGCTGGTGTGTCCGAAAACAAGACGAAAAAAGTGAGCTTTTTAAAAATAAGCCAAGCTTATAAGCCCTTGATAAGCTAAGCCGAACACCCGATTTGTTATCACTATAAAAACTACACATGAATAGAGATACTAAAGAACAAAATTCAAGATGGGATCTCATATACAGAAATCGGTTATTAAAATAGTCAACGTTTCAATTGTTTGCACACTTATTCCAAATGAAGAGAATATGTTAAGTGATAACCCGAACAGAAAATCACTAATTGAACATAATCAAAATTAGCTACTGAAATCAATTACAACATAAGGTAAACAAAAAGCAGGAAATCAAGTAGCTATTGAACTCACCGCAGCTGCAAAAAATGTCTTGTCACCGATTTCAGAGAGTACAGTCATCGCAAGAGACTTGCTAAACCCCTAATTTCACCAAGAAACATACATACATACACAGAATTCAAACACAGATAAAAGACGCAAATCACCATGCAAGTATAGATAGGCGAAAGTAAAGAATTGAATCAAAGAAAGAAACTTACTTGAACGATTGATAAACTCATGATTAGTGATGTGAAGTAAGAGAGAAACCCTTTTGCGTTGAAACAATGGTTAGGATAGTTGATTCCAGATAGCAAGGTGATTGTGGATTGTGAGAGAATCGGAGAATAAATGTGATTCGGCTGGTTTTGATGATGGAAATCTGATCGCCAGCCGAATCCGTGAGTGCCTAACGAACAAAGAAAAAGAGCAGGATGTAGGAGAGAATCTGGGAATGAGGGGTTGGTGTTGTGTTCGTGAGAGATTAAATAAACTATTCGATTATTCGTATTGCGTGGTCAAACAACTTTGCTGTTTGATCCGTAAAACCCCAATTTAGGTGCACATATTAACCGATTGGTTACTTTTAGGGCTTTATATCGTATCTACAAAAATTGGATAAATTGTTTTAAAAAATTAAATATACATATATAAAACTTGTAAACAATGATAGGGTGTAATTTATGTTGTTATAAAAGAATTGTAAATTTCAATTTATTATACCATCTTTGCAATCGTCTCAATCATCATCACAAATAACATTTTATCTCATTTGTCTACTCTTATTTACTATATCTTAGTGTGTGTTTTGAGTATAGATATTCGCATATGTGCTTGGATTTGAGGTTGTGGTGTGTGTGCATGTGCGTTTAGTTCAATGTGTGTGAAATATGTGTTTCTAGTGTTTTCATCTCCTTATGTCATTGTATGTGTTTGTGTGTATTTGAGTGATTTTCACAAATCCAGGTGTGTCTTTTAAAATGTGTGTGCTAAAAGTCTGATATTAAAATCTAATGACGGTGGTGAAATATGGTCTTTCATAGGATATAAGTATCACAAGAGAAATACAATATTAGCTCAACACTTAAAACAAGTGCATCATGCTAGTGTTGCATAATATTTATTAGCATATATATAATAAAACAAAACTAGACTAAAAACAATAAGCATAAAATTAAAAGAGTATTTCGTTAGTGTCAAATAGAAATTAAAAATGAAAAAAAACGCCTATTATGCTAAAAAGATACTAAAGACGTATCACGCAAAGTGCACCAGAGGTGGTGGAACAAAATCATGTGTGTACATGTACGTTGTTGCAAATTCTGTTTGTGAGGGTGTTACTATTTCAATTGTAAAATCTACGATAGACTATTTTGACTGTAAAATATGTGTGTGAGTGTGTGTATTTTAGTTGCAAAATGGGCGGTATTATTTTGGTTGTAAAATCTATGACAGATAGTTTGGTTGTAAAATGTGTGTGTGTGTGTGTGTTTTGGTTTCAAAATTGGTTGTGTTTTTGGTGGATTTTTCCATCAGCCAATGGTGATGCTAACAAAAGTTAATAGAGGTGCATGGTTGTGTGTGTAGTCATTTGGATGGATGGTGATGGTGGCCGAAGTTTTCGGTTGTCTAATAACAACAATAACATGATAGTGATGATCATGATTTTTTTAAAATAAAAGACAAACTTACTTTTGTGTACAAATCTATTTCTCTACGGATAAAATAACAAATTTTAAAGTAAAAACGATAGGTAAGTGAAGGTGGAGATTTCATTCTAAAAAGGGGTGTCTTGTGTTTCAATATTGAAAGGTGGAAGTCGAGTAATATTTACAAGTGTCGTGTGTTCTATACTTGTTTCTTTTGATTTGGTTTTCCTGCTGATTTTATTTAGGTATGGTTTGGATCGGTTGTGTATAGAAGTATTTTCAAGATCCTGTTGTACCATGTGCATTACATGTTGTCATCCACTCCTTGAAGCTATGTATGTAAATGGAATTGGGGATACATTGCATTTGGTGACCGTATTACTATAATGAAATATCTACGGTTCAAAAAAGAAGCATGGTTATCATTAGGTGTATGTTCTTTGGGTATAATTTATTCTTTGTTAATGTTCAAAATATAAAATTACAAATTCACACTGGAAATTGTTACAACAAACAAACCACGCTAGGTGCTGTCGATTTTACCGAGTACCGAATTTGATTTAAAGGTGGTACCGAATACCATACCGAGTATTCGTATACGATACCGGTACCGGGTACCTATTTTATCTAGTTGGTTTGGTACTAATCCCGAATACCCACACTCACCCCTAATCTCGAATACCGATTTAGCAATATTCCTAGTACCAAGTACCAAACCAAAAAATATTACTTGGTACCAGTTCCGGTATGATACGAGTCCGGTTTAATATTTTCGATACTCATACTCACCCCTAAACCACACTTTAGAAACAGTGTATTGCAAAGTTAGGATCCACGGTCAACAAAGACAAGGGGTTTATCTTTTTCTGTTTTCATTTCCTCTGTCTTGTAGCGACTGCGACCAAATTGATTTCTTTATCAAGATTTACGTTAATAGGCCAAGAAACCATCAAGTCCTTATATATTGTTTTACTAAATAATAAAAGATCCAAATCTGATTTATAAAATAGAGGTAATGATGAGAATATTGATTAGCTTTTAGATGAAACTAATTAATGGCTTATATATATATATATATATATATATATATATATATATATATATATTTCCTATTTTCATAAATTACAAATTACCTTTAATAGGGTATTTTAGGCAAAAACAAAATTTCGCTCTCTTATATTTTCTTATTTTTTTCTCATATGATTCCTTATTTTCTCTTCTAATAGATGATAAGTTTTTTAATTGCTAATGGAATGCAACTTATTCCCATTTTTCTCTGGAGAAGTTTATTCATCGTAATTGGCTACCAATTGTTGGTCTTTTTTGTCGACGTATGTGCTTTTTGTAAAGACTAAAGGGAATAATACGTCATGAAAATTTGAAGATTTGCATTTTGGTTTAAGTTTGGTTTTCAAATGTTAGTACCTATTGCATATAGAAAATTTGTATAATTTTTAATCAACAATTGTAGAATTGAAGTTTTTATCTTTTTTTTTACGGTAAATTGCATCTGACTTATTGTTTGTAATGGTTGATTTGTATCTTATTTGCATCTGCATCTAACGATCACATCTACTTTCGTCTACGTTGCATCTAATTTGCATATACCGAAATATATCAAAACTGATATCAAATTAAAAAGGATTTAAACATAAATTCAAAGGTATAATCTTTTTAATTTAATAATAATATATGTGCAAGATATACAGATATCAAATTCAAAGGTATAATCTTTGTAGAAAGCTTTTTAAGAGAGAGGGGGAGTGTTTAAAATTCCTACTTTGCTCTTTTTTATGATTGGCGGAGATGTGTTCTCACTATTCTTCATATAAGAAGTGTTCTCTTTAGATTCCTCCTCATTAAAATGATATTAATTGCTATAACACTGTTAAAGTTTTTTTTTAATTCTATATACTAAGCAAATTACAATTTACAGGACATAACCTTTTTTGTTTGTTTACAATTTACACTGTTAAAGTTTTTTTTTTAGAATCACAAACGAACAAAATACATAAAGCCTTTTTTAAACATTGGATTATTACTCTCTTTTGTTTGTTTTTAAAGTTAAAGATCACTTGGTTTAACATATCAACATGTCTACATTTTTTAAAAACGTGCTTGTTTACTATGTCATCAATTGTGATAATACGAGGTTATTATTAATATTGTAAAAAACTAATATTTAATTCCTTTTAAAACCATGTACAACATGTTAAAAGCTATAGAGTTGGAATATAATTCATCTAATTATTTATGTATAGTTTGATTATAAATGCTAAATTTGAAATATAAATAAGAATTTTATTGAATTATAATTGATAATATTTACCTTATTTTAGTTCACTAAAATGTTTTCAAGTTGTCATGTTTGTTATTGTATGTATCGAACTTAAAAAATTTCTATTGTGTGTATCAAACTTTTAATTCATTGCTATTGTATGTATTTTGTTTACATAAAAAGGTAAAAAATTTACAAGTTTAGTACATACAATAGAAAGTTTAATACATACAACAGCAACAAATTAAAAGTTTGATACACACAATAGAAATTTTTTAAGTTCAATACATACAATAGCAAAACATGACAATTTGAAAACATTTTAGTGAACTAAACCCTATTTTGAAAAAGAATCATTTTGAATTAGTTAGAAAACTTGTGTGTCACCTATATATATAAACTAAGAAGCGAATCATAACACTTGATGATATTAAAATGATCCTCAAGACTCCAAAAGAATGTAAATAAAAACAACAAATATCTTTAGTAGGAACATAGATATACTATGTTTATAGATTTTATAATTTAAATAGACATGTTTACATATGACTTTGCGAGTCTGTGTATCATATGTAAAATCTTAACTTTTGTTATACTAAACTTTTAGAAGTTATATTTAAGTTTGTTGTACTTATGTAATAACAACATAAAAATTATAATAATAATAAATTATGTTATGAGGTAAAATGTAATCTTATATAAGTTGAAGGTGAAAAATAAAAATTATTTATGGGTGAAAATTAAAAATTAAAGATAAAATGCAATTTATATAACTTATAGGGTAAAAAATAAAAATATCCTAGGAGGTAAAATAAAATTCGGAATAATTAGTGTTATCCGTTGCGAAGTGATTATAAGGGTGATTTACTTTTAGAAATGCGATATTTTGTTATTCCTAATATTCCATTTTTAATGCGCATTAAAACATGAACAGAATTGGATCTGAATGACAATGACTTGTGAGTTGTGACAACAAACAAACAAAATATGAACATTTGAAGTCATTTGTAGCCAATAATGCAAATTAACTTAAAAGTGATAGAAAAGAACCATCTATAATTTTAATTACATATAGAATTATCATTTATCACTAGCTGTATTGACAACATCAATTTCTAATTTAAAAAGCTATTATTGTGAAAAGGAATGATTGAAAAGAAAAAAAATTAGATAACTAACCAGACGACTCATTACCAATTTCACGAGCAACCTCTAAGCGCCTTTGACGAACCATGCGTAGTGAGGGAGACAAGCCTTGCGCCTCGTGATGAGATAATTAGAGCCTATAACGAGGCTTGTTATACACGATTTCAGATGCTTTTAAGAGTGTTCCGTGTTTTGACATAACTTGAAAAAACAAAATTTTGCATTCGGATGATCTAAACTGAAAAAAATTAGACCTAAATACACTTCACATTTTGTCTTTTAGATCTATTTATGAATTCTATATTTTAATCAAGTTGACACGAAACTCGTGTATAGGACAATCCGATCAATAACTAAAATTTGTAAGAACTATGAGAAATAATTATACGATAAACATGGAATACACATGTACAATTTAGATTTCAGCTTGTTTAAAGTTGCTTAATACATCCAATGATGAAAAGATCAGTTTCAAATAACAGAACCAGCCACTCAAAATGTTTAAATCTTATATGATAATTTTGAAATACACATGTACAACTCAGATTTCACTCTTTTTAAAGTTGCTTGATATATAGGTCCAAAGATGAGATGAACTGTTTCAAATATAATGCATGTGCACAACACTAGGCACTAGCCACTCACTCAACTAAGCTGAAGTGTAAATTAAAGTTGAGTTGACCATATGCTCATGGTTTTCCTATAAAAAAAAGTGGAGTAATAAATAGTTGTAACCAATTCATAAACTATCAAACTTAACTACTAATAAATTCTATGATCTTTAATCACCAAAACCCAACTGAAAGTGAACAACTTTATTTATTTATTTATTTATTTATGCCCAACCAAATGTTTGCTTAATCTTGTTAACACTGATCTAAAGATTTCTATTTCATATTTAATTAAGTTCCTTCGAATAGATCTCGAAACTACATCAATAACTATATGATGACGAAGATTGTGTCTTGCAAATAAAATTTAAAATTAAATCTTCTATAAGAAACTCATATACGAAAAATAAATCCATGACCTAAAGCTCAACATATAGTCCTTACATATTATTCACAAATTTAAATACAAAGTTATGTTATAATAATAAGAATGACAAAAAAAATCCGAGTCCGGCAGAAAAACCCAAACCTAGAACTTTTAGGACAAATAAATGATTATGAGACTGGGTATAAGTTTTTTTCTATAAAAATTTTGCAGGTTAAGGATGATATTCACTTAAAATGTTTTCAATGGAATTAATAATTAATAATATGTTAATGACGGGTGAGTAAGGGAGTGGTACAAAATTCTTATATTGCCCTTTTTAGTGATTCAATGATAATTGCTTTCACTGTTTTTTCGATCTTGTAGGTTCTCACCGCCGTAGGGGTGTTAATCGGGTGTGCTTAGTTGGGTTTCTTAGAAAAATTAACTTAACCCTAAACCTGACTCCATTAAGGTTTATGTTAGTCGAGTTTCGGGTTAATAGGGTTAAGTTGTTGTTTTTTTGAATTTATGTTTTTTTAAAGTTATATGGATTTAAGTGTTTGGGGGAATAAATGGAAGTCTCTTGGTTTTAATATGGTTATTGACGCATGGGATATGAAATCCGGTTCACCACTATGAATCATGCATGCACTGTTTGTGGAGCCGAAGGATTCGCAGCAACAAGTTAATGAAGATGGTGAGCACGCAATAACTCAAAGATCAGATGGTGATATGGGTATTTCCCCTAGGCTATACGGTGTACGTTGATGAAAAATCAAAGGACTTATATCCATAATGGCAATATGGGTTTATCACTAGTTGTATACCTTAAATCTTACATACATTAAAAAAAGCAATTACTGCAAAAAGAAAAAAAAATCTATTTTTTTGATGTTTATAGTGGTATTCGGGTTAGTCAGGTCAACCTAATTAACACTCTCTGACCTTATTAAACCCAACCAATTAATTGTTCCTAATCATACCCTGTCATTATCCAAGTCTCAGGCATATCACAACTTCTATTAGTAATATTAGTATGAAATATCGATCCGTCAAATGGATTATGCAGTGGCACTATTAACATACAAAGATTTTTAGCTTCTTATCAAAAAATTTGATCCACTGAATGGTTTATGCAACAACACAAAATCGGCATCAATATCGTTCAACTTTAAGTCTTCAATCAACCAAATTAACACAAATGGTCAAACATAACACGTCATTTTAATAGTATCTTATATCTGTACAAAACTCTCATTTCACCACACATGTCAGGATGCAAAATTACAAGTTCAAGTTCAAGTTCTTGTCCCTCTAATTAATCATCTATACCAGCAATCACAAGTTTATATTAAGATATGGTCAAGAATTCTGGTCAAAGGAGAAAGAGGAGAAGGGGTTCATGGTTGACTTTTACAGTTTTACCTTTTTCACAGGAAACCTCTCCTCAGGTTGCCTCTGCCATAGGAAATTCGCAGCTTCCAACCACCTTGGTTCAACCAAAAACTTCTTTTCTTGGACAGCCCATATTGACTTGTCGGTTCCAATGTCTGTAGAAATGACATGTGTTACTGATGAGTCAACCTTAGTTGAGCATGTTGCTCCTAATCGCTCGGCCAGCATCCATAAATGGTGCTTTTCGGTCTGAATTTTTGTTGGAAAAACACGGCTGAATACAATTTTACACCCCTTCAAAACTTCACGTCGAACTGCACGCAGCATCTGATATGATAATTAGGTAGATTAATAATTCTGATGGATGTTTAAAAGACTAAAGAAACAATCTTACCACAAAACAATTTGTACAGCCATCTTAGCATCAATAACAATGGAAGTGACCGGACATGGGAAATGGGAGGGTCAGGTTACAAAAAGTTCAAACAGATTATGCTTGCAATGATCACTTCGGAGTAGGAGAAAAATCAGGCCAGGTCAGGTTGATTTGACCCACAATTCCACAAACACTTTATTATGTCAATTTTTAGATATTTTATATATAGTTAGAACTGTGATCACATAAACATTGATATATCTAATAATTACATTGTTGACCAAAACCAAAAGCCAAACTGAAAACTGATTACCAAATTTGGTTAACCAAAAACTGATTTCATAATTCAGTTTTGGGTTCTGTTTTCAGTCTGATTGGTTAAGAACTGAATGTTGAACATCCCATTTTGTAATTTTGTTAAAAAAGAGTACAATTAATCATCATATGGTATCTCACCTGCCTTGCATCTCGGCCGGCAAAACTCTCCCCAAGTTCCTATTGTGTAGAAAAATAACTCATTAAAACCAAGCTCTCAAAAGAATGTGTGTGTGTGTGTGTATGTGTGATGATTGTAGAAGATGATCAAAAGGATTGCCAACACACCAGGTCAAAGAACATATTGTGGACTTGTTTAAGGACATTAAGAACAGTGGAGAGAGCACCATCAGCATCACTTTCATCACTTCTCAGCTCAGAAAGAGATTTAGATTTGTAGCCAAACTGCCTACAACTTGAGGCAAAGAAATGATATCTTTCCATCAAAATCAAATTATCTTTGTGCTTTGTCCATACCTAGACAACAAATAGAGATAATCATCATGACACAAATTTAACTTGAGGAATTAGTAAAAACCAAAAGTATGAAGTATTAATCTTACATGTTCTGTATCATCAAGAATCAGAACAGCACTTTCTTGCCCTAAAACCACATCAAGACCTTTCTGATGTCTTTGAGTGGAATCACTTTGTGCAATGATTCTAGAGTCGAAGTAAATCCTTCCAGGGTCAAGCAGATTTGCCATTTCTAATGCATAAGCACGCTCACCCATTGTGTAAATGTACATCTCAAACAGTTTACTTGCTTCTTTCAGGAATGTGTGAACAAAAGGCCTCAACTTTGTCACCATGTGCATGAAGGGCATTTTAAATAGACTGCCTTTCAGAACATCTGTCATTACAGATTGACAAATTAATTCTTCTTTTATTTAGATCTAGAATTTTATGCGTAAAAAGCTCAAGAAAACTTGTTCCTAAACCATCCCTACAAATTACTTTCATGGGAGCAATCATTTATGAGTAAGGAAACATGGAATTACTATAAAAAGTACCTTGCATAGGATCATTTGGATTCATTAAATATCCTTCTTCCTGAGTTATATCTGAAAAGCGGGTTGAATTTAATAAGGTATGGTCTAAATCAAGAACTAAGTAAAGCTTTTTATGGTGTAACAAATTCTTTAGATCTCTGTCACAAAGACGAGCAATTTCATCTTCAGCAAGTCTCAGATTCTGCAATATCATAAGATTCCTGGGTTACCCAAGTTCGAGAAATTTATGTAAGAGATAATAATAACAACAACAACAACAATAATATGTTTGCTCTAATAAAAATAAGAATAACACCTTGTGTATATAACCAAATGCGACGCCAGACTGATTATCCATTTTCTCTCCACATTTTATGCACATTCCTCCAATAAAACCAGGATGCGAGCATATATCCTCCTTCACTGATGCTTCTGACCATGAAAATTAACAAGAATTACACAATTTGTAGGTGAAGTTCTGAAGATTGCAGGATATATTTATTTGCTTCCTAGTATAGATCTTTTCTATTATCTGCTACACTTCTAGTTCTTTTCTCTAGAAAAAAGATTATATATATAAACAATAGAATAGAAGCATCACCTAAAACTTCTGTTTGATTTATATGTGAAGTTGAACCACTGGGTTCTTCTGTACCATCCAATACACTGAACTTCCTTCTCTTTGTCCTGTGGAAGACACCGATTTAAACAGCCACAGTGACTAAAGATGAGAAAGAAATACCATTTTACCCTCTCCATTTTGGGATTCAAATTAAATCAAATAAGCAACAGCTTCTGAAATTTGAAATATTTGTAAACATAATAAAGTTATCAATATATTTGAAGTTATACACACATACATACATAATATATATATACACACATAATATATTACTAATAACTTTATCGTAAAAGCAAAATACGACTGATGCATTTTGTAATCAATCATAATTGTAAATAGCTATAGCCCATTGTTTAATACTTTTTATTACAATGTATTACTTTTTTTCTAGCTGGATGTCTCTCTACTCACAGGTAGAGGTATGGCTGTCTACATCTTATCTCTCCCATAAGCTGCCTTGGCGTATGCTTGTTGTTGATAAGAAAGCCATCAATGATATAATAAGGAGAAATGTTTGAAATTAAATTTAAGTTAGAAAACCATTCCCTAAAAGTAAAGTTGTCATCATAAAGGACTACTGGGTATATTCAGCTCAACAACACACACAAACTATGTTTGCAATTAAGCATATGAATCAGGTTAGGACATAGGAGATACAGAACTACAGATGTTAAGACCTGCATATTGAACAAGTAATCTGGAGAAACAATTGTATAAAAAGGTAAGGAAAGAGCGTCCGTTTTTTTTCCAAATCCAATACAACAAGAAGAAACTCCAAAAAGGAATAAGTTAAAGTAAGTACCGAGTACAGATTCATAACTAGAGATTCCAATATGTTGATACAAAAAGCTACATAGGCTACAGATTCAAATGAGTTTTTCCTTCTAAAGGTATCCCACAAACATCATTGCCACCCTAATACACATGCAATACGTATCCATATGGCTTTAACCAGAGACTTGACGAATTATTTACATCCATGAATATGGCATTATTAAACCCATTAACCAGTTACAGGGAACTCCATGTGAGAGATCAATCTCAGTAACATGTTAATCACACTATTAGTTAAGAAGTTTGATGCACGAAACTTTCTGCCAGACATGTTAATGCAAGCTAGAAAAGTAAAACAATGTCTTATCTACTTTCAATAAATGACCTATAAATCTCATCATCATATTCTTCTCCTTCCTCTGGTTGAGGAGAAGTATCAGAAGTAGAATCCAACTCTGCATCCAGAAATGCAGCAAAATCATCACTGCTTGAGGAATTCACAGGTGAATCGTCAACGAGACTCATCAAAGAAAACCGCCTATCAATTCAAAGTAAGATACATACATCAATACCATCACGAAGTCACAATCCGTAGCTACATAAGAATCCAAAGACTTCAATTAAATCACGCTATATTGTTCTACAAATCAGTTTACACAATTAACTCCTAAGAGGAGACAAATCTGAATTCCAAGAACCTTCTTAGTTGAAATCTTTATGCATTAACTTATTTGATAATTTGCATTCTGTTAGGGTTTTATCACGAATACCTCAAAGAGCACTTCTAGGGCCTAGGCACCTTGATACATACTTTCACAATTTTGCTCTAAATTATTAATATAATGTATACATTTATTAAGGACTTCCAGCAACGCATTCGAGAAAATGAATTAAAGATATGATCCTCGATGAAAAAATATCAATTGAAATATTCCAGCATACTTGAACTCACAAAAAATTGATGTAGCTGCCTCCGGGGAACTAGTGCTCGCCGATGCCGCAGCAGAAATGTGCCCGACGCCGGGGAATGTTGACGTTGGCCGGAGCAGAACAAGGGAAAGGTCGGGTGTGGTAGACTAGAGACGATCCGGTATATAGCGAAAGGAATTTCTTTTTCGATTTTATTTTCTATCGCTTAAAAACATCGGTTTAAAATGTTATTATGGACCGGTCATGGACAGGCGGGTCGATTATACATGCCACTTTCATTTAATTTTATAAAATAGTAATTAAATATTAGTTTTATTTTAATTAGGTTATTTCTATTTTTAGATTATTTAAAAATAGTTATCAAGTTTAAAAATTGTTATATTTTTATAAAATTTACTTTTTTTATATGTTACCATGTAAATTTGATTTATTTATCATTTAAATTGTAAGTTATTAAGTTATCAAATTTACCTGATAACGTTCAAAAAAAGGTAAATTTCACAATAATAAAACACTTTTAAAACTTTGTTACTATTTTCAGATGATATGAAAGTATGAGTAACCTAATTACAATATAACAGAAACTTAGTTAATATTCTATAAAATAAAGCCCTCAAAGGGAACATGTTTCGGCCTTGTCCAAATTGTCCCAGTCTATTATGATGTAATATTCTCTCCTATGCTTTCTTATCTCTTGATCATATGGATGCTTTGTTGTTCTTGATAGGGTTTAGTATTTAAAAGTGTATCGAAGTTGTCACTTTTTGCTATTGTGTATACCAAACTTCAAAAACTACCATTTAATGCATTGAACATCCAAAAACTACCAAATAATGTATCCGGTTACCTATTCAATAGGTAACAGGTAATTCTATTAATTTTATTTATTTTAAATATTAAATTTATTTCCATGTGGAAAAATCAATGCCACATCAATATTCATGAAGAACATTCAAGTTGTTCTTCCTTTAGACATGAAGAACATTTGAACCCTAAGCAACCATCTTTCAACAAAACAAATCAAAACAGATGAAAATTTGTGAACTGAAACATTAAATTGAAGATCTGAACTGAAACAAAAAAATGTTATGAACTCTAATCTAAACTCTGATCTTCCTAGCACAGCGAAAAAAACTTCAGATCTGAAATCTGATTTTCGAAGCACAACCATGAGGAACACCATGAAGAACATCACGAAGAACACCATGAAGAAGCACGAAATCGATTAGAACAAAAACCCTAATCATCGAAACACAAAACAAATGTAAAGAAACCTAAACTTATCTCATCGAACAAGAAACCCAAAATCGATATCGATCGATGAACCCTAAATCGATTAGCAGAAGCAGAAAGAAGCAGAAGCATACTCGCCTAATCGCCTAAATCGATTAGCAGAAGAAGAAACATAGATCGATGAACCCTAAATCGTTGAGCAGAAGCACAAATCGATTAGCAGAAACAGAAGCTTACTCGCGTAAATCAATTAAAGGAAACAAAGCATTGATCGACGAACCCTAAATCGTTACTATGGGGGCTGCCATGGAGTTCTTGAGCTTCGATCTAATTGGAGCTTCGATCAGTCATGGTACCGTAATAGTTCCTTTTCAAAAACTGCAGTCGATGGTGAAGTCGAGATTGGAGGTGATGGTGTAGTCGATGATGAGGTCTAGATGATGAAGTCGGATCGATGGTATTTTCAATTAACAGTCGATGAATTGGGGCTGCCATGTATCCCGTTGTTATTATTATTATTATTATTATTATTGTATTTTCAATTATTTTAAAACAAAGAAATTGCATGTAAGCTCCAAGTCAGATGCCACGTCATCAAAACCGGCGCCACGTCAGCGGGTGACCTGATATACTAGGTTGGATACACTAAATGGTAGTTTTTGAGATTTTGGTATATTAAATGATAGTTTTAAAAGTTGGGTATACACAATAGCAAAATGTGACAACTTCAGTACACTTTTAGATACTAAACCCTTCTTGATATTTTATAAGATTGTGGATTCAAGTTACATGATAGACTAAATGATGTAAAAAATAGGGTTTAGTTTCCGAAAGTGTATCGAAGTTGCCACTTTTTACTATTGTATATACCCAACTTTCAAAACTACCATTTAGTATATCAAACCTCCTTAAACTACCATTTAATGTATTGAATTGCCTGTTAAGCAGGTAACCAATAATTTTGTTATTTTTTATTTATTTTAATATCCCTCAAATGCCACATGTATAGCCACGTCGGTAATTTCTGCCACATCACATTTACCTCTTATAATTTAAATATTTTCATTTAATTCTAAGTCAATTCAAACATGAAGATGATGAAGAACCAAGCATGAACAGATTTGTGAACTCAACTAGTCGAAACCTAAAAACGAAATATGTGAACCAACACTGAATCGAAACCTAAAACAAAAACCCTAAAATCGAAACAATAAGCAAAATCGAACCATACAGATATGGAAAATCGAAAACCAAATTGAACTTACATAAGCAAAGTCAAACCAAGAAGCAAAATCGAACAAACCTTAAATAAAATCACATCCAGATCTAGTCGAACAAACCTTGAATAAAATCATTTCTAGATCTGAGTTTATCGCAAGTTCAGTACTTGATTTAAGTTTACCAGGCAGTCAATATCTTCAAAATTGATAAAGCCCTAAATCGAGACCTTCAAAATCGAGACCTTTTATCGTTGAAACAGATGATGAATATTAGGTTTAATTAACGATGAACAAAATCAAAGCCTTTATTTAGATAAACAAGTAGTCGAGATCTTCAAAATCGATAAAGCCCTAAATCTAGACCTTCAAGTTCAGTAAAACCCTATATCCAAAACTTCAAAATCGAGACCTTTGATGAAGATGATGAGAACCTTATCATCGACCTCTGTATTGCTAAGCACCCACATCCACTGAATCGCCGATTGGTTTGGGTATGAACACAATCGGATAGCTCACATTGAAAATTGGATATGAATCATCAATGAATGTGGGAAAGATTACTGTTATTATAATTATTATTTTTTTATTTAAATGGGTTTTCTTTATTTTGAATTATTTTTAAATAAATGAACAACACTTCAGCATCCAAATCACCTCTGTGTCAGCAAAACCGGTGTCATGTCAGCATCTTATCTGCTATACCAGGTTGAGTACATAAAATGGTAGTTTTGGAGACTTTGATATACTAAATGGTAGTTTTTTAAGTTTGATATATACAATAGCAAAAGGTGACAATTTCGATATATTTTTAGTAACTAAACCCAAAAAAATATGTATGTTTGACAACTTTATTTTATTTCATTGTTTACATTTTAGTATTCTATGTAATTTTTGTTGATTATTTTGTAGACAACTATAAAAAAAATTAACTTATTTGACGTATTTTATTTTTCTTTAATTGGATGTTGTCTTTCTATTTAATTAATATGCGATATTATTTGTTTATGAAGTGGGGATGTTATAAATTTTATTAACTTTTTTTATTTTCTTTACTTTTTATTCGGGAACACAAAATTTATTTTTTTCCCCTTTCTTATTTTATTTTCGGCCAACTTAAACAACTTTTTTTCTCATTTTTTTTCATTCTTATCCTTTTCTTTTTTTTATTAATATTTTAGGGGAGATAAAACAAGAAAATTAATAAATTTCATATATTATACAGTATCACTTTTTTATATATAATATATATATATATATACACTAGGGAAATTTTCGGCTGTGCATTGCACAACCCTGTCCTCTTTTTCATGTGATATAAGTTAAATAGATGCATGATAATAGGTAAAAAAAGAAAACTTTATTTGCTAAAGATATAAGGTTTTGTCATTGATTTTATAGCTTTCTTTGAATCTGGAATCTCTTATATCAATAGAAATGCATGCTAAACACTCGAACAAATATAAAGGTAGATGTGCATAAGAAAATTTTCTTAGGCCTCAATAAGATATTCCTTTAACGTAGAGTTCTATTGCTAAAACCTATATTTAGAACTAATGATTGCAACCTCTAAGTTGAGGATAAATGAATTCCTAGCTTATTCACAATTTACTTGTCACACCCCGTCTTGGCGGAAACACGAGGTGCGACGGAGAGGATCGTCATAACACATTGATATATGAATAGAAAATTTTACTAAATGAGTTCACACCAACGTGTCACGACGTTCCCCGACACAAGAGGGGACTTGTGTCGTGGCAAGTCACTTCACGACAACCATAGTCAACAATTTAAAACAAGAACATACGAAATAGTTGTTCCGACAACCCGGGACAAGTATACGGAGCTACAAACCCTAGATTTATAAAATCCAAATACATGATAGCATAGTTAAATGAAAGAATCCTTAGTCAACTACCCATGTCACGCTAAGGCTATCTAGGGTCACCTAAGCTCCTTAGGCATGGTTATTAGCATTACCTAAAAATGAACACTCGAAATGTCAACATAAAGTTGGTGAGCTCGCAGGTTTAAAGTAAAAGCATAGTTGCCGTGTAAATTGTTTAAGTAGGACAAATGTGCACGTATAGCATGTTAAGCGTGTAGATGTTGTACCAACATCCAAACCACCAGGTTCAATAAGAATCAAATCATTGTCTTCCAAGCAGTTATTATAGCATACCCAGCTGGAGCATAAACCGTTGGCTCATAGGAATACAGGAATCAATAGTCATCAACCAACAACAAGTAGTCTTTGCATATACGTCACATAAGTTGTCCAAAATAAATAAGAAATATTCATCACGGCATAAAAAGTTTAAAAGAGAATTTGAGTGTCATTCTCCCCCGACAAAATATAGTAAAAAGGGGCCACGAGTACTCACCTTAGTTGTGGGTTGTCACTTGAATCTTAACGCGCTCGGGAATCTACAAACACGTGTAAACTAAGTTATATTCTATTCACGTGTAAGAGTTCTCTTTTGTACTAATCTTGAATCATTAAATTTAATTAGGTTTCACGATTAAGTTCTACCGTAGGTTACATAAGTGCATCCATTTCTTGGGTCTAACCCCAATATATATATATATATATATATATATATATATATATCTTAGTTTTGAAATTTTGTTTATTTTCCTTTTCAAATGTGTATGTTAAATTCTGAAATTTTGGGTAAGCTTTATGTATTTTTAAAATGATTTAAACGTCCTAATTATTTTTTTAAATTTTTAGGGAAGAGATCTTAATGTATCTATTATTTTATATAAATTTTCTAGAATTTAATAACATGTTTATTATTTTATAACAAATACTTTAATTGGTGTGGGTCAGAAAATGCCTCCAGTTTGCGCGTCATAAATTTTTATTTATTTAAAATACTAAAAAACTTTATTAAACTCTAAAAATTTTACAGTAACTTAAAGACATATAAAAATTCATTCACACAATTTTTTGTTAATTAATTCGGATGTTTGGATATTTTAAAATATTTTAAAACTCTGAATATGGAAATTTCAAAAATTCCAGATTGGACAATTAAAAAGTTTTCACTCAATTAAAATAGAAAATAAAACTAATAAATCCTAATATTTTCCACCGTGATTAAAAACAATCCAAATTTTATTCATATTAATTTTTTGGCCTCTAATTCGAGATCTAGGATTAATTATAATGATTCAAAGTCTGTTAAAGGAAACCCTAGGTTTTCCAGATTCAATCACAAAAATGTTTTTAATTAATTAAAATAGTAAAACAACTTAATAAATTCTAAACTTTTTACAGGACTTTTAAAACTCATGAAATATGCCCCAGATTAAGTTTGAAGAATTTTCGTGATGTTTAGAATAGGTTTTAGGAATTTCAAAGTTGGTAGATTAAACTGCCCGAAAACACAGATTTGCGCAACTAAACGATTTTAATTATTTGGGTGACCAAATGAACTTAGTTTTGTATGAAACCAGTTGGAGATGAAAGGAGACTCAAAGAACTTATTTTTAGTGTCAAGAATCGATTTTTTTCATTCTGTTTTGGCCGAGATATAGCCTCTTGAAATTAGTACATATTCTGCCCAGATTATAGGTTCTTGTTCTTTAAGTTTTAAATCAAATAGACCAATCCTTGGGGTTTGATATTCAACCAAACACATCAAAATCATAACTTTATGTGTGATTAGGATGTGTTTAATCCATCAATCATGTTTTATATGCAAAGAAACAAGAAGAAGAAATTTAAAGTTTATAAAGGAACATGTACATACCTAAACTCCTCAAATGGAGATCAAAGTCACAAGCTTTCCTTGAGGATTGAAGTACAATGGTTATGGAAGTGTGTATGCTTGAAAGAAATCGTGAGGGAGAGAGAGTTTGCTGGCCAAAGTTTCGTTGGGGTGGTGATGGGTTTAGGGGGGTTTGTTTTATGAGTTAATTACATGATATAGTTATCTACCCTTAATTTTAAATTTGAATTTCAAATCTTCTCTCTTTTTTTTCTTCTTTTTACTTCCTGGCCGATTGGATATATATATATATATATATATATATATATATATATATATATATATATATATATATATATTTGTACTATTTCCATTATGATTATTATTATTGTTATTATTTTTAAATTAGTTTAGAATTAGAAATCTTGTTTTTAATTTGAATTAGTGATTTGTCTTATTCTTTTTTTTTAATTAAGCCTTATTCGATTTATATATATATGTATGTAAATTGTATTATTATTATTACTTATTTTAAGTTCATAGTGTTGTATATATTTATTTCTTGTAGGTGTGTTTAACCATTTATGTGTTATATTGTTTTATTAAGGTTACCACTTTGAGTGATATTTAAACTTGTCATCTAGTATAAACTACTATCCATGTATTATTAGTATTACTGTTATTTATTTAGTTGAGGGCTTCATTCACTCATACTCGCTCTAGAGACATTTGCTCGATAACATTGTACCCTAGAAATCGGGAAAATATTCTACCACCTTATTTGAAGAATTTAGACATATATAACACCTAATTCTAGCATCTACTGGGTTTTAGGTATCACCCAAGCACATAGCTTTAAGTTGTATAGCTGGCAACGGTGTACAAGTTAAACCCAACTAACCTGTTTTAGGTGACGGATGTCACATTACTCTATTTCAATATCTTTGTCATGTAGAGAAAGACCATTTCTTTTTTTTCAATACTAAAATACACCAAAGTGCAATGTAATATACTATCAAAGAGCTAGCTTGAGCATTGGATTGTCCAAAAACAGCTCCGCAAGCAAGCAATGACATGGTTTAAAGAACATAAACAAATTCAAATTAATAGCTGGTTTGAGAACTGGGTATGTGATCTAAAGGGAGGACACCCTTGCTCTTCGCTAACATGAAATATATACATGATTTTTCATGCTACATAAAATCTTTATAAATTTTCTACACCCAATAACTCTATGCCTCAACATCTTCCTTGCTCCGGCTTTCACCAACAGCATGGTAATCGTCATTACGTTGTTCCATCTTCTTACCTGTAATGTCAAAATGTAACCTTCTAATGGACAGAGTAATAAAAAATTGGTCACACATGGAAAACAAAAACTACACTCCCAAGTGTCAACAACCAGTTTACATACAACAAATTAAAAAAGTGAAGAATATAGAATAATTTTTTAAAAGGAACATAAACATGATTAGCATGAATTTGTAATTTCTATAAAGGGCTCCATGATCCCGTGATATCATTAAGCACATAAGTCTATTTTCCTTAGTATTACACTATTATTACCTCATCATATAATCACAAATAAGGAACTGATGCTTTAAAAAGTCAAGTAAAACACTGATTTATATAGCCTAAGACCCTCTTAACTCCAAGAAATCACACCTCAACAGGCTATATCAAATTTGATATATTATTTAGTCAAGTATCACAACCAGTTATGAACCTAATTGATGCTTATCGGCTTACCAATAAGCGATTTAGCGTATGAAATCATACTATCAGTGTGTTTGAGAACATATATGTAATACCCGAACTTCCGAGAAATAAATAAGAGAATATTTTTATTGAGAAAATAATATTGTTTTTGGTTATGGACTTAATGGTGGACTAGTCGATTGTGTGGGCTTGATTATATATATATATATATATATATATATATATATATATATATATATATAAATAGATGGCTAGATGGATTAAAAATATATTTCAATTGGGTTGAGCACTATTGGGCTCAAACAAGTGGAGGTTGGGCTTAGGCCTTTTTAGAGAATTTATATATGGGGGTTTAGGGCACAGCCCCCAACACTTGTTTACTGTTTCATTTATGCACTCAAAGCTAGTGTGTTTTGCTCTCAAGAAAACAGAAGAAAAAGGTCTCAAGAATCTTCGTGGATTTGGAGAATTGTTGGAAGAATCATCAGGTAATGTTTCCTACCTCACTATGATGTTGTAGGTATCAATTTTAGCTTGTTTGAATGATTATAAGAGGAGTTAGAATCTGGGTTTTGAGGTTTTGGGTTTATGAAGAACTAGTAGCAAAGAAATTGAGATTTGAGCTTTAATACTTGATGAAATGTATTTAAATCTTGAAGGAAGTGTTTAAATGAGTGGAGGAATGTTTTGAAACAAAAATAAAATGATTTGGTTGAGTTTTGAAATAACTTGATTTTGGCCATGGAGCCTGTGAGATGAAAATGATGAGCTGACAGGGTGAGTTCACCCCATGCGACTTTCGCATGGGGAGGGAGTATAGTCCATGCGACTTTTAGATTTAGTATGTATCGTTCTGTGCGACTTTCACTTAGTATATGTGTTCCATGCGACTTTCAGTTAATATATGAGACTCCATGCGACTTTCAGTGGTTATATGTGGTCCATGCGACTTTCAGATTGAGTATGTACCATGCCATGCGACTTTCAGTTAACATTTATGAACATCCGTGCGACTTTCAGTAGTTCCATGCGACAGTCGCATAGACAAAGGTATAGGTCCATGCGACAGTCTCATAGACAAAGGTATAGGTCCATGCGGCAGTCACCTGGAAGTATACCTGTGTTCATGTGACAGTCACCTGAAGGTATACATGTAGTCATGCGACTTTCATCTAGTGTATGCATATGGTTCATGCGACTTTCAGACTACGTAGTTGTTCCATGCGACTTTTAGTGATAGTGTATGCACTCATGCGATTTTTAGAAGTGTCCATGTGACCTTCAGTGGTGTGTACCCATACGACTTATGGGGAGTTGTGTAAGTTAGGGAAAGTTAAGAACCCGGTATTAACCATTTTTGGACTTGGACTAGGTGACGGTCAATTGAAGGATAATCACAAGTTAGGTTGTGAAGTAAGAACAACGTGACGAGAACTGCTGACAGGTGAGTATTCTTACTTTCATTTCTAAATAGACATCAAATACGTTTGCTAGTGCCTAAGAAAGTGAATAATAATTATGGAATACGTGAATGCTATGTGTAGACCAACACTTCGGTGCCGGGTATGTTTTAAATAGACTTTGCATTCGACTGATGATGTGTAAGCAGATGATGAGTTATGAGACGTGAATACACTCAATTACACGATAATAGTACGTGTGACGTGTTATGTATGTGGTATATGATAATTATATCATCAGTATTCTCATTATGATCTAAATAGATTCCAGCTGTTTATATATGCATGTGAATACGTGAACAACTATGAGTTATAACTGAATGTGATTAGACCGTTTACTTCGGTAACGGGTATGTTAGACCGTTCACTCCGGTGACGGGTATGTTAGACCGCACACTTCGGTGTCGGGTATGAGACCAGCACTCCGGTGTTGGGTATGAGACCAGCACTTCGGTGTCGAGTATGTTAGACTGTTCACTCCGGTGACGGGTATGTTAGACCGCACACTTCGATGTCGGGAATGAGACTGTACACTTCGGTGTCGAGAATGAAACCGTACACTTCGGTGTTGGGTATGAGACCAGTACTTCGGTGCCGGGTATGTTAGACCGTTGTGACGACAACGGGTGAGACGAGACCGTCTAACAGGCGGGTATGTTGAAACCACTTACTACGGTAGTGGGTATGAGATACGTGTTATTTGATGAGACCACTTATTGCAGTAGTGGGTGCGAAGAATGTGTCTGATGAACTGTTTAGTTTGTAAGTAAAAGTACTCGCTAAACTTTGTGCTTACGGTTGTTGTTTAACCATCTTTTCAGGTGATGACCACGGCGGGGCTCCAGCTCGTGTTTGCTAGCTCATCCCCAGCAGGCTTCCGCAATGTTTTCACTCTCATGAGTTTTCTAATGTAATCCAAATTGATTGTAATTGAACTTAAGATTTTTATGGGTTTCTCCCGGAATGTAAATGGTATCATACAGTGTTTTAATTATCGTAAACTTTCAGTCGTATGATTAGTAAAAAAAAAATTTGCGACGTTACAATATATACGAATCTACAAGCATCCTATACAAGTCATCCAACATGACAAACCAGTAAACTTATAACAGTCGGCTAAAATTAAAAGCAGAATTATCAAGTTGAAAGCCAATCAAAGTGTAATTAAAAGATATAAAATCTCATTTATTGTATGTTCTATTACAATAAATTAGAAGATGATTGTAATGATATTTAACAGATAGAAAATGTTTGCTGTTCAGGGTGTCTTACCCGTTGGGTCACGAACAAATCTTGAATTCCTGGAAGCGATCCAACGACTGTCATTCATTCATCACCAAAAAAGTTAAGCTAACAAATTCAAACGAATCTTAGCCGTTCATGGGTGGAAAATCCAATTGAAGGAGGGGGGATTGAGTGTGGGGGATTGGACATAACCACCATCTAAACTGCCCCTTTTACATACACAACCCCTTACTTTTTAACAAACTTCTAATGCAATAACTAAACATAATTGACAACATGTTAACAAACTAAACTAATATAAACAAGACATTACCAAGGATTTTAGCTTATTTCTAACATTTCCCTTAAGCTAAAATTTTAAACACACTTTAATTCTTCATCAATCTTTGTGGAGAGTATCATCCACCGGTACATAAATCATCTTCAGAAACAACATCCAGATCCAGTATCTTTTCATCTATAATGACACATCACACAAGCTTCAATTCTTATTTGCAGGGTCTTCTTGACATCACCAAGATCATTACTTGGTCTCCCTTTTTTCATGTTTTGAAAGACATAAACACACATTCCAACCTTTTTGGAATCAATGATCCACCAATTTCTGCCCCTGGTGGGAAAATACTAAAAATTTACCAATGACAAGCAACATCCATCTAGCTATATCTTTTCAGCAAATGGGATACTCTTGATACCATTAAAAGGATTTTCAATAAAGATAAACAAACATCCACCAAACTCTCTTGAAGCCAATATAAGTGACCTCTCTAATAAAATATTAGAACACGAGGATCGCAACGGTATAATTTGTTTCGTCTAACGATTAACGGTTTGTGAGAAAATTAATTTTAAATAAATTAGAGGAAAGAGAAAGTGGGGACCAATATGCAAAAAATCAGAATTGTCCTTTCTCATATTAATTTTAATTATTATCTAAGATTAAATCTAAACCATTGATCTTGAAATCTAATGGTTAAAAATTATCCTCAGGACTATAATTTTAATTAAGACTATATTGAACAAACCCATATATATATATATATATATATACACACACTAGCATGGTACCCGCGCAATGCGGCGGCATCAAATAGTTTCTACTCGATAACTTGTTCGTTTTAGGAATTTACGTAATACGGTGACAACGAATAATTTTACATTGGTAACATATCTATTTTTTTATTTTCCTGTTCTTAATCAACTCTTTTATTATTTTTAAATAAACTTTGAGAACAATTAAATAAGAAAAAAAGTCTTTACTTATAAAATAAGTTAAATTGCATGAAAATACCGAATGTAAATTAGTAATTTGAACCTATTTAAAATTAAGAGATTAAGAAAATAGTAAACTAATTTGAAACTATTAATTATATGAGCTATTTAAAAAATTATAAAATATATGTTTATAAATTCTTATTATAGATTATTCAGATTTATGAGTTCTACTTGTACACATTTTCTGATAAATATGTTAAAATATTTATTACATGATATAATATTTAATATAAAAGGTTTGGTTATGAAAGTATTTTTTAATAATTAAGTTAATTTATTTGAATTTTTTAAATATAGAAGGTTTAGTTATTAAAATAGAATATAAGATTCTTATTAACTCTATTTAATAGTTACTTTATATAATAGTTTTCATTTAGTTTATATGAGGGTAATTTAGCAATTTCAAAAGACTTAAAATTTAAGAGATTAAACAAAATGCCTAAATGCTTTATAATAGTATATATATATATATATATATATATACTAGTAAAGCCTTTAAGCACGGCCCTCTACGTTTTATATTGATTTTTAAAGCACAAATATGTAATTACTTAAACAAAATATCCGATGCTTGTAAATTCAAAAATAAAAACTCACATTAAAGAGACAATAGTTCATATATGGAATTTCTAAGAAAAAAAGAGATCACCGAAAGAATTAAATGAATTCAATACGGACATTTCATGTTTTGAGAACAATAATGCATACAAAATAATTAATACTTATTCTGGTAAGAGATACTTACCATTTAAATACTACAAGATATCATAATAAGATTTATAAATTGTGTGAATAGATTTTATAATATTAAGTGATAAAAAATAATATAATATCGATTATACTATATATCTTAAAATTTCAATCAAGAAAATTAGTACCACATACTAAAAAAATACATTATTTCTAAAAATGAATGATATATACAAACCCCACACCTTGTATATATGTTGTTCCATACACTTATTGTTTAAGTAATTAAGTGAAATAGATATGAAATTCTAGCTTTAATAATAATAATAATATATATATATATATATGGAAGAAAAGTTGCTTGGAAATAATATATTATTAGCTAGTAAATATAATACTTACCATTTAAATAATACAAGATATCATAATAAGATTTATAAATTGTCTGAATAGATTTTATAATATTAAGTGATAAAAAATAATATAATATCGATTATACTATATATCTTAAAATTTCAATCAAGAAAATTAGTACCACATACTAAAAAAATACATTATTTCTAAAAATGAATAATATATACAAACCCCACACCTTGTATATATGTTGTTCCATACACTTATTGTTTAAGTAATTAAGTGAAATAGATATGAAATTCTAGCTTTAATAATAATAATAATAATAATAATATATATATATATATATGGAAGAAAAGTTGCTTGGAAATAATATATTATTAGCTAGTAAATATAATAAATAATAATTTAAAAGAGGGTAATAGTATGAAACTATTAGGGGGACATTTATCAATTAAAGAAGAAGGAAGTTGTTTTTATATATATATATATATAGGTAGATGTATATATATATATGTGTGTGTGTGTGTTAAAGATGATCGTACAAGAATACTGAAATTATAGTTTTCAACCCATACTTAATTGTTCCAGTTCTTAAATGTTTGACTATTACTTTTCTGAAATTTCTATGTAAAGTATAAAATTGTATAGAAATAGGAGTTTTCTTGAGAAATTACTCGTAGAGTATAAATAGGGATATGACCCTTGTAATATGTGAGTTTTGCCATAATCAATGTTTAAGTGTGCGTTTTGTATGGTGTAAATCTTCTACACACTACATTCTTGCATTACTTCATTCATACTCGAACCACTTGGGACTAACAAGTGGTATCAGAGCCTAAGGAGTATGATTTGATTCTGAATTCAACATACAAGTTCAAGATTTTTGAAGAATTTGAAGAAAACCGAGAACACATTTTGAGATTTTTGGGTTTTCATCAAATTTTGTGATTTTAGTGAAGATTATGGTTGATTGATGCTCGATTATCATTTTAGAATCATTCTGGAGTGAACGAGATCAAATTAACATCAAAACAGCAAGCAAATCGAAGATTTATGTATGTTTTGTGAAAAACGAGTTTTGGGGAAAATCGTCTAATTCGATATCAATTCGTTGTTGTTTATCATAAAAATTGATATAGGATTGATTGAAGTTGATAGGCGAAGTGATCTGGGCAAGAAATATATAGATTCGTGCAAATTTGAAGAATTTTTGAATCTGAACGGGTTGAAGATGAAGGTACCGGATTTTGAATATGAATGTATCGGATTTTGAAGATGAAGTTATCGGATTTCATAAATCCGATTGTGTTTACCGGATCTGGTTTATGCGGATTTGAAAATTATCGGATTTTAAATTTGGTGGATTTGAAAGTGTCGGATTTGGCTTCTTCCGGATTTGAAAGTGTCGGATTTGGCTTCTTCCGGATTTGAAAATATCGGATTTTGCTTCTTCCGGATTTAAAAGTATCGGATTTCAAAGTACCGGATTTGGGATTTGGCGGATTTGGAATTTGAGCGGATTTGGGGAGATTTTCAATTTTCTTATCATTTTCCCCATAACCATTTTCTCCAGCCAGGGGCTCTGCCCCTTGGACCCCGCTATCAGGGGCGCTGCCCCCGAACCCCCGTAGTCGTTGTGACTGCATTATCTGGTCACCTTGATTCCTAAGACAAGTGTTTGGATTTTTTGGTTGAGTCAGGAGTTCTCAAAGTTTCAGTTATCATTCTGATGTTTCTAGATTTGGTTTACTTTGGGTCATTGCTACCATGTCTAGTACCTTATGTCTAGTCATCCTACCCTTTCCTAACTGATTTTTGGTTCTTCTTTCTTAGTGTTACCAATTTTTGGTCTCAAAACCAGATTTTGGCCATCTATTCCTTATTTCTTTTGAATCTTGGTTATCTTATATCAGTCATTTCTGACATCCCAGATCACATTGTTGGTGAAATTGTTTGAAGGATTGACCAACATCAAATTACTTCAGGGCTTTGAGAAATTTTTGTATTACATGCGAATGCTCTTGAGTAAGGATGGATCCGACTCACTGATTATTATATCAAAGTCACCTACCCACTTATGTGTACCCAAGTTCTTTTGCACCCGTATGTCTTCGAAAAATTTTTTTGGGACTCGCGGTGATTTGGTCAAGGTTGATTACACGGTATTGGGATACTTACTTGAAAACATTAATCTCCAATATCAGGTTACATCCAACACAAAGTTATAAATCTTCACGAATTCAGATCAAATCATTACCACTCCTTAACGATCGAGAGTGGTTTGAGTATCTACTCATGTCATACAACAAATGAAGATCTTTTTTACATGAATATGTAGGATCCTCCCCATCCCTCTTCCTTGTTTGTTACAACTGAATCTCATAGTGATGTCCTTTATGCATGATGCTCATAATGTATCATAATCATCATGAGGGGGAGAATAAAAAAAATAAGTAAAGAAATTTTACATTGTTGATTCAGTTGTTGAGGGAGAGTAAAAGAAGATATTGAAAAGTTAATGTGTCTACTCAAGGGGGAGAGAGACAAAGAAACGTCAGTCTATATCATGTCTAGGGGGAGTCAAGATTGTCAAACTTATGAAGACATGAGAACAATCTGAGCTACATTGTAGGGGGAGACAAAAAGAAAATTCTTCCTAACACATCAAAAAGCTCAAGATAAAGCATTGTTTCAGACAGATGTATTTGGTGGGACGCTACATCCAAAACTGCTTATATAATCTAAGGAAGACAGTCCTTAGGTTACTGGCGTTTACACTCCTATTTCAATACAAAGGGGGAGAATGTAAAGTATAAAATTGTATAGAAATAGGAGTTTTCTTGAGAAAATACTCGTAGAGTATAAATAGGGATATGACCCTTGTAATATGTGAGTTTTGCCATAATCAATGTTTAAGTGTGTGTTTTGTATGGTGTAAATCTTCTACACACTACATTCTTGCATTACTTCATTCATACTCGAACCACTTGGGACTAACATTCTGTTTTCAATGCAAGATAATATGTGTAAATTTAAATTTTTTAAAAAGAAGACTTTATTTTTATTGATTAATTGTTTGAAAAGGCTATTTGGATTAACCAATAAAAATAAATCTTATCTATAAAGTAATAATTAGGGAGGCTAACTAGATTAGTATGGGTCCAAATAGGAGGATTCGTATCTCAAATCCCAAACAAACTAGTTATTAATAGGTGCTACTATTTGGCTCTATCTTCTCATATATTCATATGTCAAATCACCTGTATACAAATTTTAGTATAGTTTTTTCACTCATAAATGTCATATCAAGGGACCATTTAAATTATACGAGGGTACCAATAGAATCACCCGTTACTAACACCTCCTCCATTGATTTAAACACTGAAACACAATACCCACACACTAGCAGATTGGTCGGTCTGCCTCCTCATTACATCAGTGGAATAAACCCCTTCCAATGTGCCATTGTGATCATCCGCAACCATGAAAAAAAACTACTTTGTTTTTTGAGGGGTTTGCCAAAACAAGCAATAGTGTATTTAATAAAGCAAAAATAGGCATGAACGACATATGCTGACCAATTTAGGCATCCATTTCGCTGATCCATCTCGCCGATTGAGGTCATCTTGCCGACCATTAAGTTTTTGACACATGTCATGTAGTTGCAAAAAAAACCCACCTCGCCAATTGAACTCGTCGTTGAAGGCCATCTAGCCGACAACATTACGGATTACAAGGGAAACCCATCTCGCCGATGGGGTAGCCCATCTCGCTGGCGGCTGCACATTCCCGAGATGATTTGATATTTTTTCAAGTACTTATTCCCGAGATGATTTTATATTTTTTTACATTGCAAGTTAACTCTCTCATAATTAATTGCTAAGGGGTGTTATGTAATTAGTAATTTTTTAATATTACAAGTTTATTTTCTCTCATTTAATTATTAAAGAGTGTTGATTTTAGTAAAAAAAAAAATTAAATACCATATATACATGTTACATACACATAATATACAACATTAAGAATTAAACATTAATTTATGATTAGTTTTGGTAAATAAAAAATTTATTACGTGGTCATTAAAAACCAATTTTACAATAGGTTTTGTTTATAGCGTGATTTACTAAACTTTCATAAAAAAATTAATTTTGACAATTATTTATTTTATTACATATTATCATAGTTTAACTATTGTTTAATTCTTTTAATTTTGAGATATGTTCGTATAGATTATTATAGGGTTAATAATTGAAAAAACCTTAAACTTTGACTTAATTTTTGGTTTAAACCCTTAATCTTTATTTTTAAATGATTTAAACCTTAAACTTTATTTTACTTGTTGGTTTAAACCTTAAACTTAGACTTACTTTTTGGTTTAAACCTTAATCTTTATTTTTAAATGATTTAACCCTTCAACTTTATTTTACTTGTTGGTTTAAACCTTAAATTTGTTTTTACCTATTATAATAACCAAAGTAAAAAAACACCCAATATATTAACAAATAAATAACCAAAGCTAGGAATCACACTGTCAAAAATAAGCTCAAGTGTATAGTTATTTGTAGGAATTAGACATCTGCACAACCATAATTACATCAAAAGACACAAAAAAAACTCGAGCAATAACATCTAGACATTAGTTAATTAACTTTAGAACCATCATCAAAATCCGAAGTAGCACCCGAAAAGTTTCAACCAACATGTTATACTGATCTTGGTATTGCCCATGCTGGCCATGCCGGGAAGAAAGGGAGCAAGCGGCGAAATCGACGACGGGAAGAAAGGGAGCGAGCGGCGAAATTGGTGACGGGAAGAAAGGGAGCGAGCGCCCAAATCGACGACGGGAAGAAAGGGAGCGAACGTCGAAATCGACGACGGGAAGAAAGGGAGCGAGCGACGAATCGACGACGGGAACAAGGGGAGCGAGCTGCGAAATCGATGACGGGAACAAGGGGAACAAGAGCTGCGAAATAAAGATTAAGGGTTTAAACAAAAAATTAAGTCAAAGTTTAAGGTTTTTTCCATTATTAACTCATTATTATATTATTAAAAAAATAACACTAAATTTGACAACCATTTAAGTCACGAAAGTATTATAAATTTATAATCATCTTAGTTAGTTAATTTCAATACTAATTACACATTACCTAACACTAGCTACACGCTATCCAATAAAACACTATCATCATCTCTTTGATACTCGCGATTTACCAAGGCATGTTTTACTTTTATAGGCGAGATGATTACCCATCGGCAAGATCAAATTTTTTTTGCCACGTGTCAGTCATCCATTGGGCATGCTGAAAAAGTAACATAATCTTCTTACAATATCTTAATCTCGCCAATTTCATATATTCCCGAGGTACTTTTTCTCTTTTATCGGCGAGATGAAATACCCATTGGCGATTATATTGCCATGTGTCACGAAGATATTAGTTGGCGAGATGATGGTTCATCGGCGAGGTCATCAAGCGAAATGGACGCTCATATTCGTAAAAAAGTTTTTTTTTTGCTTGAACACTTGTATTTGTGCTACCTAGATAATGGTTCATCGGCGAGGTCATCAAGCGAAATGAACATTTCCTTTTTATAAAAGTCTGCGGAATAAACTTCTAGAACAATAAGAAATTAAGAATCCTTCAAATTAAGCAGGCGTTCAAGTAGTATAGTGTGTTCTAATTAATCTCGGGTCATTGAACTATCAAAGCTCCAATCACAACAAGGGTTGATTATTCACGTATAAAGTTTTGTTTCATAATGAATAGTACGTGTGTATAATTTAATGAGTTGTATTTAATAAAATCAATATAAAAAATATATTTCTATAATTTTAATATTCAATTGCAGGTGGTTCAGTATACAATCACATATGATTTGTAAAAGCATCACATGTGAATTACGAAAATATCACTCCGCCCAAAATTTTAAATGCAATATGGACTATTGATGTTATTGATTCAAAGGTTAAAATTAGTCCTTTAGAACTATATTGAACATTCTTCTACTCTGTAATAACTTATATATATATATACACACACACATATAGGCAAAAGTTCAAACGAGAATTGTTTTTTATACGAGAACCGCGAAAACCAATCTTAGCCATCCAATTCCTCCTACTTCAATTGGATTGCTCACCCATGAATTCCTTACATGCATTATGTCACACTCAATCCCTCCACGCTCTTCATTATGAATTCCATTATCCAAAATGAACGGCCAAGATTGGTTTTCGCAGTTCTCGTACGAAAAACAGTTCTCGTTTGAACCCTTCCCTATATATATATATATATATATATATATATATATATATATATATATATATATATATATATAGAGAGAGAGAGAGAGAGAGAGAGAGGTAGGTTAGGATCAGATGAGAACATCTTTTAAATGAGAACAAAGAGAACACTTTTGGGCATTTGATTTCATTGATCGGACGGCTTAAAAACTATTAGGTTTTTTTTGCTTTTGATTTTATTGATTGGATGGTTTAAAAACTCACATTTTTTTATATTTGTTTGATTATATACCTGATTCATCAATGCATACAAATGTGTTTGTCTATATGCATCAATGCATACAAATCTTTAAATTGTTAATATTATAGAAATAATTTTGATTTTAAGATTTAGGATGTAAAACTTGATTTTTGAATAGTTAATAGTAAACATGAACGTAAAGAATAAATGCTAAATTAGAAGTTTACCTATATTCTCACTGTTGTACATCTTACACACAAATACTTGATTGAGTCGTGATGGTGCATAGTGTATAATTGATTTATATATCATATTGGATTTTCGGTCTTTAAATTAAAAGGGCAAAACTGTCAACGTTAATTTTCTTATCACAATCTTATTATATATTGGACATGTGCACTGCACACTTCCTATTTGTTGTTCGTGCATGTGCAAATGACATTTTACTATTCGTATTGCTAGGTAATTACATATATTTAATTAAATATGCACTACTCTAGCTTGTAATCGTCAGATGCATATATGCAGCCTTTTTAGTTATCTATATTTAAAATCTTGACATAAAAATAAAAAATAAGAAATATATTTATATGGGTGTCGATTTAAATTGTATAAAATACTCCTTTTTTATATTTTAATTTTATAAAGTCGAGGATAAACCGTACTTCTACAATTAAAATGTACATGTAACACTTAGATATTTTCAAAAGACTCTCTTCCAATGATAACCTTTGATTTTTTAAATCAATGGTTAATATTAGTCTTCGCATATTTCTCAAAATAATAAATTGCTTCTTGACGAGACCTTCGCAATATCATCAATACCATTTGATATCAAAAAGATTATATAGTCAAATTACTTTTCTTTTTAACAAATTAATAGTACAATATCAACTATACAGGATATGATATTCAACACGAAGTTTATTAGGAGCTTACGAGAGCTTGCATTTTTCTTTTTTAAGAAATTAAGATCTAAAGAATAATACCTCGTTTTACATACACGGGTAAAGTAATATATGTTTAAAGAAAAGTTTTGAACTTATATCTTATATTTCTACCAAATTAATTACCATATATTAATTATGTGTAACACTAATTAGTTTTTAATTATATATGATTTTATGTTATTTTATATTTTCAAGCTCTAGTTTCGGCTATTTTTCTAAACATATCTTTAATATAAAAGTTTTATATCTTCTTATAATATATTTATACTTATTTTCCTACTTACATGATGAAGGTAAATGTCAAAATCAAGTGAAGAAATGAAAAAAAAAGAATCATCAAAATACAGATGTCAATTATTGAGATGGTTTGAGAATGTAGTCGAAGGAAATAACATTTTTCTATTTAAAAATAAGAACTTTATTTCCAATCCTAACTCAACTCAAGCTAGTTATATCAAACATACTCATAAAGATGTTGTTATCGTAATTAGATCTTTCATAAGTAGAAAAAAAATGCAATCTTTTGTTTCTTAAGTTTTTAGGTTATCGTTGATACCTTTTTAGTAACAATAAAATATTCGTTACTTGGTTTGGTCAACATATCAGGAAAAAGTTAAAAGGAAAAGTGTGCAACATCCAAAAAAATTACGTGCAATTTCATCTTCATATCTTGAAAACGTGTATATGTACGTGTTACATGAAAAGAGGGATGTAAACATGTATGAAGCAGGATGTGTGAAATTTCAAGAAAATTTACATTATTTATATTCTAGAATATGGTCTATCCTTGGAAGTTGGTTATGCTAATTTATTTTTTCTAGCTATTTAAATAGTTTATTGAAATTTATAAGTCGATAAGTCTATTTTTCTGACTTATTAGTTTATCAACACGAGTTTTTTGCTTATTTAAGTTTATAGACAATCAAGTCGATAACTTCGTAAGTCATAAACCTTAAAAAAAGAATTCCATGAAAATTCCGAAAAGTTCATAAGTTTTTTATCTAATTAAAACATTCATTTAGACCGCAATTGGTAAAGTGAGAGAAATTGCAAATCAACTTGTTGAGTTTTCTTAATTGCAATTTGTTGAGTTTTCTTTTTTGGATTCACTTTGAACTTTCATAATTAATTAAGTTTATATATAGGATTAAGTCACGGCAACAACAACTTTTTTAAAAGTTATTGAATTAAAAAATCAAATTAATATAGAAATATTGAATAAGTATAACATTTGCAAATTAAGATTAGGTAGCCTAGTATCGTGCCACAATTATCACCACGTACGTACAATTTACTTGGTCGTCGGCATCATACACACACAGATATACATACATACATATACATATATATATATATATATATATATATATATATATATATATGACTTGCGGACTTGTTATTTGGTTGAACCAACTTTTCATTTCATTGACTTGTTTAAGTAAACCCAAATCAAATGAAAAACTCGTCAATTATTGAATTTGGCTCCCATCCATCTAAAACATAACGTACGTAACCTGGCTTCACCCACATCCCACCTTCCATGCACCCACCCACCACACCACACCTCTCGTTGACCATATCCAAACAAATCTTAAGTAGATTTATTCCTATTAATCTTGACTATATATACTCCCTTATAATAACCAACGCTCTACACTACATGATAACTTTCTAAACATCAATATATACCTATATATTAGCTTCATTCATCTTTCTTGATTAATTTTTGTTACACAACATATATATATATATATATATATATGGATTCGTTTCGGGATTCTTCGAGTGCGGTTGATGCGGACGACAACGCGTTTTACCAAGAGCTCACTCGACGAATATTGATGCTCACAGATGAAGACGATGATCACAAAGGCGTGAACCCGAATGGTGAGGCGGAGCAATGGCGGCGGCCGGTGGTTTATGGTGGTGTTGGGTCAAGACAAGTGGCTAGAAACTACTATAGCTGGTCGGAGGCCGGGAGGAGTTCGAGTTCGGTTCCTAGATGGATGGAGAGCTTGTGGGCTAACGGTGGTGGTGGTGGAACCGGAGTTTTTATACCTAGCGGTGCCGCCACCGGCCGCCATGGCAAGAAGTCCGGAAGAAGAAGGAATAAATATAATAATAATAAAGTGATGAAGACTAATAATGATAGAGAAAGAGGGTATTCAGCTGATGGACAAAAAATACATGGTTGATATTATTATAGGATTAAGATCGTATTTAGTTAATTAGTGGGTTGATTTATACGCCAACCTATTTTTACCACACGTACGTACGTACACCATAGAATTAGGTGGTTTTGACTAGTTTGCCCTTCACTACTTTATAATAAGTATAATAATAAAAGTAAATAATCAGGGGTATAATAATCAGAAATGTCTAATTTTCTGATGAATTCTATAGTTATAGTTATATAAAATAATGTATATAAGATTAATAAAATTTTGCATGTTTTATATTTTTCTTTTTTCAACTAGGATTTGTAATAACTATATTGAGTATTGTATCAATTATTTCTTTTAGGGGTGGAGTATATTAATGAATAACTTATTTGCAGTATTAAATTATAAGTTAGTTAATTATTTATTTTAATAAAATTATTGAAGCGTACGGATGAATTTAACATATATATTGTTCACGGAACAGAGAAAAAATATGATATGACAAAAAAATAATGATGTAATTGATGACATGTAAATATGACATGGACAAATAGGAGATTTTGATTGGTAGAAAATGTGAGAAATGGTTTAAATTCAATTTAATTTGAAGGGTTTGGATGTAAATAATGAGGAGGTTGTATGAAATATGTAAGCAAATTTTATAAAAAATATATATTAATGTAATTAATTATAGGTTGTTTACAAATTATGTTTAGTAACTTAAAGATATATTTTGTTTTGAAAAAAAATAATTATATAATTGTGACTGTCTCATTTTTATCTACGTTTTGATATAAATTTTATTGTAATATGACTTTTTTTAAAATTAGTATATTTTAATTTTTTTTTATCCATCGAGAGCAACGAGTAGGTAATTCTTAGACATTTTATATGTCTCATTTTATATTTTGTCGTATTACGATAAAATTTGTATGTTTGATAACCACTTAGTAGGTTTTTTAAAACCGTTGGTTAGTGGCATAAAACTATTTACAAAACAACTACTACCACTTTAGTGCTATTTAAAAATGATTGTTAATTGTGTGTAAATAAATAACCGTATAAAAACTATAACCATACATAATTACTGGGTAGTGAAACAACCTTCATGTTAGTGGAATTTGTAATTACACTTACAACATGAAATTTTATATAAAGATTTTAATTGTATAAGTTTTCTTATTTTTTAACTAATAACTTCATACATAAAATTAAGGTTATTATTATATGGATATTTTGAATTCAATTTTATCTTGTGTTTTTAATTATATTTAATTAAATAATAAATTATACTTAAGCAATTTACGTAGGTATAGACAGAATCTATTCTATGTTAGTATCTTAATTTATATGATCTACATTGTGTATACTTAGATTGATGTCATTATTATTTAATTTTTAATAAGTTTAGTTTATAATTCCAAAGATTCAAACATATAATTAACTAATAAAATGTCTTTTAAGCACTTGATAGTTGATATCATAATATCAACAATAATATTATGTTTGTGACTTTACAATGTCGTGACAGAGTCCTATCACAAGAAAAACATAAATATGATACTATAAACTTTTATACGTGTAATATATTTTTTATCTTTTAAAAATAAGTATATATAAAAATTATCAAATATAAAAGTTTTATTTACATATATGAGCAACGCACGGGTATAACACTAGTTTTTTTAGTGCAACAACGAACGAACTTGTTTTAAGGTTTAATTGTTCGATCATAACTCTCTGGTGTACGTTGTTCGATCTTTTATTAAGCCACGCATATTATAAAATGGTTAGAACGTGCAAATATTATATTATAATAGGCGTTCATTAATTAATTAATTGTTTGTTAGTGTTAGTGTTATGATATTTTTATTTATTAGTTATATCGTATATTAAAAGTGTTAACATAAAATACACATAACAATGAAACATTATTTGAAACCCAAAGCATCGATCTAGAAAACTATGTTATTATCGATCGAGTCACGACACTTATATACGAGATATAAAATTAATAGTAGTTAGTGATCGAATTTCTTTTGAGATTTATGCTTATGCTTACAAAACTTAACCGTCTCTTCTTTTAATTACAATCTATTACTAAGGGGCTGTTTGTTTGCTGCTTAAATCTTCGACCCCTCTTATCTATCGGATGTCTATTCGAACCTTTTAGAATGTGGCTGTCATAGTTGCTAGCTTCAGCCTGATCCGCAGTAGGTATTGGTAAGTGTTCGCCCAGAGGCGTCTGTCTACTAGTTCAGTTGAGAAGGGCCGGGATCGATAAGTGGAATGGAAGTCATAAAAAAGATATCTTGATCTTCGCACCTCAGATCAGAAATCATTCAGCGCTGAATGCTGAATCATTCAGCATTCAGCGTATTTGTTTGCTGCCTCTGAATGAAGACTGTTCTGAATGATTCAACATAATGTTGCTGAATCATTCTATCTTAAAGTGCATTCAGAATCATTAAGCACCAAATATTTTACCTCAATACTCCTTCTTTTGCACACTGTCTTGTTAAACAATTATATCTTATAATATAATATATTACTATCAAGGTTAAAATGATAATTTGCATCATTCAAATTGTTCATTCAGAACCTTTATCAAACAGCATGTCACATTCAGAGGCAGATTCATTTAAAGCCTTTGAATTATTCAAACCACATAATCATTCAGTACTTAATCATTCTATTTTAACAAACAGCTCCTAAGTACTAACTAACCTTTACAAGTAAAAAGAATAACTTATCCTTTTTATTACAGTTGCAACTAACTTTTTATTACATATTTGTTGACATGTAACATGAATCCGAACATTGTGCAGATCTGGTCTGGTTTTTCTAGTTTTGGATTCTTCCTCGATTACTTTAATTTTTTCGTTCGTTTGCTCACCTAATTTTGTAATAAACAAGATAATTCAGCCTAGACTTTACGAACCCACCACCTAATACACATTTGACGTTATCCCTCAACGATAAGAGGGAATGAACCGTTCTTTCATTACATAGATAACCTCAATTTTACGTAAAATTAACTTATACTCCCAATTTATAATTGATCAAGTAAACTACGCATCGTATCACCAACGTTGTAGTTGATCTACTATAATTTTCTATCTCTATTAGGTTTTATGACTAAAGGTGGTTGTAGAACTTCAAATGAAGTTTTCTTATTACCCTATAAATATATAACGTATTAAGAAGCGATAATTTATGATATAATACAAACTCGGACACAAAATAAACAAGTTTGTGTTAGGACTTCATAGGTTACCTTTGATCTTCCACAGTTCCTCCACTGTGACGCTCCCAAGTCCACAGAAAAATTCTTGCTAATTGCCCGAAGTGAGAAGCAAAAAGCAGCTGAGGCTGATCACGAATGCTATCAGTGTGAGGGGAACTGCTCAGATATGTCTTGGTTGAGGAGTGACTGATCCGGTCAATCAAAAATAGACATTTTGATATATCTGGGTTAAAGCTGAACTTTAAAACACGATTAATCAAACGAGTTGAGTTAGGATCGAGATATAAGAGCCCTACAACCAGGACCCGTCCGCCTAGTGTATTGTGTGTTAATTTGATACGATGGTTTCTGAATTTCACAATGTATGACATTATAATAATGTCTTTTCACAGAGCTTTCATATGCGAAACAATTTGCACAACACAGACATCTATATATTATCACGCTAATACAATAATAATCATGCTAAATTATCAAACATAGAAGGGATGTAGAGGGCTAATGACATCTAAGTTCAATATTCAGAAAATCACATTTTGACATTACAACAATTGACATTGAAGTGGCAAATTAATGAGAAATAATAATACAGACAATACTAAAAACATGAAACAATAAACACAGAAGATTTAGCTACTACCTTTGGCAGATGATATGCAACTTGTTTAGCTAGACATCATGACTTGATCAATCGATTGAAGAGCTTGGTTGGCAAAATAACGGACATCGACATCTGGGTCCTCTGCCAGCTCAACCAGGCATGGCCTAATGCTTTTCTCTACCACCTGGATCATATTAAACTTTAGAGGTGGTTTTGGTTGAGACAGGCTGGATAAGGGGTGAATTTTAAACAATTTGTATCTATTTGTTTGGAACTTATTCATATATGATAGATGCGTTGATTAGATTACAAAAAGGGCTAATTGTAAGAAAGTGCGGTTAACCAAAGTCTCTTACAGTTCTATCCTGGATTCCTGGGTAAAACATAGTATGTGCACTCTCATAAAAAGGTAGCAAATTTTTAAAAAGAAAAACAAATCTAATTTGGGTAACTGGTAAAGAAAAACTTGAAAGGGGAAAGTAGTAAATTAGATTCATAAGTGGAAATGATTATTGTCAGCAACCAGAACCCCAAAATAGAAAAAACTGAAAGTTGGTTACCTTAAACTAGAAATGTATAAAGTCGAGTACCCAGATAGAAAATGTTAAAAATTGTGGTCATTGTGGAGAAAGGTGTAAATTACAGTAATGATTATATCTCTGAATCAAATGATTTGGGAGCATTGTATGCATAAAAACAGACATGGGAGAATTTCAATTTGTTTGACACTTTGACAGGTCCCCCATTTAGCTTAAAAAAATTATTTGACCCAGCGGATTAAAACTCAACCCATTTACAAGTAAATGGTCGAAATTTGCAACTCCAGTAAATTTATGTCTACAAACAAGGAAAAGCCAAAAGATCAGAACAACATACAAGATAATAATACTTACCGGCTGGTCAACTATAGGAATTAGTGATTGCAAGACCTTCGCGACATTAAACTTGATATTCGGTACCCTAAAGAAGAAATACATTAAACATAAGAAACAAAAATGGGCAAAGTAAATAAAACTTTTAAGGAAATAACAAAATCAACCTGTCCTTGGATGCAGTAACGACTACAGGAAGCAATTTGGTACAAGTGATATCTGACCCCATAACAGGGGCCAGTAGAGAAATAGCACGAAGAACTGTCATGCGGTACAGGTAATGCGGGTTCTTAATCATATCCAAGACCTACCAGAAAACAATACATAAATTACACATGGTAGTGACTAAATAAGATAATAAAGGCACTAAAAACTTTTACATATTATTGCATTAATAATATGAAAAATTGAATTTTTAACAACAAGCCGAACCTGTGGGACAATGTGCTGCATTGCCCAATCTGGGCCGAATTCCTCTGCAAGGCGTTTTAAGTTATTAGCAGCAGCATCTCTGATGGAGTAAACCTGCAAAATGTGCCACTTACTATAAGGCAAGAGAAGAAACAATAACTTACAATAGCTTAAGTTTTCACAAATAAAACTATACTATATATTTATCCCGTTAAAAAATCTTGAAATTTGATCATTAAAATAAATTACTAAAGCTAAATAAGCAACTAACGGCTACAAAGCGCTAAGCGGCTAACCTTATCTTGTAACCATTGCATGCAGAGAGCACCAAGCTTATCATCAAAAAATCCTACACCTAATTGACTAGCCAATAGTGGTATGTACTCTATGATAGCCAAACGAACCCTCCAATGTCTATCCTCTGCAAGTTCTACAATTGCTGGCAGTAAAGATTGAGACAAGAGATCGATTCCAATAACCTGCAAAACAGCCAATATGGAAACAATTAATAAAAAAGAGTCCAAAAGAACCATCAAATAAAAGAGTGTATCTTGGTCCATCCAGAAATAAGAGCAAAAGGTTGATTCTAGTACCTGATTCACTTGATCTAGCTTACTAATAATATTGAGGCGAACATCTGGAAACTCATCCTTTAGAAGTGAAAGAAATATAGGAAGAAGTTGCTCAATTGTTGCATCCTGCAAATCAGCAACAATCAGAACTTGAAATTGCCATAGAGAAAGTCTGAAATGAAAAAAACACAAATCACTACTTTTAGAGGTTGACATTCTATATGTGGCAACTAAAAGCTCAACTTTAACTTCTTTTTCTTAATATTTACACACACATATATGTACATACGTACATACATACATACACACACATATATGTGTGTGTCTTGATTTCCACTAAGTGAACTATGAAAAGATTAAGACACAAATAGACATATAATTAAAATAGTGGTGGCAAAATTCATTACCTTTCCTAGAACAGGAGCCATGCCCATTATAACAGATGCCAGAGCAGACCTAACATGCTGAGAAGAATCTGATGACAACTCCTACACAATTGTTTTCAAAGAATTAAGATAGCCACATCCATGGATATAACATAATTTAGAGGTGGCTACTTTGACCTACTTTCTTAGAAATGGGCTGATCAGGGTTAAAATCTATATCTAATGGGTCAAACCGGTAGACTCTAAACACTTCCTAAAGATGGAACGGATCAAATGGGTCGTCAAAAGTGATAGAAAGAGTACTTTAAATGCTTAAAAACTCTTAAACGTCTCTATTGGAAAAACCTAGTAGGCTTACTCGTATTTTTGCTTGTAATAATATGAATACAGTAATTATTAATTATATTCGAGGAAAAAGGACCAAAAATTATTGGTGCAAATAATCCATTCCCTATTAAAAGTTTCTCGTTCTGACCCCAATCTGTTTCGACACGTTACCCCATCCCTCTTTCCCCCACACAAAAGAAAAAAAGTTATCACCACTGTAACAATATGAACAAAAACCACTAAGATTCGAGAGACGGGCGTATTTGCAAACATTGCACCTTTACACATGGAAGAATATGCTGAATTGCAAGTTCTGGACTAAGAATTCGACTGAACTTAGTGACCTTTCCAGCAGCTGCAATACGTACTTCAGCTTCATTATCCCTAAGTAGCCTCACATATGCAGGAACCAAGTCCGTCCTATCACCACCAGCCAGACATCAAACATTTTAGAAGGAAAGAAATAGTAATAATCCAATCAAAACCAATATCAGAAAACAGAGACCACATGTATATATGTTCCTACTCAGCATAGGACATTGTTTGAAATGTAAGAAGATGAAGAAGAAACAGCTTCAAATTTGAACATACTTTGTTGGTTCAGGGCCTACAGCTTCACATAGTTCGTACAACTGATTAGCAACCATATAGCGAACACGCCAAGACTTGTCCTGATTTAAGAGAAAAATAAATAGTTACTACTCTTAAGATACTCTAAAAACAGAAGTAAAAAGTAGTAGATGGAGGGAAAAATACAAAGGACTTGAAGAAGAGCATTTGAACTCAATGGCTTCGATATAAAATCCTTTTTACATAAATGATGTAAAGAGCCGGCAAAAAAGTGAATAACAGGAAAATAATATGATTGTAGGACAAATGGACATATTGAATGATACTGCAAAGGTATAGAGAAGGGACAATGATGAAGAAGCTCATGGAATACTCAAAGTCTAGTCATGTTAGTAATGAAGAGATGCATTGCCCTAATTCTATATAAGAAACCAGTTAATAAAAGGAACGAGGATATTAACAAAAACTGATTAAAGCCAAGATACAACAAGACTTATAACATCAACACCATGTGTCTCGAATTAAACTTTGTACTTCCTGGTTGACACAGATAATAATTGTCCTCATATAGAATTCATATTTTTCGTAACCTTAAATCTGATAAGAGTTGTTAGGCTTTTAGTTCTAAGTCTTAAAGGTTTTCATTGTCCTCAGTTTCAGACGTAGACAATATATATTCTTGTTCTTGATTTCCCTTGAACTAATAATTTTTTTTATTAATCGATCAATCGAGTTTGGATGTTTTATGTTTGATATCGATTAAATTTATGTTAGGTCAATTGAATTAAATTTGGATTTGTCCAGATTTGCTTCCACTAGCATCCCTTTGCAAGGCTAAGCTGTTAAAAGACTACATACAATAGCACAGAGAGCTTTTATAATATCAATTTCTCGGAACTAATAAGCTCTACAGCGGATTACTTAACAGGTTTCAGTATTGATTGTTTGACAACAACATATAGCACCAGTCAGAATCAAAAGATAAGGAAAATAATGCAAAACTCAGAAAAATACAAAAGATCATAATAGATATAAATCTAAAAGCTCACCTGAGAAAAATTAACAATGACAGGAAGAATATGTGCAACGCAGTCCTGGGGTTCTAACAACTTCCCAAGGGAAGCACAACCCTCAACAGCTAGTAAACGAACAGAATCTTGATCTGTAGCAAGAAGAAAAATGCACCATCATAAGGCACGTAAACAAAGAAAAAGTTAAACCTACAATTATAGGAGGAAGAAATAAAAAGGCAGCTGATAGCCTGATACTCAGCTTTTAGTAACCAGATTTGTCATCTTATGCTATACACATGGGTATGTTATTTCTTCCAACACATCCTAAATACATAAATGTACCATTACCAGAATATCTTATATAATTGCCAATGGGTGATATAAGACCAGCATTGCATTTACTGTATTACAGAACTATTAACCAATGAGAAACAATTTCATTTATTTTACCATTCGAGACCCGATAGGAAAAAAAACTTTCATGGTGATATTTCATTCCGAATTTTTCAATGACAATCAATCAGCTAGATACATGCATGAAGCATGACTGACAGACTGAATGTGTCATCCAGCCATGAATCTACTAGTTTGCAACTATCGAAAAGTGTCATCCCTTTTATAACTTTTAGCCTACTTGTATAGCTGTAAATACCATCTTCTCGTGCAACATGAATTAGAGATCCTTATGCCACAGTGATGCTGAATGCTAATAATACGATTTAAAGGCAAACTCGTGTGAATGAAACTTCCACCAACCACAGTGAGGGAGGGAGATTTAAAGTCATGGAATGGCAGTAGCAAATGTAGGCCAATTTCCTTAATGAGATCACCATATTGTCGTAATCTTATTATTCTTTTCTGCATAAAATAAATTAATTCTGCAATGTTTCTGTGCTATAAAGTTACAGCTGTTTGGGCCAAATACACTGTACTTTACTGGGCAGGAAAAGAAGTTTGTTGGGCCAAAAAACACCAGCCGTTTGGGTGAAAAAACTGCCACGCTTTGGGCCAAGGCACAAAACACTAGCCAATCATGGTTAACCAATAACCAACCAAATCCTATAAAAAACCGATCTAACAGAACCAATCGGCTTTGGTTTCTATATAACCGATGATCTCATTTATGGTTCGGCTCAGGTCAAAACTGACCCAAACCAACCCAAGCACAGGCCTTGGCATAACTGAGATAACATTGCCATATAAAATATGAGTACTTCAATTAGAACACAGTTATCTATGTGATAGGTCAAAATAACAATCAATTTTTCATGCGTCCAGCCAATGATTTACATAAAAACTTAAACGAGGTTTAACTTTTAGCATCAACATTGAGTTGTTACAGTGGTTATCTCCAATTTCAATAGCAAGGCAATGAGTTGCTTACATCACAAGTTATTGTTCATAAGAAAATTAACTAAAATCTAAAACTTCAAACAGTTAAACATTCAAAGTGAACAAATTACCATCATGTGTAAGATCCTCAAATATTTGCATGATGTCAGTCTTGAGATGAGCAGATTCTACAGTAGAAGCAAACTTCCCCAAGTTTGTTGCTGCAGCTCTCCTGACCATTGGCATGTCATCTTGACATAACTGACTAAAAACAGACCTCAATTCTGCTTTCAACATCTCTGAGGCACTAGGATAAGCAATGTGAAACAGTCCACAAGCAGAAACTCTAGCAGTGAACCATTCACCGGCTGCTAGCCTCTGCAAGCATAAACAAAAATGTAAAACATGTCATATCTCCGAAAAAAAGAATATACCATAAAAGCAGTATCTTTTCAGCAAGTGTACTTGCACAATGCAAAAAAAAAGGTAAAAGTTTTATAGACCCAATAATGGAGCAAAATTAAAATATAGAATAACAGAAGAATAGGTAAATAACTGGGCAATAAACCAACCTTAACCAGAGGTACAAACCAATCAACCAAATCAGTCTCTCTCATCTGTGATCCAATCCTGCATAGCGACTCCACAGCTTTATCCCTCACACATGTCTCTTCAACAGTACACAAGGTTTCGAGAGGGGGTAACAAAACATGGGCATGCTCTACCCCACCAACATAAGGAATGAAAACACCCAACTCCTCTGCCATTGCAAGAAGAACCTCGTCATCATCATCATTGTTTTCACTCAAGAAAGGAATCAACTCCTTTCGGGTCCGCTCCTCTCCTAAGGCACGAGCGATTGTAGATAGCCTTCTAATAGAATTTAAGCGCAATTGGATATCATCATTCTTCAGCTCATCTATCAATACCGCAATGGGGTACAAAGGCTCGTCAGCCATCGACATTGTAGTTCATAAACTACTGCACTTTCAGTCAAATTCATACAAGTCAGCACCTAACTGAACCAGGATGATCTAGGTTTTCTTAACTTGCTACTCAACCAAAAACTAAGTTCTGTTGAACCAAAGCTTCACCTTTTTAATATGATATACACCGATTTTTTAGTTCAATCCTAACACTAATAAGAGAAAATCAAGGAAATAAATTTCTAATTTCTAGTACTTTTAGCATTTTCGAAATAGAATCATAATTCATAACGATATATAAATAAATAAATAAAATAATTATTTACATTATGTCAGCTTGACTAAATGATATTAGTAAATCAAAATAACAATACTTCAAAAAGATTGACTGTAAAAAATGTGAGATCCAGGAATAACATCGAATTACGAGATAATTGAACCTATGAAATCAAGAAATCTTGTAATCGATGTCTCAAGAGCATGAAACCTAAGGCTAACCAGATTTTGTTAATTTGTATATAATTCGGAACAGACAAAACGATATTTGAGGGGTTGAACAAGAGAAATCAAGAGTAAAATAGGAAAAAAAAAAGCAAATTAAATAGATCAGAGGGAAAAAAAAAAGAGGAGGAATCTCACCGGCGGTAAGGACTGCGTTTCCCACTTTGATTCGTGCGATTCGAAGCGCCTGCTTGTTCGTTCACCACCGTACAAGAGGAAGCGACTTTGGTATTCAGTTCAAAGAGGATTAATTTTGACAAGGAAATTACATAAAAGGATAAAACGGAACTTCTTGGGTCTTGCCCTGTATTTTAGAAAAATAATATAAACATTTTTCATTTGTTTATATTTCATTCTCGTACTCGTCGTAACATAATACATGAAATCCAATAAATTTTTTTCTTATTTTCTTTATTGATTTTAATACTTATATTTATCTCGTGAATAAGAGAATAATAATATAAAAATATATCACCTCTTTATATTTTATATTTTATACATGGTACTTTCTCTCTCACAAATACCTTAAATAGATGTATGTTATTTATTTCATCTTTTAGTTATTAGACCTACCATTAAACATACCCCCTCCCACGGGGTTCTAACATGGCCAAAAGGTTTGATCAGGAACAACATTTCGCTCCTTTGGGTTTGCTTTTAGGTCTGAAAACGCGATGCTACACCACCCCCTCCTCTACCGAGCAACGACTATTTATTCGACCATTGAACGGTCAAAAATTTTTATTTTTTATTTTTTCCCTCTTTTCCTTTTCTCACTTATATATACATCACATTTTTCCTTTTAAACATTTACATTTCATCTTGTACAAACTCTATATCTTCATCAAAACTCTATATTTTTAAATTCTTACACTTCATGAATCAACAAATTTTCACAACCCCCTAAGTTCAAAGATCCAGACTGTGAAATATCAAAGTATGTCCAAATTTACAATAAACTTTACAATACAAGAGGTAGTGGAATAAGTGACACGTATATTTTACAAATCGCTCGCTATTGTTATTGAGAAGATAATAAAGGAGTCATTTTTGTTCACAAACAATCTTGGGCAATTCTTAAGAGATGTTCCAGATAACACCCAATTAATACCTCTTGTAGAATTAACCCCCAACTTTTAAAACAAAGCAAAACAACATAATTCAAAATTTACACTATGTGGTCTCCCGACGCACATGCTACTGTCGACCTCAACGATGATGATGGTGAGGAGTTTGTGGTTGAGGAGCCTATACAACCTGTGGTAGAAATAGGAGGAAGCGGACGACGACGACCTCTACCGGAACCGGGTCAAAAGAAGAAAGCATTATTACGTAATTGGATAAATTATCCATGATAAACAAGAAAAATGTCTGATTTTTCTCATATCATAAAAAACATTTTGAACTACAAGCGGACTGAATGAAGTCCGGCCGCATGCTCATCTACGGGATGTGCTTTGACGATGATGTTGGTGATGAAAGAGATGATACAAAAACACGGGTAGAATCCAGTTTATATATTTATATTATTGTTTAGTTTTAAGTTTAAAATTTTAGGATTTTTAAAATTTTATTTCCAATTTAGATTTTATTATTATTCTTGTACTAATATTTTAATTATTAATGAATTATATTTTTTTAGTTTTATAATTAAATGTAATATAAAAATAATAAAAAAGTAGGGGAAGATTGAGAAAGAAAATGTTAAGTATAACTAAAGTTGAGAAAGGGAAAGAAAAAAAGAAGAGAAAGTTACGTGACACTGACGTGATAAAATGCTAAGAAATAAAAAAGGTTTGAATGGTTGATATAACTCACGGACTTGTAGCTACATATATCATTTATTTCATTTATATAAAACATAAATATATAACGACAAAGGAGAAAAAATGTTATTACGAAAACAGATTATTTTATTATACAAACCACCGGTTTTAAAATAAAATTTAAATAACCATTAATTTAAAACAGATCATTCCGTTAAATACTTAAATACTAACATTTTCAAGTGTGATGAGCTATGTGTATTTTTGGTGTTTTGTGTCTTTGCTAGTTTGCTGCTGTACCCGAGCAAGTGATATTGAATTAAGTAAACTTTTATTTATGTTCAGAAGAAATATTAATGATCAAGTTTATCATTGTTGAATTAAATCATTAAAATTATCCTTTAATTGATAAAATTGTATCCTATATTTTTGTAATCTTTTATTATATTTAGTTATAAGCTATGTGATCTAAATAAGACAACCGTAAAACTTTACTATTTTTAATAATATTTTTAAGCTTAATATGAGAAAGGAAGCTTCTAATATACATTTTGAAACAGAAGTCACAAAATATTACCTAAGCCTTATAATCATTTTTGTTAGATTAATTAATTTAGCATTTTTAACGATTCTAGTGAAATAATACTAAAACTTGGATAGTTTTAGCGGCTAAAAAAAGTTTAAATAATTCTACAGAATATATTATTAGTTAATATTATACGATCTTTTTATATAAAATGATAGAAGAATCATACTTAATTCATAGTTTTAATGGACTAGTTTTAGCTTTTGGATCAATAACATCAATGGTCCAAATTGCATTTTAAAAATTTGGGCGGAGTGACATTTTCGTAATTCACATATGATACTTTTACAAATCACATGTGATTGTATACCGAATATCCTGTGATTGAATATTAAAATTTTAAAACTATATTTTTTACATAGAATTTATTAAACGTAACTCATAAAATGATACATAAAGTGGTTACATTAGACTTAAGCTGGTTTTGCTATAGCATTACTATATCTTCTAATAAACACTTTTATTTATTAGATTAAGATAAGTTATTACATAAAGAAGTTAGTGAATTCTCAAATATTATATTATTATTAATAAATACAAACATAAAATCTGAGAGGTCTATTGAGGAAACCTGATACCCGAAAAAACCTATAAGGGTTGATGATTTAAGTAGTTGTGCTCGAGTTAAATGGTCTATTGAGGAAACCTGATACCCGAAAAAACCTATAAGTTTTACAACAAAAACTTAATAAACCGATTCGGTATACCTAAAACCCGAACAACATCCCTATGTAAAGAGTGAACATCAATGGAATGGGCTCTTGGAAGGAAAACTTACAGGCAGGCCCAAACAAATTGCAAGACTGCAATAGTGCAATCTGCAAGTCATATTTTTTTTCTGGCCATAATGATCCCAAATCTCCCTTATCCAAACCACTGAATACCATCTCGCTATCTGTTCTTTCCAATATTCTTTAATCTCCCAGTCTCTCTTTCAATTTCTTTGGAAAACAATATGTTGTCAATGTCAATTCATCAAGGAATCACACCTTTGCCTTGTAAAAATCCCAATGTTGTTGGATTCCTGAAAACCCCATGTTTATTCAAGATTCATCACCCCTCATCCTACTCATCTTTCTGCAATAACTCCACAGCCCTGCATCCATTTCACAGGCTCTCTGTTTCAGCAGCTGTTGAAGAAGCCATTGTTGCAGAAACACCATTACCCGCTGTCCCTCAGCAAGAAGATGAGGTTTCTCTCTCTCCCTCCATCTCTATATCTATCTATACATATAGCGGTTGTGTGTCTGTTTGTGTGTGAATTAAAACACCAAATGGAACCCTTGCAAGTTTATTATTATTATGTTTAACTGTTCTATCATCTTAAAGCCGCATTTTGATATTTACAAGTTCTGATTTTCCATTATATGCTCAAATAAATTGATTTCAATTGCTTATTTTACTAGTCGTGTCAACTAAGAAATTTTTTATTAGTTTTAATTATATCAAAGAACTTATGTAATAAGCTGTAGACGAGAGGATGAAAGAAAGAACGTTTTGGCGGAACAAGTGTTAAATCGTTTCGACTTGGTATTACAGTTAAAAGCTTGAAGTTAGGAGTTGTTAGAATTTTAAATAAACTCGTAAATTTAACTTTTGTTGCTTATAATCTTATCAACTTGAACGTATGAACTTAAGTAAACCGTAACCTTAAATTGAAGTTGCTTATTGGTCTAAATGCATCTTTAAATTGTGACATTTAAATTGGTAAAATTTTTGCAAGATTAGGGAAAGAAGGTGCAAAAGCCAAGACTAGTGTTGAAGTTCATATGGATGGAAAAGAACATAGGGCTTGGTCTTGATCAAGAGATACCAGGCCATGGGACCATCCCTTTGAGTCCTTACTTTTTTTGGCCAAGGAAAGATGCTTGGGAAGAACTCAAGACCACATTGGAAAGCAAGCCTTGGATCTCTCAAAAGAAGATGATCATTCTCCTCAATCAAGCAACAGATATCATCAATCTTTGGCAGCAAAGTGGTGGCAATTTGACTTCCTAAACAAACTTTTGAAGTTTTCAAAATAAGGTTCAATTGTTTGATTTGCTTGTTGCTCAATTGTTATATGCAACTTTATTTGCAAAAATAGTTCAAAACCTTTTAAAAATATGGGAGATGTAAACAAAGCTTGTGTACTTATTATATGGAAGTTTCAACCAAGGCTAAAGATAGGTGAATTAGAGGCCTTAATGGTCGATATGGCTTTTATTTTGGCAATACTTGTATTAATGATTGTTAAAATGTGACTTGGAATTTGACGATTTGAATAGATTAATGACCCGATTCGATACAGAGTGAAAAAAACTGGTTTGTGAAATTAATGGGATAATTGTTTTGAGTAGGCTGAAAGCCATTATGTCCGAAGCTTTGCATGGACATGTTTAGTTATTGTGGATGTACTTTTATGGGTCTGGCCCAATAGTTGATATGGTATTTAATCCATTATAGGGATAATTTCGTTTATATCCTTAGAAACTTTTCTAATTACGCATATATCCTTGTAAAAGTTGGAATTACATATATATCCCTACAAAAACCTATAAACTCACATATATACCCAAACACCTAATTTAATAATAACTTTTCAATTTTAAAACTAAAAGCCAAAATTAAAATTGATTTATTATTATTAAAAAACTAATTAATTTATCATATTACAACTTTACCCTTCTCCTAAATTAAACCAAATCGACTGCATGTCTGCACATCATCCATCATTCATCATGGTTCAAACCCACACCATCATCCATCGATTGAACATAGTGTATGGGTTCGTTTTCAGTAACCCAGTCGAACAATTTGCAACAAAAATCCAGTGCCACCCATCGATTGATTAAATTTGACACTAACCCAGGCCATTCATCACGGTTCAAACCCACACCACCATTGATGAAGGAGGTTCGAAACCCTAATTTTCGAACAGATTGTGGTCGATTCCGATTGGTTCGATTTGACAGAGGTACTATGTCGCATATGGTCCGATTTGAAGTTGTTGGTTCGATTCAAACATATTGTGGTTGTTTGTCGTTGGTACGATTCGAGTGAGGTATGGTGTCGCATTAGGTCCGATTTCAAATCGGTTGGTTCAAATTCGAACATTGCTCTTTGTTCGATTGTTGTCTGTTGGTTCAATTCGAATAGAATGTGGTTGTTTGTTGTTGGTTCGATTAGACTAAGATATGATGTCGGATTTGAAAGCTGTTGTTGGTTTTGTGGTTGTTGTTGGTTCGATTGTTGTCTATTGGTTCAATTGAAGTACGTGATTGACAGTACGATAACCTTGCAAACTGAATGTACGTGATCGATTGTAAGTGATGAAAGAATCGATCGAAGGATAGCTTGATTATCAAACTGAAAATGTCATTGTTCCCTAAGAATATGAAAAGGTAGTTGAATCTCTGATATAGATAGTGATTTGGGAGGAAATTCAAATGGGTATTTTTGTAATTTTAGTAAGAAATCAATTTGAGATCAAGTTTAATTTTGGTTTTTAGTTTTAAAATTGAAAAATTATTATTAAATTAGGTGTTTGGGTGTATACGTGAGTTTATAGGTTTTGTAAGGATATATATGTAATTTCAATTTTTACAAGGATATATACGTAATTAAAGAAGTTTTTAAGGATATAAACGAAATTATCCCTTAATTGTAAATATTAGTAGCTACGATTTATAATGTAACACTTTAAAAATAGTCAAACAACAAAAGAGATCTCTAGTTCCTACCTACATGTGAACGTAAATTAATTCACTTTGTTTGAACCATGTATATTCTTGATGTCGTGTTTCTTGTTTTTTTATTGCATCACATAGGACTAATGAGTATTGAATTGTTTGCATACGCCCATATATGAATTATGATGCCACTTGTGAGATTGAATGTCACTAACAACTCTCGATCATAAATTATAATCTTATACCTTATCTATTATCCGCCAAGTAATGTAGCAACAATTTATTATTTGAAAAATAAAACTAAATTTTTTACTATTCTATGAATTAAACTCTAAGGGGTGTTTGGTTGGTTGATTGTTTTTCAATGGAATTGAAATCTATTAAGGAATTGGAATTTGAAAGATTTAGAATTGGAATCTAAATCCTTAGCTCACATGTTTGGTAGTGCTAGGAATTTGAATTACTTCTACCACCGCCCCACCACAAACCACCCAAATCGGAGCTGCCACCACCATCGCTACCTCTACCACCGCCGCAGGTGGTAGCCCTAATCGAAGCCAAGTCGTCGCCGCCAAGCAAGGTCATCGTCGCGCAGGTCGTAGCCCTACTCGAAACCCTAGATGGAGGTTGAAGTCGCCGCCGCAAGTCGAAGTCTTAATCGAAGCCCTAGTAAATGCCACTCGTCAATCGCTAGTCGCCGTTCCCTACTCGCCGCTCGCCTGATCGCCGCTCACCACTCGCCGGTCATCTCTCGCCACACGCCGGTTCCCTTGTCGCTTCTGATCGTCGGTTGATGTTGAGCAATGAGTCGGGAGAAGAAGATTGGAATTCAAATCCCACAGGTTAGTGAAAGGAATCTGAATTCCTTCCAATGAGGTAAAGTTTTCCATCCTCACAATTCCAATTCCTTCCAAACACATGAATTAGTTAGAATTAGATTACAATTCCCACAAATTCTTTTCAACCAAACACCCCCTAAAATGAATCATCTTAAATTGACACAAAATACTTAATAATCTATACTACTTTATAAAGTATTTAACACTCTATCCTCCTTAATTTTAAAACTTCTTAAAATTCAATTAAAACAACATCTTGGCCTTTAATTCTATTTAAATTAATCTCATCCACTCAATCTTTAACCATTACAATCTCTCTTCTAGTTTACTTTAACTTTTTAATCAATTAAAATATACTCTCACACAAACATAAATATACACCCATAACAACACAATTTCTAATATCTTATTAACTTCTCTATCCTTATTTCACAAATATGATTTTTATTTTATTTTAATGTCTTTTAGATTTTATTTTTAAAATTAATAAAATAGTTTATGCAAATAAAAGAAAAATTAAAAAAAAAATGGGACATGTTGCTAAATAAATTTTTTTGTGACATTTAATTTTGCGAATAACATATCATTACATTTTTTAAAGTGACATATTACAAAACAAAAACTATTTGGCTCCTTAGCATTACGCGAGTACAATGTTACTGACTCATAATGCGTTTAATTAAACTTTCAGCTTGAAAAGTTGAATTAAATCGTCTCAAAATTGAAGCAAAATATTATCCCTGTATTTTTTTCCTTCAAGTGTTGTTGAAACGGCATCGTATGGTGACGAAGCGGTTTCCCCTCCTCCGAGACCCACCCAAATGCATCCCGCTCTTACTTCCACCTTTTTCGTGAAGTTTTCAAGTATTCGATCAAGGCGTCCAAGTAAGTTTTCCCGCGTTCCTTGACAGTCTAAACCCTACATTGATACCATGGCTCCCAAATCCGATAGTGCCGAAGGTTAATTTCAGATCATCTCATTTAATTCAATCTATTACTTTATCCTGTCATCCATAAGTTTCTAATCTGTGCGCCGTTGTCTGATTTGCAGGAATCGTGCTTAACTTCGTCAACGAGGTAAAATTTAGTATTCGGTCTCAATTTATATGTCGAAGTATTCATTAACCGAGATTGTTAGAAGCACTTATATGGAGCCCCTTTGTCTGCATATTACAAAAATAGTTTAATTTCCGTTTGGTTTCTGTCAAAAATTAATCTTCAACATGAGATTGAAATATTGTCAATTTATTATCGTATCATCAGTTTGATTTGTGATATTTCTTTGCTTACTACATCGTTGCGAGGCTTATCTAGAAAGACTCGTGATACTTTCACCAATACTTGATATTCCATAGCGAGTGGCCATTTCAAACAGTGCACTCGAACAATCTCTGCTAATAAAGCTCTCACGATAGTGTTTCACTAGTAAGAAGGGCATACATTGTTGGTTTTTGTGTTGAGTAGGGTCATTGGCAAAAGCAAAAATTCACTTTAAAAACACTTAAAGTTGTAAATCTTTTAAGGACCCTTGTGTTATTTATAGAATGTGAATTAAAATGAGCAACTTGATCCTTATAAGAACAGTTCTTGGCTTCTCTTCAGCTAAATTGCTATGCATTCGAATTTTAGATTCATCGCTTGTCAGGCTGACATTAAAAGGATAAAAGATTTTGCTACTATTTTTTCTGTTTATCGTACATAACAGTTCTCATGAAGGACGGTAGAGTTATAGAGCTACCATGTTTGGAATGTATGGTGAATTTTGGTTGCCTTATGTTACCATAATCCGATAACGCACACTGTGCTTCAGAGAGTAAATTTTAGCTGCTTTACAAATTACAAGGGTAGTTCATGACAAAACCCCTCCCTCTATTTAAGTGGAGTTTGTATTTGTTCCAAATTGTACTTTATTTATAGTTATTTAAGAGTTAAAATCTATCATTTTGGCTCTGATATTTTTCTGGGTGTTGCTTTCTACAGCAAAATAGACCACTTAATTCTCAAGTTGTTGCTGATTTCTTGCAAAAGTTTAATTTGAAAAAGACTGCCATACAGAAGGCTCTTGATAATCTTGCTGACAGTGGAAAAATAACTTTTAAAGAATATGGTAAACAGAAGATATACCTTGCTAGGCAAGATCAATTTCAAATTCCAAATACTGAAGAGCTCAATCAGATGAAGGAAGAAAATGCCAAATTACAAGAGATGTTGGAAGAACAAAAGAAAGCAAACAGTCAACTTGAGGGAGGTACTCTCCCGGAACTGTTTATATTGTATTTTGAATTAATAAACCAAATCAGAAAGAATCCATCATCCCTTTTTACAATATGCTGAAAATCTATGCATACAATGCTGCTATTCCACATATAATTTGTGTTGCATGATAATCTTTATTGTTGCAGAGATTAAGTCTCTGCAGTCTCACCTAACACTGGAAGAGATACATTCTAATGATGCTAAGCTAAGAAAGCAGGTTCTTGAAATAACTAATTGGACCTCTACTATCTTGATTTACTTTTTACTTATTTATGGTTTTTGATACCAAGCATCTTATAACTCTATTAGGTTAAAGAAATGGAAGAGAAATTGAGTAAATTACGTGAAGGAGTTACCTTAGTAAGCCCAGAAGAACGAGAGGTCGTTGAGAAAACTTTCTCAGATGCAATCGGTCATTGGAGAAAGCGTAAGAGGATGTTCAAAGACGTTTGGGATACTATGACTGAAACCTCACCCAAAAATCCACAAGACTTCAAGGTTTATTTTACTTGTTTATTATCAAATGTTTTTTTTATTGCAAGTGCTTTCAGTTGCAAATTAAATGGTATTTATTATTCACTTGCACAGGAGGAACTCGGTCTTGAGTATGATGAAGATATTGGTGTGAGTTTGCAGACATATTCTACTCTGGAGCCACGTGGAAAGAAACGTCCATGGGGCTAGTGGCGTTTATATATCCAGCATTGCACAGTTTTAAATGTATAAGCAAGTATGAACTTGCAGCCTGTAGAGGTAAATCAGATTGATAAATTAGTAGCCATGTTCCAGTTAAAACTTAAAAATGTTTACGATTTTGACTTGATGTTGAATTAGTGTTTCCCATATGTCATGTTAATTGGTTTTAGAGGATATAGATAAGTTATACAGCTTTTGACCTATAACACTTTTATATAATTGCCCTTGAGATGGTTTCAAAAACTCTAAAAGAGTTTACATATTTATATAAAAGTCTCATTGAACATTCCAAAACTTGAAAAGGATTGGCTAGGGTATAATTTGTGGACGTGGCTGAATAAAGGTTGGTCTTCTGACAAGATCTCAAAATTCAATTTAATATATATTATGAAATTTGAAGACTATACGAGTATACTGCATAATTATAAAATGGTACATACTTTCTTGCTACCTCTTTTCTGTTGATGTTCATACTATTAGAGAATGTAAATTATGGTTTAGTATAGGATGGTCTATGACCACAGCATAGTGATTAGTGAAGGAGGCTGCCCAGACCACCACCACGTGGTGGTGGTGATCAATGATCAAGGGGGAGCAACTTGGTGAGTGTTTTCCATTTAGTTTTGTTTTTTACCATTTGATTGGTAAGTTGCGTAGAGGGTGGCGTAGCATGTGAGTATTAAAATTAGGTGTGGTGAAAGTGATACACACACCATGGGTTGAGTGATAGGTGTGATATTAACGTGACAGTGTGTTGATGAGTGGTGGGGCCGTGGGGGAGTGATGACTCCCTAGACTCGTATAACAGTAAGTTCAATTAGCCTTCCAAAAATTCTAATTTCTAAATCAATTTGTGTTCTGTTTTAAAGCTGACAACTAAGTGTTGTAAGTTTATCACCTCTGCAATTAGATTCCCAGTTCATTTAGATGAATCTATTTTGTAGTTTTGTCATTCATGAAGGTCATTTTAATTAATTGATCAAGAGTCAAACACTTGAATTAATTTCCAGGTATATTTATTTTAGGAAGAAGGTTTCTTAGCAGTTTAAAATCATTAACCGTGGTGGTTAGGAAAGCAATTAATTACGGAGTATTTAACTACTCTATAATGAAAGCAGTCAGAAAAAGCAGCTTCTTGACAACAACTGCTTGCACTCTCCAGTCAACAATTAGATACACCTAAGCGACCTAACAAAATAGTGATTTACTTAACCTGATTCTGGACAGTTATATTTATTTACTAGGCATGACTAACTTGCTTGTGGGTCGATGCAAGTAATTTACAAAAATACATTTATCCAAAAAAAATTATTTGTCTAATATTGTTGTTATGGTAATCATAATTAATACAATGTTTATTTATATTTAAGTTTAAAACTGAAAAAGTGTTTATGGATCAACCTGACCTAGCTTGACATGTTTCAAGGCTTCAAACTGTGCTAAAAATGTAAAATTACCTACTCCACTTGAACTGTAGCACCCCAAATTTATACCGTTATTAAATAATGTGTTGAGCAAAAGTTGAGGAAAATGAATAAAAGTTACCGATTACTAAATGGTTTAAAATAATGATTCTAAACACATACTTGTTGGGATTTATAGATTAAGTTGTAAGTAGGATCAGAGAGCGGGATACCCACTAAAAAGGAGACAACTGACTTAGTCGGCAGCCCCCTCCCCTTTTATTCCCTTTTCTTCTTGTAGGATCGCAATCAGAGAACTGACCAACGATATTATCTGCTTTGGGTTGTCCCTCAAGGCTTTAAAACGCGTCATATGGTAGAAGTAAGATCCACCCTCCTTATAAGGGAGAATGAATCCCCCTTTTCTTCTGAGTTTTCGGTTTGTTCATGCGTTGCGACGCGACGTCATACACGTCGCATCGTGGGTCTCCAGCAAGCAGTTTTTTTGTTTTTCATGTGTTGATGCCTGAGCTATAATTATAGGTTGAAATACGGATTAAAGACATCATTGGAAGATAGTCACACATCTCGGACCACAGGTGAGTATCTCAATCTGGTATTTAGAGATATTAATTACCTGTAATTGTACGTATACAATACTGGAGTGAGATTTATTGCATGATTGTTATTATTAGTTGATACCAAGAGCTTTACTAATAACTATTTGGTAAAGAGTATAAAGATAAACACAAAATTAATAGAGATGGGTATAAATGTATATAAGAGACGCAAGACAAAGATACATGTTTATGACTGAAGTTCGAGTATTCTAGTATTGGGTTTATTTCATAAAATAGTAACTAAGTTTGAAAACTGTTTCACCAAATTCACTCATGTGAAATTTCACAATGTGAATAAATGGGTGAGTGACCTTGGTGGAATAGTTTTCAAACTTGGGGTTAATATTTAACGGTTAATCATACACACTAGAGTGTAACTATAATTAATGTTGTATTGTATACAAATTTAAGTGGTATACAATGGTTTAAACATGCGATGATGATATGTATAATTACATAATTAAAGAGAATGCGTCCTTACAAAGATATGTTTTATAAATACATATATTTACACATTGAGAGAAAATGTGGATAACTGAGAAGAGTAGTATCCTTGAGAGATACATAATAGAGTATTAACAATAAGAATGTCCGTGTATGTATATGTATATATATACAAAAATTAGAGAGTACGATATACTATATATATATATATCAATGTTGTAAAACTCGCTAGGCGGTACTCGAGCGGCAGGCAAGGGTGTAGCGAGTAATCGGCTTAGGCAGGGAGTACTCGGGAAGTATTCGGATTGGAACTTTTATAGATAAATTTTAATATTATAGGATATGACAGGTTTATGAGAATATATGATGGGAAAATAAATACTCAAACAGGTTGTTAATTCACAACACGATAAAACTAGCTACGTATTAATGGCTTTAATCATAGGAACCAAGAAGACTAAGTATTTATAAATAAATTAAGAAGCAAATCATTCTAAGTTTGACCGAGTCGGGGTCGAGTTTTGCAGTACTGGATTCCCCTTGACTCGGCAAGGTCACCCACTTTGTCACGAGTATCGCCAAATACTCGGCCTTGGAATAAGAGTTTTACAACATTGATATATATAGAGAGAAAAGATCATTTGAGAACCGTTTTTATTGCGAGTACTGCAAGAACCAATCTGAGCAGTCCAATTCCTCCTCCTTCAATGTCATTACCCACCCATGAATTCATTTCATGCACCTTGTCACACTCAATCCCCCACACTCTCCATCCATGAATTTCACTTACCAAATGAACGGCTAAGATTGATTCTCACGGTATTCATAGTAAGATCAGTTCTCAAATGAACAGTTCCCTAAATAAAGAGAGAGAAATATGAAATGAAAAGAGTAAAAGGATGAAGAATTGAGTAGATATGGTGTAAATATGCAGGAATCTATACACCCATACAATGATAAATAATCTGAGTGGCAGTCATTGTTGGTCAATACGACACATGATACTGATATCGAATCAAGGGATCGATATGATCTTAGAATTTTATGTGACTCCTAGCAGTCAGGGACCACATATGCGATGATGATGATTTGGATATCTGTGATGTATGCATATAACTGTTTGTATGTGCGGTATATGATATATGTACTATGTGATGATGACGGTGGCCTGAGTGGCATATAAAATAGCCTAAGAGACAAATCCGACTAATTTATTGTTGATGTGATTTACATTAGTGGTGTTATATTAGTGATCATATACTTGCCTAGACTATTGAAACAACGTGGGCTTTTCTGGCATACCTTGACGATATTACAATTACATGTTGATTATTATCAATTTGAGTACATTGTGGAGTTACTAACTGAGTTTCTAGCTCATTTTATTGTTGTTTACTTTTTCCAGGTTTTGTGACAGACGAGGCTTTTATGTGGACATCATAGAGAGTTTTTGTGCAACATTAAAAGGAAACTATTTTTATATTATACTTAAGCAGTTAAGCCGGTTGTTACCCTTTTTAATAAAGTAATATTGATATTTTCTTGTTAGATTTAAAAAAACAGACGTTACATGAACGGTCCCATCTTGACACCTTTACATACAGTTAATCAAAAAATGAAACCCTCTACCCTTTATAACAATGATCAAAATCGATAGCCAAACCACAAAAATGAAAGAAACCAGTCTGCATAATTACGACCACACTTTAAAAAAGCCTATGATATGCTTGCAAGCTGGTTATCATTTATACACTCATTTGGTCCGAGCAAAATTTAACCTATTTCCTAAGTCTTTGGGTTGCACCCCGTGCATCTTCGACACTTCACCGACTTAACCCCGCCTTTGAGTTAGCTTCATGCCTGAGTGGAAACTGTTTGTAAGATGAGAAATATGCATTTCTGGATGGAAACCTTGTTTGTTCCTTTTCAGTCTCATCGTTATTTCCATCAAAATCCATTTTCTTCTTGAAAGACTTTATATCCTCATCATCCGAGTAATCATCAATATACAAATCTTTAAACTCCTCCACATTCATGTTATATTTTGATCTTTTACCTTCACTTTCTTCAATAATCTCCTCATATTCTGATTCAGAATCATATCTTGAACTAGAGTATCTTTTCTCGCTTCCCATTTGACTAAGTTTTGACTTCACAGACTCAGAATTAACCACATTTCGTGTTTGAGATTTGGGACTATCCGGACCATCAGAAGCAAATGACTCTGAGCGGGAGAGTTCCACTGCTGCTCTGGCGGCAGCCGCTGCATATGTTGCTGATTCAAAAGCATCTTGTGCTGCATCTGCTACATCTTTATATATCTTCCTCCCTTCCATCGACTTAGACAAACTCAACACTTTTTCAATTTTATTTGGCAAAACCATTGCAGCTACTTCCTCCACTTTCTCCTGCAGTTCATCAGATTAAAACTTTATATACTGTTTTATCTGAATATATCATGAAATTTAGCATTTTAATTTGAATTGTCATAAATCTCTAACCTTTTTTATTACTGGTGATGATATCTCTGGTTGTAGAATGACACCGTTCTCTTTAGCAAGTCTTGTCAGCATCTTCATTCGGCACTCTAAACTTAACTGCTTTGGTGACAGTTTTTCTATCATCTAATGCCATACAAACATGATTTAACTCTTAGAATAATTGTTTGTAAAAAAACCATCATTTTATATGTGAATACACGAATTCATGTTTGTATTTCTTACCTTTTGATCAACTCCGCATTTACTTCTTAGCTCGATAACATTATTAACAAATTCCTTCCCAAAACGAGCGGTCAGGATCGCACGGACCTCTTGGAGCTCTGGGAACTCCCCACATCTCGGAGCAGCATATAATATGCTTGATGTTGCTTCTTTAAGCTCTCCTGGAAAATCACTGTACAACGAGCCAAAAAAAAGGGCTCAAGTTTAGCCTTTTATTCAATTAAAAGTTTAAAATTTTCATACTGTTAGAAAAAGGTACATACTTTGCTTGTTCTAAAAGGTTGATCCTTTGTATGATGAGATGGCAATAGTCATGTATCATATCATACACATCTAACAAATCCTGATCCTTGATCACCTGCTCAACCTGTTACATATATATAGCTTTCTTTTAATCGAGTGTCTTTTCACCGTGGTGTGTGTAAGTGTGTATAGATAGATAGATAAATTGATATATATATATATATAGAGAGAGAGAGAGAGAGAAAGAGAGAGAGAGAGTGTGTGTGTGTGTGTACCCTAAGGAGAGCTTGTTGGTGGTGATTAAGGCGAAGGAGTTGAATGACATCAGAACAAGCGATGGTGAAGCGAGCATGACGGTGGTTCTTAAGGAGGGAGAGGCGGGAGACGGCGAGGTTTAAGGTGGTTTTAAGCTTGGAGGTCTTGGACTTCCGGCCAAGGAGGGCATCAAGCTTTCTTCCCATTAATTATTAATTTGGTTTAATAGTGTTTCTGGGATGAAAACTATGCACAAGTTTACCAAGAAACAAGGCTATTTAAGTAGGAACTGAAGACGAGACTGAGACTCTTAAGAAATATATAACGTAGGAGATACAAAACAACACACGTAAAGCCAAGTTGCGACTTTTTAATTATGACCCAGAAAGAGATATTTGATAACTTGTTAATTGCTACCTTTAGGTTTATCATTGTTACAACTCCACCCCTTTAGCTACAGGACAAACCGAATTCAGTCATAATCGATCTGTTGGTACAATATCCTTGTACTTTGTATAAAACTCTAATAATCATTGAGCCACCCTTCGAATAAACCATTCAGATACGAGTGCCTTATATTAGTTTGTTTTTTTACTAAACAAGAGTGACTAATACGACACAGTTAAATATACGGATAAAACCATCCGATATCCAATGACCTTTTCCTATTTTCCAAACAGATTTTTGAAGGGTTTCTAACAGTTTTTTCGAGCAAAAAAATATACAGCTATTACATATCTATATATTTGTTTGTTTTCATGTTAGCTAATATGTTGCTTTAACGACCAAAAATTTGCCGTCACTAAAATCTATGGCAAAACCGTAAAACGTATTCTTCTAATAGTGAATTAGTTCTATTAATAATTCAATATAGTAGCAGGTTTGTAGTTTGTAGCCGATTCAATAGAAATGAGCTGTTTAACGGTAAAACTAAACTGCATATATATAAAAACGATTGTTGGTGAAAGGTGAGGGTAAGAGGCGTAAAAGAAGAAAGTGGAGGGGTTAGTTTGTAATATTGGAATATAAGCGTGTGAGTGTTTATAAAAATCAAACTTGGCGTGGTGAGGGAGTGAGTCCACGTAGACTAGTAAAGGGCGTTCAATCCGTGGGCCAATTCCCTTGCATACCAAGTCTCATCATCTCATCGACCACTTCACCCTCACCTTTGTTTAGTTAAGTTAAGTTTAGTTTAGATATTTTTCTTCTCGTCCATCAACTTTAACTTCTTTACATAAAACACCAACAATCGCATTCCACCACGTTACTTGCCACGAAATTAAGGCTTTTTTCCCCTTCAATAAATGGCTGTTGCAATGTATTCTGTTTGTATCGAAGCAAGTACAGCCTGTATGTTTTATTATTATTATTTTTGTTATTAAGTGTTGTATAAATAAAGTATCTATGTTTGTATGAAATAAGTAGTATTTTTATTTACTTTTTTTCCTTTAGATTAAAGAGTCAGAATAAAAAATAAATAATATCATTAACTTAACGTATAAAGTATCAACATAATAACTTATTATGTTAAGTAATACCTACTAGATTAAATAAAAACAAATAATATGATCATAAGTTACCAAGTTTAGTCTCTTTCATGTCAAGTTCATTACATCAAAATCAAACACCTTCTTAATTTACTTTATTTGTTTTTAATAAAGTAAAATAAGATTGTTTAATTTGAATAATGAAAAATTTTTAGTTGATTAATTCTATTTTGAGTTAGTGTGTTTCTATGAATTAGGGATATGCTAAATTCGTGATTACATCATATTTGATTTCTTTTGCTTGCTATTATCAAGAAAAAAACTTCTGGTCTCAACTATTTTGATTAGACTTCTTTAGATGTAAGAGAATGTTTGGGTACGTTTGGTACCGGGAATGAAATTGTAAATAAAAATATACTTTTGTTTGTAATTTATTTTGAAAATGGTTTGTTTTCTAATTAAAATATCTTTACAAATATCTTTTTTAGCATGTATTCGTCTCTATTTTCAGGGCAATATAATTTTTTTTGAACAGCGGGTACGTTTGGTACCGGGAATGAAATTGTAAATAAAAATATACTTTTGTTTGTAATTTATTTTGAAAATGGTTTGTTTTCTAATTAAAATATCTTTACAAATATCTTTTTTAGCATGTATTCGTCTCTATTTTCAGGGCAATATAATTTTTTTTGAACAGCGAAGTTATGTTAGTATGTTAGTGGGCTGGGTTCGCAGTGACATCCATATAGGGTAGTATCGAGCCCCAAGCCACGCACCAAGTTAGTATTTAAACGCCTTTGCCTGGGTTTGAACCCAGGACCTCCAAAGAAGGTTTTGCCTCCACCTCCCTCTTAACCACTAGGCCAAGAGATCATTGGTAGGGCAATATAATTAAAAAACTTGTTTTAATTTTATAGTTTAATTATTCTATCCTACCTACATATGCATGAATAATTAAGAATATTGTTAGTATGCATTAGTTTTAAACGATGTATTTGATTTAATGATTTATAGAGTCACCAAAATAAGGATTGGTTTTTTTTCTTAATTTATGATTTTCATGTCTAAAAAAACAAGAGAATTCTTTGCATTGCCCTTTCTCTACCCCTATTTCTTTTTACCTAATTTGGGAATTCTAGATTCGGTGTTTGCCAGTTTGGTTTTTTAATAGTAATCGTATCACTCTATATTTAACACCTTCTCAAAAGTCAGATCAAACTTGAATCATCAATCTCAAAGAGAAAGAAACATAGCTTACACATCTTGATATACAAAAAACTCAACTTAGATACTTATATGTTATTTCTACTTTAGAATTTCAAGAAAAAAACACTAAGATGCATTTGCTACATGGAATACATATGATATAGTGTGACATCGTACAAGCGTCCCTTTACTCTATACCATAGAGCCTACCACTATTCACGTGGTTCTATTTATAAGGAATTGCTAAAAGAAAAAAAATTATAAACAGGTGCTTTTTTCAAACAAAGTTTCGTAGGAAAGAAAAAACCACTGTTGATGATGAATAGATTAAAATATCATTACATTTTTGGCATCTTTTGTTTGGTTTATGTGTTTTGAAACAACTCTACAATAATATTCATCTATAACTGAGTATGATAGTGCATACAATTTAATAAAATTTTACTAACAATCTTAAGAAATTCTTATATCAACAACTTTATAAATAGCTAACTTGGAATCAAAGCCTTACTAAAGAAGAGAGTTTTGTATGTGTTTCAATAACTTATAATAGTATTTTTACATTACTATAAAATACAATTTCTAAAAAAAATCTTAGATAGATAAAATATGAAAGACGATCGAAATGCGTAATTATTTTCTAAAGAACACTACACGTGAGTATAAAAAACTAGATTTTTCCATAAGATTAAGGAAAGACTGTATAGCAAACCCAAGCAGGAGATACTCTTCTCGTGGTCTTCTACTTTAGCCTTATCCATCATCTTATGCAAGCCAATCAACAGCTTCCACCTTCAGTTCAAAGAGAGATAAGCCCTAAAAGTACAAAGGAGACGAGCTTCAATTCCATGTCTCTACATCAGGCACAAAAGAGATGAACCCTAATGGCAAATGAGAGATGTGACGGGTATGAACCCTAGTAGCAAAGAGAGATGCAAAGGAGACGAACCCTCGAGGATGAATAGGAAAGGATGGCCGGAAACACATTAGACACGAAGGGTATGAAGATAAGAATGACGTGCAACCATTCAAGTTTTATTCTACTAGATACGCTAAATGCTAATGATACGGCATCCGGTGCTCAATAATTCAATTCCACGCTTATCTAACATGCCCAATGGTCGCTTCCGAGAAAAACTAGGCCCGGGGCCTCTTCAGCGTGGTCGCTTCCGAGAAAAAAACGGCACTGTTTGGTTGGACGGATTTCCTGAGAATCTGTGGGAATTTGAATCAAATTCCCATGAAATCCAGTGTTCGGTTTGCTTTGGAAATGGAATTTTAAGGAATTTAAATCCCTCATGAGAGGGAAAGTGAATTCCTTCAAAAGAAGGAGGGAATTTAGAAACCATAGATGAGGGAATTTGGCAGATTACAATTATACCCTCCTAAACAACCCTAGCTTTTCTTTAAACAACCCACCTCCTTTCCTGCTCATAACTAGGGATGGCAAAACAACTCGAACCCGACTAGTTTCGGGGTCGGGTCGGGGTTTATATTTTCGGGTTACGGTTGGGTTCGGGGATTTTCTTCGTGGATTTTTCGGGTTCGGGGCCGGGGCACACTAACATAATTTTTAGTCGGGTCGGGTTTTATCATCAGGTTCGGGTTCGGGCCAATGTCGGGGTTGATAAACGCCCCGATGGGGTGCCCCGAAACAATCCCCAACGGGGAACAGGGCGGGGACGGGGCGACCAAAACCCGACCCCCGACCCGTTGCCATTCCTACTCATAACAACAACTCCCCTTCAAACGAAACAACCCTAGTCGACTGCTCCTTCCGTCGTCGTCGTCGTTCGGTCGTCGACGGCTCCTTTCTTCGTCGACAGCTCCTTCCGTCGACTGCTCCCTTCCCTCGTCGACTGCTTCCTTCCCTCGTCGTTCCCTGCCGCCTTCCATGATCTTCCTCCGCCGCCGGTAAGTTCCCTTTATCTTCTCTCTCCCCCGTATATATTTCTCCTTCTCTCTAAGCACAACCTTGAAAACAAACTAAAATTATGTAAAAAAACAGAAAGGATAATTCTGTCATTTTACAAAAATGAAATCAAATTCATCTACTTTGTCTGCAAACCAAACAGGATATGGAATTGGATTCCAATTCCATTTTCTGCCAACCAAACACATCAAAGATTCAAATTCCAATTCCTGGCAGATTCCAATTCCACCAGAGATTCTAATTCCTTCAGAAACATTCTAAGAACCAAACGCCACCTTAAGGGGGTGTTTGGTTGGAGAGAACCCTTGGGAATTTGAAGAAATTGAAATCCAATTCCTAGAGATTTTCATGTTTGATTCACATTTTATCAGTGGAATTAGAATCTTTAGTTTAGAAAACCTTTCTTCAAAAGCAAAGTAGAATCCTTCCCCTTACCCAAAGAATTGAAATTCCTTCCTTCATGCTCACCATGAGCATAACCTTATCAACTCTAAAGTCGATTAACGCTTTTGGCGTCGACCGCCACCGCTTCAGCCTCTAAAGCCAATTAGGGCTTTGATGACTTTGATAAAGGGCTTCAATGGTGGCAAGACCTCTGACCACACCTCCATCTCACCCTCTAGAATGGCGAGAATTGGGCAGCAACAATATGGGTTCGATGATGGCAAGACCTCTAGCCACACCTAGCCACCCAGATGAGAGGTCTGTCTGAGATCTGGTTGGCGATAGTGGGGCAGCTGCGACCTAGCTTCGATTAGGACTTCGATGTTGGGCAAATTGTGGGGCGATGGTGGTGGTAATTAGGATGGTGGCGGCAAGTTTGATTAGGGTAGGGTATGGTGGGAAAGTGAATTCCAATTCCAAGGGTACTGGTACTACCAAACCCAATGAGCTAAATATTTAGATTCCAAATCCAGATCATTCACATTCCAATCTCTTTATAGATTCCAATTCTATTAGAAAATAATACTTGAACCAAACACCTCTTAAAGGGTAACAATCCTAAGATTTTAAGAAAATGTTTTTAAGAAAATGTTTGAGTAGCTAAATTCATCTTCGAGCTCTTACTGGTTTTAGCTTTTCAAGCTTGAATAAAGCCTTTTACCGCTATAGAACTAAACAGTCTAGCACTATAGTTTTGTTTATAGAGCTAAATTCATATATCATCTAAATAAAAAAAATAAGCCGTTAAAAGATCTAGTAAAAATATATCATTTCTACAGAATTCTTTTAACTATTTTTTCACCCTAAATGGCTGCGTCAGTCAGATTGCTTAAATAAATTTTGGCAGAAAAATATGATGGAGAAAATAAATGGGACGCACCAACTGTGAAGGTTAAATGTCACATAATAATCGTGTAATATGTTATTTTCAGAAATTCAACCACATGAACCCAATAAATGCGAAAGCTAAAACCACAACTGAAAATAGACTTTTTTGTCATGGCTGTCAGGATAAGCCACAAATGAGAAACATAAACCTTAATTATCACAAGCATAAGCTTTCAAACTTAGAAGAACCACTTCAACTGTTTGACAGAAGCCAGTTGCAATATTCATGACCAACACGACGAATTAAAAGCCAGTATAATAACACTTCAACCTGGCCTTCCAAAAAAAATTACGCTATAACCTGTGTTTTATGATTTTATAAACATTAAAGCAAACCTGCAGACTTTAGTTTTGTCATCCAATCCAAGCAGTCACCAGTTGCAGCTCCAAATAAGAACTTTAATTGATTACCTTCCCAGCAAGCATGTGAAACAACAAGGCATTTAAAATTTTACACACACACAAACACACAGAGGCAGACAGACAGTGCAAATGTGCAACAGTTCAAAAACAATAAAAAAACGTATTAAACATTATGTTTTATGGGCAAGTCCTAATGGTATTTTCTAATAAGTAGTTCTTTGATTTCTACAGATTAGGGATTAATATTTTTCATAAATCAGAACTGATTCTTACTTCTTAGTAAGGACTCGCATAGATGGGGATTGGAAGACCTGTTTACATGATGCCTTATTTAAGATACTGATTAGGTGTTTTGAGTCACCAAACTTCATATTTTCGTAAATTCTCATTAAAGATTGTTGCGACTCCAAACACAAGCCTAAAGCATTAACTTTTCAGCTAAGATTAAGGTTCCTACAAGCACCAACCAGACTGCAGATTAAACACTATACAAGATCCGAAAATAATAAAAATATACATAAAATTCTAACTTACTACCAGTTAAGAATTAAGAGGAACTTGGTCAACACCTAACATTATCACTTTATCAGAGATCTTGTGAGCTTTTCTACCAAAAGGCAACTTTATCCAAGTGACAACAGGACTTGAGTTTTCCTTTCACCATTTTCTACAATCTACACTAATAGTTGGTTACTTATAAAATATCTTAAAAGGCAAAAGACAGCTGCCATGACTGTTAATTTAACCTACCTGGTCTTCATCTGCCCAAAGAACCTTATAAGCAGGCACAACTGTCAATCTAAGCGGAAAAAAACTCCAGGAGTATATGACCCATATGCCTGAAATATCAAGAATGAACACCTTTAACATAAAATTAATGTACATACATAGCACATGCTATGCCTCTACTTTGAAACTTAAAAAACTTCATTAATGATTGTTTGCAATTCAACATTTTACTTGATTCCAAATACCCTACCTACAGCACTGGAATTATCAAAACTATACAAATGTAAATCACATAATGAGGTTCCAACTTATTCCCTACCAAAACTACAAAAATACAGTTCAACATGACAAGCTCAATAATGAAGCAAGGCACAACTAATTTGCCGCTTGTTGAGAAGGAGATCAACTTGTACAGAACAAGGCACGACTTAGATCGAAACTTTCCATCTCTCCTTTAATTTTAAAATACACACACACTGACACACATACGTAGGTATGTCTGTGTGTGTGAACAAGCTAGGCAGTTGTATAATATGTCATATGTGCTAATGATAGCCTTGACAAGAACCAACTCAAGCACAAAAGAAGAAAAAGAAACCATCATTAATATGGCCTGTGACTGAAGCCAATGTTACATAAAGGTCCCTTCAACCATTTTTCATAAGTGTAAAACATGTCACTCAGCTGAAATGACCCCCTTTGAATCCCAAGTAAAACTAAAATCTTAGAGGTCACAATTTTGACATATTCAGTTAAAAAATTGGGTCACTCTAGCTAAATAACTATTTCATCTCCTGTGGATCAAACAGGTAGAAGTTAACAACTAATTATCAAGTTGACAGCATATGAAATTCCGATTTGATTTTATCGAAAATGTCTATAAAGCTACAAAATTAATCAAGACAAAAACCAAATGTAGGTCATACAGACTTCTTAAGAACATGAGGTTATATTTCGTAAACAATAAGCCCCTTATGCAGCTGAGTGACATGTATTGAAGCTAACATTGTAAACTCATGGGTTGCTAACATTGTACTGAAGTAAATTGTATTAGTTTTCCAAGTTTGATCTGTTTAGCAGAACCTGCGGCAGATCTTTTCAAGTCATTTACTTGGTATGATTTTACACCCTTGGAACTTTAATCTCGATCAATCCCTTGGGCCTTGATGCACAGAAAAATTAATCATCCTCTTCTATACGTATTTGTTCTAGTGTGTTACGGTAAAAAAAGATCAGCAATAATGCCGATAAAGGCAACTAATACTTTAGTCGCAACAACCCCATAATACACCTCTTATGTCTGTTTTCTTCCTTCCTTTTAAATTCTTCACTTCTCCAGGTTTGGTTTTCCTCAATATGTACATGATAATTATCATGGGTTTTTTAGTATACAGCATAACAAAAGACGCTATCAGCAAGTGCTTTGGTAAATCATGAACCCAAATCCCTTAATTAACATTTTTCAGATAAGTTACTTTGTTTATCTGAAATAACACATAACGTGTTCCTCTACCCCCCCCCCCCCCCCCCCCCAAAAAAAAAAAAAAACCAGTATCTTCAAAACGCATAACTCACAAACATGATATATTGCACCTGAGACATGCACCCAGACCCATGAGTTAAGATCCTCTCGTTGTGGTCAAACATGACCCATCATGTTCTCTCATAAACGTGAGTGGGTCCTACAAATGGACCTATTCTTGACTTAAAATAAAAGACCCACTCTCATGTATGTGAGAGAACATGATGGGTCTGTTTCATGAGAGGACCTTAACCCAGACTTATTCTTCCTAGCAATTATAAACTCACTCTTATTAAACATGCTTCTATGATGGTAATCATTGGAAGGCAAACTCAGCTTAAATTCCCTATTGAACAAGGAAGAACAAAAAACCTTGTGTACACAGACTGTGGGATCTAAAATCCAGTGAAAATTGTGCATATGGTGAGTAGAAACGGTATGATATTCACTGTGAAAAAAGTTTGATGCTTACAGAAGTTGAAGTCTTGAAGAACCTGCCACTGTACCTACATGACAAAAAGAAAAAAGAGCGATGTCAAAACATTGAATACTCAGAATGGAATTGACAACGGGTATGAAAATGGTAGAAATGAAAAAGGACCACTCACTGAATGTATTCATGCTTCAAAGCTCCAGCATATGTGCCTCCATGCATGATCATCCAGAGTGACCAAGTCACCAAACCATGAATCAGGTGGAATAGAATTTCATTAGAATATAGATTTAGTTATTTAGCAAATGAAATAACTAGCATCAAGAAAAAGCATTTATGTAACCTATGGAGTCTCTCTGACACAGATCACATAAACAACTAGAAAAAAGGCATTGAACTTGGTTGTTTAACATACGACGCAACACTAGCACCTATAGTATACAGTTGTAAAAACACAGATTTCATCTTTTAAAAACAGAACTTGTAAAATAAATAACATCATTTCCTGATTGCTAAACCCACTCATACGAGCCACTGACTTGTGAAGAAGAAGAAATAGAAAACTTAAGATGTTTTTCTGACGTAAACATTAGGACTTGTCACAATAAGCTCCAAACAGACAAACCAAAATACCTTCTCCAGAGTGCCATTAAACATCTAAAGCACTGTCTGTTGGCCTCATAGCACTCGTAGATTCCTGAATGACAAAAATGTATTAGACTCCACAACTTAGAACCAAAAGTCTTAGGTGCGTCAATAAAATAAAAAAACAGAACAGTATAAGATGAAGTAACCCACACATCATCAACACAGTGACAAATTTGAATTCCTCATTAGAAATAATGGAAAGAAACTAAAGAAAAGCCAAAGATAATAGAAAAGGTATTTTGTCTATCATTATCAATCTATCGTGCATAGATACCTCCAAGATACAAATGTTCAATATACAAAGTGAAGAAGAAGAAAATTTTGAATTAAGATTTTTCCTTAATGGTCACCATCAAGAATGAGTACAAGAGAAGAAAACGCCTGTGGCGAGTTATCTTACAATAGAAACAGTACACATTCCACCGCCAAGAGGTCGTCTGCAAACTCACGGGCCATGTTCAGGAACTGTGTCCGAAATTCTTAAGCCACCACATAAAAATAAAAGACAGATAAAAACGCCCAATGATTAGAGAAAATGGAATGAAAATGAAATTTAGATCATAACTCGATAAAAATGCACAGCATTTCTCTGTGTCACAAATCAGCATCATTTTTCACTTGCCAGTGATGAATGGATGGCTAAGTGCCTGCTGCACAGTAATCCTCTTATCAGGATCTAACATAAATATTTTCTCCAATAGATCCTTAAAATTTGCTACCATCTTCGGATCCTCTCCAGGAGAGCTCATAACAATTGAACCAATATCTTTTGGCTTCACATTTACCAGCCTCTTTACAGTCTGAAAATTCAAAGAAACAATATTACTCACTTAATATACTAAAATTCTATTTGGGAAAAAAGAAACTATGCAGCTACTAGTATAATGATTTACCTTCTTGGTAACAGGGTCCTCCTCTATGGCAACAAAGTTGAGATCTTGATCAAAATGAAGTTCAGTGAATGCTCCCTTCAAAAATTATGGTAAAAAACAGCAAATTGTTAATAAGAAACATCTTAGCAAAATAACTATAGAAGATGTGTGCTTGTGGAAAAATTAAGTATAGAGGATGTGTAGAGGAATATAAGAATCACCTTTCGAAGCATCTTTTTAGGAAAAGGCCCTTTAAGTTCCATGTGAAGGCGTAGCATATCATTGTTTGTAGCACCAGGGAATAAAACTTTCCCAGTATAAAGCTCAAACAAACAGCAACCAACAGACCACATATCAACAGGATGATCATAAGTCAAGCCTAGAACTGCATAGCACAATGTTTGACTAGTCAATGACCTAAATTATTTACTTATTTCAGAGTAATCAATTTAATAATTTAGAAAGTGGCGCTTACTTATTTCAGGGGCACGATAAAAGCGGCTCACAAGATATGGTGTAATCTCATTTTTCCCAGCAAACATAGCATTTCCGAAATCACAAAGCTTTAGAACATTTTTGGCATCATTTACCTGTAGATGATGTGAATTTGAATGTTTACCTTAAGTACAAAAACATGAATAAAAAAAAAGAATCAAGTTAGAAGAACACTAACCAGCATGTTATCGGGCTTAATGTCAGTATGAAGAACACCGCAGTTTCTGAGATGTTTAAGAGCAATGAATAGCTGTTTTGCATAGGCCCTTACAGCAGTTAGTTTAAGACCAATATTACGACCAAACTTCTTTAATACTTCACGTAGATTCATATGAAGAGACTCAAAAACTAAACAAAGATGATTCCGGTACTTGAAACTCGAAAGGAACCGCACACAATGTCGTCTGTCCTCCAAATCTGCACCAACTAACTTCTTCAATATCACCAATTCTTCTAAACCAGCTTTATACCTGTTCAAACCAGGTAAACCCAGTGGTTTTAGATCTATACTTTAAAAAAAGAGTTACGTGTAAAATTGCCTACATTTTATCATTGTTGCGGATGATTTTTATTGCCACTTCTTCTGGATCATTAGATCCAGCCTTGAGATCCTTAGCACGGACTACTGTTGAAAATACACCTTTACCATGAGCAGCAATAACTTCATACCGACCATCAAGTATTTCCCCAAAACGGTAACCTGCAGGTCAATCGGTCAAATTCTAACTCAGAGAGAAGAAGACGATGTCGATTCCAAAATTTATAAAGTAAATATAAGCTTATAACAGAGCATAAACAATCCATTATGATACTTACTGTAGTAACCTTCTGCATCATCCCAGTTATCCTGAAGGCCGCTCCTCTGAACCGCCAAACCATCACCTTTTCCCTGCAAACATAACAATTACCATTATTCATATTTTGATCGGGCATAGGTTGGTGTTAAAATAAGAAAAGAATAGCAAGTGTCTTACAGATTTTCGTACTCCAGCAGGTGATTCTCCAAATATATCATCAGAAAACATGTCATTCGATCTCTCAATCTGTGCCATTACAAGAAACCAAAGTCATTAATTGAGACGTTCCAAAGCAAAGTAGTAAGGAACTCAAGAAATATGTACAACTTACCGTTTCAGGTGCCCGAGGTGGAGATTCTCCAAAAATATCATCCCCGTTTGATCTCTCACTCTGTAATATTCATTAAAACAGATATGAGTACACACAGAGCCTAATAACATCATTAAGTAGCCAAAAAGAAAGGAGGGGAAAAAAGAAAAACACCTTTGGAGTACCCTCTCCGAGTCCACCAGTACCAGAAGACCGTTCGACAGCAGAATTACCATTCTGTGGAGATCTCCCAACAGAAAACGGTGTGTCACCGGTATTAGTATCAGATCCATCTCCTTGACCATCAAGAGTGCCTGAATTTACTTTAGCTGCACCTGAAGACTGCAAAGGCTCTTGCACATTTTCTTTAACTGTCCAATGCAATGAAAATTAGTGTCAAATGAGTAATAACTTGACCATAAACCATCAAATTACTCAACACACTTGGTATAATTGAAAAAGCCTCACCTGCATGCTCCAACCGAGGCTCTTGTTGCTGCTGTTGCAATGGCTTGGTCTTGTACTTTTCAAGAATGGCTTGTTTACGCCTTCTGCTCTCCTCTTTTATTCTGTTCAGATCTTCTTCTTCTTCATCTTCCTCAACTTGCAAGGCAGTTCTGTCTTGATATACATCATCATCAACCTCCTCTCTAAAGCAAAGTTTATTTCAGAATATAATTTTTAAAAAAAACATATAACTAATAACATAAAGATGTTAGAAAAAGGTACCTTTTAATCTTCTCGGCATCTACATCTGTTTTTAAACTATCATCCTTTTGTCCATCATATTTCCTATTTCTATTGCTTTCTTCATGTCTATGGTGTTTGTAATCATTGCTCCTATCACGACCACCACGTCCATCAGTTACATCATTGTAGCTATGATTTCTTCTACTTCGACTACTTTCTCTCTCCAAATCTATCTCACGAGACCTCTCCCGCTCTCTCTCGCGCTCTCGATCCCGCCTTCCCCTTTCTCTCATGTCCCTCTCTCTCTCCCGCTCCCGTTCCCGCTCTCTATCTTTTTTCATTCTATCCCTCTCAACCTCTTTCAAATCTCTATCTCTATATCTCTCTCTATCTCTATCCCTCGTCTCCCAGCTGCCCTCTCTAAATCTTTCTACAGGCTCCCGACCAAGATGTTTATCTAATTGTAGACTATGTCTGCTACGACTAGAACTACGCTCTCTTTCTTTGTCCCTTAATGAATCTCGACTACCATGTCGATAGTCCTTTGTGAGCTTATTCGTCCTTTCATAGTCAACATCCCCGTTGGTTTTCTTGCTTGTATAATATTCGATATCCTCTTTGTGCGTCTCAAGTCGAGATGCTCCACGAGAAACACTCAAAGACCGAGACCGATCGCGATTCCGGTCCCTACTATGCTCATGAGACTTAGATCTACTCGTTGTAGCAACATCTTCATGGCTTCTATCATGTACATGCTTGCTTGACGATGATTTATGCAATTTCACATTATTATCATCGGATATAGGTTTTTTCCGATCCCTCATTTCGTTATCATCATCATTATAATTACTCTTTCTATTACCACTCTTTTTTTCAGGCCCGGCTCTCATATACCCATTATCCTTATGCTCCTTGGTTAGATTTGGCTCTTTATCAACTCCTTCGTTGGAGTCGTTCTTATCATGGGCATTAGCATCATCCGAAGGCAACCTACGACTATGATTAGGCACTACCACATCACCATGAGATCCCTGCAAACAACACATGCAGAAAAAATCATGAATGCACATTTACAATGAGTAAAATCCTAAAAGGCAACATTAGCAGCACATTTAAAACAGGGAAAAAAAGAAAAGAAAAGAACAAGAGACATGTAACCAGTTCTTACAAATCAGTTGAAAATCATCAGTAGTCTTCAGGATACGCCTAAATTTTTTAACTGTGGCCTGGAAAATAGATGTAACTGGTGGAGGAGTGCATAGCTCCTTTTCAGATTCATATCACATTTCTGTGTGTCGCAAACAGGATCTTAAAACATTTGTAAGAACCCCAAAACATACTAATGACTCCGTTATACAGATGAACATGGAGAAATTAACAGAATACCATCTTGCTATGGCTGCCATTGCAAGTTCTTACGATGCATATGCAAAATAGTGGACTTGCATATTATCCATGGCAATGTTTGCGCAATTAAGATATTAGGTTAAGTTGAATACTTCAATCTTGTTGGCTGCTGATAAACGAAATTCCTATTTCGACTCCATCGAATTAAAATTTTAACAAAAATTTATTTAAGACTGATTTTAGAGGAAATAATTTAGTTTCATACCAAATTCCTATCAATTTCTCAGCAACCAAAAGTAACTAAAAGAAAATCATTGACGTTATTGGATTTATAAAAATTAAGAGATTACAAAGTCAGGGGAGTTCGAACAGACCGTTTTGATTTCTCCGGACTCAGCATCAGAATCCGCCGTCTTCTTCCCCGGGACATCAGCACCATCTTCTTCCACAATCTCTCCTTCTTCCATATCATAATCGGACCGCCAATTAGCAGACGGGGGAGGAGGAGGAGGCATATCCGTGGCTTGTTCGTCACCCTCCTCGCTCTTATCTTCATGCTTCTCATGCTTTCGACTGTGATGATGGTGATGTCGGCGACGGTGGTGTCGGTGCTTGCGGCGTTTTGAGGGTTCTTCGAATTCGTCATCAGATGAACGACGGTGCTTGCGCTCTTCGCGGTCGCTGGCCATCGGAAAAACTAGGGTTCAGATTTGCAGAGAAAGGGGGCAAAATCGAAGGAGATTGCGAGGGTTAAAGATTCGATACAAATTGCGAGTAAGGTTAAATGAAGTAAAGAAATCGCAATGGTTTTTGTGTCGAATCTGGTGAAGGGATTTCTGCGGAACCTAAAATCGCCAGTCATATATAGCGTTGAGTAACTTGCATTATTGGTTTGGGCAACATGTTAGCCCAACTCTTGTGGGTAAGATTAACATTATGCCTTACAAAGAAAGAAAAAAACAAATGTTTTATTTCATTAAATTCACAAACATTTTTTCCTAGTTTCTTCTTTAGCTTGACAACGAGCCTCGCATGTTACTACATTTGAGTTGATCCTATAGAAAAAACTATACAACTCTAATAAAAAGGAATCCTAATGTTACACTTCATCGTCCACCGGATATAAAACTCAATCTTATTAACATGAGGGTTCAAATCAAGAATTATAGGTTTAAACTTAGAAACCTAAGAAAACCCAAAGATAATCTTACTTAAGTTTTTCACTAGGAATACTAGGGCTAAACTCGATTTGGTTTTCATCCATCCCATGTTAATTGTTGTCGGGATGATGAGATTGCCGTAGGAGAATGAGTTGCCAGATTTCTTCTGTGTTGGGTTGGTGGTCGACTTATTTAACCAAAAAAATCTCATTTTAACCAAAATAAAGTTGAATATATTAAATTAAGAAAAGTAAAGCTGCGAATGAAAAATTTTAACAAGTTTTTTTATGTAATTTGACCTGTAAATTAAAGAAAACAAAAAAAGTAACGACAAAAGAAATAAAAATATCAAATAATCAAAAGATTGACATGTTAGCTTGTAACACTGTAAAATATGACAGATTACACAAGTCAGAATACTGATTTAGACATTACATTACCATCTTCTTAAGTCTACGGATTTTATAGTGTTATAAGCTAAAGAATAAATTAATTTGAAATAACTTGGATGTATGAAAAACTTAAAGTAAAGGTAGTTGGGTGGTTCGTAATTGGTTTTGGATAGATTTAAATTATGATGTACTCCTCCAAAATATGATGGTTCTAGTGGATTGGATGTAAGATGTTAATGAGAAAATAAAACTGATATGAATGTTGATTTGTGGGAGTTGTATAATAAAACATCTCACTTAAAATTACACGTGAGACCCCTTGAGGAGGGATTTTGGTATTAGTTGGTCCAAGCCAACAGCGGAAGCATCCAGAGTCTAGATCGAATCATCTAGATTCGTAAAAAAACACATGTTATTTCTTTTATTTATTTTTATATGGCATGTGTTTAAACCCTAAAGGGTTATAGATAAAATATATAGTAATTAGCTTTTTGTAAGGAATGTATCAAAATGGGTTAAACATGTCACACAAGTCGAAGGTCAAATAAATCGGTGTTTTAGATGTATGAAACCTCTTAAATTATTCTGTTTTAACATATTATTTGCACAAAAGAACATGCATATACATAAAGAGGCCATATGTTATATGTACAATGTTCAATCGAGTCTTTAGGATTACTAATCACATTAATGGAAGCAAATAAAATTTGAAATATTATTTACATGTGTTTTTGTACATACAATATAAGTTATTAAAACTAATTTCAAACTTCAATATTTGTAATGATTTAAAATTTGAGCTTCATGCTCTGCCTTATAATGAGTAGCCATCTCTTCGATCTCAAGAATTTCAACTCGCCGGTTCATTTTTTTCCTTAATTTTATGGCAATATCCGCCGGTTTAAATCTTCCACATACGCTGACTCTATTTTGTTGCTTCTCGATCAAGTGCTTCTCTATTTCTTCATCACAATTGGAAAGTTTTAAGGAAGAAAACATGAAAAATTAGAAATCTAACCTTTTTTTTCTAAATTGGATATCATCCTTAAATCACAATCAATAGTATTTTTAGGGCAAATGATATGAAACCACAGTGAACTTTATCTTAGTTATTATTGCATACAACCAACTTTATAAAGATACAATTAACTTTCATAATCCTCGTATTGTATACAGGTTATTGTATACTATGGAAGTTATAGCAAAATTTATTATATACAATCGTAACTAAATATCAGACACATGAAAAAGTTGTTTGCATACAATAAAAATATTATGAAAGTTAATTGTATTGTATACAATAGTAACTAAGCAAGATTTATTATATTTTTATATAATTTACCTTTTTTTAATAAAAATATGTTTGAATGCATAGACAATGAATTAGAAATACATTATTATTAGTCAAACGTTTAAGATATTTCACCCATTCCAAAAATATATTATTTTACTATTTAGTTTGAGTCACATTTACCCCGTTGCTTGATATATTATAAGAGTTTAGTTGCATTACCTTGTTTGATTTTATATAATCCGGTAAAACTGTGCATAAGTACATAAAGTGAAATAATGTAATACATTATCAAAGAACAAAACGTTTCGGGATTACGTTCATTAGATAATATATTGAAATTTTACCTTTCATGTTTAAAATGTTTCTCCTCATTTTCCTACAACACGAGTTGCAATCAAGGTTTATCCTCATTACCATGCAACATATCTACAAAATTCCAGTATAACAAAAGAGTGATAATTAGTGAGAGAAAGAAAAATAAATTTCGTTCATGGTTCAAATGATAATTAGCAAGACAAATTAGGGACGATCAAGATTCAAATAGTAAAATTCATTTAATTTGTAAGAAATGTTGTGTTTACCGGTCCTTCCATAAAGTCTTTAGAGCAGCTACTGATATCTCTAACACATATAAAATATGATCGAAAGATACTGATTTATAGTTGAAGAAGAAAAATGATTTGTATAGTATATGTATGTGAATTGCTTTTGTATGGATTTGGAAATAATGATGCTTGTTAAGGTTGAATTTAAGAATGAATGAGGATGGAAAACTTGAGGAGTAGAAAGATGAGTAGGTTAAGTAACCTTTCTCAACAATTTTGGGCTTCCTTTTGAACTACTTGATGTCATGTTAGGGAAAGCATATAACTTCCTTTGGTTGAATATTATTTTCATAGATAAATATTTCATTTAATCATTTGATATCCAAATCATTATATAAAAGACACGTCACATTAGATTTATGTTAAATAGTATTATTTGCAAAATCAAAGTGTATTAAAATTAATTACAAATTACAAAAAAATCACACGACGACTTATACCTATGTTTTAGTTTATACATGTTCACCTATCAATCATCGTTGCAATATATTGATACCAATATAGTTTTACTAATTAAAAATCAGATTTTCGAAATTTGATCGATATCTAGACTATGTATAAAATCACATGATTTAATGATTTACTTATAAATACATATTTCATCCAATATGTCATTAATCTTTCTAAAATTCAGAAATATATTTTATTAATATAATTGTAAATTATTTTAGAGTTACATACACATGGTACAAAAAAGAAGAAGATTGTTCTGAAAATTTTAAAAAGGATGCAGTCAAATATGATTATTTACAATTTCGTTAGATTTATGGGTGCTTCTTATTTTATTAATTATAGTTTTTTTCTATGATTTTGTGGATGCACACCATTAATGTATGATCATTGTAGTTTGATGACTGATGTTTTATGAAGTCTACAACAAGTATTCGATGAAATAATACTTTATTCTCTTGTAAAGCGTCGAATATTATTTAATTATCGGATCACAATTAGTACCTAAAAAGCATCAAAGCTTGTAACAAGGAAGTGTTGTAGAACAATACCCAAAGGCTGAAATCTGATCTAGCACAAGTGAAGAAGATTGAACAGACGGTGGCAATCAGTGACTAGAGCTATGAATAAATGTTTGGTATTTATATTTATATTTGGTTTGCTTTTTAAAAGGTCAAATTACATAATAACAATGCATTTTTCTCTCAAACTAACACTGTAATATAATTTTTTACAATCTACTTGAGTCGTTTAGTAACTGATATGTCAATATCTCAACTTAGTTATTACAAAATGCTATTTTATAATCACCAAAGACTCAGAGTACAAAGACTAACATGAGACATACTATTTTGGTATTTTATCTATTCTGCACTATATTAAAGTACATATTGGTTTTTCATCTATACAAAAATCAAATTGTTTATGACATTAGATTTAAAATATAACATTTTTTTTAACATTTTAAACTTTTAATCTTATAAAAAAACAATCTCATAAGTCATCAACAGCCATAGATTCTACCATTCTCATAAATGGATACAATCTAAAACATAAAAGAAAATAGATACAAACACAAACACCGATAAGAATTGTTTACATTCCACTTGACCAAAGTTCTTGTCTAACAATTTACTACTCTCTCTGTTCATCTCATGTATCATTATCCCCCGACCATTCAACTGTCTAACCACTTCCTATGATCATTTTGAATCTAAAATAGGTAACAACCTTTACCCACGAGTAAGCCTTATGTTTAACCCTCAACCTATTTTTACATAATACCCAATAAAAGGTATCCATTAGCGCAATTAAGTTTTTGCTCGTTTCTGTTTCCTTGATCTCACAAGATTATCTACTACAAAACACATCCCAATTGGATCTCAATTTACAAGTACATACAATAGTTTTCACATGTTATTGCACGCACAAATTAGTAGCACTGGGCACCCGTCTCATAACTACTTGTTGCCATTAAACCTTCCTCCTTACTTGAGAGCATGATCTTTGGAATTCAGTTCACCTTCTATAAATATCTTCATAATACGCTAGTTTGATGTAACATTCCTTGATTTAATTAATTTAGTAACTTTATATAAATAGCCATATTGTAACACCACGAATTTCTGGTCAAATTTTAACTTTTCAAATATTATAACTCAAACATATTTTAGTTTGAGAAACAAACAGCAAAAATCTTATCAAAGTATTTCTTTATTTAAAACAACCAAGCTGAGTTTTATATTTACACACGGGTGTTACCAACATCAATACCGACCGACCATCATACCTGTTAACGAGGAATATATGTCCCGACATAACATAAGCAACCCCGGCATAGCCAAACGTAAATATTTGCAAAAGCATACAAACTAGGAGGGGGTTAGCTTTAAAAGCTAGTGAGCATGAACATAACCAAAAACATCACATATCACATGGAGCACATGCTAACACAAACAGTGATATCCTATCACATTGTGGTGTGCTGACATAATCAGTAGGCATCGTATCTTGCAGGGTTGCAAATCCGGCTCAACGATCCTAACTGGGGAATCAAGCACATCTAACCGCGCTGGTGGTGAGCGGGTAGCGGTCCACCGAGCAGCGTTATAGAGCCAATAGCTCCCTTGGGTTTAGCGGGTAGTTGATTGCCTCTTACATCAAGGAACGACAGTCCTACAGAACTCTGTTGATTCCGACCCATAAGTCCCCGGGATCTAAATCTCGATCCATAGGATCTACCCCAACCCGGTTATATAGTGAACCGACCCGAAGGATTTACTGGGATATCATATCAACTGACCTTAACCACAAGACTGTAAAACAATCTACAACATCCGGACATATCACATACACATAGATGATCCAAATAGGACCAATAGCATGCATGCATAAACACAACAATAACTTCTGGTCATACACGATGAGTAAAACATACAAGTACAACCTTTCCATTACATAGAATCATTGCATAAATCATTAAACATGTATTCAATCACTATCATTGTGTACCTAGTCAACATAGGCATCACATTTATCATATCATCATGGTTTTAAACATAGTAGGCATAGGGTACACACAAGTCCAAAGTATTCATGAACTACTTTCCTACGCTTAATTAGCAACTGTGCTTGATATTGCTTTAAACATAACATTCTTGGGTTATCACGAACTTGCTCATTCAATTGGATAACATATCATTATAGGTAACATTAGCTTCTTATTGTGGGGAGCATAGTTTACTTACCTTTAATATTTTTATCTTGCTTGTTATTGGTTATTAGTTAACCAATGATCAACTCAATGTTAATTGTAATTCATAGACCATTACGTTTCATACATAACTAAATCAATAGATCAACTGAGCTTACCCATGATCATACTTAGTGTTACTTTCTTGGTCACTCATGTAATTCACAGACCATTACGTTTCATACATAACTAATGGCAATCAATAATTACATAATCACTACGTAACAATTAAGGGTTAAGTTGGTACTCACCTGTGATCCTTTGCTCAACATATCCCTATTCCCTCGCTCAAATGAAGGCTTGAAATCATCTAATAAAATATTTATATTGATACTATAACGAACAGTGAATATTAACCAAAGATACTTCACGTTTGCTATGTTAATATCTCATTTACGGATTTCAAAGACCATTCAATTTTACCAATACTTTGCCACCCTTTAAACTCACTAAATAGTATTTAAGAATGCAAGTATTCACCTAATAATTCTGCCTAACAGTTAGAAACTAAGCATAAAGCTATTCATGGACCAAACTGTAACACCCTAAATTTTGGTCCAAATTTAAATTTTTCAAAACCCATTTTTAATTAAATCATAGTTTATAAAAAATCTTTTAACTTAAGCTGAAGCATCCAAAACCGGTAGTAAATTAAACTTCTCTTGAATAACTTAGCAATTTTAAATACAATATTCAAACAAGAACTTATTAAACATTTATCATTATAACCCGAACATTTGGCGTTACTTAAGTCAATCTCACGACCATTAATCAAATAAATAGGAAATCCAAGAATTGTCATATAGCTAAAATCCAAGCCATAGCCAAACCCATAGCAATTACTGCCTCACAAGGCTACTAATCTACCTACAAATACAAAACATTTTAAACACTTGTTAGCTATAAGGAATATGGCTAGTGAGTATCACCAAAACATTTATCTTATAAAAATCAAGTCATCATCTTTTAAAACGCAAGTTTGGCAATTAAACATATTATAATAAAATACATAAATGAGCACATAAGGATGTGGTCTGTCTATTGAGCCAAAGTATCTCCATGTGGTAGCTAGCCACGATCAACACGTACTCACATGGGGGATAACCACATATCTTCGTCAAGGTGGGGGAGCATGAAACATTCCACCATACAACGGTTGTCAGGAATGAATGACCCATTTCCCAAGTCCACTTGTGTATACTCTGGTTCGGTTCGCTCGTCACCCTCTTGAACCACACGGTCATAATGGGTACTATCATCCCCCTCCACTCTTTGTACCGATTCCACCACCACCCGTGTATCCAAGTTCCCAATTTATGAAGCCATATGAACCACTACACGTTACCCAATGGTGAGGAACTAGCATGGTGCAAAGCACTTAATCTTAATCACGGGTCTGGACCAAAGCTCATACCAAAAGTGTCACATATATCACATGCCATTAAGGCCAAGTAACTTAAGCATTTAAGCTCAACAATAAGCAATTAGGTGTTACATAACCCATAACTCTTAAGCACAAAAGCTCAATAAACAATATCCACAATTGGCATCTCAATGCCTATATCACACAATATGAGTAAACACATTTCATCAACTCAAGATCACATGAGTTAATACAAGATCATAGCTTACTCCTTCATGGAATATCATGTCTCAAGGAATTATCAAGTACCACATCCTTTTATCAATAGACTTCATAAATCAAATTGCAAAACACATATATAAACACAATCATGATGACTTATTTTCTTTATGAAATCTAGTATCCGCAGGGTGTACTTACACGAGGGTGTGATGAGGATCACAACCCAAAACCAACTACTCTTGAACAAAACTCTAACAATGACAAGCTTCTAAAATGATCAAACTTAAGCTTGTCAATACTTAACCATATACTCAAACCGAGAGACATAACTGACCTTAATACTAGATGACTTACAAGGCCACAAATACCATTTAATATATGAAATTCATGAATCCCCAACATACCTCAAAAGAGTTGTAGGTCAATTACTTTAAAAACCTTGTTTTGCATTTGCCAAAATATCATACCAAAACTAACATAGCTTCTGTATTTCGACATTTAGACCACCCTACTTTTGGAATCTGCTTATGTGATCAAAAGATAGATTAAAGTAGACATTTAGAGCTTTCCAACGATATATAATACAAGAAAATCTGATAAATGGTTGATTTTTCACGAATTTTATAAACTGCTGAGTAAGTGCTGAAATATTACGAACAACATATTTTCAAGTTTTCTTGACCAAAACTTGTAATTTTCTTATCTAACTCGACTCCAGTCATTATCAAACTCAAAACTAAGTTTATGGAACATATTTGGGTTATTTCTAACACATCAAAACAGATTATAACATAGTCATACCCTAACTTGAAGATTGTGACCTATTTGATTATAAATTCAACATACCACAAATTCAAGTCTTAATCAAGATTTAACCATCTTGACCCATTAAGAACCCTGACCCCCAAAATCTTAATCTTTGATGATAATTATACCCATTTATGTTATCAAATTCATGAAATCAAGTGTGATAACCATTCAAAAGTCAAAAAGAATAATACACACGCTTAAACCTTCAATCTCAACTTTCAAAAACACATCAAGAGGAAAGAGTACTTTACTTGAATGTTGTTACCTCTTGTTTTTTATATCATTGAGCCAAATATAAAACTTGAAATCTTATATTATGCCTCAAGTTTCCAAATATTGGCTTTCATCCTCTTGTTCTTCAATTATTCCAGAGCTTTCTAGCGTGTGTGTGGGTTTTTGTGTTAACCGAGAATGGGAAAAAGAGGAAAAGGGGGTTGGCATAATGTACAATTTTAACTCAGTTATGTATATCTTGTACCTTGTTCTCCAAGCCTTTCTAGAAATTTAAAGAGTGTGTGTGGGGGTTATTGGGCCACCAATGACAAGGAAAATGGGGATGTTTGATATATATTTTGTTTATTATATATATATATATATATACACTCAATCGAGGATAGATATGAAACCATTACTCTAAACCATTCAATAATTAATAATTTATTGATATTTTCCTCGTTGTTTGACCACAAACTCATCTTCTTAATAATCCACGTAACTAAAGACATAATGATAAAAATAATTATATCATAGAATTTGGAATATTACACAAACGGGTCAAAAACTAGCAAGTTTGACTTTAGTAGATCGACATCAAAACGACGTTTTTAAAAGAAACTTTCTAAAGACAAATTTTTACCCTTATCAAGAGTTGTTCAACTGTAAAATTTGAGGTCATAACTCAAAAGAACAACAAAAGTAAAAAATACCGAAATTTCGACATTTAACACCATTTCATCCAAATCTAATTTATATCACTTGCACTCTTATACTTTCAGTTTATACATATTCTTAGGTTCATTGATTAGCCCAAATGCCCATCTTTTATATAATTCATGCATTCTTTGCGTTTTACCAAACGGGACGAATGACCCGTTTCAACAAAACACATGTATTCATGTAGTCTTAAACTCCAATGCATATGAAAGAATTCTAACATACAAATACTCTTAAAATAATGCTTAAAGCTACATGTAGTTGTTGCTAAGTTCGAATTGCCATTAAAGTTACAAAACCTTAAGTTCTAGAAACTTTACCAATTATTTCAACTTGTGGACATCCTTGAATCAATACCACCTTAATTACCAAGCTTAGGTCATATTTTGACCTAAAAACACAACCTCAACACTAGTTACACTCATAGCAACTTAACTGACCACTTTATGTTTTCTAATTCTTTTCTTTATTTCATTTTCTCAAATCTGACCTGCTGTGCAAAAGCAGACTTTTGACTCATTTATCAAATGAATTAGCTTTTGGACTCTAAAGATAAAATAAAGTAGTCTCTTAAAGCTTTGAAATGACGTATAATAGGCATTCTAACGATTTAGCATTGATTTTATATGATTTTTTAAAGTCAGCATATGCGATATGCTAGAAAAATGAATCTCAACTAAATGCAACCCTTTTTTTTTTAACAATTTGACCTCAAACATGTCTAACTCGATTTATAGTATTTTCTATTGTCATTTGGTGTCAAAACATGACTACAAACATAGTTATAACACATTTATACATCCAATTCAAGTATTAGATGAGATTTAACCCATTTGATCCATTTAGGGGTTCTAAACCCAAGTTTAACCATTTTCATCACAAACACTTGTAAATCATGCTTGATTGAAACTTTGCAAGTTGTAGGGACATATTTTAAACTTCAATATACCACCTAGATGCGAGAATCAAAATTTGACTCCACAAACCCATACGAACCCCTCAAGAACACACAAAGTCAAGATGAAGAACAAGATGAAAATCACATACCTATTTGATTGTTGGGATGTTTCAGCAGATTAGGTACTTGATTTAGATCATAGAAGTGGTTATATGAGATTCAATGCTTGTTTCTTTTTCTTCTAGAGAACAAACATAGAAAAGAGTGTGCGTGTGTGTATGTGTTGTACATATGAGAGAGACGGAGGGAAACGTTAATTTGGGAAAAGAGTGTGAGTGTGTGTATGTGTTGTACCTTGAGTTGGTCATCTTCATAATACGGGTATCCACCTCCCTTATTTGACTTACAATACTTTGTTTAAATACATGGAATATTTAACGGGATATATTTAGAATCTTAATTTTAAACCTTGTAATACTTAATAATGATTTGATTTTCTTGTTACTATAATTTCCTATATCCAAATTAAATAACAATAACACAAATTATACCAGTAACTTGGAAATTTTCATTTAATTATCAAGGTACAAGTTTACAAGCTTGAAGCATAACTAGGTCAATTTCGGGTTGTTACATATATTAATGTATCGCCGGGGCAGTCCACAAATTTCAAGCTAGAGAATTGCCCAAGGTTATGGGTGTAAAGGGGCCCAAATTTGCAAAATACTTCCATATTTCTATACAATCGACTATTTATTATGACTTTTTTGCAAGGTACTACAAATTTGACCGTGAGATGTGACCTAAATGACGAAATCCTAAATTCCTAATCATCGACCGATCAACATCGATCATTATGTGTTATAGTTTCATACTTGCTTTTAAACTTTTATGTTTCTTGTTAGTAGTCTGTTGTTAACCGTCAATGCTAACTAACTGGAAATAGTCAGATGCTAATTCCTAAGTGGTTATGGTTTATATTATACAACTTTAATTTTTAAGGACTTTTTCTAAATGTTTATTCAGAGTCCAAAAATAATTAAACCAGCGTAAATGAAATTAATAAATTCTATAAAATTATTCTTTATTATTTTTTTACTTAAGAATTTGTATGAGTGCATATTTTTATAATTTATTTCACCGTTAATTATAAAAATGGTCCTAGGAATGGCAACGGGGCTGATTCGGGGCGGGGAAACGGGTATCCCTGTTTAATATAAACATGTGATTAAATAGATAATTTTCATCGCAGAGATGCCCGTAAACTATAACTATGATTTTTCACTACAGGGATCGTCACCGTTAAGATTTTACCACGAGTTTTAGAAAATGATTTGTAACACCGCAATTTCAGAGTAAAAATTTTGACTTTTAAAAACCTATAATCAAACATATTTTAGTAATTAACAAAACAACGGAAGTCTTTAAAAACATTTTCTTTATTTACAAACTGGTGTTACCAACATTAATACCGATCGACCATCATACCTGTAATAAGCAACAAATGTCCCAACACGAATTAGCAATCCCAGGCACATGCTAAGCATTCATCTGCAAAGCCATACATATATACTGGGAGGGGGTTAGCTTTAAAAGCTAGTGTGTACAAACTTAACCCTAAGCATCATGCAGCATATAGGGCATCATATACTTCACATCATAAGCATAACAACATGGCAATATAGATACATGTGAGTCATATAGCACAGGATTTAGCAAACAATGCTATCCTATCACATAGCGTAGTGCTGCTCCTACCAGCAGGCATCATATCTTGCCGGGTAGCTAATCCAGCTCAACAATTTTCCACCGAGGAATCAGACCACTACCATCCGTGCTGGTTTCATTACATAAGTGAATCTACCTGCTCGTTAAGGAGCCAAAGGCTCATATGCTTAGCCACTTAAGGCACTCACCTCCCAGATAATCTAAGGAACGGCACTCGAGTACCGTTAGTCCAGAACATTATGCCCGAAGGCCCAGGACCCAGCCGAAGCTGACCTCAATCAAGAACTGTCCGGACATACATATAACTCATCAAAAATCCTTTTCAGGAACAATTGCATGCATGCATTTACATATAACTCATATTCAACAATATATGCACATGTACTTAAATACATGTCTGGCATATAATTTATCATGGCAATACTCGTTTCAACATGGGGATCCCATCAAGGTCCAATAGCATATATAACAATAATTCCACATGGTTGATCCAAATCAGGATCCATTGCATACATAATAACAAGTTCTAACTAGGCGGCTCCAAATTTGAATCCGCTGGCATGCACTCTACAATAACTAACAACTTAACAAGGCGGATCCAATCTAGATCCATCAACATGCATACATAACATATAATACATAATCGTTCACTATCATTGTAAACTTAAACCGTACAGGCATCTATACTTCTCGTTTCTATATACATCAGTTTAAACTCACTCTACAATCTTACTGATCATAATCGTAATTATCATATCTCGTATATACCTAACGGTAACCAATAAATCCATATATACTGCATAATAGTTACAAGTTAAGTCGGTACTCACCTGAGTCCAGGATGCTCGTATTAATCTTCTAACGATGCCTTTTAGTCCATATATAAACCTATAATAATAGCCCAAGCATCGGTACGCGAAAAACAGTAAAACTGCTAACTGACGCCCTGACGCGTCGCGTCCCAATTACTGACGCGTCGCGTCATGCTAGAAACGTCGGTCGCGGCGCTACTCTTTAAAATGTCGCAGCGCGACGCAAAAACACCCAAAACCGCCATTTATTTTCTGTAGATAAAAACTCGACTAAATATCATCTAAATCAATCCCAAACATCTCCTAACACTTACAAAGCTTGTTTGGGACTATTTAGGCACTTTATTATATTAAAATCAAATACATTAAAATAGTTTAGACTCAAAACATCAGTTTTGATCTTATATTCACTTATTTACATAAAGATAGTCTATCTAAGTTATAGGGACCAATAGGAGACCTCCTAACATCACTTAATTGCAAGAATCAATATTTGATTCAAGAACTCCAATCAGTTCATAATTGAAACTTAATCATTTGTACACTCTCCTATCCTCTTAAGGAGTCTACTAACATATATTAAAACTTATTTTAACAATCATTTCAATATTTGGGTTAATTACCCATTAACACTTCAAATCTTCTAAAAATATAATAATAAAAGAATATATAGGAATACTTACTAATCAAGGACATGATGAACATGATTTAAGATCTTGAAATAAACCATGATTTCCTTCTAATTAAATGATATAAGTGTTTATGTGCTTGAAAGAAAAAAATAGAAAGAAAGTAAGAATGAGAAAGAATGAAAGAATAGAAAAGATAATGCCAATAATAGGAGGAAAAGCGGCCGACTCTTTCAAGTCGGTTAACTTATTTTTTTTTTTGTTTTATTAGCGGGTATCTCGCTCCCTTTTTTAACTTACAACTCATCTAAACACTATTCATAAATTCTAACGAGGATATATCTGAAATTCTTATTTCAAAGCATTCAATAATTAATAACTATTTTTTGTTTTCATCAACTTTTATCAACACCTCATTTAGTAATAACAATATATATATTGTCCTCCTATAAACTTATAATTTTTATTTATTTCACGAGGGTACAACCCTAAACACAAGGGGTACAACTAGGCTCATTTTAGGGTGTTACATGATTATACTAAATTACATGACATTATCGAATACAAACATATCTTAACCGAAATTAAAGTCTTAAAGATTTTAAATGCATCCAAATATCAAAACCAAATAATTCAAATAAAGACAACGATTAAAATTTGGTTGTGTGAAAGTGTATAAAGATTTGTATATTTTATATTTAAAATTAATTTTATGTATATTAATATATATATATATATATATATATATATATATATATATATCTATACTACTATATAAACCATTTAACATTCTCTCTTCTCTTAAATTTTGAGACTTCTTAAAATTCAATCAATATAAAATCTTAACCCTTCATTTAATCTAAATTAATCTCATTCACTCAATCTTTAACTATTTTATTCTCTCATAATTTAGTTTAACTTTTTATTCAAAATATATTATTTCATACTAACACAATTATTCACCCAAATCAACATAATTTTTAAAATCTTATTAACTATTCTCTTTACTTCATCAATAAATTTTTTTTTTCTTATTTTATTGTCTTTTAGAATTTATTTTTAAAATTAATAAAATAGTTAGATATAAATAAAAGAAAATTTGAAGGACATATTGTTGTAGAAAACTTTTTCCTGACATTGAATCGCGCGAATAACATATCATTACATCCTTGAAAGCGACATATTGTAAACTAAAAACTATTTGTCGCCGCAAGATTGTGCGGGTATGATGCTAGTATATATATATATATATATATATATATATAGTTAATCTTAAATTATAATCAGGTATGTTGGGTAATCGGGGCGGGGATCATCAAACCCATCCCCGTCCCCATCCCCATTTAACTAATCGGGTTTTCCCGTCCCCGCCCCATTTATGTCGGTTTTCGGTTTTTCCCGTCGGTTTCGGTTTTTTTGCCATCAATGGTCCCTGTGGTTGTCACTGATTTTCACTTGTGGTCCTTTAACTTTAAAAATTACAAAAATAGTCATTGTGATTGTCGTTTTGTTTCACTTTCGGTACTTTAACCTTACCACCATTATTCTACCGTTAAAATCCCCCATATGTCTTGCACTTATGATATTTTGATCAATTTAACCTTACCAAACACTACTTACCACTCTTACCTCACCCTTTTTGTTTTTTTATTTATATTCAGCTCTCTCTCTCTCTCAAAACTCTCTCCCTCAAAACTCTTAAATTACAGCCACCGTAGCAGACACCATCGCCTTCTTTAGAGCCGCCGTATGGAGACCAACCACCACCAGCGTCGATAGAACGACGATCGCCCCCTTGAACCACCATCTCTTGAACTACCGTATGGAGAGCAGACCGCCCCTTGAACCACCGTATGGAGAACGACGACCGCCCCTTGTAGAACGACGGCCGCACCTTGAACCACCGTATGGAGAACGACGAAAGCCTTTGTAGAACGAAGACCGCCCCTTAAACCACCGTATGGAGAGCAGACCAGTTTTGAACCACTATAACCACCATTCTTGAACCACCATCTCGTCGGTATTGAACAACCATCCTTGAATGACCGCTGTAGATCTGAACTTCTATCACCACCGCAAATATGAACCACCATTTTGTCAGATCTGAAACATCACCACCACAGTCGCCGGTTAACGGAACCACCATCACCACCGTCGGCGGGTAACTGAATAACCATTGGATTTGACTGCTATGTTATTGGTGTGTATACACATTAAGCCTGAACCACCAACACCGCCGAACATTATCAGCCAGCAGCGTTGCTGTACTCCACCGGCCAGACTTCATATGCTCAAGTCGTTGACGCAATTGGTGCTCACAGCCACCCAACCCCACACGTACTACTGGTTATCCATCTTCTTGTTTAATTTCTACGAGTTTAGATGATGTTTTTTAGGGATTTCAATAGAAGCGATTTAAACTCTTCGAACTGTTTGAGACTACATTGGGTTTTAAATTAATTGGTTTTGAAAAACCTAATTGAAGATTTTGGTCATTTTACAGATCGAATGTGACTTGTATTTACATAATGTATGCGGCCGATCTCCGCCGCAAAAACAGAGTTTACGCTGGTAATTTATTCAACATTTTGCTTGTTTCTTGTTTCATTGTACATACGTAGCCTGCCTTCATTCTCTTTTCTTGTTGTATATTCACCGTCATATGTGATTTCTTCTTCAGATTCCATTTATCTGATCGTCAATCATGTGCTCGTTTCCTTGATCTTCACTTCACTGGTAACTTATTTAACTAACAATATTCTCTCTCTGTTTCCTTGATTTTGGTGGTTTCCTGTTTTCTTAATTAATTTGTAGATTTATTTGTTTCTTTACTGCATGGTTTATTTATACGTTGCCAAAAAACCCTGATTTTTTTATCCCTTCTGCTTTGCATTCCAGGTAATCATCTGATCGATTTTCAAACATTACAAATCTAATGTTACTTGTATTTGTCAGTCAGGTACAGTCTTCGTTGACCATTGTATGATTTTCCTGTTTATATTTTCAATATATTGACATTCAACTGAAGAATAATTTAACTCAACTTTGGAATCGGGTATAGTATGTTTTGGTAGTTTAAAGGAAAACATTTATGTATGAAATCCAGGATCATTTTCAAAATTCTTTAACTTTTTTTGTATGAAATCTACCGCATCCTCATTTTCAAAATTCTTTAACTTTTTTTGTATGAAATCCAGGATCATCATTTTTCAATACTTCAACTTTAATAATTTTTTAGAAAAAATTTCTAACAAAATTCAAACATCCATTGTTTTATAAAATCCTTTCCTTGTAATTCTTTTGAAAAATGTCAATGTTTACTTGTGTTTTTTCATTAAAAAGTTTCAAACATAACCCATTCCATTTATCATCAAATCATTCCCATCCTTATTTTTAAAAAACCTTTTGACTTGCGTTTTTTGATCCATCTATCATCAATTCCTCATCCTCATTTTTAAAAAACGTTTTGGCTTACATTATTTTGATAAACATTTTCAAATTAAATTCATTTATTCAGATTTTATTAATTCTCTCTCATTACAAAATAAAAGTTATTTTTTGACTTTTGTATTTTCAAACAAAATGCATCACATTTTTTTATGAAATATACTTATGCTCATTCTTAATAATTCATCTGTCAATTTTTTTCATAAAAATTCTCTAACAAAATTCATTCATTTATTGTTTTATAGAATCTTTTCCTTATAATTATATTAAAAATGTCAATATTGACGTGTCTTTTTGTTAAAATTCCAAACTATTTTTACTATTCTATTTATCATTAGATCTTCTACATCCTCAATTTTCAAAAAAGTTTGTCTTAAGTTTTTTCATAAAATTTTTCAAACTAAATTCATTTATTCAAATTTCTTTAAATCACTTTTGACTTTCTTTTTTTCAAAAAAATTCGTGTAGTTTTCATGAAATCTAGCAACTCATTTTTGAAAAAGTTAATTATCAATAATATTTCTTAAAAACTTTCTAACAAAATTCATACATTCATTATTTTTATAAAATCTTTTCCTCAAAAATCTTCAGCATCCTCATTTTCAAAAAAGTTTTTTGCTTACCTTGTTTTTCATAAAAAATAAATTCATATATTTGAGTTTTATTAAATCTCATGCAATTTTTTAAAAAAGTCAATATTTATCTAGTTTTTATAACAATTCTTTTAACTAAATTCATTCATTCATATTTTCTTTGAAATCATGTTTATTCTCATTTTCAATCTAAATTTTTTTATTCAAATTTTCAACAAATCTTCCCCATCTCATTAAAAAAGCTAATTTTTTACTTTTGTTTTTCATTAAGTTATCAATAATTGTTACGAAATTCATACATTCATTGTTTTATAATTTTTTTCTCATAATTATATTAGAGAATGTCAACGTTGACATGTATACTTGTGTTTTCCTTATAAAAAATTCCAAACTATTTCATCTATTCCATTTATCATCAAATCTTCCGCACACTAAATTTCGAAGAACTTTTTGGCTTACTTTTTTTCGTAAAAAAATCCATATTAAAATTCATTTATTCCAATTTTATTAAATGTCCCAAATGATTTTTTTAAAAGTCAATATTGACTTACTTTTTTATAACAAAATTTTTTAAACTAAATTCATTCATTCATATTCTTATTGAAATCTACCTTATTTTCATTTTCAAATTGATTTAATTTATTTAGTTTTTAACAAATCTTCCTCGCCTCATCTCCAAAAAAATGTTAATTTTTTGACTTTCATTTTTTCATAAAGTTTTCAAACAAAATTCATTTATTCGTATTTTATTGAAATCATCCTTATTTTCATTTTCAAACTACTTTTATTCATCTAGTTTTTCAACAAATCTTCCTCGCCTCATCTCCAAGAAAATGTTAATTTTTTGACTTTCACTTTTTATAAAATCATTCTAACAGAATTCATACATTTATTGTTTTATCTTTTCCTCATACTTGTTTTCAAAAATGTCAACATTGACTTGTGTTTTTTTCATAAAGATAATTCTAAAAATTTCCAGCATCTGCACCTTCAAAAAAAGTTTTTGACTTATCTTTTTTCATAAAATTTTCAAATTAAATTCATTTTTTCGAATTTTATTATAAAATCTCTCTCATGTAAATTTTTTAAAAAGTCAATATTTACTAGCTTTTTATAACAAATTTTTTTGAACTGAATTCATTCATTCATATTTTCATCTAAATAATCTTTATTCCAATTTCCAAAAAAAATTTATTTATTCATATTCTTTGCAACTCTTCGTCACCTCATTTCCAAAAAATGTTAATTTTTTGAGTTTCGTTTTTTCATAAAGCTTTCAACAAAATTCATACATTTTTTATGAAGTCAACAGATCCTTATTTTTTAAAAAGTCAACTATAAATAATTTTTCATAAAAACTTTCTAACAAAATGCATACATTCATTATAAATTCTTTTGACCGGAATTATATTAAAATATGCCTTGATTAATTTTTTCATAAAAACAATTTCAAAAATCTTTCACTTCAATTTCAAAAAGTTTTTGGCTTACCTTCTTTTCATAAAAAGTTTCAAAGTAAACTCCTTTATTCAATCCTTATTAAATTTCTCAGATGCAAATTTTTAAAAAGGTTAATATTGACTAGCTTTTTATTGTTTCATAAAATTATTATAACAAAATTCATACATTCATTGTTTTATAAAATAGTTTCCTCATTCTCAACAAACATTCCTCGCCTCATTTCTATAATAATTATTTTTTTGACTTTCGTTTTTCATAAAGTATTCAAACAAAAATTTATACAATTTTATGAAATCATTCGTTTCTCATTTTTTACAGTCAACTGTCAATTTCTTTTTATAAAATCATTCTAACAAAATGCATACATTCATTGTTTTATAAAATCTTTTCCTCATACTTGTTTTAAAAAATGTCAACGTTGACTTGGCTTACCTTTCTCATAAAATATTTCAAATTAAATTTATTTGTTCAAATTTTATTAAATCTCTCTCAAGCAAATTTTTGAAAAAGTCGATATTTACTAGCTTTTTATAACAAAAAGTTTAGAACTAAATTCATCCGATCATATTTTTGTCGAAATTGTCTTTATTCCCGTTTTCAAACTAAATTTATTTATTCAATCTTAACAAATCTCCCACCTTATTAGAAAAAAAGGTTAATTCACACGTGTCGAAATCATCTTTTTTGATTTTCGTTTTTTCATATTTCAAAATAATTCACACGTGTTTTATAAAGTCTACCGAACCTCGTTTTCTAAAAAGTCAACTATAAATATTTTTTTTTCATAAAAAGCATTCTAACAAAATCCATCATTTTATAAAATATTTTCCTCATACTTATTTTTTTACAAAAGTAACTTCAAAATCATCCGCATTCTCAATTTTCCTTCAAATTTTCCAAAATAAATTCCTTAGTAACTATTTTATTAAATATCTCTCATGAAAATTTTTAAGAAAGTCTATATTGACTTAATTTTTATATAAAAAAAATCTTTATTTCTATTTTTAAACTAAATTTATTTATTCAATTTCTTAACAAATATTTCTCGCCCCATTTTTATGAAATCTTTCGATTCCATTTTTTACATAGTTAACTATCAATAATTTTTCATAAAATCATTCTAACAAAATGCATACATTCATTGTTTTATAAAATCTTTTCCTCCTATTTGTTTTTAAAAATGTCAACGTTGCCTTTTGTTTTTACATAAAAATAAGAATAAATTACTAATTTGGTCCATGCGGTTTGGTAAAAATCATTGGTTTAGTCTTTTATATTAAAATTTTTTGCCAATTTGTTACTATGCAAGTCCTTTAACTAGTTTTCCGTTTAAATTGACGTTAGTTTTGTCTTTACATAGGGTATTAAAAAATAATTTTTAATGAATATTTATTAAATATCTTCTCTCCTCCCCCTCCCCTCCCCCTTACAAACTTTCTCATCCTCTCTCTATCTATCTCTCAACCTCTCTCTACAACTTTTTATCTCTCTCTATGGCCTACCACCACCATAGTCCTGAAAGTCTACAACTACCATCCTGAAAGTACACCACCACTACCAACTCTCAGTGAAACAACTACCACCACCATTCAGAACTCGACGGCCGACGACTTCCTAAACGATGGTGGTAGTGGTCTTACAAAGGAGAGAGAAACATCTTGAGATGCCGGTGGCGACTTCCTAAACGATGGTGACGGTGGTGGTTGTGGACGGTGATTCTCTCAAGCGGTTGTGGTGGTTTTATAGGAGATATATATATATATATATATATATATATAGAGAGAGAGAGAGAGAGAGAGAGGGAGTAAAGTAGAGAGCTTGAGATGAGAGAGAGTTTGAGATGACCGATGAGAGATGGAATGATTATTGACAAAGTTTGTAAGGGGAGGGTATTTAATAATTCATTTATTAAAATTGTTTTTTTGTGAAAAGACAAAAATACCATGTATAAAGAAAAAACTAATGTCAATTTAAACGGTAAGCTAGTCAAATTGGCAAATTCAACAACCATCTTAATAATCTTTTAATATAAAGGACCAAATCAGTGATTTTTAGCAAACTACAAAGACCAAATCAGTAATTTACTCTAAAAAAATTTTACATACTCAACTTAAAAAAAGTTTTTGTCTTACCTTGTACATCAAAATGTTCAAATTAAATTCAATTGTTCAAATTTTATTAATACAAAAAGTTTTGAACTAAATTCATTCAATCATATTTTCATCGAAATCTTTTTTCATAAAATCATTATAACAAAATGCATACATTCATTGTTTTATAAAATCTTTTCATAATACTTGTTTTAAAAAATGTCAACGTTGACCTGCCTTACCTTTTTCATAAAATACTTCAAATTAAATTCGTTTGTTCAAATTTTATTAAGTCTCTCTCATGCAAAATTTTAAAAAGTCAATATTGACTAACTTTTTATAACAAAAAAGTTGAATTTATTCAACCATATTTTCATCAAAATCATCTTTATTCTCGTTTTCAAACTAAATTTATTTATTCAATTTCTCGACTAATCTTCCTCGCCTCATATATCAATCCTCGTTTTTTAAAAATTCAACTATAAATAATATTCTTTCATAAAAGCATTATAACAAAATTCATTTTTTATAAAATATTTTCCTCATACTTATTTTTAAAAATGTCACTGTTGACTTGTGTTTTTTCATAAAAACTATTCTAAAATCTTCCGCATTCTCAATTTCAAAAAGTTCTTGGCTTACTTATTTCCTTCAAAATTTCCAAAATAAATTCGTTTATTCCTATTTTATTAAATATCTCTCATGCAAATTTCCAAAAAAATCATGCATATTTTCAAATCGTCCTAATTTTCGTTTTGAAACTAAATTCATTTTTTTCAATTTATCAACAAACATTTCCTGCCTCATTTCCAAAAAAAGTTAATTTTTTTGATTTTTGTTTTTTCATAAAGTATCCAAACATAAATTTATACCTTCTTTAATGAAATATTCCAATTCTCATTTTTACAAAGTCAATTATCAATAATCTTTCCTAAAATCATTCTAACAAAATGTACGCATTCATTGTTTTATAAAATCTTTTCCTCATACTTGTTTTTAAAAATGTTAACGTTGACTTATGTTTTTTCATAAAAAAATTCCAAAATTTTTCTGCATTCTCAACTTCAAAACAGTTTTTGGCTTACCTTTTTACAAAAAAATTTCAAATAAAATTTATTTGTTGAAAATTTATTAAATCTCTCTCGTGCAAAATTTTAAAATAGCATTATTTATTTCTCAACAAAAATCATCATTATTCAATCATATTTTCATCAAAATCATCTTTATTCTTGTTTTCAAACTAAATTTACTTTTCAATTTCTCAACAAATCTTCCTCACCTTATTTTCAAAAAAAAAAAATTTTTTGAATTTTTTTTCATAAAGCTTATTTACTTATTCATTTTCTCAAAATATCTTCCTCAACTCATTTATAAAATAATTTATACGTTTTTTATAAGTCTACCGATCCTAATTTTTTAAAAAGTCGACTATAAATATATTTTTTAAATGCATTTAACAAAATTCATTGTTTTATAAAATCATTACCTCTTACTTTTTTTTAAAAATGTCTACATCGACTAAATTACTTATTTTTACCTCGGACTTTTTTTCATCAAAATTTCCAAATTAAATTCGTTTATTTCTCTTTTATTAAATATCTATATTGCAAATTTCTAAGAATGTATGGACTGACTTTTTATATAAAAAATTTTTGAACTAAATTTATTCATTCATATTTTCATTGAAATGGTCCTTATTTTCAATTTTAAACTAAATTTATTTTTTAAAAATTCAACTATAAATAATATTCTTTCATAAAAGCATTATAACAAAATTCATTTTCTATAAAATATTTTACTCATACTTATTTTTAAAACTATCAGCGTTGACTTGTGTTTTTTCATAAAACTTATTCCAAAACTCTTTTGCATTCTCAATTTCAAAAAAGTTCTTGGCTTATTTCCTTCAAAATTTCCAAAATAAATTCGTATATTCCTATTTTATTAAATATCTCTCATGCAAATTTCCAAAAAAATCATTCATATTTTTAAATCGTCCTAATTTTCATTTTGAAACTAAATTCATTTTTTTCAATTTATCAACAAACATTTCCTGCCTCATTTAAAAAAATTAATTTTTGATTTTTATTTTTTAATAAAGTATCCAAACATAAATTTATACCTCCTTTTATGAAATATTCCAATTCTCATTTTTACAAAGTCGATTATCAATAATCTTTCCTAAAATCATTCTAACAAAATGTACGCATTCATTGTTTATAAAATCTTTTCCTCATACTTGTTTTTAAAAATGTCAACGTTGACTTATGTTTTTTCATAAAAAAATTCCAAAGATTTTCCGCATTCTGAACGTCAAAACAGTTTTTGGCTTACTTTTTTACATAAAAATTTCAAATTAAATTTATTTGTTAAAAATTTATTAAATTTCTCTCATGCAAATTTTTTAAAAAAACATTATTTATTTCTCAACAAAAATCATCATTATTCAATCATATTTTCATCATTATCATCTTTATTCTCGTTTTCAAACTAAATTTACTTTTCAATTTCTCAATAAATCTTCTTCACCTCATTTAAAAAAAAATTTTTTTTTTGAATTTCTTTTTTTATTTTTTCAGCTTCTCAAAATATCTTCCTCAACTCATTTCTAAAAAAATTTATACGTTTTTTATGAAGTCTACCGATCCTAATTTTTTAAAAAGTCGACTATAAATATATTTTTTAAATGTATTTAACAAAATTCATTGTTTTATAAAATCATTACCTCTTGCTGTTTTTTAAAAATGTCTACATTGACTAAATTACTTATTTTTATCTTGGACTTTTTTTCATCAAAATTTTCAAATTAAATTCGTTTATTTCCATTTTATTAAATATCTGTCTTGCAAATTTTTAAGAATGTATTGATTGACTTTTTATATAAATTTTTTTTGAACTAAATGTATTCATTTATATTTTCATCGAAATGGTCCTTATTTTCATTTTCATTTTTAATCTAAATTTATTTTTTAAAAATTTAACTATAAATAATATTCTTTCATAAAAGCATTATAACAAAATTCATTTTCTATAAAATATTTTCCTCATACTTATTTTAAAAAATAACAGCGTTGATTTGTGTTTTTTCATAAAAACTATTCCAAAAGTCTTCCGCATTCTCAATTTCAAAAAAGTTCTTGGCTTACTTATTTCCTTCAAAATTTCCAAAATAAATTCGTTTATTCCTATTTTATTAAATATCTCTCATGCAAATTTCCAAAAAAATCATTCACATTTTCAAATCGTCCTAATTTTGATTTTGAAACCAAATTCATTTTTTTCAATTTATCAACAAACATTTCCCGCCTCATTTCAAAAAAAAGTAAATTTTTTGATTTTTATTTTTTCATAAAGTATCCAAACATAAATTTATACCTTCTTTTATGAAATATTCCAATTCTCATTTTTACAAAGTCAATTATCAATAATCTTTCCTGAAATCATTCTCTTACAAAATGTACGGATTCAGTGTTTTATAAAATCTTTTCCTCATACTTTTTTTAAAATGTCAACGTTGACTTATTTTTTTTCATAAAAAATTCCAAATTTTTTTCGCATTCTCAACTTAAAAACAGTTTTTGGCTTATCCTTTTACATAAAGATTTCAAATTAAATTTATTAAATCTCTCTCGTGCAACTTTTTAAAAAAGCATTATTTATTTCTCAACAAAAATCATCTTTATTCTCGTTTTCATACTAAATTTACTTTTCAATTTCTCAACAATCTTCCTTACCTCATTTCAAAAAAAAAAAAAAATTTTGTGAATTTCTTTTTTCATAAAGCTTATTTATTTATTCATCTTCTCAAAATATCTTCCTCAGCTCATTTCTAAAAAAATTCATATGTTTTTTATAACAAAAACTTTTACACTAAATTCATTTAATCATATTTTCATCGAAACCATATTTATTTCTCTTTGAAACATAATTTGTTTATTCATTTTTCCAACAAATCTTCCCCACCTCATTTCCAAAAAAAGTTATTTTTTTTAGTACTCTAAAAATTCCAAAAATCATTGTTTTATAAAATCTTTTCCTCGTACTTATTTTTTAAAATGTCAAGGTTGACTTGTGCTTTTTCATAAAAGCAATTCCAAAATCTCCCGCATCCTCAATTTCAAAAATGTTTTTGGCTTACCTTTTTAATTAAAATTTCCAAACAAAATTTATTTATTCCTGTTTTTATCGAAATCATCCTTATTTTTATTATCAAACTAAAAATTATTTATTCAATTTCTCAACAAACATTCCTCACCTCATTTCAAATATAAAAGTTTATTTTTGACTTTTGTTTTCTCATAAAGTATTCAAACAAAAAGTAATCATTTTTTATGAAATCTTTTGATTCTCATTTTTTACAAAGTCAATTTTCAATACTATTTTATAAAATCATTCTAACAAAATACATATATTCATTGTTTTGTAAAATCTTTTCCTCACAATTATTTTCAAAAATATTAATGTTGACTTATATTAATGTTAATATTAAAAATTTCATAAAAAATGTTAATGTTAACTATCATAATTATGTTTTTTTCTTAAAATATTTCAAACCAATTTCAATTATACAAATTTTATTTGATCTCTCTCATGCAGATTTTAAAGAAGCCAATATTGACATACTTTTTATAATAAAAAATTTTGACCTAAATTTATGCATTCATATTTTCATTAAAATCATCCTTATTTCCATTTTCAAACTAAATTGATTTATTCAATTTCTAAATAAATCTTCTGCACCTCATTTATAAAAAAACTTATTTTTCTAACTTTCATTTTTTCATAAGTTTTAAAATAAAGTTCTTACATTTTTATGAAAACAACCGATCCTCATTTTTTTAAAGTCAACTACCAATAGTTTTTCATAAAAACTTTCTACCAAAAATTATACATTCATTCGTTTTTAAATTTTTTCCTCGATTTTCAAACTAAATTCGTTTAGTCAGATTTTATTAAATCTCCCTCATGTATATTTTTAAAAAGTCAATATTGATGTACAGTTTATGAACAAAATTTTTTGTAGTAAATTCGTTCATTCATTTTTCCATCGAAATCATCTTTATTCCCATTTTAAAACTTAATATATGAACTATATCTAATAAAGTATAGTTTCTCCTCTCGGCATACCCATTCAATTCCGGCGTCGTAAGAGGTATTTGTGAGATGATCCCATAATCTTTTAGATGCTCATGAAACTTTGAGCTAAGATACCTACCACATCAATCAAATCGAAGTATCTTAATCGCACAATTGATTCTAAACTTCATTCTAGAATGTCTTGAACACTTCAAAGGTTTTAGACTTATGCCTAATCAAGTAGACATATCCATACCTACTATAATCACCCATGAAGGTAACCAAGTATCTTATCTTGTGTTGTCTCTTGTGATATGCTTGAAAGTACCACATATATTGGTATCTACTATGTCAAATTAGTCCTTTCCCCTCTTACCTACACCGGTGAAGGGTGTCTTTGTCATCTTGCCCAATAAACAAGATTCACACTCTTTATTTGACCCGTGATCAAAAGATTCTAAGAACCCAACTGCTTAGAGCTTGGCGATGCGAATCTTGTTTATGTGACCAAGACGACTATGCCACGAATAGAACTTGTCTAAACCATTTTTGGACTTAAAATCCATGTTCATGATTGTCTTATTACTACTAGTGAACGTACCTGAGTTTGAGGTGCCCGATATGCTCATGCTTTGAGCTTATTCGGACCATCTAGGTACTTTGGGCAGCTTTAGTGCCGGTGCCCTTTCTCCCCTCAGAAAAAAGTAGTCTGTCTCATCAATAGTCTTTGCTGGTGGAAGCTTCCCTTTCGCCTTTGAGTCTGGGGTAGGGTTAGGCTTAACAGCTCCACACTTTTCCTTACCTTTACCCTTAGGCCAAGACGGGATTAGAAGAGGTGGGCTTATGCTTGGTGATGCTAGACTCCGCATGCTTGAGCATCCCATGCAGCTCCATTAAGTATTTGTGCATATTATGCCTATGATCGCTCACAAGGAACTAGTCATATCTAGAGGGCAGAGATTGAAGGATCAAGTCCACAACTAGCTCTCTCTCCCAATGGCAAATACCAACCTCTCCATGCACTCCATGTTTGCTTTCATTTGCAACCTGTGAGTGTTAATGTTTTCGCCCTCTTGGAGCTTGCAATCATGGATGGCCTTGAGGCATTCATACCCTCTCTTGCCTCGCCTGTTGTTGGAACATGTCTTTTATTTGTCCGATCAAGTCAAAGCCACTCAGATGCTCCATCTGCTTTTGTAGATCAGAGCTCATTGTCCTCAACATAAGGCAAGTGACATCCTCGGTGTCCTTGAGGCATTTTTCATATGCCTCCTTGACAGCCTTGCTTGCAGGTGGCTTTGGTACGGCCTCCTCAATGGTTTGCAACTTCCATTCATGGTGTAGGAAAATCCTAAGTTGTCTGCTCTAATCCATGAAGTTGCTTCCATCGAGTTTCTTTTTTTCATGGAATACACGTAAAGAAATGTTGTTGGTGGTTGTGATGTTGCTTGAAGATGCCATCTAAAATTAGCAGAGTAGTTTTAATTAGTTTGATATAATCCATGATAAAATAATTACCCAATAAGTTAAAGAAAAATTATCTTAACAAAGTTAAGAACCATTTCACTCCACTATATGATAGGTTTACCGTGAATCATATCATGAAACTATTTGGTCAGTAACCATCTTATAGAGTGCAATCCTTATTGCAACTCTTAGATCCTTGTGGGATCTAACGACATACATCAACCGCTTGGCATGTATGATCCCTCCACACAAATTTCAAATCAGAACTCTTGATTGACTCATGTTAAGCTCGACGATCACCTAAGAATGTCAATTTGAAATTGTAAATTGTCCGCAAAGATACTCCTGACCAATAATTAGCTCGTGCTAAGCTCGACAACTAACCTTGCGAGTTGTCACACTCACCTTCAACACAGCTCCACAGGGAATGGATCATGCTAAGCTCGACAATAATCGGAGTTTTGTTAGATTCGGTTGGTGTCTTTTTATGGATGGTGTGAAATTAACATTTAAAAACCGGGTCTTTTGTTTTCTTGTTACAAAAACCATATTTAACTTTTGATTAACAAAATAAGTGACAAAGCCAATTTCCATTTTAAATATAATACAAAGTTTATATTTTTCGTTTTTGTTAATCGTGTAAGCGTGCGAAAGTTGTAAACCTATTTTAACAAACTCTTGTGATTTTATTAATTTTAAAAAAATTATCTAACATGCGAAGATCCTAAATAACCATACATAAATTGAAAGTCGGTAACCATGCCAACAGCCCTATGCGTTTTCCCCGTTAGCCAAAAACCAGCCACCTTTACTAAGCTACCTGGATCTGTGATCGCCAAGACATCACCACCGTGATTCTCGATTGCCTCCGGTCTTTAACAAAACAAGTACACAGAAAAGGGAATTAGCATGCAAGCCAAAAGAATTCCTAACTTTCTAGTACATGTACAAAGGAAATACAATGGCATGTAAGCCGCAATAATTACAAACCAAATGAATAAATAAATATACAATTAATTATTTACATACCAATGTGACCAAGATCACCAAATGAATAGATACAAAAACACAACCAGCCAACACATCACATAGGTCTCGGGCATTTGGTTACCAACACATGCATCTCAAACAAACAACCAAAACATGGTGTGCGGCACAAACCATGCAATAATGTATTTTGGTAAGATTGTCAAAACAAACACTCAAGGCGCAAAACAATACACATATGCATTAGGATGACCAATACCAAGTTTGACATCTATATTCATACACACACACACACCACAAATGTTTGCATGTATGCATTTCATGCCTAAAAACATAACATGCATACAAGTGTGTGAACTAAAACACACTTGGGGCTTATATACTAATCCAAATCCAGATTCTGAAAAAAACTAGAAACTTCCAAAAAAGGCCAAAACTGAATATATTTCTTTTGAAGTTCAAAAACTGGTCACAACCTCTTCACAACCATGACCCTAAGAACAGTGGTTATATGGCCTTCACAGCTCGTGAAGCAACAAAACTTCGGTTTTTAGGTCAAGTGCATTACCCTTGTAAAATTGGTTCTGATACCACTGTTGGATATCATTGGCCACCTAAACCCATGCAACGGAAGCACAAAAACGAGTTTCACAAAAGTTTTTCGGGTTTAAACCAAGGTGCTAATAAAACCAATAGTGGATCTTTTCTACAAGAACAAAAGTAATGCAACAAAACAAAAGGAGAGAGAAGATATATGCTCTAGGAGCTGAAAAGTGTGTTAGGTTAAACTTTACATACACACAAAAGTAAAACTAAATACAAATAAACAACACAAGATATTTTACGTGGTTCGGTCAATATTGCTATTAACCTACGCCCACGGGCGGCAACTAGGGTTTGTATTATATTAAGGTGCTCAAAGAAATACATGTACAATGAGATATATTTATAGGCAAAACATAATTACGGAAATCTTCTAACTATGGAAATTGCAATCGCCTAATTAAAGAAACAATAATTCTCTAATTAAGGTAATTGGTAAAAATAGGATTAGGGCCGACTGCCACTAATCGAAGCCTATATCTTAACAATCTCCCAATTGGAGGCTTCAAAACACGTTCACTTGCACTCCTCTGTACTTCTGTAAACATCAGCCAATCTTAAGCTCCCCTAGTTGCCATCTGCCTTCTCAACACTTATTCCCGAAGGCCAGCTGAAGTTACACAAAACTTCAGCTTGTCCAACGTCACAGACTTGGTGAACATATTTGCTGGATTTTTTGCACCTGAGATGTTCTGCAAGTTCATCGTGCTATTACTGATCAGCCCTCTAACGAAATGATACCTCATTCCAATGTGCTATGTTTTGCCATGATGCACTGGATTCTTAGCAAGTTTCACAGTACTCTCATTATCACAGTATAATGAGTAATCAGCCTGTCTCTCACTGCTTTTCCTCCTACTATAAGAACATACCTAGTAGTGCTTTTGAATGTCCTTTTACATCCACCCAAATTAGCACTAGTATATCCTCTGAGATCTGCATCTTTACCTTTGAAACATAATCCCAACTTTGAAGTACCCTTCAAATATCCGAGTAACCATTTAACAGCTTCCCAATGTTCTCTCCCCGGATCTGACATAAAGTGATTAACAACCCCAACGGCATGAGCGATATCTGGTCTCGTGCAAACCATAACATATATCAGACTACCAACGGCAGATGCATAAGGAACTTTAGCCATATTTGCTTTCTCTTCTTCTGATCTGGGAGACTGATCTTTGGTAAGTTTGAAATGGCTTCCCAAAGGTGTGTTTCTAGGTTTAGTCTTCTCATCATTCATTTTGAATCTCTCTAACACTTTCCCAATGTATTTCTCCTGGGATAGTGTCAAAGAGCCATCTTTCTTGTTTTTGACAATACTTATTCCAAGTATCTGTTTGGCTAGACCCAAGTCTTTCATTTAGAATTCTTGAGACTTTTGTCTCTTTTAACTTGCTGATCTCTTTCATATATGCACCTGGAATTAACATATCATCTACATAGAGAAGTAGAATGATATAGGAGCCCTTGAATTTCTTCACATAGTAGCAATGGTCCATCTCACATTTTCTGTACCCAGTCTTCTCCATGAAGTCATCAAATTTCAGGTACCACTGCTTGGGTGCTTGTTTAAACCATACAAACTCCTTTTCAGTTTGCACACCCAATTTTCTTTACCCGCAACCTGAAACCCCTTAGGCTGCGCCATGTAGATATCCTCATCAAGATCGCCGTGTAGAAATGCTGTCTTAACATCTAGTTGCTCTAGATGTAAGCCTCTACAACTACAATACTTAAGATCAATCTGATAGTGGTCATTTTCACTACTGGAGAAAAGATCCTCATTATAATCGATCCCCTTTTTCTGTTGAAAACCCTTGGCCACTAAACGATCTTTGTACCATTTAGACCCATCATGCTCTTCCTTGATTTTGAATACCCATTTATTTTGTAAGGCTCTTTTATCTGGCGGAAGCTTGGTTAAGACCCATGTTTTGTTCTTGTTTAAAGAACCCATTTCTTCTCTCATTGCTCGCTCCTACTGAAGCGAATCTTTCTGCTTAAGTGCCTCAGAGTAGCTTTTTGGTTCTACATTTTCAGTCAAAAGTAGATAATTCACGATGAATTATACTTTTCTGGCGGTTTAGAGACTCTGGTAGATCTCCTAACCCAATGTGATGCAACTAGATGAGAAGGTGATCCTTCTTCATCTTCTGAGCTTTCACTGCTGGGAATGTCTTCTTGATCATCTTCATACTCGTTAGTCTTTGATGATTCACGTTGGAAATCAGCCTCACTACTCCTACTATCCTGAGTATTTGCTGACCCTTTTGTTCTGATGACATCATTTTCGAACTTAACATGTTCTTTCTGACTCTTTGAGTTTACTGTGCTCCGGTCTTTATAATGCTCTTCTGACTACATTTCTGCTTTCAAAATCCCAAAGCCTGTAGCCCATACTATCTGCCCCATATCCAATGAAAGTATATTTCTTATTAGCTTTTGCATCTAGCTTGTTACCATCTTTCATCAGATCATAAGCACTACACCCAAACACCTTTAAGTGTTCATACTTTACTGCTTTCTCTTTCCATTCTTCCTCTAGTATCTTGAAGCCCAATGGTACTGATAGCCCCCGGTTGATAAGATAAGCTGCAGTGTTAACTGCATCATCCTAGAATGTCTTTGGAAGTCCGGCATTAAGTCTCATACTTCAGGCTCTCTCATTCAAGGTTCTATTCATCCTTTCAGCCACTCCGTTCTGTTGAGGAGTGCCTGGAACTGTCTTTATCATCCGAATGCCATGTTCAGCACAATAGTCAATGAACTATGTGCTAATGTATTCCCTACCATTACCCGACTTCAAGCATTTTACCTTCAAATTATTTTCCAATTCAACAGCAGTTTTCCATTTCTTAAAAGTACTAAAAACTTCAAACTTATTTTTAAGAAAGTACACCCATACCTTACATGTTGAATCATCAATGAAGGTCACATAGTAGTTTGATCCTCCCAAAGAAGAGACTGGTGTCTGTTCATAAACGTCCGTGTGAACAAGCTCCAATTTTTGAGCTTTCGGTGTTTTGTCTGTCTTCACAAAAGATACCTTCTTTTTCTTACCAAGCACACAAGGTTCACAGAACTCAAAACCCACTTTTTTCAAATCTGGAAGCTTTCCCTTCGCCATGAGCATTTTCATACCCTTTTCACTCATGTATACCTTCGGTGTTTTGTCTGTCTTCACAAAAGATACCTTCTTTTTCTTGCCAAGCACACAAGGTTCACAGAACTCAGAACCCACTTTTTTCAAATCTGGAAGCTTTCCCTTCGCCATGATCATTTTCATACCCTTTTCACTCATGTGACCAACTCGTTGATGCCACAATCTGGATGGTTTTAATTCGCTTGTCACTACATTTATCCTATTATTAGGAACTTCAACCATGTATAGAGTCCCTTGCTTTTTGCCTCTGGCAATTACAAGATTTCCTGTCCATAGATTCTTCATCATCTTCGTGCTATAAGTGGCATGCAATGATGCACCATAATCCATAATCCACGAATCTGTTGAATTCTCAACACAGCATATAAGAGCATCTTCTGAATCGTCAGTTGCTGCATTCACCTCTTTCTTGTCATCTGATTGTTTAGGGCATTGATTTCTAAAGTGCCCCATTTTTTTGTAGTTCCAGCACTAGATATCCTTCCTAGGTTTTGGCTGGCTCATTTTGACTTTGATCTGCCTTTACCATTACCCCTTTCTTTCTTTCTACCTCTCCCCTCAATGTTAAGTAGAGCACTTGAATAGTTGTGACGGTTTCTGACCAACTTTCCGGTAACGAGGATAATAAAAGTAAATCTTGGACTTCATCTTCAAACTTGATATCAACAGATAGCAGCCGGGAAATAATGGTATGAAAGTCATATATGTGAGAGGTAATTGACGCACCTTCTTTCATCTTTTTGTTAACTAGCTGTCTTACAGATATACCTTATTAGAAGCAGAAGGTTTCTCGTACATGTTTGACAAAGCTTTCACGATGTTAAAGGCCACACTCTTAGCTAGTCAAAATCGACAGCCATGGCATTTCTGTCAAGAGCAACCCATTCTTCATCTTTCATCTTCTCGGTTTTTACTCCTGTCAAGGCTTGATCCAGGTCTTTTTGACACAACAAGTCCTTAATTTGCCCATTGAACTTCTCAATTTGATTTTTCCTTCCTCTACCATTATCCCAAACTACAGGTGTTCCCAAATCGAGTCAAGACTGAAAATAGTGTTCAAACACAGTAGTTGCCGGCTGCCTGAACTTGACGTCTGTTCTATTTCACACTATTCTTTGCAATCAGTCTCCAAAAATTGAAAAAACGAGTAGTTGAATAACCTGATTGGGATGAATCTGCCAAAAAAAACTTTCTGGCAGAAAACCTTCCTATTAGTGATGAAGAACCTAAAAAAAACCCGTCTGTTTTAGCGGCGGTGACTGGTGTAACGGATCATGAGCCTAAAGCTCTGATACCACTTGTTAGGTTAAACGTTACACACACACAAAAGTAAAACCAAAGATGAATAAAGAACACAAGAGATTTTACATGGTTCGGTCAATATTGCTATTAACCTATGTCCACGGGTGGCAACTAAGATTTGTATTATATTAAGGTGGTCAAAGAAATACACGTACAATGAGATATATTTATAGGCAAAACATAATTAGGGAAATCTCCTAACTATGGAAATTGCAATCACCTAATTAAAGAAACAATTATCCTGTAATTAAGGTAATTGCCAAAAATAGGATTAAGGCCGACTGTCACTAATCGAAGCCTACATCTTAACAAAGAACACTCTTTTGGACCTCACAATATTTCCTAAGTGTATGTGTGCATGAATGAGCTAAGATTAGCATATGGAGTTGATGCATGGTATATATCACTCCCAAGATGACTTTTCAAAGCCCCAAAACTGGCCAAAGTGTAATCGTTAGGATAGATATGCATTGGTTGAAGTAGGAGACAAAAGCAAAAAGCTGTCTGCAGCTCTGACACGACTTCATGCTATGAACATCATAGTGTTCATGCCATGAAGTCTTCCTGCCCCACTTTAATTGGAAATCAAACAATTTTGATTCCTTTTAACCCTTTAATTTAAAATGTTGTTGAGATCAAAGAGTAGCATCTAGCAAGGCAGCTTTGCCCCCCAAGTTAGCACATGTTTTGTCATCCTTGACAAATGCCAAATCTCAATCATTGGTATGAAATGACCCTATAGATAAGTGATTAATCATCCCTTTATTCGTGATATTCGTGTGAACACGAGACATGGTTTAATGTCAATCTCCAGATAATTCACGATTATGTTTCTTGATCAAGATTGACGGTGACAAAAATTCTAGTTGTTATAGATCAAATATCATTGTAACTCGAGAATAGCCGTGCAATTTGATGTCAGTACTCAATCATCGAGAGGCCATGGATATCTTTATAAACTACGAACATCCTCATCTACATATCCTCCTTTGCTGGTTCACCTGCAGCAATGTACTTTGACTCACAACCATGTCTTGTTTGGAGCTTCTTTTGCTGATAGCACCACCATTGAACATGAACCCTGATTATGATCGGCAGTCGTCCTTGTCAGTCTTGTTTGGAGCTCTTTCAGCTGATAGCACCACCATCTCGATTGTCCTCCTATGATACTTAGAGAATGTTTTTAACTTCGGTCCAATGGGCTTGCCTAGGATTCGCTAGATATCATTCTGCTCAATATGCTCGATGCACACGATACATCGGAATGAGTGCACAACATGGTGTATATGATCGATCCCACTGACAAAGCATCAGGGACCTTATTCATTACGTCTAGTTCCTCCTAGGAACTAGGACATTGAGTCTTGCTCAATGTCACTCCATGCAACATAGGGGTGCTACCCCTCTTTGAGTCCTCCATCTTGAATCTCTTCAAGACTTTGTCTACATATGCACTTTGGCTTAGCCAAGGAGCCTCCTAGATCTATCTCTATAGATCTTTATGCCCAAAATATACACTACATCTCCCAAGTCTTTCATTGAGAAATAATTCCTAAGCCAAGATTTAACATCTTGCAAGGTGGGGACGTTGTTTCCAATAAGTAGAATATCATCATCAACTTATAAGACAAGGAACCTATGCTTTTCAAAAATCCAAATTCTTTGATTTTCTCATCAAAGCATACGTTTCAGCTACGGAACCACTTGTTTAAGTCCATAAATGGACTTCTTGAGTCTGCAAACTCTATCAGGATACTTAGGATGTACAAAACCCTCAGGTTTGACAAAAACACCTCTTCACTTAGCTTCCCGTTAAGGAAGGCGGTTTTTAGATCAATTTGCCACATTTCATAATCTTGAAATGTAAAAATGGCCATGACTATTTTGATAGACTTCAACATGGCCACCGGTGAAAAAATTTCCTCATAGTCTCCCATAAGTTTCCATGAAACCCCTAGCCATCATTCAGGCTTTGAAGGTATCTACAGTCCTCTGGAAAGATGATAAAGATAGAAGAGACAGATCTGGAGAGTAATTTTTTATTACTATATTACGTTAGAACAAATACACACCCCTTATATAAGAGGGAAACCCAAAGGACGGTAACAGAGAAACCCAAAGGACGGAACAAGACAGAAGAAGACTATTTTACCCCTAAATAAAAAACAATACATTAGAAAAGATTAGAAAAGAAAGAACATAATTCTTCACTCCCCCTCAAGCTGAGTATGTATGTCAAACATCTCAACCTTGCTTTTTAGATCATCAAACTTGTTCTTTGGAAGCGCCTTGGTTAAAATGTCAGCGATCTGAGTACTTTTAGGAATGTAAGACAGCTCTAAAACTAGACTCCAGTTTCTCTTTGAGGAAATGGCGATCAATCTCCACATGTTTAGTTCGATCATGGTGAACTGGGTTCCTAGCTATCTGAATAGCGGCTTTGTTATCACAAAACAGGTTCATTGTTCCATTATATGACATTCCAAGTTCTTTAAGTATCCTTTGCAGCCAAATACCTTCACAGATCCCTTGACACATTGCTCGAAATTCGGCTTCAGCGCTACTTCTAGCTACTACTGTTTGCTTCTTGCTTCGCCATGTGACAAGATTACCCCATACAAAGGTGCAATAACCTGATGTTGATCGCCCATCTACAGTTGATCCTCCCCAATCAGAATCTGTATAAATATTAATCCCTCTATCACTTGTTTTTCTGAAAAATAATCCATCTCCCGGATTTTTCTTTAGATAACGAAGGATTTGAAACACAGCTTCCATGTGTCGAGTTGTTGGAGCATTCATAAATCTACTTACCATACCAACTGCAAATCCAATATTGGGTCTAGTATGGGCAAGATAGATTAGTTTACCAACTAACCTTTGATATCTTCCCTTATCTACCAGCTCATCTTCAGATTCTGCATGAAATTTGCCACCCGACTCCATGGGAATATTAGCCGGTTTGCATCCGAGTAGACCTGTTTCTTCCAAGAGATCAAGAGTATATTTTCTTTGTGATACCGAGATGCCCTTCTTTGAACGTGCAATTTCCATTCCGAGAAAGTATCTTAATTGGCCAAGATCTTTGATCTCAAATTCTCTTCCTAAGACGAGTTTAAGTTCACTCATTTGCTCTTTGTAATTTCCGGTTAGGATGATATCATCAACGTAGACAATCATAATAGCAACTCTCCCATCAAGCGAGTGTTTAAAAAACAACGTATGATCTGTTTGTCCTTGGATGAACCCATAATGTTTAACCACCTGTGTTAATCTCTCAAACCATGCTCGCGGTGATTGCTTTAGACCATAAAGGGATTTTTTTAGTCTACACACCTTCCCACTATTATCTTGTGACTCAAGTCCGGGTGGAATATCCATGTAAACCTCCTCTTCCAACTCACCATTCAAAAAGGCATTCTTCACATCAAGTTGGTATAGTGGACAATCTTGATTTACCGCGAGGGAGAGAATAACACGAATGGAATTTAGTTTGGCTACTGGCGCAAACGTTTCTGCATAATCTATTCCGTAAGATTGTGTAAAACCTTTAGCGACAAGTCTGGCCTTGAATCTGTTTACACTTCCATCAGAATTATACTTGACTGTGAAAACCCATTTACAACCCACTGTTTTCTTTCCAAGAGGGAGGTCCGTGTATTCCCATGTGTTATTGTCTTTAAGAGCTCTAACCTCTTCTAACACCGCATTGGCCCATTCCTTCTTGGCAAGAGCTTCCTGAATACTCCTTGGAATTTGTATCTGTGAAAGTGACAGAGCAAAAGCCTTATACTTGGGTGAGAGTTTGTCGTATGAAATGAAATTACTTATCGGGTGCATAGTACAACTTCTCCTCCCCTTTCGCAAAGCAATTGGAACATCTAAATTAATCGGCTCATCGTGATTGGATACATCAGGTTGCACATTTCCTGTATGAGAAGTCGGACTTGAGCTTGGGGAAAATTCATGGTAGGTGCTGGAGTCGTGAGAGGCTCTTTCTCATCATTTTGTTGTTCCTTCGGGCGTCTAATATAGACAATGTAATCCCGTTGAGTATCTTTATATAATGTTTCATTGGGCATGAGATTTGGAACATCAGAACTTGTTTCAAGAGGCTGAATGGTATCCTCTTTAAAGCAAGAATCGAAATGATTTGACTCGGAATGATTAGAGTTAGAGTGACCAGAGTCTGGATAGACCAAAAACTGATATTCTAGGGAGTTCTCCCCCTTAGTATCAGTATTGGAGTAGAAATGCTGATCCTCAAAGAACGTCACATCCATGGAATGATAGAATTTTCGAGTGGATGGAGAGTAACACTTATAACCTCTTTGATTTGGAGAATATCCCAAAAAAACACACTTGAACGATCTAGGATCTAGCTTGCTACGGTTTGGAAGGTGGTTATGAACAAAGGATGTACAACCAAATATTTTAAGTGGTACTTGAGATAAGGTCCGAATATGAGGAAAGCTAGATTGTAGAGATTGATGTGGGGTTTTGAATTTTATTACCCGGGATGGCATCCGATTAATTAGATATGTGGCTGTTAAAATAGCTTCACCCCAAAAATGATTAGGCACGGAACTAGAGAAAAGTAAGGATCTAGATACCTCAAGAAGGTGCCTATTTTTTTCTCTCGGCTACCCCGTTTTGTTGTGGGATATCCACACAAGAGCTGAGATGAATGATTCCTTGTTGATTCAAGTAATTTCCCAACTCAAAATTGAAGTATTCTTTTGCGTTGTCAGATTTAAGAACTTGAATTTTGGTTGCAAATTGATTTTGAATCATTCGATGAAACTGTTGAAAAATTGACCCCACTTCTGATTTATCTTTCATCAAAAATACCCAGGTAACCCGAGTATGGTCATCAATAAAGGTAACAAACCATCTGGCACCTGAAATGTTGTTGACTCTGGATGGTCCCCAAACATCACTATGAATTAGGTAGAAAGGATGAGAAGGTTTGTACAGCAGTGGAGAATAAGAATGCCTAGTATGTTTAGACATTTGACACACTTCACATTTGAAACAATCTGGATTTTTATAGAACAAATTAGGAAACAATCTTTTAAGGTATGAGAAATTTGGATGACCTAATCTACGATGCCATAACATCACATCATTTTGACTAGAAACATTAAATAAAGATCTCTGTGGGAGCTCTCCCGAATGCTCAACTTCAAGAAGAAACAGATCACCACTAACTCAAGCACTGCCAATCGTCTTCCCCGAACTCAACTCCTGAAATTCACATACAGAAGGGGTTAACCTTGTAACACAATTAAGATCCCTCATGAGTTTAATGGCAGACAATAGATTATAGTCAATCTCAGGAACAAATAAAACAGATTTTAGTATTATGTTCTTAGAAATGACAACTGTACCAATACCACCAACAGGTGCATCAAATCCAGTTGCTACACGAACCGTAGCTCCATCTGATGTGGGGTGAAATTCAGTGAACACACTCCTGTCTCCGGTCATGTGATCTGTAGCACCCGAGTCAACTATCCAAGACTTTGTTCCCGATGCACTTGTTGAAAAAGCAGAGGAGGAACCAGTTTGTTGAGCAATGGCAGCTGTTCCTTTGGCTTCATTAACTGTTTTCTGGAAGATTTTTCTAATAGCCTCAACTTGTTCTTTGCTAAAGAGCTCCTGGTTTTCACTAGTTGCCATATTTCCACGTGGTCTTGGCTTCCAATCTGCGGGTTTCCCATGAATTTTCCAACAAGTTTCTTTGGTGTGTCCAGGCCGTTTGCATTCATCACACCAAGGGCGACCATTCTTCTTTTGCGTGTGTCCAGAATAACTTACACCAGGTTGAAAACGGGCAGCAAGAGCAGATCCATCGATTAGTTTTTCATTTGTTCCCAACATCACCTTTCTCCGGCTCTCCTCTCTTCTAACTTCGGAGAAAACTTCTCGAATACCGGGCATAGGCTTAATGCTGAGAATTCTCCCTCGTACTTCATCGAGTTCACGGTTGAGGCCAAGTAGGAATTTGGAGATTCTCTCTGTCTCCAATATCTTTCTGTATTGTTTTCCATCTTGTGAGCAACTCCAGGTAGTTGTATCCAGCACATCTAGTTGTTGCCAATAACAGTTCAGAGTTGTAAAATAGCTGGTAACTGTGGAATCTCCTTGACGAAGCTCACTGAGTATACCTTTAATTTCAAACAAGGCTGACGTGTTATCCCTATTAGAAAACATATCACGTGCAGCCTCCCAAATCTCTGCTGCTGTCTCGTAATACAAAAAATGCTCACCGATTTCAGCAATCATTGAATTAAGAAGCCAAGACATAACCATATTATTCTCTGCCTTCCATTGTTTGTAAGTTGGACTTATTTCATCTGGTGGTACCATATCAACATATAAGTACTCCTCCTTTCCTTTTCCTCTGATAAATATCAAGGCTGAATGTGACCAAAGATTAAAATTTTGGCCATTCAATTTATGACCAGTGATGGGAATGAGACTATAATCAATATTAGGGTTTGATAGAGGTTGAAAACCTTGAGGAGGATCTTCATGTGTAGAACTGGAATTTGTCTCACTGACTAGGGCAGATTAGAACTGACCAAAGTTGAACGAGGTGTTGTTCATGTTGTTCAACAGAATAAGACTAAAGATGAAGCAGGTCCTTTAAGACGGATGGACAGAAACAAAGAAAACTTACTCGCCTGTTGTCAGTAGAAGATTTTAACACGGTAGTTGAAGTCGACTATTTATGATAAAGCTTGATAGATCGATGCTCTGATACCATCTGGAAAGATGATAAAGATAGAAGAGACAGATCTGGAGAGTAATTTTCTATTACTATATTACGTTAGAACAAATACACACCCCTTATATAAGAGGGAAACCCAAAGGACGGTAACAGAGAAACCCAAAGGACAGAACAAGACAGAAGAAGACTATTTTACCCCTAAATAAAAAACAATACATTAGAAAAGATTAGAAAAGAAAGAACATAATTCTTCAAGTCCCGTCCATGACAGTGTTCTTCTTGAAGACCCATTTACACCCTACTGTCTTACACACGGGTGTGGGATCAACCAAGTCTCATACTAGGTTGTCTGACAAGGATTGCATCTCGCTTTTCATAGCCTCCTTCCACCTAGCAGACTCAGTGCCTACTACGATTCCTGGGAGTTAATGGGTTCATCATGATCCACCAATAAAATGTCACCTTTGGATATGAGAAATCCATCTCTTTGGCTCGTGATGAGATCTACCAAATTTACGAAGAGGTAATGGATCGTTGTTAGGTACCGCCACATCTTAATGCTTGGTTTCAACCACTCTAGGTTGAGTGTTAGTGTTGACACTAGCCCCATCATCTGTTGGTTCTTGAATTTCTTTAAGATCAATTTTCTTCCCACGAGTTTGCATGGATATCAGTTCTATTTCAAGGAAAACTTCCTTTCTTGCAACAAATACTTTGTTTTCTGAAGGGTTGTAAAACAAATATCCCATTGCTTCAGTAGGATACCTAACGAAGTAACACTTCTCAATCAGGGTTTAGGTTTGTCCTGTACCTCACGTCTAACGTAGGCATGACATCCCCAAACTTTAAGATATGTAATCGTAGGTGTTTTCCTGACTTTCTTTGTCAGTACGAGGTTAAGGATCCTGGCTGCCGACTCAAGAGCGTACCCCCAAAAACTAATGGGTACTTCAGTATGACTCATCATAGATCGGACCATGTCTAACAATGTCTGATTCATTCCGCTCGGCGACACCATTTAATTGTGGTGTTATAGGAGGAGTCAATTGTGAGATAATCCCACAATTTTTTAGATGGTCGCGAAACTCCGAGCTAAGATATTCTTCTCTTCTATCAGATTTGAGTATCTTAATCCTCACTCCATTGATTTTGTACCTCATTTTGGAATGTCTTGAAAACCTCAAAGGTTTTAGACTTATGTCTAATCAGGTAGACATCCATATCTACTGAAATTATCAGTAAAGGTAACGAAGTATCTTGAGTTGTCCTTTGTTACATGCTTGAATGGGCTGCATACATCAGTATGCACAATGTCCAATAAGCCTTTCCTTCTCTCACTTACACATGTATGTGGAGATTTTGTCATCTTACCCAATAAACAAGATTCACATACTTTATTTAATCCGAGGTCAAATGATTCCAAGATCCCATCCACTTGGAGCTTGGTGATGCGCTTCTTGTTTATGTGGCCAAGGTGACTATGCCACAATGAAAACTTGTCCAAGCTATTCTTGAACTCAAAATCAATATTCATGATTGTTTTATTATAATTGATGTATGTTTCAGCTTAATATATATCACGACATGGATATGCTTCAAAATAACAAACATTATTCTTTAAACAAGAGATAATTCCATTATCAAAACTAAAATTATATCCATCATCGTACTAACCAAAAAGGAAAATAATGTTTCGTGCCACATACTTAGACAAATTATGTTATTAAATCTTGAACTAAACAAGATTTATTTGAACTCATCAAATTTATTTGAACACATCAAGTTAATTAAACTTATTAATTTTAAGGTTAACACATCATAGTTTAAGTTGAACATACCAATAGTCAGTTTGAACATATCAAAAACATAAATTGAACATATCAAATAATTTTGAGCTTATAAAAAATAATGCATTCATTAATGAACTTATTGGTTGAATACAAAATATGATCTCTTAGATCAATATTGCACACTTCGTGCTTACATATATGCAAAAGCAATCTATTGCAAAAATTTAAAATTCACGAAGACTATTTAAGTCTCCGCTCTACAATCTCTTTGGTTACTTTGTCAATAATCTGATTATAGACTTGCAGGTGTTTGATTTCATTTTTTTTATCTTGATTACTTTGTTGCTGGAATCTGAAGGAATTGTTGGAGTCTAATATGCCACATAGCCTTATTAATTTTAAGGCTTCCAAACCTCCTAAAGAAACAACATTTGACATCTTTAAGAAGCATTGATTTCTATTCTAATCCTTTTACATGAATCCTTCAACTGGTGTGTTGATATAAGCATTGTCTTTGAACTCTACTTCTTCTAGCAATTGTCTACTTACTCTAGCAGGGATGAGTTTCAATTCTTCAACCTTTGCCACCAACTTAGTTTGCTCAGCCTTCACCTCATCTTTGATTTGACTTCTGTTCAACTTATTGACAAAGAAGGCAATTCTCTTCCACCCTTGATATCCCTGAAGGGAAACCATGCACCTCAAGAAACCAAGCTCAACAAAAGCAATGACCATAAAAAAACGAGTTTTCGGGTTTTACAAAAACATGCAAGAGTTTCCCTTTGGTGGATCATGACTATAAAAGCATATAGCAACCAAATAATAGAAACAAGAGGAAGATAAGACTATACTCTTGATATCTATGGCCCGATTTGTGTGGTGAAGAGGATGGATGAGCACGAAACCGAGCCCCTGTAATGGAAATCCACACCAAGTTAGCGAGAACCCACCGTGCTAGCGGCCTTAACTCAACCTCACAACGAGACTTGAGCACTTGGAACAACAGCCTTAGAACCTTTGAATCTTTGTGTATACACCAACTTAACCTTTAGAGAGTTCAAGTGTGTTGAAGAGTGTATTATTTGAGCCAGTATCAAAAGGTCCTAACAAGAGCCAAAGGAGAGACTTTTACAGACTCACAAGAAGCTCAAGTGACACCAGCTTTAGAGTCTTTTTTTTCCTACTTTTTCGATCAATGCTCTAGTGGCCCTTGCAGCTTTAGAGTCAATATCAGAATCCAAAAAGTTGTCTTTTCCTGTTTCCTCTTGATAACTCTCTTAAATAATCAAGAGTTTCCCTTTAGTGGATCATGATTACAAATGCATATAGCAATTAAATAACATAAACAGAAGGGAGATAAGACTATATCCTTGATGTCTCTGGCCCGATTTATGTGGTGAAGAGGATGGATGAGCACGAAACCGAGCCCCTCTAATGGAAATCCACACCAAGTTAGCGAGAACCCACCATGCAAGCGGCCCTAACTTAATCTCACAACGTGACTTGAGCACTAAAACAACATCCTTAGAACCTTAGAACTTTTGTGTGTACACCAACTTAACCCTTAGAAAGTTTAAGTTTGTTTAAGAGTGTATTATTTGAGCATGTATCAAAAGGTCCTAACAAGAGAAAAAGGAGAGACTTTTATAGACTCACAAGAAAGCTCAAGTGACACCAGCTTTAGAGTCTTCTTTTTCTACTTCTTCGATCAATGCTCTAGTGGCTCTTGCAGCTTTAGAGTCATCATCAGAATTTGAAAAGTTGTCTTTTCTAACTTCCTCATGATCATTCTCTTAAATAATCAATTTTTTTTCTTTACTGCTGGCCTTGGCTTCCTTTCAGACGTCATTGGCCTTTTTCCTTTTGCTTTCTCAGTTAACTCCGCCTCGGTCTGTTTTTCTTCTTCAGCTCCCCTTATTGTCTTCTTTCTCTTCCTCAACTTGGTCCTTTTGCATTGTTGATGGATCAACTTGAGTTTGAATATCCTCAACAACCTTATCCCCTTTTTTGTTATCATCAATAGGGGTTGAAAAAGCCGACTGTTGTTGTAGACATCACACCTTGGCTTGGCTTCAAGGTTTCAAACGCGAGCCTCGAGGTTGTCACTTTAACCCCTTAAGAGTAGGTGTCTCCCTTCAACTCCTGCCGGTGGAGGTGTCAACGTGACATCAACGGTGGAGGTGTCAACGTGACATCAACTTCTGGGAATTCAAAAGGTAGTGAACTTCCTTGAGCAGTTTTACATGTATATGTAAGGATTTTTGCCTTGGTAGCAGTAGGATGTCCAAGGTTTGCTTTAGATGGTGGTTTTTGATTAGGTTGGCTTGATACTTGTCTGGCCACCAATGATTGGAGATTTAGAGGAAGGAAGATATGATGTTCTTCTTAAGCTGATGAGGTTCTGATTGGTTGGGCAGCTCCTTGACTCTTAGACTGAGTGGAGTGGGACTCAACTTCAGAATCTGAGCACTCAGCCCTTGTTGCTATTAGAATATGGAGTTGTTGAACATCCTGGAGCTGAGTACACGGGTCAAGAAAACCTCATATCTGGACTTATACCGTTAGACCCCCAACTCAGCTTTGAGCACCATTGGGAGAATCTGGCACCGTCATATCTCTTGGTCTCTTCTCCATGTGTGATACGAGCTTATTGAATATCAATGCAACATAATCAATGTTTCTATTGTAGTTGATATTATACAATAGTTGCATCTCAAACCCGTTCACATTATCTAGGCCTCCTAGTTCCTAGTGAATGAACCACCATTGATACCAAGAATCCCCATCCAGTTGGGAAAGTAGCCTTCTTGATCATTCCATCCACCATTGGATGGCCCATCAATGGCAAAACATATCTAGAAATGGCTCTATCCACTAGAGCATCATAGTTTTTGCTTGTAGGGTGTCCGAGTACCTCCCCGAGTCTATGGGCAGTAACTGTAATTTGTTGACCATGCTTGTAGACTGAACTTTTACATGAGCAGATGCTCGTTTATTGTTTAACTTCAATACCAGTATGCCATTATCTTTTGAATGTCGAACATCTGATCATATGATCATTGACATCTAATTGAATACCCTCTATTATAAAAGAACTTATCTTGTGCTTGTCTAACAGAAAGAAGGTGATGAAAACAGAAGCAATACAATGAGATAGTTACGATGTAAATATATACCTTCTTGAGGAGAGAGAAACATTACCGTTTGAGGGATTTAATTATCCGTTACACTCAAATGTGATTGGATGGGTGTAGCCTGATAAGTAGTAAAAACCTGTTATTTACAACAACTATTTAAGTAAATTATTATTATGACTTAGATAAATAATATTAGAATTATTGTTACATTAAACCTGAAGTGATAGACTGACTAACTCAGCTTAAGTAGGTTGTAAAACAATGAAACTGATTCATTAAAACATAAGTTAGACACACTAACAATGTGGGACTGACCACTCAGCTTAGCGTAGTGACACTTAGTCAAAAATTGAGAAAGACTCGACTTGTTTTAATTTGCACGTAGTATTTTAAAACATTGATAGAACTTGTCCAAAAATTATGTAAACATATCACTCAGCTTGATTAAGTACTTAGTTGAATTGAAACATATCACTCAACCGCGCACTCAACTTAGTACATTATCCTAAAAAAATAAATAAAGATGTATGGGTTGAGCATTCCTAATTCTCTTAGCAGATATGAAAACGTTTATCATCAAGTGATTTAGTGAAAATATCTGCTATTTGATCATCAATGGAAATAAGTTAATTTCTACTTTATTTTTTCCACCGTCTCTGATGAAGTGATGTCTAATTTCAATGTGCTTTGTTCTTGACTGGAAAAAAGTATTCTAGGTAATGTCTATTGCACTTTAATTATCATAGTAAATAGGTGTTTTGTTGAAGGTTATCATCAAAGTCCTGAAGCTGATGTTGCTTGCATCCATAGGATTCGAGCACAACAGCTTCGTGCAGCAACATATTTAGTTTCAGTCGTTGAAGTAGCCACCTAATTTTGCTTCTTGCTTGTCTAGCTTCCTAAATTGCCACCTAGCATCTGACATCCTCCTATAGTACTCTTAACAACTTGGAGGTGTGTCTCCTTTGAGTCAGCTTGATATCTTGCACAAACACATATAACAAACAGGATATCAGGCCTATTAGCTGTCAAACAGAGTAATGAACTAATCATTCCTCTATGTGTTGTCTGGCATACAGACTGTCCATTTGAGTCTTTACTCAGCTTGATAGAGGATGACAAGGGTGTTTTCATTGACGTACAATTCTCAAACCCACATTTCTTAATCAAATCAAGAACATCTTGCTCTGATTAATAAAGATGCCATTTGACTACTGTTGGATCAAAATGTCTTAAGAAGTAGGTCATCTCACCAATCATACTCATCCGGTACTCATTAGACATTATGTTAGAGAACAACTCACATAGAGCATTGTTGGTTGATCTAAATAGGGGTGTCATTTCTGTTATTTTTTTCGGTTATTGGTTAATTCGGGTCGGGTAATTCTGTTATTTTAATTATAGGATATTAACTACTAACTGAACCGTATTTAATATTCGGGTATCGGTTATGGGTAGATTCGGGTACGGTTCAGTTATAACCAAGATAAACTAACGAACGTATATAAATCTTTTTCAATCTTTATTAGTGTATATAATTCTTGTTATACAAAGTAAACAAAACCAAAGAACTAACTTCTCACTTTTATTCTACTAATCAAACCAAGTTAAACAAAACAAGTTTTTTACAAAATTGAAGATTTTACATTTAGATTATATTAGGGATGATTTTTTTTTAATTTTTAGATGATTTAATTGTTATTAAGTTATTTATAGGACATATATGAGACTTTACAACTTTTAGAAGTATATTGATGTAATTTAAAGGTTTGAATGGATATATATGTAGTTAACAAAATTTGTATGGAAATAGATTAAATTACTTTTTTTATTTTTTTGGGTAATTCGGGTGTACGCGAATGGATAAAAACTTAACCGATAACCGAACCATAATTAAAACGGGTAACCCGAACTAACCGATCAAGCCTACTTGATAACCTTTTAACCGACTCGATTTAACCGAACATTGACCGGGTCGGTTGGTTATTTCGGGTATCGGTTATTTTCGACGGGCTTAGATCTAAAGATGATATCATCAACATATATTTGTACAAGGATAACGTGTCCCTTGCTCTTTCTAATGCACATGAGGTTGTTTCACGTTGACTTCCTCCTGAAGTGCTCCATTGCGGAATGCACTATTCACATCCATTTGATAGACTTTGAAGTCTTTATGAGCTGCATAAGCTAGGAATAACCTAATGGCTTCTATTTGGTAACATGAGCAAAGGTCTCATCATGATCTATACCTTTCTCCTATCTATATTCTTGTGCTACTATCCTGGTTTTATTCCTAACTATCACTTGATCCTTGTCCATCTTATTCCTATAGACCCATTTAGTGCCTATATTGGTTTTACCTTTGGGGCAGGGACAAGCTTGGGAATAGATTGGGAATACAAACAAGTTTTCAATACTGTGATAGGCAGATTTAAGATCTAGGAGATACACATCTCTATCTCTTTTAGCAATTAAAGTAAGCTTACCCTTAGAGTTATAGATTGTACCTGCTTGGTTTCTGAATGTCACTACATGGTCTTCTTCACATAATTGACTGAGATTGTGTTTGGGACCATTAACATATGCAACTTTTTGGAAGGTAACTGTTCCAACATGCATTTTTCCATAACCTTTGGTTCTACCATGAGAGTTGTCTCCAAAGGTTACTGTGGACCTTTTTCTTTCTAGAATTCACTTAGAAATCCTTTCTACCCTGTCATGTGCCTTGGCATCCACTATCCAAGTATCATTTACTTGAATCCTGCACATGTAAACCATACACATTAGTTTCTTCTGGGTACTCACTATTTTGTGGGTTCAGAAGATGAACACTTAGCTCATCTTTTGTCTGAAGCTTGAGCAGACTCTGAAGTTAGCTCAGCTTGTGTAGTCTGCTTTTTCTCAGGCTTTTTGATGTCTTTATCACAATCCTTAGTCTCATGACCTATATCCCCACATTTGTAGCCTTTTCTTCTATTAACCACGTTAGGGATAGGATCTTTTCGTTTCTCCATACTAAATTTAGACTCGATCTTAGGATCGTAGGAGGTGGATAGCTTTTCTATTTTCTTAGTCAATTTGCTTACTTGGTTTTCATTGACTACGGACTTACCTTTGTCAATTCTAAAATTGCTATCCTTATTTTGTGCGGTATGACTTACAGATATCTTCCTGTTCATAAAGTTTCGCACCGAATTAGACAGAGAATGTTGTCTTTTAAATGGATTAGGCTTTAATCTTTCAAAGACATATTTATTTTGATCATGTTTTAGGTTCAACCTACAGAGTACAAACTTACTGCTTTTCCAGGAACTAGAACCCTCTATACCATGCTTAGTGTTGATTATGGTAGGACCGTGTGTGGGTCTGACAAATCTATTCAGGTTAAATTCTTGACCATGTTTCTTCTCCGAGGATGTTTTACAATCTTCTTCACCTAGTAAATAGTCCTGAGAAGCACAACTTTTATTTGTTTAGGGATTCATTGGTTTATACATTTTTCAGCTTGTTATGATGACTTACACCACAACCCTGTGACTTTTTAAGATACTCAGCTTCGGCTCTAGCTTCCTCATCTTCTTCAATTAATATCTCATTAATATGTACTTGACATTCTAAGTCACATTTGGCTTTGTTACCGGCTTCTAAGAGAGTTAAATTTTCCTTAAGTTCATTTGTAAGTTTTTCTATTTCAGTTTTTATGTCAGCTTGAACTTTAAGGTTAGTCTTAAAATCATCTATCAAATAATTGAAACTAAGACATTTTTCTTCATTGGTGTAATTGTTGAAGTTTTCTACCTTATACATGAAGAAAAGATCTCTGCTGCTAGAATTGTTCTTCTTAGCTTCTTCCATGTTTATATTAAAGATGTTTTCAAACAAACCAAAATCCACTTGTTCTTCTTAAACATCTTATTCTCCAAAGCCATAAGACATTTGTCTTGTACATCATCATCATCATCATCATCATCTTCATCTTCATCTTCATCCGAGGTAGATGATTTAATGTCCTAGTTTTCAGCATAGAGGACTTTATCTTTAAGCTTGTTTTCTGGCTTTTCTTTCTTAAGCTATAGATATCTTCTTTTATATTTGCCAAATCTGTAAGCATTCTTATCAACTACCGAAGCTGATTCTCCTTTCTTGTTTCTACACTCAACAACTATGTGTCCTTTCTTCTAGAAGCTGAAGCACACAACTTTCTTGGGATCAAAGGAACTTTTCTTTTGCCCTTCTTGTTAGATCTTCCTCTCCCTATATTTTCTCTTCTCAGTCTTCTGGAAAGCATATCCATGTGCCTAATAATAGATTGAATATCATCAGAATCCATATATACGTTTGAGTCTAAGGGTCTGTTTGGTTCGTAAGATTTCAAGGGATTTCAAGGGATTTGCATTTCAAATCCTTTGAAATCCAATGTTTGGTTGAAAATAAGAAGGGATTGAGTTTTCAAATCCTATAGGTGTGGGATTTCAAATCCTCATACGTGGGATTTCAAATCCTCATACGTGGGATTTCAAAATCAGGACCTATCTAATCAACAATTCACAGTTCGCTTTCACCACATCAACCGACTATTCACTCTCGCCGTCGCTATCGTAATCGGTCACCACTGTAACCGTTGCCCTTCACCGTCTTCGCATTCTTGTCATCTCCCTTTGTCCATCATCTCCGTCACTACCCAAACCGGCCACCGCCGTAACCTTCCCCGTCGCCGCCGTCACCCTTTCCCATCTCGGCTGCCACCTCCGCTGTCATCCTCTTTCACCGCCTCCGCAACCGTTACCTCCGTCGCCTTTCAACGCCTCAACCACCGCGGCCGTCGCCCTTCACCGACTCTGCCTCCGTCGCCCTTCACCGACTCCGCCTCCGCCACCGTCGCCCTTCACCGCCGCCGGCGCCCTTTACCGCCGTCGCCCTTCATGGCCTCTGCTACTATCGCCTTCACCGCGCCTGCCTCTGCCGTTGTCGCCCTCCACTGCGCCCGCCTCTGCCGATGTTGCCCTTCACCGTCTCCGCCTTCCCCGTCTCCAAGCCAATCAAGTTGTGAAGGTGAGTCAACTCCTTCACCATCTTTGCCCTTGAAATCCCATTGTCTTTTACAAGAACCAAACAAGAGATTTGATTGCATTTGAAATCCCAAGGGATTTCAAGTCCATGAACCAAACACTCCCTAACTTGTCAGCTTCATAATCTGACTCAGACTCAGAGTTTGACTCTGAGGTTTTAGATCCTTTCTTCTTCTTCTTATCTGTAACAAATGTTGTTTTGGTTCTTTCTAGAGAGTCCTTTAGCAGTTGCTGAGATTTTTTCTTCTGGTCCATCTACTGTTGACGATTAAGCGGAAATCCATAGATGCACCAGAGGTTATACATGGGTAAAGTTCCTCCAGCTTGAAGTGCTATAATCACATCATTGATTAAGCGTGAAAAAGTTCTCATAAGATCTGTTAAGATGGTTCTTATTCTACTGCTTAACAAGATCTGTGCTCTCATAAGTCACTTAGCATATTGTTTTAGTTGAAATCAGTTTCTAGAATATGATCCACACCCACACAAACAAGATTTTGGTTTGTCAGCGTAGTGACTTTGTTTTCTGTTGCAGAAAGTAAAGTTGAATCAGCACAGCAGCATGTGTATATCTCTGATGCTACATCGTAATATCATATTCATACTACTCATATAGAGAATGGGAGTCCATCTGTTAGATATGTGTGGATCACATATGGCTACAACTACAATGTCATTACAAACAGTTCGAAAAACTTTTTATTTTTGCAAATGATGACAGGTCTAAATTTCTTGAGAAGTGTTTCATATATCTTTGTCTTTAAAAGAAAACAGTCAGATTTTGTATCTGATTTCAGAATCTTGTTACTCCTAAATCTTCTTTTATTTATGGTAGCTGATCTTGTGCCTCATATATCTTTAATGTTTTGAAGTGCATATATGTGAGTTTATTTTGCATTTGGTTTCACATTTCACGTGATGTGTCAGTTGATTCAAATTGATTCATCTGGTTAAAAATTTGAAAAGAGACTAGTTAGATACTGATGGATGAATGTTAAGACCCTAACTTAATTAGCTCCTGCTAAGATATGATAAAAACACAAGAATGATTGTCTCTTGAGATAAATAGAATTGAAAAAAAAATTAAAAAGCTAATTCATTCTTTCATGTTTTGGTATGTAGTACAAACATCCAATATTTCCCCACTCTTGTGCCCGAGTCTCGAATGTTGCTGGTACCACAGGGCTTTATCTCTACTGATGTTCACAGCATAACGATTTCTATTATATTTACGCTAGCTTATTCTTGTTAGAAATGTGAGCTAAATTCTGATGTTAGTTATTTCTGAACATAGGTAGATAAGTTAGTTATAAATATTGTAGTTATTTCTATTATATTAACTATCTTATGTCTGAAGGTTGTGTCTGTACCTTTTGTGCCTGTTCATGTTTGCATATCTATCTACTTATAATACAAAAACAACCCTTGAATCACTTTTAATGCCTTCAAAATCTGTCACGTTAGTCCAAATAGTTACAACTGTTGCCCATGGCTTTTCATGTCTTCCCTAGCTAGTGTCCACCCCTCACCTCCCCTTCCTTTATGTGTCCGACAAGGAAGCTTTATTCACCGCCCCTCTTCCTTTTCAAGCTCGGTCTATGTTGTACGATTGAAGAACTATAAGAGAGCTAAAACCATGGGAAATCCAAAGCGAATCGTAAACTTGCGTGCGCCATTGCTTTACTTAATTCTACTCACCTTTGTCTTCCTCGTCAACTTCACCTTCTCTTTAATTTGCAAGGACTACAGTTAGGGTTTTACTAGGCTGCTTGATCTTCTGTGGTTCTAAATTCTTCTATTGATCTGCCTTTGTTTTTTCTTTTTAATAACTATCAGGTTATAGCTATCAAAATTTTGCAAGTATAGCATTACTGGACGTTGATTCTGAAGAAATTCATATTTACATAAAGTATTTTGACCAATGAATTAAATGCAAGAATTTTGCCTGCTCTTGGCTCTTATACCCCCAATAGTAGAAAAGCCTCGTATTAAATTTGTAAGAAACTACCTGCTCAGTTGTTGATTTTCAACCTCAAGTATTTGGTCTTTAACCAAAGAATTTCACTAACTATTTTCCTGGGATGGAAAGATGACCATTTTTTTTTTGGGTTTCATGCATTTTTTCGATATATAATCTTTTGACTAGCATTCAAATGTCTGAGGATAGTGGTTGATAATGCCGAAACAGAGCAAAATTGTGGATCGAGATCAATATCACGCTTGTGGTTAGTATCAAAGCTGCTTTTTACTTCTCTTATGAATGTTTGATGTCTTTTACCTTATTGCAGGAGTGCTGATCACACAAAATTGGTAGGTGCTTTCCAACTCTTTTGCTGCAAAATTTTCAGGCTTTAATAGTTATATGGGATTGTTACAATAAACAAGTATAAAATTACAGAATTAAACCAAACATGCATGCTTTAAGAAAGTAGACTTTCATTGACTTGCAAAGCTTTTGATTTGGAATTGGATAAAGGTGAACAGAACAGATTTTGGGTTGAATGGCAAGACAAATCTTTTGTCGTGCTGCTACAATTCTTGGATTGATGAGGTTCTCAACATTTGTTGCTTTACGTCCTATCTTTTTTAATTATGTTACTAAAATAATAATTTTTTAGCAATCATATACTTTTTACTTTAATTATGTTACTAAAATACACACACTTAAGGAATGGTGAGTAGAAAGTATCTTAAAAGGGGGTACAGTACAGGTGTGCACATTAAGAAGTCCATGTGTGCAGAAAAGGTAAAGTAAGTAAGTAAGAAGTCCAATATTGGAAGGTAGCTATGTTTTCTTTATAAAGTTGGCTTACGTTGCTTTCAAAGCATCGTTTGTCCGGTAAAAGTTTCTTCGGGTTGTCTTGGTGTGCATCAACATGATTTTAAGTGGGTAATTGACCGAACCAACAAATATTAGCTTCTAATTAAAACTAGAACAATGTTTAATATAGTCCATAATTAATTCATAGTCCTAATGCACTATTTTAGCTTTTGGATCAATGATATAAATGTCCAGATTTAATTTTAAAAATTTGGACGGAGTGTCATTTTCGTAATTTACATGTGATGCTTTTACAAATCACATGTGATTGTATATTGAATCAACTGTGATTGAATATTAGAATTTTAAGACTGTTTTTTAAATGGACTTTATTGAACACAACTTATTAAAACTAATACTAAATAAATGACCCATTTAGCATTTTTGTTCTTATACCCGGCAATCCATCTTCTAAAACTAAATAAACTGTTTTATTTTTAGGATTTATATCCTTAATTTGAAAGTGAAATTTATGAATAAGCAGTTTCAGTTAAGTAATTTTTCAAGAGGGGAAAAAATAATCAATATAGGGAGTACAAGAATTATAAACCATACTATACTTTTCGAATAATTATCAATGTTGTCAATCAAATTAGCTCTAATCAGAGTTTTATTCATCTCTTTAGTTTCGTTTGGACATTTCTTTTATCCAATTACTAGTATGTGTTAGAAATTAAATATAATTATTATCTAAATTATGGTTTATTGTTTAAGGTTTATTAAAACATATTATATTAGTATGTGTAATTAAGTGCCAAGTAGCAAGTACACATACACACATCGGTTGAGGACAACCGTTGATAACCTCCCTCAACCAACTTGTCAGTTTTCTTGGCCATGATCCAATATATATATATATATATATATATATATATATATATGTGTGTGTGTGTGTCAAGTAGTGTTTACAAGTACTCGATCAACCGGGAAGGAATGCAAGAATCGATCGAATGACAAGAGACACGGGACGTACTCGCAAGGTTCAATGCAACAAAAAGTTACGGGGCTTCAAACGGAATATGGAATTAGCAAACCTTTTTCGCGATTGGAATATCAATGGAGAGATCGGCCGAAAAAAAAACAGGAAGCGAACATGTTATCGCTGTTTTGAGAAGCAACACTTTGCGTGGGACTGTTCTACGAGATAAATGATGATTATTTGGTTGATGGAACCGATAAGGAAACATGGAATTGTATTTGGTATGTAAACTCAAATATCTCAAAGCATATGTCACGAAGTCGAGATCTGTTCGTGAAGTTCAAGGCATGTTTTTCTGTCAACAAAGAAGACCAACATCTAAGTCAAATTCCCGTGCATGGCATTGGTGAAATCGAACTTCCAACAAGTGAAAGGACCTTCTCTGTTCCATATGTGTCATACACACCAGAGATCAACATAAACGTGTTGAGTTTGAAACAGTTAATTTTACAAGGGTTTGAGGTTGAGATCAAGGACTCAATATGTGTAATTACTCATATGTGTGTTGACCAAGATGTTCAAGAGGGTGATCAAGACTTGTCTACTTCAAGGATTAATAAGGAAATCAATCATTCTTCAAACGAGAGGGAAGCAAGCACGATAGAAAATGAATTGGAAGTTGATGGAAAACAAATACCTATTATCATAGAGACGTTTAATGACTTCATCTCTTTTATGGACTTGGCAAATTCTGATCGAGTTTGTTACAAAAACAAATGTTTGTTTAAAAGGAAGTTTGAAGAAGCAATTGGTTGGTTTCATAAAATCAAGAATGGAGAAGAACTTGCACTACCACCAAAGTTGGCAGGATTGGACATTTGCCTATTCAATTTCTGCAAATGAATTACAAAGTCAGGAGGACATGAGGCAATCTCAAAGGAAAACGAATGGGATGAATGGCAATGAGTTTTAGTTATACGGGTTGTTATGGGCAAGCTTTTTGTGAATTGTTTGATAATTATTTATTGATTCCTCAAGATTACTATATCTTTGGTTTAAAGGGGTTTGGCAGAATACCGAGTGATGAAGATCAAGTAGTTGGTGGTGTAACCAATAGGATCTTTGATCGATCAGGATATATGATTGATGCTAGCAATGAAGACATTGCTGGAACTCGGGGGGATCAAACCCAAGTACAAGATAGTGAGGAAGAAGAACCAAGCATAGTTGATAATTACTCGGATGAAGATGTTGGTGTTAGTAGCAAGGGAGATGATGACGTTGTCGTCATAGTGTGAAGCTTAAAGAAGACTTGAAGACAAAATGATATGATATTTAAGGGGGACAATGTTAGAAGTTAAATATCATTATCATTTATATTATAGTTTATAGTTTAAGGTTTATTAAAAACATATTATATTAGTATGTGTAATTAACCTTCGATAACCTCCCTCAACTGACGTGACGATTTTCTTGGCCATGATCCACGATGGCTATATATATGTGTATGCGTATGTATGCTAAAGATGATCATCTTCTACATATACTTTGATATATATTTCAGATTATTGGAACATATACACACACATTCATTTCTCTGATCAATCCTATATGGCCACCACCGTGTTTAAGTCGCGATTAAGGACTGTACTTGATCAAAGCAATGAACAAGTCTCTCATGATCTAAAATGGACAATATGGGCATATGTTGCTGTCATAAACGTGGATCGATAATGAATGCAATTGGATGGACTATATTTCACCGAATGATTCTTGTATTCATAGTGTACGCATGCATGCCTTTGAGGAATGTCATATTAAGACATTTAAACATTCTTTAAAGTAAGTAATGTTCATTTACATGATTGGATTACATTTCATTCCTTATGAAAAGTTACCAAACGATCATTTTACTCCTATTTTAAGCCTAATCTAAATTATCAGATGTCCCAATCGGCTCTCCCACCAGTTGTAGCCCCCCGCAACCTCTGTCCATCATCACCAATCCCCGTTGTTGTTGCCGACTCACCTCGTTCCTCAACTGCCGCTGCTGACCCCCCCCCCCCCCCATCACCTGCCACCGTTGACCCCCACCGCTAACCCCTGCTGCTACCCGTCGTTCACAGTTGCCGTCACGTGTCTTTCCCGGCACTGACTGCCACCGGTGGATGATACTGCTAGCACCATCGGACCGCACCGCTAGCACTGTCCTCAACACCGGTCACCGCCTATCATCAGTCGTTACAAACAACACCGGACGCCACCATTAACACCGACCGCCGACCTGTTGATGGCTTCACTCATGTCACGGATTTCTTATTTTTGTGTCTCAACGCACATGTATACATATGTATGTATATGTAGGTGTGCTTGTGTGTATATATGTAATAATGAAATGTTTATGTAAAAATAATAGAGGGTATTTTTGTTATTTGACACAATTATATTTCAATTTATTTAACAAATTTACAAACCAAACGGAATATAAGATTATTCCTTTTCTGACAAACAAACTTAATACAAATCTTATTCCTTAGATATCAATTCTTTTGGATTTCAATCCCATTCATTTGATATTTTGTGAAACAAGCATGACCATGTTCAATCCATAGCGTAACTCAATGCTCATAAAAGATCTCACTCCTAATTCATGACACAACGGACGGAAATCAAAGTGCACAGACGTGTGAGGGTGGAGTGTTATTTTAGGGGCTTTTTAATTTATTAGCTTGTTTTTTGGACTTATAAACTTTTTTGTGTTTAACTTCGCTTATGAGCTTAAGCTTATGGCTTATTTTTAGTAAAAATAAACCACTCTTGATAAGTTAACTTGAATCAACTTTTTTTCTCTCCTATAAGCTTATTTTTATACATTTACTTATATACCCTTCTTTATAATCTTGAATCAACTTTTCCTTCCCTTCCCTAAAATTTAAAAAAGTTCTCTAATATAAACATATTATTTTTAGTCATTTTACAATAATAAGCTATGCCAAAATACTCTTTTAAAAGAAGCTTATTAGCTTATAAGTTAATCCAAACACTTTTTTCACTCGTAAGTTAATAGTTTAAGCTAAAACAAATAAGCAAACCCAAACACCGCCTAAAACTTCAAACCCGCCCCACCCAACCCAACCCAACGCACAAGCTTTTTCTAAGAACAACTTGCACACTTACTCAAGCGAAACCTAACTCAAAACCATTATTCCACTTCCACATTTCCTTTTTATTTCAGATGACACCAACTCGCATAACCTTAAAAGACAAATTAAGTCAAAGTTCAAGCATATCTGTAAGTAAGTCAAATACCAAACATGAATACCATTTTAAACGAAGCATAGATATTTGAAGGAAGATCAAGATTTAGATGACTGGATAATGGATATTTTTATCACTCCACTGAAATAAAAAAGGAAAAAGAAAAAAACTATAGCAAGAAAGTAAGAAAGAAACTAAATCCAAATCCTGGTATGGCACAATAGCCCTTAGCAATGTCATCAACATTTCTGGTGCAAAATCTTTATTGATCCTGTTCAAAAATCACCTCAAAAAAATCTTGAAATTAAAAAAAAGAAGAAGAAGAAATAACACTGGTATTGCATATGCTAGAAAACGGTAAGTGTTGCTGCCGTTGGAAAACCAATTTTCTTAGTTGCATGAACCATTGACCCAGACGACTATCATGATGTAAATGTTGTGAAGTTGGAACATGTTACATTGTCAAGGACTCTGGTTCTAGAACAATCTTTGCAAAGGTTTTAAGGAAGTCTGCCAAGTCCGCTCCATATACTATTCGGTGATCAGCAGTCACATTCACCTGCAAGTGTAATGAAATCATATATCTTCATACTATTCTTCTAAGAATCTCAATGCAATGATTTTCACTAATTTGCAGTCATCTACACCATGTTGTTAAACCTAAATCCAGGGGAAATTAATTCACGGAAAATCTGAAGGTAAAAACTGAAATATAGTAGCAACATGGAAATCCTGATTACATGGAGATGCCATGTTTTTCAAGATTCCGTAACTCCATTTTGAAACCTAATATTGGGGTTTCAGTCATCCCTAGAGGTGGCAATTGTGAACAATTTACTTCCAAACAGATCAATTTACATTATGTCCTCTGAGGGATCAAACAGGTAAATCTAAAACAAAACCCTACTGCTTCAAAGTACATACCGGCATAATATATCAATTAGGGGCAATGAACTGGACATAAGACTGGCCAAGATATGGATTTTGCAATAACAAGGCATGTAGTGGTGACTGCCACATCAGCATGCCTGGACCCGCCTCTCTCTCTCTCTCTCTCTCTCTCTCTCTCTCTCTCAGAGGCAAAAATGGGGAAAAAAAGATAACGCGTTATCCTCGTCATGGGGGTGATGAGCCAAGCAATGATGGATAGAGCACTAGCCACTCGTAGTGGCAATAACTCGTAATGGGTGTGTCAAATGGTGATGACGAGCTCGCCACCTCCACTACGCCTGCTCTAATCATCAGCTCAATTATTTTCATAAAAGGTAAAATGAAAAACCCATACGGGGTAAGAAAATGGCAGAGATACCCACAGTAAGAAAGATTTGTTTAAAGTCAGTTCTGTTAGCATACAGTGGATTATCACACACACAGAAGAAGCATCATAATCTATAACTAAGGATATTTTTCTGTCTAACATAGAAGTTAATCTTTCTTTCTTTGATTCATAAATCTTTGAACTTTTCATGATTGTTAAATCTAAAATCGCAACTTAGAACATCTGAACTTTCTACAAAGAACTGCAAATACATCAACCCAAACAATTCTTTTTCCATTCCATCAAAGATAAGAGCCAGGTAAGATTTAGGATCTAGCAAGCATTTGGCTACACAAACAGGGCTAAAGTGGAGCTGATGATCCATTTCTACTAAACAGAGTATTGGCTTTTTGTTTCTAAATTGTTGACTAACTAGCTATTAGTACTTAATCATGATCATATACAACCCAGTTTATTACAAGGGAGCTTATGAGTTGAAACCAATATGATTAATCTGTCATCAAAATCAGCTTGAAGACGGTCCAGAAGATTGACATTAAGTTCTTTTGTTCAAATGTAAAGAGGGACCTCACAGAACGTTGAAGATCGTGATGTGAGTCAAACTGGAAATCAAAAAAGTGCATAACTAAGATTGCAACCCTAATAACCTTAACCTATTTATAATGAAAGAGAAACAAACTACTCCTAAAATAACTCTAACTTCTAATCCTTATCTAAAATAAACCCTATCTAAATATATCAACTAAATAAATAAACATATCTAATATTAAAACATAAACTAATAAACTTATCTAAAATAAATTGTAACTAACAAATAAATCCTATCTAAATATATTGGATCATATCAGATGGTTGACCAAGCTAACCAATATCCTATGATGCAAAATGTTCTCTATGAGATGTAAACAACCTAGGTATCCACTAAAATTACCATTTGTGAAAGAAGAGGTTAATTTTAAGTTTGCTAATGTAGATTACCAAGGTTAAGACAGCGTATCATCACACCCGAATATATAGTAGTCTGTCTATTCGATCTTCTTTTGTTTTAGAAGTCATTTCAATAAAGGTGATATGGGCTTAGTACGTCATGTAAGGAAATGAGAAACTCACCAGCATTTTATTTTTAACACTGAAATATCCATCTTTATCAGCTACAGGAGTAGGCTTTGAAGCTCCAACAGCCATAATAGCCCCCTACAACAAATAAACATTTCAATAAGACCATATCTAATCTTGCACAGATAAAGATCCTACAAAATCATGCTACGTGTTAGCACATGCCTGCCCAGGTGGAAGAATTGCATCAAAGCGATCCACTCCAAACATGCCTAAGTTGGACAGAGTAAAAGTCCCTGCAAGTCGAACCGCATAACTCAATACTACTTTGGCCACAAGTTTTCTAAAGAAACAAGATCCAAATTACCATTGCAAACTAATGTAATTTGGTAGTTACCTGAGTTGTACTCATGGGGCTGAAGTTGCTTGGACCGTGCTTTCTCCACAAGTTCCTTCCATTTCTCAGATAGCAGATAAAGATCCAACTACAGCATAAAATAAGGAACACTCAGCAAAGTTAAAATAGAAAAAGAAAAAACCAACCATCAACAGACAGTATTGAGGTCTGTAACGGGTGAAATTTCAGACAACTAATGTTCAAACTCGCCAAAATAAATATTGGTATCAAGAATAAAAAGCAATCAAAATCACAACATACTTTGTCAGCATCTTGGAGAACAGGGGTGATCAAACCGCCATCAATAGCCACAGCCACAGCTATGTTGATGCTGCTGTTATAAGTAAAACTCTTTCCATCTTTGCAGCTTGCATTCACCACAGGGTGCCGAACAAGGGCCATTGCAACAGCCTTTGCTAGCAAAGCGGTCATGGTAACACCTTTGGACTTAACCTGAAGATCCACCACTAACCAACAGTTAAATTCATGAAACACACAATGCAATCAACCAATCAGATTATATAACAAGTACGCGCATGATCAAAACAACAGCAATAAATAGGGAAGTCTCGAATTTGACCTTCGCATATAAAGCATCAAGAGCGTCAGTTACTATTGGGTAACCAACACGGAACGTCGGCACAGACAAGCTCTCGATCATGTTCCTTGACACCGCAGCTTGCATTGTGGTAAATGGAACAATGGTTGCCCCAGGTATTTCAGCAAATGCAGGTGCGGCTTTAGCCTGAGCAGGAGCAGCAGGAGAAGCAACAGTTGCTGCAGGAGCGGTTGCAGTAGGAGCCGAGCTTTTAGCAGGCGTGATTCCGGCAGCAGCTTCAACATCTGCTGGAGTAATCCTCCCAAAGGGCCCAGTCCCAACCACCTTATTTATATCAACCTTATGCTGTTTCGCCAGTTTCTTAGCATAAGGTGTGGAAACAATCTTCCTCGGTCCATCCGCCGCAACAGGTGCCGGAACCGGAGTTGGAGGAGCAGCAACCGGTGGCGGTGGAGAAGGAGCGGAAGCAGCAGGAGTGGACGCAACTGAAGCACCAGAAGCAGCGGCTTTAGCTTTAGCTTCTTCAATTTCAGCTTCAGTCTCGGCTAACAAACCAATTGGAGCACCAACGGGAGCGGACTCACCCTCAGGAACAACAATAGCAGCAAGGATTCCATCGTAGAAAGTTTCTACATCCATATCAGCCTTATCAGATTCAACAACGACAACAGACTCCCCTTTGGAGAGAACGTCACCTTCTGACTTGATCCAAGAGACGATCTTGCCCTCAGTCATGGTGGAGCTGAGTGCAGGCATGAAGATCTCTCTGATTTTAGCATGGACGGTGGAATTCCTTGTGCGACGAGTAAATGTAACGGCAGGAGAAGAGGTAAATCGCCATAGAGCTTTGGTGCCGGAGATTGATGAAGAGAAAGAGAGTGCTGGTGGAGCCCTAGATTGAAGAGAAGAAGACATTGCAGTTGCAGATGGGATTTAGGGATGCAAGAGAATGGATTTTGGGGTGAATTACAGAAAGATATAGAGATGGAGAAAGAGAGTGGGGCGGAGAAGACGAGGGAGGGGGGTATGAAATGCAATAGCAAGAAGAGATGACAGTGTAAACATCGCCCAGAATTAACATAGGCCATGTCAGCCGAGTTCGTTGGTCTAACCCTCAACCAACCCAGCTTGCTTTGAATTTGGATAGGCCACGCCCACTTCTATGGATCCAAATGCCTACCGTTTGGACTTTGGATCATGCACTCTCACACCTTATAAGGTGTTCATGCTTCATAGTCATATCGGCATAAACACTTTATACTTTAAGCATTTTTAAACTCTCATACAACTCACGCTTCGTATGCTTTAGAGATATTTTATTTAAAAAATACTCTCTCCTCTTTTCTCTCTTTCTCCCTCCTCACTCCCTCCCTCCTCTCTCCATCGGCATTCAACCGCCGAATAGCTAAGAATTTCAACGGTACCAGAGGCTGGGGTGATATGCCCTTCGGTACCAAGCTTCCAAATTATCATACTGTGTGTATGTCGCGATGGTCTAATGTATGTATGCGAGTGTCCTGACATATAATATGACACGTGTGAAGAGTAAAAAATGATTGTTCTTTCGCTTTTTATAGTAGTTTTAGTTACTAAATTATATGTATTAATAACTATCATTGTTGAAACTATGTTAGCATGACTAACCTATCATTAACACCTGCCAATAACAATTTTCATTGATATCATCACTTGATTTACATAAAAATAATTATCTTGCTTATCATTTATTGGAAAATAAAAACTCATATTATGCTCGTCACAAACACATAACGACCGGGCTGAGTAACACCACAAGCTCAACAAGTTTGTTATTGAAAATAACAAAAGGGCTCTGTCATATTCGCATCTAAGACTCTAAACAAATTGATTTATCATTTATTATATAAATATTACAATGTTGCACAACACTCATTTAATTTATTGGCCAGTGGTGCCAATTTAAATGGATATATTTCATATTTATAAAAATATTATTCGTAATCAGAACATACGGGTTAGAAATTTTATTCATGTATACACCGTATATTATTTTCCCATTACATATTAAGATGTAGTGGTATTTGTTAAATATATACATATATAGTTGAAAATTTATTTGAGAATCGTTTTTATTGCGAGAACTGCGAAAATTAATCTTAGCCGTCTAATTCTTCCTCATTCGATTGGAGTGCTCACCCATAAATTCCTTACATGCACTCTGCCACTCAATCTCCCCACGCTCTTCATCTATGAATTTCACTTACCAATTGAACGGCTAAATTTAGTTTTTACTATAATAATGGTTCTCAAATGAACCCTCCCCTATATATACGTCATCAAAAGATAACTGTTTTTTGTACGAGAACTGCGAGAACCAATCTTAGCTTTTGATTAAACTTAATCAATGGCTAAGATTTTTTGACGGCTCATTAATGCTTCATTAATAACTCATTAATGGCTTATTAATGACGCATTAATGAGGGTTATTTCGGGAAAATCAAGCCTCGCAAATTAATGACGGCTCACCCTGGACGCAATTCACGGTTGGCTAAATATATAAATTACCAAAATACCTCTATTATTGAGTCATTAATGACGTTAAAAATAGTTCTTGCAGTTTTTGTACGAAAAATATTAGCCTCTTATTTAAAAGGGCAAAAAAAGAAATTGAAATTTTTCATTAGCAACTCGCGCCTCCAAGGATAAACTCAGCCCATCAGCTTTTTAAAAAGAAAACTTATTAATCTTTCTAATGACCATAACTATGTCATGTTTAAGATTTTTAACAAAAAAAATTATACCATTAGGTTCAGTTTTTTTTGCTCTTTAAATCAAGACCATTTTTCCCATATTTTTAAAAAGTTTATTTTGAAAATGCAATTGCGAAAATGCAAATTTCATATCTGAACATGCAACTGTGGATGAAGATGATAATCAAAATGCAATTTAGATGATAATGACCAAAATGCAATCTAGATGAAAATGAAGACCAAAAGCCGCTATTTAACATCTGTAATTTTAGATCTAAAAAGAAATCGTTGTGTTATTTGCATGTTAATGATTGCGAAAATGCAAATTTCAAATCTGAACATACAACTGTGGATGAAGATGATAATCAAAATGCAATCTATATGAAGATGATGACCAAAACGCAACCTAGATGAAAATGAAGACCGAAAACCGTCATTTTAGATCTATGAATTGTAGATCTGAAAAAAAAAATCGTTGTGTTATTTGCATGTTAATGATTGCGAAAATATAATTTTCAAATCTGAACATGCAACTGTGGATAAAGATGATAATCAAAATGCAATCTATATGAAGATGATGACCAAAATGAAACATAGATGAAAATAAAGACCGAAAACAGCCATTTAAGATCTGTAAGTTGTAGATCTGAAAAGAAATGATTGTGTTATTTGCATGTTAATGACTTAAAGTTATTTGCATTTTGGTTATCTTGTTCATCTGATTTGCATTTTGGTCATAATTTTGCATTTTCAGAAGGTAGAGCGAAAAGAGGATTTGTGAGACAAAAACAAAATTCCATATTTGCCCTCACATATGCAGTTACTTAATATAATTTTCATATAATTTACAAAATTGTCATTTTTTAATCTCAACCATTAATTTAGATGATCCAATGGTCCAAATTTGTTCTTTAGTTTCTATATATAAGACATGGTTCTATATATATATATATATATATATATATATATATATATATATATATATATATATATATATGGTGAGGTTCAAGGGAGAACCCTTTTAAAATGCACGATGGTGAGAACCTGGATAAACTTGTAATTTAGCATTTCTCCTTTACGTTTATGTTCACCCATAACTACCCAAAAGTAAAGTTTACATCCTAAATCATAAAATCAAAATTATTTCTATAATATTAACAACTTAAACATTTGTATGCATTGATGCATACAAATCACAACACTTTCGTATGCATTGATGCATTAGGTATATAGTCAAACAAATGATAAAAAAATGTGACAATTTTTAAACATCCGATCAATGAAATCAAAGTTACAAAAGAAATGTGATAATTTTTAAATCATTCGATCAATGAAATCAAAGGCTCAAAAGTGTTCTCATTTGATCCTAACTCTCTCTCTCTCTCTATATATATATATATATATATATGAAGAAGGGGAATTTGACGACTAAGATTGGTCCTCGCGGTTCTCGCAATAAAAACGGTTCTCAAATGTTTCAATATATCTATACTATATTATAAAGAATTTAAGTCATTGTAATCTCTTAATTTTAAGTAATTTGAAATTACTAATTTGCCCATTATTTAATTCTATAAGGAAACTATTATATAGACTTATTTAGATTCTTAAATACCATTTTTATAACTAAACATTTCATAATAAATAATGTTTAAAAAAGTCAAGTCAATGCAAATTAATTTTCAAACTATATGATATTAAATACAAATTAAAAATTAAATAAAAAGGATATTCATAAAAATAACAGTTTAAATATTTTATCATATAACACATATATTAATTTAATTATTAGAAAATACATATAACTAGAACTTATATACCTAATAACATGTAACTTAAATTTATAGATATTTTAAGATTTTTTAAATGACTCGTGTAATCAAAACAAAAAAAATTATAATATATTTAATATTCTTTTTGTTTCTCATTTTATTGTTTTTTAAAATTAATAAAAGAGTTATAAATAAAAGAGAAATAAAAGAAATGGAAACATGAGAAAGAAAATAGATACATTGCGAGCAAAAATTGTTCCATATCATTATAATACGTGATATAATAATCTTACATCATTAAAAACAGACATGTTATCGAGTAGGAATTATTTTTAGCCGCTGCATTGCGCGAGTACTATGCTAGTATGTATGTATGTATATATATATAGGCAAAAGTTCAGATGAGAATTGTGAGAACCAATCTTAGCCGTCCAATTCCCCTCCTTCAATTGGATTGCCCACCCATGAATTCATTACATGCATTCTGCCACACTCAAACCCCCTACGCTCTTCATCTATGAATTACATTATCCAAAATGAACGGCCAAGATTGGTTCTCGCAGTTCTCGTACGAAAAACAGTTCTCGTTTGAACTCTCCCCTATAATATATATATATATAGGAAGGTTTATGCGAAAAGCGTTTATTTTGCGAAAAGTGCGAGAAGCAATTAGAGCCTTCGGATTAATTAATTAATGGTCAAGATTAGAGATAACATTCTTTAATTAAAATACATTTTTAAGGAATGTTAAATTAAATATAAAGGGCATAATTGACTTTTTTACACACCCCATTATTACCCTATTTGACATTCCCCATTTTAAGGGGGTGTTTGTTTTAGCTTATTTTGGGCTTATTTTCCGAGCTTATTTTTCATAAGCACGTTTTTCCTGGCTTATTTTTTATGAATCCGGCTTATTTTCTTCTTATAACTCATAATAAGCTCAAAAGTTAGAAAATAAGCCGGAAAAAAGTAGCTTATAAAAAATAAGCCCGGAAAATAAGCCCTAAATAAGCTAAAACAAACACCCCTTAAAAAGCAACCCACAATAGGCATTTACCCCAAAACCCTCGCCGACACACCCTCTCGGTTAAAAAGCCGCTGCCATCACCGCCGGTCGACATCATCGCCGGCTGACATCACAACCGTCTGAGCATCATCCCCGTCCGACATCGGAGCCGTCTGAGCACCACCGCCCTCCTCTTTCTTCTTCGTTACCGTCGAACATTACCCCAGTCCCATTTCTTCTCTGTCGCCACCACCATCCCATTTCTTCTACTTCCCTCTCGATCTGTTAAGCCCTAAGACCATCAATGAGGACTCGAATCAGTCCACCATCGAGCAACACCGTCTCTGACACCGCCATGAATGGAAAGTCGTCGCTATCACCTGTCATTGTTCTGAAGACCGCCCTCTCCAAAACACAATCGATCCACCAACGAGCACAACTACGCATTGTGTAATTGTTCTGGTGAACTCAAAGTCGCCGACGTCGCAATCATCTTCTTCTAAAAGGGTTGTATTTCTACAGTTTGGTCATTCATTTCCTTTGTTAGATGATTTTTTGTCATCTATGTTTATGGGCATCATCTTCTTCTATAGGGTTGCATTTATATAGTTTTGGTCACATATATCTCCTTTGTTAAATGATTTTTTTTCATTTGTGTTTTTGGGTTTTATTTTATATGGTTGTCCATACATACATACCATCCGTTGGGTTTTAGATTATTTGGCTCCTACTATGTTATTAATTAATGAATACTGACGTGAATAACTAAAGAAATTTGGTTGAGTATTTTAATTAATTAATAAATACTAAGGTGAATAACTAAAGAAATTTGGTTGAGTATTAAATATTGTAAAATTCTAATAAAATTGTTCAATATTGAATATTATTATGTTTGTATATTATTTTGCTTATCTATAAACATCTATAATAAAATATTAAGAGCAACTGTTCACGAATGCATAAACGTGAGTAATAACCTAAAATATATTCACCGGTGAACAAGTAGAGTATATTGATCTAAAATAGTGATCTAGCTATTCAGTATTGAATATTGAAAAATTAATCTTAAAATTCATATACTTTTAGTTGTGTTTATTATTGAACATAGTAATAATAAAAAACTCGTAAATGTTTTAGATGTGTTCAGTGGTGAACTTCATAAAACTAATATACAATTTTTTTAATTTATTTTGTTTTTATTTAAATTTAGATAGAGAAAATTAGGAGAGAGAAATAGATTGGAGAGAGAAAATTTTTATTTTACTATATTGCCCTTTTAAATAAAAAAAATAAAAAAACATAATTAATCTAGACCACTAGATCAAATTTAAATAAGTGGTTGAGATTGCTTCTCGCATTTTTCGCAAATAAAACACTTTTCGCATGAACCCTCCCCTATATATATATATATATCAAAATATTTTATTTTAAAAATGAGAATTTATAGAATACAATGCATGTCTGAATAAAATAGATATCGAGTCATTAAATCCATCTATTATCTTATATACAAGTGTAACTAATAAGGATAAGAAAGCTAATTGAGAAGGTAGGTGCTTTCATCAATTAGCTTGAATTGAGTAGTTGAACCATGTAAATATTGTCGATCAAAGTCCGACACTTGGTTTACTTTTATCATAACACTTGAGAGTTACTATGTTCATCTTTTCATCTGAAAAATATTATTATCATTATAATTGATGTTGGTTATTCACTTATTAACCAACATATTAAATTATAAATCAATATAACTATATGACCATTTTAAATAACTTAGAAACAATTAAATTATTCCAAATAGATGTTTCATGCTAAATATAAGTCAACACACACACACACTCTCTATATTGTCCTGAAATTAGATCCCTGAATTACAAGACTGTGAAGAAACTCACTGTCATTTATGATTAAAAGAGAAAAATGACTATAAACAGCTCACATTACATTTCTAAATGAACCAAATAGACACATTCTTCCAATAATATAACAACAAATACGATTTTATAACCTTGAGGAGGGTTGAGTTAAAAACAATTACCAGTCACTTTTTTCGCCTGATCATGAAACAAAACTTCTCGAGTTTGATCTCATTGGATCTTACCAACCCTTGTTGTAATCAATGCCAATTTTCCATAAGAGTCATTCCCCTGGGTTCAAATCCGTACAGTGATAGAAACCGAATATCCACAATTATACTTCTCTCAAGTAAAAGGGAGAGTGGAAGAAATTCAAAGAAAAACGAAAGCCACACATACATACAGGTAAAGTTTCTTTATTGAAAGAATATGGGTAGAGATTCCCAGTACGTCAAAACCAACATGTACATAAATCTACAACAAGAATGCCGATGGTAAACTTTAAAACTAATTCTAACACAATTCTCCTAATTCTAACAAAGAATGGCCAATATACAAAAAGAATGAGAACAAGCACACCTTGAGAGCATTATATAAGTAGAGATCTTCCATGGAAAAACTATGAATATCTTCAGACAATCCAATATAAGAATATCACCAATCCAATGTGATGCCCCTTGAAGTGAACAAATTATCTATGTACTTTATAACCGGAAGCGAGGCCTTTATATACCTTCTCATTTCATTCTCTGCTGATTCATCTGTGACACAATTGATCATCATACACAAATCAGATGATTAGAATGCTGTTTATCCAGCATAGTCAAAATAAGTCTCAAAATTGCAAGAATACTGCTTCCTTCCAGTCAAAATTGCATAGTCTTCTTTCTTAGAAAGATTTGAAGTCAAAAGTGCTTACTTCCCATCTTCTCAATTTATTAGAAGCAGGTGGGTTTATAACATTTGGTTAATCTTTATGCAGGGGCGGACCCAGGATTTGAAATGGATGGTAACACCGGACCTAAAATTTGAAATGGATGGTAGCACCATCTCGAAAAAATCGAAATTTGCACTACGTGAGATCGAAATTTACACTACGCGTACAAAATTGGATGGTATCCCGTGACCCCGTTCGGTAACACTTGGGTCCGCCCCTGTCTTTATGCCAATTTTCATGGGGAAGTAGAACTTATTTCATGGTTTTGCATAAAACAAAGTTGGTCATGCTTACCGCTTTCATTTAGATTCAGCAAGAGTTGATCTCGTGTTGGAAGAGCACACATTCCAGCAGAAACTGCAGTTCTCACAGCCCATGTGTGATATGGTGCACAGACTTGTTTATAAGCCGTTGAAGCTGCTTCTTTCAGAGAGTAATCACTGAAATATTACAAGAACACCAGAACATTATTTCAGAAAATTAAAAAGATGACTAATTCATAAATGATGTATAAAGTACTCGAATCACAGGATTGAAAGATTTTAAAGAAAAAAGACACATACTCTGTTGACAAAAAATTCTGAAACAACTCTCTAATGAGATCTAGACCCTGCCTAACTCTGCGAAGCTTACGCGTAAGGCTCTCAGCTGATTTCACCGTGTCAGTTTTGATATCGCAATCAATTAGTTTACTTAAAGTGCCATAAAGACTTACTGCATCCGCTAAATCACGCACCTGAAATTGTCAATAATGAATTCAGAACCTAAATACAATCTCTAGTCTTCTTAATCTATCCTCACAATCACATATATAGAATCCAATCAGGAAAATCAACTGTGAGATGAGGGTACATGATCGTTAAACTAGGGTTTGCGGATAACGTATCAATATAAATAACAACGATAAACAAACCTTGGAGGTGTATTCCATCTCGGCAAATTTGAAAGCGATGCCAAGTGAACCAAACAGCACAGAGATCAAAGAACACGCATCACAAAAAGGCTTCAAATGCAGCTCAAAAGAAACGTCCTTTTTCCCCTTTTTAATCAAATCCGATAGTTCCTCAAACGCATCCGCAGTCAAAGAAAGAGCGGTTCCTGCTCCAGCGTCTTCGAATTCCTCATCATCAAAACTCACCCTGTTGATCATAAGACTTCACAGGTTAGCCTAACCAGCAAAAGCACAGGTTTTCCGATCATCAATCGTAAAAATCAAACAAAATAGTGAAAAAAAATAACGAATCACTTACTTGTCTGATGTGAAATACGAAAAGAATTCCATAGATTTTGCTTGGTGATTTTGATGAATTTGGAATTTGCTAGTGGTATTAATTGGTGCAAATGAAGGAAAATGGAAGAGGGGTATATGAAGGTGGCCGGTGACTACTTTTGGCGCCGGCCCAGAATATGTGAGCTGGAGAAAGCGCATGTCAAACTTAACATATTCCCCAATTATTAGGAAAAATATTACCTATTTTGGTGAACTACAAAATGTCATCCCTAGTTTTTAAGTAATGACCGAATGGCCCCTAAAAAATGTAACCCCTACTATTTTTGGTTACCTAGAAATAAAATGCACGGTTACATTTATTTGTTGAGAAAATTCATTTTTTAATGTTATATCTATTTAGTAAAATACATTAAAAATTATGATTTTTAAGATGAGGAAAGTATTAGTCTTGCCGTTATATTGTGAAGTTCGATTTGTAATTTGAGTATATTAAGATTTGGTTTTGATTTACAAAAGAAAATCTAAAAACATAACTTTGATTTATCTTATAAGTTCTAATTCTAAAATAAAATGCAAGTAACTAAACACAAATAGTCATACATATATCAAAGGACTTTTAACCTAACGATATCAAAGTGTTTTTAAGGTATCTCTCACTTCTTAAAATCAAGGGTTCAATCTCATTATGGGTATATGTTTAGTTTAGGGATGTATATATTTGCCATATGAAAAAAACTAAACACGTACATATGCATATTAGGTTTAAATGATCTAGATTTTAATAGTCACACTTAATTCTACATAAGTTACTATGATATCTGAAGTCGTAAAACTACATCTATCTTTGTTCTCTTGCTATGTTACATAAATTAATTCCACACATGAAATGCTTTGCTTATGTGTTTATATAAAGGAGATCGTCTTAAACTCAAAGAAAGTTTTATACAGAGAGATCTAACTAAGATTTAAGGTCTGATTAACGACAAGTTATTATCTTTCTTGGTGTTTGCTCTTCTTTTTTTAGCCTTGATTTGATTCATTTGATTCCTTTTTAGTTGTTAAATTTTTTTGGTGGTGTTGCATTTGGTTCATTTTTTTTCTCTTATTAAGATTTCAGAGAAAAAACCTTTATCACAATCTTCTTCATGTTAATATTAATAAAAGTCACGCTTTGCCTTTTCTAGTATCATATTGAACTAGGACACCATGCTACATAAGTTACTCTTTCAAACATATTAAACCTTATAGTTTTGTTTAAAAAAATTGAATAATCTCTTAAGTTTTGTTTAGTTTTTTATTTTACCCTCTTCCCCAATTTTTTTACATGTTAGTTTTGTTAAAAACTTAATAGAAGTTAAGGATTAAACCATTTTTACAAAAATTTATGAATTAAATTATTTGAAAAAAAAACTTTAAAGTTTAAACCAAAATAAGTTGTAACTTTAAGGATTAAACCATTTTAAACAAAACTTTAATGACTAAAAGATTTGGATAAAAACTTTAAAATTTAAACCAAAACAAAATATAAACTTTTAGGGTTAAACCATTATTAACCTATAAACAAAGGTATGTAATGTGTTTCCTAAGAAGACATGAAGGATAGGTTTACAATATTAGGATTCTCATCATTGTGGCAAGCTGGGACAGTTGTGTTAGTTAGAATCAAGGCTATAAGAACATTGTTCTTCTCCCAAAAGTTTCTAAAGACATATTTTATTGAATTAAGATATAAATTTTCTTAATTATTAATACAACTTTTAATCCTAAATATGGTTTAATTAATGCCCCTAATGATTAAGATTATCGTAGTCTCACATGAATATGTTGATTTTTATATTTATATTAGTTAAAAGAACTAAATTTAAAGCTAATATTTTAAATGAAATAATTATTTGTAATTTAACTTTAAACATAATAGTCAACTTAACCAGATTCTTGATTTTTCTCGTTGCTTTTTTGGTATAAATATATACCAAACGTTTTCTTGCAACTTTGTTGAAACATATCAATTATAATTTATATGATTAGATGTTATAAAGTTAGTAAACTAATTACACACGCCTATTAGCAAGATGAGTAACATTGTAGGCAAAATCATAAATTCATAACCATAAACACAAGCAGTCAACGTGATTATATATTTATTTTTACATATTACAAAGAATACTAATTTTCCGTTTGCTATGTTTTACATGTATTTTAGTACTAAAGAGAGGACAGAGCAAGACTAAATGATAGGAGAAAAAATCTGACATAACGGTATGATAAAATGTGATCAAACCTAGCACTCTAATGTATTCAAAGGTTTTAAAATGGTCTTTACTTTCACGAGGGATCTATACGAATCATAATTAAAGGTTAAAACAAAGATGATTATACTTTACCCGTATTTCGATTACGAACTTGTTATGTTACATTAAATGAATCTTTTAGATTTTATGTTATCTTTCTACGAAATAAGCTTTAAAAATGGGATTATAAATGAAATCATCGGTTTTTTCACAATATAAGTGGAGTTGTTAGACATGAGTATGACTGTATGAGAGAAAGAAAGGAGGATAAAAGTGTGCAGACTTTATAAACAACGAATGACACTTTTATAATAAATATAATGTAGGGAGGTTTTTTGTAATTTTAACTAAACAAATACGATCGTTTTTGTGAAGAGTTGTGTTCAATGAAACCCATTTAAAAAACACAGTCCTAAAATTTTAATATTCAATCACAGGTATTCAATATACAATCACATGTGATTTGTAAAAGAATTACATGTGAATTATGAAAAATTACGAAAATATCAATCCATCCAAATTTTTAAAATTTAATCTGAACAATGTCATTGATCTAAAGGCTAAAATTAGTCCCTTAGAACTATAAATTAATTATGGACTATATCAAACATTTTTCTTACTTTACAATATATATTTCTTTGAGGAAATTATTAAGTTTTGGTTGGGTTTAATTAATTGCTATACCTCTGTTGCCACTTTTGTTGGTTAGTATTCAGTAAGGATCCCAAACATGTTTGATGTATTATTGATTAATCATTGGATATTTTAGAATAAGTTTTATAATCATGGCCTTTTAAGTTATCAAAAATAAGACACAAAACATTGTCCTAGTAGACTTGTTTCATATAAAAGTCTACGGGAATTACATATATACCCTTAACCCTTTGACTTGACCACTACCTATACCTTTATGGTTACTAAAGAGAGAAACTCGATCATGGTTTTCTAGTTCAAGCTCATGGTGATCACCTCTATGAACAACCTCAATGGTTTTAAAATTGTAAAATTTTGCACAAAACAAGTAGTAAAATAGATAATTAAGAACTTGTAAGAATGTGATCATATCCAGTGAAAATACTTCATCCTTTCCTTATCCAAGTTATCATCAGGTAGCCAATTTGACCCATCTGCCCCTTGGCTAAACTTATGAATCATGGTCACCAAAGGGTACTCAAGTAATTTTTGGCCGAAATCGCCATCCGAATGCTTTAGCCACACCATGAAGGCTATACCGAGTCACCAACCAAAACACCATTATGGGAATCATTTCATGCGATTTATCGATCAAACCATGGGCAAAAGCGACACTTTTACTTTTTATTTCAGTGAATCCTGCTATCAACGTGGCTAAGACTGCTATATTAAAGCCAAAGGCCATCCTACTAAGGAAGGAAACTCCCCTTTCTACCCCTGTGAACCTACACAAACACGCGATCATATAAGACAATGTTGGCTAGCAACGAGGTTAAAATCAAAATGGGCTGGGATTTGGAATGATTTAGTAAGGTGTCGATTCATGGTTTTCGCTTACTGAGGTGAGAACTGTTTTGTTGAACATGTGATGTGAATATAAAAGGATACCAAATGCCCAAATTGGACCCATTTTGATTATTGATTTAAGTTCTTCAACTCTATGGACTGTGTTTAACCTCCATAGATTTGGTTTTGATTGAGAGTTTGCTTAGTCTTCTTGGGTCACAATGACAGCTTTGTCTAAGAATCTGCAATTAAAGTTGCACTCTTTCAAATCAACAGTTTCAAAAGATACATACTGCTTAACTTTTGACATAAATTGTATATTGAACATTAAATGTCTAAAAAGATGTAAAATTTATCATTAAATGTCTACAAAAATATATCATAAATTGTATATTGAACATTAAATGTTCAAAGGTATTGCCAATCTGGTGCACAATACACAAATGGTGGGGTCTTCAAATTAGAGGTGGCAGCTCATTTAAGGAGATGGTTTCATCTTCAGATGATTTGTTACTGATGCGTGAAAATCAGATTTTAAATTTAAGTCCAAAATCACCTAAGTTATACACTATCAGCAAGTATAACTAGATCGTCTAGTAATATAGTCTAGGCAGGTAGGGTATTTATCCAAGAGTCTAAATCGGTCCTAAGAAACGAGTCAGTCCAGACCAGTCGGGCCAAACCAATCCGGAACGGTCGGTCCAAACCGGTCCAGAACGGTAACAACGGCTAGTTTTTTTTTAACAAATACTCTATAAATATCTCACCACCTCTTCCATTTTTCTTTACACCAAACTTCTTTCTGTAACGCCCCGATTTCCAAAATTTACAATAAAGCTTGAAATAAAAGTCATTTGTCTAAAATCAGAATTTGATAAGCTGATGGAAACCAACTAAGTATTTCTGAACCCTCTGATTCGTACAAAAAGGTAATACAACCTCAAATCATGTCAAAAACAGTTCCCAATAAGCTTACCGTCAGCGGAAGCCAACAAAAACATTTCTCTTAAACCCTCAGGTTTGTAATAAAAGAAGTATGCGCACATTTACATCAAAAGTACTTTCTGTTACACAAATAGGAGCGTTAATGTTTCAAATCACGTTTTATGCAACCAACCATCAACTGTCAAACCGGGGCCTTGCCTTGGTGCTCACAACCTGCAACACAACAACAAGCAGTATCTGCTAAGCTACAAGAGCTTAGTGAGAAATGTTAAACTGTAAATCATATAAGCATGCACATACACATATACGAATGCCACAACAGGTCTTATGGATACAGTACTGTACCATCTTAGCATCCGCCAAGAAGGCTAAAATGCTGCCCGTAGCAACTACTGCACAAAGCAGCGTGCTACAGCTCTCTCTCTGGTGATCCTCTGATCAATAATATATCACATTGCAATGTACCACACACATATCACAGATATGAATCAGAGTTTAGAAAACTCACCTCAGCAATAAATACCACACAGAGTTATGCCAGATATACTCAGAATACTTCAAACAGTATTTCCTACATGTATACATAGTCATGGTATTAATCACATAAGCAAACTCAACATTAAACCAACTGAACAGGGGTAGGGCACGCCCGTACCCTTAGGCCCAAGGCCCAGAAACAGGCCCCAACAAACATGGGTGTACCGGGTCAAACACACCCTGTACTGGGTTAAGGCACGCCCGTACCCTACCCAGGTACGCCCGGACCTCAAGAACAGAGGCGGTCACGGCCATGAGGCACGGCCGTACCCCTCAAAGGCACGCCTGTGCCTTTCTGGGTTCAGCAACAGTTCGCCGACTGTCTTGCTGTATCTCCGGCTAACTCACCAAAACTCTCAGTCTAAATTCATAAAAACAACACTAGGGTGTTTTCCTACACCCCAAACAACTTATAAACAGTAAACAACAACCAAAACATACTCAAATCCTTGATTCACCATAGAATCAATTTAAACCCACTAAAATACTCAAGAACATAGTTAGAATCCTTACCTCAAGCTTGAATCTAGGCTAAGCTCACTTGTAACACCTTGTTTCTACTGATTTTGCTTTAAAAACTCAAGGAACTCTTTTCTAGCTCTCTCTCTCTCTCGATGGAAGCAGATGAAGCAAAATGAAAGGTTTGACTTTTTGTGAGTCAAATCTGATTATATATATATATATATAAATCTTTTGAGAATTGGCACAAAAGGTCCCTCAACTTTTCTAGTTTCAAAAATGACAATTTTAACCCCTCAAGTTTCTGAACACCTCCTAATCTCAATTAGGAAATCACTAAAAACTGTAACACTAGCTTAATTTATTAAATCATGAAATTCGAATTTCGGATGTTACACTTTCTGCATATTCTCTATATTATTTTCTCAACTTTGTCATATTATTTAAGGTAAAATATGGTTTAACCCCTAAACTTTGTGTTCAAAAATGGTTTAACCCCTAAACTTTTTTAATGAATGTTTTAATCCATAAACTTGTTACAATTAATTGTTTTAATCACTTAACCTGGTATAGCAAGTTACTAAAGTTTTAAAACATAGTTTTATCCTTAAACTTCTCTTATAAACATTTTAAACCTCTAACTTTATTATTAAATTAAGAAGATACACATGAGATAACAACTAACAAAGCCATAAATCGTTTTAAAATCTTGGAATATAGCTAAAGAGAAAGGCGAACTTTTTCTAGATGGAACTATCAAACTAATTAGAGAATCAACACATTACTATCATAAGGAAGAAGGCTTACATTACTTTCAAAAAACCAGTTAACAAAATCGAGTGTTTCTGTGTGATGATGTCGATCCTCTTCAATGCGATTGTGTCGAAACAAGGTGGTCTCTTTTAATGGGGTCGGTCACGAATTGGCCCTCTTCAAACGATAATGCCGAAAACTGTTTCTAGGGCCTAGATCAATGGTGTTGACAAGAGTTTCTATGTTGTGTTCTCAATCGACTTGGGAAAAAAGTGAGCTACGTGTTTAGGCGGTAGTAGGTAAACTTAGATTAAGTTAGGGATAAAAACAATTAAATTAAACAAGAATAGGGATTTAATCAAATATTAGAGATAGTTTCGGGATTAAAATGTTCATTAAAATAGTTTAAGGGTTAAACCATCTTAAAGTGTAAAGTTTATGGGTTAAATCATATTTTACCCTATTATTTATTTCTAGTTTAATTTTGAAGAATATTTTAGTTATTTTTAACAATATATTGAAATTTCCAATAAGACGGACGTGTCTTTTCAACAATTATATATGTTTATAACTTGCGATTTTTTTCAATTTAATTGGCAAAATCTTTTAACGAAAAGGAAACCGAAAACCGGAAATATCTTAACTGAAACTTAAAATATAAAACTCGAAATGTCTAAACCGAACCGAAAAATATCCGAACGAAAATTTGACTGGTCTAGATTGAAGTCGGACCGGTCCTTGTCTCGGACCAGTCCGGACGAGGACTGGTCCGAAAAAAGGCTTGACAACCCAAAAACCGAATGATCTTACGTGAGAACCACTCCGCCAAGAACTGGACCGACCCCGAAAGAGTCCAGGACTGATCCAGAACCCTTTTTTTCACCTCTAGTTGAAACCCTTGATAACTCGTTTGGAGTTGCTATGGCCCATTAAGACCCAATATAACGTAAATTTAGCCAATATGATTTATTGTAACTTATTGTCACCTATTATGACCCATTTGACATATTAGCCTCATTATGATTTTGTTGATCCAATACAACATTTTATGACCTGTGACAAGCCAAGAACCTATTACAACAAAATATGACCAAAATATATGCGGATGTCTAATATGACTTATTACTGCTCAATATGGACTAATCAAACCTATTATGACCTATTACAATCTAATATGTGACATCTTTTTACGATTTATTGTTAGATGCCAATTTTGTTGACGGATTCCAAACATGTTTGATGCATTATTGATGAATTAATAGATATTTAAACATTAGTTTTCAGCCCATGAAACTATAGTGAACGAGTCGCAACAGATGGTACTACTATATCTTGTTTCATGTAAAACTCTAGTGAAATTACATACACACCCCCTTTGACTTAGACCACTATATATACCTTTATGGTATCTACAAACATCTAACCAAAAGATATATAGCAAATCAAACATGGCTTCCTAGCTCTAGCTCATGATTTTGTTGATCACTTCTATGAACAACCTCAATGGGTTTAAAAGTATAAAATTTTGCACAAAATAAGTAGTAAACTAGATTAAGAACTTGCAACAATGTGATCATCCAGTAAAAATACTCCAGCCTTCCCTTGTTCAAGTTATCATCAGGTAACCAATTTGACCCATCTGCTCCTTGGCTAAACTTATGAATCATGGTGACCAACAGGGTACTCGTGTAATTTCCAGCTGAAATCCCCATCCAAAACAAAGCAGCTGCAGTGCTCCTCATGCTCTCGGGGGCTTGATCATACAAAAATTCAAGATGCCCAATGGCCATTAAAGCTTCAGCCACCCCATGAAGACTATACTGAGGTAACAACCAAAACACCATGATGGGAATTGTTTCATGAGGCTTATCAATCAAACCATGGGTAAAAGCGACATTTTTACGCTTTATTTCCATGAAACCAGCTATCAATGTCGCTAAAATTGATATGGTAAAACCTATGGCCATCCTACTAAGGAAGGAAACTCCCCTTTCTACCCCTGTGAACTTACGCATGATGGGCACAAACACACGGTCATAGAAGACAATGGTGGCTAGCATCGAGGTTAAGGTGAAGACCGACATGGAACCCGCTGGAATTTGGAATGATTTGGTTAGGTGTCGGTTCATGGTTTTCGCTTGTTGAAGTGAGAAAGTGTTTTGTTGAACATATGCGGTGAATAGAAGAATCCCAGATGCCCAAATTGGACCCATTCTTAGTAGCGATTTGAGTTCTTCAACTCTATGGACTGTGTTTAATCTCCATAGATTTGGTTTTGATTGAGATTTTTCATTATCTTCTTGGGTCACAATGGCAGCTTTGTCTAGAAATCTGCAATTAAAGTTACTCTTTCAAATTAGTAGCGCAAATAAAATATGGTTTGTGAAAAATAAGCTGAGTTTATAACTTATAAGACTGTAATAAGGTAAATTAACAACATATATAAGTTCAAGTATTGTCCCACGTTAGATCAATATGACTTTTTAATGTGCGTAATAAGGGCCCCAGGTTACCCACTCATTGTCAATTGATTTTGAGCTGGAACACCCAATAGTCCAAGACCCATATTAAGCACATTACAAAGTTACACTCTTGTCTGATGTAAGATAATATTCAACAAAATAGACTTACTTCATTTGTTTAGTATGGAGAAGTCTTCCAGCAACCGAAATAGAGGAATCGAGCTCTTCATTCTCATACAATAGCTTCGCATCCGAAACCATTGGCAAGTTTCTCTTCTTATACGCGGCCACACACACTTGCACCAACCGGGTAAACGGGCTACCCGACAGGTCCATATTCCGATACAATGGCAACCCAAACACAAATGCGACAATTGAGATAGCCATAGCTATAGATGGGACCCCGAGACCCCACCCCCACCCGATATAATCTTGAATATAAACAATTACCGTTACCGCCACGAGCATAGATGCTCCCATGCAAAAATAATACCAATTGAAGAATTTCCATGTGCTAGTCTTCTGTTTTTCATCGGTTTCATCAAACTGATCCGCCCCGAATGCCACCACACAGGGTCGGATCCCGCCTGAACCGATTGCCGTTAGCAAAAGGGATATGTATAAGATTGCTAGTTGACCCGTATTGGCTTCTTGGCATATCTGTCCACTTTGGCATGGTGGCGGTCTTAACTTTGGTAGTATTGCTGATAGTGTTAGTAATACCATACCCTACAAATTAAAAGAAAAGAGATTAAAGTAGATTCAATTTTCGGTTCTAAAGTTTCTAGAAGCAGGTTCTCATTTTTATCTTGTACGTGAACGAAACCAAACCGACCTTTAAAATATAAAATTTTATATTTCTTAAAGTTGAAACTTGTTAGTTTGATACCCGCGTAATGTGACGGTAACGAATAATTTCTACTCGTTAACATGTCCGTTTTCAAGATGTATGAAGTATGGTATTCATGTAATATGGTGACAGCGAATAGTTTTCGTTTGGTGACATGTCTATTTTCTTTATATTTTTCCATTTCATTTACTTTTCTGATCTCCATTGTTAGAAAAAAAAATTATGAAAATATTTTTTCACAATTAATAATTTGTATTGGCTTTAACTTTCAAAAAATTGTATTGACTTTGATTTTCTTAAATATGTAAAGTTTATTTATTAAAATGGAATATAAGAATCTTATTAATTATATCTAATAGTTACTTAATTTAATTTATATGAGAGTAATTTATTAATTTCAAAACACTTAAAATTTAAAAGTTTAAGTAAAAAGTATAAATACTTTATAATATTATATAGATATAGATATATATAAAGCCCTAGTTTATATTTGGTATAAGGTCTAGTTCGGGGCCATACCAGTTCTGAACCAAAACGAGACTATGTAGTATGCGGTGTCATTTTTCAATCATGCAAGATTTTGTTGTACGTTATGAACACCCCTACACGTATGAAGGAGAGTAACTAGAAAATTAGTATAAATGGAGGAGAGCTTACAATTTGATAAACAACCGAAGCAATTGTGATGGTCCAGAATCGGCCAGCGAAAGAATCGGCTATAAAGGCACCAAGCAAAGGGGTCAAGCTCGCGGTGCCACCAAAGTTGGTCAGTGTGTTGGCGGCTTTAGTCATCGGCATATGAAGCTGTTGTGTTAAGTAGCTAATCATATTCGTTTGAAATCCCATGACAGCCAATTTTTCACACACCTCGTTTGCTACATATATACAATATTAAATTAAACTATTAAATAAATAAAGATCGAGAGGTGTTTTAGAGTTTATTTTTTAAAATGAAAAAAATAAATAGAAGAATTAAAGAAAGTACCAAAGATGAAGGGCATGGTGATGAGTCCACCTTTGGGGCGTTTTCCATGGAGGGGTTTCTTGTGTTGTATGGTCATGTCTTCCATTGGTGTGTAGTAGTATTAATTAATGCTGCTTCCAAAATATAATGCATTTATATATATTTATAGGGATGGATGATCATGGATGGTGTAATAGTTTATACATGCATTATCTTTTTGTCACCATTTTCTATAACTTTATGGGCCACAAATCATATGAAACACTAGATATGAATTGGGTGTGAATGGAGGGCAAAAATGTTGCCAGTAAATTTGGATTTATTTGGTAGCTCATGTGATAGGTACATCAAGTAGATATTTATCATTGTGGGTTCTAAATACTTTAATGTTTTTTTTTCTTTTACGTAAAATAACTAAAAACAAAACCACATGCAATATCATTCGGACTAGAAAAATCATCTTTTTATAAGGTTGTTTATATATGGTTAAATAATAATTCTTTTAAGTTGTGAACAAGTTATAATAATAGTTTATCATTGTGGAGTTTGATTGGTCTTTTGTCGGTTGTCGTTATTGGATTTAAAGAAAACAACAACAATGTAATCTCATTGTAACGACGACCGACTTAAGACCGATTAGACTCCAACATCACCACCAGGAAAGAACTACGGTCAGGGTATAAATGTTTGGTGGTGATCCAATGGTGAAAACTCCGGCTAGAACCAAAACCCTAATAAGATACTTTAAGTTTTTAATTACTATAACATATGACAACAAACTAGGTTATCTATTTAGATATATAATAAAAACATAAATTACTTACCTTGACTATTTTGAAAAAATAAATTGTTATTCAGTGGCCTTAACCATTATAAAATTATTTATATTTGTTAAAAAGTGTAACAAAGTAAATAAAGCGTATATTATGACATCTTTTTCTAGTTCTCCTCGAAGGAAACTTATTCAGGTTAAAGCTAGCGATGGTTAACTGTTAAGTACAAAAGGTTAAATAACCTTATCAATTTAGATTTAGAGTTATGAAGTGGATCAAGTTAAATAATCATGTCGACACCTTTAGAATTTTGGATGGTCATGTATGAGAGTCGATATAACAACTTTTCAATATAAATGTTTATTTATTTAATTTACAACACTCCTAATTACATTTTTATCAAATATTAATTGTATTTCGGGTTGAAAGGAAAACCAAGTTTAGTAATTGTTCCATGTATGTCATTCAGCTATACTCAAATTGTTAAAACATTTTACAAGAATAACTTAATATTGAAACTTAAGCAGATTTATAGTTAAAAGAAGAATGAATAAACTTGAAATAGAAACTTGATTACTATTTCCCTACAATTTGTTTGTATAAAAAAGCTAGACAACCTCACAATCAAAATTCTAATATGTTGTGTACTCATATGTTGAAATAAAACAAAAGAAAAAAACTCTTTCTCAAAGAAAAATTATGTGGTTTGAGATAGGCTTTGATAACGTCCATTAAAGTGATTATTATCTATCGGTATTTGAGACACAATACGATGATACACACATGCAACTTGTTCTTGATTATTTTGTTATCAGTTATAAGTTTGGTTGACATGCACATGTGCATTATCTTGTTTAAAGTTGTTTAAAATAGCTAAAGCCGATATGATCTAGCTGATTATCTTTAAATGAACATGTGGATCCTATGTTAAAGTTGATTTTGAAGTTAATAAGCTTGAGATGCATATGTGGATTAGTTTGTTATGGTTGTTCAAAATGTTTAAGGTTGGCATCATCTTTAAGCTTATTAGCTTGAGTACACATGTGCATAAGTTTGTCAAAGGTTAGCAAATATCATCTTAAGGAGCTAACATACAACTCATAGTTATAGGCAGACAAACCTTTCTAAGCCTTGCTCAAGTTTTACATCGTTGGTAATTTTAGTGTCACGTAGTCATTTCAGTGTAGTGAAATTTATAGATGAACAGTGGAGTTCAAATTCATTTTTATATAAGTTAATAGGTGCGGAGTTTACATTTGTATAAAATGAATTTGTTTTCGGTGTGACCAAAAAGGCAGGGGTTAAGGGGCCTGCACCCCCGGACCGAAAATTAATTATATTAATTCGGATCACCCAAAAATCAGTTTTTGGTTGTAACTTCCGAATAAACTTCCTTTGAATTTTGAATATAGATACTCAGATACATTTGGTTCTTTCTGGATTTTCAAACTCTCTTCACCATCTACAAACACAGATTTTGAATCTGTGCCTAGATTTCAAAGTTAATCCTTGTAGGATTATCCCATATTTGAATTTCATTGTAACTCAAGCATAGGGGCGAAATATCACATTCGGAAAGTGTATCACATAGGACCGGTTTGATTCCAAAAACCACCATGTTTTCTACATAATTTTCTAACATACACACGACATCGAAATAAGACAAACTCATCAATATTTAGTTGTTGCAAGTAAAACAAGGTGAGATCAACCAGGGGCGGGGCTATGATTTTTACATAGCAGGAACTTCCTTTATCAAAACACTAATAGTACTCATAATATATGAATGACTTTAAAAAGTTTAATTATTTGTAAAATAGATAATGAAAGTTCATTTAGAAACAAGGAATTATATGTTAAAAGAACACTTAAGCTTTGTGAAAATCAATTGTTTTTGTCATTAATTAACCTGCTTGTAACAAAATATTAACTATAAGAATATTTCAGATCACAAAAATAAAATAATAACGATTTAATTCGATAACGTTAACTTTTGATTGGTGATTCAATCATTTAATAATAAAAAATATTATAATTCATATTATAAACTAAATAGTGAAATAGATTACCCCTATTCTAGTTTCTAGATTTTTTGATGGTTTGGTTTTGTTAAAATCAAAAACAACATTTATATTCAAATTAAAACAATACAAAGGCAGAATTGCAAAACAGAGAATAAAATATCAATATCAATCGACATACTGACAACGAAATAAAATATCATGAAAATTATCTCGAGATAAAGTGAATAAAATAAGAAAACCTTCAAACCCTCAAATATAGAATGTTGTTTCGGCCTTTAAAGCCTTCTATCGTTGATTCAGGTGTTATAAGTGGGTTTTAATTTATTTGGGATGAGTTTGATACAAAGCTATTGGACTTGAGCTTGTAGCATAGAAGGACTTTGATGTAATTAGGAGAGTTTAGCAGCTTTCTGCTGCTCAGTCTTCACCTTTGTGATCAACTTTAACTCATTTACATCATTACTTTCTTAGTTCACAAGTTATATAGTTTTTTTATTATATATAATAATAATAATTACTCCAATGTAGACTTGTATCGCTCTTTATTTTGTTTTCTACATATCTTTTTTTTCCGGTTATATACGTACAAGAGTATCAAAATTATCCTGGCCGGCGACAAAGCGTCTGAAAAGCAGCTAGCTGCTCTAATACAAACCCAAAATATATCGAATGTCGATCCACTGCGCAAAGCCCGAATAGCTACCTGCTTCTGTTTATGTCTAAAAATCTAAAATTAGCTAGTTTTGTTAAAAAAAAAACGTAGTGGGGTGTACAAAACGTCACACTTAGGCCATGTTTGGTTCACTGTATTCTTTGGGAATTTCTGGGATTGGGAATTAAAAACCCAAGAAATCCTGTGTTTGTTTGGGAAAAAAGCTAGGGATTTCAAATGATGGGATTTTAAAGAAATCCCACCAATTCCCCATATGAAGGAATTAGGAAATACCACCACTCCCCATGGTATTTTAAAATCCTTGATAGAGGGGAATGTGTCATTTACCATTTTACCCTCACTTAACCTAACACCCTTATTATTATTATTATTATTATTATTATTATTATTATTATTATTATTATTATTATTATTATGTGTTAGACTTTTTGGAACTATTATGTCAAATATGTGTTAGACTTTTTGGAACTATTATGCTTAAATTTTAGTTACATTTTTTATTATTAAATAGTGTAAATTAATTAGTTATTATTTATTTATTAAATAATTAATTAAACAATAAAAACTGTTTAAAATATAACTGAAGGGTAATTCTGTCATTTGTCACTGAAACAATCCAAATCCTTTGATTGAATTACCAAACAAACAGGATTTCAGAAATGCAAATCCAGACAGATTTTGTCAACCAAACACATGATAGGATTCACAATCCTGTCAAATGCAATTCCTGCAAATTCCCAATCCTTTGACAAAATGCAAATCCCATGAAAAAAATCTGCGAACCAAACGCCCCCTTACAAACTTCTTTTTTCATGGTTAAGGCTCATTTCAATGGTTCCAAGTTTATTTAGATGTATGTAGTGTAACTGTTTACCACCCTGATCATCTCTTATTAAAACTATCATATGACTAAAAGTATATATAGAACTCTAGCTGGGTCTCTCCTATATATGAATTTAAGAGACGGTGCCTTTAATTCCCATACGTCGTCGTCCATCAGCTGATGGTTAAAATACCTGGCATGGTATAGTTTATTAATTTATGATCATGTTTGAGATATATACGTACGTACAAACAGTTTGAAAAGCAGTCTTTTTGTTTACAAATAGAAAATTACTTTTTACCGGCTATTATCTTTACCAGTCACAATAAATTAATTAAATGATATTATTGTTATTGTTTGAGATAAAGCATTCAGGCGTGAGTGAGAGGCCATATATGCATAAGATGATAAGGGCCGAAATATTAATTAAATTTTATGGAATGTCTCTGTAAGTAGCCAAAAAGTGGCAGGGCGGTCACTTGACTGGTCAAATAAAATTTAACTACTTTAAAATTTTAAATGTCCGTGTAACACGTATAACCCATTTAAAAAATAATGTTAATTTTAACTAAATAAAAAATATAAAATTCTCTATATAAATTAATTAGCGATAGATTTTATTAATATTAAATATATTTTACATATTTACCGGATTAAATTAGTGAAGTAAAGGTATTCTTGAATTTATTTAGTCACTTTTTTGTTAATCTACTAGTTATTTTTTTGACCGTGCTAAGCACGACCCATGATGATCTAAATTTATTATTAAAAATAGATATGTATTTTTTTAAAAGAAAAAACAAATAGAGTACATATAATTTTGTAGGAGAAATTACACGAGAATACAACAAACTATGCTAAATTGTCATTGTATGCAAATAACTTTATTTTGTACCTAAAAATACACACAACTTACAAATTTGGTTTATTGTATGCAAGTTATCTATTATAACCGGTAACCCTGACAAAAAATAAAATAACTTTGGTATCTAAAAGGGCAAACTGCTTAAAAATGCAATGAACTTTTGCTAAGTTGTCATTGTATACAACGAACTTTTATTTTTTAAAATCAATACAACAAACTTTATAAACTCCTACATTACATGCAAGTGACCTGTTATAACAGGTTACCCACTTCATATCAACCGGTTTTCTTGTTTTTTTAATTATTTTTATCCTTTTTAAAATTTTAATAAAAAAAACAAGAAACAAGCATATTTTTGTCCATTCATAGCTATCTACAAACACCATCTTGCCTTCATAGTCATCCGCCACCACCATGAAGATGAAGGGTCGGTGATTTGATTCTATTTCTACAAGATCTACAACAAATTTAGATTTTTGCACCCTAAAACGAGATGGAGGAATACATAAAACGAGATGGAGGAATACACAATTCCTGATCCTATTTCTACGAGATCTACCACTGTTGCCTTCCGGTTTGAGAACCACCGTCGCCTTCTGTTCTGATTACCACCGTCGCCGCTTGGTTCTGGTAACCATCATCGTCTCCAAGTCGTCATTTCCATGGTTCAAATCACCGTCGCCTTCAGGGTTTAAATCGTCGCCTTCTTGTTCATGATTTAGATCTCAATTACGTGATTCTGATATATCAGGTCATGATTTAGGGTTTTCATTGTTCATTCTCAGATTTTTAAGGTGCGATTGTTCAACATTTAGATCTCGATTCCGTGATTCTTGAAGGTGCGATTTTTGACTCTCTCTATATCACTAACATTGAAGGTGCGATTTTTGGCTCCATCTACTTTTTTTTAACAACTTAACTCCATCTACTTCATCTCTCTATTCTGATCTTGAAGTGCAATTTTTGAAGGTGTAACAACTGCAATTTTAGGGCTTTATAGATTGAGAATATGTGATTTAGTTATAGAGTACAATGTTTATCTTCGATTTAGTACGGATTAGGACTATGTTATTTGAATGCTCTTGAGTTCATCTTCAATGAGGATTAAATATTCTTGAGTTCATCTTCAATGGTGATTGAATGTTCTTGAATTTAATAGAAGAACACAATATTTAAAACATTAAAAAATGGTTAAAAGTAAGAAAATGACCTGCTACCTGTTGTTTAGGTTGCCATTTGTATACAATGAAGGAATTTATAAAGTTGGTTGTATTAATTTTAAAAAATAAAAGTTCATTGTATACAATGATAGCTTAGCAGAAGTTCACTGTATTTTAAAACAGTTTGCCCTATCTAAAATTATAAAAAACTTTAAATTTTTGTTCATTTTATATAATGAATACCCGGTAACCTGGTAATCGGGTTACCAATTGTATATAATAACAAATTTTGTAAGTTGTATGTATTTTTAGGTAAAAAATAAAGTTAATTGCATGCAATGACAATATTGGTAAATTTTTTTGTATTTTTGCGCATTTTGCCCAATTTTGTAAATAACAAAAAAAAAACACATATTACTTATTAATCATCATTCAACACATCCTATATACCATATATCAAGTCAGTATCACCATACTTTTGATACCATCCAACTAAACATCACCATACATAATTTTGTTCTAGATAACTAACAAAGTTAATTAACTTTTATTATTACACCCAACTATATATTTAGATTTTGTTGGTGTACCATTTGATCTAGAACACACAATAAACAACTTAGAGAAGATTTTTAGTTTATGGATTTCAAAATGTTGAGGATTTCATATCTCTCAACATAGGGTTATCGTTATATTTTATTCTCGATAAAGTTTTTTTTAATCATAGACAAAAAAAACTTGGTTTTATATTTGAAACAAAACAACAGACATTCAATATTTATACATTCCATAAACTTATTTCCTTACAGATAATATATATGAATCTAAATTAATTAACTCACAAATAGAAATACATTTTATGTGAGTACCATAAGACATTACATAAAAAATATGACATATATATAAATTACGTATGGTCACATTTTTTATTCTCATTTCCAAAAGTTTTTTAGTTTATATAATAATCATAAATATTTAACAAAAATGCAATTTACTGTTCAAAATACAATCACTTCATACAAGTATTGCCCTGATTTCATGACCAAACCATATCTCTTACATCTTCTTTATATATATCTCATAAAACCTTTTATGAGATATTAATTTATCAAATCTAATTCCAAAAAGGTAACAGATGAATAAAACAGAAAGAGTAAATAAATACCTTGCACAAAAGATAAAGAATTATGGTCAATGATAGTGATGAATCAACCAAATTTCTTTTTGATAAGAGAAGAAATGAATATCTTTCTAAATAATGCGGATTTAATACTTTAAGTATATGCACAAAAAGGCAAGAAGATGAGAAATAAGCAAATGCAAACAATATGTAATTTCTAGTGTGTATAATTTTGAGAGTAGGGTTGATTCGTACATAACGGTTTTTTGTCAGATTCAAGCAGTTAATGCACATGATACAATTTAATAATACATAAAGTTGTGTATGATCACTTTTATTAAATAAGATGATCACTTCCCTTTTGAAAGCTTCATTGTATAATTATTTGAGGGTTTATCTTATATCATAGGAAGATATAAATTTATATATATAATTTTAGGTAAGAATATGTGATTTTTAAAATTCAAAATAGTGTCATACTATTAAATGTACAAATGTCAATATTTGAAGACATTAGCTCTTTTTATATATAGGTATATTTTGTAAGCATTGGAAAATCAGCGACCTTTGTGGTGGATAATTACAGCTTATTAAATTTGAATAATTGTTACGTTAACTTGAAAGGAATGCAAATATAAAATGATTTAAAGTCAAAATTGAGTTTCATTAATTTTAACTAAATTAACAGTTATGATTGCTCAATTAAATAATCATGTTGATTTTGACAAAAAAAAGTTATGATTCTTTAATTAAATTGATCAAGGTTCATGTTTTATTAATATTATATATATATATATATATGTGTGTGTGTGTGTGTGTGTGTATAAGAGATAAGGAAGAGATGAATTAACTTTATGTAGTATTTAGTTTTTTAACCTCCTTTATATTATAGTCCTTTAAAATTATAGTATTTGGTCTTTTATAAACTAATTTACGTAGTATTAAAAAATGAATTGAAAGGCTTAATTAACTTTAAGTGAGATTAATTAATTTGAATATTATTTTCTGAAAAGTAATACTTCTTTTACCTCCTATTTTATCACATATTGGGTTTGAATTTGTATATTTATTGATCTAGAGTTAAATTTGAGTTTCAACTTTGATTGAGTTTCAATTTTAACTATTTAATGTCATATTTTATGTTTAATTTTAGAATAAATGAATGGTTAGGATTTTATTTTAAATAAATAAAAAGTTAGAATTTTTTAATTAAATTGATAAAAGTTAGTCTTTTATTTATATTAGAAGATGATATGAGTAATAATAATAATTTTCATTATAATGAACATATAGTAGGATCTTATTATATGTTAAAGTAAAATGTTTTGGTATTATAATTTAAATATAATTCATATATATTGTAAATTTGTAATAAGTAAAATAATTTTTTATTAAAAAATATGTTTTCTATTCTTAATTAATTATAATATATTACACACTAAACACTTTGTGACTTTTTTGATGAAAAAATATAAATATATTAACTATGTTTTATTAAAGTGTTTTTACATGATAAAAAATATGAAAAAAAAATCATGTTATGTAGTTAACAAACGTATTATAATATAATATATATCTTAAAAACATAACGAATTTGTTGCATTAATTCATAATGTATTATAATTATAATAATGATACGTGTTAAAGTAAGCCAAAAAGAGTAAATGTTATAAATAATAATTTAAAAGTATTAAATTAACGACCAGCTTGTATATGGCTTAAAAATATCTGTGTATTATGTAAATGGGTTAAAGTATCCAACCAAATCATATAAATTGGAGCTTTCCAAATGAGATGGTCAAAATTAAGTTTTTTGGTTAAAATTAGAAAAATAGAAGGCTTTTATTGGTTAATTAAATTTATTTAAGTAAACTTTCCTAATATTAATTTTCTTTCAATATATATACATATAGATAGATTAAATGGGAAGCATGAAATTAAAAAACATGAAAACATGAAAACATGAAAACACCTATGGAAAAAATAAGAAATTCAAAATCAAAACGAGGATGTAGGGGTTTGTTTATTTTCAACTAAATATTTTTAATATGTATTAAAAGAAAAAGGTTTATTACGTCATTATTATATTTTTAAATTTCCTTTATCAGTCATATCCCTTTATTTACTCGAATAGTTTACGAATGAGTTATTTCCGTAAATATTATTTTTTTGATGATTTAGTTTTTACACTTAAAAATCTTAACAAAAGCTTATCCAAATCATTTATTAGATCCATCTACCTATTTTATAGTTATTTCTGTAAACACGTATACTAGTTTAATTTACTTAAAATTTCAAATTTGATTATAAATAGGTTATACACAAAATTTGATGGTGTTATGTATGTTTCTGAAAACTAATATTTACCCCTGTTTTAAGAGATTTTATATATCTATATATGTTTTACAATTATTTTAATATATATGTTAGTAATTTGTAACAACAAAACATTTAGATTTTACTTTAACTATTCTTCGTGTTTATACACATGGTGTTAAGCTAGTAAAAGCTATTTGATATATTCTAGCTTTACAAAGAAAAAATATTTTTTACGAATAGTTTTTACATATATATTTATCTATATAATTTTTTTTATGCTTCTAAGCTAAAATTAGCAATCTCAAACACCCCCATGGGACTTGTGTGTTGTACTTGTATTCGTGGTTAGATTAGCCTATATCCTGATTCTTTAGCCCATGATTTCATACCACACGAATTTAGATCGAGAGTAGTTGTGGACTTGTGTGCGTGATAGCGAGCCCATCACGAGCCAAGTTTGATAGTAAAGCAAAAGTATGTTAGAGAAGTGGAGTTTCAAAAAGCTAGCTAATGGAATGGAGTAATGAAAATGAAACACTATTGACGTACAGGTTGGAATATTTGAGGAGGAAAGGTGATTTTTTTCCAAAAGGGTGCATGTGCATCCTTGTGGTACCAAATTAATTACGAAAGGCTTCAATGATATCATATCTATACCAAGAACAAATAATGAATTATCAAACAAGTGACGAGATTTGAACAATAGATATGGGTGACTCGATCTCAAGAATAAACTAAAATGGTTACACACCGGATTTAGTAGTCGCATGAAGAAGCGGCCGAAAATAATTTTAAAAAAAACTTCAGAATTTTCTTCCAATTTAGGCCCGTCAAAAAAAAATCAAAAGACAAATAAACCAACAAACCCAATTCCGATAGTAGTTTAGTTTGATAAAATCAGTTATTGGGAATTAGTTTTCAGTTATTCGATTTAGGCGGATGGTTTTTGGTTCGGTATTGGGTTACCAAATTTATATTCGGGTAGCCCTGGATACCCAATTAAATTTTTAAAAAACCATTAGTAGGACTTAAGACTTAGGTACAAATACAGCTCCCGTATGGAGATATTAGAAATCAAAGCCATTTATTTCTGATTGTTGAACTTCGGAGTTTGAAGGGTTTTAACTTTTAACTTCTTTTTTTGGCTCCCAATGTTGCTGACTGTTGATTTTTATTGAGGCAACGTGGAGTTTCTACTCTTAACACAATCCCATTTATTGGTTAATGATTTTTTTTTTTTTGAATAAAATTGCCATATTGGGCCATGTATAACAAATGTTGATTGGGCCTTTGGGGCATTAAACGAATAAATTACAAAAGAAAGTAACCGAAATAAGAAAAATAAAATGTGATCCCCTAAAAAATGTTTAATTTATTCAGATATCCAACTCGAAACCTTAAACAAGTAACCGAAACCTGAATGCCAGGAAAGTAATTCATTTTGGTTATCTATAAAACATTTTACAAAAAAAATCGAATAACCTGGCCCAGATATCCCGTGTCCTCCAAACCAAATCATTTTGACAGGCTTTTTCATTTTTCTTTTTTTTTGTTTTTTAGCAAGAGTGAGGAGAGATAAAAATATTTGGATTGTTTGAGTTGATTTGATAAGTGTGTTACTTGGGTTTTGTGTTGATTTGGATTGGGAAGAAAAAAAAGTAAAAAATGCTGACGTGACAGTAAAATGATATTTGGGTTGGAGAAGAGAGTCAATTTTGAAATTATTGCTCTATACCACCACTGTGGACTATAAATGCACACTAATTATCGTTAAAAAAGCATGTTTTATAATTGAAATGTCTTTTGAAAACTAAAATCACAACCCGCTAGTAACAAAATTTTATCCAATCAATAATTATTATTTTTTTCATAAATTTTCGAACAGAGTTTCTGCCTTTTTGTCGTTTAACATGTTTTAGCCAGAATTAAATTAATAACACCAATTACATGGTTGTTGTTGGGTAAATCCATGCGGTGGTGTTCAAAACCAAATATCCGAAATTTCGGATAGTTGGGTTTTCAGTATCCAGATCTGGATCCGAATCCAAAATTTCAGATATCCGAAAATTTTTAAAAAAATATATTTTATATATAATTTTTTTTAAATATAATTACTAAATAACCATATTTTAAACTTTAATCATCAAAAAATAGCTTAAAGTTCACACACGTAAGCAAAAGTTCACTAATACTACAGTATTTATGATATCAAAAACTAAAAAAAAGAAGGATAGTAAAATAGTTTATCATGTATAGTTACATGAATCGTGAAGCTCTCCTAGCATTAGTGAAAACAAAGTTATGAATCAACTCTTCATAATCAATACTCTCTAAGATATCGTTATTAATAACTATCATTATCAATTCATTAAGCATTTCTCGTGACATTTTAGATCGTAAGTAGGACTTCAATACAATCAACTACTTTCAAGTATTTTAAGAAATCGTTATGTCGGATAGTTTTCTCAGATAAAAAAGTGCCAAACAGCTTCAACTTCATATAAAGTTCATTTGTATCAAGATCTAATCGTCCATCATATTTAAGTGTGGATTCAAGATGACTATAACATGACTTAAGATTTTTGTCATCAAATTTCTTCAACCTTTTAGGAAACAAAAAACAAAATACTTTTTCATACTCTTTGTACTATTTAAATCTGGCTTTAAGATAAACACTAGTTTGATCAGCAATATATAAAAAATAATTAACTTTATAATTGTCCTGAGTTGAAAGTAAGACATCTTAATCACTTTAATTCTCCTAAAATTGTTTTTGTTCTATGAACCCGATGCGTTTGAGGAAATACCGGATCAATATTCATTTTAATGGCAAGTCCTTAGCATCATCAAATAGCCTTAGATAACCTTCTTTCTTTGAACACTTTGAAGTATTCGATCAACACGTTCATTCATTTAATATATTAATCAAAACATGGGCAATCTAAAATTTTATTTTTTAATTGTGGGCTTTTGAAAATTATAATATATATATACACACACATAAAAATAGACCCCCTTTAATATGTAGATCCTATCCCTGTATAATCGCACCTTCTGTACTCCATCAAAGACATCCCTGATGGTAGGATGGTCCTTTACTTACTGGACTCATAACCCACTATTTGTCTTTGAGGTAGTAAATAAAATAGCCTGAATGACGTTAACATAGAAAATTAGAAATAAATACTAAAATTATCTCTACATGTCTATTAAAATTTATTTAATTTACAACTTAATAATTTGTGATTTCAATTAAGAAGAGACTTTCTTTCTTTGAAAAGTCTAGAAAAAAATTAAATTAGTCATGTGAATTGTGAAATTTAATTGTTTGTCAATAACAAGGAGCGGGCTTCTACACTCCACGTTTTGGCCTTTAGGTATCATCAAAATTAGTTATTTGACAACTTTACCCTCGTGTAGTTGAAAACCGGAAATAACCAAAAGAAGGATACTTATCAAACTATGAGTATCCATATTCTTTCTTTCTATTCTCATATCAGTCATATTATGTTTTTCTTTCATTATCCTTCATCTCACTAACCCCTCATATTTATTCCCCTCGATCATTCTGTATTTTAAAAAATAAATAAATGTAGAGAGAAAAAAGTGGAGAGAGATAAAGAGAAGAAGAGAGAGAAAGAAGGAAGAGGTATGACGTGAGTTTAAACCACCTTAACCACTCACTTTAGATTTAAGGGATTGGGGGCGATGGTGTGAAACCGGCTCGCGCTTCATCCTACGGGACGGATGCGCCCAGCCTCAAGAACAAAGTTATCCAACTTCTATATTTAATATATATTAAAAGAAAATTAATTATGATATTATTTTTTTCTTTTTTAATTTTACTCTATCAATCATAACCTTTTATTTCCTCAAACGACTTTGAAAGTTGTAATTTGAGATGAAGATGGTAAGCCTACAAATAAAATGATCAGTGTTGTCTATAAAGTGATTCTATAAAAAAAATATGATGATAATCATAATTATGAATTTCTGATTTATAACAAAATTACTTTTCTTTTAGACAATTTTATATCACTATATACTTTACAATTATTTTACTATACATATTAGTAATCTTTTACATTGTAAACATTTTAAAATTTACATTAATAATGTTTAGTCACAGGATATTAAACTAGTTTTTGATTAAAAAATTTATTTATTTAAAGGAGTTATTCCAGTTAGGATTTTCGAAAAGTCAAGTATTTATTTAGATGTAAATAAAATATTTGTTACTATGACTATTTCTTTACTATAAAAAGTCTGTTTTATCTACTAATGAAGCACGTAGTTAACCCAAAGATGACGTTTTGCATATGATTTAGACATTTTCTTTTTCATTATTCTTTCCATTTGGAATGTTAGCGCTTTCCACTTTTTTAACTTATTTTTTATCTTTATGATGATTTTTTCTAAGGCTGTATTAAGGTTTTAAATAACAAGATGTGGTATGATGGTATAGTAAATCTTAAACGTTAAAAGTCATAACGAAAATATAATGTGCTTTAAGACTGGCCCTGATAAATTTTGAGAAGTTTGGATAATATATCTTTTTCTATTACTTTTCTTGTCTACTTTAGTAACTAGGGTAAGACCACTCAGATGGCACTCGATCGGGTTTTACTTTCTCTTTTGCTAAATCTGCGCTCACATTTTCTTTCACTTTCTTTTCCCTTTTAATTCAAAATTTAGTATCACACTTCTAAATCTTACCGCACTTTTTATTTCATTTTATTTTTATAATAACTGATAAAGAGCCGATGGCTTTACTCAAGAGCTATGCGCATGGCCTAACAGGGTTGCTAATTAAGTTATAGAAAATCATAATATTTTTTAGAAAAGGAAGAAAATTAGAAATTGTAGTTGCGTGTTTGTGTGGATTTTTATTGACTATTAAATTCAAATAAGTAATGCAATAGGTAGAGGCGATCGGTTGGCCCTTTCGTTTGTAAATATATATAGACGACTTTGCCAACGATAAAAAGAAACTTCTTCGAGGTTCTAATTACAATAATAACCAGTGTTATACCCGTGCGGTGTTCAGTTACGTAAATAAAACATTTATATTTAATACTTTTTATACATACTCTTTTTAAAACATATAAAAATATCTTTTACATCTAAACTTTATAGTATAATATTAATGTGTTTCTGGTGATAGAACTCTGTCCTGACACTGTAAAGACATAACCATAATATTATTTTTGATTTTATAATATGAAATGCTTAAAAGACATTTTTATTAGCCAATTGTATATTTGAATATTTGGAATTGTAAACTAAATTTTATAAAAATAAAAAAAATGTTGACATCAATCTAAGTATATACAAATTATATCATGTAAAAATAAGATCTTAACATAAAATAGTTGATGTCTATACATACATAAAATATTTAAGTATAATTTATTATTTAAGTAAATTAAATATAATTGAAAACACAAGATAACATTGAATTCAAATATCCATGTAATAATAACCTTAATTTTATATACCAAGTTATTAGTTAAAAGATAAGAAAACTTGACAATTAAAATCTTTATATAATATTTCAAGTTGTATGTGTAGTTACAAACTAACATGATAGTTGTTTCACTACCTAGTAATTATGTAGAGTTACAGATTTTGTACGGTTATTTACTCACACCCTAACTATCAATTTTAAAAAGCCCTAAAATGATAGTAGTAGTTTTGTAAACAAACATATGCCACTAATCTACAGTTTTAAAAGACCCATTAAATGGTTATCGAACATATAAATTTTATCATAATACGACAAATTTTTTAAAAATAGTATATTTTTATCGAAAGGCCGAGAAATAAGTTATTATATCGACTATATTAAGTACAGGAAATGAATATAAAAAACGAATTAAATGTTCAATAATTACCTACACATTGCTCTCGATGAATAAAACAATTAAAATATAGTAATTTTAAAAAAACGTCATATTACGATAAAATTTATATCAAAACGTAGATAAAAATGAGACGGTCACAAATATATAATTATTTTTTCTCTAAACAAAATATATCACAAGTTATTAAACATAATTTTCAAACAATCTATAATTAATTACATTAATATACTATTTTCTTAAAACCCCCTTACATATTTCATATAACCTCCTCATATTTTTCATACAACTCTCTTATAATTTACATACAAACCCTCCCAAATAAATTGTATTTAAATGGTTTTCTCAATTATCAACCAATCAAAACATTCTATTTCTCCATGTCACAATTACACGTCATCATTTTTTTGCCACATCAGATTTTTCTCTCAGCTCTGTCAACAATATATATTAAATTAATGCGTCCATTGAAATTATAACCTAACTTTGCTCCATATATACTTTAATAATCTTTTGCTAAAATAAACTCATTTCTGTCATTATAATTTTTAATTTATTTTTACTTTAAACAGCTAAACACATTCTTCTAAATTATATACCTACTGTCCATCATATAAGACTAACAGCTACGGCCTTAAAATTAGCAATTGCTTTAAAACTTCTATACCACTAGGCTATGGTTTCTTAATTCGTTTTTTTATTTTCTAATTACGTAGCGTACAACCCTCAGCTCCTTTACTTTCCTCTAAATTTACTTGTTAATACTTGATACAATAAAAACACACGTATAAAGTGTTTGTAACGAACATCTTCTTTCTTAATCTTTTAATGTCAGCTAAGAAGTCTTAAAATATATTTATCATTATTACTTTGCGCAAAGAATATATGTTGTTAACAACATCTGATGTCACACTCACATGTCTTTTTAATAAGCAAATACTGAAATGATAAAATTATCCTTCATTAAATAGATATATAAGTATAACAACCACCGAACATAGATATTGCATTAGACACATTATTTTCCCTATTACTTTATAATTTATCTTACATTATTTCTCTTAATCGGTTTTAAAATTATAACCCAGAGGTAGCATGCGATTTCAACAATTCATTTTATTTTCGACTCAATCTAATATCTAAAAGTAACACAATCAATAATCTCCTTCAAAAATCATAATCCGTATACCACTATCAAATTTTAAATGGAACTAATTCATACACAATAAAATTTATTAATACATAACAGGTACAACTATTTAACAACATATAGTATCAGTTAATAATGCATATTTTATGTGTATGAACAATTTTAGTTGCATAACACCTAAAACGTCTCATCAATATTCCACTATCGCACATAAAGTTTTTTTTGCACATTTTCCCATTAATATTAAAAAAAAACATGTCCTTATGCTCATTTATTCATCTGCAATGTGTTTAATAGGTTAATGAAAACATAACAACCATTCATTCGACTTTTTTATTTCATCTTTTGATTGTGTTGCCTAATTCTTTTTATAGATCCTTATAGACGGTCTTTTTACCTTTAAAGAGACATCAAGTACATGAATTTTAATCAAGTATGAGCCAAAAAATCGCTAATTAAAGTTGGTTATGTACTAAACTGAATCATTCAACACCCTCTTACTATTTATTTGATGATTCGACTCGTTTAAAATTATATTTTACTCAATCCCTTTGCATTAGCTTATAAGCAACTCGGTTTCCTTTCTATATGATCAAGAATCATAACTTTTTATCAACTATTTATGGAGAATTTCAAGTTCAAAATGTTACAAATGTTACTCCTATTTTTTCAAAAACATGGCAAAAAACAAGTTTTTTTTTCATTTTTTATCGATTCATCTATTTTTTATAGATTAATGTAGGTAATCTTTTTACCTTTCAAATAACACCAAGTTCTAGAACTTTTAGCAAGTGTAGGCAAAGAAATCATTAATTAAAGTTGGGTATGTCATTAACTGAAACATTTAGCACCCTTATTGCTTTTTGTCGATTCGAATCATTTTAATCTCGTTCTTTTTGTATTACTTTATAGACAACTCGATTACCATTCAATAGAATCAAGAATCATTAATTTTCATCAAGAAGAATTCATGGGGAATTTCAAGTTCAAAATCTAAATTTTGTGAGCATTACATACTATAATGAAACATTAAAAAAATGTTATAAATATTACGCAATTTTAACCAAGTTCTAAAACTACAAATACGTATATATGAAATATTATCCTTGTTCATTATTGTCAATCACCTTATAATAAGGTGATACTTGTTTTAAAAGATATAAAGCGTCTTATTTATTTTTTAATGTCTGTTATAGAAAATGTGACCTAGTTAAAATGTCTACGAATGATAAATGATATTTAATTACTTCTAAAAAATAAGAGCTTCGAAGCCCTGATCACTTAATTTAAACAAACAGCTTTCTTTAAACACATCAGTCCTCCTACAAATGTTTTAAAAAAATAAGGCCTTGTTTTAAAAAACAAACAATCCTTTACCTACGTAATTGGTTTCAGGTCAATCTTCTACTTTTTTTTTCATTTTGTGTTCTTATGTTATTGGGATGTTCTTGATATCTTGATCTTATCTTCATCATTCAAAGAACAAACCAACAAACATAAGTACCTATGACAAAATCAAAAACATTAGACAAAAAATTGATAAAATCAACTAGTATTACTGGAAATCATCCTTGACAACAACCAATAGATATTCAATCGATCAAGGAATTAAACAACAAGAAATTTCAAATGGTCAAGAAATCAAACCAACAAAGCAACATCTTCTAACTATTTCCCCAAATTGATGAAACATGCCTGACTGACAAAAACCCTAATTGATGGAACACCCTAGATAAAGAGCGTAATCTATGGAACACCTTACAAAATCCACAATCGATCCAAATTTGTTTCTTACTTTAAACCCTAGTTTTTGTTCCAGATCTGAAGAAGAAACAAACCCTAAATGATTGAGAATTGAATAAGACAGAAACCCTAATCGATTATGATCTAAACAAGAAGCAAGCCTAATAGATTGCACTCTGATCAAGAAACACACCTTTAATAACGACACCCGAATAAGAAACAGACACCTTCGATTACGTCATTTGTCCGTACCTTGGGTTTTGTAACAACTCATACCATATGGATAAGGGATGAAAAGGAATCTATGTAGAGGAGTTTGTAATAACTTATCCCACATTGATAGATTAATAAAAGTTAAAGCATCTTATAAATTTGAAATTGTGGCAATTAATAACTTTCACCATGATTTTAAGTTGATTTCAAAGCTATTGCGTTACACCGTGACTTTTAACTATGGAGTATTACAAATGGTATCAAAACCATTGCCCCTCAGGTTATAGTGAGTGCAGAACTCATGCATCTCCGTAGGTGTAGATTTTGTGTATGTCGATCCAACAAGGACACCAAGTGTTTAAGTAGTGGAGTTTGGCAGTTTGCAACAAATAGTACCATATTCATAAAGGATGAAAAAGAATCTATGTAGAGGAATTTATAGTAACTTGTCCCTCTTGAATAGATGAGTGAAAGTTGAAACAACTTATAAGTTCAAGGTTGTAGGCTATCAATAACTAAACCATGGTTTTAAGTTGATTTCGAAGTTATTGGGCTGCACCATGACTTTAGACTATGGGGTGTTACATGTTCAAAGTGGGGAATAGATCTGTAATCGCCGAAAAATCGATTTAGACCCCCTTTAATGGTGACATACTGACATCTAAACAAGAAACAAACTCTTCTCTAAAAAATGACGAACACTTGTTGTAAGCTACTTTTCCAAAGGTTGTTCTATATCAATACCCACTACCCACCCTGATGTTCACGGTCTTCACTCATGAAATGAGATTTCACCCTACCACTCAAATGGTGGAGACTCCACACCCTTAATAGAACACTTTGAAACAGTTGTCAATATGTTCGATTATTACCTATTTTTCATTTCATGGTACCTACATGCATTTCTAAAAAATACATATATTTTAGAAACTAGTATTTAAATATGATAAATAAATGAAGTATATGTCAAATTAAACATTTCATCTCGAATTCTTGAAATACACTATCTCTTCACAGAGTTTATTTATAAATATAAGAAATGATGTTTGGGTAGCGTGTTATTCATTTTCAATTATATATAATAACATTTATCAGAAGCTATAAACAGTAACTCAGTAATAAATTGTTTTATATATATATATATATATATATATATTTAAGCTGTAATCTAACAAGTAAAGTTAGTCTAGCGCAGTGGCAAAAACGCTTGAAAAGTGACAATGTAGAAGGTTCAGGTTCTAACCTCTATGATTTCTCTTTTTTTTTTTTCCATTCAGGCTTTCATGCGGCAGTTGCTCTTTTTTTCCCATTCATGCGACTAGGTGGTTCAAATGTGTTATTATTAGTTCCTAAATTTAATATTACTATATTTAGACAATTAGTTTTATATGTTTTTGTTTTTCTTTTATAACGTTTAACACGTTATGTCTAATATAAATATGAATATCTGTGACCGTCTTATTTTAATTTATATTTTTATATAAATTCAATCGTAATATGAGATCTATTTAAAAATGTATTTTTCGATATTCAACAGTAAAAAATACAGTTTGTGAATAATTATCATATTATGTTATTATTCATATCGACATGTTGATAAAAGTTAATTCCGCTTCTTGCTCTAAAAATTATGAAAGACTTGTCGGAAATCACCAGTTGACTTGATTTGATCAAGAAAGGCATGAGACTTAACATTATTAATTTTTAATACCAAAGAAAGATTTTCAACAAAAAAACTATTTAAGAACAATTCTAATTTTTTATTCATCTTAAAACATAAAAAAAGATCAAACTTTACGGAAAAAATATGCATAAAATTATATTTATATAAAAAGCAACAACATTATATAATTCCTCATGAGCAAGGTATTGAGGTTTTATAAAATAAACAAATACTTAAAACGTGTCTCTATAAAAAAGAAGATTTAATATGGTATTTATTAAATAAAAAAGACTTAAAATTTGACTTAAAAAGAAATATGAGCATTTAATTTTTATCTATGTTTTGATATAAACTTTATTATAATATGATATTTATCTAAAAATATATTTTCAAAATCGTAATAAACAATACATTTTGTTAGATAAAGATGTTGTATTTTTTTCCCACCCTAATATGCGGGTCTCATTAACTAGTTTGGATAAATAGAAAGGAACACGACTCCGAAGATTTTGCTACTTGTTTGGGCTCAAGCGATATATTGCTTTAATTTCTAGGTATATCTTTCTTCATCTAATTGATGGTTTATGCCAAACACAACAGCAACAAAGTTTGGTACACCCAACGTTGGGCATTATTTATTATTATTATTATTACTATTATATACGAACGAGTTGACGCTAACATGTTGATCAAAATTATTATTATTATACTCGAACATCTTGAAGCTAAACAACATATCGATTACTGTTATTATTATTATTATATTCGAACAAGTTGAAGCTAACAAACATGTTGATTACAATTATTATTATTATATTCGAACGACTTTGAAGCTAACAACAATTTGATTACAGTTATTATTATTATTATAATTAGCTTTTTGTGTTTATGTGGTACAGTTAACTGATTCAAAGGATTTCCATGTTATATACTAAGGAGATTCAGGTTTTTTTATCTAGAGTATATGTGTACACTTTTTGTATGTTTCTTTACTCTCATTAATTATGTGTTGGATGAATATAGGAGCATATGAAGTAGGTACCCGGTCATGAATTGATGCCCTAAATCACTACATGATCTCATCCATACTTCCACGTGATAATATGTGTGATCTTTTTTTTTAAACAGCGGAATAATATGTGTGATCTTCTTAACTAGTCCAGTAGAGAAATTTGAGTTTTTCTTTTCTTTCTTCTAGTTGTAGCAAATAAAAAAGGCTCAACCCCCACCTACTATACATTTATTTTTGAAAAAAAAACTAAGTAAGCACACTTTAAACTTATTATAATAAAAAACACTGCTAAATTTATTAAATCGTTTTTTCTTTTTTCTTATCTTCATCTCTTTCAAAATATCTTTGCTTATCTAGTAAGGAGATATTTGTTCAAATTTTAAATAAGACAACAAGGATTTAAAAAATTATAAAGACAAGAATAAGTTGTAGCTGAAAGTAAATAGATACTTTTGAATAATCGATACTCGCCTTTGAATCGATGGAATACGGATAAGATACCTTGATCTGAACCAAGAACAAAAACTCAGATCTAAACCAAAATAGGTTACCTTTGAAGATGAGTATAGTAACCTTGACAATGGAAGACGGATCAAACAAGAACCCCTAAAATTGAGCCTTGTTGAAATTACATATGGTGTACAAGAACCCTAAATCGAGCCTTGTTTGAACAAGAACCCTAAATCGCCATTCAAGAAAATTGAATAGAAGAAGATGAAATCCATTGAACAAACGAAGAAGAAATTCATTTAACAGACGAAGAAGAAATCCACGTTCGACCTTCAAGCTTGGGAACTATTCCGATCTAGGGGGATAGAACTAACAGGAATCTGGGAACCATTATTATTAATATTATTTATTTATATTAATAAAGTAACTACTTAATTTTTTTAAATCATGAAACATTTAAGTTATATGTCATGTCACCGGCCACATCGGCGAAACATGTGTCACATCAGTTTGTAACCTACTATAGCAGGTTCGACGTACAAAATGGTAAGTTTGGATAATGCAGTACATTAAATAGTAAGTTTGAAAGTTAGATACATTTTCAGTAACTAAACCCTATTTAATATTTAATAATATATATATGAATTACAATATTTGGTAAATACTCTAAAAACATTTTGAAGGAGTCCTACAAATCCAGATCCGTTCTTTCGATCTTCATTATATAAACACAAAAACAATTTTAGATTGGATCTCGATATTAACAACAACGCTCGAACCAAATAGTTTATCTAGTATTATGGAGTAATGCCCCCTCTAAAAAGGTTGCACGTGGGTTTAAGTCCAGTTGTGAATAATAAAGTAGATATAAGGATAGGTTTAGTGAGCGTATGTATTTACCGTTAAAAAAAAACAAAACTCTAATTTAAAGAGTGAATTAGTCATACAGATAAAGTTGGGATTAATGGATTATATTATATTCCTGCGTATTGAAAATATCTCACCTTTTGGTTTTCATGGAGGAGCACTGGAGCAGAAATGAAGGTATCTATTTCTAAATTAGACAATGATTTTTTTTTTGTTTGGATGTTGAAAATTATAGATAGGAGTCATCTATGAAGAGGGTAAAATTTCAAACGAGAACTGTTTTTCGTACGAGAATCGTGAGAACCAATCTTAGCCGTCCAATTCTCAATCTTTCAATTGGATTATCCACCCATATATATAGTATATTTATATATAGGTAGGTAAAAGTTCAAACGAGAACCGTGAGAACCAATCTTAGCCGTTCAATTCTCAATCCTTCAATTGGATTATCCACTCATGAATTCCTTACATATATGTCACCAATTGAAAACGTCTTATACCAAAAGGCATTTTGCTCAACAATATTCAGTGTTTAATGTGATATTTAACGTCTTGAGTTCAAATCTTATAATAAATAAATTGTAGATTTAGAAATACATTTAATTAGGTATGAGTTTTGTTGTTAAAAAGTATAAAATTTTGGGAACGTCTACTTATCGATCAAGCTCTGCTTTAACCTTTAAAAAACATCAAGCTCTATTTTTGAGGTAAAGAGTCCAAATTATAGGTAATCGAACACATACTCATTTAACTATTCAAAATTACAAATTTGTTTCTTTAACTTAAAAAGTTGCAAAGTTGGTTATTTGTATACCATTTTGTTACAAAATTAGTCATTTCAAACAGTTTCTAATGATAAGATCTATGAAATAAAAATTATCCTTTTTTATTTATTATGTTAATTCTAAATCATGTACTCTTCCTCTCCTAACCTAAACTCTCTCTCCATCTCACCATCATGAGTCTGGCAATATTATTACCAACGAAAAACAAGTAAGGTGTTTCAGTTGTTTTCCTTAACATCCCTTTCTTCATCTCGAATCCGAATCCAATTACAAAAATACCAAACCCGAAAGCATTCAATTGGGCCAAATACTTGATGTCTTCAAGGTCGTATCGCCTTTTTTAGGTACTTTTCGTAAAGAACAACAATCGTTCTATATCAGTTTGAAAAAAAATTAGAGATAATAAATATCGTATGAAAAACTGCATGTTCACTTCTCTCTTTTTTTTGCATCTAGGCAATGAAATTATTAAATTTATTTTATATATAATCGAAGTATGAATTTAATTTGTTTATCCTAGGTGGGCAAAAATATCATACTTTATAAAGAAAAAATTAAAAAATATATTGAAAAGGCATTTGATGTTTTTTTGTATTTTCTAAAAGAAGATTTTATTAAATAGCTAAAATCATTTTGGTATATTTTTAACAAGATTTGGTATCAAATACAATTAGACACGTGTCTGATGCCTTGATGCTTATAGAACACTTTTGACATATAGTCGAAACTAACTAATAAGAAAAAAGTTTAATAATTGTTTGTGGTATTTATAAATTATTCTAAATTCCTTATAATCTAAGAAATAATAAACAGTTTTTCAAGATGTTATATTAAAGTTACTTAGAATTCCAACAAAATATGGCTTACGCTAGTTCTGTAGAACTAAGAAATAGGAGAAATTTCCTCAAAACCAAGCTTAATTTCAAAATGTTTTGAGTGTAAAGCATAAGAACGTCTCAAATATTCAAATCTAGTGAAACTAGATTATTTTATAGTTATATTATTTTATCGATAGATAAAAGAGGATGAGGTGATAGTTTTCTAATATATTAGTTTAGATGAATGGGAAAATATCTATGATTAAAAATCACCTAAGTTTCATGATTTTACATTCATAATCTTTTTAGGTCCAGTATATGAACATCGTCTCTGATCAAGAATCATTTCCTTTTATCTGTTTATAATTATCTATCAGATGGAGAGAAATTGAAAGAAATTGAAAAGTTGAAAAAAAATCAAAAAAAAGGACCACAAATCGACGACTAGGGTTTTGTGACGGCTAGGGTTCAGCAACGGTGAACAAGAGACAAGTATGTAAGACATACACGCGCTCTCTCTCTCTCTCTCTCTCTGTCTCGCACTCACCATGTTCACGTTCATTCTATACAAACCGGTGATTTGCGACTCGGCGGTGGTGATCTTTTTGTGTCTCTCCCTACCTATATGTGAAATCTGAAATTTTTCTTTCAATTTGTGAAATCTAAAATTTCTAGTCTATGAATCTTGATTGGTGAAAAAAATATGTATGCAAATGAGAAATTTGATACAATTCTCAGTTGAATTTTTTGTTCTGCCAAATAAGAGGGATGATTATTTGTTATATTATCTATTGAAATCTCTATGTACCAAACAAAAGAGTAAATTTTTATTCTCTAGACTAATTTTCTTTCTTTACAATCATTTCTCTATTAAATCATAATCACAAAAAGCCTTTAACCAAGAACAATCATAATCGCATAAATCAAAGCCCTAAACCATGAAAAAGATCTAGTTATGAATCAAAACAAGAACAACCGTAATCGATGTGCATGTATGGAAGTTTTTCAATCTCAAATCGATTTACCTTGCAATATGGAAATTTACATAGCAATCGTATGAACATATATGAACTATCAAGTTGACTACACGAGATGAACTTGAATCGATGGAGATGAACAATTGAAACCATAATTACGAGAACCGGATCTGCTTAGGGAAAAAAAGCACAAATTGGTACCCCCTAAGAAGATAATCAAAAATCAAAACCCTAAGAACCAGATCTGCTTCTTGACGAGAGTGAGGGGAATTGCCACAAGAAGATGGAATAGCACAGGCAAGATATTTTAGGCAAGATATTTTATACATATTCCGATTTCATGTAGTTCTGATTTAGATATAAGAAATAGCGATTGGAAGAAGGGATATCATTGGCAAGATATTTTGTGCATCACCTTATACACTAAGATGCACGTTCGGTTACGATTGATAAGATATAATCTAGAAACTTGAATTATTTTGATTTATTCTAAATTATGAAATTCTAGTCACAACCCATGTCATTAGCTATATGGCCCACATTAGAGTTTACGTGTTACACCTTAGCATAAATCATGTAACAAGTAAATTGGTATATAAATTGTAAAGTTTAATAGCTTTGATATATTAAATAATAGATTTTAAACTCGGATATATATATAATAGTAAAATATAAAAACTTTTATATAATTCTAGAAACTAAACCATAGTTGTTATATGGATGTATTAGAACTTTATATTATCGTCTCAACCTTTGACTCTTTATGTAATTATAATAAATATCTTTGTTAAAAAAACAAAAGTTAAAATAGCAAAGATATTACCATAAGGACTTCAAAGATTGAATACGTATGCACCAACACTCATAATCTTTTTTTATTTTTCGCAGAACTAATAATCAAAAAAACCCAACAATAAATTAAAAGGAAACAAGTCTACGATATTAACAATACTTAAGTTATATAATGTTACCTTTACGACTATTTAATCTACTAACGCATGCAAAAAATTGTCTAGACTATTTCAGTATTTTAACAATTTAAATAAAAAGATATAATCTATGATGTTAACATAAACCACTTAGATGATATTATTAATACAAAAGATTTAAATGAACAATAAGAAAATAATCAAACTAGCTCTTATTTAAATAGTTTGTAAAATTAACGTAACCTAAGTTAGATGTTATATAAATCATTTCTTTGAACTAAATTATTTCATTTTATTTTATTATCAATTTTTCTTTATTGATTTTAAACTCATAAATTAAGCGACAAAGATTACCTAATAAACAAATAAAAAATTATATGTGCAGTTATAGTAGCTATGATAAGTATTGTCGGCATACCACTTGCCAAAATGTTTAAATGTATATTATAAGTATAACTTATATAATAATTAATAGGATATGAATCATTATACTAACAAGATACCTGAGAAAAGGTCCAAGAGTGGAATGAAGTATGCAAGAGCACCCTATAATCCTATATGATATATTTTTAAATTGAAGAGACACCTACTCCTCCTCCTTTTACGTACAAGTCTAAAATTATGAGTGTGACATCTTGAAGACTTTGATTAAAGAAGATAATTCGTAAATAATAATTTTTAGCTATATAATTAATTTATTTATATTATACAAGTTAGTAATACATAAAATTATAGTACTTAACTATTTTAAGTGTGTAAAGATCGTCCCCGTTTAACTAATATTCGGTAAATTTACCCTCTTAAGAATATTATATTTATTCGGAACAAATTATTAAAATAATAATAATAATTCGTGATCATGCGTGCGTTAATCTTCTATCAAAGTATATAATTTTTTTTTTCATTTTTTGACATCATCTTTGTTTATAATTAAAAAACAAATAAAAGAACTTTACAATAATCTAACAAAGTTAACAGGAAGACCGTCACTGGGCCGGCAAAGTTTCCGGCCGCCATAACAGATCCGACGAACCAAAACCTAGATCTGTATGATCAAACAACCCATCTAACGCCACGTATTCACCGTTGTTGTTATAATTACTAATATTAACATCGCCGTAACCAAATTCATACTCGAAGGAGCCATAGCTCGAGATCTGATCATCTAACCCCCATAACTCACTGAGTTCAACCGACTCAGCCAAAACTCTCGTTTTCTGGAATCCAGTATCATTATCCGTCGGAGGTAGACCGAGCTCGTCGTCCGACGCCTCTAAAAGAAATCCGAGTTCCGGCTGCGAGTCGCCGGAGTGGGAAGTTTTCTCGGAAACAACCTCCGTCGCCAGAGAAATCTCATCTTGGAAGCTCTTCATAAACGAGTCAAGGTCCTGACTCACCGTGCATACATCCGAGTCATCGAGGATGTCGAGGAGGATTCGTTTAGCTTCAACCGAGTCAACACCGGAGTCGTCAGAGTCGGAACGGACTCGCTTTCTGGAACTCATCAGTGATTCCATTTGTTTAAAAAAGGAGTAAGGGTATATTGGGAATAAAGAAATGTAAGAGGGAGACAAAGGATGTTCGTGAAGTGGCAAAGGAGAGGCGAGGGGTTTTATAGGATGGACAAAGTTTCATTGTTTTTTTAATTTTTTTTATTATTTATGATTTTTTGTTTTATGATGGGGTACGAAAGAAAGACAATGGCGCGTGGGGGCAGATACTTCCACCATCACGCATGTATGATGCTGCTTTTAATTTTCCTTTTATTATAAAATAATAATAAATCAATTATGCCATGAGCCCGTACTTTCATAAGATAAAATTTAATTATTATATATGCTAAAGTTAATTAACACACTATATTATTTAATTTTAAAATCGAATTTATTATACATATATAAATATGGTTAAAAATAATAAAATAAAACGTAACTTTACGAATTAAAAACTGCTAAAAGGTTTTTAGTTTTTTCAGAAGCATTTTCTCTAAAAAAATTAATTCCATTTCTCGTGTTCAAACAATCCCAAAAACTTGGTTTTCAAAATTTATGGCTGTGATCTTTTAAACGGGGTAAACCTTTTAAAAACCACTTATCGCTAAAGTGCTAAACATGCTTAAAATAGTTATGTGTATATACAAACAATCAAAATACTTTTATGTTGACGTAGAGTCATGTTCCTAAAAGTTTAAGTATAAAATAATTATGAAACATAAACTAAAATATTTGTGTTAATTAGCTATTGGAATTGTGGATAATCATGAACACTGATTTTGAAAATTTTGGGTTCAAAATTTGGGTTTAGTATATTTTTTTTTTCATGGCCTAGTTCAATTCGTAACACTATAAAAGATTTATGCAAATGACACTAGCTGGAAGGAGGTTCCGATTAACTTTAGAAGGATGCATCTTATTCTTTAGATACAACATTTATACTGAAATTAAATGGATAAATTGCATGAAAATACAATAAACTTTGTCTTAATTATCATTGTATACAATCAACTTTATTTTTTTAAAAATAATACAATGAACTTTTATAATCCTACCGTTGTATGCAAGTTGTTGTATACAATGGAAATTATAGAAAAATTCATTGTATACAATGGTAGCTAAATACTAGACACATAAAAAAGTTGTTTGTATACAATTATAACTAATATTATAATCCTTCTAAGTTCGTAACTACGTAAGTTTTCACGTAAACTTCTACGTCTTTTCTTTCGTTATTTTTCTTTATATTTATTACTAGTTAATTATTATTACTCATTGTTTAATCCTATACCATTATAACTAATATTATTGGGTTACCTAAAAGTTGTTAGACATTATTTTATACGCTTGTCGTATAAAATATATTAGAGGATAAATTATTGTCACCGATTTTTATCTTCAGTATTTACTGAAATTGATATCGAAGTCATAGTTCTCTTGATATTTGTTTATTGTCATTCATTTTTCGTCATGTAATTAAATATGTCTTCAATGAATACAATATTCTATTGCTAGACCATTACATCATGGTTCCTCTATAGCAAGTCTAAAGGAGATGAATAAGTATTCAAATGATTTGCACAAGACAATTTTAGCTTATGAGAAAATTCCGACTTTATGGACCAATGCGGAAAAAAAGATGAAAGAATTGAAGGTTTCGTCCTAAATTCTTCGCATTTATCAAACAATGTTTTGCAAGTGCGTTCAAGGAAACTTTTATATTGACTTCATGATTGAAGTTGGAGCAATTGTTGATACTAATAGCTTATCCAACATGTTGTATTTAAAGTAACAATTGTTCAATCTTGAGATGGTTAAAGGGAATTTTTTGGCCATTCATATATCCACATATAAAATCTTAGTTGGAAAGTTACATGGATGTTGAAGATGATGATGAAAATTTGGCTATGTCAAATATGTTATTGACCTTTAACATGATTGTGTCGAATATTGTCCCATATTGGATGAATGTAACTTTATAACGTGCTAATAAATGTTTTGGGTTAGTTCACTCGTTATCAATTGATTATGAGTGGAGTAACCCAGAATTCTTATTAAGCACGTTACAAAATCAAATCATCTGATGTGGGACAATACTCAATACGCCCCTCATGTGTGACGTTATTTTACGTCTAACACGTAGATATTTATGGGTTACGTGATATGTGTATGGATGTTTGGCCAACCACGGGTGGATTGGTTTTGATACCATGTAAGTTTGTGAGATTTCAACTCAAAACCAATTGACAATAAGTGAATAACTCATGACACTTATTAAGAATATTAGAAGGTCTCATTCATCCGATATGAGACAATACTCAATAGTTATCACTCAGCTTCTTTTATGAAGTGGCGTATGAGTTCCAAGGGCCAAACAAAAACCTTTAATCGTCTTAACAGGCAAATAATCTCAAGTGATGCGGTTATTTCTCAAAGCCCTTATATGATCCTGATGAGTATTGTCTTTGACACATTTGATTTAGTCATAAGAGCTTTTAGGGGATGTCTAAAACAAGTTAAAGAAGGTTATCTAGATGGCAGAATATTTTTGGCTTATAGTTGTATGAAGACTATGTATCGACAAGGCAAAACAAATGATACTCACACAACAAAATAACCACTTGAATATGCTCACTCCGGACCTCCGATTTATGAGGACTGACACACGCCGAGGGGAATTAGGTGACAATTAAGAGAACCGTAGAACAAACGCACCTAAAATATAATAAGAGTAGATTTTGGTGATAGTTAAGAGGACTAAGATGCACGATGAATTTCTTTATTAAAGAGGTTAACAATTTCATCTTTGGCATCCCACTCGAACAATTTCTTTTGAATTTCTGATTCAATAAAGATTCGAATCCCTCACATTTTAAAATTCCAAATCATTTTTATTTGAACAAGTAAACATCCTACTATTAGAAGGAAAACAAGAAAACCCTCAATCTTGATATAAAAATTATCAAAAAAATAATAATAATAGCACGTCCCTTTCATCCCACAAAGCCCCGGCCTTCAAGATATACCTTTCTCGATCTCACCATTTTAAAGTCCCAGGAAATAATCCATACAACATGTAGAGACAAGACTAAATCGATTAGCTCACCACACAAGGACGCCTTCAAAGAGCTAAGTTGAGGACCATTATACATTTACGATTTATCATATACCCTCCCACTTTGTCAATTGATACCCACTCAATTATCAATTATGTACGTCTTATATTGATATATACCAAAAAGTTCCCAGTCAAGCTTATTCGTCACTTGAGAATTTTTTATATTAATATATTCAAATAAATGATAAAAATTATAAATGATGCCTAGAAAGAAAGATATATATATATATATATAGTGAAAAGTTAATTTAAGAACCGTTTTTATTGCGAGAACCGCGAGAACCAATCTTAGTCGTCCAATTTCCCTTCCTTCTATTGGATTGTCCAATTATGAATTCCTTACATGCACCCTGTCACACTCAATCCCCCCACACTCTTCATCCATCAATTCCATTATCTAAAATGAACGGCTAAGATTGGTTCTCGCAATAAAAACGGTTCTCAAATGAACCTTCCACTATATATATATATATATATATATATATATATATATATATATATATATATATATATATATATATATATATATGGGGGAGGGTTCATACGAAATGTGTTTTATTTACGAAAAGTGCGAGAAGCGATCCTAACCACTTATTTGCATTTTGATCTAATGGCATAGATTAATCATATTTTTTTATTTATTTAATTCAAAAGGCAATAGTAAACAATATTTTTCTCTCTTCAATCTATTTCTCTCTCTTACTTTTCTCTCTCATAAAATCTTTTAACAAAATAAATTAGAAATATTTTAATAATAATTAACAATTTTACGATATTCAACGATAAACATAGTTAAAAATTTAAAAGTTTTGAATCATTACACTAAGTTTATTAATAAACACTAAATTTATATTAATGTCTTTTTTTTCTCTTTTTAATATTTACGTTCTTTTTCTTTTTTTAGTATTATTTTTTTCGAATGATATCATTCGTGGTTGTTTATTATTGAACAACATTGCAAATGTCAGAAGTTAACATATTCATCACTGAACAACTAAACATTTTTTGTATCCATTATCTGTGTTCATTAATTAACATCAAACAATAAACCATGTTTATTATTGAATAAACATACATGTTTAAATTTGATTCTGAACATATATGCTACCCACTTGATGCAATAGGTATATATTCAAAATTGATTCTGAAAAACAAAAAAAAAACAATGTTTATTATTGAACAACATAAATGTTTAATGATTTACAAATTATAAACAACAAAAACAAACTTTTAAAAATCACATCTCTACACAATTGACACAAAAGCATCTAAAAAATCTGTAACACTTAAAAATACTACTTCAATAACAATAATTATACCAAGTAATAATTTACATAATTAAAAAAAACAGAAAGCAAAAATTGAAAAAAACATAAATTTAGAAAAATTCTAGAATACACATGCAACTCACGACGATGGCGATAACGGCGGCGAGGGTCATTAGCGATAGATGAAGTCAGATCGAGAAAAGGAATACGCGAAACATGATTGTAAAGAAAAAAAGGGCAAGAAACCAGAAAGAGGCGAGAAGATCGGTGGTGGCTTACGGTGGCTTAGATCGGAAACAAACCTTGTTCGTAGACAAAATCGGTGGTGGCTAACGGCGGTTTAGATCGGGTGGCTTGCGGCCGACGGCTGTTCAGATCTAGTGGCTGCAGCGGTTCAGATCTCGTGGCTTGCGGCGTTCAAATCTGGTGGTGTTAGGGTTCTCGCTGTTGCTGTTTCAAATCGGGTCCCCTTTGTTGCTGTTGAGAAGGGTTGCTTGGAGACGTGGCCGACGGTTAGGGCGCAGATCTAGCAGACCTGCGACAAGCAGATGTAGAGACGGATGCAGAAAACCGTGGCCGGAGAGATGTAGGTGGCCGGCGGTGGGCGGCGCCGGTGCAGAGAGAGAAAGAGTGCTTTTGAAATTTTTTAAAACTGAGAGAGGTGGGAGTGTGGGACGGTTGAACAAAATAAAGGGGAGAGAGAGAGGGGGAGATAGGAGAGAGAAGGGAGTAATTACTTTATTACCCTTTATTTAATTAAATTTAATTATTAAAATTGTTTTTAATTACTAAAATGCCATCAAGAATTATAACCCTTGATTAAATGATTAAATGGCCCAGAATGTTTCTCGTACTTTTCGCAAATAAAATCTTTTTCACATGAACCCTTCTCTCTCTCTATATATATTTATATATATATATATAAAGTTAATCGAGAACTGTTTTTTATACGAGAATGACAGAAACTATTTGTAATACCGTTAATTAATCATTAATAGTGGTATTATTTAGTTTCATCAGCTTTTTATTGTTAGCGGAGCAATTGTAGCTCTAATGATTTGAATAAAGTTTTTTAATGTGATGATTTAATCTGATTTTAAAATTACAACTGTTATATTTTATTACATTAAAAGCATTTTTGTTACTAAATTATGTACAAATGCAATGTCAAAAGAGAAAAATGACTCTTCGCTAATTACTAGTTTGTATATGGTAACTGAAACCCAATACGATGACTAATTAGCTAGAACCTAAATAATCAGTTTCTTAAATTGTGTCGTTTATTGGGTATGTTTCTTGCAAAAAAACCAAATTAGCCAATCCATTTAACTCGAATCCTAAAATTGATCGATTACCACCTTTATCACAGTCCCTCCACTCAACTCATGGTGTGATCGCTCACTATCATATCGAATTACAAGATATACCTACCATACAATCAACCAATCAAAAAATAGAAACCAAAAAAACCATTTCCACCGTTACATCGGCTTCCTATTGCTGAGCACTAGCTCACTTCACCACCAACATGACGTGATGATATAGCGCCCTCCCCTCATCACGCATTGGGCATTGACTACTTTCCTTATGCTTTGCCACTTCATTCAAGCTTAGGATGGGGAAGTACTCATCTCATTTGTCGCTTAAACGCTCACTATTGAACTCCATCATACTAATCAAGAGAATACTCACCTTCAAGTTGTACCTGCTGAAAATTAGGAGTGCTGCTAGGGTAAGAAGGGTGTTTTGCAGATCCTCATGAGCTACATAGACCCTAAACTCCTAAAGTAGAACGTGGTAAGTATTTTGAGGGTTAAGGCTATTTTGGTGTAGATAATTTATTTTTTATTATCCAAATTGGTAGCATACTTTTTTGTAAACTATTAAAATAAGTGAGGAATTAAACTTTTTATTAAGATTTTGGTTATAGCTAGCGTTCCCACCATTTGACTACCACCAAATTTGGTGACATTACCGAAATTTCTTCATGGTGGTGATGGTTGAGTCTGATCGGCCTTCTACCCTCATGTTAGCCATCGTTGTGAGGTAGCTGTGTTGTTATTTTTTTTATCCGACAACAATGGCCGAAAGAATATCGATAAGACTCCACTATCACCAACATAAATTAATTCTAGTCAAGTTACCAAATTTGGATGAAAATTCAGCGATGATAAACAATAAATATCTTATTGTAGTCGGGTTTAGCCTTTTGCGTTGGACATCATTTTCGACTTTTGGTTTTTAACAATATGGTATTTTAAAAAAAGCTTCAGCTGGTAAACATCTAAGAAAAATAAAATAAAATAATATAATATTTAAATAATAAATACCAAAATCATAGTCCATGACGATGAAAGATGTACATTGCGGGTGGATCGGGTAAAGATAATAAAGAATAAAGAACCTGGTCAATCAAACACCACTTTGCCTTGTCAATTGTTCTTGATTTCCTTCACCTTTTTATTTATTATTTTATTTTTTTGGTACTGTTGACTTTATCCATTATCTTAGCTAGTTTTTCTTCTTTTATATTAAATCAAAATTATCTTAGCTTCGTTGAAAACCTCAATTCCTGGCCGTCAGTTTCCAGCGCTTTCTCATTTCCAAAAGTTTAAAACAGATAAAACTTTAAATTATATTAACAGTAATATAGTTTTAATTTAATTTATAGTTTTAAAAGATAATTTATAGTCATTATATTTAAGATTTAATGGTCCAGATTCAATCTTAGATTATAATAAAAAATTGATATATTTATATGAAAGAGGACATTTATTATTTTTTAACTATTGGTCCCCACTTTCTCTTTCCTCTAATTTATTTAAAATTAATTATCTTACAAACCGTTAATCGTTAGACGAAACGAATTATACCGTTGCGATCCTCGTGTTCCCCTCTTTTATTAGAGGGGTCACTTGATATACTTTTGACAAAAAAAATTTCTCATTTTATTAGATTGAATTTAAATTTTATTTAAGTATAATCACATGTGATTCACAAAGGTGTGATCAATATAGTCTTTATAAAATTATAGTTTGGTGTTTGATAATCCGGCGAAGTTGTATGGTTTAGTAACAAAAAAATCAACAATTGAAATTGATTCTAAATTATTAGTTGTTTCATAACACATGTGATTATCTATCTCTTATACATGCACATAATTACAGATGATTTGATTAAATGTAGCATTTTTATGTCACATATTTGACAGAATCAATCACATGCGATTGCGTATTCAATCACCCAAAAACATAAGATTTGGTATTCAATCATATATGATTGCATATTTAATCAAATGTGATTTTTTACAGAATCACATGAGAGTTTGTACAGATTCACCAGTGATTGAATACCAAAAAAGATGAGATTTGGTATTCAATCATATATGATTGCATAGGAGATTGTTCAAACGAGAACAATTCTTATTACGAGAACCAATATAAAAGACATCGAATTCGAAGAAAAACACATCTGGACCTTTAATAGAGGAGATATGGTGTTGCTAGTACACAATATATGCATTCATATGTAGACAATGCAATTGGATTGGGTGAAATTGAATATGTACATACATGTATAAACGGTTTTAAGCAAACGTTGATTATTTAAGCAAACATTCAAAATTAATAAACGTTAAATGATATACAATTTAAGAAGATAAAAAATTTAGTAAAACAACACATGTAATATTGTTATGAATTACATGTGATTATACATTAATAAAATTTAAGTTCAACCTAACAAAATGAAGAAAAAAAAGTTTGTTAAAAGTATATCAAGTAACCTCTCTAATAAAAGAGAGGATCGCAACGGTATAATTGGTTTCGTCTAACGATTACCGGTTTGTGAGATAATTAATTTTAAATAAATTAGAGGAAAGAGAAAGTGGGGACCAATATGCAAAAAGTCAGAATTATCCTTCCTTAAATCAATTTTAATTATTATCTAAGATTAAATTTAGACTATTGATCTTGAAATTTAATGTCTAAAAATTATCCCTCAGGACTATGTTTTTATTAAGGACTATATTGAACAAAACCCTATATTAACAAACAAATATTAAAATTTTATATATATATATAGACGGAGTTTCAAAGGAGAATAAGAAAATAAATAAGAATGGGAGACTCAGTCCCAGCCATTCGATCGATGTCCAGAATTAAAAAAACGTGGTAACATTTTTGTAATTAATCGTAACTTTAAAATGTTTGACATATTTCATATCTATGTTTGATTTTTATTCCCTTGTCATGTTTCATATTCGAAATATCACTGTACATATGTTTCTGCTCTACCGCTTCACTTTTTTCTTTGATATTTCATAACTGAAATATTACTGTTTCATTACTCAAATATCAAAGAAAAAAGTCATCGTTTCACTTTTTTCTTTGATATCACTCATGAAATACTACTGTTCCATGACTGAAATATCAAATAAAAAAAAGTTACCGTTTCACCTTTTTCTTTGATATTTTAGTTATGAAGTACTACAGTTTCATGACTAAAATACCAAAGAAAAAATGTCACCACTTCATTTTTTTTCTTTGATATTTCTGTCATGAAGTACTACTACTGTTTCATAACTAAAATATCAAAGAAAAAAAAGTCACCATTTCTCTTTTTTCTTTGATATTTTTGTCATGAAGTACTACTACTATTTCATAACTAAAATATCAGAAAACTGCACATGATCGTTGCGATTAATTACGAGATTGTCACCGCGTGATATTTTTAGATCTGGACGTCAATCGGACGGCTAAAATTGGGTCTCTCATTATCATTTAATTTCTCATTCTCATTTAAACTTTTCCCTATATATACACATATATATAGTATAGTTTGGTACATAACCTAATCTGAAAACCGTAAAACTGCATTATTGACACCTTAATAAAGGTATTTTGATTATTCTATGTATTATCCAACCGTAAATTACGTATAGACGGACCGTTAGTAAAGAGTTATTATTTAATAAAATTTGATTTTTCCAAAATACCCCTTATTTATAATTATTAATACATCATTAATGTATTAATGGTGATAATGGGATGTGATTCCTCATTTACAATTACGTTATTAGCATCATTAGCTATTTTATTAATTTAATCAATGACTAAGATTGGGTGTGTAACGCACTAGATACTGGTCTAGACGTTTAGTAGTACGCGTGCAGTGGTAAGGTGATTGTTTATTTGTTTAATTATTTAATTGCACTTTTAGAGAATTACTAAATTAATATATAGCCACGAGATTAAAAAGGAAAATATATATTTTATATATTTATGTGTTTATTGGTTATATAGACTCGTTTTTAGATAAGTGTCACAAATAATACATTGAGTATGACCGCTTAATTAATTAACTGAGTTAAAAAACAGGTAAGTGCACTATGTGTAGGCGTGACTAAGAGGCAGGTTTTGACACCTCCTCCTTCACTTGAACTTATCCTATTCTTGAGTTTATGCTCTGGCTTGAAGAACTTCCATGTATCCAGCCCTTTTTGCCTTGAATTCTTGTTTGTGTGGGATTATTACTTATAATTGAAGGTTAGTGTTGCTCCTAAATTGCTCTTGCCTTGGATATGCCTTTCTTGCACTAGTTAGGGTTCTTGAGTATTGGGGTTTTGATTAATTGTGAAATTGATGTTGGTTTAGTATTTGATATTGAATTTATGTTGTCATGGAATAGATTTCTTGTACAAATGTTATGTTTTTATGGATTAATACCTTGAACTCCATTGATGGAGGTAAGAGATGAAGATGGTCATGGGTTTTGATGATTTGATGATGTAATTGTGTTCTGTTGTTGTAATACATGTTATGTGAGTTTAGAAGTGTTATACAATTGTTGCAAGTTATTTTTCAGGCTTTGAAATGGTTTGTATATGGTTGGAACAGGGCAGTAAGAAAACTACAGGCCTGTTGTTCGGAGCAGATCGCGCCACGATACAGTAGGGGATCGCGACGCGATCCCTGCTGTTAACTTCAAATTTGTTTTGTTTCTGCTTCAGTTCAGTTGTGCTATGTTCTAATTGTTTATACTTAGTTCCAACATGATTCAAATGTTGTACTTGGGTTAATTTGAGCATGAATGGCATATATGGAGCTTTATATGAGTTAAATGCTTACTTGAAATCATGAAATGGTATTGGATGAACCTTGTACATGTTTTGATGATTTGTACATGTTATGTATTATGTAAATGGACTATATGCTAGTTGAGCATGTGTTATATGCTGATTTTCAAGTGTTAGCTGTAACGTGTTGGTTTTGACCCGTTTGGGATATAACTTGACATATTGAAGTTATGTGGGTATGGATTACTAATTCCTATTATATTGTGTTCTCAGGAACGGAGAAGACTCATTGAAATAAGACTGCTGAGTTGGAAATTGGTGATCCTAGGTCAATGGACGTTTAACTGTTTTAGTTGTAACGGTTTTGGTTGCAACTGTTTTATGATGATGCATGGATAGCCTTCATGTCTGGTGATTGATTAACTGGTTATGTGTTAATTAATCGTTGCATTAGTGATATGTGCACATGGATGTTGGGAAGTCAGCTTGGCTGGGCTATGGGCTAGGCTTGTTTATTATCGGCTAATCAGTATTTAGATCTTTTAATGTATTTGTTGCGACTTAAGAGCAATACCGTGTGAGAATAGCAAATGAGCTATCAGTAAACCTTTGCTAGGCCGGCATTGGTTGCAGGTTTCTGCAGAACCGCCGTTCTTCTCGGTTGCTTGTTTAATTGTTGTATCTTTCGATTATGATTGATGTTATTTGTTGATTTAACTTTCATTAACTTAGTTTTGTGTTAATCCCTCACCTTCCACTCCATTTTACAGGTTTCGGTAAGTCAACGGTTTAGCTAGGAGCTGGTGTTGCTTGGGGAGTAATTGACCGTCACTCTTATATAGCTTTTGATGAGCCGTTGTTTATGTAACACTACTTTTGAAATGCTGATGTTTTCAAAATAGTATGACTTTGGTTTACTTGATTATTTTGTAAACATGCTTGTACATATTTAATTTATCGCTTCCCCCGTAATATTTTTAAAAAATATAGGTTGAATTTGTGGTGTTACAGGGTGTCACGATTCTCGAAATAAGAATGATTCTCAAATGAACATCCCTTTACATATATATGTATATATAGGAAGATTCATTTGAGAACCGGTTTTATTGTGAGTACCGCGAAAACCATTTGTAGTAATTAATCATAATTAATCAAAGGTTAATAATAGTTGTGACAAATATGTATTTAATTAAAAATACAACCGTAATTTTCACTATTCAAAAATGTTGAAGGAGTATTTTAGGCAAATTCCCTAAATAGAGGAGGACCACTTACATCCACTTTTTTAAAACTAAAATATTTACTAAACGTAAAGGTACTAAAATATAAAAAAATTATACTAAATCAACGAGAAATTTATGATCTTTAATATGACATCCATATTGTTATACTTTTTCAAAGAAAAAAAATCGTTTTTGCCATATTTTTTTCTAGCACAACATGAGACGTGTGCAAATATGCATATAACACTTGCTTTTTTCCAAGCACAGTGCATCACCGGTTCATACATCATAGATGAGTCTGGGTGCATATATGCATCGTGCACGTGTGCATCTTATGCAGATATACATATGCACATGCAGACGTACCACTCGGTTTTTTTTCAAAGAAACAAAATTCATTTTTGTTGGGTTTTTTCCAACGCAGCATCAGATATGTGCACGTTCCACTCACTTTTTTCCAACACAGGTGCGGATAGCTGCACACGTGCATATTACATTAGATTTTTTTCAACACATATAGTAAAGTCACATATGCACGGTGCATATGTGCACAACCTATTCTTACTACTAGCCTACTAGGTATTGTTTTAGCACAAGTGCGTCTTGGTGCATATATGCACAGTGCACGTGTTCATCTCGTGCATATATATTCATGCACATGTACACCTAGATGCATGTGTACACGTTAGGGCTGTAAACGAACCGAACACTCGGTGAACCGTTCATGAACTGTTTGGCGGGATGTGCACTTATTTAATAAACAAAAGAACAGAAATAAAAATATTTTTTCGTTTAGCTAAATGAACGAACATGAACAAAGACCCTTGTTCGTTCATTTATATCCGTGAACGTTTGTTTATGTTTGTTTATATTATGTATATATATATATGTTTTTCTACATAGATATATACATACACACTATCTCTCACACACACATATATATACAGGTAGTTAGTGTCTGTTTATATTTAATAATTTTATGTCGTATTATATCTGTATATATGTTCGTTCCTTTTTATTCAGCTAAAGTTAAACGAACGAACACGAACACAAATATTTGTTCGTGTTCGTTTTTGTGTTCGGCTAAAGTTAAATGAACAAACACCAACAAGCCTCCGTTCGTGTTCGTTCGGTTCGTTTACAACTATAGTGCACGTGCACCTCAAAGTTGGTTTATTTAAGGTCATTGTTAACTTAAAAAATTATAACAACAAGGATATGTGACGTATAAGTACTCAATATATAACTTAAAAAAGTCTAATAAAAATATAAATGATTGTAGTTAATAAATATAATGAAATAAAGGAAAAAAATAATTTTTTTGCTATATATAACAAAAGACAAAAACAGAAAAAAAGGTAAAAAAAAAGGGCAGCCGCTTTACTATTTAATTACTACAACTAAAAAATGAAAAGAAAGTTAAGTTGTTAAAGTAAAATCGGCGCCACACCGCTATGTAACAGTTTTTTATTATGACAAACATGTCTGTTTCCATTTTATCAAATTAATTAAGATATGGTAATAGTTTATTCCTCTATAATGGTTGTTACGATTTTTACAATAAAAACGGTATCAAATGAATTTATCTCTCTCTTTCACTCTATCTTTTATATATATATATATATATATATATATATGGAGGGTTTATTGATAACTATTATTATTGTGTAAACCGTAAGAACCAATTTTAGCAATTAATTTGGTAAGTAGAATTCATTGATGGAAAGTGTTGGGTGATAGAGTGTGACAAGGTGCATGTGATGAATTCATGAGTGGGCGATGGAATTGAAAGAGAGGAAATTAGACTGTTAAGATATATATATATATATATATATATAGGCAAAAGTTCAAACGAGAACTGTTTTTTGTACGAGAACCGTGAGAACCAATCTTAGCCGTCCAATTCCCCATCTTTCAATTGGATTGCCCACCCATAAATTCCTTATATGCACCCTGCCACACTCAATCCCCACGCTTTTCATCCATGAGTTCCATTATCCAAAATGAACGACCAAGATTGGTTTTCACAGTTCTCCTACGAAAAACAGTTCTCGTTTGAACCTCCCCCATATATATATATATATATAGTGAGAGGTTAAAATGAGAATATATATTTATATGAGAAAGGGAGACTTAATCCTATTTATTTATTTAATTTGATCGGATGATCTACATTTAACTCTTCATTTTATTCATTACCTAAATATGAATTGTGATGACCATAAATCGTGACAAGTGAATTGCGACCGTTAGATCTAATATATTCACATCTAATTGATAGTTAAGATTTGTTTTCTTATTCTCACCTAAATATTATTTTCACAATAACCATCTTTTATATATATAACAAAGAAGAATGTTCAATATATTTTATACTTAATTTATAGTCTTAAGTGACTAACTTTAGCCTTTTGATGACATACATGGTCCAAATTGCATTTTAAAATTTTGTAAGAAGTGACATTTTCGTAATTCATATTTAATGCTTTTACAATTCACATATGATACTTTTATAAATCATATGTAATTAAATATTAAAGTTTTAAGACTATATTTTTTACTTGAAGTTTATTAAACATAACTCATATAATATAACAAGAATTGATACAAAATGAGATTTATAAACAAAACCAATTCTGACGATTAGATTTAACTATAAATGGTTGAGATTTAAAGAAGAAAAAAGAGTAAGATATATTTATATTTTCTTTTACTTTTCATTCTATTTATCATAATATGATATGTGGACTTTACTAGTTTTTTTTATTCACATCCTCTATTAATTTAGACACTTATATTAATCTTATAAATAAAATGATATATAAGAGTAAAACGTAGGAGGATATATAACCTCTCAAGATTAAGATATATCAAAAAACCTAAGGATGTTTATAGGTAAAAAGGGCAAATTTGGAAAATAAAAAGGGGAGCCCCATTTAGACGTTCTCCTACACCTCTCACCCAAATCGGTGAGTTTCTCTCACCTCGGTCGTTTCGCCTAAATGCAGTTAATGATACAAACTGAATTTTAGTTGGGAAATTTGTTGGATTTTTCAAAAAAAATATAATAATATTAGTTTTAAACTAGGAGGCACAGCTGGTTATTTTGAGTCTTGGAGGCACGTGAATTAAAAAATGTAGTAATCCAAATTTTTTTTTCTTTCAAATAACACGTGTTATCACCATCATTTTTTGAGTTCTGTAAATTTATGTGTGTATCGAGAAGCGTTTAAGCCAGATTCAATCTGCCTGTTGATTGAAACAAAAATAAACGATTAAAATTCTAATTGATTATTAATGTGGTATTTAAAAAAATAAGCTAAGTTAATAATGACTTATCTATCGGAACATAATTTATTTTTAAATAAATATATAATTAATTAAAATACTTTTATTAATGAGTATTAATGATATTTACGTAAAAATAGTTTTTATTTAAACTTTTTTATTTTTTAAATTAAAAATAACTTTAACATGTTTTGACTTTTAAATTAAAAAAAATCAAATTATCAGATTCAGTTTTTTATTTTTTAATTAAGGGCAAATTGTCGAGAAAGGTAACATAAATATTGAAATTTGCCAATAAAGATAATGTCAATTTTTTTGGGCCAAGAAAGGATTTTAAATTTTAATTTCTAGCAAAAAAGGGAATGGTGATCTGAATGACCTGCTGAGCGCTTAGTCAGCAGGTTAAGATTGTCCAAATTTGTCAATAAAGATAATGTCCAATTTTTTAAGTAAAAAAGGATGATAAATTTCAATCTGTAGTAAAAAGGTATGCTGACTAATGCTGACAATTTGCGACGAGTTCTTGTTACTGTGTTCGTGTCAATTACGTGTCAACGCATTTTGACCATTTATTTATCGGTCATGTTTTGGGTCGGCCCATTTCGGCTAAATGTATTCGACGAGTATTTTTTCGATTTTCCAATACCGGTATTCTTTCTTTGTTTTGATATGAACTTCAAATATGATATTTTTCGATTCAAACTTTAGAATTCATTACTCATTTTGATTTGATTTGAACTTCAAATTTGGTGTTTGTTTCAATTTGAATCGAATTTGAACTTCAAATTTTGTTTACGTTCATTTAATACAGTTATAAAGCCAATATAAGATATTAAAATATCAAAATATCAACCGCAAGTAGTCAAATGTGAAAGTACCAACATAATATATTCCAAATATCATATACGAAAATGATGTAATATTATTTTAATTTTAAATATTTTATTATTATATAAAGGAAAGAGAAAACACATACAAGAACACAAACACGAACCTAGATCCAAACATGATGTTTTGTTTCAAATTGGAATTCATCATCATTTATTGGTCTATAAAAAATGAACATTACCTTTAATGACAAATTTTGATATTTATGTTACCTTTTTTGTCAATTTGCATAATATAAAAATTAGTCACGTCATCAATTTAACCGGTTACCTGCTACAACGGTAATTGGTTACCTTTAATGTTAGAAATTGAAATTTAGAATCCTTTTTTGGCCTAAAAAATTGACGTTACCTTTATTGACAAATTTCGATATTTATGTTACCTTTTTTGGCAATTTGCCCTTTAATTAAATATGGTTTTTGAAAATAAAATTCGTAGATGCAAATGTATGTATCCAACACATAGATCTAGAGAAAAAAAAAATACAATAATAAGGAATAAATAAATGTTTTTAGTGATACCTAAAAAAGGATTAGAAATAAAGGACGACAAAGTACACGAAAGACATATTGATTGCTGATAATCCATTTTCCTTTGTCCATTTCTGGGATGCATAAATGCATAATACATAACTAGCTGATTTGTTATTAAAAGTGAAATAATTAAATATAATAAAATTAGAAATGGGTCGATCCTTACCCATATATCCCTCACCGTAACAGTCTGTTATCAAGTTATTTTTTAGAAGAAAATAGAGGGGAAGAGAATAAAACAATTAGTGATGGAGGTTCTCAAGTTTTTTTAAAGAAAGAAAGGAAGGGGAAGGAAGGAGGAATGAGGGACAGTTTTATCATTTTTATACTTTAAAACAATTCTTTCACTTTTTTGGAGGGCGAGTTTTTCCATCCTCATTTTCCTTCACTTCTCTTTCCTCTCCTTCCCCTTTTTTTCCCTTTTTTCGTTTAAAAACTTGAAACAGACTGTAAATGTTTAGTGGGTCCTATAAGAGGGGATTTTGATAAAACGGTCTCGGGTTTAATTTTGACCCTTTACTCGGGCAATAAGACATCTTGCATACCGGTCCTTAGGGAAGGTCGGTTTGGATAATTGGATCCATAGGATCCTGGGCGCAAGGTTGATTCGGCGTTAACAATATTTCGATGAATAAAACTAGAAATATGTCAAATTTTAAGTTTCTAAAGTTTTTAAGAGGCCGTTTGTTTGCTGCTTAATGTAACCATTCAGCGCTGAATGCTGAACCATTCAGCATGTTTGTTTGCTGCCTCTGAATGAAGACCGTGTTGAATGATTCAGCATAATCCTGCTGAATCATTCTAACTTATAGTGCATTATGAATCATTAAGCACCAAGTATTTTACCTCAATACTCATTTTTTTGCACGCTGTTTTCTTAAACAATCATATCTTATAATATAATATATCACTATTAAGGTTAAAATGATAATTTGCATCATTCAGATTAGTCATTTAGAAACTTTATCAAACAGCATGTCATATTCAGAGTCAGATTCATTCAAAACTTTTAAATTGTTCAGACCACATAATCATTTAGTGCTTAATAATTTTGGTTTAACAAACAGCTCATAACTCTCATAATAATCGAACGTCTTACGTCTATATTTGAATTTTAGTTAATAATTAGTTATACGTAACCCATACGTTATAGCGGGAAGCAACATAAACATGATCTAAATACAAAAGCAACCATTCAAAAACAAATATTAAAATAAAGTAAAAAAATGAATAAATTCTAAAACTAAAGTAAAAAATGAATAAATTCTAAAGAATGAAATAATATTGATAAACTAAAAGATAAATGACAAAGAAACTACAAAATAGATGAAAAATTCATTGAAATAAAATAACTTAAAATATAGTCTCATGTCTTGTACTTATACCCCTTACAATATTTGATTTTTAAACCAAAAGCGAAAGTAACTAACAAATGAATAAAACGCAGATTAAGAAAAAAAATTGTAATGAAACCTACAAAACCCAAAAAAACTAAAACTTATTAAAGAAATAACAAATAATAAAAGCAAAAAAAAAACTTTATTGCTAAAAATAAGAGTTTGTTGGTCATTATTAGAAGTTCAATAATAATAATAATAATGATAATAATAATAAAGAAGTCGGTGATTTAAAAAAAAAACTAAACAAATGTGAAAGGAACAGGTATATAGCTCTAAAAAATTGTAGGGGCTGTTTTTGAATTACCATAAATTCAATCGTATCTTTCTAAAATTTAATGAAGCATTTATTATAAGAAAAGTAAAATATGTACCATGTCGAACCCAAGGCTCCTAAAAATCAAGGTTTAAAATAACGTAAGATGTAGTGTGGTGGAATGATTAAATTTTAAGCTTTGGAAGCTATAATGTGGTTACTGCGTTTCATAAGTTATGATTTAAGACTATAATTTTGTATATAAATTGTAATTATGTGAATAAAATTACACAAACAAATATTAAAAATATAGAATTATAGGTTTATAATATATTTTATCAGTTTTTTTTGGGTATATTCAACTATCCTTGTAACTGAATAACTATATATATTCGACTCATATGAGTTAGTACATTTAACATATCTAAAAACACGGCTTATAACAGGTAAAGCCATGTCAAGCTGGGACGGCTTCTAACACGCCTTGGACTATGGCGTTACGGCATGATCAAACCTCAAGATTTGACAGAGTCATGGCGAAGCCAAAACGAGCTATTTAAAACCATGCAATACACAAACCATTATGCTAGAAACCTTGCACTATTTATAAGTTATATATATGTACTATGTTTAAGAAAAAGACGAAATAACTAAAGGGCTTGTAGCCCTACAGTATATAGTGTAATGGAGTGATGTCACTCCTAAGAAGTTGTTTGTTGAAGTTACGTTGTAGACAATGAAGTATATTTAATGATAGATTTAAATTTAGTAGATGTTTGCCATTAAAAAAAAAAGAAAAAGACAAAAAAGTTATTGTTTATTTTTTCTGGCAATTGTTAGATAGTATTAACTATTTATAAAAGGGAGATTATTTAAAAACGGTGGAGGGTATTACTCCCTCATGGTGCGTTCTTGGGCTCGCATATTATTCTATATGGATGTCACTGCGAACCCAGCTCACTAAATTCGCTGTTCAAAATAAAGGAAGATTATTTATATAGAACAAAAATTATCATACCCTACAAAAGATATGCGGTTAGAAGCTAATACGATTACACATATGGAATAGAAAAATAGTTTACAATTTTGTAGGAATAAAAAGTTATAATTAGTATTTACGAATAATTATTACGGTGTATAAATCATCTCTTATTTATAAATTTATGATGTGGTCATGGTCGACACCATATCTCCATAGTATGGTGGTGGATAGGTGTGAAATGAAGATGACATAAGCCATGCATGGTGGTGGGATGTGCTGTTCTTTACTATAGAACATACACATACATTCAAATCATAATATTAAACATACTATTTTTCTGTTCATGATTTAACCTCACAACCATAAGGAATGTTTTATACAAATAGTTTGTATTCTAGCGGTATCAAACGTAGTTTGTATTCTAACGGTATCAAATATAGTGAAAAAATACCTATTTCCAAGAGGTTATGAAATCAAGTAACGAAGTAGATATAAAAACTAGTTTAATGAGCATGTGTATTTTAGTTCAACTCACACTTATTTTGAAACGATCAATATATATTTTACTTATTTCTAATTAACATTATAAATCAATTGTATTAAAAAACAATAAATTATACATAGCTTTACTTATTAACCATAATCCTTAAAAAACTGTCATCAAATATTTACCTTCTGTAAAGTTTTGTAAATAAAAATTGTTTTTGTAGAATTTAGTTTAATATCCGAGCAGAAAAACATTTCGTGAATTTTATTCAGCTTAAAAAAACATTGTTATTACATTATTCAATGTCTTAATTTTTTCCGTTATAAATTATGACAAATGTTTATTACATTCAATGTTTTAGGGTCACATGATTGGCACGTCACTGCATACCGCAACACCAGAAGAACACGACGAGGATGCACATAGAAACTATTATTTATTTAATTAAGTGATAAACGACAGGAAATAATTATTTAAACAATTCTCACACTTGATTTAAATAATTTCATAACATTCAAATGTTGTATTTATAAATTCACAAATGTTTTATGGGTATATTTTCAGAGAGAACATATTTTTCATGAATTACACGAAAAATTATTTTTATTTCTTATTCATAATAACACAAAAATAATAATCTTTTAAATGATATTAGAAAAACAGATTAAAAAAAAAGATAAATATGCTAAATACATAATGCATATATCATATACACTATTTATTTGGTGGACGTATCATATTTTTGTACCTATTAGATTAAGTTTTAAAAGACCAAGATATGACTACTTCTACTCTATTGTTCCTAAACCTTTAGGGGGTGTTTGGTGGAGAGAAAAGAAATTGAGAGAAATGAAAATGGAAATATAGGAGAAATGGAAATTGGGAGAAATAGAAATGTGTAAAGAATTGAAATTGATTTCCTTGTTTGATATCAGGAAAGAAATGAAACAGAGAAATGGTGGCTCAAGTCGCCGGACGGCGGTTGCGGCGTTGGCCGCCTTGCCGGACGTCGATGATGATGATTAGAATGCCGAAAACACATCGCAATTAGACATCAACAATGATGAGTAGACATTGGCTACCATTTCTCTCAATTTCTCCACAATTTAAAGAGAAATGAAAATACAAAAGAATGAGAGAAATGAAAATGGGTGGAGAATCATAACCTTAAGAATTATGGTTATCATTTTCTGTTAATTAATTATAATACTTTCTTACAAAGTTGAATAAAAGCTTGTTAATAAGGCCATTACTATATACAGAAATTCAAATTTCAACTTTTAGAAGTTATGTTTTTTAGATGTTCTATAAATAACATAAGTTTCAGATTAGTTGCTCAGTTTTTATATTTAATATATAATCCATTTTTGGTATATTACTTCATTTTATGTTCGTTACCACGTTCTGTATTCGTCACACACACACACTTTCTAATTTTCTAAATTCTATTTTTATATAAATAGAAAGATTTTATACACATAATTCGACATGTAGATATATGCACGCCGATTAAAACTATGGTATCAACCGTTAGCTATTTTTAGAAAGAATTATTAACATGCTAGTGTCATGGTGCATAAGGAGCGGTGGTGTGTAACAACTCGATAAAGAGAAAGAGTGAAAAAAAAAATCTAATTAAGTGTAAGAGTTTATAAAACTCTGTCTCACATGTAAACAGAAATATATTACAAGTTTAAAGTTATGAGCTACTAATAACTTTATGCATGATTTTAAGTTGATTTCTAAGTTATTAATCTATTCATCTAGACCATGACTTTAAACGACAAGATGTTATAAATGGTATTAGATTCATTACCCTCATGTTATAAAGAGTGTAGATTCATGCAGCTACTGGGGTTCGGATTCTAAGAATATCGTCTGACAACAGGGCGGACCCAGGATTTGAAATGGATGGTAGCACCAAACCTAAAATTTAAAATGAATGGTAGCACAATTTCGAAAAAATCAAAATTTACACTACGCGTACAAAATTAAATAATGTTCCATAACCTTGTTACCAGACCCTTAGATCCGCCCCTGTCTGTCAAAGATGTCAATTATTTAAGTACAAAAGTTTGTAAGATCAAGATAAGTGGTGAAAGGAACCTAATTATATAAATCTTATTAACTCTTTATCATTTTAGAAAAAAGTTATAATACTTTTTGCTATTTACTCTAACAACACGTAAGTTTCGTTGCTATGAAATGTTTCCATAAATCTGTAATTTTGTGGTGCATTGATTACATTTATTTTTTTAATTGAAAAAATAATAGTGAAAATGCTAAAAGGGATAACGTGGGTAGGTGGTCCCGAAAGACACGGCAGTTTCACGTTCAACATCATGGACCAACTTTTAATGCCTAACGGGTCACGCCTAAAGGTGGGTATTACCCGTATCACACCCGATCTACTTCCATCGCTTTGTAGTAATCTTTTACTCCATTATTTTATTTTGTTTAACTTTTGAGTTATTCAAACATCACAATTTCACAAAATGATATTATATTATTTTTCATATTGCATATCATGCGAGAACTATAAGCTTGTTTATACTTTAATGTTGTAAATTTAAATTTCGTAATAAATAAAAAATGTAGATTTAAAACTAGAGTTAATAGGTATGCCTTATATCATTCAAACAAAAATATCATACGAGAACTTAACAAAGCAGATCTTGTGATATCATTAAATTTTCTATTTTTAAAATATTATTATTGCGATTGCCGAAATTTATGTTAATTTGTTTTCGCAAAACAATGAAATAGTGAGAGAGAAATATGATCATACGCTTATTATTAAATGTCACAAAATAATATTATACATTATTATTATTATATGGTCCATAATGTGATAAATATAGCCGTTTTGAACGGACTAATTCCGTGGCTTTATCAAGTCTGCCGCCTGCCGATATAGTAAGTAAAAAATAGGTGTTTATATGTTTTTCATTTAAAATGTTGCCGACGTGGATGCTAAATTGCAAGGCGTTGTTAACTTCGCAATTCGGCTTTTATTTTGTGGAGAACTAGGTTTTAACAACCGGTGTATAACACACTGGATGATTAAAAGTTAATTTTATATATTTCTAGAGTTAGAATGCTTATATAGATAGTAAAATAATTGTAAAATATATATATAAGAATGTAAAATTTCTTAAAAGATGAATGGGTAGTCGACTAGATAACATCATAACCCCGTGTCTTTTAATATATTGTGTTTGGTAAAAGAAAAAAAATGTTTTTGTTTTCTATTTTTTTTATGAAAAATGGTAAAGTTTTTATTTTATTAAAAATATGAAAAATATGTTTAGCTGAACAAGTGAAGTTTTCATTTTTCAGAGAAAAGGAAAAACATGTGTTTCGAGTGAAGTGCTTTCTAGAAAAGTAGTTTAAAAATTATGAGAGTTTGACAATTTTGGAAAAATGAGGAGTTTGAAAAAAATATGTAAGTAAACATGATTTCTATTTTTATTTTCTTTATCCCAACTTCTATCCGAACGGAGTTTTTTCTTCATCCTCTAATGAGAAAATTCTATTTCTATTTTCTTTATCCCAACGTAGTTTTTTCTTCATCCTCTAACGAGAAAAGATGTTTTTGTGTTTTCAAAATAAAAAAAATAAAAATTAAAGAATAAAAAACGTATTGAAACTTGTACAAAGACGTTTCTAAAATATTTAATTAAATTTTTTTTATAAACAAGGTAATTACTCTTTGGTCAACCAAAATTTTGATGAAAAAAATATATACGAGTTATATAAATATAATACTTAATTGAAAATTTGTGTTAAAAAAGTATAAATTCCGGTGGCGGTGGGTGATGGAGGAGCAGGTCATGTGATTTCCAACCTAAAAAGGTTGTTCTTCAAATTTCATTCGTCAAAAATCAAAATTATATATATTACGAATTTTTAAAATAAGCTACGTTGCTTAATTAGTCTCTAACAATATAAATATATTAATTACGTCAACATCATATTTACATAAACAATAAGCAACGAATGTTTCCATTCAAAAACCAAGTGGATATCCAACCGCCAGTATATATTTGTGAATTTGTCGGTATAGCATAGGGTTATTGTGAAAATTATTATATAGGTAAAAATGAGAGAACAAATTATAGTTATCAATTAGATTTTGATCTATTATATTTAACGGTTCTAATTCACCCGTTGTAATTAATGGCCGTCGTAATTTATGATTGGATAATGAATACAAGAAGTGACAAATGTAAATCATCTGATCAAATCACATAAAGGGCCAGTATTAAGTCTCAGTTTTCACCTAAATATCAACTCTTATTTGAATCTCTCACTACACACACACGCACACGCGCGCGCACACACACACACACACATATATAGAAAAGATCATTTGAGAACCGTTTTTATAGTGAGTACCGTAATAACTAATCTAAGCCGTTTAATTTCCTTTCTTCAATGTCATCACTCACACATGATTTCATCTCGCGGTACTCACAATAAGATTGGTTTTCAAATGTACCTTCCCATATGTATATATACATATATATAGGGTGGTTCATGCGAGAAACTCTAATTTTACGAGAAGTGCAATAAGTGTTTTGAACCCTTATATCTAATTAATGGTTAAGATGATGTGTGTCATTTTAGTAATTATGGTGAAAATGAGGGGAAAAAATTATACCTAAAAGGACTTGTTGGTAATTTTAACAACAAATTCAATCAAAACCTAAATAACCACTCCCATTTATTTGTCAGCCGAAAATCTCTCTTTCACTCTTCATATTCTACAACTTCTCTCATCCCCCTCAATTTGGTGAAGAAAAGGAACCAGGAACGACATCATGATAACAATGAATTTAAGCTCCTAGTTCAAGTCATCTCTTTTTGTATGCAAGCCACCCAATGCCACCCCCTTACCTCCACCGTCGTCGGCCGCCCTAGCTAACAACCACCGCCATGGCGCCATCGTCCACTATTGTGAACCTACACTGCCGTCATCCGAAAGCCACCCAACCATCCATCGCCACACATCTCAGAAGCTCTCTTCAGCCATAGATCATCGTCAGAGAACCCGATTATCGAACTCGATTGTTGTCTACCCCACCGCTATGGCACTCGATGAGGACGAGATCGCCAACCTTGGTGCCTTCCACTATCATTTTGATGGCAAATACTTCATCGCTTAGGCGGTGTTTAATGGCGGGACTCGTGTTGGTATAACTACTTTTTGAGTGGCACTTCTTTTTGAATGGCAACTTGTTTCAAAGCTTGTAGAATTTGGTATAACTACTTATGCTAAAAAGAGTTCTTCAGACTGGGTCTCTATCGTTAGTTCGTTACTGAGTATCAGTTAGTGTTTTTTAAGGTGTTCATCACTGAACGGATGATTTGGACTAAGAATATAGGGTTTTGTTTATTAGTGAACACAAAATTTGTGTAGATTTGGGTTACTTTATAGGAAACTTGAAATTTTTTAGGACTCGTTTTAGTTAATTTTAGGTCATTCGTTATTTAACATAAATATAATTTATTAATTTTTTTATTTTGTTAGTGAACACAAGAAAAGACATTTAAAAAAACTAATAGGGAAAAAAAGAAAAAAAAAGAAATCACTAATGATATATGAGAAAGAATGTAAAAAATAAAAAAGGAAATAAAAATTAATTTTGGAAATTAAAATTAAGATGACCATAAAATTAAATAAAATTTAAAAATATAATTGGTATAAACTACCAGATCAAAATTTGATCAAAGGTAAAAAAACGCTTCTCATACTTCTCGTAAAAATAATATTTCTCGCATGAAATCTCCCCCACACACACGCGCGCGCGCACACACACAGATATATATATACACAGATATATATATATATCTATAGGGAAAAGTTCAAACGAGAGCTGTTTTTCGTACGAGAACAGCGAGAAAAAATCTTAGCCGTTCAATTCTCACTCTTTCAAATGGATTGTCCACCCATGAATTCCTTACATGCACCTTGTCACACTCAATCCCCCCACACTCTTCATCCATGAATTTCACTTACCACTTAAATGGACAAGATTGGTTCTCGCACGAAAAACAATTATCGTTTAAACTCTCATATATATATATACACACACACACACACAAGCATGGTACCCGCGTAATGCGGCGACATCAAATAGTTTCTACTTGATAACTTTTTCATTTTTTGTATTCACGTAATACGGTGACAACGAATAATTTTACTTTGGTAACATGTCTATTTTCTTTATCTTTTTTCCATTTTCTTTATTTTTCTATTCTCAATCAACTCTTTCATTATTTTTAAAATAAACTTTGAGAACAATTAAATAACAAAAATGGTCTCCACTTATAAAATATGGTAATCTGCATGAAAATATAGAGTGTAAATTAGTAATTTAAAACTATTTAAAATTAAAAGATTAAAAAAATAGATGAAACTAATTTGAAACTATTGATTATAATACTGATTATAGGTTATTGAGGTTTATGAGTTCTACTTGTACACATTTTCTGGTAATTATGTTAAAATATTTATTATAGGATAGAATATTTAAAATAAAAGCTTGGTTATGAAAATATTTTTTAATAATTATGTTAATTTGAATTGACTTGATTTTTTTAAATATAGAATGTTTAATTCTTAAAATAAAATATAAAAATCTTATTAACTCCATTTAATAATTACTTTATATAATAGTTTCTATTTAGTTTATATGAGGGATACTTTATTAATTTCAAAATGTTTAAAATTTAAGAGATTAAGCAAAGACATAAATGCTTAATTTATAATATAGTATTATATATATATATGTATATATATATATATATTGTCGCTATTATATATTACAGTTTTGATTAATAAATAATAAAATAGGGTATTATTAAATTGCAAGAGCTTCCAACATATTGTAACAAATAATAATAATAATAATAATAATAATAATAATAATAATAATAATAATAATAATAATCAAATGAAAATAGAGATTAGTGGCTGGCATGTGTTTCTTTTCTAGAAAATTTCATTGAAAAGTAATGAAATGTAAGTTAATTTCCTAAATCTGGTTTCATAAAATCTCATATCATCTTCAAAACAACTTAAGTCTAGTTTTGATTCTTTTAATATAAGAGATATCAAGACTTTGTTATTCACAATAAAAGGAATATATGTTTGGGTAATTATGCTTTTTAATACGTGGATACAAATAATAGTTTACAAGTTTATAATAGCAAGAAATATCATATTTTTATGTATGAAAAATCTTTTTTATGTAAAAATAATATCCCGATTAAGATAGCCGGTTATTTATGTAACTGGAATAAATATTCGCTTGATACATGAGTTGATTCATAAAATGATAAACAATAAACGTTAATAAAACGTATTAAATAATTATAAAACGTGAAAGTAATAAGAGTTTTATAAATGACGACAAACGTTGTCAATATTCAGACTGGCGGTAGAAAGGTTGACGCGAGGGGAGAGCAGACGCGACGGAAGAAATATGGTATCAAGATATAAAGAAACATTATTGGGTTTCGGCAACGGGCTTATGGGGATTATAGGGGTTTGAGATTCTAGTTTTAGAATCTTCAACCCTCTAGCCACGTTCGGGTGTTAAAATCATGAAGAGATTATTAAAAATATAATCACTCATAAGCCCACAAAATAAAAGCCTTTTCAAGTAGCTTGTGACTTGAGTTTGAAATTATCAATTAATCAGCGTTAACCGCTCCAGCCCCAGACTCAGCCTCAACTCCAGCCTTTTTCACCAAATACATTCATTGTATTTTGTGTACAATATATTTATCATTATTGCTCTAATTAAGGCTAATAAATTCAAGTATTCGTTGGTTACCATTATAATCAATTTTAAAATTAGTTTTGTTAAATAAAACTCTATAATCGTATAATTAATTTGACTTCAAAGTAGTATTTTTTTAATATTATTAAGAGAATATGTCACGGTATTGATGATGTACATAAATATAAATAGAGACAAATATGTAAAAAAGTTTGTATAAATACAAATTAACAAACAAAAGATATTTGTTTGGATAATTATTCTCGAGGGGATTATATAATCTTTTATGAGCTAAAAGAAATTTGATATTCAAAATAAGTTGATAATTTAATACAGAAAGTTAATTCAACAATAATAATAAGTGGGCCTTTTTTGTCGGGAAAAATTATTATCCACATTTAAACGAAATGGTTGGACGGTTAGACCAAACACGGCAATATTTTTAGGGGTGTTCGATCGGAGGGATTTTATGAAATTTTGTGAAAAATTAAATTCAATTTTTAGTAAATCTCGTGTTTGGTTAACCTTATAATTGAAATTGAAAGGAATTAAAATTCTTTATGGGAGGAAATGTAAATTCCTTTAACATTAGATGTGATTTTGAATTTCTTAAATGTAGGAATGTGACTTATTACTATTAAACCATCAAGCCTATATTTGAACCTTCTCAAACCACAGACAACAAACACCGGTAGTCTTTGTTCCTCTCTCTTTCGCGTCGTCGGTAGTCTTGGCCGGTCGACGATTGTTGTTCGTGTAGACGGTTCCTTTTCCCTTGCTATTCGCGTCACAGATCCTTCTTCTTCCCTCTCCGTTTGGTCAGTCATCGGTTGTTTTTCTTCCCTCCCAGTTCAGTCGTCACCGGTCGGTCCTCTTTCCTTGACTATTTATTACGGCATATCTAAAACTAGGTAAATAAACAGAAAGGGTAATTTTATCATTATACATGACTGAAATCCAATTCATTTAAATTGTCTGCGAACCAAACATAATAAGGAAATGTATTCCAATTTCATTTCCTGCCAACCAAACATATTACTGATTCAAATTTCAATTCTTGATAGATTCTAATTTCTTCAAAAACATTATGCGAACTAAACGCCACCTAAGGGTTGCTTGGTTGGGGGTTTTTGAAAGTAAGAAATGAAAATGAGAATGATTAACGATGTCTGGTTAGGTGAAATATATTAAATCATTATCCATTATTAGTTAATGCAATGTTTCTTATTAAATTGAGGGTAATGAATTCAACTATGTGTGCATCTACCACTGACCGCCACCACCACCATCACTGACGCCACCACAACTTTCTGCCGCCACCATCGACTACTGACCGGTGCCGTCACCACACTTGCGGGGGCAAGTCATAACCACCACACCGTTATAGCTCGCCACATGATCATAAATCCTGCCACCACCTCCAACTCCATCTCCACCGATTATCTCGACTACCACCACTTATTCACAATCATCGTCACCATCAACCATCGCTTGGCACGATTAATTGCCATTGATCGCCGTCTCCACCAACACTATCTTTGCCACCACCACAATCACTACCATCGACCATAGTTGCCGCCGCCACCACCCACCACCACTAGCACTATCACCACCACCAGCATCATAGACCACTACGGATGCCTCCACCATGAATAAAAACCGCCATACTACCACAACCGATCTCCCCTACCACCATTTCCACTACAGATGTCACCTTAACCACCTGTCGTAACAACCGCCACCATCACCACCATCAACCCACACACACTCACATATATACACAATGATTACTTCTATGAAGCAGCCAATAATAATAATAATAATAATAATAATAATAATAATAATAATAATAATAATAATAATAACAATTCCCTTAGACTTTCCATTTCCATTATTTGTTTTCAACCAAGCACCCACTTATTTTTTTTAATGGCCAAAGACATCAATAATAAGTAAGAGCGGTAATATATTATTCTAGTATTTTCTTATACTTATCTTTCTATTAATAAAATGGGTTTAGTTCTCGAAAATGTATCTAAGTTGTCACCTTTTGCTATTGTATGTATCAAACTTTAAAAGTTACCATTTAATGTACTGAAGTTACAAAACTTACCGTTTAATGTACTCTACCTGTTATAGTAGGTTAGTTGGTGAAGTGGCATAGGTTACCATGTGATGTGGCATAATAATAATAATAATAATAATAATAATAATAATAATAATAATAATAATAATTTCCAGAGTGTTTATACCCAAGATATGCAGGTGGTGTTGATTCTTAATCGATTTTCATAGCCATCGATTTGATTAAAACAAGATCTGTAGGGCTTGGTTCTTAATAGATTTTTGTGTTTTCATCGCGATTCATATTTGATTAGGGCTTGTACGTGTTTATACCCAGATTCCCAGATTTAAGTTTAGGGCTCATCCCGAGGAAATCGATTTATGGGATTCAGATTTGTGTTTCATCGCGATTGAGATTTGTGTTTTCAGATTCGATTTATGGGATTCAGATTTGTGTTTTCATCGCGATTCAGATCTAGATTCGATTTATGGGCGACCTATAGGGATTGGTTCGTAATCGATTAAAAGATTCATGCATTTCTAGATCGGTTCTTAGCTATTTAGGGCTCGTAATCGATCAACGATTTAGTCTCCAAAGATCGATATGGGTTTGCTTCATCATCGATTTGTTCATACAAATATCATCGATCTTGGTTTGTAATTCCGGGTATGTAATTGTTAGTTCTGAGTTTTTGTTGGCTATCGGTTCATGGATTTTGATTTCTTGATGTGAGTTTGATTTCTTGATGTTTTCAAAACCTCCTGTAGAAACATTGAAACCGAAATCCCTTCAAGAACAATCAAGAAATTAATAAATTCTACACGTTATATTGTAATGTGAATGAGGATATGATATATAATTTTTCTTTAAGTAATCAAATAATTAAAAGGAAATGTGGCGGAAAAGGAAAAGGAACGGCACGATTCACACCTCACATGACATAACAAAAAAATTCCGTAATTAGGTATCAATTATTACATTAAATTATAACACCAACATTCACATATTAACACGTTTATAATTTAAATACACCAATGATCTATTTTCCAAAAAACGACAGCTAGAAATAAATAAATAAAATATACTAGTTGTTTTTTGAACGACAAAAAGTTTATAGGAGAGAACGCTTCAACTTCGCTATCACAGTCCCTCAAAAACCTATAAAAAGATTTTTATTAAAATCAAAAACTAGGTAGTTGCAAAAGTTTTACAAACATTAAATTAAAAAAAGGATTATAATACCACGTAGCCCACACTAAATAACTATAGTTCTAAATTTCATCTAAGTATAGAAGGAGGCTTGGATTTCATCTATTACCATCGAAGCAGAAGACCTTTTTTGATTGAATACCAAGTTATTTCGAGATTTCCAAACAAACCATATAATGGTTCTAAATACAGCCTCCAAGAATTTCTTCCTCTCCTTTAAGCCGTCTTCTATAATCCTATAAAATAGTTCATCTAAAGAAGATTGATTATCCACCTTTAAGTTGCACCATGGAATCAACCAATTTCACACTTCTTTAATCATCCTTCAAGCATAGAAAAGATGCTTCCGAGTCTCTATAACTGACTTGCAATTGGACAGGTAGCCGAGGGCAATGTAACAACCCATAAGCTAAGATTCAACCTCGTTGGCAACCTTTTTAGCAAAACTCTTCATACAAAACAATTAATCATTGGTGGAAGCCTCGTATTTCATAACCATTTTTTAAATGAAGATGTAATAGAGAGAGATTTAATTATATCACACATTAATTTAACTGAGAAAAAAAAACACTGGGATCTCCTTCCCATCGCCACATATCACTATAATCATTTAAAGAAATATGTTTCAGTAAATTTGCCAATGAAGTGACTTGACATGACCCGGCAATAGACCCATATTAACTTCCTTCATCCACAACCATCTCTAAAATGCCGCATTTCTAGACCTGTGAGAGTAATGCAAAGCAACCATACAATCCTAATTAGAATCTACTTATAGTTCACGGAAGATATTTTTTAATGGCATGACTCCAACCCAACGATTAGCCCAAAATTTAGTATGACATCCATCGCCTACCGAATCGGGTGAAAAACTCTTTTAAAATAAATTTGAGATTTGCTAAAGATGCTTCAACTTTTGCAATCTTCAACCACGCACGAGTTTTTTTAGGATGAACAATTGAATTAGAATAATTTCCATGAATGCTAGACACCTATCTTGAGGGGGACAAGTAGGTGAAAAAAAAAAATCCACCGGGGGACTTCAATTTCACTCACTCATGGAGTGAGTTGCATATATTCATCAATATGAATATTTAACTTTTGTAAATGTGGTGTTTTTAGAGGTTATATCAAATTATTAATAACATTTGGCTTTTCAGAAAAATTAAATTTAAAAGTACATGAAATTAAAAAAGTATTAATAAAATAAAATAAATCTAATAGAGTATATGCGTATTGATATACAACCCTACCCGAAAGAGAGTGTGTGACGGATTTAGAGAAAAACTATTCTTATTAGCAGTGAATTGAAAAATGTGATGATAACAGAATAGGATAATTGTGTTTATAGTTGTAATTAGACAAACAAAATTATTTTCTTTAAACTTTGATCATTGAACACAGTTTGGAGAGTTCATTGTTTGCACCGCGAAGGGCCACACCATGCATGCGGAATTTGGGCCTAAGTGTTGTTTCCAGACACTCTTTAATTTGTGCCACGCCGATCACCTTACTTGTACTACTTTTAATCTTTAATATATATAAACATAATAGGATTACGATGTCGTTCTTTTATTTTTAGAATTTTTTTAATTTGTTATATCTCTGTATTTTCTTAATTGCCTTTAGAATTAGTTGTATTTACACAAAAAAACTTAAGTATTACATATTGTTCAAGATTTTCATTTGTAAGTGATTTGGTTTTTTAAAATTTATTTTATTCATCTTGATGTTAATTATACACGTAGTGTTAAGCTAGTTTATACTATAATAATTTACTAAAAACGGGAATACTTTTTCCAAGCCACTCAAATCAAAGCTAAATTGTTTGTGATAAGTCTTGCAAAAAGTGACATTAACCATTAATCATTTTCTTAAATCTTAATTTAATCATGCACATGTTGGAAGAAATTGCTCGATCGAGTTATATAACTTGATTGTATAAATCACATTAAAATTTTGTTATAAGTTTATAAGAAAAGGAAAAATACATGTCCACTTTTGATGGCCTATGTCATCGATCTTCTTCCTCCACACACATGGTCACAATCCACTTCCTAATTCCCAAGAAGAAGGTTGGTCCTCCTTCATTTTGAGTTTTCACACATGTTAATTGACGAGCCTTGAAATCCACTTTCTTAAGAAAGTGGGTGTCCTACTAAGATAAACGTGTTTCTAGACTAATTAAGGACACGATGTGACTGAGATATATTTGAAGAAATTTAAGAAAGCCAATAGGAACCTTCATGTGTGTGTGTGTGTGTGTGTGTGTGAGAGAGAGAGAGAGAGAGAGAGAGAGAGAGAGAGAGAGAGAGAGAGAAGCATGTTGAAGAGGAAAGGAAGTTTTGTTTTGTATCGAATTGAGGTGGATTGCAACTTCATATACATTTCTAAATCAAGATAAAAAGAAACAAACAAAGATAAAAGGAATTTCACAAAACTATAAGTAACTTTAAAATAATATATACTTTAGTCCTTTTATTAAGATATAAACTTTAGAATAATTTCACATTTCTATATATGTTTTAAACTAATATATTTGGAAATTTAGTTGAAGGATGAAGACCGACGTATGCACAAATATTTATAAATTTTAAAGCATAAAAGTATATATATTACTTAAACTGGATATTTTTCAACTCAAATATCATGCAACAAGTTAGTTATTGCACCAAATAATACTTTAATTGAATTATGTACGCTAAATATGAAACCAAAAATAACTTTGATTAATTTTACATTTACTTAATTATTTCATGTTCAGCAATGATTTAAGAAGAGTAATATTTGGAGGTATAAACTTGAAGGTAGATAGAGTAATTGGTGTACTATATATAATTAACATTAATTTCATGACCATATCTTCTATATCAAACCAACGGTGACTCAAAATTTACTTGCATATATATATATATATATATATATATATATATATGTGTGTGTGTATGTATAATATGATGATTATTATATAACGACTAATCAAAATGTGAATGCATGCAAATGTATGGCCTACTACATGCATGATAACTCCACTAGCTAATAGGAGTTATATATGTTCACTCTAGCTAGTGCACTAGTGCTTCTCCATATATATATGTTGTATGATTACATTCTTTATATGGATCGATCAAAAGACTCCATTAATGTTGTGCATATATACATGGTTTGCAACTTTGCATGTAAAAAGGGAGACTTATGTGGTGAAAAATATACGTACATGTTGGAATATGGAAAAGGATATATATTTAATTTCCACTCAAATCTCATGAATACATCCAATCCAACTTTATAATAAGTTTAATTAAGGGATCGAAATGATTTCCACAAAACACGCTTTGACTACACGTAACCATGCATAAAATACTATTTGGAAATTTATGTCGTTAAATACATGCATAGATAATAATTACATCAAGGTATAAAAGTGACTACCACATATCACACAACCACGTACGTACTTCAATCTTTAGCAAATATTAAAGATTATTCATTCATAATTAGTGAAATAGTATTAACGATTAAAGATATTAAAGATAGTCTAACATTGATGAGATTATGCATGTGACATAAAAATCATAAATACATTATTGGGCATATATATGTTTAATTTATATTCTATGCTTATCTTCTAGTATAAATAAAAGGTTAAATACATCAAGTTTATTGCACTACTTTAACCCATCATTTAATAAAATAAATTTATTGTTAAATCTTGACCATCCTAATCAAAATTAAAATTTCAATTTGATTTTTCTTGATCAAAATTAAATAAAAAATATTAGTGAATTTTCATATATGCCTTTATAATTTAAAATATCATATTTGTCCATCATAATTTATAAATATCATATTTACCCTTTATAATATTTTAAATATAATATTTAACCAAATTCTTAATGTTATCATTTTAAATTATTTTTATAGTCATTTTAAATTTTTTTTAATGATAACCAATAAATACTTGACATCTTTTTTAGTCGTAACAATAATGAACCATTGGTTGTACAAGAAATACAATAATATCTATTCGTATCATGATACCACATATTTGTCATCACGTCTGCCCTCAACATCGTGTCGATACTTTCATTGTTGGTCTAGATGTTGAAGCCAATATTTTTAAATTCTTATTTATTTCGTGTTTTATAATTATTTAATACCTTTTTATTAATGTTTGATATTAAATTTTATTTAAATGGTTGATACGTGCCCATCTAAGTTAAAGGGAAATGATTGATTTAAAAAAATCAATAATGGGAGGTGTCACATGCTCACATGTCTAAATGGACTTTCTTGCAAATCATCAACCAACGTTATTACGCCTTAACTATTATATGCTTTAATTTACTTGGTCATAGTTGTTACACATTGTGAAATGTTCTTATAATGGTGAAGTGTTAGCCCTATTTAAACATATGGAAATGATCGAGGTTAATTAGTCCACATCTTCTATGGTATAAACGTGATTGTTAATTTGATAACTCTAATTCAAGCGTTCTTTGTAGTTTGTAGACACCCTTTTAGAATAATGCCAATGAACTTCCTTTATAATAAAACTAGCATACACGTTTCTAAATCGAGGTTATCTATAACCACTTCAGATTTTTTTGTAAGTTTATTCTAGAACCGTTTTAAGAAGCATAAAATCTGATATTTATAATATGTTTAATTCACCCACTTTTATCCTTTTTTTATGAGTTTATTAAAAAAAGAATTTCTTAATTCAATCACTTGATATCTTTTTTATAAGTTCATTCTTGAACATTTTTAAGAAGTACAAAATCTCACATTTACAATATATTTGATTCATCCACTTTTAACCTTTTCTCATGAGTTTATTATTGAACCGTTTAAAAACACTAAATTAATTTTTTCCAGCTTTTTAGAATTTACTTTTACTTTATTATTAATACGATGTTCACTATTGAATACAACCTAAGATTTACAAAATTTTCATTATGTATACAATATTTATTAATGAACACATCAACGCACAACATCTACGCACAACCGTTATCATAACCATTAATAAACTTTTTAAACTGTATAATTTGAAGTTCACGTATTCATTACCGAACCATAGAAAAATTTAAAATTTTGATATTATGATTAGAAAATTTTAACTAATAATTATGTTCAACCATGAATAGAAAAATTAACAATTATACTTACAGTAAAAGAAAATGTTACATTAACCAGTATTTCTATATTCACTAATGAATAATACATTAACAACCCAAATCAAAATGTTACATTAACTCAAGTTTCTATATTCACCAATAAACAATATAATCACAACCAAAATCCACTCCCTATCACAAACATTGCCTCAAGTTTCTTTGAAAATACCATTAGATCTGGAAAAAAAATATGCATTAGGAGGTATAAAAAATCCATGTGATAAAAGGCAGCAACAATAATGGATTCCTATTCTTGTTTCTCCATCGCCAAATAATGAAAGAGAAAGACATCTATAAAAAAGAGATTAGAGCACTCACCCACAATTAAAGGCAATTGGAAAGAGGCGGCGGTTGGGGGTTGCAGCAAGGGGCGGCGGCGGTCATGGAGCTGGGCAGTTTTTGTTGCGGTAATAAGGGTCGATGCTTGTTGTCACGGTGGTAAAGGTCGGTGCTTTGTGTTGGTTACGGCAGTGGCGGCGATTTTGAGGCACGGAGTTGCTGTTATAATGGCGAAGGGCGGTGTTGACTCGTCGGGAATAGATGACCGGTATGGGCTGTTACCTAGGTGTGGCTCTTGACTGTAATTATTCGGCAACTATGGTTATGAAACGGCGGTGGTGGTGTTCCTTCCGTTGACCTTCAACTGCCAACATGACCATCGCCTCTTGCTTGTAATTACTTCGGCAACCAGTGACATCCAACAATGTTTCCTAGGTGTGGATGGAAGGCGGCGGTTTTCTTCTTGGTAGCTACAAACCTAAACACAATTTGTTTAAATGAAGGAGAAAGAAACCTGCAATAGGAAAATGGGCTATGTGGACGTTATTATTTAGGAGAGATATAGTAGAGATTTAGTTTTAATTAGGTATGATTTCTTTTAGGTTAAATTGACCTTTATATCCTTTTGGATTTTATATGAAATTCCTTAAATTTTAATTTAATTATTAAAATGCCATATTCAATCTTAGTCATTAATTTAATCATCTAACGGATAAAAAAGCTTCTCGCATTTCTCGTAAAAAAAATACTTCTCGCATGAACCTCCCTATATATATATATATATATTCTCTTTCAATATATATCTAGTGTTTGTTTAGTTAAGATCCGAATGCCATATTTAGAAAGTTGAAATTCTTTCCCCCTACAATTTGACGCACCATTAACATCAACTTTATACAGATTAATACAAGTAAAGAATGAATACATTCGATCGTCACATCCCTAAAATTAGGTAAAGTAGTATCCAATTATCAAGGCCATCATTTACCGGTCGATCTCATAATTTATTTATTTATTTATTTTTTTAATTAAGAATAAGATAACATATATACCTTTCTTTTTATATAAGCAACTCGCCCGTTACTCAACTTTCTTTTTCTCTTTTCTGTCGGATTGAAAAAGCTAATAATTAAATTGATTTATTAATAGTCGTAAATTAAGGTCTAATCATATTTAATAATCATGCAATTAACTTAAAGTAGTAAAAGTTATATATTGCATGATTTGAACGAACCAAATTACAAGACTTTAAGTATTTATTTAGAATAAAATTAATAATTAGAATTGAGTGTTGACTGAAATTATGAATCCCATTTGGCACATTATGATATGCTTAGCTTTTAAGGGAGCGTGATCTTACTTATTAAATGGACGTACTAGATTTATCACATTCAAATGTGTGGAAGACAGCCGGAAAATAATTCCCCATTTCTTCCGTATCTTAAATTTAATAACTTTTGTTTTGTTAGTATAATAAACTAGTATTTTACTCGCGTAATGATGTGGTGTCGGATAGTTTCTATCCACTAACGTATCATGTTATAGATTATAGGGTATGATATTTAACGAATTATTTCAACCCAGTAACATGTCGTTTTATTTCTTTCTCTTTTTTTTTCTCATCAACTCTTTTATTATTTTTTAAAACAAATTTTAAAAAACCACAAAACAACAATTTTCTTAATTTATAGTGGATGAGAAAGTGTATAGTTATGAAACAGTGTGTATTTATTGGTGAGTCTGTATGTATAATAGGAGAGAAAAATTGAAGTTATTTAACGGGTATTTTTTAGTAATTTTCAACTGTTGAAAATTTAAGAAGGTAGGTTTGTAACGAATAAATATATGTTAGTATTATTTTTAGAAAATCGATGAAGTTTCTAAATTTTAGAAAACAATTGAAAATTAAAAAAAACACATTAATTAGGTTAAAGAGATGGAGTTTTTCATTTTGAAAGAGTTGATATTAGGAGAAGTCTGAAATACATACATCTCCTATATATTAATTAGTTTTTCCAGTAACTTCTTCAAAACAAATTAAGCTTAATTTCATCTATCTGTGTTTACTTGTTAAAAAATATGAGTAGAAACAATTAATGGTTGAAAAAGATGGTTTAATCATGTATCTTCTTATTTGGCTGTGTGGAAATATAATTATTTTCCTTTGGAGAACTGCAAATTGGATTTTTTTGGTGCAAGTGATGGAAAGCTTAATTAGCTACAACACATTCTTATTTCTTCTCCAAAGTTGAAAAATGTCCTGAGTTGGTGGCATGGTCCTAGCTAGCTTCTTTTTAATTCTGTTTATTAATTAATTTTCCTTAATTAATGTGTTATATATATATATATATATATATATATATATATATATATATATATAAAATTCAATCAGCTGGTGCCATTTCTTCTAATAGAAATTTGTGTTTAGACAAAATTTTCAAGAGGTGTCAATATATATGTATTTGTTTGCTGGAAAACTTTATTATTCCTTTCACTTGTTTCAGAAAAAAAAACACATTAATTTGCTTAAATTTAAATAATTAGCGTGATTGAACACATTTGCATATTGTAAATATTTTAGATTTAGAAATATAATAGCAATGTTACAATAATCAAAATACTCGTTAGAGAACAACTCTTCATATTAAAAAAAATCAATCATTATTATACGTTATTAATAATATTTCAAATCAACGACGTACGCCTGTAGAAATGTTAGAGTCGGTCTGCTTAGACGGAAAGAATTGGAAAAGGAATAGAATGGATGAGGTAATGGAATAAATCTTTACCATTCATTGAGATGTTTTGTTGCTTTATCAGAATGAAAAGAATCAAAACTATATGATGTTTGATAGAAAGAAATAGAATAAAAAAAAATTTACGAAAAAAATTTAAGAAAAAAAATATTAGATTGTAATAATTCATTCCATTCCCGGAAGAAATGAGAAAAAAAACACTCAAGCTGTGTTTGGTATGCATGATTAAAGAATGAATGGATTAGATTATTCTGATAGAATAAAAAAACGTATTTGTTAGTCACGTAAGAATGGAATGACATATTCCGTAAGGAATAGCATTCATTTTCATTTCTTAAAGATGTGTTTTCAACTCATTCATTAAAGGAATAGAATGAAATTTTATAATTTAATATTTTTTTAATTTACTAACATAATTTTAGTTTTAAAAAAAGTAATACTTTTCATAATTTTCTATAAAGCTATTTTTCTTAATCTTCTTTATGCATAATTTTTCTATATTACCAAATAAATCAAGTTTTTATTAAATTATTAACTAACTGCAAATAAATATATATCTAGAAGTATTTATATAACATGAAAATTTGATACAAAAAAATTATCATCAAACTATAATATATTAATAAAAAATTACCTTTCTAAACATGTTATGTGATAAAATTTCATTCCTTATACAAACCAAACATAATAAAGAATTGCAATAGATTATTTCATTCTTGCACTCATTTCATTACCTCATCCATTTCATTCATTTATATTTCCATTTCGTTCTAAACACGCCCTTATCCTACAAGGAATGGAAATCCTTAAAACAGATGGAATCGCATTCCGTATGTAATGACTCATTCCAATCCTAGATGAATAACAAACATATTCTAACAAGGGAATGAAATGATGGTTTCCTTTCCTTCCACATTTCACCATAACAAACGCAACTTTAGGGTCTGTTTGGTTGGACGGAAATGAATGATAAAGGAATAGAATAGTTCGTTACCATTCCATCAGCATGTTTGGTTACTTTCACGGAATGGATGAATCATTACTACAGTATGTTTGATAGACAGAAATAGACATTGGAATGAAATGAAATGAAATAAATAAACAATGACCAAAAAGCCCCTGTATAAAATAATAGATATAACTTAAATTTAAATAATTTCATATATAAAAATTTATTTTAAATACACTTTACACATCTTTAAAAAATTAATAAAAATCAAAACTACGAAATTATCACTAATAAATAAAAATCAGATTGATGCTTAAGCTACTCACGATCAGATTGGAAAAGAAGCAGAAACAATGGACTGGAAATATAACAGGGAAGATAATCTGGGCATAGGATCGTGGGTTTGTTAGAGAGTATAATGGTCAATTTTCATGTAGACAAGGAATGGAATGAAAAAAAAACAGGGGGAGTGAATGGAATGAAAGTGAAGGAATGAGATTACTTGTGGAATCATTGTTTCCATTCCGTTGTCTTAAAAAAACAAGTTTTTAACAAAGGAATAGAATGGAGCATTCCATTCCTTTCTTCATTCTTGCATAACAAACACTGCCTTAATTTTTATTTGGAACCCCCAAAACCACCCCCACACATGTGTGTGTGCATGTGCTGTAATCCCATATATAATTTAACTTCTATGTAACAACTCGATCAACGCATAATGCCAAATTATCTCTAGGTACATATATATTCAATAATTATGCAAGTTGCCAAATTAAATGTGGTACAAGATATATATATATATATACACACACGCACACGTATATATAGTGAAAAGTTCATTTAAGAACCGTTTTTATTACGAGAACATTGAGAATCAATCTTAGCCGTTTAATTCCCCCTCTTTTAGTTGGATTGTCCGCCCATGGCTTCAACTCATGCACCTTGCCACACTCAATCCCTATGCTTCCTAACCATGAATTCTATTTATCAAATAAATGGCTAAGATTGGTTTTCATGGTTCTCGCAATAATATATATATATTACGTACGTACGGTGGTAACAATCATTTAATTGTTAATTAGCTTTGTATACCGGCCTGTACATTAAGTTTCATGACATACATACACAGTAACATAGATACTGAAAATAATATAGAGATCGAAGAGTGTCGTGACTATTGGGGCAGGGAGAAGAATCATATCGAAGATATATGCAAGAGAAAAAATAATTCATAAAAGCGAAAGAATACGTATGAATTACAGTTATAAAAAAAATATGAGTCGATGATGAGAAAAGATTTTTCATTCCCCTAGATACGGACGGTATCACATACTAAATCTGTACTGAAAAAAAACTCAAGTAAAAGGAAATTCGAAAAAGCATAAAAAATCACATTATAAAGAATATAATTCGCAGTTTTATATAATATATTGTGTGTTATAGGATTTAAGCTCTAGATACGTGGGATGTATAGGTTGCATGCAATATAGTTAGAGCACTTGTATATGCTCGTCATGAGCCACCATGACGAGCTCGCCAGTCGTCACCGTGGGTTTGTCGTCTGCCTTGTCATCCGGCGCTTCGACGTGATGGTAACGAGCTCGGTTGCTTGTTACTAAATTTCTTTTTTAATTTTTTTCAACCAATCATATTAATCTAAATTAATATTATGTTTATCTAGTAATGATAGTGACAGTCATATGAAAATTAGTAATGACAATGATGACTAGTGTTGTTTAGCCATATGTTAGTCATATGCTGGAAAAGTTTATGTGACAATCATTCATGTTATGATTACGAGTCGTCGTATGCTCATCATGTATATAACGACCTCCATCATGGATACGTCATTAAGGTGACGAGGGGCTTGTCATCTTCCCACTATACGTGCTCTTAGACCACTCGGCACTCACAAACATAACATGCTTGACTATTATGATTGACTGTCATATCAGCATTTTTAACCTATAACTATTCCATAACTAAACAGCCCTAGTTATGACTATTATTACTAACATCCATATCATCATCGATCACTAATTTTCACATCATCAAAAAAACAAAAAAAAAAAAAAAACTTTCCCCTCCATTTAGCATGACGAGCAAAACCACGACAAGTCTGTCATAATCATAACAATTAGTGATGACATTAATGGTGTTATAATTGGGGATACATGTACTATAACATAATCAATTGCTAGAAATCAAGTTATGTTTGGCTTAATACACCGTTTATTAAAAGTCCTTCACAAGGAGTAGTAGGATGATGAGCTCGACATCCTCCATAACCGTGTTAGTCATGCCGATCATCTACTCCGCTATGTTAGTCATGGAGCTACATTCGTTGACTGGATGACAAGCTTCTATGTTAGTAAGGTGATTATTTTTCATCCAATCATATTAAACAAAATTAATTATATCTAAGTCCAGTAATCATTACTATCGAGTGTTAGTTATAGGTTAGTAATACTAATTTAATAATCTGTTATTACTACGTGTAGTCTAGGTATATAAATCATACACATATGAAGTACAAACTATAATTCTACAAGGCAGTGCAAAAATAACATCTTCAAGATGAAATCAATGTTTGTAACTAAATTTGTATCATAAAATTTACGATAAGATTCAACAAAGTTACCCATAACTTGTATATAACTTCACTTTTATATCAATTTAATTTTTATTATTTAGTTTTAAAAATAAAACAGAGAACTTCTAATTATACAGTTAATTGAACTTTATTTTATATTATTTTCAAATGGAGTAAAGTTGATCACACCCTTCTTAGTAAGTAGTAACTTCTCTCTCGCATTTTTCAAAGTACAGGAAGTAGCCATTACTATTACTATTGGAAATATAAATAGAGCCACCTCTTGTCCCGTGAGTTTAGAAATTCAAATCAAGAGTGATAGGTTCTTAGACTTTACAAGAATGGGCCACACATATGGCCCAAAGAAGCAGGCCCATTACTATTGGACGCTAATTGGATATCGTAAACTGTTCTTTCAAATATAAAAAGTTTGCCATCTCTCGAGATGTCCCTGGTGTTTTTGTACTACAATAACTTAGATTAAAAATTTTAAAATATTTTATAAACAGAATAAATAATATATAGTTAAATACCCGTTTTTTGTTTGTAAAATACCTTCTTTTGAGTTTAAAACACAAATTGGACTATCAATAATATAGATTTGGCTAAAAATGAATTGAGCTCACTTTTCTGGATTTTTGATATTGTTTAATTTTCTATTTAACAACCAAAACCTCGATTAATACAACCCCAACAGAAAACCCGAAAAAACGTGAAAAGCATCGTAAATTTCAATTAGTTTTATTGCTACATGGTGATACCAGTCAAAAAAATATTGGATCCGTCACTGGTTCATTTCTTGTTTTTACACGATTAGTGATATTTTATTGCTTAGTTTATGTGTTGTGCATTTGACATTATTCAAAAGTAAAAATATTAAATAAAAGTAATTGTAAACTTTTTTTAAACAAATAAAATATGCATTATGTATATTACTAAAGAAAGATCATTATCATACTTTACTATACATAAAGGTTAATATTAGTTCCCATTTGAGATAGAAAAATTTAAGTTATATATTAAAATGCACACCGATAATATGTTTGGGTTTAGTATCAAAAAATATATTGAAGTTGTCACTTTTTGTTATTGCATATACCCAACTTTCAAAAATACAATTTAGTGTATCAAACTTCCTAAAACTATCATTTTGTATATCCAACCTGATATAGCAGGTAACTTGCTGACGTGGCACCGGTTTTGATGACGTGGCGTTTGACTTAAGTGCTGACATGTAATTTTTTTATTTAAAAATAATTGAAAATATAATAATAATAATAATAATGTATGCAAGTCTATGTCTGGAACCTTCTTGTGCGTCGATTTCATCTGTTCGAGGGTTTTAACCTCTTCGATTTCATGTGTCATTTCATGAGTTTCATGTTCGAGGTTTCATGTGTCGATTTCATGTGTTTCATGTTCAAGGTTTCATCTGTCGATTTCAAATCGAGGGTTTCCAAGTCGAGGGTTTCATATTTCGAGAGTTGTCGACCGATTCAGGTGTCGATATCACACATTCATATTTCGAGTCGATGTTTTCCAGGTAAGTTTCAACCTATTTGAATGATTCATGTATCGATATAACTGATTTTGCTTCTTGGTTCACATATTTCGTTTTTAGGTTTCGATTATTTGAGTTTCAACTCGATTTGGAGTTTTTTCTAATCGATTTTATATTCTCCTACGATTAGGGTTTTTGTTCTTGTTCTTGTTATTGGTTAGATCCGAGTTCATATGCAATTTGTTCGATTTAATGCTTCTGTATGCTTCTTGTTCTTGTTTTGTTCAATTTATGTTCAATCTGTTCGATTCCATTCTTCATTTTGTTCAATTTTTGTTTATGCGTGATTTGGTTTCTGTTGTATGCATGATTATGGTTTTAAATTGTGATTCGAGTATGTAACCGATTCAAGGAACGATTGAAGGTTTTCTTGTTTGTGATTATGGTTTCTCGGTTTCTCTTATGAATATGCTTCAAGTTCTTGTTCTTGTATGTATTATGGATTTTAGTTTTTAAAATTAACATTGATGTGGTAACAATTAATGATGTGGCAAATGATGTGGAATTAAAAATAACTGAAAAGGTAAATAATAACTAATGAATAGGTTTTATGATACACAAAATGATAGTTTTAGAAAGCTAGATACACTAAATGGTAGTTTTGAAAGATGTGTATACTACTATACACAATAGCAAAAAGTGACAACTTTAGTACATTTTTGGATACTAAATTCAATTTGTTTTTGTCATATTTAATTTGTTTTTCGTACAAGAATTTAGCCCTTGATTTAAATAAATCAATGGCTATTAATGGTAGTGGCTCATTAATAAGTCAATAATGCCCTCATTACTGGCTTATTAAAAAAGTATTAATGAGTGGTATTTTGAAAAATCAAGCTTTATAAATTAATAACACTTTATCCGGATGCAATTCACGGTTGAGTAACTATATAAATAACTAAAATACCACTATTAATAAGTCCTTAATGATATTACAAATAGTTCTCGTAAAAAAACAGTTTTTTATTAAAATCCCTTCCCGTATGTATATTCAATTGGGAAATGGTCCAAAATTGCCAAATTTATAAGGTTCATAGAGATGGCCCCCCACGTCCTAAGAATAACTCCGCACAATTTATTTCATAATGGTCCTGAATGTTGTCCGTCTAAAGAAAGAACAAAACTGAAAAATAATAAAATCCTGAATTACAAAATCATGGTAGCGTCATGTAAACAGGAAAAAGTCGCTAAATTAATAACTATAAGGCCATGTGTTATACTATTCTTTTTTCTTTCTCTTACCTAATGCCATATCAGCGTTACATTATACTCTCTTTTATTTCCTTTATCCTATCCAAAATAAGTGTTATATCTTCTCTTTCCTTACCCAAACCTTTTTTATATTTTTTTATTTACGTATATATATATATATAGGGATGAGATCAAATAAAAAGAAAATTAAAGTAAAAAGTGTAAAAAGGATGATTATTTGATCATTTTTCGGTATATATATATCAACTGATAATCGTTAGTTCATCATCTTTATTAATTAAAACTAGTTCTTCACCAATTTCTTTTTGATAATTTTAAAAATGTAAATATATTTAAGACTATATTGGTAATTTTCTATTACTTAAAATTTAAGAGACCAAGTAAAATAACTTTTAATATATTATAAATTAAACTTTTTATTTTACTTATATGAGTGTTTATAAATTCGGTTACATGTTATCAAGTTTATGAGTTTTAGTTATACGAATTTTCTAATACTTCAATTAAATTATTTGGTATATGATATAATATTTGAAATAATATTTCTATGGAGGTTTTTTTATTCAATTTTTAACTTGTATAATATCTTATAGGTTGAAATTTAATTTGTATTGAGTTGACATTTTTAAACATTATTTTTATAGAAAGTTTAGCTATTAAAATGGTATTCAATGGTTTCCTTTTAAGATTTAAATAAGGGGTAAGTTATTAATATCAAATGACTTAAATTTAAGATATTAAGACATTTATGAGAGTGAGTGTTAAATGCTTTATATATTAATATAGATATATATATTTGTGTGTGTTGGTTGGGGAGGGGGGGGAGCTGGGTATCTGGTTTCCATCGAGCTTCTATACCCGATGGCTTACCCGCAAAACTCGTTTTGATGTTCCTTCTGCCTACCTGAAGCTAGTCGATGGAATTGAGTAGTGTATAACGGGTGGTCTAATAACTATGATTTTATCGTTTCAAGATAGCCCTTTTCATTAAGGAAATCAGTCTGTGACTACTAAGAGGGTTTATGGCCCATCAAGGTCTGGCCCAGGCTACCGTCGATGATATCAACATATTAGATTGATGGTTCAAGATGTTGGACAATAAAGAGATTTAAAAGTATGTTTAGTGGGTGTTTGTTATTCAGAAAAAGACATCATTTTCAAAAAAATTTGGAGAAAGGGTAACAAGATCTAAAAAATTAAAACTAGGTTAATAGAAGCACACCGTCGCAGAAAATACATATATGCAAGTTTTCATCGATTTATTTAAAAAAAATTGTAAATGGTTTGTTATGTCCATAAAAATTAGAAAAATCTTATATCTTACTGAAAGTAATGTTACTAAAAGTAAATGAAAAGAAAAAACCATGATGATTTAATAAAAGATTAAAAAGCTAATAGAATAATTACTGTTTAAGAAAATATGAAACTGTTAAAAAATTACAGAAAACAAAAGATATAAGCTGGAACATACTTTTGAAAAATATAAATATTGCTATTAACTTGATTTAAAATGTATAAAATAAACAAGATATTTAATTTCTCTTGGATATATAATGGGAAATGTATTATTTGTCCCATTCATTACCCAAATGGGAGTTGCTGGGCCATACAGCATTTCTTTGTTTCACATTTGAAGTCATTGGAAAGCTAGCTAGGTGATATGTAAAGTATACGGTGTAATATGTTATATTAAATCATTTTGATATATAAATTACCTATTTTTACAGTACAGTTTGAAATCTAATATACTATTGTTTTTAACGGAATTCCATTCAATAAAAAGATACTGTTAATATTTATTTGTTATCAAAAAGAGACGTATCAAAATTTTAAGTTAATCATGTCAAGATTTTCTTTTTATAATAAAATAAAATATATCGTCCTTTTCTCGCAAAAAAAAATTATATATGTATATATATATATCGTATTTATTGACAAATTTTGATATTTAACTTGTCTTTTTTTTTTTTTGACAAATGTGACTAGAGAAAAAAACGAACTAAATTACAATATTTCAAAAGAAGAGAGATATAGATGTTTTATATGTTGTACTGATAAGATAAAGAAGAGTGAATTACAATTTGGTGATTTAGGTATACATTTTTTATAGCAAAGACTATTATTATTGTATTATATATTTATACATACTCCGCTAAGCAAATCAACATCATTTACAAGTGCTTCAAGCGTCCAGGTGCTAGTAGCTTTCAAGTACCAAACAAATCCAACACATAACTCTAATCATAATCACTAAAGATGTGTTTGATAGAGAGAAAAGAAATGAGCTGAATTGGTTTCTTTTGTTTGAGAGAAATAGTTATAGTTTGGGGAGGAGAAATGGTTTCTCCACCCATTTCCATTTCGCCCCTTCCTTTGTATTTTCATTTCTCTTCAAATTGTGAAGAAATTGAGAGAAATGACAGCCAATGTGTACTTATCATTATCGATGTCCGGTTGCGATATGTTTCCGGCATTTTAATCATCATCGTGGACGTCCGGCAAGGCGGCCAACACCGCAACTGCCATCCGGCGACTTGAGTTGTCATTTCTCTGTTTCATTTCTTTCATGATATCAAATAAGGAAATTAATTTCAATTCTCCACATATTTCAATTTCTCCTCATTTTCATTTCTCCTATATTTTCATTTTCATTTCTCCTAATTTCTTTTCTCTCTACCAAACACTCCATAAGGGTTACACCAGTGGAAGCTTGAGATAACAACCAACCCGAAGAACAAACAGAAAACCAAACCAAGATCTAACCCAAACACAGTGTAGGTCTATCGATTTAACGCATGTGTAAATCGATTTAATATATGTAAATAAGATCGACCACAAAACCCTAAGGTATAAACCTACGAAGAGCAAACCTAAAGGAACAGAGGGTATCAACCACAAATCCAAGCTCTATAGCTTTGATACCATGTTAAAATACCCAATTTTAACACATCGATTTCCACAACGAATAATGAGATTTGAGGGACTATAAACGACAACAATCGGGAACAAATATGCAACCTAAACCAAAATATAAACGTAGCGGGAAAATTGTTCTTTAGATTGAAAACCGATTGATCAATTTTTCGGAAGCAAGAACTTATAGAGAGTTTGCTGTAAGAATCAATTTCAAGAAGAGAGAAGAAAACGTGAACCTCTCGATAACTAGTTTCAAGAAACAAATGTGAACTGCTCGACTCATATGATATATATGCCCGTATTTCTACCTCAATAAAATTCTTATAGCAGTTATCATTTTATCTCAATACCTGGCTAACTATTTTTATAGCAAGTTGCAAACATTTGTCAAAATAGCAAGTGGAAGTCTCCAATACTGAAGAAGATTCATAAATTATTGCCATTTGACATTGTAAAGATTAAGAGGATATAAACTTGGGATAAAAAATAGATGAAGATACAGTTTGTTTAGAGGGATTAAACAAAGGAAAAGAAGGCTTTTATAGAATAGAATAAAGATTGTTGTGGCGTGGGGTCCGCGTGTAGTCTGGTTCTTGCTCCAAAGACTAAAAGGACAAGGTATAAATGAAGCCAAATCGTAACGCCGCATCAAATCCGGAATTAAGCAAACCAAAAAATACCATATGTCCCCACTCCCACCCAACATTATTATTCTAAATCTATTTTATTTTTTATTAAAAACCATATCATGTCTGATTATTGTGTCTAACAAGATAAAACTAACCCGAACGTTGCGATTAGATTAAAAATTAAATATATATACTTAATATCATTTACACAGTCCCTAAATTAAGTCTTTATTATTTATTATAGAAAAATGTTTAATATAGTACATACTTAATTCATAGTTAGGGATGGCAATGGTCATCCGATTCAATAATCATCTACCCGATCCGATTCATCGATAGTGGATATGGATGGGGTTAAATGGGTGAATATCGGATATGGAGCGGATATGGATGTTTAGTGGAGCGGATATGGATGACGATTATCCATCCATGGATGAATCCATAAACCCGAAATTAAATTTTCCTAAATTAATTTTTTAAATAATTAAGTTTATAAATCTATATATTTACTATATTTTTAACATTTATATATAAATATAATATTGAAGATACATATATATATTCCAAATTATAATATTACATAATTACAAAGTATGTTTTTCGCTTTGATTGTTTTTATATTAAATTATATTTTGATTTGTATCTTTTTTTGATAAAAAACTATGTATTTATGTCAACTAAAGTTATTAGTTATATGTAAATGTATGATATTTTCTTAGAGAAAAAAGTTATTTCGACATTCAATGGATATCTAATTACCCGTCTAATCCGATGGATATGGATATGAACGGATTAAATAATTTTAAATGGATATGGACAATGAAAAACTAAATGGATATGGATGTGGATATGACCTAATCCGATCCAAATCTGATACATTGACATCTATATTCATAGTCCTAAGTGACTAATTTTAGTCTTTTTATCAATGACATTGATTGTCCAGATTGCATTTTAAAAATTTGTGCGGATTGTAATTTTCGAAATTTACATTTGATGCTTTTATAAATCACATGTGATTGTATATTGAACAAAACTCATTTATCATAAACTGATTCATATTTTGTATATTAATGTTAATAGTAATGTTGATGTTTTAAAATATACTAGTATTTTACCCGCGCGATGCGGCAGGGTAAAATAGTTTCATTTGTCGACATGTCAATTCAACATGTTATTTGTGATGTTGCATGGTAGAATATATAACTTTTTGAAAACAGTAAGTATTAATTATGTATTTAAATTTTGACAGTTTTTTGTAATTAATTTTCTAACAGTTTTAAAGTATTAATTATATATTTAAATTCTGACAGTTTTATGTAATTAAATTTTTGGACAGCTTTAAAGTGTTTAAGATCGTTGCTTGAACATCTTGTAAATAATGCTATAAGAATTGTACTATTTTAAAAGTGTTAAGATTATTGTTGAAAGTTATTGTAAAGCATGCTATATTACTTGTACTACTTAACTTAAAAAATTGTCTTAAAAAAAGCTAAATGCTTTATAGAATAGTAAAGATAGTTAAATAAGAATAAATAAAATATAATAATTCTCTAAACAACAAAAAAGAAAAAAAAAACGTAAAGTAATATTCTAAAAAGTATAAAAGAAAAAAAAACAACTTTAGGAAAAAAGGAAGCGAATTTATAAACCATAAAAAGCTATTTAAGAAGAAAAAAAGGAGGGGGAGACACTCCCGTTTAGAAAAAAAATGCATAGAGGAGAAAGTGGGATTCGAATCTAAAACCTTTTAGTTATGAAAAGAGGTGTCTTACTAATTCATCTGTTCAGTACTTAGTTTATTTTCTATGACATCTTCTTTACATTATATAATATGCACAAAAATAAAAAATGCTATGTTCATAACTCCTGATACTTGTTGTCTATATAATATGCGTAAGTAAACATACATGTTTGCCATTGTTATTTTTTACCTCCAAACTCATACACATCCTAAATTGACACTTTTTCTTTCGAATTGGACTTGAATCCTCAACTTCAAAGAGAAAGAAACCACCCTACACACTTTAATCCTACTACACTAAAGTTCTATCATCATTTTGTGATACCATCCACATTTTAGTATTATGCCTAATATGCTCTTAATAAGTAATTAAACATTTAAACTCGTGTTACCATAGGTTTTATAAACTCTACATTTTATTTTGTCCTATCAAATTATAGAATTAGGTCGATAGTCCAATATTTAATAAATAATATTAATGTTAATAATATAAAAATAACAAAACATACAAGAGATGCCAGTTTTATTTTGGACTAGAAGTTGTTAACATGTCAAATTATTAGTTGGAAAATGGCAACGAGGGTTAAATTGTCAATAGTATTTATAGGCTCAACAAGAAGATTCCTTTCCTTTATTTAATGTCATATCATTTCCTCTTCTACTTCCTTCCCCTTATCCAGATCAACTGTTATATCCCTCCTTTTTCTTTCTCAAACTTTCCCAACTTTTTTTTTATTCTTTTTTATATAAACAAAATTATTAAACTTAATTATTTATTTCATGAATAACTAAAATATAAATAAAATTCTAGAAATTTAAAATCTAAATAATTATAACTAAATTACATAAATTCTATAATTTAAAAATTACGTAAAAATAATAATAATAATAAAACCTAAAAAACTAGTCACTCATAGTCGAAATCTTGAATACTCCAAATGTGTTCGACCAAATCAAACCGAAGGTTGTTAAGAGTATCTTGGTCTTTTACTTCTCGAACGTTTGCTACCCGTTGTTCCTTACTTATATTTACTTCTATATCATCCATTACAACGTCATTTTCATCAAACTTCAAATCGCATGGCCTAAATCATATTGTGTAACATTATGCAAGCGTACATACACTACAAAAAATGTCAATTATCCACACTTTTTTATCAATATTAATACACTTAAAATTGTGGAGAAGCACGATCAAGCGTGAAAATTTAGGTGTTACTAATTTCTACCAAACTTTTACATTTGAAAGTGTGAAAATTAGAGTAAAAAATCACATTTATTAGTGTGGACAAACAATCTAAATTTTCACACATTCAAGCATGTAAAATTTGAAAATAATTCTAAAGTTGCAAAAGTCCACGCTTTTAAATGTGAACTTCTATAATCATCTATTTATTACTAAATTCACACATTTAAAAGCGTGGACTTTTAAAAGCAAATATACACGTCTATAAATGTTAAGTTTTTTCTTTTTCTAACAATCTTTATTTTAAACTACTTTTCACAATCATAGGCGTGACAACGCTTAAAAATTTTACACGCTTTTTATGTAACGTAGATAAATGACATATTTTTTGTAGTGATAATACTCCTCAAATTTGCCATCGACCATGATCGTGTCCGGTAGTGAAGAATGTGCCAACGTTGTTTAAGCACACCAAAAGCCCGTTCAACATCTTTCCTTGCCGATTCTTGTGTGGACTTGAACTTTTTCCTTTTGTTGTTTTGTGGTCACGTAAATGATTTGATGACAGTTGCTCACTCTAGATATATCACATCGTCAAGATTATATCTATGTTTGTAGGTCGCTCCATTCACCTCAAATGGACACTCGAGTGATTTGTCTTCGTACACGTCGTTAGTATTATTGATTGAGAACATTGATGTCGTTGTTGAAACCGGAAATTCTAAAGAATGCATGCCAAAACCATATATCATGATATGCCACCGCCTCTAGTATTATTGTCGGTCACTCATGATCACCTCTCATATATTGACCTCTCCATGCAACCATGCTACAAGGTAAGTTTCTCAAGCCCAATGAGTACAATCTATGCTACTTAGTATGCCGGAAAAGCTGTGTTTCAATTCATGTGCAGCGTACAATGTCTGAACATCATCATTAGTAGGCTTGCGTAAATATTTTCTTTTATAGAGGTGAATAATACCTTTGCAGAAATTTGGTATGCAATCTCGTGATGTCTTGTCCGACATCCTCAAGTACTCATTAAGAGAATCAACAGCCAACCTATACGAAAATTGTTGGATAGCAGAAACACACTTTTGTAGCGGAGAAAACTCCTTCCGACCTCTAGCATCCTATGCCCACTTGAAAATTTTACACTCTTCCTCAAGATCGTGAACTATACGCTTGTATAGTCCTTTGCTTATCCGGAACCGTCCCTAAACATATCATCGTCATATAGTGGGTTCTTGCTAAAGTAGTCGTGAATGAGTATCTCGTGTCCAGATAGTCGATTTCTATTTCTCGCCGGCCTTCTCGTTTGTCGACTCGATGTTTCTTCGTCGTCATCAAAAATTAGTCACGCCGCTTCTCTCGCAATTGCAAACGTAATCCTGTTATTTCTCTTGAAAAAACATTTAGTCGTAGTTGATGATGATAATCTGTTTGGTGAAGCCATAAAAAAAATTATGTTGATATGTTTTTAAAATAATAGAGAGTATACAGTAAAAAGAATATATATAAGATTTTAGTAGAGATATGAAAATAAGCATGAAAAATGAGTATGGAAAAGGTTATGTATATATAGGTGAAAATTATGATTAATTAAAAAAAAGAGAACACGGTCGAAAATTTTAAAAAAATATCGTTGAGAGGGGGGTGAGTGGGGGCATGGGTTAATGCTTCTCGGTCGAGTAGTGCTACCCGAAGGCCCTACCTGATGAGCCTACTTTATGGGGGCGTTTTGGTGTTCTTTGGTGAACCCGATGGAATCGGGTGTACCATAACGCAGGGACTTTGATCGGGACGGGTCAAGGGTAATAGGGGGTAGAACTTTTTTGGGATATGTTTTAAGAATAGGTGATATTTAGATATAATGAGTATCATTCGGTCTTCGTTTGGGAAGTTAGTGGGGTAAGGAAATTTGCTTGTTCTTTCAATTTGATCGTTGATCCTACCTTATAGGTTAAGTTGAAGAGACAATTTATTTTAGGTAGGAAGAAAACAAGAAGTGTAAAGTAGAGAGTGCAGCTAGCGATCAAATAATGTTTTAGGGATGGATATTTGAGGTTGGCATAGAAGTCCTTGGGGAGTTGGATATATGAGCTTTTAGATCATCTAAGAGGAATTAGGCTAAAAGAAAATGTAAGAGACTACTGAAAATGGTGGTTGGTGGAAGATGGTAAGTTGACAGTGAAAAAGGTAAAAGAGTTGGTTGAAGAGAAGGCGAGTTGGGGGTGGGGGGGGGGGATTGTATGAGATCAAAATTAAACATTTGAGAACAACTTCGTTGTTTTATAGACACGTTGAGACCTTGGATGAACTTAGAATAGAAAGAAAAACAAACCTTATCTGTTTTCTTTCTAGCTTTAAGTAGTAACTTTCTTTGAAAAGGAAAGAGCTTGTTAATATACACAAGCCAGTCTCAAAGATTGAGATCCAAACATAGATATAAATTATGAATTAAGGCTAATAATGCTCGTTTATCCACTTAAATAGGATATAATAATAAGTTTATATGCTAATTCCATACATTAAAAATTAAATTAAAAGCTAAACCCTTTCTTTAACTAATTGTTAGAGTGTGAACTGAACTTATATCGCGACCTGGACAATTTTATGACACAACCAAAACGAGTGCAAAAACCCGAATTATGAAATCGACGGAATAAGTGTTTGAAGTAGGTCGAGAGTTGTTAGGGCTTAGAGCTAATGTTTAATTGTTTCTGATTAATCTTATAAAAAGCCCGACCCAATAGTTGCTAAGGTTTATGAATGTAAATAACAATAACTAAAGTTCCTTGTGTAATAAGTCAAATAGTAAAGTTCCGTAAGTCAATCAATTTTAAAACATATTAATCAATCATTTTCTGTTTATACTATTTAGTTCACTAACACAAAAACTCCCAACAACTCTAACAAGTATGCGGAATTGACTAAATTTGGCGTGGTATTGCAACATCAACGGGAGGCGCATGGTGAATTGGTGGTGGTGTATAACAGATTTTATTTTCATTTTTTTGGGTTTTTGATTGATAAATGAGTTCTAATATTTTTTTTGTTGTGAAAATGGTACAAGGTCATATTTTTACTTTACTAAATGATAGTTTTGAGTGGCATGAGTGGTGAGATGTGAGGGTTGCTATAAACTATTTCTTTTTTATCGGAATCTTAAATCTGTTTTGTTTTAATCAACTGCTAAATTTAAACACATAACCTTAAATTATAATCAACTCCAAACAACAATACTGTTGGCCCAAAACACATTGGTGGTTGCTACAAACTACTGCTAGTAGCTTCCAACCTTTTAAGTTACTGAAAATTAAAAAATAATGTTGTATTTCGTACCATTTATGTTATAAATCTTCTGATTCGATAATTTTCAAGATCCGGGAAATCTGGTGGTTAGAAATTGGAAGCTGGAAGTAAATACAAACCCTAATTCGACCACCTCTACCAGTCTTACCACAATCAAAGCTTGTCCTGACATGCTACGTGGCCCAAAAAGTGGGACCAATGCTCACATGAACTTTTAACACGCCACCCCAATGCCCCCAAATCTTATCACTTCCCTCCATTTTGCCTATATATTAACACCACCCTGTAGCCACCCACTCGCACCACCACTCTCCGGCAGCCCCATACCACCATGGTGTCTTCTCATCGGAGTCTGACACCTATTTTACACCTTACACTATTACTTCTTATACTCTCATGTATACTTCCCTCTTTTTCCTCGAAATCTAGTCCGGCAGCACCCACCAAGTTCGGCAATGGCTACCGCCTGGTCTCCCTTGAAGAGTCGCCGGACGGCGGCCTCGTTGGCCACCTTATGGTCAACAAGAAAAACAACATCTATGGTCCTGATATCCCTCACTTGCAGTTGTACATCAAGTAAGCTTCAACCACTCAACTTTACTTTCCCTTCTATTCAAGTTTTCACTTTCATGCCCTCAGTTATTTTCCTTTAAACTTTGCTTCCTACTCCATAGCAAAGCAAGATGCATCTTGGATACCCTTTTCAGTCACTATCTAAGTTAAAGTAGTTGGTAAAAAGTGATTATTTATTTAGAGTGATTGCCATGGGGGAAAAAATTTAAAAAAAAATTAATATCGCCCTAACTGTGGATATTGTTTGATTATTTTCAATGGTTGCTGTGAAAGTTTTTATAAAACATTAAAATGTAGCGAACTTTATACCATAAATATATATTTAAGACCATATATTACGTCATTATGTTGCTAATATAAGACCAATTTTTCATTAGTACCAACAGTAAAGGTGGATATTGTTTGATTTTGGTTAATCATGACTAGAAATTGCTAATTGCTTACGGTTTTAGTTAACTCGGGTTTATGTTATTAGGCATGAAACCGATGAGCGGTTGAGGGTACACCTCAGCGATGCACAGCAGCCACGATGGGAAGTACCATACGACCTCCTACCCAGAAACCGACCACCTACGCCGTCGCAACAAACCATCCGCCGGTTAGGAAAAAACCCCATCACCGTTTCGGAAATCGCCAGCGGCGAGCTAATTTTCAGTTACATCTCAAACCCATTCTCGTTCGCCGTGAGAAGAAAATCAACCGGCGACACCCTGTTCAACTCCACCTCGGAAAAATCAAAACCCTTCAATTCGTTAGTGTTCAAAGACCAGTACCTTGAGATCTCAACATCTCTGCCACAAGATGCGTCGTTGTACGGACTTGGGGAGAACACGCAGCCCCACGGAATCAAATTGTACCCGAACGATCCGTATACCCTGTGGACGACGGATCAATCGGCCATTAATTTGAATATGGATCTATACGGGTCGCACCCGGTGTATATGGATTTGAGAAATACGGGTGGGCAGGCGTATGCACATGGTGTTCTGCTGTTAAACAGTAATGGGATGGATGTGTTTTACACAGGGAATTCATTGACGTACAAAGTGATTGGCGGTGTTTTGGACTTTTACTTCTTCTCGGGGCCGTCGCCGCTTGCGGTGGTGGATCAATACACTCAGCTCATTGGTCGGCCGGCGCCTATGCCATACTGGTCCCTTGGTTAGTACTTGTTATCGCCATTTTGGCCTTCTTAATTAGCCACCAGGTATCCCATGTTGCAAACCCTATGCATTGCCAAGTTGTACCATACAACTTGATAATGCATTTGTGTAGTTTTGCAAATAAATTTCTTAAATCTTGTGGTTTGTGACTTGGTTGTTGTAAATTGTAATGGTACGGCGGGCTGTCGAGTATTATATCATAAAACGTGTTATCGACTGAACCATGGGTCGACTGTCAATGGACAGTATAATATAAATTTCATATTTTTATACCATCCACAAACCAAGTATTATAAAAATATAAAAGATATTTTTGGTTTAAAAATATTATCTTTTCTCTGTAAAGCATCTGATGGTACCCACGCCCCGCCCTATTTCAACATAAAAAGGAAAAGATTTTCTTGAATTATTGTAACACGTCTTCTGGTCCTAGGAAAACATCATCATAATAATTAATACATATATTCTTGTTTATAGATATAGATGTAGAAACATAACTTTATACCAAAAATATCTTTCGATTAATAAATGTTAATGCTTTTTTTAATTATATTTTATATTTTTCACAGGATTTCACCAATGCAGATGGGGTTACCATAATCTTTCTGTGGTGGAAGACGTAGTAGAGAATTACAAGAAGGCTAACATCCCTCTCGACGTTATATGGAACGATGATGATCACATGGACGGTCACAAAGACTTTACACTCAACCCGAATGCATACCCCCGACCCAAACTGCTTGATTTCTTGCAAAGAATACACGCTCGTGGTATGAAGTACATTGTTATTATCGACCCCGGGATCGGTGTAAATACGTCTTACGGGACGTACCAACGAGGCATAGCCAAAGATGTTTTTATAAAGTATGAGGGTAAGCCTTATTTGGCTCAGGTTTGGCCCGGGGCTGTTAACTTTCCAGATTTCCTCAACCCGGCCACTGTTTCTTGGTGGGGAGATGAAGTCCAGAGGTTTCATGAGCTTGTCCCGGTTGACGGGCTATGGATTGACATGAACGAGGCTTCGAATTTTTGTTCAGGCTTGTGCACCCTTCCACAAGGGAAGCAATGTCCAACTGGAACTGGTCCTGGTTGGATATGTTGTTTGGATTGCAAGAATATAACGAAAACAAAATGGGATGATCCTCCTTATAAGATAAATGCATCCGGGACCCATGTTCCTATAGGGTACAAGACTATAGCAACGAGTGCGGTTCATTATAACGGTGTTCGAGAGTATGATGCTCACAGCCTTTACGGGTTTTCTCACGCCATTGCAACTCACAAGGCACTTCAGGCGCTTCAAGGGAAGCGCCCGTTTATCCTGTCCAGATCCACATTTGTTGGATCAGGTCACTATACTGCTCATTGGACCGGCGACAACCAAGGTACATGGAATGATATTAAGTATTCCATATATACCATGTTGAATTTTGGGCTTTTTGGTGTTCCGATGGTTGGGTCGGATATTTGTGGGTTTTACCCACAGCCAACCGAAGAGTTATGCAACCGCTGGATCGAATTGGGAGCGTTTTACCCGTTTTCAAGAGACCACGCGAATTACTATTCTCCAAGACAAGAGCTTTACCAATGGGAAACGGTTGCCATATCGGCTCGTAATGCTTTAGGTATGCGGTACAAGTTGCTTCCTTACTTGTATACATTGACATACGAGGCACACACCACGGGTGCACCCATTGCACGCCCTCTCTTTTTCTCGTTCCCAAACATCAAAGAACTATATGGACTAAGCACTCAATTCTTGCTTGGTGAGAGCCTAATGGTGTCACCTGTTCTTGACCAGGGTCGAACCAATGTATCAGCTGTGTTCCCTCCAGGAACATGGTATAGTCTATTCGACCCTAGTCAAGCAATTATTTCAAAAGGAACCCAAACTTTCACCCTTGATGCTCCTTTGCACGTGATCAATGTCCATTTATACCAAAACACCATTCTTCCAATGCAAAGAGGAGGAATGATATCAAAGGAAGCAAGAATGACACCATTTACTCTTATAGTCACCTTCCCGGCCGGGGCCACCGATGCCAAAGCCAATGGGAAGCTTTACCTCGATGACGACGAGCTTCCCGAGATGACACTGGGGAACGGTCAGTCAACTTACGTTGACTTTAGCGCTACAGCCTCAAAAGAAATGGTCAAAGTGTGGTCAGATGTTCAAGAGAGTAAGTTTGCTCTTGAAAAAGGCTGGTTAATCGAGAAAATTACAGTTTTGGGGTTAAGTGGTATTGGAGGAGAGTTTGCTGTTGAGATCGAGGACAATTCGGAAATTTTGGATGTGTCGAAAGTGGAAGTGATGGAAACTGAACATAAGTTTATAGATGGAGGGGATATGAAGATGAGTGTGATGGTGGAGGTTGGAGGGTTAAAGATACCGGTTGGTAAAAAGTTTACAATGTCGTGGAAAATGGGAATTAGTTAGGGGCTTGTTTTGCAAATTCCTCGTTCTTTTGGGTCATATTTAGAATATTGTTAGGGAGCTTTTGTTAGAATATTGTTAGGAGGTGTGACAAGAAGTGAGGAGAGCCGCAACCGAGTGCTTCCTCCTTTTCGCTTTGAGTTTTTTTGGAATAAGATTATTTAAATCTATTTTATTTTTGGTTATGAACAAAAACTCGAAAACTGTTGTGTTTTTGTTAATTCTTTTTTTAATTATCCTTTCTAGAAGATTTTTAAGATACGTGACAATGGGATAATGACACGTTAGATTGACAAACGTCTCCCAATTTTATGTTTTTTTTGTAGTTATTAAATGACAAGAAAAACAAAGGGAAAAAAACCGTTCAATGTATCAAAAGAGGAAGGGTGGCCCAATCACTCTAATGCTGAAGCCAATTTATATTAAGTCAAAACAACGTGTTTCAAAATGATCCCTGGAATCAAGGACCAGTGTTACGCTAAATTGATCGCTGTCTGTATTCCCAATAATTACGTGATATGTTTTTAGTCAAAATGTTGACTTGATGCCTCTCTAACTTGATAGCTACTTGCATCCAAATAATTTAATTAGATATATTCTAACTTGTATTGGCTCCCCAATAGTTTTTAGCATTAACGTACATATTACGATGTATGAAGAAAATGGGTGAATTTCACAGGGCCAAAATGACATTTGGGGCCTGGTTATATCGCAATTGTCACGATATATTGTAATTTATGTATCAGATTAGATGATAGATGCCCCGAAAATTACCCCAATATGACCTACCAGTTAAAACCTTGTGGATTCGGTAATGAAAATGCTATAATTCATCAAAAGGAATGTTTTGGGTAGCATGCTTATAAGATTTATAGGCTTATTAGATTATTTATATGGTTTATTAGAAAATTAGTGTTTGGTAATTATTCACGATTTAGTTGATCATTATTTACAATTCAAAAACCTTGGTAAGTTTATAAACAAAACAAGATTTTGCAAAACAATGAAATCCGATCGTTGTATTCTACTAAACTCAAACACGTGTCATGAAGATGTAAGTCTTTGTATTAAACGTTGGAAAATAAACAAATACCAAAACAATATCGTATCCAAATTGTTAAATAAACCTTTCACCTAGGGATATACATCGTGTATCTTAAGTATCATAAATAGTTTTTTCTCATGGACAAAAGTATAGGTTAGTGTGGACATAACATATTGTCGTTTAAAAAGATTAATTGCAAATTTTAATCGCGATTTGAGCAGCAACTTGTGGACGGACTTAGGACCAAGAAAACGATCAAAAGGCTATTTAATTATTTTTTCTGTTTGTATATTTGTCTTGTTTTTATAATGTATTAATTTCAGGGAAAGAAAAGAAAAAAGAAACTTAATAGAATGTGATGGTTTACCTAAATCTTTGTTAATTCTTGGAGGTATATGTGTCAACAGTTTTACTTGCAGATTCCCGTTCAAACTTTAAGTTATGTAACAGGTTTAAAATCGATCTAAATCTCTTCCTACTTTTTATTTATAAAAAAATTTGATAAAACCATGGGCTTTCATCTGGGCACTGCCAACAAAATAGGCGTCTAATGACTTGGAACAATTTGTTCTTCATAATTTTGGGGATTACTTAATTTAGTGCTAGCAATCAAAGAGTGTATGCTGATGGATGTGTGTGAAATTCATCCCTCAGTTTCATAATATGTCGTGCGATTCCATGGTCATCAACATTTCATAAACTCAACAATGAAAGCAGTTCATTAACATTTACTAAGCTTGCAGATTCTAAAATGTTGACTTCCAATTATGTATTGAGCAACTTCAACTCAAAGAATTCTTCAATATCAAGGATGAAAAATAGAAATAAGTTTATTCTGATTCTCTAAGTTATGCATTCATGTTGTTACGCTTCGATCATCCGGAACAAAATTCGCAAAAAAGTATAAACCATTTTTATAACCAAAATTCGCAACGTGCACTACTTTAGTCGAAATGCTAATAATCAATCAGCTAGCCCAAATTATTTGATGTGAGTAATGGGCTTTTAACTAAATTCGTGGGCTCAATAGGGGCCTGTTAACAAAATGGTAGTAGGGCTTTCCATTTTATTAATCTTTATTTATAGTCATTATATTTAAAGCCGACGATTTGCGGAGGAACTATTTTTATGAAGGGTTGTTTAGTCATTTTTATAATTACTTATTAAACTGGTTTGTAAATATAACATCACATAATTAACGTTATGGGTCATTTTTCCTTAATTTATATTTGTTTTCCCTTTTCTTGGTTTTCTTTTTATTTCTTCCTTATTTGTTTTTTGAAAAAAAAAATACTTTTTCTTCCTTCTATTTTATTTTCTTAGTCACCATATGTAATTCATTAATTTTTTTTCCTCACGTTCTCTATTAATTTTGATATTTATTTTAATGTATGAAAATAAGTAAAATGATTATGTAAGAGAATATAAACATCACTTGTTTTATAGCCTCTTTCTTTCTTTTATATTTCTTTTTGTTTCTTCTATGACTTAAAGATTATTTATTTAGATTAGTATTGATATAAGTTGAATTGTATATATTTCTTTTACTTAAAATTTTCCATTTTAATGGCTTTAGATTCAGAATTTATTTTTTAGTTTTCATATTATATGTATAAAATGTAGTTTTAGATAAAGATAAAATTATTACTTGTTTATTTGAAGTATTATTTATACAATTCAAATCAGTTTAAATGATAATTTCATTACAGTATAAAATATATATAAAAAAGCCCGGGTTCGAGTCACGCTCCAATTCCCTTGTATTATTTTATTTTATTATACCACTTAGATGTTTATGTTGATTTAATATCCTAATAAGTTTGAATAATAGATGATAGGACATAAAGTTATTTAGGGTAAAAACAAGTAATAAATCAAAACCAGATTACAAAAATCTTTCTAAAAATGTATGTGTAATATAAGATAGCGACAATAAAAAAATTAGAGAATTTAAGAATAAAAAAATATCTTAATTTTTAAAATAATAATCTTGTTTCATGCATAAAAGTTGAAACACGTTTACAAGAAAAACATATCATTTATGAAAAGTTGATTATAAAGTCACGAGTTGTAATTGTAATTTTTTAAAACTAAGAATTTCTTTTTTTATTCTTATTCATAGTCTTAAGAGATGTGGTTAGAGCCGTAAACGAACAAAACGTTCATGAACCGTTTCTGAAATTGTTCGGCGGGAAGTTCGTTTGTTTAATAAACAAACGAACGTGAACAAGATTTTTCGTTCGTTTAATTAAATGAACGAACACGAACATAGCTCTCGTTTGTTCATTTATGTTCGTGAATGTTCATTTATTCGTTCGTTTATATTACGTTATATATGTACATACATACTATGTGTGTGTTTATATAGTATTTATTTATTTTTAATAATGTTGGATTTGTAATATAGTGTGTGTTCATTCATTTACGTTTATTTCTCGGGTTAATGAATGGACAAAAATGTACAAGAACTTAGCAATCTTTTAAACAATCAAACGCAAGAACTCGCTTGTGTTCGTTTAAAGTAAAATGAACGAACATGAACACAGAAATCCGTACGTTTATCCGTTCGTGTTCATTTATTTATTCGGCTAAAGTTAAACGAACAAATACGAACAAGCCAAATTCATGTTTGTTCGGTTCGCTTATAGCCCTAGATGTAATTATTTCTAAAAATTTTAATCTCATCATAAAATACAACTTAGAAAGATAATTAGTTATATTAATACACATTTGGAAAATTTTGTGAAAAAAGGGTATCTTGGCAAATAAGTTTTTTGAGGCATTTGAAGTAACATGAAACAAATAACTTACCTACACTTGACCGGAATGTATATTAGTAGTTGTAGTTTCGTAGCATTGCCTTAACCTATTATCAAAAATTTAAAAAGCACCACACGTCTTTACCTTAAAAGAGTGGCATATGCATTGCACAAAAAAAATGCATAGGAGTGAAAAGAAAAAATATTGCATAAAGTGTAGGAGCTCGAACTCAAAAGCCTTCGAGTCTAGGTTGAAAAAACGTATAGAATATCCGACATATTTTGAGACACAAACAAGGCTTTTTATCAAATACGAGATATTATTCGGGTTTTAGCATCCTGCTATAACTTGACCTGATTTATAATATACCTCCTTTTATAAGAGATTTAGGTTTAGGGACAAACCTTACTGTCTACATCCTCTTATTCTCTCATATGTGTACTCTATTTCCTTTATATCATCTCTAGTTTGTTACAAGTCACGCTCAATGAGTAAGTCGTTGTCATGTGCTGAACATTGTTAAGAGTTTTTAGTATACATGAGAAATTGTAATTAATAATGCTTTTAGTGAATACTAAATGCTTATAGTATCAATATTGCAATGATCATAAATATGATTTATGTCTAGATGTTTATATGTTATTATTGGATCGGATCACGTTAGCTAACTAGTGTTGTTTGAAGAAACACAAAAATCAAATCTTGTTTTACGAATCTTCTCTCTCCACTCTTTCTTGAAGAGGTACTCACACCTTTTCCTAGTAGTGAATTCTTCTAGGTCTTTATAAAATACACAACTACACATACACTATGCCACTCAAGTTTTAAATTAATGCAATTCATTTAAACCAGTCAAAATAAACATAAAAAACCAATCATGTATGTTTTAATGTTAATTATAATTTTCATTCGATTTACCCATTGTTCACTTTTATTCCATAAACTTTATAATTATGCTTTTACTTTTAGTTGCTCCTGCCATTAAATGTAACACATGTTCTTTAAGTTAATTTAAATAGCCCTTTTGCTCTTTTACATTGTTTATGTTTAATCCCTCCCTTTTACATGATTTTAATTTTAGTCCATTCATCTTAGTCCCTCCTTTATACATACTTTTTCTTTGTCTCGTCAATTGTGTTACAAAATAAGACATTAATAAAACAAAATTACTAATTAAGAGAATTGATTATGTACAACACTTTCATACCAATTAATTATGAATAACAATCATGATATTTTTACTCTTACAAATTAATAATATATTTTTTTCATCCACATATTTAAAAATATTGTTATCTAAAAATATATATTTTATTAGAGCATGCATGAAAAATACCCTTAGCATGTAATTGGCATACTAAGGTGGTCATTCGGTACAAAACAGAACATCACCCCTCGCTTTAAGCATGTCAAAGCAAATCATGCTTATCAGCATTTGAATGACGAATAAAAAAGAGGAGAGATGAGTGAGAGGGAGGAGAGAGAAAGAAGTAAAAATTATTTTTTTTAAAACACCTTTAAAGTATATAAAACATAAGCATAACGTTAGAGCAGTCCCCGTGCTAGTGTATGAGAAAACCTTGTATGCAAGATCTCTATTCTCATAAAACTATAAATAAAAGTGGCTTGGTGGCTGGGTGTGGTCGCCTCAGCGCGTGGAGTACGACATGGGCATGATACGTGGGCCAATAAGCTTTTGCTCAGGGCTAAGGTATCTATTCTGAAAAGATTTTTGCGTCGTATGTATGTATGTATGTAGTGGATGGTATGCTCATGCATGTATGGTGAATGGTCATGACAGCTCATCTTCTGTTCTTATCTCAAAGAGGTACAACTATAAACTCACCCACGTAAAACCAACTCACATAAAAGTATAAAAACTACCATATATTTCGATATGTATTCTTAAAACAATTTTTTACTCTTAAATTTATATTAATTACATTTTATCTTAGTTACAAAATCGACGTTGCTATTGATGATTATGTTATTATTATTATTATATTATATTTACTAGACTAGATTAAATACCATATAATACATGAGTTAGTTAAAAGTGTTTGTTTATTTGATAATCTTAAGAGATAAAAGATAATCTCTATAGATTAAGATAAATATTACGTAGATAAACTATTATGAATTTATAAATTTATAATTTGTAACATTTTATAAGCCTAATATACAATATTAATGTTAGTGACTATGATTTATAGTCACCGACATAATTTTGGTATTTAAAGATAATTTAAAGATATTTTGTAACTTTTTTTAAGCCTAATATATAATATAAATGCTTAGTATATAAAATCAACGTTTGTTATTTTATTTATCTTCAAAATAATGAAACATTTTCATGTCATTCGTTTATCATGTTCATCATTACTAAGTTATGCTAAAGTAAAACCCTCTGTACTAAAATCCTAGTTCCGTTGGTAATACCGATGCTCCCGTTTGGACTCCCCTTTTAAGAATATTACACGGAGTGGGCAAACTACGATGTTGTAATCTCTATATAAAAATGTTAACTTTTGACAGAATTGAGCAAATTCAATTTGTGTGAGTATTTCCTGCACCACCAAGATAAACCTTAAAAACTTAAAACCTTAAAAACCAAAAGTTCTTATGATTGTTGTTTATTCCAATTATACAACTTCTAAATACCGCTATATGAAATTTTATTAAGCTAATGGGTTTCGGTCGTTACTTCAAATGAAAAAGGTGCCGTATTAAATAAAGCTAGTTGTAAGACCACCCGCTTGGTCAAGCTCGAAGGCCTTCGAGTGAGATCGAGAACACCGGTACGACGCCCTTGCTACCCGATGGGTAGCCTCTCGGCTTCCCACACCCGACAAATTTTTTTAAAATAAAGCTTTTGAATAGCTGGTATAAAAACAATTCTTTTTTCCCCTCTTTCCTCTATAAATACACCACTAGACACTTTAAAATTTTCATCCCAAAATCGTTAACAAAGAAACATTCGGCACGTAGTGAACTGCTAGATAGATACGTGCCTACAAGACGATAAACGAAAAAAGTTCAAGTTCGCACAAAAATCAGCATGGAAAGATGTTGAACAGGCTTTTGGTCTGCTCAACACATCATGTATGTTTATATCATATTACACAATACTCGAAAATGAAGACAATGCAATTTGTAGTTTCGATAAAAACGATCTTTTACCGTCTGATATCGAAACATAAATAAGTGAAGAAGTGTGTGTGGCAACGTTCGAGAAGTCAAAAACCTGGAGACTCGTAATAACCTTCGGTCGGATTTGTTCAAACATATTTTACGTATCCAACTTCTGGTTAACGAGAACAGCTAGATTTTTAAATGTTCATATTATTTATTATTTTCGATTTATAGTGTTGTAATTTTTATTTTCTAATAATAGCGTTTTATTAATGTTATGAAATTTTTATTTTTATTTATTTGTTATATTTTTATTTTTATACAATTTATAAATATTTTATTTTGTTTAATAGTTAAACATATAATAAAATAAATTTTAAAAAATGGAGAAAATGTGTTAGTTTAAGTTAAGCTATATTAGGTATTTTAATTTAATAAGAAAGAAGAGAAAAAATGATATGATGCGAGATGCCATACCCATAGCCTAACGGTGTAATTACAAAAATAGTCCATGTATTTGTCACTTATTTTCACTTTTAGCTCTCTAATTTTAAAATTTTCAAAAATAATCACTATGCTTCTCACTTTGTTTCGGTTCTGGTCCTTTAACCTAACTACTATTATCTTCTGTCGTTAAAAGCTCTCATGTGCCTTGCACATGAGGGCATTTTAATCTTTTCTGCATTATCCTTATTACCAAATAATGTGGCTAAAAGATTTTTAATTAACTTCTTAGTTACTTCTAATTATATTTATTTTGTTACCATTACGTCCTCTTAAAAGTAATTTCAAGCTTAAATTGGACAAATTAATAATCCATTCTACAACATGGTTCCTCATTATCTAACCCAAGATTAATCATTTTTATCAAGAAAAAAACAGAACCAATTTTCAACCCAACTAGTGCATTAATATTAACCATTTCATCAAGATATTATACATTTGACCAAGAAAAACCACTGATGAATCAAGATGAAATTACATATGGTCTTACAAACATTAGAATAAAGGGGGAAAGATTTTTGAGATAATATGTGTTGGAATTAGATGAGTATACACACCAATAATACACCCATATTGATCTTGATGAACACAACTATGACGGTCAAATCCAACGGTTGTTCAATGACGGGCGATGATGGTGATGGTGGTTCACTTACTCGGCGACAGTGTTGATGGTTGTCCAGATCTGTGGCGATTGTTCAAGAATAGAGGCTACAGAGGGGGTGGATGATGATGGTGGTTCAGACCTACGGCCGTGGTGATGGTGGTTCAGATTTGCGGTAGTCGTTCAAGGATGGTTCTTCACATCCGACGAGATGGTGGTTCAAGGATGGTGGTTCACATCTAGGCTGGCGGTGGCGACATTGAAGGGGGCTAGCGGTGGTCGATCTGCACATGGCGGTGCTGGTCGTTCTACAGTAGGCGGCGCTGGTCGGTCTTCAAAAGACGACGGTTGTCGTTCTACAAAGAGCGGCAGTGGTCGTAATAAAGAAGGCGGTGGTAGTCGGGTTTATAGAGGGCAGCGGTGGCAGTACTTTTAGAGTGAGAGAAAGAGAGATTTGAGGGAGAAGATATTTGTGTGTGTATGTATGTATGTATATACATATGAGATAAAATAACAATAGTGTGAGATAATTAGTGTTTGTTAAGAAGGATATAGGTTAAAATAACCAAAACGCCCTCATGTGCAAGGCACATGGGGCTTTTAACGGCAGTTACGCTAGGACCAGAACTGAAATAAAGTGACAACCATAGTGACTAATTTTTGTAATTTTTTAAGTTAGAAAATTAAAAGTGAAAATTAGTAATAATCGCAGGTACCATTTTTGTAATCGAATTTTGTTTAATTAAAGTTCAACGCAAGTGAAATCATTGCCAAGTAACTTACATTTCTTTCAATAAATAAACAAAAGAGAGTTCCTAAACGTCTATGATTTTAAAACTCGAGAGCATCTACGCGCCTTACCAAGTCACCTAGTGATCACCTACCAATACGAAGTCACTAAGAAACACTAGTGTTAACTATCATTGTTGTTAAGCAAGGGGAAAGGGTTAGAGAAAAAAAGTAGAAAGGAAAATTAACGGGAAAAAATAAGAGAAAATAAAGGATAATAATTTTGAATTTTCGTGTTCCCGAGTTAGAAAGAAAAGAAAATAAGTTGAAAAGAAAAGGGATAAGTTTATGTCCCCGAGTTGGAGAAAAAGAAAAGAAAGATGATCATTTTGCAATAATACCCTTATTTTTAAAAATTATTTATTATGATTAGGGTGATTTTGTCATTTACGAAAAATCATAAAAAGAATTCTTTCCTTTCTTCTAATTCCTTCCACTTTGGGGAGGAAAGTTTAAGAGAGAAAATTAACCAAACTTTCCTTTTCCAAATCATTTCCCTCTCTCCTTAAAATAACTTGAGAACACAAAACTTTTGCTATTTCTTTTCAAATCTGTTCCTTTCTCTCCATAATAAAACTCAGGAACACAGTGATAATCAAATAATAGTCTATTGTTAATAAATAACAGTCTATCGATAACAAACAACTCAGGTTGACAATGCAATAAGCTCAAGACATGTAAGTTATATGTATTGTAATCATGCATTTGCATGATGATGAATCGGCATACTACAAAATGCTCCATTTGGGGGAAGTGTCCACATCACTTGTGTACAATGTTGCAAAAATCGCTAGGCGCTACTCGAGCGATCGATCGGGGAGTAGCGAGTACTCGGGTTAGGCGGGGAGTACTCGATTAGGATTTTTTTATGTATAAATTTAAAAATTATACATATAGCATATTCATAAGTCATATATAATCAAATATAATCAATTAGTATCCAAATTTCCCAAAAAATAAAGCATATAAAGGTCATTTACATTTATTCATTTAATGTAATCCCCTTAATCCAATTATAATAAGCCCAAAAATACAGCATATATGGGCTATTAGTGTATATATGTATCTTTTGTACAAGTATAGGGGTCTTTTTTGTTAATTCACAATACTATCTAGGTATATATATATTTACTTATTTGTATCTTGTATATATATTTACTTATCTGCATCTTCATCTTCTTCGTTTCAATATGCTCTCGAATCAACTTCTATTTCTCACAAGGGCCATTTACATTTATCCCTTCCCTAGTTCCCTCAATTTTAATCCTGTCGCCTTTCATTCGGTGTAATCCCATCGAGAAGAAATCAAATTAGGGTTTCTGTTGGTCCGTCAAGAAGAAATCAAACCAGAAATCAAAGAAGAAGGGTCGATTAAGACTTGGTGATGAGGAAATAGAGCAACAATTGAAGAAGAATGGTCGATTTGGCCTTCAATCGCAGTCAAGTTTCCATACGGCGACTAATGGGTCGATTTGGTCCTCGATAGAACCAGAGATCATTGTCGATCCTTTAACTGAGGAGGCCGCCTAGGTCCGAGTAGGCCGAGTTTGACTGGCGTTGACCGAGTACCGAGGAAGTGGCCGATTTTCTCCAACTCGGCTCGGCTTAGGTCCGAGTAGGCCGAGTTTTGCAACACTGCTTGTGTAAGTGGAGAAGCCCTTAAGCAACCCACTCTAACTTGTTTGGTAAAGCCACAATCATAGTCATGACCACGCACTGCCTTAAACCACTCATAAGTCCTTTCAAAGTGGAAGCTAACTTCACATGGTTACACCCCCGAGCATTTCAAACTTCTGTCATTTTTTTGTACTTGCAATTACATGATAGTGTCCGATCAGTATTACCACGACCACACAAAAACTCAAGTTATAATCTCAAATTAAGACTAGTCCAAACCACTCGTGTTGTAACTAACTTAAGCATACTCAATGCAAAAATGTGCAAATAAACATCTCAATGATTGGAGGCCAAATATACTCACGTAAACATGTGTTATGACTCGTTTCACAAGCACTGCCAACAATCAAAACACATTTTATAACTATAATGAGTAACTAGATTAAACACACGGGTGCTAAGTATTCGAGCTTCCAAGAGCAATGCAATCACCTTTGAATTGAATTAGGATTACAACTCTAGTACACCAAAAATCACTTCGCTCAAACACTAGGTCAAACAAGCTCACTCCAACACTAATAAAGTTAGACTGTAAAGTTTGGTGATCAAGACAATCCAAAGGTTAACAGAAAATGTTTGCAGAATTCTTGCACATAATGGAACATGGTGATTCGAGAGCTACATGTGCGACTAGAATCTAATGGAATTAATCATGATCATAGTTCTCACTTGAAGCTCGGAGTTTGGAAGAATATCATGGCTAGATAGAAATATTTCACTACTAGTGAAGACCAACATCTGCGTATGAAGGACAATATTGAATAGGCTGCCACTTAGGGTGAGCCTAGTCAGAAGAGGAGTTCTCATTTTGACACATGTTTGCATGTTTTGTGGAGGTTCCCTAGAAGATATCAACCATTGTTTGTTGTTGTTCCCTCCACTTAGGGGATTTTGGTTTAAAGCTTTAACATGGCGGGGTTTAATGCTGCCAACTAACTTATGACTCGATACACACCTAACACACACACACACACACATATATATATATATATATATAATTTCTTTCTGCCCAAATTAAAATAATAATTAATCTGAAAAACTTAAACATTTAATCTGTTTTTCAAGTACTTTAATTTATTATTGTAACGCCCAATTTTTTTACAAAGCAAATGGATCTAAGTCATAAATCATCTCGTAACATAACATAAGACACTCCCAATATATTCTGTTACAATCACATCACATTGAATATTCTAAGTTCTTTCAAATCACATAACGAGTAGAAATTTTAAGAATATAAAATGAATTAATTAAAATCATGTGGAAGTCCATTCAACGATGAGTCATCTCTACATTTTCAGAGCCCCACCGTGGTCATCTCTTGTAAAATAGAATTAAATAACAACAGTAAGCATAAAGCTTAGCAAGTACATTACTTACATACTTGACCAGTTCAACATATTCACATTCACATATCATACACATAATCACCCCGTATCATTTAAGTAATACCCGCTACCGAAGTAGTTGGTCCCCTCATACCCGTCGAATCGAACGGTCTCGTCATACCCATTTCCGTGACAATCGGTCTTACATACCCGATACCAAGGTATCGGTCTCATAAAGCAATCACATAAGGTCGGTAATAAACAAATACTTACTTACACATATTCATCCATAGTTAATGTTGAGTTAGAATATAAGTAGAAGTACTCACCTGACCGTAGTTCAGGCAGTCAATTAACAATTTAGTAGGTATTGGTAGATATGTGTACGTCTACAAGCAATCACCTACAAATGGGTTCCATAAATAAATTGTTACAAATGTCGTATACCCTTACTAGTATAAACACCCTATGAAAGCTAAGAAGTCCCGCCCCATAGAATACTTCGTGATTGGTGTTAAACACTTGGCGATTAAACACGAATTATTGACGAACTTGACGATTCAATTGTTGAATATCATGTACTTGGTGATTCATTTGAGAGCTATAATATACTAGGCGGTCCATATTAGGTAGTGTTTCACGATCAGACTAAATAAAGAGTACTTGCCAATTGAGGAGCGAGAAACTCACTCCTTAGCGATCTGTCTAGCCTACACTTGGCTATTTCCACTTAATTTTTAAAGAGACTAGTGATTCATCCATATAGGTTGGCGATTCTAGAATACCTAGTCGACACTTTAAAATTCAATCTCCTTCGACACTCAACAAAATATATGATTTAAATCACAAATCACTCTAATCATTAAAGTAAACCCTACAAGTTTAATTTCGTTTTCATCAACTATCAATGGATCAAACCTCAGATATCTCTCTCGGTCTTGTTCGTAGCTCTCGAACCCCCCAGACGCAAAACCCTTAATCTTTCAATCAAAAATCATAAAAACAACACCTACATGATCATAATAATGTAAGAAACATGACCTGATTGACCCCCTTTTGATTTCTTGAAAACACAATGTTGATTTGATCTCTTTCTTCTCTCGGCTCACAACACCGTGCACACACAACACACACTCTTTACAGAGACGGCTTTTCATCAAAACCTTGGGCTTTGTGCCCTAAATGGGTTTAAATACCCTTTCCCCATTTTCTTAATTACAATACTAGTTCCTCAATTTTAACTTTTATAAATTATCACCCAAGCAAGATCACAATTTAGAAATCAATATAATATTTATTTACATTTCATTACAATTAAAGTGCTGGTATTACAATTATGTATGTATATTTATTAACTAATAAATATATACCAATTAATTAATCAATACTTTGTGAAACACTCTCAAAATAAATACTAGTATATAATAACTATTATAAATCTCTCCTCCGAGTATGGTTGTATTTACTACTTAATTTACAGAGTGTGCACACACATATAACAAGAGGAACACCTTGTTGCATGCAGAGGAAGAAGACAAGCAAAAGATCTCGGACCCTGGGTGTCGTTCATGTGGATCTCAAACAGAATCAAGTCCGGCTCGGTAGTTAGGGAAATTTGGATTAAAAATCCTTGTGATGTGGGGAATAGATAGAAATTAATTAATGTTGGTTAATGTGTGCTTAATGGTTTTCCTTCTTGCAGACCTTGCTTCATTTGTGAGGTAAGGAAATTGGTTCCAAGAAGCCTTCGGCTTAACAAAGGTAAGATAATTTTAAACTCACAAGTCACACCCATGAGACTTGTTAAATATGAAATTAGCGTAAACATTAAAATGCCTAAAAGAATATATGGGGAAGGTTCATTTGAGAACCGTTTTTATTGCGAGAACCGCGAGAACCAATCTTAGCCGTTCATTTTGGATAATGGAATTCATGGATGAAGAGTGTGGGGGATTGAGTGTGGCATGGTGCATGTAAGGAATTCATGGGTGGACAATCCAATTGAAGGAGGGGGAATTGGATGGCTAAGATTGGTTCTCGCAATAAAAACGGTTCTTAAATGAACTTTTTACTATATATATAGGGGAGTTCATTTGAGAACAATTATTAGTGCGAGAAATGCGAGAACCAATCTTAGGCGTTCATTTTGGATTATGGAATTCATGGATGAAGAGCGTGGGGAGATTGAGTGTGACAAGGTGCATGTAAGGAATTCTTGGGTGGGCAATCCAACTGAAGGAGAAGGAATTGAACGGCTAAAATTGGTTTTCGCAATAAAAACGGTTTTCAAATTAACTTTTTAATATACATATAGAGTTAGGATCAAATGAGAACAATTTTAAAATACACGACAGTGAGAACACTTTTGAGCCTTTGATTTCATTGATCGGATGGTTTAAAAATTGTCACATTTCTTTTGGACCTTTGATTTCAGTGATCGGATGTTTAAAAATTGTCACGTTTTTTGATCATTTGTTTGACTATATACCTGATGCATCAAGTGTTGTGATTTGTATGCATCAATGCATACAAATCTATAAGTTGTTAATAGTATATAAATAATTTTGATTTTATGATTTATGATGTAAACTAGACTTTTGGGTAGTTATGGGTGAACATAAACGTAAAGAAGAAATGTTAAATTATAAGTTTATTCAGATTCTCACTGTCGTGCATTTTAAAAGGGTTCTACCTTGAATCTCACCCTATATATATATGTATGTATTTAACGAGTTTTGTGAGTATAATGAGTCAATGAGGTAAGTTAGTAACTCAATTGGAAATACTTATCTTGCACTAAAGCGGGTTTGAGGTGGTCATTTGATACTAACGAAACCACCATTCTACCCATTTGTGATGCCGTCTAATATTTGGGGTAGCCATGCCGCTTTAGGCGAGGAGATGGACAAGAAAAGTTTTTGTGATAGAAAGAATAGCGAGAAAAGAAAATGTTATTTTCTATTACTTTATCCTTATATATACTATATGATAATACACGTAATGCACTAATTATCTCTCATTATTTTCTTTATTAATATTAACATTTGTGTTGTTTTGCTGAGAATACGTAATATGATTTAATAATGATACAAAACACCTCAGTGAAAAAAAATAGTAAGATGAAGTTGCTTAATACTTTCCAAGTTAGCGGGATTAAAGATTGTGTTGATATGACCTCAAGTGAGATGAAGCTTCATTTAATTGCATGCTAATCATAGTGATACCACTTAAACCCGTCATATTATATGTGCGTATAAACAGTATTGTGATATGTTTTGAAAATAGTTTTGTGTAAGAAAAGTGGTGAACTCTTAAATACTATTAGGCTGATTAATAGTTTAACCATTAAAGTTTTCGTTTAATTTCGGTTTAACCATCAAAGTTTTTTTCTAAACGATTTTATCATAAAGTTTGAATTTGTTATGATTTAAATCACAAATTTTTTTTCAAACAGTTTAAACATTGAAGTTTTGTTAAAAAAAACGGATTAATCATTTAAGTGTTGTATGGTTTTTGATTTTAGCCTCTCTATTTATTATGCATTTTAGTTTTTATTAAAAACTTAACCAAACTTAGAGGGTTAAACCATTTTTTTACAAAAATTTAAGATTTTATAAAAATTTAAGAGTTAAATCGTTTGGAAAAAGACTTTGAGGTTTAAACAAGAAAAAGCTATAAATTTGAGAATTAAATCTTAATAAATTCGAACTTTATGGTAAAATCGTTTGAAAAAAAACTCTGATAATTAAACCGAAATTAAACTAAAACTTTAATAATTAAATCATTATTGACCCGTACTATTAACATCATTGGCGAGAATATTAACAACACATGGCTATAATATGTTATAATATATTCAAATTCTCACTTATATTTTAGTTAACGTCTTAAAAGTTCAGCAATGAAAAATCACTCATATACGTTCAAATAATTTAACCCATCCGTTAACACATCTCCCATCACTATATTTCTTTATCCAATCAACATAATTCCTTATTTTATAAATTAAGATTTTTTTTCTTTTTGTTTGAAATTTGTTTTAGAAATCTACTAATAATTGATAAAAAGAAAATAAATGAAAATGACATATTACTAAGGGGGAGTTTGTTTTAGTTTATTTAAGGACTTTTTAATCTATTAGCTTATTTTTTAGGCTTATTAATTTTTTTGTGTTTAACTTAGCTTATGAACTTATTTTAAGTAAAATTAAGTCACTTTTAATAAGTTAACTTAAATCAACTTTTTTTTTCCTTATAAACTTATTTTTTTATATTTACCTATATACAATTCTTTATAAACTTGAATTATATTTTCCTTCTCTTTTCAAAAACTAAAAAAAACAATAAGCCAAGTCAAATACTCTTTTAAAGAAAAGTTTATTAGCTTATAAATTATAAATTAACTTAAATTTTTTTTCCAGCACGTAACTTAAAAAGGTTAAACTTAAAAAAAAAAAGCTTACCTAAAAACCCCTAAGAGTATAGGGAGTGGTCATATAAAACTACACCCATTACACCGTTACATCAGCTTTTTTCTTCTACTATTTAATCAACCACTTAGCCTCGTAGTGATCACTTCTCACCACACCAAATTGTTGGATCTACATATTATCCAACCAACCAATCAAAATTTAATAAAAAAAAAGTTAAAAAGCTAATTGGCCCACTTATCCTCACCACACCAACATCCATATGTGGTGAACACCACATCTTCACTCCCATCACACCTTAACGGAGTGGTACCACACCCACCCTCTAAATGATCACCCCACCACACCCTCTTACCACCTTCCACTCCTTATACTCGAATCGACGCTGTATTACGTAAATAATATGCTAAATTAAAATAATTGTACAGAAGAAAAGAAGAAGGTATACATGAAGTACGTATTATTAATTAATTTTTAAAAAAATGAAAAGGCGATTATAAATACATACCTACACCCTTTACTCAATTTTGACCGCTTGGAAAAAAAGTAGTGTAAACAACAGTGAAAGAAGAAGAAAAAGCAGTGCAGAGTGGGGTTTTAGAGAGAGAAAGCCGAGGAAAAAAACACACAGGTATCACATTTCTTTATGCAATTCTCGATGTTTTTGCAGCAATTTTATTTATAAATTAATCTCCTTGTTTTATTGAGATTTGCGTTCTTTCAGTTGTTTTAATTTTATGCCTCCCCTCTCTTTACCCAGCCAAGTGGGTACTAGAAATTCAGTTGAGTTACACCTCTTTTGTGTAAAATTTTCACTACTTGTCGCCTTCTTCATAGCAAAAATCTTGGCCATAGATTCCTGATCCTTTCTCTGACTTAACGATTAGGAGAAAGGGGGTTTTCATTTTCTTGGGGTTTTGATTTCTTCTATATATATCTTCTACCTCATCATATTTTTACTCTTTTTCTGCTCTTCAAGGCTGCAAGAATCTCTCTAAGGAGGGGTTTTAGTGAGAGAGAGAGATAGCAAGACTGGTTTTAGAGCGAGAGACGGTAGAAGTAGACCTGATTTTATGTCGGCAGGTTCATTGGCTGTGATTGGGGCTCCATTGAAGCTCTGTTTTTTGTTTGCTCTCTTCATCTGCTGTGCTCTCTGCTGGTATTCTCAGCAGGGTTTTCTTCTCCGTTTTCCGACTGTTTCGATGCGTTTGAGGCCAAAAAGGTAAATAAATCGCTACAGATGTCGATTAAATCCATGTATTTGCGTGTTTTTGATAGATCTTTGATGGGTTGTTGTTGTATTTGCAGGACTTGTTCTGGAGTTGAGTGTTTCGGTGGTTTTCACATAAATAGGTTATTTGATCTTTTCTTGTTCTTGAGAGGGCCTTTAACATAAACCCTAAACAATTTTGGTTTTAATTTTTGCCGGATTTTTCTTTCAATTATTTTTGTTTTTGGATATTATTTGAGAGTTGTAAAAGCCGCCGGAGTTTTGAAACCGATAACCGCAGATGAGTCAATCAAGAAACAGAACCAAGTTATTGGAACCAAACAAACCCATGAGGAAAATCCGGGTTATCTGTTACGACCCGGATTTGACCGACTCTTCCGACGACGACGAGCCCAACAAAAAACCCTTCGGCTCTAAGCGGATAGTGCGGGAAATAAAGATTCCGGTGGTCGGCCATGGTGGTTTTACCGGTGGCTGTACGGAAACTGTAACGACTAAAGAACCAGAGACCGAGAGTTCTTGTCAAGATAGCAACAACGGTGAGAAAAGCTGTGTGAAAAGGAAGAGGGTTTTGACCAAAAACTCAGGTCAACCTCGGCCGGCGTCCGCTTCAAAGTACAGAGGCGTCCGGCAGCGGAAGTGGGGGAAATGGGCGGCGGAAATCCGTGACCCGTTTAAGCAAAGACGGGTATGGCTCGGGACTTACAGTACTGCTGAAGAAGCGTCGAGAGCTTACGAGGTCAAAAAGCTTGAATTTGAAGCCATGGCTGAAGCTTCAAAGGGCGGTTCAAATAACGTCAAAACCGTCACCGGCAAAGCCTTGTCATCTGGCGCCGTTTCTCAGCCACAGAAACCCGCCGCCTCTGAGGAATCAGTGGGTGTTATCTCCCACAAATCTCCGTCGTCAGTCCTCGAGACGGAAACCTCCTCCATTTCAAAGAAGATAAACGCAAACGATTCCTCTACAGTTTCCGGAAATTCAAACAACAAAGTCGAACCGTCTTCTATGGTGGAAGAAGCTTTGATTCTAGCGGAAATCGGTGAAGGATTAGACATGAAACTGGAGCTGGATTCAATTTTCTTTGACGAATTTGCATCACCGCTGGATGGATTTGGTGATCTTGACGATTTTCAGATATGCGGATTTGATGATAACGAAGCCTGTGAATTACCCGACTGGGATTTTGAGGAACTCAACACAGAAGAACTATCTTGGATGAATACATTGAGGGTTGATGAGCCACTGATGAACGAGCAGCCACGCAATATCGCTTGCCTATGAGTTTTGCAGCAAATTAGGATAGTGTTTTTCAAGGGTTTTAGATCTTAAATCCCCCTTGGAAGACAATGGTTTTGTTTAATTTACGAGTCCTTTTTTTTATAATTTTATTATATGATTTTGTTCATGAGTCGTTCCTTTGGGTTTTCTTGTGCTTTTAGAGCCGTCCAAAGGAGTGTTTTCCGGTGGGTTGCTGCTATGAAATGTTTAAAGACGATATCTATGCTTATTTTGATCTGTTTCGATAGTAATTTTATGCCTTCCAGTGGATGTCAATTTTGGGGTTTTGTTGATGTACAACTGTTAATGCATGAGGTATAAGTTTTTATAGTAGGGTAGCTACCGTCTTTGGCAGATGCATGTATCGAGCATGTCGTCCCCAAGTTGGTCCAATCCAATGATGACATGCGTATGTGGTATCAAATGAAGTTATTTCTTTTTTGAGTCAAGATATTTACTCTCTAACCTTTTTTCACGCATAAGAAGTTAACACGTCCACTTAAGATCACCGATAGGGATGGATGGCAAAAATACCTGATTCCGACCGGAAATTCTGAAACTGGAACTTTTGGGACGGCTATTGGGACATGTAAATACTGGGATCGGGATGAGATTTCGTTTACAAGATTTTCAAGGGTTTGGGATGGTTATGGTTTTACTTAATACGTAGATGGCATTTGCCCGAGGCGATACCATTTTTATCTTTATAATATATAGATTTATTATTACATATTAAGATTTTAAATCTATCTTAATATGTTTTTAAAATTATAAGTTGACTATGTCGTAGTGAAGTAATGTGACATTAAATTTTTTTGAAATTAGTTGTATATATCTTTGAATCAATAGTTTAGATAGTCAATTTTGTTTGTTTATTTTTACAATTGTAGAAAATTTACTTATAAAGTTTTTGACTAGTGAAGTATTGTTTTGATGTTATTATGGTCAGGTTTTATGAAACGAAAATCTTAGTGGTGAATTTTAATCAACTAAGATCGTTAATTAATTAGGATACCCGATAGTCATGGGTATACATGCGAACCTGATGGTTATTTAGTAATGAGATACCCGACGGGATGAGATTGGGTATGGACATGGTTTTATAATCGGGTATAAGACTAAGATCATCAATACCATTTCAATTGTCATCCCTACTTACAAATTGGTAAAACATACATTTTACGTGGACGTGCTTATATAGAAGAATCACTTGCTTGATTAATATGACTGATTTCCTTAGACGAAAATTTTATAAAATATTAACCAAGTTTAAAGTTTGTTTCAAGTTACTTATAATTCGAATCTAGTCAAATTTCAAAAGTGTTTTAATATTATGACTTTTAACTATTTTTACAGGTTACCTTCTTTATTAGTAATTTAAAAATGAGATGATTTAACACAAATTAGTCATATATAAGAATTATAACTCTTATGCTCTTACCAACACCATATTATGCAAATCAAATTAGTCATATGTAATATTTACACCATTTTATGCAAATCAAATTATATTTACTGTTTGAATGATCTTTAGGATAACGAGTGTGTTCGGTATGTTGAGGTTTTTTAAAGTTGGTAGCATTTTGTTTTGAAAGAAAACACTACAAATCATTTTGGATGAAAAAATTGGAATTTTTTTTTTAAAACAAAAAATTCCAAAACAAAGTCTTTTTGAAGTAGCTTTTAAAGCTAGCTGGAAGTTTTTTATATCCCGAATAACCTAAATATTCTCTTTAATTGTTAATAATTCCTCTTACTTTTATGTTGGGCTTAATTGATTGATTGGAGAGGTAAAATAGGGATATTAAAGAATAAGCATTGTGGGTTTAGAATTTGTTTAGCTATTGGGTTTAAAAGCCTTGTTGGAGATATATATAAATATGAGATTAGGGCTCAGCCCCCAAGGAACTATTGCACTATTCTATTTCTAGAGAGAGAGAGAGAGAGTACTATGTGTTCTTAAGGGCGAGAAGGAGAAACAGAGGAAGAGCTAGAACCTTGATTTTTCCCACAAATCTGCAAGGAATTGGTAAAAGAACTATCCGGTGATGTTTATAAACTCTCTATGATCATGTAGATACCTTTAGGTATGGTTTTAGACCTGTTTTATGGGGTTTTAGTTATCTTGGGTTTTTGTGTTTGAAAAGTGAAGGGAAATGGTGGATTGAGGGGTTAAATAGTTCTTTAACCAATGAATGTTTGTAGGGTTTGTTCTTATAATAGGAGAAAGGCTTTGCAAATGATTTGAATAAAAAAACTAAGTTTTTAAAGGTTGGGATTTTGAAAATGAAGTTTTAAGGTGCTGGGTTTTGGTCTGACCAAGATGGTGTTCTTATGATTTGGTTAGGTCGGATGGGTGTGGTCTGACCTTTGATTGATCCGACTTTGGAGTTGGTCCGACCTTTGATTCATCCAACTTTGAAGTTGGTACGACCGTTGATTCATCCGACTTTGAAGTTGGTCCGACCTTTGATTGATCCAACTTTTGGGGTTGGTTCGACTTTGGGGTTGGTCTGACCTAAGTGTGTGGTCCGACCTTCAGTTTGGTCTGACTTAGTGTTTGGTCCGACTTTTGGGTGTGGTCCGACCTAGGGTGGTCCGACTTAGTGTGTGGTCCGACTTAGTGATTAGTCCGACCTCAAAGTGTTGATTTGGCCTCAGAAGTGGTACGAATTATAGGCTTTTGAATATCCAAAGCTGATATGTGAGGTATCTGTGTTGTAGGTCCCCACGACTGGACTTGTTAACTTTCAGCTTGAGAAATCTATTGCTTATGTATGTGCTGCGGATCAGGTGAGTTACACTAACTTATACATGATATTAGTGTGAAAAGTGTTTGTTACTTTTAATGTGAAAGTGTAACTGCATGTTCATATGTGAAGTGAAGGGTTACGTTATATTATGATGAATACGTAACTAGGACACAGTCAGACATAGTTTGAAATCCTTGGTACGGCTTAAATACTCAGCTGTGACCCAAAGTGTGAAATCGTCGTCAATGCACTGCGTCGGTAGTATGTGAAATGATTTGTGATCATGGATTGTGTTATGATGTGACATATGCATACCTAGTGTGATGTGTAAGTTAGAGTACTCACTAAGCTTTATATTTACTGTTGTTGAATTTACTCTTTTCAGGACCTGAGCGTGGGAAGGCTCTAGTAGTTTGAAAACAACTCATCATCTACGAAACTGTTTCCGCTGTTTTATTTATTCAACATTTTAACAGACTATGGTTATAATTAATTTCTAAATTCTACTTAATGACGGGTAGTTCTGGGCGCGGGATCTCGTCAGATTTCTGTTAGTTGTAACACCCGAATGCATTTTATATTACTTACACAAAAATTTTTTTTTTGGGCCGTTACAGTTTGGTTTTTGTATATGGTTTTCTTCGGTGATTTCATTGTGGGCATGTGTGCTTTCTGAGTTAAAAACCATCTTGTGTAGGGATTTTTACGAGTTAAACCCTAATTTAAGTGGGTGTGCGTGATTTTGCTGTTTTTTTATAGGTGTGAAAATCGATCGGTTCTTTTTCTAGTTTATGAAAAACCAAATTTTTCTATGTGTTTTACAGGTGTGTAAATTGATAGGTTTTTGTGTTTTCAGGTGAGAAAATTGTGTTTTACCGACCATACGTTATTGTTGTTCTAGATGATGAACATTTTGATAGTTTTTTAGGTTTCATTGGTCTATTAGAGTTGGAGATTTTTGCTAGTACTCGTTTGGAAAACAGTTTATTCATGTTTTATTGTTTTGTTAGAGGTGAAGTGTAATACCCGAATTCCTGCAAATAAATAAAAAGAATATTTTATTGAGAAAATATAAGTTGTGTTGACTTGTGCACTTAGTTATGAAGTATTTTAGATACTATGGGCTTGAGTGGATAAATAAAGTGGATTATGGACTAGTGATGTGTATGTAATTGGAGTATTGGAACTATGGGCTTAATTGTTTAATGTTGGGCTTAGGCCTCTTGAGGGATAGTATATAAAGCCAATTAGGGCATAACCCCCAACACTCTACTGTTCCATTCATTCAAACCAAGAGATTTCTCTGTGTTTGTGTGTGTGTTCAAACCCACGAGAAGAAGAAGAAGGAGCCATCAAGAATCGTTGGAAACTCAAGGAATTTGTAAGGAAATCATCAGGTAATGATTCCTATCTCATTGTGGTATTGTAGCTATAAGTTTATCTTGATTAAATGATGCTAGCTTAAGTTTTGTTCTGGGTTTTGGAAGTTATGGGTTTATGAAGAACTTGAGAGAGAATTTATAATATGATCCTTGCTACTTAATGAAATATAGTTAAATCTTGAAAGAAGTAACTAAACGAATAGAGAAATGTTTTGGAACAAAAATATAGTGATTTGGTTAAGTTTTGAAAGAGTTAGGATTGTGGCTATGGAGTCTGGGTTTTAGAAATAATGAACTGATGGTGAAGATGATGCTTCATGCGACTTCCATATGCTCCATGCGACCTACGCATGAATCCATGCGACCTTTGTAGTGTTCATGCGACTTTCAATGTGCTATGCGACCTATAGTTTGTGCCATGCGACTTTCATTATGTTCATGCGACTTATGTATGTTGAATGTATACCCATGCGACTTTAGAACTTGTGCTATGCGACTTACATGTTACTCCGTGCGACTTTCAGTATGCTCATGCGACTTTCATTATGCTCATGCGACTTTCACATGTAGAAATTACGTCCATGCGACTTTGCATATGTTCATGCGACCTTCGGACCATGTACCATGCGACCTTTAGACTTGTACCATGCGACTGTCGGATGGTGTCTTCATGCGACTTACAGTTTTGTGCCATGCGACCTTCACGTGTTCATGCGACTTTTGTGTTAAGTGCCATGCGACTTAGGTGTTGCACCATGCGACTTTTACCATTTCATGAGACACTAGGCCCCAAATCCGATAGTCTAGGCCCAGAGTTGAAATCCGATAGTGGGGGACCCGGATTCTTGAAATCCGATAGTGGGGGTCCCCGGTTTTGTGGACTTCGATGATTGCATTCTGTTTTGTTACGAGTCTATGAGAACTTGTGTTATGCCTGTCAGACTTGTAGAAGTTGTGTTAGTAAATCTGGGTTATTACCCGGTACTGATTTGTCAGACTTGGATCAGGTGACAGTTAAAGTTAGAGGAACCAAGTAAAGTTCAGTAAGAACCAGTGACAGCTGCCAGGTGAGTATCCTTACTTGCACACTAAACCAGTGGAGAATGTGAATGTGTTATGACCGTCTACTTTGGCAGCGGGTAGTATGACCGTCTGCTTCGGTAGCGGGTAGTTATGACCGTCCGCTGTAGCGGTGGGTAGCATGACCGTATGCTTCGGCATCGGGTAGATATGACCGGCCACCTTGGTGGCGGGTAGAATGTGCATGATTGGGACTATGGTGTAATGTCATAGGTTGCAGTAACTTACTCACTAAGCTTCGCGCTTACCGTTGTTAATTTCTTATCTTTCAGGGCGGGACCATGGTAGAGCTCTAGGGCAGTGACGACAGCTCGCAGCCAAAAGAATTTCAACTTGTTTTTGAAACTTGTCTCAGTTGAACTGATGTAGACCTAAATTTGGAATTTGTAATTTACTTGTAATGTCTTTTGATACTTCCGCATTTACTCTGATATGAAATGATGTTATATTCATGTGTGTCTTGCAAAAAAAATAAAAATAAATTTTGGGACGTTACATGAAAACAGAAAAATAAGTTCTTGTTAGTATTTGTTTAAAATACAGTTTGTTCATGTGTTTGGTGGTGATGGTGTTCTTTCATAGTTTCATATGATATATGGGTTAAATATTGGATTAATATAATTAATTATTAGTAATCAGTAATAAAATTAATAATATTTAATTAATAAGTGATATATTAAAATTAATTAACAATAAAAAAATTAATAGAAATAGGTGTAATTTGTCTTTTTAAATGTATGAGAAGTTAAATTTGATCCAAACCATGCAAAGAAAATCCAAATTGAGTTCAAATTAAAAGGAAGAGAGCTTATATATCTTTTTATTCATATGATCAACACAAGTGTTAAAATCAAAGGAGGAAATGAGAAAAGAGAATTAGTGGACTTCGCATTTAATTTTGTGGTGAGTAAAATGATGGAGTAGAAAAAAAATAGTAGGAGGATATATTATTTTTCTAAAAGAAATTATATCTTTAAAAGTTATGGGCTATTTGTTAAAACAGAATAAGTAAACAACGAATGATTTTGTGATTTGAATAATTTAAAGGCTTTGAATGAATCTGTCTCTAAATATGACATGCTGTTTGATAAATGTTCTGAATCAATAATCTGAATGATGCAAATTATCATTTTAACGTTAATAGTGATATATTATATTATAAGATATGATTGTTTAACAAGATAATGTGTGAAAGAAGGAGTATTACGGTAAAATACTTGGTGCTTAATGATTCAAAATGCATTTTAAGGTAGAATAATTCAGTAGTGTTCTTCTGTTTTATTCAACACAGTTTTCATTCAGATAAAGCTATCAAACACACTGAATACTGCACTAAATGATTTTATTAAATAACAAACAAATAGCACTTAAACTATACTAACCAATTTTTTGTAATTGCACAACGTGAGGGGGGTGTAAATTAAAATTAGAGTTTAGCGGGGGAAGTAGTTGGTATGTCATTTTCGTTTTATTGAGTCTAGTATTTTGATGGGAAGGACTTAGACCCCAAGAAACAAATATTTGGCAGCCGTCACAACTCTACTTTTCAACGGGATTATAGAATTAGAGTGAGAAATATCATGTGTTATCTTTTTCTAAACGCCAAAAGAGATGTCATTAAGACACTAGAATATATATATATATATATATATATATATATATATATATATATATATATATATATGAATAGTATGAATACTTAACTGGAAAATCCGAATCCAAATCATTTGGGACGGGTTTTGATACAGTTAAATGAGTCTGGTTATAAGATTTCTATTTAAAAAATTTACGGGTTTTTATACGGTTATGATTTTAGTCAATATCCGTTCAATTACCCGATCTTATTTACCCTTCCGAACCATATATATTTTTATAATTTTATTTCCAACATATTAAGATTTTAATTTAATATTATATATAATTATTATAAGTTGACTATGTGCGCGTTGTCGGTGATGAGGTAAATATATATGAAATTATGAACTTTTAATCATGTATATCTTCTAATTATTTCAGTTTGTGAATGTGAAACTACTAAAAAACATAATGACAAACTACGCTCTCACTTTCTTTCTTTAGATTACACTTCAAACCCTATTTTTCAAACACCGCCGTCATCTCTTTCTTAGGCCGTTGGCATAGGCCAGTGGTCCGGAGGTCCCCCTTTGTTCCTTCCCAGCGTTGTAGTTTTGATGTTCCCGGTGTTAAGTTTCGAGGTTCGCCATCGTTTGTGGAGTTGTTGTTCATGGTTGATGTTGTGGTTTCCGGCGAAATTTTAGAGTTCAAGAGGTTGTTCATGGTGTCTGGTGAGAATGTTGCTCGAGGTTCCACCGTTCGTAGTTTCCGACGAGGATACAGAGTTCAAGATGTTGTTTGAGCTTTTGAGTTTTCTGATGAGATTTTGCCGCCGTTATAGATGCTGTTCTTGTCCAGATGTCGTTTGTGGTTTTCTAGCGAGGTTTCAGAGTTCAAGATGCCTTTTCGTAGTTTTCCGTTGAGGTTTCAAAGATCAAGATGTTGGTTGAGGTTTCGAGTTTTCCAATGTTGTTCTAGGGGTTGTCATTCATGATTTTCAGCAAAGTTTTTAAGTTCAAGGTGTTGTTGTTTGTGGTTTCTAGCGAGGCGAATTATTCGAGGTTCCACCACTGTCCCTGGATTTTCGGCAAGGTTTCAAAGTTCAAGATGTTGTTTGAGGTTTCGAGTTTTCTGACAAGGCTTTTTCGTCGTTCGTGGGTTCCAGCGAGGTTTCGATTTTTCCAGTTTTGTTCGAACTTCTCGGTTTTGTTCAAGATGTTGTTTGCATTTATGATCGTTTTTGTTTATGGTTCATGGTTGCTTTGGTGGGTGTGATTTATGGCTTGTTGTTCGCATTATGGCTCATGGTTTCCAAGTTGGATTTAGAAGTTTTTCCGTCCTTTTCTTAGGTGCTCCATGTTCTGAGTTTTATGGTTCGTGTTTGTGGTCGTGGTTTTGAAGTTCATTGGTCGTGTTTGTGGTTGCCCTTTTGTCAGTTTGTGGGTTGCTAGTTTTGGTTTGCTTAGTTGGTTTCGCCTTTTGTGTTGGATATCATTGGGTTTATTCTAATCGGATCTAGCATCTTGCTAGTTTTAATTTTAATAAAGTTAATTTGACGTATAAAGAACTCGTGAAACTAATAATGTGAGAGAATAGATGAATTGAGATTAATAATGTTTTTTTCACTATTTATGTAACAATTTGAATTAGTTTATCATAGAATTTGGATATTTTGAACTTATATGTAGATAATTCATTTTATGCAAAATATACTAATATTTGAACTTGTTAATATCGCTAGAGATTAAAATGATTAATACAAACCCAACTCATTGTTTTGATGTGATTGAGATTAAGCTTTAGGAAATGAAAATCATTTTTGGTAATTTAATAGACTAAGATCATAAATGGGATACCCGATATGTGCAGATATACAAGCAAACCCGTTGGTTATTTAGTAATCGAGCACCTAACAAGACAAGACCAGGTATAGGACATAGTTTTATAATCAGGTATGAGACCGAGATCACCAATACCCATCATATACCTCTCCTATTACTATCCCTATAGAGGGATCCAAATTGTAAATGATTCTTATAAATAATTTGTACACAATCTAAACTAAGGGGTGTTTGTTTTATGGGGCTTTTTACTTTTTAGCTTATTTTATGAGCTTATGGGTGTGTTTGGTAACGGGTTTATGAGGGATTGTAGGGGCTTAAGATTCTAGTTTTCATAATCTTCAATCCTCTAGCCCCGTTCGGGTGTTACAATCTTGAGGGGATTATTAAAAACATAATCCCTCATAAGCCCACAAAATAAAAGTATTTTCAAGTAGCTTATGGCTTGAGCTTGAGATTATTAATTAATCAGCCTCAGCCCTAGCCCCAGCCACTTTCACCAAACACCCCCTATGAAAAATTGGTGTTTGACTTAGTTTATTAGCTTAAGCTCATAAGCTTATCTTTAGTAAAAATAAACTAATTTTGATAAGCTTATCTTTAGTAAAAATAAACTAATTTTGATAAGGCAAGTGAAAATAACTTTTTTTTCGTGTAAGTTTATTTTTATACATTTACATATATATACTTTTATATTTTTTTCCTTTTCCCAACACATCTTTCTTAAATGTAAACATGTTTTTTTAGTCATTTTACAACAAAAAGCTATAGTCAAACATTTTTAAAAATAGTTTATTAGCTTATAAGTCATAAGTTGATTAAAACACTTTTTTCACTAATAAGCTCAAAAGCTACAAAGCTTAAGGTAAAAAAAATGCTTACCCATAGACCCCCTAAAATAGCTTTTTACGTAGCTTATCTTTAATGTTTAATCAAAATTACATAAATATAATGTATTATTTGATTATTATTATTATTATTATTATAGAATGTGTCCACGTAACGCAAAACCTACACGATACTATAAGAGGTGTAGAGCACTCGCAATGTGACTCGTTTTAAATTATCATATTACCCCTACCTAATATAAATTTAATAAACTTAAAACATCTCTTAAGTAATTGACTATTTTCACATTTAGTAGCTCTAACTATTTTACCAAAAATACGTTCATAAATGTAATTCCTAGCTTTAGTTTTAGTATCAACCCTAATTCTAGCTTCAATTTCAGTTTCAGTTCATGTACTTTTGCTGGTCACAAGACGGCCATTGCTTTCTGGTCAATAATTATAATTATAATTATATTTTTGAAAGTGTGGGCTACTGAGCTTTTAGACCATGTGTTTGAGAACGATAATTTTGACCACGGTGATATTTTATATTCAACTTATTATAATTAATTGTTTTGATGGTTCTTAAACTATTATAATTTTTTTGTCATTTTAATTCTTTTAAAGTTAAAAGTACTATGAATGGTTTTTAAAAATCCATTTTGTTAAAAGAAAAGATTTCTTGAAACGATTTCCGTTAGTAAGGTGTCAAGTCTAGCCCTCTAATTAAAAAAAGATACAAACTTTTTTCGGAATCAACTTATACCATTTGTTTATCAATTTGTTAATGCTTCTTATGATATATTATTTAGGTATAATTGCTTAACTAGTTAAACATATTTTGTTTTGTATGATCATAAATTATTCTTATAATAAATTACGTTAACGTTTTCTTAAGAGCATATAAAGTACTACACGTATTCCACCATGCTTCCTATATGGCCATCAGGGCCCCTCAAGACACGCCACCTAACCAGCATACCTCCGAGCCTGAAGAGATGGCCTTTTTTTACCTCTCTGCCTCCCTGATAGAGATAAGCAAAAAACTCGTTTGTCCCGAACCGAACCGGTCTGATTTATGCACTTTTGGGTCGGTTCTCGGTTCCTATATTTCTCTTATTTTGGTTTTCCGTTCTACCGGATTCGGTTTTTTACCCGGAACCGATTAGGAACAAAAGGTTCGGTCTTCAGTTCTTACTTTGGGCATTTTTGATTTATTCGAGTTCGGTCCGGTCCTCGGTTGTTACTTTGGGCATTTTCAGTACTACTGTCATTGATTTTTTTCTTCTTCATTTATCATTAGTTGTTATTTAAACTTATAAAAAATAAAAAAGTGGGAGAACATGAAAGAGTTTTAAAGATGAGTATTTTTTAAGTTGAAAAATAAGAGAAACATGAATACAAAAAATGAAATAGCGCTGATATAATAGAACAACGAGAAGAAGGTCGATCCCGTGCTTAAATATTTGGGTTTAGTTCATGTAAATGTATCCAAGTTGTCACCTTTTGCTATTGTATAAACTGAACTTTCAAACTTACCATTTAATGTATCCAACCTACAAAACTTACCTTTTACCTAGAAAATGCTGATGTGTAACAAGTTAATTCTAATGTGGCATTTCTTTAAAATATTAAAAAGGAAGAACTTTAATATAAAGCGACCGACAGAACTAGGGCTTGAAATCGAGTGTTCGGACATTAGGGAAGAAGCAATGGCGTCGTCTTCTTCATCAAATCGAAACTCATCCGGATCGCAAAGCGCTTCTAATTTCTTGTGCTATTGTGGTTACAAGATGAATGTTAGAACCTCATGGACGAAAGCTAATCCTGGAAGAAGGTTTCTTAGCTGCCCTAATTACATAAGTATGAAAATCCTTTGGCCCTAATTTGTTGGTTTTTGGATCTAATATGCCCTAACCGTTGTTGCTTTCATTAGGGTTCATGCAAGAAATGTAATATGTTTCAATTTGTCGATGATGAGCTTCCAAATCAATACTACAAGGACCTGGTTTATCAATTACACATTAAAGGATCAAGAGTTGGCAACGAGAGTAATAACCAGCATCATGAAGACTGTTAAAGTGAAATACACAAAATCATGGAAGATTTGACTTTCACAAAGTCAAAAATAAAAGTTTATGATAGGTTTTTTTTGTGTTTAGTTGTTGTAATAGTCTGTTTATGCTTTTCATTTGCACTAATGTAATTGTAAGACTACTTGCAGTTGATGTAATTGTAAGACAACTTGCACTAATGTAATTGTAAGACAACTTAGCACTTCATTTGGGTATTATGAAGAATTGTCACTTTTTGGTTTTGAATGAAAGATGTCATTTTGCAGTTGATATTGTTTGGAATGAAACATAACATACAACAATTTTATACATCAGTGTAATACCATAAACCCATACCATAATCACAAAACCCACACCATAATCACAAAGTAAACATACTTACATGTTTGTACCATAATAACAAAGTAACCATACTCACAAAACCCATACCATAATCACATTGTAACATACTGACTTCATTGACTAATCCATACCAAAAAAAACATAAGTAACCATACTTACATGTTTGTACATCAGTGTAATACCATAAACCCATACCATAATCACAAAAGTGTAATACCTAAAACCATACTTACATGTTTGTACCAAAGGGTGATCACAAAAAACAGATGTTAACCATGTACATCATTTACCATAACCCATACCATAATCACAAAAAATAGAAGGTAACCATGTTTTACTAGTCCAACAACATTGCATCATGTGATAAGCTTCCCGGACCTTTAATTTTTTTTTTGCATGTTGATTTTTGAGATTCTATGTTGTGCTTATCTCCTTATTGGCAACAAGTTTTTTTTGTCCTTCTGCTTCCTCTTCTGCTTTTGCTTCCCATCTCCTTGATCAATTTTTCCTTCACCATAGCTTTTCCTTGCATCAGTCATGAACCCTCCAACAGTTGGTGCACTAGCAACATGCCCTCTTGATGTCTTTCCCTTACCTTCATCAACTGCTATTCCCTTTCCCTTGTCAATAGTCTCCACTCTCTTGTCAACAGGCCCCTTTCCCTTACCTTGATCATCAATTTTTCCCTTTCCCTTGTCAACAGTTGGTGCACTAGCATCAGACCCAACTGCATTCTCAACAGGCCCAACTCCTTCCTCAACAGGCCCAACTCCCTCCTCAACAGGCCCACTTGATCTTCCATATCCAGCTGTAGAAAAGGTTTTTTTTAAAATTGAAACCAATATAAATACATAAATAATTTAAAAATGATACCAAAATGAATCAAATATCAATGTTTACCTCTTGAAGTTGTTGATGTTCCTTCTCCTGATTTGGGCCTACCACTTGGCCTTGAACTTAGTTTAGGTGGGACTTGTCTCTCCACTTCTTTGCAACCTTTTTTGTTATGACCTTGTTTGAAACATTTCTGACATGTCATAAGTGAGCCAACTCTTGAAACCCTACCCACATGAGAAGCAGGTTCATTTTGAGACCTCTTTCTTTTTTTTTCTTGGTCTACCAGGCATGATCTTAGGTTTAGGAGGTAAAGGTTTGTTTAATGGATTGGGTGGCCATTGATTCATGCCTTGAACTAGGTGTAAATGATAACCATATGTTTCTTTGTACTTCTCTTTTCTAAACCAATGAGAAACATAATCATCTGGATTTTTGTTGATGTAACTGATGGCTGCAACTGCATGTGCACATGGTATGCCTGATAACTGCCACATTCTACAAGAGCATGTTCTGTTTTCTTCATCAATTGTGAAGGCATCATGTCCTTGTCTTACCTCAAATTTGGTTCCACCCCCAGGAATGACATTCCAATATCTAAAAACCAACAAATAACAAGGATAATGGAAGGACAAATATCAATATAAATATTTAAACATGAGTCACCATATTTAAACATGAACCAATATAAATAAACAATTATAAATAGCAGAATCATACCTTTGAGATGCTTTGACAGATTCAAGTTTTTTGATAATAGAAGGACAAATATCAAAGTTCCATGAGTCACTTACTTTCCTCATTTTCTCCATCCTTTCTATCAAAATCACCCTAATTGTTTCTAACATTGTGATAATGGGCTTGGACCTTACTTTTACAAGAACAACATTGAAGCACTCGCTAAACCCGTTTTCCACAGCTTCACAACAACTCATGAACCCAAAGAATGCTCTTGACCATGTTTTTGGTTCTTTCTTGATTAAGTAATCATGAGCACCAGGGTTTGCAACTTTAAGTTCATGCATAATTCTATCAAACTCTAGTGGATAAGAGGATTTACAAGCTTTCCAAAACAAATTTCTAAATTCTACTCCACTAGAAAGTTTTCTAAAATTTTCATATATGTGTCTAGCACATTGTCTATGTTCAGCAAATAGCATGACTTGTTTCACAGCTTCTAGCAATCCCTAAAACAGAATTAAAGTTAAAACATTAAAACAGGAAGTAAATTTAACAAAATTAAACATGATAGAACTATAGTTAAATGAAATAACCTTGTGTTGATCACTCATTAATGTCAAACCTTGACCATTTGACGTATCCAAATCTTCACCAAGCAGTGTAATGAACCACTCCCAATTGTCTTTATTTTCCACATTCACAACTGCCCATGCAATAGGAAATATGTGATTATTCACATCCCTATCAATTGCAGTAAGCAATTTCCCTTGACAAACAGTCTTCAAAAAACACCCATCAAGTGCAATTATCCTTCTACAACCTTTCTTCCAACCTTCCTTCAAACCATGTAAACATACATAAAATCTATCAAAGTATACTTTCTCATCAGGATTGGTTGTTACACCAAGTTTAACTGTTGAACCAGGATTACTTCTCAACAATTCATCACCATATGACCTTAACATCCCATAATGTTCCACAAGGGATTTCTCATACACATTTAGTGCCTACAACTTAGCCCTTCTACACTGGTTAGGAGTTATACTGCATTTATATTTCTTCATCACTAAATCAGCTAGCTCAACTAACTTAATGTTAGGATTCAATCTAATTTTACTACCAAACTCCTTTCCAATCCACTTGTAATTAATCAAAGAACCATACTTGAATTTCCTAGAACAACTATGAACATCCTTTAAACTTATAACCTGAAATGAAGCCTCTTTCTTCATCCACCTAGCATAACATCTCCATGGACATTGGGAGCAAACATCTTTACCATCAGCTTTCTCTTTCTTAGGGTATCTCTCTGTCTTCCTTTGCTTACCTTGACTCGAATTTACAATCTTTTCTTGCCTGCTACCACACCTTGAACTCATCTTTTTGTTTGAACTAACTTCATACCAAATGGAATAGCCATTTGCAAGTGCATAGTATGTAATACAGTCTTTGAATTGCTTTGGAGATTCATATCTCTCACCTACCCGTTACACATAAACAAATTAATCAATTAATAAGTTAATAAATATGCATTAAACAAACAAGGCAACAGAACATACCATTGGCTTTTTAAGTTTCTAGTGTGTTGATGGGTCATGAATTGGATATTTGTCATTCTCATGATTAGATTCAACATGCTCTTCATGCTCAACATCTTCTTCACTTTTTAAAGCCTTTAACAACTCATCCATAAATTCATCATGTTCTTCCACTAAGAAATCTTCATGGTCATCCTTATCAAATTTTTTCCCTACACCAAGCTTTGGTAAGATTCTTTTAGGTGGGGTATTCTTAGCACTAGCTTTCTCTTTCCTAACTTCCACCAACTCCTCTTCACCCTCAGATAAATGATCTAATTAATGAAGATCACTGTCATCATCACTCTCAAAACCATTATCTTCATCATCAGTCTCATATTCATTCCCCTCTTCATTCACTTTATCTCCATATTCATTCCCCTTTTCATCTTCATTCACTTTATCTAACTCTTCATTGCCCTTTTCATCTTCATTCAACTTTTCTAACACTTCATTGCCCTTTTCATCTCCATTCAACTTTTCTAACTCTTCATTGCCCTTTTGTTCTTGGTCATTGTTTAAAATGTAGTGGGTCATATCATCACTAAAATGATCTATATATACATTTAAATGACCATACGCATCACCAATATCAAATAGTGTATCCAAATCAGAGTCATTATCTATTCTAACTAGACCATTTTCAAGCTCATTACCAGGAAGACACCAATACAGGGCAGAAACTATAGATGATGTATCTTTCTCAAGAAAAGAAATCATTTCCTCATAACAAATCCTTGGAATTTGGATATCCAATGTAGTACCATTATCATACCGTAGAGGATTGTACATAAAACATCCATCATGATGCACTGTAAGCAAATATGCGTTCACCATACCGCAATAAAAGAAACCCCGTAAGTGCCTAAATAAGCAAATACTTAAACCCTAGATTATCATACCCTACATATTTCGCGATCAGGAACAAAATATAAACTGATAATGCACTACTAAACAAGAAAAAAATTTCAACTTTTCAAAAGGTACAACTACTCAATGCACTTTGTTATACGCTTGCAAAAACAAACGACTCGATTCAAAGCAAAAATTGAAAACATTTAACCATTTCGTGTGATGAAACTAACCTTTAACCATTAATCGTTGATCCTAGGGCAAAAATCGCAGAAGAATGTCGGAGGAGTTTTCAATCTTCGGAGGGAAATGGCGGGTTGAAGAAACCGACGACAAAAAACTAACGAAGGTCTTATTAAATTCAATCGGTTTCTCGATGGGTATGGGTTTGGATCGGATAGCATATGGTTTTGGATCGAGACACATCCACTTCATTGTGCCATTCCATATCAGCAATTACGTCAACGTGGATATTCCATGTCACCTATAAATTTAAATCAAAATACATGTAATTACCGGCTACCTGTTGAACAGGTAAACCATTACATAAAAAGGTAAGTTTTGTAGGTTGGATACATTAAATGGTAAGTTTAAAAGTCCAGTACATACAGTATCAAAAGGTGACAACTTGGATACATTTATAGGAACTAAACCCTAAATATTTCATATAGATTATTAAATAAGTTATTATATGTACTTACCTTATTTGATGTACTGTTGAGATGATTATATGCTGTTATGTGATAATTATTTTTGTTTATTTTTTCCTTTTTTAAAGATAAAATTTACACCTATATTATTTGGTAGTTTATATATTATGTGATATATGTGTTAGTTTAATAAATGATTAATATTAAACATAAAAAAAATATATTAAACAATTATGAAACGTCAAATACATGAGAATTTAAAAAAATTTATGAGAGATAACGTCAGACTCAAACTAGCCGGTGGAAACATCACAGCGAGGGAGATGACAGACGTGACTGCAGAATCATTGTATCATGATACAAAGAGACGTGAATTTTTTTATTGCACAAACAATCCATCAACATTGTTACAATTAAAGGTAATAAAATCAAGTATTTAATATTGATTATAATTCAAAAAGATTAAAATGATTATAAAATATGTTAAATTGATAAACATTATGAATATGGTTAAAAATTATATTTTGAAATGTTATAAAGGTTAAAATAATATGAAAAATTAGGGTGGAGAACATGAAATTCTCTCTAATTATTTTGATTTAAATTAAAGTCAAAATTGTATTTAATTTTGATTAAGAAAAGTTAAAAATTAGGTTTAAATTTTTACCGAAATGAATGGTTCAGATTTTATAAATTATTTTTTTCTATTTAAATCAATTGTAATTAATAGATTTTATTTAGGCTAATATTTTATTGTGGAATATAATTTTAGAAAATGAATCGAGTGGAAAAAACATACATTAGTGTCAAAAATGGTATTCTGATAAATATTAAAATGAGACAAATAATATGCGCTTACTTGAAAGTTATGTTATTGAGTTAGAGAAACGTCATACGGATTTACATGTTGCGTAGCAAGAAAATTAAGAAAAAGTTTCTATGAATATACTGTTATCTCAGTAATATTTTATAATTATAATAGACTTACCGTGATAATTAGTATTATTATCATTATTAGCTGTCATGTTAGAATAAGTAACTTATCACTAATCAGTTATAGTGATAACTAACATCATAGCTATCACCGGACTACATAATTATTTATCTTGAATTCTATTTGTTAAAAAGGAAAAAAATAAAAACAATGTTAGCGAACGACTTGGATTGTTACACTAGCAACGAGCTACGTGATCACAACCGGATCACGAAATTTTGCAACAATGGTAATAAGGAGAAAAATGCTCGCTTTTCCTCGTTAAACAAGAAGATGAACACCTATTACGTGTGCTCTAGTAGTTTTTATAAATAGATGCATTTATTAGTTTGGTTTTCCGGCAGAGGATTTTGGAGATACATGTAGCCTATTTGAATAATTGAATCCGAGCCTTTAAGGTTGCTGGCCTCGATCTTTCTGAGATCGGAATGCATAAATTATGTAGTTTAATGCACTCTGTTTCTTTACACGCATATGTATATACACTAATTATGTTTCGACACATTTTTTCAAACACTAACTTTGATTCATATGTCCTAACCTATCTTCAGCGTGGACCTCCAGTTTCAATTCAGACATAAAACACAATGTAATTTTCAACAAAATATATTTTTCAAAGTATTTTTCTTTGTTATGCAGAATACTAATGTGAGCAAACTTCATTATATTTCGATACAAAAATTAGTCGTAGTCATGACAGCAATGACGGTCTGTAACATCAGCTTTTTTCAGTCTGTGACAGACAGACAGAGTCACAGGGGTTGTTTGTTTGCTGCTGAATGGGACCATTCAGCGCTGAATGCTGAATTGTTCAGCATTTAGCCTGTTTGATTACTGCCTCTGAATGAATACTATGCTGAATGAAACGGAAGAACGCTGCTGAATCATTTTACCTTAATGTACATTCTAAATCATTAAATATCAAATATTTTACCTTAATACTCATTCTTCGCATGTTGGTGTGTTAAACAATCATATATTTTCTTTTAATATAATATATTACTATTAAGATTAAAATGTTAATTTGCATCATTCAGATTAATTGTTCATTCAGATCTTTATCAAATAGGCAAATTCATTTAAAGTTTTTGAATTATTCAGATTACAGAATCATTCGGTGCTTAATTATTCTGTGTTAACAAACAACCACTTAGTCATGACAACATCACTATCATTCACGTCATCACCTATTTCTATATATATATATATATATATATATAGACACACACACTGTTGCTCGTTTGAGCTCGTCGTGGGGATGACGAGGAAGAGAATGACGAGAGGAGTGACGAGCTCGTCATGAACTCCCACTACGGGAAAGAAATGGAAATGTGTGTAGAATTGAAATTGATTTCATTGTTTGGTATCAGGAAATAAATGAAACAAAGAAATGGTGGCTTAAGTCACCGAACGGCGGTTGCGGCGTTGGCCGCCTTGTCGGACGTCGACGATGATTATTAGAATGCCGGAAACACATCGCAACCGGACATCGACAATGATGAGTAGACACTGGTTGCCATTTCTCTCCATTTCTCCACAATTTGAAGAGAAATGAAAATACAAAAGAAGGGAAGAAATGAAAATGGGTGGAGAAACCATTTCTCCTTCCAAAACTATAACCATTTCTCCCAAACAAGAGAAACCAATTCTTCTTATTTTCTTTTCTCTCTACCAAACACCATCTTATAGTTATGTAGAAAAGTTCCTTCATTTGATTCCAACCAACTTAATTTATTATCTTACCGTTGTTGATTAGTAAGTAAATATTTAATATTTGGTAAGGAATCAAATCTAAAAAAAAAACGAAATTGCATGAGAAAGTACATGAAAGTAAAGGAGTAAATGTTTGGTAGGGCGAAGAGATAATATCTATAGCTTGAGGTCCTTCATGCCTGTCATATCTAACATGAAGGTAGAGAGAACTCAATAAAGCGCTATTGTATTACAGTATTAATATTTTTATAAATTGTTTCTTTCTTCTTCGTAATAAACCCTCAAAATTAATTTTTATAAACCAACAACACAAGTCACAACTATACATTCAGATTCAAAATATATATGAAAAACATATATAAATTCAGTGAAAAGTTAATTTGAGAACCGTTTTTATTGCGAGAATCGCGAGAACCAATCTTAGCTGTTCAATTCCTGATCTTTCAATTGAATTACTCGCCCATGAATTCCTTACATACATCTTCCATTATCTTTCAATCCCTCGGGATTCTCTTACTAATATTGTTTCTCAACGTAACCTTCCCCTATAAATTCATTTATGAAAAATAGAATGGTGTTAATTATGATTTGTAGGTTTTAGAAAATCATATATATATATATGGATGAGCATGAGCACTACAAAATTTAAGATGGCTTAAATGCAATGCCAACAATTGTACGTACCTCAGAGGCTCACATGTTGTTTTCTTTGTCAGCAAATTAACACCACCTAGCTAACCAGCCAGTTGGGTACGTGATGATCCAGGCCTCTCAGCATTTTGAGTCTAGTGTTTGGTGGCATGGTAAAATGTTTGGTCTCTCTTAATGTCTACAATCACTTTTATCCTTCACTCGTAGCCCACAACACGTACAATTTTCAATTAATACCCAGCAAGCAACTGTATGATCAAACCCGTAAAATTTACTAGTTTAAGATAAAATCCTTAGTTTTGACCAAACTACCTGGACAAAAATGTAATGAACTTTAATATTAATAAAATTATTTTGTGAGTTTTAAAAAAATGTAAAAAAAAGTTGAGTTTTAGAGGATTCAAACCTTGGTCGGTTACGGTGTTACATTGAGGAATCGTTATAGTTTTTTTGTAACCGTATACCCTACAGCTAAAGACTCGAACTTGTTGATTACAACTCATGATTCCGTTTCATCTTCAGCTTTCAATTCTAGCTCACTTGTATCAAATATATATACCCTATAAATTTTGAAAAAAGAAAGAAGTTTCTGTCACATTATTGCCAATTTAACCAACTGCGACAAAGTCCGGCTGCTGCATCCCTTTATTTTCTATTTGTTAATGTATCAAGTAACAACATTAACAATTACAATAGCTAATTAATTCATAGAAAACATATGTCAATGCTAAAAAGCTGGATACAACTACCATATGTTAAACATTTTTTTTATTAAAAGGAGTTTTTACTATTTAGGACTTATTCCGGAGCCGTTGACACTTTTGACTCAGATGTATACGGTCTAACGGGTTTCCTAAGTACCTCCAAGCCATCCCTAATTGAAACTCAGTTGAGCTCAAACCCTTGACCTTCCCTACAGGGATCAAGTGTTTTACCCACTAGATCATTAGAAGATGGTTTGAATACAACTATCAGATAGATATATAACATTAATTTATTTTAGTATAAACGTAGCTAAGATTTTATTACACTAAGAAAGATGTTGAATATGATCCGAATTTGTCTTCACGAATTGGATTAGGACTCTAATTAATATTAGAGTTATTATATATATATATATATATGTGTGTGTGTGGGTGATGAGCCATGAGACTCAAATTGGTCTTTGAGAATTATCCAAATATTAGGATGATTTTAAATTCAAATGTAGAGATAATACACATATTTATGTGTATTACGTCACTTACATATATATATATATATAGAGAGAGAGAGAGAGAGAGAGAGATATTTAGGAGGCCAAGTTTAGGAATTAGAGAGAGAGATTTATTATTATCGGTAGAAACCAATAATTTAGCTTGTTAGCTTTTCTTTGTTATTCGCAGGTTTAGGTTCTCTTTTGATTACCCGCGTTCTTGTAACCTTCTCATATTTTCCCATATAGTGATATCATCGGTTGTGCCCGTGGTTTTTTCCCGTAAAGGGTTTTCCACGTTAAATCTTGATGTTCTCGTTTTTCTGTTATTTATTCGTATTTCGTTTCTACGTGGTTCGATATATATTTATTTTACAACAAAAGAAATGGTTGATAACTATACCACTAAGCAATAAGTGTGATTAACCACCATCAACATAGAGTAGTAATGTAAATAACAATATTCTAGAGAAATTGATGATAGCTTATAATTAAAGGGAAATTCATTTGGGTCATAACTCATTATGTTCACTTGATTCTTAGGACAATGCAACTTTAGCGTTGTCGACCTGTATTAATTTAGTAAAGAATATGCATCAAATCATCATTCATCAATAGTTTTTTTTTTTTTTTTTACATTTCACAATTAAAAATCATATATAGTAGATAATTTAATTTTGAAAGATATCTTATATGATATACTTGAACAATTTATAATTAAAAAACCCATTGGTGTACGTAGTTAAAAAATTAAGAGAAATATGCTGATTTTTTTTTCTGGTTTTACGTTTGTCTAAGATTTGCAACAAACATAACAAGTTGGTAAAATGAAATAAAATAAATAAATCAGTTACAAGATAATTAAGTTCTATAGAAATGTGTATAGGTTGGTTATATATGACCAAATCAACACCTATTTGTTTCGCTTGTATCATCATCTAATTTCTAATTATAAGTTGATATATATATCAAAACTTGTAGTTAACTCCTTGAATTGGTTACATTTTTGTTGGTCTAAAATTTCATTTTTCCTCCCAAACATTGAATTAAAGACGTGTTGTTATTCACACAAAAAGCTTACTAATTGGTATTTTTTTTAATTTTTAAGCACTCTTCTACTTTAGTAGTTTAGTTTAGTTGATATTATATTTTTAATAAACAGTTTATTCTATATGCAAGTGAAGTTTTACATATTAAAAAGCTTCTAACTATATAATTAGATAATGAAAACAAATATAAAAACAATATATATATATATATAATATTACTTGAACTAGCTTTATATTACATGAGCCTCTAATCTATTATTTAATTAAAAATAAACGTGTTTGACTGGAGATAAAACCATAAATACAAGAAAAAATTACATAGCAACATTGCACGTTATAACTTTACAATTCTCGAAAGATATGTTTTAAATGGAACTAAAGGTATATTTATTTATGGGTTAATTTCATATATTCCCTTATTAAACATCAAAATATCTTATTTGTTCAGTTTAACTTATAAATATCCTATATACCCTTCTTAAGCTTTCAAAATATCTTATTTGTCCGATTTAACTTATAAATATCCTATATACCCTTATTAGAGTTGTGTTCAATATAGTCCATATAAAAACATAGTCCTAAAATTCAGTATACAATCACATGTGAATTACGAAAAATTACAAAAATGCCAATCCGCCCAAAATTTTAAAATGCAATCAGGACCATTGATGCCGTTGATCCAAGGGCTAAAATTAGTCCCTCGGGACTATGAATTAAATATGGACTATATTAAACATTTCACACCCTTATTAAGCTTTCAAAATATCATATTTGCCTAAATCACCTTTTTTATCAATTTTTAATCATTTTTAATGAATTATAATTATAAAATATGTTTCAATAACTATTATATCCATCTTTTAAATATATTTATAAAACATCACATATACCATTACTACTCGTATTTATCAAGTTATATATATACACACACACGATTCTATTAATTAATTTGGATGATCGAATACGGTTAATGCGTATATAATATATATATATATATATATATATATATATATATCATGCGTAATTCTTTTGTTTTAAGAAATTAGAATTGATTAAAATAATAATATTTTTCTTAATTCTTTATGTATCTTGATTGGTGCGTTAATTACATGATATATACACACACACGCACATGAACTGTACTCGATCATCCAAATTAATTAATAGAATCTTCTATATATATGTATATATATAACTTGGATAAATACGAGTAGTAAGAGTATAAGTGATGTTTTATAAAAATGTTTAAAAGAAAGGTATAATAGTCATTCAAACATATTTTATAATTATAATTCATTTAAAATGATTAAAAATTGATAAAAAAAGGTGATTTGAGCAAATATGATATTTTGAAAGCTTAATAAGGATATATAGGATATTTATAAGTTAAGCCGGACAAATAAGATATTTTGAAAGCTTAAGAAAGGTATATAAGATATTTATAAGTTAAGCTAGACAAATAAGATATTTTAATGTTTAATAAGGGTATATATGAAAGTAACTCTTTATTTATTGTCATTTGGTTGTCGTTCATGACAATGTAAGAAAATGATCCAATTTCGGTATCTTAATTAGGCATATCTCTAATTCTTTGTCTTAAACATAATGGTTTTGTCAATACCTTATACAGTATTTTAATTACATTTGATATGGAGTATTAAAATATGAGAGATTATACATCCTACTAGTAAATTTTTATATTTACAAGATTAAAATAAATATTAAAATTAAAAAGATAGACGAAGAGAGAAAATTAATAAATTTTATATATTATAGTTAACAGGAACGAAATACGAGGATTTAGCGTGAGGAAATAAAATTTTCTGAAAATAAACTCGGTATACTTGAAAAGGGTGTGTTTGAGTAATGAGAATAAAGAAAAGAGAAAAGGGTGGTTGAGATATGAGAGAAGGATGACTAGACACATTTCAAAAACCAATCGCACTCGATCAAGTAAGCATCACACCATCTTGTCTCCTTCCTGTCACACACATTTCAAATTCTTATTGGTCCGTCACATTAAATGGCTGTCATTGACCAAATTAAAATATGATTTACAAAATATTTGCTACATCCATCTTAATGCATGTACATGTACATGGGCCTCTTGCTCTAGCTTTTTATATTTTCATCTACTAACGGTTGTACGTATCTATACTTTGATATAATATTAAGCCAACCATGACTTTTATGTTTTGGTAGGGGTAACTAATTATATACACTATATATAATATTAACACATTAAACCCTAATTCTTAATTCTAGCAGTTAGTTTTAAAGAATTATATAAAACAATATAAAGTCTTTCAGTTTCTCGTAAAACTACGATAACTCACCTATAGTTACCTAATTACTAGACCATCGGAATTCATCATATACACTTTTTTATTGTCACATCAACACCACAACTTTTTTCCTTCCCATCACATTTTATCTTACAAACTCTCGCATCCATCTCACACCACCATCCCATGCATCTTTTATCTATTTTTATTTTTTCTTACAAATATTATTAATTTAATTAACTTATTTTTTATAAATAATTTGCAAGAATAATATAAAATATTATAATTTTGTAAATTAAACTAATATTTTAATCTTACATAATAAAAAACACATAATTTTCAAATAAAAAAGGATAACTAGTCGTTGCCGTCGTTGTTATGTCTTGAAAGCTGTGAAATGTGTTCGATTAAATCCAACCGAAGGTTATTTTTCTTGGTTTCAAACTTCTTCTGTCTTGGAGACGAACTTTGTTCTTCATCATCATCATCGAGAAGCCTATGTACAACCGTAGTTAGTATTTTTACGAAAAAAATAAGTTTTAGTTTGACGATATGCAACGAGATCAATTCCCCCATCCGATGAGGAAGACGATGAATACCATTCTGAAGATAAAAATGACGAAGATGACATTTTTTTTACAAAAGAGTTTGAAGAAAATGAAAAGGTTGAGAGATTGAGAAGAGAAGTGGTTGTGTTAAAAAATGATTTGTTGAGGATGTTTATTTACAGGAAAGAAAAAATAAAAAAAATGACAAAAAGCCATTGGATGACGGTCAAAAAAAAAACAACAACCATGTGACCACCAACCCGTGAACCATCAACGCACATCAACCCACACTAGGGGGCGATGGTGTTACCCATCAACCCACGCGAACTAACCCACTCTCACGTGACGGATGCTGGTGGTTTTAATACTGCTTCCAGCTTTATTTTTATGATATTTCAGAAAGTAAGAATTATATAGATATTATATCTTAACATATTCATGACACATGAAACCTTAATGTTTTATTTTCAAATTAATTAAGATTTAATATTTCATATAGGCCGGGTTAAAGTCACAAAACACTAATAACGTTTTTCAATGTTCCGTTATGGTACGTAAAGTTGGAAGGTCATCTACTCCCTCCATCTTCTTCGCATTAACACTCACGTAAAGGAGAATTTGAACTCGAAATTCTCCATGAATACTTGTTGAAAAGTAATAGTTCTTGAGTTTATGAAAATGTAATTAAGTTGTCTGCAAACTGATACAAAAGGAATGACTAAAAATGAGCTTAAAACGAGTCGAATGATAAAAAAGCAGTAAGTGTGCCAATGAGTTTGATGTAGGACCTATTTGACTTTAACTAGTAATTTATTGACCTACACTTGATGAAAATTTTGAACTTGGCGTCCTTTGAAAAGAACTATGTAAAACGATTAAAAATTGAGCAAAAAGCCATTTTTTGTCTTTTTTTCCGAAATACTAGTAGTTATATTTGCGACACTTTAAACTCGAAATTCTCTATTAATATTTGATGAAAAGTCATGATTATTGAGTCTATTAAAAGGCAATCTAGTTGTTTATAAACTAGTGCAAAAGGAATGACTAAAAACGAGTTTAAAATGTGTCAAATCATCAAAAAAATAGTAAGAGAATACTAAATGGTCTGGTTTAGTACATATCCGACTTTAGTTAGTGATTTTTGACCTACACTTAATAAAGTTGTTGAACTGGATGTCTTTTTCCCGTCTTGTCATGATAATTGATTAGCAACATCGAACCTCTATAAAGTATCATGTTGGTATATATGAGCTACTAGTCAACAAAACATATGTAATAATAAAATTTGACGTTTTTAACATTTGATGCTAGTGATCGAAAATTTATGATGATACCAAAGCGCGCTACCAGAGTTGGATTAATATTTCTCAATAAAAAATCACTAACACAATAAATTATATATGCCCGACTTGTTATATTAGCAAAGTGTGGGTGAATGAATAATCCTCATTTAATTAGTAAGATTTTCGTATAGTTTTCTTTTAGCTGCTACTGCTTTGATCATGCAATCTGTTTTTTTTATTCGCTTTTTTAGATGGTTTTAGTCTGCTGTTTCTGAACATATATATATATATATATATATATATATATATATATATATATAAGAATGTAAGTTTGGTTGTATGGACTCTTATTTTTAATAACATGCTGATGCTGCCTTTCAAAAAAGTAAATAAATAAATTAAGGTGAAAAGGAAGAGTTGGTGATTGGTGGACTATTCATGGGTTACATACATTACTGCAGACTATTCGATCTGTAGCTTACAATTAAAGAATGGCCACAATCTGGGCTTAAACAAAAAACATATATTTTATTATAATGGGCTATTGGGCTTCTTTAAATAAAAGATAGCAGAGGGGAGAAGTGAGAGTCCATACTTCATAATCATATGTGTGTATTAATTATGTATGCATATATGTAATTATGTATATGTGTTTGTGGTTGGCTGGTTGCTTCTTAAAACTGTCTACCTATCACAAGATGAAATAAAGAATTCACTAATTCTCTTTTCCCTCGTCCTTCATTGATTTTGGCACATGTATTCATCTTGTAAGTAGAAGGATATATCACATCTCTTCCATTTTATACACTAAATAAGAAAATTTAACGTTAGAGATGAGAGAATGAGGGCGGAGGTGGTGGGTAAGGGTCCAAAAAGACCAAAAGAATTTAGCCTGTTTCCATAACATTTTATATAAATTATTGTATTTATCATCGTATAAATAATGTTTTCACGATAGTAATATAATTTATAGCTTAAGAGTATGAGGTGTATATATTAGGTGTTTCTTATGGTTGTGGGTGATTTATTACACCACTTAAAGATAGTTGTTAAACTAACTTAATGCTATTATTAGTTTGTTAGATAGTGGTTAAAGTAGTTAGCTCTCTTGTCTATAAATAGATAGCATGTATTGTATCTGATTCATTCATTCAATGAGATTTCATTTTCACTCTCAGTTTACTTCTCTGATTCAATATGGTATCAGAGCAAAACTTCCGCTTTGCTCATTTCCATTAATTCTTTTCTTCTTCAGATCATTCATTCGAATCATCTTCATTCTTGAATCTGATCTTCGATCAATTAAAATGGCAGAATCTCCCGTCAATTCCGATTCTTCAAACATTAACGATCCATATGTTCTACATCATTCTAATAGCCCTAGTTTGATTTTATTATCTCAACCACTCACTGGAGATAATTACAGTTCTTGGAGCAGATCCATGCTAATTGCGCTATCGAGTCTCATAGTAAACATAATGTGTAGATTTAAGAGTACTGTTCACATTTTTTTTATTGAAATTAAAGAATTTAAGAGGTTATATACATTAAAATTTCAACTCTTTTTTAACTTCTTTTTCACCTTGTTTGAGGTTGAATACAACCCAAATCATATCACATACATGTATAAACAAGCCACAAAATTCTAAGCCAATCCACCTCAAGAAAGAAATAAAATTAGAAGCTAGATCTTTTGTCAATTAAGGATCAAATGTTACACCAATATCTATATATATTATTAAAAGGCTTACCATCTTACCAAGAATAGTAATAAAAAAAATTCTCTCCACTAATTATAACCCTCCACTTTATCACATACCATTCTTAAAAACCAATCTTTGGGAAAGATCCGGCTACAAAAAGCACTCTCATAGAAATCCACATACGCGGATCTTTTCTATTTGGAGGATCCGATCTTCTCTTTTTGTATATGGTTCCTTTTCTTTATTTCCTTATCACAAAACACTCTCCGTAAAAACCCTAAATTCGACAGGTTCTAATTTTCATCCTATTCTCTACAAGTTTTTATAGTTTTCTTTAGTGAAACTCTAATCTTCATCTCTATCGTCTTTCTCTCATGTGATAAAAGATCAAGAAATCTGCTACAAGGATTTGGATGTTGTTTAATGTTTACATACGGGATTTCATAAGGTTCTAACTTCTCTAACACTTTTTACTTCTTTGAATAGTTAATCGATTCAAGATTTCAAGGGCTTATATTCAAGATTCCCCATTTCTTCTCTATGGCTTACAAGGGAAGGTTTCAATTCGGTGGCAATTCATCATCTTAGGTACAATTTCTTCTTTCTATATGACATTAGGGTTTGATTTTTGTTTGTTAATTGTTCATCGAATTTTGGGTATTGATTATCTCATCCTGTCATTGACACTTTAGATCTGATAAGTCATTGTTACAACTCAAGGTTCTTTTCTCCTGATCTTAATATTTTAATTTCTCTTTTTCTTGATTGTTTCTCCGTGGATCGTTTATAATAATCCCCCACAACGAAAACCTTAACGGTTTTATGCAAGATTGATGGTAGCAAGTATCATGTGAGTGTTTTTTTGTCAATCAGAACTTTTGTCAAAGCCCACCTGTGTTTTTATTTAGGAGAGTTGTGCATGTTGCATAGGTGGAATATTCGAAGTCTTAAATGAAAAAATATACAATGAGGTATTCTTCTTAAACTTTATCAATTCATTCTCTTATATACTTCTTTTGTTTATAATTATGCATAAGTAATTCACTTACAATGGATTGCACAAGAATTTTTCGATGAGATGCTTGACTGTGTTTATATCTTCTTTTTTTACTGTAATTTCATTCAATCAAGAACATTATATCATGATATAATATAATGACTAATGTTTTTATGTATTGCATGATCAAAGTCCGTATCTCATTGAACTTCACATTTATTGTTTTTTTATTAAATTATCCAATTTTAGAGTGAGTGTTATTGTCCTCTTTTATTTATTGGAACATGAAGAGCATGATCACCGAAGCATGTTTCAACCCGCGGTTTTAGCAAATAGCGAAAATATTGAGTTTTATTGCTGTGGTTAACTAACCCGAGATTTTCTTATTATTTTTGCAAGTTGTGATTGTGTTTTCTTATTGTTTTTGCAGGTTGTAACTGTGGGTCATATAGCATTTCAGCCCAAAACACACACACACACACATTGTGGTTTAATTTTGTGTTTCCTTGAGGTAGTTAAGTAACCTAAAAGTTTGTATTGTTTTTGCAGGTTCTAATTGTGTCTTCTTATTGCTTATGTAGGTTTTAAATATGGGTTACATAACATTTTGGTTTAATAATCGGTCATTATAGCATTTGAGGTTGTGATTGTGTTTTCTTCGCTATTGGTCCTTGCATTTTAGTGGCCATTTAACTATCATGATTTCATCTTGAACCCGATGCTAGAAAAGTACAAATATATCTTGATGTGATAAAATTGTTTTTTGTGATTACTAATTGTCGAAGCATGTAGATAGAATGCTAATTTGATTTCGGTATGTAGTTTGAGTTATACGATTGACAAATGTGTGAGATAACCATAATATTTCTAAAATTAGATCTCATTGATTCTAAGTTGAACTGATTTTGCTTTGTTCTGAGTTCCAAATAAAGAAATAGGGCTTTATAGCTTTACTCTAAAGGCTTTTAGACATTTCTATATGTAGTAGAGTTTTTTGTTCTATAGAATGACATTTGTGAGTACCTATCATACATCTATCTAGGCCAACAAGTAGGATACATGCTGAGATAATTTTACAAACACCTGACATATGTTGGCAGCACCAAATTGTTAGCTATATGAAGTTGGTTAAAATTCGATATTTGAACTTTTTAGGTTGCAAGTTTTTGTTTAAAAAAAGATCTGTAGTAGAGTTTTTTGTTCTATAGAATGCCTTAATTTCCAGCCAATTTTTTTTATTCACAATGGCTTTTTTGGTTTACTTTTTTAGGAATTTAGGTTTATTGTCTCCATGTAATTTGTCTGTTTGTAACTCTGTTGCTTCACTTACGTTCTAAGTCTTTAATAAAAAGTCTATTATTTTTATTAATTCATAAAGAGGGTTGTGCTACAAGTGTTATTGGACGTTCATTATCTTATTATGTTGTGTTTTAGGTTTTGTCCGATAACATTCATGTGTGCATGGGACAATAAGGAAAAGTATATAAAGAAGTTCTTTAAAAAAATTTAGTTTTATTTCGTATGTACATACTTTATACGCTTTGTATATATAGACTTAGTATTCTTTATAAGATTTTATTTATCTAAATTACTCATTTAATAATAATCTGTATCTAATTGATTATGTCAATACATATCTTCAAATTATTTATAAAATTACTGTTTATAATACTTCAAAAATGTTTTGTATATGATGCTATCTTTTTTTAAGTTTACTTCTATAATACCCGTGATCTCACCAGTCTATCACCTAGTATTTAATTAATTACCTCTTTGTGCTTGATCGAGTTTCTTTCACCATAAATTTGCATGTATAATTAAACCACCCTGAATATATATACATATAATTATTCAATGTACGTGCACGACTATTACATTTACCAAAGACCCAAATGCATTCAACACGCTTGCTTTAATTACCTATAAATGGAATAAAGGTAGGTCACAAATTAAACCACAAAGCAAGCAAATTTACAATAAATGTTGTTTTGTTAATTTAAATAAGCAATATATTTACACATTTAAAGATTATATATTTGGTTGAAAATTCACATTCACAGCTTAATTAAATATGTCCATTAAAGATTTTGTGAAAGGGTTGTTAATTTGTTAGCTTTTTAATCTTTTTTTTTCAATTAATTAATTTTATTAATAGAAAGAAAATAATAGTTAGCAAGTGTTTGAGAAGAGAGAGATATTAGCTGTAAGGCACCTTAATTGGCTATCTTCAACATATATGACCCATGCATGAAACAAATGTGTCCTTCAATTCCCTTTTGTACATTCCAACAACTTTATGGTATTTTGCTTTAAAAAATAACCAATTTCCTCACTTTAATTTCGATCCATACACATGTTTTATATCTTACCTGGTTTTTCAATAGCATACCTCTTTGACCGCCCAGGCCAGTTATATATATATATATATATATATATATATATATATATATATATATATATATATATATATATATATATATCCCGAAAGTCAAGGTTTTTATACTTTTCCCACAAAGTAATTTCGTCAAATTTTATATATATATATATATATATATATATATATATATATATATATATATATATAACATAATTTATGATTTGGAAATATGACATGACACCTAACCAATCATATGATACATTTTAAAGGCGATAGATTTTGAAAAAAGGAAATTAAAAGATTATGGGAAGCATATGTATGGTCGGTACTATATCTAATATGGAATTATGGAAACAAGGTGGTTTTTGAAGGAAAAAAGTTGGGTATAGCAGATCTTTTCCTAGAATTCAAATGGAGGATTTATCTGTGGATCAAAGCAAGAATCAAAAAGGGTCATATACAATGGTATATTTGGCAGCTATTTCTCCCTTCTTTAGATGTTAATTCTTTTCGGTCTTAGGGTTATGGTTTAGTTTCATTTTGCTACTCGCCGAAGTGTATATTATGCTAGTCTCAATTTCTGTATGTAAGTTTCGATGAAGTGTAAGAACGTGTTCGTTTTATATTAAGAATATTGCATGCCTTTCAAAAAAAAACCCAACTCAAATATTAACTAACTATAAGATTAATTGCTAATACAAAGTCAAATACTACACTTATATTTAAAACAAAAATATCTTTAACATTCAAAAATTATTAATTATAAAAGTTGTATCAAATTTTTGAGTATTTTATTCCCTTCAATTTGACACCGGTATTGTTATAATTTTTTCATAAAATGTTAACAGGGTAGAGAGAAAGTCTGATGTGACAAAAAAGTAATGACGCAATTGATAACATGTAAATGTGATATAGACAAATAGTCAAATAATAGACTTTGATTGGAGAACCATAATATTAAATTCAATTTAATTGGGAGAGTTTGGATGAAATTATGAGGAGTTGTATAGAGTATGTGGGAGGGGTTTATGAAAATTGTATATTAATGTAATTAATTATAGATGTTTGTAAATTATGTATAATAACTTGTGGTATATTTTGTTTAGAAAAAAATAGTTATATATTTGTGACCATCTCATTTTTATCTACGTTTTAAAATAAATTTTATCGTAATATGACATTTTTTTAAAAATTAGGATATTTTAATTTTTTATCCATCAAGAGCAACGCGTAGGTAATTCTTGGATATTTTATTTGTTTTTATATTCATTCCTCTACGTAATATAGTCGATATAATCACTGATTTCTTGACGTTTCGATAAAAAATTAAAAATATACTATTTTTAAAAACTTTATCATATTATGATAAAATTTATATGTTTGATAACCACTTAGTGGGTCTTTTAAAACTGTTGGTTAGTGGGATAAAAATGTTTACAAAACTACCATTACCACTTTAGTGTTATTTAAAATTAATTATTAGTGTGTCAGTAAATGGCCGTAGAAAAACTATAACCAGACATAGTTGCCGGGTAGTGAAACAACTTTTATGTTAGTGAGTTTTGTAACAACCCTTAAACCTTGAAATATTATATAAAGATTTTAATTGTCTAAGTTTTCTTATTTTTTAACTAATAACTTCATACATAAAATTAAGGTAATTATTACTTAGATATTTGAATTCAATGTTATATTATGTTTTCAATTATATTTAATTAAAGAATAAATTATACTTAAACAATTTACGTATGTATAAACATAATCTATTGTATGCTAGGATCTTGATTTTATGTGATCTAATTTGTATATACTTATATTCATGTCATTATTATTTAATTTTTAATAAATTTAGTTTACAATTCCAAATATTCAAATATATAATTGGCTAATAAACATGTCTTTTAAGCACTTGATATCATAACATCAACGATAATATTATACTTGTGCCTTTACAATTTCGGGACAGAGCTCTATCACGAGAGTTGCATTAGTATTATACTAAAAGCTTTTAGACATATAATATACTTTTACATTAAAAGAGTATGTATAAAAATTATTAAATATAAAAGCTATATTTACGTACCCGAGCATCATATGGGTATAACACCAATCTCAGAAAGAAACTCCTACATTTTCAAAAACAACATATCAAGTTCTTAAAGGATTACCATTTATGAACAGATTAAGCCAAAGCATTTTTTTTCTATTTGTCAAAAAGAGAGATGGAATCATTAAATATTTATACATATATGTATCAACGAGGCTACAAAAATGGATAAACATGAGTTATGACTAAAGTTACCTCACACACGAATATGAACGAGAAGAATTACTATCAATTTAGTGAAATGAATAAGACTAACGTCTTTTCTCGAGTTTTTTTAAAAAGGAAAGAAAATAATTTGAAAGAAAGTTTTCAAAGAAGGTGTTTTTAAATTTTATTCAAGAAAGGAAAGAAAATGAAGGAATTTAAAGCGGAAGTTTAAGCTTATTATGCTCCTAAATCTGTCTTCTCAAAATTAGGATGATTGTTGGTTAATCGGTTCGGTGGCTACCTCTAGTCTCAATGTTTGCGTGGCTGGAAACTTAGATTGTTTAATATTTTGGAATTGTTTTATTTAGTTAATTTAGTTAATTAATTAAGTGAACGTCATGGAATGTATGTCGTTATTGACCGGGTAATTTGGGAAGCATTAGCATGTATGTATTGACTATATATACCCGGTTATATTATTGAAGGAAATAAGTCTACTTCTTCCTTCTATAAACTACTTATATATATATATATATATATATATATATATATATATATATATATATATATATATATATATATATATTTACTGCTCTTGAATTCTATAAAACACAAATTGTTGAAGTTGTTTTCTAACCAACACTGAACTTTATTGGAAATTAGATTTTTAGTCATCTCATATGAGGAACACATTAGCAACACGTACTTCTGAAACCCCCCAAATCTTTCTACTTCACATCTTCAAAGCTTAAGTTTTTAAAGATTTACTCCGGCCTAATCATATCTTTCAACAAAGCAATCTTTTGCTTTTGCTATTACACTGTAACTGATGTAGTTTTCAATCTTTTCATTCACCCTTTTCTCTGCATGCATTCCTTTGAACGTACTGGTTTAGCTAGCTAGAAAACCTTGTACGTGTAATTCATGAATATTCTCAACTTAAACCATCCATAACAAATACCATTTAATATTTTACAAACTCAATCTCATTTCCAATCCCTACGAATCTTACAAAGCCAAATCTTAATTTGACAGTTTTTGAGTCTTGTTGCTAAATGATCGAATATTTACCATGCACCCTTCCGAAATGTATTAAATAGTACGTCCCCAAATATAGTTACCGCACACTTGAAATCTCGGGTGAATACATGGAAGAAAACGATCTCGTATGACGCAAGTTATCCCTAAATCTAGACGTACACAAAATCTCTTTATTTCTCCTCATTTTCTCTAATTAAGCTCTTGAAACTCTAGCCGGAAATTACTTTTCTCTCTCTCTCTCTATCCTCCCATTTTTTTTCAATATAAAATTAGGTTTATATTATCAGTTTATTAGTTTATAAATTGTATTAATTACTATTGCAATTAGAGCAAAGGATGTACATGTGGCATACCATCAGTATGCTGACATGGATGAGTAGTACTGAAACCAACACCGCCCCTCTTAGGGCGGTACTGATAGTTAACCTCAATACACACACACACACACATATATATATATATATATATATTTATATCTTTAAGAAATTAGGATATAAATAAACTTTAGTTTTTGTATTATTATTATTGATGTCACAGCCCCCCCCCCCCCCCCCCCCCCCCCGGTGATGTAACTATCAATGGTTACATAACCGCCGACCAATACTACCCCAATAATCGCCTTATGTACGCCTATAAATATGTACATTTGACAGTTTGTAAAACATGATGAACATATGAATGGGAAATAGAAAGGAAGTTTAGAATCAATGTATTCTTGATTAAACTTTTGGTAGAATATGTGTGTTAAGAACCAATCAATAGATCCAACATGTACCGAAAAAAAACAAGAAAGAATAAGCATTTGAATGCTGAAGAGAAAGATGAAAGAGAAAGAGAGAGAGAAAAGAGCTGTAAGAGAGGGGAGAGTGACTTTTTTTAAATAAAAAATCTTTAAAGCATGCGAAGCGTGGGTAATACGGATGTTTAAGCATAGAATGAGTTTTGGTGATGTAGAGCTAACGTGACTTGAAGCATGAAATTCCCAAAAGAGGCTACAACCCATGCTTTTAGACCATGAGTAGTGGTATTCCCAAACCAAACCTAACCCAAATGTCACATCAACTGCCATGCCATTTTTTCTTCATTTTATCTCTCTTACTCGAAACCTAAGTAACACCTATCGCAAACCATCCCAATATTTTCTCTCTTATACATTAAAAGAAACAAAAAGAAAAAAAATCACGGGTATAGTTGGGTTTGCGAAGCCGAACGAGGGAACCTAAATGGGGGCATGGTGGTCACCTATCTCCTATTCGTGGGAACCTGTTGAACCCGAAGGGGTTTCGAGAAACCCACTACGCCCAGCCTTAGGCCATGAGTATAGCAATCCTCCAACCTAAATCAACACAAATGCCACATCACTACCACATCAGTTTTTTTTTTTACTTTTTCCTTTCCAACCTAAAACCTAAGTAGCACAATTCCCATGTCAACCTAAACATTTTCCCTCTCTTACTCTCTCTACAAAACAAAAAAAAGGAAATTGTCGGTTGCGCTCAAGTCTACGGAGCCGAAGAGGTAAACCCGAAGCAGGGTAGTAGCGGTGCTCCCGAAGGAGCCGGCCTTACCCAAATGAACCCGAAGGGGCTCGGGTAAGGCTTTACGCATGGCCTTAAAAGCAAAAACATGTGTGAATTCTTGTATGCTATATAGAATATCCATCGCCTATGTATTAGTCCATGTGTAAAGCCTTTCCCTTTCCCAAATCAACCAAAATATCACATCAGCTTTTTTTACTTTTTCCTTCTCAATCCAAATCAACCCAAAACCCAAGTAGCACCCTTTCCAAATCAACCCAAATATTTTTCTCTCTCCTCACTCTTACTAAAAAACAAAAAAAAAAGGAAAATGATAAAAGTCTGATAGCTATTTGAAAAAACTAACTTAATACTTTGTGTATAAACACAAGAGATTGTTAACGTAAAAGTTAAACAGTGTAAAACATTAAATATATAATATATTCATATATCAATAACAAATCAAGATATATTCATGAAAATTGGAAGATGAAGAAAGAAAATTGATAGATTCATAGTTTTGTGCCGATAGTTATTAGTGGAATTAGGATTTGATATGAGATCCGATAGTTGTTAGTGAAAATTGCCTAACAGATTTGCGATAATATTTGAATCAGGAATTAGGGTTTCGTTAAAGATTGCTTTTAAATGACATCTGATCCGATTAAGAAGACGGGTAACTGTTTCTACTTAAGATTTGTGTCCCACTCAAAATTCACAGTTTAAAGCTTTTGACGTAAAAACACTTCATTCTTTAGCTATTTTAGGAATAAATGGAGATAATTAGAGAGAAAAATTTTCAAAATGTTAAAAATGATGATATCATCACGTTATATATATAGGGAATAACTTAGCTACACCACCATATAGCCAGTTAGCTACATGATGCACACACAACACTTGGTAGGCTCTGCTTATACACTATGCACCATAGTGACGTCACTAAATGTTTGTGTATGCACCATATAGCTAACTGACTACATGATGGTGTAGCTAAGTTAATCATGTATATATATTTTTGTTAAATCAATCTCATATCTAAAATTTACAATGAAATAGATCAGAAACCGAATCCAATTGCTTAGGCCCTGTTTGGTTCACTGTATTTCGTGGGATTTGGTGGGAATGAGATTTCAAATACAGGAAAATGTTGTGTTTGGTTGGAAAAAAAGGAAGGGATTTTAAATGCTGGGAATTATTTAAAATCCCCCAATTTCCCTTACTTAAGGGATTTTACAAATGCATCCACCCCCCATGGTATTTCAAAATGCTTTGTACGAAGGATTTTCCATTTTACCATTTTGCCAAATGCAAATCCATTTTAAAATCCTGTCAAATGCAAATCCTGCGAAATACAAATCCTTTGACAGAATGCAAATCTCATGAAAAAAATCTGCGAACCAAACGCCCACTTAGTCATCATAAAACAAATAATTCCGATTATAAATAAAAAGAAAATAAGTACCTCTAACAATATATATTTTTCAATTTAAAGGAGAAATACTATATACTATTATTATATTTTCTCACATTAAAATAAGTATTAAAATTAAAAGAGAAAATAAAGAAAGAAACATAGTAGATTTTACATATTATAATCAAGAGAAATGAAATATCCTTTTACGTTTTATTTCTATATCATTTTTCTACATACTTAATATTTAACATGCGTAAGTTACTATTTTCTTATTTCTTATATTATCTCTTGATTTTGATACTTGTTTTAATTAATTGTATAATAAAATAAGTAAAAGTAAAAAATAAAAAGATATAATATTTTTCTGTAATTAAATAAGTAAGAATAATAAAATATGAAGTTTTATTAAGGGGACATATAAAATTTTATTAATAAATAGTCTCTATTTTCGGTTAAAGAACAAAGAGGATGAAAGCAAGGAATACGTTATAATAATGACAAACGTCCAATTTAGATAAGTTCAGCTGTTCAGATACGAGCATAGAATATTCTCTTGTTTAAAGATTGTCTAAACATTAATTTACACGAATCATCCTTAACTATGTTTAATTGGCATTTTGGGCTTTTCTACACAGCAGAATCATCTACTTCTTTATGTTTTTTCCCTTCAAAATTTCACAATTCACATGTATATGCTGGATTCATTTTTTTCTAAAAAAGGCATATGCTATATCCATTTCTTAAAATACGATGTTTCTTTATTTATTTAAGGAGAAATAATCCGTAATGTTTTCATTCTAATAAAAAAATAGTTTAGTTATTTTCATATTCACTTATTAAACTGGTTTGTAGGATTAAATCACTTAACTTAGATAATATTAATATTATAGATTATTTTCATTGAATGCTTATTTCTTTTATTTTTTTGACATTTGTTTTGTTACTATAACACAATTACAAATACATATACCATAGAAAACAAATAACTATTTATGTGTCTTGTATTTGTGTTCTCACTATATTTAGTTTCATATCTTAAGATTATATATAAAAAACTTATAGGAAAAAACTTGTAACAATAAGAATCTCATTCCTTTCTATATCAAAACATCTGTGAAGATTTGTCTAGAAAGATCACAATTATATTAAAAATTATTATAAGTTAAGAATTTATATTTTTATATGATAAGATATTTACATTTTTTTTAAAATTCAAAGAATTATAACTCAAATGTTAATTTGTGTATACACCTTTTAAAAATGTTATTGTGTGTATTGAATTTTTAATTTTTTGTTATCGTATGTATTTTGATTACATAAAAAAACAAAAAAAAGTATAAGTTCAGAATATATAATACGAAGTTTAACACATACAATAACACATTTTTAAAATTTTAATACACATAATAACAATTTTAAAAGATAAATACAAACATTAATATTTATGATATACCTTTAATACATTTTGTAAGGTGACCCAAAATAAAATATATTTTAGCTCTTGTGATAATTCCGATCAAATTTCGGCGTTTTGCCGGTGGATGCTAAGAAGGGCCTAGTCCTACGCGATGGCTGGTCAATGGTCATTCTGTATTAGCGTTTTTTTCTTTTTTTGGCTTTACGTGTGTACTAAAACTTAAAGTTGATGATAACTACGATGGATTAGTGTAGTAAGGCCGTAAGCCGTAAGGGTCTTGTGACAAGGACTGAAAATGTCACTTGGTGTAAGTTAAGGGGTTGTTTATGTAATCCACTCTACCTTAAAACATCAGACGACTACTGTCGCTGTCAGACACCTTTCTCTCTCTCTTACGAAAAAACACACTCTCTAACATAACTGCGATCGAGTGTTGGCTCAGCCATGGCGGACCCTCGTGGAGACGTGAAATTACAGAATTCCGGTGAAGTTGACAACATTGAAACCAGCATTACGTACCCAAGGAAAGTTCGGGTCATGGTCTCGGACCCTGACGCCACTGATTCATCGTCAGATGAATCCCGTGAAGGTCAGCGACCGTTCCCGCGCCGAATTGTTCGCGAGATTGTTCTCGGTGTTATGGCCGGAAATAACCACGGCGGTCAACCGTCAAAGCCGAGGGGTTCCATCGATCAGAAGCAAAAGGAAAAAAAGAAATTCCCCGGGGTCCGATCGAGGAAATGTGGCAAATGGTGTGCTGAAGTCCGTGACCCGATTATCAAAAAACGGGTCTGGTTGGGTACCTTTAACACCGCTGAGGAAGCTTCCAAAGCTTACAACGCCAAGAAAGAGGAGATTCGAGCAAGATTATCTGCCCAAAACAAATCGATCACCCGTGAGGTGGTAAAGCAGGATCAGGACCCGACCCGGAAACGATCTAAGGGGGTCCGAAAGATGGATTCGGGTAGATGGGGTGCGAAGATTCGTGACCCGTTCAAGAAAAAACATGTTTGGCTGGGTACATTTGATACCGAAGAAGAGGCTTCAAAAGCGTTTGAATTGAAGAAGATGGAATTCGGGTCAAGGAGGACCCGATCCGCTTCTAAAACTGAGTCATGTCTCAAAACCCCAAAGACTGAAGCTTTAAGTGTGGGGAGTGCTAATGGTGGTGAAATAGTTGAGGGGAATTAGGTGAATTGTAGATGGAAATGAAGAGTATTAAGTCACCATGGTTAGGGTTTAGGGTATGGGTAGGTTCAGTTAGATTGCAATGGTGAATTATAGCTCAATTTAGCAGATCAGATGCTACCTGAATATTTGCTTGATAGCGATTGTGTATATGAACTCTTTGGAGATGATATGGTATAAAAATAGCCAGAAAACTGTTTCCTTTTGAACTTTTTAGCTTTCTTATGGACATAAATTTCCTGTTATTCATTCCATTTCTGCATACCAGATGCTTTGAGTGATTTTCCTAAAACTAGATAAATTCCCTTTTATGAACACGAGATTCAGCTTGTTCTATGATATTTTAATCAATAAGGGTTTGGTTTTTTACATTTTTTTTTTCATTTGAAGGTGAATACAGTGATGCTTATTGTTGATACTAGTTCTTGTTCTGATTATTTTGAAGGTGAATGCAGTGATGCTTATTGTTGATACTTGTTCTTGTTCTGATTATTTAAAACTATACTTTAGAATTTGACATAAGTTTTACGTGCGGTTTATAAGCCTTTGCATTCTTCAAGCATTTTTTTGGTTATATTTTTTGAACATCATAAACCATACCATTCCATTCAAAACACAGCTGATCCATAGACAATAACAGTGATACAGTTTCAAACACTACAATCATAAGTAAAGTCTATGATCTTGCTACTAAATTTACATAAAGCGATGGGTGATGACAATCTCAGACCCTGATCAGTCCTTCTTAAACCTCTCATTCCTTAGAAAGTCTGACCAATCGCTTGCATTCGTCAGGTTGTTAAATATTATTGACAAAGGTTGTTCGAGCTTAGCGTTCGCCAGCAATGGAGAAGATGGGGAAATCCTGTCCTGCATAGAAGTAATTATGGTAACCATGCTCTTATTAGTTCTACCATTTACAGTTTGTGTTCTTTCTCAATAAATAGAAATTATAGTACGAATTATACGCATTACATTACATTTTAACCTTATTCGATATCATAATCTCACGTTATAAAATTCTGCATCAAGGGAAGCTAGATATGCTGCTAATAAACAGGTACGCTTAAATCCTGCTCAATTTGTTAACTTAATTTTATTTTTCTCTTCTTGAAGAGCTTGGGAGTCTAACTTATTTCACTATTTTGTGATTCACTTTTTGGTATGCTACTTAAGATGTCATATATTTCCGAAAGATAGTCACGTCGTGCGTATTTGCATATACTTTTTTTTCTTGTAATGACATTAAGCGGCTATATTAAAGTTCTGTTATCTTTCCAATGTTTTCATGTGCTTCAGTGTTGGCCCTGCATCAAGGACAGGTAACTTAACGATCTTTTCATGAATTTTGCTAGCTATAGTTTTTTTTTTTTAATTATCTTTGTTCCAATAACGCATTAATTACGAATTTGTTTGTTCCCTTATCAATATCGTTTTAAATTCAATTTTATCATGATCATCATGTGTAAATTAATTGCTTGGCAATGGAGTAATGTTCATATGAGCAGAACTAGTAGCTGATGTTCTGACTGCATACTTCACCTTACCTTAGAATGAAGTTTTCTTATTGATATTTAGAAACTTAATTAGTATCCTTGAAAATGAGCATTTGAGCACGTTGCTGAGCTCTGCGGATATTATCATTGAATGCGATAAAGTTGACTTAAATCTTAGATAATGTCTACTACTGTAAGTGGCACTGATGAAACTTGGTTGTATATGGTGCAATTGCTTTTCAACATTTTCACTTGCTGTTCCAAAACAGCAGCCCCGGGTACTGGCAAATCCAACTAATTAAGATTAAACTTGCACGTTTCACAGAAGAAAGATTATGGTTGTAACTGCCAACGGTGTTTTCACATTTTTTATCCATCTTCTGTCGTTCTTTCTTGTTAACGCAAATTAAAGAGATACTTTATTCTTAGTGTTTCACTTGATTTCTTGTTAGCTTCAAAAGCCAAATAGTCATGAAATTTGGTGGTGCAGCTATGTTATAGATTAATTTTTGTTCAGTCTTTGTATTCCTAGTGTCAACTAACGGTATTGACTTTATTCTAATTTTTGAACGCATTTTGACCTTCATCTTACGTTTAACCAATAGATTATATTGATTTTTTTGTTTAAGATGAGAAGTTGATCTAGATGTTCATTACAATGGCTTTACAAGCAGCAGTATATAATTTCTTCTTTTATGTGAGAAACTGCCTCTGTTGTAGACTTTTGATTTAACTTTTAATTAAGACCTTACTAAAGTTTCACATTCTGTCACAGAATACAACGATCATGGTGGAAGCACGACGTTGAGGTTAATTACCATGCACATGAAGTTTGAATCCCAAGTAGAATAAAAATAAAATGCAAGTTGATGTTAGAAGAGGCGAAGTTTAACAAGTATACTGTGGAAATAGGTAATTTCCATCTCATAGCTTGCTTCTTTTGGCTTGTAGTCTTTTATTATCTTAATCTACATATTGTTTTCTTAGATGTCCTTCATGAACTCTTCAAGATCAATTTATCTGCAATATTCAGCTTCTACTCTACATCATCTTTTGCAGCTTCAAGATCACTGGCTTACCCTGTTGATCCCCTTGTTGGTTTCAAGTTCATGTTTTGATTTTTGCTCTTTCAATATGTGTGGATCCACTATATATGGACGGGTGGATTTCGCTCTTTTAATATGCACGGGTGATTCAAGTTCATAGGCTAAGTTACAGGGTCGAAACGAAAAGAAAACTTTTTGGCGGGCATTGATGACACAGAAGCAGCGAAAGGTAATGCAAGAGCTGCAGTGGCAGAAGCTTACAGTAGTATAACAAATATTCATTTGCATGCATTAGTTTATTGCTACAAACTAACTTTTGTAAAGTGCGTTCAGTACGTTCAGTCAAGTTATAAACATATATAAGATAGACTATATCTGTAGTTAAGTGCAAACAAGTATATAACACCCTAACAATTTTGCTGCTTAATATTACAAATGTTCATACTTGTAAGCGTCTACGAACGTATAGTTTTTCTACACTTAAAATTGTAGAAATTAAAGAGGGCCCAATATATATTGTAGTTAATTGGATGATCGATGAATTGTGTGGTATCTCTTTTATATTAATTTAAAATTTATCCATCAAACTCGGGGTGTTCACTATTTGGATGTGATTCATAAGGACCAAAATTCGAATCGAACAAAATTTGAATAATCCGATTTAAATTGGTTTCTTTGGTTTTAAACTCGATTCGAAAGCTTATATAGGTTTTCAAATCGAATTTCGAATCTATAAAAAGTTCGTCACTCGATACGAAATTTGAATATATGTGTATATGTGTGTGTGTTTTGTTACACTATTTTTAATTTCTCTTTTCTGATCCACAAATACTAATGTTTTATTTTAAAACTACTAAAAACCCTATAAATATTCTCCTAACTCATCCTTAGAAGTTTATCTCCCAATTAGATATTGTTTGGTGTATGAGTTACGGAGTTAGACAACGAGGGACGATGGTGCCGATGAAGTGGGTTTTGGTGTCTGTTTTACTAGGTGGGTTTTGGTGTCTTTTTGGTTCTAAACGACGGTGATAGCACTGGTGGTGGACGACGGTGAAATTAGCTTGGTGTGTGATTTACGGGGGTAGACAACGGGCGACAGCGGGTTAGCTATAAGGTGGATTTTGGTGTGTGTTTGACTAGGTGGTGTGTGTTTCTAAGGTTTTGACGATGAAGACGTTGGTCGGGCGACGATGGTAACAGTGGTAGCTGACGGTAACCGAAGGTGGACGACGGAGTTCACTAAAAACTAAACTTTACCTATCACATGACAACTTATCTGACATTCATAATCTTGTATGCATAAGACATAAAAGACTAAAAATTAAATAGATATCTACTTAAAAGTCAGATATATATTAAAAGATATAGAACCAAAATCTAATATCCAATTAGAAGTAGACTAACTTTATCATTAATTCATAATTAATAAAGATTTGGGTGTTTTGATTCATAGACTAATATCATTAAAACCCTTTTTCTTTTCTTTTTCAAGATAATATAGAAATGTACAATGTACTTTTATATGATTATTATACTTTATAAATTAATTAATTTAATTAATAGATTAGTATTTTAGAGTTAGTTATATTTTTAGTCCTTGTGGTTTGCTAAAAAATATAGATTTGATTCCCTTGTCCAACATATTTTTAGGGATTTGATCGATTTCAACCTAACTTTCTTACACTTTTAGTGATCCTATTTAGTTTTTAAATGATCAAACTAACTTTTACCCACCTTTTATTCATATTCTTTTAATATATATTTATTTTAAATGACATTTAATTTGTTTTAAATAATATTTAATGGATAAACATAAATTAATTATGATTAATTAGTTGAATTCATCTTCAACCTTGTTAGCAACTGCCACCATCAACATCTAAGGCAACCGTCACCAACTCTGGCCACCAAGAACCAAAGCGAAAATCCAACCCATTTACAATATATAGAAAAACAAAATAAGCATATTCAACCGTTTATTTTAAAAACAAAAGCAAAATAGATCAAGAACTTTAAGAGATTGAGAACCGATTTCTAAACAATTGGTCAGAACTTTCTTCAGTTTTGTCGACGACAACGAGATGAGAAAGTGGTCAGAACTTCGTTCAGTGTTACCGGCGATAACAAACTGACTTACTGGAATCTGGCACGACGGAGACATAAGATGATTTAATAATTAAAACAAACACACATTTAAACATACATACATAAACACCGAACGTACATTTATATCTAAATGTATATGATTTTTGGTTTACGGTCACTAATAGATAATTGGAGGAAGGTGTTGATGGTGAATAGAAGTATAGACGCAGTTATCTTTAATGTATATAGTTTCATGCATGCACACATGGATCTAATTTTTATCGTTCAATTAATTAATTAATGGTACTTCTTCATTAAAGAAGGTAATTAGTGTGACATGTTTTTCTCGTTAAAGTACTCTTTCAATTAATTAAGATGAAGCTACGTACAGTCGTAAATGTCATTGAGAGAAACTGGTGATCGATGTGGTTTTTAATTTTAATGGCCAAAAGTACTCTCTCTCTCTCTCCTTAATTGTTCTTGTAGCTAGGCTGTGAAAATTTAGCTAGACGTACGAATATACATACATAACTAAATAATAAACGATAGTACAAGGCCGGTACAACCATATATATGTTTATATATGTGGTTAATTTGTTGATAATTAATTTTAAGTCAGGAAAAATTAAGTTTAAAAATCAGTAATAGTAATCTAGTTTAAAAATTGCTTTATCAAATTAAATTACTTATCCATTTATTTCATATTGTGAAATTAATTTTCTATAAGTGATTTTGATAAAACAGTTTTTAAACTTTTTTACTATTCTGTAATATTTTTCTATTTATGAATCGATCTGCTACAAACTTTTTAAACTATCCTAACAATAAGTTCTCCTTGTCTTGTAAACAAATCTCTCTCTCTCTAAAAGAAAAATATATTAGGATGTGCTAAAAAGGTTCTAGAACAATGCACATACAAGTAGGAATGTGAACAAGCTCGATCTCTCTTTCTCTCTAGCAAAAGAAAATTACATTAAGTTGGGCTAACAAGGTGCTAGAACAGTGTAGATACAATAAGCTGAAGATGTAAACGATCTGAGTCAAGTCCAAACCTAGCTATAACTTATCAAGTCTGGCTTGTTTAGTTTTTTTTTTAACTCGAGCTTGATCACTTGTATAATCTTGACTCATTTAGACTTGTAAGTATTTTTTAAACTCGAGCTTGACTTGTATAATCTTAGACTTGTATAATCTTGACTCATTAATAGATGTTTTGGTCACTTATATATTTAGCCAACTATGAATTGCGTCTGAGTGGATGAGCCATTTGAGGTTTGATTTTTTCAAAATACTCTCACTAATGAGTCATTAGCATTATTAGTCATTGATTTATTTTAAGAAGAATGATAACCATAACATGGTTTTGGTTTTAAAAATGGTAATTATATCTTATGTATGGAAAGTTGAAACATAATTAAAAGGTGATTAGTAAGATGAATTTTTTTGCAAACATTGAAGGTAGATTATAAAACATGAGTTATGCTTGTCATTTTTAAAAAATTATAATTATATTTTTTACTCTTATCCATGACCCTTAGGGCAGTGATTATATTATCCTTATTTTAATCAATTGCCAATATTGGCTCTCACCATTTTTGTAATATAACGGTTCTCAAAACATCCATATATATATATATATATAGATATATATAGAAATAGGATCAATATAAAATCTAGTCTTAATCGTAGAACTTAAAGAACAAATCTGGACCATTTGATCATCTAAATTAATGGTTGAGATTTAAAGGTGGCAATTTTGTAAATTATATGAAAACTATATGAGGTAACTGTATAATTGAGGACAAATATGAAATTCTGTTTCGGTAGCCACAAATTCTCTTTCTAGCTCTACTTCCCGAAAATACAAACTGATAACCAAAATGCAAATCATTATGTTATTTGCATGTTAATGATTTAATATTATTTGCATTTTTGGTTATTTTCATTTTTGTTATCTTCTTTTATGTCAGTTGCATTTTACATTTTCGTCAAACAATTTGCATTTTTCTTATCTGTTTTTTTCATTTTCGGCAGTATTTTGCATTTTAGTCAAAAAATTTGCATTTCCGTAAAAAAAGTTAGAAAACATTTCAATCCTAGTCTTGAATTAATTAAAGAGAATAAAAAACTGAATCTAATGGTATATTTTTTTTTGCTAAAATTCTTAAACATAATTTATTATGACTATTTGGATGTTTAGTAGAACTTTTTTTAAATGGAAGTTTGGAGGTTGAATGAGGAAGAGGGGAGTGGGTATTAATTTGTAATTCTTTTTTCAGTTTTGCCCTTACTCTTGATGACACGTGTCATCACCAGGTTTATTCTATAGGTTTTATGAATAAGCAAGGTTCTATATATAACCTCACCCTATATATGAATATATATATATATATATGTGTGTGTGTGTGTGTGTGTGTGGGGGGGTTAATTTAGAATTGCTACTATTGCGAGAACCACATGAACAAATATCAACCCTCGATTATTAAATCAATGGTTATAATACTAATGACTCATTAAGAGCTCTCATTAATGAATCATTAATAGGATATTTTAAAAATATATAATGAGCCTCACTAATTCAGACTTAGAGGATGCTTTGTTAAAAAGCAAGATATGAGAATGAGAAAGAGTTAAGAGAATACAAATGAATGCATTGAATATTCTTGAATTGTACCTTACCTTTATTATTGTTTAGTTTGTAAAGGTAATTATCATTACTGTGTACATATATGAGTGGGGGGGTAGTAGCATTAGCCGGTGGAGACAACAATGTTGGTAGTAATCGATGGTTGCGCTAGTGCTTGTGATGGAAACGATGTTAGTGTTGGTGACGATCAATAAGGGGGTGGTCGGTGGGATGGTGGCATCGATGGTTGCAGCAATTGATGGAAATTACAGGTGGTTGACGATAGCGACGATTACAACAGAGGTGGTGGTAGCTGTAGGTTGTGGCGACGATGGTCGAGGGTGGTGGCAGCGGAGGTGAGGGGTGTTTGGTATTGGTGGCAAGCTGTGAGCATCTATGCTGTGATGGTTGTGCTTAGTGGTGAAGGTGGTGGTGGGGGAGCTTCAATCAATGGTAGCGAAGGGCAGTGGTGTCGATGGTTAGTTGTTGATACATGCACACACATACACTTGAATTCATAATCCCAATTTAGTGGCTAGTGGGTGAATGGTTCATTACTTATTAACGCGTAATGACCAATTACATTCCAACCAATCAAGCACTACTAATATTTATTACTATTACTATTTCTTAACCATTACACCCCAACAAACACCGGTTAATGTAGTAAAATTTGATGGAGTAAGGTGTAGTAAAAGGGTAGGATGAGGCTATGTACTGCTTGGGGATGTCATTGCAACTGGCAAGGGTTACCCAAAGGACAAAGACTTGAATTTTATCTCTTAAAAAGGACACTATAGAAAAATAAGAATATAACAATCACAAGCTTCATATATAAGCCAAGAAGAAGTAGATATATTAATCTTAATTATGATACATGGAATGACGGTGATTCTTCATACAAGCATGCCTCGATCACAAGCTAGAAACCTTTCATTCATAAAGGCATATTCTCCATGTATACATACACCCTAGAGTTTCACAACTTCTGGAACAATAATTAGGTTGTGAATGCAATCTGCCCATGCTCCAGTTTTTGAAACTTCAATGTCTTTATTACACTTCCAAACCACACTGTTACGCTTAAACCCACTCCCAAACCCTAGTTTCCAAACCCTCTCACATTTCTTCATCCTCCCCTTTGCTTCTATATATCCCATCTCGTACCATAACGACGACGATGTATTCCCCCATCGATACAACGTCAACCTTGACACCTCAACATGCTCATCCAACAACTTCAAACTTTTTGAGATCTCATCAATCACCGCCCGTCCTCGAGCATGAATACAGTAATGATCAAATGCCCTTTTGAAATCAGGAATGTAAGGTTTCCTCTTCAACTTCAAGATTTTTCTCCCTAAAATGTAAAACAGAAACAACAATTGTTCCGAAATGCGAATAACCAATTATTCTAATCTACTTAGGTTTGATTTCAAAGACTTAGTTGCTATTACCAGAAGATCCATGTTGAGGTTTATTCCTACATGGCCTTCTTTGTCTTCTTCTTTTGACATCCATAACATTTATCATGAACACCTTTATGTGTACGGACAACATGCAAGAGTTTATATTTAGCTTGTTTACTTAAGATGATGTGTCCATGTTCGTATGCAGTGACGTAAGGTACCCTGTATATGGAGGGAGGCTTAAAACAATCGAAGTTGAGGAGGTAGATAGTTTGAGGCTTGGTCATGAAGTAGAAGGCAAAGATGATGATGATGGTTGATAGAGTTAAAGAGATAATGAGATCATTTGAAAAGAAAGAGAAGATGAGATAGTATTGATGGGCCAGTCTTGCAAGATTAAGCATGATTTGTGTTTGAGATTGAAGAACAGGAGAGTGATTGTGTGTGAAATTGGTGTGTATATACGAAGGGATTTGGGAAAGTACAATGTGCATTTATTCAAAAGTCACTATACGCAGTTAATGGGTTGAGTACCTTCCCCAAATAGTAATACCCAGCCACAATTTTATTTTTTCTCTCTTGATGGATGACTTCAAATGTCGAAGTACTTAGAAAAGTAATACCGTAACTAAAATATTCTTATCATAATTGCATCCTGGTACGTGCTACATGTTTATATATATGTATGTATGTATGTATGTATATGCTCCTACTTAAATCTATAAACTTTATATAAAGTTATAAGCTCGTGTTTGCAATTTTTAGGTGGTTAGTTCTCAGCTTCAAGATCGTATGCATATGGCTGCATTAATTCTTTGAAAAACTATTCCCACGATGTACGTTGGTGTGGATAGATTTGCAACAAAGTCGAGATTAGTTTTGAAATGCATGATTTGTGGATAGAATTTGTGCAAGATTAAGCATGATTTGTGGATAACACATCCCATGTTGACCAAAGTTGACCATAGGCGTGTTACAAGAGAGGCAGAGTATGATGTATAATGGCCTTGTAGGCCTACATGGCCATATAGCAGGGTATGTTGGCTGCCGTTTCTTGCTAGGCTCGATATTTTTACGGATTTTCATCGATTTTACTTCATTTACCATCTATCCATCATCATGTGCCTACAAAACAGTTTTATAAGATATTAAGCATCAAATTGCATAAATCTGCCAATAAAGATGTCAAAATGCAAAAAATCTAGTACAATAAATATGTATAAGTTAGTAAGTATCAGTTTACTTTTGTATTAATGCTATAATATTGCACTTTGGCAAAACTCGTAACGAGTACATAATACTCGCCCTCCATTCCCCTAACATGAAGCAAATTATGTGAAGCCCATATACAGTTTAAGGTTACCCGCCCTTCCCTACGATAATATCTTTACTTTCACTTATTTTTCTGAAAGGCACAAAAGGATCCTTGATAGAGTCCGAAAGTACAATCAAGATGATATATATATATATATATATATATATATATATATATATATATATATATATATATATATATATATATATATATATATATATATATAGGGGATGGTTCAAACGAGAACTGTTTTTCGTATGAGAATTTGCGAGAACCAATCTTGGCCCTTGATAAAAATAAATCAATAGCTAATTATTTTGACGGCTAATCATTTGTTCATTAATGACTAATGATTATCTCATTAATGACGCATTAATGCGAGGTATTTTGGGGCAAATCAAGACTCGCACATTAATGACGGCTCATCCGAACACAATTCACGGTTGGAAAAAAATATACAAATGACCAAAATACCACCGTTAACGAATCATTAATGATGTTACAAACACTTCTCGCAGTTCTCGTACGAAAAACAGTTCTCGTTTGAATTTTTCCACATATATATCGAACTCAAAAAATATATATCCAAAACCATCAATCTATGTATCTTTCTTCCTCATAGCCATACAGCTATACAAGGAATTGCTCACTCCCTAAAAGCTTGAAACCCACACTACAACACCACCAATGAATACAGAGGACATCCACTTGAGGTCAAAGCTAAAATCACAAGAGTAGCTAGAATGATCAGCTTACTTACCAAACCCAATGGATATGTAGAATTGTAGACCAAAGATTCCAATCAGTCGTGTGGTAAACTTAGTTGCTCCGGCCATCTGGTGCTATGAAGAGTCTAATTTTATGACATATGTTGTAACTTGTTGTAAGGTTTTTAATCAAGGAATTCTATTTTGTACTGTTATGTGACAACAAATAATGTTTACAGCATCCCATATGCGATACGGGGTGGGTAGGTGTCACCGCCTACACCCCGTGTGGTACCACTGGCTTCCTTCCCACCCCTTTTAAATGCCTAGTACAGTGATCTCCCTCTTGTGGTGAGCACTTCTCTCTAACACTCTCCCTCTTTATCTCACCCATACACTTCTCTATGTTGCTTTTCCTTTCTCAGTTAGTTGATTTTTTCCTTTCTTCTCCGCCCCGCCGAGCATACCAAATGCTCTTAGTAAGGGTGGGAATTCTAGACATGATACAAAACTCGACATGAAAATAAATAAGCTTGTGTTGACACATATAACAGGCTTTTTTTGGATGCCCGTGTAAGTGTGTAACCCATATACTAATTGAGTCGGGCTTCACATAAATTAAATTTGACACACGGACCTATTTAATATTTATATAGATATTATTTTTTCATACATAAGCCAAGTTTTGTCCTAATTAATAACAATCATTCAGACTCTCACAATCCACATTACTAATAGTTTTATTTTGTGAAAAATTAAACAATAAAGCTCTTGACGTTAGAATTATTATTTTTGACTTCTCATATAATTTTTAAACCTGCTAACTATCCAACTCATCAACCCGTTTACAACCTGCCAACCTGCTAATAACCCAAACACGCCAGTTTGTATAATTAAGGTTACGTGGATCATGTTCGTGCACCACATATACGTGTTATGGTTTTGAATCTCGAGACAAACAAGTACACGGGTCATGTATTCTTGACACTTCATCTTGTTAGCCAACAACCTGAACACGACATAATTATCACTCATAGCTTTTAGCGACGCTAGAATGAAGTTTTAGGAAACCCAACCCGATCAAAACCAAAGTTATTTGTCTAGTCATGTGTGTATTCCACCTTGATCCAGTGTTGTTTGAAAGGATTGAAGTGGGAGATGGAAAAATGCGTGGTGGAACTCACAATACAGTGGCGTAAAGCTGTTGTCACTCCACAAGAGAGTTGTGACCACTTGAAGTAGCAAACACCACACAAGAGAGGAGAAGTGTGGTGAAAGGTGTCGGCCTGACCAATTTTTAATTTAAGTTATTTTCTTTTTCTATTTGATAGTTGTATATTACGTGAGTTATATAGTTTAATGTGATGAACAGTAGTGGAAAGTGATTATTACAATGCTAAATGGTGAGTGTAAAAACTAACTTGATCGTATGATATGAGTATTACAAACACTCTAAGTATATAAAGTATATTTATAGTGTTAGAATTATGCGAAGTAAACAATGACCTAAAAGGGCTGAAAATGAGCACTTTAGAGCTCAAAAGTTGTTAATGGCTTTTCATATGTGTTTCCTTCTTTTGTGCTATCTTTGATAAAAATGTAAATAGTTCTGATTATAATATTATATAAAAGTTATTTAAGATAATAATAAAAATTATTGTTTTGTATTATACACTTAATAATTATTATAAATATATATTAAATACTAATCTGATCATACTAAATACACTGAAAATGATTGATCATACACTGCAACATCCCTCCTCACACTATTAGGCTACACTGAAAATGGTTGATCATACCAACCCTTTAACCCACACCCACACCCATCCCCCTCAACCTTTCTCAATTTTACAAAAATTCTATTAAAAGAAAGTATAGGGAGAGGGATAGAGAGAAGGACGAGAGAGGAAATAGGATAGCTAACCTTGATTGGATAGAGACTCCGCACATAACAACTTTTGTAAAAAATTAAGAAAATGTTACAAATTTATGAGATATAAACCTAACAGCAGGTGCTAATGTAACAAAAACTAAAGTTTAACATATTGGTAACTTGAGACTAATAAATAAAGTCATTTTCATATATAATCTTTTTACATCCCTCGAATATGGTGTTATCCTTTTGTCTATTTACAACTTAGCTAAAGGTAGCAATTTATATATGCGATGTTATCCTTCATAAATGCCATTAAGTTTAGAGACACGATATCTATGATATGTCTCCAAAATAAACGCTCCAACTTGTATCGCTCAAGTATTACTTATAGCTAAATCGTTCCTATCTATGACATAAAAAAGGCTTTTCTATTGAAACAAGCTAGAGATGATAATATTGTAAAATACTAGTTCACCAAAAAAATGTTTATGTTGACGGCAAAACCACAAAATCACCAACTTTGATTTCAAACCTATAGTTCATTAAGTATATATCTCCCTCCTGGTTATAAACACACAATATTAGCTCTACCCGAGAGCCAGATAGCTCCAAGAGCGCCTTTATCATCATTTACCATCAGCTGGTTCGCCTCCGACTCTTCCCCTGTGATATTGCTGGAAACCCAAACTGCAACAAGGCCTTCTGAACTTGTTACGGATCTTCAAACGGTGGTCCTCACTGCTGTTGTGGCCTTTGGAGACATGGTCTATATCACAGCCTTCAAAAGGCATAATTGTAGAGCCTTGGAGCACCGAGTGAACCGTGGCCTGACACTGTTCCTAGTTCCCCGGCCATATCAAACCCACCGAACCAAATGTGGGGTTAATGATCCACCACAAGCCTCATGCAACAACGATCTAAATGTTTCTATAACAAATATTTAATCATTAATAATTTAACATATAAAATGATCAAACAGAAAATAAGAATAATTAAAGGTGGTACACATGCACCATGCCGTACCTACCTGGCCGAAGGTTGTTAGTGTTGGCATTGATTAGTTTAAGGAGGCCGGCATGGCCGTAGAACTTGGCAAGGAATTGAAGAGGGTGGCATTGGATTGTGATTCCAGAGATGTGATCCAGCTTAGACATATATGGCCGAAGATTGCAATCGACGCCCAGAACCTTATATTCATTGTAGCTCATTGTCACGTCCGGCCTAGCTTCAATGTGAATCAAATGTGGAGGTGAGTGTGAGTGTGTCTGTGTGTGTATATATGTGCGTGTTTGTGTGCTTGATTATTTCAGGTCTAGGTATGTGGTGACTTAGATTCAAAAGAATACATGAAAAGTTTAAGAAAAATTGAATTTTTTTTTTGGAAAGTAGTCTCTACTCCTCAATAATGGCCAAAAAAATCTTTTTTTTTCTTTTCCAACCATATTTAGTTTTAGCAAGTTTATTTAATGTGAGTGTATATGTATGATACTTGTATTTAAATATGTAGTTAAGAATGATAACTATGCTTTTGTAATTAATTACTGCTACCACCTTAATAAATTCTTTATTTATTAGCTGATAATTAATTATTTTTAAATATAAAACTTGTGGATACAAATTAAATTTCAGGAAAAAGTTAAATTGGAAACTATTGAAGTTTTTGGAATGGAAGGACTTGAATATTTGCAAATAAGTGCGGGCAAGAAAAAAACAAAGGAAGTCACCGCGAGAAATGGCTCGTGGTAAAGGGCATGAAATGTCGCCTACTCGTATGTTGTTCGCCGCTTCACATGAAAAACGGAAAAAACCTTGGTTCCTGCATTTGGGCAAATTTGCGGTCCATTATACTTTTTTTTCTTTCTTTGTTTTTTTTCCCTGAAAGAACCTGTTGCATCACACGAAGAAAGGTAATGATCTATGTACAATAATTTTTTGTTATATATAATATTTAGGATTTTTGTGTACTTAACAATCCACTATCTGCTATTTTCATCAATAAATTTAAAGGTATAATGATCAAAACAATCATTTTTATTATATGGTAAAAATATTTATTATTGTAAAAATCATTTCTCATAAAAAACGCTGGAGTAATTTCATTGGAAATAATAAAAACTCGAAACTATATATCAACGCACCAAACGTCCAAGTTAGAGGCCCAAACTAGATAAACAAGAAAAACAAATTACAATAGCCCAACATTAAAATCGATGTAGGGTTTTGAAATCCATTAATTCCGATTCAAGCTATTAGCTATTTGGACTTCTGTACTGTAACGCAAAATTAATTTTTTGTTAAATTGATTTTCTAAAACATTTTTCAAATTTATAGTATCTTAAATGTTTATTATATTAATAAAAAACTAATATTGTTTTGAATTGTTGATTTGTAAATTTAAGTTGATAAATTGTGTTAAACGTTGGTTTAATAAAGTCCAATGTAGTAAATAGGTAATATTAGATATTAGGAATGGGTATCATAGACATTTAGGGGTTATTTGTTTTTTAAAAATGTTTTAATACTTCTTAATCTAATCTCGTCAAAGGTATTATAATGTAAAGGTTGTTTATTTTTTCTTTTCATTAGGATATGAGAATATCTTAAAACCACTTAATAAATCAGAGATAAAAATATCCCTTATTACCTCTTATCAGAATTCATGGTTCATTCTCTTATAACAATCGGACTAATTCTTTCACTAACTCACGCCAACATCTGCTCCTTCACTCCTCTAAATACATGGCCTTCTCTTCCTCTCGGTCGTTGCCGGCCACAACATGCCGTCGCGCATATCTTTTCTTAAATATTTTGATTTTAAAATACTTTATTTTGTAATTAGAAAAGAAAAGATTTTTGTTAAAAATATAATAGTTGAATATAAAATATCATATAACAGGTAATTACAAACATTCAGATGTTTTAAAAAACAAACAATAAAATATGACTCAACACTCAGACGTTAGAATAATCTCTTAGTATTCAAATTAAAAATAAAAAAAAAGTCTTAATAAAATTAAATATGTACTGGAAGCTTCATTTTTATATAGTATGAGTGTGTGGGTGTGTGCTTGGGGGCTGGCGCAAACAAGAGAGAAAGAACAAGCTGAAGACCTTGATTTTACTATCTGAGGGAGAATTCTGCTGGAATTGAAGCTTAACTTTTTTTAGAAATATAACAAAAAATCGGAGGTTGCTGTTCATATTTTGATGTTTCGAACGTTGTCGGGATTTTGAAGACGTTGATGTTTTTAAGCCACATGGTGTATGTAACGCCATTTGGATGTTAAATCTTGCTAAAGATATGATAGAGAAGTTGTAATGATCATTGATTTTGGTTAGAAACATGGATTGATGAATGTGTTATACTAATTTTTTCATTTTTAATGAAATAGGTAAAAACGGGTTGAAGATTTCATTGAGTCGAAGGATAATGTTTTTGTTAGTTTAAGATATGTTAACCAAGTTTGGATTTTGTAGAATTCAATTGTATCAAGTACAAACTATATTGAAGCAAATTCATAATGATCTATGTATGAACTTAGTATGAATCATGAGAGCAAACTAAGAACACGGACGTTTTTAGAATATGAAACGCTTATTGAATTAGGACACAATAACAAAGTACTTATATCCCTACGGTATTTACAAAAACTACCTTAAACTTAGACTATTATCATATGTAATACTAAACTCCACTAAAATATATTGAACACAATTTAGGACCTAATATTCTTCCACTTTGTGTTCAATTTACAATTAAGCATAATAATGAATATACTGATCCAAAGGTTAAGATTAGTTCATCAAGACTATAAATTAATTATGGATTATATTGAAATTCATATATATATATATATATATATATATATATATATACACACACATATGTATATATTCAGACAGACATATAATAGGATGTTCAAATAAGAATGAATATTTAGGTGAAAATAAAAGAAATAATACTGACCCTTCATTTGTTTAATCGAATGATCCACATTTCGTCATTCATTTTATTCATTACGCAACCATGAATTTCCACAGCCATAAATTGCAACGGGTGAATTGTGATCGTTAGATCTAATAGATCAACATCTAATTGATAGCTAAGATTTTACTCCCATTTTCATCTAAAAATGCATTCTTATAATAACCCTCCTATCTATACTATCTATAAATCATTTACACATTTTAAATCTCTTAATTTTTAATTAAGTTGAAATTACTAATTTACCTTTTATTTAGACCTATAAGAAAACAATTATATGGAGTTTATTATATTCTTAAATACCATTTTTATAACTAAAAATTCCATAATAAATAATGTTTAAAAAAATCAAGTCAATGCAAATTAATTTTCAACCTACATAATATTAAAAACTAAATAAGGAGGATCTTCATAAAAGTAATAATTTAAATATTTTATCATATAAAACATATTTTAATTGAAGTATTAGAAAATACGTATAGCTAAACTTATAAACCTAATAACATTTAATATGAATTTATAGACATTTTTAAAATTTTTAAATGTCTCGTGCAATCAAAATAAAATATTTAATTTATAGTATACTTAATATTCTTATTGTTTCTCATTTTATTTTTTTAGAAAATCAATAAAAAAGTTGTAAAGAAAAGAGAAATAAAAGAAATGGAAAAAGGAGAAAGAAAAGAGATATATTGCGAAAGAAAATTGTTCGATGTCATCGTAATGTGTGAATATAATGTCTTACATTATAAAAAACGAAAAGTTTATCGAATAAGAATTATTTCAAGCCACTGATGCTAGTGTGTGTATATATATATATATATATATATATATATATATATATATACACGATCTTCTGTATATTTTTGGGTGAAGGTAACTAAAGATTCTTTCACCGAACATTCATTGGTCCTGGTCCTCCTGGACCCTTTTGTGTCTTCGAAGTATTATTATGTGTCCTTCTTGTACACGTACGTCATACGTATCTCTTTTGGGGCTGTTTCAAAGATTCTTACCCAGGCTTGCCTATGATGAAAGCGCAGAAGACCATATGCATGGGCCAACCACAAAGATCATCAATGGCGACTGACTTACATTTAAACCATTTTCCCAAAACACTGAAGCTGTTATTTCCTTTTGTTGGGCCCAAACTAGCTTGTAACCAATACTAGTTAGTATCTTTAAGGCTTTCGATACTATATATTAAACAAGCTAGCTTCATATGATATTAGTACGTATTGAAAACTGACTCCCTAAAATTAGGAAGTCTTTGATTTATGCGTAGACAAAAGTAGACAGTCATCGAGATGAATAAGACAATTTAAATCAATAACTCCATAATAGCAGCCCATCTTTATATGTGCTACAAGTTAAAAGTAATAAACTAGTTTAAGTCCTTATATGGAAAAAACAACGTTAGAGTGTGGGCATCGATACCAACAACGATGCTTCAAGATAATATTTGAGTGGTTGTGTAATTTTGACTGATGGGGATGGTTTTCTAATAGTCATTTGTAAGTTATGCTTCGTGAGTAGTACTTTTAAATTGTATGGGAAGGTAATTCTCCAGGCTTTATGTTGACTGCATTGATTATTATAATGAAAATTTATATATATATATTCCTTAAAGTAACTAATTTTGACTTATGGTTCAGCTTGCTAGCTTCTCTGTTGACTTATATGTCACTTGTGTAACTTCTCTTTAGCTTCTTAATTGAATTGTTAACATCCGATGTTCTTTGACTGAAAAGTATTGAAGGGATTGTGATTTAACGCTTGAAGGAGACAACTAATGCACTAATACAAGTTTTCAAACTTATTCTATCAAATTGTTTGGTTTGTAAGATGACATAATTGTCCCTGTGAACAAAAAACAAAACAATTGAAGTCCTCATCAAACACGGGAACGTGCTTAAAGTTATTTTATGTATTAGTTAGGACCAAAATGACCATAGGGAATATTCAATTTCAAGGACAATGATTTTTTTGACTTGCAAAGGTTTTGGTTGAAATGAAAGGTCTAGGTTGACTTTCGAGGACCACTTCTTAAGTCTTTTTACATGGTATATATATATATATATATACACATATAAATTTATATTCGTAACTTGTGCAATTCAATACATGTTTCCAACATCAAGTCAAATATGTGTACAAATGGACCGTTGAAGAGTTTATAGTAACTTAGGTGTTGTTTGACCAAACGTACATAACTTAAACGTCAAAATAACTTCACTTATTTAAGTAATAACAGCCCCTATATATGCTTGTATTTTATCACTTATACGATGTACACACCACTCTCTAAAAGAGTCCAAATTAATAAGATGATCAAAGCTAATTATGCCCTTAAAATATAAGATTATAAAATTAATTTTATAAGTATGATAATATTATTAAGAAGAAGAAGAAGGAGGAGGAGGAGAAGAAGAAGAAATAAATGAAGCAGCTAGCAAGGCAGGCATTGAAATTGAAAGGAGGCCGGAAAGACGACAGCAAAAGAGTCAACCTGATTCCACTTCCAAATTGCTATCAAACAAACCACCCTCCCTCTGAATCTGATTTTTTTTAACTTTTTCGCCGCACATATTTTATTTACTCCGATTAAATTAATTTATTAATTATTTATATCTGCAGTACAAAATACTATCAGAAAACGAGAGTCCTCCTCCTGCAACTCTAACAAAAACTCCAAACACTAAAAGTTACCAAACTATTAATTATAACTCCACTTTTTGTTCTTTGTCACCTCCAAACTTGTCTTTTCCTTCTTTTAATTATTATTTTTTATTCATATTTACTCTTTTATGTATTTTATTATTTTTGTTATCGTCTCTTATCCTAATTTTCTGATCATCCAAGATGTAGAACAAGTTATCTAAATTATTTTACGGTAATTTTTCCACAAAAATTACATGGTAACCAGCTAAGATGGTTCATTCCACCAGAATATAACTTTTTTTTTTTACTTTTTATCCTTCAATAAGTACAACTATTAATTTACAAGGAATATTTTAATCTAGGACTATTATGATAAAAACCTTGGAAATTCACTGATATATTGTTAATTATGAGATCAAGATATTTTGTAAAAAAATATTATCCTTCTAATTTATTTTTTTAATAAATTGGATATTTTTATCAAATGCTGGCCTGTTTAGGGTATAAGACAATTGAGCTCAACTTTCCAATTACAGATTCATTATTTAACTCATCTTGATCTGTTTCCCTCATTTCTATGGAAGACGTTGATTTCTGTAGAAAAAAGTAGGAGAGAGAGATATGTATTGGAATATGGAATGTATGTTAGTAGAAAAATACTACTGTAATTACATAGTTTAACTAATTAAGTAAATTTAGCATAATATATACATTCATAGAAACAAACTTCATTTGAATTATAGACATAAGTCAAAGTGAATATTGGTTAAAACATTATTATTATTATTATTATTATTATTATGGTATGTAATTAATATGTGACATATTAGTGTGTGTATAGTATGTATTTACACACACATATGGGTTGGTTATTTGGAGGGAAACATAACCGAATTTGGCAGGTTGATGACCCTCAACTATATATATGTATCGACTACATATGGCAATAATAATATCAGTTCGTCTTCCAGAAATCCAAAGTGTGTTCTTGTTGTTTCTTTCGTATACACACATACACAATCGAAATCATAGGTTGTGATTATTCTATGATGGAATCAAGTAAAGGAAGAAAGAATAGATACCATGTTCATGAATCTCCACAATAGTTTTGTAAATATTGCATAACTTTCGGTAATAGCAAAATAAATTAAGTTGTGTTAGAAATTAAGTTACTCTATTTTTAGATGTTCATGTAGTATGTACGCGATTAAACTTAATTGTCATTATTGCTATTTTTAGAACTTCAGAAGATTTCATTAGAAAACATCTAGCAAACGTGGCAAAAAGATCAAGAAAAACAATGGGTTCAAGAGGAGTCTTGAATTAGCCAATCTTTTAAAATAATGGCATATTGAAGGAGAAATCGAAGACAAGAGAAAGCAAAAGATGAAATGTTATCGATGTCATAAACATGGTCATCTCGCTTGGGAATGTCCCAAAAATAATCTCAAGTCCCTCAAACAAAATCAATACTCTACTTATGTGGATCGAATATTAATCAACGAAGACTATTTGGTAAAAGGAACAAACACCGGGGATTGGAATAAGATATGGTATGTAAACTCGAAGATTGACATTCATATGATGCCGAATCGTGATCAATTTATACTCTATAAGAAGAATTACACAATTTACAAGGACGGACATCAAGAACCGATTGCTATCCATGGTGTCGGTGAAGTAGAAATCGAAAATGACGAAGTCTTTTTCACTGTGCCATACAATTCTCACGCTCCCAGAATTAATATCAATGTTCTTAGCATGGAACAATTGATCTTGCAAGGATTTGAAGTCAAAATCGAAGGCAATCAATGTATTATCACTCATATGGAATCAATCGACAACTTCCCGAACACATACAATCATCATTTCAAATGGAAGAAGATCCAATCGAAAAGTATGTGGAGATTGATGGAAATTTGGTACCAATCATCATAGAAAACTTCAACGATTTCATATCTATCATGACATTTACGAATTCTGATCAAGTTTGCTACAAAGACAAAGAGTTTTTGTAAGGAAATGTAAAGAAGTGATTGAATGGGTACACGAAATGAAGAACGGTGATCAACTAGCACCACCACCAAATCTTACAAGGCTAGATATTTGTTTACTTGACTTGTATAAACTCATCGCAAAATCAGGCGGATATGACATAGTTACGGAAGACAAGGAATGGGAAGAAATGACAATGAGTTTCGGATATCCTCAATGCTACGGTGAAGCTTCTAAGGAATCGTATGAAAGATATTTGTTGATACCGCAGGAGTTTTATGAATTTGGATTAAGGAGGTACAGCCAGATCTCGCACACTATTTTAGGCAATATCGGCTCGAGAGGACGGAGTATTGGTCGGAGGAATCAAGATGTTGCAAGTGGACGGGAGACAACTAGGAACCTAAAAGTATTTGAAGGAAGAAGACCCTAGTATTAAGGAGCACTACAAATCGGACACCAACACCCACAAGATGGACGATATCATCATCAATAGAAGACTTTGAAGATCACCAGCTACAAATGATATTGATAATTAAGGGAGGCATCGTGAAAATTAATTATCTTTTATCATTTTTGTAAACTTATGTCAAGACATTATTTAGTATCGTTATGTAATAATTAATAGATATCATATGTTACTGTGACATTTGGTTTTGGAGGGAAAAGCAGGCAGCAGTAACTACCACCACCATAACCGCTACCAGTCAACCACCCTAAACCGTACCGTCGCACCAATGCTTATAAATATGTTGTATTCATGTAACAATAAGTGTACCCAATTCTATGTTTTATGAACATAACTTGATTTCTTCATTAGTGTTCAAGTTTGCTCTATTATGATGTTACCACACAAGTATCATTCATCAATGTCTCGATAGTTATCCCCTCAAACTCGAACAGATGCTCAGACCAATTAAATGGACCCACGTGGCTCACTTGTTTCTTATCCCACATTTTACAAAAGCTGATCATGGGTGCTCTTCGGTAACTTACTTTTAACATATTTGTCTTATCTTGCATGACCCACGAGAACCGCATTTTCATGCTCACAAGTGAATCTTACGCTACATCAAATTAAGGCACACATGACTTGACTTGATAATGGATTTAATTCGACTATATTCGTCAAGCTTCTCCTACGGCCGGGTTTCATTGCATATTTAGATGTTTACTAGCTAGAGGGTGTGTCTTTACCCGCCAATCCACTTCCAGTTATTGTTTATTCATTGACAACCGGCCTAATTAATTAATTCTTGGTAAATTAATAACAATGCATGCAGCTAGCATCCACGCATATTTACAAGTCTGTTAATTTATATCTTATTATTAATTTACTCTTGTTAGGTAATGTAAAAAGTGTACGTTGTAATTAATTTGTAGATGGACAAAAGTCAGAATCAAATATCTCTTTCTATATATATGTGCATGTATCCAAAAGATAATCGATCAGCTTTGTGGAATGACGTGCGTACCTACTGGTATAATTTGATGAAGCAATATTAATTGCCTTTCTAAAAAATAATATAATATAATATAAAAAAGAAATATATATATATATATATATATATATACATACATACACATCAAACTTTTTCTAATTCTACAACATTTAATGGAGTGTATTAATTGTATATGAATTTAATTACATGCAATATATAGACGTCTTACTAATTAACATCCTTAGCTTGCAATGGAACGTGCAAATAAATGTACAGCATTTAATTAAATTTATATATATGTATGTCGACAGTCATGACATCGATCTGTGTTTTGTAAACACCACGTACAGTAGCCAACTTGCATACGTATTTTTAATTGTCTTAGTTACCGAATCCTTCTTTTTTACTCTACTACTCGTTACCTATTAATACAATAACACGTGTAATTCATTCATTTAATTTTTTTTACCATATAAGATGTAGTAATACAATAAATATACGTATAGTAGCTAGTTTATTAATTAAGAAGGAAGGAAGGAAGGCAATGATGGATGGTGAAGAGGGAGGGAGAGATATATAGGTGGCATTGGGACAGGACTGTGTCCAGAATAAATTATCAAGGGATGGGCTGCATTGACGTACCCCGAACAACACGGAAGAATGTGTTGAATGCCACCGTTTAATTAAGGTACAATTTTATGTATATCCTTACAAATCTTTTTTATTACATATATATCCTTACAAACTTTAAAATTATTTTAATATCCTCCTAAAAATTTTAAACTCTCTTATATATCCAAACACTTAAATTAATCATAATAAATTATTTAAAAGCTAAAAAAAATATTATCTTCAAATACATTTACAGGTTAAGTACCTAAAATACCTTTTTATAAACTAAACTTAAATCTAAATATCAATACTCGTCTTGTCAACAGGTTTGATAAATTATTGGGAGATGTGTATTAAGAGTCTCCTCTCTTGATTTAGCTGTAAACGCATCCATGGAATCAAAGTCTATGATGTGCATCAAGAGTCTTGTTTCTGGATCACTGAATATCGAGTCACAATAATGGACCGTGATCCGTGATAAAACCTCTATTTACACACCGTGGATCACAGTTGACAGGAGTCCTTCGAGTATGAGTGGCTACGCCCCTTTAAGAACCAGAGCTTTCCCACGGGTGGTTTTATGATTGCAATTCGATTCTGTATAAGTGGGTGTCAGTAACACTAATCTAGCTTACCTCTTGGCATGCTTGAGAGCATGAGGTGGTTTTCAATGGTCCAAGATGCGATCAATAACCCAAGCAAATAACTCAATTACATGGCATTAAACAAACTAAACATGAACAAAATTGCTGGGAATCAAATCATTGGTACACAAACCCTTGAAAATTTGCGGATAGATGAGAATGAGAAAACCCTTAACATTTGGGTGAAAATCTCTACGCAGAGGAGTTTAATGATATTTAGATTTACGTTTTTAATTTAGATAAGGGCATTTTAGGTAAATTTATACATAAATAATTTTAGACATAAATTTTTTAAGTTTTAAATAATTTTATTATGATTAACTTAAGTATTTGGATATATAAGTGAGTTTAAGAGTTTTACAAGAATATTGGTGTAATTTTAAGATTTATAAGAATATATATGTAATAAAGAAGTTTTATAAGGATATATATATGAAATTATCTCTTTAATTAATTATTAAGTGACACTCTTTCTAATCTTCATATATATATATATATATATATATATATATATATATTTATATAAAGTAATAATACCCCCCTCAAGTAACGATTATCGACATTTTCTACCTTTATATTCTCAAACCTGTCGTTTCAATCCTATACTAATTATATTTGAACTTCTTACCAGATTATTAAAAGATATACACACGACATTTTTTTTCCAACGGCAGTACGTATAGACTTCGTTTAGCAAGCCTTTGTAGTCTAGCGGCGGATCTGCCTATAAGGCAATGGCGGCACGAGACACAAGCCAATTTGTCCGCATAGTGTAAATTTCAATTTTTCGAGACAGGCTACCATCGCGTAGTGTAAATTCTGATTTTTTTGAGACGATGCTACTACCCTTTTTAAATGATGCCACAATCTATTTCAAATACTATGTTCGCCTTTGTTGAAGTCTATGCTTTGAAGTAGTTTTTTGTTAACAGATCTTATGTTTAGAAGTAGTTTATGAGCTATATATAATAATAGTTTAATGACACTAGGCGCATGGCTTTTCTCTATACTAAATGTTTTCTTAAGAGTTATTATAAGATTAAGCAGATTGAATAGTATATATATACAGGATTGCAATTTTTTTTTAAAAATAATAAATATTAAAAATTAATAAAAAGACATTAAATTATTATAAAATGAGACAAATATGAGAATTTTAAAAAATAGCTATAGACGCCATTAACACACGAACCAACTGTGGAAGTGTCGATACGATAGGAAGAGAGACGTAACAGCAGAATTGTGGTATTATGATACTAAAAGACTTGATCGTATCTTTTTTTTAAATGATTGATCATTATTGTTACAATTAATGTCAATAAAGTCAAGTTTTTAACCGTTATAATTAAAAATAATTTAAATTTTATAAAATATTTTAAAATAATAAAACTAAGAATTTGATTAGATATGATATTTTGTAATATTATAAAGGATAAATAAGAATTTATAAATTAAGATAGATAAATACAACATTTTAATAATTAAAAATGACATATACGAAATTCACTCTAATAATTTTGATTCAAATTAAGTCAAAACTATATAATTTTAACCAAGAATTAGAGGTTAAAAATAGATTTCAAATTTTGTCAAAATGCATTTTTCATATTTGATAATTAAATTTTTTTTATCTAAGTCAATAGCTAATTCTCTAATAAGATTTATTAATATTAGTCTCTTTTTTTTAGATTAGAAGATGACATGATTAGCATATATATATTTTGTAGAAATATTTGTGTAAAATTAATGATTCAAGAGGTAAAACATAGAGTACAAAAGTATTATCAGACATGTTTGCCCCCCTTTCAAGTCATTGATCCTTAGTATCAACTTTTTCACCTAAATGGCAGTTGTCTTTTTGGAACTCTATCTTCCATGCATACTAAATCCACACACACACACCCTTACCCTCCCCACTTTTTTTTTGAAAGGAGGAATTATATTATAATCATGATAAAAGTGTATGTACGTACAAAATAGCTCTCCAAGTTGGAGAACTGAATAGTTAACGGACTCCCATACGATGAGAGCTTGAAATCCAAACCTCCAATTTGATCGTATTTTTATGAATTCTATTAGATATCCACAAGAAATATAACCTAACAATAGCATCAAAAGCATCTCAAGCAAACATCTTATCCTTTTCGTAATCTCTTATCAATACAAGGAACTTTAAAAAAATAATCAGAAACAGATAAAAAATAATTTATTAGTCGGTCAAGTAAATTTTCGAATATCCTCTTTGGATTATGAAACTTTTTGTTTCACGTATAAGATTAGAATGCAATATATGATTGAAACCTGTGAATTTAAGGAAGTGTTGGTAGTAGTAGGTCATCCCCTCCCCTATATACATATATATCACACCTCCCACATTGCATTTAAGGCCGTCAACATCTTCCATCACACGTACAGTTGTAGTTGGGATTGCAAGTAATAGAGGCACTATCAACTGAATCCTATTAATTCATCATTGTTTTCTTTTCTATGATTGATGTGAAGCTGAAATTGTTTGTGTAAAAATAAAAGACAAAATAATGTTAATAATAAGTTGTGTAATATATATATATAGTTAGTTGTATTTGCAGTAAAGTATGAGTTTAAAAAAATTAGCTGCTTTTAGAAACAAAAAGACAGAAAAACAAATTACCCATCATATATATATATATATATATATATATATATATATATATATATATATATATATATATATCGCAACTTTTTTTTTTGTTTTGAAAGGCATCATTTATTGGGAAAACATAATAGAGTTTTGCAGATCACTTCATATCATTCCGTACTACAAGTAGTAGACGGGAATTCAAGTGGCCGGAGATACAACTGAGTTTTTAAGGGTTGCCGAACAATATAGCAATTAATGTACCCTGTGATGTTTGATCTAAATTCCAATCTGCCCAAGATATATATATATATATGTTAACTTCAATTAATTTCTTAATTCTCCCTTTGATCGAGCCAACTGAAGGATAGGAGCTTAATGTCAAAGATCAGCTAGCTCCTCGTCTATCACAAGTTTTTTACCACAGAAGAGCTCCATACGTACTACGACTTTTCCATAGTATATATAGTAGGTATCCGGATATTCTCAAAATAGCCTCCCAAAGAAGAACTTGCGCTGAAGAAAGGGAACTCGATATACTTCTTTGAAGTTGATCCTGTCGTCATACTTGAGATTCCACCGATTGTGTATTTTGTACCACATACTTTTTGACCATATACATTTGAAAAGTAAGTGTCACCGTTTTTGTATTTTGTACCACATACTTTATTTAATTTTTTATTTTTTTCAATTTTGATATATGTTCGTATGGATTATTAAATTATTCATTACTGAAAAAATGACACTAAATTTAACAATTATTTAAGCTAAGAAAGTATTATAACCATTTGATTTGTTAACTAATTTTTTAAATTAAGCATTTACAAATAATTTAATTGATTTCTAAATATTATAGTATATAAATTCTCATATCTTTAATGTCTTATAGTTATTTAATAGATTTTTATTAATGTTTAAGATAAGATCTATTATTTTGTAAACCAATGCGTGTATTAATTAATACATAGAGATCGATCTACTCTGGTTAATTAACAATTATAAGCTAGAAGACTTATTAGATGTTACAATTTAACAAAATACGTGAAGATTGTTAGCTATCTTTTGTAGATTTCATGATTATGAAAGAAATAATTGTTAATTAAGAAATATTTTAATTATTTGATAAAATTAATTAAATTTATTGGTAAATAATTGTTAGGGAGTGAACATAAGACAGGTGAGATCACATGGGGATGCTGTACAAGTTGGATTTAAAGATTTGAGAAAGAAAACAAATGAAAGTGTCAAGTTTTGAACTTTTGGGGTAAAATAAAGGCACCCCTTGACATCTGTCGGAAAAGAAACATCCCAAAACCTATCTATATTACTTACTTTTTCTGCATCAAATCTTCCATAACCTTTAACTTACTATTATTATTATTATTATTACTATTATATTCTAATAATAAATCTTTATAAATAATAAAAACATATTCATATTATTTTTAATGATTAATTAAACCACCCTTAATTATTAGTTTTTTTGTATATGATTTTCTTTTTGAAGATTTCGATCTCCAATGTCAGATTTGTAAACCAGACTATATTGCATCTCACTCATTCTCATCTCTCCATCTCATGAATTATTCCATAACATTATTACTAGATAAATAAAACCCTAAAATTAAAAGCTTTGGAAAATAATTAGGTCCATAGTAAGTAGTATTTTCTCCAACAAAGAAGTTGTCCAGTGTCATATATACATATATATATATATATATATATATATATATATATATATATTTCAACAAATTACATCATTTTGATGAGGAATTAAGACTGGTTTAATTTTCAAAGATTAAACTCGATCAATTTTTTGGTTTAATTCATAATATTTCTTTATAGTTAAACCTTTCATGAGTTTGAAAAAACCACTTAATAAACCTTAAGTTTTCAGAGAAATTCTATATCTTATTAAATCTCCATAATTACTTTTTCTTCTACTCAGTAAATCAAGTTAAATGTTAAAACTAAGTAAATGAATAAAGAAAGAAAATTAGTGGGTTTCAGTGTGGTGTTAACAGTTAATCTCCTTAATTTTCTCTCTTTGTACCACCCGCATATCTCCATCTCTACTTGCAAATTAAGAAAATTTCAACTACAAAAAATCTAAAAAAGGTGGTTGTGTGTTAGTAGTGTATTAATTTGACACCACGTACGTACGTAAGTACCCAAACCAAAATCAAATGCCTACTGCATGTGAGTTCGTCCGTACATTAATTTGATTAATTAAATTTAGGCGTTGGTGTCCAAAGCTAGCTACGAGATTTGATTTGGTTGTTTGATTCTGTTCAATTTAGGGAGTTGGTCGTACGTAGGAGTGAAACGACGATGGTGTTCGTTGAGTTTAGGAAGCATTGTGAATGTGCCGCATATAGCTAGCTGCTCAAAGGTAATGTTTAGTTAATAGTAGCACTGATAATAATAATAATAATAATAATAATAATAATAATAATAATAATAATAATAATATAAAATGTTTTAATTATTAGGTTATGTGATAATAAAAAATAAATAAATAAATAGTTTTTACGAGTTGCAACCGGTAAAATAAAGTTGAAAGATTACACCTAAATACCGTTTAAACTCATCTATTAATTTTCATTAAACTTTTTTCCTTAATTTTCTTTGTAATAGAAATTATATATATATAATATATATATATATATATATAAGTCATGACCCATGATATTGATTTCAAACGATTCACATCCCAAATTATATATTTATATGTTTTTTTTCTTATTTCTGAGCTTTAAAAATAAATTGAGATTATTTATTAATTCCATCTTTCTCTTGAAAAAAAAAAAAACTTTTGCTATCATGTGACAAAACGCCAATATAAATCTGGCAATGATGGTGTTGTTCATCATATAATCATGGAACATTTTAATCTCAAAGGGGCAGGTGGGGACTGATCTTGATGACAAATCTTGTCAAAATTAATTAGTCATGATTGAATTTTTTGTGAGGAAGGCTTTTAGATAGAGTCAAAATTGAAGAGGCCATCATTCAGCAAACCAAAAAAAAAACATTAATAAAAAAACAAGATTGAAACAAAGCATTTATAGGAGAAAAAAAAAGTATTGTACTTTAAGAATTTCAAATCTCAAATACTATATACATGATCATGATCGGAAATTGTTCTTGATCTACCAACCAAAAAAGAAAGCATTTTTGCCTTACATAACACCAAAATACCCACGGTTTTGCCCCTCATATACGAAATTCATCCATATAATGTCACAAAAATAGTGGGAAAAACGTGGGTATTTTGGATAATTTACTAACTATTCAGAAAAAAACATAGAGAGAGAGAGAGCGCGCTTGAAGGTGAACTTTGAGATACAAAAAGATACAAACTTTTTAATTGTGTAAAGGATCTGGGCAACTGGGAACTCTTCTTTTGCTTTCTTGAAGGCCTTTGTCTTCTGGAACGGTGGTAGCAAATCCGCCATTAAAGAACCTTTTGTAAAGCTCCGATCTTTTGATCTGATCCGCGTCTTTTGGTGGCAGCGGTGGTGGCGGCGACGGTCGCGCTGGTGGCGGTGATGTTCTTATTGCAGTAACTCTACAACAATCGCTACTCAAAGCCCAAATTTGAAGTAGCAAGAAGATGATGAGCAAGACCACCATTGAAGAGTACCCTGCCGATCCCTTGCTTGTGCTGGAAAATGACATGGTGGTTGAGAGCCCACATAAAGCTAGCAATTTAGCGACTGATAATCCACAGTACCCTTTTTCCGGTGATCGATGATGCTTGTGTTGTGGGTTTCTATTGGCCGGCCGGGTCTTGTTTTTTCTTAACTACAGCCTTTTATGCGTCACTCACTCTCTCTCTCGGTATCTGTTTCTCTCTCTAACTCTAACACTCAGATATTGAGATGTACACAGAGAGGGAGAGTGTTGTGTTTCTTCTCTTTCTATATCGACGGTTAAATATGATGGGATCTCAAGAAAAGACTTATGAGATTTATTTATTTTTTTGAACAGAAAAAAAAGGCAAGAAAAAACAGACTTGTGAGAGTTGAGAGGGAGATGGTAAAAGAAGTTAATTTTCGTGTTACAATGGACCCCACTTGTTTAGAAGAACAAAATTATGATACAACACATCTCTTTTTAGTCCTCCGCATATTTACAAGGTGATTTTATTATCATCTATTTAATAATTTAAATTGATTTTTATGACGTCACATATATAAGTATATAGAAAGATGATGTTTAAATAGTAACAACCTTTTATAATACCTAATTTTTAAAAAGATTTAATCAGTAGTATAATAAAGTTGAAAACTTTAATAAAAGAAAACAAAAAAAAAGAATTAAGTCAAAGAAGATATTAATAAATGAAACGGAGTCCCTAAGTTAGTGATAAAGTCTAACAAGAAATACAAGCTAAATTAAAATCAATACAATTAACAATTGTAATAGAGATTAAGACACCATTTCTCCCGAACTATATTTATAGGCTTGAATGATTCAAAAGAGTCAAACATATCCCTCAAAAACTCTAAATTTATGTATATAATTATCAAACACAACTATACAGACAAATATACATGCATATGGTAAGGTTACATTGAGAACACCATTCTCATGAAATACATGATGAATAGTTGTAAAAATCAAGAAAAATGACAAAATTGTCTTCAGAGTTACATACATAGGGAATGGTTTCAGAAAAAACACTTTTCTCGTGGTCGATGAACGCTTGCAAAAATAAAAAGTTGACAAAATTACTCTCATCTTTAAGCTTTAATTCATAATAAACATAAAAACAATAAACTTTTAAAATTACTCTCATTTAAATTTGTAGGTGCATTATATTTTTATAGTTATTAGATCAGGTTTTCAAAGACCCGCATTTGTTTTTCATGTTCTTCTAGAATTAGCAGTTCTCCACTACTTCTGCATATATATACATATATACATATGTGTTTGTATATATATATATAAAGGTTTATTTGAGAACCGTATTACGAGTATGACGAAAATCAATCTTGACCATTAATTAAAGATAAATCACAGCTGTATATGAGTATATAATTATTATTTTTTTCAATAATAATCTTAAACAAACCAATAATATCCTTATATCCAAAGCTAATATTTGAACTCAAAAAAATACAACAGCTTTATATTTAAGATTTAAAAGTTTGAAACATTACCAAATTCATAGCATAATGAACATGCTTAAAATTTCAAAATAAATACTAAAAATTCAACACCTCCAATTATTTAAAAGTCATTAACGTCTGATTTAGTCATCAAAATGTCAAAATCAAGGTCGATGTCACAAATCTTTATAGATATCTCTAATGTATATTCCGTATCAAACATTTTTTAATTTCTACTCGGTCACTCATCGTTTGTAATATTGAATGTAATCCACTAGTTTTGTCACATGAAAGATTTTAAATTATTCATATCTGGACAATTGTTAAGAATAATGTGTTTTAATTTTTCAAACTTCATAAAAAATATCATGTTTTAGGCTAAAGTATATGAACAGAGAAAAATAAGAGTTGATTGTATGAAAATATCAAATTTGCTTAAGCTACTCTCTTTATACAACCAACTTCTTTATGCAATATAATCACCTTTTATTCCCTATATATAATATATAATTGACCTGGTATTGCAAGTCATTAACCGGTCATAGTTTAATTTCTTTGATATATTGTTTTAATAAAATACATGAACTTGTAGACCAAACCCTGTCCCCTTTGAATTTGAAGAACAATCTCAATCCCCTTAATTCTCATACACACAAACTAAGATGGACATTCGAAGCCTGTGATGGACATCTGTGTCTATCTCGGAGCTACAATTAGCCTAAATCGATTTGGAGCTATTATTAGGCTTTTAGTCATGTGTTTAATGTTAGAAAATGGTTGAAATAGGGATTAGAATAACAATAAATACTTGAATAATTTCGTAAATCGTGTTTAATACACATTTCGAAATCTGTAATTCAACCATATGTCTGGGTTATCACGAATTCAGATAAAGAATAATCCAAGAAACTCGATTTAAATCACAGACTTAATTTAATTCCAAACATAATATCTTTGTTTTGATTTTCGTTCTTCAAATACTATTTCAACAGAATATCGATTAGAGAAATCGTTATTCTTTTCTTGTTTTTTCATATATGTTTTTTGCACCAAACTGAAACACCTATTTATAGGCGACATACATGGCGGTTGGCGGCGATTTTATGGCGGTTGGCTGGCGACATGGGTTATTGGCAGGTAATCATATATATATATATATATATATATATATATATATATATATATATATATATAGAGAGAGAGAGAGAGAGAGAGAGAAATAATTTTTGGCTCGGTGCTACCCTTCGGATCCCGCCAGAGGCGATGCCCTCAGACCCTCATATTTCCGATACGGACTTAGCTTATCCAAACGTGCACTCCGCACCTTCAAACCTGAATTATAATCGGCTAATCTCATATTAATCTTGATTAAACTAAAAGGCTTTAATGCCACTAAAATCACTAACATTTAATCATGTTTGAATCAATTTTAGAGCTACAATTAGGGTGTTACAGATGCAATCCGCAGCTGCAACGGAGATTTGAAGCCCCCTTTTACAAAAACAATTTTGGATTTAAAAATTCATATCTATTTGTACAATAAAAGCACAAAAAATCAGTGATGAATTATTGTAATGGACGATTTCGGTTATTCACCTTTTGTTTGATTTTAAGATCCAATCGACTTCAAGGTTTCTCATAGATTTCAAAATTCGTTTGTGTATTTCAAGATAGAATAGCCATAGTTTCATAAGTTTCACATTTCGGATTTCGATTTCATTACGGATTAATGTTGATATATGGGTTTACCGAATCTGCTCCATTTGTTTGGAAAAACACAAATAAGCAAACCAACATGTCCCAAAGAACTTGAAAACCATATAATAGCATTCCAAAACCACCACACGTGTAACAAACAACTTAGAGAAGATTATAGGTCAGAGCAAGTGGTGTATTACCCTACCCAAAACAGCTACTTATTAAACAGGCTACCAAACACATAATATCAAGCCTTGCAGGTAACATCTATCCAAATAACAACACTTTTCATGAGTATTGATTCATGTGTGAAGTGCACACGTTTTTCCAAACCTTAATAATCATCGTAGAAGATCCGTTTGTAACATACTGAACCATTACATGGATCTACGATACATAGGTTATTGACACATGACACCACAATCTTATTAGATGACACATCTAATGCGTCCAGAGTCCTTTTCTAGGATAAAACAATCTGGTAGTACCATATGGCAACATCCCCTGCCATTTTATATTGGAATGTAATTTTTTTTTCAAATCAAAGATATTTTAGCAATTGCTCCTTTAAGTCGATTATTTGAGACTTTTAATCATATTGTGCTATTAATATTGGTTCGATTAACTATAAGTTTCTAAGACATGATTTATTAGTTTATACACTGTGTTGAAATCTCACTTTGAGAAAATCGTTTGAAAGTAAACTATATATTATGCTGATAAATTAGTCTTAATATATCTTTTGATAATCTCACTTAGAGAAAATCGTTTTAAAGTAAACTAAATTTTAGGACAAAATTACAACTAATGTATGTGCATTACATGTAACTTCATCTCTAATTGATTCATTATTCATGTACTTTTTATCCATCCATATTAGGTACTAACCAAAAGTGTATCTAGTTCGGTGAATAACCGTATCAGATGATAAATGTCATCCTTTCTTACAAGGGTAGCTAGGTCAGTAAGTTTACAAATAAACTAGACCAAAAAACACAAACGTATTTTATATGTCTATTCATTACTGTCTTGAACTTTCATAGCCCTGACATATTTATCTTATTGTATGTTTCCATGTAATAGTTACCACCCTACTTACAAGTATGCACATCATATTTGACTTGAGAACCATGACATTTGCAAAGTATTCGGGCCAAAAAAGGTGGGAATCGTTAACCGTGCCTCCCTATCATTCGAAAAGTGTAGATTTTTTTTCAAAAATAATACACTTTTTATAAAATATATACTTATTTTTCTTCTTTTACACATATGGCATTCGGGATCTCAAATTCCGTTTTCTTAATTGAGTTTCAGGGGATCTCAAATCCCAGTGAGTTTCACGTATTATTTCGATGTCTGAAAAAGTATAACTCGAGATCTCAAATACCGCTTTCTGGACCATAAATTGGTATTTGAAAACCTTGTTCATACGTTTTCTTACATCGAGACAATAAGTGACAATAGGTTGGAATAAGACGGGATAGACTTAAAACTAGGATTTGAGATCCCTGAAACTCACTTGAGAAACCGGAATTTGAGATCCCAAATACTATATATGTCAAAGAATGGGGAAAAACAACATTAGTTTTGTATTTTTTGAAAATAATACAAAAGTTAAACACATTTTCATACATCATATCATTAAGCATATTAACAAACAAACGGTCATACTGGGATTTCGCTTACATGTAATACAAATGATGAAAGAAACATGTCTATACATAATATGACTTTCATTTTATTATTTCTACTCGATCACATGCCCGTTTTCAATAGCATAAGGCCATAAGGGTATTAAATTCACGCACTATGATGAAATCGAATAGTTTTCATTCCTAACATAAACGTTTTCTCTCTCATTTTTCTCTTTTCTTTATTTCTCTTTTATTAATCAACTCTTATTAATCTTTAAAATAAATTTTAAAAAATAATAAAATAAGAAAATAATCTTTTCTTATAAAATAAAATGATAAAAACATAAATTTAAGAATTGTGTTGACGTGGATGGAGAATTGTGTTTGTATGAAAGATTGTATTGATAGGTTTGTGTGTTTTAAAAAAATGCAGGTATATATAAGATTAAATTAGTCATTTTCATATTATCTATATAATATTATATAAACTATTTAACATTCTCTCTCCTTAATTTTAAGATTTCTTAAAACTCAATCAAGATAAAATCTTGACCTTTCAATCTATTTAAATTAATCTCATCAACTCAATTTTTAACCATTTAACTCTCTCTCCTAATTTAATTAAACTTTTTATTCATTTAAAATATGATCTTCCACACTAACACAATTATCCACACACTCTAACATAACTTTTAAAATATTGTTAACTTCTCTCTCCTTATTTAATAAATATAAATATTTTTCTTATTTTAACGTTTTTTAGAATTTATTTTTAAAATTAATAAAATAGCTGATGCAAATAAAAGAAAATTTGGAAAAACAGACATATTTCAGAAAACTTTCCGTGACATTGAATCACGCAAATAACATATCATTACATTCGTGAAAGCGACATGTAAAACATAAATTAGCCGCAACATTGCGCGGGTACGATGCTAGTTTAAATATTAAAAGTTTACAACTAAAGTAAAAAAGAGAATGTTAAATGTATTATAAATTAACCTTTTATTTTAATTTATGAGTCTTTTATAATAATCTTAAAATGTTTATATATTTGGGTCACGTGTTATCAGCTTTTTGAGTTTTAGTTATACATATTTTTTAATACTTAAACTATATATGGTAGAATATTTAAAATATTAATTTTATGAAAAAAATTTATTTTTATTTAATATCTTATAGGTTAAATTAATTTGTGTTGACTTGACATTTTAAAACATTATTTATTATATAAGGTTTAGTTATTAAAATGATAGTTAAGAATCTATATATAACTCCATTTAATGAGAAGTAAATTAATAATTTTAAATTAATTAAAATTAAAAGACTATAACTTAAAAAAAAGCTAAATGCTTTATATATAATATATAATGTAAATAAGTATTTTTATTTCAAAAGCCTAAAAAGAATTAGGGTGTTGGAATATTATAAGTATCACATGGCAATTTACTAATAATATAAACAATATTTAATAAAATAAAAAAATTAATTTTTAATCCTAAAATTTTTGTAGCCTCATGAAACCAACAAGAATCTGAATGTGCATAAAACCAGAAGACAAAACACATGCCGAGGTATACCATAAAATCTGGGCTGAAAGTTCAAACTAATCATCATACCATTAAATAAAAATAAAAATGGACTTCTAAAAGTAGGATGTATGTATTAAATATTTGTAACAAATGTAAAAGTAACCCAACCCAACCTTTTTCTTATTTTAATGAAATAGTTGATCAATTTAATTTCATAATCTTTGTTAATTTGGTACCACTTCTATTTAAAGAGTATCTATCAATCCATATTGTGTGTCTAATATGTCAAAACACACGTTAAAAATATACTAAATAAACAATCATACATTTTTTTCTCAAATCATATACTTGTAGGATTTGTGTATTCTAAGAGCACATATTCGAGGAAATTTGTTCTTTAGGGAAGTAACAACACAAAGCCAATCGTTTTTTCAAAGAGAAGTATTTCTACTCTTGTGTGTCAATGCTAATTAATGTGAAAGTAGCTTTAAAAGTAATGCTAATGTCTCCAATTATAGAAAACGGTTCCAAAATGGGATCCCAAGTTACACCACTAACTCTCACCTATTGTTAACATGTATGCAATTGTCTTGAGCTCATAAGTTGTTTTTTGAGCTGAGTACATGCTTTGGAGCGGAGTAGTTTTGATCTGATTTGGCTTTGTTAATAAGTTGTGTTTTAGAGTTGAGCACTTGGCTTATGTTTTGGGCATTAGCTTATCATTTAGCCTACTAAAGTTTAAGGGTATTGTAGTATTTATTATTATTATTATTATTATTAGGTTTTCCCCTTTTTTTCTTTGTAACTTTTTATAAAAACAGAAAACCTGGGCCATATTTGACTCTATATTTTGGTTCTTGATTTGCTGATTAGGAAAAAATAAAAAATAAAAAGTGTATCGCCATCCCTATTGTACAAACATATAATTTTGAGTTAACCTTTAAAATGCCTCATCTTCTTCGCATTGTTTTCAACCTTTCTAAAACTTTAATTAAGCGGGGCCAAAAATAGATATATATATATATATATATATATATATATATATATATATATATATATATATATATAAAATGCGCCGGGTTAAAGCGTCCATATATTAGTAAGGACTTGACTTACAAGTTGAAAGTGTATTTACTAGGTGTGAGCACCAAAAACCAAAAATGGATTAAACCATTATAGGAAATGCTGGTTTTGGTTTTTAAAATTTTATGACACGTCTAAAAACACAATATGACTTTCATTTTGTTTGGTTTGATTTTGTGATATGAAACCAAATCGTTTGTGTAAACCGAAACATAAAGGGTATGTTCGGCAACATGCTTATGAGAGATTATAAGGGCTTGGATTCTAGTTTTCATAATCTCCAGCCCTCTAGCCTCGTTCATTGTTAAATTTTTAAGGGGATTATTAAAAACATAATCTCCAATAAACCCCCAAAATAAAAGATTTTTCAAGTAGCTTATGACTTGAGCTTGAGATTATCAATTAATCAACCCTAACTCCAGCCCTAACCCCAACGTCAGCTCCAGCCCCAGCTAGTTTCGCCAAACACACCCAAAATATTTATGTGTATGTATGTATGAATAAATATGACATGTCAACATATGTTTCTATATTTATTAACATTTTAAAAACCAAACCGTTTCGTAATTGAATGGTTTTGGTTTGGTTTTTTGAAAACTGTAATTTTTGATTTGGTTTCAGTTTTATGCTAATAATTGAATCAAACTGAACCGTGATCACCCATTCTATTTACTACTTTTTTCAAGACGAAATATGAATATACACATTTCTTCATTATCTTCGGTACCAACAATCCAAGTACACTTAAAAAACCCAAAACTTGGATTCAAGTGAGGATGCCCCATAGATGGCTTCTTTCTTTATCGAAAGACAAATAATTTCTTTATTGTAATGTTTTTCCCAAATGAGATGAATTACTAACTTTGATTAAAGGAATCAATGTGCGAAAATAGTAAACAAAGAAACAGAGTACAATTATCTAAAAGTTTGTTATATTGATTAATAAACAATAGCAAACTCTAAAATGAAGAACAAACTTCAGTAACAACTCAAGAACAAACTTGAGTGATAAGAAATAAGACTAGGGACAAACTTATATGGTTAGCTCATTAACATAGAGGAATGAGCTATTTATACACGTACACTTATACGCCTCGAGATCCTATTGAATAAATGAGTAACTAACTCACATACTATTTTAACCAATGGGAGATCTTTAAACATAACGGCTTAGATCACAATCTTGCTTGAAAATGATTACATCATTGTAGGAGACCAGTTGATCTTCAGTTAACGGACATCTGAGATCAGTAATACTTCAGGTTCAGTAAATGAACCTCAAGATCCTCATTAGTGGTCTTTAGGATGGTGAATATTCGGTACTTAATTAAGCGTAGATCATTAAGTCTTTTTCGAAGGACTTCATGTCAGATGTATTGTAAACAAATATAGGATTAACAAGAATCATCACCAAAATCTTTACAAGAAGCACTTAATCTCTAAGAAAGAGAACCTAGAGCAAAATAATTAAAAAGAAGAAGCACCGTAATAGTAATTAGTCAAAAGGTTACATAAAGCAGGAAATCAAGACTTTCCCACCCCTACATGCTAAGGGATTTTCACCCATACATTCCATAAAACCGAACCCTTTAAATGTGGTTACATATCCAGATATATGCGAGTACAATCGAAACAAAGGCATCCATGCCTGAAATCTTGCCTCTATCATCTCCACTTGATTATACTAAAGAGTTCTTCCATGGTCACAACTCCCGAATCACCAAGAAGATAATTCCTATAAAAGCTTTGGGTTCTATAATCTCTAATTGCTGCCCATACCACGCGGAAAGAAAGGAAGACAAGGACGAATCATTAAGAAAGTTTATGCCCTACCAAGCACATACTTTTCGCCAAGCTCTTTTAACAAGGGAACATCAAATAAGGCAATGGTTTAAGTCCTCATCTAGTAATTCACAAAAAGTACATGATCTAGAAGATGCATCGATTGTAACTAAAAAAAGATGTAAAGGGACAGAAGATAGAAAGAGAGATATTTCCTATTTAAAAAAATTGGAATAAAAATTAAACGAAAGTTATTTGACACTTATGTGACAAGGCCAGACTTAATACAACCCCCAAGAAGCGTTTAACGACTTCTTAGACCAGCATGCTAACACCTTAAAAAATCCAAAAAAGTCGAATATATAGAAAGAAAAGTATAGTCCTTGGCCTTGGCACAAAGTGAAAATAGAAGACCATCCTTGATATGATGTTGTTAAGGAGAGACAGTCTTCTACTAGAGTATGATGGGACACCTACAAAGAATTACATGTTTTTGTAGTAGGTTGATTTATTGAATGAATGAATATTGGAAACTACTAACATTATAGTTGACCATGACTTGGGATCACGTATTTGCACCGCAACAAATATGTAATTTTTCCACGATTATGTTTGTAAATGTGTATATTTAATTTTAAAAGTACATGTTTTTAAATGTTTATATTTAGTAATATACAGAGAATTAGAAAAAATTCACTCGTAAAAACATGAACTTTTCTAACTTTAAAATTGTTTTCAAAAATTTCAAACTTAAAAGTGTGAAAATTTAGATACTTTGTTTGAACTAATAAATTTGATTTGTAACTATAATTTCACACTTTTAAATATAGAAATTTGATAGAAATTCATCGTACCAGATTTTCTTACTTATATTAATATTTTTAAAAAGTGGATAATAGATTTTTTTGCAGTGTCGGTACTCTTATTAAAAGAGAAGTAATTTGTACACAACAGAAATTAGTTATACATAACAAAAAGTGATTGTTTGTACTATTATACCCTTGAATTTATGAATTAGAATAAAAGATAGTGAATTGACAATAACATAAAATCGAATCATAATTGTTATATATGACTAATTTATATTATATACAAATCATCTCCCTTGTCGAAAAACTTATATATAGAGATTTTTTAAAATTTATTTATAGAGAAGAGATTATTAAAAAGAAAATAGAAATATTTTGTAATAAAAAACAGAAAAGTCAGTGGTTATAAAAGTTTGAGCTCAAAGGACTGTGTGGGTCTGGGCATTGTACAATGGACAAGTGCAGAAAAGAAAAGTTGAAGTGTCAGATGGGTTTTTTGTTTCCAAAAATCACATAGAAAAAGTGGGATTTGTTTTGTTGGGAATTAAAAAAAGAAAAAAAGGCCAAATTTAGATCCTTTTTATGTAATTCAACTAATTATTTAATGGGTAAAGTCCAACACCTTTTCTTTCAACTATTTAATCTTGGCATCTTTTACTTTCTCTTTTGGCCCTTCTTTTCTTTTCTTTTCATTTTTTATTTTTCTTCTATTTTTAAGACAATCAAATCCCATTTTCCACTTACACCAAAATCATCAGTAACAATAATAATAATAATCTTCTTTAAATGTATCACATTAATGTTAAATCATTAAAAAAACATTATATCTTAACTTACTAAACTAATCTCTTCTTGATCATATATATAGTCTCTTCGAAATTCGAATCCTTAGCTCTTATCTATCGACGATGTACATCATGTTGTGGGCGTGTGCTCTTTAAATCATCCTCCTCGCTTCATATGTCTTATATTCTCTTTGTGTCAATGCTAATATCTTTTTATTAATGTTTATTTATTTCAAATCAACCCATATAACATACGACTACCTAATCTAGTATATAATATAGTAACAAAAATCAATTTCCACATTGGCACATTTTTTTTTTAAATTCACATTCCTCATAGGATATTTCATTTTTTGGGTCTTTTATTGTATAATCTCTTTGTGGTTTTCGTCAAATGATGAGAAACGTATAGGAAAGCGAGGCATCGTAATTCTTGGGTTAGCCCAGCCCAGCCCAGTAATATGGCCCAAATTTTAAATACGGGCCACTTATAGATTTTCCTAAATTTTGCCATTCCGGTTTAAATATGCGATGTACAACTTTTATTTCCGACCACGTGGATTCATTTTTGTTGATAGTTTTATTTCCTTGACAAATCTTTGTTTTTGCTACCATTTTCCCTAATTTACGACACAAAGCTTGCCATAGAAAAAAAAAGTGTTAATTTATCTCTGTGCACTCTAAGGGAGTTTTATGGTGAATAAAATATAGAAATTAAATATTTAAAATATAATGGGAATATTTTAAATATTTAGGAATGTGAATCGCCATTTGGTTCATACTTAAAATCGATACAGTTTATATTTTTTATATTATGTTCAACACAACTCTTTAATATTATCGATCCTTACAATTGGAAAGGGGTTCGAACTAAGAAAAAACCTCTTATAGAATTATTCTAATTGTTTCATCAAATGCATAAAAACTAAACTTTTACATTATAATATTGAAAATATTATTTATGAATAAATATCGGATTATGATAATTTTTATATTAAAATGAAAATAAAAATAAGATAACCACAAATTTGTATTTATATTTACATACAAAAAGAAAATCAAATAACGTATAAACTAATTGTTTTAATATATTAACAAGAAAATATAAAATTCAAACTTACTTGAGACCTGGGCTATGAGAGTTATAGGAGAAATACAACGTGAAAAAAGAAAAGATAAATGACCCAAGGAAAGGAAACCCCTAACCTCCAAGCCTTCTAAGGTGGGTTCAGATCGTAGAATATTTTTTATGAAATTGAAAATTTGTCAAGAATTGAAACTTAAATTTAAATTTGGTTTGGTTGGTAGGAAATGAAATTGAAACCCAATTCCAATTTTGTTTGGTTCACAGGCATGTCAGATTAATTTGATTTCAATCATGAAAAATGATAAATTTGTTCTTGTTTTTTCACTTATGGGAATGGTTTAAAAATTCATAGAAGATGGTTCATTTATTATTGTTTTCTTTTCCTGAAAAATAATCGGATTTTTTTTAATGAAATATTGGTCTCAGAAACATTAACTCGGATACAATAAATATCGGGGACACAGAAAATTGAACATTGAAAATGAAGTTGTAACCACAAATTAATTAATCAAGGACTAACATTAACATATATAACTTCTAACATAGAAAACAAATTTGTAGTTTGCTGCTATATATATATATATATATATATATATATATATATATATATAGTCGTTTGATTATGACATGACTCATGAGTAGTCGTATAGGCGGTGACTAGTTATAGACGCGGATGAGTATTTGAAAATGACTACAGCCATACGAATGATGTGCGATCGGTTCTACTTAGGAGTTTATAAAACGTGATATATAAACAAATGGATCTTACTACGTAAAGTTGATAATGACTATAATCGATCATAAATAAAGTTTCTTTGCTGTTTATGATTGTTTAATCTGGGTTATGATTAAGTTAACAAGATTTTGTTCATTTTGTTTGTTGTATTGTTCATTTGATTTTTTTTGTGGATCTGGTTTGTTTATTAGCAAACATTTATTAGTTGGATCGGGTTATTAGATGTGTTCAATATTGAATATAGATGTTCTTAGTGGTGTTCAACGGTTTTTTCTGTGTTCTAGATTTTGTTTATTATTAAACATGGTTGTTTTATTATTGAACTGTTTTATTAGTTGTGTATTGTTTATTATTGAACATTTATTAATTTTGATTATGATTTATTATAGTTTACTAATAAATACCCTCTATTTCTTATAAAGAATAAAGATGATCTTAAAAATAAGTAGAAAAAATCAATACAGAAAAAAAATTATTTTAAAAAAAAGATTACCGAAACAATATAAAACAAGAGTTAATAGTGAACAAAGTAATGATAATTTAAAACTCGTAAATGTTTTCAGGTGTTATATAATCATTGAACACAGTAAATTTATTATTTTACTATTAAATTATTTCTAATATATTTTGTATAAAAATTGAATGAGAGAGAAAAGTAAAAAAGATAAATAGATTGAAAAGATAAAAATTTTTTACTATTGTAACTTTTGAATTAAAAAAATAAAAAAATAAGATTAATTCAAGCCGGTAGATTAAATATAAATAAGAGGACAAGATTGTTTTTCGCACTTTTCGCAAATAAGACACTTTTTGCATGAATTCTCCCTATATAATATTTATATATATAGGTAGTGAAAAAATCATTTGAGAACATTTTTTATTGCGAGTACCGCGACATTCAATCCGAGCCATCCAATTCCCCTCCTTCAATGTCATCACCCACCCATGAATTCATCTCATTCACCTTGTTACACTCAATCCCCCATGCACTTCAACCATGAATTCCACTTATCAAATTAATGACTAAAACTGATTCTCGTGATACTCACAAAAAGATCAATTCTCAAATAAACCTTTTCCTACACACACACACACACACATATATATATATATATATATATAATATACTATATTATAAAACATTTAGGCATTTTACTTAATCTCTTAAATTTTAAGTGTTTTGAAAGTACTAAATTACCTCTCATATAAACTAAATTAAGTAACTATTATATATAGTTAATAAGATTCTTATATTCTATTTTAATAACTAAACTTTACATATTTAGGAAAATCAAATTCAATACAATTTTTTTAAAAGTCAAAACCAATACAAATTAACTTAGTTATTATAAAATATTTTCATAACTCTTTTAATTATGGAGAACAGAAAAGTAAGGATGTGGAAAAAAATAAAGAAAATAAACATGTCACTAAATAAAAATTATTCGCCATCACCGTATTGCATAAATACAATACTCCCTACGTCTTGAAAAAAGAGATATTAACGAGTAGAAATTATTCGTTGTCGCCGCATTGCGCGGGTATCATGCTAGTTTATATATATGTATATATATATATGTGTGTTCAATTATTACATTTTCTTAATCAATTAAATTAAATAAAAAAGCATTATTGTCATAAAAATTCTGTTATGGCGTACGGCGATTTTGTTGTTCAATTGACTTGGTTTAAAAATTTGTTGTAAATTCTTTTTTTTTTTCCCATATCAAATTTGCCCAATTTTTTGTTATGTTCTTTTTTTCTTCATAATTTTTTCCTTTTTTATAGATAGCAAAAAAGTATTTCTTTTTGTTTCTTCTTTTTCTTTTTTTTTCTTTAATTACCTTTCTATTTATTAATCACAATTATTTACATTTTTGTTAAAAATCGATTAGAAGAATTATTTTTATTTTGGTAAGTAGAATAACTAAAAGAAACTAAAAAGACCATTTTTTTAATTGTTTGACCTATTTTTAGTTACATGCACCAAATTTTAAATTGATGGTAATATTTGAAAAAAACATATGTAAATTTGTATAGTTAAATTCCGTTTATTTTCTCTCGTATTTACTGTAAGGATTTAAGTAGGTGAGGTTTGTTAACATGTAAGCTACAATAATATGTAACATGACAATTAATGGGTACTTGTTAATGTTAAGTTTGACCTAACCAACTTTGAGTTGCATATATGCATATAAAGGCGTACATGTGCACATATGCAAAATTTTGTACATGTACCGGGAAAAAAATTAGTTTTACGTGCACGTGTATAAATTTGTACTTGTGCTGGAAAAAAATCTAGTATTACGTCTACTTGTGCATGTGTATATTTGCACGAGATGCACTCGTGCACGGTGTATATATGCACCCAGATAGGGATGTAAATGAGCCGAGCTACTCGCGAGCTATTCGAGCTCGGATCGTTAAAAGCTCGAAACGAGCCGAGCCTTAACGAGCTCGAGCTGGAGCCTAGGTTAAAGCTCATTTTAATAAAAATATCAAAATAATACCCGAGCCTAAACGAGCCTAAACGAGCCGAGCCCGAGCTTCATAAATATTAAACGAGCCGAGCTCGAGCTCAACATCATAAGCTCTAAACGAGCCGAGCTCGAGCTTAAAAAGTCCTAAACGAGCCCAGCTCAATAAGTGTCCAGCTCGGCTCGGCTCGTTTACATCCCTACACCCAGACACATCTATGAAGTACAAACATGTGGTGCACATATGTTTGAAAAAAATCGAGTGTTATGTACACATGTGCATACATATCATGCTGTGTTAGGAAAAAAACCCGGAAAATGAATTCTATTTTTTTTTTGAAAAAGTATAGCAATATTGATATCATATTAAAGAGCATATAGTTTTACGTGCATATGTGTATAAATTTGTGCTTGTGCTGGGAACAAAACTAGTATTACGTCTACTTGTGCATATGCATATCTGCACGAGATGCACACGTGAACGGTGTATATATGCACCAAGACACATCTATGCAGCACAAACATGTGGTGCACATATGCTTGAAAAAAATTGAGTATTATGTGCACATGTGCACACATCTCATGCTATGCTAGGAAAAAAACCCCGGAAAATGAATTCCTTTTTTTAAAAAGTATAGTAATATTGATATCATATTAAAGAGCATATTTTTCTTGTGAATTTGGTATAATTTTCGTATTATAATACCTTAGCGTTTGGTAAACAAGAATCAAAATCATTTTATTGCTTTCGATCTCTATCAAAGAGTCGTAGTTTAGATCTGTACTAAGGTTTCAAATGAAAAGGATATAGGATTTTGATCTGAAAAACCTTCTCTTAACCAATTTTTAGGAAATTTTGTTTTGGAGAATCGAAGACCATTGTAGCTGGACTTTAGATAAATTTCTCTATTTCAGTCTTGAAAATCCTCATGCCATTCCAGCATTTTTGGAAAGTGAAAATGACGGATGTGTTTTTAATTAATTTAATGTTAGCCACAACTAATATTAATCTTTGATTAATTATGATCAATGGCTACAAATGGTTCTCACGGTACTTATAATAAAACTGATTCTCGAATGAACCATCCCCTGTATATATATATATATATATATATCTACTCGTCTCTAACCCTCCATATATGAATGTTCATTTTATACTAATTAACACATGTGGTTTCTCTTTTACACATGATCCACATTTATGTAGATCTTCATCTAGTACGATCGATCTTTCCGTTTGCATCTATGAATGTGTTTTCTATTTTATTTGTTACTGTATTTTTTAAACGTTACTTCTAGTACGATCGATCTTTCCGCATAATCTGGAGCAGCCCTAGTCATACTAAGGCCTTTCTACTCTACAAGCATACTACTGTCACGCTATCCTTTACTTCAATGGGTGGGTTTACAAAACCCGCTGTTAATACTGATCGGTTTCTCGTAGTCACCATACTGGATGTATAAACAATGCACTAATCAATAGGCGGTATTGCCATACAGTCCTCACTACTATATTAGTTCATATCCCGTATTACATGTCAAAACTTAGCTAGCAGGCAACCCTAGACTTTCTAAGGCACCCTAGCTATAGGCATTCTATCTCTACAAGTACCACTCATCGGATTCACAAGATTCCCTTGGATGCTGGTAGGTTCCGGCAAGTATCGTGTGCAACTAATAATATGGGCCCTATTATTACCGACACACTACACATACTGGATCCTAACATCTCCCTCAAAAATCTCGATTCACTGGCTTGGGCCATGTATCATCACTTCTTGTCAATCATATAGTCAGTCATCATGTAAACATTATCACGTCATTCTGTTCTGATTCTACTAAAGCAGTTCAATACCAAAATCTCAGTTAACATGATCATCATATCAAAATTTCATACCTTGTACTCGCGTGTGACCACCCGGACTAGCTCCAGCCGATAGCTCATGGTAACATTTAACATTTGAAAAAGTTTCAAAACTTTGTCTAAAATCTTTAACGAACCAAGCTTTAAGTTCAAACACGTGGAAATGTATTTGAATCTCATAAACCAAGGCTCTGATACCAAGTTGTAACGTCCTAAAAAAAATTTTTTTTTTACTAATCATACGACTAAAAGTCTACGATAATTAAAACACTGTATGATACCATTTACATTCCGGGTGAAAACCCATAAAAATCTTAAGTTCAAGTACAATCAATTTGGATTACATTAGAAAACTCATGAGAGTGAAAACATTGCGGAAGCCTGCTGGGGATGAGCTATCAAACACGAGCTGGAGCCCCGCCGTGGTCCTTACCTGAAAAGATGGTTAAACAACAACCGTAAGCACAAAGCTTTGCGAGTACTTCACTTACAAACCAAACAGTTCATCAAACACATTCTTCGCACCCACTACTGTAATAAGTGGTCTCAACATACCTGCCTGTTAGACGGTCTCATCAAATAGCACATATCTCATACCCACTACCGTAGTAAGTGGTCTCAACATACCCGCCTGTTAGACGGTCTCGTCTCACCCGTTGTCGTCACAACGGTCTAACATACCCGACACCGAAGTGCTGGTCTCATACCCGACACCGAAGTGTGCGGTCTAACATACCCGTCACCGGAGTGAACGGTCTAACATACCCGGCACCAAAGTTCTGGTCTCATACCCAGCACCGAAGTGCTGGTCTCATACCTGACACCAAAGTGTGCGGTCTAACATACCCGTCACCGGAGTGAACGGTCTAATCATATCCGTTACCGAAGTAAACGGTCTAATCACATTCAGTTATAACTCATAGTTGTTCACGTATTCACATGCATATGTAAATGTCTGGAATCTTTTTAGATCATAATGAGAATGCTGATGATATAATTATCATATACCGCATGCATAACACGTCACACATAATAATATCATGCACAATTAATCTCAACATACCCGTTACCGAAGTAAACGGTCTCTAACATACTGATGATATAATTATCATATACTACTTACATAACACGTCACACGTACTACTATCATGTAATTGAGTGTATTCACATGTCTCATAACTTATCAGCTGTTTACACTTTATTGGCCGTATGCAAAGTCTATTCAAACATACCCGACACCGAAGTGTTGGTCTATACACGCAACATTCACGTATTTCACAGTTATTAATCACCTTCTTAGGCACTACCAAACGTATTTGGTGTCTATTTAGTATGTAAGTAAGAATACTCACCTATCGGTAGTTCTCGCCACGCTGTTCTTACTTTACGACTTTACTCGTGATTATCCTTCAATTGACCGACACCTGATCCAAGTCCATTAGGGTTAGATCCCGACACTAGTCTCTCGCTTACTTACAAATAATACGAATGGATTAGATACAACTTAGGTCGCATGAATGTCAACACTATGCGAAAGTCGCATGAACCATATGCATACACTAGATGAAAGTCGCATGACTACATGTATACCTCCAGGTGACCGTCGCATGAACACGGGTATACTTCCAGGTGACTGTCGCATGGACCTATACCTTTGTCTATGCGACCGTCGCATGGGACTATACATTTGTCTATGCGACTGTCGCATGGTATTACTGAAAGTCACATGGAACACATATACTTGGTCTGAAAGTCGCATGGTACAACTACACATCACTGAAAGTCGCATGGACTAAACATACAATCAACTGAAAGTCGCATGGAATGATACATACTCAACTGAAGGTCGCATGATACATCTATAAGTCGCATGAAACATGTATAAGTCGCATGGGCACTAACTGAAAGTCGCATGACTCATGTTCCACATTTTAAGTCGCATAAACTTATACCTACACAACTGAAAGTCGCATGGACCCCCTCCCTCCCTATGCGAAAGTCGCATGGGGTGAACTCATCCCTGTCAGCTCGCATTTTTCATTTCACAGGCTCCATGGCCAAAATCAAACTCTTTCAAAACTTAACCAAATCACTTTATTTTTGTTTCAAAACATTTCTCCATTTATTTAAAAACTTCCTTCAAGATTTAAACACATTTCATCAAGTATCAAAGATCATATCTCAAATTCTCTCTCACTAGTTCTTCATAAACCCACAACCTCAAAACCCATATTAAAACTCATGCTAGCATCATACAAACAAGATAAAATTGATAGCTATACTACCACAATGAGATAGGAACCATTACCTGATGATTCTCTTGACAATTCCTTGAGTTTCTAGTTGATTCTTGAATCCTTCTTCCTCTGTTTCTCGTGGGTTTAAGCACACACCAACACACACTTCTCTCTCTCTCTCTATGCAACAGTAACACAACCTTTTGGGGGTTGTGCTCTAATTCTTCCATATATACATTCCCTTAAAAGGCCTAAGCCCACTTTGAATCAATAAGCCCAATAATGCTTACTCCAATTGAATTATCCATACTAGTCCATTAATTAAGCCAATCACACACACACACACATATATATATACATGTACTCAAGCCCAATTAAATTAACTAGTCCACCGTTAAATCCATAATCCAACACAGATATTATTTCTCAATAAATATTCTTTTATTTATTTTCGAAGTTCGGGTATTACATTACCAAATGGAAATCTAAAGCTTTATTAATAGGTGGAAGGCTTACTTTATTAAAATCAGTGTTGGGCAGCCTTGGTACTTATTTTTTTTCTCCCTTCTAAAAGCACCGGATAAGGTTCTTAATAAACTAGAAAGTTATTGATCAAACTCTTTTTTGGGGTTCTAAAGATATGAAGAAAAATACATCTTGGATTTCTTGGAGTATAATCCTAAGTGATAAATCGAATGGCGGGCTTGGAGTTGGTAGTCTTAAAGCCTTTAACTTAACACTCTTGTCTAAATGGATATGGAGATTCAAGACGGATCATGACGAGTTATGGAAGAAAGTTGTCCAATCAATTCATGGGAAAAATGATGCTTAATTGGGGTGAACTCGTGTGGTAAAGTTCTAGGGATTTGGAGGAACATTGCTAAAGTTTTTAAAGCTTTTGATAAAGTTAATATACCTTTTGTTGACCGGTTTCAAGTGTGTCAACAGTTGACCTTGGCGGCTAAAAATGTGAGGTGGGCTTTGGAATCATCAGAACAATTTCAAGTGGCTTTTTTAAGGAGAGCTTTTAATGATTTTTACCTTAAAATGGATGCCAATCTTCATTTTATTTGGTGCAAATGGGTTCCTCTCAAAGTTTGTGTGAATGGATGGAAAATAGCTCACCACCGTATGCCTACTAAAGCTAAATTACAAAGGAGAGGTATTACTTTGTTGTCGCTATATTGTCCCTTGTGGTTACGTTGATGAAACAGATGATCACATCTTTGTTCAGTGTCCGATTAGCAAAGGTGTTCTAAATGAAATCAGTCGTTGGTGGAGCATTGGCGGTGAAAATATTAAGGATACTGAGAGTTTTTTGTTATGGGGAAGCTTGTTGCAATACATGGGAAACAAGCTTACAGCTTTTACCGGGGTGATATACACATATTTATGGTTTGTTTGGAAGCTTAGGAATGGAAAAGTTTTTGCATCTTCAACAAGGAACAAACATAATATGGTGTGTAATTAGATTCAGACATACTCTTTTTTTTGTTCAAACATCAATCGGGAGGGTGCGGTTTGACAAACAAATGGATGGAATAGTGTCTTTCTCCTTCTCTTTGTTTTAATACTTAATATTGGCATGAGAATTGTTTGTATATTGTTTTTTGTTTATGAATTCTTGTATTTTCTGGCGTTTTTAGCAACTTGCTTGTCCCTTTAGCCGGAGCTGTTTCATAGTGTATCTTTTTTGCCATTCAAAAAAAAAAGGAAAAAAAAACTAGCACCGGAGAGGCAGCTTGTTGCTTTTCCTATTCACACATCTCATTATCTCAATTGGAAAAGGTTGGTTATAATCATTAAAACGTTTTAACTATCCCTCACCTATGTAACATGCATTTACAAACAAACCCTGCGGTTGCATGGTACTTGTGTCTAATCATGTGAATATGTGTACGTAGACACGATATGAATATCAGAATATATATAAATTTATTTAATTTATAGGCACAATTATCCTTTTCTTTTCGGTTACGATAACTCATACTTGTACCTTGTTGCACATCGGTGGTACGATAGACCCTCCAGCCAAGCGCAAGGCCGTAAATCCATCAGGAATATTTTATAAAAGAAAGCAGACAAAAGAATAATTCCGGTGTGGCGTGGTATAAAAGCATGCCATGCGTCATCAATTCGGTCAAACGGCCTTCAACAAAATACTACTTTGACCATGCCTTTCAGATTTCCACTAAAGCCCAATTATTATTTTTAATTCATAAGAACAAGGCTGTTTATAAAAACACAACTAAATTAAATTTGAACTTCCTCACCTGCGTAATTGTAGTACTATTTATATCACATGCTTCTAATTCTGTATCATGTGACATAAATTAATTATCATAATAATAAATCTTGAATAATTTGATCTCATTTTTCTTTTAATGTTGTTAACACCCATATACAATAAAAGGTTATCTGTACTACACTGCAAAATTTCAGTTTGGCAGCTATGGAGAACAAGAAACGAGATTGTTCATGTTAAAAACAGGAGCTCCCTCCCTCCCTCGGTTGTTTAACTCTAATTCAAGACCTTTCCTTCCTTTTCATGGATAATTGCTAGCGGGTAACGGTAGATAGAAATTTTCGTAACAAGATTGGTGCCGCATAACCTCTCCTCCCTATACAGTTTAAATCTTTTTTTTCTATGCTAGCTTCTTGTTTCTATGCATAACCTGACCTTGCTGAGACGTGGAAAAAGAGGAGTATGTTGCTGTTTTATCTATTCTTTCTTTTTGCTTTGCGTATAAAAAGAAATGGTTAGATGGTATGATGATGCCGAGGGTCAGGGTAATAGCTGCTTGACGGAGAAAAAAAAGCTAACTCGAAGATGTCGTCTAAAACATCACATAGCAAAAACTGGAGGCAATTGTTCCACTTGATGAAATAACAAAATCAAAGTAATATTAGATATTTTACATAAAGTATTTACAAGATTTGAAAAAAGGACTAATTCAAGACTCTTAAATTTTTATACAGATTAAATATCGCAGATTTTTGCGAAGAACATAATATGAAAAATCCCCTTCCTTTGATATTTAATACTTACAAATCATCACCAGAAGGGTCTAATCTTAGACCTAACCATTATTTTGGTTAATAACTCACTAGATTACTTACATACAGACAGACAGACAAATACTGACATACCCTCTTCTTAAATCTATTTACATTAAGCTACCCAAGAGGGTGGATGTATCTTGTGCAAAATTCCTCTTCAAAAAGCTAAAAACTTGATACCAACTTACTAGTGTATTTCCATAAAGTTGATTTGATTTCATCTCTTTTTGTATGTACTTTGATGATTGATAGATATATGTTTCAAGGCCAGCTTGTCAAGGATTTGGTTCAAGCCAGAGCTGGGATGCTGCAATTGCGACGGTTATCCCTGTCAAGGCAATCAAACCCCTCAATCCTCACCGCCGGTTTGTTGCCGTAATTGGGGCGGAGGCATCCCCCTTTCCGGGATGATGAAGACGGAGAAGCCGACTGCATGCCGGAAGTTGGGTTTGTAATCATTGAGCGAGGCGAGATAGGAGAGATCTTGTCATCCCCAAATCGAGCATCTTGAATTAGCGGGTTAGAAACTCTGCTCGGCGGTGACCCACAGAAAAAAGGGGGCGACGAGGCTAACTGTGTACATGTTTGGTCCGGTGCATCATAACCCCCACCCTTTGCAAGGATGAGGTCCAGTAGCTCAGGGCCTGCTTTGGATTCAAAAGGTTCCTGTTGGTAGCTGCATCACAAAAAATCAAAGTCAGATCAAGGGCACAAAATTGATTTAAGATCGGAAACACTTGGTAAAACACTGAATTGAAGAACACATACCACATCTGCCATCTTAGAGGCCTAACAGGCTCGTTCATGGTGTTGAAGAGGTTGAGCCGCCTAGGCTTGGGGCAAACCACAGATCCTCCACTACCAAAAGACGAAAAGTCACTGTTCTGTTGAATCCCACAGTGGTTCATTTTCGATCTTTTGTAATCTGATTGAAACAAGACCTGTTTAAATACAAGTAGTAAGAATCGAATCAAATACGCGCAAAAGCTTCAAGACAAACCCTAGATCTGAACGAAAAAACAAATTTGAACCATTCTAGATCGTTTTGTTTTCTCATTTTAAAATATCTGAGATCGACTAAGGGTAGATCGAGATCTGGTCAAAGTAATTTAAAATAATATTAAATTTGACGAAGGTAGACGGCAGCACGAGATTGAATTCATAATTTGCTATTTTAAACCACAGAAATAAAAACAAAATAGAAAACGACGCAGATTCGTTGTAGAAATCGAAAAATTAATTTGCTTTATTACATGAATCATACGCATAAACACAATTTATGTGTAAACGGATCTACAAGCATACGATGACTGTGATGTTTTTGAGAAGAAACAATAATTTACAAAAAAGGAAATTAGAACTTGACGAAAACATGAGAAACGTGATTGCTCAGGTACAGAAAAAATATAGACTCTCGTTACATCGAAGATTTCACATCTGATCTTATAATTGCATCGGAAAACAAATTAATCCACCAAATTTTGCCACGATCTACAGTATCAAATGACAGATTTGCTAAAAATAGTACACCTTCAACGAAAAAAAAAATTAAAGCTTAAATTGTTGAAGTTGCCGCAGATGGAGCTCGTAAAAACAACTTTTGGAAACAAAACTCAAGAAAAAAGAAAGTGTAAACAAGAACAGACGACAAATCAAATATACAAAAGAACAAAATCAAGTATGTTGATGAAATCGCAGAGAGAGTTGAATCAAATTCTCACCTGAGGAGACAGAAAAGGGAAGTCTGAGCTCCAACCTCCTTTGGAAGTGAAAAAAGAATAGAAAGGAAAAATCGAAATAAAATAGGGTAATTAGGTCAAGAAATTAGGCGGAGACGAGGAAGAGGGAAACGAAGTAGCGAGGATGGTTCATATATACAGCTAAAAAGACGAAATAAATAAATTAACTTTATTAAATAAGTAATCAGATCTCTCTCTCTCTCGCAATTTAGCAAATGTTTCTGAAAAGATTAATATAATTTTGTATAAAAATATAAAAACGATAAAAGTTAATACGAAAGAAAATAGAGGATTCTTTAACTTCATAATGTTAAAGTAAATTATAGATTTTTATAGTGTTAAAAAGTAGTACAAATATATATATATATATATATATATATATATATATATATATATATATATATATATATATATATATATAGGGATGAGATCAAATAAAAAGAAAATTAAAGTAAAAAGTGTAAAATTGATAATTATTTGATCATTTTTCGGTATATATATCAACTGATAATCGTTAGTTCATCATCTTTATTGATTAAAACTAGTTCTTAATCAATTTCTTTTTGATTTCAAATACAGATTTTGAAAACAAAATTTTGGAATAATTTGTTGATAAACAAAATGCTTTCATCTAAAAAGTGATGCATATGTTGAATTCATCAAAAAGAAATTGATGAAAAACTAGTTTTAATCAATAAAGATGATGAACTAACGATTATTAGTTGATATATATACCGAAAAATGATCAAATAATCATCCCTTTTACCCTTTTTACTTTAATTTTCTTTTTACTTGATCTCTACCCTATATATATATATATGTATATATATATATATAATTTTAAAACATAAACATGGATACAAATTATTTTAAAAAGGTGTAAATATATTAAAAATCAGAAATTTATACATAATATTGTTATTAAATTTTATATATGTGTTTATATAAATAACCATGAAAGTACGGTCCTTGTGAATGGCCTGTTCGGATCCATAGGATCCTGGATGTGGGGTTCTCCCGGCGTAAACAATCTCTTTGATGAAATAACCATGAAAGTAGGTATATGTATCTACGAAATAATTTAAATAAATGTTTTTGTTAAGATGTTGATTTAAATAAATGTTTTTGTTAAGAAAATAAAATAAAACTCGTTCGTAAGTCATTTGAAGAAAATGTCATGTGATTTGAAAAAACATCACATGTGAATTATGAAAAATTATAAAAATGTCACTCCGCCAAAATTTTTAAAATTTAATCCTGACCATTGATGACATTGATCCAAAAACTAAAATTAATTCCTTAGCACTATATAACATTCTGACCTTGGGCCTAGTAGTGGCATAGACTTTGGTTAGTGTTCACGCGGTTATTAATAATTGGTTAAATGTTTAATTTACTTATTGACTAAGAAATTGCTTAAATTAATAGTGATATTAATTAAGTAAAGTGAAAGTTTTTATATATATATTATACGTACTGTGTATGTAAGCATGTATGTAAATTGAGAAGTTATATGAGCCTTACACCTCATGCTTTGAGGTTGTAAAATTAAGTGTGTACGTGTACATATATGGCAAATATGAAGTTCTATCTGCTCATTATTCAAGTTGCAAAAGTGTGAAGTGTGTATTAGCAAAACCGTTGTTAAAAAAAAGCTAAGGTTGCATACTTGAATTTGTGGAGTGAAGAATTGTTGATTGTTAAATCAAAGCAGAGGTTAGTTGATGATGATAACATGTTTATTAGTAATTTGGTATGTTTTTCTGGTGATATACATGATTATATTGTGAAACACCATTGATAAAGCTTATTTGTAAACTTGTCAAGTGGGTTTTACATGATTGAGTGTTTTAAAAGGTTTTGATGTGTTCTTGATGCTAGTTTCATGTTCTCGATGCATGATAGTCTGTTTATAGATATTTGGATATGTTTTTAGTAAGCTTTATTAAGTTTTGTAAAGTTGTGGAATTAATTCATGGAGGCTTTGAAGTTGGCGGATTGTGTGATGAGGAAGAAGATGAAATCCGAAGCTTATGAAATCCGACAGTGAGGAATCCGATGGTGGATTCCGAGAGTGTAATCCGATAACTAAAATCCGAGAAACAGGAAATCCGATGTTCTTTGAAATCCGGTTGCTTCAAATCCGACAGGGATGAAATCCGATATGATGCAATCGGGGTACCTTGAATCCGCCAATAGAGAATCCGATGAGATTGAGTCCGATGGTGTGGAAATCCGACAGTGTGTATCGGATTTCCTTAAATCCGACAATTCGAGCGGATTTCCTTGAATCTGACACCTAGTAGCGGATTTCCTTGAAATCCGATGGTTTTGCTGTTGTTGATTCTTTGATGGTTATATGCTTGTTGTGCATGCATATGTGACTTTAGTTTGTTGTATATAACTAAAGATGATATAAATATATGTTTGATATATATTTATGAGTTAGATACTAACTTCAGTTTATTGTGATCTCAAGAACAGACAAGGCTCAGTAATATTTAAACACTGAGTGGAGATTGAGATCAAGAGGTGAGTGGACGTTTAACTCACGACTGGTGTTAGTTGTAACTTGTTTGGTTATAACTGTTTGTGGATTGACGCATGGATAGATTTATTGTCTGATAATTGATTAAATGCTTGTTTGTTAATTGATTGTTGTGTCAGTGATATGCATACATGATATTTGGGAAGTCAGTTACAGCTTGGCACATGGGCTGGGTTTGTTTGCTATCGGCTAATCAGTATTGGGATCTTTTGATGCATTCGTTGCAACTTAAGGATAATACTATGTGAGAATAGCAAATGAACTATCGGTAAACCTTTGCTTTGGCCGGCATTGGTTGAAGGATCTACAGATCCGCCGGTCTTCCCGGGACACGATTATGTGATGGTATTCTGCGGCACGATTAATTGTTTATATTCTGCGGTTATGATTGTTTGGTATCCTGCGGTTGTGGTTGATACTGGATTGTTGTAGTTTTACTTTCATTCACTTAGCTTTGTGCTAATCCCCCACCTCTCACTCCTTTTATAAGGTTGCTGGTGAGTTATGCGGTTTGGGTGTGAGGGGGTGTATCTTGGGGAATAATTGACGGGCATTTTGATTTAAATTGTGATGAGCCGTGGTTTTTATAATATTCGTATTTTGATTGAATTGGTGTTGGAAAATTGTTTGTATATATTTTCTATTGTAAATATTTCAGTTTTAGTATCGCTTCCGCAATATTTGAAAATGAAAATTTTGGGTTAAAAATACGGTGTTACACACTATAAATTAATTATGAACTATATTAAACATTTTTTATACAATATTATTGTTAATTTCTGACAAGTTTGTTATACTAATTTTCAAGATAACACTCTTGCTATATACCATAAACAAACTAAAACACATACATAGATCATAGATGCGAATAAACTAGTTTAGATATATAAAGGGAATTCATAAAATATAGCCTTATATATTGATATTGCTATACATCATCTCCTTGTCTAACATATAAACGAGAAAAATTTTCTAATAAATATATTAAATATTCAAGATAGTGTATTTGAAAGATAATTAAAAGGATTTACTCAATTGCTTATTCTATTTGGAAGAATATAAACGATCTTATTTTTAAAAACATGAAAAACGTTAGTACGAGGTGTTGTTTGAAACACAAATCAATCTATTTCAATAGATCAAAAGTAGTCGTTTGTGTCGTTTTAAGACTATAGTCTTGAAATTATGAATGTCTTAAAGCAAATGGTTGAAATCACATTATCACCTAGATTTATTTAATAAATTGAATCTTAGATGATTAATTAGGTTCTTTTCCTTCAAAAGCCCGTGATTAAAAATGTACTTACATGTTTGTTTAATATATAATTTTGTGTTTAAAAAAATTAAAAAGATTTACGAATTTTATAAAAGTTAATATTAAGTTTAATAAAAATACATCTCATCAAATTTCATTTCATATAAAAAATTGGTATAATATATTAAAAACTACCAACTGGACAATATAATAAAGTAGTGAGGAAAAGCTGTCTGTGAGCGTTTAAGGAAAAAGGGACAAACGCATTTACTTTATTATTATTTAATTTAATGTACTAGAAAATGATAGTCACGTTGGCGGTGCCTACGGCGATAAACCTCATTGGTAAAAAAAAATAAAAAAATAAAAAATACACCCAATTACATGATATATGCAATCTACAATAATTTTGAAAAGGATTATTTTGTTTTGAAAACTGTATTGTATTAATGTAGGTGAAGATTGTGTTGGTGGATGAATTAAGTTATTTGAGGGGTATCTTAATAATTTTTAATTATTAAAATTTTAAGATGTTTCTTTCATCTTAAAAGTACGTTAAGAATTCAAATTTCACTGTAGACATACATATAGATTAAGATGAGTGCATGTTTGTTGTTCAAAAAAGTAAAATAGTAAAGAGTGTTAAACATACTATGATATAGTTTAGGTAACTATACAAATAATAAATATATTTTGTAAGTAGTGATTTATACAAAACAATGATTTATCACATGCAACAATTATGACAAGTATATACTTACAAACTTGTTACTAATTATCTTTATCTACATATTTAAAGGTATATATAACTGTTAGATTAAATATATTTGGTTGTGTATGAAAGATTATTCTTGTGTATAATTTATCTCCGTTTTATAAAGACCAAATAAGCATTAACCTATTAAACCATTTTCATATTAAAATCATACATGATCAATCAAATATTTACATAATTATAAGAGCAACATTACAAAAAATCCAGTTTTGATTTTGATTAAACGTTTTACTGATATGCTTATCACTCAAATTTAATCTGGTTTAAGACTATATTTGTCCAAATTTAACGTATACATGAGACATGTTAAAAATTTATGAGGTCCGTCTAAAATGTTTTTAAAAATCAAATTTATAAATAACAATTATAAGAAAATTTAACTTTTTGGTATTGCTATGCACCAAAAACCTTTCGAATGTTGTGCATTCAAAAGAGGGTGGGGAGAGGAGGAGGGTGATGGTGTTCTCTACTCTCCCCTTATCTCTCTCACTCTTCAACTGACTGGATGCCGATATTCTAAGTATAAGAATATTTTATATTTATCATTATGTAGTCTTGTTACCTGAAATAACAAATAACTAATTAAACTGCTTATTTAAGTCTCATATATATATTTAGTCTTGTTTCAAGGACAATTACATTTAAAATAGAAACCGGACCTAGTCAAAAGTTTTCTAGTTTCAAGTCTCCGATCACAAAACTTAACAAATGATCAAAAAATGGCAATATCTCTTTTGAAAAACCATAGTTATAACAATCATGAAAAATATTTTCTAATAATAATGATATTTTTTTTAAATGCATATAAAACCTACAATTATAACAATAATGATGATAATCCACCATTGAATATGATTACTCAACCATCTTGTGTTCTTCACACTGCAACTTATCAAAAGGAAAAACAGAATATACCTTCAAACACCCATTAATAGAAACCAAAATCAACCCCTTAAACTAACCGAAAAATGACGGGTCGAATTAGCAACCAAAAGTTGGGATGATTGGAAAAATCATGAAACTGCTAATAATCTGGTTCATTCACAACGTCTTTAGATCTACACAGATGTATACAGAAATCTAAATATATCTGCATGAAGAATGAAAGAGATCTAAATAAAATTCAAGCAGATCGCGGAAAATGAAGATGACAAAACGCATATGAATCTCATTTGTATCAAATTTTGTCCATATATTCAACCCAAACTAAGTTTACACTCAAAAGATATTATATTATAATTTAAATATATTATACCAACATTCTGGTTTCCAAATATATCATTTTTCTTGTTCTAGGAGGATGAAGGGATGAATGGTATAACTTGTTGATATATAGAAAGAAACAGCAAAGTAAAATCCATTTCTTAATGGAACCTTCAATTACTGTCATGGTCCTTGTTAGGATCGCAATCAGGGAACCGACCAACGATATTGTCCGCTTTGGGTTGTCCCTCACGGCTTTAAAACACGTCATTTGGTAAGAGTAAGATTCCCTCTCCTTAAAACGATATTGTCCGCTTTGGGTTGCCCCTCACCGATGTGGGATGCTCCTGCATTGTTACAAGAGCGGTGGGTTTAAGAGTCGCGAATTTACCTGGCTCGAGGGAGCGATGAGCCCCATAAACCCAACAGTCCTTGATCTCAAAGTACATCGATTTAGCAGAAGAATCACCACTCCTATCCTAATTGGAAGAAAGCTAGCTCCCATAGCTAGACCTTCTTATCTAAATTTACACTCAAAGTTACGTGCAACAGCTAAGCATATATATAGATATAGATCATCATCAACAAATTAAGACCATGAAAAAGAAAAGTGGAAACAACAATCCTAAATCAATGAACTCTTAAATCTATTAAGATTAGTTAGTTAGGACATGATATTGAGAATGAAGTCCTCTCCTTCCCATTTCTTTAAACTCCAATCCTTAATTGAGATTCAAACTCCATTAATTAATTTTAATTTATTTATGCATAATAAAGTAAGTTAGAGCCCAATTTGTGGTTGCATGTTGATACTTTTAGGTCAAAAGTAGTTTGAAAGCTCAATTATGTTATTAGGATTCGTCTCATCGATTAGGTTAATTTGGATCATTTATATATGTCCCAGTCAAGTAATTACAATTTCATAATTCTGAATTAACTTCTTTTTTTATAAAGTTTATGGTTCAAATTCAACATTGAGTCAAGACTAAATTTGAGTACGTATTCAACATAATACTTAATTATCTTACAAATAAATTAATCAATGGAAATAAAATAAGTAGTGTATTTTTAGTCATTTAAATCAAAAGAAATTAAAAAAATTTAATGAACGGAGATAAAATTAACAGGTTAGATCAAGTAAAAACGATTTTAGATCAAAACAAGACAAATAAGAAAGTGGATTGAGAGGGTCATTTTAGAAGATATGATTAGAACCTGTTTTACCCATTTTCTTAAATGACATATTTCGATTTGAATATGTTTTAACCCGACCTAGTCCGTAAATTTGGCTACATCTACTAAATATATTTAAAACATACTTTTGTTTTCTTTGATTTTGTTTTATAGGTAACTTCTTGTACTTTCAAAAGTCATCTTATGATAAATTTTGGAACGATACACGTAAGTCGAGTTACCATCGTGCCTCTCAGTTACGTACCATCTCAAATCTTAGAACACTTTTCATAATCTCCACAAGTTTGAATACAAAAAAAGAATAAGTTGTAAGACTTATAACAAGCAGAAAACGAGTTCTACTCTATTTTCACACAACTGTTTCTCTCAATTACTAATTTACCATCACCTCTTATAAGACACATTCCATGATAATCTTTATTAGGAAACCAGAACAAATTTGGTATATTTAACCAAATAAAAACAGATAGGTTTAGGTACATGAGCATTGCAAATGAACCTATGTAGCACATGGTGTCTAAAGAGTAACATGATTTTGTTTGACATTTTTCTTGAAATAGAGTTTGGAGATTGCACCTAAAACACATTTGTAGAAAGGAAACAAAGATTAGAACCTACCCATTTCCATCCTTTACTTCTAAAGTTCTAATCCCCATGTGTTTCATTACCTAAGAACATACTTTTAGTTCCAAGGATTGGTGATACTTGTGTGGTGCATAAAATTCAAAGTTGCGTATTTTTTTGGTTCTTGATTCGTTTTTTTAATCTAATTCTTTTTTTTAGTTGCTTGATGTTGACTACAATGGTTTCTAAATCTATTCTTGGAGTTTAAATCTGATAAATAAGAACCAAATTGTTAAAAACTTTGCTTTCATCCTATCAACTTCGGATATTGATCCGTCAGGTCGGTTTAGATGATTGTATTGGGTCATTCTTCACCATCATCAAGACCAAAACTTGAATCGTAGACTATAAACATAAAGAAACTTGTTAGAAGGGGATCCGAATAGGCCCCGGATCCACCCTTCGACGGTCAAGTTAATTCTTGTTCATGTATATATCAGATTTTGTAATGTATTAAGGGTATATATATACACTATATGATAAAAGTTCAAACGAGAACTGTTTTTCGTACGGAAACTGCGAGAACCAATCTTAGCCATCCAATTCCCCCTCCTTCAACTGGATTGCCCACCCATGAATTTCTTACATGCACCCTGCCACACTCAATCCCCCACGCTCTTCATCCATGAATTCCATTATCCAAAATGAACGATCAAGATTGGTTCTCGCAGTTCTCGTACGAAAAACAGTTCTCGTTTGAACCTTCCCCTACACTATATTATAAAGTATTTAAGTATTTTAAACTTTTAAATTTTAAGTTATTTAAAATTACTACATTAACCCTCATATAAACTAAATAAAAACTTAAATAAGTAACTATTAAATAGAGTTAATGAGATTCTTGTATTCCAATTTAATAATTAAATCTTCCGTTATTAAAAAATATTTTCATAACCAAACTTATTCTATCATATAACAAATATTTTAACCCAACTACAAAAAATGTGTATAAGTAGATCTCATAAACTTGAATAATCTATAATCATAATTTATAAAAATATATATATAATTTTTTTAACTAGCTCATATAATCAATAGTTTCAAATTAATTTACTTTATTTTCTTAATCTCTTAATTTTAAATAGTTTCAAATTACTAATTTACACTCTATATTTTCATGCAATTTACCCTAATAAGTAGAAACATTTTTTCTTATTTAATTGTTCTCAAAATTTATTTTAAAAATAATAAAAGAGTTGATTAAGAACGAAAGATAAAGAAAATGAATAAAAGATAAAGAAAATAGAGATGCTGAGATATTATAAAAGGAATATTATTCGTTGTCTCTGTATTACGTGAATAACAAAAACTAACAAATTATCGAGTAAAAATTATTCGATACCGCCACATTGCGCGGGTACGACACTAGTATATATATATATGTAAAAATGGATATTTAGGTGAGAATGAGAGAACAAATTTTAGCCATTAATTAGATGTTGATCTATTAGATCTATCGGTCGCAATTTATTCGTTACAATTCATGACCGTCGCAATTCATGGTTGGGTAATGAATAAAAAAAAAGGACAAATGTAAATCTCCGATTAAATCAAATGAAGGGTTAAGATTAAGTCTCTCATTCTCATTTAAATATTCATTTTCAATTGAACCTCCATCTATACACATATATATAAAGGGAGAGTACGTGATGAGAAAGTAAGGGAGGAGAGGAGAAGTGAGAGCTAGATACCTTTATAGGAGAGATGGAGGACAACATCCTTTATACATCTCAATAGTTTGTTAGTTATGACAGTAATTTTATAATATTAAACAAGTATTACATGTACATAAGGTTTGAATAGGTAAATAAACTTTGGATGTGTTTCAGAATTAAACAAAATTCAAACATTTACCAAAGTTATAGTATTATTTTAAAATGGTTAGTCATAAGTTAGGTAGTTATGTGTATAGAACAAGTTATTTGGTGTAAGAATGGTTCTGATAGTAAGAAAGAAAGAAAGCTGGCATCCTTGGTGATGGATTTGACCAAAGTAAGCTTTTCTCTTGTTTGACCAATGTTGGTTTCACTGTGGCACCAGAGGGTCAAAGATCGTGTCAATTGTCAAACCTAGGTTACATTGATTGATTGACGCGGTCTCTTCAAAAATATATCTATCTTATTCCTGTAGCTTCTCTTACTATTCGTATATATATAAAATGTTTTATTTACTACTCTTGATTTAGAACCATCTTTAATTACTATTTTCTTATTAACTCACGTCACGATGGCCTAAATTACTATCTTTAGAACTTGAAAAAAATTAAAAAAACAACAGAAAAATAATTTGAAATAAAGAAATCTCATTCCTGGAAGAAGCTTAATCAAACTCATGTTTCTCTTTTGTTTAATTTCATATATATAAAATAATGAAAAATGATTGACGGATATAATTTTTCCTATTATTATATAGTGAGAATTTCATATATATACTTACAAATTTTCTTAATTACATATATATCATTACAAAAATCATTATTACATATATATTCCTTTAAACACTCTAAACTCTCAAATATGTCCTTATACTTAACTTAATAGTAATTAAATAATCTAAAAATTAAAAAACATGATTCCAAATTTTATTTAAAAGTAAATACTCTTTTTCTATTTTTATCCTTCTTTCCTCCTCACTTAATCCCAAAAATGGGCTTTACTTTTTAAATAATATTTGGACTCATGTTTTTTAATTTTTAGATCATTTAATTACTATTAAATTAAGTATAAGGACATATTTGAGAGCTTAGAGTGTTTAGAGGGATATATATGTAATAATGGTTTTTGTAAGGATATATATGTAATTAAGAAAGTTTATAAGGACATATATGAAATTCTCCCTATTATATATATTAGCATATATGCCGCCATTACATAAATAATTATAATACCATACATTTTTAAGAAAAAAAACACTTTTATAATATATATTAAATAACGCGCATTTTAACCAAACGCGAAGCTGCTGGGTTGGTAAGGACTATGTCTTTTACATGGAAGGCCGGGGTTCGATTCCTGCCCCTACAAAATCCCTTATTTTTATTTTAAGGAAAAAACACTTTTATAATATATATTAAATAACGCGCATTTTTAACAAACGAGAAGCTGTTGGGATGGTAAGGACTATGTCTTTTAGGCGGAAGGTTGGGGTTTGATTCCTGTCTTTACAAAATCCCTTATTCCTTTTTTAAGGAAAAACACTTTTATAATATATATTAAGTAACGCGTTTCTTAACTAAAATTGAATCTGCCGGCTTCGTAAAGACCATATTTTTTAGCTAGAAGGCGAGGGTTCGAATCCTGTCTTTAGAAAATTTAGAATTTTTATGTCGTTTTTTTAATTTTGTATTCTTTTTAACCTATTTTGCTTTTTTCAACTTAAATAATTTTTTAAAAATATGGATTTCGACTGTTATTCCTTTTTAACTTTTTTTTAAACTTTTGTATTCTTTTTAACCTTTATTTTATTAAAACATTGTGTCTATTTTTTAATAATTTTTTCTTATTTTAAATTTCATAAATGTTTGTTATAACTTCATGTAAATAATATTTAATATATTTATTTATTCAAGAACTTTAATCAAGGGTAAAATAATTTAAACTCTATTTCGATTAAACTCTAAAACTTTTTTTTAATATTTTAACTTTAAAGTTTATGCTTATTTTGTTGAAACAATTAACCTTTATTCTTGAATTGTTTAAGTATTAAAGTTTAAGTTAATTTGATTTAACCATTAAACTTTATTCTTAGAATTGATCTTATGTAGATACGCATCATATTATAGTTTGATTGTTTGCCTAAGATGTAAATAAGTCGTTATAGAACAAACGGTTTACGTTACAACTTCTGTATTTTTTTGGTAAAAAATATTCTTAAATATATGTTGTTATTTATATTTTACATACTAGCATATAAGTTTTTTATGAAAAAAATATAACTTACAAATGTATTTCAAAATCAAAATTTACACTAACTCATTAATAAAATGTTTTCTTAATCAAATAAAAGACCACATAAATTTTGTGCATTAGTAATATGTATATTTATTTAAAGGTAAAATCATTCGAAAAAAATTGAAAGTTTAAATAAATAAAGCTTAGTTTTTTATGACAGAATTATTGTTTAAGTATAAAAGAAAAATAAATTAATACTTTGAAATGTTAGTTGTTTTTAAAATAAATGTACAGGTTAAACCAAAATAATCTTTCAATTTTGAAGTTAAACAATTTATAGATAAAGTCAAAAGATTAAATCACAATAGTTTTAAACTCTAATGATAATATAGTCGGGAAATAAATTTTAAATGATAAACCAAAATAAAGCTTCAATTGTAAGGACTAAGCTTCAATTATGTTTTTAGTTTTTCTTAAGTAATATATTTTTTTACATATTGTATTCTTATAATTTTTTTATCTTTTGTATTTCTTATATAAACAATATTTGTTATATTTAATTATGAGGTTCAATACAATTTTTAATAAAAAGTTATATTATTACTGTATATTTTTTTCTAACAGCCATATTATTAGTGTATATTACTCACTTTTCATGTGTCATGTACGATGGTTATATTTAAAAAAACAATAACTCAACTCAAATATTTGTACCTTTTCCACAAACTTTATATTAATTATTTACTATTATTATTAACTTAATATGGTCTTAGTGTATTATACTACTTTAAGTGATTTTTCTTTCAAAAAAATTTAAACTTGATGGGTAAATATAAATTTTTTTAAGTTGGAAATTCAATATTTTATCTATAATATTTGAAATCTCTTTTGGCTCTTTTTTCTTTCAATATTCTAGCACCATATTATAACCCTATCCTATGATTATTTTTTTATCGCACGTTTTATTATTTCTGGATGTGTTTTTATAAAATTATCAATATATTGTCATGTAGATCAACCTAATCATATGATTTATTTTGATAATAAAATTTTACATTCATAAAACCCGGCGCAGCGCGCGGGCTATAAAATCCTAGTTGATCAATAAGATGCAAAATATATATATAGAATTTGAGTCCATTTTTATTTGCTTTTTTGCCATCCATCACATAACGAGCGTCTACGAATTTTGTTTCTTTTTTGCGTTGCATGTAAAAAAAGAAAAAGTAAAGATAAGTAGTCGTTAGTTATATATATGGGAGGGTTCAAACGAGAATTATTTTTTGTACGAGAACTGCGAGAACCAATCTTGGTCGTTTATTTTGAATAATGGAATTCATGGATGAAGAACGTGAGGGGATTGAGTGTGACAGAGTGCATGTAAGGAATTTAGGTGGACAATCCAATTGAAGGAGAGAGAATTGGACGGCTAAGATTAGTTCTCACGGTTCTCGTACAAAAAACAGTTATCGTTTTAACTTTTACCTATATATATATATATGGCATGAATCGAATATTATATTTTATAAATCACAGTTATTAATTGATTCTGTTTCGGGTACGCGTACTATACCACTTGAAGAGGCATATTAGTACTTCATTTAAAAAAAAGAGTGAAGCAATTGCATGCACGATCGCTCTTTATTCTCCCTCCCCACAAAATGCATCTCATAAATCCAAAGATTCGTGTGTCTCATTGCTAACTTAATATATTTGTTTATTTTCTAAGAATCAACAATTAATTAAATTACACGCTTAACTCTCTACTTTATAACGTCTTTCATTCATCAACCAATACAAAATTCGAATTTTAGACTTTAAATTATCATATATGAATGAGTAAAATATTAATTCTCGTTCCTATCCTTTGTATGAAATTTCACTTTTATCTGTAGATTAAAAAAATAAAATTTAATTAAAATGTTACACTTTTGGTCCTTAAGTTCAATAAATAAAATCTCACATATCTCACCAATTTACAAACTGTTTGTTGCCTAGAACTGAAATGATAGAAACTAGTAAAACTGTCATGTCCACATAAGTGAAAATTTTATCTTGGTGTATTAAATTTTACATATTTATATTGTATGTATCAAAATGTTGATTTGTTAAACTTATATAATTTTTTTAGAATTAGTTGTCAAATTCGTCCTTTAACTTTGCCGTTTCTTTCGATTTAGTCCTTTAACTTCAAAAGTGATCAAAATGGCCGTTTCTTTTGATTTCAGCCCAAATGGTTTTTTCATTAGTTGACCGTTAGTCAACTTTGTTAAAATAGGGTAAAATGACAATTATACCTTTTTCTTTCTATTTTATTTTTTTATTTTTAACTTTTAATCCTTTTATACATTAATTAATAATTAAATATTATTTACAGATAAAATAAGAAATCAAATTTTTAAACATTAATTATAAATTTTTATTTTAACTTTACCCTTTAATTTTGATGTTCCCAACCACCACCACCCACTACCGGAGACCACCAACACCATCCATCGCCTCATCCTCTCCCTCACCTCCTTTTTCCCTCTCTCTCCATCACACAAATTCAAACAAACCACCACCGTTAACCACCTCTCCAACATCTCATTCGATGTCTCTACCACAACCACCACATTTCTCACTATCTCTACTCTACTCCACATCACCACCACTGCCAACGAAAACGACGTCAAAATCACACAAAACAAAGTTCAAACACAAAATCAAACCTACTGTTCTTCAAATCAAACCTAGATTTGGTTTAAACCAGATCAATCACATACAAAATCAAACCTAGATCTGGTTCAAAGTAGATCAATCACACACAAAATCAAACCTAGATAAGAAACCCTCACAAAATCAAACCTAGATAGGGAACTCGTGATTGGTGGTGGTTTTCAAACCAAATCTGAACATTTAGTGAATACATGTGGCCACAAACTTAAAGCTAGGTCTGAAATTTTAGCTACAAACTAGTGATTGGTGTTTTTCAAACCAGTACAAACTCGATATGAAATTAGTGGCGATGGCGGCGGTGGAGAAAGCGAGCAGCGGTGATGGTGGAGGCGACGAAGTACAAACTGGATTTGAAACTAGTGGCGACGAAGTGAGGTGATGGTGAAGGCGGCGAAGAAAAAGAGCAGCGGTTGGCGGTTGTATTGCACTAAGCGAAGGTGGCGGTTGGCGATGGCGTGCTCAGATGATGGAGGTGGGGGCTGGGGGTTATCTAGAGAGAGGGCAGATTGAGAGTGAAAGAATGAGAGAAAGGGGAGAGTATGTGTGTAAGATGAGAGAATATGTTTTAATTTAAAAAGATTAAATATTATATTAATTAATAAAAAATAGAAAAGATGATAAAAAGACTAAACTACCCCTGATTTAACAGAATTGACTAATGGTCAACTAACAAAAGGACCATTTATGTGACCAAATGGATGTTTAAGATCTATCTTGATCACTTTTGAAGTTAAATAACCAAATCGAAAGAAATGACAAATTTAAAGGGCGAATTTGACAATTAAGCTTCATTCGGGTATTAAAATCTTAAGGAGATTATTAAAAACATAATCACTTATAATCCACTAAAATAAAAGTCTTTCCAAATATCTTATGGCTTGTGATTGGTATTATCAATTAACCAGCCTCAGCCTCAGCCCCATTCGCCAAACACACCAAGAGCATTTCCAAGTTTGGGATTATCAATTAATCATCCCCAACTAGTATCGCCGAATACACCCTATATGTATGCAAATTACAGACGATATATCAATTAACAAACCAAAAGTTTAATACATATGATAGAAAATTATAAAAATTTGTATACGCAAAAAAATTTCAATTGATGTTAAATACATTAAAACGGAGTTTATGATTTGATCAACTGAGATTTTTGGATGAAATTCTATTGCAAATGAACTTTGGGATGAGATGGGGAAAATGGATTAGAGGGTGTCTATCTTTGGGGTTAGTTTCAGTTTTAGTAAATTATTCCCCGTTCAAGGAGTTTATGATAGGAAAAGGGGTAAGACTAGGTGATCCACCCACATCATTTTTGTTTATTATTGCTACAGAGAACATTGCTATGAAAAAGGCACGTGATCGTGGAATTTTTCAAGGAGTCAAGCTTCCAAAAAATGGTCATGTACTTTCCCATCTACGGTATGCGGATGATGTTATTTTTCTTGCCGAATGGTCATGTTTCAATTTAGATAACTTAATTAATTCGCATCCCGCGCTGCTTTTATTTGTCATTTAGGCTTAAAATTAATTTGAATAAAAGTCAACTACTAGGTATGTGTGTTGATGCTGCTGAGACTGAAACGACAGCTAGAAGACTTCATTGGGCTGCTCATTAAATAAAAGTGAAACATGGGCTCTAATAATTGACAAATTTGCAGCAAAGCTATCAAAATGGAATGGCAATACACTATCATCTGGAGGTCGTCTGGTGCTAGTGAAATCGGTTCTGGGAAGTTTGTGACTTTACTTATACTTATTTTAAGCTCCGATGAAAGTTTTAAATAAGTTGGAGAGTATTCGGGTTAATTTTTTCTAGGGAAGCAAGGATGCTCAAAGGAATTTCTATTGGACATCATGGCGCTTGGTATCTTCGGCCAAGAAAAAAAAGGCAAGTTATGGGTTAGAAGTCTTAAAGCCTTGAATGTATCTTTATTGTCAAAATGGTGGTGGCGATTCAAAATAGAAAAAGACTCGTTATGGAAAAAGGTGATTCAATCTTTGCATGGTGAAGATGAGGGGCTAAACAAGGCAAACCCATGTGGAAATATACTGGGACTCAAAGGAGACAAAAGAAAAGCATACACTAGCATCATTTTCTCTTTTTTATGGACAGTATGGAAGTCAAGGAACAAGAAGTGTTCTCTAGCCCGTTTCACCTAAATGAAATCCTTATTTTCAATAAGCTCCAAGCTCAATCATTCTTTTGGATTGCTCAAAGATCTAAGATGTGTGATTTGAAATACATATGGGCTGACCGGTGCTGCACGCCGCTTTCATGTTTTTAACTACGATTTGCTCATTAGTTATCTGTTAGATCCCTTAGATTGTATTCAATTTATTATAGTGAAGTTTAGTTTACATATGACAATAGTCATAGTTTATGGTAGCTATTGTAAATACCCAGGGGGTATAAATACAGGTTTGTAATCCCTAATTCAATAAGCAATTTCGTACGTATCTTTCTTGTTCTCGGCTCTCTCCACGTTCATACACATAGAAACCGAGTTCATCATTGTTGATTGCTTAATTATTTGATTGATACTTGATACCACGGGTCCTACAATTGGTATCAGAGCCAGGTTGTGATTCAAAGGTAAGCCATTTGCTCTGGTTTGGTTCGACAGGTGAAACATATTGTCGATAGGTATTGGGTAAACCTAGTTCATATTAGGGCTTTAATTATTCTTGATTTTTTGGTGTTTGATTCAAATTGATAGTTGTGTTTGATAAGTTTGGTGTTTATTTGGAGTTTGGGACTTAAATCATTCATTTTGGTTAAGAATCAAGACCACAAAATCATATTACAGGTTTAACACTTTTACATTGTCGACAACTTCAAGCCATTTGTTTAAGCCATTTGGTCAAGTCATTTCTTCAAGCGATTTGGTCAAGCCATTTCTTCAAGCGATTTGGTCAAGCCATTTCTTCAAGCGATTTGGTCAAGCCATTTGCTCAAGCCATTCATTCAAGCCATTCATCCAAGCCATTTACTCCATTGATCTAAGCCATTCATCCAAGCCATTACGTTCAAGCCATTCATCAAGCCATTTAACCAAGCCATTCATCATTTACCTTTACTTTTTGCTCAAAAAGATCCATTGTCAAGTATCAACCATGTTTTGTGTCAAAGAAGAAGAAATTAATGGAGTACATACGACGTTAGAAGAACTTAGTAAAAGTATCCATCTTTATGTAGCTTCCAGGCAAAAACATAAAAAGAAAGCAGGTAAATTGGAAAAAAAAATGGCAAACTTGTTTTGGAAATTTCTGACGTGACTAAAAAACTCCAGATTTCAGACTCGAAGTATCATGATTTTAAGATTGAAGAAGATGCAAAGATAAGGAATCTTGAGCAACAATTGTTGGATATTCAAAACAAGTCAACCTTAGAAAGCATGAATTTTGAAACCGAAAGGAATCGGTTTGAGCTCAAAATTCAGAAATTGGAACAAGATTTACAAAATTGTGTAGAGAAAAAGGTCACAACATCTTTTGATTCTGAAAAAGTTCAAAAGGGTAAGTCTTTCAAAGGAAAAGAAATCAAGGTGGTTCCTGTAATAGTCCATGCAAGTGAATCATCAAAAAGTGTCGTGCATCCGAAAACCAACTGCTCTAAGGATGATTATTCTAGTTTCAAGTCTTACACAGAGAAATTCATAAATAGGGTTAAGCTTCAGAGAAAGCTTTAGAATGAAAGTAAAGATACTTTTGAAGAAACGAAACAACAAACTCTTCTTGAAAAGAATTGTGGCTATGTTTCTCATGCTACTCCTCGTCCTGTTACTCGTCCATTTGTGTGTGTTAGTCAAACAAGATCCTTCTCAAATGCTAACACAAATGCATGTCTTCCCGCCTTGCCTAAGCTTAAATACCCATTTGTGGTTCGTTCTGTCAAACATCTCTTAAGACTTTCTAAAGAGAAAATTTGCATCAATGCACATCACTTTTCACCATCCGTTTATCATAAGAAGATATTTGTTCGAAAGATTAAGGAGGAGCAAGGTAATGAAAATGTTTCAAGTCATTGTTGAAGATCAAGAGCTACATTCGAGAGGGGGTATATTTTTGTTTGATGAATAGTTACAAAGATGCTGAAACTAAAGATTCCCTCAACATTCATTCTCTGTTTATGTTCAAGATCAAAGGTTCCAATGAAGAAGATAATCTTTGTTTATTATGCTTAATTGTAAATTGAACACAAAGGGAGAGATAGTTAGATCCATTAGATTGTGTTCAATTTATTTTAGTGAAGTTTAGTTTACATATGACAATAGTCATAGTTTATGGTAGCTATTGTAAATACTCAGGGGGTATAAATACAAGTTTGTAATCCCTAATTCAATAAGCAATTTCGTACGTATCTTTCTTGTTCTCGGCTCTCTCCACGTTCATACACATAGAAACCGAGTTCATCATTGTTGATTGCTTCATTATTTGATTGATACTTGATACCACGGGTCCTACATTCTCTCATGTAAAGGATTTTGGTAAAGGTCGAGGAGTACTGCGTTTTGGTGGTGTTATTTTTTGTTTGTATTTTTTCTTGGAACTTCCTTGTACTTTTTGTTTCGAGCGCTTTGCTATTTTTATTTATATTAATTAAGTTCGCTAAGTAGGGTAATGACTATACTAAAGCTCTTTCTCACTCTTTTGTGTTGCTGTTGAAAAAAAAAATTAAAACGGACAGGTGTTCATTTATCTTTTATGCATGTTATTTGAAAAGAAATAGTTTGTAGAAAGAGTCCAATATTCTATAATTTGGTCTAGAAAAGGCTGGCCCAACAGGTTGCAATAGTACAGTAGTACAGTACAATGTTGAATGTTGCATAATTCATAATCCCAAAAGGCGTTGGGCCAAAGGGACCCAAATCTATATTGGCCTTGAATCCTGATTACAGAAAGGGCGATAATGCGATATGTCATTTCAAACCGTTTCTGCTAAAATCGAATATTATGGTTCATCAACAGGCATGAAAATTTACAAAAGAAGTATAACGAACCATTCCTCTTCTCTTAAAATAGATAAGCCACGTCATTTTAACTCTTGTCAGAATAATTATTTAATGGAGATATTTTCTACTTATTAAATTAATTTATATAAATAAAATATATGTTTCTCGTGAATGAATTAATTTTATATGTTAAAAACGTGTTGTATTTTAAAACGCTAAGAGAGTATATATACTTTGACAAAAACGATGATTAAAAATAAGTGTGGAACGATAAGGATGACGGAAATTGTTTTGTTTTAACAAGCGAAGGGATTATATGTTCACAAAACCAGTGATTTTAAAGAACGACTATGAAACGGTAACAAATGAAAACACAAGCATATATTATTAATGGTGCCAAAAATTAAAAAACATGAAGACTATCAATTCATATACACAAACTATAATATTCTTTGCATTACAAAAACCCAAACATAATGGTGCCAAAAATTTAATCAATAGAAAGCTAGGTACTCATAGACCTATGAGTCAATATGATGATAGGGTTCATAAATATGTATATCCTAGACCGATTCTGTGTCTTTGTCTCCATTGCCCTAACTTTGTCAAGTCCCCATCCATGCTTGTAGTATTGCTTTCAATCTGCATATAACAAGTACCTCATTACTCACATTTCTTCATTACCAACTTTAATACTTTAAATAAAATAAAACAATTGAAAAAGAAACAAGATAATATATATATACATATATAGGAAAACTTTAAATAAGAACTTCGATCTTTTCGTATAACAATTTTGAAAACCAATCTTAGTCTTGATTAAAATTAATCAATAGCTAAGATTTTTTGGCAGCTTATTAATAGCTCGTTTATGATGGATTAATGAGGGGTATTTTTGAAATAATTAAGCCTCGTAAATTAATCTCAGCTCACCCGGACGTAATTCACAGTTTGGTAAATATATAAACGACCAAATACTTGTAACAACTGTAAACCTAAGCTAGTCATTAGCGGGTTGGCGGTGAGTGAATATGTTTGTTACATGTTTATTAAATTATGCGATTAAAATAAATATTTTATATTGCATGAATTTTTGAAATAGACGAATTCGTTGTCGGTTAATGTACTTAACAATCACAAGACCGGATATTGTTTATACCATAAATCGTTTAAGTCAATTCATTACACATCCACGTATTCCTCATATGTAAGCTGCAGTTCATTTGTTAAAATTTCTCAAATTACATTGGGTCAAGGCTTGTTTTTATCAAGTAATAAATCTACTCAGCTTAAGGCCTTTGTAAATTCTGATTGGGGACGATGTCAAGATTCGAGAAGATCTGTCGGTGGTTTTTGTGTTTTCTTAGGTGATTCTCTAATTTCATGAAAGTCTAAAAATAAACGGTGGTTTCTCGTTCATCCATAGAGGCGGAATATCGATCAATTGGTGCTGTGACTTCTGAGATCATTTGGTTGCAACACCTCTTAAAAGATTTTGGAATAAGCAACAAAGCTCCTACGTTGGTATTTTGTGATAATGAATCAGCAATCAAATTAGCCAATTTGAATGAGGGTTGTAGATAATACCTCTTGCATGATAAATGATTAAGGTTGGCTGCTTAATTGATTGACGGTATACTAGAAAGCAGTATGGTACACTAGTAATTGTAATTATCCTAAACATGTTGCCACCTCATGATTGATTAAATCATTTGAATTGATAATTGTGCGTGTGCGTGTATTGTGTATGTTTGTATGAATATACATGAGATTTAAAAACCACCTCCTCACTTTGAGACTTATCCTTATGTGTGTGAAAGTGTGTGTGTTTACCTTCACTTAAAGAAAGCTCAAGAACATAGGAAACTTGAAGCTTTGATCTGGTGTGTTTTATAGCAAAACAAAGGGTTGTATACGTTTTTCATTGATAATAGTTATGATTCTTGTTCATATTTGATGTATACATGCTGAAATATTGATGTTTACAGGACTGCAAGTCCAATGAAGAAGTTAAGAAGTTTTTGAAGAACTTGTGAAGTGGGTTTTATTGATTTTGAGAGTTTAATTGGTTTGATGTGTTTTTGTTGATTATAAACATGTTATATGAAGTTTCTATTGCTTAAGAATTGTTAGAAATTGAAATCCAGATTTATAATTGTGTTTTGAAAAATTGGTTTGAGGCTAGAAGAAGGCAGAAGCAAGAAAAAACAGCTCTGTTCGTCTGCGACGCGACACGTCCAAAGGAAGGAATGCGACACGTTCCTAGTTGGTCCGACTTTGGGCCTAACCGAATTTGATGGTCTGACTTTGGTGATCTAACTTTGGGTGGTCCGACTTTGTGGTTGTCCAAGTTACAGCTCGACGCGACGTGTCAAGTTGTTGGACGCGACGCGTCCGGTTGTTTTTCAGCATTAAAGCTTTTATTTGCTGTTTCGATCATGTTGCATGTTATATGTTTGCTTCATATGTGATTCTAACTTGTTGATTATGGTTGTGATTGATATAAATATATGTGAATATATATTTATGAATCGAAGACTGATTTCGGTGTTGTTGTGTTCTTAGGAACTGCGAAGACTTAGTAACATTAGACAACTGAGCGGTGTGATTGAGAATCGAGGTGAGTGGATGTTAACTCAAGTATGGTAAAGGTTATGATTGATATAATTGATGTGATGCATGTGATTTTTGATTAATAGACTGTGTAGTCTGATTGATGATTGAATAACTGCTTATGTGTTATTTGGCCGATACATGCTCGTGATATGATAACGAGTATCATGATATGATGAAAGTCAGGTACGCATGTAGTTCGACTGGGCTTGTTTGCTATTAGTGGTGAAGTTATAGACCTTCTAATGCATGTGTTGTACGGAAGGGATTTAACTATGTCAATTAGCAAAGGGGTATCGGTAAACCTTTGCCTTGGCCCGCAATTGGTTGAAAGGTTCTGCGCCGAACCGCCGGTTTTTCGGATTTATGTGATTACATGCTTTTGTATTGATTGTTGCTGTTTGTTGTTGTGGTTTAGCTTCCATTCACTTAGCTTTGTGCTAATTTCCCACCTTTAACCTGTTTTTGTAGGTTGGTAAGTGTAGCTGTTTAGCTGTGGTTTTGTGAGAATGGAAACTTGACCAACACTCTGATATTTTGTTTGAATTGAGACAAGTCATGTTTTGTAAATCATTTGTAACACAACTGATACTGTAATTTTGTAAACAATGTAATATATTTATGGGTTATGTAAATTCTATTTTGATCAATACTTTCGCAACGATTTTAAAAAAATGGCTTAAGATTTTCGGTATTACAATACTCCTATTAATGACTCATTAATGAAGTTATAAACAGTTCTCACAATTCTCAAATGAACTCTCTCATATATATATATATATAGTTAGTTTATTTGAGAACCGTCCTTATTGCAAGTACTATGACAACCAATCCTAGCCATTGATATCATTTAAGAACCGTTCTTATTGCGAGAATTGCGAAACTAATCTTAACACTCGAATACAATGGATCAATAGCTAATAATGTTAATGATCTAACCACTATCACCATTAATGAGTCATTAATGCTTATTAATGACTCGGTGGTTAGGCATATTTTAGAAAAATCAAGACTCATAAATAATGAGTCATAAAAAACTGTCTAGTGTTTATCTGAATGCAATTCACGTTTGTGTATATATAAAAAGACTAAAATACTTCTATTAACGAGTCATTACTAATGGTTGTAAAACTGTGAACGGTGTCCGAATGAATGAGTCATTATTTTACGGGGCTTGAGTTTCCCTAAATACCCCTATTAATGAGTCATTACTAATAGTTTTAAAACTGTCCAATGTTTAACTGGATACAATTCACGTTTGTGTATATATAAAAAAAATACTAAAATGCTTCTATTAACAAATCATTACTAACGGTTTTAAAACTATGAACCGTGTTCGAATGAATGAGTCATTATTTTATGGGGCTTGAGTTTTCCCTAAATACCCCTATTAATGAGTTACTAATAAGTTATTACCATTATAATCATTGATTGATTTAATGTTAAAATTGGTTGTCGCAATAAAAACCATTTTCTTAAATGAGTGCTTATAGCGAATATAGTAATAATAATTGAAATTTAAAAGTAACTCATATAAAAAATGCTTATATAATGATAGTAAACATTTACACCTTTTAATATTAAATGTTAAGTTAAATAATACAACATTAAATGCATATTTTACACCACCATAAAACAATAAAATTTTAAACTAAATTTAGGTTGAATTTAATAGAAAATTAATCAAACAAATAAGTTAGAAATTATCTACCTCTACTTTTATATGAAGCATTTTGACCATTTTTTACAATACTAAATATGAAGTTAAACAATACAATATGTAATGAATATTTTACAATAGCTTAAAACAATAATTTTAAGCTAAATTTGAGATGACTTAATATGAAATAAATCACAGAATAAGTTACAAACTAAAAAAACTAAAAGTTAGTATTGGTCACTATTTTAATTACTAACAAAATTTAATATGTTATATATATATAATATGTTTTTAAATTTTTTATGATTTTTACTTATGTTTAATAATATTATACATAAGTATTTTTTTAACTATATTCATAACTAAAGAATTCACTAAATTGTTTATGATAAATATATTTTTAAAATATTAATATAGTAGATTCAACTATAAAAAATGATTTATACACAATTATAATATATATTATAAAAAATTGATTTGATATATATATATATATATCTTTTTAGGTTGTAATAGTTTTGTTATGTTTTAGTTATCAAATTTAAGTATAAAATTAAGGTTATAAAATAAAATAAGTTGAAATTTTAACTATTATTAACTAAACTGATATATTTAGAAACCAAAATTCAATCATATAAACAAAAAACAAATGATATCATTTTTAAATCTTACATGTACAATTAACTTTAAATTTGAAAAGTTCACATATTATCGATAACCACACGTTTTCTTCTTTTAAATTGGTTTAAAATTGACATATTGAATTGACATTTTTATAGAAATAAACATATTAGGCCTCCGACGCATAGCATGCGTAAAACACTTGTTTTATGAAAGACGTGTTTTCAAATAGTTATGGCCATACATATGTAAATGTTTGAAGATAGATGCAATTGAACTCAACTAATTGTGGAAGAGAAATGGAGAGAGAGCCCACAAAACTCGTCTCATTTTAGTCCTCTCACAACTTAAACAAAATTGTTGAGTCCCTCCAACCGCATCATATCATATAATTATTATATTCTCACTCGCTCGCTAGCTCTTCAATTCGTGCCCCTCTTTTAGTCACGAGAGGCACTGTCCCTTTTTTCTATTTCGAGAAAAAGATGTCTTCTGAATATATAGCTAGGGAGTGACAGAGCCACTGATCGATACACAACTTTCAAGCAGGAGGGGGGGAGAGAGAGAGAGAGAGAGAGTACGTTGGAGAGGGGGGCTCCTTAACTCTCAAGATATATTTCAGTCATAAACTGAAGTGATGGATTATAAATTTCCATAGCTTCAGTTCCATATATCTCTCATAATATATGTGAAGTGAAGATATATTGTTTTTGAGTTGTGTTTGATTGATATATACTTCTCGATCGATCCATCCAACTCAAAGTTAATTATATATACAGAACAGACTTCTTTCTTTCTTTCTCTGTCGGTGGTACCAACATCGATCATCAACATGTATGTATTATATCATATTCATAGACTTCACCCCACAAAACTAAACCCACTTTCTTTCTTTCTTTCTTTCAAACACCTCCAGCCAGCTGTCTCCTTTATCTGAACTATCACTCTCTTGGGTCTTATTTCAGTCATCTATCTTCACTTACTCATGACAGTTTCTTTTTTCTAATGTTTGTTTTCAGGAGAAACCCATTAGACTTAAACAATTATCCGGATGATTTCACCACCAGAGATCACGGCAAACAACAACAGCTTCCTGATGATTCATCTTCTTCTGCATCTGGTACGTACTTCTGTATATCATTTTCTTTTATGAAAATGATCGAAGGTGTATATATTTCAATTAATTTATTAATTACATTGGGGCCGGGTAGCTAGCTAGCTTAGCTTTCAAATGCAAACCCTAAAAGTGGGATCTAGTATCAAAGGGCTTGTAACAAGGTGTTGAAAGGTGCTTTGCTTTAAAAAAAACATGCGAGATCTTAATTATCATATGATTTTGCTTTTAAAAGTATGTTTACTTGGAAATGTGTTTGCTTTTTTTCTTTTTTCAAGAATCAAGGTAATTACCCTAGCTCGCTTATGGTAATTGGATGGAGAGTTGCGATTGGTGTTTAAATTTCAGTGTATAGTAGGAGTAACAGTAAATAATGAACACACACATGAGAAGTCAAATCAATGTATGTTTGTTGCTTTTGAATTATTAATTGAAATATTTATATATATGGTATTAAATTCTGTTGGATATGTAGGAGGAATATTGTATAGAAAAAAGAAAAACGGCGGAAAGGATGAAAGCGGGAAGGTCTACGAGTGTAGGTTTTGTTCCCTCAAGTTCTGCAAGTCTCAAGCCCTTGGGGGACACATGAACCGCCATCGCCAAGGTCTACTTTTACTCTCTCTCTCACACACACTCACACACATATTTCTTTTTGAACAGTAACAAGTATAACTATATTAAAAAAGACTAGCAAAATGCTAGAATTACAAGTACGAAATTAAGGAATTTCTAAGATATTATTATAACACTAACCTTTCCAATTTAATCTCCTCATCAAATTTCCTCTTTTATTTATCCAAAAGAATGAGAAGTGTTGGATCATCCCAAATCAATCATTTGATGATAATCGGATTTCCGATAGAAAAGCTTTAACATTTCTTAGCTTTCAAAGCATCCAACATAAAGTATACAATACAATAGAGATCACTTCAAGTTTTCTTCCTATAAGCTCAATTTTCGAACCCCAAAGCTAGCTAGTGTTTGAGAAAGAAGAGAAAGAAAGCCAGGTGGAGCTATATAGTGAATTTAACTTTGCTAATGATTTGCCATACATGAAGCCTAGTCTTGTCAAATCTACTTGTCTTTAAGTTTCAAACTTTAGTGACAAATTAAGTATGATAATTATGGTGCTCACAGTTGTTGATAATCTGGTAATTAATCCATATCATACGTACACCAAATAATCAACTCTAAATATACTTTTCTTGAAAATAATTGAGCTAGTTAGCTAGCTAATATAGGTTTATGTTTTTTTTGGTGATATATGGCCGGATGGTCTCGATCGATCAGAAAGGGAGACAGAAACACTAAACCGAGCTCGTCAACTGGTTTTTAGCAACGATATCCAAATCCCTCAACAACTAGGGTACGTATGTTACTTTTCATTCCCTTTTTTATTAATGTAAATATAATATATAAAGTTTGAAGCTTTGATTAATTTTAGTTTTCTTGAAAAGCTTTAATTAATTTTTGTAGTTAATTAATGATCGATCGATCCCTTTGATCATATCAAAATAGTTAAAGCTAGATGTCCATGTAGATATATTGTAGATATATGAATTTTTTATACAATGCACAGAGGACAACCAGTGGTACATGGAGGCGGAGGGTTTCATCATCATCATCATCAATATCATCATCAAGGTGCAGCAGCTGGTTGCAACATCAACATGGGTAATAGTACTACAAGACTATTCTCCGGCACTAATTCCACCAGCACAATCTTACCTCCTCCTCCCGGGCCACCACATAATACGTATATGCCCCCGGCATCACGTACTGTCAATAACCCCTACTATCCTCCCTCACAATATCCTCCGATAAACGATTACTTCGTGGGACATGTTTGCTCCACCAATAATAATAATAATAACATTAATCCACCAGCTGCATTGATCGGCCTCCACAATTTGAACGCCACTACTACGGCGCCACCACCCGAGAGTGCTGCTAATAACTACACATGCATTGGTGCACCTGTTGGAGTAGTTGGACAAAGCCAATTCACACTTTCTGGTGCTACTGCAGTTAGAGATATGTCATCATCCCCCTTCAATAATCGATATCATCAACATCATGATGGGTTTTAATTAAGTTTTAGTTTTCTTACTTTTAATTAATTAATTGTACGTTTTTCTTCTTCTTCTTCTTCTTCTACTCTCTCTCTCTGTGCGTGTGTGTGTAAGAGTGGGATTCTGTTGTAGGGGTAATTGTGCAAATTCTAAAATGTAGGTCTTGAGATCGATCGAGTGGAGTATGAGATGCAGACTGAATGCAAGTGTGTTTGGTTGGATTTTAACTAGATATAGACTCAAGGTATTATTGTATTGGATGAGATTGTAATTGGTGTGTAACCAGATATATATTCTGGTGGGACAGACAAGTTACATTTCAACTGGAAGTTCCGAACCCTCCTTTTGGATCTCAATTTTTCTCTCTCCTAGCTTGCATGGGGATTGACTCCCATATTTTAATATTTTTTTTTCATTTATTTATTTGACGTTGTTTCCTTTTATAAAAAGGATTTTCGGCCATTACTAGCATTTGTAATATGCATTTTTATACTTGTAGACACTTAAATTAATACTTAAATTAATATATGATAAAATAATCAACACATCTCTTAAAAGTTAAATATAGAAGCATTTAAGATAGACAATGTTCTAGCATATAATATATCCACTTTGTTAATATATACTAACTTTTAAAATACTCTAAGATGAACTAATGAGTCATGATATATATATGAATTATATAATAAAACCCACAAAGTTTTTTAAATCCATGTAAAACTGTCTTTTTTGCGACTTAAGTACATCGATCACTCATAATTATCCAACATATATAGACTTGGAGGTTGGACATATATTCTTCGTGAGTCAAACCTTAATTACAAATATACTGCAATTATAGTTATAATTGATGGAAATGTGTTAAGAACATGTAACAATAAATTTAATTACAATTATAAGAGATGATGAAATATTGTTAATGGATAGAGCTAGTACGTCTGATGGTAGTAAACTTGAGACCCATTGCAGTAGTTTTACGGGAATAAACAATTAAGTAGACCCCTAATTAAGAAAGATAAAACCAATGTTAGGCTAGTTTGCGAAGTTTCGTTATTATCTTTGGGCTCTAATAGGCATTGTTAGGGATAAAGACATCCTTTAAGCATTAAAATAATACGGATAAGAAAGACAAGAAAACATAAGATATAATGTGGTCCGGTCGTCAACGTCACGACCTACGTTTACGAACAGGAACAGAGACTTCCTTATTAACTCAGAGTTTTAGATGTGTACATATGTCTGAACCATAGACTCAATATTAATAACCAAACAAAAAACCCTAATTCTTAATTAGGAAAACATAATTAACCTAATTAAAAGATTACAGCCGCCGCACAATGACCAAAATGCCTTTGGGGTGAAGAACCCTGCTCCACGCCGTGGAGCAGGAGCCCACACCGAGCACCATCGGAGTGCTCCACAATGTGCACCCCAATTGCATGACAAAAGGTTTACTCTAATTCATGCACATACACAAAGTAAAATGATATTCGACAATTTTAGCCACTTCACACACTATTTTGCTTTCACGAATATTGAATATTATAAGTTTAGAGAGGGAGTAGTGGTTGTGGGTGGTAGGAGGGTGGGTGTCGCTACTATACTTGGGGGGGGGGGGTGCTACACTGCTACTACAAACCGAGGGAGGTGGAGTGTGGTGGAGGTAGGAGCACGAGAGGGAGAGGTTGAGGTGCAGAAAGGGTAAGCATAGCAGGGTAATATCTCTCTTTCCTTCCTATTTGTTTCTTAATTTTTAATTGATTAATTAATTAGGATATTAGGTCAGTCCAAGATCATGGAGTGGTGAGAAGTGATCACTACGAAACTAAATAAAGAGAGTGGAAAACTGATGTAGTGGTGTAATAGGTGCAGTAAGGTGTAAGGGTTGCTACTTCTCTTATGACATTTTTCTACATTCAGGAATGCAACACCATTCTCTTAGTAATCTCTTTTGATTTTGATCATAACCCATCAACTAAAAGTCCATGTGTGTGTATCAATGTTGATTTGTAGTGATATGTATGTGCTAGTATTAATTTGTGTTAGTGTTTATGATGTGCCATGAATGTAATTTGTGATTTGATATTTGTTTATGTGTCTGAGATGTTGTGCTTGTTAGTGCGTGGTTGAACCCGATCGCTTGTTGAAGACATAAATTGTTTTTTTTGTGAGACGGTCTTGTGTCTTCAACAAGTAATTGAGTTCAACCTTTAAGCTAGGTTTATGTTGAGAATTGTGCGCAACTATAGTTTCATTGGTAGAAAACGCGGGTGAATCAATGATTCGTGATTAAAGTAGTTTCACACTCCAGTGTCCTAAATTGACCGAAACCGAGACTTCATGGTCAATCTTGGTTAAAACTGTGTTTAGAGCACATGACCTTTGGAATACGGTAACCAGATGGGGGCGAGAAAGAAAACTATACTACAAAAGCTATAATTTATCTCAGTCTCCTGCAAGATATTCTTTTGCAGGTTGCCAAACATAAGGATGCACAAGACGTTTGGGAATCCATTCGGATTCAGTATTTAGGTACTGAACGGGTACAAAAGACACAGTTGCAAACTCTAAGGGGTGAGTTGGAGAGGCTAAAGATGAAAGAGATCGAGACAACAAATTTTAGGGTAACATAAGTGGTATAGTTGAAAAGTTTAAAAGTCTTGACGAGTATCTTGAAGAAGAAACGATAGTGAGAAAGTTTCTTAATTTGCTTCCAAAGAAGTATTTGCCAACTATAGTTCCTATTGAGCAATATTCTGACCTTGAAAGTATGCCACTTGAAGAAGCCGTTGTAAGGTTGAAAGCTTATGAAAATAAGCTTTAAAGTCATGAGACTAAGGAAGAAGAGCAAAATCAACTTCTGATGGCAAGTGAACTAAAATATGGTGAAAGTAGTAGAAGCGGAAGAGGTCGTGGGAGAAACAATGAAAGAGGTGGAAGAGATCGTGGAAGAGGATTGGGGGGAGGTGACAAGAGTGGAATTCGTTGTTATGATTGTGGAGTTTTTGGGCACTTTAGCAATGAGTGCACAAAGTGGAAAGACAACGAAGCCAATTTGGTCGAAGAAGAGGAACTTGCTTTGCTTTTCTTTGATAAGGAAACGGATCAAGATTACGGGGGTGATTGTTTGGTTTAATCTTAATGGCTTATGTTAGAACCTAGAGGGGGTGAATAGGTTATATGCCCACTTTTTGAAGTTTTTAACAATATTTGCAAGTAATTAAAGAGTTTAAGGAAGAAAGATATCACCAATGAAGTAGCTAGGGCACAATGATTTATAGTGGTTCAAGCAAGGGTTAACAACCTTGCTCTACATACACTCCTTGGCCTCACCCACTGCTCACTAACTTCTCTCTTTAAAGGTAGAGATAAACCTTTTACTACTTCTCTCTTTAGCTTACAAGAATTACACTTCACTCTTGCAAACAAGGTTAAGATAAACCTCACTTCACTCTAATTGGAAAGGCTAGAGTTGATCCTCACTTCTCTCTAATTCTAAGGCTAGAGATGATCCTCACAATATTACAAATGTATAAGAAGGTAATGTAGTGTTTGAACTTTGAAGGCTTTCACTCTTGCTTCATTCTTGATCTTGAAAGATTGAATATTTATCAAAGAATATGAGCTCACAAGATTTTGTATGTATTCTGTGTTTTTCAGATTGCAAGAGCTTGGTAAAAAACAAGACTTGAGTTGCCTTAAATAAGGAAAAAGGTGCAAGCTCAAAAAGTGTCCAGACTGTCCACGGTCGACCGTGGCATCGACCGTCGACCTGCTGGAACTTTTTGAGACTTGTGAATATAGACGTTGGTCTTTTACCAAAATCACACACAACCCATTTTTACCATAAAAATGCACTGAAAAGAAGCTTAAGAAAAGTTGGGTTAGTGTCATACTTCTTAAGTTTGGATTTAATCATAAAAATGGTAGTTTAGAAACCAAATGCACAAAGCATGTTGAAAGTTTACCTCTTTGAGAGATTCCTTTTGCTAAATATGGTTTTGGCTTATTTCAATAGAAGATTATGTTTAGTATTTGCCAAAATAGGAATTCATTTTGTTTGACTACCAAGCTTGTGATTTTGTAAAAAATTTCTCAATTTTTATAAAAGTTTTTATAAAAATTATTTTATAAAAACTTAAACTCATTTGATAATTTATTTTGTAAGCTCATAAACTTCGAACGTTTGTTTGTAGGAATCTTCGACATCGGCTTCTACTTGAACTCGGATCTTGACGATTGGAGCTTGGTCATTTGATGAAGCTTGTTTTGTAGATTATAGATGAGAATATATTTGATTGAATATATATATGTATATGTGCACATATGTTAATGTTAATACATACAATTATATAAACAAGTTGTATATTTTTGTGTCAACAAAAGAGGATATATTTGTAAGCCTATTTTTCCCAACAGCTTAGTTTTTTAGTTGTATTTTAGTATTTACTTTATTTAGTCAATTAAAAGAAGTGATATCAGTTCATGGATTGAATGCGTTAATTTGACCGGGTATTCTTGTGCATCCTTGTGTTTGGCAACCTTTAAAAGAATATCTTACAAGAGAGTGGGATAAATCATAGATTTTGTAGTATAGTTCCTTTTTTTCTTCTTCATCTTCTCCGGTTAGCGTCTTCTAAAGGCCATGTGCTCTCAACACAATTTTAACCAAGATTGAACATGAAGTTTAATTGGTTTCGGTCAATTTAGGACACTAGAGTGTGACACTAACTTGCTCGCGAACCATTGATGCACTTGTGTTTTCTACCATTTCCTTGATGTCATTTTTCTCTTCGGCCTCTTGCTCCCTTCAACAAACACATTCTGCTTCTCCTTCGGTCTCGGTCTCATGGTCTTCTCTTGCTAGTGTTGGCCTTTTCGGTCTACGCCGGACAATTTCGGTCTATCACATCGGCCTTTTTTGGTCTTTGTTGCTATAGAAGCCGGTCCTGTCACCTCTTCCGGGGATTCACATGAAATCTCCCCTTCTTCTTCTTCTAATCGAGCCATAGGCTTTGATACCAAATGTTGGATATCAAGCCCTTTCTAAAGTGTTTTATGAGTTTGTGGTTTTAAAGGAAGAAAGAAAGTAGAGATATGATAAAGCTTTGTAAAAATGAAAGAAGAAAATAGCCCACATTACCTCTTAATTTAAGCAACAACCCAACATTCCATTACTCCTAAAATACCTGGTCAAATTGAAGCATTTAATCACTTCTTTTAATTAACTAAATAAAGGATGTCAGGATCGAAATATGAATAACAACTAAACCACTAAACACAATTCAAGAATAAACAAAAAAGTTTGCGTAAAATAACACTTTAAATAACAAGGATTTAGAGTAATCAATTGATTCCGAACGAAAGTGTTTTACAACCAAAGCCCCAATCTATCAACCAAGAAAAGAGCAATAAGCGCACTATACTTCTCTTTAGGAGGGATCAACTATGATCTTAAGGCTAACTAATTTTACGAAATCACAAAAAGATATATGTAAACCCACGCACATCAGAGTATTTATATTGTTTTCAATCACAAACATAATCAGTAAATTTTGCTAATAGAATCATTTAATTACATATATATATATATACATAACTCACATCCATACTTATCATCCTAAAATAAAGAAATTTCATCTTTATCATGAATCATAGTATCAACTTCAGATATGCACCACCAATAGTAACTTCATCCTCACGAACATTAACCTTGCTCACATTACTAACTCCTTACATGCACTAACTTTAGTATCACCAGCACTAACAATCAACCTGCATTAACTAGTTTGCACACAACATCAATTCCCAACAAAGGAAATACTAAAATACTAAAGAATTAAGCCACCAAGATTAAACCCAACATTCATTAGTTTTTGTTAGTTCGTTAATCAATTTTGCTAACTTTGTGTGGATCATGCATGTGTGGCATCTACTTGTACTAGAATTTATGATTAGATAAGGTGTTCATGAACCTTGTCTGAAAATTTCAAAATGAAAAGCCAAATTGATTGGAATTTGGAATTATCCCACTAAACCAAAACTAATTAATAATTTAAAATGCAATTAGCCTACCTAAAATGAGATGCTGTATTGATTTCCCAGAAATATTAGTATAAGAAACATGATCAAAATGTAAAACGGATAGAACGACACAACCTAAACCAGTCATGTACATAAATTGAGTCAAAATGTATTGACATGAAAATGACAAGAAACTGGGTCTAACACGAAAACAAAACGACCTATAACGTGTTGGGTTGATCGGTATTGTTTACAAGTAAGCGGGTTACGGTTTGGTTTCATACGGGTCTCGGGTCGATATTTTTGGTCCAGTTAATTACTGCATGTGAACGTTGCATGAGTTGAACAATTCAAGACATAATTTCCATGAATAAAGGAGATAGACTAGGACTTAGGTATACATGTTTTTGTTTGTTGTTGCATGTAGTTCACGTTTTCTCATCTTTTATTCCTTGATTTTAGGGGTAGTGGTAGAGCTCTTTATTTATTTAAATTCATGTACTGCATTTGGAGAAGTGATATAGAAAATTTGCTCCAATTTTCTTTCTACCATTTTCGTACATATTGTTTTACTTCCATTTGTGAGTTACTTGGGGCCTGATTTCTAACATTTGCTTTCAGACCCTAGGACTCGTGAAGATTTAAAAGGCCGGTTTGAGAGTCGATTTCAAGAAACGGTGTAGCCCTTCGTTGTAGGGCAGACACAGTGGGGAACCGGGTTTTGTTTTGTTTTTGAAGGGGCTGTGATGTTATGATCACATGTTGAAGTCTTGAAAGCAGGTTCCATCATTGATCGGTTTGTTTGTGTGATTAACCAAAGGCATGGAAAAGACAAGCAGGATGAAATCAAAGCAGGTCGCTTTGAGTTCGGCTCGTGTTGTGGGTAATAGAAGACGGTAAAGATGGTGGTCACCTTGTATTCTTGATTGGTGGAAGAATCACTTGGAATAACATTGATCGGCAAAGGTACGGTGACATGAAGAGAATGGAAACACAACACGGTGTGAACATTATGTTGGTGGCGGTTCAAATCGGGTGGCTTTAAATGTGACCGGAGAAGAGGTCATGGATCCGGAAAAGGTCGGAATGATAATGAACGTGTCCAATGGGATGCCATGTTGCATGTTACCCGTGTGGTGAAAAAAATCAAAAGAAGTTGAGCTAGTGACTTTGGACATGACCAAGGTGGAGGTCGAGTGTCCAGGAAAGGTCGAGGATCGAGATAGTTTGAAAAGAACGTGATTAAGTGCTGATGTGGTGAAGTGTGTGAATAACCGATTTATGGGGGTGAGTGTTGGGTTAATAGGTATTGTTTATAAGTCAGCAGGTTACGGTTTAGTTTTGTACGAATCTCGGATCGATATTTTTGGTCCAGTTAATTAATGTTGCATGTGAACGTTGCATGAGTTGAACAATTCAAGTCACAATTTACAGGAATAAAGGAGATAGACTAGGACTTAGGATTGCTTGTTTTTGTTTGCTGTTGCATGTAGTTCACGCTTTTATTCCTTAATTTTAGGGGTACTGATAGAGCTCTTTATTTATTTAATTTCATGTAATTCATTTGGAGAAGTGATATAGAAAATTTGCTCCAATTTTCTTTCTACCATTTTTGTACATATAATTTTACTTCCATTTGTGAGTTACTTGAGGCCTGATTTCCAGCATAACGCTGAACTCAACTTGAATTGCAAACGTACCATAATCTTTACGCTGAAAATCTCTCTCGTGGAAGTCGCTACGTACTGACTTCAAGTCCCTAGCTAAAGTTTTTCATATCATCTATCTTCACTTTTACTTTAATCTTTTTAGCTTTTGGCCTTGCATGGAATGAGGATCAATAATGTTCGTTCACATAGATAGATGGCACACACCTCCTTTTACTACGGACATTTTTAGAAGACTATCACTACAAAAAAATAGACCTTTAGCAGCTATTTCCTTGAATTCTTGTAGTGTATTGTACGTTGATGTTGTTTCCTAAAAAGCTTTGTTGATTTTAGCTAATCCTAATATAAATATAATTTCAGTTCATCTCCCAAATTTTACTTGAATATTGATTCTATCAAGTTTCAACCTAGCTTATTCTCGTAAGTACATATTAAATCTATATATATATATATATATATATATATATATAGTAAACGGATCGATCGAATAGGAACGATATATAGCGTTCGCAAACTGTGAACGCAATTTATGCTGTAAATATATAGTATATCCAAAAGTCAACTTTATCAAGCGTTATTAATATGTATATATATTATTTTGTGGTATTTTTAGACAAGATGCAGTGATTTTATACTAGATATAGTGGTTTTAGACAAGATGTATTGGTTCTTAAATAACAATCCACCAATTAACTCGCGTATGATGGACTAGTTTTAAGAAAACTCCATGTTTTTTAGATATGATGCAATGATTTTAAGTTAGATGCAGTGATTTCATAGACTAGATGCAGTGTTCCTAGCGTTCCTATTTTAAGGACCCTTTCTATTGGATCCTCACCCTATATATATATATATATATATATATATATATATATATATATATATGTGTGTGTGTGTGTGCGTGTGTGTGCGTGTGTGTGTGCGTGTATGTATGTAAATATGTAAATATATATAAAGAAAAGTTCAAATGAGAACTATTTTTCGTACGAGAACTGCGTGAACCAATCTTAGTTGTCCAATTCCCCCTCCTTTAATTGAATTACCCACCCATGAATTCCTTACATACAACTTGTCACATTTGATCAATCCCCCCACGCTCTTCATTCATGAATTCCACTTACCACTTGAATGGCCAAGATTGGTTCTCATTGTTCTCGTACGAAAAACAGTTCTCATTTGAACCCTCTCATATATATATATATATATATATATATATATATATATATAGTGAAAAGTCATTTGAGAACCGTTTTTATTGCGGGAACCAATTTTAGCCGTTCAATCCCTCCTCTCCTTCAATAGGATTGCCCACCCATGAATTCCTTACATGCACCATGCCACACTTAATCCCCCCGCGTTCTTCATCCATAATATCCATTATCCAAAATGAACGACTAAGATTGGTTCTCGCGGTTCTCGCAATAAAAAACGGTTCTCAAATGAACCTTCCCCTATATATATAACATAGAATAATGTTCAATATAGTCCATAATTAATTCATAGTCCAAAGAGACTAATTTTAGCTTTTGAATCAATTTCATCAATATTCCAGATTAAATTTCAAAAATTTGGACGAAATGACATTTTAGTAATTCACATGTGATGCTTTTAAAAATCACATATGATTGTATATTGAATCATATGTGATTAAATATTAAAATTTCAATACTATATTTTTTAGATAAAATTTATTAAACACAACTCATATAACACATACGTGGGTGTGTTTTTGAAAATTAATCTCATATACGTACGTACGAAGAAGCAAAGTAAGCCGTCCACATGCATGCAGGCTGATTAAACACATAGCGTATTCAATCTAGGTATCTGATTTCCAATTGTTCCAGCCAGTATTTTATTTTGCTTAAATTCCTAGAGATCTAAATTTATTGAACTGATCGATCACTTCAATTCTGTGAACCGATCCAATATATACTCTTATATTAATTAGAAGATTCAATTTGTTTAATCTTTAAACTTTAAAGTACTATACACACACATATATATATATATGGACAAGTTCAAATGAGAAATGTTTTTCATACGAGAACTGCGAGACCAATCTTAGTCGTCTAATTCCCCCTTCTTCAATTGGATTACCCATCCATGAATTCCTTACATGCACCTTGCCATACTCAATCTACCACGCTCTTCATACATGGATTCCACTTACCACTTGAATGGCCAAGATTGGTTCTCGCTTTTCGTATAAAAAACAGTTCACATTTGAACGCAAGATTGGTTCTCGCAGTTTCCGTATGAAAAACAGTTCTCGTTTGAACTTCAAACGAGAACCTTTTTTCATACGAGAACTGCGAGAACCAATCTTGGTAGTTCATTTGGGATAATGGAATTTATGGATGAAGAGCTTGGGGGGATTGAGTGAGGCAGGGTGCATGTAAGGAATTCATGGTGGGCAATCTAATTGAAAGAAGGGGAATTGGACGGCTAAGATTGATTTTCACGATTCTCGTACAAAAAATAGTTCTCGTTTAAACTTTTACCTACGTATATATATATGTGTGTGACAAACGGAGGACTTTGTATTTAATTATTAATTAATTAATAGTTCTGTTAAAAATTAAATAAAAAATATATACGAGTATTTTGTTAACAAAAGCAGCAACTTAAATTAAAGTAAGTTGCGGATCTGATCGATCACTGTTTTCTTGTTTATCCTTTTATGGAGTACAAAATGGGTAGCCACAGATCCCACTAGAAGTTGGCGGCTTACTATACGATACTTTACTTTACTATACTATACTATACTAGAGTGAGCCAGTAGTATTCTAGAGTTACCTAGCTACCTAACATCGATCCTGCGAATTCCATGTCTCGATATCTTTTAAAGCTGCCCTCATGTTTTCTTTCTTAATTTGTACATGTTTTGCGTTTCGACCAACTTGTTTTCTTGCTTTGCTTCCTCCAACACCACAACTCATGCATACTCTCATAGGGTACGTGTGGGTTGGGGTGAGACCCAAATAAGTTATCATCCAGTGTCGTCCAGGGTGTCACCGGCCCGTTCTTGGTTACTGTCGCGGTTCGTGGTCTAACCGCTGATCGACATTGCCTTTTTTTCTATCTTTTTCGATGTTTGAGAATTTTAAAAAGTAGATTTTTTTTAAAGAGGGGAGTTATAATTTGTTGCTAATCTGAGATTCTGGGACTAAACCTGATATTCTTAAAAACGTACCGTGTAATATATTAATCTTGTATAGCTAGTACAATATCTACAACTTTTTATTAACCGTCACGATTATAATTATAATTATATATAATATTGGAGCTCTCTACAAGATGCTATATCAACCTTATTTATTCAAGTGTGATAACATTTAATCATTACAAAATTTCCAACATTAACATGGTATCGATCTTTTTCTCTAGGGTTTTCTTGGCTACACCGGTAATTGCCTCATGAAACATTGTCCATCTTTGCCATATTGTCCTATTTTTCCTTAAACCATCTTCGATAGCCTTTTAATTCCCCCCGTGTCATGACCACCGTTGTAGCCGCCTATATATGTTGTGGCCGCATCAATGCCTCGTGGTCACGAGTCTTCTTCCCTCTCATTGCTTTGTTCAAGACCTTTTCTCACACTACAAACATCTACCCATAGTGAGAGACCGTTCACTTTTAAGTTGACCTAATAGAGATTAAAGTCTAGTTTTATATTTTTTTTATGATAAGAAAGAAGATTTAATTAAAGACATATTCGAGCCAATTTTCTACTGTACAACTTCGGTTCCAATGATATATTAGAGCACGGTTTGATAAAAACTGGATGGGTATATATATTTATTTATTAAAAAAAATCATATCTATCATGATTCCATAGTAAAAAGCTGTATGATCCCAATCAGTATCACAACAACAACAATTGAAGATTTCCACCAAAACACAATGATTATCAATAGTATATTTGAACCGTACGTATGTATGGATGTATGCGTATAGGGCAGAGAGAAAACAATACATACGGCTGGAAAATATGTGAAAACCTTGATTAGGGTTAATTGACCAATGGTTTAAATACCATGGTCATATGTATAATAATAGTCCCTGTACTTTTAGATAAATACATTTAAAAGCAAAACTTAACTAGAATACTAAAATGAACATAACAAGGTTCTAACATTCTCCCCCTTTGTGTTCATTGTACAAATAAAGCAAAACAGAACAAAACAAAATAATATTATCTATTTAAGCATCAAACAATCTTCCTGTTTAGAATGTGCAGAGATTATTTTTCTTTCTGCAATAAACATTAGAAGATCGTTCTTTGAATTTTGAGTCTTCACGAGATTTTCAAAGACTCGTCTTCGGTGATCAGGTTGTTTATCAGAGTTTGCAGTAGAAGCCTCGGGCTTACCAGAATTTACAACATTGATCATCTCTTTTGTTTTCACGGGAACAGTCTTTAGCACGACATGAAACCTTTGTTAGACGTTATTGTCTCTTCTTTTCATGAATAAGGATCTCATCTTCAAAATGTAAGTAACGACCTGATTTGTAAGACAACTACACTTGATGTATCTGCTCCCCCTTGATTTGATATCCTTCTCAACATGTGAATTATCTTTGCCTTCAACTATAAATTTGAACTCATATTAATTTTCATCTTCAACTCAGTTTGATTCCATTTATTATCTCAGTAAGATTCCTTTGATTATCTTCCATAAACTTGATTCTCCCCCTCATGATGGTCAGGATTCATCATGATCATCATGCACTTGTAAACTGCTTCTAGCTCGATTTTGGCATGACTCTATTAGAAATATATGACAATTAACGCATCCGTTGTAACACCGAGATCACATAGATTTCCCGTTAACACTTCAGTTTAAATAAACTGAATGACCTACGTTCAGTGCTGGCATGATGTTAGCATTGGTAGGATTTCCATCTATCATTGTAAATATCAGAAAGATATTACTCAAGATGTTCCGGCGCTGTTACACAAACAGGCAAATAATTCCATTAAGTGTCCTAGAAGAAAATAATATTGCAATTGGTTCTAGACTCAATAAGTGCACGAAAGAAGTAGGGGACCGGAGTAGTTATCCCCCTATTTTCAATATCAACAATCTCCGATTGAGATGCCAATAGTGTAGGTGCTAAATCTCTGTGTAAAGTTGAAACATTTATCTTTTAAGAGATAATTGAGTAGTTAGGTGGGGTAAGTGCATTGCATCACTGAGTCCATGATGTCTTCTTCAATACCAGTATAAAACTAGTAGTGAATGTGGCTACACAGATTTTTGGTACGGTTTGGTAAGGATCTTCATTTTCTTTTGATCCTGTCTCACGCCATTAGCTCTCTGAATATTTTTTTTCAAATTCTCCCTTAACAACTTTCCATAATGATGGACACTTTTTTTTACTTCTATAAAATAGGAAGCTCCTTGGGTAGGTCTGTCCGGCTCTGGCTAGACCATAGGAGTAAAAAACTACCTAAACACAGTACGCACAAAGTGATCGAAACAACAAAATATTTTTGTATTTTATTTTTCAAAGATTTTCTAATGTTTTTGATTTTATAATATGAAACAAAAACATAAGAAAAAAATTTGAGAAACTTTTCCGAATTACTCCTCCTACAAGCATGCATAAAGCAAAAAAAAATTAAGAAAAGTAGCATACTTGCAAATCTTCATCCTTGTGCTCCCCCTGCAAGAAACAATCATCAACAATCAAGTTATATCAAGTAATGATAAACTACAAAAAGTAAGCTTCTCAGATCATCAGGCTCGGGCTGATGCTGAACATAATGAAGTGTGAGCTGGATTGCAGGCAACACTCTTCTTTCTTTTAGTCATGAGATTTGAACTTCTTAGTGTATTGAACACAATGTACTCTCCAAAATAATCAAAATGATCTCCATTGTGTTCCAACAATGTCTCTTGGTTATCTGCAAAACAAATTATGCAGATTTTGGTACCCATCTAAGTTCGGGTCCAGTTGTGTTAGTGGGAGAGAGGGGAATGTTGGTTTTCTGAAAGTTTGGGATTTGAACAGTGGGTATAGAGATTGGTTTAGAATTTGTTTTAACCACTGCCAATTTTGATGACCATCTGAAAGTAGTCTCAAAATTTGGATTTTGCATGTTTTTATTTATAAAATATGGATTCATTTTAGGCGGAGAACTACAAATCTTCTCCCTTGATAATCTTTGTAAATGTTTCAAGGAATATATCTTGAAAGGATATTTCACATCAGGTCTTTCAACTACATTTACATCAGAGTTAACAGGTGTAGAAAATTTAGACATTCCATTCACATGAACACCAGAATTAGAATAACCATACTTATAAGAAAAACAGAACTGTAATTATCATGCACATTGTCACGTCTAGTATCAAACTTTCGTCTACCACCAGAATGGTAATAAGCATTATCAACAGGAAAATGTCTAGCATGCACACCAATATCATTCCTAACACTAGAAGAAGGAGAAGAACTAGCAAAACATCTACTTGTCTTAGCAACAGACACACTGTTTTTAACAGAATTATTAGGAAAAGCATAATTTTTATTAAGAAAAACTTTGTCTTCAAACAGGCGTCTCTTCACTTGCTCAAGCTCTTTGTGCTTCTGCAACCATAGAGCCCGCCTGACCTGTCTTCTACTGAATTCTTTTTCTGTCATAACATTCAAAGAAGAGTTAGCAGAATTCGATGAATGACCATGTCGCTTAGAATTTGAGCACTCACCTTCAAAAAATTTACCTGGAATGCACTCAATCCTTTCAATTTGAAAAGGTTTAATTGGAGATTAGGAAACCAAAAGACCCTCTTGTTGTTTAGAAAATGTTTTTGGATGAGTACCGGGTGATTCTTTTATTTTTTCTTTTTGTAAAAATGATTTTGTTTGAGAAGATTGAGACTCAGTAGGATGGGTTATTTCAGGAAACTCATTATCAGATTCGAGCATTTTATTAAAACTAGCCTCTTCTTTGGAGATCGTTTTATCTATGAGAGATTCAATTTTCTCCAAAAGAATGCCTCTTTCTTTATCAAAATCTATACTTTGACGCTTTAAGCGTTGTTCAAGTTCAGAAATTTTAAATTTCAACACTGAGCATGGAATATAGAGATGAGAAAATTCGGGATTTTCTGAAAAAATTTCTGACTTTTGATTCAATTCCTCCGAGGAGTAACTGGTCAAAGAGTCAGTTGATAACGGTATTTCTCTGGTTTTGTAAGTCTCATTTAGTTCAGTGTAGTTACAAGAAGCTTGCATTTTTTCAAGATTTTCTCTTTTTGCCTTTTCCATTTCTAAATCCTCTTCTGCTCCTGTGAATCTCATTAGTTGCACATAACCTTTTCCCATTAATTTAAAATCATATAATTGGGCAGCGGTAACTTTTTCAAGAATGTGAGGATTCTAAGAACCAAGACCTTCATAGGTATATGGATTATAAAAACGTGTGTCTTTCGGTTTATTCAAATGAATAGTTTGATCCGTTTGACCTCTTTTGACAAATTTTTCCTCAAGATCTTTAATCTTTGAGTACAACTCATTTCTTTCATTAAAAATCACATCATATTTAAGGACATGTTCATTGCACTCTCTTTCAGTAGCTTTTACTTTGTCTGTTAAGCTGGTTATCTCAAGATTTAGTTTAGATACATGTTCCTGTAACTTCTTAACATTATTTCGTGCTTCAGACAGTAGTGAATTTGCTAGAGCTTTTGATTCTAAACATTTCTTTGTTACCTCAGTATTGTTTTTGATTTGTTCTTTTAAGGCACTATTGATATTCAACTCTTTCTTAAGATCATCACTTTGTATTTTAAAAGACGCAATTAGAGCTTTAATATCAGGAGGAAAATCACATACTTAAGATTCAGATTCTAAGAAGTTGTCATTGTTGTCCTCTTCTTCCTCATCAGAAGCATAGTCTTCAGTCACTTCACACATGAGAGCTAAATTCTCTTCCTCAGACTCTGTATCTGAAACACTTTGCCACAGATCATTCTCAGCTATCAGTGCTTGTTCACCCTCTTGTTGTTTGCAAAAAAGAGCCTTTCTAGTGTAGTAGTTAGAATCCTTCTTCACTTTTTTCTTGCATTCACGAGCAAAATGACCAGATCTACCACACTTGTAGCATCGGTTGCCTTCATCAGATTTGGTTGTCTCAGGTCTTTTGTAGTCTGAAGTAGGGGTTTTATCATACCTGACATTGTCTTTTCCTCTTGATCCTGATGAGGTCCTCAATTTGTTGGAGGAAGAACTCTTTTTGAAGTATCTCTTTGTTAAAGCATCTGTGAGAAGAGCCTGAGTTCTCATCAGGTTGTTCAGCTTTGCAATGTCAGCTTCAAGAGTGCTTTCACTATTCACATCAACATTATCATCAGAGGAAGAAGAATTCTCATTAACCAATTTTGCTCTTAAGCTCTTAAAGTTGTGCTTGTGTCTCTTGTCAGCTACTAATGCAATTGGATCTGCACCCTGAGTCTTTGCAGAATGTTTCTTCTTCTTTTGTTGAGCGGCATTTTCATATTGGCTCAACTTCTCATACACCACATGAATGGACAGTGTGCTTAAATCTTTATTCATCCGAATATAGGTTGAGAAATTGTTCCATTCCGGTCCTAAATTATTTAGGAAACTGATGTTTATATCATTTTTGTCTCTGACAATCTTGTTTCTTTTCATTTCATTTAAAAGATCACAGAATCGCATATATGTCTCCTCAAGGTTCTCATCCTCTTTAGCTTTGAATGAGTCATATGCGGAAATCAACTTATTGACCTTTATTCTGGCTCCCAAAGTGGTGCCCTGATAGATTCGATCCAGCTCTTCCCACATCTCTTTCCCAGTTTCCAGAGTATCTATATTTGAGTAGATGTCATCCGTGAGTCCTTGTTGAATGTAGGTGATTGCTTGCATATCACCTTTGGCTCTCAGTTTCTCTTCTTCGGTGTAGGATGAGGGAGGTTTAACTTGGATGGAATGTTCAATTGGAGGATTGTTGGCAGGATTTCCAATTACCTCAACTATAAATTCAGCTGGGCCTTTTTCCAAAGATTCCATAATTGCTTCTCCATTTGCATGATTTCTTATAAACTGTAAGAATCGACTTTTCCATTGAGCATAGTTGTTACGGTTGAGAAGGACGGGTGGCTTAGTGTCGGAACCCATGATAAAGGCAGTGTTTGAGTTCATCGTGCTGTAAAGTGATACTATGAAACGGATCTTTGAGTGGAAGGTAAAGGTGGTGTATAAATTTCAACTTATGGAAATTGGGATTGGAGAAATTCGAATTGCGATTGGTGAATTACTATTGGAATTGCAATTGGTGAATTACGATTGGAATTGCAATTGGTGAAATACAATTCGAATTGCGATTGGTGAAATACAATTCGAATTGCGATTGGTGCGTGAAGTGTAAATACAATTGAATTGAATTTCAAATGCAATTACAATTGGTGGGAAATGCGATTGCTCAAATACGATTGTGGGAAATGCAATTGCAAAATTCAATTGTCTACTACAATTGCTAAATTCGATTGAGAACAGTTCCTAACCACGATTGTTAATTACGATTATGATTGGTTGGAAATGCACAAATACGATTGACCCTCAAGGAATGAATTACAATTGCTTAACTCAATTGGAAGAACAACTGCGATTGAAGCCCTATCAAACGAAACAACAAAAAAAATAACCGAATTTTTTGAATTAAGCTATTTTTCCTCTTGATATTCACAGGTAATCCTTCGATAACAGTTCGGAATCAGAATACTTGACTCAATTTCAATCAACCACAACTTAAAAACAACCCAATCAACAAAAACTGCCAAAGAGAAAAATAAGCCTTCGTAACTATGAACAAGATGCAGATCTAATGGAAAACTCACCTTTGAATCCACTACTGTGCTATGATACCAATTGTATGATCCCAATCAGTATCATAACAACAACAATCGAAGATTTTCACTAAAACACAATGATTATCAATAGTATATTTGAACTGTACGTATGTATGGATGTATGCGTATAGGGCAGAGAGAAAACAATACATACGGCTGGAAAATATGTGAAAACCTTGATTAGGGTTAATTGACCTATGGTTTAAATACCATGGTCATATGTACAATAATAGTCCCTATACTTTTAGATAAATACATCTAAAAGCAAAACTTAACTAGAATACTAAAATGAACACAACAAGGTTCTAACAAAAGCGGGTTACAATCTATTCATAAAAGCAAATCATCTGGATTTTTTAATCACCAAATTATACCGATCGAGCTCTAATGAATTTTTTTTTCTTAAGAAAATTTTCAACTTATTTAAAATATTTCCAGTGAAGATTGGCCAGCATAAATCAAGCAACCACATAACAATTAGGTGGCGTTTGTTTCGCAGAATGTTTTCGAAAGAATTGAAATCTGGAAATGAATAGGAATCTGTCAGGAATTTGAATTTGAATCTATAATCTGTTTGGTTGGCAGAAAATGGAATTCGAATCTATTTTCTTATTCTGTTTGGTTATCAGACAATGGAGAGGAATTTGATTTCAGTGATGTATAATGACTAAATTACCCTTCATGTTAAATTAAGTCGGTACATATTTAACATGATATATTATATCTTATATAACTTATAACATATTCAAGATGATTAAAAGAATTCAGATTCAACAAAATCTTCAATTGAACTGGTGACGCGAAAGAAGACTTGAACGGCGACTGAACCGACAATGCGAACGACGGCTGAACAAGACTCGAACGGCGATTGAACCGGTGCCTGAAAGGCGATCTTCGAACAGCGACCGACCAAGACTCGAACGGGGACTGAACTGGCGACGCGAACGGCGACTAACCAAGACTCGAACGGCGACGCGAACCGGCGAGGGACGTGGGGAGAGAGAAAAGAGCAAAGAGAGAAGGAGAGGACCTTACCAGTGGCGGCGGTGGACCAAGGAAGGCAGCGATGGACCGAGGAGGCGAGGCGACCAGCGAGGAAGCTTGAGAAAATGGGGTTTTTGTGAAGTCAAGGTTGAGAAATGGAGAAGGTAGCTTGTGAGGGTTAATTGGTAATAAGCCAAATTTCTTCATACTCTGGTTTTAAAATCCCATCTAACATAGAAGGATTTTACATTCCTCCATCCTATGATTTAAATTCCTTCAAAATCCAATTCCAAAGTAAACCAAACATTATAATTCCAATTCCCACAAAATCCTTCGATCCAAACACCCCCTTAGTGCTATACTCGTGCGGTGTCCGGGTACGTAAATAATTTTTTTATATTTAACACTTTTTATACATACTCTTTTAAAAAATTATAAAATTATATTTCACGTTTAAAAGTTCTTTGTATAATATTAATGTGTTTCTTGTGTCCCACTATTATTAATAAAAGTAATAATTATGTAATGCATAAATAAAAAGAAAGTGATCCTTACATAACAAAAGTTATCATACACAACTTTATGCATCATTAAATTGTACCATGTGCATTAACTGTTTATACATTGTTGTGTATGGCCAAAAACTATTATGTACGAATCAACTCTTTAAATAAAAAACCACCCTTATCACGTTAGAACGCGTAAATTAATAGAAATGCCATTTAATGTATACGGATGCACGCCAATCATTATATATATATATATATATATATATATATAAGCTTTTGATTGATAGATTTGATGGTTTATAATAGTTCTTTATATATATATATATATATATAATTCTTTAATTTTTATATTGATGTTTCAAGAATTACATACCCACTACTATTGATGGATAACAAAAAATTAAAAATATACTATTTTTTTTAAAATGTCATATTACGATAAAATTTATACCAAAACGTAGATAAAAATGAGACGAACGCAAATATATAATTATTTTTTCTCTAAACAAAAGATATCACAAATTATTAAACATAATTTATAAACAACCTATAATTAATTACATTAATATACAATTTTTATAAAATTCTCTTACATTTTCATAAAACTCCCTTACATGTTTCATAAAATCCATTCACAATTTTCATTCAATACCCTCCCAATTCATTTAAAGTTGAATTTAATTTTATTGTTACTCTACCTTCTACCATATTCAACAAATCACAATTCATTATTTCTACATATCACATTTACATGATGTCAGCATTTACGTGACTTTTTTTCTGCGCTCTGTAAACAATATATATATATATTTAATTTAACAAAAACTAATAAATATTATATAGAAGAATTAAACAAATATATATATTTATAAAAACTAGTATACCAAAATAATTAGTTATACGAAATAATACCTTAAATTCCATCCCACTTTTTTATTTGAAAAGCAAAGAAATACATTAATAGAGTCTCAAAGGTTGAGACACCGGCACACAAATCCGAGGACAATCCAGAGATATAGAAAATTCATCCGACTTATGTATATCGATCATTTTGAAATTAACCATCATGTGAATTTTAAGACTACAAGAAGCTACCTCAAAACAATATATTCAAAGAAAACGAGGTTAAATCGTATTTTTAATAAAGGTGATAGTAAGGGCAAGTTGCATGAGTTTAATTCTAATGTCTAGTATAGATTAGGTGTATAGGTTGTTGGGGTTTGTTCGGTTTTTCAAAATATATTTTAGCAACGGAAGCATGAACAACAATTTTAAACTTTTTAAAACTCCCCACCAATGATCCATATGTAAGCCTTAAGAAACAAAACAACCATAGGGTGTTTAGAACTACAACCTTTGTAGCGTGAGTAAACCGTTGAAGAAGTAGTTGATCTATGAGAAGCCAAGAGAAGACTTCCTCCAAGGTATCCACAAAATCAATGAATCCAACACCTCCAAGATGCTAGTCTCTCCAACCCTTTGGAATTCAAGCAAGCAAGCAACAACCTCTTGTTCTTCTTCTTGAACTTACTATGTATGTATATGAGTATGTATTCCAGCACCACACTTTGCTCACTTGAAGAACACCAATACTACAAAGTAAGGATGTTTTCAAGTATCAAACACTTAGAACTTTTCTAAGAACTCAAGGAAAGGTGGTAGCATGAACTTATCTCACAATGACCATGCATGAGCTATAAAAAGCCAAGCCTTGAAAAAACAAGAGGGAGGCCCCCTCTTGGCCTTGTTTTGGCCGTAAATGGAGAGGGAGGGGAGGCCCCCTCTTGCTTGTCTTCCTTCTTGACTTATTGGCACCATACTTGTTTAATTACTTCATACAAGAAGTCAACATGGCCCCCTCATGGTTCATTGTGGTGATTTCTAGATTCTTTTATAAATATTTATATAAAAGGTATACTAGACCATGCCATACAATATATAAAATACATCTATATGTATTTTATATACATACTTGATTGTTACTAGTAACTCTTTACTTGTAACAAAGATATACATACATTTATATAATTTGTTACTAGTAACAATTTACTTGTAACAAATATATATTTATACATATATATATATATATACATATATAAAATCATATGTTTATATTTATGTATTTCATATGCATTATCTTGTATCAATATACAAGAGTGATATTATTATTTCACATAAATAACAATATGCAACAATGCATATATATACTTATATATATATAACGAGTTGGAAACATATTTAAATCATATTCAAATATGTAATTGGTGTCCATTGATTGTAGATGTGTGACCCTATGGGTTTATTTATTATCAGTAATATCGTATTAATTTGTGTCTTGTGCACATAGAACCAACATAGGTTTCATGTCTTATTTTGACAAATGACTCGTCCTTATTGGAACCATTTTCCGCTTAACCAAAACAACCTTGACAATTTTGAATGTATCACTTGAAAGTTTGCCTTACTAATGTTTAATCAGTAAATGTTTGTATTATACTTAAGACTTCTAGTAGTAGTATTAATATTTGTATTAAAAATATTTTAGAATAACTGCGTTTTTGTCACATAAATTGGTGGCAGTTGTGCAGCCACCGTAGGCAACCACCATAATTGTTATTAGACAGTTATTGGCGCCAATTCTAAACCGCCAAAGTTATAGTATAAATACATGAACATCTGTGCAAGTCTATGAGATATTCCCGTATGTGTTTTACTATCAATTTTGTTCCTTAACTATATACGATATACACACATAATTTGTACTGTTAGTTTTTCACTTCATATCAAGCAATGGTTCCTTACAATGGTAAATTGAAGAGAAGCAAAGGCTTGCATGATGAAAATGAAACATGATATTAGGGCGGCAGTCGGATTTTGGGAAAAGCGATTCGAGACGTGAAGGAAATGAAATCCATGAGCAATTATAACGTGCAAATCAAATACAGGAGCGATTATAACGTGTGCAGATAAGATCGGTAGATTCGATCACGTTGCTATAGACATCGATCAATATTGAAGAAGGCTTTGGTATCAACGCAGAAATGAAGCATTAAAAAAGATGGATCGATTGAATCTGTGAGATAATGATTTCACTATAAGTAAAACTCAATCTTATATTAAGCCCGATAGAAATATGATTAAAGCCCGATGTTATGTGTGTTTTATGCGTGGACACATGTACTGGGATTGCCCAAATAGGAATAGGAGGCACTTCTTCAAGAAAAGGAATTCATGGAAGCCTACATTAGTCAACTCGATTAATCAAGATCATGAACAAAAGGATGGTACTTTCGATAACAAAATCATTCCTACACCAAACTGGTTAGTACTAGGATCTGATGAAAGAGGATGAGATGATTTGTGGTATGTTTCAAGTGAATTTCCAAGGCATATGACTTCGAACTTAGATAAATTTGTATACTTCAAGGATGGAACGATTGGAACAAGTAAAGCCAGTGAGTAAGGCTTGAAAGTTAAGGGTTTTGGAGAAGTACATGCTTTAACAGAAGAAAAAACCTACATGATTTCTGGAGTATACTATGTACAAAACGTGAGATTTAATACTTAAAGTTTAAGTCAACTAATGATTCAAGGATTTAAAGTGATTATCAAAGGAACCAAGTGCATCTTGAAAAGGCAAAATTCGAAGAGGAGATGAGTGATGATGATAGTAATGATAGCACGGATTGGGAATGTTACAATAAGGATCCTTAACAACTCGATCTCATTAAAGAAAAGGCTATCAACGAGGTGATAATTTACTTTGATTCTTTTACTTGTATTGACTTATCAATTGAAGAGACTTTAGATGGTAAAGAACACAAAAGAGTACAATCTAAAATGACTTCGATAGTTTGATAAGTTTTATAAAAATGATAAATGAAAATGAGATTAAAGAAGGATACAAGGTTGTGGTAAAGGAGCATTTCGAGAAGTTAATAGTATGGTTTTATATAGAGTATTTAACATGTGAAGAAAGAGTGTTACCCGTAAAGATCAGTGGGATTGAAATCAATCTTTTGGATCTTTACTTGGTTGTGTGAAGTTTGGGTGGACAAACTTATGTAGTAGTAAAAAATAAATGGAAGTAAGTAGCCAAAGCATTGGAACTTCCTAAAGGTTATGTTAATGAATTACGAGAGGTGTATGCAACCTACTTGGGACTCTTAGGTGTGTATTGTGAAACAACCATTATGTACTCGTTGGATGAGTTAAAACCAGAGGCTACAGATTGCCTAGGTGAACGAGAGACAATGGCCAATGACCTGTCTAAAAGCGGAGATTTACGCGGTGGAGTTGAAGACATTGAAATAAAAGAAAAACAAGGGGAGGAACCACGCAGATGGACTATTGCAATGAAGACAGGACCATGCAAATCGTGTTTGGACAAGGAGAGCAAGTAAGCAGTAAGGTTGAATTGGACGATGGTGAAAGGCTGGTGCTAACCTTTGTTGAACTCGAAGGAAAGCATGTTAGAGACTCAATGAACATGGACGACAACAACAACAAGAAGGAAGATAAGGTTGATGACTTTGTTATCATATGAAGATTTGAAAAAGAAAATGATTAAACATTAGGAGGGAGAATGTTGGTCTTTCTAATGTTTTATCAATAAATGTTTGTATTATACTTAAGACTTCTAGTAATGGTATTAATATTTGTATTTAAAATATTTTAGAATAAGTGTGTTTTTGTCGCACAAATTGGCGGCAGTTGTGCATCGTAGGTAACCACCATAACTGTCATTAGACAGTTATTGGCGCCAATTCTAAACCGCCAAGGTTGTAGTATAAATACATGAACATCTGTGCAAATCTATGATATATTCCAGTATGTGTTTTACTATCAATTTTGTTCCCCGTGTTTGTTCCTTAACTATCTTATAATATAAATAAAAGACTAATTTGATAAAATTTATTAGACGATCTAAACCATTCATTTAAACAAATATTTAATCTTGGCCATTCATTTACTTAATCAAAAAATCAATTTTGACTTTTTAGAGTCAAACTGATTAGAGATAAATTCATATATGACCTTATTAAATCATATAAAATTGTATTTGCCCGACTTAATTTACAAATATCATATTTACCCTTTATAATATTTTAAAATATCATAATTAACCAAATTCTTAATTTTATCATTCTGAAATATTTTACAATCATTTTAAATTATTTTTAATTATAACCAATAACGTTTAAGTTTATTCCCATTAATTTTAACAATAATGATTAATTAATGACTAATATAAGAAATACAATCACGTCTCTTCGTATCATAATACCACGTTTCTGCCGTCAAGTCTGCCCTCCCACTCCCATTGATGTTTCCACCGTTGGTTAGAGTGTTGATATCGTACGTCGTCATTTTTTAAATTCTCATTTAATTCGTGTTTTATTATTATTTAATACGTTTTTATTAATGTTTAATATTTATTATCGTTTTAAACCAACCCGTATATCACACGGGCATTTAGCCTAGTATACTATATACACACATAATTGGTAATGTTAGTTTTTCACTTCATATAAAGCAATGGTTCCTTACAATGGTGAATTGAAGAGAAGCAAAGCCTTACTTCATATCTGTCGGTTTCTGGGTGTGAATTGAAGAGAAGCAAAGCCTTACAATGGTCAAATTATCTTAAACCGAACAATGGAAAATCTTTATGCTGTTTTTCTTATTTTTCTTTGGTTGTATCACATAACAGAAAATGATACTCAAATTAGCAAAAGAAGGGATCGAAAATACATAACTAGTGATTTAACGTAGAACCGAAAGTCAATTCAAATGAAGAAAATTAAATTCATTCTATAAATATGTAAATGTAAAAATTAGCTAACGTATAAACTAATCGTACCTTAATTATACGGAGTACGTAAATGAAGATCGAGGATGGAACTAAAGGAAAACATCCATTATATATATATATATATATATATATATATATAGATAGAGAGATGAGATTAAATAAAAAGAAAATTAAAGTAAAAAGTTATATATATATATATATATAGGGTAGAGATCAAGTAAAAAGAAAATTAAAGTAAAAAGAGTAAAAGAGATGATTATTTGATAATTTTTTGGTATATATATCAACTGATAATCGTTAGTTTATCATCTTTATTGCTTAAAACTAGTTTTTCATCAATTTCTTTTTGATCAATCAAACATATTCATCACTTTTTAGATGAAAGCATTATGTTCATCAACAAATTATTCCAAAATTTTGTTTTCAAAGTCTATATTTGAAATCAAAAAGAAATTGATGAAGAACTAGTTTTAATCAATAAAGATGATAAACTAACGATTATCAGTTGATATATATACCGAAAAATGATCAAATAATCATCTTTTTTACACTTTTTACTTTAATTTTCTTTTTATTTGATCTCATCCCTATATATATATATATATATATATATATAATGAAAAGATTATTTGAGAACCGTCTTTATTGTGAGAACAAATCTTAGCCGTCCAATTTTCCCACCTTTAATTGGATTGTTTACCAATGAATTTCTTACATATACTCTGCCACAATCAATCTCCACCGATGAATTTCTCTATATAAATATATATATATATATATATATATATATATATATATCTAGGAATTGAATTAAAAGAAAAATAATAATTAATATTGAAGACGAAAAGGACTTATCATCTGAATATAGAACCAATGTTGATCATAAAAATCAAATGGGAGATCACGCGAGGGTCCGTCCGCGAGCCAATGTATAAATCTTTTCTATTTATTTTAATCATCATCAGTTCACCACCTAAAACAAGAGTGGCTTTCATTATTCAGCAGAAAATAGTTTTGTTTACATTCATATCTCTCTCTCTCTCTCTCTTGTAAGAAAGAGATATACACACACATATTTTTATTTTTATTTTTATTTTTATTTAGTTGAAAGGAAACATCGTTTTCATGGCATAGCCCCTAGCTATATATCATCATGCATGCAGTAGTAATAATATTTTATATTAACTTGTAGGTTTAGGCTTTAGGTAGCTAGCAGTGGACTGTTGTGTGTGCGCAAAAATGTACGGCTAGATGCGTATGTTTTCTCAAGTTTCATGTAACAATGAGTGTGTGTTTGTGTGTGTCCTTTGAAACAGACATGACTTTGAGTTGTATGGGAATGATGTTGAGATGCCTGTTTTGTAAGTATCTTTTTCAGGTACATCTTTTGCAACTTACTTTCCTCAAATTATATATCATCATATATATATATATATTGAAAAATTTATTTCATAACCGTTTTTATTGTGAGAACCGTGATAATCAATTTTAGCCGTTCAATTTTCCTTCATTTAATTGGATTGCCCACCTATGAATTCTTTACATGCACCCTGTCACACTCAATCCACTCACGCTCTTCATCCATGAATTCCATTATCCAAAATAAACGGCTAAGATAAGTTCTCACAATAAAAACGGTTCTCAAATAAACCCCCTATATACATATATATATATATATACATACTTACTTTCAAACCAACTAATTTATTTATTTATTTCATCCCTTCTGATTAACTACGTACGTACAACTAATTCCATCATTTACTGGTATTAGATTAACTTACCCTACATTAGGAGAAATGTAGGAAAAAATATAAGCTCGTATAGTTTGCATGTGTTGTTTTTTTATTCTGAAAATTTCTATGTAATTTTATAAATTGTAATCTTTTAACCGCTTGCTAGTTGCTTTTGTTTTAATAAATATTTTGCCGTTGCTTAAAAAAAAGGTTACACTAATTAATTAATAATGATAATAAATAAATAGTTCGTAGAAGAAGACTCGATTTAATTAGCGGCTAAAATTGCTAGTCAAAACTGAAATGGACGTACTGTCGCCCTATATTTCTGAGCCTAAAAATTATTGTTTACGAAATGTACGTAAAAATAAGCAGCTGGTACGTACACGCTCTTAATTAATTGTCCCACATGCAACATCTGATATTTCAAGATTGGTGAAAATAATAGTACAAATTAAGAACGTACTCCGTATACGTATAGTATACAAACCTTAATTAATCGGTACATGATGCATGGAATAAAAATAATTATAACAAAAAAAATCTACTAATTAAAGCTTATAAGAGTCGCCTTAAATGGATGTGATAAATCCACTTTAGATAACCTTTTTCATTTCGATCTTAATTTACCAAACATACATGGGTTAAATGATATCTTTATAAAAGGCAGTACGTACTGTGTTATGCAAAGAATAATTAATCTTTTTTACAAAAATATATAAAGCTAGAAAAGTAAAAACAGAATTATTTACATAGCATATTAGCATACTGCATATATATATATATATATGTATACACACACATGTCGTTAGCAGCAGCATGCCATCCTGTGACAAATATTTTATGGTATCCGTAGTTATGGATTCTGACTAGTTTTGTTATTTTGTAGAAGAAACAAGATATATAGGCCTAGATGTTACAGACCTAGAGGCTATATGGCTAGATATATACAACAGTGGTAAACAGTGTCTTGATAGATAGATAGATAGATAGATAGATAGTGCGCGCATATATACTGTCAAAGTGTTGAAAGAAAGCAACAAGAGCATTTTGGTTCTTACAGGCCTTCCTTTTTTAAATATATTGTTGCTACTATACTGTTCCATCTGGTTTAGTTTCTCTCATCCCATCAGCTAGTCAATTGTACACTCACCAATCATCATTTCTATATACTTCAGCAATAATCAGCTTCATTAATTTCCAACCAAAACATCTAATGGCCACATCAGAATGAAAAGTTATGTAGTGATCAGGATGAAATAGGATTGCAATGGATGAAGAGAGTTGCTTTTGTTGTGCACTACTTGTGACCCTTCTAGGGTTTCACAGTTTTAACCAAATTAATGTTTCACATGATCGAGTGCCTAAAATATATAATTACAATGTTAACCAAATGTTTAACATGAGTGCCTAAAATATATAATTAGAACTTAGAACCATGTAAATGTTAATTATGTGTAAAGTTCATTAGAACAATAAATTTCTATATCACAATGGGTGATGATCCACAGATTCCAGCTCTTTTTCACACGTACATTGGACACTGACCGTAACTGGTGAAGGTAAAGCCTCATCTTAACCAAGTCTAGATTTCCCTTTCTGGTAGCCTTTAAAGCCACACCTAGCTAGCTTCCATGAGATTAAGTTAATTTTTCCAGATAGAATGCCTTGTTATCAAGGAATAACTAGCTAGCTAGGAGTACCAGGAATAAGGGATGGCTGAATAGCATAAAACCGGATTAAATCTCGTGTGATACACAGTTTTGTTTAAAGAAAAATAAATATTAAGGATTAATAAAAATATTTAGATAATTATAATATGTGAAATAAATTAGAATTTAAAATGATGATAAATAAAATAAGATTAAGAAAAGTATGTTCAAATAGTAAAAAAAAATATTTTTATATATTACACAATTTAGAAATTAATCAAATTATTAGGAGATACTCAGTTAAAATAACTAACAAATCAGATGATTAATTATATACTTTAATATCCTAAATGGTTGTCACATATAGTGTCATATTCGGATAATATAATAATCCATACACACATATCATAAAAGCAGAAAAAACAAAAAAATAAATAAACTTTGATAATATTTGGTAAAATAAATGATTGTCAAAGTTTATTATATATATAGTTTATGAACGTTTTAATAAGTAAATCATGCTATAAATAAAGCTTGTTGCAAAATTGATTTTTAATGACTATGTGATGATTTTACTATTTACCAAAACAAATTATAAAATTGGTTTTTAATGATTTACGCTAGTAGATAAATTTTAAATTCATTAAAATATTACATCCTATCTTATTTATTGAAATTAAATTTGAATAATCTCTTGAATTGAGTCTAAATTGATCATTTAAAGCCAAAGTTAAAGTCTTAATTTGGATTAAATGAATAGTTATAATTTAATTTTAACTAAATAAAATATTAGAATTATATAATTAGATTGATGAAGGTTAGTATTTTATTTATATTAAAATATTAAAGGTTACGTTGAGTACTTTAGTAACAATAATGAATTAATGTTACACACGCAAAGTAAAATACGGTCTAATAAGTTCAACATATAGAAGTACAAAAAGTTCACTACAATTATATATTATATTGCTTTCAAAAAAAAATTACATATTATATTACTCAACTAAACTTTATAAAAAAATCAAATAATAATGAAGCTAGATACAAAAACAAGTTTTAACATTACTCACTTAGATAAAGATTATTAGAATTTACAGTTTAAATTATAAAAATATATGAGAAAATTAAAGAGACAAAGAAATAATACAAAAGTGAGGTAGAAGGAAAAGCAAGATGAATTATAGAGAATAAAAACTAAAAAACGTACTACTTAAACACATTCCACGTACACCCACATAGGTGGCCGGGGGAATGGAACACCAAGGACGATCGTAGAAGGTATAAATTTTCATCAGACAAGAACTAAGCTCAGATGAAAGGCCACATGCATGTTGTGAGCAGCTGCAAGGTTTCTTTACAATCCGGTTTAGTCATGTTTTAGAGTTTAAACCGGTTCTTACTTACAAAACGTTATGCGTACGGTTCATTTTTACTTGGCTTAGTCGTTACTGTTCATCCGGTCTTGCACCGACCTGTTTCTGTGTTTAACTAGCTCAACCGTCTAGTTCAGTTCGCTAAGCTCCTAAAAGCTAAGGACATAAGGTACATGTAGCTATACAAAGTACAAACATGTACCAAGAAGTAAACAACGCTTAATGAAAATATGTGCAACCTAAATCTGATTTCCACATGTTTCGTATGTTGAGAGAAAAAGATTTTACTGAACAAGAGATAGATTACACCGCAACGCCCAAACTTTTTTTTAAGGTAGCGATGATTTCGTATATAAACAAGGAGCTTACAAAACAGAACAGTTCACCAAGGAAGGGGACTGCTACACCCATACCAAAGAATATAAGATGTTAAGTGGGTGAAATACCAAGCTTATAACTAGCTAGGGCTTGAAGCCAAGTAAGCTGGGCTGCTAAATAGTGCCTCAAACCAAATGGTTTTCCATCTTTTTTCTCGCTATTGTAATTTGACCATAGTGTTTTAAGTTGTTCCACATTATCCTCGTGTCCTGAAAATAGAGATAGCAACAGAATCGGGGTGTCACAGATTGCATCACCCATCTAGCAGTGGCGGGGAATAGGATTGCGTCTCCTCCCTATCTACATCAAGTATCAAGGATATAAATAAAAGATTAATTTAATAAAATTTATTAAATGATATCAACCATTCATTTAAAATAATATTTAATTTTAACCATTGATTCACTTAAAATCAAAAAAGCAATTTTGACTTTTAGAGTCAAAATTGTTAAATATAATTTCATATATGCACTTATTAAATCATATAAAATCGTATTTGCCCATCTTAATTTACAAATATCATATTTACTCTTTATAATATTTCAAAATATCATATTTGACCAAATTCTTAGTTTTATCATTCTAAAATATTTTATAATCATTTTAAATTCCTTTTTAATTATAACCAATAATGTTTTAACTTTATTAACATTAATTGTAACAATTATAATTAATGAATTATATAAGAAATACAGTTACGTCTTTTCGTATCATGATATCACGTTTCTGCCATCAAGTCTGCCCTCACACGCGCATCGATGTTTCCACCGCTGGTTAGAGTGTTGATGTTGTACATCATCATTTTTAAATTCTCATTTAATTTGCGTTTTATTATTATTTAATACGGTTTTTATTAATATTTAATGTTATTATTGTTTAAACCAACCCGTGTATCACACGGACATTTAGTCTGGTAAAGGAACAAACAAACAAGCCAAATGTAATATTTAATTTCCGTGAATTGGTGAACGCTTTACTACATCTATTAGATGTTAATCTTTTAGATCTAACGATCGTAATTCACTCGTTGCAATTTACGACCATCGCAATTTATGGTTGAATAATAAATAAAATTAAGGGCCAAATGTAGATCAACCGATCAAATCAAATGAAGGGTCACGATTGATGGTTGTTTGTTAAAACAAAATAATTGAGCACGAAATTATTTTATGTCTAAATAATTCAAAGGCTCTTTATGAAATTGCTTTTGAATATGATATGCTGTTTGATAAAGGTTCTGAATTAACATCTGAATTATGCAAATTACCTTTTTTTATCTTAATAATGATTTATTATATTATAAGATATGATATGATTGTTTAACAGACATGTGAAAAAAGTGGTATTAGAGTATAATACTTAGTGCTTAATGATTCAGAATATACTTTAAGATGAAATGATTTACTAGTTTTCTTCTGTTTCATTCAGCACGGTCTTAATTCAGAGGCGGTATTCGGCAGTAAACAAACAACCCTTAAATCTCTTATTCTCACCTAAATATCCATTTTCATTTGAACCTCCCGCATACATACATACATACATACATATCTATACTCTCTATAAAGTATTTACACATTTTGCTTAATCTCTTAATTTTTAATTAAGTTGAAATTACTTTACTACCCCTCAACATCACAAAATATCTTTGATATTAAAGCTATAATTAGAGTGAAAATTAATATGGAAACTATAACACAATCAGAATCTTATAAATGATCAAATACCATAATTAGACTGGAAATTAATTTTCAAATCATAAAATTGAAAATACCATGGATTGTAAATCGACGTATGAATGATAAAATACTCTACAAATATTACGATTTTATAAAAGGATAGAAAATGTCTTAATTATTAGAATGAATTATGTAATTCTCTAATCCTAAAACAATACCAACATTCAATCCATCCATTTGTATCGTGATCATTATGAATAGATATTAGTTTTTCTTATTTTTATTTTTTTCCAAAAGTTACTTTAAAAGGTAATAAAATAGTTAATAGATAAAAGAGAACTAAAAACGAAAAATGAAGAAAAATGAACATACTGTGAATGAAAATTATTCAATGTCACCATAGTTACTTTAAAAATTAATAAAATAGTTGATAGATAAAAGAGAAATAAAAATGAAAAAAGGAGAAGGAAAATTGACATGTTGCGAATGGAAATTATTCAATGTCATCATATTGTGTAAATATCATACCTCTACGTTATCGAAAACAGTTATGTTATCAACTATGAATTATTCGTCAACGTCGCATTGGACGGGTACCATACTAGTGTATATATGTGTGTATATATATATATATATACTATTATATAAAGCATTTAAGCTTTTTTCTTAAAACTCTTAAATTTTAAGTCACTTAAGATTACTATTATACCCTCATCTACCAAAAAGTGATTGCATAAAATAAACTTAATAACATTCATTTTTCATAAATTCCAGAATATTCCCTTTCTATAAATTACATAGCAAAACTTACGAAACAGAATATTCCATAAACTTAATAACATTCCATAAATTCCAAAAAGAGAAAATATATAATATTCGTTTTTCATTTGCTAAATAAAAACTACAAAATTACATCTAAATTTCATTCCCTTTTTACCTGATAAATAAAAATTACAAAATTACGTCTTGTGTGTCCTTTTGATCAATACCTACCAAAACAACTCCTTACAAACCATTTTTATTTACCGTCGCCGCATTGCGCGGGTACCCCGCTGGTGTATATATATATATATATTGGATCAATATAGGTCACATGCTTAAACATAGTCTCTAAATACCGAATCTGGACCATTAGATTTTTTAAAATCAATGGTCAAAATCTAATAATGACATTATTATAATTAATTAAATAATTATAAGATTTAATTATAGAAGAAAGGGTATTATGGGAATCCCCCAACCCAAAAAGCACGCCCCTTCGTTTTTTTTCCCTCTATGTCTCGTCCAACCGAAAATGATAACATCTTCCAGTTGAATATGATAATATTTTCCGGTTGAAAATGATAATAATATACAACATTGAAAATGATAACATTATCCAGATGAAAATGATAAAAATAAGCTCCTTCCAGCTTAAAATGATATAAATACACATGTTTTCAGAGAAAAAATAACAATATACAACTTTCAAAATAATAACATTATCTAGACGAAAATGATAAAAACAGACTCATTTGCAGCTGAAAATGATATAAATACTCTCTTTCATATGGTTTATATTTCTAAAATAAAACTTTCAGAAATATGGAAAGAATAGTATTGTTTGAAAGATGAATAACAAATGAGTAGATCAGTATAATTTTTTTTCTCAAATTCTTAAAATTGAAATAGTTATAATATTTTTAAAGAATTAAGATGTAAAAATAAATAAATTAATAGGGCGTGTGAATTTCAATTCATATCTTACCCTTTTGAATGAATTGTTGAGATATGAACTTTATGATATATTTTTATGAGTAAGACTATATAAAACCTTACCCTATATATATATAATATAATTTAATTGAATTTAATGTGTTGGCAAGAATTGGTGATACCTCCTGAAGTTAATTGGTCTCATACAGTTCTAAGTGTCCAACAACACCACACCCTAACAACAAATTAACAGCAGTCTTGATCACGCCACTATCCCCCTCCATCCCCTCATCTTCAATCCCCAGCCCTTTTAAAAGAGGTTTTATATTATTTTATAAATTTTTTTCTTCTTCTTCTACTTATCAAAAATATAAGTATCAAAATTAATAAAAAAGATAAAAAAATTTAATAAATTACATATATAATTTTTTAACGAGTATAAGGAAAAATAATTAAAAGAAATCGTTTAATGTGTCCCGATCAAGCAACAAAGAATCGCTAGCAGATGAGATTGAACTTCTATAATTAGTTAAAAGTAACAAAATCTCCTCACTCTCTTTTCATTTGTGTAAGTTTGAATTGAAAGAGGGTGACAGAAAACCTGATACGGAACTTTCTGGGCGAGCCTATTAACTTTTTCTTACATATATAAACTTATTGATTATTAAAATGTTTTTTTATAATTTTTCATCACCTTTATTAATCCATATAACCCGACCCATATAATACGTACACCTTGATCAGCTCACTCTTTTCTAGATTAATTATTATCATCGTTTTTGCTAGCTGTAGTTTTCATAAGACATTTGATATATCTTTTTATTATTTCCTCTTACATATCCTCTTACTTACAATATCAATGCATGTATCAAAATCAATCGAAGAAGATAAGAAAAGAGAAATAGTATGAGGATATATATCATTTTTCTTTTCATAATTGTTTTATTTTTCACCAAACCCGAGTTTTTAATTAACACAGTATAACTATCGTATTACAGGCTAATTGGTTCAACTACTTTAACCATTAGGTCAACCCAGTTTTCAATATATATATATGTGTGTGTATCAAAAGTTGTGTTTTGAAATTAGGCTTTCGTGAGTTTTGCCGATCTGATATTGATATCTCAAATATGCCTTGTACCCTTTCACTTAATAAACATAGCAAAATTAAAAAAACCAAAACTGTGTGAATAACAGGTTAAAATATTTGTGTCAACCGGTTCGACCAGAAACCTGGTTGGTTCGATACCATTTAAAAAAGGACATAAAAACGACCGTAATTGAATTGCTCTCCCAAACGGTTTACGGTCAACTATTTCAACCTACCGAATCAACCTGGTTTTTTAAACACTGTCTTGTACAGTTGTTTGAGATCGAATTTTATTCTCTCTCTTAGGTACCAATTAACATGTATGTATGCACCATACCATACCATAGGCTTCACCCTACACCACTTTTTTTTTGAACGGTGAGTTAGTTGTTAGTGGGTTGGGTCCGTAGTGACATCCATAGAGGACAGTATACGAGCTTCAAGCCACACTCCTAAGGAGATAAACCCCACTCCTCCACCACAGAAGGAAAACCCTCACGAGAAGACTCGAACCCAAGACCTCCCCATGTGGTAACAACCTCCTCCTGACCACCAAGGCAGAACCCCAATGGCTACACCATTAACTATCCCCCTCTTATATAAGCTTAGTCTAACACAAAGTCTACCTTACACATTATTTATATATGTTGGTTTTCAGGAGAAACAACCCCCACAAGTCCACAACAATTTACCTGCTGATGGTTTTATCAACTGGGAGCATAGTAAAAAACCACTTGATCGTGATTTCTCTTCTGCTGCATCTGGTACTTAATAATTAATTACCATGTTTCTTTCAATTGTCTCTCTAGCTTGCAAACTAATCCTGCAAACATATATGATACTGAAGTTGAAATAATACAAAAAACTGCAGATATGATTATACTCTTTAAGGGATATCTTAGCTTTCTATTGCAAACCTTGGCTAGATTGTTTGTGTGGGATCTTAGCTAGGGTTAAGTTGTGTTTAATCTTCAATATATATTAAAAAAGTAGTTATGATGGCATTATTTTTTTAAAAATTTGCTACCAATCATCTTTTTTTAGTTTCTCAAATGACTTACGAATGAGTAATTTTCTTAAATATTATCTTTTAATTTATTAACACTTAAATATATTAATAAAAACATTTATTCAAATAATCTGTTTGATACATCAACCTATTCTTGTGGTTATTTATATAAACACATTTGATTAAATTAAAAAAAAATTCAAATTTGATTATAAAGAGGTTCAACAAAATTTTTGATGATAATGTTAAGTACAAATTTCTAATTTATAATAGACTTACTTATTCTGTAAGAGATTTTATATCTCTATGTATGTTTTAAAATTGCTAATATATATGTTAGTATTTTTGATACCTTAAACATTTAATATATACTTTAACCATTCCGAGTTTATATACGAGATGTTAAACTAGTTTATATATTAAAAAAATCTAACTTGTAGTACTATATACGTTTTCCTATTATATTGTTAATGTTGCATTTGAATGAATATATATATATATATATATATATATATATATACGAAAGTTCAAACGATAATTGTTTATCGTACGAGAACCACGAGAACCAATCTTAGCCGTTCAATTCCCCCTCTTTCAATTGAATTGCCCACCCATGAAATCCTTACATGCACACTTGCACACGCAATTCCCCCTCGCTCTTCATCAATGAATTCTATTATCCAAAATGAACGGCCAAGATTGGTTCTCGCAGTTCTCGTACGAAAAACAGTTTTCGTTTGAACCCTCCCCTATATATATATAGTTCATTTAAGAACCGTTTTTATTGCGAGTATCGTGAAAACCAATCTTGATCCTAGCTTGATTAAAATAAATCAATAGTCAATAAAAATGACAGCTCATCAATGATGAGTTAATAGTTCATTAATGACACATTAATGGCTCATTAATGATGCATTAATGAGAGGTATTTCGGAAAAATCAAGCCTCAATCTTTAATGACAACTCATCAGGACGCAATTCACGGTTGAAAAATTATATAAAAGACCAAAATACCCCTATTAATGAGCATTAATGGCGGTTACAAATAGAACTCGTGGTGCTTGAAATAAAAATGGTTCTCGAAATCTTTTCACTATATATATATATATATATATGTGTGTGTGTGTGTGTGTGTGTGTGTTTAAGGGAGGGTTATTGTGATAATTAATATTTAGGTGAGAATGAGAGAACAAATCCTAGCCATCAATTAGATATTAATCTATTAGATCTAATGGTCACAATTCATCCGTCGCAATTCATGGTTGGGTGATGAATAAAATGAAGAAGAAATGTAGACCGTCCAATCAAATCAAATGAAGATTCAGAATTAAGTCTCTTATTCTCACCAAAATATAGATTCTGATTAAATACGTACGTAGATGATGATGAATTATGTGCAGCCATTTGTCCCTCAAGTTCCCTAATTAAGTCTCAAGCTCTTGGGGAACACATGAACCGCCATCGCCAAGCTATCTCGCACGTAAATCTTTTCCTGGTAGCTAGTTTTTAATTAATAAATACATCAAACCACATATAAAGAAAATACGAATAAATATATAATACAAAATAAGAATACTAAATTTAATATAAAAAAAATCCTTGCGAGAGAACAATATTCTCTGAAATAAAAATTGCCCTGACGACTATTAAGGCTTTAAGCCGTGAATTGATAGGTAAACAAGGTATTATGTATCCCACGCTTCGTGGCGGGGTTAAATTATTTTTATTTAAAGTTTAAATTATGTTATTCTTGTTAAAGAATACTAAATACAAATTCGGATATACAATCACGTTTTTGTGGCCATCTTTCGTAAGCCAAAATAAGGGCAAGTCGTGATCGACCTTTATGTTGTCACCCGAGTTAAAATTAGGAGAGAAAAGAAAAGATTTAAAAAGAAAAATAAATTTTAGTTATGTTCCTAAGTTTGTTAGGAGAGAAAAAATTTGAAAGAAAAATTACTCTTATCTTCTTTCCTGATTTTCCTCTCAATATTTCAAAAGAAAATTTAAAAAAAAAACCGCTTCATATTTCACTCCAACCTCCCCTCAATTCATATTTCAAAAGAAGCATGCGTAGGATTATAAATAAAAATAATAATTGAAAAAATATTTTATAAAATATTTTTAAATTGAAATTTACAAAAAGAAAATATCACCATATAATGTGATATTAAGTGGTTGAAAATTGGTATATTTTAATTTTTTATCCATCAATAGCAACGAATAGGTAATTCTTAGACATTTTATTCATTTTTATATTTATTCCATCTACATAACATAAACGATATTTCACTGATTTCTTGGTCTTTCGATGAAAAGATTAAAAATATACCGTTTTTTAAATTTTTTTCATATTGCGATAAAATTTGTAAAACCGTTGGTTAGTGACATAAAACTATTTACAAAAGTACTAATACCAATTTAGTGCTCTTTAAAATTGATTGTTAATGTGTGTGAATAAATAACCGTACAAAAAACTATAACCATACATAATTACTAGGTAGTGAAGCAACCTTCATGTTAGTGGGATTTGTAAATTGTAACTACCTTTACAACTTCAAATTTTATATAAAGATTTTAATTGTCTAAGTTTTCCTATTTTTTTACTAATAACTTCATACATAAAATCAAGGTTATTATTACATGAATATTTGAATTTAATGTTATATTGTGTTTTCAGTTATATTTAATTTACACATGTATAGACATAATATATTCTATGTCAGTATCTTAATTTTATGTGATCTACATTGTGTATACTTAGATTGATGTCATTATTATTTAATTTTTAATAGGGTTTAGTTACCGAAAATGTATCCAACTTGTCACCTTTTGCTATTGTGTGTATCCAACTTTAAAACTTACCATTTTTCTCAAAATTTACCATTTAATGTATCCAACCAGCTATAGGAGGTTACATGGTGATGTGGCACCGGTTTTGCTGACGTGGCGAATAATGTGGCAAGTGACATGGCATTTCAAATTTAAAAAAATCAAAAATAAAATTAAAATTTACTTTATATAATAATAATAATAATAATAAGATGAAAAAGTTTCAGATCCATGGTCTGATTCATCGAGAAAGCCTGAAGGTTGATTTTAAATCTGAGTCGATCTCCATATGGGGATCCATTTGCTCCATTTACGATTTCTGATTTCATCACCATCACCATCACGATATGGGTTTCCATTTCTGATTTCATCTCCATCACGATTTATGTCCGTTCCACAAACATGCGATTAGAAAACCCTAAACGAAATGGAGATGAAGGGTCCAGATCTGCGATGGTTAGCAATGGTCGATTTGTTGGGTTTGTTCGTTTTCTTGGGTTTGAAGTTAGCAATGGTCGATTTGTTGGGTTTGTTCGTTTTAGGGTTCTTATACACCATCTGCAGTTTCAAAAAGGCTCGATTTTAGGGTTCTTGATCGAACTGTCAACCATCGTCAAGGTCACGATACTCGTCTTCAAGGTAAGGTAAGCGATTTTGGTTTAGATCTGTTGTTGGTTTAGATCCGAGTTATTGTTCTTGGTTCAGATCTTCTTCTTCTTTGTTTAATGGTTTAAAGATCTGTTGTTGGTTTAGATCTGTTCCAGAACACAAATATTGTTGGTTTCAAATATTAATGGTTTAGATCTGTTGTTGGTTTAGATTTGAGTTATTGTTCTTTGGTTCGATTTTTCAGTTGTAAACTTTTAATTTTCTTAATCTGTTGCATTTTAGGGTTTCATAATATGGGGTTTCAATTTTTGTTCATATGGGCTTTCGATTTTCATACGGGATTTTGATTTTCATATGGATTTCGATTTTTGTGGATTTCATATGGATTTTGATTTCTGTGGATTTCATATGGATTTCGGTTTTTGTGGATTTTGTAATATATCAGTTCCAACTTCCTATGATTTCAGTTTTGATTTTGTAAGATCAGTTTGGTTTTTGTTTTGTGGATGAAGATGATGAATGTTAAGGATGAAGATGATGAATGTTGTTCATAACATTCTGATGTGGCAACAATAATGAGGTGGAAAATGTTATAATAATAAAAATAAATTAAAAATAAAAAATTTACCGGTTACCTGTTGTGTAGGTAACCGGGTACATTAATTGGTAACTTCTGAGAGTTGGATACATTAAATGGTAAGTTTGAAAGTTCAATACATACAATAGCAAAAGGTGACAAGTTGGATACATTTATAGGAACTAAACCCTTTTTAATAAGTTTAATTTACAATTCCAAAGATTCAAACATATAATAAAATGTCTTTTAAGCACTTGATATCATAATATCAACAATAATATTATGCATGTGTCTTTATAATGTCATGACAGAGCTTCACGATAAACACATTAATATTATACTATAAACTTTTAAACGTGTAATATGTTCTATATCTTTTAAAAAATAATATGTATAAAAATTATCAAATATAAAAGTTTTATTTACATACCCGGACAACGTACAGATATAATACTAGTTAAGAGTTTGTTTAATGAGAGTTTTTTTTATCTTTTAAGAGTCAAATCTTTTAGTTTTTCAAATAATCTTTTTATTACTTCTGTTTGGTTGTAGTTTTAGTTTTTTCAAATAAGTTTTATTAGTTATATTTGGTTTTAGGAGCTTAAGCTTTTTTTTTTAAATAAGCCCCTAAAAGTTTTAAAATGAAAGTCTACTTCAAGTAGCTAAATAAATATTTTAAAAACCAAATTACATAAATAACCTTTAATTAATTTTGTATCTTCTTTAAAGTTTTACTTTTGCGTCCTCTTATGTTATTTACATTTTTAAGCTACAGCTACAACTAGTTTGTCAAACACCTTCATACAAATGAAACTTTAGTTTTCAGCTCTAAATAAAAATTTCCTCTAGCTTTTAAAAACTCTAGCCCTAACTTCTAGCTAATTATGCTAAACATACTATATAAGTATGTATGTGGAAATTAAGTAATTGACTTTAATTAATAAGATTGTGACATAACGGCATCTCCAACGTGACTATGTGAGGGGTTATATGGGGGTTGTATAGAGTGAAGAAAGAGCTGAATGGAAGGGAATTCAATGTCCATTAACACGTTGTATGAAAATAACTATTTTAAATATTCGTGTGATATACGAGATGATTTAAAAAATAATAAATATTAAATATTAATAAAAATATTAAATAATTATGAAACACAAACAAATGAAAGTTTAGAAAAATAATGATAGACAACATCAATTTCAAGACCAGCGGTGGAAGTGTTCTGTGATGAGAGGGTAGACATTATTGCTGAAATATGATATGATTATACCAAGAGACATGATTATATTTCTTGTACAATTCATCAATCATTATTGTCACAATTATAAACAATAAGTTCAAATATTTATTGATTATAATGAAAAAAAATTAAAATATATTAAAATAATAAAACTAAAAATTTAAATGGATCGGATCTTATTTTTCAAAACCAAAATCCAATTAAATTTACTCAATTGAATTAAAATAAAATAATTCATCCGAACGTACACCTACGTATTTGTGTGGCATTATTGCATGAGTAACTAGATATAATGCTAGTGGGACTAACAAGCTAGCTAGATTTCAACTGGAATTTGAAATTTATCTCTTTTGCATTGGGATTGAGTTCCATACTTTATATTTTCTTTTGGATTTACTCACTAGTTAGTTGGTGCATCCTTTTCTCTTATGTTTATCTTGTTATGTGAAGAAAAAATTGCTCATTTAATGTTTATCGTTTATATATATATATATTGAAAAGTTCATTTTAAAACCGTTTTTATTGCGAGAACCGCGAGAACCAATATTTGCCGTTCAATTCCCCCTCCTTCAATTGGATTGCCCATCCATGAATTTCTTACATGTACCCTGCCACACTCAATCCCCCCACGCTCTTCATCCATGAATTCTATTATCCAAAATGAACGGCTAAGATTGGTTCTCGCAATAAAAACGGTTCTCAAATGAATCCTCCCCTATATAATATATATATATATATTAACATTAACATTAACATTAACAAATGATACAACCTCCCAAAATACAAAAAGAAGACCCCAAGTTGAAGTCTTGCCAATACAGTATCTACTAAAATATATTTGTATTCAATAATGTTAAATAACTTTAGTATAATTGTTTCTAAAAATTCATGGCAAAATTTTAACGGTGATGGGATACATGTGGTGAATATCACAATTTTACTTTAACGGTTTCTTCGCGGTAAAAATTACCCGTTTAGTCACCCATTTACATTAAACGGGGATACCCATTTCCCACAGTTTTCCCCGGAGACCCAATGGGGATCCCGTTTAAATTGTCGTGTTTTTTAAGCTAGGATGTGGACTATTTTCTTAAGTGGGGACAGGAACCCGCCCCATTGATTAGTTAAACCTTGACATCGTCGAATAAAATGTCACCATGCCGTCTATTTAACCGCTACATCCTATCTTTCCAAATTATATATATATATGTATCTCTAAAACATTGATCGAATGAAAACATTTAAGTACTTAAATAGATTTGATCAACAAGATGTGGGTAATTAATTAATCATTAAACATTGTTTTAACAGTTTGTCAAGAGAATTTAACAATACGGATAGCATCAGATATCTTTAACTTCTAATAAATAGCCTAACATCTTTGCTTAACTATTAATTTAGCTTTAATATTATTGCTTCATACATATGCTAAAACTCTAAAGTTGATGCTTATTTGAAGGGTGTTGATTGATTGGCATTTGTTGGAGAAGAAACTGGTGTATTTTAAATGCAGGGCTGCCAGCATTATAGTCATTTAAATTAGTTGTTAGTTAGCATGGTTTACCCCTACACCTTGAGGTGATATCTTTTTAAAATTAAATTATTGGAAATGACAGATATTGGATGCAAGTGATGGAGCATGCAAGCTTGTTGTCTAGTGGAGGTTTAAATAAAACCTTTGAGAGGTTCTATATATATCTTCATGCTCATATGATCATCAAGACTTAGTGGAATACACATGTCATAATTTAGTGGGTAGGACGATATAGAATTTTCCAAAACGTTTTGATGATTAAACATGTAAGGGCTTTTGGCTCTTCTATTAATTTCACTCTTTGTTCTCAATTTCTGATCCCAAGGTAGTTAGTGATCAATAAGTTACTGTTTCGCTAGAATGATTACCAGATAGTTCCCAATGTAAATGAACTGTTTTTGAATCTATAGTCAAGGTTGATGTTTCTCCTTCAGATAGATAGAATGCATGTTTGAGTGTTCTTCAAATGGATGTCTAACTTCAGGTCCATTTTTAGCTTTTATATTTTATGTATGTTTGGTTTGATGTACGTTATGTCATAAATATTACCAGATAATTTCATGGCTATTTTACCAGCAGTTACAGAAAGCTGGTGCAGGTGCCTATAATATATAGTTTCTTTCATGGATTGACTAGAGAGATTATTTCAATTTCTTTATTTAACCATTATTACAAGTCTTTGAAATCAGATTGGCATTTATGGTTGGCATGTTCTGTGTGTTGTATTTCATTTTCCTTTTTGGTTTGAAGGAAAAAGAAAATGTTAGATATCAATTGCAACAAACTCTAAACATAAGCATTAAGATAATTGATCAAAACAAAAGAAAATCCTCTACACTTGGAGCGTCGAAAAAAACCGAACTCGAATAAAGCGAAATGAAAAAAAATTAAATTCGGGTTATTCGGTTATCGGGTTTCTTGTTCGGGTAATTTGGATAAGCCAAAAGTAATTTGGTTCGGGTAGTGGGTATATAAATCGGGTTTCAGGTGTATCCAAATAACCTAAATAAGATTTTAACTTATTAAAATATTTTCTTTTACACACTATCCCTTAAATTTGTTAAGAATATAAACTATAGTAGTTAATAAATTAGTCATTAATTATGTGTCTTTTTTATCATATCATAAATATTAATAAATTACACGTTTAGGAATTCACTTTTAACTGTGTTTGATCTCGTAATGGCTTTTGAAATTAGGATATGCTAAGTTAAAAATTTACTATTTTTTATATGTTTGCTTTAGAATTATGATCTATTAATTTAAGTATTTGTGAACCACATATTTAATTTTTGTAAGCACCATATTTAGTTCCACATCATACCTGGTTTTTGTAAACACCATATTTTATTCGACATCATAGAATAGAAAGTCCTATGGAGACTCATGGTTATTTTATAGGGTTTAGTACACTAAAATGTATCCAAGTTGTCACATTTTGTTATTGTATGTATCCAACTTTCAAACTTACCTTTTAATATACTGAACTTACAGAACTTACCATTCAATGTATCGTACCTTTTATAGCAGGTCATATGCTGACGTGGCAACAGTTTAAGTGACTTGGTAATGACCTGGCGCTTACATGGTTGTTGACTTGTTTTTTATTTTTTATAAATAATTCAAAATAAAAATACTTTAATTAGTTGATAATAATAATAATAATAATACCAGCCCCAAAAATCTTGTTCATGGATTCCATCGATGGCTTTGTAGAATCAAATTGAGATGTATGTGTTTTGACTTCATAGAATCAGATTCAGAGCTATGGGGTTTTGATTTCAGATGGGGTTTGGAATATGTTCTTCAATGAGCATCAAGATAGACGATTTAGGGTTCATGGTCTTAATCGATGGGGTTTCAATCGACGATTGTTCAAGGTGTGTTCTTTATCATGAACAACATCGATTTAACAAGAAGATAATCATCAATTTCAAGATGTGTTCTTTATGTGCAATTTAGGGTTCATCCTTTCAAAAAAAAACCTATCAATCTGCCATTAACGATTCATGATTCAGATATGTGAATTAACCTCCGATCCATAAGGATTGATGGTTTGATGATTCAGATCTGCCATTAACGTGGTCTGTAAGTGATTCATCACCTGCTTCTGTTCGATTTCATCTTCATCTTTACATTTAGGGTTAATCTTCATCTAGGTTTTTTTTATCTCGATTCTGATTTTGGTTCATTTGGCGATTTCATTAACCCATCGATTTAGAGTTCATGTGGGTGAGTTAGGTTTAGATCTAGGTTGTTAAGGGTTTTGATTTCATCAATTCGTACCAACGATTTTACCTTCATCTTCATCGATTGCAAAAGAGACGGTATGTTGGTATGTTTTTCATCTTCCGATTTCATCTTCATCTTCATCAAGTGTAGAAGAAACAGAGATTTAGTCATTGAATGAATGTTCTTGTTTTAGTTATCATTGAATGTTTGGATTTTAATCAACTTCAATCCAATCTTCATAAGCTTTATATTTTGTTTCAATTGTTGATTTTTTAGATTTAGTCATTCATGATGATGAAGATGATCGACTGTTCTTGTTCTTCCAGGTCTTCATATTGCTTTAAGTTTTTATTTTTATTTTTGAAAATAATAATAATTTATTGATGTGGCAAACAAAAATAAATGAAAAATAAAAAAATTACCTGCTACCTGGTGTATAGGTCACCAGGTACATTAAAAGGTAATTTTGAAAGATTGGATACATTACATGGTAAGTTTTAAAGTTCAGTACACACAATAGCAAAATGTGATAACTTGGATACATTTTGGTGTACTAAACCCTATTTTATATGCATAATTATATTTATTAAATATTTGTATTCAAAAATATGAGAAAACAAATATGAAACATCTTGAGAGTTTACAACCTTATCGACGAATTTTTCATTTCTCCGTTAATCAATTAAACGAACACAATAGAAAATGTCAACAAAAAATCTTATTTGGTTAAACCCAAATAAGGATTTATCCGAACCGAATCCGGTAACCCGAAAATGAATTTTTGTACAGTTCGGTTAACGGTTATTTCTTAAAAATAAATAAATAAATAAATAAATATATATATATATATATATATATATAACCCAACCCAAGTAACCTGAAAACCGAATAAAATAACCGAACATCTCAACTCTACAGTCTAGACCACTTCAATTTACTTGCAACGTTGGTAACCAACGGATCTAACCAATCCTCTAATGTTCAGTAGCATTCTCATTGCCATTTATATATACAGGCAAAACGGTGCTTTGAACGAACATAGACACCCGGTCCAAAACTGGTGACCTGGGTCGTAACTTGGGTAGATACACCTTGATCGCTTTTGTTGGCGACTACACCAGCATATCATAATCATACAAACACATCAATTTCAACCCATGGGCAAGTTAGAATACTCTATGTATAAGACATAGGTAGAGCCTTGATCATTAGAAATTTCTTTTGACAAAGTGATAAGCGTTAAGTCCTAAACACTTTTCAAGAGCACAATCATTATTAGAATAAGCAATGATTTGTATTTCTTGTTTTTGAAGTTGGGGTGCAGGTGAATGTTGTTCTATTATATATTCAATCTGCCTTAAATAGCAAAGTCTTGTGTGTCTTTTTATGCTTTATTTGATCTTTTCTCTTTTTAAGGACGGACCTTTGAGAGTCCCGGCCCTTAACGTTTGGCCTAGATGAAGAAAGGTACAACACATGTCACGTTAATTAATGAGACAAAGATCTCTCTCGATGCCCTCTGATCGATACATTGTTGCAGATTGATTCAATGCTGTGACATACATACATACATACATACATGTATTATTCTTTGGGTATGGATCATTGCATTTCTTTAGAGCAAGATAAGTACAACAAAAACACCCTTATTTTTGTTGCCGTCTCGAGTTCGATCATCCACCTTGATTTGTCATGCTTTTTCTTTATAAAATCCATGGAATTTTTAATCATAGCACCCCAAACCCGATAAAGATATATTGTCCTCTTGGTCGTCTAAAGTGTTATAAAAAAATATTTTTTTATATTAAGGCGATTCTATATTGTGAACTAAAAACTAGGACCAATACTGGGTTGCATTTTTCTTTAGTAACAAAAGTTTACACAAATTTAGCAGATAGACACACTCAACATTAATTCACTCCACACCAAAAGGTACAAGGAAAAAAAGCACAGAGGAGTTCACTGTTTGTGATTATAGACTTAAGCAAAATTAGCTATTCCTTTCTAATGTAAGCGAATTAAAGTTAAGATTAACCAATTCAGCAGCAGCACGAGCAGCAGCTGATGCACGACCTGCAGCAGCAATAGCAGCTCGAGCTTTCTCCAAAACATCAAGTGACTCGGATGAAACCGGTCTTCCCTTGGGACTCTCAGCTGATAATTCTTTGGGTACGATGGGATCCAACAACACTGTGGTCGCACCAGTCTTGGGAGGTTGTATGGGATGGACCGATCCTCGTTGGCTGCTGGTTAATGGCTCACGTTGTGTGGCTTTAGGGGATTCTTTACGTGTCTCAGAAATTTGAGTCACCGTTGATATTTGCTTTGGTCCATTCTACAAGTTACAAAAGCAATTAACCATTATATATAGAATAAATTTAACCACATTTAATTTCCTATTTGTAGCATTCTTTATTAAGTTTTGAAGTAGAAAGTGTAATATAATGGCCAAATAAACAGGATTCGTGCTGCAGTGACCAAAATATTTTACTCTATATTATGGGGCCGGGTGTTTTTCTACAAAATTTCTGGCTGAGATTTGTCTTAGAAGTAGAAATAGAGTATGATTGACCTCAAAAGTATAATTGTATCTCATTTACTTATGACTGGGTCGACTTGGTAATATTTATATCTAAGAGGTCAAATGGGTATAATAAAAAAAATTCAGTTAAAAATGGAATGGGTTAAATGGATATAGCGGATTTAAAGTCACCAAAGTGTATTTTAATTGTTGGTTCAAGATATCAATTAAGAATTGAAACAAACACCACAATATTATGAACTCGGATCGTATGTATGTATGCGTACGTAGATAGAGCTGAGAACAAGATTTTAGTCGTATAATATGAATGCTTAATTAGAATTAGGGTTAGTACAATGTGCTTATACCTTTAGGGTATTTACACAATCTACCCTAAACTATCACCAACGTCATATGGACATCAACTTTACTAGAATCGAATGAACATAACTTAGGATCTAACAATCTCCCCTTTGGTGTTCATTTTACTATTAAGCATAAAACAAACTATTTATTAACCATCAAACTAATTTCTAGCACTTGATCTTCGGTCTTTTCTCAGCATCCTTCTTTCAAACATAAAATTTCTTTGCACTACGATATTCTTACGCAGTTCGAGTTCATCAGAAATTGCATCTTTTGACCGGGAGATTCTTGAATAATCTTGAGGTTGCAATATTATGATAGATGAATCTGATGAAGTACTTGTAGTCTTTTCACTTAACACCATCTTGATTTTATTCAGTGTTCCATCAAAATACTTTTGTATTTTACTAAACCGCAGGAAAAACTTCTTGTTGAATGCGTTAGTGTAGACAACTCCAAACTCTGGATCTTTAAGAATAGTGTAGTCTTTAAGGCTTTGAAGATTATCCAGTCTCCGATTAAGTCTTGTCATGTTAACTTTTTGCATGATTCTCAATTGCAATTTGTATATCCATAGCAGCAAACAGACGAGCTTGCCTTATCATTTGTCGCTTAATAGCTTCAAAACTAGTGACTGATGAGTTGTTGACAATGAACTTCTATGAGTATAAATCATACATACCTACTAAATCTTGCAGCTCAATATTATCAAAGTGAGCTTCATTGAAGGTATACTTTATTTCATTACAACGCTTTACTCTGAATATTGGATAATAAACAATTAAAATCTTGTTGCTTAAAACCTCAATAATATTGATAATTTTGCCTTTTCGATGGATATCTCTTCTATCACACAATATGGTAATTCTAAGCATGTGTCGATATTCAACCATAGTAAGTTTCCTTTTAAGTTTCGCTGACGGTAACCATCAAAGGTTTGAATCCTATCAGGATGTCTCCGTACCTTTGGCATATAATCTCAAGATAAACAACATTCATTAAAGAGCCGAGACCATTTCATGATCACTTTCTTCTTTGGAGTAGGGACAACCTGAACTACTGAGCTAGCAGAACCTTCAATAGCTGTTTCTTTAATCAGCATCTCGTGTTCTCTTAAACCAAACATATCAATAATTCTTGTCGATGTTTGGTGAGTACCTCATTTATATCTAATAATTGTTCAGAATCATAACCTGAATCTTTTTGACAAGCTCTTTCAAAACCCGAAGGGAATTCAGATGGCGTCATGGCGAGTCATAATCATTAGGATCAGTAGAGGAAGTAACAGTTGGTCAGTTGGAAACTTGGAATAATAACCTCCGGATTTTCAACCATCATAGGTTCGATCATGAGTGTTCAACTCTGGAGAAGGCATTTGGGATAAAGGTATAACAGAAAGTACTTAAGACTTGCTTGTGTTGTTTAAGAATTTCAACATCAGAATTATGCGAGACGGATTCATTTGGTTCATATGAGATAGTCTTTTGTTTTGTGGTTGGGATTGTTGGGTGGTGTTTTTTGGTTGGATAGGCTCAGATGATCGGACTTGGGTAGTGGTGGCGAATGGTGTGGTAGAAGGTTGACTCTTCTCCCCCTCATGGCGATCTGATTTATTATCGGAATCATCATGTCTAGGTTTGATAGAGAGACGGAATTCATCTTAATAGTGTTGCTTGAACTAATATTTAACATTACATTCCCTTCCACTCACAACCTTTGAAACTTTAGTTAGCGCTTGATCTACTCGATTTTCCAGATCTTTGATAGAGTTCTGTAAAGAAGTTTCCACAGTTGAGATATGTTTCTGAAGAGTTGAACCCATCTCAGTGAGCTATTGCTGTAAGGCACACCAATAGCATTAGCGCATGTTGTCTCAGAAGAAAGACAAGATCAGGATGGGATTTTCCAATACAGTCCCAAGGCGTTATTGTAGCAGACAGGCTAACAAAATACTTTGAACATTGTCAAGTCACATAGTGTATATATCATATGGTTGACAAGTTCGAGGTTGAGGTTGTTTGGGCTTTGATGATGGAAGGTTGATGATTTTCTCACGGGTTGGAGATTCTGGTTTAGGAGGTTCCTATTAGATATTAAACCAAACATAAGTATTATTTGTATTATGTATTATGTAAATAGATTATAAAGGGATGTAACCATGACCATTGCCGCCAGAGTAACAGTAACCGCCGGTAACCGCAAACGGCCGTCAGCCACCGTCAATCGACGGATAACCGCCGGCCACTTACCCTATAAATATGTAACGATATGTACAGTTTCAAGTGTGGAAATTCTTATAAATAAAGGCACTTTTGATTGTTAATCTTGTGTTTGTTTCTTTGATTTCCAACATTTGGTATCAGAGCCAAGGCTCTCATCATCTACCAAGAAAAACCCACATAAATCGAAACCCTAATTTTCGAATCGGAGGCAGAAGAGAACAGCCATCAGAATCAACTTTTGGTTTGTTTCATCACAAGAGGATACCTAGTGCGGCTGTTCAACCAGGAACTACCACCTGGCACCCATCAGAAAAAAGGGAACATACCAGATCGGTGAAGACGTCCGGAGACAGAGGATTACCACCATCCGAAGCACATAACCAATCGCAAAATCCGGGAAGGGACAACCACAAAAGCACAAATTGTCGACCAGAAGGAAGCATTGATCAGGGGAAATCGCCGGAGAAGACCATCGTGTTTTCTTTCATAGAAAGGGGAACGATGCAAGAAAAAGAAAAAGGGGGCGAAAGTTCTGCTCAAAACAAAAGAGGCGTGTTTTTTTAAAACAAAACCCTAAATCCACTTTAAAAAAACTTTGGGCCGATAGTTTCAAAACAAAAGTTTTTTTAATAAAACATTAAAGTTTTTTGTGAGTTAGATTATTAAATTTTTGTTTTGTTATAAATTATTAATAAAGTATTAAAGTTTTGTGTTTATTAATAAGTTTTTTAATGAAATTGATGAATTTATAAGTTTTTAAAAAAGAAAAGAAAATTAGAATGTACTTTTGTCCTATTGAAAAAAGAGCCAGGAGACTGTAAAAAACAGTTGGTTTGATTCACCAAGAAAAGGACAATAGTTTTGGCGCGGTTGAAAAAAAGAACCTGTAGACTGTCGTAGACTATCGAAAACAGTTGGTTTGATTCACCCCAGAAGAAGACAATAGTGTGTCTGCTAAAAAAAGAACCAGGAGACTGTTAAGAGACAGTTGGTTTGATTCACCCCAGAAGATGTTAACCAACAAGACAAGAGACACGTAAAATGCTTCAAGTGCAACAAATTTAGACACTTCAAGTATGAATGCACGAAGAAGGATGGGGAGGTTAACTTAACTCAAAGTGAAGACGACGATCCAACTCTACTATGGACAAGTCTTGAAAAATAGAAGACCTCACTTAAACTATGTTTAGTTTAAGGGGGAGTATTAGATATTAAACCAAACATAAGTATTATTTGTATTATGTATTATGTATTATGTAAATAGATTATAAAGGGATGTAACCATGACCACCGCCGCCGGAGTTACAGTAACCACCAATAACCGCCAAACGGCCATCAGCCACCGTCAATCAACGAATAACCGCCGGCCACTTATCCTATAAATATGTAACGATATGTACAGTTTCAAGTGTGGAAATTCTTAGAAATAAAGGCACTTTTGATTGTTACTCTTGTGTTTGTTTCTTTGATTTCCAACAGTTCCGCAGTCATATGAGCTTTGCCTTTATCCACACGAGCACCGGTGCTAGTACTTCCTATCCGTTGAGTGAGGGTTGGCTTTAATTTAGCTAAGGAGGATTGAAGGCTATGACTGAGTTGATCCGCAATCCTAAAGACTAGGGATATTGTAACTTTGGGTCTACTTAGGATACTCGGTAACACCTTTACTGATGTGACATCAGTTTGGTGGCCTACTTTCAAAGCTGGCGTGATGTTAACTCTGGTAGGACTTCCTCACGATCCTTGTAACCCAAGATGGTACTACGGGAGTTCCGGCTTAGCCATGAAGACCAACAATAGACTAAACAACTGTTTATGTCCTAGAAATGGATAAAACATTTAGGGTTATAGGAGCTAGACTCTTTGTGGTCAAATCCTGATCTTGTCTCTGTTCTGGGACAGCGTGAGCAGCCAGTTCAATTGGATAATGCTATTGCTACCTAACTGCAACAGCTCAACTATGGAAACTTATTTACAGAACTCTTTCAAAGATTTGGAAAATCGAGTGGATCAAGTGTTAACCAAAGTTTCAAATGTTGTGATTGGAATGGGATGTAATGTTAAATATCAGTTCAAGCAGCACTGTTTTGATGAATTCGTTTCTCTTTCAAACCTAGACATCACGATTCTGATGATCAGATCATCATGAGGGGAACCACAACCATTACCCAACAATCCAACCACAAACGATTATCTCAAATGTACCAATTGAGTCTGTCTCACATCATTCTGATGTTGAAACTCTGAAACAGCATGAACGAGACTTTAGTACTTTCTGATATACCCTTATCCCAAACACCTTCTCCAAGAGTTGATACATTCATCCTTTACATATCCGGAAGATTATGACTCACCATCTGAATTCCGTCCAAGTTTCAAAAGAGCTTGTCAAGAAGATCCCGGTTATGATTCGGATGGATAATGAGGTACTCACCAAGCATCGACAGGAAGTTTTTGATATGTTTGGTTTTGGAGAAGAAGACATGCCAATTAAAGAAACAACTGTTGAAGACTTGAAGGTTCTGCTAGCTGAATAGTTCAGATTGTCCCTACTCTTAAGGAGAAAATGATCCTGAAATGGCCTTGCTCTTTAATTAATTATGCTTATCTTATGGATTATATGCTACAGGTATGGAGACATCCTAATAGGATTCAAACCTTTGATGGTTCCCGTCTAGGAAACTTAGAGGGATTGACAAATTTACATATGGTTTAATATTGGCACATGCTTAGAACGGCCAAATTGTGTAATAGAAGAGATATCCATCGAAAAGACTAGACTATCAATATTATTGAGGTTTGAAGCAATAAGCTTTCATTCGAGTAACATCCAATATTCAGAGTAAAGCGTTGCAATGAAATCGAGTATACCTTCGGTGAAGCTAACTTTGATATTCTTGAGCTACAAGATTTAGAAGATATGTACGATTTATACTGACAAAAGTTCATGTCAACATCTCATCGGTTTTTCGCACTGGTTTTGAAGTTATTAAGCCACAAATGATAAGGCGAGCTTGTCTGTTTGCGGCTATGGATATACAAATGACAATTAAGAATCATGTTCAAAAGGTTAACATGACAAGATTTAATCGGAGACCGGATAATCTTCAAAACCTTGAAGACTATACTATTCTTGAAGATCCAGAGTTTGGAGTTATCTACACCAACGCATTCAACAAGAAGTGTTTTCTACGATTCAGTGAGATACAAAGTATTCTGATTGAACACCGAATAAAATCAAGATAGTGTAAAATGGAAAGACAAGTACTTCAACAGATTCTTCTAATCTCGAGAGAAACAAATGAAATTTCTGATTGACCTAAACTGCGTAAGAATATCAGAAAATTTGAAAGAATTTTAGACATACGCAAAGTCATTATCGAAGATCGTACCGCAAAGAAATTTAATGTTCGAAAGAATGATGCAGAGAAAAGATTGAAGATCAATTGCTAGAAATGAGTTTCATAGTTAATAAATAATTTGTTTTATGCTTAATTGTAAAATGAACACAAAGGAGGAGATTGTTAGATCCTAAGTTGTGTTCATTCCATTCTAGCAATGTTGTAAAAATCGGCCTTGGCGGCTGATATCGGCGGCCAGCTGACCTACAAAAGAGCTCATCGGTCAAAAAAAGTTGGTAGGGTCAACTGCAGTCAAAATCGGTCATTTGGCAGTCTTGGCGGAAGTTGAACGACATATCATATCTGCCTCTCTTCATTGTTGATCGTCGATGGTGGTGGTTGGGGTTTAATTGTGCGACGGAAGGACCAATAGTCGACTGTGGAGGAGAGTGTTTGAAGGTGTGATAGTGGTGGTAGATGATACAGAGTGGGAGATTGCCGACGGTGGGAGTAGTCGATTGTGTGGCTGGCTGTGATCTTGGTTTAAAAAAGCGCAGAAAGCGAGCGTTTAAAGCGCTGAAGCGCAATAGACTATCGCTTCGACTGCACTGGTGCGCTACGATTACCGGAATCGCTAAAAAGCGAGCACTTTTTGACGATTTAGAAGAAGCGCTAAGCAGCGCTTAAGCGTGCTTTAGGTACGCTTAGTTAGTTTGGGCTTTTAATTAAGTTTAACGGGCTTTAAGAAAATAGCGGCAGTAAAATATTAGGTTAGCATATCGAAGCGGCAGAAATTTGAGCGGTAAAAGTCGAAGAGTCGACTTTGAATCCCGCCTATCGTGAGTCACTGAGTCGTAACATTCCATTATCATCTTCTTCATTCGATTGTACGCAAGAGACTGTCTCGAAATCAACTTGTGATTAACTGCTGCTCACGACGAGTGAAACTTCTGGTCTGGTCTTCTACATCTCTTCTGCTTGTAATTTATGAGATAAATTGTAGTTTATTGTGCACAGAATTTGGAACTTTACAACAGAAGTAGTTTATTGCTTATACTTAGATGTTTCACTGTTTTTTATATTCTTTCATTCCGTGTAAAGTTCCAAATTCTTGCAGAAAAGATAAATTGGCTTTAGATATTGCATTCTATGACTCTATGTACAATTAGTGTTATTAGAGAAGTAATAAGAATAGAAAAACAGCAGGCATGTTTAATGCTTAATGTTTAATGTTTATGTTTAATGTTTAATGTTTAATGTTTATGTTTAATGTTTAATGTTTATTAGAGATTAATAAGAATAGATCAATAGAAAAACAGCAGGTTGCTTGTACAATTAGATAACGTGTTTAATGAGGATTTTGGACTATTTTTGGTAATTGGTATCACAGTCCAAGTAATGGCATATAAGTATTTAAGTTTAAGTATTTATAATTATAAGTAAATTAAAAATATATTTTGGTGCTTAAGTACTTGTGGCTTTGAATATATGCATATGTATATGTAGAAGTTATGTAATATATAAGTATTATGTATTTTTTGTGACTTTTGGGCGCTTCATGTGCTTAAAGCGAGCGATTTCGCTTAGCGCTTAGCGCTTCGGCTTTCGGGACCCTTAGCGCTTTAGGGCGCTTTACGCCTTTTCGAACCAAGGCTGTGATGAAGGTGGGGGATGGCGGACAGTGGGCGGCTGCGAGGGAATGTCGATGGGAGGTGGGAGATGCGATAAAGTGATGGAGGTGAAAGATGCCAACAGTAGAGGGTGGAAGCGAGCGAATGTCGATGGTGGTGGGAGCCGCTCAAGTTTTTTAAGGTTGTTGTAAGTGAGAAGTTGGGCTTATAGTTTAAGGTTTTAAATAAGAAGTTGGACTTGGGTTTTTAATGGGATGGGCTGGACTAGGTAGGAAGTTATGCTTGGGTTAGTATTATTAATAAGTAATTAATTTATTAAAAGAGAAAATAAATTTTTTGAAACAAACATAGTATATGAAGAAGATGAATACGAGTCACATGGAGTTCAAATCATAGAAAACTGCAGGAATGATGAGTAGAAGACGATATGGACTATTGGACTTGTGGTTATTTGACTTATTTTGTTAGAATATGGCTAATATTTATTTAAAAAAATAAATTCCTTTAAATTTAGGGTCCCCGCCGAGAAACTGATTAATTGCCGCCAACACCGATTTATCGCTTGAAGGTAATCGACCGCCGAGTGATTTTTACAACCCTGCATTCTAGTAAAGTTTGATGTCCATATGACTTTGGTGATGGTTTGGGATAGCTTGTATAAATACCCTAGAAGTATAAATGCATTGTATTAACCCTAATTGTAATTAAGTATTTATATTATATGACTGAAATCTTGTTCTCAACTCTCTGTATGTACACATACATATATACGATACGAGTTTATAATATTGTGGTGTTTGCTTCAATTCTTAATTGATACTCGATACCTTGGACCAACAATTGGTATTGGAGCGAGGTTATGGGTTCAAATCCCACATCTGTCAAAAAATTGTTGGGGGTGGATGGATAAGTCATTGGCTGCAATCTTCCTAAGTCTGCTCGTAGGTTGTGACGAGTTAGAATCGCCAGGGCTAAAGGCATTTGTGACAGATGCTAGGAGGGGGATTGTTGGCGACCATACCAGCATACTACAATCATACGACCCCGAAAATATCAACCTGTGGGCGAGCTAGGCTACTCAATATATAAGTAAGAGGTAGTGCATTGACCACTAAGAATTTCTTTAGGCCTAGTGGAATACAGTCTTGTAATATGTCATATCAGCATATCCAACACGGTAAGTATTTATAAAAAGTTAACAGTCTTGGACACACGGTGCTTACGTTCAACCCAATCCCACGTCCTACTCATTTCCACATGTAAAAAAGAGTAACCCTTTTGACCTGTTAGCGCTAGCCATTTTCCCACCTCTAACAAAGTAAAAACCGTAACTAAGCAGAATATAGTTTTGAAAATAAGATGGTGAAAGCTGAAATTACCAAAAGATCCTCAGGCGTTTTGTTAAATTCAGCTTCGGTTTTAGAAGAATCCCATGAGACATTGTACTCTTGCGCAATTTCTTTCAAGACATTGAGCTTCACTTCACCGGAGGGAGAATATACCGAAAGTTTCTCAATTATCTAAAAATACAAAAAAAAAGGAAATTGTATTAGTTGTATGGAATTATGTAACTATGTAAGCTCATCACTTATGTGTAGTTAAATCAAAATAAATGTGAATTAACTGTACGGTTGACACTAGTATCAGGGCGGAGCTCAGTTGCAGCTAATATAAACTCCTTCCCATATTTTGTAGCAAACAAGTTTCTAGCAGTTAACAAATCAGGCAAATCCGAGCATCTGGGAGCTGCAAAGATTATGCTTGCAACTGCCTCCTTCAACTCCAATGGACATTCCCTGTTTTTTTTGGTTCAAAAATACAAAAACATTGCTCAAGATACATGCATGTATATAATGAACATATATGCATACACAGGCACATATGTCTACAACAAACATAATCAACATAGGATCTAGTAATGACAAAATATAAGCGTAAAGATTTTTCAAAGGGTTTTACCGCTGGCTTTCAATAATAGGAACACGTGCAAGAACAAACTCACAGAACATCTCCAAGATCTCATATGCTGCCCATATATTTTGTTCTCTTATAATATGCTCCACCTAAAACAAATTAGAACTATATTTCTTATAAACAAAATCAAAAGGTAAAAGACTTGAACAGGAAAACACAAACACTAAATATCTTACTCGTATCCTAGCAATCGGTTCTTGCCCAGATTGAAGAAACTGAGCAATTTCCTTGCGCATTAGCTTCAGCTGTGTATCTCTCTTATTTTGAAGCAATTTAATCCTTGAAATTGCCAATGTTAGGCATGTTTTACTGCAATAACAACCCCAATTAGTAATTTTTCATCTGTTCCAACTTCCAATTTGGTCAACAGTCATTCCTCTGTTCCAATTTAATGAAGCAATTTGACTTGTTCGGTGTAATGGGTCATTTATACAATCCAAGAGTATCTTAATTATGTTCTGTATAAATCATCTCCCATTTTTATGATATTCCATTTTGTGACTTACAATGGCGTTCTGGTTTATCCCTAGATCTGAATGTATCTAAATGAACCTTAGATTTCGGAAGTAACATCGTTGAAATTAAATAAAATTTCCCAAAATTAACGTCAACCAGTATAATTCGCTGAGCATTATTTAGCTTACATATACTCGGTACTCTTTCGTAAGTTCAGATTTGTAAAAGAAACTGAAGGATGTTTCATAGAATTGTGGATCTTAAAGACATTTTCGGCGATTCGACCATCGAAACAATCACCACCAAATTTAGTTTTAAAGACAAGAAATTGGAACTGATATGGAATTCTTATTTCACAAAACTTAAAGAAGAACTGTTCATAAGATCAATAACAAAGAAAACCTAACATAAATTGCAAGAATCTTAGGAAATTGAAAATTGGGGAAGAGGATCAAATAACTAACCATTTTGCGCCAATAAGACCCCTATTGAAGATTTGGTTCAAGAGCGACATCGACGCCGACGCGATCAGTCATACACTGCGGCGGCGGCGGAACAGCGACGGTGGTGGGCGTCAAGAGTTTGAAAGATTTAAGGAGACGATGGTCTAACAGCTTCGTCTGTTGATAGTTGACACTTCTCAATTTGGTATTTTGGCTATTGTGGTGATTGTTACACATTCAGTCCCTTGACTTTAAGAAGTCTTCATTATAACTACTTCGATTATATAAAAAGTATATGTTAAACCACTAACGTGGTAAATAATGAATTAGAGGTGAGCAATAAAAACCGAATTCGAACCAAAAATCAAAATAACTGAAAAAACCAATCTGAAAACAAAACTAATATAGAAACCAATGGTTTTAGTTTTCGAAATTTCAAAAACTGATGGTATTCGTTCTTTATACTTTCAGTTTAGAGTTTCTAGGGATATAATTGTAAATGGCATATCTAATTCCCCACTTCATTCCTCCCCCATAGCCCTTGCCATTCACATTCCATGTCTAGTATTCGTTCTTTATACTTTCTGTTTCACATCTCAAAAGTAAAAAAAAGCATTTGTTGAAGATAAGTTGATTTCACGGGTGTGTTGATTCACATTAAGTGTTACACGATTCACAAATCCTTGTATTTTCATTGCTTCCCTGCTTGAGTCATATACTTCGGATTTTGAAAGAAAAATCAAAGAAATAAAAGGCAATGCTGCAATTCGCTTATAAGCTTAAAAACTCCGGGACGTAAGTTTAGAAATCATTGGTAAATGTAAGAAAAGTTTTCTTTTTTTCTTGGTTGAAAATGTATCCCTAATTAAAAGGGGAGAGGGGGTTAAGGTACCATTAGATTTAAGAGTTACATTTACCGGTATAAAAAACATATTGAACTTTAAATATATGCATACATATCTATTTGTGTCAAAAAAGACTTAAATAAGTCTACTACATGTTGGAAAAAAGATTGAATAAATTGTAATCAAGCATTCAAGAATCAATCCTACAAGTCTTCTTCATCATTGAAATATTGTTATTTCTATTGTGTTTTTCATTAAAAAATAGGTGACAACCCATTTTGTTACAACCGAACCAAAAACCGAAAACAGAACCAAAACCGACATCAAAACCAAAAACTGAAATTTTTGGTTTTATGTCAAAATTCAACCAAACCAAACCGAGCACATGTAACACCCCAAGGTTCGAAAATTATTTATCTATCGCCTAAGTATTGAATGTTTTGTAAGTTGCTTTTGTATGTTTATTTTATAAATGTGTATGTGTGTGTGTAAAGTACATGGGCTAAAGCTGTCAATTTCAAAGTTAATTAAGTCCAGGGTCTGTTCTGTCATTCCTTAAAAGTATGTATTTATATATGATGAGAGTTTGACTTTAGTAGTCAAAAACACTTCTCTTTAGATCAGCCATTGCACTCCACAAGTTAGCAGCCTCAAACTTCAGTAAATTCTTGGAATTTCATGCCAAATTAGGATACCAGAAAAGCAGCTATTCAATTCCAAGTAGTAAGGTATGAACTCTTGATTGTATTTTTAGTATTATGGGTCAAGAAGTGATTCCATGGTGGAATCAATGATCATAGCAAGTTCTTAGTGTTTCCTATTGAATTGGTTAATGTTTTTAGTTGTATGGGGTGTAGGAAAACACTCCTAGATGAATTGAATCGACTTTGTGTCGGATTTCTAGCCAAAACAGCGATTGTGAGGAAACACAGTCGGTTGCATCTGTAAGGTAAATGGCCCGTGTACATTTTAGGAGGGCATGTAGCCAGCTCGTGTAGATATAACACGGCCCGTGTAAAGGTACACGGCCCTTGTAGTAACCTAAGATGGTTACAAGCCATGTAGGGATACATGGTCGTGTAGTATGCCGGTACACGGCCCGTGTAGAAGGTTGGTCAAACACAGGCCGTGTAGCCAAGACCAAGTCGTGTGTAGTGCAGGGGACACGGCCCGTGTAGGTCTCATTTCAGGGCAGAATCTCAGATTTATAATACCTTGTTATGTTATTGTATGGGAGAGTTATTGGATACAACATTGTTCGCATAGACCTGTTACCACTGTATTTAACTCAGGTGAGTGTACTTACCTTTAGCATGATTTATTGTTATACATGTACAATATGAATAGATGTATAACTATGATATGATATGCTTATGTGATGTGATGTGAGAATAGGTGTTTAGTTACGCTGTAGGCGTAGCTATGCGCAGAACAGTGACAGGGTATACGGGTAGCTGTGTACCAAATAATGTGGATATCTATTGAGCTCCTTATACCCACAGAAAGGTCTTAGGGACTTGGCTATACGCAAGGTGTAGTCATACCCTAGGACAACAGAATAGTATAACAGATTGCATGTATTACAGTTGGGATACATATATCCTAGAAAGCATAATGTTATATTTAAATGTTTATTTAGTACAGTTAGTATGCTCACTAAGCGTTTGCTTACATTAAGATTGTAATGTTTGCAGGTGAGTCAGGCTCCGGGGCAAGGCCCCAACACTTTAATCTGACGGGTAGCTTCAAGACATTTAATAAATAACTTTAACACTTCTTTTGAGAAAAACATGTAATAGTATGTAAATAACCAATCAGTTTTTGGGAAACTTTGTTAATGTAAAGGTGCTTTCAATGTTTACAATGTTATAAAAATATAACTGAAAAAGAGGTTATAGCACACCCCTAATGAATGATGAACCAAAGCAAATAATTTTGCAAATATTATGGAAATAGGAAAATATGGTTACAACGAACAATCATGTTTCTTTATGACATAAATCAAATTGACATGATTATGTAATCATACTTCTTCCATTTACTAACACTTGTATATGATATGTTACACAGTTATGTATATGCATACGATATCTGTTTGTTTATTTGATGTATATCTTTGTATTACTACCGAATGTTATAAAGGATACCACAAACAAGATGGCTAAGGGTTGTGACACTACGATGTTATGCCCATTAGTGAAGTATTTTGAAAACGCTTCGCAACTTATACAATAGAAAAATCTTTCGCACATGTTGCAATCTCATTTTAGAAAAGCCACATTATTATATAATTTTATAACTTATTCACATAAAACATAACTTCTAAAGGATTGTATATAACACGTAGATCTTTTAGGAATCGGTCTCTTTACTGTAGAAAGACGTATAACTATCTACATTTTACATTTCGATATCTTACCCAGGCTAGCTTACTTACTGCTAATGGGTTGTAGTTATTGGCTTATAGCTAATGGGTCTTAAAAATTAATTAAAAAGGAAACAAACCTATAATAAGTGTTTACAATTTTAAAATCTTCTAAGCCTTTTTTTTAAAAAAAAATTACAATTTTAATAGTATAATACATTAAATGATTATAAAAAATAACAAAGAACAAAAAAACGTTGCCTATTAAAAAAAAAAGACATCCTTTGACGCAATACTCATCCCTGCAGTCTGTTTTGCCACCTCTAAGTTGTAGCACCAACTTTATTGAGAAATTTTAACTTTTTAAGAAGGCATAACATGGATATGAAACAAGCTAACAGGAGTAGTTCATCTCTTTTAAAACACCAAACCTATTTTTACAGCTCTGCAATACAAATCTTGCTAAGAGCAAGAGAATTCTTAACAGAAAACCAAAAATGTTACACATAAACATTAAACAACATACGTACGTGTTACATCAAAATTCTCCAATTTGTGGTAACACAAAGAATAATGAATCCCATCTGGTATGTCAAATGTATTGATTTGGTGCAAGCTTGAACAGAATTCCTATAATCTCGACAACATTAAGAAAAAGACAGCTATCTGACAGAGCAATGAGAATCAAGCCACGCAATAATGTCATCAAGTACCTCAAATATTCTCTCATCTGATTCGCCTTCAAGAATGCAGTGATAACTTCCATCATAAAGTTTCAAGGTTTTGTCTTTGCTAGCAGCCTTTTCATAAAGAAACTTGCTGATATTAGGATCTGTTACCTTGTCTGAAGCTCCATGAAGGATCAACAATGGTGCTGAAACCTGCAAGTTTTTCTTAACAATCAATTGTTTCTGTTTGTTAACAAACAAGAGTCTTAAGATACACAAACAAATAAAAACATACATTTTCAACTTCCGTTTCGAGTTCGTTTGTGGCATTTAGAAGTTCAACAGCAGTCTTTAATCTTGTCTGATCAGAGTAACTTATGACATTGTAATCCGCCTGAAAAATGTGAAAACAAAAGATTTCTGTTTTCAGGTCTTAGAACGAACAGAGAATCTTATATGAGTAAAACTAAAAAAAAAATCTGAGTTTAAGAAAAAAACTTGCCAATTTTCTTTTCTGGGGGTCCCGAAAAGCCAACTCGGCTAGATCTTTCTGTGGTACAAGCTTTGCTTTCGGCACAAGTCTTGACAAAAAGATTAGAATCTTCTGCAGTGATTCTGGCGGCTTCATTTCCTCTGAAATCTTGAAGCAAATTTTGGGTAAAAAAGATTTTGATTTGACAAAAAAAAAAAAGGAAAATTCTAGTCAAACTAAATCACATCAGCATCAGATAGAGTATTTTACTTTGCACATTGGGGCCACAAGAGCTACACCATCCCATTCACGTTGCTCTTTAAGATGAACTTTAAGAGCCACAGCACCTCCCATTGACTGGCCCAGCAGAAACCGAGGCATACCTCTCACTTCCGGTCTTCCTGTAAACAAAAATAACATCAAATGTGATTAAAGGATATCAGGGAAACATGGACATTTCAAAAAAGGTCATACCTTTAATTTTTGTGTATTGTTCAATCACATTGTCAACTATATCACTGAAATTGGAAACATAGCCATGCAGCCCTTCAGAGAGCCCAAAACCAGGATGATCAATGGCATAAACACCATAACCCGCAGCAGCTATCCTCTTTGCAATGCCTAAAAGTAAGTAAGAATTATTTTCAAACACCAGAATGTGGTAGATAATAGAAAACATGGATGGATGGTGAGGTATGATCACAAACCTTCAAAGAAAAAAGTGCAAGTGTCACCATATCCATGGACAAAACACACGGCAGCCTTAATCCGGACTCCAGGCCTTGGCAACCAACTTTTACAGAAAATTTCTTGACCCTTTGAGTTCATTTCAAACCACTACAGAGTTCAAATATATATGTATATTTAGCCAGTTGAAAGTAAAAAATTATAGTTATTGCTTTGATTTATTTCCTCCTCATCATTAGATTAATTCTCAAATTATACATCGGTTTGTATGTATTATAGCTCCACTATCTTTTTGCAGATAATAACGATCACTATTTGCCAATGACCTGAAAGAATTTTTTTCATCTTGAAGTTACAAGCAATCATTCACTTTACTTTTAAGGCAAACATTTCAAAAGTGCATCTTTATAAGATTGAGAGAAAAGTTGAGAACTATTATATGTGAAACTAAATGAGCACAAGTATCAAATGGAACAGGAACACATTTAATTAGCTAAAACTAATGATAATAATAAGTCTGTCAAGCTAGAAAATGTTGGAAGTACAGATTTCAGTTAACCAGAGAAACATGCTAATAGTGCCAAAAGGGTTACTTTGAGACAAAAACAAAATCTTTGAATGATTAAAGATATCAGAGAACTTATTGGTTCTTACCAAACACATAATATTTGATGGGTTCAGCTAGTCAAACGGGCTTCGCTATAGAAGTTTGACTTTTGAATTTCCATCAACATCAAATAACTTGGAACCCACAAAAGTGAAAAATGACAAATGACCAAATATATAGAATTTTTTGTCATGCACCAATAATGCCACATAGCTAGAGAGAATAAGAGATCATGATTCATGAACGAAAGTTTTGCAAGAAAAAATGTATGTTTGGTTTTCTAATGCTTTGTTCATCAAATTCACAACTAAATGATCTCTTTCTCTCCTGAATATATGATATGTTTTAAACTTGTATACATAACAAATTGATACAGCCTCCTTCATGTATTGAAAGTTCAAGCTACTAAGTTTTCAAGTTTATCAATCACATAAATGTTATAAGATTCTTAGCTCTAAAATCTTCATAGAAGCTGGAGTTTCAGATTCTTATTAACAGACTAAAAATTATCTTATCAACCTTGATGTTTACAATTGACTCATTTGACAGGTAAAACTCAAAATTGGACTCTGATCTTAAGATAGAAACAGTACAGATAAAAATCTGATTGTCTCGTGATCATACAGAAACAGTTTTATAAATTATTATGTTATGTATAAAGCTTGAATCGCAAAGAAGTTTACCTCTTCAGTCCTGATTCCTGGAGAAGCCATCTACTCATCGATCAGAACAAGATCAAAACTTTCGATCAGTAAATATCACCCGAAATAAAATAGTCAATTAAACGGTTAATTAAAACGGTGAAAGTTGAACCTTAAACAGGACATGATCAAGTTGTTCCTGAACTTGAGTGAAAGCCAATCGAACTCTCCGGCGAGCAGGTGCGTGATCAAGGTTCTGAGACGCAATCGCATTCATCTGGTCACTCACTCCTTCAATAGCCTTTTTCTTAGCCATGATCTTCAAATCTGTTGCTCCAGTCGACAGGATCAACGAAGTTGAGTATTTTAAGAAGGGTTTTTGACGGAGAGTAGGTAAAGCGGTGGTGCAGGGTGTGTGCCGGCGGAGGAGTGTTTGGTGCACCGGTGGTCGGAAAGTGGAGATCAGAGAATGGGGCATGATATTATAGATGGTAGTTGAAAGCAGAGATGAAGTTGACAATTGGGGGAAAAGCAGAGAGGCAGTTGATCGCTAAAGAAAGGAAAAAGCATCGTTAATGGTGGAATCAGTTGAGAATTCCAGGCATATTTATGCATTTATTTAATTCTCGGAAAACAATTTTTTTTTTTTTTGAGAATATTCCATGTTAATAATATTTATTTACATGTAATAAACGTGAGGTGGTACTTTACAATTTATATTAATATATATTAATATTACCATACCCCTAAAAAAGTAAATAAGGAAAAGTCAAATCTAAAAGGTCAGAATACCATCCAACACTAAAATCGAACCGAAGAGTAAATTAATCGGAAAGAATACGTGTAAAGTAATAATGGATCGATGTCCCGGTTCAATAAATGTAAAATATAAATTGGGTAGTATGTTTTGATTTACATAAAATAAAATAAGAGAACGATTACTACCGTCTTAAAATATAAAATAAAAGTTCTTAGTTTTTATAAATAGTAACCAAAACTCATGTTTTTTTAATTAATTTTTCATAAATTTCAATAGAAAATAAGGTTATTGTTTTTAAAAATTATAATCATATTTTTAATTAACTTTTCATAAAAACTCATGTTTTTTAATTTTTTTCAATATAAAAGTTGTGGTTATCATTCTTCAATAAAATAAAATATTCATAAGAGTTGTGATTATCATTCTTCAATAAAATAAAATAATTAAACATTGAATATTTTAAGACATTTTTCTTAATTATGAAAATTATCACATTAATGTTCCTATTAATTTACTAGAGAATAAGATATAATTGTTAACGAGAACTTGTGAAAAAACAGGTTTTGCAGTAAAATATTTTATGTTTAATAATTCATTATGTGTTTTAAGACGTAATTATTCAAAAGTATTTTTATATTTTATTCATCACAGTCTTGACGAGAATCAAACATGTTAATGTTAAAAAATTCAAAATTCAATGCTGAATGAGGTGAGTGACTTTAGTATAATAATTTTTAAAATTAGGTACTATTATGTGAATTTCCACTTTAAAGTTTATTGCATTTATCATTTTACTTTGAAAGTCTTTTCAATTATGTTATTATGGTTTAAGGTGCCCCTTTTCTCATCATGTTAGTCGTGATCGTCTTTGCTCTCCATTTATCATAAATTAATTATAGGTTTGTTTAAACGTTTAGATGAGATTATTTACAATGAAGGGAAAATGTTTAAAAAAATGCTTACGTATTAAAGTGCTTAGATTATATAATTTTGAAGAAAAAAACAGAAGAATGAGAAGGGTTATTAAGTAAACTTAGGTTAATAAGCTCATTAAATGTCTTATTAAGCTAAAAAAACCTAATTCAAACACCTCTAAATTAACAAGCCTCCTAAATGTTATTTTTTGTTTTTAAAAATGACAGACTTGTTTCATGTATGGAAAGTTGAATACTAATTAAAAAGGTCTAGTTCACTAAAATGTATCAAAGTTATCATGTTTTCCTATTATGTGTATTGAACTTTAAAAGTTTATATTACGTGTATCAAACTTTTAATTTGTTGCTATTGTATATATTTTGGTTACATAAAAAACTAAAAACACTTACAATTTAGTACATACAATAGAAAGTTTAATACACAGAATAGCGACAAATTAAAAGTTTGATACACACAATAGAAATTTTTTAAGTCCAATACATACAATAGCAAAACATGATAACTTGGATATATTTTAGTGAACTAAACCCTAATTAAAAAGTAACTATGCAAATTATAGAAAGTTAATTATGATGACATAAATTATGATTGTCATTTTTAAAAACTAAAATTACAATTTTTATTCTTATACACAACCCTAAGGGTGCGTTTGGTACCGAGAATGAAATTACAGATAAATGGTAGTAGAGAATGGAATTCTAGAGAAAGAGAATTAGTCTAGAGAATGAGAATTGATTCTTTTATTTGGTAAAACAGAGATTTCAATACAGAAATGTAACAGGAAACCATTTCTCTTGTTTTGTACAAGAGGAAATTAAACAGAGAATTTTACAACTTGTTTGAATCAAAATCCATTTGAGCAATAATTGACCGAATCAAACCCAAAATAAACCCTATTCAATCGAATAAAACTTGTTTAAAAAAATCTATTTGAACGAAATCCATGAACAAGAACCGAAGACTAAGAAATACATACTATAAATCAAACATGTTAAAACAAAAATCTCTTTGAATCAAACCCATAATCCAAAAAGTGAAATCATAAACAAGAATCGAAGATGAAGATGACACAAAATTTATTCATACATATGATATACAAACCAAAATCGAACACAAATGACACTTTTTTTTAACAACACAAAAATTCCTTGTTATTAAAACCCACAAACCATGATTCTGCTTACTACCCTTTGTCCTCCATTATCGTTCCACCTTAATTGTTCTCGCATGCCACCCAGAGAAGAAGATCTTGACTTTTTTGGTTTGATCGGTATAAGATATCGACTTTTTTGAGCAACAAAGTGGAGGTTGGGAGGAGGGGAAAGAAACGGCGAGATATTGAATGATAACTTGTTGTGAGTGTCGGTTAGGAGGTCGTCGCCGCTGGAGGAGGCGCGCGCGCAGGAGATAGACGTTGTTCGCTTTCGTCGTCGGCGTGAAAGAAGCGACGGCGCAAAGGAATCGATAGCGTGAAAGAGGGGATGATGGAGGTGCTTCGAGGTTGAATAGGAAACATGAGGTTGTCGAAGGGAAAGGAAGCAGTGATTGAATATGCCTGCCCAACTCTCCGTGTTTTTTTATTCCCCGGAGAATTGAAAGGTGAATTCTCTATATTTCTCCTCTTATAATAGAGAATATAATATAATATAGAGAATAAGAATTAAACAATTTCTCATTTTCTAATTCTCAAGTGTAATCAAACAAGGGATTTTATTTCTATTTTCATTTCCGTACCTCCAATTCCATCTACCAAACACACTCTAAGAGTTGTAGTTAACATTCTGCATAAGTTAATAAGCACCCTTGATAAACTTACTCAAACACTTGCTTAAATATGTCTACGGTTTACTCAAACACTTGCTTAAATATGTCTAAGGCTTAAATATATTAAGTTGGCCTCTCTTAAACCTTCCAAAAATTACAAATGATGACCTTTTTTTTTTTCTTTTACTACCTTATAATCTGTCACCACCAATCATAACACACATCTTCTTTATGTTATATTAATGTATCAAACCCTTATTATTGTATTTATACCTATTTGGTTGAACATAAACCTTGAACCTTCTTAATGTATTTGTGTATATAACTATTTCTTTAACATCGTTAATTTCTTAGGGTTTTAATTTGGTTATAAAGTTGTTTTATTCTTGTCATATCTAAGGATATTATCAATTGTTTGGTGATAGAACTTATTTTTTGTAATTTCATATGAAAAGAGTATGTTTACAAAGTTACAAGAAATTATTCTCAGGATTTTTTTTGAAAGACAAAAATTATTCTCATGATAATTTACTATTTATGTTATTTCGTTTAGATATCATATTTAATTAGTGGTAATCTTCTTCAACTAAATAATTTGGCTCCACCGGTACCGAATGAATTAAGTTGGTGGCGATGATAATAAATAATGAAAATGTAAATTAATTAAATGTTAATCGTGCTAATTTAATGATAATGATGATAATAATAGTCATTAATAACCTAGAAATAGGTTTGGCACTCTACTAGTCTACTAGCTTATCTGTTAATGACTAATTAGTTTTTTCTACCAGCAACAAAAAAGAAATTCCGTTAAAAACGCCCATATAGCAAATAGCAAGATGGCAAAAAATAGTTTTACGGGTTTTTTTCTTTAAATATAAATATAATATGTCTATTTTAATTTATACATTTAATATTTTTTAATATCTAAGCTGAAATAAATATTATAAATTAAAGCCTACATAAAAAATATATCATTTCATGAATCAAAAGTTATATTAAACCTTCTCATGATCATTCAAAAGTAATTCACCGGTGGAATTTTTTTATAAAATATGAAGCGTGTACTTTATAGTTATATGTATATTAAAGTGTTGTGCATGTATCCTAGAAATATGTAAAACCAATTAATTTGTTATTATATGTGCATGATTGTGCTTATCTATTCGGATTAATTAGATTCTGTTTAATACCATAAATCTTAGTTCTAACCAAACATTCAAATAGACAATTCCATAAATCAACCCGGGAATATTTGAAATCCATCAGAAACTAAAAGCATGAAATGAATTGATTATGTGTTAAACTTTCTTTCGTGGTTCAAGATCACATTCTTAGACCATGCGCCGGTTCGGGTTGGGTTTGAGTTCATTTGGGTTCAAAGAAAAACCACTACGGGGGTTTCGGGTTCCACCCCAAAGTCTTCATCTCGGGTCCGTCAAACTGAAGTAGATGACAACCTTTTTCATTTTTCTTTTTTTTTTCCTTTTTTTTCTGGTTTTTTAGTGAGAGTGAGAAGAAAGAAAAATATTTAGGTTGTTTATGTTGATTTGAGTTAGGTTTTACTTGGGTTTTGGGTTTATTTAGGTTGAAAAGAAAAAAATAAAAAAAACTGTTGTGACAGTGATGTGATATTTAGGTTAAGAAATTACTATACTCACGACGTTACAGAATATAAAAATTGTTATTTTAAGAGTAAGGTCTGATTTACTTTTGATTCAATGTTACTGATGATTAGTAACTTTGTAAGTAAAATTCGGCTATTTGAAATTAATACGTTTCAAATATTTGATAAATAATATAGAAATACGTACAATAATATATACGTATTTAACGTATTTTATGGGATTAATTAATAATTTAATATGCGTTGAAAAGTGCTCCACCGGCCGGAAAGCGGAGGTAGAATGGTCCATGAATTCGTCCCACTTTCCATTTCAACCATTGCGACACGGAGTCATGGTCGGAAGTCGGAACAACGGAAAAGTTAATTATTATCACATATATATAAAAAAACGTGATCTAAAACGTGACCTTTTCTTTTTTAAAGCTGAAAAAGTGATCTAGTTAATTATAATAAATTTGTACTTGCTGTTAAAAAATAATAATAAATAAAAGAATGATAACTATAGCAGATGAGAATAAAAAAAAATTAGTTTTTAAAATGTTAATTAAAACTTATGTTTTTATAATCAACTTTTTATATATTTCTTACTTAACTTTTAATTGGGTTTTATAAATTTCATACTTATCTTTTAATTGAGTTTCAACATTCTATACATAAAATAAGGTTAACATTTTTAAAAATTAAAATAATATTTTTTTATTCTTATCCACCTGATCCGGTTTATCGATAGTGAATATGGACGGAGTTAAATAGGTAAATATCGGATATAAAGCGGATATAGATGATTCATAGATAAATCCATTAACCCGAAATTAAATTTTTATATAATTAAGTTTATATATATATATACACACACTATATTTTTAACATTTATTTATAAATGTAATATTGAAGATATATATACGTATGTATATATATTCAAAATAAAGTATATTTTTCGTTTTGATTGTAATTATATTAAGTTATATTTTGATTTGTATCTTTTTTTTATAAAAAAACTATGTATTTATGTCAACAAAAAACATAAGTTATATGTAAATCTATGATATTTTTTTTGAAAAAAAAGTTATTTCGAGATCCAATGTATGTTCATTTATCCATCTACTCCAATTAATATGGATATGGAATTATGGACAAATAAAATAATTTTAAGTAGATATTAATATGAATGATAAAAAAAACTAAACTGATATACTCTCATATAGATATGGATATGAAATTATCTAATTTAAATCCAATCGATTATCATCCTTACCTAGCCACCCAGGGATATGATTATCATTATCCAAATAAATAATAACAAATTTGTACTTTGCAACTATGGATTCTCACCCTTTGGTGTAATTGTCGATACTTCACAGTTCACATTTATTAATTGAGATTTTTTTAATAAAATACTGTGTATTTATCTGCTAGATTATACGTGCATGTGTTATATACATACATAGTTTAAATAAATAGTTATATTTAAATAGAATTTAGTTTACCAAAATGATTAATTTGTCATTTTGCTAGTGTGTATCGGACTTTAAAATTTTTTATTATGTGTATCGAATATTTAATTTCTTATTATTGTGTGTATTAAACTTTCTATTATACTAAACTTAAACTTTTTTTCCTTTTTTATGAAACCAAAATATATAATTATATACAATAGCAACAAATTAAAAGTTTGATACATACAATATAAACTTTTAAAGTTTGATACACACAATAGTAAAATGTGACAAAAATATCTTGGAGAATTAAACCCATTTAATATTATAAACACGGGAATTATTAAATTTTAAATATTTATGATGTTAAGAGTACTAATATATATAGTAAGATAATTTTAAATCATACACAGGGATATAAAATCTCTTTAAAAAAGTAAATATATTAGAAACCAGAGATTCATACATAATATTATTATCAAAATTTTTATAGAACCTCTTTATAATAAATTTGAAATTTTTTAATTTAATCCAATTGATATGCGTATTTATATAAATAACCAGAAAAATAGGTAAATGTATCTACTAAATGATCTGAATAATTGTTTTTGTTAAGATATTTAAATATTAACAAACTAAATCACTTAAGAATGACATTTGAGGAAATAACTTATTCATAAGCCATTTGAGGATATAAAATGGGATGACCGGTGAAAAACATTATAAAAACTAAAACTGGAAAGTTTTAATGAAATTAAAAAGAAAACTAAAACGATGTTATAAACTATAAATTTTTTTACAATACATACAATTATGTGCACATAATGCATTAATACTGAGTAATAAACATAGGTATCAGCGAAATCTTATAATGTTAGCCATGTGATTGGAATTCAATTACGAGAGGAGTCGTATAAAAGATATAACTAATAATGGCTAAATTGTCAAAATTGCATATCATATTGATTGAATTAGACAATTTTAAATTGAATTTTAATTTTTATTAAAATTAAAATAGATGGTTAATATTTGATAATTAATTTTTTTATCTAAATCAATAGTTAGAATTATGTAATAGATCTATCAATGTTAGTCTTTTATTTATGTTAAAATATTATTAATGGTATGTTTTTGTTAAAATTTTGAAATCTAATAAATCCTGTTTTTCAATCTATATTATTGTAAAATTTTAGTCACATCTTCCAATGGAATTTGATTATTTCAAAGGATTTCACCGATATGCTTTTTGCTACGTAAACGTATAATCAAATAAAAGATGTTTGTAATTTGGTTTTAATTGAAGTAAAAAAATTTTAATTTTGATTAAAGAAAAGTTAAAATTGGATTTTAATTTATATTAAAATGGATGGTTTAGATTTAATAATTAATTTTTTTATCTAAATCAATAGCTATAATTGTATAATAAATTTATTCAAGTTAGTCTTTTAGTCTTTTATTTATATTAGAAGATTAGAAGATTCTTAAATTGAAACTAATTTTAGATAGGTTTTATTTTATCAAATTTAACGTTAAAGCAAATTTTATCAAATAAGCTCTAAACTTTGAAGAGTTGCTATGGAAATAATAAAATTTCATAGCTCGTGTTCTATATTCATACTAATACAAATTTGTAAAATATTAAACGTTTATAGCTCATGTTCTATATTAAGAGGTAGTTTTATTTATATTTTATGTTTTTGATATTCAACTTTGTAGATCATACAAAGAATAAAAAAAAGTCGGTGATCTCCTATATGTTTTTGATATTCAACTTCTTAGAGAAGTTTTTTAGTAGTAGATGTAGATATTTAAGATGAAACTTATATAATATATATTAAAATTGAATTTGAATAATCTTTTTATTTAGAGTTACATAATAAGTTTTTATTTGACCAAAAAAGTAAAAATTATGTTTTAATTTTCATCATGGATGGTTAACATTCGAGGGTTTTGTTTAATATAGTCCTTATTAAAATCACAGTCTTGAGTGACAATTTTTAGTTATTAGATTTCAAGATCAATGGTCTGAATTTAATCTTAGATAATAATTAAAATTGATATAAGGAAGGACAATTCTGACTTTTTGTATATTGGTCTCCACTTTCTATTTCCTCTAATTTATTTAAAATTAATTATTTCACAAACCGTTAATCGTTTGACGAAACCAATTATACCGTTGCGATCCTCGTGTTCTCCTCTTTTATTAGAGAGGTCACTTGATATACTTTTGACAAATTTTTTTCTTCATTTTGTTAGGTTAGACTTAAATTTTATTAATGTATAATCACATGTGATTCATAACAATATTACATGTGTTGTTTTATTAATTTTTATCTTCTTAAATTCTATATCATTTAACGTTTATTAATTTTGAATGTTTGCTTTAAAAAATCAACGTTTGCTTAAAACTGTTTATACATGTATGTACATATTCAATTTCACCCAATCCAATTGCATTGTTTACACATGAATGCATATATTGTGTACTAGCAACACCCTATCCCATCTATCAAAGGTCCATATGTGTTCTCCTTCGAATTCGATGTCTTTTATATTGGTTATTGTAATAAGAATGATTCTCGTTTGAACAATCCCCTATGCAATCATATATGATTGAATACCAGATCTCATGTTTTTTGGTATACAATCACATGTGAATCTGTACAAACTCTCGTGTGATTTTGTACAAAATCACATGTGATTAAATATACAATCATATGTGATTGAATACCAAATCTTATGTTTTTGGTATTCAATCACATGTGATTCTATACAAAATCACATATGATTGAATACACAATCACATGTGATTGATTCTGTCAAATATGTGACATAAAAATGCTACATTTAATCAAATCACCTGTAACTATATGCATGTATAAGAGATAGATAATCACATGTGTTATGAACCAACTAATAACCTAGAATCACTTTCAATTGTTGATTTTTTGTTACTAAACCATAAAACTTCGCCGGATTATTAAACACCAAACTATAATTTTATAAAGACTATATTGATTACACCTCTATAAATCACTTGTGATTATACTTTAATAAAATTTAAGTCAAATTCTAACAACATGAGAAATTTTTTTTTGTCAAAAGTATATCGAATGACCTCTCTAATAAAAGAGGGGAACACGAGGATCGCAACAGTATAATTCGTTTCGTTTAACGATTAACGGTTTGTAAGATAATTAATTTTAAATAAATTAGAGTAGAGAGAAAGTGGGGATCAATAGTTAAAAAGTTATAAATACTCTCTTTAATACAAATATATCAATCTTGATTATAATTTAAGATTGAATCTCGAGCATTGAATCTTAAAATCTAATTGTTATAAATAGTCCCTCAGGACTATAAATTAAATTAGGACTGTATTGAACATTTCTTTAACATTTGATTATTAAATTTTCTACCTAAATTAATGGCTAGAATTATATAATAAAATGATCCAAGTTAATTTTTATATAGATTATTATAGAAGATACACGTATAATCTAGTTTTAAAAAAATACATTACAAATAATTATCTATACTACTATATAAATCATTTAATATTCTCTCTCCTCTTAAATTTTAAGACTTACTAAAATTCAATAAATATAAAATCTTGACCCTTCATTTAATCTAAATTAATCTCATCTACTCAATCTTTAACTATTTTATTCTCTCCTAATTTATTTTAACTTTTTATTCAAAATATATATTCTCTCATACTAACATAATTATCCACTCACATCAACATAATTTTTAAAATCTTATTAACTCCTGTTTATTTCATCAATATAAATCTTTTTTCTTATTTTATTGTTTTTTAGAATTTATTTTTAAAATTAATAAAATAGTTAAATGTAAATAAAAGAAATTTTGAAAAAAAAACGGACATGTTAATGTAGAATATTTTTTCATTACATTGAATCGCGCGAATAATATATCATTACATTCTTGAAAGCGACATATTATAAACCAAAAAACTATTTGTCGTCGCAGCATTGCGCGGGTATGATGCTAGTATTTAAAAATACGTATGCACCATGCAACTTTTTTAAGCAAATTTCAAGTAAACTTTTTATGTTTGAATTATTTTCAGTATTTGTTGTTATTATTATTTAAATACAAGACCGGTTTGAATTATTGATGAAGTTTATCAGGTTTAGGACTTTAGGGTTCTCTGATTCAAGATATTGTGATTGGATGTTTGTTCATGGCTTCTTTAGCTAAATCTCGCAACATGGATGAAATAGATTTCTGAATGGGTTTTTGATGAACACTAATAGAAGAACACAAAACCCAAATAGGATTTCAAACCATAAGAACCTTGATTGCAGGCTTCTTTATTTGGGTGATTTGCAGATTTGGATGTATTGTATTGTTCAATTAGGATTTTTTGTGAGTTGGTTTAAGTTCATATTTGTTTGCGACTCTTAAGCACATCCAAAAAAGATGAACTTGTGTAGTCATCGATTAACAAATTTGGAACGTTGATTGTTGTTCGATTAGGGTTTTTCGTGATTTGGTGTATGTTACAATATCATAAGCTCGTGAACCCTAGATCTTCATTTGTTATTAACAAATCTATGATTTAGATTTAATCTTCGTTTGTGATTTAAATTTTGTTCATCTTCAATTGTTGTTCTTGATAAACCCAGCCATCCTCATTTGTGATTTCTAATCATGTCAAACAATCGATTAGTCGCACATGATGAATATTTGCTTTGTTGATTTGCTATGATGACGACTTGGATCTCTTGAGTTCATCCCATATATATGATGAAGAATTGCTTCATTGATTTGCTGTGATGAAAACTTGAATCTATTCACGAGTTCATCATCACAAATGATGAGGAGATGTTCTTTCTTAGTAGTAGTAGTACAATCAACCAGTAAGAACATATTCCATACACATATTAACACATATTTGTAAAAAAAAAGATACACACAATAACACTTTTAAAAAGTGGATACACAATAATTTTTTGGATAAAATTTGATAAATTTTGAAGAAGATTACCCTTTAATTTAAGGCAGACATTATAATTATTAGAAAAGACAAGTTGTAATATTACAATATAGCAAAGTTGCAAATCTACGTTGCCAAAATAGTGTTAAGTACTTATTCATGCAAATCATGAATGTTAGAGGGGGCCTACCTAGTACGTGGTCGGTCTTAAGTTGGCGTGATTTTCCAATGTGACCGTAGGTGTGATGCTTCCAACGTGAAGCAAATCACACTATCCTTTTTGTATATTAAAGAAGTTGGTAGGTGATATAATGGTTATGAGATGAAGTAATTCATTGTGATGGTTGTATGTGACGAAAAAGCCAATACGACACCATATGATGATGTAATAAAGGACGAGTGGTCCACGACGTCATTAAATCTTAATGTTTAGGAAATGTAACACCACTATGTTTCACTCACAACCTTTCATGTTCATCTTGAATTTATATTTTTCATTAAAATTAGAATAGATCAATTCATCTTGTTTTTTTGGGTAGTGCATATAGATTAAGCTGGTGGTTATATACGAGTTAGAGTAAATGATAAATAATGATTTGATTATAAATCATGAATCATAAAAGAATAAAAATATAAGACATTTGCATATAAAGGTCTATTTTTAGAATGACCTAAGTGCATTTTGGATCCAAAACAAATGCATTCATGTTATTGCTATTGGGCGAAGACATAAACGACCTCTTGATCACATGTCTCAAGCAAACTAACTATTCTCATACTTCTTTCAAATTTTTATCGTGTTGTCATCAAGTTATAAATATAATTATATAAACACTATTCTGATATGTTAAACTTAGTCTTTTTGGTATGTATGCTCCAATTTGGTAAAAATCCATAAAACCAATAATTAATTTTGTTACGAGTATAAAAATATTTTACTGACTCGACCGTCAAAGTATATTGTAATGATAACCTTTGTTTGTGTAACCATTTATATCATTCTTATTACCTATTTGTTGATAAAACGTAAACACCCTTAGACCAACTTCAGTATAGTCAATTATCACATGAAAACAATTTCCTATAAAAAACAATTAAGTTAAAAGGGTCAAAGAACTTGAGCTTTGACACACTAATTGTAACTTTATGACCTAACAAGTATTTATTTTACATTGTTGGTCTCATTGGAACAATTTCCAACCTGATAATTTATAATTTTATATGGATTAAAATAGCCAATAGGCAGAAGATGGAGGGGGGGCAAGGATCATATTTTATTTGGATTAAAACAGCGTACAGGAAGTAAACGAGATGGTGAGGGTGAGGGTGAGGGTGAGGGTGAGGGTGAAGGGTGAGAGACTGAGAGTTGAGACTTGAGAAGAGTATGAAACAAAACCTACTTTGCTACGCGCATTGCAAACTGTGGTGATACAAAACCATCGTTTTTCATTTGCAACTCTCTTGGTTTCTTCAAGATTGCGAAATTTCTTCAAAATTTTCCCGCCAAACGCCTTCTTGAAGAAAAATTTATCTCACTTTTACAGTCATGTAAAACCTTAAGTCAAGTCCAGCAAGTTCAATCTCAGATAACCACACATGGGTTTGAGCACAATCAATTTATCACGTCACGACTTGTGTCTGCGTGCGCTGAGGTGAGGAACATGCCATATGCACGCCAGCTGTTCGACCAAATTCCCGACCGAGATATCGCCCCTTGGAATGCCATGTGCAAAGGGTATCTTGGAAACGAGATGTACATGGATGTACTGATTTTGTTTGCGCACATGATAAATACCAATGTGAAGCCTAATTACTTTATAATCCCTATGGTTCTGAAATCTTGTGACAAGTTATCAGCTTTGGGAGACGGAGTAAAAGTGCACTGTTTTGTGGTAAAGGTTGGGTTTAAGTCGAATCCATTTGTTGGGACGACATTGATCGACATGTATTGTAGTGTGGGTATGGTTGGTTATGCTCACAAGGTCTTTAGTGAAATTACTTTAAGGAATGTAGTCACTTGGACATCGATTATTCGTGGGTACATTTTGTGTGGTGACATAAGTTCTGCAAGGAAACTGTTTGATTTGGCACCTGAACGTGATGTTGTAATATGGAACACTATGGTTTCTGGTTATATAGAATGTGGTGACATGTGTGCAGCTAGAAAGCTATTTGATGTGATGCCTAATCGGGATTTAATGTCATGGAATACTTTACTGAACGGGTATGCAAATAATGGGGATATGGAGGGATGCAAGAAACTATTTAAAGAGATGCCCGAGAGAAATTTCTTTTCGTGGAATGGATTAATCGGTGGATTTGCTCATAACAATCAATTCCTGGAGGTTATTGATACCTTCAAAATCATGCTGAATGAGTCCAATGTGCAGCCTACTGACGCAACTCTAGTAAGTGTATTATCTGCTTGCTCAAAGCTAGGAGCTCTTGAATTAGGTAAATGGGTACATGTATATGCTTCAAACAGTGGGTATAAACAAAATGCTTATGTAGGAAACAGTTTGATTGACATGTATGCAAAATGTGGTGAGATCACAAGTGCGATTGATGTATTTATGGAAATGAATACAAAAGATTTGATTTCATGGAACACGATTATAAATGGATTAGCAATGCATGGTCATGGATCCGATGCCTTGAGAATTTTTCATGAAATGAAAGTTTTCAAACAAAAACCAGACGGTATCACGTTTATAGGGGTTATTGGTGCTTGTTCTCATATGGGCTTAGTCAAAGATGGATTTAAGTATTTTTACTCCATGGTAGATGAATATTCGATCATGCCTCAAATTGAGCATTATGGTTGTATGGTTGATTTATTATCCCGAGCTGGTTTAATAGAAGAAGCGGTTGAATTCGTTAACAAAATGCCCATAAAACCAGATAACGTCATTTGGACAAACTTATTAGGGGCATCAAGAATTTACAGAAACATCAAAGTAGCTGAATTGTGCCTTCAACACCTTATTGAACTTGAGCCAGAGAACCCATCTAACTATGTGATGTTGTCAAATATATACGGTGATGCTCAAAGATGGGATGATTTGGCTCGATCAAAAGTTGCAATGAGGAACACCGGGACTAAAAAGCTACCAGGCTGCAGCTTGATTGAGGTGGATGAGGGTGTGGTTGAATTCTATGCCTTTGATGAGAGACATTTGAAGACACCAGAGATATACTCTGCATTGATAAGCTTGATGAAAATTTCAAAAGCTTTCAAGTATGTTCAAGAACTTATGGAGTATGAGCAAGAAACCCAATAAAGCATGTGAGTTAATTAAGAATTCATGTTTTTTATACTATTAGAGTTTGTGGTTGAGTTAATCTTCCCGCTTGATCTTTTATTCAGGTGATTAATAGGTCCAGCCATAGATTTATTCATGCATATACTCTCCAAATGTTAACGTCCTCACGTGGTAGCTTATAGTAGTCCTCAATAAAGGCTTGTGTAGGTGCAAAATATTATCTTTTTCTCAAGCATCATGCCTGACATTAATCAGATAGTTGAAGGCCTACATACCAATTATCTGGATCCTGATTACAGGCAGGTATGTTTCCTAATTTTACTGTATGATACTTTCAAATCGTAGAGACTGAATTTATCCAAAACTAGTAGATTAAATGCTTACTATCTTGATATACAGGATAAAAAATATGATTTAAAACTTTAGATGAAATAAAACTCAGCTCCTACAACTACACTCTAAAGCATCCAACTTGGAGAAACTGATAATCGCTTCTGCAGAAACTTTAGGAGATTCCAGTGATCCACCATACACCTGCAGCCCCTTTTGTAAAACCTTTTATTATTGGAGTATACTATTTAAACCTTAATCAAGAAGGACGGGTGCACCATGAAGTCGAGTAAAATTATTTAAATGTGCACCTGTTTTGTAACTACTGTAGATACACCTGATGCATTGAAGGAAAAAGATCGTCATCACGAAACTTTTGTTTGGTTTCTTCATAGAAGAATACTACCGAGTCTCTTTTCTTCCAAATGACCAAATAGCTATCAAGTAAAGACCATGAAAAATCTTGTTAAATGAATCTGAGGCACCAATAATTGAGAACCCATTTGAAATAGTATCAACATTTGTTGTAACCAGGTCGGCAATCCTCTTCCATGCAAAGATTTTCTTCCAGAGTTTTAGCAGCTGTGCATTTGAAGAAATATTGTTCCAAATCCTCCGGTTTCAGAGCTGCAAACAGGGCATGAAACATCAATTTGCAGCAGCTCTCTAGATCACAAAATTTCAGGTCCCATACCACAGAACTGATACATGTCGGATAAAATATTACCACCTCATATAGTCGGTTAAGAAAATGAGGCAACTGATCACTATAAGCTCGCAACATCATATATTGACTTTTTCTGGGAGCAGTTGTTCCACTTCATCTGACCTTCCAAAGGATCATTAGACAAGAAAATATTGTCCATCAATAATATCATAATCTTTTAACCGAAAATCACTTTTTGATAAATGGACCAAAACCATTTATCTTGAACATCACACGTTCATTGTAATAGATGCGTCAAGAATTTGTTGCAGCCCAGTGAGATCTGTTAGGCCTTCCCCTTAACCTCTAATCGCCACAGGCTGAAGATATCCAATCCATCTCCCATTTCTTTTTGACCCCCTTCCAAGGTCGTTAAATACCAGAATGGCAGAATCTGTTGATTCAAACTTTGACTATTTCCTTTTATTTGTCAGGGTTGAATAAGTTGGAATAATGTAGTCGTTGTACTTCCTATTTTATAGTTTCAGTTGTGTTAAGTCCGATAAGTATTTTGAGCCGAAGTTGTCTTCCGACCTGTGCAAGTATAACCCATGCTTATTTAAAGGCGGCAAGTCTAGTGAAAAGCGGTAATCTTTTTTTTTTTTTGTCATTTTCCCAATCAATTCTGGCATCAGGTTCTTTTTAGATTGTCTTGTGATTTTCTTAATGACAACAAACACTAGCTCTCTCAATATATCTCAGCCACACGTTCAAGTATTCAAGGGTGACTCATACGATTACTGGAGCATCAAAATGAGAACCCTCTTTTAAGTCACAAGATTTGTGGGAATCGGTAGAAACTCGTTATGTCGAAACCAGTGATGATGCACACACCAAAGAAAATCGGAATAGAGATGCAAAAGCTCTGTTCTTTATTCAACAGTCAAGGGAGGATTCCATATTATCAATGATTGCTCCAACAACTTCTAATAAAGTGTGGATCATTCTTTAACTGAATTTCATAGATCCTCTAAGGTAATTGCCGTAAATTTGCAATCTCTTAGACGTAATTTTGAAACCTCATATATAAAGCACAGTTAATCTGTTCAAGAGTATTTGGCTAGGATATCCATTAGCCAAATGTGTTCTTATGGTGACAGAGGTCACAAAGTTACATATGAAATAACAGTTGCAAAGGTATTAAGAAGTTTGGAACCCAATTGATCACGTAGTTGCTACAGTTGAAGAACCCAAGGACCTCTTTGCCTTTTCATTTGATGAACTGATTGGGTTCTTGCAAGCATATGATGTCTAGATCAACAAGTTAACTACCCGAGATGATGATGAGGCCTTTCACACAAAGGGGAAGTTAGAATGTGCCCAAGGCCATTAGCCTGCAAGGGGACAAGGAAGGGCATGTTTCAGAGGCCATGATAGAGGGTGAAATAGATATTTCTATCTCCTACTATAACAAGTATGCAAATTTGGCAAGTTTTGCTGGTAACCTCAGGAAGCAAAATATGCTGGAGTAAGGCATCAAGCGAAAGCTTACAACTCCTTATATGCTAGAGAAAAACGGCGTGGCTAAACGAAAGAATCAGAACGTTGTCGAAATGGTGAGATCAATGATGAAAGGAAAGGGGATGCAAGATTTCTAAGCAGAAGGTGTTGGTACATCAATTTATCTCCTCGACATGTCACCAACAAAAGTTGTTTGGTATCGAATGCCACAAGAAGTCTGGAATCAATGTAAGCCTCAGTATCTCGTTTACTTGTATTTCGTTGTATAGGATGTGCTTTAATAACTTCTCAAAGACATAATCTAGAAGAGAAGCCACTATATAAAATATATTTTTTATTAGGTATTATACTCAATCCAAAGCACCAGGCTTTATGACCCTTTAAGCAAGAACTCTATAGTGAGTAGAAGTGTGATAGACTGATATTCGATGAAGAAGCCTCTTGGACTTAAGACAAAAGCACCAAAGAACAATTAACTAAGAAATTGATGACATTAAAATACAATTTCTCCTAGTCTACACCAAGAATTTCTCAAAACTCGACACCTAAAAAGTTCTTAAACACTGCACCCGGCAAAACAAGTTCTTCATCAAGTTTGCTTGAAGAACATTCTCTCCTTGTGAATTAATTCTAATGGAGTCAACTCTGTTACGTAGAACAAGAGTGGTAGGATTCCTCGTCGAAGAATTGAACTTGAAGGAGATGTCAAGTCACCAATGGTTTTATTTGTTGGAGATCCAATTACAGTGGAGAAAGCCTTGGAAAAGGAAGAATGGATATATATGGAGGCAGTCAAGGATGAACTGTTTCCCTTACAACAGAATCAGACTCGGAAACTCATAGATTTGCCCAAAGATAAAAAAAATGTCATTCAAGATTAACCTTCAACCCATAAAATTGTTTAAAAAAACATTTAAGAAAATGAATAAGATTCTTGATGTTAAGACCACTTAACGAAAAAACAATGAAAAAACAACCAACCCTCTGCCATTATTTTAGCTGAAGAACAACATATCGACCTAGAAGAGTTTTTGCCGTTTTCTTTGTGACAACCTTAGACCTCAACCACCTTATTGCCCTTAATTTAACTATATTGTAACACCCTCAAATCGGGCCTAGTCGTGTGTGAATTCGGTACGTAATTTACCTTTAATAATTAAATATTCTAGTTATTAACCTATACTATGAGTTTTAGTTGTGAAATGGATATATAAAAATAAAAATGAAAATGAATAAAGTTAATAAAATATTAAACGGTTTTAGATAATGATGCCAAAAATATCCCTGTTAGTTGAAACGGGTAATCGAATATTAAGTTGTAAGTTGGATAGGGGGCGAGATACCTGCTTTTGGATAATATTAAACCCAAAGTTGGTCCTCTATCTTCAATTTTCACAGCTCACACACACATACACACCCTCACATCTTTGTTCTTGGCTTTGAAGAAGCAATTTTGGGAGAAATAATCAAAGAACATCAATTGCTGATCTTCATGAATTTCTTGTGCTAATAGTTCTATCTTCATCATCTTCTTCATCCTCAATTGTAAGTATCCATCTTTTCTTGCTTCTCCCGAAATTGGAATCAAGAAGCGATTTTTGATGTTTAAATCTGTTTCTACAACTTATACTGATTGATATGAATCCAAGTTATGGATTATAAGTGTTGATTTTAGGTGAATTCATGAATTCTTTCAAATGGGTCAATTAGGTTAAACTTTGGATTAATCTAGGTATTGGATGTTTAAATGAGATATATATATATATATATGTGTGTGTGTGTGTGTGTTAGTAAGCTTATATTACTCCTAAATGAGGTATTTGAACATTAGAAACTGGTTTGAAGCCGTGTAAATGTGAAATGGGTCGAATTGCAGGTCTGTAGAACAGACTGCGTTTTGCCACCGATCGCGCGACGCGTTTGTCCGTAAGATCAAAATGCTGTTTTTTGTTGTTCTTTCGTGTGTTGATGCTTGAACTGTTGTAATAGGTTAATAATTAGGGGATTGTTTCAAGTGTCTTGGTTGTTGTACTTTGTGTATTGATGTCTAAATGTAAGTCATAGAATGATAGGTACTCCAGAGGATCAAGAGGACCCAAAACACTATATCGGTCTTCTATAACTCTATGGGTGAGTACTGGTTAACATTAGCATCACAATAAGAATGTTATATAATATAATGAACATTAAAACTAAAGGATGAGTTATTAATTATGTATTGTTGAACTGTAAGGTATTATGATTTGATATGAACGCATGTTATAGGCTTGACTCTTGAGTAGGCCAATTGTGTTATATGTATGATATGGGCTTAAACAGGCCAATTGTGTTATGTAATGGCTTGAGTAGGCCAAATGTGTTGTGTCTAGACACTTTGTTAAAGTTGTTTGGGGCCAGATGAGTCTGGATTTAGTTAGGCCTTGTGTCGCTAGCTAGCTATGATGATCGGTGTTTCATTGGTTGCGAATCTTTGGTTCTACAGAATCGCCATCCCTCAACGTGATGATGACAAGATCTTAGTTTCCCGCTAATCCCGAAGGGGTGAGTTCCCCGGTAACGCAATGGTGGACCGCTATCCGCTTACCCATCGGCGCGGTTGATGTATTCGGTTTCCCCGGTAAGGATCATTAAGCCGGGTTAGCTACCTTGCAAGACGTGATTCCTGCTGACTACACCAGTACTTCACGATATGTTAGGATAGACTTGTTTGCTAATATATGATATAATATTCTTGTTATGATACTTGTGATTAATCGTTACTCACTAGCTATTTATAGCTAACCCTTCCATCTACCCTTCCTATGTGCAGGTAACTAGTTGATGTTGGTGAGAACGGGTGCGTAGCAATGGTTTATAACCAGTTTTGGGGAACACATTTGTGCATGCTTTTGGTTGTTATATACATGTAATCGTCGGCAGATATTTGATAACACCGGTGGTTTTCTTTTGTTGAAACTTATATAATGGGTTGTAAATATTTAATTAGAATACGAGATGTTTCCGCCGTTTTTGTTATATAATATTTTGATTGAACAGGTTATGAAAAAAATTATAATTACAGATGTAACTACGCAGTTTCAAAACTCGAATTAAAAAAATAGCTGTAAAATGGAAGTGTTACATGTATTTTATATTACATATTAAAGATTAAAAATTAAGAATTTCAGATTACATGTTTTGTTTTATTTATGAACTGGGGCGTTTGGGTTCTTTATCATGACGTGAAGTATTATTATCAATCAACTTAATAGTTGTTTAATTATAAATAAATCACCAAGTCTAGTTGCATTTTCTTATATGGGATGTTAGCTAAATAAATTTCTATCATTTTAAAAGTGGCATCGTCTCAAATTGAACTACTTTAAGCTAGTTAAGAATACAACAATTACAACATCTGACAACCTACTTAATTAATTAATTAGCTAACTAACAACTTTGACCAATCCTTTAGTTTTACCTTTACCTACTATATATTAATGTTTTCCAATAATAATAATAATATTAATATTAATGTAGTATGTCTTTCTTTCAAGATCCAGTCGTGATTATGCATGAACCAACAAACGTATCAATAGCTAGACACACTACAGGAAAAGTGTCATTAGTCGCATACAAACAGTAGTCATCAAAATCTTTACAAAAAGTTACTAATTAGAGAAGATGTTTTTCAATTCCTACGCACGTAAAATTATGGGAAGATTAGATGCCGAATGTAAAGACCTGTAATAATAATAATATATACGAGAATATATAGATTTTGACATTTTGTGATACAAATTTTGCGTAAAGATTTAACAGCTAATTAACCCCTTAAGACCTGGTTAAATTCTAATTAAGACTTTTTTTTTATACCAACCTACTCCTTAATGAAGGAAGGAAGATGATTCTGACAAGAATTAATTTGCTACAAGAAAAACACATGTTCTGTTTGGTACGTTGTAGAATGATACTTATATGTTTGTGACATTTTCGATCTTGTCGCTACAATCTAGTTTCCTTATCATCATGAAACGTATTCTTCATTGTAATTCCTTTTAAAAATTTTATTTAATTAATGTTTGGAAAAGGAAATTGTATAATCACATCAGTATTCATCTCATAATCATGTTAAATTGTTAATGAACATACATACATACATACATATATATATATATATATATGTGAATGTTTAAACGAGAACTATTTTTCGTACATAAACTGCGAGAACCAAGCTTGGCCATTCAAGTGGTAAGTGGAATTTAAGGATGAAGAGCGTGGGGGGATTGAGTGTGACAAGGTACATATAAGGAATTCATGGGTGGGCAATCCAACTGAAGGAGGGGGAATTGGACGGCTAAGATTAGTTCTCGTAGGAAAAACCGTTCTCGTTTAAACTTCTCTCTCTCTCTTTATATATATATATATATATATATATAAGGGAAGGTTATTTTGAGAATGAATATTTAGGTGAGAATATGAGAACAAATCCTACCCATCAATTAGATGTTAATCTATTAGATCTAACGGTCGTAATTCACCCGTCGCAATACATAGCCGTCACATTCATGGTTGGGTAATGAATAAAACAAAATGTCAAATGTAGACAATCCGATCAAATCAAATTGAGGGTTAGGATTAAGTCACCATTCTCACCTAAATATATATTCTCATTTGAACCTCCCACTATATATATGTATGTATGTATAGTGAAAAGTTTATTAGAGAACCATTTTTATTGCGAGAACCAATCTTAGCCGTCTAATTTTCCCTCCTTTAATTAATAGATTGCCCATTCATGGATTCATTACATGCACCTTGCCACACTCAATCCCCCCACGCTCTTCATCCATGAATTCCATTATCCAAAATGAACGGCTAAGGTTGGTTCTCGCGGTTCTCGATTGCAATAAAAATGGTTCTCAAATGAATCCTCCCCTATATATGTATATATACAGTAAAAAGTTCATTTGAGAACCGTTTTTATTGCGAGAACTGCGAGAACCAATCTTAGCCGTCCAATTCTCCCTCCTTCGGTTGGATTGCCCACCCATGAATTCCTTACATGCACCCTGCCATATCCAATCCCCCCACGCTCTTCATCCATGAATTCCATTATCCAAAATGAACGGCTAAGATTGGTTCTCGCGGTTCTCGCAATACGGTTCTCAAATGAACCCTCCCATATATATATATATAGCATCAATATAGAACCACTCTTAAACATATAACCTAAAGAACCATTTTGGGTCTTTAGATTAACTTGATCAAGGGCTGATATTAAGTTGTGGCAAAATTGTAATTATCATACATAATTATGATGTTATAATTAAAAAGAAGGGCAAAAAAGGAATTAAAAAAACATCATCAGCTCCTCACGCCTCCCCACCTAATCACTATCACATTTATTTTAAAAAAAACCATTAATCATTTTAATGATCATAACTATCTCATGTTTAAGATTTAAAAAAAAATTATACCATTAGGTTCAGTTTTTCTTGCACTTTAATTTAAGACCACTCTTCCCATATTTCTAAAAATTTTATTTTGAAAATGCAAATTACGAAAATGCAAATTTCATATCTGAACATGCATATGTGGATGAAGATGATAATCAAAATGCAATTCTTCATACTCCAAAAAATTGGTTGATAATTTAATGATTTTTTAACTGATGTAGTGTTTTGTGTATGAAATTTGCATTGTAGTGTTGTATATGGAATTTGCATTTTAGGTTTGAACATGTAATATCAACCCTTGAAAGTGCTGCTGTTTGCATTTTGCATTTGCAATTACATGCTGCTGTTTGCATTTCACATTTTAGGTTTGAACATGTCTGCTGTTTGTATTTGTAATTACATGCTGCTGTTTGCATTTCACATTTGAAAGTGCTGTTGTTTGCTTTTTGCAATTGCATTTTAGGTTTGAACATGTAATATCAAACCTTGTTACTTGCATTTCACATGCTGCTGTTTGCATTTTAGACTTTTTTCATTGAATGGGTTTGTGACGTGCATTTTTATTGAATCAGATTTGTGAAATACATATGAGAGTCGTGAGTTTGCATTTTTGTTATCTTCTTTATGTGGGTTGCATTTTGTATTTGCATTTTCGTCAAACAATTTGCATTTTTGTTATTTGTTCTTTTTTTTTTCATTTTCGGTAGCAAATATACGAACATGCATATATATGAAAATGCAAATATATAAACATGCATTTTTGATGTGAAAGTGCTGCTGTTTGCATTTTAGATAATGTTACTTGCATTTCAAATGCTGTTGTTTACATTTCAGACTTTTGTTACTTGCATTTCACTGCTGTTGTTACTTGCGTGCTGCTGTTTGCATTTTAGATTGTTATTTCGTCAAACAATTTGCATTTTGAAAAAAAAATTAGAAAACATATCAATCCTGGTCTTGAATTAAAGAGGATAAAAAACTGAATCTAATGGTATTTTTTTTTTTGCTAAAATTCTTAAGGATGAATATATTATGACCATTTGAATGTTTAGTAGGATTTTTTTTTTAAAATGGAAGTTTCTATGAATAAGTAAGGTTCTATATATAACCTCACCCTATATATATATATATACACACACACACACAGACACACTAGCATAGTACCCGCGCAATGCGGCGACATCAAATAGTTTCTACTCGATAACTTGTTTGTTTTGAGAATTTACGTAATACGGTGACAACGAATATTTTTACGTTGGTAACATGTCTATTTCTTTATTTTCTTTATTTTCCTGTTCTTAATCAACTCTTTTATTATTTTTAAATAAACTTTAAGAACAATTAAATAAGAAAAAAAAGTCTTTATTTATAAAATAAGTTAAATTGCATGAAAATACTGAGTTTAAATTAGTAATTTGAAACTATTTAAAATTAAGAGATTAAGAAAATAGTAAACTAATTTGAAACTATTAATTATATGAGCTATTTAAAAAATTTTAAAATATATGTTTATAAATTCTTATTATAGATTATTCAGATTCATGAGTTTTACTTGTACATATTTTCTGATAATTATGTTAAAATATTTTTTACATGATATAATATTTAATATAAAATGTTTAATTATGAAAGTATTTTTTAATAATTAAGTTAATTTATTTAAAATTTTTAAATATGGAAGGTTTATTTATTAAAATAGAATATAAGATTATTATTAACTCTATTTAATAGTTACTTTATGTAATATTTTTCATTTAGTTTATATGAGGGGTAATTTAATAATTTCAAAAGACTTAAAATTTAAGAGATTAAGCAAAATGCCTAAATGCTTTATAATGTAGTATATATATATATATATATATATATATATATATATATATATATATATATATATATGGGAGGGTCCATTTGAGAACCAGTTTTATTGCGAGAACCGCGAGAACTAATATGGACCAGTCAATTTAGATAATGTTTTAGATAACCTTATTTATTTCAAAAAGGATAAAATTGTAAATTAAGAAAAAAACAGCGCAAAGCTGTATGCCTATACATAGCATATTACATTTTTATAAAGCACCTTCCCTATTTTTATTATATAGTGCATTGTTGCATTATTATTTTTATTAGGACAATCTGGCCTTTTGTTTTATTTTTTTAGCTGTACTTAGCATATTTCTTTTTCTTTTTTATAGGTTGCAAGAATTTATTTATTTATTTATTTTTCTTTTTTTTCATTACTTTTTTCTTATTTATTAATCACAATCATTTATAGTTTTATTGAATTTTAGTAATATATTAGATATTATACCCCACGGTCCTTTTTGTTAATATTTTTTGAGTTGGGAATGAGTTTGACTAAACCAACTTTGAGTTGCACGTGCACTAGAGTTGCAAATAAACCAAATGAACACGAACGAGGGATTGTTTGTGTTCGTTCGTTTAATTTTAGCCGAACAAAAAAATGAACACGAACGGATAAACAAACAAATATTTGTGTTCGTATTCATTCGTTTAACTTTATCCGAACATAAACAAACACAAATGAATGAACACGTATGCAAATATAATACAAACCTAACATTATTAAATATAAACAGACATTAACTACGTGTATATATATGTGTGTGTGTGTGTGAGAGAGAGAGTGTGTGTGTGTGTATGTATATATATATATATGTGTGTGTGTGTGTATATATATATGTACACACACATATATATACATACATATAAACGAACATAAACAAACGGATAAACGAACGTTTACGAACATAAATGAACGAACGAGGGTCTTTGTTCATTTTCGTTCATTTAACTAAACGAATAAATATTTGTGTTCGTGTTTGTTTATAAAATAAACAAATTTCCCGCAAACAATTCACGAGCGGTTCACAGATTGTTCGGTTCGTTTACAATCCTAATATTTTTTAATCGTTTTATTGTTATGCGATTTTTTATTTCTTGTTTTCTTTTATTTCTTTTACCTCCAACTCTATTTATTAATGACAACCATTAAACTTTTTGTTGGAGATCGACAAGTAGAATTGTTTTCACTTTGACAAGTAGAATAATCAAAATAATCTAAAAAAACCGTTTTTTAATTGATTAACCTACTTATAGTTACAAACACCAAATTTTAAAATTTATAGTCATATGTGAAAAAAAACAAATTTACGTTCGTGTTCATTTTTTTGTTTGGGTTAAGTTAAACGAACGAACACTAACAATATTTTTTGTTCGTTTAATTAAACGAACGAACACGAACAACGATCTAGTCCGTTCATTTATATTAAATATATATAATGTATATTTAAATTATATGTGCATGTGCATATATGCACGAGATGCACATACGAATGGTACATATATGCACCTAGACGCACTTGTGCAAAAATAAAACCTAGTAGTCTAAACAGGCTGTGCACATATGCACCATGCATATGTGACTTGATTGTATGTGTTGGAAAAAAAGAAGTGGTATATGCACATGTGCACCTATTGTAATACCTCACATGTGCACATATATGCACCTGTGCTCGAAAGAAAGACAGTGGTATATGCACATATGCAAATATCTAATGCTGTGTTGAAAAAAAAACCCGGCAAAAATGAAAAAAATTTATTTGAAAAAGTATAGCAATATGGATGTCATATTAAAGAACACAATTTTCTCATTAATTTGGTACAATTTTTGTATTTTAATATTTTTGCCTTTGGTAGATATTTTAGTTTTAAAAAAGTGGGGGTATGCAGTCCCCTCTTTAATTAACCAATTTGCCTAAAATAACCCTCCAGCTTTTTTGGAAACTAAAAATGACGGCTATGTTTTGAATTAATTACATGTTTGCCATAATTAATATTAACCCTTGATAAATTTTGATCAATGGCTATAAATGGTTCTCGCAATAAAACTGGTTCTCAAATGAACCATCCCCTATATATATATAAGATCAAATAAGAGTGATTTTTTCGTAAGATGTGTAAAAGGCAACCAATGATTAACACGTGGCTTTAATAGCTCAAGGATATAATGGGTATTAATTAATTATAATAATCAATTAATCCTAAATAGAATTTCATTTCTTTCTACTTAAAAAAAATCACCCCCTCCCATGGTAAGTACAAAATCATACCCTAATTCTTCTCCTATGCCTCTTTCTTGATCGGCCACCTCCCCCTCCCAGGCCACTCTTGTTGTCGGTTCTGGCGACCACCGCCTAACTAGCTTCTAATGATCACAACCACTGGTACAATGCTCCATCATCATTGCCTCCCAAAAAGCTAGATTTTCCGGTCATTATTGAAGTGAAGCCTTGGAACACATCGAGACCCCTGAAGTTTGTTGCTTTCGTTCTGACCAGCGACCACCAAAGCTTCAGTATCATTCCAAAATTCGTTGCTTTCTTTCTTTGCGATTTGGCACTTTTTTGTTCTTGATGAAGAGGCTGCCGGTCTAGAACAGAAACAGATTGATGATTTAATGTATACAAACGAGGAAAAGAGCTGAAGAGACACAAGTGTTGGTTCATCAATTTTTGTATAGGTTTTGTTTAAGATTATCTCGATCTGGAGACCGCCCCTATCCCATCAGCTCCGGCGACCGCCGCCAATGTGAGTTTCATTCATCATTGTCATCCTCAAAACCCTATATTTACCAGCCATTGTTGAAGAGAACCCATGGAATAGATCGACAGCCTAGAAGCTCCTTGCTCTGGAACCTTACCATAGATCTGTCTTCTACTGTTGTGCTAGTAGTTGTTTAGTCGTCAGAGTGGTCCATTAGTTTCGGTCACAATATCCTCATCAAATATCTGTACTTCTATTCTTGGAGTTCAACAGTAATGATTTTCACATATGTTCATCAGATATATATTATTTACTAGTTATGTTTTTTTTTGTTTCTTAAATGCGTATTGTTCTTGTTTCTATATACATGTTGCTTATATTTGTGAAAAATACCTATGCATCAAAACTGATGATGTATGGTGTGGATATCATTTATCAATTTTTATTGATGAAAATTCGTATTCACCAACTTTTTTGATGAATGGTGGTTGGTATCGATGGATTTGATAGTTCTTCAATTTTTAAATTACTCCATCTGAACATGATTTTAGAAATTCAAATGTGATCTTTTGCAATGAGAATCATTTATTGGTTTAGCTTATTTTTAGGATTTCATATTCAATTCCTTTTGAAATTCAGTTTCCTGGTTTTTTGCTTGTTCGTAATTGCTGAGCATTCAAAAATATATATTGTTCCTAATTTACCCCTTTGCCCATTTTATTTGATGTAGATTTTGTTAATTTTGATCAGATTTATTTGATTTTTATATTTCATCCAATGGCTCACAATAACTCTTACACCTCTTACCATCACACACCTCTTACAAGAACCTAACCCTATATATATATATATATATACATACTAGTAGGGTACCCGCGCAATGCGACGGCGGCGAATAAAGAGGAGGTTGTAATGAGTTTTGTGTAGAATAATCACAAAGAGCTAATATGAGTTTGTGAAGATTCCTTGCGAGATGAAGATAATATGAGTTTGTGAAGATTCTTTGTGATAGCCAATTTGAAATTAAGAATTAAATTGCTAACTCTGAGTTATTTGTGTTCCAGTTTGTTGGAAAAATTTTGTCACATGGCTGAATCATGAAATTGCCGATTATATATATGTATGTATATGTGTGTGTGTGTAATATTTCATAGTTCCAATTATTATGTAATTGAGTTAGAATGCAATGTTTATAAATTTCAATTCTTTGACTCTTTCATTTGTTTGGTGTTTGTGAAATCTCCTGAACTTGATTTATTGAAAACAAGAATTTAGGTGATCTCATGAATCAAAAGTTAATATTAAAAAAATATGATTAGACTTAATTCAGTTATAAGTATGGTGATCTCATGAATCAAAAGTTAATATTAAAAATATATGGTTAAAAAAAATTCAGTTATAAGTATTGGTTTAAATTCATTAATTGTCGGTTATGTTTTCAATATTTATTTGTTTAAATTCATTAATTGTGGACTTAAAGAATGGGCAAAGGAGGGGTATTTTAGTAAATTTACAGTTCTTAAAATTAAGAGTTTTTTAGATGGTAAATGCATTATATAGGAGTAAGATATATATATATATATATATATATATATATATATATATATATATATATATATATATATATCAAAAACAAGTTATTTAAGTAGCATCATTTCATCAATTTGCTTATTTCTTTGTTCTCAGGTACGTCCAAGTTTGAATTATAGTTCACACGTACTTATGGCTTTTGATCGAGTTTTGACTGACAAGCTTTTTCGTGCAATATATATATATATATATATATATATATATATATATATGATTTTTAAAATATGTTGCGTACACACTATCAGAAAAGTCGATGTTTATCGTTTTATGTTGTCTCAGTATATAAAATAACATTTTTTCTTTTTAAAAGAAAATTATTACTATATATTATATTATGAAGGATCTAGCGCGCGTTGGTCCTTTTACCAAAGAGAAATAATATATTTTTTTACTTTTTGTTCTTACTTATCTTTCTACTCATTTGATTAAGACAAGTGTAAAAATCAAAATATGATATGAAAAAAGAAAATTAGTGTTTTACATATGTTAAATATTATCTAGGTAGGAGGATAAAATCGGAAAAAAATATAAGAAGATATAACATTTCACTTTAACAAATACGCAAATGGGAGCTTGTCTCTTTCTCAGAAACTCAATCGGCAATAATTTTTTTTCAGGACCGCTATACAATTAGATTGCTGGTGTTGACTTTTCTTCGACGTGACATTTATGACGGTCACTAACACGTCCATATAACATTGTCAACGGTCGGATTATTATTTTTTTTCTCAAAAACTTCAATACTAGTGGCCTTCAACTCTCTATATATATATGACCCGTTACCCATGTCTAATATTGCTAGTTGGATCTTATATTCAAGCGTCAAGATCAATCTTTTCTTCTTCTAGCTTAGAAAAACGTTTGTAAGTTTGGTGAACATGAGCCCTACTATTAAGTTTCTTGATGGAGAATATGATCACAAACCACAGATCACGAGAAGTGGAGTGGTGATCAATGGTCCACGACCGACGCCATTAAAGCTGAGACAAGAATCTCACACCATTCATAAAGTACCCCGCCATCCTCACCACCAACAGCAGAAGATCAGAAAGCCCATCATAATCTACATTCGTTCTCCAGAAGTCATCCACACCAAACCTCATGATTTCATGGCTCTTGTTCAGAAGCTCACAGGTCCTGATCATAATTCTGCCTCCAAACATCAACAACAGCAACATCATAAGAAAACTTTGAAGAAGCAAGTAGATGGCGCCAGCTATGATCCTAACGATGATGATATTAATGAACTTATTAATGACTCTGGGGACAAACATGATCAAGGAAATAATATTATGAAACCCAGGAGTCCAATGTTTAATACGCCAGCGAATCCTCGTGTGTATGATATCCCACTTTTTACACCAAACATGAGTGATTACTTCTTCTCACCTCAACGTTTCTTTAGATTTTCAGATAATTAATTAAGTCATCGATCGATAGTACGTAGTCTCCAAACATAAGTGTTTCATCGTCACCTGGTTCTCCATGATCATATCGCTTATAAAAGGGCTTCCATCCTGAAATGTAATATCATATATATATATATATATATATATATATATATATATATATACACACTAGACTTACAGGATTCATTAATTTATATATATTACAAGTCTAGCTATAAACATTAATTGTACGTTGTTAAGTTTTAACATTTCTTAACTTTTGAAAATATCTTATTTTAGAACTAGTCGTACGTACGTAATGATTATATATATTAGGGTTTGGTTCAAAGAAAAATATATTGATATATATATATAGTGGGGAGTTCAAACGAGAACTGTTTTTCGTACGAGAATTGCGAGAACTAATCTTGGCCGTTTATTTTGGATAATGTAATTCATGGATGAAGAACGTGGGGGGTTGAGTGTGACATGGTGCATGTAAGGAATTCATGGGTGGGCAATCCAATTGAAATAGGGGGAATTGGACGGCTAAAATTGGTTCTCGCGGTTCTCGTACGAAAAACAGTTCTTGTTTGAATTATTGCCTATATATATATATAATGAAAAGTTCATTTGAGAACCGTTTTTATTGCGAGAACCGCGAGAACCAATCTTAGCCGTCCAATTCCCCCTCCTTCTATTGGATTGCCCACCTATGAATTCCTTACATGCACCCTGGCACACCCAATCGCCCCACGATCTTCATCCATCAATTCCATTATCCAAAATGAACGGCTAAGATTGGTTCTCGCGGTTCTCGTAATAAAAACGGTTCTCAAATGAACCTTCCCCTATATATATATATGGATGTGATTTGTTCTTTGGTTAATTAATTAATTTGTGCATATTCTTTTTTTTTGAAAGGCAATTTGTGCATATATATTCTTTGATTTTAATTAATTAGAATGATTCTTATGGAAAAATATCTCGACCTATAAAGTCAACTACAAATTGATGTCACGTAAATTGATCATCCTCTCGATCGAGCATTAATTTGTTTGCACCATTAATTAAAAGGAATTGATTTGTACACAACAAGATTTTACCATACATAACAATTGTGACTTTTATATCCCTAGTATCCCATTATACTTTATTTTCATCCACATATTTAAAGGTATAATGGTCTAAACAACAACTAATTGTTGTGTATGGTAAAAATTGTTGTGTATAGATTATCTCCCTTAATTAAACTCTGCGTGATAATAATTTTTTCGTTGATAAATGTTGTGCATAATCCGTTGACAAAGCAAGGATCAATTTTCAAAGATTAAACTTGTTAACGAAGTTATCACATTAATGTCATATAAAAAAAGGGTGACCTTGTTTTTAGGTTGAGAAATGATATATTCTTGTACTCACTTTATAAAAAAAATGTCAAAATCAAGTGATAATATATTACACATATCAAACATTAAGTAGTAGGTCCAGTGTCAAGGGTGTTCATGATGTGCCCTTGAATAGGGCCCAAAGTCTACAGGGGCCCAAATTTTTTTTTATCCCTTACATGGTATGTAATCGTTTGTGGCCCAATAATCTGTTAGGTTAATTGGATTTTTGCAAACCGGCGCGTGAAAGCTTCTCGGGAAATCACAGCAGTTACATCTCTCGATGGAAGACTATTGTGTTTCTCGATGAGGCGGACTTTGTATCTTCCCTACAAGCACCGCCATTGGAGCACCTTTTTGTTCAAAGACCTTTGCGTTTCGGTGATTCCAAAGAACCCAGTAGTAGGCGTAGATAGATGTGGAGAAAGCTTCCAATCTATCTCCTTTGAATCCCAAGTAGGCGTAGATAGATGTCAATTCTCAATTCAGTTGCTTTTCCGGCAATAATCGACGGTGACGAAATCAAAATCAAATATGGCGTAACGGCAGTCGTAGTCCGGCAAAGAGGCGGTGAGATCAAAATAGCCTTCTCCGGTGCCACCAACTTTATCGACGGTTACCAGCTTTCTCGTCGATTTTAAATACTATATACCGATGAACTTTCTTACAACCACCGTGGTTTCGCCGTCGATTGGCAATAGTAAAATCATTTTCACACAAACAAAGTAAAAAGATGTAAGCTAGCTATAGCAACTAGGCGCTGCTACTGTGATTGCTTAGTGGGACAAGTCTGAATTGCAATTTTATAAAAGAAAGCAAGCTGCAAGCACTCAAGTAGGTGGACAGGTGGTGTGGTGATGATAAGCCAAGTCAAAGAAGAGTTTTCATTTTCAATTGTACTGCACAAAAGGACAAAGGTAATTTTGTGTTGTTGGTTTTTTTCAAATCTAATTTTGTGTTTTAGGTTATCTTGTAACGCAGTGTTTGATTGATAGATATGAGAAGCTTTTCGGGAAAAAAATATATGAGAATGAACGAATGACTTTAATTCGTAAAAAAGTGTTTAATTTGTTGATAAGCTTGAATTATAAGAAATTCATAATAAAAGAAGTGTTTGGTTAATAAACTTGAGTTATAAAAAAGATATCAAACTTTTGTGTGTGTATATATATATATATATATATATATCTTCCTATTATACAAGAATGGTGAAAGCTTTTTTTGAAAACTATTTTTATTGTAAGAACCTTATTAATGACTTATTAATAATGATATTTTAGTTGTTTTATATGTTATATAACCGTGAATCAATACATTTGGGGCGTGATTCCTTATTTACAGTTATATCATTAACATTGTTAGTCATTGATTTATCAAGATTGGTTATCACGATTCTCATAATAAGAATGGTTCTTAAATGGACTGAGCTCATATATACAAGAAGAACCCTCAAAATTTCATTGTTTGACCCTTAAATATATTGTTATTTAGAGAGAGACCAACCTTTGATTCTTCCTTTGCTAAAGACAATTAATGTAAGAGCTAAGAGAGGATTGATTAAATATTTTTTTAATGATATAAATTGAATTTCAAAATTGTTCAAAATCTTTTAGATTTTTTGAATTGAAATAGTACGTAGCAACTCAAACATAGATAAAATTACAGAGTAGAGGGAAGAAAATAACATGCATTCATATATACAGATCGAGTGAATCATAAAATTTCCAGTAGTCCTTGGCTTAACCGGAGTTTCTTCATTCGCTAGCTAGAACTTTCTCTCTTGAAAGACAAGAAATCCGTCTATAAGCTTTAATTTGTTAGGTTTTTCTTTTGTAGTGATCCCAAATTACCCTTCTCGATCTTTAGATGAGTAGATATCACGTACCCTTTAACTTCTCTCTGTTCACACTTCTCCTTTTGCTTTTGATGATCTTAATTAATTTGATCTTTATATATATATACATATATATATATATATAAATATATATATATATATATATATATATATATGATCGATATGAAATGAGTAGTAGTAGGATGAATTGAGAAAATAAGAGAACATGTTTTAAATAGGTTAATTGGCTTCAACAAAGAACCAAGTGCCAATATATAAGAAAATCAAAGTATATATATCAGACAAGGGAGGACGATATGACCACGTTTTGACCATCCTTATTGACAAATTATAAGCAATTTTAGTACTTCTGTTCATTGCCCTTCTGATTATTCTTCGTATATATATATATATATATATATGTCTTATTACGAATACCGTGAGTATCATTTGTAACCATCATTAATGCTCATTAATAGGGGTATTTGGTCTTTTATATATTTTTTCAAATGTGAATTGTGTCTGGGTGAACCGTATAATAATAATAATAATAATAATAATAATAATAATAATTATTATTATTATTATTATTATTATTATTATTATTATTATATAGAGTTGATAATGCTAAACAAACGTACGATTTAAAAATATAAAAAATAAAAATACAAACTTCAAAAGGGTGTCATGCTAATCCAGGTTCAATCTTCGATCTCCCCTTCAACTTAACACAAATCCATCTTATTTTTTCTAATTATTAATTAATTTTTTTGAGGAAAAATATAATATAGCATATTATGGTACGCACCATAATATGCGAGCCCCAAGCCACGCACCATGAGGGAGTTTTACCCTCCACCATTTTATAGAAAAAGTCTCACTGCTCAAACTCGAACTCAAGACCTAAGCTATGGGATAAAACTCCTATACCACTGGGCTACGCCACAATGTACGTTGATATATCATTAGTAATTCATTAATTAAACTTATTATGAAAAAACTTGTAGGAACCAAATTAATTAAGTACTTCAATAATATATATGGGCATATTCATGAATGAGTAATATATATTTCCCATCGAGTATTTTGGTGGCATTCAAAATTTTATACCGAAAAAGACATACATATCAAATGTTTACCCCAATATAGAAAACACTCGATAATTGGTTATCATCCATCGCATCATTTCTTCGCATTATCTTATTGCTTTCTCACTAAATCTTTTCTAAGATTTATAACACCAATTAGATCCAGCTATTTTTCCGATGTGAAAACAAAGAAATAGAATATCATGGTGTAATGGCATGATTCATAGTGAACTCTTATGGGTGTTTGGTAGAGAGAAAAGAAATTTGAAGAAATGAAAATAGAAATAGAAAAGAAATGAAAATTAAGAGAAATAAAAATGTATGGGGAATTGGAATTGATTCCCCAGTTTGGTATCATGAAAGAAATGAAACAGAGAAATGGTTATAGTTTTGAGAGGAGAAATAGTTTCTTCACCCATTTTCATTTCTCTCTTTCCTTTGTATTTCCATTTCTCTTCAAATTGTGGAGAAATGGAGAGAAATGACAGCCGATGTCTATTTATCATCATCGATGTCCGGTTGCGATGTATTTCCGGCATTCTACTCATTATCGTCAACATCCGGCGAGGCGGCCAACGAGAACTGCCTATATATAAGTTCTCGTACGAAAACTGAAGAAATAGAATGTGTGGAGAACTGTTTTCGCAGTTCTCGTACGAAAAACAATTCTCGTTTGAACTTTTACCATTGCTTGTATATATATGCAGTTACAACACATTTTTGTATTTTATTTTTGTACGCTTATATAAAAGAAAACAAGAAGATGTTTTTTTTCTTTTCGCCCTGTTCTCGAGTTTATTAAGGGGAGGAAAGGAAAGGAGAGGAAAGATTTTTAAGCAAACTAAGGCTAAACTTCCCCTCCAAATCCCTCCATTTCCTTTCATTTCCTTCCTTAAATGAAACTCAAGAACATCATTTAGCTAGATTTCCTTCCAAATCCTTTCCTTTCTACCCTAAAAAAAACTCGAGAACAGGGCGTTTGTGTTATAAATGTGATAAGGAACGAAGATTCTTTTACGACTAATGCTTCGTATCATGCATATACGGAAAGAATTGCGGAAAATCGTGTATTTTCAGAAGGGAACTTCAATTCAGTCTTAAAACGTTGTTTTGCAAACTTTTATCGATTTGTTTAGCACAAAACTAATTTTTTATCATAATTTAAGCATTCGATAAATTTTGCCCAATATAAAAGTGTGTACGTAAATCACTTATCAAAACGGTAATTAACCAATTAACGGATAATTAAACACTTTTTTCTAGCCGGAAACTTAATTTCACCATTTCGATCTAAATATAACACAAGCAACAATGTACAGCAGTGACATTAGAAATTACGACTATAGGGGCAAGAGCTACAATTACATATGGCGGTGACGGTAATCTGCACGAGCTACAACGATGGTGGCCGCAGGCAAACAAAAAAATCTAATATACTTTTATTTACAAGGTGTCATCGGGGCACAATATAAGAGTATAGAAGAGAGAAATTCGTCACTCAAGAGTCAAGAGGGACGATGGGGAGAAGAAAGGCAGCGTGACAGCAGCAAAAAGAAAAAAAGGAGAAGATATAGACAGAACCTTAAGGCTCTAATACTATATAAAATAACAAAAGCCTCGTAGGTATATAATATTGCATTGATTATTAAGTACAAAAATATATAAAAGAAGTCCTAATAGCTAATAGGCCTGACCCATATACAACAAGAATATCCTACACTAAAATCCTAATCTTACGATCGTGCATAGTTCATAAATTGAACCAAATCTGTGACATCCGTCACTTAAAGCAGGTTAGTTGGTTTAACTTTCCGCCTCTAACTATTTAACTTAAACTTATGTGCATGTGTGATATCTAAAACCTAGTGGATGCTAAATGTAAGGTGATAGGATGTCTAATTTCTCAAATATTATAATGGTCCTAGTAATAAAGAGAAACCTAAGTCCTTATTACTGCAGGACATTTAACTTATTCCTAGTGCACAATTTTTATCGAGCAAAAGTCTCTAGCGCAAAATAGGGATGAATTAAGCCCTCAACTAAATAAGTCGTACTAATAATATATAAAATAATAGTTAATACTAATAACTAATTAGCAATTTAAAAATCACTCAAAAGTTGTAACCTTAATAAGTAGATATAATATATTTATGGTTAAGTACACCTACAAGAAATACATCCATTCTAGTGGTTCTTCAATTCCTCAAAAAAATGCTAGTTGCTTTGATCTCATTTCGAAGAGTTTTGGTACGTATTCGATCTTGTATATCTTTAAACTTTGTTTTCTTGTTTCTCTAAGTGTAACCGTAGTTGATGGATCATAATAGGGATCAAAAACATCTAAAAACATATAAAGTTATGATTTTGATGAGTATGGTGGAATATCAAACCCTAAAGGTTGGTTTATTTGATCAAAAACATGAATATCATGACACTGGAATTTGGGCAGAAACATGGGTAGACTTTAGAAGGCCATATCTTGGCCAAAACAAAATGAAAAAAATCGATATTTGATTCTAAAATTAAGTTCAATGAGTCTGCTTTCTTTTCCAAGTGATTTCATGCAAAAATGATGAGTTTTGGTCATCCCAAATGGTCAAATCTGTATAGGTGCGCAAGTCTGTAAATTCTTGGCAGATTGTTGAGTAACTTTGGCACATCAAAAATCCACCCAAACATTCGTATAAAATCTTAAAAATAATTTTGTGGAATTTTTTAGGAATCCATAAACCTTTGTAAAAATATTAGGATTTATTTAATTCGTTTTCTATTTTAATTGGTTAAAAACGTTTTAGTTGGAGAATCTAGAAATTTTAAGGTTTTCTACAGCATGGTTTAAAGCATTACAACTCAACCAAAAATTCGAATTTGATGATAAAAATTGTTATGGGTAAACTTTAAGGTGTTTATAAGCTTCTACAAAAAGATTGGATTTTTTTGAAGTTGATAGCTATTTATTTAAAAATAAAACTTTTAGTGATGCAAAGGAGTAAGGTTTCTAGTTAATCAATTAGAAACACTTTATTAAAAATAATTTAACTCTATTAAAAATTATAGAAAAACTATAGTAAGTAATTAAGATATTGGCGTATCTACCGTAACATTTAGAGGACCAAGTTTATTGGTTAAAGGTACATGAAAATTACACAAAGTCACTCCCAAAATTTCAGAAAAACAAAAAGAAAACTTAAAACTATAAAAAGGGTTATAAAGTAAATATACACAAGACTAAAAGAGATATACCCAAACCCTAAAAGAACTTAAGATTTTGAAACATAAGAGAATCACGTATGTAATGCACTAGGACACGATCATCTCACTAATCCATCAACTTCGTGTTATATTGGAGTGATTTGCACCTCAATTCCTTGTAACTTATATGCTTTGCATTACTTCTAGATTGCCAGTCAACTTTTGGGAAATTTTGGTTCATCAAAACATCAAGTGAGTACTCGTGGCCCCTTTTTCGTATATGTTTTCTTAAGGGAAAATGACACTCAAACTGTTTCTATGATTTTATGCCATGTTGACTTGATTTCTTATGCTATTTTGGACCAATTATGTGACGTATACACGTTTGTGGACCCGTTGTGGGTTATAACTATGGATGTCCGTATTACTATTATGCCAACTATTTAGCTCCAGCTAGTAGGTGATAGATTGGAAAACTATGTGTTGATGTCTATTGAACCTTGTGATTCAGATTCCTCATTATATTCCTACATTACTAAAAACGGTTATACATGCATATTCGTCCTACTTAAATCTGATCACGGCAAACATGTTTTATTTCTAAACTTACGAGCTCACCAACATTATATTGACCTTTTTGAGTGTTCATTTTCAGGTAATGACAAAAACAACGATAGAGGAGTCTAGAGATTTCTAGTCTGACTTTAACAAGACTTTGGAAATACAGTTACCTAACTGTGAATTATTTCCTTTTGGGTACTAGTACATTCTTTAATTACTTTTGGCTTGTTGCCCCCACATACCTATCCCGGGATATGGGAATAACTATTATGTGTGCTATTTTGCCGACTATGTTTGTCGTGGATTTGACTAGCCACAGCACTTGTGCCGGGGACGTCATGACACATTGGTTTGTTTACATCTAGTAAGTTCTCTATTCCTATATCAATGCGTTATGATGATCCTCTCTGTCGCACCTCGTGTTTCCGTCAAGACGAGATGTGACAAAACTGAAAACTAAAATATTGAAAAAATGGCAACCAAAGACCGACATGTAAGATCGGTTTGTTTCAGTTTAGAGCGACATATTTCGGTCAGTTGACCAAACCAGGAACCAAAAACAATATTAATAACGACCAATGCGAGACTATATTTATTAATTTATTTATTATATGTAACTTGATTTTAGTTTAATGATTAATTACATATATATACACGACTTTTAGTATGCATTATATGAATAATGTTCAATATAGTTCATACTTAATTCATAGCCCTAAGAAATTAATTTTAGCTTTTGAATCAATTACATCAATGGTCCAGATTATATTTTAAAAATTTAGGCGGAGTGGCATTTTCGTAATTCACATGTGATTGTATACTGAATAACCTGTTATTGAATATTAAAATTTTAGGACTATGTTTTTTACATTAACTTTATTGAACACAACTATATATATATATATATATATATATATATATATATATTATATATAGTGAAACGTTCCTTTGAGAACAATTTTTATTGCAAGAACCGCGAGAACCAATCTTATCCGTCCAATTCCCCCTCTTTCAATTAGATTGCCCACCCATGAATTTCTTACATGCACCTTGTCACACCCAATCCCCCCACGCTCTTCATCCATGAATTCCACTTACCAATTGAATGACTAAGATTAGTTCTCGCGATTCTCACACTAATAATGGTTCTCAAATGAACCATCCCCTATATATTATAACCTTCCCTTATATATAGAACAAATGAAGCGTACATGCTTGAATTTTTTTTACGTCGATCATCATCATCATAGTATATATATTATAACATGTTCTACAATTCTCTAAGTACGTACGTCGTATTCCAATTAAAAAATATACGTGGAATCAAGGGTCACTAACTAATAAGTTTAAATATGAAACTTGTCATGCACATATAAATAAGGGAGGATTCAAACGATAACTGTTTTTTTACGAGAAATTAATCTTGGTCCTTGATTAAAATAAATTAATGGCTAATAATTTTGACAACTGATGATTGACGCATTAATAACTTGTGATTGACTCATTAACAAGGGGTATTTTGGGCAAATCAAGCCTCGCACATTAATGACGGCTTACTCGGACGCAATTTACGGATGAAAAAAATATATAAATGACTAAAATACCTCTATTAATGAGTTATTAATGATATAGCAAACAGTTCTTGTACGAAAAACAGTTCTCGTTTAAATTTTTCCATATATATATATTTATAAAGGAAGGTTCAAACGAGAAATGTTTTTCGTACGAGAACTGCTAGAACCCAATGTTAGCCATTGATTAAAATTAATCAATAGCTAAGTTTTTTTGACGGCTCATTAATACTTCATTAATGACGTATTAATAAGGGTTATTTTGGGAAAATCAAGTCTCATAAATTAACGACAGATCACCCGGACGCAATTTACGGTTGGGTAAATATATAAATTACGAAAATATCCTTATTAATGACGTTAAAAACAGTTCTCGTACGAAAAACAGTTCTCGTACGAAAAACAGTTCTCGTACGAAAAACAGTTCTCGTCTGAACTTTTACCTATATTTAATTATTTATTTATAAAGGTGAGAAAGCAAAACCCATGTACATGTGGCGGTTATGTTAGTTTGATTTGCATAATTAACCTAATCTTAAAAACGAACATATTCCTATTACAATGAATTGGCACATAAACCTAGCCTCTTAGTTTTGTCCTTCCAATAAATGGAAAGCCCCTTTTGTTGGTACCATCCAAAAAGATAGATCGATACGATGTTATGTTAAAATCATATTCTAAGTTTATTAATGCCGTTTTTGCCCTCGATTAACACTATAAAGAAAAAAATGGTATTATGACAAAAGTCTGACCCAAAATGTCGCCCCTATTACCTTTAGGGGCTAACATGTCGTTTTTACTAAATCGCCACTATTGATTAGCCTCTATTGTCAAGAAGTCGCTGGCTCGTTGCTATTGCACGTCGTCCCTATTACTATTATAACTCGTGAGGAAGGATCCGGTGATAACACATGTTAAATGGAGAACGGTGAGAACACTTATAGGCCAATCATTTAATTAAATAAATAGGAAATGTAAAATCAACCTACCTTAATTAAATCAAATCATTAAAATTCAACATACCTTAATTAACCAAAATTAATCTCAGCCATTAAATAAAAATCATCCAAGGGCTATAAACTGTTCTCCACATTCTCACATTAGGAGGTGTTCTCATTTGATCCTACCTCTATAACTCGTTGCTATTAGCGTCGTCATTAATACTTTTTTATATTGTTTCCTATTAAATGCAGATAAATCATTTTTATAATATGCAAATTATTACTGTTACATCTAGAATTTATAGATAATCTACATATATTATACAAAATCCACCAACTAATATAAAATTCAAAATATAATATATTTTTTTAATTGTTTGTTACATAAAACAAAGCCTAATATAAAATCTAAACTACTCTTCATCATCTTTGTCGTCGTCCTCATTCCCTCCATTCGCCTACCTGCTATCATTTTGGGGTGCTAATGATCAAAATATCTCCATATGCAATTCTCACTGTAAACACCAGGTTACTAAGAATGGCTTCAAGTTTCGGCTACAAAATAAATATGTACATTAATTTTAAAACAATATAAGTCAAAACTACTTGAACAACCTATTATGAGCCGTTACAAGTACATTATAATCCATATAGAGTCATCATGATTCACTACAAGTAAATATAACTTATACTGACCCATCAGGCTATTATGACACTGTTAGAACCTAGAGGGGGGTGAATAGGTTATATGCCAACTTTTTTAAGTTTTTAACAATTTGCAAGTAATTAAAGAGTTTAAGGAAGAAAGATATCACCAATGAAATAGTTTGGACACAATGATTTATAGTGGTTCAAGCAAGGGTTAACAACCTTGCTCTACATCCACTCCTTGGCCTCACCCACCAAGAGTTGCTCCACTAACTTCTCTCTTTGAAGGTAGAGATAAACCTTTTACAACTTCTCTCTAATTCTAAGGCTAGAGATGATCCTCACTTCTCTCTAATTCTAAGGCTAGAGATGATCCTTACACAATTACAAATATATAAGAAGGTAATGTAGTGTTTGAACTTTGAAGGCTTTTACTCTTGCTTCATTCTTAATCTTGAGATGTTGAATTTGTATCAAGAATATGAGCTCACAAGTTTTTGTATATGTTTTGTGTTTTTCAGATTGCAAGAGCTTAGTAAAAAACAAGACTTGAGTTGCCTTAAATAAGCAAAAAAGTGCAAGCTCAAAAAGTGTCCAGACTGTCCACGGTCGATCCACGGTCGACCGTGGCATCGACCGTCGGCCTGCTGGAACTTTTTGAGACTTGTGAATATAGACGTTGGCCTTTTACCAAAATCACACACAACCCATTTTTACCATAAAAATGCACTGAAAAGAAGCTTAAGAAAAGTTGGGTTAGTGTCATACTTCTTAAGTTTGAATTTAATCATAAAAATGGTAGTTTAGAAACCAAATGCACAAAGCATGTTGGAAGTTTACCTCTTTGAGAGATTCCTTTTGCTAAATATGGTTTTGGCTTATTTCAATAGAAGATTATGTTTAGTATTTGCCAAAATAGGAATTCATTTGCTTTGACTACCAAGCTTGTGATTTTATAAAAAATTTCTCAATTTTTTATAAAAGTTTTTATAAAAATTATTTTATAAAAACTTAAACTTATTTAATTATTTATTTTGTAAGCTCATAAACTTTGAACTCGGATCTTGACGATTGGAGCTTGGCCATTTGATGAAGCTTGTTTTGTAGATTATAGATGAGAATATATTTGATTGAATATATATATGTATATGTGCACATATGTTAATGTTAATACATACAATTATATAAACAAGTTGTAAATTTTTGTGTCAACAAAAGAGGATATATTTGTAAGCCTATTTTTCCCAACAGACACGTTACATGTAAAATAACCAATAACCAATTCATACCAACCCTTACGACCTGTTGCAAGTAACTATAACCCGCATATATTAATTATGATCCGTTACAAGTAAATATGACCCACATGTATCAGTTATGACCCTTCACAAGTAAATATGACCAATACCTACCCATTATTACCGTTACAAATAAATGTCCCATAAAGAATTACTACGGGTCGCTCAAGTAAATAGAACACATGCCTAACTATTATCATCATTACAAGCAAATATAATTCACACCAATCCAGCATAACCCATTACAAGCAAATTATGATCCTTAGTGATCCATCATGATTCACTACAAGTAAATATAACTTATACCGACCTATTATGACTCGTTACAAGTATATATGACTCACACGTATCAATTATTGGAGGGAAGTTTTACCAAGCTTTTTTAGGACCTTTAATTTAGGGGTGACTCACACGTATCAACTATGTGTCGCCCCTAAAGGTGGAATTTCTTGTTGTATAAAGAATATAATTCACAAATAGACAACATACACAATTATAGAATATGATCATTCGATGATTTCACAAGTACAAACATATATACTGGAGATTCCGTTTGCAGTTATTGTAACTTCACTAAATCCTGAAAGTTGGAGTTTGAGAAAACAAGAAAAGAAACCATAGGAAACAACTATATATCCATCCGTACGTGGCCCAATTATTTTGATAATTAACGTACGTACAAGGTTGCAAGTATTGAATGTTCTAAGCATACTAATTAATTAATTAGTATTAGATAACGTTAATTGGTTAAATTGTCGTGGATGGATAGAAAGAATACTTTTAGTCAACTACGAGTCTTCAATTCCCTCGTGTAAACTCTGCAGCTTAAAACAACACAAATGCATGCACAAGGGAATCTTAATTAGTACATGGGAATCGCCGAAAGTTAATTAGCTAGCTACTTAACTTCCAAATGTACGTTTGTCTTTAATTAGTTTACTTCCTAGCTACCTTCTTAATTATTTACGTAATTACTTAAAAATCCGAACTTTTGTTTTAGACAAATTGGAATATATTACGATTTGTAAGTTTATGACCTAGAAGAAGATGACGTAAACTTACTCACCAGAATAAAAAACAATTGCCAAAATCAAAAGTAGAGATTGGGAAATAGAATTAGTGTATTCGGAAAGTCGATTATTTAAATAGGAAGAAGATAAAGTATTAGAATTATTTTTAAAAAAAATAAAAGCATTTATACAGAGAGAGAAAATGACTAAGATTTGTGTTACTAATAAAATAAATGGATATTTATTTAGGTTGATTTATTATGTACATATATCATACCTCGTTCGCTTTACCTCTCTCTTTCTTTTCTTTGTGGATGTTGCGCTTATGTGGCTAGAAGGAAGAGGAAAAAATTATATTTTTTTAGTGATGAGGATAAGACGGAGTGACGAAAAGCGTGCAGCCACCGTGAGTGTCCAGAAAATCGGCAAAGATCACATTTTTAATGTTCATACAAAGAACACAAGGCTAGGTAGCTACTTTCATTAGTTAATTTACTCAATTGCATGCGTACTCCCCGGATAATGACAAACTATTCCAAATCTTAGAAAAATTCCCATTTGCTTGCTTTCTCTACGTTTGTATCTATCCATAATTCCAAATAATATATATATATATATATATCTATTGCTAATTAAATTAATAAATACTTAAATTCTTAGATAAACAACACATTATTCGATCGAGATGGTTTACACACTCCAAAATTCGACCGGCTCTTTCCAAGAAACTGCTGGTATGATCGATCGAGTTTTACTCTCAGTAAAATAATTATAATTAACCGCTTGTGGTTTTCATCTTCTTAAGTTTTGAACACATGACATCTTTTCTTAAAATATAATAAAACCAACAATTAAACACAAAATGACATTATTAGTTTTTTTTATATTTTTAGAAGCATATTAATTAGTTGCTTAAAAAAAAGTAAAATATAATATTCGATCTAAAATACTTGATGGCTCATGCATAATTCTAATCCAATGTCTCTTGTAGGGAATTGAAGTAACCTTATCAAGAGGAGGTACTCCCCTATATTCTTTTTACTTTTAGAATAAAAACCCTCTTGGTATTCTCTTTATATCACTATGCATATAAAACCTCCACTAGCTAGGCTTCTTGATACCCCAATCATTCTAGACCCAGAAACATCACACTAGCTACCATCTATAATTCCTCCCACTTTTGTCTATAACTTTCTTTCCAACTTCCATGAGGGTTTCTAAGAAGATGACTACTTCTTTCCATGATCAAGAATTTGATGAGGTAAGAAGAGGACCATGGACACTTGATGAAGACAATCTTCTTATTCATTACATCACTTGTCATGGAGAAGGACGTTGGAATTCGCTAGCAAAATCTTCAGGTGATCAAATAAGAAACTTTTATATGATGAGGAAATTGTTATTGTGCGTTAAATTATATACAATTGTAAGTTTTTTTAAATCTTTTTATTTTTCAGGATTAAAGAGAACCGGGAAAAGTTGTAGGCTAAGATGGTTGAATTATCTAAAGCCCGACGTTAAACATGGAAATCTTACAGCACAAGAACAACTGTTGATCCTTGAACTCCATTCTAAATGGGGTAACAGGTGGGTTTATCTATGTGGTCACACAGCTCAAGCTATTATTACATTATTGAAAAATTTTACTCTTTTAAAAAGACTATATATAAACGTGCATAACGTTGGACAATTATGAAGTTTACTAGTTAAAATCATATGCTAAAAATTATATCTATGTATTGTGTTCAAGATGGTCAAAAATTGCCCAACACTTGCCCGGAAGAACGGATAACGAGATCAAGAATTATTGGAGAACAAAGGTACAAAAACAAGCTCGCCATCTGAAGATCGACTCCAATAGCAAGAGATTTGTTGACGCACTTAAACAGTTTTGGCTGCCAAGATTGCTAGAAAAAGTAAAGCATAGTTCACCATCATCATCATCATCTACTTCTACCTCAACTATGGAAGCTAATCAAAATATGTTGAGCTCTCAACCACAAGGCAAAGAAATCCTAATGGAGAACACAAATTCAAGCTCAAGCTCAAGCATTTATTCATCAAATTCTGCAAGAGTTATGTTGCCTTACTTTCCTGAAGCTTCTCTCGATAGCAACAGTTACATTGTGGAAAATAGTAACTTTTACTTCACGGGTTTCAACAAGTCAAATACGCAAGAGTTGCGATCAAGTGATATCTCAACGTTCGAGTCTCAAGTCGCAGAGGTCGATTGGATGACCAATGACTTACTCGATGACACGTTTTGGAGCATGGATGAATTATGGCAGTTCAAGAAGTGATCTACTTTTGATTGATATATATTTTTTTTAAATCAGGAAAAAGGTTCAAGTATTATTATTATTATATATAGCTTAAGAGTATATTAATAGCACTAAATTAAAATGATTATGATTTGGAGTTATTAGCTAGGTGGTGTAGCTAAAGATACTTTTGGTTGGAAGTGTTGACATGTATATAGGATCTTGGGGCCTTGTTAAAATGGAGTACCCCCAAAGTGTGTCAAGTCTTATTAGGAAATATGAAAAGGGTAAAGTGATATGTCTATTATGCCCTCCAATAACTCAAAAGTTGTACACGATATTTACGTTTATGGGAATCATTTTACTCCTATATCTCTTTATCTATACTTGTATCTAACTTGGATTAATTATTACTTCAAATCTTACCTTCTATCTTGCTCTGGTAAAAACAATTAATCAAATTAGAATTGGATTTTTATTTTATTTTATATATTATTGTTTCCAACACGTTCTATTAATTACTTTTCATTAATTTAGACAAAGACTTTCTATGACAGGGGGTGACATGACAACCATTTTAATCTAAAATATCACAAAATAAAACCAAAATATAACAATCAAAAGATGTTTTATCTTATTCAAAATTATTATACATATAATATAACAAAAAGAATTACCTATTTATTCAACACTTATGTTTCTCGACAAACAGATTAATGTGTTCATAAACAAATTAAATAAAGGGGAAATCATAATTAACGTCTACTTATAGAATTAAATAAAGAAAAAATAATCTATTCTACAAACACCACCTCGCTTATTAGTCCTATGTTCATTCAAGGGGAAAAAGACTTTGCTCAAAAGGAAGTTATTAATAACGTATGACTTTTTAGGACTTAAATCGCTTTATCACTACGTCAAAATAATTTTTTGGTGGAGAAGGCGCAACTTAGTCCTTTATAGCGTAGCAGCTAACACCACATTTCGGTTTAAGGAGATGTTGGTCAATGATTCAACAATCCAAAGAACTCTTCCGCAACCTCGAAAGGTCTTGCAAAACATGAACGTAACATGATTACTCTGGATTTACACGCACAAAGATTTAAGAAGGTTCAGATATATTGAAATCGATGAGATAGGATGGATTGGAAATGATGGGGATGGAGAAGATGATAGTGACCAAGTGGAAGAAATTTAACAAGGATTTGACTGATAGATACACAAGGACCACCACTCCATCCAATATCTCTAGCCTCATTCTATGTGATGTGAGTACTAGGGTACATGTATTACATTATTTTCTCTTGTTTTTAGGGGTCTACCACATGTTAGTGATGTGATATACATACATAAAAATATTGTATATAAAATAAGGTTTCAAAAACATCCCTTTCAGAGAGCACATGAAGAACACTAAATAAAAATACTAGATACGTAATGCATTTGTCATTATACCATCAAGATATAGTGCTTAGGATTGCTATAACTTACAAGAAACCCATGCTTAATTGGATAATGATAATCATAATCATCAACACCATATCCTGCACAATTGGTCACAACTCCGGTGAAAGACATCGTTACATTCAAGTAAGAAAAGAAACTGGTTAGGAGTGAGCCGGTATCGAACTGAACAAAGAACCGCGCTTATTTTTTCTTTTTCTTTTTTTTCTATAGTTGAAACCAAATATATACTTCCAGTTTGGTTACACAGTTTGTTGTCCCGAGTTTCACTCACTCCTATTGATGGGTAACAGCTTCAGAAGTAGCTAACAATTATCACAATGAAGCCACCAAAAAGACAAAACAACAGTCTATTGTTAAAGATTATACGAAATTTAAGTGGTGATACGCTCCAAGGATAAGAGATCTAGAATCAAGTATGACAGCTTCAATAACGTTTGTTTTTCTACTGAAAGGGAGAAAAAGTAAACTTAAAAGGGTTAAAAGTCAAAGACGTGAAGGGTACCATAAATGAAGAGTTTAGTATCCTCCAAAACCGAGGATCAAATCAAATTGAATTTGGTGTTTTCTAGACAGTTTGATTGATGGTGGCTGCTTCAATTCCACACTAAATACAAGACATCATTTTTAATTTAAACATAAACATCACACTTGAGCAGGTCCCTACTATAGTCTTGACTATGCATCTATTTATAAATGCATGTGATGTACACAAGTTGCTTCCTTCATGTTCTAATCGAAAGATGTAAATTTTTTCATGTGTTTTTCTTTTTCATATTAAAAGATATAAATCTACTAAAAACACAAGCTTCCTCACCTACTTCCCGGTTTTCCCATAGCTGTCTCGTAATGTAACAGTTCGGTTGAAGATGAGCTTCTCGGGTGTTGAGTCCTTATCAGCCACAAAATAGCCTATCATAACAGATGGAAAATTTTAATGATTTGTCAAGAAATTTTACTAATTTGAAAAGATCATTTGAGAACCGTTTTTTATTGCAAGTACCATTTGTAACTGCCATTAATGCTTATTAACAGAGGTATTTTGATCTTTTATATAATTTTCCAAGCGTAAATTGCGTCCCGGTGATTTGTCATTAAAGATATGAGTCTTGATTTTCCCATAATACCCCACATTAATGAACCATCATTTTTATTGGCCATTGATTTATTTTAATCAAGGGCCAAGATTGGTTCTCACGATACTCGCAATAAAAACGGTTCTCAAATGAACCATCCTATATATATATAGGGGAGGGTTCAAACGAAAATTATTTTTCGTACGAGAACTGCAAAAACCAAATTAAGCTTAATCAATGGCTAATATTTTTTGGTGGCTCATTAATGCTTCATTAATGACTCATTAATGGATTCATTAATGGCGCATAAATGAGGGTTATTTCGGGAAAATCAGGCCTCGCAAATTAATGACGGCTCATCCGGACGCAATTCACGGTTGGGTAAATATATAAATTACCAAAATACCCTATTAATGAGTCATTAATGGCGTTAAAAACAGTTCTCATACGAAAAACAGTTCTCGTTTGAACTTTTGACTATATCTATATATATACATAAACAAAAATGCAGAGTTATAATGCAACTATGAGAGGTTTGTAGAATGTACCGAGCCTTTCAAACTGAAATTTATCATCTACTTCTGCATGTTGGAGGTATGGTACAGCATATGCACATGAAATTACCACTTTAGACTCGGGATTCAAATCATCAAGCCAGTTATCAAGTTCTCCAGGATTCTGATTTCAGTATTTTAAAGAATTTAATTAGTCTGATGGAGTCATCTTTTACTAGAAACAAAATATAGATACTTCACTAAATAAAATCACCAACCTCGGAAATAAACAGTTTCTCAAATAGTCTAACTTCCACCTTCAATGGTTCAACCCCAGGAGAAGGCTCTGCAACCCAATGAAGAACCCCCTGCATGACAAAGTTTCATTTATAAAATGTTGCAGATTAAGCACTGGGTCAGGTAATGGGCATGGGTCAAAATGTGTAACTTGTTACATGTTGGAACGGTTGGCTTTGGTTGACCTGGAATATTTTTCTGTCCACTATCTTTTTCAAGTTTCTCATAAATAATTAGTGTGTTAAACGTGATTACAGAAGGTCTATTAAATCGAAAAATATGTTTATACCCCATGTTTCAACCGCACATTAACTATGCTAGTATAACTTGCCTTTGGTTTCGTCTTCTTGAAAGGATCATACTCAGCATGTATCTCAACAACAGTCTTTTTATCATCAGAAAGCACAACTTCAGTACACTTGATAGGAAATGCGTATCTGCATAGACATCAATTAGCATTGAAACAAAAAACCATTTGCATAAAAGTCATGAGCATGATATCAGCAATATGCACCTAAGTAGGACAGTTTTTCCAGGAGCAAGCCCATAATAGTCTTTCGAATCTTTCAATCGAAAGTCGGATTGCTCAATGTAGACAACATTTGAAAACGGGACCTGAAGATTTGGGCAGTCATAAAAAGTGGGAATTAAAATGACCTAAAAAATAGCCAAATTTAAAACGAGTAGAAAGAAATGTCAACCTTGTAGTAAGAAGATGCATCATCCCCAGGGGCATCTGGCCATTTCTTTGCATCAAGGTCTATTACTGAATTGGGTTCAAGATTAGTAATAACAACCTATAACCACACACAGCCTAAAGATTAATAATTGTGCAATTAAATTTGAATAATAACAACAGCAGCAAAAACAATAATAACAATGATAATAACATAGTTATTACTATTTTATTAAGGAGATAATGCTAAAATGCACACCTTTAGTGGATGTAGCACAACCATCGTGCGAGAAGCCGTTTTATTTAGTTCTTCTCGTACATGATACTCAAGGCGTTCCAAACGTATCATACTACCATCACTGCAAACATAAACATGACTAAATACACAAAATAATAACTAAAGTAATAATAAATAATAAATAAGAACAATGATGATAACACTCAAAAACACATGACAACCTTCTAGTAATCCCAATTCCTCTAACAAATGCATTAATTGCTGTTGAAGTGACACCCCTACGTCGTAATCCTGCTAGAGTCATTAGACGGGGGTCATCCCATCCATCCACATAATTCTCGGTGACAAGGCGGTTCAACTACAAAAGTGAATGATGAATACATATACATCCCCTTTGTTACAATTATTATCTGGTTTACATAATAAACTAAAGAAACAGAGTGCATGCCTACTCATTTTACACGTTAGATGTGATTATACCTAAATCTTATTTATTAGGATTTTTTTTTTTTAAACTACAACTTACCTTACGTTTTGACATCACAGTGTTGGTTATATTCAAGCGTGAATATTCCCATACATAAGGCTGGTAAAGGCTCAGTGCATCCAGCAACCAGTAGTATGAAGCGCGCCGTGTCTCGAATTCAAGTGTACAGAGCTACAATAACACCAGTAAAAGAATAAATAACAAGTAAGAAAAAACACGTCCCGTGAATATAGGGAATGTAAAGAAAACATACCGAATGTGTGATATTTTCAAGGGAATCAACAATGCAATGAGCATAGTCATAACTAGGGTAAATACACCACTTGTCTCCAGCATGTGGATGAGGGGTGAACTGAAGAAAAAAAGTCATGGAAATGAGTAGGAAATGATGCTGAAAACTGCTATTAAAACAGATAGATTGTTTTGGTGAAATACTTGCCTTAATCCGATATGCGATGAGGTCATACATATTAAAATTGTCACTCTGCATGTCTTGTTTCATTCTAAGTGTAGCTTTTCCTTCTTCAATCAATCCTCGCTTCATATCATCAAAAAGTTTAAGTGATTCTGAGATCGGCCTATCTCTCCATGGACTGTTCATCTTTTTCTCTCTGTACTCTTTTATCTCATCACCAGTCTACACGGTATTATGAATTATCACGTTTTGTATTTTGCACATCATTATACTGTTGTCTAAAATTTAATCCCAATACTATTTTGTTTTTATGCAAGACCAAGAAGTCATACTTTTAGACAACATACATAAGATGAACTCAAACATTGGTATGTAGTAAGAAACCTGGTGATCAACATAAGCATGACCTCTTCGTATGAGCTCCACAGCTAAATCATATAACTCTTGAAAATAATCACTGGTGTATGTGATCTGCAAATATCATATTTTATTAAAGAAAAAAAAGTTGTAGGAACATGAAGAAATAGGGCCCGACTTTATTCCCCAATACTACTACATACTTACTTTGAAAGGTTTCCACCCCATCCAAGCCACAATTTCTTCAATATGATCGATATATTCTTTTTTCTCAGCTTCAGGATTAGTATCGTCATACCTCCAAGTTATAGATCACAGGGAGTTATTAATAAAATATGCACAGGCCTTATAAAAAGTACAAAAAAAAAAAAGAAACATCTGTAGCAGAAGTTTCTTATCCTCCCAACGAGACAGAATGACAATTTAAATTTACAATTTCTGCAGTTCCAAGTTTCCAACCCTTGTCACTATTGAAGAACATGGAGATATATAACAGAGTTCATTAATTTTCTCAATTACAACCCTTGGTAGGTTATTTTACCTCTTTCTAACTGACTTTTTGTAGTAACTATAACCGGAGTTTATTTAATTCATTACAAATTTCACAAACTTCATCCCGAAGAAATGAAACTCTATTTTTTGAACATTTGTATCTTAATTGTTTCTACAATATCTTTCATGATTAACTGTAAAAGTTGACCTTAAGATGATATTTCCATTAGAACATTCATATGTTCGTTAAATAATAATTCATACTTTTGAGTTTTGAATAATTACAACAGACTAATTCTTTCTTTATTTCACGTTCTTTTTATTCAATTGACATAAACATGTATTATATATTTATATCATAACATGTTTAAATGAAGTGCAGTAATCAAGTAAACTTACCTCAAGTAGCAGCCACCGCCTCTTTCTTTAGCAAGACCAAAGTCGACAAACATAGCCTGCACGAAGGCTATAATATTAAGGCAGAATCTATAATTTTCTTGCAATACAATACCTATCAATATAATGTTCGTAACACTTCAACTAGAAACAGCAAGTTACCTTCGCATGACCTATATGCAGATATCCATTTGGTTCTGGTGGAAAACGGGTAAGAACTTTTCCTCCTGTTGTCTTCAGATGTTTTTCTAATATTGCCTTGGAATTGCAAGCTCTGAGCACAGGTCTGTCACTGAAAAATACCTCCGTATGCACCTGCAAGACATCGATAACCAAATTAGAAACATGTTAAAACTTAAAAGCAATACATCAATATAAAGAGAAGCGAGATAGTAAATACTACATAGAATGATTACAACCTTATAATTCTCCTCAGGTGCAGGGAATATTGAATAAGGATTGAGTTCTTCTTCAGATGGTATCGGTTGAGGCGCTTCTTCAATGGTGCTTTTATCCTGTAGAAGGTGTGTATACGTTACAAACAAAAAGTCATCATGTTTAATTTGTTGTATATGTATCATATACATACCCACCTCTACTTTAACAGGTTTCTCTTTCTTCTTTTTTACAGGCTTCTCATTATCCGCTGCAGTCTTTTCACCAAGTAAAGCATATAGTTTTGAATCTATAAGTTGCTGGCGGAAGGCAAGTGAAAGATTGTAATCAAATCAAGATACAAATAGTAGCCTACTCCAACTTAAATAAGAAAGAAACAAGAAAAGTGAGTTATTTACCTTAACAATCTTTGGATCTGCCCAAGGCTGCTTCTTTCGCACATGAGCAAAAAGATCACCAACTGAACATCGAATGATCAACATAAGAATCACATTGGGCGTATAAAGCATTAGGGGCATTATAAAACTGAAACTCACCATTTGTTCGGTAGCGTTGCTCCAAGATTGCACTCTTTTTCTCCTCAAAGATTTCATTTACAGTATGCTCTATATCTTCAAGGGAGACCTCAACCCCTGTTACCAGATAAAGAGTTACATTCTCTGATACTCCATAACAATAAAGGTTCATAGCATAACACAATTTCATTGGACCTTGCATAACTAATACTAAGATTCAGAAAGAAACAACTGTGTCAGCCAAAACATACCAACTCCGCAAGCTTCTTCAAATTTACTAATATCAAGATCCTCCGAACCAGTGACAGTAAGAAATGCAAACGCAGCTTCTACCTGAGCAGGAGTCTTGATCTGCAACAGCGAAATAGTTTTGAAAAAAATATTACATTTTAGCATTCTGCTTTACTCCACCAGAGTAGGTTTACTCGAGATCTAAACATAGTAAAGTTAAGGGAACTAATTAAGCTAGTTAGCAGAAAGCACATATTAGTAGAGGTCACATGTTCAAACCTTAGATGAAACAATGTATTCCAGCAACTTGGGACGATGAACGAGGGCATTGGCAGGAAATTTTGTAGCAACAGTATAAAGAAGATTGCCTGTAGACCGTTCACATCCATCCGTCACAGCTGCCTGCAGATATAGTATGATAAATTAAGAGGAATATTGATATATAATCCCTAAATGTATCATGAATATGAGTCTGAAATTAACAAACGCACATTCTCTTAAGAGGAATATTGATGTATAATCCCTAAATGTATCATGAATATGAGCCTAAAACTAACAAAAGCACATTACTTTGATTCATATTATATAACTGTGTTTCAAGGCCCTTTCATTCGATAATTGAAGTTCAACCTAAGGTGCATTTCATCCAAAAACACAAGTCTCAATTATTCATTTGTTGTAATTATATTATCAGAAAATAAAATTCGTCCTGCTTTTTCAGATTCCCAATTCCTCTGCATTATATTCCCAAAAAACAATCAATCGGACCTCTTTGAATCCGTTTCAAGTTAATCCAATCCAACGCATACACACCAACGAACTCTAGTTTGTTATCCAATAGCATGCAACAGCATTAGTATTAGTATGAATATTACCTCGTTAATCACGGCAACAAGATTGGAGGTGACTTTATTGTTGGCGATTGTGTTCTCAGCTGTTCGCTTATCCAATCCGATCATAAGAAACAGATCAAGAGCTTCCACCATTTTTCTTGGCCTAAATTACTTGGAATCTGTAGATTATGTTGTTGAGTGTAAATTTATGGCAAAGATTAAAACCCTAGAATAAACCCTGTCAAATGAAAAAATGAAACCACGCTATGATATGGTCTGTGGACAATGAAAAAAGATCCTAAACCAAGTTGTACTGTCAGCTTAATTCGTAGTACATTCCAGCAAGTAGGGCTAAATGGTTCGATAGTTAATTGGGCTTAGAAGCTTATTGCTTGTAGGCTCAGCCCAGTCAAAATATAACGGTTTATGAATCATTAATAAGTGTATCTTGTGATGTTAAAGAAACGTCAACTTTAAAAGCCAAGCAGGGAACCACATTTACCGTCTATTCTTAAGTTTAAGAATCATAGAAAAAGAAACGGAAGAAAATCTTTTTCTTTTAAATTCTTTTATATTTTGAAAGATAAAAAATTGAGACAAATTAACGCTAATATCCCTCTTTAAATTATTCCGTTTTCTTTTCTTTCCTTCGTTAATAACATAACTTTTTTTATTTTCCTTTCAAATTTTTTTCTTTTTCTATCTTACAAAAACTCGACAACTAGATATTAACTAAAAATGAAAATGAACCGGTAGCTCGGTTGTCATCATAACAAAATCGCCGAAGCCTCTTTCCTTCCTTATTTAAGTGTTTATTGACACAAACGCCCATATATTTTCTATGCGTCAAGGGATTCATTAATGACCAACTCTTGTCAAGTTGCTAATCGTTAGTAAAATGCTAACTATTTCTGTTGTTTGATCCATAAATAGTAATATTTTATTTAAAACTACTAAAAATTCTATTAATATTCTCCTAGCTTATCTTTAGAAGTTGAAACTCCAATTAAATATTAAAAATCACAAAGTTTTTCGATTAATTTTGATTTAAACTTTAAAAATTAGAACAAATCTACCTAGTTAGTTGAATCGAATATTTGAATTTAAATTGGTTTTACTAGTAGTAATACGAATTCAAATCGAATTTCGAATCAAGGTAAAAAATTAACTTCAAACAACCCGATCTGAACAACTCAAGAAACTCAAAAATTGATTCGACGAGCAGCTCTAGCATACGTCATATTCATAATCATGAAGATATGAAACGAGAAAGAGTGCAGGAAACTTTGACCCAAAGGAATGGAATATTGACTAAAATATTTATAAATAAATTACTATTAGTCCAACCATATAGCCCTTGGGTTGGCTTCGGCTCACCATCCGTTTTTATTGAGTAACCTTAGCACGTCTATACGCCCCTCATGTTAAACCTGATCGGTTTGGCTTTTTAGGTTGGTGAACCCGACTATTTACCACTCTCTATCTCTCTCCTCTCTCTTTCCCCTCTTCTCTCTTTTTCCCTCTTATTATATATACTAGATACTAGATGAATGACTCGTGTAAGTAGGAGTTATGCTTTAAAAAACCTAAAACATTTAATATATAATAAAATATAAATAAAATATATAAAATAATTTAAACAAATAGAATCATATCGATAAAAAATAACTAATAAAACAATATATTTATCGAATGTTCAAAACTTGAATTAAAACGAGTTTTTATATCTTTAATAGTACTTCTTTGTATATTAAATTCATAGTTTTATTTGTTAGGTTACTATCATTGTCACAAAGATAAAATCTTGAGGGAATTAAGTATATTCGATATGTATAATTATTCTAAAAATAATATAAGTTCACTTTAACATATATTATCTGAACTGAAATATGATACCTCTATTGTGTTTAAGATTTATATCATGTAATCATTTATGTGTTCAACTTCTTCATTTGTTAGAACAAAATTACTCTCTATTAAAAATAATTTCGATCAAAAAAATGTTTATTGATATCATGTAATCATTTATGTGATCAACATCTTCATTTGTTAAACATCCATGTGATACACGATTAGTCATAATTATTTTTATCAAAGTATAATTATAAAAAACAGAAAATATTAAAAATGAGAGTCAAATATCTAAATATAAATAATTAATGCTTCTTAATTTCAAAATCTTAAGGATTATTTTAAAACATGACTTAATCATAATTTCTCATTGTTATTACATAAAACCCAAATTATAAATCATAACAATTAGATAAATCACTCAATTAGTTCATAATAACATTGCTGACATGCAAAGCTCTAGTTGTTTAATCACTTACAAATAGTGTGTTTATTAAAATCATCACATTTTAATCAATATTTTAATATAAATTTATTAGCATCAAAAAACATATCAAGAGTTTAATGTTGTATAGTTATGTCAACGGAAAAGATAACTAATTTATGGATTCACAAATATAAATTATCCCATAAAAAATGTTATACTTCACTAATCTGTTGTAGATATATATTCTCACACTCTAAATAAAAAATACCTCATAAAAAAGAATTACTAGTGATTCATAGCACAAAAATTAACCACATATATGTTTACTGGTTTAGAGTTTTATAAAGAAGATAAGCGAAAAAATACATATTCCTACTTAGAAAAGCTTAAGTGTCATTACATTTTGATTATTCAAAATCAAATACTGTAACTCACCTTTTCAATGGTTATGAAATATTATTTTCTACTAATAACAAATTTATTTATTTTATGTCGGATTAAAGTAAAATTTACATTAAAACGTAGATACAAATGAAACGATTATAAATATATAATTATATTTATACCAATAATTATACATTACATCTATTAACCTTATTAAAAGAAAAGGACATCAACATCATTTTTTTTTACCAATTACAACATTCTATTTCGCAAATTTTCTTGAAACCCCCTTAATAATTACAAATCACAACCTTCTATTTTCAATATATCACTTTTATTATATCAAGTGTGATTATTCAAAATTCAAACTAATTTTAGATACTAAATTTTTTAAAATTTTCAAACCTTCTATATTTCTAGCTGATTAATTTTGATAAACAATATATGTTTATTATCCAACAATATATATGTAAATAGTGACATTAAGTTTAGAAACTTTTTAATGTCATTATCTATTAGTTAAAAACATGTTTAGTTTTAAAACAATTGAAAATGTTTAAAACCACCACCGCATGAATTGAAACACTAGTCGTCCATTATTTCATTTTTAATATATGGATGTTTATTAATTGGAGGATCGTAACTATTGCAGGCCTTTATATCTTAATTCTATAAACATTGTTGCACTTCGACATCATACATGTTGCTTTGATTCTTCTTCATTTTGATAGCTATCAACTATGAAGAATTAACAACCCTTTTCATCATCTTCAAAAATACCTTTATTGGGACAATTTTCAACTTCTACAAAGAAATCGCAGTTAAGAAATTCTACAGAAGACAAGTATGTTCATAATACGTTTTATCTTACATGTACTCTTAAAAACCTATAACTTTTAAAATTGACTTTAATCATCACCGTGTTTATACACGCGCGGGATGTTAAGCTAGTACAATTAAATACATCTATTAAATATAAATATATAATTTATACAAACACCCCCTATAAATTTTTATATTGCCCCCTAATAATTAGTTTCATATACTCTTGCAAATTGATTCTTCTAATTGTGGAAATTAAAATTAAATTTTTTGGTCAAAATTGAAGAAATGAGATATTTTTATTGGTTAATAGATATATATTTAAGAAAACTTTCCGAATAATGATTTTCTTTTAATATATATAGATTTAAAAAAAATAAGATAAGATTAGATTACGTTATACAAACTATTGAGTTGAAAAGGAAAATGTGATGTAACATTTTGGTTGAATAACCTAAATTGAATGCATACGGATGGTCTTAGGACCTAGCTAGAATAGAGATAACAATCCTCAAAACAATTTTTATTAAATTGCAATGGTTAAAAAATGAGGGCTAACGGTTTGTGTGTATGCATGTATATCAAATTAGCAACTAAAATCTCGTTGAATGATTTGATTAAGAAGAAGAGATCAACTCTCAACATGATACGAGAAGCCAAACATTGTGAAAGATTTTAAATCGGCCATGAAAATCACGAGAAAAGCTATAATGTAACGCCCTAAACAAATTTACAATAATAGTAGTAAGCAGTAATTCAAAAACATATCTTGAAATATTTAACAAGTATTCTTTCAAGCAAATATTCACCACTTAATAAATATTCTATATATGAACCTTATGTCCAAACACTTCATATTCGCTTAAAAGATTATTAACACCACTCAATAAATAAATCTCTTTTTACTACATGACACACCAAATATCATTTATTTACAATTTTGGAAAACAGGTAATACATATAATCATCATGTTTGTTAAAGGAATAAGCAAACAATTTAAAATGTACTTATGTTGAATTAGTGACTATACCAACTTTAAAATGAACATAATTTTAAAAAAAATCTTTTTAGAAAGCAAGCATGACATTAAGAGAGCAAATTAAAATAGGTTCGTGATAGGGCCATTATAGGCGCATAACGAGCTCGTTATGCTCATGGGGTTTACAGTGGCCGGATTATTACTCAATCGTTTTACCAACTAAATATGTTGTTTACTGATTTGAAAATAGTTAAGCACAACAACCATTTGACCAGAGAGAAGTGGTCGAGGCTCGGCACAATACGCGAAGCCGAAGAAACTTGATTGATGCTAAACGAGTAGTGCTTTTTATCAACTCCAACATAAAAGGTATCGAAGCATGCCCGGTGAATCGTCAAATTGCAAAAACAAAAAATTCACAAAAACATGATTTTCCGGATGAGTAGGGTTTTTTTAATTATTGTAATTGTGATACTTTTGGTTTACTTAAATTTAATAGTGTGATTAATCTAATTTTAATAATATGTTGTACACAAAAGTAATAATTAAAATTAAATTTGTATTGATGTGGCTATTAGTAAAGTAAATTAAATGATGACAGTTATAATTATTATTACAAGGTGTTATTGATGTTTTAGTAACATTGATACGACTATATATCTTATTATTGTGAGTATTCCGATCACAAATAAAATCAACCAACCCCCACCCCCCACACCCAACAAAAAAAAAAAAAACCAAACCCCCTCACGAAAATTAATATTGAGCTAGTTGTATGATTAACAAGAAACATGAATATGAGATGGTAGTGAACCAAATGAGTAACAAGAAGTTGAAGCAAGAACGATCGAAGCAATTTGGAAAGTAATATAGTAATATCATACATGTCTTCTGTATATACACTTTAAATAAAGAGTTGGATTTGGTCAGGTTTGTAACTTGGTTAGTATATATTAATGGAAAGTAATATCGTATAATTCTTCTCCAGTTAAACACACATGCGCGTGTGCACACATCCCGGCCTGTGAACACAAAAAGACATAGTTGGACACCCTAAAACATAGACATATGCGCACACACTTGGCTGGTGTAGAAGAAAGGGGAAGCGGGGTTTTGCAGGAGAAGAGAAGGGTCGAAAAAGGAAAGGTTTAGCCGAGAAGAATAGGAAAGGAAGTTTGCCCGGCCGGAAAAACTTAACAAGCCCGCTGCAGAAATATATATTAATATGTTAGTTCACTCGATCTAAAAGAGAGGCCAGGAATGATCGAAGGTTGGCTAGGGAAGAGAGGAAAGAACGTGGAATTAGAATGTCTCCCCTTTAAAAACAAGTTCCCCGGAAGCTGTTGCTAGAGAAAGAGGTTTGGTTGGAGAAGAAGAAGGGGGCAGCTGGTTTGCCATACTGATTGCTGGTGATTTATATATATAAAAGATAACAAAGTTAGTAAGTTAAATGTAATTTATTATGTTATTTCTTCTTAATCAAAATTATATTCTAGTTTTAGAGTCGTTAATTACGTACAATCTTCATCGTAATTCATGTATATAAAAGATTATGCCTTGATTGTCAAATAAAATTACCAGAACGACGATAATTATTTCTAACATCATTAATGACTCATTACTAGAGGTATATTGATCATTTATATATTTAGTCAAACGTGAATTATATCTAGATAAATCGCCATTAACATGTGAGCCTTAATTCTCCTAATATACTCATGCGTCGTTAACGAGGCATTACCATTAATAGTCATTGATTTATTTTAAGAGGGTCAAGATTGAGTTATTCAATGGGCTTATAGCCCAACGATATATTTGGTATCCCCAATGTCGTGGGTTCAAGTCCTGGAATAAATAAAATAATATAGAATTAGGTTTAAGATTAAAGGGCTTGTGTTTAACCGTTAAAAAATTATTTATCAAGCATTGTGTCATTTCAAAAAACACAAACCGGTAAAAACCTAAAACAACATTCAAACATATTTTTTAATTTTCTAAAATGGAAAAGGAAAACTCCATCAGTTTTAACCAAACGTGTTTTATAAATTATCTAGAGAAAATTGCAAATGAAAACTTCACCACTTTTTAAGAAAAATTTTCTAAGAAAAATAAAATTAATTTTCCACAACAAAAGAAACCTTATGTATGTAACTAGATATTTAGTAATTTTTTCATTTTTCATTATTTATAATGTCACATCAGTGTGTATGTGTATATATATTTTTTAGTAATTACTGTTACATCATCTTTTAAAAATAATACTAACATATCTTAATTTTTTATGAACATGTGAAAAACATTCATATGACCATCTTTAAGAACAATACTAGCGGATCTTAATCGCATGAACAATCAGAAATCATCTCAACATGTTTGGGAACAAACCAAGAACCATTAGTTGAAGCCCTTAAATTGTCGAACACAAATTGAAACGGATGATCAAGAACTCGGGTCTGGGATGATAGTGGTTAGCTAAAGGGAACCAAGATCGAACAAGAACCCTATAATGAACCGATATTGAGTTTAGGGTTATTAATCGCCCCTTGGATGAAGATGATTCACATAACCCTTCAAAATCCATGAACTAAAATGGCAATGATCGAAATACCTTGATGAACAAAATCCGAAATGCCCCCTCAATTCTTCTATGAACTCAAGAATCTGAAATCCCCTCTCGATTCTGGAACTCGGATTAACAAAATTTGTTTCATGAACCACCAAGAACAATGAATGGTTAACAAATGGCAGATATGATTCGCTTGAAGATGGAGAATCGAATCTATCAAAAACCAGAACCCTAAAATTCATAAGCTTTAACCCAATCGATTTAACAAATCGTAATTGGAAGAAATCGATAAATAGATCTCGCATATGAACCCCATAGAATAGATCAAGGAATGAAATCGATGAACACAATAAAGAAATGCCATCAAAATCCTACCGATATCACCTATGAAGAATCTTTTTTGTTTGTGTCTGAAATTGATGAACACTAGGGATGAATCGATTATAGATTTATAGACAGAAATATGGAAAAAGAAGAAAGGATAATAATAATAATAATAATAATAATAATAATAATATAATTCATTTTGATTTATTTTAACTAATGAATTGAAAATCCAAATCATATGCCACATCAATAGACATATCCACGAAACCGGTGTCACATTGGCGTATGACATAAACTTTAAACGATAGTTTTCAAAATTGGATACATTTAAAAAACGAAATCTATATATGTAAATTTCAAAGTTAAAATAGTTAGTTATCTTTTATTTTTATATATGTACATATGTGTTTTTGGATAAATAGTTGTGTGGTATGCTAATCAATAACCAGTTAACGGATACATTGATTCAGAATTTCTTAAACCTAAAGCTAAATATATATGTACCCCTAATCAATAACCGGTTAACCAATTTCTTCGGCTCAATTTTTTCAGTAGCTAAACAACCATTTTGTAAATATTAAACATAGTTTTAAATTATCAATCAAGGTATGTAATAAAACATGTTCTCTAACTTTTTTCAAGTAGCATTTTCTGATCTGAGTTAAGTTGTTAACCAACTACACATATCTTCATCCACTACATAAACATCAAAGTCTTCAAGTCTAGAAGACAATGCTGAAATAAAAGCATAGAAAAACCGACAATTAATTGTGCAGTTTTCATTTTATATACAATTTTCGTAAAATGTTATATTAATTATATTTTTATCATGCTTAATAATTGCTTGCGAGGTTTTGTTTTAGTAACTTTCCCTTTTTTATAAACTGCCAAAAATTTTTTGATTAACATTGGTATAAATAAAATAAATTTTATATCTGGATGGACTCCACTCCACGTTGTATTGATACTAAAATGCCTATTACATAACCTTTATTTAAGTAACATGGCCATATATATTATCATTTAAATAAAATGTGATAAAATGTTTAAGTTTAGGTTTTAAGTAATGTATATTTTTTTAAATAAGTTATTATACAGTTGTATAAATAAATATGATGAGTGATCAAGGGTTTGAACACAAATATTTTTCACTTTGCATAAAGTAAAAGTTTGTAAACATATATAACCGTGTAAAATAACTTTGATTTCAATAGCCTTTCGGTGCCCCAATCCCTATCACTATCACCTTCTCTCTTTTCTTTTCGGACACCTCATACATAGTAGGTATGTGTATTTGTTTTGTTCATTTATCATATTAATATTTTTATTTTTATTTTTATGTTTAAAGAAGATGGAAGAGTGATTGAAGGTATCAATTATATATTTTGATAAACGTTAAATGGGACCTACAAAATAATAAATAAAAGAAAATTTATCACAATAATTTTCCTGTTATATATTATGAAACAGAACGGTTAATCAATACAAATATCAAGTATACCTTTTATGCAGGATGGTCAGCATTGTATAGTCAACTTTGACGAAAACTTTGCCCCCTCTCCCTCAAGTGACACGCCACAGTATAGGAATGCCTCCTCCAATAATGTGTTGTTTGATTCCGATGCTGAGGTTATCTTGGGTTCAACCGATGGTGTGTTTATGTTTCATGGGAGATGTAGTTGGGGTGACTTTATTTAATTTTAATCTAGGACCAAAATTGATTTTCATAGTTCTTACAATAAGAACGATTCTACTCATTTGTTTTGGTCATTTTATATATATCCAATCATAAATTGAGTCTGGTGAACTGTTATTAAAGAGTTATTATTTAATAAGATTTGATTTTCTCAAAATATTTATAAATGAGTGGATAAGTTATTATTTAATAAGACTTGAATTTTCCAAAATACACCAACTAATGAGTTATTAATGAACATTTAGCATTATAGCCATTGATTTAATTTAATCAAGAGCCAAAAATGTTTTTCGTGGTTCTCTCACAATATGAACGATTCTTAAATAAACTTTCTCCTGTGTGAATATATATATATATATATATATAGAGAGAGAGAGAGAGAGTGTGAGATTGTGTGTGTGTGTATGAAGTTCAAATGCAAGACAACCATCTATAACTACCATTAATGACTCATTAATAGAGGTATTTTGATCATTTATATATATCCAATCGTGAACTACGTCCAGGTAAACCACTATTAATTAGAACTATTTAAAGAGTCTTGATTAACCGAAAATATTCCTCATTAATGGTGGTGGTGATGTTTGATTCCTTATTTACAATTATGCAATTAACATTATTAGTCATTGATTTATTTTAATTAAGTGTCAAGATTGGTTCTCGCTGTTTTAGCACCAAAATCAATTATCGTTTCAACTCTCATGTATATGTGTGTGTGTAATATTGTTTAACTGAAGTGTGAATTGACCAATTGACCAAAAAACCTTTGACGTTAACTGGAAATTTAGACATCGGTTAGCATTAGAGACTATGGTTGAAACAAAAATAAAAGATAGAAATTTTCTTTGTAAGTCTGTAACTAATGAAGTTTAAAAACAATATGTGTAATTAATAGTAAAACACATATACTAAGTGTTTATTTTACTTATCAAAGAGCTTTTGATCTGACGGTATTAAAATGTGATTAAAATATTTTCATCTTAAAATTTAAGGGTTGAATTCCTATTATATATAAGGGGACATAAATGTATTTTAGATGAGAGTATGTATTTGTGGTAAAAAAAAAAGTGTAGTCTACTCTACTCTAATATTAGTTTTGGGGACAGAATCTATTCTAAAAAGTAAAAGCATGTCACTCTTGACTCTCTTCTCTCACTATTGACTTCAAAGTTCAAATCCACACATACAAATCCCAAGCTTTCCTAATCATGCCTATAAAACATGCCATTTACTCTCTTCTTACAACAATTTATCATTCAAAATCTCCGCCATGGCTGTTGATGTTTGCTATACCTCTGAAGCTTCTATAAGCCCCAGAGTCTCATTCTCCCGTGATCTCCAAGACCCATCATCCGATGTCAACTCCATCTATTCAGATTCAGTCGATCCAACCAGATCAGATCAATTCCTTCTATCACCCACTTTCGATTTTGGTTTCTGCACCACCTCGAATCTCACACCTGCAGATGAACTCTTCTGTAATGGCAAAATCCTCCCTACCCAGATCAAAACCCCTCAAATATTTCAAATCCCAGAAACAAAAAGAGTATCAAAAGACCCTAAACCAGACCCCCAAAAGAAACGGCTTAAGGAATTCGTATTTCACAACGAGGATGATCGAAATCGTGATCAAGAACAAGAGAAATCAACATCAAGATCATTCTGGCAATTCAGGCGAAGTTCGAGCCTTAATCTGGACAACAACAGCAAGGCACCAAAAGGTTTGCTTCGATCATTATCGATTAAAAGCCTGTCACGAAGCCATTCAACCGGGTCTGCTCTGAATCCGAATAGAAGTCAGGGTCCAAAAACCGTAGAAAAATCCAAGGATCCGATGTCGTTAAGAAGGTGTGCGAGCTTGAACCAACCTCCAGCTTCATCGACTCATGTGTATTATAGTTATCAAAATTCGAATAATGCAAAGAATTGCAGAGGTGGGATTAAAATTAGTCCCATTTTAAACATTCCAACTGCTTATAATATCTCAAAGGGATCTGTAACTTTTTTTGGGTTTGGTTCACTTTTTTGTAATGGAAAAGTTAAAAAGAAAACTAAAACATAAGAGAATTATTAATGTATTTTTATTATTATTTTCTTTTTGAAAATAGGAGTCTTTGAGATTGCTTATTGCATTTTGATAATAGATAAGCATTTTTAAATATTTGAATATAAATAAAAGAAAATGATTCTGTGTATTTATTTATTTATTTCATGATGAAATCATCAAGAAGGTTATTTGTTCAAATTTCTTATATGGTTTGAATAAATATTTGTGTACATAATTCAAACCGCTTATGTGATTATGAAGACTTGGCTTTCTTTTTTAAAAGCCAATGACTTTGTCTCCTTAAATTCTGAAGTACATTAACAACTATCAAACTTTGAAGACTATTATTATGTTAGTAACTTAATATCTTGTGTATAAACAATTAAACACAGAGAATTTTTTATGTAAATTTTAAATATTTATGTTGTAAATCTTAAACATATAATAAATTTATATATCAATAACAAATAAAGAAGCATTTATGAAAATATGAAGATGAAGAAAGAAACTAGATATACTCGTAGATTTGTGCCGGTAGTTGTTATTGAAATTAGGAATTGACTTGAGATCTGATTAAGAAGACGAGTAATTAGTTTCTACTTAAGATCCACGTCTAACTTAAAATTCACGACTTAAGATTTTTGACGTAAGAAACTCTTCGTTCTTTATTCATTTTAGAAAAAGGAGGATGCTAGTGGAAATAAATTATAAAAGAGAAATAAGGACATTAGAATTTTTTTCTTTTAATATATATATTAAAGATGATAAGAAATTTGTTTCGGAAATGGACATGTATAAAACCTTTAGATCACGCTCATTTGAGCTAAAAAAACGACGTCCAAGGGAGGAGTGTTAACCGGAAAAAACTCCCTTACAAATAAAACTTATACTAATTTATATTATAATTGAAAGATAATATTATAAGGATATAATTGTGTCTAAATTTTGAAAAAATTCCGGAACTAATAATAGATCCTCTTTTTATTAATATACAATAATTGAACCTAATCACTACCTTAACTAATAATTATTCAAACTATATACTCTGGACTGGAAATAACACTATTTTAATGGTAAATAATACGACTAGATACAGATTTTTTAGTCGTACTATGAAGGAAGTATTTCATATATCTAAACTATTTTAAAGGCATTTATTAATTAAATTAAACTTCTAATGATATATGATACCTTTTTTATGAGACGGGTAAATAGTAAATGAATAAAATCACAAATTTTCAGTCTAGTTAGTTCATGCTTTGGCCTAGCACTATTGTTTAAAATGATCTTTAACTTCAAATCTTGTACTAAATAATATGTAAAAATATAGATTTAGGAATAAGATTTAAATACATGTAAAAAAAACTAGTAAATATGTCCAAAAATAGCTGTAAAAAGTAAAAAAGATTTCGTTTTCCTATGTTAGCCTCCATAATCAAGTTTAAAGTGTTGCGTATGTGTAAAATGGTGGGGGTAGATCAGTAAGCTTGGTACAGAAATGATTAAATATGCAGGAACATGTCACAGGGTATGGGAACATAAAAACAGAGCATCCTTCTTTCATGCTTTATTTTTTCATCGTTTTTCTCTTTTACTCGTACTTTTTTAAACTCCTTAATGTGATCTGATATAGTGATATATGATTTTTTTTAATTCCTTGTATTTTATTATTTTATTTCATAATATTTTCTATTTAAAAACTGACATAAGTAACTATAATCATTTCTTACTTTATCTTTTAATTCTAAATATGTCTTAATTAAATAAGTATAAGAATAAATAGGAATTTTAATAAGAATATATAAAACTTTTTGATAGATTAAGAGGATATTTTCCCGGTGAAACTTTCATTTTTTTCATAAAGCTTTTAATATTGAATAAAAGTTTTCTAACATCTCCATTTATCTCAAAAAAAAAAAAAAAACAGGCGTTGAAACGAAAGCGCACGTTTACTTATCATATTTCATAAATAGTAATTTGTCATTCATTAATTTTGTAAAGAATTTGTGATCATAAGATCATTTGTACTCGCTCGTCATATGGAGATGAAGAGTTCGTTTTCCTTGTCATTTGCTAGTCAACTACTACGATGGCTTTGTCACCGCTCGTCATGTGCTTGTCGTCTTTGTTACAAGCTTCAATGACGGGTAACATTTAATTATATATATATATATATATATATATATATATGTGTGTATAAAACTCTCCTCTCTAATTTTATAAAACTCTTCTCTTATCTCGTCTTAATTCATTATTCATGGCTACTCGTCCTTACTATATCACCATAAACATTTACTATGGGGTGAAATCAAATTTCACCCGTTTCCAGATTACCGTGGTGGCCAGATGTACCTGTTCAAAGATCTGGAGGTTATTGGTTACGATGTCACAGCATTTAAGACATTCCTGCATAAGCAGTTTCACAAGTTTGAAAACTTGATATACTGTGTTCTGTTCAACATTACCACACGAAGATACCTGGCATGGGATATCGACTTCGGCTCACTCATTTGCCTCGCGAGTAGGCTTGACAGTGTCGATGTCTACTTTTTTCAATAAAGATCGATGATTGGGAGTTGAAGAGAAGCTCCTCCTGCTTGCTGTCTTCTTACGTGAGCGACACATAGTCTTTTTCATATTAGTTTTAGTTAATTTATTTTTAATGTATTATTTTAGCTTATTGTAATATTTTATGTTTTGTATTTTGTATTTTTATTTGTCCTTTTTATTATTGTAGGATTTTAAAGTTTATATTTTTATTAATATATATTTCTACTTTTTAAATGTTAGTTGTAATTTATATTTGAATTAAAAATGAAAATGAACATGGATGATGATATGAAGGTTAGTCATGCATGTCATGACTAGAATTGTTTAGTCATGACTATGTCATATGCTAAAAATTTGATGTGACAGTCGGTCATGCATGTTATAACTACGAGTGATCTAAAAGCACATATAAAACGTAATAGGTTAACCACGTGCTCGTTATTGATCTAATTTCCCCCATCACATACTGTATATCCATGTGAAAATCTCATCATTGTGTCCGTTATTACCACCGTAACGAGATGCAACTTTGTTAACCTTTTTTTCATTTAAACACCCCCAATTGCTATATATAATTCGTCACCAAGTTCATGCAAAATACCCATAAAATATATACAAATTCAAAGATCAACCAACTTTGTTGCCACCATGTCTTAAAGGTCAAAACAATAACAACAACTACGTGAACGATTCATTCTTTCAAAACATGGTTAACTACTTGCTGAGTTTTACTAGTACTCACTTAAGCACAATTTCACCCGTGCCACAATAACAACTCGAATTGACGAAAGTCATCTTAAAGCATCTTCACTTTCTATCGTTGAGAAGAGTTAGCAAATAATCATTTTACCCAAATTTTAAACCTAATCCAACTTTTTCAGATGTCCCAATCAACTCTTCCACCGGTTGCCGCTACTGCGAACCCTATAACCACCGGATGTCGTGCTTGCTGACCTTTGCCACTGATGGCCGGTGCTAACACCACCCTGACCGCCAATAGATACGGGTCATCCCACCACCACCGTCACCGACCTCGTTAACCACCCCCTCCATCATTTATCGCCACTGATGCTGGTACCACCGTGTGCAACTGTCATAGATTTCTTATGTGTGAGTGTGTATAAGTGTGTGTATGTGTAATAACAAAGTTTTTAAATAAAATGAATTTTGATCATTGACACAAATCCATTGAAATTCTTTCGAAAAATTTACAAACCAAACAAAACTTATAATTGAAATGGTATTAAATTTCACTACATTTTCCGAGAAAAAACGTGATATGGAATCTCGTTGTTTAGGAATCCAATTCCTTAAAGAACTCAATTCAAGTCCTTTGAATTTTGTGAACTAATTAAAAGGGACCTTTTATTACACATTTTCTTCACACATTTTGCTAACTACATAAAACTATCAAATATGTATGATGGGTTTACCTAAGAACCGCAAAATACTTAAAAATCATGAAACCAATCTAAATCTTTGTATGAAAAGAGGATGGACGGGAGTGAAAGAGTTTACATGCAAGTATAGCCATGTAATTGTACACACTTTCATTCACATATGAAGATGTCAAGTGTACTTCATATGTGATTTATAATGTAAACACATATGATCTTGACCCTTTGTTTCATTAAATTTAAGGACCTATATTAGTTTTTTGGTTTTTACGATTTTTATATAATTTTTTGAAATGAGCATGTACATGGATGTGTATACACAAACAAACAAACATATATATGATACATGTCTATTAGTACACTAGCTAAGTGACTCGTGTACTACATACGTGAAAACAAAACGTTGATGCAAAATAATAAAAAGTGAAAATAATTATGAGCACTTTTACTATTGTCGAATATTTTGTAGAACTAATTTGCAACCGTAAGACTCAATTTAAGGGACAAAGATAATAGAAGTCCACTAAAAACATGAGCTATACACATACTAGTGTTTTAATGGTATGATACGACGGTGATACGATATATTTATTATTTAAAGATATAATTACAATGTGTCATGTTTGAACTATTTTAAGGAAAAATAATGTGGTGATTGATAACATGCGAAATTTATACACATTTAAAATAACTGAACACTTAAAGTTGAAAAATGACATCATGTTTTTTTGCACATATGATTAAATTTTGGTGTCTTCATAAGTTTAATTTCATGCGTGGATCTGATAATATAAAAATGTAAAAAGACTATCAAAACTTAAAAAAATATACAATTCTAATTAAATTTTTAATAATTTATTATCAGTTTTTTAAAAATTATTTTTTATAGTTGAGTCTATTATATTAATAGTGTAATGATATACTTATCATATACAATTTAATGAAAATTTTAGTTTAGAATTTAGTTAAAAATACTATGCATAAGATTATTAAACATAGGTAAAAAATCATTAAAATTTTAGAAAATATACAATGGCATATATATATATATATATGTGTCATATTAAATGGTGTTAGTGATTTAAATTTTGACCGTTGGTAACTTTTTGTTTAAATATTATATATCTAACAGAATTGTGTCATAATCGTCATTTATTTGCATTTTAAATCCAACCTAAATCTAGTTCACACGTACAGTTTGCATTAGATGTTGTATTACTAACGTAAAATTATATATACACACACAGTCTCTCTCCTCTTATATATACACCACAAATTATCTATACTATCTATACTACTATATAAAGTATTTAACATTCTCTCTCCTCTTAAATTTTAAGACTTCTTAAAATTCAATCAATATAAAATCTTGACTCTTCATTTAATCTAAATTAATCTCATCCACTCAATTTTTAACTATTTTATTCTCTCCTAATTTACTTTAACTTTATTCAAAATATATTCTCTCATACTAACACAATTATCCACCCACATCAACATAATTTTTAAAATCTTATTAACTCTTCTCTTTATTTCATCAATATAAATCTTTTTTCTTATTTTATTGTCTTTTAGAATTTATTTCTAAAATTAATAAAATAGTTAAATGTAAATAAAAGAAAATTTGAAAAAAAAACCGGACATGTTGCTGTAGAGAACTTTTTCGTGACATTGACTCGCGCGAATAACATATCATTACATTCTTGAAAGCGAAATATTGTAAACTAAAAACTATTTACCGCTACAACATTGCGCGAGTATGATGCTAGTATATATATATATACATGCATACACGCGAGTATAATTATATTTGTAGTTGAAGATTAACTTAAATAATTTTAAAATTAATGGAGGTGATAAAAAGTATTCATTATGATATCTACGAATACGTAGAAATCAATTTTGTTGTATTAATTTTGCCTAAAACAAACTCTAGCAGTTGATTAGGAGTGAAAATTGATCTTAATTTTGATTAAATAAAGGATTAAGACTGTATAATTAAAAATTATCTTAATTTTGACTAATGAAGTGGTGAGATTGTCTAATTAAATTAAATTATTTGTCACCTTTTTTTTAATAGTGCTATTTTATGTAACTGGTAATAATAAGATATAGTCCTTAACTTACTGAAGATTAAGATATGATATATCAACATTATGTAATATTTACACTATATTTGAGTTTAAGTAACCATTTGTTCTACGTATTACCTTATCTCATATTAAATAAAATAAATGAACATTATGTAATATATTTATATTATTTTTTGAATTTAAATAATACATTTTTACCTCATGCCTTATCTTACATTTGAATTACATGTGAATATTCTTTTGATTTAGAGTTAAAATCGAGTTTTAATTTTAAACAAATGAATTAATTTTAAATAAATGAATGACTAGAATTGTCTAATTAAATATGATGTTAATTTTGACTAAAAGAGAGTGAATTGTTTAATTAAAGTAATGAATGCTAGTCTTTTCTTAATATCATATTAAGAGGTAAGAGATAGCTGGTAAAAAATTTTAAATGCTTATGCCTTTCTAAATCTTTTTAAAGAGGTTTTATATTTTTTATTAAGTGTTTTTATCGATAATCTTACTCATAAGATTAAAATATGTGTCATGAAAAAGAATTAGTAACTTTAAATGTAATAATTTAATGAACAATAGAATAAAAAAAGAGGATTTATTAGTATTAGGATGAATTTAAATGAGGTGAGTTTGTTAACAACTCTAAACCACAACTACGTTGGATTTATTCATTATTGTGCGTCCTTTACTACCTTGGAATATTTGAACAATTTTCTTCTCTTTCTTTTTTCTTTTTCGTTTCTTTTTGTCTTTTACTCACATTCTAAATTATTTTAAATTCTTTTGGTTTCTTTTTTTAAATTTTATTTGAGTTTAATTATTGAACGGTGATTACAAGATTGGATCTAAAGTTTGATTCATTTTTTTAAAGTATGTCAATAATTGGGTTGGGTAGTATCTTAATTAAATTCTTTTGTTTCGTAACAAAAATTAAAAATAAAAAACTTTTTTTTAAAATGGGTTTATTATCATTCCTAAAAAATGATAATAAGTAAGTATAACAAAAATCCAAAAAATTCAAAAATATAAAATAGATGGATCGATGGTCAATATTGCTGTACTCGATAGGTTTATTATTTTATTTTTTTTGAAAGGCGATAAAATTTATTAAATACCAGGTCATTTTCTAATCCTTATCAACAAATTGTTTCTTTTGTAATAATTTATATATATCGTATTTATATATATTTCTAGCAGTTGGTGTATTCGTATATTTGTATTTATTATTTTATACCCTTTATTATAAGTCTTTTTAAACGATAATATATTAAAATAAAACTAGCAAGTTGCTAGAAAATATAACAAAATACAAGATCTTTTACCCAGAATACATATTACATATTTACATTATAACGGGGGTTACCCAAAACTACTCAACTACGGACTTGAAAACTCAAAACAAACCACAACTACGGACTCGAAATCTTGAATTGAAATAGTGAACTCGCACAGCGAAACTCGAACCGTATGAAAACTGCAACTGTACTCGAACCAACTTCAAACCGTACCTGGAAAATGCAATCGTATTATGATTATAAGTATTGTACGTATTATATTTACATGTCAAATATTCACACTCACACATAGATTCATTTGAGAATATAATTGTTTGTGGGAATGAGAGATCGACGTAATCTAGAGCGTTCATTTATATTCGAACCATCGTTAAAATCGATAAGCATTCTAAGGGTAAATTGGTCAAAATCATTTACAAACCCTGCTCTACGATTTACCACCGGACCACCGTCAACGGTTGTGGTACCATCTCTACTCCTCTGTTCTCATCGATATCCTTATCCTTTCTACTCCGACTTCCATTGCCGACCTCCTCTCCCTCTTTGGATATGTGCTGGTACCACCATCGATCTCCCTCCTCCTCTCATTAGAACTTTAGGGTGGGAAGCACCACCGACCTCTGACCAAGCAGACCTCCTCCCCTTTTCTCGATCTGTGATTATACAACCATTAACCTCAACAACCACCTCAAGCTCGAACTGCACCACCATCCGCCTCCTCAACCTTGAACTCCTTGCAACCAACTCAACACACAATACCAAAAACGGGACCATTCACTGCTTCAACAACACTACAGGCAACGAGAAAACACCGAAAGGCAACAGATGTAGAAACTTGATTTTCAACAATTACAACGGTGTCTAGGCTCTAGTGACTGCTAGGTGTGCCCTTAATAGATGATGGCACTTTTAGTACATTGACATTTTCTTTTATAAATAACTCATGTTGCTTTGTAAGAGTGTGGAAATCTGCATCTTGTTCATATGTTTGTATGTTAAATTGTTGTTTATGGTCTATTTTTTTAGGCATTTAAACAAATAACTATTTGGGAATGTAAATCTATTAGGAATGGAAGATTTATTAATTTGTTAGAGATTATTGTGTTGTTTATGGTCCATTTTCTTTAGGAATTAACTTCATTGTAAATATTTCATATAAATGATTTGTATTTCATATATGAAATCGTATTAATTTGTATTCTGGATACTATGTTTCACATGTGCAAAAAATCTTTTTGGAAACGTTTGACCCGTGGAATTAAAATAAATCCATATAACCAATAAAAAAACTCAATTAAATTTATGTATGATATTTCATATGTGAAAATACACACTTCAATGTTAACTCCAATAAAAAATAGGATATTTTTTTTATCTAAAAACATATCAAGTTGGATGTATAATTAAAGAGAAAAAAAGTTAATTTTTTTTGTTGTAATTTGTTTGAGTTTATTCTTTTAAAGATATATAATTTTAAAATATGGTGAAGACTTATTTTAATTCAAAAAATTAGAAAATTTCAAATTTAAATTTAAGGGGAGGAGGTGGAAGAGGTGCGTGTGACATTTTTTTTTTGACATTTCAGTTTTACCCTTACTTTTTGTAACAATATCTCACCCTTCTTCTTTTGAAGTCAATAAAATTAGAAAATTACTATCGGAATTTCCAACATTAGATCTTTATAATTGAATGGTCCAAATTTATTACGTTTTTAAGGTTTTCAAATGAACCCCTCTTTCTATATATGTATGTGATGTGATGTGAAATGTTCATATTCACGATATCAAGTTAAAGCTGTTGTGCCACAAATGAAGAAAACGATATGATAATCAGAAAGCGGTGTCTAGAGGCTGGATTGTTAGGCCATGGACATACTAGCTATGATGTGACTATATATATGCTCCATCTAAAATTTCAGATAAAAAACAAAATGATAAAATTAATTTGTGTTTTGTCAGCTTAATATGACTTTCTCAAAATACGAATGATTCCGAGACTCTTGATCATTAATTAATTGAAGTATATGGTTTTATAAGATGCATGCAGTTTTTATTAAAAAAAATTACAAAATTTATAAACTAATTAAGAAAGTTCTATAAATTTCGGAGTATACACCTAATTAACCAATAATGCTAGCTAAGTAGTTAGTATCTTCCTTAAGTGAAATGGTTGGCGAGTCAGTAATACATACATAGGGGAGGGTTTAAATGAGAACTGTTTTTCGTACGAGAACTGCGAGAATCAATCTTGTCCATTCATTTTGGATAATGGAGTTCATGGATGAAGAGCGTGAGGGGATTGAGTGTGACAGGGTGCATGTAAGAAATTCATGGATGGACAATCCAATTGAAGGAGGGGGAATTAGACGGCTAAGATTGGTTCTCGCGGTTCTTGTACGAAAAACGGTTCTCGTTTGAACTTTTGCTTACATATATATATATATATATATATATATATATATAAGAATTAAAATATAAATAACCTCAATTAGAAAAACATATTTCTATCTTAATTTCCTGTCTTGGTTTACACATAATCACTAAAACACTCAACGACAAATCTACTTTGACTTGACCATCATCTGATCCCAACATGATCATATATATATTGTAAATTAAATAATCACACATTAGTTTTATAGATTATAACAAGCTAGCTTTTTCATTAAATAATTCAAGATTTATAAAAATATTGACTAGTTTAAGAATTTGATCGAGTAAACTTGCATGAAATGTTTTGAATTCAAAAATATATATTGACATGGTCAAACATTTCTTTTAATGCTTTTAATTAACAAGTGGTATTCAATATAAATAAATAAATAAATTTTGGTGTGTGAGTTTGAAGGAATTAAGAGATGGAAATGGATCCATTTCAAAGATGCAAAACGTTGTCAGGTACCTCGCTCAAATTAAGGAACAACCTTGATCTGATCTTTAATCCACCGGCCGGCCTTTAATCCAGGTATGTGTGTGTGTATATATATATATATTCAGAACATGATTCTATACGTACGTACTCTTTCAACCGATGATTTTGTACTTAAATAAACATCTAAGACCAGCAAGAGAACACGCATTCAATCATTTTTACTGTTAAATCTCTTAAATTGTGTTCAATATATTCTAGTGAAGTTTAGTTTATATTTGATATTATCAATAGTTTAGGGTTCATTATGTAAATACCCAAGGGGTATAAATACAAAGATGTAAACCCTAAATCATTAATCTTTCATTCATACGTTTACCTGAGTTCTTGGCCGTATATGCTCTCTCACGTTCGTACGTATTTATATATACATATTCAAGAACTTAATCATTGTGTATTGATTGCTTCGTTATTGGATTGATACTTGATAATACGGATCCTACAATTGGTATCAGAGCCAAAGAGTGGTTCAAAGGTAAGATTCTTGCTTTGTTGGCTCAACAGTAAGTGTCGATAGTTCAAAAGTGCCTGTCGTGAGTTGTAAGGCTTCAATAATTCTTAGTTTTTGATGTTTGATTCAAATTGATTGTTGGGTTTGTTGTGTTTGATGTTTATTTGGAGTTTGGGATTGAAAATACATGTTTTGGTTGTGTTTTGAAGACTGGAAATCGATTTACAGGTTTGAAAGTGCCGTTTTTTCGACTAGGGTACGCCAAAGTTCATAATCATCTAGCCATTAGTTCACCTAGCGAACTTTTCCTAGCGAACTTTTTCTAGCAAACCTTACCTAGCCAACTTTGTCTCGCGAACTACATCAAGCAAACCTTTCCTTGCGAAACTTTTCCTAGCGAACCTTTTCTAGCGAACTTTTTCTAGCAAACCTCACCTAGCCATCCTTATCGAGCAAACCTCACCTAGCCATCATTATCTAGCAAACCTCACTTAGCCATCTCCACTTCGCGAAACTGCACCTAGCCAACCTCACCTAGCTAGTCTATCTATCTTAACCTAGCTAACTTCGTCTAGCGATATTAGTCTAGCTATCTTCACCTAGCCAACCTTACCTAGCCATCCTATTCTAGCTAACCTTAGCCTAGCCATCCTCATCTAGCTAACCTTAGCCTAGTCATCCTCATCTAGCCAACCTTAGCCTAGCCATCTTCATCTAGCCAACCTCACCTACCAACCTTACCTTTATTTACTTTTCCACTCTAAAGATCCAATTTCAAGTATCAAGATTCTTTAAAATAATGGCAAATTTGAGTTTTATTAAAGACATAAAGGTTACTGATTCTAGTTTTCATTTTTGGGAGCGTTGGTATATTTCTATTGATGATATAAATTGTATACGTGGTGCTATTGACTTATACAATCTCATAGTCGATAAAAAGATCACTGCGAAAAAACGTGTGTCTCGAGATGGTGATGCGTATTGTTATATAGATTGTGATACCACTTTGGTTGAACAATTTCGTACTATTAAAAGACATTTAGATCAAAAAAAGGAAGAAGAAAGTACGAAAAAAACTTGTGTTCCTGAAGATTAAAGTGTTCCTGAAGATTTAAGTGTTCTTGAAGATACTCCAAAAGTTGAAAGTGAAAGAGTCAAGTTGTTGGAACCTGAAGAGGAGAAACTCAGTTTTGAAAAATTTGAATCAGAGAAAAAGAGAGTAGATAATTTGGAAGAAGAAAATGCCAAGTTAATTATGCAAATCTCCGAATTGGCTGAAAAACTCGAGATCAAAACAAGATGAGATCTGAAAAAGAGTATTTTGAGACTGAAAGAAACCAGTTTATGCAAAGAGTTCAGAAACTGGAACAAGACTTACAGACATTCTCTGCCATAAAAAAGAAAACAAGTCAAATCCCAATCAAGATTCAACCAGTTGAATCTTCAAAACCAACTGTCAAGTGTTCCGAGGACACAAAATCTGTTAGCACAAAACAGAATTCTCAGGAACAGTCTGTGACTGGAAAAGTGTTTCAATATCATCAATGTTGTTCTAACACTTCCGACTCTTGTTTTTCAGAGGTTACTAATAATTCTGCTACAGGTTTCACCAATTCTCAGAAAGTCAAGAAGAGTTCAAATAGCTTCGGTACATTTGATAACTCTCACTTTGTGAAACCAACTCTCAGAACTTGTAAGTCAAGTGAAGATTAGAAGCCGTTTTCTGAAAAGACTCAAAATGTAAAATCAATGCATTCCACTTGCAAGACTGAAAACGTAAAGTACGCTCCAGCTAAGCTTTACCCCGGTGAGTCTTTAAAGCAAAAATCAACACACCATACTCCATTTTCTAAATCTACTAACTCTGGTGTGGTTGTGATGACCGATAAGTTTATAAGTAAAAGGCAAATTAATAGAGCTTTGTGGCTTGGGAAAAAGAAGAGTTTACTCGAGGTTAGAAAGAAGCTTTTCCAAGATAACAAACAATGTGTGCATAATTCTCCTATTGGTAAATCTCATGTTTCAAATAAATTTGGTTCTAATTCTTATGTTCATTCTCATGCTCATGAGAGGAAGTATGAATCTTCTATTTTTGTTAATTCTTGTTGGGATGCTTTAGATAAGCCTGATGTGAAATATCCATTTAAGGTTTATTCTATTAAACATCTAATGAGGTTATCAAAGGAGAAAATTTATACCTCTCCTCAAAGAGTGAACACATTCTTGATCAATCATAAAATTCAAAAGGAGAAATTGAATTCGAACTACAAATGGATGCGTAAAAATAATTTTGTAGTTGATTCTCCTAATCCTCCTGGACCCAGACTCAAATGGGTACCAAAATCTGCATAATTTGTTTTGCAGATAAGCCAAGAGACATTCTGGAATACCACAGTTACACTCTAGAGAGTATTGAGAAGTCAAAACAACTGTGTGTTCAATACGTGAAGAAATTCAAATCTCATGGCTAGAAGACTGAAGAGTGTTCCTATAGTTCATCACACACATTATTGTGTTCAACATCAGCTCGAGTCTGATGATCTGAGAAGCTTATTCTTTGTAGTTTATCATTATTTGATATAACTTCTGTGTGGATGATTGTTACTTGCAGGGGGAGCACAAGGTTGAAGACTTGCAAGTATGCAATTTTTCTCAATAAAACTTGTTTTCATGCATACTTGTAGGGGGAGCTATTTAAAAAATTTTCACAAAAAAAAATATTTTCTCTTTTTTAGTTTCATATTAGAAAATTCAAAAAAAAAACATTTGAAAATCTTTTAAAAACAAAGTACAAAAATATTTCGTTATTTCGATCACTTCTGCGCTTGGGTTTAAGCAGCTTCTTACTCCTATGGTCTAGCCAGAGCCGGACAGACCTACCCAAGGAGCTTCCTATTTTATAGAAGTTAAAAAAATGTCCATTCATTTTGGAAAAAGAGTTTGAGGGAGAAGTTGAAAAATATTCCGAGAGCTGAGGGTGTGAGACAGGATCAAAAGAAAAGAAAGATCCTTACCAAACTGTAGCAAATATCTGGGTAGCCACATCTACTACTAGTTTTAACTGGTATTGAAGAAGATATCATGGACCCAGTGATGCAATGCACTTACCCCACCCATCTACTCAATTATTTCTTAAAAGATGATTGTTTCAACTTCACACGGAGATTTATCACATACACTATTAATATCTCATTTGGAGATTGTTGATATTGAAAATAGGAGGACAGCTACTCCTGTCCCCAACTTCTTTCAATGAACTTATCGAGTCTAGAGCCAATTTTTATATCATTTTCTTCTAGGACACTTATGGAATCATTTGCCTGTTTTTATGACAGTGCTGGAACGTCTTGAGTAATATCTTTATGATATTTACAATGATAGATGGAAATCCTACCAGTGCTAACATTAAGCCAACGCTGAACATAGGTCACTCAGTTTATTTAAGCTGAAGTGTTAATGGAAAATCAATGTGATCCCGGTGTTACAACGGATGCGTTATTTGTCATATATTTCTAATAGAGTCATGCTAGAATCAAGCCGATTGCAGTTTACATGTGCATGATGATCATGATGGATCCTGACCATCATGAGGGGGAGAATCAAAGCTTATGAAAGATAATTCACATGTCAAGGGGGAGCGGAGCTGATTCATCAAATGCAGATATCTTAAAATTTCAACTACTTCTTACATTTTGAGGAGATGAGATCTTTATTTGACGAAACAAGAACAGCTGACAGAGTTTCAAAGCGAAGAAGATAACTGTTTACAAATGTGAAAGAGAGCAATATTCTAAAAATGTTTCAGATTTTAGAGTTAAAGATCTTGAGCTACTTTCGAGGGGGAGCAAATTTGTTTAAAGAAAATTTTAAAGGTGCTGAAAAAGCCAATCCAACCCTCGAGCAACATCTGTGTATAATCAAGATACAATATTTTCATGTTATGCTCAATATTGTTCTTTTGAAGACAAAAGAGATGATCATGGTTGTAAATTATGATAAGCCCGAGGCTTCTACTGCAATCTCTGATAAACAATATAAACAACCTGATCGCTACTGACGAGTCTTTGAAGATCTCGTGAAGACTCAAAACTTTAAAGAACGATTTTCTAATGTTTATCGCAAAAAGAAAAAGAATCTCTGCAAATTCTAAACATGAAGATTGTTTTGGTGCTTAAATAGATAATTTTTATTATTATGCTTAATTGTAAATTGAACACAAAGGGGGAGATTGTTAGATCTCTTAAATTGTGTTCAATATATTCTAGTGAAGTTTAGTTTATATTTGATATTATCAATAGTTTAGAGTTCATTATGTAAATACCCAAGGGGTATAAATACAAAGTTGTAAACCCTAAATCATTAAGCTTTCATTCATACGTTTACCTGAGTTCTTGGTAGTATATGCTCTCTCATGTTCGTACGTATTTATATATACATATTCAAGAACTTAATCATTGTGTATTGATTGCTTCGTTATTGGATTGATACTTGATAATACGAGTCCTACATTTACATGTAATTCCATCATTTTAATATGTGTTCTTTATCATATGCATCTCTCTCTCTCTCTCTATATATATATATAGTAAGTGAAAAGATCATTTGAGAACCGTTTTTATTTCGAGAACCAATCTTAGCTGTCAAATTCCCCCTCCTTCAATTGGATTGCCCACCCTTGAATTCTTTACATGCACCCTGCCACACTCAATCTCCTCACGCTTTTCATTCATGAATTCTATTATCCAAAATGAACGGCTAAGATTGTTCTCGCAATAAAAACGGTTCTCAAATGAATCTTTCTATATATATATATGTATGTATGTAGTTATTGGAAGTGAGGAGGAGTATGTTAGGCCGGTTAAATAATAAAAGTTTTGAAGTACTTATAAGTTAATTAATTATACCTCAAATGAGGAGGAATTAAGATGGCTCTTTATTAATTTCTAAAAGAATAAGATTTGTGTTAATTAATTTGTATTACGTACGTACTGCTGATGAGGTTTGAGCATGGTACGTAATTAATGAATACATATATAGGTAACGGTTGATACATGGTATGTATACCACTGATGATGTTGCTATATATATAGAATCATATCATGCATGGTAACTCTCAACATTATTAGGTGATGAAAAGACTTTGACATGTTTGTTAGTCTTGATTTTAAAAATGTTGAAAAAGTGTGATACATGTACAGGGACGTTTCATGAATTTTTAAGGATTTATGCAAATAGAAAATGGACCCTTTTTACACACATATTACATATATAAGCAAAAATTTAATGAAACTACAACATTTGTTATATTATTAACTAGAAGAGAAGAATCGTAGTATAAATATTTTATATTACATAGTTATATGAATCGTGAAGTTATCTTAGTATTATTGGAAACAAAGTTTTAAATCAACTTTTCATAACAAATACCCTCCAAAATATCGTTTTCATAGTTATCATTTTCAATTCATTAAGTCTTTGTTGTGACATTTTAAAAAGTAAGTAAGATGTCAGCAAAAGTTTTGAAAAACTTGTTTATACACATGTCAACATTATTGTAATAGTCAACATTCTCTATATACAATAATTACATTAGGAAAATAATCGATTTGTTTAAACTATTTTAACACATAATTAGGCCTCATAGTTTCACCAGGTAATAACGTGGTCAAATAGCTGCAACTTCATATAAAGTTTATTTGCATCAAGATCTTAACTTCATCTAATCGTCCAACTTACTTAAGTGCAACTTCTACAAGACTACAACATGACTTAAGATCTTTGTTATTAAATCCCTAATATCTATTTTTTAGGGCTTATAAAATAATTATTTTAAAATAAGCTTCGTAGCATTTCTACTTTATTAAGTGGACATGAAAAAATTATAACAGTATAACATTATATCTATATCTATATATAATATATGTATATTAAAATTTGGGCCCTCTCTAAAACGTGGGTCTTATACAATCACACCTTCCACTTCCTCAAAGACACCTCTATGTAAACCTAAGGAAAGCAATTCAAAGTATTAAACACGTACGTCCATTTGGAATAAATATATTATTTCAAGATCGAATATATAGGGCCATCAGCCATGCTAATTTTGGAACTGCTAAAAATATAGAACTGGGAAATTGAAATCAACACATGAAAAGATTAAATGATTAATGAAGATCCTAAGAAATTAATTAATTATGCCATTTGCGCTAAGACTAATGATATATATGAATAAAAACTAACATACTTAATTCATTCATCTTTTGACATGTGGATTGCACATTTTGTGTCATATCATCTCCTTTGTCATGTGTTTTAATCAAATTATTAAACATATCTTTAGTCTCGTATTGTAGACACATAAATCATTTTTCTTACATTAAACTTTAAGAATGAACAAAAATTGGAAAATAGCAAAAGATGGAGAAAAATTAAAAGTTTAAAACTAAGAACCTAAATTATGAGTGAGCACAAAAACTGATTAACTGACCCATAATCGATTTAATTGACAAAACCGACCTAAATTAACTGAACCATTTCAAAAACCGATGGTTCGGTTTCTAAATTTTGGTTAACCGATAAAGGTAGTTCGGTTATGATTAATCACAAAAACCGCCCCATTATTAGCCGAACCACCCCAATAAATATTTTGTAAATTTTGTATTATTTATCTATATTAATATGAAACTTTATTAATGATCGTTGTATGTAAAATTCATAAAAAAAATACTTTTAGAGCGTCGTGTTTTAGAGTTTTTCTTATTATTTTATAAGCTCTATAACCGTTTTCTATTATATATATTCTATACATCTCATATTTATTTATTTTCGTTTCACATTAAGTTTTCTTGTTTATTTTTATGCCAAGTTTTGTTCATTTCTTATACTAAATTCTTGTTCATTTTATCCAAGTTTATTTTTAATGTCCAACTTCCTTAATTTGTTAACCGCCCCATTTAACCATTTAACCATTTAACCATTAACCGGTTAACCCCCTCGTTAAGAAACCAAAACAAATGGGTTTGAATTAAGCATAACCGAAATTATCGGTTATGGTTCGGTTTTAGGGCTTAACCGAACCAAACCGACCTATGCTCAGCGCTATCTAAACAATGGATATGGATAGGTGGGTTAGGCAAACTAGCTACTTATGGGCGGCCATTTGTTAACACGATGTGTTACAACTCATAGTATCTCACGTATAATTAAGATGGATCTCTTACCATTAGCATATATATAAGAATAGAGAAATTTGGGTCATGTAATACAATTAAGATTTGATCTCTTACCATTAGCATATTCGAGTACAGGGGAGGGTTCAAACGAGAACTGTTTTTCGTACGAGAACTGCGATAACCACTCTTGGCCGTTTATTTTGGATAATGGAATTCATGGATGAAGAGTGTGGGGAATTGAGTGTGGCAGGGTGTATGTAAGGAATTCATGGGTAAGCAATCCAATTGAAGGAGGAGAATTAGATGGCTAAGATTGGTTCTCACGGTTTTTGTATGAAAAACAGTTCTTATTTAAACTTTTGCCTCCGAGTACATACATACATACATTTGAGTGGACTTCATAGCATGATGTTAATTATATGTTATGGTGCGTATTAATGAGGAATAGACCTCCCATTATCTCACTTTATTTTTTATTACATTAACGTTAATTATATATTACCTGTTTTAATTTAATCTTTCAAATCTATAAAATAAACATCTTTCAATCTGTTACCCATCTTCATCTTTTCAATTTTAATTACAAATAATTAAAATTAAGTTTTTTATTTTTAAAAATAGTATATGAAAATCAAATAAAAAATAAAAACAAATAAGTTAATAGGACATTACATAAAAATAAAAACAACTAGTTTAATATGACACATGCATACAGTACGTTTCTTAAATTTTTTGAAACACCGTCGTGCCGTGTTTTGGAATATGTGTCAATGAGCCTTAATTAAGAATAGGATAAATTACATGAAAATACAATGAACTTTGTCTTAGTTACCATAGTATACAACAAATTTTAAAATTTTAAAAATAATACAATTAACTTTCATAATTTTCTCATTGTATGCAAATAACTTTTTTATGTGTCCATTGTGTATTTACCATTATATATAATGAACTTTGCGATAACTTTTATAGTATACAACAAAATGCATACCATGTGAGGATTATGAAAATTGGTTGTATTATTTAAAAAAAATAAAGTTGATTATATATAATGGTAACTAAGACAAAATTTATTGTGTTTTAATACAATTTGCCCTTAAGAATACCAAAGACTTTTTTCACGTCTTTCCTTGTAGCTTCTTGTGATTTTATAACTTTCTTCTTTATCTTCTTGTGAAAGTTGAAATGTTTTAACAAATCTCACCATTTAGGATATATCCATTAAACACGACAATACTCATATTTGTAAGTTACTCTATTTTTGGTGTTTCAGAATCAGTCTTTCTACCTACGGATAAAGATATAAACGTCTATGAAATACTCAGGTGATTTTATGTTTAAGATATCATTAAATAAGAATGTTTAAATTATTGTTAGAAATAGTGATACTTTAGAATGCGTGTCACAAGCATTAAATGTAGAAATTCTTGCATTTGATGTAGAAGGTTTTTGTTTCAAAAAGGCAATGACAGTAATTTAATATGAAGTGAATAGTGTAAAATTACATACAAATAAAAAAACACTTTTTACATTATATACTTTTATATTATAAAAAGTGCTGAACATGACTAAAAGAATGTTGGAATTTTATCCCTCCCATATTTGATTGTTGCTTGTCCTCGAAAAAAAAAAAAATTTCAAATCGTCATTACTTCAACCGTTTTAAAGTGTCAATATAAGTCGATATATATAGTGCAATTCTTTTATAGACTCCATCCGGCCTGTTCATATGCTAAACACTCACAGACTTGATTAGTTTTCTTTGGTTTGCTTAGTTCTACATGTTAAGACTAAACTAGTATGAATTTATCTCCACGAATTCGTTTTTTTAAGCTAGCTTATACAAATAATCATTGCCATAAATTTTAATCCCCCATCTACACAATGTTTGTTCTTTCAAACATGAGAAATACTTGTTCAATGCGTCAAGGGGAGTGCCCTACGCTAATGGTGATATCGCGGGTACACTTGTGTAATCTAACACCCTTTCCACCATTGCATCCCATCTTTGTATAAAGAAAAAGGAGACGCTCTCTAAATCACCAGGAATTCGATAGAATAATTCTTTTCTTATCCAGAATCTTCTTATAGACGAAACTATATCGTAACAGAGTTTTCTTTTTGTTGACTACTAGAACTTACGGCTTCACCCGTTACTCGTGTAGGGTATGACGCCACTTTTATATAAGCTTACAAATTGAATTTGTTGACCCCAAATGAGGACGAGAAAGACTATGGATGATGAAGATGAAGACATTTTTAAATATTATTGTTAAGAGTAGGAAAAACGTAGAGAGAAAAAAAAAAGGTAAATAATGTGAATAAAAACTGAGTTTATGCCTTTATGGTGGTATATATACTGGTTTGGTCAAAGAAAGTTGTGATATCTCACTCAATAATGCAATGCCTCAAGGCAAGCAAAGCATTGACACCATTTTGAATAATGGAATTTATGGATCTAGACCAAGATCTGACCCATTGACACCTGTAGTTGCAAGGCATCCCGGATCTATACCCGAAGCGTTGCACATGCTCTTAGTACAAATTCTGTGTATATATATATGTGTGTGTACGCGTCTTTGATGATGTATATATGTCCTTAATAACATACTTGTTAAATCGTCAATAAATAAGTTTTACTTGTACTCTTACATTTCTCATAACACAAATAAATGATGCATATCTAAGTGATCTCTCCGATGTAGAGATTATGAGGCGTTATTCTTTTGTTACCTCAAGCCCTGCTGCATACAACTTTGTAAGAATGTGTATACGAAAATATGATCTTTTAATGTTGACTTTTATTATAAGATCGTTTTCACCAAACAAATCATACAAACACTATTAGCAAATTCGCGTCTTGTCTTCATCTTCTCCGTGAGGTTTGGTTCATAATTGTATCGACAATATTTCACTTGTTTTCTAGAGAAGAGCTCAACAGAAAGTAATACGTTATTTGCGCTTGAACTTAGCTACAAAATTAATACGAGCTTTATGCATACATTTGGTTGAGCTCAAACTTACAAGGTCTCATATTTCTATCGACTTATTTGAGATCGAGCATGACTTGAGCTCATTGGAGTCTGAATCTTTTTGGGATATAGAATCAAGCTCAGTTCCAGATTGCTGGAAAAATATACTCGGAATCTTTCAAGTCTATCTTGGGAAAGTTAGAGTTTGTGCGTCTATAACTCAATGGCATGGTCCATTACTTATGAATGATGAACTGATGATTCAATGAGGGAAGGAACATCAAGTGGAAGGCAGGTAAATGTAATATCATAGAAATTAGGTTGAAAGTTTAATATTAAAAAAAAGAGGTGAGGCTTCTTAATTCCCTTGAAGTTTCTGTGAAGAACCCAAGTCACTTGAAGGCAGGGTTAAGGCCCTCCATATGGCCACACCCGAAGGTAACACTTTGGGTTCATCGGGTTGGAGGAAACATCCATACGGGTGTTTTGGGTTGGCTTCTATTTCCTCCATTTTGGGTTAAGGCCCTCCGTATGGCCACACCCGAAATTTTCAGGTAACACTTTGGGTTCATCGGGTTGGAGGGAAACACCCATACTGGTGTTTTGGGTTGGCTTCTATTTCCTCCATTTTGGGTTGGTGAACCCGAGCTCTCTCTCTCCCCCCCCCCCCCTACTTCCTCTCTCTTAATATAATAAAATAAAAAGTACAAGTAAGATTGAGTTATGCTATACTAGCTTTTGAGTTGGAAAAGAGAAATGAAGGAAAATGTGATATGACGTAGATGTGACATTCGGGTTGGTAACCTGAATTGGAACCCATGACCAAGGGATACACTAGGTTATAAGAACTTTGATACTGTAAATGATGTTTTATTGAAGAAGTCAACGTTCCAGACTTTTCCAGGGGTCAAAGTTCTTGCAGAGGTTTCCCTCCAAATTGAGTATGACCAAGAACCAACCACTCAATATCAGTAGAACAAAGAAGATATGACACATGCTACACATTTCAAATTGGAGAATGATAAAGTACCTTGATTAAATTATCATCGACAGCTGCAATTTTTTGAAAAAGTAGTCATATTCTGTGAGGAAGATGGGGTTCAAGTAAATCAAATATCACGAGAAAGATGGAAATCATGGCTCACAGAAACCGAACAACTAACATACATCAAGAACAAATACAAATTGCAAAAAACAATAATTTTAGGTACTCCTTGAGTATGCACATCAAGAATCTGTAAGCAAGCAAGTTTTAGAACCATATGGTTTTATTCTGGGAGATCGATTATGTACTGATGTACATTAGTGTCACTTGATTTACACAAACTCTGATACATTTCTAAAGATTGGTCAAAGGATTATAAGGTTTTATTAAACTGAACAAGCTATAGATATGATGCAGTAAATTTAGTTTCAAACTTTACATTTGATAAAATTGTTTTAATTATAAAGGAAATTTTGATGGGATACATTAAATTTATAAAAAGGCAACATAAAATTTTGATCTAAACATGTTTGAGCTAGAAGCCTAGAATACATAAAATATCAATTCAAAATATGAAACTGGAAAACTAAGACATACCCTACTGCATACTAAAGAAAACCACTTTATACACATATTTAGCTTTCAAAAGCAGCTATATTCCCATCTCACCAATATCCAACAAAATTTTATGTCAAAGATGATGAACTAAGGCATGAGACATAAAGGATAACCAATTTACCATCTACCATAACTTTGATCTCCTCCTTCCTCGCGTGAAAACCATCAAATAACCATACCTAGTCCTGGCGTTGTCTTCAATACAATCACATCTTGCTACACATGATTATGAGTAGCCGAAACTCGTGTGTAATTGAGATAATCAAGCAAAGTACCAGTCAATCCTGAGAAGTTTTGCACTTTAAAGGAAATCCATTTTTAAAGAGACTAAGTGAAAAATGTATAAAATAAGTTTTATTCCAATGAACATTAAAACTTTAAAAATGAAAACGTATGTGATGTATGAACATGTTTGAACTACCATTAGAAGCAAAATTAGCATAAAACCCAAGCGTACACCAAGATCTTATCAGGAAATTTTAACCCGTCATCTATAAGAAAACGAACAGTAAGTACTCCAGTTGTTGAAGCTTGTTGTTCTTCATCGTTGTCATGAGACAAATCAATAATGCTGCTACCTCTGCAGAAATTGGACAAAACAACATGGTACATAAGATTTACTTTGTTTATAGAACTAAACAATCAATTATACAAGAAGAATAGTTATTATGCTGGGATTATTACCTTTCTGATCTCGGCCTCATCCGGAACTTTGTAAAGATCAGCAGTTATTTCGGACAACCACAATCCCGGAAACAGAGTCTGAGAATCAAAGAAACAAATACAACTCACATTTGCAATTCTTCAGGGATTAAAAGAAATAGATCGAGTTAAATTGGCGATTTCACTTACATCTAATTGCTTTTGAACAATCCTTGGTCGTTTTTTCGGCTTACGTGGCAGTCGCCGGCCGGCCATCGCCATGAAATCCTCCTCCAACTCACGACGTGAAAGAGAAACGGAAAATTTCTGCCTCTCTCTCTTCTCACCGCTTGTGGTTGCGTAGGCGATACCTCCCGCGGGCCGAACTCTCGGATATTTGCATTCGCTCCTTATCGGAGAAGAATTAGGTTTCAAAACGCCATCGTTGCGGTTGACTCCCTTCGATGGAGAAACAGGAACCTTGCACGATGCTCGTCTAGTCCTCAAATTCCATGGCCGCTCCGCCGGGGAACTATACGTTGTCGTCGCCGCCGCCGCCTCCTCCGGATACACCAGACCTTCTCTGAGAATGGCGTCCTTCATCTTACCAACCTCCTTTTGAAAATCAAACATTAACTTCTCTCTAGTCGCCTCGATATCACCGTCTCCGGCAGCTCCGATTCTCGCCTTTAATTTCTCCGACGAAGAAAACTTATAATAACTCCTCTCCACCTTATGATCATCATCACTCGATCTAAACCGTCTGTTAAACGACGAATCCCTCCATCGTATTCCAATTACAGAGCCACTGCCGCCACCATTCTCCGACGATTGCTTGCGATCGACGACCGACATCTCTGTGTTTGAATCTACCTTCATGCATCGTAGAAGCTTCTGATTCCCCCACTTTAAGCACGGCAAATCGAAATTGTGCAATGGCTTTAATCTCTCCATACCTTCCTCCACCGTTTCCCTGTCTTCGCCGCCTCTTTTCTTACCAGAAAATACCATCAAAACCTCTTCCAAACGCTCTGCTCTTGCCTTGAAAATTCTTCCGACGGACGGTGTCAATCTTCCTCTTGGTGTGTTTTGTGTTAAATGTGTGAAATCGCCGCGAGAGGGTGAGATTTTAACGTTCGGGAACCACGTCTGACTGCTAACATGCGCCAGCGTGAGTTTTGTTCGGTTTTTGGGTGTGGAAGATGGACGGTGAAGACCGAATTTTAATTAGAAGATTAGATCATAACCGTTCCTCTGCATGACCACTAAAGTTCTATATCCTAAAATCGTATCACTTATTATCAGCTCACAAAATTAAGATAAATGAATGTTACTCCGTAAAATAAATTAAAAGGCAAGACAATATGTGAATTATAGATATTATCTATCCTATATTTATAAAATATTTTAAATTTTTAGTATTTTAAAATTATTAAATTACTTTTTATATAAATTAAATAAAAACTAATAAGTATAATAATTATTAAATAGAGTTAATAAATTTTTTGTATTTCTTTTTAATAATTAAATATTTCATATTAAAAAAAATCAAATCAATATAAATTAACTTAATTGCTAAAATATATTTTTATTGTTAAACTTTCTATTTAAATCTATACTATATTATAAAGCACTAGATTTGGGAGGAGGCATTATTATTTAACTTTCAATTTTGTAGTCTCGCTATAACAACAAAAAATGCATCTATAGCTTTCAAACTCGAGACAATAGTGTATTAAGTAAATCATGATAAGGCAAATGAAAACATAAGTAAATCTAAGAAGAAATTGATAAAGTGAAAAGAGTTTTTTAAGTACGAAAAATTGTGTCAAGGTATTCAAGTGCTTACATTACAACAAAATATTAGCTTGTAAGCGATGGATGTTATTTGTTCTCGCTTTTCTAATTAAATCAAAGAAGTTGGACTATTTTACATAATGCGGACATTAAAAATGACATTTTTATGTACTAAAATCATTAAAGAAAAAGATATTTGGTACTGTTGTTAGGTAGACAAATCATTAAAAAACAATTGAAAAATTGTGTACTGTGACATTAGACGAAACTAATAATATTGGTTTAAAGAGTTAAAGTCTCTAAAGCAATGTAAGTCTTTAAAGCTTTTTTCCTAGGAATAAATGAATAAGGTCACTCAAAATTTCTTTATAATAGCACATAGTTGTAATAGTAGTCATTGTGAATCAATACCTAAATCAATTCTGATTAAGATCATATCACATTTAAAAAGTGTGCATATTTTGACCTATGTAGAAGCAAATTAGGACCCCTTTCAAATTCATTTCAAGACTGGCTTCTAAATCTAGGTTGTTGGTATAATATATATGTTTTCCATTTCAATTATACATTCACTTTGATACGGTATATATAAGATTTATCATAAATTTCTTTTAGAAATCTGACATCTTCATATGTTGCGGTGGATGTAGTTATCGACATTCTTCCTCCTCCAAAATCGAGATTAGTTTGCTCATAGTAATATAATGTAGTATATATATATATACATATATAAAACTTAGTGTACAACTCATGAACCAGTTTGAGAAAATAATAGAGAATTATGAAAGAAGGAAATATTATGATACAATTATTTTAGGATACTATACATATATATATATATGTATGTGTATATATAATCTCTAATGCCATTAGGTATCTTTATACTTACTTTAAAATTTTAGAATCGGAAATAAATTTGAAAAAATATTTTAATAGGTTTGTGACTTTTATGATGAATAGATATTAATATATTAACTATGTTTTGTTAAAGTGTTTTGCATGATAACGAGTATGAAAAATATTCATGTTATGTAGTTAAACGCATTATAATATAATATATATTTTAAAAACATAACAAATTTGTTTCATTAATTCATAACTTATTATAATCATAATAATGGTACGTGTTAAAGTAAACTAAAAAGAATAAATGTTATAAATAATAATTTAAAAGTATTAAATTAACGACTAAATTGTATATGGATTAAAAAGATCCGTGTGTTATGTAAATGGATTAAAAGATCCAACCAAATCATAGAAATTGGATCCTTATAAATGAGGTGGTCAAAATTAAGTTTTTTGATCAAAATTAGAAAAATGGAAGCCTTTTTTTGGTTAATTAGAATTTTATTTATGGAAACTTTTCTCAGCATTGATTTTTCTTTATATATATATACATATATATGTATATATATTATAAAGCATTTAGGGCTTTTGTATCTCTTAATTTTAAGTAAATTAAAATAATCAATTTACCCTTAATATTAAATTAAATGAAAACTATTAAATAAAATAATTAATTGGTGAAGTTAATAACAATCTTATATACCATTTTAATAACTAAACCTTCCAAAATAAAAAATTATTTAAAAAATCAAATCAATACAAATTAACTTAATAATTAAAATATTAATAATTATTTTTTTCATATTAAATATTATATCATATAATAAATATTTTAACTTAACTATTAAAAATTACGTATAATTAGAAGTATTAAATCTAAATAACATACAACCTAAATTTATAAAAACTACTGGATTTTTAAATAGGTAATATAATTAAAATAAAATAGAGTTATAATGCCAACATTCTTATTAGATTTTACCATTCATATGAAATTTTATTGACCTACTCTAATTTAGAAAAGAAACACACCACTCATGTTTTAAAAACAAACAAATTATTGAGAAAAAAAATATTCTTAACCGTTGCATTACGTGGATACAATGCTAGTATATATATAGTAAGTTATTTTGCTTAAACTCTTAAATTTTTATTATTTTAAAATTACTAAATTATCCCTCATATAATTAAAATGAAAACTATTAAATATAGTAACTATTAAATAGAGTTAATAAGATTCTTATATTTCTTTTTAATAACTAAACATTTCATATTCAAATGTAACGCCCCAAAGTTTAAAAGTTGCTATGGCTATGTGTAATTAAAGACTAGAGGTGTTTATAAAACTAGAGGGGCTAAAATTATCAGTTTGAAAGATGATAAGTCCAGGGGCTGTTTTGTAATTACTAGAAAGTATATATATATATATATATATATATATATATATATATATATATATATATATATATATATAAGTGTAGCTAGGTTTGACTTGAAAAGTCAAACCCATAAACACATTCAAGCCATTCCAGCTTCATTCAAGATCCCAGCTTCATATATATATAAGTGTTGTTGTTTGCATGTTTATGATGTTGTCTAGCTGTTTTGTAACTCATAGTATATAATACAAGTGCTGGAAAACGTTTGTAGTAAGAATTGGATCAAGAACAGCAGCTGTGTTCTTGGCAGAAAGTTGCAGGTCGTCGTGTACACGGACCGTGTACATGGGTTTTAAGCCGGTGATAGACCATGTAGTTGAACATGGTCGTGTAGTATGTAAAGTACATGACCCGTGTAGGGTTACACGGCCCGTGTAGAGGTCAAAGGTGGTGACAGGCCATGTAGGGATACATGGTCGTGTAGCACAAAGGATACACGGCCCGTGTAGGGTTACACGGCCCGTGTAGGGTGACGTGTCAGCACAGGCCATGTGGCCAAGATAGGTCGTGTAGTGTACAGGGTACACGGCCCGTGTAGGTTTACACGACCCTTGTAGGCTCTTTTTCAGCACAGCTTGAGTAGTTAGTAATGTTTAGCTTAATCTCTGATACAGGAAGGTATTTGAAGACTTGACAGCACAAGTTATCTGTTTAGCATTCTACTCAGTAACCAGGTGAGTGTACTAGTCCCTTAGCATTTCTAGCTTATTGCTATGATACATATAAATAGCATGATATTCTTGTTATGAGATACAGCTTTTATATGTATATATGTTGTAAAGCAGAGGTGCATAGCTAACCAGGTGGTATAACTATGCACAAGATCAGTATCAGGGTACATAGTTATGTACCAGAACAGAGACAGGGTGTACAGCTACGCTGTATACCAAGAACAGTAACAGTTTATGCAGGTTGCAGGCGCTACAGCTTGGATGCAAGACAGCTGAGAAGACTTTACTTCTGTTTAGGTTTATTTATGTTCAGTTAGTATGCTCACTAAGCGTTAGCTTATGTTTCAGTTTTGTATGTTTGTAGGTGGCTATTCCAGCAAGGTGAGGCCCCAGTGCGATGTTCAGCGGGATAGCTCCTGGTTTTAATGAAGCAAACTTGGCACTACTTTGTAAATATTAGCACGTGTATGGTTAGAAACAGAATTTTGTGAAACTCTGGTATCGTTTGGTACTAATTTGTAAAGATAATGTTTTTAAGTTAAACACTGAAAAGTGGTATTACATCAAAACAATCAAGTCAATATAAATAAACTTAATTATTAAAATATATTTTCATTATCAAACCTTCTATTTAAATATTCTATTATATAATAAATATTTTAACTTAGTTATTAGAAAATGTCTATAAGTAGAACTAATAAACCTGGATAACCTATAATCGGAGTTTATAAACGCTTTTAAATAGCTCATATAATCAAAATAAAATAGAATAATTATACATTATTTTACTCTATTTCTTAATCTCTTAACTTTAAAATAGTTTTAATTACTAATTGACACCTTTTATTTTAATGCAATTTACCCTATTCTATAAGTAGAAAAGAAAACTTTTTTCTAATTATATTGTTCTCAAAATATAATCTAAAATTAATAAAAGAGTTGATAAAGAATAGAAATATAAATCAAATGGAAAAAGAGAAAGAAAATAGACATGTTTTCAAACTAAAATTATTTGTTGTTACCGTATTATACTATTATGTGAATACCATACCTCAACGTCTTAAAAATAGACATTTTATCAAGTACAAACTATTACTACCACTGTATTGCGTGGTTACAATGATAGTCTTTTACAATGTGTTTTCATATTTAAGTTAAAGGAGAAAAAAAGGATTTAGGATGGAAAATTGAATCTAACTGTGTTTCTAAGGGTGAACATAAAACTATCTAAACCGATTGAACCGTTCAAATCAAGGTTAATTGGCCAGTTTGAGAAGGAAAATATCAAACTTGTGGTTTATAAGGTGTAAAAGCGAGTTAACAGGTTTGATTCATGATTTGTGTTTAATAATAATCCATATAAACCGAACCATACAGTGATATACACACATGTATATAACCAATCCTAAATGAACCAGAACAATCGGAGTGCAACATGCATTCATTTATGAAGCTTATAGAAGTATTATGCGCACACCTAACCCCTTTGCAAAAAAAAAAGTCCATTTAGAAACAATTTACTACTACTCTATCTCCTAATAAGTAATAACGTAATTTACTTTGTTCAGCCTACAAATAAGACTATATTACTATTTTGATGTTCATTGTATTTTGTTTTAGCTGTTTCATTAACAAAAATGTCATTTCAGCAACATTGAAACTAAAAACATGTAGGTCTTATTTTTTATTTGTCACTTATTAAAGATAAACATTATGATATGCTTTTATTTTTGAAGAAGGGGTTGTTTGTATTGTATACATTGAAAAATCATTTTTTACTTTTATTTTTTTAGTGAAATCTCAATATAACAATAATGTAATGATATAAACTGCCAAACCAACCCAATTTTAGGTGGTTGCTTTGGTTTGGTTTGTCTAGTTCTATTGGTGGATTTTGTTTGAGATTTCTCAAAACAGAGCTTACCGATTTGATTAAATAGTTTTAGTGTAAACCGGCCGAACTGAACCATGTTCATCCTAGTGTTCCTAGTTTTTTATAGAGAATTTTTTTAAAGGAACATTATTCATAATTTTTTTTGGGTTTAGTACACCAAAATGAATTCAGCTTGTTATGCTTTACTATTGTGTATATTTAATTTGTCGTTATTGTGTGTATTAAACTTTCTATTACATGTACTAAACTTATACATTTTTTCATTTTTTATGTAACCAGAATACATACAATAACATCAAATTAAAAATTTGATGCACATTGTAGGTCACAATTGTATCAAGTATCAAACAAGAGAAGCAATATAGTCAGCAATTCAAAAACTTCGCTATTCAAGAACTCAAGAAAGCAACTTCGCTATTCAAGAAACAAAACTTAGGTATTCCAAGCAATAAAGTTGGCGATCCAAAGGACTTCGCTATCCAGACTTCGCTATTCACCAAACTTAACTATTCACCAACTTCGCTATTCAATGCAATAAGGTTGGCGATTCATGAACTTTTGCTATCCAAACTTCGCTATTCAAAAAAATATCGCTATTCAAAGACTCACAATTGTCGAAAGAATTTTCCAAAACCCAAAATTAAACATCAAAACTTTCTGTTTTTGATCTCAATCCACTCGAAAACAGTTTTTAACCATGTTGCTACAGACGTTCCGGAGGAGGTTAGCAACGAGTTCCGACAGCTTCGACTAGGACTCCAACGCATCTACAAAACAATATACCGTTAGCCTCGCCACGATGGGTGATCCTCGTGACCAAGCTCCGGCGTGAGGATAAGTCGATGTTCTATATGAGAGTGTATCGGTGTGTGGGTGTTTAGAGAATTGGGTGAAATAGTATATTTCTTACCTTTATTCCTCTGCTTCGGATTGATTTTATAGCGAGGGAGTCAAAGGAGAGCATGCCATTACCCAGTGGTTAATGTAATGTCCTCTTCCAGCTTTTCAGTTAGATAGCTACAACTCCCTTTTGTCTGTTGCAGCTGTAATCTATTTGGGGATGTGGTTTTTGTTTGATTTGGAAGACTTTGCTGTGATTGGTTGTTCTTTGTCCGATGGAGTAGGGTGTAATTAATGTGCTCTCTTTTGGCTTGGGCTTTTATGTTTGGGCTGTAGGTTAGGGACCTGGTTTTAGTTTGGGCCGAAAGAAATATTGTTTTGGGTTTAAGATATTGTGTTTTTAATATTATGTTTATATACATACACTATCAAACCAACAATCAATTTCAATTAATAACCACAAAATTATCTTCAAGATTGAAGAACATGTGCGTAGCCTTCACACGAGATTCAAAATTTCAGATTTAAATCTCAACACTTTTAATATGATTTCAGTTCCAAAACATTCAATAGCAATCAACGATTACACATCAATCTTCATTGGCAATTTAAATCAACTCAGCAAACTTTGACAATATGTAGGCTCCGATCGATAGGTTACGAACAGGGCAAAAACAAAATAAAAATCTAACCTTAAATCCACCATTTGCTATGATACTAATTGTAGGTCACAATTGTATAAAGTATCAATCAATGGCGAAGCAATACCACAATGAATTGTATGAACTTGGATCTATGTATGAATGGAATCGAGAGAGACTTCAAGCATACGGTTGTGTTTAACCTACAATGAATTGCCTAAAGAATTAGGTTTACAAACTTGTATTTATACCTCTGGGTATTTACAATAGTTATCCGAAACTATGACTAATACCATATAAAAACTAAACTTCATTAAAATATAATAAACACAACAATAGGGATCTAACACACATAATAAATTTTTTTAGAGTTCAATACATAAAAATAAAATATGACAACTTAAATAAATTTTAATAAACTAAAACAAAAAACACTATTTTTTTCGACTCGAATACATAATAACAAAAACTTTTTTCATTCTTTACTTTTATTTTATTTTTTTAATTTTGGTCCTCTTGTTTTCTTTCCATATTAAACTAGGGAGAAATAAGATTTATTCAAAAAAAATATTTAACTTCTTATTTTACTTTTGGGTTTATCTAATGTCATCTTAATCGGTACCTGTCATTAAACCAATTATTTACTGATTTAAATATTTAACTGATATATAATAAATCAGATATCGTTGTATTTATTTCTTGTATTTTATATATACTACTTCAATTGTTTTTAATTGTGAGAGTAAGAGAAAGAATGAAGAAGATGAAGCTTTGAACACAAGCTTCCATGAAGCTGAATAATCTGATCGTATATTCCAAAAGTGCATATTAGAAACAAGTAGCTAAGAATGATATATAACAACTAGGCCTCTATACTAATACAAGATGTACATATATACATTAATACTCCCCCTCAAACGTACTCAAGGTGGAGAAGGATGAACCGACTTGAGTTTGGAGACTAAATCTTGTAGGCGTTAGGGAAGATGAGATTTGGTGAAGATGTTAGCAGGCTGATCTATGGGGGGAATAAATTGCAAACTAACCGTCTTAAGCATGACAAGTTGACGAATAAAATGGCAATCAATCTTGATATGATTTGTTCTCTCATGAAATCCATCATTGTGTGCAATTTGACTAGCACTATGATTATCACACTAGAGAGGGGTGGGGGAGATTTGAGGAGCTCCCATGTCAGATAATAACCAATGAAGCCAAAGAAGCTCCTGAGTAGTATCAGCTAGAGTGCGATACTCAAACTTGGTGCTAGATCGTGAAGTCAAAGATTGTTTATTATTGCGCTATGAAATAAGACAATCCTCTAGAAAGAAACAATACCCTTTCGTTGACCGACGATTTTTCATATCACCGTCCCAATCAACATCAGAGTAACCTTGAAGAAGAAGAGATGAGCTTAAAAATAAGAATAAACCATGATACATGGTACCCTTGAGGTACTGAAGAGTGCGAAGACCAACTGCATAGTGATTGGAACATGGGGGTAGCCATGAATTGGCTAACTGTGTGAACGACATAAACAATATTGGGACGAGTTGTTGGGTTTGTTCGGTTTAAAAAAAATATATTTTAGCAACGGAAGCATGAACAACAATTTTAAACTTTTAAAACTCCCCACCAATGATCTATATGCAAGCCTTAAGAAACAAAACCAACCATAGGGTGTTTAGAACTATAACCTTTGTAGCGTGAGTAAACCGTTGGTGAAATGGTTGATCTATGAGAAGCCAAGAGAAGACTTCCTCCAAGGTATCTACAAATCAATGAGTCCAACACCTCCAAGATGCTAGTCTCTCCAACCCTTGATATTCAAGAATGCAAGCAACAACCTTTGTTCTTCTTCTTGAACTAGATGTATGTATTTTGAGTATGTGTTTATGTATCACCTTTGCTAACTTGAAGAACACCAATACTAGAGAGTAAGGATGTTTTTCAAGGATAAAACACTTAGAACAATTCTAAGAACACAAAGAAATGTGATAGCATGCAAGTATGTTACAAAAGGGACCATGCATGTAATTATAAAAGTCAAGAAGCAAAGCAAGAGAGGGAGGACGGAATCTTTTTAAGGAAAGCAGAATTGTAACGACCGAAATTTTAAGAAAATATTGTAATATTATTTTATGGAGAAATAAATAATATTATATGGAGTTTATTTAATTATAATGATAATTAAGGAGCATTATTGTTAGTTAAATAAAATATTAAAGTTGGAAAAGAAAGGAAAAGAAAAGACAAGAAAAGTTGAAAAAGAAAAGAAAGAAAAAAAAATGAAAATTCGGGTTTCTTATGGATCGCGGCGCGACGAGTCGAAGTGTCGCGGCGCGACGCGTAGCTGGTGTCAGACCTTGCGTGTGTCAGCCAGCTTTCGTGTGTCAGAAGTTATAGGGTACAGACGTCAGAGTTTGCATGTCCTGCGATTGGTCAAGTTGGAGGAGATCGCGTTTCTCATGTAGTAACCTTCGTAGGTTGTTCGCGGTGTTTTGGTTCGCGGTTTGGTTGATTCGTGAGCGTTGTTTGTCGTTTTAAGATCGTACGTTTCATTGTTCAGACTAAGGTGAGTTCAGTTGTTTTACAAAACCGAGCATATAGACAAAATCTGTTTTGATAATATTAACGTTTTTTAAGACGATATATCTATATATATATATGATGTTTGTGATAGATTAACAATTGATTGCTATGCATGCTCCTTTATTAATGATGAAATACGATTGACTTATACAATGTTTGTGACGCATGCATATATACTTATAGATACATGTTCTGATGTTAAGATTGATATGATGATATGGGAAGGGGTAGTTATACTCAGAGATGTAAAGATGATGCCTAGTAGGAATATTGTGCCTGCTAAGGATATGCTAGCCAAGTGAAGATTAGTTGCCGGGTTTCTAGATAACTTTGGCAACACATGGTGTACTTGTACACTGGAGTGATGTATTGACCACAGAGATGGGTCATGTGCAAACATCACGAGGGTGAAAGGAGGGTCCATCGGTAATTGGGGCACCATTTGTACTTTCACCTAAACGACTTTTAGTCGGAGTAACTATAGCGGACGGATCTTAGAAGTGTGTGTACAAGTGGGAGTCGCGCCCTACATTGTACCATACTTGCTCGACACGCTTAGTGAACTTGTACCAAATGCGGACGGACCTAGAACCTAGCAGTTGCTGGGCACGCATATGATATTATCGCGGACGGACCTTGGAACCCTAGTGGTTGCCGGGCACGCACTTGGTATTTGGGGTAGTGATGATAGCAAAGCAAAAGATAGACCCCAATAAGATGATTTAAGACGTATATGATGTTAATGAAGTTAAAGGATGATTATGATGATTTAAAGGATGTTATATGATTGTTTTATGATGATACTTGACCAGGTGGGGATTTACGATGCTATGTGGGTGGGTCAAGTTACGGTTTGGGATTTAATGCCTTAACCTAAATATGTTGCGAATGTTTTTAAATGATGATTTTGAAATGTTAACTAAGCTGACTCACGAGGTGAAAGCTGACACTTGTTTCTTTGAAATGCGTCTTGTGCTCGTGCGGGTTGCTTAGGTGCGTGGCCTTGTGAGACGGGGGCTTATGGGTAGTTTTCGTTGTTATGATGATATTCAGTATCAACTTGTGGTTGTGTAATGAACAAAGTTAAAACAATGATGTGTTTGAGACGTAACGGTGGTTTTGTTTAATGAATGTTTAAAATGGTTTATCTGTTTTAATCAATATGATGTTTAAAAAAGTCTTCCGTTGCGATGAATCTGATTGAGTAGAAAAAGTTTTTGTAAATCTCAATTTCTGGAAACCACGGCTGTTACAAATAATATGCAACAATGCATATACTTATATATATATATATATAATGAGTTGGAAACATATTTAAATCATATTCAAATATGTAATTGGTGTCCATTGATTGTAAATGTGTGACCCTATGAGTTTATTTATTATCAGTAATATCGTATTAATTTGTGTCTTGTGCACATAGAACCAACACGAGTAACCATCGAGTAGACAAGAGAACCCACCATTTAGCGGTACAAGGTGGGATCGTGAAGGGGAGCACCCGCACCAGGGGTGAGATGAGTGTAGAGGAGACTTTAGTATTAGTCATGCCCTATCTCATAATAAGATTTGAAATGTACTTTGACTAGCACAAATAAATACCAGATGAGTTGTGGATAACTTCCAAGCCAGGCAAATAATACAGATCACCCAGATCCTTCATCTCGAAGTTGGACTGCAGAGACTCTTGAAGTTCAAAGATACCCATGGCGTCACTCATTGTGATTATCATATCATCAATATAAAGCAAAAGTAGGATAGTACCACCAACTGTAGTGCAAGTGAACAAACCTCAATTATAGTAACTAGATTTAAATCCCAAGGACTGAATAGTAGAACAAAATTTCTCAAAACAAGCTCGAGGGGCTTGTTTGAGACCATATAGAGGTTTTCGCAAACGACATACATATCCAAGGGGATGGGAAATTCTAGGAGGAGGTCGCATGTAGACGTCCTCAGATAAGTCAGTGTTAAGAAGAGCGCTTTTAATATCCATTTGCTTAAGCTGCCAATTATGAGTAGTGACATAGCCAAAAGAGAGCGGACTGAGGTTATTTGTGCAACAGGTGCAAAGGTGTACTTATAGTCAATTCCATATTCTTGATTTAACCCATTTGCCACTAGTCGTGCTTTAAACCTATCAACTATGCCATCTAAGTGAGTTTTCACCTTCTACACCCATTTACACCCAATTAAAGACTTACCTGGAAAGAGGGACAAACTCCCAAGTTTGGGCCTTGCGTAAGGCTCGAATCCTGTCGTTCATAACTTCTTGCCATAACGGGTCTGTTGAAGCTTTCTTATAGGAAGTGCGTTCATGGTGGGACAACAATGTGGTATAACACTAAAAATCTCGTAGGTGAGAGGATAGTTGTATTGCCCGATATCATTTCCGTTAAGAAAGCAATGGTGATGTAGCAAAACCCTCAGAGCTAGTAGAGGCTTGAGAGTCGACTGTAAGTGATGTGTCATCCGATGAAGCAAAGTCAAATGGGCTAGAAGATGAAGGTTGATTTGGTTGTGGAGATGTAGGTGAAGAAGGTATGAACGGCTCACATGGTGAGTTAGCCAATGATAAAGACACATAAGTAAAGAATGGTGAAAAATGAAGAGAGTTAAGTTGGAAGTCAGACAAAGAAGGGAACATTTTATGTTCCCAAAAGGTAACATGACGGGAGATACGGAGACACTTAGAGATGGGATCCCAACAACGATATCCTTTATGTTCAATGCCATATCCTAAAAAATAACATAAACGAGATCGAGGCTTGAGTTTAGTGAACTCATGAGGTTGAAGATGAACAAAACAAACGCAGCCCCAGACTTTAAGAAGATCAAAGGCAGGGGAAATGCCATAGAGTTGCTCATATGAGGATTTGTTTCCAAAAAAAAAGTAGGATGTCGGTTGATGGTGTAAATAGCTGTGAACATAGCTTTCCCCAAAAGTGTTCAGGAACTTTGGTAGAAATGAGCAAGGTATGAACAATATCAAGGATGTGGTGATGTTTACGTTTAGCACGACAATTTTGTTGTGAAGTGCATGGACAAGAATATTGCGAGACAATACCTTGATCACGTAGGAATGACTGTAGAGAGGATGACAAAGTACTTAGCACCGCCCATAGATGGAATTGGTGCTGGTCCCCAGACATCAGAATGAGCAATGTCAAAAGGATAAAACAGAAATATTATCATTACTATTAAATGGTAAGGCATGGTGCTTCCCTAATTGACAAGATAAAGAAAATAAAGGTTTAGGTTTAACATGTCCTAACAATCTAAAAGAAATAAGTAAGCGAAGTTTTGTAGAACACAAACGACCTAGTTTAGCATACCATAAGGCAATAGTAGACGAGTTGGAAACAGACGCAACATAGTTAGAGACAAATTTTGGCAACTTAAAGTATAGAGCTTCAAATAGACGCAACATAGTATAAGGCAATAGTAAACGAGTTGGAAACAGACGCCACATAATTAGAGACAAAATTTGGCAACTTAAAGTATAGAGCTTCAAACATCTAATCCATTTTACGGCCTACTCCAAGGATCTTCTTGTTCATTGGTTCCTGCACAACACACGCAGATGAATAGAAAAGAATAATTAAACTAGCATTGACAAGTTGACTAATAGATATGAAGCTAAGAGATAAGTTTGGAACATGTAAAGTGTTGGGTATGTATAAATAAGGGGTAGAGACGTTTCAGATGACGAGACTGGTATTTTAGTACTATCAGCGGTACACACAGCTTGAAGACCATGTGATGGGTTATGGCCACAAAACAAAATATCTAGCTTGGAATTGAGATTATACACAAGATGTACATATATACATTAATATTAACAAGAAGATAAATATCTTGACATAAACCTATTTAAATGTATATACACCATTATAATTAAATAACGTGCAATTCGATATTACGTGTCAAATGTAATATTTCAAGTTTTAAAAAAAATGTTTGCATGTTTAAGCTTATCATGCTTAAAAGTTTTCAGTTTTCTCACTATTTAAAAATGTTATCTAAAATGATTATAATTTATAAGGTTAATTATAATTACTTTAATTATGTTATAAAAGAGTTGTTAGTCAATTTAAATGTTATTGATAATTTTAGGTAAAAGTGCTTACAAATCTGTACATGTCCAAGTATTAGCTTTAAATATGAATTTGAGATTTTAGAACATATACGTTATTGAGATTTTTATCGAAGTGATAGTATTTATAGCGATTTATTTGTTTAGTTTTTAAAATAAGGTTTTATTTTAAAGAAACGTCTGCGGGACGAAACTAATAAGTTTGTTTGTTTTATTTAAAGAAACGTTTGTGCGTTCGCAGATGTTTCCAATAAGCCTGTTTGTTTTTTCGTTTTATCTTAGTTTTGCTTATTTTGAGAAACTAAAAACTATAACTTTTTTTTCACAAACCTTCTCAGACTTAAAAACTTCTAAACCACATCTTCTCCAGAAGACATGGAATAAGACATAACACATTTATGTCTTTGAAAACAAACGACACCTTAGTCTCTTAGATAACTATCTTGCGGGATAATCTCTATTCGAGTATTAGCTTTAAATATGAATTGAGATTTTACAACAAGAAAGATTCTATTTCCTCATATTAAATTCTCCTACACACTAGATAATAAACACATGAAATTTACTAATTTTTCTCCTTATCTCGTCTACTGAGTTTGACGTATGTCTTGATGTAATGAGTAAGATGATGGATATGAATAAATAGTAGGAGGATATTAAGGATGATGAAAGTATCCGCTCCTAATGGGAAAACCCGAATCCGAAACTTTTGGGACAGGTAATGGTTATGGAATCGAATATGAGATTTCTTCTAAAAAAATTCATGGGTTTGGGTCGGTTACGGTTTTAGTCAATATCGGCTTAATTACCCAATCCGAATCATTTATATCTTTGTAATATTTATAATAATTTACTAATATATTAATATATTATATAGAATTATTATGAGTCGACTATGAGTATGATGTTGGTGATGAAGTAATCTATATGAGGTTAGAACTTTAAAATTTATTTTATATTTATTTTAGTAATTTATTTTAATAGCATATTTCATGTGTTTGTGTACTTTTACAATTGTATGATATTTATTGAGAAAGTTTTCAACTAGTAATATTAATAATGTGAGAGAATAGAGGAATAGAGATTGATAATATTGTTTTTATTATACGTGTAACAATTTGAATAAGCTTTTCATAAAATTCAGATATTTTAGATTTTATGCGGTTGATTGAATTTATTTAACATTTACTAATTTTTGAAATTGTTAAATATTAAATTTATTAGAAATTCCAACTCATTGTTCTCTTTTGATTGAAATCAAGTTTAAGAAACGAAAATCCAAATTTTGGAATATTTTAGTTGATTAAGATGATAAAGTGGAATACCCGATATTTGCAAGTATACCAGCTAACCCGATAGTAGTTTAGTAGCCGGGTACCCGACGTAATGAACTGCGTATGGACATGGTTTTATAATCGGAAATGGAACTGGGATCACAAATTCTCGTCTCATAAACATCCTATTGTCATCCCTAGAGGATATAGAAAATCTCTTGCAACATATATATTATGAAAGTTGATTCATATACAATAGTTTTTAGACATACACCACAAGGTATTGACAATTAATATACATAGTAGAAATTGATGATGCATAAAGTTGTGTAGGACCACTTTTATTATCGGAAATGGTAATATTTATAGGTGATTTAGTATCAGATAACAATCTTGCAGGATAAGCGAGGCGAGTACACTATGGTACAGACGAGAGTTGTTAGCGTGTATGGTTTAACCTGGAAGTCCTTAGCATTGACTTGTGTGGGCGAAGGTCGTTTATTTACATGGTAAAACACAGAAGTCCTTAACTTTACAAAAGGGGCGATGCTGGGGAATTATGTAGATTTTGAACTGCGTATGTGAAAATAGAATAGATGTTTTTATGTGTTGCTATCTATTCTATTAAATGGTTTATATCGACTGTTTTGCTTTACGTTTAAAATTTGTGTATTCACTTAATTTGTTGGCTAGTGTGTGTGTGTGTTTGTGTGTGTGTGTGTGTGTGAGAGAGAGAGAGAGAGAGAGAGCTGCATAGGTGAAGCAAAGGACAGAGTAAAAAGTAAAGCATGGACGCATTGTAGAAGATTAATGAAAGTAATCTTTTGTTACACTTATCCTTCAAAAAATTTGAGTTTCAAAATGCAAAATCCACTTAATTTCAGCTAAATAACGTAAAGAGACCTTATACTATAACCAAAAATGAGACAAAATCAACCATTACTACCCGAAATAGTTGATGAGTAATGGACTTGTGGGTTTGACCAGTGGTGTCCTGTGTGCTCTGTAAAAATTATACCACCCATGGTGAGTGAAGCCATCACTGGTGGGACTGGCTGTTTGATCCTATAAACTGCAAAAGTATTCTAAGAATAAAATGTTAAATAGTTAAAAACATCAAGGAAATAATTCTGTTAAAGGGTAAGAAATTAACCCGGATGAAATCTGTTTTTGAGCATATTATAAGATCAAGGGAATATACTTAAAAGCTTACATCTATACACAAACAGATACAATCAGACATACATAACATATATCATTTGGTTGGAACTGGATTTGCAGGTTAGAGAGTGTGTTTGGTTTAATAATGGGGATGAGATGGTGTTTGTTTTAAGGCTACGTGTTTAAGAAAACCCATGAAACTATGTGAGTGGGTTTTGGCACACAACTACCTCGAGTTGAAGTTTTCATTTCTATAGAGGTTTTTGACAAAGTATAAATAGATGCTCTTCACTTCCAAAAGCCACATGACATGATCAAGGGTTTCTAGTGTTGTCTATTTATCTCCTTTTTTTCAGTTTACAATAAATTTATAGAAAGTTGGCAGTATTTAATGCCATTTTGACAAGCAAAGCAACAGATTAGCATCCATATAAATCTTTGTACAACCCAAGTTTAGTTTCTTGAATGTAGTTGGTCAGGGATTAGGTTATATAGATTTAGGTTTCGCTTATTATGGCTACATAAATAAAACCATGTGTTGATAGAAAAAAGTTATCACCTCCGGATCTATCATACACACACAGTCTCTATGCCATTCCAACATAAAGTTATTATCATCAATGGTCTTATTCATTGAACATTAGTAATAATGAAAAGCAAAACAGAAACAAGCATGAATAAGGGGTACACATGATACAAAAGCATACTATTCACAAATTGTATAAAAGATCTAGCATACCATGTAAAATGCGATCATTTGAAAACAACCAGTCTGTCTAAATGTCTTCTATACAAAGAATAAATTTTGTACCAACTCAAGTATCATGCTATATGAAATTTTAGCTGTCCTAGTACCAAAGGATACTTACATTTCGTGCTTTCCAGTCACACCGAAGGACACAACTTATTTCAGCATGGGTCAACTATAGACAAAATTCTTCAAAGTTCCAGAAAACAATCAACATCTCTACCTCTGTTTTGGAAGAAGAAAATAAAGATTTAGAAGAACAGACACACTCAGATTTACACACTCCAAAAGCCTAACCATCAATGCATTTGGATATCAAAGTATTGTACCTTTTTTGTCTCAGAAACTCTATAAAGATCAGCATGTATCTCAGTCAACCACAAACCAGGAAATAGAGTCTGCGATAATATCATATCAATAGAAATACAAGTTAGCAAGATTGGCAGCAATCATATCATATGCAAACTCAGATCTTTATATCCTCTTATTCGATACTTGTTATCAGCTAGATAAAATTATGACTTTTATCTTGATCAAAAAACCTATTTCAATCTTAATGGCAGATGGTACTGTGGGTAGATGTGATCTTCTTATCCCTTTCCCTTAACCTCTAGCATTTAAGTTTTAACATTCTTATTTCAAGGCAGACTAATACAATTTGAACGCTGATGTAAAAAGGAGCTGATTTTTATCCTCAAAATTATCTGATCTAACAATACAGAATCAAAATTAGGGTAAAGTTTCTATTATTCTACCAAATTCAATCCGTATAATTGTATAAAGATGATACATAATCGAGATTACCATAATGTAAGAAGAAGTTAGGTTCCAAATTACTTACATCCAGTTGATTTTGCACGATCTTAGGTCGCTTCTTAGGTTTGCGTGGCAGCCGTCGCTCCCCCATGTCCTCGAAGTCCTTCTCCATCTCCCGACGTGAAAGCGGAACAGAAAACTTTGCCCTAGCCTTCTCTCTTCTCTCACAGCCGTGGCCATTATTATCTACACCCGAAGACGATGGTTGTTTTAATTGTTTCTCCTCGTCAAGCTCTTTCTTAAAATTGAGTATAATTTTCTCCCAATTCGCTTCCATGTCTCCATCTTTAGCCTTCAATTTAAGTACTAGACCATCAACCACCGCCGCAGATGGTGGCCAAAAACTTAAATTTCCATCGATGGCCAAGTCGCCGGCGACTTCAAGTGGATTCGCAATAGCCGTGGTGCATTTTGAAAGATTCGGTTGAGTTGCAAGTTCCGAAGAAGAAATCGTGGATTTCTCCAGCATTATTGTGAAAGTGAATCAAATTGGGTTTCAATTCAATTGATTTCTCTCTGTGGTCGATGAGAACTTTGTCCCCGATTTTTTCAACTAGGTTTTCCGGTGAAACGGATATTCAGGAGCCCAACCAAGACTATAAAGCCCATGTACCTCTTAAATTATTAATTAACTAAAAAGTAAATAGATTTAGATAAATATTAATATATTCATCATAATAATTGATCATTGATCTGCTCTTTATTAAATGTTGACTATATAAATAAATTCATAATAAAAATTATATGTAACATGGAAAAGATCATTAAGTCATACAATCAAATGAAAACAAAAGTAACATGCGCAGCACTTTTTTAATTTTCCGAACTATATGCTCTTTTCATTTAAAGTTCTATATGTCTATTTTTCGGTTGTTTAATATAGTTCATATTTAATTCATAGTTTAAGAGATTAATTTTATTCTTTAGACTAATGACATTAATGGTCTAGATTGTATTTTTAAAATTTGGGCGGAGTAATATTTTCGTGATTCACATGTGATGATTTTACAAATCACCTTTGATTGAATATTAAAATTTTACGACTATATTTTTACATTAACTTTATTGAACACAACTTGTTCAGTTAATTAAATATAGAGATGCAAATAAATCAAACTACTTACAAGTTAGGCAATCTTGTATTATTAAAATTTTGAAACGAGTCAAGCTTTAATGAATTTGAACCTCAAGGCTCAAACAACGGAACTCGTGAGCCAAACGAGTTTTATATATAATATAGTTTATATTTCATTATTTATATATGTATGTACTTTTTCAAAGATAATTTTAAAAGAAAACTCGAATTTAAACCGGTCCAAACTTGGTATATATTAGTCAAGGTTAATATCATGAGCTTAAGCTTAATAAATCTCAAACGAGCTTAGCTCGATAAGTATCACGCTCTGATTCAAGACGACTCTACTCCTTTTTCATCCTAATTAAATAGCAAATGATGATATCTAAAACAGAACTGTTAATAAAGAATTGAGATAGATGAAATAAGGTGATATCTAATCAAATTAGGAAAAGTGTACATGTATATAAAGATATCTAATCAAATTAAGTTCAAACAAGAATTATTTTTCGTATGAGAACCGCGAGAACCAATCTTAGCCGTTCAATTCCCCCTCCTTCAATTGGATTGCCCACCTATGAATTTCTTACATGCACCTTGCCACACTCAATCCCCTCACACTTTTCTTCCATGAATTCTATTATCCAAAATCAACGACCAAGATTGGTTATCGCAGTTCTCGTACGAAAAACAGTTCTCGTTTGAACCTTCCCTATTTCATATGTAAGTAGGGTTTGCGTGGCAAATTTTTTTTCACAATGATCAAATCAACGCACCACTTTGAAATGAAAACGAACAACCTAATGATAAGGTTGAGGATGAAGATGATGAGATTTCAGGGTAGTGCATCCGACCGTCAGTACATGGTTCAGTTGAGCGATCATATTGCAAAACAATTGATGCCAAATGTAGAATGAATTTTAATTACTTTTTTTATTTCATTTGTTTAGAACAAAAAATCTGGTTTGTACCAAGATATTGAATAATTGTACTAGAATATTTTAGTTATGCTTAGTTTTTTTTTATTAAAACCGTCTGGAAACATTTAATACACATCTATCCTGAATTAAAAAAAAATAAACAATTTTCTTAACATAAACTTTTGACTTAGTACACATCTATTCTGTAGACATCTATAAACATACAAATAAATATAAGACATTTTATTTTTATAAAACAAATAACACATTCATCGTATGTTGTATTAGGTGTCATTTTAGACGATTTTTAAGTAAATGTTTCTCAATACAAAAGAAGTTAATAAATGCTGTGAATTGTGATGTCATATAAAAATGTTTTAGATATGACATGTTGTTGTTGCCTTTAAGGATTGTCACGTGATCGATGTAATTCATAAATTATATCTTTTTTAATTCAAAAATATTTTATTATGATAAAAAGTTGTAAATAAACTTCGTTAACAAAATTAAAAATATGTTATTTTATTAACAATTTAATCACATTAAATTAGTATTAAAAAATTATCAAAAAAATAAAAAACTCGTGTATTACAAAGAAAGGCTTTGGATATATCATTTTTTATATAATATTATATATATAAATCATTGAGAGTAGATGCATGTAGATCTGGTGTGTGGGTGAATGTTATGAAGGTCAACGATTCCTAGTCAGTAGTTACTCTGTTTGTGTGTGTGTGGAGAAAAAAAGATGGAAAAAATAGGTAAAGTTGCAATTGCGATTGTTATAGTTGTGATAATGAGGTGGGGATGGAAGTTACTGAACTGGGTATGGTTGAAGCCAAAGAAGTTAGAGAAGTGGCTGAGAGATGAAGGTTATAAAGGTAATCCATACAAACTTCTAATGGGTGACATGATAGAGCTTGCAACAATGGTGAAGGAAACCAAATCAAAACCATCTCCAATCACACATGATATCACTTCATATTCTCTCCCCTTTGATCATCATATCCTCACCAAATATGGTATTTATTTATTACTTCATTTCTAGCTTCTGATTCTCTTCGTTTGATTTTGATTATAAACAATGGTTTTGAAATCGCGATTCTAACCGTGTGTAAAAACAGGTGAAAAATCGTTCGTATGGTTGGGGCCAAACCCACGGGTGTATATTAGGGATCCGGAGCTGATAAAAGAGATATTATTAAGGCCCGACGACTTTCAAAAACCACATCCTGAACCATTTCGAGATAGCATTGTCCGCGGACTTGTTATCACAGAGGGTCAAAAATGGTCCAAACATCGTAAAATCATCAATCCAGCTTTTAATCTTCAAAATCTTAAGGTTCGAGTTTTTTTTTTAATTTATAATTTAACTCCATTATTTTCATTTTTCGGGCTCCGCAAAATAGTCTGTTGGCAATGTGCCATTGACCTACTTTGATACTTTTTCTTAATTTAATTTATAAATAATATGATCACGTATAAATATTCATGGCTAGTATCTTAGAACAATTAATTTACGGATTGATATGTGTGAAGATCATGTTCTCGGCCATCTGCTCGAGTTGTAGTGATATGATCTGCAAATGGGAGCTGCTTACCGCCGGATCTAGTTCGACTGAAGTGGATGTATGGCCGTACATCGATAATTTGGCTGGCGATGTGATTTCACGAACAGCATTTGGTAGTTCTTACGAAGAAGGCAAGAAGATATTCCGAATACAAAAGGAACAAATCGATCTCATCTTCCAAATGTTGTTTATACTTTATCTTCCCGGAAGAAGGTAACAACGTACAAAGGATCTGGTAATCATAGTCAGGTGTATATGTATACAACTATAGATGTTTGATTAAATTGTTTTGAAATATATATGTATAGGTTTATACCTACTCGCGCAAACAAGAAGTTTGAACAAAACGTTCACGAGCTTCGATCAGTGCTGATGGGTATAATCAACAAGAGAAAGAAAGCAATTGATGAAACGGGGGAAGATAAGTGTGACGATTTACTTGGCATTTTGCTAGAATCGAACTCAAAAGAGATTGAAGAAGATGGAGTTGGAATGAGTATGGAAGATGTGATCGAGGAATGTAAACTATTCTACATTGCTGGATCCGAAACAACCTCAAATTTGATTGCGTGGACAATGGTTTGTTTAAGTTTGCATCAAGAATGGCAAACCCGAGCTCGAGAAGAAATACTACAAGTTTTCGGTACTCAGGAACTTGATTTTGAAGGTCTAAAAGACCTCAAGATCTTAACAATGATACTAAACGAGGTTCTTAGGTTATATCCGCCGGTAATCATGGTTACTCGGGCTACTTCCAAGGATACAAAGCTCGGAAACATGACGATACCATCGGGCGTGCAATTATCCTTACCCATGATTCATGTTCATCATGACCGTGAGATATGGGGTGAAGATGTACACGAGTTTAAACCAGAACGCTTCTCGGATGGGATATCAAATGCAACAAAGGGAAAAGGGTCGAGCCCATTTTTCCCATTTTCTAGCGGTCCTCGTGTTTGCATCGGGCAAAATTTTGCGATGGCGGAAGCAAAAGCGGCCATGGCAATGATTTTACGACGGTTTTCGTTCGAGCTTTCTCCGTCTTACAAACATTCTCCCTTTCCTGTATTCACTCTTCCCCCACAGTTCGGTACTCATTTGATTCTACATAACAATATCTCATAGTTTGCATCATATATTTATGTGTAAAAGTTTTTTGTAGAATGTAATAAGGATGAAACTTCTAGAAGATCTTTAATGAACGCGATTTGCTTATACTCTTGTGTCTTGACTATTCTAATTTTCCTTGGAAAATTATTTTAAAGTTTTCTTCTTAATGTTTGAGAATAGTAATTGAGACCCGAGGCCCCAATTATACGTGAATTACTTGGCCCCTAAGAAAATTCATAATCGTAAGGCATGATGCGGATATTTATTAAATTATTGGTTCGGTCAAAGCGTGATCCATTCACGTCTCTTATAAGTATATATTACCTTCGTATATATTTTTTTTTTTTGAGAAGCCAATATTTGTTTATGAGTTGCTCATTAAATAGTGTTTGGATTTTTAGATCGAAGACTGATTATCTCTAATCGAAACCTTCGTAAGACTAAAATGCGTAACCGTTCTTATGGGTCCAAATTTCTTTTCGAGTAGACTATCAAGTGATGGTTCATGTAGCTCAATATAAATAAAAGATAAAAGTATATTATGTTAAATTTAGGTGTTTTAAAATAATAATATATAACATTGACTAGGCACCTGATGCTGCTATAAAATAGAAACGTCAGCGATTCATAATAAGTAGTTACTCTCTTATTACATCTTTCTGTGTGGAGAAATTAATTAAGAAGAAAGTGAAGATGGAAAAACTGGGTAAAATTGCAATCGCCTTTGTTATAGTTGTGATAGTGAGGTGGGGATGGAAAGTACTGAACTGGGTATGGTTCAAACCAAAGAAGCTAGAGAAGTGGCTGAGAGATCAAGGGTACAGAGGTAATTCATACAAGTTTCTGATGGGTGACATGAAAGAGCTTGCAAAAATGGCGAACGAAGCTAAAACAAAGTCTGTTCCAATCACCCATGATTTCACTTCACATGCTCTCCCCTTTGATCATCATATCATCCACAAATATGGTATTCCTTAGATAATTTAAAATCTTTTCATTTATATATAATTTATTATTATATATATTTTTCAAACCATATCATTGGTCAGCTATTTCGACTGAGGCTCCCATGGAAAAAAATATCGTCTGGAAATTTTCAAAAGGATTGGCGATGGATTTAGTTAAATCATTTTCTGAAAATTTAGCTACGATTTTGTGATAATTTAAAGATGAACCGATTCCGGTTATGATTGTGTTAAGATGGAGTTTGAAATATTTGTTTGGTTGACAGGTGAAAAATCTTTCATATGGCTGGGAACAAAGCCAAGAATGTTTATAAGAGATCCTGAGTTGATAAAAGAGATATTATCAAGACCCGACGAGTTTCAAAAACCTCATCCCGAACCGTATCGAGATAGCATCGTGCGCGGTCTTCTTGTTGCCGAGGGTCACAAATGGACCAAACATCGTAAAATCATCAATCCGGCTTTTAATCTTCAAAATCTTAAGGTTGACTCTTTTAATTTCCTTTTTTTCATTACAAGTGCAAAATGGATATTTCGATCGATTGACATTTGAATACTACTTTTTTCAATTATTTGATCCTGTAAATTATTTACATATTGAATATTATACCAAAAACTAAAATTTTACAATAAAAAGTTCGGGATGAGTTTAACAGTAGGTTTTGAGTAAGAGTAATCGTAACAGGTAATTAAATTTTAACAGTCTATAATCACAAACAAATATAAGCAATACCCAAGAGTATACTCGTGAATTTAATAATTAGGTATCCACAAGAAAGATATGGGTCTTTGAATACCTTTTTATAATAAGGTACATGATGGTAAATACTAGAAAATGTTTCGTTACCGGTACATGTTTCATTACATCACTGCTACCTATCCACCGTCGTCGTCACACCAAACCTCCACCTACTGTAGGCACAACAGTCACACAAATGCCATTACAATCACCACCACCCTCTACTATTCCGTCCACCACTACCACCTCCATCTACCACTACCTCTTGCCGCAGCCGCCGTGACCACCACCAACAATTTACTAATCCACCATCCATACCTTTTGTCTTCACCATAACCTTGTTCCTTCACCGCCAACACCGATGACAATCAATACCACCTCATCGCCACCACTACTACTCCTATTTGCTACCATTGCCACTTGTAGTTAAAACCACTACTACCTCTCACCTCCACACCATTACCCACTATCATAGTTGGTATTGACCATGATTAATGGCATGTGTTGGTAGTGAGTGATGCTCGCGAGTGAGGGTGGTGGTGGCAAGTTGTGGGTGGTAAGTATTAGTGGTTGTGGTGGTAGGTTGTAGTTGTGTTTATTCTACTTGGTGGTGGGAAATTGTAGGCACTTGTGGCTAGAAACTATGTTATTTCATGATGAAAGTCTAATACATTAATTTATGGATTGATATGTGCATAGATTATGTTCTCGTCAATCATCTTGAGTTGTAGTGATATGATTCACAAGTGGGAGTTGCTAACCACTAGAAATGGTTCCAATGAAATGGATGTATGGCCGTATATCGATAATTTTGCGGGTGATGTGATTTCACGAACTGCATTTGGTAGCTGTTATGAAGAAGGAATAAAGATATTTCGAATACAAAAGGAACAAGTAGATCTCATATTCCAAATGATGTTTATACTTCATCTTCCCGGAAGAAGGTAACACTAATTAATGAAGGTGTATTTATTAACCTAATTGGATATTTATGACAATTGAAGTTTGATTAAACTATTTTTAAATTTAGGTTTATACCAACCCGGGCAAACAAGAAGTTTAAAGAAAATGAAAAAGAGCTTCATTCTTTGTTGATGGGTATAATTAACAACAGAAAGAAATCAATCAAAATGGGAGAAGATAAGTGTGATGATTTACTTGGAATCTTGCTAGAATCGAATTCAAAAGAGATTGAAGAAGATGGAATTGGAATGAGTATGGAAGATGTGATCGAAGAATGTAAACTCTTTTACATTGCAGGATCTGAAACAACCTCAAATTTGATTGTGTGGACTATGGTTTGTTTGAGTTTGCATCAAGAATGGCAAATCCAAGCTCGAGAGGAGATACTAAAAGTTTTCGGTACTCAAGAACTTGATTTTGAAGGCCTAAAACACCTCAAGATTTTAACAATGATACTAAATGAGGTTCTAAGGTTATACCCACCTGTAATTTTTCTTACACGAGCGACTACAAAGGAGACCAAGCTAGGAAACATGATGGTACCATCGGGTGTACTATTTAACTTGCCAATGATCTATACTCATCGTGACCGTGAAATATGGGGAGAAGATGCTAACGAGTTTAAACCTGAACGCTTCTCAGAAGGACTTTTAAACGCAACAAAGGGCAAGGGATCGAGCTTGTTTTTCCCTTTCTCTACCGGTCCTCGTGTCTGTATCGGGCAAAATTTTGCCATGGTGGAGGCAAAAGCCGTCATAGCAATGGTTCTGCGACGTTTCTCGTTTGAGCTTTCACCATCTTACAAACATGCTCCTTTTCCCGTGTTCACTCTTCCGCCTCAGTTTGGTGCTCATTTGATTCTACATAAAATCTAGTAGTTTTTTATTATTTGAATATGTAATTATGTATAATGAATAAGGTTAAAACTGTAATGTCAGGCTTTCTCGAAAATTGTTATTAACTTTTTTTTAAAACTGTCGTAGCGGAATACATCATTAATTTCATCATGACGGTCAAAGCCATTTAAACCGTTAAAAGAAAACTCGACATTACCAACTCATAAAATCATTTTCATATTAATACAAGTCGGTAACGATCTAATATAATCCTTCTAACTACCCAGCAAGCTTCCCGTCTCGCCAAGAAACCTCCAAGCACCTACACGAGTACCAAACGCCATTTCAAAAGATACAAGTGTCAACTAACGCCCCGTGAGTCGACAATAAGCTAACCAAAAATAAAACATCATATTAAAACACCATTTAAACCATAATGAGAATTATAATCATATATCCAACACAACCCGCTCGTGTACTTGACCCAAACCCGAACCCACAATCATGTAACACAGATTAGTCCAGTACATCAAATCACATAATGGTTACAGATCATATCAATCAAATAATTATTCAAACAAAAACAAGCGCAATCAACCATCAACCATCATAATCATATATTTCGTATTCATGAGAATCAATCGTATCAACTGTTAACAACCATTCTTTATTATTCATTAGATATCAACCGTCCGTAATTAGCAACCGTCATTAGCAATGATAGTCGTCAACCGTGTGTCCTTAGAGTTTGCCTTGATGGTGTATAATCCCTCTAAACGAAAACCCTATTCATTACTTGCGTGACTTAGTTGTCTCGTGCACAGAATGGGTAGCTACCCCTTTTTGTAAGCGAACCCCTAAGAACCCAAACGCTTTCGCTACTCCGACTACATGAGGTACAAGTACTTCGCGTTGTCGTTTAGTGTGTAAGTACAAACGTAGGTCAACCGTCCATATCCTCCTCAAACACTCGTGATGTTTTGCATATGACCTCAACCGCACGGTTACACGTCACTCCAGTATGAGTCTATCAAGACCCATACCACTTGCCACCAAAGTTCTCTAGAAAACCCGATGACCCGTAAGGCTAGCACTTTTACCTAAAAGGCATCAACTACCTACTAGGCCCATATCATGTCATCAAATAGGAACTACCCCCCCCCCCCCGCCCTCTACAGGGAATCAAATCTTCATTTGTGATATTCGTTCGTTAATTAATCATACGAGTTCATACGTAAATCATATTCATAACCGTATTATCATAATCATCATTCATTTACATAAAAGAAGACACAATCATGTTCAGATAATCATATCCTATTTCATGCCAATCATATACCATGCAAATCATATAATCATGTATATCACTTTCCCACATAATAATTAAGATAAGTAATTTATTCGTAATCGTTTATAAAAATATATTTTCTCTTGGCACTCGGTTTTGAAAACTTGATGAACGCACCTAAAGTCTCATAAGTCGAAGCCAAGTGAATTGCCAAGAATCTACCCAACAACCTAAACAATCAATGAATTCTGATAAACGACCAACCAACGAAAACCGAAACAAAAATCAAAACAAGAAATGGATCAGAATTCTAATCTAAACACCTAGAATTGCAAATTCTAATCCCAATCACAATTCAAGTGTGCACCGAATCGCAAATCACATCTAACCAGACTGAATCAAAATTCCTAAGAACACCAAATCGCAAATTGAGTCTACCCATTCAAGAATCACAAATTAAAAGGAGGTTGGCATGAGTCTTAAAAGGCTCACCATCCATGCACCCCCCATCCACGCCATCTTTCCTCTTGGTCTCGCCGTCTGTGAAGCACCGCCCCTTTCATCATCTAATTGAATCGTAATTCATCATCTTACCATACTTTAATTATAAGTCTCATACACATCATCAAATCGCAAATCAACATGATCACTACAAATCACAAGTCAACTTCCTCTAGATGAATCACAATTTCACTCAGTCAAGAAATCGAAAATCACTCATCTAGTCTCACAAATCTCAAATCTAGGTCCCCATGAAAGGAATCGCAATTCAATGATCATCAATCATACTCAAACTGTTAAGATCACAAATCGGTCCTCACTACCCTAAATTACTAATCAATCTATAATGAAGAAATCGCATAACATCATCTCCAACCCATTCAAACCAGTCGAAGAACATTTCAACAAAGCCAAATCCATTAAATACAAATTCTTAACTAAAGCTAGTAATTTCAAGTCCTAATACTCATAATTAACACCATATATCACACCCCTAACATCAATTTCAAGTTTTAATCAACAAAACCTATTCAATTCATGCTTAAGCTTCAACAGTCGAACCCTCAATTTAACCTGTTATTCGATCAAATAATCCCCGCAAACACCATGAAAAACTAACAATTAAACATGTACAAGGATGCAAGGCACTTACTTGAATGATGTTTTACCCAAGAACAAGATTGAACTCGTGGTTGTTGCTTCTTTCTTTAGCAGCCGACGAGAGCACAAGCACATACGTACATGCACAAACTCTTTCTTGAAACTGTCGTAGCCTAATGATCCCCCTAATTGGGTATTATCCCTAAATTAATTTACCTATTAATAACCTATTTACCTATTAATCACCTTTAGTTTCTCTTTTAATCAACCTTAGTCCTTAAGTTAATCACTTAGTTAAAAATCTTATAGAACAACTATTACTAAACCTTAATTACGAAAAACAAACCATCTTTATTATTTACGTTAATAAACTAACACTTAAATGGGTCATATTATACATTATTAAATATTCATGAGCATATTTAATAAATTCTCACTACAACAAATATGAGTTTTTCTCACGCTTTATCAAAAGCGTGTATAATTTTAAAAAAAATATACACTTAAAAGTGTGTATAATAGTTTAAACAAAATGTAGGTAAAAATAACAAAAAATGCCCACACTTTTAAATGTTTAATATTGATCTTAAAAAGGTCACACTTTAAAATGTATAAAAATATTAATTAATAGAAATTGAGAAAAGTTCACGATTAAAAGCGTAAACTTTTATAACATAAAGATGTTTTCAATATTTTCACACTTAAAAATGTGAAAACTTATAATTATTTGTTTATATTAATAAATGCGATACTTTAACTATATTTATCACATTTTTACATGTGAACTTTACAAAAAAATTTGTTACACCATATTTTTTTCACACTTGTTTAAAATATTTTACATTTTAAAGTGTGAAAATATTACTAAAAAATATAAAAAATCAACATATTTGTTGTAGTGTATTATTAAAACCATATTTAATTATCTTTAATTAAATTCTTTCGTTAAATATATTTATATATTTAAAATTCTTTGAAACGTGGTAATTACAAAAACTTTTGATGTGTCTTTTGTTGTCAAAAAGAATTAAAAATATATCGTTTTCTTCGTTTTCATTATCTTTGACAAGATGTTTTATAATATATAGCTTTACTAAATCTTTTATTTATTTATTTTACTTAGTAAAACGAGACAAGTATTAAATGCATTTTTATATAGAAGATAGAGGAAATAGTATTAGTGATGATTCTGACATATAGTTATATTGATTAGCTATATGCATATTCACTTTAGGTATAACTAAGATGATGATGTTCAACTAAATGAACATGGATTTCAATCTTTATTGTAATAAGATGTGTAAAATATGTGGATGTGTGACTATGTTATACTTCCTTCATGTACGTGGCCCGTGGTATATAATGAATTCAAAGGATGACGCCTTGAGTATTTGTTTTTTATTGATTCTTTTTTCGGATATAATTATGAAAAATAAGGTATATAGTTATAGTATCTAAGTTAGGTGTCATAATATTAACATACTCTTTTAATAAAAAGCAATTTAGTTATTTTAGTACTTACTTGTTATAAAAGTATATGAATGTAACAATACATATCTTAAGTGTTACTAGTAGCATGGATACTTCCCCTTATAACTATTTTATTTCATTCGATTCTTCCCTCCTATATGATGCAAAATAGAAAAAAAAGGTTGAGAAGGCAATAACGTGTTTATTTAGAATGCATAATTATCAGGACTTTTACACCCCTGCCAATCTACTAACTGTTATTTTTATCCATTGTGGATTGGTACAATGTTTCAAACAACAATTTTTTTGTGTATGTCTAAAAATTAGTGTGCACAAATCATCAACCTTAATATAACTCATATTGTTCAATCAATACATTTTTTGTATATATAATTAATATTATTACCTTTAATATACACACACATATATATATATATATATATATAGAAAATCTTTTGCTAGAGTAATTTTTTTGCTTTGAAATAGAACAATATAAGATGTTATAAGAGCGGACGGAGCGTTTGTGATAGTCTTAGCATTGGTCATTAATGAGTCTGTCATAACTCGTTATCCACTCGGTCCCCATTGTGATGACTCGGCTCGTGATAGCAATGACATCCATCACGGGTATAAAAAAATGTATTCCAAGTTTACGTTGCCAACGGTTATATATTGCTTGCAACACAACAATTATTTTATATCAATGACTAGTTTCTTTTTGTTCGCATACATTGTTTTCAATGACCAAGAGAGTAGCACACCTCTAAATTAATTTACTCTCTTTACATAACCAACTGCTACAAAATACCAAACCGTGTCTTAACAAAACAATGACGACTCATTCTTCAAATAACTTGTTAAACAACTCTTCAGTCGGCGAGTACACATTCAAGTAGGGATGGTAAAAAAAACCGAAATCAACGGTGAAAACCGACAACCAATATAAACGGGGCGGGGATCTGGGTGGTCAAGGTGCTATCTCATTATTATATATTAAGTAGACTAGCTCGTAGACAAGTTGATATTGTTGGCATCGTATGATTAAGGTATGCTGGTATAATCCCCAACAATATCACTATATGAGAAAAATATAAGAAGGTTAAAAAAGCGCCGATAAATCTCACCTTATTAAAACCTGCGAATAACTAAGAAGAAAACAAGAATTATAATCTGAATTATGCCTCTCATTTTCTATCGTTGTTGTATGTGAATCTGTTAGGATCGCAACCAGGGAACCGACCAACGATATTGTCCGCTTTGGGTTGCCTTTCACGACTTTAAAATGCGTCATTTGGTAGGGGTAAGATCCCCCTCCTTATAATGAGGAAGAATCCCCCTTGCCTCACCGATATGGGATGCTCCTGCATTGCTACAAAAGCGGTGGGTTTATGAGTCGCGGATTTGACCGGCTCGAGGGAACGACGAGCCCCATAAACCTAACATCCCCCCCCCCACATAGGTGCGGCCCCCGACTGTGATACCAATTGTTAGGATTACAACCAGGGAACCGACCAACGATATTGTCCGCTTTGGGTTACTTCTCAAGACTTTAAAACGCGTCATTTGGTAGGAGTAAGATCCCCCTCCTTATAAGGAGCGGTAGGTTTAAAAGTCACGGATTTGACCGGCTAGAGAAAACGATAAGCCCCATAAACCTAACTGAATCAAGAAAACATATGTGTGCTCACGAATCTCAATGTAAACATCAATTATAAGGCTTAGAAGCCGAGTAACGGAAGGAGAGGAATAAACATGGGCCGAAGCCCAAATTAGTTAATTTGGATCATCGCAACATTACGCACCCCACAACACTATTCAATTAATTGTTATCTTCAAGTTTACAATCTTCATCTTCGATAGCACAAGCTTCAGTCATTGAATCGAATACTTTGTTCAATCTTAATTTTCAATCATGAAGAATCCAACTACATAGTTGTTTCCAATCCTTATTTCTTTTGTTTGAGAAGATGAACACTTGAAACACAACAATTTATACAAAATTTGATTACTGGGTTGGGTATGAACTAGCTTCCTATCAGGCTAAGCCTGAGATTGATTATGCTTCTTCTAGTCTGGTGTTTGGGTTGATAATTCAACACTTTTAAGGTTTCAAGCTTGTCCAACCTGGATTTTCAGCCTTAATTGTTGGCCTTACTAATGTTTAATCATTAATTTATGTATTGTAACTTAGAGACTCTTATTATTAGTTTAATATGTTTACTTAGAATAAGTGTGAATTCATCACACAATAAACGGCAGTTGTGAAGCCACCATAGACAACCACCATACCTGTCATTTGACAGTTATTGGCGCCAACACTAACCGCCAATATCTGTAGTATAAGTACTTGTACAAACTGTGGAATTTATATAGATGATAAAAAGGTGTGTTTTTTTGTTCCTGAGTTTATATCACCATATAGGTACATATATTTAGTTCTATTTCTTTGATCAATTGGCGTTTACACTATCGTACCATACATGCAATCGAGACTCTTGTGAAAGTAAGGATGGTCAGGGACGAAATTTCTCATGGTATTAGAGCGGCAGTTGGATTCTGGGAAGAGCAATTCGAGATGGGAAGGCGATGAATATGAAAACTGGGAATTCAAATACACCCGCCAATTTGAAAAGGAAGGAGGCAATAACAAAGGACACAACCCTTGAGGATACAACAACGACACTTTGGAAATCAAATGAAGGGTCGACATCTTGGCAGAGAAAAACGCAAGAATCAATCATGTTGCCAGAGGCAACGATCAAAATCGAAGTAGGTTTTGGTTTCAACGCAGAAACGAAGTTTTGAAGAAGATGGATCAATTGAAGCTAAGAGATAATGACAGATAATGACTTCACTGTAAGTAAAACTCTTTAAATTTAAATCCGAAGGAAAGATGAAGAAGGTCAGATGCTATGTGTGTTTTATGCGAGGACATATGTATAATAATTGCCCAAACAGGAATAGAAGGCATTACTTTAAGAAAATGAATTCATGGAAATCTAAGGCAGTCAAATCGAAAGAACAAGGTCATGTTCTGGAGGATGAAGTTTACAATAACAAAATCATCCCTACACCAAATTGGTTGATATTAGGTTCTAAATTAAGAGGTTGGAATGATTTTTGGTATGTTTCAAGTGAATTTCCAAGGCATAAGACTTCGAACATAGAACAATTCGTACACTTTAAGGCTGGAACCATAGAAACAAGCAAAGCCACTGAACAAGGTTTGAATGTTGAAGGACTTGGAGAAGTGCATGTTACAACCGAAGAGAAAACTTACATGATTCCTGGAGTGTATTATGTTCCAAATGTTGGTTTTAATACACTAAGTCTAAGTCAACTAGTGGTTCAAGGATTCAAGGTGATTATTAAAGGAACGAAATGCATTATGAGAAAGCAATTTGAAGAAGAGATGATAGATGATGAAAGAAACAACAACACCGAATGGGAATACTACAACAAGGACCTTCGACAACTCGATATCATCAAAGAAAAAGCAATTAATGAAGTGATAAGATATTTTGATTCCTTTACTTATGCAAACTTATCAATTGAGGAAATTTTAGATGGAAAACAACATAAAAAGTGCCATCTAAAAGTAACTTTGACACTTTGATAAGTTTCATAAAGATAATAAATATTGAAAGTGAGATTAAGGAAGGATATAAAGATTTGGTAAATGAGCATTTCGAAAAATTGATAATTTGGTTCTATCAAGATTTTTTAACATGTGAACAGAGAATATTACTTGTAAAGATCAATGGGGTTGAAGTTAATCTCTTGGATCTTTACTTAGTTGTAAGAAGTCTATGTGGACACACTTATGTGGTAGTAAAAAAATAAATGGAAACAAGTAGCCAAAGCATTGGAACTTCCTAAGGTTTATCTTAATGAATCGTGAGAGATATATGCAACCTACTTGGGACTTTTAGGAGCATATTGTGAAACAACCATCATGTACTCGTTGGATGAATTGAAACCAGAGGCTGCAAATAGTCTAAGTGAACGAGAGACATACATTGGCTAAAGACCTACCTAAAAGTGGAGATTTGCCCATTGAAGGTGAAGAGTTTGGAAATAAAGGAAAACAAGAGGAAGAACCAAAGCAAATGGATTACTACTGTGAAGACAATACTGTGCAGCTTGTGTTTGGACAAGGAGAACAAGTGACAGGCAAGATTGATTTTGACGATGGTGAAAGATTGGTGCTAACCTTTGATGAACTCGAAGGAAACCATGTTAAAGACTTGATGAACGTGGATGACAACAAACAGGAAGACAAGGTTGATGACTTTGTCATCATTTGAAGATTTGAAAATCGTTGATTATTAAACATTAGGAGGGATATTGTTAGCCTTAATAATGTTTAATCATTAACATATGTATTACAACTTAAAGACTCCTATTATTAGCTTAATATGTGTACTTAGAATAAGTGTGAATTCATCACACAATAAACGGCAGTTGTGAAGCCACCGTGGACAACCATCATAACTATCATTTGACAGTTATTGGCACCAACACTAACCGCCAATATTTATAGTATAAATACTTGTACAAACTGTGGAATTTATATAGATGATAAAAAGGTGTGTTTCTTATCATCTTTGTTCTTGAGTTTATTTCACTTGCATACGTACATATATTTGGTTATGTGTGTTTGATCAATTGGTGTTTACACTATTGTGCCATACAATCAAGTCTCTCGTAAAAGTAAGGATGGCCAGGGACGAAATTTATCATTAATGACTTCTAATGTGTTTTTTCTATCTATCTAATAAAGATTAAAGTTATATAAATATATTTAGTCTAATTTAAATATATGATCTAATAATTAAAATAAAATTGAGAATATGTTTACAGTTAGAAGCCAGAACACAAAACGATTTGTTAGATTAAGAGAAAATTACATACTTGGAACCTATAACTTATAAGAAATTACATTTTTAGTTTGTTAAAGTTCTAAAAATTAAGCACACAAATGGTTTGTATGTTTTGAAACTTATTGTATCGATAGTACTAATTAAGCCATTATTATTTACTAATTAAGTTTAACAGACCAACTCCAACTAGCCTGGTTATATATATTATTTAGGCCGACTTTTAATAATTTCAACTTTTTTAATTACAAACCCCTTTCAGTTAATTTCAAAAAAAAACTCCTTGTTTTATTATTTAATTAACTTATCCATTGATTGTGTTTGAGATTTCATAGGTTTTCAAATTTCAACTCCTTTTTTATTTTCTTTTTTTTATTATTACCAAAATAACTTACCATTTTAAAGACTACACGCACCGCCCACCAAATCACACCCGATCATGAACCCTTAGCCGCCATAAGCCACCCGGCCCCGGTGGCTGGTACAAACAAAATATCAAACCTGCAACCACAAATACATACACAAACCACGTGCTAATAATTGAATTCCTTGAAATTATTTGTAGGAAAAATTGTAAATTTATCTGATTAATTTACAACATAGGCCGATCGAGCCAGCTGTGAGTGATACTCAAAAATCATCTGTATTGAACCGCCTATAGTCTCAGATGTAAGTCAAGTCCAAATGTATCATGGAAACCTGCAGCAGCTGGCGGTACATGATCGTCGTAGGTTAACCCATGATAGGTGGCTCGGCTATTACTCGGCGGCCCAGTCGACGACTCCTTAGTGCCTCTGGCATTGACATATGAAGAAGCCGGTAAAACGCCTTCATGTGACATGTGCAAGTTTGGAGGAACGTATACCCATGACGGTGAAGAAGCAAGCTGGCCCACTGACGGAAGTATCATCCTACCGCCGTGTGAGAATGGCGGATTCATGAAGGTGGAGATGATCGGGTTACGAATATACGCTTTTCGGCTACTGGTTTGAATTTGAGTCCGCTTCAACAGTTGGCGTTCTTTCTTATGCGCGTTCTGGTGGCCACCGAGAGCCTGTGAGTTTGCAAACTCACGACGGCAGTACTGACACTCGTATCTCCGGCCGTCGCATGAGACAGATGATGGTGTTTTAGTGGATCCTATAATTTCTTCTTCATTGCGATCAACCTCATGAAGTACGTTGAATCCAAAGAGCTTTAACCTGCTAGTTGTTGTGGTGTTTGTAGGTTTAGCTTGATTATTGTAAGCGTCTTCTGTCATGTTCATATGCTAGCTAATTAACTAACAAGAGTACGAAGTATATATATATATATATATATATATATATATATATATATATATATATGTGTGTGTGTGTGTGTGTGTGTGATCGAGTATTTGATGCTATATATATGAAGGTAAATAGATAGATGTGAGGATAGGAAAGATGTGGCATGATGGATGGTAGTATTTATAAGGGGCCGCCTGAAGTGAAACAAACATGATCCATCCATCCCAATACTATTAGCCCAAGAAAAGTTAGTGTAAATTTGGTAAACATCATATCAACAGGAACATAAATATATGATTAGCTCATTTCTTTAAGTATCTTCATCCATCCTGGACAACCTAGTTTTATAGCTACGTTACTTTTGACTAACAACATTTACTTTTAATTAATATTTAATTAAGAGGTTTTATATCTTCTTATTAATTAAATCTTTCTACCCTTTTCTATTGATCACCGGATCACACAAGCGTCAAGATCATAATTAATGAATTTCACGTCATTTAATGAGTAGGAGGGCAACGTAAAAAAAATGTAATAGAATTTAACTTTCTTTATGATTTATGTTATCTATAGATTTTAATGTTTGGATAATATTTGTTAATTTAGAGTAGATTAATAAATTAAATCATGATGCTTATATATAACTAATAAATATACATCGATTCAACCTAACTAATGTATAAAATCGTATTTTTCGTGACATTCTGTGCGTGTTAATGTTTCTTGAATTGCTCCATCATTGGGAACATTTACGAGAAAGAATTCCGTCTCATCCCTTAAATAATTAAAAACTAGCTAGATAGTTAACTAAAAGGTAGAACCATGCATCCTTCATAATGTTAGTTAATCAAAATTACTAAAATGTCCGGCCAAGCATTGAATATATATATAGAACCGCGAGAACCAATCTTAGTCGTTCATTTTCGATAATGGAATTCATGGATGAAAAGCGTGAAGAGATTGAGTGTGACAGGGTGTATGTAAAGAATTTATTGGTGAGCAATCCTATTGAAAAAGGGGAAATTAGACGGCTAAAATTGGTTCTCACGGTTCTCACAATAAAAACGGTTCTCAAATAGACTTTTATATATATACACACACACACACACACACACATATATATATATATATATATATTGCGAGATTCAATCTTAGCCGTGCATATTGGATAATGGAATTCATGGATGAAGAGTGTGGGGGATTGAGTGTAGCAGGGTGCATGTAAGGAATTCATGGGTGGTCAATCAAATTGAAAGAGAGGGAATTAGACAGTTAAAATTGATCTCGCAATAAAAACGGTTCTCAAATAAACCATTCTCTCTCTCTCTCTCTATATATATATATATATGGGAGGGTTCAAACGAAAACTGTTTTTCGTACGAGAACCAATCTTGGTCATTCAAGTGGTAAGTGGAATTCATGGATGAAGAGCGTGGGGATTGAGTATGGCAGGATGCATTTAAGGAATTCATGGGTGAACAATCTAATTGAAGGAGGGAGAATTAGACGGCTAAGATTGGTTCTCGCAGTTCTCGTATGAAAAAACAGTTCTCGTTTGAACTTTTCCCCCTCTCTATATATATATATATATATAATGAAAAGTTTATTTGAAAACCGTTTCTATTGCGAGAACCAATCTTAGCCGTTCAATCCCCCCCCCCCTCCTTCAATTGAATTGCTCACTCATGAATTCCTTACACGCACCTTGCCACACTCAATCCCTCCACGCTCTTCATCCATGAAATTCATTATCCAAAATAAACGGCTAAAATTGGTTATCGCAATAAAAGCGGTTATCAAATGAACCTTCCCCTATATATATAGCCAAAAGTTCAAACGAAAATTGTTTTTCGGACGAGAACTGCGAGAATTGTTTTTAATGTTATTAGTGACTTATTAATAGGGGTATTTTGGTAATTTACATATTTACCCAACCGTGAATTGCGTCCGTATGAGCCGTCATTAATTTGCGAGGCTTGATTTTTCTGAAATAACCCTCATTGATGCGTCATTAATAATCTATTAATGAATTATTATTGAAGCATTAATGAGCCGTCAAAAAATCTTAGCCATTAATTAATTTTAATCAAGGGCAAAAATTGGTTCTCGTATAAAAAAACAGTTCTCGTTTAAACCATCCCCCATATATGTGTGTGTGTGTACATATATATATATATATATATATATATATATATATATATATATAGTGAAAGGTTCGAATGAGAATAGATATTTAGTTAGGTTGGAGACTCAGTCGTGGTCATACATTTGATTTAATCGGATGGTCTATATTTGTCCCTTCATTTTATTCATTACCCAACCATTAATTACGACGACCAGAATTGTGATGGGTGAATTGCGATCATTAGATCTAACAGATCAATATCTAATTGATGACTAGGATTTATTGTCTTATTCTCATCTAAATATTTATTCTCACAATAACCCTCTCATATACATATATATAAGGGAAGGTTCAAACGAGAACTGTTTTTCGTACAAGAACTGCGAGACCAATCTTGGCCGTTCATTTTGGATAATGAAATTCATTGATGAAGAGCGTGGGGGATTGAGTGTGGCAGGGTGCATGTAAGGAATTCATGGGTGGACAATCCAATTGAAGGAGGGGGAATTGAACGGCTAAGATTGGTTCTCGCAGTTCTCGTTTGAACTTTTGCATATATATATACGGGAAGGTTCATTTGAGAACCGTTTTTATTGCGATAACCGCGAGAACCAGTTTAAGCCATTAATTTTGGATAATGAAATTAATGGATGAAGAGCGAGGAGGGATTGGGTGTGTCAAAGTGCATGTAAGGAATCTATAGGTGGGCAATCCAATTGAAGGAGAGGGAATTAGACGGCTAAGATTAGTTCTCGCGGTTCTCACAATAAAAAGGTTCTCAAATGAATTTATATATATATATATATATATACTAGCACGGTACCCACGCAATTCTGCGACGGCAAATAATTTCTATTTTATATCATGTTGCTTTTAAAAATGTAATAATATGTTATTCGCGGAATTCAATGTCACAAAAAAGTATCGTACAATGTCAGTTTTTTATTTGTATCAACTATTTTATTAATTTTAAAAATAAATTCTAAAAGACATTAAAATAAGAAAAAGATTTATATTTATGAAATAAGGAGGGAGAAGTTAATAAGATTTTGAAAATTATGTTGATGTGAGTAGATAATCGTGTTTGTGTGAGAGGGTGTTTTAGTGTTAGAGAAATATTTTAAATAGATAAAAAGTTAAAATAAATTAGGAGAGAGAATGAAATGGTTAAAAATGATATTTTAAAAGTTAAAGTAAATTAGTAGAGAGAATGAAACGGTTAAGAAGGGGTATTTTAGTACATTCAAGTTACTTAAAATTAAGAGTTTTTAAGGTTGTAAATGTATTATAAAGGAGTATGATATATAGGCAAAAGTTCAAACGAGAACTGTTTTTCGTACAAGAACCAATCTTAGCCGTCCAATTCCCCCTCCTTTAATTGGATTGTCCACCCATGGATTCTTTTTATGCACCTTGACACACCGAATCCCTCCACGTTCTTCATCCATGAACTCCATTATCCAAAATGAACGGCTAAGATTTGTTCTCGCAGTTCTCGTACGAAAAACAGTTCTCGTTTGAACCGAGCAGAAGAAAAAGAAGAAGAAGAGAAGAAGAGAAAGAAGAGGTCGGCGGAGGGTCGGGGTTATGGATGTAAATTTATTTGGGCAGTTTTGGTATTGGTTGATTAATTAGTATATAATTAACTAGTTCAAAGAGCAGAAGAAAAAGAAGAGGTCGGGGGAGGGTCGGGGTTACGGATGTAAACGAGCCGAGCTACTCGTGAGGCATTTGAGCTTGGATCGTTAAAAGCTCAAAACGAGTCGAGCCTTAACGAGCACGAGCTCGACCTATATTAACCTCATTTAATAAACAAGCCGAGCTTGAGCTCCAAAGAGTAGGATCGCGAGCTTAAACGAACCTAAACGAGCACCATATATACTATAATTTATATTTTATATGCTTAATTTTTAATAATTGTATATATCATTTTAATAAGAATGTCAAAATAATACACGAGCCTTAACGCGCCTAGATTAAACGAGCATAAAAGAGCTGAGCCCGAGCTTCATAGATATTAAACGAGCCGAGCTCGAGCTTAAAATAGCCTAAACGATCCCGACTCGATAAATATCTCACTCGACTCGGTTCGGCTCATTTGCATTCCTAACGGGGATTAATTAAATAATGAATGTGATGCGTGTTTTGCAGGTACGTGGGTGAACTATCAGGCCATGGATATGATTGACTTCAAAAACTATAAAAGCTAGAGAACGTTATTTACCAACTAATTATTATTATTATTATTAATTTAACAAACTGGGGTTAAAATTTTACAAGCATTTCATATTTTAAAATCTATATATGTTCTTACTTCTTAGTTCTTTTTTAAGTGTTTATAAATAATTATAATAAGATCATACAATATTCATTGTGAACTTACTTTAATTATTATTAATACTTGATATAATTAATAACTTAGAATAATAAAAATTAAATTATGAATATCCGGTGTTGTTAATTGACAAATGACGAGTGTCGTAGATGTAGTTATCATAATATATATAGTCGAGAAATAAAGATTTGTCGAATCTAGCTAGTTACTAAAAATGTGGTTTATTTTTGGAAATTAATTAATGAAGATTTTCCAATGTATTAATGAAACTAGCTAATTAATACCTTTTGGTTTATAATGTTGGTTTTAATTTTGTCTCATTAATTAAATACTATTTAGGTATTCGATGATATTTGTTATATATATAAAACTTCTTTAAATCATATATGAAATCGAATATGTTGGAATCTCATCATATATAATTGCTTCTTGGGACATAAAATTAGGTTTCTTCCTAATTATAAGGTTAGAAATGTTTCACTTCAATTCCAACCTAATTGTAGGTTTTAATTTTGCTTTTATATTTATTACTTTTTAGTTTAAATTGTAGAATACAACCGCTTTTAAAGCTTCTAACGTAAATAACCTCTAACCGGGTGGAATAACTTAATTATATAATTGCTTGTCTTTTCGTTTCTCTTGTGTAATTGAAGTTAAGGACCAACATGCATATATACCAACTTATGATGGAGGGATCATAGAAGTTGGTCGGACTCGGGGAGGAAACTTTAAATTCTCAAGTGTCCTTCTCGCAAAGGTCTAAAAATTTAACACGTGGCCGGAACTATTAAACTTAATTGGTATCATCGATCAAATGTACGTGTAGTTTGTTTTGCATATCTAATCTATAATATATATATATACATATATATATAGAGAGAGAGAGAGAAAGAAGATCCAATACGAACGCTAAAAGTAACACGAATGCGAAAGCAAATGACGGTGGCGGTGGAATTTAGAATTGGAATACAAATTGATGGTGAGATTGGAATACAATGATTTTTTTTGTATTGATTGTAATTAAATATGATGTGGCGTGGATTTTTTTTTATTATTATTATTACTACTATACTACTCTTATTATTATATATTCATCGATTAATTCATAGGACTAGTTTCAAGATAACTCCGTATTTTTTAGATAAGATGTAATAATTTAAAGTTAAATACAGTAATTTTATATAAAAGAAGGATCGAATACTAACACTACGAACGCCCCATTTCTCTTTGGTTTTATTGAATCAATTAATTGTTATCACTTTTTTAGCCGCCGTTTCTACCCATATATCTATTATGCTTTTTTTTAAAAAAATATTATCTACTACAACTACCTATATATCTATCATGCTATTTTTTTAATATTATCTACTTAAGGTGAGGATCTAATAGAAACGGTTCTTAAAATAAGAATTTTAGGAACACTGCATCTACTATATAAAATCATTGCATCTAACTTAAAATCATTACATAATATCTAAAAAATATGGAGTTCACTTAAAACTAGTTCATCATGCACGAATTATTCGGTGGATTCTTATTTAAGAACCAATACATTTTGTTTAAAAACTATTGTATCTAGCATAAAATCACTGCATCTTGTTTAAAAACACTGCATCTTATATTTACAAACAAATAATAATAATAATAATAATAATAATAAATAAATATATATATATATATATATATATATATATATATATATATATATTCACATCGCCAACATATATTGACTTTTTCATCTCAATGGTTAACCCATAAATTGGTGTTCACATGGCGTTCGCAATTTGCGAACGTTCGCAAATGATCTCCGTTCTACTTAAACGGAGTTTTCATCTTAACTAAAATTTAGTGTATCATTTTCTTTTCATCTTAACTGCTACAAGCCTACAACTAGTCAACTAGTTTTCAAACTTTTTGGATGAGATGTGTTGTTTTTAGACAAAATAAAATATTTTTAGATGAAATAAAGCGATTTTAAATTAAATGTAATGTTTTTAATAAAATATAGTGATTTTATATTAGATGTAATGACTTTAAATCGGGTATAGTGTTTTTAAATAAGATGTAAATGTTTTCTAAATAAGAAATTATTAAATTCTTCAATAAAGATGCATTAATTTTAACGGTACCTTATGTTTATTAGTCAATATGCAATGATTTTAAGTTGGATGGAGTGATTTTATAAACAAAATGCAGTGTTCTTTGCGTTGCTATTTTCATTTCTTAATTAAAAACCATTGCATCTTATCTAAATATATTGCACCCCATCTGAAGCCTATCATATTTTATTGTAATTTTTTAAAAAACAAATAAGTCACAAAATCAAGAAATTAAATCTTATCTCCCTGCCAACAGCCATAATGTTTGATCAGATAATTTATCTCCTCCGTGAAATATGTTAAGCATGCAAACAACCATCGTTTGCACATTCGCAATTACATTTGCGTTTGTAGGGGATCTCATCCCTATATATATATAGGGTAGAGATCAAGTAAAAAGGGTAAAAGGGATGATTATTTGATAATTTTTTAATATATATATCAACTGATAATCGTTAGTTCATCATCTTTATTGATTAAAAATAGTTCTTCATCAATTTCTTTTTTATGAATCCAACATATTCATCACTTTTTAAATGAAAGCATTTTGTTCATCAACAAATTATTTCAAAATTTTGTTTTCAAAATCTGTATTTGAAATTAAAAAGAAATTGATGAAGAACTAGTTTTAATCAATAAAGATGATGAACTAACGATTATCAATTGATATATATACCGAAAAATGATCAAATAATCATCCCTTTTACACTTTTTACTTTAATTTTCTTTTTATTTGATCCCATCCCTATATATATATATATATATATATATATATATATATATATATATATATATATATATATATATATATTCACGTACGTTTGTCATATGTGTTGATACATATGCGTGGTTTCTTCCTAAACATATTAATTAGATATGAAGATATTCGGGGCCGGGATACCCGGGCAACTGTCTAGTGCCGTGGGCCCATGGCTAGTAGGGATCCACGGTTAGTATAGTCTTATTTATATATATATGTAACCAAGTTTATTCAACTCGAATGTATATAGAGAGGGGGGGAAAACCCAATTTCTTAGGCAAAAAATATAAAACACAAACTTAGAAATTAAAATAGCAATCAGCTTGAAAATCTTGGATTCATAGTAACTGCATATGGGGAAAAAGAAAAGCGAAATCAATGTCGGCGCAAACTATATGGCTATGAATCAAAAGTCGAGGGCTAGGGAGAGAGTAGAGACGATTGGTCTAATAATTTGTGATTGGTTCTCCTTTTACCCTTATTGTAATTAATTTGTTTTAAAAAATTGAAATCACTTACTTACTTGAGTCACTTGTTAATTGGTTACTTTAAATCACTTGAAATTTAATCACTTGTTATCAACTATTAAGTTTGTTGGTGTCACTTATTTGAAATCTTGAAACACTTGAAAATTAGCCGAATACTCTTGATAATCGGTTATTTTTTAGTAGTTATATAGTTTATTAGTTAAATTGGTTACTTGAATCATCTGATACCAATTTAATTGATGTGTTTACTTGAATAACGGAATCACTTGATATCATGTTAATCGGTTTGTTTACTCGAATACTTAAAACCTTTTATAGTTAACTAATAAATCATGTTTTTCAAAATGCATTTATTCTATAGTTAAAAAAAGAAAGAAAAGAGAAGAATTTGAAAACCTAAAACTATGGATGTAAACGAACCAAACGTTCATAAACCGTTTGTGAAATGGTTCGGTAGGAATTTCCTTTATGTTTCTTTCTTTAATAAATGAAGGAACTTGAACAAGACTTTCAGTTCATTTAAACGAACAGAGCTCCTGTTGGTTTACTTATGTTCATGAATGTTCGGTTCGTTTAACAATATTGGATTTGCATTATAGTGTGTGATTTTCGTTTACGTTTGTTTATCAATTAAATGAACAAACAAAAATGTTCACGAACTAATCAATCTTTTAAACACTTGAATACAAAAGCTCGTTCGTTTATCGTTGGTGTTCGTTTTTTGTTCGGTTAAAGTTAAACGAATGAACACGAACACATATTTCCGTTTGTTTATCTATTCGTGTTCATTTATTTATTCGGCTAAAGTTAAACAAACGAACACGAACAAGCCTCGTCCATGTTTATTTGTTTCGTTTATAGTCCTACCTAAAACGATCTTAAAGAGGGTCGATGGATCTAAAATATTGGCAAAGACAAACAAACATCGTGCATTTATTTACGCAATTTCTTAATTAATAATAAGTGCAGCTTTAGGTACGTAGTGTATAGAATTGAAGTATAATTATATGTATAGCTAGAGTTGGTATGTATAATAAAAGCTAATTGGAATCAATCAAAGTTGTTAGTTGTACGTACGTAGATTGGTCCCTATCTGTTGAAATGAAGAGATATATATATATATATATATATATATTATAAAAGTACGTAGGCAGTATATGGATCAAAGTAGTGCAAAGGGCAAAAGATTAGATTCCAATCAATATATATATACTACTATATAAACCATTTAACATTCTCTCTCCTCTTAAATTTTAAAATTTCTTAAAATTCAATCAATACAAAATCTTGACCCTTTATTTAATCTAAATTAATTACATCCACTCAATCTTTAACTATTTTATTATCTCCTAATTTACTTTAAATTTTTATTCAAAGTATATTCTCTCATACTAACACAATTATCCACACACATTAACATAATTTTAAAAATCTTATTAACTCTTCTCTTTATTTCATCAATATAAATCTTTTTTCTTATTTTATTGTCTTTTAGAATTTACTTATAAAATTAAGAGTTAATTTCATAAATGGTCCTTTAACTAACCACGAATTGCAAGTTTAGTCCTTTTTTTGAAAAAGTTGCAAGCTCTGTCCTTTAACTACCACTTTGCTGCATGGTAGTCCTTTTTAACTGATTTCGTTAACTAGGTCCATTAAATCAAGGGTATTTATGTCTTTTTTACTATTTTTGTAATTATTAATTGGTTTTATAATTATTAATTGGTTTTAAATATTTTTGTAAATACTTCTTTTTTACTATTAGCACACAGACTGCAATTTCTCTCTCTCACTCTCGTTCTAACCATAAAAAAAACCACCACTACCACCGCCCTACTCCACTTCCGCTATTACCACCACCGCCTACCGCCTACCACCACCACCACCATTAAGAACACACACACACACACACACTCTCTCTCTCTCTCTAAAATTCCAACCACCAAGAAAACCACCAACACCACCACCGACCACCTCCACCTCTGCCATCTCTCTCTCTCTCTCTAAAACTCCAACCAAAAAATCACCCAAAAATCGCTGCTGCCATCATCACCGCTGCCATCATCATCACCACCGACACCTTGTTAAAATACACCCAAAAAACAAACACTGTTAAAAATCCACAGACATAAAAAAATAAAAACCCAAACTGTTAAAAATCACCCAAAAACCACAAATCTTCTGCCACCATCGTTTACCACAACCCCACCATCCCACCACCAAACCAGTCAACCATCCACTCACACTCAACCTCTCAATCCTCTTTCTGATTTAGACGAACACCACCCGTTAACCACCACCACCTACCACATTCTTGATTCTACCACCAATCACCACCACCACCACACGCCAAGAACACAAAAATTTTGATGGTTGCCTTTGACAAAAACCCTCACCGGAAATGTCATAGTTATCACCAACAGCGACCTACCACCACCAGAAAGTCGAAAAATCATCTAGTACACCAAGAACACTTGAAACCCATGCACCAAAAGCAAACACACCACTGGCCGCCGCCACCGCCAAATAACCTTAAACAATCGACTACCGCCTATCACCACTGGAAATCAAACCCAAAGACCCAAATTGAAAACCCACCACTCAAAGAAAAACCCTAAATTGTTAAAACACACCCAAAATCGAAACCCAAAAACCTAAAATCACCCGTGTTGTTGGCAATTGTAGTGCACGATGGTGTGGCTCTCTCCGTCATTGAGATGGCGACGGTGGGACGAGATGTGGTGTTAGAGGCGCTCAATAGGTTTTAGACGGGGCGCTAGTCGACGGTGGCGCATGATGATGGTGGTGTAAGGCCATAGGTGGCGCACGATGGTGGTGGAGATGAGAGGCGACGGTAGCCATGGAGACGGTAATCGCCGGTCACTGGGAATCGCCGGTCGCTCAATAGGGATTTAGACGGGGCATTAGTCGGCTGTGTGTGTGTAATAATTATAGCAATTTTAGGGTTTTATATATAAGATATTTTTCAGGTTTTTAAAGTATTTTTTTAACATGGTAAGGGTAAAAAGGGTATTTTTGACAAGGTTAACGGAATTTCTTAACGGAATCCGTTAAAAAGGACTACCCATGCAATAAAATGGTAGTTAAAGGACAGAGCTTGCAACTTTTTCAAAAAAAGGACTAAACTTGCAGTTCGTGGTTAGTTAAAGGACCATTTATGAAATTAACTCTAAAATTAATAAAATAGTTAGATGTAAATAAAATAAAATTTGAAAAAAAATGACATTTTGGTGTAGAAAACTTTTTCGTAACATTGAATCGCGCGAATAATGTATCATTACATTCTTAAAAATGACATATTGTAAACCAAAAACTATTTGCCGCCGCAGCATTGTGGGGGTATGATGCTAGTGTATATATATATATCTTCTTTATAATACATTTACAACCTTAAAAACTTTTAATTTTAAGTAACTTGAATGTACTAAAATACTTCTTACCTATTTCATTCTCTCTCCTAATTTACTTTAACTTTTAAAATACCCCTTTTAACCATTTCATTCTCTTTTCTAATTACTTTAACTTTTTATCTATTTAAAATATCTCTCTAACACTAAAACACCCTCTCACACAAACACAATTATCCACCCACATCAACATAATTTTCAAAATCTTATTAACTTCTCCCTCCTTATTTCATAAATATAAATCTTTTTCTTATTTTAGTGTCTTTTAGAATTTATTTTTAAAATTAATAAAATAGTATATACAAATAAAAAATTAAAAACTAAAATTGTACAATACTTTTTCGTGACATTGAATTACGCGAATAACATATTATTACATTTTTAAAAACAACATGATGTAAAATATAAATTATTTGCCGTCGCAGCATTGCGCGAGTACCTTGCTAGTATATATATATATATATATATATATATATATATATATATATATATATTAAAAAGTTCATTTGAGAACTATTTTTATTGTGAGAACCAATCTTAGCCCTCCTCCTTCAATTGGATTGTCCACAGTCCACCAATGAATTCCTTACATGCACCTTGTCACACTCAATCCCCTCACACTTTTCATCCATGAGTACCATTATCCAAAATAAACGGCTAAGATTGGTTCTCGCAGTTCTCGCGCTAATATTGGTTCTCAAATGAACCATCCCCTATATATATATATATATATATATATATATATATATGTAACGTCCCAATTTTTTTTTATCATACGACTAAAAGTCTACGATAATTAAAACACTGTATGATACCATTTACATTCCGGGTGAAAACCCATAAAAATCTTAAGTTCAAGTACAATCAATTTGGATTACATTAGAAAACTCATGAAAGTGAAAACATTGCGGAAGCCTGCTAGGGATGAGCTATCAAACACGAGCTGGAGCCCCGCCGTGGTCATCACCTGAAAAGATGGGTAAACAACAACCGTAAGCACAAAGCTTAGCAAGTACTTTTACTTACAAACCAAACAGTTCATCAGAACACATTCTTCGCACCCACTACTGCAATAAGTGGTCTCATCAAATAACATGTATCTCATACCCACTACCGTAGTAAGTGGTCTCAACATACCCGCCTGTTAGACGGTCTCGTCTCACCCGTTGTCGTCACAACGGTCTAACATACCCGGCACCGAGGTACTGGTCTCATACCCAACACCAGAGTGTTGGTCTCATACCCGACACCGAAGTGTACGGTCTCATTCCCGACACCGAAGTGTGCGGTCTAACATACCCGTCACCGGAGTGAACGGTCTAACATACCCGGCACCGAAGTGTTGGTCTCATACCCAACACCTGAGTGCTGGTCTCATACCCGACACCGAAGTGTGCGGTCTAACATACCCATCACCGGAGTAAACGGTCTAACATACCCGTTACCGAAGTAAACAGTCTAATCACATTCAGTTATAACTCATAGTCGTTCACGTATTCACATGCATTTATAAACAACTGAAATCTATTTAGATCATAATGAGAATACCGATGATATAATTTTCATATACCACATACATAATACGTCACACATATTACTATCATGTACAATTGGTCTCCACATACCCGTCATCGAAGTAACGGTCTCTAGCATACTGATGGTTTAATTATCACATACCACATACTTACACGTCACACATACTACTATCATGTAATTGAGTGTATTCACATGTCTCATAACTTATCATCTGCTTACACATCATAAGTCGTATGCAAAGTCTATTTAAAACTTAATCAATTCATTTCATTTTTGTTTCATAACATTTCTCCACTCACTTAAGCACTTCCTTCAAGATTTAAACATATTTCATCAAGTATTAAAGCTCAAATCTCAAATTCTTTTCTCTTGTTCTTCATAAACCCAAAACCTCAAAACCCATATTCTAACTTGCTCTATAACCATTCAAACAAGATGAAATTGATATCTACAATATCATAGTGAGGTAGGGAACATTACCTGATGATCTTTTCAACAATTTCTTGAGTTCACAAATGAATCTTGGCCCTCTCTTCCTCTGTTCTTCGTGAGGTCTTAGCACACACAACACACACTGTTTTCTTGAATGGAAGAATGAAACGGTGGTGTTGGGGGCTATGCCCTAGCCACCATACATACACTTGCTTTTTAAAAGGCCTAAGCCCAATTTCCATTGATTGGGCCCAATAGTGTTTGATTCAAATACATTATTCACATAAGTCCATTAAGCCAATCATATATATACATATATACATGTACTCAAGCCCAATTAAATTAACTAGTCCACCGTTAAATCCATAATCCAACACAGATATTATTTTCTCAATAAATATTCTTTTATTTATTTTTTGAAGTTCGGGTATTACAATATATATATATATATATATATATACATACATACTAGCAAAGTACCCGCGCAATGTGATGGCTAGAAATAATTCATACTCGATAACATGTCCGTTTTTAATAACATAAGACTACTATATCACGCATTATAATGACATTGAACAATTTTCGTTCGCACTAAACAATTAATTATATTGCAAACAATTCTCACAGTTCTTATACAAAAAACAATTCTCGATTAAATTAACTCTACCTATAATTCAATTGAATATATATAAATAATAAGGTAAGAAAAGAAAGTATATAATGAATAGATAGATTATGAAACCTTTGGGTTGATTTTTTATTTGACGTCAATTATATTATTAATGGGAGTGTGCATGCATGCGATGCTAGTAATTTATTTGCTTGGATCGATCCAAAAACAAACAAATTCGGTGGAGATCATTTTGGTTTTTTTTTTTTTTTAGAAAATAGATTACCGAATCATCTAAAATACCTCAAGTCAAATCAACTTACAATTTAATTCGGCCGACTTCCAAATTCGGTTTCTGTCTTAGCATATTGCTCAATTCTCTTCTAAATTTAAGACTTTCTATTAAGACAACTCACATGACTAGTAACGGATGGCACGGCCAGTGGACGATTGTACAGATTAGTCTATAATTCACATAATAACAAACTATTTGAGAACCCCTACAATTAGTTTATAATTCATTAGGTAACAAAAATATTAAGTATACTATTTACTATCGTACAATTAATTTTGCTTACATATTAAAAAATTTTATCGAAAGGGCCCATTTTTTGTTTTGATTATTGGTATATAAATTATCGTGACACCTTGGACCATCATGGTGGCATTGAACACTTTCTCTATCGCATATGATTGTTGTTTATTATGTGACAGATCAAAAGGATGATACGCGAGACACAAAAGTTTTGTCTCCCTCTTAAAATCATATATATCTGTTTTTGGATATGAGCTTCATATATAACCGTGTTATGTATATGCTTGGTAGTAGAATATATATATATATATATATATATATATATATATGGAGTTAGGGTTGGAAAACATAAAAATAAAATAGATTTTCTTACTTTACAAAATAAACTTTTGGCACCAAGTAAAGTGTAAATTTCAGATATGGTCGTGGATCTCCCTAACATGGGACCAACAATTCAACATTAAGCTATAAAGTGAAGCTAACTAGCTTGGAATATTAAGTAGCTAGGTTAGCATTTGCTTTTCTTAATCATAAAATATATATACATATAATACTTAAGTTCTTAATCATGGTTTACACCACAGCCTCAAAAGAACATTTAGCAATCGGATATCACATTCGCCTTCAACTACGTTAATTGGTTTTCTAACATTATTTATTCAATTTCTCTAACTACTTTTTTATTATATTCGCAAAAACATGATATAGCAAAAGACAACGGATATGTTGTACAATCCTAATGTTTAGATATAAAACTTTAGATTAAAGATGTTAAGATTTAAAGATTAAAGAATAATTAAGCGAGATGATTTATACACAACAAATATTTGTCATATATAATAAAAATGTATGTATTTAAACAGTAATATCTTTAATTATGTGGATGAAAAAAATTACTCACAACTTTATAAGGACACGATTATCTTGTAAAATTTTGTTATATGTAAATCATCTCCCAACTAAAAAAAAGGTTGTTTAATAAGATCCCAAGATTTTCCAATTCAAAAAACATGACATAGGGATCTGCTCTATTTATATGATTCAATAGGTCAAAACACTAGATCCATTGACATAATAAGCGATCCAATAGATTGATCTATTTAATTGTGATCACTACGTGGGTCGATCGATCCAAAATCTGTCTGGATTGATCCATTTGATATTAAATTACAATTTTATTTTAACAACCACAACCATCATCAATTTATCATTCACTATGGTCACCACCCGCCATCGGCCACCATTAGCCCCACCAACCGCCCCTACCACCGTCACCGCTACCGACACCACAAACCCCCGACGCTGACCACCCACCGACCACCAGCAGCCGCCACCTATTGCCGACCACCCACCACCATCCGCCGCCGTTCCCCCTCACTACCGCCCGCCACCACCTGCCGCGACAGCTGGTGCTTGTGGGCAATGGTGGTGGTGGTTTATCCTCCACTATACATACACCATTATATGATTAACTAATACTTGATTGCCTTTCGGATAGCTTAACCACAATGCTTACTTGAATACTTGATTATATGATTGTGAAATAATCTGCTTAACTGAAGTTGTTGAAATTTTGGGGCAATGAAGGTAGAAGTTATTACTGAAATTGTGTGTTAAAAGTTGTAATATCAATTTGCTAAGTTTACAAGTCACAACAACATTGTAAAGAAAAATGGTGAGGCCGTGAGGGTGAGGGTGTGGATGAGGTAGGGTAGACATGGGGATGGGGTCAGGTAGGGGTGGGTGGGATCAGACCCAAATTCAATTAAATTGATCTCTATGTTAATGGATCATATCCAAATCCAGTTAAATGGGTCTACAGGTTAGATTATTATGGTTTTAATAAGGGCAAATTGCACAAAAATACAACAAACTATGTCAATATTTTCATTGTATACAACCAACTTTATTTTTTACCTAAAAATACACACAACTTACAAATTGGTTCATTATATGCAAGTCACCTATGACAATAGGTAACTTACCGGTAAAATGGCAAAAAATGAAAGAACTTTGGTATCTAAAAATACAAAAAACTTTCAATTTTTGTTCATTGTATAAAATCGTTAACCGGTAACCTGGTAATCTGGTTACCAATTTTATACAATGAACAAAATTTGTAAGTTGTATGTATTTTTAGATACAAAATAAAGTTAATTGTATACAATGACAATATTGACAAAGTTTTTTGTATTTTTGCACATTTTGCCCTTTTAATAAACACAATATTTGTAAGTGATTAACCGGCCAGAATTTTGCGTGTCAAAAAAGAAGGTTATGAGTATGACATCCGAATTTTGATACAATGTTATTATGAGCAAATGAGTTGATTTATTTATTCGTTATAATTTATAATATAGGTTTTATATAATAACAATGAGAAATTATGATTAAATTATATTTTAAAATCATCCTTAAGATTTTGAAATTAAGAAACATTAAATATTTATATTTAGATGTTTAACTCTCATTTTTTATATATTATATTTTTTATAATTATACTTTGATAAAAATAATTTTGACTAACCGTGTATCACATGGGTGTGACAGGGTGTCTAACAAATGAAGATGTTAAACACATAAATGATTATACGATATCAATGAACATCTTATTTATCAAAATTATTTTTAAGAGAGAGTAATTTTGTTCCAGCAAAAGAAGAGGTTGAACATGTAAATAATTACATGATATCAATGTTATACACTGTGGAGTAGCTGAGGGTCACTCTGGAGAGGTCTTGGGTTCAAGTCTCTCTGGAGGGTTTTTTCTTAGGAGTAGCTGAGGGTCACTCCCTTGTTGGTGAAAACAGTTCTACCGAATTAATTAGTGGGGTGTAGTTGGAGTGGTTCGAAACCGAGGCCCGGATTAGATCAAGCAGTTTCGATCCTGTACCACTACCGCTGAGGCGAAGCTGTTAAAAAAAAAACTTCGATAGAAATTTAGATAAAAGATATCGGATATTACACTTGTTATAAGGTTGTTCCTCCGGCCAAGTTTCAATTTTCAAAAACCAATTTATGAATGAAGTCTGGGATTTAACCATCTTCTGTTTTCAATCATTCCAGTTGGAATCAATTAATTTTCAGTTTAATCAATTTCCACCAAATACCAACTATCCTTGTGTATGGTCAAACGAACAGCAAATCACTATTTTTTTTATTTTTTATTTTTATCCTTAATAAAATTTTCACTTTTCACCTATTAATTTATATAAGTTATATGTTTGAACTTATAACATTACTATTATTTTTATTATTATAAAAATTGTTTACGACCATTTCAAAAAGGGTAAGCTTTTCTATTAAAAACATAATTAAAACAGTAGTGCTAGTTATAACAAAATGTATATTTAAATATACTTGTTTTATTTTGTATGTATCTTACTTTAAAATCTGAATTTTCATATAGCAAACTTTTAAATCTCAATTTTAAAAGGTAACATGTCAAAGGGTAAAATTTTAAGTATGATACATAAAATAGTAAACGTCTATATTTGGATGCATTTCTATTAATCCGCTTTAAGACAAAAAGATTACTAATAGTATGTGACTCTTATATATTGACTGAAAAACTACGTTATCTAATAGTAATAATTTTTGTTAGTAGTAGCTTTATTGTGTTACAATACGAGGACACATAAAACCTTGTTTGGGTACAATTGGCACAGAACCCATTGCAACTTCTCAAACAACAAAATGTTTCGAACCCATATAAGCTCGCGTATGGTATACATCAACTGCTCGACTAATTAAGAAGGTCAAAGTACAAAACCGTATAAAAAAATAACCTTTGCACTTTAAACATAACCTAGGAAATCCCAAGTCCCAGTTTTATTTGCTCATATGCTATCCTTCGTTTTGTTTATATATAAAAAACGAAGGGAAAAAAAAGCAATGCATCGGAACAAAAAGATAATGGAATTTACATCCTCACTCGTAGTATTGTATTGTATTGTATTGATAATGTATTTACACTAGTTTATCCCGACAGGCATCTTCGTTTAGTTTGAACAATCGACTATTGGATCAACCTTGATTACTCGGGTGTTGTATGATCCACATGATCCACACTTGTGGTAAAGCCAGTGAAAAGGAGCACTTCCCTTTTTATCACAGTCATTGCATAGTATATCCTGATTCATTTTTTAAAAAGTTTTTTAAGTGTTGTCAGTGAGGCACCCACAGTCATAATATATAAAATCAGAGACTAAAATCTTTACCTGACAGCGGTTTCTATACTCTTCTGGGAGCACCTCAGAAGCCATTAAAGCATCAAGCATACCAAAATACACCTGACACCACAGAAATATTTTTATCAGTTCCAGCAAGAAAATAATAAATTATTTGAAAGAGACCGACTCTGCTCACAGTAATCCTAATCCTTGATGAACTATATTTCGAGGCAAATGCCTAGATTTATATACTACTACAACGCTAGGGACTAATGTCTAAGCAATTAACCTAGACTCAGATACCTAATTTGATCAAATCTAAATCAGTAACACTTCATTTACCAGGTAGCAAAACAGAAGAAAAAGAAAAGGATTTGCTTACCGACATATCTCCCATAGATTTGCTGCATATTGGACAAATGTAGTGTGTGCATGCATATGCCTGACAGAAATGTGAGGATGGGAATAATTAAGCACAAAATATTTTTTTGAGTATAGAAGAAGATGAGAAAACATGCAACGGAATGTACCTGGAAGCAAGCAGAGTGCATAAAATGACCACATGGAAGGGCTCTGACAGCCGCACTTGATGTAAAGAGAAAATCACAGCATATAGGGCAGTTTGTTTCCAGGCCTTTCTCCCTACACTTATGATCCACCAATTTAATCCCCAAACAGTAGTTGCAAGTCATGCAATGGAAGAAGTCTATTCCCAGCCCCTTCCCTAGCCGACATAAATTGCAAAAAGGGCAATGATAAACCGTCCTGAAAACCACAAAAATAAATAAAGTTAAGATTAAAACAAAAATAACAGCACTTGTGGTGCTCACATCAAAGAGTTGAAGAAGCATAGTTAAATCAATCACCTTTCATCATCAAAGAATTTGCAATAGCTACAATAGTACTTTGCCATTGAAAGTCCATTGCAAGATGGGGTTGTGCAAATTGGTCCAACAGGTTGAACTTTCAGGCACTTCATGCACATCATTTCGGTTGTGGCTTTCCTGATACCGAAGAAAATTAATTTAAAGGGAAAAAAAGAAGCGTTAATCAATTGAGCCATAATTATTATAAGATGGATATAATAAATTAATTAATCAGCAGAAAAGGGTTACCTGTCCATTGTATGGTCGCTGATATTGTCATGGCAGAACCTGCATGTAAATAGCTTCTGGCAACAAGCAGCTCGAAGCTTGCAGTTGCGCTTATAATGCTCACAACCATATACTTGTTTCTCTGCATCACGAAATGAAGGTGAGCATCCATGCAGACCTTCACCTTCAGACGTTTCACCTTTTCTTCCTTGAGGTAACTTCTGCTGGGCAGCAATCCAACGACTACATCCACCATTATTATATAAGTAAACAAGAACCAGTAACTTTTGGACCCACCGTCTACTTCTAAATGGGTCTATTTCCGTAGTGTATTATGTCAATTGATCCGATTAAAATAATGTATGTGTATAAGCTAAAAGGGGAAACAGGTCAAAAGGGTTGAAACCCACCCAAACTCATCTATAATCAACCTCCAAAATTTTTTATTCAAAGAATTGGACAATTATTATTATTACTACTGTAGCAATATAATTAATTTATTATTCTAGTCATAATTTAAAAGTGTTTGCAGCCCAACCTAACCTGGCCCACCTGTAGTAAAAATGACTCATCTTGCCACCTCTGGTGACTTTACTGGATTAAACTAAATGGTCGAAGAATAACAAAAAGGATAAGGAGAATAATTTAATAGTAAAAGTAATAAATGGAAGTTCAAACACACCTGGTCATAAGGTTTTGAATGAGATAATCCTTCCTTCTAGGATCAAGAGTTGGATCCCTAGATACTTTTCTTATCTCCGATTCAAGCTCATTTTGGTTCATCCGAAATATATCTTTCCACCCAGGCTTGAAGGTATAATCATTTGGATCTAAGGCTTCATGTGATTCAGACCCTGAAAGTAGGAATATCAATTTAATTATTTTTTTAAACATAGTTAGGATAGTTTCTCTTAGTGTGCACTTATTAAATACAAATTATTTAAGTCATAAGGAAACCAAGTTGACCCCTAAACAAGGCTATCTGCATAAGGTACCAACTTTGATCAGATTTCTGTTTTGAGTAATCCGTATTTATTAGGCCAAAAAAACCCCATCAAGGTTTCAAAATTTTGATTTAAGATAACCATTTTCTGTGGGTCGTATTAGAATGGCATGTAAGCTGCCCCGCCATCACTCTCACCAGTTGTGGTTTAGATTACCTTAAACCGAAATTTTTGGAAGTAGTTTTCCTTGAACCAAAATTGAAAACTGATGGTTTACAAGATTGGTTACCTTAAAAATAGAACTGAACCAAAGTTGGTTACCTTTTTTATGCAATTAACGTCCTCTTAAAGTTACAAACAATTGCAGAAATCATAACCTTGTGAAATATTTTGATCTGGTTCCGATGGTGATGCATCTGAAGATGGAGAAGCTCCTTCCCACCATTCATTAAGCCACTCTGTGAACATAGTGTTTTTAGTTGCCTGTTTCCATGTGTCCATCATTTTGTTCTGTTCCTCGTGAGTAAGAACAGATGTCACCCACGGCAACATCGATTGCAAAACCTCTGCACCCGTTGTACCTATAATTCGACCCACAAGCTTATCCTGTTCCTCCACAGAAAAATGTCTATCAAACAGAGGCCAGAGTTCAAGTTCTTCACGCAAAATATGTTGATCCAGTGTCACTCTGATAGACTTGCACATCCCCTGAATCTTGGTAGCCAGCTCGTTGTAATTTCTCAAATTACCATTACAATTATTAGAAGAAATAGAGTTTCTTTTATCATGAAGTTCACAAAGTTCAAAAAGTGAAGTAGATATATCCTCGAAAAGCTTTTCTTCTTGCTTATGGTCTAAGGTATATGAGTGACTAACGTTGTGGAGTGTTTCTTTTGATTCTAATGCAGGGAACACAATGTCATCTTCTGCATTGCTGTGAGCTCTATATAAACCCCATAACAAACGAAATCTACCATTAAACTGGTGGAGAAAACTCTCATTTGACTCATTTAGCTTCCCCGATTCAACATCTAGAAACTCTAAGTCTTTGCGAATTGCTTTATGAAATTTGAAAATGGTATCAATTGGCCGTCCCGTTCCCTCGTCGATCAAACTTATACCCGTTTCCCAGTTAAAAAGACTGGGGCCTATAAGAGAAGGAGCAGACGGGCCAAAAGATAAAGAACGTAACGATTTCACGGAACTCGTTCCCAATTTATTACTGTTCATTCCTAGCCCGGGAACGCAACAAGATTGTTTTACTTGAATAGTTGGAGAACTAAAACCATTGCTCTCTTTTCCGGAAGTGGAAGTGGAACTAGAAGCGGAAGTGGAACTGGAATTGGACCGCTTGTTTGGCGGGTTGCAGGGACAACAAGGTGGATCAGAAGCGTCATTGTCTTCCAGAAACACTTTTGCAGGACAACAACCTGAAGATAAGCATGTTTCACGTGGCCGGCCTTTGCAAGCCCAACCAGAAAAGAGTGTAACTAGTGCAGTGTCCGAAGCAGGGGCTAACCAAAACATCATTATAATAACATGTTATTAGCAACAAAGAACATACTGTTTGACTAAATTTACAGGAATAGAAATAGACGAACCTGCCATGTGCATATTATGCAGAAATGATTTTGCTTCCTCTTCGGTAAGCGATCCCACCAACCATGGTAAAACACACTCGATTAATCTCAGTGGCATCACGCATAAGCTTTGGTACAAAAGCTCTCGTTGTCTTTTGGGACTAAAATGCTTGCGCGCAAGTGGGAGAACCTATACATGTATTTACAGGAATTCAATTGCAGATGAACGTAAATACTAGTGAACAAAAAATGTGCTTTTATTTTTGTGTGAAACACCTGGTCACCTGAAGTTCTTCATTTTTGAAGTGATTATCAATGATAGCCATGATATGATCAGCATGTGAGCACAATTTAGAACAAAACTCAGATGATGATGAGTTTGCTCCATCATTTTCAATACTTTCAATCAGGCACCTAAATTTGTCAAACTCGCTCTCTTCTTCTGCATGCTCCTGGGCGAATGACAGTTCCGCGTCTACAGCAGGGAATATAACTTTGTCTTCCGCAATGCTGCACCCAAATTGAAAGAGGAAAACAGTATGAATTTTGTCCATTCAGATGCCACATCAGAATTCAGAAATATAAAATATAATGAAACAATGTTATGTTGCAGTACCTATGAAATATGCAAACTTCAGCAATAAATTGCAGCCTCTTATTAAATGCAGATAAATCTGAAAAATCTCCAGATAATTGTATCCTTCTAGCAGCATCAGCTATATCAATCAATTCCTTCTTTATAGCCTTGTGCCAGTGCAATATTTCATCAACGGGGCGATCGAGAGGTGGTGTATCCCAAGACCTCAATAAGCATTCTCGTTTTTTGGCTCGGGAAGATGAACATCCACCATAATTCCCTTCAGAACACTGATATGTTGTATCATCTTCTAAATTTTTGCGTTTCTTCAAAAAATTGACACCGTCCATCCAGGTGAATATAATCTTGTAATTGCAACAAGCAAACATATAATATAAGTCAGACAAACAGGAATCAGTGAGTGAACGAATAGATTTCTCTTTTTCTTTTTTCTTTAGTAAAATGTCACCTGTTGAAGAAGCTTTTCTTCTGGGACTACTCTGCACAAGGAGCTACGCATCTCCTGACGTTCATCAGGAGATACAGAGGCAGAAAGCCATGGAAGAAACTCTGCCATCATGTTCACAGGAATGCTACACAAAAATTGCCAAACTAACGAAGCTTGTTCTTCAAACGAAAATTTCTCAACAAGTAAGGGTAAGACCTACAAATTTTTAGGCAGCACAATTTCAGGAAAAAATACAACTGACAAGAAAAGAATTGATAAAATAATGATTATTACAACAGAAGTAGTTGTTACCTGCTCCTCCTCCTTGGACATGTGCTGGCTAATTGATGTTTGAAGGGCTCCTGTGCATGATGCTAATTCCCTCCTAAAGCTTTCTTCATTTTGCGTATCTGAATCCAGTAATGCAAAGAGTTGATCAAAAATTACACTTTCGCCCTCATGTTCCAGAGAATAAGTCCGGGCCACATTCTTGACACGGATATCAAGAGCTGGAAAAATAACCTGTCAATCCAAGAGTAACAACGTATCATAATCCAGTAGTAGCAGTAGCAATATTGTTAACTTCTGCCCTTTCCACCAATTAGTACAACAGTCAAAGAGTCTAACCGATAATTCTAGAAGCTACAACATGCAATTTCGCATGGTGCTTCAGTTAAAATATCTATCACACCCAGAAATCAAATACAAATCATCACTTATCAGTTAATGCCTGCAAAGTGCCTGGCTCAATGATAGAAGGCGAACAAACCAAAACAAGAAGAAACGAATAAAAAATAGTTTAATTGACTTTCAAGAGGTCAATTGGCTCTTCAATGACTTACCTTCAAGAGGTAACTCGTTCCCCGATTATACAAAATCACTAATAAAATCATGAAACCCTATTTATAAAATTTCTAGAAACCATTCCTAATATAACTATGGTTCTTAACCTTTACCTCAAATATTTAACTTTGGGACTTATCTAAATATCTAATAATACTAAAACTAATACTTATCTACTAATAATAAAAGACTAATAATAATAATCCAATATAATTATTTGGGACGTACCATAAATCAAAGACAAACTAATTAAAATTTCTGACACATCAAATACTGACATGCATAGATCATTCTTCTTAGTTGAAGAAAGAGACCAGTTTATCCACACAGAAGTTACAAGCCACTCGAAAATATCTATCACATGCAGAAATCAAAAACAAATCACAGTACCAACTCAAAAATATTTGTCTTTAATTGTCTGTAGGTTAAAGAACTCCAACAAGTATGGGCGACTAATTTGATGGATTATTCTGCAATCTGCATATGCAAAAGAATCCTCGCAATGTTTCCTTGTCAGGTTATTGTGTTTATTTTATTTTCTACGTATGTGTAAACATATGTGCCAAAACCAGCATGCACCATTCCCATGCATCTAAGAAGGTACCTATGTACATAACAAAACATTAGTCAGAGAACTGGTCAATCATAAGGTTAGCTAAAGATCAGAAATTCCCCTCCCAAATCACCACAATGTCAACATGTATAAAACAACAATACCCAATCCCACTACATTGTCAACATGCATCATGCATGGGTTTAAAAAGAACAAGAAAACAGAAGAAATATCCCCGCAAAAACATTTGACATAATGGTCACGTGTAAATGCAAAGCTGAACAAAACAACATAACAAGCAATATATGCAACTCAACATAGCTAAGGCCTAAGGGGAACGCAGTGCCATATCATACCAAGTCCTGGTACTTGATTGGTTAGCAGATGTCAAGACATGTGAATGTTGCTACTCTTGCTTAAGTCTATATCCCGTTTATATTTCTCTTTGCCTAGTAGTACAAATATTAGTTACTGAAACAAAACAAAAAAGATAGGGGGTTCAACTTATCTTAGAATTCGAAATGCTAGTCCTGATTTTGGTACATTGAAATACCTGATTTAAGCCCAATAACAAAGTAATCCATCTTAAATTTGAATTACCTGACCTTGAGCTTTTCTTTTAATATCACTATCATCACTATTCCTATCAGAAACATTATTCTACATTAAACATGACCGAAACATCTTAAAGACCTTCACCATTTTATCTTTAACAAGTGACAAGTCTGCTTCTAAGTATGATTATTTTCAGAATTGATCTCTTCTAGACTCCTGCAGTATCCTATCTATAGCTTCATCTTTGAGAAATCTGAATCTTTTCCTGTTATTGTTTCTGAGTTGCCCATGATCTGTTATAGGAACCATAGGTGAATTTCCTCAAAATTAATGGGCACAAAATTGAACATAGAACTTCTCATATGCTTTTTGCCTAAACCATACAGAGTTATTGTTCAATGACTCCAAATAATGTCATGTTGTCTGGTCCTTCCCTCCTACTTTTGGGTGTTTTGTGAAGATTAACAGCCCAGCTTTTAGAAACTTTAGCACCCATCTCCAACCTATACTGGCCCAACAAGACCATCAATGCTATTAGAAACTAATATTTTACTTCACAAGTTCTCATATTTACAACCTTACTCAGTCCATCAACCAAAAAGGCAGATATGCATAGATTTATATCCCTGATGTAAGAACTTGCAACTCTTCCCTCTTCAATTGGATTTTTCGATTGCTAAAAGCACAATCATATATACTCAAGACATACCCTTCAACCTTTTTTCTTTATTAGGCTTATCAGGCAACAGTTATTAATGTAGATAGAAGCAAATAAACTTAGTGTCGCCCGCTTGGGGAAATGAGGCACGCTTTAGCTTTGAATGTGAAATGAGTTCGTCAAAATGGGCATGAATTTATAACGCACAGTTAGAAAGCTAAAGAAACCCTCTCAAAAACTGAAACACGGCCTAGTCGGCACCTATCTCAATTTAAGTAAAAAAAACTGAACATATGTGATACGCAATCCAGTAAATAACGCGATTTGCTTTCAAAGTAAACAAATTAAGGGCAATTTAGACACAGACCTCGTCTTCGGCATTGCAGTGGTGTTTATAAATTGACCGAAGAAAGTGATACCGCTTGAGCAAGGGCTCAATTTCCACATGAGAATTAGTAGCGAAATCGATGGCGGACCGATGTAGGGCATCGAGCTCCGACCGTATGGCTTTATGAAAGAACAGGAAGATATGAATAGGCGAACTTTGTTTCTTCGGAGGTTTGTTAGTGCTAGACGGATCGATCTGGTTCACCGTGCCCCCTCCGGAAGCCGCCATCACCGCCACACCACCACCTCCAACGTCACGGTGTTGCAATCCGGTCAATGGCGTCGCCATTTTATAGAACAAAATCCAGATAGAAACTTGAATAAATCAGAACCAATAGAGGTAATCCGATTCAGATTTCACAAACCCTAGATGTCTCCAGTATCATAACGACAATTGCACAATTCTCTCTCTCTCTCTCTCTCTGTCTATCTATATTTTCTCTCTCTACTTTCTCTATCTGGAGAGAAAAGTACGAGCGTAACGGAGATGGTAAGGGTAATTTTTCGATGGATAAAGAGGGAACAATTTGTGGTGTGCCACGTGGATAATGGGATGGGTCATAAGTGGTATGCCACGTAGACGATCGGACCTGACTTGACCCGATGATGGAAGCATTAATATTTGTGGGTTTGTTTTGTCGGGACGTGCATGGCACGTGCGATGATGAGTGCCCCACGTACGTGCCTCCGTTTGGGCTGTTTGTTTTTACCGACTAGGCTTCCACCAATCAGGCGCAAACACAGTCATGAAGGATAAGAGTGAAAAAAGAGAGTGTACTCATCATGTCCCTTGCCACAAATGTCTCTTGATTGTAATTTCTTTTTCGTTTCTTTTTTTTTTTGGAAAAGCTTTGTTAGATTGTAATTTGCAAATGAGTTTTCTATATATCGTCAAATGCTTTTTATACTTTATATTTATTTGTTATACGTAACAAAAATAGTGAGTTCTGATCGTTTAAATATGTACATAAAAAATAGATAGTCATTTTATTAAATGATTTGTTTAGACCATAACACCCTTAATATATGAAAGACAAATTCTTGCTCGTTTTTCTATATACATCGCAATGACTTACAAAAAGTTATGGCCGTTACATATGAATGATATCATAAGTTGCAAAAAATTAAATAAAGAAATACTCGTCATATCATCAACTGGATAAGAGGTGGAGAGGATAACGAACCATCACGGGGAAGCAAAGTAGTTGAGAGGTCATCACAAAGCAAGTAAAGCAGGGTGAGGGCCTATTCGGCTTGCTTTTACTAGATCAAAACAGGTATTATAATCAAGAGAAATACAATTAATAGATCACATGTCATATTAAGTAGGTAAGTGGATTTAGTAACAAAAAAAAATCTTATAATAAATCGATAATAGTTTTCTTTTTTTTACGACAAAAATAAAAGTGTTCAAAAAGAAAGCTTCGACATTATACTAGAACCAAAAAAGGCATACCAAAGTTTAATTACAAACATCACCAAACTGAAAAACACCGAAAAGCTAATAATGGTTTTCTATTTAATTAATCAACTATTAAAATATGTTATATATATCAAGTTCGGTTGTATTAAACAGATCATTTTCTAAATTCATATTTTGTTTTTTTTCTCTACTTTTATACAAATAAGCTCAATTTTATATTGGGTTTGATTTAATTTGAATTTTAAAAGTTATTACTAAATTATCCAACTTTCAAAACTTACCATTTAATGTACTCGATTACCCACACAACAAATTAACTAGTAATCTAACAACCAAAACCCGTGGCACGATATTGTCCGTCTTACTGGCTCACTGTTTTGTTTATAGTATGAAACATTCCACCCAAAAGGTCTCAAGACAGGATAAGTATCTACACTCTTATTATGCATGTTTCGTTTCTCTCCAACCGATGTGAGAATGGTATTACAAATCCTCCCCCATTCGGACACAACATCCTTGTTGTGCACATCGGTCCAGGGCCTAACTCTGATACCAACTGTAACAGCCTGAACTCTATAGCACAATATTATCCGCTTTGACCCGATGACTCAAGGGTTTGTTTATGGTATGGAACAATATTCCACCTAAAAGGCCTCGAGTCATAAAAGGTATACACACCCTTGTATTCTTATAGGTTATAAGACATGTTTTGTTTCCTCTTCAACCAATGTAAGACGGATGTTACGGTAAATTTCTTTTGTTATTTATTTATTTTTATTATCACTATTTTGCCACCTCATTTATTTGTCTATTTTAATTTTCTAAAGAACATTCAAGATTCATCATTTTCATGTTCAATATTACAAACCCTATATATCCATCATCAAACTTTCAGATTCATAAACCACAAACATAAAGTTGCAAACACCAAAAATCAAAATCTATACATCTTCTTCATTGATCTAAACTCAATTAAAACTTACAAATAAATAATGTCATTTGACTGTTTATAATTTTTGAGGCTTAGCGGACTTTGATGTTGTTTTTGCTCTCCTCTTAGAGATTATGTGGTTGTACTTGATCCTATTTTTATAAATTTCATTTTGCAGCTTACAAATGAAATACTAATCACAAACACTTAAAAATAGATAACTCAATGAAGGAAGCTAAATCAGAAATCAAATGTATCCATAAAACTAGAAATTGAAGATGAAGAAGCCCAAAACTAATTAACTACAATTCAAACTTAGAATTAGATATGGTTTAAAGCAAACTTTCAATCAAAGAACAATCATAAGAGACCTTTAATATAATAGATTTGAAAAACTCAGATCAGATTTTCAAAACAAAGATAGGTGAAAATGGAAAATTCAGGCCTAAAACAAATTTTGGGATTACAAACAAACCCAAAACCATCGAACAAAAGATTAAAAAGAAGACGGTATAACTCAAGTTGAAACTTTTCATTTATGAACCCTAAATAGCGGATGAACCCAAAACAATCAGGCCTTTAAAGACCGGAAGAACAGTCGCATATGAATCAGACCTTCAAAGACTGAAAGAACAATCGCAAATGAATCTGGCCTTCAAAGATAAATCCAAACCCCAACCAAATGGATTGAATCGATTTCGCATTGCAGACGAAGACCGAGCTTGAATCGATTTCACAAGGCAGGTGAAGACGAAGATTGAACTAATTTCACAAATGAATTAGACATTCAAAGATTAATTGATTCCCCACTTGAATCCATATGTATCTGGATCAATGAAGATCCGGTATGTTAAACTATTCAGAGTGAGCAAATCACCGAAAGAATCGAGAAACATGAATTTGTTGCAACCTATGATTATTGTTGTTGTAATTATTATTATTATTATTATCTTTATTTGAGTTTCAATTATTTTAGAATAAAGAAAATACACTTGACGTCCAAGCCAAATGTCATGTTAGTGAAACTTGTGTCACATCAGTGTATAACATGTTATACCATGTTTGATACATTAAATGATAATTTTTGAGTATTATATACATTGAATGTTAGGTTTCAAAGTTTAATACACAATAGCAAAACGTGACAAGTTGGATAAATTAATGAATCAAATCGTTTTATATTTTCATTATTCTCAACATTGAAATTCAAAATTTCAAACATATGAAATATTCGAACTTAATATTTTCTACATGATTTGCGAAATATCCTTCAATTTGTGCCTTTTCAAAAACTTAAAAAGTATTTATTTATTTCTGTCAGAATGCCGTGTTTTTTTTTTGAACTGCAAAGAGAAGGAAGCCTAGGAAGAGAGCTTCGACATGGTCATCACCCTCACCTAGACCACCAATATATTATAAATCAAACCGACCTCTAGCAAGTAGCTAGAAGCAAAAGTTTTACAATACAATACAAGGACAAGGAAATGAGAACATAAGACAATCCAAGTATCAAAACGGGCTCTTACACCATTTATCCCACACAATCTGTGCTTTTTTTATTCTACTACCCACCCATAAAGCCGATATACGTTGAATGAAATGAAAAATGTCTTCATGCTTCACAGCCTCCCGATCCTCGATCTTAACATGTAAGATTCTGTTTCGACGCGTCCACAAAGACCAAAGAGTAACTACAAAAATAGCATGTAAGATCAGTTGCTTTACATTTTTAATATCCGAAGTAGCCCACTTACTAACAAAAGCCTCCATTGAATGCAGCCTTTGCTCCGACCTTTGACACCAGGCCCACGCTTTTCTCCAAACCTGTTGAGCATATGAGCAAAGAAAAAAACAATGATTCAAATCTTCTTCCTGCTAGTTACATCCCATACATAGAGGAGAATCCAAAGAAATCCCTTTCCTAATCAAGTTTGATCTTAACGGAAGCCCATTATATATAAGACGCCACAAAAAGATATTGATCTTCTTAGGTAGAGAGGGGTTCCAAAACAAAATAACAGGTTGAGGCGACAATGGACAGATCTTCTTTTGAATTAACGAAGCCATCTTTTTTACCGAGAATAAACCATTTTTTTCTATCTTCCATATCCAAGAATCGAGCCCATTTGTGTTAAAGCCTATAGAAACAAGCAATCTGATCAATTCATTTAATTCTTCAGAAGATCTTCCCTTCACATCTGCCCGCCAACACCACGAGCCATGCCACGAGCCGTTTACGAAGGACCATCTATCTTTGAATTTTGCTTCCTTATTTACTTCTAGCATATAACCTGGGAAAGCAATTTCGAATCGTACCATTATGACCATCCACTTTCATTGACCAAAAATGAGATTCTGATCCATTTGCAATTTTAAGATGAAAAGACTTAAAAAAGTCAATCCCGTAGCTTTCAAGACCTCTACATGCTGAGACTATCGAGCCCCATACGAAACTTTCTGATATGCTTCTGTCAAAGCCCCCTTGCATGCCGTATATTTCCTCAATAACATTTTTTCATAGGCTATCTTTTTCATTTAGGAATCTCCAATACCATTTAGATAGAAGACCAAGGTTCTTTGCTTTTAAACTTGAGACACCCAGCCCACCTTCGGATTTTGGTAATAATACTTTTTTCCATGAAGTCCAGTACATTTTATTTACCCCCTCTTCAAAACCCCAAAAAAACCTACTACGAATACCCTCAAGTCTTTTCACCACACCTTCCGGGACCCTAAGTAAGGAGAAATAGTATAATGGAATTGCTATGATCACCGAGTTTAGAAGTGTAATCCTACCCCCATACGACAAGGTCTTCATTTTCCACGAGTTTAGCTTTTTATTTATTTTTTCGATTACCACATTCCAAACTAATTTTGATTTTGTGATATGGCCTAAAGGCAAACCAAGATAATTTATAGGGAAACTACCACTTTTACAATGAGTTTCTAACGCCATTTGCTCAACCTCTTCCTTACCCATACCAATACCCACCAAAGAACATTTTCCCAGATTAATTTTAAGCCCCGAAACATCAAAATAACACTGCAGTAGTTTAACCAGATTCTTAACATTGGTATGGGACCACTAACCAAAGAAAAGAGCATCATCCGCGAATTGTAGCAAGGATAGATTGTGTTTCCTATCCGACAATTGGAGGCCTCTAAACAGGCCTTTTTCACAAGCTTCTCTAGTCATAAGCTGTAGAACTTCACCTGCTATTAAGAAAAGAAAAGGAGAGAGGGGGTCTCCTTGCCGAAGGCCTCTTTCCATTTTGAATTCCTTTGTTGGGGAGCCATTGATCAAAACTGATATTGAAGCTGAAGAAAGACACGCTTGTATCCAATTACACCACTTATCTCCAAAACCCATTTGTTTCATAGTATGGATCCATAAGGTCCAATTGACTGAGTCGAACGCCTTTTCAAAATCTACTTTAAACAGGGCTACTTTTGTTTTCTTTTGTACCGCCCAACTAACGATTTCATTTGCAATCAGAACTCCATCCAGAATTTGCCTTCCCTTGATAAAAGCCGATTGATTGTAACTAATTATCTTGCCAATAACCAAAGCCAATCTGTTTGCTAAGGCCTTGGAAATAATCTTGTAAAATCAACCAATCAAACTAATCGGTCTATAGTCACCAAGCTCCAAAGGGTCTCCTATTTTGGGCACAAGGGTGATAAAAGATGCATTACATCCATCTGAGATTGTTCCAGTTCTCTGAAATTTCCGAGCAGCTTCGAGAAATGAGGACTTAACCACCTCCCAGTACTTTTTGATAAAATTGAAGTTGATACCATCGGGTCCAGGTGCTTTTGAGCCATCACAGTCTGCAACGGCACCCTCTATTTCTTGCATCGTGAAGGGAGTTTCGAGTTCTGTAGCTTCTTCCTTCGAAATCTTTTTAAAACTCCCACTATTAAATTGAGGTCTACTGTTGCATGGTTCCACAAAACGATTTTTAAAATAAACCAGCGCTGCGTTTTTAATCTCTGATGGATTGGTGCTCCAGAGACCATTACAAATCAGGCCCTTCAAACGTCGAAGGTTCCATTTTTGATTAACCATCGTGTGAAAGAATTTTGTATTCTCGTCTCCTTCTAACGCCCACTTGATTCGTGCCTTCTGTTTCAGATCCATTCTTTCCAAACTTTCTATCTGATGTAATGAATATAAGAGGTCTTCTCTTTTTTGCTTTTCTTCATCTTTTAAATGACCCAATTCTGTTTTTGCATCCCACTCAACTAAACCATTGTATAATTCTTCTTTTTTTTCTACTCTCTCCTTCACTTCTTTGTGAGACCAGTTTCTTAAATCCTCTTTTAATTTCTTCAGTTTATTCTTCAAAATAATATCAGCAGGCCCTTTACAAGGATTAGTAGACCATGAAGAAACTACCTCCTTTGAGAAATCTTCATTTAGCAACCATTTGTCAAAGATCTTGAAAGGTTTTGGGCCAAAATCAATCTCCTCAACTTTCAGAATTATAGGGCTATGGTCCGATAGGTTACGAGCACCTACAAGAACTGACGGGGACTTCCAGATCGAGAGAAAATTGGCGAAAACTAAAAAGCGATCCAGTTTACTCAGTTTTGTACCATCAGAATTAAATCTTGTAAACCTCCTACCACTTAATTGAACATCGAGCAGACCCGTAGATGATATAAAGTCATTAAACTCCAAAGCCTCAGCTTCATTAAACAATGACCCTTTCCTTTCCTCCCTTCTTCGAACAACATTAAAGTCACCCATAAGCACCCAAATACAATCAGTGTTGTTTATGAGAGATTTAAGGTTACTCCATAGTTGAGCTTTAGCAAGAGAGTTTTGAGGACCATAAATATCGACTATGCCTATCTTCGTTTGAATGTTCTGCCACTGACCAATTACCCCACAAAAGTGATCACCAGAGATAACTTCTTCCTTTTTAAATAATAAAGGGTTCCAAGATAGGAGCGTACCTCCCGAAGAACCTATAGATTCACCGAAAACAAAATCGATGTTCCTCTTTCCCCATAAGCTCCGCACCATAGCTTCAGAGATTTCAACACATTTTGTTTCTTGAATCTCTATTAGCGAACATCTTTCTTTTTTCATCAAATCTTTGATTCCTTCATTTTTTCCTTTAGCTCGAAGCCCACAACAATTAAAAGAGATCCAATTCATTTTGATTGAAAATTCTAGCCCTAGAGACGATATGAGAGCAATCAGTTTGTGGTAGACAAACCAATGCCCCCAGAGATCTTCTTTCCCTCCGAAATGCCCAGCATTTTGCAAATATCATCATAGTTATCATCAAGGGAATCATCAATATGTGTCTGTGAGGAGCTTACCTCAGCTTGCGAACATGATCTGCTCGTAAAGCATAAACCTTTTTTCTACTTTTACTTTTTTTAACGGGCCGGGTTGGACTTACTCTTGAGTTGGGCTCCAGATTTGTACCATTTCTGTGTGGGCCATTCCCCACATAATCAAAATCCAGATTATTCTTTGCAGAGATACGTACCTCGTTGAGTGTAGTCTCCTCGGGAATCAAATGTGGCGTTTCAGGAACCAACGTTTCACAGTTCGAACTATCCATGTCTTTTGGGATTCCCGGCGCCGGAGGGCCCTGTTCACCGGAGAGTGGCAGAGAATCCAATGAGCAAGTTTCGTTGACGTATCCTTCTTGCAAGTCATCGTTTCCGATTTCAGATTCATCTTCTTCGATCTCCGAGTCTGAATTATGAGATAGCATGAAAGACCTGTTGTGTTCTTCAAATACTTTGACTTTATACTGGTGATTGAAAGAATTCATGAAAACAAGATCATTGATCTCATTCATCGACGTTAAAATGAGAGCTCCCCATGCGTTTGTCATGCTCCCATCGAATATAGGATTATCAAGCTCCAGAACTCTACCAAACTTTGAAGCTATGATTTCTATAGTTTGTTTGCACCATGATTCAATTGGAAGTCCTTCAATGGCAAGCCAAGTTAACCTTTCATTTACGAACGCTTCTTCATTCCAAATCTGAATTTCACTTAACCATCTCATGAGTGACGCTCTGTTTTCATCAAGGCTTTTCTTTGCGATATCTATTGATTCCCATTCACAAAGAAAGGATAACCCACCAATATATCGAACTGAATGCCGTGTACTTGGCTAATAATCACATATCATGATTATACTTATCATACGTTTACCTTCTTTTTTTTCCTTTCTTGTAGTGCCTCGTATTTTATTCAATTAGAAATGAGAGTGTTGTATATCAAAAATAAAAGGGAGAATTTCGTATATATCCTTTCACATTTTCTTAATTACATATATATTCTTATAAAAATCAATATTATATCAATATCATTCTAAACTCTCAAATATGTCTTTATACTTAATTTAATAATAATTAAATCATCTAAAGTTAAATAAACATTATCCCTATTTTAATTTACAAATAAAATCTCCTAAATACCATTTTTCCTTTTTACGCTTTTTATCTTTTCACCAAATACTTTCATTCAGCCCTATCACTCCAGCTCTTGGTTTACATACCTTTTGTCTTCGTTGTCCTATTCTTTTACCAACCAAACCTATCATCTACACTCATTAATGGCTATTGATGAATCTTATTGCAAATACTCGCCTTTCTTGGATGTATTATTGCAAATCTTTAAAATGGAGTTCTCAGAACCGACCTACTTTGCTTCTTATCTTTTCCACACAGGGCTCCATCCTCCGATCTTTGTAAAGCTTCAGCTTTAGTATCTCCATCTTCCTCCAAAACTAAAGGTTTCTCAATTTCTCGTGGTACGTAATCTAAATCACAAAGCTTCCAACCCTTTAAATTAATTTCATCTACAATTAGATACACCGCTTTTTAAAAAACAAACATGTACACCGGAAAACGGTGGAGAGGCGGTGATGATTTGGAGAAGTGAAGGTTTAACCAGGTTAACTTTAGAGTATTAGACGAAGAAGGAAACGAGGTAAAGATGGAAGAATGGTATTTAGGAGATTTTATTTGTAAATAAATTAGGGATTATGTTTTCCAATTTTTAAATGAATTAATTGGTATTAAATTAAGTATAAGGACATATTTGAAAGTTTAGAGAGTTTATGAGGATATTGATGTAATATTGATTTTTGTAAGGATATATATGTAATTAAGAAAGTTTGTAAGGATATAGATAAATATATAGCGTCGATTAGTGAGCTCCCAAAAAAAGTTGTATAGATTTACAAGATATCATAACTCTATAAATGAAGACAACACTAAAACCCATTATAAAACTTAAATAAAGTCATCAATAATCCCTTAGTAAAAAAGAAATATAAGTATGAGGGATTCAAACTCAAAAACTAATTGGCTATGAATAGAGCAGCTTGAAATCATTTATTAAACATATTACAAAGTCACTTTTTATTTACTGGGGGACATTATTTAACATGTCCCAGTGACATTCTTTTTTTTATGCATAACACGTAGATACTTATGTGTTATGTTGAGTCTATGTGTCATTTGACTAATCACGGCTGAACCTTGCTTTGATATCATGTAAGTTTGCGTGATTTCAACTTAAAACTAATTAGCTATGAATAAAGTAGCCTGAAACCCTTATTAAACACATTACAAAACCACTTTTCGTTCAATATAAAACGAACGTTACCAGACAAGAAAAAATCTCATGAATTTCCAAACATTAAAGGACACCATGACTCTATTAATGAAAGAAAAGCAATAAATATTTAGTAATAATAATTTGTAAAAAGAAATAAAAAGAATTTAGGTTTTCTTTTCTTAAGAAATAAATCATATGTAGGAGACCTAATCAACATAACGATAACATAGTCAATAAATTATTCTTATCAAAATAACATAAGATCCCTATGATAAAGATTTTCCCTTACCTTAAAAGGCTAAAGGCGAAAATAAGATTTTAGAAAAGAAGCAAAAAGAAGGAAGGAATATAATATATAATATAATATAATAAGGAATTTAAATTAAATATGGTGTTCAGAGGGTATAAATGTAAATGTAAGAGAAAAGATCCAAAGTGGATTTGGAACACGGAGTAAACACGTGGAAAGGGTACGCATGGTGTGCCAATTAGGAGATGGCATGTGACACGTCCGTGGAGTCACAAGTCCGACCGGACACCTCCGTCACCTTCGGAGCCACCCCCACCCCACCGATTTTGATGTGAATATATTTATTTCCTTTTGTTATAAATAAACGTGGTTGCTGCCCCCAGGTATTAACAAATTAAATTTAAATTAACTAACATGGCCGGAGTTCAAATTTTAAATCTACAAATGCGTCTATGAAATTTCAAAAAGGAGGCAATAAAAAAGAGAAAAAAAAAGGTTGTCGTTTGGAAAAGTGATGAATTTGAGAGAAAATAAAGAAATGACTAAAACTAATGGCAACCCCTTAACGTTCCGTTTTCAAGTTTTGTAAGTGACGGAAAGCGAGGAAGAGAAAGTGAAGGGAAATAAAGGAAAAGAAAAAAATTGATTAAGTCGTGTTCTTGAATTGAAAGCAAAGCGAAGGAAATGGAGGGAAATATTTTTCCTTCCAAATCATGTAGTTGACACTTGGCAGGATAATTATTTAACCAAATAGCACATTCTTCCTCCTCCATTTTTCTTCTTAAAAAATACTTAGGAACACACAACCTTGATGGTTTTCTTTCCTTCCCCATCCATTCCTTTCAAAAAACAACTCGAGAACACAACGTAACAAACATGTACATACCCATTTATATAATCGGGCAGGACAACATATGGTTAACCATAATATGATTTTATCTGATATGTATTAGAAACTTCTAACAATTTATTAATAAATTAATAATATGTCGAAGAACCTAACGTAGACCACCGATTTTGATCGGACCAGAACTGACCCAGTCCAAAGCTGGTTGGGACCGGTTCGCTGTCTATGTAAAAATTGAAATCAATGGTTGTTCAGCGCTACGCTATATAATTTCAACCTTGATAACACTAACCCTAAATAAAAGGTCTAACTAATATATATATATATATATATATATATATATATATATATATATATATATATTAATTACTATGTGTGTTCATTTACATACGAAGTTATAAACGATAGTTTTAAAAATAAAATAAATAAAACGAATCTCAAAAGTTTCAATCATGTTGACTTGGGACAAAATTGTTCTCGATTTCTAATAGTAGGAAGTTATGCACATCATTTATTTATTTGGTCCTGGTTTATGATGTGCTAGTCTTTCACTTGCTCATTCTATTATGGAATCAAGCATATTCTTTTAAGAAGTAAATTAATTGCTATTAGTGTATAAATCACTATATTTAGATAAACTCATTAAGGTCTATGTTTTCCTTTTCTAAATTCAAGTATAATATGGTGTACAATCTTGTAATATATTTTTCCATGTAGCATGTGAAAATTATGAAAGCATAAATACTCGACATTTGAGTATGTCTCTATCTAGCCGTTCAAAATATACATGCTAGATTGTTAGTCCGTGTTCTTTATATTTTCTGATAATCGCTAAACTTACAAGAGTATTGATCATGAAGAAAATATGCTAAACGATATAAATAACGTTGGCAATAGTAACGGAAAGTCATTTGATCCGTATACGATTTCCTTTACTTCATTCGCAATAATTGCATGTATTGTGTAATTTTACATTCACACAAAACTTTTTTTATAAAGTGATAATGTCATACATTTCCTTACAAACTTTATTACTTACATATATATCGTTACAAAAGTCAATATTAGATATATTTCCTTCTAAACTCTATAAACTCTGAGATATGCCTTTATAATTAATTTAATAATAATTAAATCATTTAATAATTTAAAACATAACCCCTAATTTAATTTATAAGTAAATCACTAAATACTTTTCTTTCATCTTTATTCTTCTTACTTCTTAAACGAATCTTCTGATTTCTTCATCCTCCCTCTTTTTTGTTACATAGTATTGTTTCACCTTGAATGTTTCATCCAAAAAACCCCATCAAATCAACATGTCTCACAACCTAATCGTGCATTGCTCTTTTCACTGCCGCATGGAAACCATTGTTGATTCAATGATATTCACACACAATAATAGCTGTAAAAGCTTATATCTATTGACCCGAAAGATGGGCTATAAATAGACATACAAAATAAAAATGTTACAGACTATCAACCTACATAAGAAAAATTAATTTGGGTATTCTCAAGTTTCTTAAAGTTTACTGGATAAACATCTTATTCGCTTGTTGAATTTCTATTGTCTGTTTCATCTTGGTGAAACAGTACTATTTAATGAAAACGGAGAGGAAGTAGAAATTAGAGCATTAGGTTAAGAAGGAATGAAGATAAAGGTGTGAGAAAGATGTTTTGGGGATTTTACTTGTTAATTATATTAGGGATTATGTTTTTTAATCTTTAAATAATTTAATTACTATTAAATTAAGTACAATGACATATTTAAGAGTTTAAAAGTTTAAGAGCATATACACGTAATATTGATTTTTTAAGGATATATATATGTAATTAGGTAAGAATGTATACGAAATTATACCTTTTATAAAATCCGAAAATAAATTTTCAATTAAATTTTTAATTTTTCTATTATTCAATTCATTGTTTTGAAAGACTCATGTATATTGATTATTATTTATTAGTTATTACTACAGTGTTTTGATAAAGAAGGATGTCGTGCTATAAAATGGAAAAGTGGTGAATATTTCTTTGGCGGTCAGACATTGTATTTGAAAGAGAAATTAAATTGATTTTAAGATAGTTTAATATGATTGTAACATCAATTTAGTTTAGTGAAGTGATGTCTCTTGTCATTCTCATTTAGTCATTTGTTTTTATTATCTTAGCTTTTAACTTTAATATTTGAAGGAACTTTACTGCCTAAATGTTACCAAAACATTTTATTTCACAAAATCTCGTATTTGTACTTAATTTCATTATCATCTTATAACATAACATTAATTAATAAAATAAAATACTTATAAAAATCTATTAAATAATTATATTCATTGCCTTAAATAAAAAATTAATTATTAAATTTAAACCATTCATTTTATTAAAAATTAAAATTCAATTTTGATATTTCTTGATAAAAATTATTATTAAAAAACATGTAATACACAATAATATCAAAATTTTATAAATATTTATTATTTAACATTTAGATAAAGTAAAAACGTGATGACGTCAACATCTATAATTAAGAATATCTCAAAACTTATATTTATCAAACAAATCTTTTCTCATGATACTTCTTATAATAATCTTTGACTAAATTACTCACGGTTCTCGTATTAAAATTGGTTCTTAATAGAATCTTCTTTCTCACTTTGGATAGTGAGGGAATGAGAATGGTAACCAAACCATGAGGCAAGTAATATAGAAGTAGTCTTATATACAGAATCTAAAAAACCAACATCAGCCTTTAGATTTGAATGATTAATGGTTGAAATTACAACCGTATATTCAATTTTACAAACTACATTTTTGGTTGGAAACTGCATATTCGATTTATGTAAAATGCATAATCGGCCATAATTTCAACCATGGATTATCCATATCATGCGGAGAGTGATATTTTTGCAAAAAGTACGAGAACTAATATTAGCCTCTTATTTGTATTTGATTTAATGGTCTAAACCGATCATTTTTTGTTTATTAATTCAAAAGGCCATAATAATAAACAAATTTTGTTCTCTTCAATCTATTTCTCTCTCTTATTTGTCTCTCTTCTAAATTTTAAATAAGGGTTTGTTTGGTTAGACGAAAAGAAATGACAAATGAATGGAATGTACAAAATAATATAATAGAGAAGGTAATTGAATAAGTCATTATCATTCATCGACATGTTTGGTTGTTTTACCAGAATGAAATGAATCATTATTATATGATGTTTGATAGAGAAAATAGACATAGGAATGAAATAAAATAAATTTTTATTTGTAGCAATTTATTCAATTCCCCGAATAAATGAGAAAAAAACATCCATCTTCCAAGGATGAAAATTCTTAAAATAGAGGGAATCGCATTTCGTACGTAATAACATTTCTCTTCTACATGACTAACAAACATCTTTTGACAAGAGAATTGAATGATGGTTTCCTTTCCCTTACCCATTCCACCATAACAAACACAACCTAAAATAAATTAGAAACATTTTACTATTATATTATTAATTTTATGGTGTTCACTAGTAACACATCCAATTGTTTACGAATTTTTCTTCATTAAATTATTAAATACTATGTTCATTACATTGTGTTCACTAATGAACTCTAGTTAATTAGGTTTCATCATTTAATGCGTTTTTTTCTTCTTATCTTTAATAGCTACTGCACTATGTTTGATCGGGAATATATGTGAATTAATTGGGAATGGATAAAGTGACAATTATATATATATATATATATATATATATATATATATATATATATATATATATATATATATACGGGAGGGTTCAAACGAGAACTGCGAGAATCAATCTTGGCCGTTCATTTAGGATAATGAAATTCATAGATGAAGAGCGTGGGGGGATTGAGTGTGGCAGGGTGCATGTAAGGAATTCATAGGTGGACAATCCAATTAAAGGAGGGGAAATTGGACAGCTAAGATTGGTTCTCGCGGTTCTCGTATGAAAAATAGTTCTCGTTTGAACTTTTGCCTATATATATATATATATATATATATATATATATATATATATATATATATGGGGAAAGGGAGTGTGTGGCTGTTATGTATGTAACATTAGGTATGGAACCTCTCTAAATGGCGTTGTTTTGTTTATAAAAATAACACGCTCCAACTTTTGATATTCGTTTATGAAGAAAACACCGACTTCCTGTTCATCCATTCCTTATCGGCTCCGGGAGAAAAAGACACTTCGTATTAAATACTCTCTTTCGTGGATGAAGGTATGTTCGTTTCTTTTTCTTTTGTACCATAAAAGAAAAAGAAACGAACATACCTTCATCCAGGAAAGAGAGTATTTAATACGAAGTGTAGGTTTCTTCATAAACGAATATCAAAAGTTGGAGCGTGTTATTTTTATAAACAAAACAACGCCGTTTAGAGAGGTTCCACACCTAATGTTATATACATAACAGCCACACACTCCCTTTCCCATATATATATATATATATATATATATATACTATTTTATAAAACATTTAGGTATTCTTAATTTTTTAATTTTAAGTAATTTGAAATTACTAATTACCCTTAATATTACAATTAATGAAAACTATTAAATAAAGCAACTACTTGATGAAGTTAATGACAATCTTATATACCATTTTAATAACTAAGCATTTCAAAATAAAAATTATTTAAAAAATCAAATCAATATAAATTAACTTGATAATTAAAAATATTATAATTAAAATTTTCATATTAAATATTCTATCATATAATAAATATGTGAACTTAAGTATATATTAAAAGTTGCATATAACTAAAAATATTAAATCTAAATAACATACAACCTTAAGTTATAAAATTCGCTGGATTTTTTAAATAAGTAATATAGTTAAAATAGAATAGAGTAACATTATTGTTGGATTTTACAATCTATGTAAAATTTTATTGACACATTATAATTTAGAAAAGAAACAAATCATCATTGTTTTAAAACGGATAAGTTATCGAGAAAAAAATATTCGTAACCGCTACATTGCACGAGTATAATGTTAATATATATATATAAAATTATATATTTATATATAGAGAGAGAGGGAGGTTCATGCGAAAAGGTATTTATTTACGAAAAGTGCGAGAAACGATCTAGACCATAAGATGATTAAATCAATGGCTAATATTTATTATGGATTTTAGTAAATAATATAAAAGTAAATGGTAATTAATTAATAAATAAAAGGATAAAAAAGTCTTTTTATAAATAAGAAAAAAAGGAAACCTTATATCACTCCATATTTATCACCTCTCTCTCTCTCTTTATATCTCTTCTTCTCCAAAAAAATCTCTATTTTTCATTTCTTCTGCATAAAAATCTCCATTATTCCCGTGAAAACTAAGACCCTAAATTCATTTCTCCCTCTTCTCGACTGGAGCTTACGGCGCCGACCAGAGCACCATCGATGGTTCACCGGAGAAACCACCCAATCACCACCGCCGACCGTATCTTCCAAAAGAAGCCATGCCTTGATCGAAGCCCTGCCGCCCTTGACCGCCGCCCTCGCCACGACCTCCAACATCCTACGCTCTCTCTCTTCGCCGTGACCTCGTTGTTCAACCGCCGCTGCCGTTACCCAGCTGTTCAACCGCCACGCCGACTACCTCGTTGTTTAATAGTCCCCGCATATGTCGTTTCTTAACCATCAAAGATTCAGCATTTGATTTTAGGTTTGTTCAAAGATCAGCCCCGCATACGTCGTTGTTCATCAAAGATCTGCTTCTTTGTTCAAATCTGTGAGTTTTTATGACTGATACCACCATCATCGTCGGGATCTAGATCGGAATACAGTGTTTGGTTATTCATAAATCTGTACATCTCTTTTTTTTCTCACTAATTGGTGCTTCTGTAATTCTATTCAACAATGTTTAATGATATCTTTTCTTTGTTTTGGTTGCTCGTTTACTGATAAACTAGTTAAGGTTTTTGGTTTTAATGTTTAATAAAAAGAAAGGTTTAATATTTTAGTTCTATAATGATTAATAGGGATAAGAAAGATTTTATGAAGATTTTATGGTTTTATTAGTTTTGGTTGTTTATGGTTGTTAACTAATGAATATAAAAAATTGAGACAATGTTTTGTTACAGGTTGTTAAATAATGAACACATAAAATTAGAGATAACAAACAATTGTTTGTTATGAGTTGTTAACTAATGAACATAGAAAAATGAAAATAAAAAACGATTGGTTGTTTAGTAATGAACATGAAAATAAAGGTTTTTTTGGAGTATACTGCGTTGTTCAATAATAAACAATCGCTTATGAAACAATATAAACTAGTTATTTTTGAACAAAATGTAATGAACATAATATTTAATAATTAAAAACTTATAATTTTTTTAGTTGTGTTCATCGTTGAATGTCATAAAATTATTAATTTACTACTAAATTATTTTTAATTTATTTTGTTTAAAAATTCTAAGAGAGATAAAATTAAGAAAAAGAAATAAATTGAAAAGAGAAAAAATATTTTTTTACTATTATACCCTTTTATATTAAAATAAAATAAAAAATAAAGTTAATTTAAGCCATTAGATGAAATACAAATCAGATGTCAGGATTGCTTCTCGCACTTTTCGCAAATAAAGTGCTTTTCACATAAACCCTCCCCTATATATATATATATATATATATATATATATATATATATTACTTCTATATAATGTATTTACCACTTAAAAAACTCTTAATTTTAAGAAGAGTAAATTTACTAAAATACCCCTCTTTATAACTCTCCTTTACCCCTCCTTTAAGTCCACAATTAATGAATTTAAACAAATAAATATTGAAAACATAACCGACAATTAATGAATTTAAACCAATACTTATAACTAAATTATTTCTAACCATATATTTTTAATATTAACTTTTGATCCATGAGATCACCATACTTATAACTGAATTAACTCTAATCATATATTTTTAATATTAACTTTTGATTCATGAGATCACCTAAATCCCTATTTTCAATAAATCAACTTCAAGAGATTTTACAAACACTAAACAAATGAAAGAGTCAAAGAGTTAAAATTTATAAACATTGCATTTTAACTCAATTACATAATAATTGGAACTATGAAACATTACACACACATATACATACATATATATAATCAACAACTTCATAATTCAGCCATGTGATAAAACTCTTCCAACAAACTGAAAGACAAATAACTTAGAGTTAACAATTTAATTCTTAATTTCAAAGTGGCTCTCGCAAAGAATGTTCACAAACTCATATAATCTTCATCTCGCAAAGAATCTTCACAAACTCATATTAGCTCTTTGTGATTATTCTGCACAAAACTCATCACAACCTACTCTTTATTCGCCGCCGTCGCATTGCACGGGTACCCCACTAATATATATATAATGATAAGGGAGGGTTCAAATGAGAACCGTGAGAACCAATCTTGACCGTTCATTTTGGATAATGGAATTCATGAATGAAGAGCGTGGGAGGATTGAGTGTGACATGGTACATGTAAGGAATTCATGGGTGGGCAATCCAATTGAAGAAGGGGGAATTGGACGGCTAAGATTAGTTATCGCGATTCTCGTACGAAAAACAGTTATCGTTTAAACTTTTGACTATAATGATAAAGTGACAATAGTGGAAATGATCCTTTATTGATATGAGTATTTTTGGTAATAGATGTTTACTCTGTTATCAGTAAATTTATAATGTCTGTAACAGTAAAAACTGTGCTAATTTTTAATTTTCTGTCATGTGTTTACTGCCTCAAAAAAAACCCTGGTTGATTACCGTTATAAAGGATTAATTGATATAATGGTAGTTTGGAATGTCTTGTATATTATTCTAGAAAATGTTAGCCCGTCATAATTAATGTGCGAGAGATTTTGACTTAATGACTAATATTATATATTTGAATTTGAATTGAATTGAATTGAATGAATTCAATTTGTTTTATATACGAAAACTTCAATATCTTTTTACTTACTCTTCTATTTATTAAAAAAAGAAAACTAGAAGATTTCAAGTATTATTATTTAGTGGATAGAAACTATAGGATAATAAAGTTGGACGATTTATTACAATATCATAAAAAAGACTTTGTATGTAACGAGATTTAGCAGGTAAACTTGTCCCAAACAATTGCATCAACTTTTAAAACATTATTGATTTGTGTTCTAAATTTTGTACCGATGACCCGACTTGGTTGAACCTTCTAAATTATTCAATTTATTCTCTCCACTAAATTAAAAATCACATTGTTTTGAGCCATTTAATTAGCATTCCTTTTATATTATTCTTTGAACCAAACAACCTCTTAAGTCACATCGATATTAGTTTCAAGAGTAATCACTACGATGCCATTTTATCCTAAATGCCAATCGCAAAGTTAGGGACCGAAGTGGCAGTTTTGAAAATGCAAGGAGGATGTGCATTCATGAAAGAGTTAAACCATTAACACCTATTTTCTTTTTTTTTCAAGAAAAGGCAATAATTATATTATTAGAAACCATAAAAAACAAGTTGAAAGAAGTAAAAGGAGTAGTAGCATCCAACAGACAAGGAAAAATAAAAGAAGTATAGAATCATTCTTATAAAGATACAAGCTGAGAAATGAGAATGAAGAGCTACCTATCAACATGGGGTAATTCTATATAGCCCGCTTGATTTGACATATGTGAGTGAAAAGGTGCATTAAAAATGTAACATTCTTAATATGACATGTGGGTTTGTGAGGAGAGGAGGGCTAAATAGGAGCACCCATCAACATTTATTATACTATAACCTCAAAACCAGCTTCATTTCCCTAAACATCTAGGGTCTTGACCTAATTCTCCACTTAAAAGCTTCAATAAGTGTACCCACTTGAGATTGTTCTATATATTTTTGTACATTCCCACTAGTCTATTGTTACTTTTCACTAATTAATCCAGGCCATCTTAATAGTCTAAAAAGTATAGTCCATCAATGCAATATATAACAACTACCCATTATTGTAGTAATATATATAAAAAGTATAGTTTACAATACTAATATCATTTGGACCAGAAACAAAAACTTGAGCTAGAATGAATATTTTGCATGTATCAACAAGTCATTTAGATCGCATATTCTTATGCAGCTTTTTGGTGATTCATAGTAAATTACTAATGATGGTTTTTAGTAATAATGTATCCACATTCTTTTTAGATCGATTGCATATTCTTAATTTGTACATTATATGAGAAGCTTAATATAGGAACCAAAACCATATATTGGGAAAAAAAACAAGGATGTTAGTGTAAATTATTCTAAAAGAAAGAACTTACGTCATTCATTCGTATTATCTTTCCTTTTCTTTTGTCACACTAACGTTAAATCATTTATTCTTCTCCGTCCCTTTTCTTTCCCAAACCTTTAACTATGCATTTCTATATATTTCCCGGTCTTTGTATTGAACCGCAAAGTTTAATCTTATTTAAAACCAACCAATTAAACTGGCAAGGTCATAGGTATATACTACAATTTAAATATTCACACTAACAAAGTACAACTGCTAAAGCATAGCATACAAGTGCCCAAACCACAAACACAACCCTATAATGGGCTTTGGCGGAATCACACATAATCTTTGTCCATTTCATATTAATCCCCCTCCAAAAACATGATTTTCTTTCTCACAACCAATCGCACCAAAAGCACTCATTTCTGCAGTAAGAAGTAAGACCGAGCGTACCGGGCTTCCCGGAGGGTCTGGAGTTGGTTTAGGTTTATTTGGGTTCAACAGGAACCCCTATGGGTGGCTTCGGGTTCTCCCTCTCGGTTGCACTCACCCGATTGCATCCGAAGTTTTTTTTTTTGTAAAGAGAGTAGGAGAGATAAAATATTTGGATTTATTTTAGATGAGTACTACTTGGATTTTAGGTTAATTTGGATTGGGAAGGAAAAAAGAAGAAAAATTGATGTGACAGATAATGTGATATTTGGATTAATTTGGGTTGAAAATACGGGTACGCATAGCCCAAGGACCGTGAATTAATAACCCCTGAAGCCAACCACTTACTAATTTCATTTTTAATTGCAATTCTATAATCACCTCTAAACCGTAATCCTTTTCTTTCCCGATCTCTCCTATTTTCTAACAGCAAAAAAAACAACATTCTTTGTAGTTGACCGCAACTTAAAAACTTCGTTAAACTGGGTTTTAATCAAGCACTTATTTTCGTTTAAAATACGTCTTCATATTTAAATGTTACAATGTTTATCCCAAAAGAAAAAACAACCAAACTTATAATAAATTTTTGCTACAAAAATTCATGATAATTTCTATTTAATCATGCAATCAACCCTTCAAAAGAAAAGGGGTTTGGCTCCTGATCGGAGCAGAGCTGCATGCCTTGAGATAGACAAGCTGCTGCAAGCCGGGATCCTGAGGGAGATCCAGTACCAGACGTGGGTCGCTAACCCGGTACTGGTCAAGAAGAAAGATGGATCATGGAGAATGTGCATTGACTTTACAGATCTTAACCGTGCTTGTCAAAAGAATCCATATCTTTTGCCGGTGGTTGATTTGAAGATAGAATCTTTGGCAGGGTATAAATTCAAATGTTTCCTAGATGCCTACAAGGGCTACCATCAGATCCAAATGGCCAAGGAAGATGAGGATAAAACAAGCTTCTTCACAGATAAAGGGGTCTTTTGCTACCGGAAGATGCCTTTCGGATTAAAAAACGCCGGAGCAACGTACCAACGACTGGTGGACTCGGTGTTCAGAAGTCAGATTGGGCGGAACCTAGAGGCTTATGTTGATGACATCGTGATCAAGAGCAACACCGAAGATCGACTGTTGAAAGATATACTGGAGACCTAACAATTCTGGATAATCAAACTTTACAAGATATAAACATTTAGACATGAGAAATAGGATGGTAAGAGGGTTCACATTATTTTAAAAATATATAATTTAGTAACTTTGAGCTTTGAGGATGTATTAAAAAACATTTTAAATATAATCTTAACATTGTTAGTCGTTACATACATCATTGTATTTGTATTTAGGTCACTAAATAAAATATAAGAAAGTAAGTAGGTAACTTTTTATATCAATCAAATCCGAGTTCTAACACATTTGCTTATGAATACATGAGTTTTAGTTTAATTATTGATTTATTATTAACCATATGTAAAATTTGGGTTCTAACACCCCTGGATATTTTTTCATATTGCCCCAAATTGAAATTGCAATTGGAAACCACAAAGGGAAAAGTTAAAATTAAATTCTAATTTTGCATCAAAGTCAAAATTTAGAAAAATTAAGGAATTTTATGAGTTGAATTTGAGATTATTAAGGAAAGAGGAATTTGACTTTTCTGTGTTTTAATAAAGAGTAAAATATATAATATGATTAAGTTTTTTGACATGGAAAGACAACTTCTTCCTGCAAATTGTATAGTATGCATAATACAAAGTTCTATAAGATTACTTACGATAATAATTGTCATCATTAATAGTCATGTTATAATCACTAGCCTATCACTATTCATTAACACTATGTAGTAACGTCTGTCGTCACGGACCCGCACAAAACTAATTATCTTCAACACTATTGGTTGGGAAAGAAACAAAAATCTTGTTACAAGTGTGGTACCCTAGTAACGAGCTTCAAAATAACGAGTCCATCAATAACCGGACATTTTTCTTGGCTTGATGGCGAGCCTATTGCAAGCACTCTAAAAGCATGAGCAGACTGATTTTCATAAAATCATGTTTGTAGGAAAAACATAGAATTACACCTTTAAAATGCAATATCAAACACTTATTTAATGTTTATAAATCCTAAGCTGAAAATTAATTCTAAAATGTAATCCAACACCCCTCTCCCTAAGCGTATGAGCTATGCAACTACAGGTGATAGTAGTTTTTACACTAAAAAATTTATAAACAAGCGGTATAAAAAATTTATGAGTTTAAGTCTTGTAGTGAACATAAAATATAGAAGAACACTACTTACACCAACGTCAAGGTTGGGGCATCACTTTTGTATAAACAAAAATGCAAGGACTATAACACCACTTACACAAATGTCTTTATCATAGAAGAGATAACTTATCAATAGTTGTGGATTAATTTTCTAATCGTCCACTTTGGTGCTACAACTCATAACCTAAAAGGCTAAAACATCATCTTGATTTCAATCTATTATTTTCTTTTACCAATTTTATATTGCCTATCTTACTAATACAAGAAAATGTTGGTTATGATTGCTAGCTATCATAGATAATTTGTAACATCATATATTATTATAGAAAAATTTCAAATGAAAACTGTTTATGATATCATTAATAGAGTTATTTTGTTAATTTATATATTTATTTAACTATGAATTATGTCCGGATAAATAAACCATTATCACATTGGCTTAAATTTTCCAAATTACCTCTCATAATGGAGTGTTGTTTTTTGAATATAATAATTATAAATAAATATAAAATGCTTTTTTTAATGAAACAAATTTATTAAGAAAATAACAAAAAGGCCGGTGCTTGTGGAATGCTTATGCCCTCCACACATTTTTCCAATAAACTATAGACGTCGCAGTCAATGACCAAGCAACTAAAGGTCAATTTGGTCATATAATATTATTCTTAACACTCATTTGCCATTCATAAAGCAAGAAAGCATATCTATCTAATCTTCCCCCAAATATAAGTGATTATTCATTATTATCAGATAAAGTAAATGCCCACCCACATATCAACACAAAACTAATTAATTAATGATTAAATAACTAGATATATGCTACTAAATATATGTATGTGTGGCATGCTTGTAAATTAATAGAAACAAAGTTAAGCACCACAAAGAAAAGCGGTTTAAACATGGTTTATAAAGTGTATCTAGTTTTGGAGAATAGAAGAATATTAATAATTATTATATTATTATTATTTTATAAGAAAAGGGAAATTCGTATATTTATTGCATGTTTTTTTGGCATCTTATTGAATCATGTGAATTGCATCTGATTCTTTAAGCCGTTGTGAAACGCTCCTTTGACTTATAAGGAGGGAAACTTTGGTGAATTATCATTTAAGAATATTTACTATTTAGAATGGTCAAAATTAATCATCCTAACGTTGCATTTTCGAGTTTAACAACACAAATATCTTAAATCATAATAAGGAAATAGTTCATATTGATAAAGTATGAAAGAAAAAGAAGTTTTAAATGAGTTAAAAGCCTAATTTATAGTTTTTCATTCACTTATGAGAAACTTGTAATCTCTAATCATAGTCATCAACCTAGTGAAAGACAAAACAATTATTTTCTTGTTGCACCAAAGGTTGTTCACAACCTCACATGGTAACCTAAATCACTCATAAACCACCTTAAAGGAGATAAAAAAAATCAAATGTTCTATTCATATTTAAAAGAGGGAGGTAACTTGTACACAATAATTCTGATGTTTTACACTTACAAACTCATTATCAGTTATTTTATCAGTATATTCGAAGGTTTATTGGACAACGAAACCTTTTTTGTTTAGTATAACAAAATGTTGTTTCATCTAAATCGCATCACACTAGTTGTTCAGTGAATACGATGATCACAATCTACATCTTGTAGGTTTAAAACAACAGAGCCCACTCCACTTCTCATAAATTCTAAATTCCTGAATGTATATTGATCACTTTTGTCCCAAGTCCATAAGGCCCAACCGCAATTAATATCGATTTGGCCCAACACTTAAAACATAAATGTACTTCTATAGTTCTATACCAAAAAAAAAATCTCTTAAAGTATAAATAGAATACTAATTTGGTTCATCTTGTTAAAAAAATCATATCTATTTATTTTGACAAAATTAAATCTCTATTGCGTATTTAATCAGTTTAGCTTCTTTTTAGTTATAACCAAAAAATAATTAATCTTATTACTTCTAATTTTAATAATTATGATCGATAGTGTGTATAAGAAATACAATCATTTCTCTTCATATCATAATATGTTTCTGTCACTACGTGTGCCCTTCCCCTTGCATGGACACTTTCACTACTGGTCTGGATCTTAACGCTGTCAGTCATCATTTTTTTAAACTGTCATTTATTTTGTGTTTTATAATTATTTAATACTCTTTTATTAATGTTTAATATTTATTATTTTTTAAACTAACACGTGTATCACACACATCTAATCTAGTATTCTATATAAGATTTAAAATATACTCAAAATTGGCATTCCAAGTCTCATCTTCAAAGAATACATTATATTCTAATTAAAAAATTAAATTAGAAATAGAAATGAAGAGCAAGGATTTTAATTCCTAATACTCATAGAAAAACCCATCGAAATTAACAAATTAGAAGTTGGGTTATCTCAATAAATTTTAGAAAACACAAGATTTTATTACAGCTATATATCCTTCCAAACCTTTTTATAAATACTTGAGTGACTATTCATCTGCACACCTTTCTATTGAATTTATCAACACTCTTCGTATTTCATCTAATCTAATCTAATCTAAGTATAAAATATTTTATAAAAATCATAGAAGTTTACTTATATAAGTTTTTAGTTTAATTAAAAAAAAGTTATGAAATATAACAACTTTCTAGCTAAGTCTTAAAAGTATAGAATCCTACAATTGACTTGCGCATGTTCATCAATAATTGAACTTTATCGATAATTAGGTGCATTTTTTTGAGATCCTTTTATTTTATAAAAATAAATGTATTAGTTGCTAAAATTGACCAAACTTACCCTTCATTCTTAGTGATAAATAAAATGTGAATTAAGATATATTATTATGGTTAACAATTTTTAATTGAAATTATTATTAGTACGTGTGATTAAGAAGGACATACAAGGGTGGCCGGCTATTACTGGACCATCAGCCGCTAGTTCGAAGGTTGTAGGGTGGTGGAGGGCGGCGGACAAAATCAACGAAAGACTCCTTTACAATTAATTTTCTTCCCTCATTAATGGTTTCTTCTTTTACTTTGAATATTATTAATTAATAATAAAAGTCAAATATCAAGTTCATGTTAATTAATTTATAGCCATGCATGCATCCATTGTTTTATTTTTTCTTTTTTCAACGATTTTATTATCAACGTATTGAATGGGTTATAAACATATGTGCGTATGTATAATAGTATAAGGAGAGACCTACACTCAACCCATGAGTCAATGACAAGATATATATATATATATATACGTGTAGGTTTTTTGTAATATAGAAAAAAAAAAACAAAAATTTATAAGACTATAATTTTTGTACATCTACTTTTTCCTCCTTCGCGGCTCAATAAATGTATTTTTGTTAGCTTATTTACACTCGTAAAGGTGCTAATATATATATATATATATATATATATATATATACACACACTGGTAAGGTACCCGTGCAATACTACGACGGTAAATAATTTCTATTTTACATCATGTTGTTTTTAAAAATGTAATAATATGTTATTCACACAATTCAATGTCACGAAAAAGTATCGTACAATGTCAGTTTTTTATTTTTTTTATTTGCATAAACTATTTTATTAATTTTAAAAATAAATTCTAAAATAAGAAAAAGATTTATATTTATACAATAAGATTTTGAAAATTATGTTGATGTGGGTGGATAATTGTGTTTGTATGAGAGGGTGTTTTAGTGTTAGGAAGATATTTTAAATAGATAAAAAGTTAAAGTAAATTAGGAGAAAAAACGAAATGGTTAAAAAAGGGTATTTTAAAAGTTAAAGTAAATTAGGAGAGAGAATGAGATGGTTAAAAAGGGGTATTTTAAAAGTTAAAGTAAATTAGAAGAGAGAATGAAATGGTTAAAAAAGGGTATTTTAGTACATTCAAATTACTTAAAATTAAGAGTTTTTAAGGTTGTAAATGTATTATAAAGGAGTAAGATATATGACTATAATTATAAAACATATATATAAGCATTTAGAAACATGTTTATAGTCAAGACCAGTTCTGGTTTAAGTTATGAAGGCAAACGTACGAAAAAAATGAAAAAATTCAGGGTTCATCTTTAATCTTTAACACATGAGAAACCTTGAAATAAACCGAACACAAACAAAGGACGAACCCAAAATACCAAGGTAAAACAGTGCCCTCCTTTTTAGGAATGATAACGGGGCAGGGATTGGTCCCCCGTCGCTGTTTAAGAAAATAGTCTACGCACCCGTTTAAAAAACCCGTGGGGATTTAAACAGGGATCCCCCCGGGTAACCGGAGAAAAGCGCGTGTAAATGAGTATCACTGTTTAATATAAACATTTGATTAAAATTAAATGTGTAATTCTCATCACGGAGATACCCGTTAAGTAAAACGGTAATTTTTTACCACCGAGTCATCGTTAAGATTTTACCATGAGTTTTAGAAAACGATTAAACTAAATTATACAACATTATCGAATACAAACATATCTGAATCGAAATTAAAGACTTAAAGAATCTAAATGCATTTAAAATATCAAAACCAAACAATCCAAATAAAGACAATGATTAAAATTAAGTTGTGTGAAAGTGTATAAAGATTTGTGTATTTTCTAAATTAAATTAATTTTATGTGTATATATATATGTATGATTAATGATAAAACCTGGAAATTGTAGCAAGGCAAAGACGGAAGAGAAGTTGCGTTAATAATCGAGGGAAGAGATATTCACAACGTACCATTCTATTGAAGCTTGACAAAATAATAATTAAGGATTTAAGAGAGAGACGTACGGCTTGGAGAGTCACAACCCGTGTGTGTGTTTTTTTTTAAATAAAAAAACAGGGTTTTTTTTTAATTTATAATATATCTCTTTAATCGATTATTTTAATAATTAAAATTTAGATCAAACTACACAAATATTATAACCAATTTCATTAAAAAAAATAAAATAGGAATCCAACTCAAAGAAACAAAACCAGAAATAACTTAATTGTGACTTTGTTTTCAATCGTTACAAAAACGTAACGTACTTCTCCAGATGGGACTAAAGTCTTCTTCGGGTTGCCAAAGTATATTCCAATTCCAACACGCCCTAAAAGAAAGAAAGAAAGAAAGAAACATATATATATATATATATATATATATACTAGTGAGGTACTCGCGTAATACGGCGGCGGCGAATAAAGAGCAGGTTGTGATGAGTTTTGTGCAGAATAATCACAAAGAGCTAATATAAGTTTGTGAAGATTCTTTGCGAGATGAAGATAATATGAGTTTGTGAAGATTCTTTACGAGATAAAGATAATATGAGTTTGTGAAGATTATTTGCGATAGCCACTTTGAAATTAAGAATTAAATTGCTAACTCTGAGTTATTAGTGTTTCAGTTTGTTGGAAGAGTTTTGCCGCATGGTTGAATCATGAAGTTGTTGATTATATATATGTATGTATATGTGTGTGTGTAATGTTTCATAGTTTCAATGCAATGTTTATAAATTTCAACTCTTTGACTCTTTCATTTGTTTGGTGTTTGTGAAATCTCTTAAACTTGATTTATTGAAAACAGGATTTTAGGTGATCTCATGAATCAAAAGTTAATATTAAAATATATGATTAGACTTAATTTAGTTATAAGTATGATGATCTCATGAATCAAAGTTAATATTAAAAATATATGGTTAGAAATAATTCAGTTATAAGTATTGGTTTAAATTCATTAATTGTCGGTTATGTTTTCAATATTCATTTGTTTAAAATCATTAATTGTGGACTTAAAGGAGGGGTATTTATTATATTTACTCTTCTTAAAATTAATAGTTTTTTAGGTGGTAGATGTATTATATAGGAGTAAGATATATATATATATATACTAATAACTGAATTATTTTTAACCATATATTTTTAATATTAACTTTTGATTTATGAAATCACCATACTTATAACTGAATTAAGTCTAATTATATATTTTTAATATTAACTTTTGATTCATGAGATCACCTAAATTCCTGTTTTCAATAAATCAAGTTCATGAGATTTCACAAACACCAAACAAATGAAAGAGTCAAAGAGTTAAAATTTATAAACATTGCATTCTAACTCAATTACATAATAATTGGAACTATGAAACATTACACACACATATACATACATATATATAATCAGCAACTTCATGATTCAGCTATGCGACAAAACTCTTCCAACAAACTGAAACACAAATAACTCAGAGTTAGCAATTTAATTCTTAATTTCAAAGTGACTCTCGCAAACAATCTTCACAAACTCATATTATCTTCATCTTGCAAAGAATATTCACAAACTCATATTAGCTCTTTGTGATTATTCTGCACCAAACTTATCACAACCTCCTCTTTATTCACTGCCGTATTGCGCGGGTACCCTACTAGTATATATATATATATATATATATATATATATATATGGGAAGATTCATGAATTCCTTACGTTCATCTTGTCACACTCAATCCCCTAAGCAATTCATCCATGAATTCCACTTACCACTTGAATGACCAAGATTGGTTCTCGTACGAAAAACAATTTTCATTTGAACCCTCATATATATATATATATATATATTTGAGAACCATTATTAGTGCGAGAACCAATCTTAGCCGTACATTTTGGATAATGGAATTCATGGAAGAGCGCGGGAGGATTGAGTGTGGCAAAGTGCATGTAATGAATTCATGGGTGGGCAATCCTATTGAAGGAGGAAGAAATGGACGGCTAAGATTGGTTCTCGCGGTTCTCAAATAAACTTTTTGCTATATATATATATATACATATAGGGAAGGTTAATTTGAAAACCGTTCTTATTGCGAGAACCGCGAGAACCAATCTTAGCCGTTCATTTTGGATAATAGAATTAATGGATGAAGAGCGCGGGGGGATTGAGTGTGGCAGGGTACATGTAAGGACTTCATGGGTGGACAATCCAATTGAAAGTGGTGAATTGGACGACTAAGATTGGTTTTCGCGGTTCTCGTAATAAAAACGATTCTCAAATGAACTTTTCACTATAACCAATCTTGGTCATTCAAGTGGTAAGTAGAATTCATGGATGAAGAGCGTGGGGGGATTTAGTGTGATAAGAAATTCATGGGTGGGCAATCCAATTGAATGAGGGGGAATTGGACGACTAAGATTGGTTCTCATACGAAAAATAGTTCCCGTTTAAACTTTTCCCTACATATATACATAAATTAAAAATAATTTACTAGTAAATAATTAATTTAATGGAGTTCACACACGAGCACACCTAAAATATTTTTGAGTTTTCTATCCTTATTGTGTTCGATAATTAGCATAGCCAAAACTGTACTAAATTTAAGATAAAATTACAATATTCAATACCGAACACATCTAATGATATACGAGTTTTATGATAAATTTTACCATATTCAAAACTGAACACAACCATTTTCTCTAGTTATTCAACCCGGATTATGACTACACACTAATTAACAACATATAAATAAAACCCAAAAAACAAAAAACAAATTGAAAAGATTAGATCTAATAAAAGCAAAAAATTAAAACCCATTTACGTTGTCCCAAACCGACGATGGCGGCGGTGATGAGCAACGGTGGCCGACTTAGGTAGACGATGGCGGCTTTGAGTTCGCATAATAGATGGGTTTGGCGGCGGCTTTGACTCCATCTTGGTGATGGGATGGTTACGAACTCGTCGCTGGCGACAAGTGAGGATGGTAGTTTGGGTGTTAAATAGAAACATACCTGGTGTGGCTTGTGAATGGCGACGTTTAGTTGGGTGCGAAAAAACGACGACAATGGAGACTATGGTGATTTGCGGTGGGGGCGCTAGAGAATAGCGACGGTGTAACTTGAGAAGCTGACGTTGAGGCCCGCGAAGACGACAATATGGCTTGCGAATGGTGACGGTCGGTGTGGCTTACAAAGACAATGCTAGTGGAGGTTGTTGACGGTGACGGCGGGGGCGCCTGAGAGGAGGCGGCAACAACTTTTATGGAGGATGGGGGTTAGGGTTTGATGTATGTTGTTTAAAAAGAGGATTAAGGTGAGAGGTGAGAGATTGGATGTTAAAAAGTCTTTTTTACCCTTACTTTGTTTAAATAAAAGTCATTTAACTTTGATTTAATTACAGGATTATCATAACCAATATGGAGCATTGTTAAAAAATTCTAAAGGTTAGGATTGTTTCTCAACCTTTTCGCATTACTTTTCTATATATAGGGGTTTAGAAGTAAATTGTAGGGGTTTGCATGAAAGTTATGAAAGGTTTTATAAAAAATGTATATTAATGTAATTAATTATAGGTTGTTTGTAAATTATGTTTAATAACTTGTATATATTTTGTTTAGAGAAAAAATAATTATATATTTGCGAACGTCTCGTTTTTATCTATGTTATGACGTAAATTTTATCGTAATATGACATTTAAAGAAATAGAACACTTTTAACCATTTTTATCCGTCGAGATTAGTAGGTGTGCAATTCTTGGATGTTTTATTTGTTTTTTATATTCATTATCTCTACATATAATAGTCGATAAAATCACTGATTTGTTGTTCTTTCTATTGAAAAATTAAAATATACTAATTTTTAAAATTTTGTCGTATTACGATAACATTTATATCGAAACGTAGATAAGATTTATAATGAACTAAAGTGTACGTAAATAGTTGATGAACACGAAATATAATTAATAACATATAATACTGATTTGTCATGGTTTAGTAATATGAAGTTATAAAATATATAATGATTTATCATTAATCATAATAGATAAGCACACGTAAACCAACTTAAAATTAAACATACTCAATATAATATAAATTAGATCAAAAAATGAAACACAAATCAATATAAAATCCATAAGTAAACTCAAACTTTTAACAATCATTGTGAATTATTATTGTTCGTCAAATTGTATTTATTTCTTAGTTACACCGGTCATTTCTTGCGTATGAATTATGATTTGTCATTTTTTGTTCCTTTTATGATAATTGATGTTTTCATTTACTTATTAACAATATTTTTCATATTCAATGAGGGCATAAGATTTTTGTAACCATTCGTAAAACCACCTGTTAGTGAGTTGTTTACACTTTACAATATATTTGATAACCAATTGGTAGGTTTTCTAGAACGATTAGTGGCATAAAGTTGTTTACAAAATTACCACTATCACTTTGAGCCTCTATAAAATTGAAGGTTAGTGAGTGAGTAAATAATTGTACAGAAACTATAACTCAACATAATTATCAGGTAGTGAAACAATTTTCATATTAGTAACTTTTGTAACTAACCTTGCAACTTAAAATTTCGTATAAATATTTTATTTTTTAAGTTTTGTTATTTTTAACTAATAAATTTACACATAAAAGTGTGGTTATTATTACGTGAATTTTGAATTCAATGTTACATTGTGTTTTCGATTATATTTAATTAAACAATAAAAAATAAACTCAAATAGTTTATGTACGTATAAGCAGAATCTATTATATGCTAAGATCTTAATTTTATGAGATGTAATTTGAGTATTATTAGATTGATATCATTATTATTTAACTTTTAATAAATTAAGTTTACAATTCTAAATATACAAATATATAATTGGCTAATAAAAATTTATTTATTCAAATTAAACACTAGATATTATACTAAAAACTTTAGACGTAAAAACACAACATGCATTTATCATTACACAAAAACCTTTTAGACATGATATATAATTTTATATTAAAAAAATATATAGAAAATATTAATATAAAAAATTTATTCACATACTCGAAAATAACACTAATTTGATATTGGGATATCGAGTAAATAATATACTTCAGTTAGCACTTTGAATTATTCCCTCAAACTATACGAAAAGAAATTAATGGTCCTTAAGATTACGGTCAGCTTACACTTATGGTCCTTATTCTTCCAAGTTTCAAGTTTAACACTTTGACTGCCTGATTGTCTTTTATGGACTTGTGGTCCTTAGCTAGGCTATTAAAAGTTTCTCTAAAATGTTCTTTATCCAAAAAGTGGTTTATTGAGCATACTTGTCAACATCCTCATTTTAATTTTAACATCTTACAATTTTATTTAAGTAAACAATCTGATCTTTAGTAGGATTTTTTGAACGTGTAATTTTACACAAAATTTTGAACTTGACAATAAGATCGTAAGATCTCGATGGTCCAATTCGGTCTTACTTGACTAAAGTTTGTCAAATAAAATTTTACAAACAAGCTAAACTTGATAATGAAACATAAAGAAAGAAATATGTAACCTGTTAATTGACAAAAAAAAAAAAAAGTATAATTGAAGAATTTTTGGTTCATCATTTTAAAGTCTAAATTTATAATATCTTCAGTTCATCATTTCCACCTTATTATTGCTTTGTTTAAATATTTTTGTACGTGAGTATACTTGATAATATATGTGAGTAGCTTAAGATACACCGGGTACTATTTATAAATGAGTTTTGCTATTTTGCACTGTTATCTTCATAATATATATTAGTTTTACACTTTTACGGAGTACGTTGGTTAGAACAATTGTAACTTAGTGGTAAGCACCTCCATTTCTATATAAAAGGTGATGGGTTTAGGGTTGTCATTAAGATATATCGGATAGAATATTCTAAAGATTTGACCTGATTCGTAAAACTATTTAATTGGATTTGAATTTGATATACTAACACGAATACAAATTTAATAGAACTAGCGGGGTACCCGCGCAATGCGGCGACGGTGAATAAAAATGGTTTGTAAGGAGTTGTTTTGGTAGGTATTAATCAAGATGACACACAAGATGTAATTTTGTAATTTTTATTTAACAAATGAAAAAGGAATGAAATTTAGATGTAATTTTATAATTTTTATTTAGCAGGTGAAAAACGAATATTATATATTTTCCCTTTCTGAAATTTATGGAATGTTATTAAGTTTATGGAATATTCCGTTTCGTAAGTTTTGCTATGAAATTTATGGAAAGAGAATATTCTGGAATTTATGAAAAAGGAATGTTATTAAGTTTATTTTATGGAATTATTTTTTGGTAGATGAGGGTAGAATAGTAATCTTAAGTGACTTAAAATTTAAGAGTTTTAAAGAAAAAACTTAAATGCTTTATATAATAGTATAGATTTAAATCCTATCCATTAATAATGAATTTTGATCCGGTGCAACTCATTTAATATTTTATATATTTTATATATTTAATATATATATTTACTTTTACTCTTATATAATAATATATTTAATATATTTCTGTAATATCCGTATTTTTGTAAATTATAAAAATACAGATATATGCAAGTTTACTTGAAAATTAGTAAAAATTATGTGTTATTAGCGTGCATGTGTTTTATAAACTAAAAATTGTAATATAATGCAAAAGGAATGAAAGTATGAGGGCTAGATATGCAAATGTGTAAATATATATGTCAAGACTTAAGTCAAATGTTCAAGAAAAATCTGGAGAAAAATGTGGGAGGCAGAGAGAGAGAGAGTTCTAGAGAGAGAAAACTTAGAAGAAGAAGAAATCAAAGAGAAATTTGTTAAACCAAGTGTAGGTATTCAAGATTTAGGTGTTTTAACTTCATTTCTTGGCTTTTTGGGTTTGATTTGGATCAAGAAAGCAACAAGACAAGTGAGTTCTTGAATCAAGTAAGTTTCACTCTTAAATTATGTTTGATTTTAAGTCTTGATAGTTGTTTATGGTAGATTATGGTTGAAATTGGTGAAAATGCTGTTAAATGGGGGAAAATTGGTAAGGTTAGGGTTTTGATGATTAAAGTTATGTTATATGTTGTTGTTGAGATGTTTTGAAGTGTTATTGAGAGTTATGCATGCTGCAATCAAGTTAGAATTGGGAAAATTTGAGTTTTGGGTCGATTTGGTGTTAAAAAGAGCTGCAGAACACTGTTCACGCCGGGCTCGCGGCGCGAGCCCTATGTGTCGCGGCGCAAGGCTCCCCTTGCGCGAAGATGACCAATTCCAGAGAGTTTTTCGCGACGCGAGACCCCCTGAAACCTTCAAAAAGTTGTTTTTGACCCCATTTGACCTTGTAATTGACTTGGGATTGTTTCTAATGGTTTTGGGAGTTCGTAGGGAGTCCGAAAGACCCGAAAAAGTGTCTTAGTCTAGAATTGAGTTTAGAAATCTTGTTTTTCGTTAACTCACGTAAGTTAACCTTATGTTTTGTGATCATAGGTTTATGATCAAGTGTTTAAGCTTTGGTTTGGATGGGGTTGTGATCCTCATCACACCCTCAGGTGAGTACACCCTGCGGATACCCGAATTTTGTTAAAGTTACAAGTCATCATAGTTGTGTTTTGATTGTTTGGCAAATGTTTGATGAAACTTAATGAATCAAAGGATGTGAATTATGGAATTGTTTTATATTGTGATCTATATGACTAGCAAATGGTTATGAAGCTTTTGAAATTAAAGAATGTAAAAATTGTGAATTTGTTATATGATGCGTTTTAAGAAAATGGTTTTCAAAGTAGGACCATTGCTCCATTTTGGAGATGGTCTATGTTAATGTTGAGTTTTAATTGATGGTTTTGAAACATGATACTCCATGTTGGAGTGAACTTTGATTTTGAAACAACAAACATGGTTTTGAGTAGTGAAAGATATGTTTACACCTTTGTGTGTATTGAGGGCATTGAGATGCCATATATGATATTGTTTATGGAGCATTTATGCTCAAGTGATATGAATTGTTACACTTATGTGTTTTGTGATAAGCATGATGCTTGGATTATTTGGCCTCTTTGGCATGTGATTTATGTGACCCTTTAGGGTATATGATTTGGTCCGGACCACTGTGTGATATGAACTCTGTACCATAGGATTCCTAGCCATTGAGATGTGCACAGGTTCATGTGGCTTCAATTGAGGAACCGCGATGTACGGGTGGTTGAGGAAACGGTGTAGAGAATGGAGGGGTATGTCAGTAGCCATCATGACCGTGTGGGTTCACTAGGCTGACGAGCCACCGAACCTGGGGCAACACGAGTGGATTTGGTGAACAGGGCTTACACTCCAGATAACCGTTGTATGGTGGACTGCTTCGTGCATCCTCCACCTTGACGGGGTGATGTGGTTATCCCCCCATGTGGGCACGTGTTGACTGTGACTAGCTACCACGTGGAGACATTGTGGCCCAATGGACAGACCCGCATCCTTATGTGTTTATGTGTATGATTTTGAAGTATATTGATTGCCAAACTTGTGTTTCCAAAAGAGAAAGATGATGACTTGGTTTTGAAAAGACAAATGATTTTTGGTTGTACTTATTAGCTATGTTTATAGCTAACAGTGTGTGTTAAAATGTTTTGTATCTGCATGATGTATAGAGGCCTTGGTATGACTGGTAGTTGCTGTGGGCATGTCTTTGTGTTTGTTGCATTTTCCGGTAATTCTGGATTTCCTACTCTTTGATTATGGTCATGAGATTGGTTGTGGTAACACTGAAAGTTTTAGATTATATTCAATGATAAAGTTTATCGTTGAAAGGTTATATATTTTGTTGAAATATTTACAGATAATTAAAATGCTTCCGCAATTATGTATAAAACATGTTTTAAATTGAAATTTCGAAAAGTTTAAATCTAGACTGAAAATCAGGGTGTTACAATTTCCCACCCCACCCCACCACCATCACCCACTACCGCTACCATCACCACCGCCCGCCATTGGCTGCCACCACTCACCACTGCCAACCGCCACCACCCGCCCGCCACATCCCGCAACGATGAGTGTTAAGAGCGAGATAGGTACTAGTGAATAGTGACGATGACATTATTCACTTTGTGAAATGCTAATGAGAGGGAAAGAAGTCAAGAAGCTAGTAAGATTTTAAGTTTCTATGCATATGTGATATGTCGTCCTAATTTCATTTTAGAAACTTTTACGATTATACCTTTATCGAGTCCGTCGGGTAATTATCAGGTTGTCATGTTTCATGTCAAGTTTTTGTTGACCAGCTTTTTTATTTGGGTTTGTGTCACTTTTTATTTAGTAGGGTTTGTATCGTGTCAAAAATTGTCAACCCTACTTCAATGTAGATGTCACCCAATTTCATTTTTAAAAACTTTTAAGATTTTACCTTTATCGTATCATCCGAGTAATTATCGGGTTGTCACATTCATGTCATATTTTTTGTGTAGGGTTCCTATTGACCCACTTTCTTTATTTTTCGAGTTTGTGTCACTTTTTTGGAATTGAGTCTGTGTCCTATCAAAAATTACTATTCTTACTTTTATGTTATTATAAAACCACACTATTTCTCTTAAATACATAAGTAAGGATGTTATGATTCATAGACACAAAGTTTGTATTATATTTTATATAATAAGTGTTGTACCGTTACGCAAAAATCACCCCCCTTTAAAAAACGAAGCGAATAAAATCTTGTCAAGGAGTTGACTAAAACAACCCCCAAAAACGAAGGTCTACAAATGAAAGTCTACAATAAGACCAAGGATGATCTGGTCATTTCTGATTTTATAACAAAAGAAAATACTTCAAAAAGAATAAATATTAAAAAAGGGGAACGACACAAGTAACTTCATGAGTCCATTCCAACATCAAAAACCAAAAAGTAGTAGGACGTATGTATGTGTAGTAGCCCTCATCGGCATCGGGGACCTTCTTCTTCGATCATTCTTTCTACAATTTTCATAATCTTCTTCACGAATCACCATTTCCAATTCAGAAATCAGAATCGCCATTTTTGATCTGTTACCTTCGATTCAATCACCCACTCATCACAAATCAACGATCAAAACTTGTTTCTGATTCACTGAAACCATGATAAAGAACAATCAAAACACAGTAGTCACGCCATTGAAGCTCTTCAATACATCATTACAAGCATCAAATCTTTTATCTTTAATCCTTTTCTTCGCATTCGGTTTATCTTTTGGCATACTCCTCACTTTCCAACTCAAAAGCGTATCCTTTAAGTTCCGATTTAACGAATTCTCTCTCTCCACCACTGCCGCCGCCGCAACCAGTTCGCCACAATCGTCGTCTACGGGGTTAGAAGATTTCATACACCCATCAAAAATCATGCATGAGATGACTGATCAAGAGTTGATTTGGCGAGCGTCGATGGTTCCTAAAGTTCAAAAGTATCCGTTCGACAGAATCCCGAAGGTGGCGTTCATGTTCTTGACGAGAGGGCCGGTGTTGATGTCGCCGTTGTGGGAGATGTTTTTCAAAGGGCATGATGGTCTTTTCACAATCTACGTTCATAGCTCCGGTTCTTTTTCCAACTGGACGGAACCCTATGACTCTGTTTTCCACGGCCGGAAAATCCCAAGTAAGGTAAGAAAATGGCTGCCTGAAACTTCTATTTTACCCTGTGTCTGCTCTTGATCTTCGTCGTTGCTTTATCCGTTGTACGATGTGCCTGATATGTTGTACTGGTCAAGTAGGACAATTGGAGACCATTACGGAATTTAGAAAGGGTAGATTTGTCCAATAAAAAGTTTAAACCGACAACAATTAACTGTGTGCAAAGTATGACTAATATATTTTAAAGATTTAAAGATTAATAAAAAAAATGAAAAGGCACGATAATGTCTTCAATTTTATGTTTATAATTTTATGTAAAACATATTTCAAAAGCAAAATTTTTGCTTTCGTCATTTCTATTAGAGTTGTATTCAATAAAATTCATTTAAAAAACATAGTTCTAAATATTTAATATTCAATCACAAGCAATTCAGTATACAATCACATGTGATTTGTAAAAGCATCGAATGTGAATTACGAAAATGCCACTGTGTCTAAATTTTTTAAATTTAATCTGGATCATTGATACTATTGATTCAAATGCTAAATTAAATTAGTCCCTTAAAACTATAAATTAATTATGGACTATATTGAACATTCTTCTTGTGTATTAAATTGTTGTTATTTTAATCTTTTATATATATATATATATTATATATGTATGTACATATCATATCTTTATTTTATCACTTATCTTCATTTTAATGTTAAAGAGTAATTTATATATATATTTTTTAAATATTAGTTTCTAATTTTCAAGAATAAACATAGAATAATAGCATTACGTAACCTAATTACGTCTTTAATGTGATCTCAAAGGATAATTTGCCAAAAAATAAAAATATATGGTCTTTTAAGCATCATTTGTATGGGTTGAATCAATTACTTAACCTTCCTAATTAAAATGATTATTGCAAATGAGTGGATCAAGCCCTTAATTATCAAACAAGAATGTTATATTAGTATGCGATCATACTCAACCATTTGAATTCCCTCTATTTCTGGTATTTGATTAACTAGCTTAATATCTTGTGTATAAAAACGAGTGATTGTCAGTGTAAATTTATACCTTAAACATATAATAATAAATCCATATATCGATAACAAATCAAGAAATATTAATGAAAATCAAAAGATGAAGAAAAAAATCAATATACTCACAGATTTGCGATAATTGTTAGTTAAATTAGGAATTGACATGAGATCTGATAGTTGGTGAAAGTCGTCTAACAGATTTGGGATAATAGTTAAGTGGGGAATTAGAGTTTCATTGAAGAGTATTTTGAATAACACGAGATCCGATTAAGAAGACGGATAACCCGTTTCTACTTGAGATCCACGTCTAGCTCAAAATTTACAAAATAAGTCTTTTGACATAAGAAACACTTAATTCGTTATCCAGTTTAAGAAATAAAGGGAAGATTGGTGAAAAAAATTCACATTATAACAATTGATCTGTCACAAGTCACAACTAAGTAGAGATGAGAAATATGACATGTTGAAATGGTATGATCGGTAAGCTATTAATTAAAAGGAGTTTTTCTTACACGATACACTTTGACTTGTAGCATTAAGTTAAGTTGACACATTTAAGTTTCATTTGTACTCTATTATTTTAAAATCACAATTGTAATTTATCGAATATGGTTATAATATTAAAATTATGAAAAACATTCTAAAATGTTGTGATCGAATAATATATAAAAATACGTTTTGAATAATATATTAAAGTTTCTAAAATTTAGCATTTAATGGAAAAATCGTGTTAACAACAAAATGTTTTTGATAAAGAACATATATAATATCGCAATGAGTTTTGAAAGCTATTATGACCAGCCTATAAATTAAGTTGCTATGCAATACACCTGTCAATTAAGCAGATTGGATCAAATCTTTTAAAGATCTAACATGATCCGTCGACCCATTTAATTAGATTTGAATCATATCCAATAACATTGAGATCCATTTAATTTGATTTGGATATGATCAATTCCTATTAAATCTTAACCCGGATCGATTTATTTAATATTAATTATTTATTATTATTTATCTAATAAGTAAATCAAATATTTCCCCCACCTCTACCCATCCCTACCATACCCCACCCCACCCACCCTACCCCTACCCCACACCCTACCCAACCCTACCCCAACCTACCCCGCCCTACCGTCTACCTAGGCCGACGGTGGTTGTGGCGGCGGCGGAGCTGGGGGTGGTGGCGGCGGTAGTGGTGGTGGCGGCGGCGGTGACGGTGGTGGTAGCGACGGTGATTACGGTGGCGAAGGCGGTGGAGACGGTGGTGGTGGTGATAGCGGTGGCGGAGGTGGTGACGACGACGGTTGTGATGGTGTGGTGGGGACGGGTGGTGAGGGAGGTAACGGGCGATGGTGGTGGTGGCGGCGGCGGCAGTGACAGTGGTGGTGGCGGCCGGTGGTGGCTGTAACGATGGGTGGAGGTGGTGACAATTGCGGCTGTGATGGTGGCGGTGACAGGTGGTGAGGGAGGTAATGGGCGGTGGCGGCTGTTGGTAGGTTGTGGTGGTGGTGACGGTCAATGGTGGGTGGTGAGTGATGAATAATAAATTGACGATGTTTGGTGGTTGTTAAAATAAAATTGTAATTTAATATTAAATTGATCGATACAGATATATCTTAGATCGACTCATGTAGTGATCTAATTAAATGGGTCAATCTATTAGATCATTTATGGTGTAAAGGGATCTACTTTTTTAACTCGTTAAATTATATAAATAGAACAGATCGGATCAGATATAAATTAAGATCCGACCGATTATCACCCCTCTCTTTATATATATCTCAATTAAGTTGGTTTGTGTTATCCCCAACCGTCCACGTGGTTTTTATTATTGGAATTTAAGAGCATGGGACATGTCATATCTACATGTATGTAGCTAGCTAGCTAGGGGGCTAGGGGCTATATAACCTTGAGAAGTTATTGGAGATGGTGAGCTACCTACCACCTAGGGTTTTACTGGCAGAAAGAGTTAGTTGAGATATATATAGAGAGAGAGAGATAGAGAGAGAGAGAGCGCCCGTTATTCCATTTTTTAATTAATTTATGTACCATCAAAATCCAATAACGTCACTATATATCTATATATTGAGTGACAGTGTAGAACAATACTATTAAGGAACTAACTAAATATGTTTTATCCATGTATTTTGTGAATTTCAGGAAGTTCAATGGGGAAAAGTCAATATGATCGAAGCCGAGCGAAGATTGCTAGCCAACGCGCTTCTTGATTTCTCGAATCAGCGGTTTGTTCTTCTTTCCGAGTCCTGCATTCCGCTATTCAATTTCTCAACTGTTTACTCCTACCTTATCAACTCAAGCAAAAGCTTTGTGGAATCCTATGATCTGATGGGCCCTGTTGGTCGTGGGCGTTATAGCCGGAAAATGTATCCCACCATTAAGCTCCAAGAATGGAGAAAAGGGTCACAATGGTTTGAAATGGACAGGGATTTAGCATTGGAGGTAATATCAGAGATGACATATTTTCCAACTTTCCAAAACTACTGCAACGGCTCCTGCTACGCAGACGAGCATTACTTACCAACATTCATCACCAAGAAATTTGGAGCAAGGAACTCGAGACGAACATTGACATTTGTTGATTGGTCAAAAGGTGGGCCCCACCCAGCCCGATATACTAGGAATGACGTAACAATGCAATTCTTGGAAAAACTAAGGAGTGTCAACCATTGCGAGTATAATGGGAGAAAAAACCAAACATGTCACTTGTTTGCAAGGAAGTTCACTCCTCACTCCTTGGACAGATTGTTGAGACTCGCACCCAAAATTATGCACTTCAACCCATAGGTCTTCAAGAAAGGATGTTCTTCAAATCATTTTTTTTTTGAATTTTTTATATGAATATATATTACAAAATTCAGGTTTAGGACGAGATCATATTTTCACTTGTGAAATCGATTCATCCGAGAAAAATACATGTTTTACTAACTTGTAACATTGCTTCAATGGTGGTATACCTTCCGTGGCCGGATGAATTAATATTATAAGTGAAAATATCTATCTCCCATTAAAGTATGTATGTATGTATGTATGTATATGATAAGCAAAGAGTTTTTTTTTAGAAAAAAGCTTAATTCATATACTTTGTTTCATTTTTTTAATTTAATTAAATGTATAGTTCGAGAAATAAAATTAATAGTTATCACTCTCTCTTTGTTGCAAGATTTTGGGACATGCATATATTTTTGAATGATTAGATTATTAATAAGATAACTGAATAAAATATATTAAAAGATAATTAAACATAAAATTCAACATATAGACATATGTTGAATATGCAACTGGTATCACAACTATTACATCAAAAGAGAAGTTTACAATTCCAAATCATATATATTTATACTATATTATAAAACATTTCTAGTCCTATAGTGAACAAAGAAGTAAATCTAATTTTTATATAATATATAAAATGAAGAATATTCAATATAGTTCATAATTAATTAATATTCATAAGGGATTAATTTTAGCATTTGTATCAATGTCATCAATGGTGCAGATTAAATTTTAAAAATTTGGTCTATTTTCGTAATTTTTTGTAATTCAAATGTGATGTTTTTTACAAATCACATGTGATTGTATACTAATCACATGTGATTGAATATTAAAATTTCAGGACTGTATTTTTTAAATGGATTTTATTGAACACAACTCTATATAAAATAGGAATAGAGTGTGTCGTTTAAAATTTTTAATTAATTTATTGTATTGAAATTTTAGTAATTTGGACTCGGTTTTTCTGTTTATCACTTTTTCCATAATATATAGTACTTGTATAGAGAAAAAAACCACTAAAAAAACTATATTATGTGAAAAATAATAAACCACGTGTATTGGAAAAAAAAAGAATTAATAGGGTAAATTTCCCAAATTAATTTCTTGCTTGTTTGTTATGATTTATAACGACAGTTTCATTCTTGGATGACTTATTTTCCAGGTTAGTGTCCAGTACGTAGTAAGTGAGACAGGCCCATGGGCTCGCCATTTGTATCTCTGTCTCTATCTTAAATAAAAAGTAAGTTGATACCCGAAAATTGAAGTTTTTGTAAGTAATACATACATAATAAAAACTTTTAAAATAGTGTTATTCAGCTACTTTTCCAGGTTTTGGGTAGACCGAATTGATTTATTTAAGTATTTGTATTTAGAGAATATAACCAATAATTGAACCAAATAAGGATTGGGTTTATTCGGTTTTGATAGTAGATACCAAAAAATCATGTTTTTTAAGTAATAAATAAAATTTTTATATAATTTTAAGAAAAAGCTTCGAATTTAAATGAATGCATATAAACATTTTATAATAAGTCGGTAATTTTACATAAGGATTGTATATGAAATTTTGATTAAAAAAACAAATTCTACGCTTAAATATGAAAAATAAGTTGGTAGTAATATTATACATACAATTTTTAAACTAAATTCTAAACAAAAAAAAGATTCACTAAATAAACAACTCTTTAAATTACAAATATACTACGCTTAAATTTAAAAATTAATAGTTTAAAAACCTTATAATATTAGGGTTTACTTCTCCATAATGTATTAAACCATACCCCAAATGTAAATGTGTGTATCCACCTTTCAAAAATGTTATTGTGTGTATTAAACTTTCAAAAATTATGTTATTGTGTGTAATAAACTTCCTATTGTATGTATTAAACTTATACTTTTTTTGCTTTTTTATGTAATCAAAATACGTACAATAACAACAAATTAAAAGTTTGATATATACAATAACATTTTTGAAAGGTGGATACACACATTAACATTTGAGGTATAGTTTAATACATTTTGAAGAAGTAAACCCATATATTATAAAAATAGAATTATATATTTCTTTGAATTTTAATGGGTTTTTGTGGGTTTTATATTATTGGATTTACGCATGAAAATTAAGGTTATTTAAAATTATACTAAGTTAATATTCGTAAACTAAACTAGTTAAGCAAGAAACCAAAATTAATTTATCCATGCCTTCCAAAAAAGTAATAATTAATTTATCCACGTATGCAAACTAAAACGTATTGTTTTTCAAACTCAAGTGTTCAGTTAACCTTAAGTCTGTATAAAGATCATGTTTATCATTGCGTGAATAAAATACTAGTTGTGTATATAAAAGAAAATAACGACAAAGTCAAAATAGAAATTTAGGTAAAATTAATTCGAATATCATTGTTTTCTTCTTCTAGAAACTATACATTAAAAATTCTAGATACATACTATAATGATAGATGGACAATGAGCTAAACATTTATAAAAATTATTATATAATTGAAATAACCGGATAAGAAAGAGAGGATGTATTGTATTTAGAAAGAGCTAGCTAGAGTCACAAACTAATTAATCTTCTTTCCCTGTCTTGTTCCTTTGATATATATATATATATATAACCTCAATGACTCAATCATCTTTTGTGTACATGTTTTTTTTGTGGTGCTTAAGCCCAATTGTAAGTATATATAAGCTCAATCAATCATCTTTTAATTGTGTCTCTCTCTTTCTTACTAGCTAGTACTGATCTTGCTGTTCTCCCTGTTACTCTTGAAATCTTAATTACACTATATGTATAAATATTCTCACTGTACCCAGAAGTCTAGTACTCAAATCTCACCCTGTTGCTTAATTTGCCAGAAATCTAATTCAAAAATATGCAATATCCTTCAGTACTCATCATAATCTTCATCTCTCTTTCTGTTCATCTACTTCCATCTTTCTCTGTAAAAACTCTCAATCATCAAACCAGCTTCTTAGACCCTTTTTTGGAACATCAAAATCATTCACTGAAAGATTATATTCTGAGGCTGGCAAATCATGTTGACACAGTAAACTGGATAAAGAATTTAAGAAGAGAAATTCATGAATACCCAGAACTCGCTTTCGAAGAAATCAGAACGAGCTCTGTTATCCGTCGAGAACTAGACAAGATGAACATCCGGTATCGGTGGCCGGTTGCCCACACCGGAGTTGTTGCCATGGTTGGCTCCGGTTTACCGCCGTTTGTTGCACTTAGAGCAGATATGGATGCTTTACCCATTCAGGTAATTTATGTTATTTTTTATAAATAAATTTCTTAGATATGGTAATTATTTATCTATATACATATATAATACACACTACGTACGTACTGATCCTATTAATTAGATAAGAGTAAACATTTTTATGTACAACTTTTGAAGCGAATAGTGCAACTGTTTGATTCATTAACGACTATAATCCACTAACTTAAATTCGCTGTTAAAAAAAAGATGTAAATTGTATTAAAATACAATTAACTTTGTCTTAATTATCATTATATACAATCAACTTTATTTTCTTAAAAATAATACCACCAACTTTCATAATCTTCACATTTTATGTAACTTGTTGTATACTATAAAAGTTATAATAAAGTTCATAGTATACAATGCTAACTAAACTACATACACGTAAAAAAGTTATTTACATACAATTAATATATTATGATAGTTAATTATATTATTTTTAAAATTTTAAAATTAATTATATACCATAGTAAGTAATAAAAAATTTATTGAATTTTAACTCCTTTTTCTTGGCGATATCTCGTGTACCTTATATTAATAAAAGAAATGGCAGACATGTAGGGTCCAGTCTGTACACATTTCTAATTCTGCAAGATTCTTGCCAATTTAGGGTATCATATTTTCTAGGCGCATACAAATGTAATTATAGTTTCCTGTATAATAAGATTTAATATCTACCATTTAATTTTGTTGGAGGACCACAAAGTACGTAATTTTCTGATTTTTAAATACCATAGTATAATTGTTAATACAAAAAATTGGTAACAAAATGCATAAAGTTATTATCAATGATAATATTATTGTATATGAATTATATATCTACCCTTTGAAAAGGTTTCAATCTTGTGTTAGTTCTTTAAGCTTCTTGAAATGTGTTAATTAGAAATAATTTAAAGGAAGAAATTGGTTACCATTAGATGATAGAATGAAAGTATTTCAAAGTAATGTAGGAACTGGTTGAGTGGGAAAACAAAAGCAAAATTGATGGTAAGATGCATGCTTGTGGACATGATGCTCATGCTGCAATGCTTCTTGGTGCTGCTAAAATCTTGAAACAACTGGAAAATGAATTACAGGTAAGTAAATTAATTGATCATAAATAAAGATTATTTATTAGCTAGGTTTCTATCTATAATTAATTAATATAATATGCCTTGAAATGAAAGATTTAATTAATTTAATTTAAAATTAGGGCACGGTGGTTTTGATATTTCAACCAGCCGAAGAACGAGGGGAAGGAGCAAAAGAGATGATCAAAGAGGGTGTTCTTGAGAATGTGGAGGCCATTTTTGGTCTACATTTAGTCGTGAGCTCTGATTCAGGTGTCGTAGCCACGAGGCCAGGCGAATTTCTCGCAGGATGTGGTTGTTTCAAGGCAGTGATAAACGGGAAAGGCGGTCACGCCTCCATCCCTCAAGATTCGGTTGATCCCATTTTGGCTGTGTCAGCTTCTATAATTAGCTTACAACACATTGTTTCTCGAGAATCTGATCCCTTAGATACTCCTGTACGTATATATATATATATAGTTGAAACTTAATTTGGTATCCATGATATATATATCGAGTAGTTTTTATTATTTTATTTAATTTTTTGATGAAAAATGTACGTACGTTGCATATATAATATTTTAGGTGGTTTCAGTAGCAATGGTGGAAGGTGGAAGTGATCAGCTTAATGTGATTCCTGAATCAGTTTCCATTGCTGGTACTTATAGAGCTTTCAGCAAAAACACCTTCTATGCACTTGGAGAAAGAATACAAGAGGTAATTAACTAATTTAAATATTTAATTTAGCAAGCTACCTTATTTTTCACAGGATACATACATACATATGTATATATATATTTGGAGTAAAGTTGTCGATCTCTAAAAGTTTTTTGGGACAACTTTAATTCTAGCTTTTTAAAACACTTTTTCTCTGTCTTTAAAAATCATTTTTTACTTTTTGTGACAGTAAAGTCACTCATTTTCGTAAGTCGATCTGTTTGTTTAGGATTTGACATAAGAGTTTCGAAAATCTTATCTTCACTTATTGATCTAAGAGTGAATAAAATATCACTTCTCTATGCAGACTTCGATTTTTATACTATAGAAACTTTTCAAAAAAAGATATATAATTTTTTAAATATACCTAATTAATTATATATATATATATATATATAGGTGGTGAAGGCGCAGGCATCGGTTTATCGTTGTTGGGCTAAGGTGGATTTCGAAGGAATTGAACATCCGACAGTGCCGCCGTGTGTGAACCACAAGCGGATATACGAGCATGTGGTAGAAGTGGCGAGTATGATTGTAGGAAAAGATAAAATAGTTGTAACACCGGGATTCATGGGAAGTGAAGATTTCGCCTTCTACTTAGAAAAGATCCCGGGCACATTGGCATTTCTTGGCATGAGAAATGTCAAGGCAGGGTTTGTGCATTCACCACATAGTCCTTACTATACTGTTGATGAAGACGTGCTTCCTACTGGATCTGCGCTACATGCTGCTTTCGCCTTTACATATCTTTTAAATAAATCAATCTAATAATCTTCTTATTTTCTAGCAGCTAATTAATTAATTAATTAATTATCAACCTCTCTCTCTCTATATATATATATATATATAGAAAGACCTTCATTAATTGTACTCTTTGTCTCAATCTTTTAGACTGTAATAATAATTCTTCTTGCCTTTTAAAAAAAATTATTAAAATTTACAAAATATTAAATATCTCCTTAATTCATTTTATCTTAATTCCTATATATAATACCCTTCCCTAAACCAAGAAAGTAGCTGCATGTGGTTTGCTGCTGATGGACGTCTGACAACGACTCACGATTATTTAAGTAACAGATCATTAATTAATTTATCCCTTACGTACGTACGATCTTGGCCGGGTTCTTGCTGCAATAATTCGACTATATATATATAGCAATGTTGAATTCGATCGTATTGTACATGCAGATCGATCGATCGAGGGTTTATTTTGGATTTCGTATTGCGTATATAGTAGCTATCAAATATATACTTCATTGATTTTTGTATTGAAGAATATAATTTCCATGGCCGGGGAGATCAGAGGGGGATTTCTAGCTATATATGAGAATCTGTGTGAGTGTCAATGAGGTTGGGAATGAAGGAGGCCGGGGCTTTTAGGAATTTAAATAATAATTATTAAAAAGATAATGATTTGTAATTTTTATATGTTTCGGTTATAAATAATTAGGTATTTCATATTTGGATACATCAAAGAGATTAAAAAGTTTATTAGAATATTAATGTGATTCGAATGTTTGAAATAAAATATATGTGATTTTAACTTTTTTCAAGAGAATTCCCCAAGTTTTAGACAACTTGTTTTAAAAGTGAGATGAAATCAACAAACTCGTTCTGACTCTCTATTATATATATATTTAGGGGACGGTTTAAACGAGAATCGCGAGAACCAATCTTAGCCGTCCAATTCCCTCTTCTTCAATTGGATTGTCCACCTATGAATTTCTTACATGCACCATGTCACACTCAGTCTCACCACGCTCTTCATCCATGAATTTCATTATCCAAAATGAACGGCTAAAATTAGTTCTCGCAGTTCTCGTTTGAACCGTCCCCTATATATTTATATACATATTATTAAAAATAGTATATATTAGGGTTTCACATTAGGGTTTGTCTTCTTTTACAATCTATAAATGGACTAGGGTTTCCCGTTAGGTTTGTCTCCTTTTATAATCTATAAATAGTTATTAATATAATACAAAATATCCACGAGGTTTTCATTATTTTACATATATATCGCAGATTTAATTTACAATAAAATTTAATTAAGTAATCGTTAATTATTTAAAGAATGAAAATACGTAGAATATTAGTTACAGAAATTAACTTGTACAAAAAATTAAATTTGGTAGATGAAAATACGCAATGCGGCGGGTGTTATGGAGGATGATTAATTTTGAGCCACTAAATAATTAGTAAAAATGTGAAAAAGAATATAGTTAAAAATACTTATAATAGATGTTTTCATACCTCACAAACTTTTAATTAAGTATAATATGAAATAAGTAACATATCACTATTTTAAGATGCTTATAAGTGTGAAATTACAGCTAAAATTAAGCATATATATATCTTATCTTTATAATTAAAAAAAAAAGACAAAAATGATATTTGCCGATTATCAATTCTTTCTAGCCATTTAAATAAAGTTGAATTGGCCCACAAATATATGTATATATGTCACGTTTTATTCATGAGGAAAATATATAATTAACTCACATTTTTTAACATTATAAACATATGATTGTAATATCTCCATAGTATGTACGTGGTCATTATGTTGTTTAAATTACGGAACGGATTCTGAATGTATGTATATACACTCTTAATTTGTTTGTCTATGTGATGGTACGTGCGTACGTTGGACACGCGACATACTCAGGACCACTGATTGATAGGGAAGTATGTACCTTTTTCACGATAGCTTCCTAAAACAATGTAATTTGGAAAAAAATAATTTCATATATTCTTATAATATATAGTTGTGTTTAACAAAACCTATATAAAAATTATAGTTCTAAAATTTTAATATTCAATCATATGTGATTTAGTATATAATCGTATGTAATTTGTAAAAGTATCACATGTGAATTACAAAAATGCTACCCTGCTCAAAATTTTAAAATACAATCTGGACCATTGACGTTATTGATCCAAAAGCTAAAATTAATCACTTACGACTGTGAATTAAATATGCACTATATTGAATATTATTCTATAGAGTTTGTAAATATGTCTAATAGCAATATCTCATGATATTTTCAAGGGTATTAAAGTAATTTATAGAAAATATTGATAATTTGATATTCTCACAATGTTTTGTTTCTAATCAATTAAATGCTTGCAATGATGATATTTAATGTTGTCCATTGATATATGTATCATTTGATTTGGCTTGCTTCTCTCTAATCAAGGATATTATAACAAGATACTTTTTTGCATTATATTTAAGGGATTTTTAGGTTCGGGTCGAAGAAGCAATTCGATAATCAATTCTCATTTTTTAGGTTTTGTTATTTTAAAGAATACAATATTCAATATATTTGATCGTAAAGGAAGAAATGACATTGGTGGAACAATTTTTAAACTTGGTTACTATTATATGATTTTACCCCTAAAATTAAACAAACAAAATTTAAATTTGAGATTCATAATAATAAAATTTAATATATGAGTCAACGTAAAGTAAATAAAAACAAGATAGCGGTATCTAAAAATATATCTTGAGGACATAAGAATAAAACGTAGAAAGGGATTCGTTCATGACTTAAAATAAAGGACTCACTATCATGTTTGTGAGAAAACATGATGGATCATGTTTGATCACAACATGTGAGAATCTTAACTAATGTTTTAAAACCCGGGCCAAACTGGTTGACCCGGGACCCAACCATAAGAGCTGGTCAACGTATACCGGTTTTTTGGCATTTTGCGACCTGGAGCGACCCGGCCGGTTTAGCGGTCGAACCGATCAATTTCAACCCGGTTTTATATTAACTAATTTTATTATTTTTTTATTTTAATCCTAAAATTTGTTTTTACAAAAAGTAATTTGGTATTATAATCTTAGTTTACTATTAGTATTTTACATAAGGTTATATTTTTTTATTTTTACATAAACTCAAGTGGTTATGTTCATGTTGATGATGATGATGAAGTTGGGGATGATAGTGAATTTCATATACTAAGTGATTGTGAGCTTGATGCGTTCCTTTTTTTTCAACTTTATATATATGTATACACACATATATACATATATATAAATAGATAAAACTAAAAACCGGGTTGACCTGCCGGTCGAACCGGTTAACCCGTAACTTGATGAAAAAGCCAATTCAACTAAAAAATCGGTTTTTAAGACATTGATATTTAACCCTATTATAAAATAGAAAATATATAATATTATACGTGTCAGATCAGCAACGAATGAATTAGACATATATGTTGTTACTGATCATTTTCAAAATATATGAAACCAAAATATGTGACATAGCTAGCTATATTTAATTGGTTAATGAAACTAATCCTTTTTAAATTGTTGTCTCTATAAAATGGTTTGTTTAATATTGAATTATGAATTTAATTTGGGTTAATATCGAAAACAACTAATTAAATACATGTAGAAACTATCAAATTTCTAACATAACCATTGTTAGTATAAGTCATTAATGTATGGGCCGGTTTGGAAACATATATACATCTTAGTCTACGTTACATCCATACTATACTTCAGGGGCAGACCCAAGTATAAAAATTGGTGGTGGCATAGGTCACCAGTCAATTTTACAAATGTTGTGAAAAAATTTTAATGTTTTTGAGCTAGTGTCATCAGTTAAATTTTGGGGTGTTATAGTGATTTTTTGATGCCATCAAAATTTAATAAAAAATGAAAATTAAAAAAATAAATATAATTCAATCTTTGATTTATACCTTTAGAATGTTTTAGTTTACATTAAAAATAGTAATTTAATTAATAGGGTTTCATATAAATTGTGTTTTATTTAAAATTTTGGCCCTAAAGTACCGGAACAACAACTGAAACCTTATTAATTAGATTTGATTAACTAGAAAACCGGAAAAACACCATTCTCAATTTTAATTAATTTTATTTTTTAATTATATGATATCATCAGTAAACAAAATACTGTCTCCATCTATATATTTGTAATTTATCATTAAACGATGACTACTTTCTGTTTTTATGTGTACTGTAGCTTGTCCTATAATTAACACGTACAACTCTTATCAATTCATCATAATTGTTATCAAAATCTTATATTCTTATAACTAGGGGTGAGCATGGTACCGGAACCAGTACCAACCGGTACCGGTCTTACCGAATACCGAAGTTGGTTTAAAAATGGCACCGAATACCGTACCGAGTATTCATATATACTACGGTACCAGTACCTATTTTACCTAGTTTTTTAGGTAATAGTCCCTAATACCGAATTCCGAATGCCAATTTAGCAATTTTTCAAGTACCGAGTACCGGACCGAAAGCTCTAACTCAGTACCGGTTCCGGTAGGGTTTGGTATTTTCGGTACTCATGCTCACCCCTACTTATAACATGCACTTAACGTACACCACATGATTAAAACGAAAGACATTAATAATACTAACATTTACTAGGAATGTATTAATATTTTTGGTTTTGTATATATATATTTTAGAGTTAATTATACCGATGGTCCTTTAAGATATACCCTAATCAAACTCTTAGTTATTTATTTGAAAATTTTGTAAAGTCAGTCCATAAATTTTAAAATTTGAACACGGATGATCTTTTGTCTGTTAACTTTAACAAACCTACCGTAAAACTTTTTTTAAAATGACAATTATACCCTTTATAATATTACATGAATGGTCCTTTCATAAAAAATAAATAAAATAAATAAAATTTTGGTTTTAACTTTATCTTTTTTAATTTTTTAGTAAAGTTTCATTATTAACAAATAAATATTACATATTAATTTTGAGTTTTTAACATTTCTTTTATTCTTTAATCACCAATTTATGTCCTCAAGTGTTCTTTTATTCTTTCGAATGTTTATCATCGTCATTAAATCCGTCAAAGCATCAAAAAAACATTCAAATATGAAAACCCAATATGTAACAAACATTCTTTCTACATACAATTTTATTATATTTACTATTTATTAATTATCATCAATTCATCAACAATCCAGATCTGTAATCAAATCTTTTAGATGAAAACCCAATATGTAACCAAATCCAACACGAGTGGTTGTGTTGTGACATGAGACACAGGATTGGACTGTCATTGAAGGGAGGTTATTGATGATTTCGAGGGGGGGGGGAATGTAGTGAGTGAGACAAACATGAGTGAAGGCGTGGCAATGGTGTTGGAGAGGTGGCGAGAGTTGGTGGACCTATAATGGTGGATGGCGATGGTCTTCTCGAGGTGGTGGTGGATTATGGCCGAGAGAGGGTAGAGGGAGAGAGAGCTTTATGAAGAGAGAGAAGAGTGAGGGAGAGAGTATGTGTGTGGAGAGAGATTTAAGTGTGAGAAGGGAGAGTTCTCTTTTATTTTTATTTTCATTTTTTTTTAAATTTTTTAAGGAAATTTAAAAATTGAATAAAAATCGGAAAATGAATTTAAAAAAGAGGCATAGGTAGTTTGGTCATTCATCTTTGGCCAGTGATCAAATTCGTAAGAGAATTTATCATTTAAAGACCAAAACCGTAAAAATAAAAAATTAGAATTAAAAATCGTAAAAACCACCTAATTAACTACAGGAACCAAAAGTGTTATTAACTCTTCTTTATTTTGAACACATCTTCTTAAACTCTTGAAGCTCTATTCAAGAACTTTAAAAACCCTCAAATCATTAATAATATTTATAGAATTTATACATATATAACGTGATGCTTCTAAAGTTAAAGAAAAGTCAATTTAATTTCCACACAAAAGTTTATGTGTTTATTAACCATGCGTACGTACCCCTCTTTCTAAAAAGAGTAATGATTTATACATAATAATTTGTTGACATACACAACAAAAAAATGGTTGCTTTGACCATTATATCCTTGAATTTGTGAATAAAAATAATATATAGTGAATTGGTATAAACATAAATGTCCTAATAATTATGCATGACAAAAAATTATTATGTATAAATCGTTACCCTTTAAAAAAGGTCGACAATTTGTGTGGACTATAATACAATAGGAACGTAAGGTGGTGTTGATACTGGGTTTGTTATTTTCAAGATAGTGACACTTTGATATTTAATTATAAGTTGGGCTTCATTGGCTATGATAATCAATATATTAGGGTGTAATTAGTTAACATTAGTCAAGAATAAACAAATACTAAAACAAAGACGCTGTTGTATATATGCTAATATACGACACTTTGATATTTAATTATTATAAACGACCCGTGTACTATACGGGTCATCATAAGTTAAAAAAGTAGTCTTTTAATTAAATATTGAGTTGGTATTGTCTAATTAAACCCATCAATGTTAGTTTATTATTTAACCAATAAAAGATAAGAGAAAAGATAAGGATTATTAGAAGAATCATTAAAAAAAATTACTCAATCATGTTAATGTTACATTGATAGTTGATGCATCTTAAAATTTAAATTTATATGTATTTACTCCTATACCCTCGATTATTTAATTATTTAACAATATAGTATGTTTTGGAATACATATTTTATTTGAATAAATGAATAATTATTTTGATAATTTAGAGTTGTATTCAATAAAGTCTATATAAAAAACATAGTACTAAAATTTTAATATTCAATCACAGATAATTCAATATACAATCATATGAAATTTGGACCATTGATATAATTAATTTAAAGACTAAAATTAATCTATTAAGACTATTAACTACAGAAACCAAAAGTGTTATTAACTCTTCTTTATTTTGAACACATCTTCTTAAACTCTTGAAGCTCTATTCAAGAACTTTAAAAACCCTCAAATCATTAATAATATTTATAGAATTTATACATATATAACGTGATGCTTCTAAAGTTAAAGAAAAGTCAATTTAATTTCCACACAAAAGTTTATGTGTTTATTAACCATGCGTACGTACCCCTCTTTCTAAAAAGAGTAATGATTTATACATAATAATTTGTTGACATACACAACAAAAAAATGGTTGCTTTGACCATTATATCCTTGAATTTGTGAATAAAAATAATATATAGTGAATTGGTATAAACATAAATGTCCTAATAATTATGCATGACAAAAAATTATTATGTATAAATCGTTACCCTTTAAAAAAGGTCGACAATTTGTGTGGACTATAATACAATAGGAACGTAAGGTGGTGTTGATACTGGGTTTGTTATTTTCAAGATAGTGACACTTTGATATTTAATTATAAGTTGGGCTTCATTGGCTATGATAATCAATATATTAGGGTGTAATTAGTTAACATTAGTCAAGAATAAACAAATACTAAAACAAAGACGCTGTTGTATATATGCTAATATACGACACTTTGATATTTAATTATTATAAACGACCCGTGTACTATACGGGTCATCATAAGTTAAAAAAGTAGTCTTTTAATTAAATATTGAGCTGGTATTGTCTAATTAAACCCATCAATGTTAGTTTATTATTTAACCAATAAAAGATAAGAGAAAAGATAAGGATTATTAGAAGAATCATTAAAAAAAATTACTCAATCATGTTAATGTTACATTGATAGTTGATGCATCTTAAAATTTAAATTTATATGTATTTACTCCTATACCCTCGATTATTTAATTATTTAACAATATAGTATGTTTTGGAATACATATTTTATTTGAATAAATGAATAATTATTTTGATAATTTAGAGTTGTATTCAATAAAGTCTATATAAAAAACATAGTACTAAAATTTTAATATTCAATCACAGATAATTCAATATACAATCATATGAAATTTGGACCATTGATATAATTAATTTAAAGACTAAAATTAATCTATTAAGACTATTAACTACAGGAACCAAAAGTGTTATTAACTCTTCTTTATTTTGAACACATCTTCTTAAACTCTTGATGCTCTATTCAAGAACTTTAAAAACCCTCAAATCATTAATAATATTTATAGAATTTATACATATATAACGTGATGCTTCTAAAGTTAAAGAAAAGTCAATTTAATTTCCACACAAAAGTTTATGTGTTTATTAACCATGCGTACCTGCCCCTCTTTCTAAAAAGAGTAATGATTTATACATAATAATTTGTTGACATACACAACAAAAAAATGGTTGCTTTGACCATTATATCCTTGAATTTGTGAATAAAAATAATATATAGTGAATTGGTATAAACATAAATGTCCTAATAATTATGCATGACAAAAAATTATTATGTATAAATCGTTACCCTTTAAAAAAGGTCGACAATTTGTGTGGACTATAATACAATAGGAACGTAAGGTGGTGTTGATACTGGGTTTGTTATTTTCAAGATAGTGACACTTTGATATTTAATTATAAGTTGGGCTTCATTGGCTATGATAATCAATATATTAGGGTGTAATTAGTTAACATTAGTCAAGAATAAACAAATACTAAAACAAAGACGCTGTTGTATATATGCTAATATACGACACTTTGATATTTAATTATTATAAACGACCCGTGTACTATACGGGTCATCATAAGTTAAAAAAGTAGTCTTTTAATTAAATATTGAGCTGGTATTGTCTAATTAAACCCATCAATGTTAGTTTATTATTTAACCAATAAAAGATAAGAGAAAAGATAAGGATTATTAGAAGAATCATTAAAAAAAATTACTCAATCATGTTAATGTTACATTGATAGTTGATGCATCTTAAAATTTAAATTTATATGTATTTACTCCTATACCCTCGATTATTTAATTATTTAACAATATAGTATGTTTTGGAATACATATTTTATTTGAATAAATGAATAATTATTTTGATAATTTAGAGTTGTATTCAATAAAGTCTATATAAAAAACATAGTACTAAAATTTTAATATTTAATCACAGATAATTCAATATACAATCATATGAAATTTGGACCATTGATATAATTAATTTAAAGACTAAAATTAATCTATTAAGACTATTAACTACAGGAACCAAAAGTGTTATTAACTCTTCTTTATTTTGAACACATCTTCTTAAACTCTTGAAGCTCTATTCAAGAACTTTAAAAACCCTCAAATCATTAATAATATTTATAGAATTTATACATATATAACGTGATGCTTCTAAAGTTAAAGAAAAGTCAATTTAATTTCCACACAAAAGTTTATGTGTTTATTAACCATGCGTACCTACCCCTCTTTCTAAAAAGAGTAATGATTTATACATAATAATTTGTTGACATACACAACAAAAAAATGGTTGCTTTGACCATTATATCCTTGAATTTGTGAATAAAAATAATATATAGTGAATTGGTATAAACATAAATGTCCTAATAATTATGCATGACAAAAAATTATTATGTATAAATCGTTACCCTTTAAAAAAGGTCGACAATTTGTGTGGACTATAATACAATAGGAACGTAAGGTGGTGTTGATACTGGGTTTGTTATTTTCAAGATAGTGACACTTTGATATTTAATTATAAGTTGGGCTTCATTGGCTATGATAATCAATATATTAGGGTGTAATTAGTTAACATTAGTCAAGAATAAACAAATACTAAAACAAAGACGCTGTTGTATATATGCTAATATACGACACTTTGATATTTAATTATTATAAACGACCCGTGTACTATACGGGTCATCATAAGTTAAAAAAGTAGTCTTTTAATTAAATATTGAGCTGGTATTGTCTAATTAAACCCATCAATGTTAGTTTATTATTTAACCAATAAAAGATAAGAGAAAAGATAAGGATTATTAGAAGAATCATTAAAAAAAATTACTCAATCATGTTAATGTTACATTGATAGTTGATGCATCTTAAAATTTAAATTTATATGTATTTACTCCTATACCCTCGATTATTTAATTATTTAACAATATAGTATGTTTTGGAATACATATTTTATTTGAATAAATGAATAATTATTTTGATAATTTAGAGTTGTATTCAATAAAGTCTATATAAAAAACATAGTACTAAAATTTTAATATTCAATCATAAATAATTCAATATACAATCATATGAAATTTGGACCATTGATATAATTAATTTAAAGACTAAAATTAATCTATTAAGACTATGGATTAATTATGGACTATATTGAACATTCTTATGTTATTATGATAATTTAATGTAATTACAAAAATATTTAAAAAGGGATAATGAAAGTGGAAAAGGATAGAATAAGAAAACATAAACATGGTACAAAATTCAAAGTTTTCAAAAAGACGTAGATAAAGTCGTTGACTTTTAAAAGCAAAAAGGGATTCAAAGTAGTTTAACGGAGGCTATGAAATCTACATATACTATTTTATTTATAGTTTATATGATAATTGAAATATTGTATATAGTTATATGGCTATTTTTTACTTCATATCTTATCGAATAGAGTTACTTTGTATAATATCTTGACTTAGTGTTAAAATTACCTTTAAATTTGACTTAAAAACGTTAAAATCGGAATTTAAATTTTACTAAAATTGATGGTTAAGATTTAATAATTAAAATTTTTTATCCAAATAAATAGTTTGAATAATATAATAATTTTTTTTATATTAGTCTTTTATTTATATTAGAAGATAGAAGATTACACTAATAAATCTTAAAGTTTTCACATGTAAACCATTTAATGCTCAATTTGAAGCCACTAAATAGTATCTTATTTTTTCAAAATGATTGATCTAGGTAATATATTTTTTATTGTCCAAAGTAAGTAATGACTAGAAAATTTCAATTACGGTTTTGATTTTTGCCGGAATTCCTCATGGTGAAGATGAGGTTTGATCGACCTTTTGGTCGTCCATCGTTATAGGATTATACATGACTAGGTAGGTATTAAATCCGGCAATGACAAGTGATCAGTCCCCCACCATTAGGGGAATAATCGAGCCGAGTCGAGCAAACACAGTGCCAGGCTCCAGCTTGACTCGACTCTCAAACTCGCAGCTCGGTACTCGGCTCGAACTCGATCAAGCATATATTTTCAAGCTCAAGCTCGAACTCATGAGAGGTATCGACACTTTTGAGCTCGACTCGACTTGTTTGTGTTTTAAAATATGCATTACAAAATAAATATAAACTTTCACTTCAACATCAAAAAAGCATTTGCAATACAAAACTAAGATTCATCGGCTACAACAATATCATAATTAAATTCCCAAAATCATAACATGAATTCAAAGAGTTTATGTAACTTTTTGAAATTTGTGGAACTTTCTGATCAAAACTTTGTTTGACATACTATGAACTGGGAAGCTTGAAGCAAATCCAGTAAAAGCGCTAAACAAAACAATTCAATAATAAAACCTAAAACCCATGTCATTTAACATATTATGAACACGAATCCTTTTAAGTGTTCATTTAAACAATAATCCAAAAGCAAATTTTGAAACAAGTTAGTTTAAATAGGTATTTGATACGGGAAGATAAATGATTGCCTTTTTAAGTGTTTATTTTCCACCACAATAGTAATCACCATCAACCAATCTCAAATTCTCTCTCATATGTACCCAAAAAAAATGCTAAATAGAAACACCCAGATCTCAATTTCGAATACTTTTCAAATCGATCTCGAGTATCTCGTGAGCTGTCTCAGCTCGATTATACCCCTACCCACCATTACTACCAAAAAGGAATTCATGTAAGGTAATCGAGGTTTGATGGTAATCCAATTGTGCGATCTCCGGCCAGAGTCAAAACCGTAATTGAAAAATTAATGTCTTTGCTTATTTTAACAAGTTTACAAAGTAGGTTATTTATTTGAAGAATAAAAAAGAATATTACTTATATTAATAATTTTAAAAAAGTAAGATGCTAATTGATGAATTTAAAAAACGATAATATTATTACTCACGTTGTTTGTTATTGGCAGGCATGATGATGTATATTTTTCATTTGAAATCTATTCATAGTTATGGTCCGTAAAAGTCATCGTCTTTTATAGAAACTATTTTTGTTTGTTTCTTCTATAAAACAAAACTTATTATTGGACTGATGCCATAAATGGTACCGATCTATGTTGTTGGCCGGTTTAACCCTAACAAATGATCACCCAACATACTTATATTCTATTATATCTTTTTTTTTTCAAATGAGTTAGATATGATAGTTACGTGGCATGTTTACATCTACCCAATAAAGGAACAAAGAGTTCAAATAAGAACTGGTTTTTTTAAATGGGGGGCGTTTCGTTCGCAGATTTTTTTTATGAGATTTGCATTCTGTTAAAGAATTTACGTTTCGCAGGATTTGCATTTGGTAGAATTGTGAATCCAGACTTGTGTTTGGTTGACAAAATCTGTCAGGATTTGCATTCCTGAAATTCTGTTTGTTTTGTAAATCAATCAAAAAATTTGGATTGTTTATTTGACAAATGACATAATTACCCTTTAGTTATATTTGGGTAAGGTGAGGTGGGGGTTAGGGTAGGGTAGGGTGGGGTGGGGTAGGGTGACGGTGAGGGAGAGGGTAGGGGTGGGTAAGGGTAGGGTGGGGATGAGGTGGGTAAGGGTAGGGTAGTGTAGGGGTAGGATAGAGGGTGAGGGTAGGGTAGGGGTGGTGGTAATGTGGTAGGGTAGGTTTGGGGTTAGCGTAGGGTAGGGATGGTGTTAGCGTAGGGTAGGGTGAGGGTGGGGTGGGGTAGGGTGGGTAGGGATGGGTGGGTTAGGGTAGGGTAAGGTAAGGGTAAGTAGGGTGGGGGTAGTAGGGGGTGGGGGTAATATAGTAATTTGAAGATTCCCTTGTTTATGGATTTGAAAATAATAGGATGTGGGAGGATTTAAAAAATCTCATGTCTAAAGTATTTGAGGAAATCCTATCATTTGAAATCTTTTGTCTTTTTTTCAAACAAACACAGGATTTCTCAAGATTTGAAATCTCAATCCCAGAAAATCCCACGAAACAAACAACCCCTTATATTCTATTATATCTTTTTTTCAAATGAGTTAGATATGATAGTTATGTGGCATGTTTACATCTACCCAATAAAGGAACGAAGAGTTCATATAAGAACTGGTTTTTATACACGACTGTTCCTTAATTAAATAAATCAATGGCTATTAATGGTAATGACTCGTTCTGAAAGATATTTTACGAAAATCAAGTCTCATTATTCATCCGGACGCTATTCACGGTTGGGTAAATGTATAAATGACAACAATATCCCTATTAATGAGTCCTCGCGCCTTGGCTCTCTTCTTTACTAGCACCTCCATAAATCATCAACAATTATCGACAAACCAACCATTGTTACCTGCCATCTTTAGCGACAATCACGCACACAACCTTTCCCTCTCCCTCTGCTTCTTCTTCTCCTCCCATCAATATATAGCTTATAAACACCATTTCAGGGGTACGTGTGTTTAAACTCAAATCCGTTTGAGTTGAATCAATTTTAAGGTTAAGATGTGTCTTAACATCTAACCCGCTAACTAAAGCCATCGGCGTATATATAAAAACATTATAAAAGTTGCAGTGTATCTATTATGACATACGTATAAAGAGATTAGAAGCGCAAATAAAAACTTTTATTAGAGAAATTATTACACTTATGGTATGTAACTACTTTTTAGATAATTCCATAGGATACTCTGATAGATACAATCTTCTTAATCAAGAGATTAGATGAGTTTTTCATCAGATAACCAAAACTCGATACATCGTGTTACTTTATGGTTCATTTTCATGTTAATATCACCTGACTTGGTGATATCACTCATTCAAACGAGAGCTAATTAATGGTTTGTGAGAGCAACATCGCCTAAATTAGGTGATGTTGACGTTAAGTATCATTTCTCTGTGGTTTTTATCACATCTATTAATTATATATTGAACGAATTTGAATATACAAGATAGAGCAAATATTAAAATGTCAAGAAACCAACAAGAGAATACGTTGATCGATATGTGTCTAGACACAAATCTATCTGGTATAATAGAGCAGAGTTTCATAAAATGTATTCAACACCTAATGATTTGAACAAGGTTTACTTAGTTCACAAATATATAATTAACTTTACACGTTTTGCTATTGGATGTTTCAAACTTGCCTTTTAATGTATTAAACTCTCAAAGCTTACCATTTGATGTATCCACTTTGAAAATTGGACGCATACAATAGCAAAATACGTAAAATTGGATACATAAATTTTGAGGTTTCAATACGTTAAAATGTAGGTTTTGAGAGTTCACTATATTAAAAGGTAACTTTGAATTTATTTCTTTTTTGAATTGCAGTAACTTGATAGATGCAATAGCAAAACGTTTAGTGTTAGATATATTTTGATAATCTAAACTCATTTGAACATAGTGTAGTCGGGGCAACAAAGATTGTATAGTAACCCAAGATGTATTCAATTCTCATATGGTATATGAATATAAGATTGTGCATGTTATCCGCATAAACTTTATGAGCAGAGAGAGAAGCACCCTTAGATTAATACATAGATCGAAAGGATTCACATGTTCATACTCGTTGGTTCACATTTGAACACATCCACATGTATTTAAATCACATCATGATTGTGGCATTCATATACTGTACGAACCTTCAATCCAACCCCTTCATCTGTTCAAGTATGGAGCGTCTCAACTCCACCCGTACCCCTCGACTTACATATTCAACGTGTCTATTTCACCACTTTTAATTGCTTTCAACTGTCAACATAACAACAATTCTAGATTTTTAGTTTTATTTTTCTTTTAGCATCAACTCTAGTACCAATACTTTTGCAATAAATAATAATTACCGGAATGCCCTCCACCCGATTTTATGTCCAAGGTGCCAAGAGGATGTTGAATCGTTGAATCATACTTTTGTTCACTGCGTCCGAGTGAAGAGCCTGTGGCAACAAGTACCTTTGGCAAGCTACTAGATGATCACCTAGTGTTCAAAGGTCAAAATAGAAGTATTGATCACCTGCTCTTCGAGTTCCAACCGAAGGGATTCGAGTGGCTGTCTAAAAGATCTAAGAAATTGAGGATAGATTGGCAATCTTGGCTTGTGGATCCAAACTCTCTCCTGTGCTGACCAATCCACTGTTCGTATTGAGGTTCTGCCTATCTGCCGATTTGTTTTGGTAGGGGTTACCTTAGATGCTAGAGTTGTGTGTAGTCTTGGCGGTGGGGTTCTGGCCTCGGATTGGTGATCTTTAATGTAATTTTTGAGTCTGTTCTTGTAGGCATTTGCACCTTGCAAATGTGCTGTGTATTGTATTTTTTCATATTTTGGTGCTATGATATTGAGTATTGCCTTTCATACAAGAACTGGAAGAACTGTTTTTAATATCATTAATGACTTATTAATGGGGGTATATTGGTAATTTATATATTTACCCAACCATGAATTACGTCCGAGTGAGCCGTCATTAATTTGGAAGACTTGATTTTCCCGAAATAACCCTCATTAATTTGGAAGACTTGATTTTCTCATACGAAAAACAGTTGTCGTTTGAACTTTCCTCCCTCTCTCTCTCTCTCTCTCTCTCTCTATATATATATATATATATATATATATATATATATATATATATATAATTTTTGTCGACATGTATCACACTTGTGGAAATCATTACCCTTGATGGCGACTCCTTTGAATGAATTATTTGGTGTTATTAACATAAAGTACGTACGGACGACATGTTATGTTTTCAAGATATTTTCATATTGATTAAAGTGAACCACTATTATATGTCCGAGCCTGGTCTGTTATTGATGTATGCTTCCAGGGCTGACCTAGATGAACCCATGAACCATGATCTCAAAGTAAAGTTAACCAGTTGACAGATATCATAGTTCCGGCAAAAACGGAAGCTTTTGACATAACAAAATCAAGTATGCCACATACTCAATACTCGGCCACTCAGGTCACTTCTATTACACGCTAACCAGGAAAAATGTATATTTGAATGAATCTAAGATGACTCGTGCAACTTTTGATATAAACACATTTAGACCTAAATGCGCGTACCAGGATCATCAATGGTTCATACCCAAATTTTGTATCTTTTTTGCATTATAGCTTCATAATCCAATCATCTGTCGGAGAGTTAAGACTTGTATACATTTTCATCACGAGTTTTTGAACCATGGTTTTAAGCTGCTATTCTGCCTTGAACGTATGTGTTTCCTCCAGTCCTACCTGCTTTAGCAAGTGAATAATATCCATGAATGGAGCTTTTTGATTTGTCTAATTACTAAAAATTTAATCTAGCAGAGCCAAAGATGTTAGAAACGTATTTATTATACCTTGCTTTTTCAATTTCTTCCTAAAGCTTCGTTTCCTGCTAAAAGCTTTTTCCTGAAGCCATAGGAGAAGATAGTTTAACGGAAGGAACTGAACGCTAGTCCAATATAAAAAAGGGCATACCTCTCCACACGAAATAAATGATGAATAATAACGACGACAAAAACGAGTACTAATAAATTGTAAAGGTGACTTAAGGAATCTGAAGACATATCCAACACAAGAGAAGTGAAAAGCATACATACCACAGGCTGACAGAGATCTCCAGCCTTACGAACTGCAGCAACAAGATCACGGTTTGATTCATTGTACATACTTGTCACGAGGCCTGGCTGACCTGCCCTGGCAGTTCGACCCACCCTATGCAAGAAATCTACAGCAGATGTAGCAAATTCTGCCTGCGATAAAACACAATCGGATCTCATCAAATAATCACATTATGTCTTCTTGTTATTAATCTTTACGCTAAAATATGGTTTAATCCTCAAACTTTGTGTCCTAGGGTTACTTATCATTTTAATCCTAAAATTATGCTTAATTATGTTTAAATCCTTACAAAAATTCATGGTTCTGCCCTTTTTTTACTAGAAACGAGGTTGACTGGTCCAAAACCTGTTTTTTTCTAATCTTTTACTTTTTTTATTTTCTGCTAATATTAATAATATGATTAGAGGCTGTTAATGTAGTTTCTGCCTATGCACCACAAGTAGGCCTGGATGATGTAGGAACGACTAGTTTTAGGAAGTATCTAGATGATCTACTGAGAGGGATTCCAAATGACCAGTATGTGCACTTAGGGAGGTTTCAATGGGCATATAGGAGAAGGAATGATAGTTACTTGGGAGTTTACAAAGGCGTTGGTTTCAGGTTAGGATGAAGAAGGTTGTTCATTACTTGAGTTCGCTACGGCTCACAAATTGGTTCTAGCAAAGTCTTTTTTCAAGAAAAGGGGCACACATTTAATCACCTATCATAGCGGAGGCCATAGCACGTAAATCAAGTATATCCTTGTGCGTAAGGAGATTAAGGGAGATAGTTACAGTAGACTCAGAAACAGAATCTCCATGGACACTGATGATTTAGGGAGATAGTTACGGACTTACGGTAGACTCAGAAACAGAATCTCCATGGACGCTGATCTTTCTTGGAATGTATGGCCATTTTACTATGTTATACGGTGTAAGTGTTGGCCCTTAAAGAAGGCACAAGTAGAAAAGATAGGCATGGCAGAAATGAGGATGCTAAGGTGGACCTAGGGGAAAAGCTTGCTAGATAATGTACTGATAGGAGTCTTTAGGGCAGAGAAGGCGAGGACTTTGGGAAGATAGATTAATGTTTGACTTAAAGGAGCTTCTACTCTATGAGGATACGACTTAAGATATCATAGAGAAGGAGAATCAGGATAGAAGAGAGGGGTAGGAAACAGACTTGGGTTCAGGTGGTGTTTTAAAATAATAATCTTTCCTTAAAAAAAAGAACTTCTTAAGCTGATTTCTTTTTGCTTTATTTTAGGGCGTGTTTGGGATTGCGATTTGAAAATAAATTATGCGTCTTTAATAATCAGCTTTAATAGAACACACTGCAAAAAATATTGTTTGGATTTGATTATGTTGCTTCATATTGCAATAATCAATCAGTTTTTAACTTTTTTTTAGTATTTAACAAAGTAGATTAATTGATTTTTAAAGGGTAAAATAACAATAATCAAATAATCAGTTTGAAAAAGCAACTCAAAATTATATTCTCAAAACTGCGTTTTGTAGTCTCCAAAACGCAGATAATTGATATTTAAAAATGCAGCCCCAAACACTTTAAACTAGTTATTTAGGATTTCAAATCACAATAGTCAGATAATCAATTTTCAAACGCAATCCTAAACACCTCCTTAGTGACTTCCCACCAATAGTTCAATGTTCATGGCTCTTTCTCAAAAATAAAAATGTATGAGTAAAAAAATTGAAATGAATTAATAATAATTATAATACTAATAAATTTTAATGGTAATAATAGCTAATAATACTTATAATGAAATATTAACATTAACAATAATAACCATAACTAAAAAAAGACTAAATAAATATTAAGAAAAATTAATAATAGTTATAGTTATATCTATAATAAGAGGTATGATAATAATAATAATATTTGTACTAATAGTACTATTAAAAAGGGATGGGTTTGGAACAACACATGGTTGAGTCAATTGAGAGGGAGAGTCGGTCAAGAAAGAAACAGTCTGTTTGCTTTGATGCAGAATGTCAACCTGGAAGTCTAGAACAACATGTGGAAGACAGATGGTGGTGTTCTCTATTCCAAGATGGCTCGTTCAAAGTTGGAGATCTAAGAAATCGGATAAAAGAGGCGATGTCGGCTGGAAAAACTCTCCTTGAAAGGACAAGATGGCAAAAATTGATTCCTAATAAAATCAATGTATTTGTATGGAGAGCAGACTTGAATAGGTTACCGGTGAGGGAGCTTTTAGCTGCTAAAGGTATCGACATTCCTTTAGTCTTATGTCCAGGCTGTGATCTTTTTCCAGAAAGCTTGGATCATTGTCTTCAGGGATGCCAGTTCTTGAAAGCTGTGTGGTCGAAAGTTTTCGGGTGGTAGTGATCAACTATCAAAGGACATCGATAATAGATTTGTTAAACGCGAATGTTCCTCGGTTTTCTCGAATCTCAAAATGAAGTTTTGGAAGCAGTAATTCGGGTTTCAATGTACTTAATCTGAAAAAAAGGAATTCAATGGTGCTAAAATCTCCGGGTTTTATGTGTTCAATCAAGTTCAAATTCGTTCATTTGGATGGCTAAAATCTCGGTTAGCAAAGATGAGGAAAGCTCATTTAGAGGAATGGTTGCATCCATATCTTGTGGCCAAAGGCTAATTCAGTTTGTTGCTTGCGATCGTCGTTGTTTCGGCTATGTGAGGTTCCTTTTTGTTAGCTTTGTTTCCTTTCTCTTCTGTATGTTCCAATTTTGAAGGCCTAGTTTTTTACTCTTTGCTATGAGTAGGATGTGGCTGTTTTGGTTTGGGGAAGGTTTGTTTCTTGAAGCCCTTTTCTCCAATCTTGTTTTGTTCCTTCTTGTTGGTTCTTAAATTTTAATAGTATCGCCTTTCAAAAAAATAATATTAATATAAGATGAATTAGGACTAGTTTCCTATTTTTTATTGACCGGAGGCCTTTCAAATAGCAGTCAGAATTTTACATTTTTACTACGACTATAAACTTAAAGTAAATTATTATTAACATTACTTTTAACAATATTTTTAACTTATCATTAATTTCATACTTGAAGATAGAAGATATGATGGAGGTTCCTGAAGGCAACAAACAACCACCACCATCACTGATGTCTCAATGCCACCGGACTACCAACAACAGCCCATCACCACCTCAGCCGCCATCGGACCAAATCTCTGACCCAAAAAAAACGCACACACGCAAATCTCACCACACCACAACACCATAAAAGACACATATCTCACCACCACCACCGTAGATCAACACACAACTTTCTTTCGATTTCAAACAAGAACCCAAAATAAAACCTTAACAAACCAGAGAAAGAGTTGAGAGACGGATAGGATTTTACTTAGGCTGCAGTGATAGTGGTTAGTAGCACTGGAGAGAGAGAGAGAGAGAGAGAGAGAGAGAGAGAGAGGCAAGAGGGATTGAGGGGATGTTTGGGATATAATATTTAATATTTTTTTAACAATCTTTTAGTCTAAACCGGGTTTCCAAACTATAGGATTAAAAACGATAAAAGAAGTTTGTTGGTTAAACCAATAATAGGGTGTAATGTTTGAGAATTAAACCATATTCTAATATAAAGTTTTATCAAAAGAAAACGGAAAAAGCAAAAACTGTGGACTACCTGTATAACGTGTGATACATTGGGAATGTCGGTGCCACGAGCAGCAGCATCAGTGCACACAAAAATGCCGCCTTTTTGTTGAAAATCAATCAAATTTCTTGTACGTTCTTCTAAAGAGCTCTCACTGTGATAACAATAACATTCAATACCCGATCTCTGTAGGACCTCGGTAATAGCTTCTACAGCCTCAACTGTGTTTGCAAAAACCATTGTTCGCCTCAACCCAGTATCAGAACTTGACAAATTTGAATTTAATTTATGATTTACAGCATCTATAAGTACATCCACTTGTGTATCCACTGTGACCTCAATCCACTTCTGCTCTAATCTGGAACCAAAAGAAAGAAAAACCTGTAAACAGGAAAGCAGAGCAACAGGACAATGATACAGCTTCAAGAATCAAGATGCTAGCCCCATCCCCAAACGGCTATGTTTTCAGTTTTAAACTAATAGTGGCTTAATTGCCCTAATTTATCGTTCCTTTTCTACTGATTGGATAAAGAATGATTTTTGATTATCGTACTTAGCCATGTGCAAAACTGTCGAATAAACAAAAAATTAAGACTGAATCACTGCAAAAAGATACTAGGTTTTTTCCCAAAAAATTGGCAAGACACCTTGGATTGTGACGATGAAGATAAAGCCCGCTAATCCATGTAGCATCTGGAAACAAGCGCTTCAGTTCACCTCCAGCTGTTCTCTTTCCATTTTCAGGAAGTGTTGCTGCAACAAATATGTACTGCTTACTGCGTTCATATATCTCTCTTGTCCTTTTCCAGTCTCTTTTCTTCCTAATAACAGATTCGGTTTCATCTAAAGAATTCCTAAAATTAGTCTCATTCTCATTCTCACTCTCTTCATCATCTTCCAGCATGGAGTTAGCTTCCATGTCTTCATTGTCTTCTAAATCAAACTGAATACTGGATTCAGTACCCATATCCAAAGGCTTCTCAGGTAGAGATTTTTTGGCTCGTGACAAAAGCTTTTCATCAAAACGGAACATGTTTATGAGGCGAATAACTTGGTTTTGGAAACTCCCACATAGGAGCATGTCTGCTTCATCGAAAACCTACCAATTATGCAAGAAGTTTAAGACAATAATTAATCAACGAACACAGTGCAGCAAGTAGCTAGATAGATCATTACCACATGTTTAACATCACGAATAAATTCAGAACGGCGACGCCTTTCTGGATCAATTGCATGAAGGTAGTTCAAAAGAGCTGCAGGTGTTGAAACAATTATGTTTGGTTCATTAACTGGCCAGCCCTAAACAAAAAGAAGGGGGAAATCACATAAGATAATCATGCAAGCTAAACTCTACCATGTTAAGAGGCTGATGCGAATAGAATTGAGAGAATAACAGCAATGCACAATACAATTACCTGTCGTCCACAGACAGCTGCAACTCTAAGAAGCGGTTCTCCAATATCATTGCAGATACAGTTGGCCATTCGAACCACTTGCTCACATAACATGACATTAGGGCAAAGAACAAGAGAAATTTGGTGTTGCCGATTCACTTTCTCATCAGAAATTGAGTCAATTGAATCGTTTGTTGGTGTATATAATAGCTTGTGAAATAGTGGAACAAGATAACCATGTGTTTTGCCACTACCAGTCTCCGCTGCAACCACAACATCATTTCCTGCAAGTATAGGAGGTATAGAAGCTGCCTGAAGCGGAATCAAACATACAATTAAACTATAAAGGTTGAAGAACAGAACAAAAACCTTTAATTTGATAGAATGTTGTGTCTAATTACCTGAACCAGAGAAGGGCGGTCGAGGCTGATGTTAGAAAGGGCTTGAGAGACTCTATCAGCGACCCCTAGCGAGCCCCAGGAAACAGTTTCATCAGCGAAGAAGGTGTCGCTTTCCTTTTCATTGGCGGAGACGGCGTTGGCAAAGGCCCTAATTCGTCCGTGCTGACGGTGGTGGAATCGAGACGTGGGCGGTGAACAAGAAGCCGGTGATGGAAAGCTGAAAGATAGGAGAAGGAATTTGGGAGACGACAATGGTGTTAACTTGCAGAAACTGAGAATTGGAACTGAACGTTGAAGAATCATCAGAATTACGTGAGGGTTTGTTGATTTTGATCGAAGAAATTTGTGTTTGTGTGTAATTTCTTGGCAGAGAATAGAGATTTTGAGATTACGTTTTAGGGGTTTTGTTGGGGTTTTGTGTGACCTATCAGGGTACTGCGAATTGGGAGTGTTTGGGAATTGGGACTTTGGCTTAACCGCTTAAGTTAAATTAGAGAACGTGTAAAACTATTTTTTATTATTTATAAAAGGTGTGAAAAGTAATTTTAGTGTTTTATTTGTAATTGGTTTAATGATTTAGATTAATTTTGTTTTTTTATTTTTTTAATTTAAAAAAGTATAATAGTAAACAATATTTTTTCTTACTTCTAGAACTTTTAAGTAATATAAATTAGAAATAATTTAATAGTAAATTAATAATTTTACGGTGTTCAGCAATGAACACAGCAAAAAATATTTACAAGTTTTTAGTTATTAAATGTTATGTTTATTACACTTTGTTTACTAATAAACTTTTGGTTTATAGTGTTTCATTATTATATATTTCTTTTCTTTCTTTTTTCAAACTGTACGTTTTTCTATCTGTATTTTTTTTTCAAGTATCATAAACGGTTGTTTATTATTGAACAACATACTATACTCCATAAAAAACCTTTATTTCCGTGTTTATTACTAAACAATCAATCGTTCTTTGTCTCCGTTTTTCTATGTTCATTAGTTAATAAGAAGAATCTTCAATATAGTTCATAATTAATCCATAGTCCTAAGGACTAATTTTAGCCTTTTGATCAATAGCATTAATAGTTCAGATTGCATTTTAAAATTTTGGGCGGAGTGGCATTTTCGTAATTCACATGTGATGATTTTACAAATCACATGTAATTGTATATTGAATCACCTGTGATTGAATATTAAAATTCTACGACTATGTTTTTTATGGACTTTATTGAACACAACTTTAGTTAACAAACCATAAACAACCAACACTAAAAAGTATGACGAACAAACTAAAAACAACTTTATTTCTAATTATGATGAATAAACCATAATATTTTGCACAAAAGTAACCTAATGAACCATTTAAAAATTAGAGTATTTAAAATCTCACTAATGAATGATTATAGAAAACTAATATTCTCCTTATTAATCATTAATGAATAACTATAAACAATTATAAATTTCACTAATGAATCATTACTGATAATTTAATCAAAGTTTGCAAAAAGTACGAGAAGCACTTACAACCATCTTATCATTTAATCAAATGTTAGGACTATGTGTGACATCTTAGCAATTAGAGTGTATCTTTAAGGTGTATTAAATATAATCAAAAGGATAAAAAAGAAATTTATCACTAAAAAAATATTTACCTTTTTTAATTCAACCATTTAATCTCATCTCTCTCTCCTACACTCTTATAATCACTTTTTGAAAACCCTATTTTGAGATTCACGTCAGCCACCACCACTCACAAAAGTCCATCTCTTTTCCAACCTCCTTTGATACAACCGTCGCCACCATTATCGGAGCCACCATGCCACCACACCATCATCGGAGCCACCATGCAAGAGGATAAAATCCACCAACACTGTCAATGGCAGCCCCATCGGAGACGATAAACCCACCACCACCGCCAGCCTTGAGGGAAACACACAGCCCCATCAGGATCGATAAACCCATCATCACCATCACCGCTCCAAGAAAATTCGCCGAAGCCAACTTTCCACTCTCTCCACTGCCCCTTTCCCCTTTCTCTCCACCGCCCCTTCTCTCTACCACCCCTTCCAACCCTAGATCGATACTTTCTGTTTTACTTCAAGTCAACTGTTAGTTCATGAAGGTGCTTGATCGGCCCAAACATTAAAGGTTTAAACTTTGTTCTTTGTTTGTTATCATATTTGATTTTTTGTGTTTGTGATTAATTAATTTTCTCATAATGTTTTGATAGTTGGTGATTATATATATGAATTTTTTTGGTGTATTTGAATACCTTGTTTTGTTGATGTTTATTTTTTTTTTGTGTCTGTAAGTTTATTGTGTCAGCGGCGATTACCATTGGCGTGGGGTGATCAAAGCCAGTGGTCCATTGTCGGCCGTGGGGTTGCTTTTGATTAGTGGGAGATAAAGTTCTATGGTGAGAGTGAAAGTGGTTGAAAGTCAAATCTGGATAATTAAATAGACTAAACTACCCTTTTTAATTTTTAAAATAATTTAAAGACAACAAATAAAATGATTGGTCTATAATGGTTTTCGGGTATTTGTATTAATATTGATTCTTAAATGAACTTTTCTCATATATATATAATATGAAATAAAAGGGTGTAATTATTTGGGCCTCTTAAAAAACTAATTTGATCCCGTGAGATGAGATGTATGTAAGTGTGTGACCTAGATTGAAAATTGTAATTAATTAATTTGATATGTTTAGTATGTGCGGGTAATAGGTTCAAATAGTATCACTCGAAATATAATTTTAAATATTTGTTAATTTAAAAAAAGGTTTTGATATAAGTATACAGAGTAAAACCCAAACACCCTATTTTTTTAAGGCATGTCTCCATGAAATTTCATGCCTTTAGGAGCTGATATTGTGAAATGTGAACTCACACAAACTTCTTTTTTTCATGCATATAATATAAATCTAGATTTAGACTAGATGATACAGCCTTGAATTCAATATTTTAGTTTTAGCAATCGCTTTTTACGAGTCATACAAACTTCTTAGCTTTATTTGACTCACACGCCTATGATCGTAAACTACAAACTTGGTCAATCAAAAGTAAAAGCATTACAATTATGACGAAGATTAAGCAAAATGATGTGGTCAAATTTGAGACAAACCAATGGATTCCCTAGAAATAAGATACTTTTGATAAAGATTGAGACGACAATGGATGAAATTACAAGCATAACAGAAAATCACTAGCAACCTCGAAGAATATTGACAACAATAGTGGATAATCAATCTTGTTCACAAATGAATTCTGTTAGAACCTAGAGGGGGGTGAATAGGTTATATGCACACTTTTTGAAGTTTTTAACAATATTTGCAAGTAATTAAAGAGTTTAAGGGAGAAAGATATCACCAATGTAAGTAGCTTATGACACAATGATTTATAGTGGTTCAAGCAAGGGTTAACAACCTTGCTCTACATCCACTCCTTGGCCTCACCCACCAAGAGTTGCTCCACTAATCTTCTCTCTTTCAAGGTAGAGATAAACCTTTTACAACTTCTCCTTTTAGCTTACAAGAATTACACTTCACTCTTGCAAACAAGGCTAAGATAAACCTCACTTCACTCTAATTGGAAAGGCTAGAGTTGATCCTTACTTCTCTCTAATTCTATAGGCTAGAGATTATCCTCACACTATTGCAAATGTATATGAATGTAATGAAGTATATGAACTTGAAGGCTTTCACTCTTGCTTGATTTTTGATCTTGAAAGATTGAATTATCAAGGAATATGAGCTCACAAGATTTTTATGTATTCTGTGTTTTTTCAGATTGCAAGAGGTAAGTAAAACACAAGTCTTGGCATGTTATTGTGTGACCACTAGGTAAAGGTACTAAGTCCCAAACTTGGCTTCTAGTGAATTGATTTAACTCTTCTTGCATTGACATTACCCAATTTTCATCTTTAATTGCCTCTTTAATATTTTTGGGTTCTATGTGTGACACAAAGGCAAAGAAAGTATTAAGGTTTTGGGCTTGAGATCTAGTGAGTCTTTGATTCAAGTTTCCTATGACTTGAGTTATTGGATGGTTCCTATTTTCTTTAATTTCATTTTCATTACTTGTGGTTTTGTTATCTATTATTGGGTTTTGAACACTATGATGATTTATGTCTAATTTTGAGAGTTGTTGTTCTATGGCTTCTTCTTCTAATTTGTCATCATCTACTAAGGGTTGAGTCTTAGGAGGAAGTGGATATTCATCAAATGTGACATTAAGGGATTCCTCCACAACCATAGTGGATTTGTTTAATACTCTATAGGCTTTACTATTCAAGGAGTATCCTAAGAAGACACCCTCATATGCTTTAGGATCAAATTTTGTCAAATAGTCTTTGGTATTAAGGATATAACATTTACTGCCAAATACCTTAAGATGTCCTAAGGATGGTTTTCTACCTTTGATGATTTCATAGGGTGTTTTATTTAGCATTGGTCTAATCAAGACTCTATTTAGGATGTATGTAGCCGTTGAGACCGCATCACACCAAAACTTTTGTGGAATGGATTGTTCATTTAGCATTGTCCTACTCATTTCTTGTAAAGTTCTATTTTTCCTTTCAACAACCCCATTTGAATGGGGAGTGCGAGGAGCCGAAAAGTTATGAGAAACTCCATGTTTTTCACAAAATGCTCTAAATTGCGCTTCATTGTCAAATTCTCTTCCATGGTCGGTACGAATTGAAATTATCGTACAACTAAATTGGTTTTGAATTTTCTTGCCAAGAGTTTTAAATTTGTCAAAAGCTTCATTTTTGTTTTTCAGAAATAGTGTCCATGTATATCTAGAAAAGTCATCTACAACAAGTAGTGTGTAGAAGTTTCCCCCATAACTTTGAATTGATGAAGGGTCAAAAAGATCCATATGCAATAGTTCAAGACATCTCTTTGTAGTTATAGCATTTTGAGATTTATGAGATGAATGCACTTGTTTTCCTATTTTACATGCATCACAAAAATGATTATCGAATTTAATATTTGGTATGTCTCTAACAAGCTCATTTCTAGTCAACGTTTGTAGTAGTCTCATGTTGGCATGACCTAGTCTTCTATGCCATAATGTTGAATTATCAATTATAGATGCAAGACATACTTGTGTGTTAGGATTATCACCAAGTCTACATGTATATAGTCCATTTCTCCTAACACCTTTTACTAAAACTTTATCATCTTTGCATATTAAGCTTTCATGTTTAGTGAATTTAACATTTAGATCTTTATCACATAGTTGACCAATACTTATTAAATTGTAAGCTAAACCACTAACATGCTCAACATTCAAGAATTTGATATTGTCATGAAGAATGTTACCTTTACCAATCATCTTTCCTCTTAGATTGCTTCCAAACACAACATGTCCTCCATCATACTCCTTGTATGAGGTGAAGAGTTGTCTATTACCGGTCATGTGTTTTGAACAACCACTATCAAGAATCCATTCATGATACATACTCTCACTTTTACTGCAACCCTCACTTGTCTCAAAAGCCATGAGACATTTTTCTTCTTTTGTTTCTTCTTGGTTCTCATCACCACTATCACTCCATGCACCTCCTAGGAAGGCTTTGTGATTTTCCTTCTTCTTTGAAGCTACCTTTGGACAATCACTTATGAGATGTGAAGAGTCTCCACATCCATAGCATTCTCTAGATGATTTCTTTTCTTTCTTGGCATCCATGGCTTGCTTGTACTTCTTAGGATATAATGGAGCTTTCACATGCTTGCCTTTTCTTTTGAATAACTTTTTAAAATTCCTCACCATCATGGCATACTCTTCATCCTCATCACTATTTGTTTCATCTCCTTCATCACTAGAGGAATCTTTGACATGTTTGGCTTTAAGTGCAATGGACTTGCTCTTTTCTTTCTTTAGCTTGGCAATCTCATCATCCTTTTGCATGATCACTTTATACACCTTGAGATTTCCTATTAGCTCATCCATTTGAAGTATGTTCAAATCTTTTGACTCCTCAATAGCCGTCACCTTTGCCCTCCATTTTGGTGAAAGAGCCCTAAGAAACTTTCTTACAATCTTGTTGTTAGAGTAAGTAGTCCCAAGTGACTTGAGACTAGTAACAATAGTATTAAACTTTGCAAAAGCCTCATCAATTTTCATATCATCTAGTATTTGAAATTGTTCATATTGTTGCACAAGTAATTCAATTTTGTTATCTAGAACTTGGGCATTTCCTTGATGTGTGGTGACAAGAGATTTCCAAATAGCATTTGCACTTTCACACATAAATACTCTTTCAAACTCTTTTCTAGGCAAAACATTGTAAAGAAAGAGTTTTGCTTCAAAATGTTTAGAAACCATTTTCTTATCCTCATGATCCCATTTTTCTTTAGGAAGTGGAACAAAGGCATCTTGTTTGGAATCAAAGGTTTTTGGTACATAATCCCCTTCTTCAATAATTTCCCAAAGATCAACATCTTTGGCTTTGACATAAGTCATGAATCTTTGTTTCCAATAACAAAACCCTTCTTCTTCAAGAAGTGGAGGTCTAACCATAGAATTCCCCTCTACATAATTTTGTCCCATTTTATCAACTCAAAAATTTTTGAAAAAATATTTTTAGAAGATTTAAACAACTTTTCAAAAATTATCTAGAGCAACTTGCTCTGATACCAATTGTTAGAACCTAGAGGGGGGGTGAATATGTTATATGCACACTTTTTGAAGTTTTTAACAATATTTGCAAGTAATTAAAGAGTTTAAGGGAGAAAGATATCACCAATGTAAGTAGCTTATGACACAATGATTTATAGTGGTTCAAGCAAGGGTTAACAACCTTGCTCTACATCCACTCCTTGGCCTCACCCACCAAGAGTTGCTCCACTAATCTTCTCTCTTTCAAGGTAGAGATAAACCTTTTACAACTTCTCCTTTTAGCTTACAAGAATTACACTTCACTCTTGCAAACAAGGCTAAGATAAACCTCACTTCACTCTAATTGGAAAGGCTAGAGTTGATCCTTACTTCTCTCTAATTCTATAGGCTAGAGATTATCCGCACACTATTGCAAATGTATATGAATGTAATGAAGTATATGAACTTGAAGGCTTTCACTCTTGCTTGATTCTTGATCTTGAAAGATTGAATTATCAAGGAATATGAGCTCACAAGATTTTTATGTATTCTGTGTTTTTTCAGATTGCAAGAGGTGAGTAAAACACAAGACTTGAGTTGCTTTAAATAAGGAGAAAGGTGCAAGCTCAAAAAGTGTCCAGACTGTCCACGGTCGATCCACGGTCGACCGTGGCATCGACCGTTAGCCTGCTGGAACTTTTTTTTAGCCTTGTGAATATAGACGTTGGCCTTTTACCAAAACCACACACAACCCATTTTTACCATCAAAATGCACTGAAAAGAAGTTTTAGAAAAGTTGGGTAAGTGTCATACTTCTTAAGTTTGAATTTAATCATGAAAATGGTAGTTTGGAAACCAAATGCACAAAGCATGTTGGAAGTTTACCTCTTTGAGAGATTCCTTTTGCTAAATATGGTTTTGGCTTATTTCAATAGAAGATTGTGTTTAGTATTTGCCAAAATGGGAATTTTTGCTTTGACTTCCAAGCTTGTGATTTTTATAAAAATTGTCTCAATTTTTATAAAGGTTTTTATAAAAATTTAAACTCATTTGATTATTTATTTTGTAAGCTCATAGACTTTGAATGTTTATTTGTAGGAGACTTCGACATCGACTTCTACTTGAACTCGGATCTTGACGATTGAAGCTTGGCCATTTGATGAAGCTTATTTTGTAGATCATGGATGAGAATATATTTGATTGAATATATATATATATATATATATATATGTATATGTGCACATATGTTAATGTTAATACATACAATTATATAAACAAGTTGTATATTTTTGTGTCAACAAAAGAGGATTTATTTATAAGCCTATTTTTCCCAACAAATTCGATTATGGAAAACTAACTGCTTCAATTCGAAAAAATGCACGGGTGTGTGTATAGTTGCTTGATGTTATGGACACTTGGGTTGTTATTGTTGACTTTGATTTTCGACTTTACCAGTGTCAACCACCTCCTCCTGTACCTCACCAGCTGTAGAACAGATCACAAAAAGTAAGCAAGTGTTTGATTTTTTGACAAATATCTAAACCGACTTTCAACAAACCCGCATCAATGAGCAAATATGTAGTTTCAAGAGTGATTACCTGCAAGAACAACAACTAAGTTTGCCTGAGCATCGGCCTCTGAGTTTTTGTCCTGTTGGAACGCAGAGAAGAATAAATTACAGAGTAAGCAACTTTAAAATGATAAGAGAGAAACTCGTGATATAATTTTACCCTTAAGAAACGTTCGATCTGGAAGCACGTAAACTCATCCTTTAATTTCTTGATAATATTCTGATGCCTCGCCCTCCATAGACCTTGAATTTGTACCAAACAAGTTACTTTTTAGTGATTATAAACATCCAACTATTTTTGATGCATCTAATTCCGATGGTTTTTGGTATGGCAATATGGGAAACACTTGCATGCAAACGAGTTTGGAGTCACCGAAAACATGTATACTTGTGAACTCTTTGCTACGAGCATATCTCAACCCTAAAATTATAGCCCGATATTCGGCAACATTATTAGTTGCTATACCCAAACCTTCATGCAATCTACAAAACTACAAAAAGGAAACAAGTACAACAGTTGACAACCATCATATAGAAAAAGGAAAAACAAAACATGACCAAAAGCATGGGGTAGATTATACCAAACTTCCATCCGGAGTTCGCAGCACGGCTACCGCCCCAGATTGTCCTGGATTTCCTTTACAAGCCCTGTCGAACTCAAGAATACAAGCACGCTATCAATTAATTAATAAAAGTGATAAATATAAGTAGCATCAACATTATGATTACTAATATGTTGTACACTGCAGAGTTTGGTTGGATATACAAACTTACCACAGCCTGTGACCCCAAAACTTGTTGTAACATTCTATCAGGTTCGCCTATAGAAATATGTGGATTCTGCACAAGAAAATATAGTTCTTCCATCTTAAGGATTACTAACTGACCTGTCTCAAATACAAATGCATGGAAATCATTAATCATGTATTAATAATACTTCAAAAATATTCGAAAATGATGATTCATATTACCTAGAAAGGACATGGAACAAGGCTTCCGAATAGGTCTTCTTTCAAATCTACAGCTCTGATCGAATAAAGTGCATATTTGAGCCCATGGGATAGAAAATAAGCCTCGGTTTCCTTGGGCATGCTGTAACCTTTGTAGACGCTAACAGGAGGATCACATACCTATCATCAGGCAAACAAACACTTGTGTATTTTCTAATAAGGGGGCGTTTGGCATTGCCATATGAGAGTGATTATCTTATCAATGCTTTTTTGAGTTGCGGATATCACTTTATAGTGTTTGGGTATACTTATTGTTATAACTTGATTGTCTACGGTCAAGTAATTCTGATTATTAGATTATTTATGAGACATTTTAGGTGTAAATTCTTAAATAATCAGAATTTATTAAATTGTTAAATAGATATTTTATTAACCGCAGAAGCACGTCTAATCAAAACACTATCTCCCGTCCATTTTTGTTCATCCAGACGGATAAGTTTAGCATGATACAATATCTATGTTCCTTTTAATTTTTGTGATTATGATTAAAATGAAGTAGCAAACATAAGTTGAAGATTTCCATTTCCACAAAAAGATGATTAATAGAAGAAATTGAGATGATAAATTGATATACCGAAGATCCGACTTGAGCCTAACAATCAATTAACTTCTTGTAGACACCAACAAGATCCCCTTTCCCGACGACGAAGAACCCATTTTTCTCTTCATCCATTATCCCCGCCGGTGACTTAAAATCTAATTTCCTAATCTTAGACTTACCAATACCTTTTTAATTGAAGAGTAAAAACGAACTCCAAATCTCGTCAAGCAAAACTCATCATTCACTATGGTTTTCAATACATAACGATTGAATCTTGTACTCGATGTCAAATTGGTGATTCCATAAGATGTAAACCTAACAATGGGAACAACCATTCTCGAAATATGGAGTTCATTGCTAATAGCTTCCCAAAATCTTCTTATGACGAGCTTCAAATCTTTGCATCTATTTGATTTTTTTTAACTCGTGGAAGCGGTTAGCTCGTTCAGAAAGATGAAATGGCCAACATAATTGCTCCATTGCTTCGAGATTTCTTCAAATTCTACAACAATAATCAAGCTAATTGAGCAGGGCATATGTGCTTAGTAGACTCCGGTATTAGTTTTAGGGGTGTCAACAGACGAGTCGAGCCACCAACAAGCTTGAACTCGACTCATATTCTGAAACTCCACAGTCTACTCACTTTAATTTTTACAATATGATTCGAGTTTAATTCCAAAGAGAAAGATACAAATTTGAAATGAAATAAAAAAGGTTAGGCTGCGTTTAGCAGGAGAAAATTTTTCTGTTTTTCTTTTTCTGTGAGAAAAGGTGGAGTTTTCATTTTCTGAAAGAAATAGAAAACGTATTTAGATGAAGGGGTGGGGTTTTTCTTTTTCAGGAAAAAATAGAAAACATGTTTGGTTGAAGTGTTTTCTTGTAAAAGTTGTTGGAAAAAGTAGGAAAGTTTGAAAAAATTGAGTTTGAGAAAATGAGTGAGTTTTCTGTTTTCTTAGAAAAATGTGTAAGTGAACATATTCTCTAATTTTTAGTTTTCTTAGAAAAAATTTCTGAAAAAATGAATGATTTTTCTGGAAGTGAACGTAGCTTTACATGTTCAATGTTCTCGAATTATCTTAAGCAGAAAAAGAAAATAATTTGGAATGAAAGTTTAATAAACTCTCTCTTTTAAATTTGAAAGAAAATAAAAGAAAATTCTTTATATTTTTTTGTAAGTTACTAAATTATCCTTAATCATAATAAATAATTTTTAAAAAATAAGGGTATTATTGTAAACTGATCATTTTTCCCCTTCCTCTCCAACTCGGAAGCACAAACTTATTTCTTTTCTTTCAAACTTCATTTCTCTACCCGGAAGGCCAGAACATGAAAAATCATAGTCATTATTCTTTCTTCTCTCTTCTTTTCTTCCGTCAATTTTTTTTTCTATTCTTTTTTTTCCTTGATGTATCTCGGGAACATAGCATCAGGGTCGAGTTTGATAAACAACTTGACTCAAAATATATTTTAAATTTATTTAATTAACTAATAAGTTTCAATTAGCACAACATATTCCAAAACTTATGTTAAAAGATAGCACCAAAAACACATTCAGTGTCACCTATAAGTGTTCAGTATTAAATATGTTCCTACTCTCATGTAATAAGAAATTATAACAACATGACAAGAGCAGAAAACAAAACATCTTGAATGTCACAAGGAAATGGAAAAGAACCACAGTTGTGTGTAAATTACAATCAACACATTTGATTTTTGAAGTTAGACGTCGCAGGTAGCCTACAAACATACACAAGAATCTTAACAAGACTAGCATTGATATCATAAAAACAAAAAATTATCTCAAAGGTGGCGTTCCGTTTACAAGTTTAATTGAAATTTGAAAAGGAATTGAGATGGAAAGGAATTGAATTTGAAATGCAATTCCTTACTTGTTGTGTTTAGTTGTATAGCTAAGGATTCTTGAGACCCCCCCCCCCCCCCCAACACCACCACAGCCGCCGCCAACACCCTAAGTCCTAATAGCACCGTCACCAACCCACCGAACCCCAAAACGAAGACAGGAAAACAGAAAATGATAAAACCCTAATCCCCACCTCCACACCACCACCCTCCACCACCACCATGTCCTAAAATATCAGACGCAACCACCACCCCCACATCCGACTGTCTTTTACGTGGGGATGAAGAAAGGAGACCAAGACGATGAAGAAATTGAAAATGTAGACGAACCCTAATATGCTAGAAACACACCTAATCGCATCCCATATAACACCTAAACCAATGATCAATGGTTCATACTACCACTGCATATTTGACTTGCGTCGACTACATATTTGGCCAGAAATTGCAAATTCGATTTACGTAAAATGAATATCCAGTCGTAATCTTAACCATTGATCATCCAAATCTAAAGACGGAGATTGGTTCTAAGTTGTGGGAACAAGTGACTCAACAATATAACTCATAGTTCTCATATAAATTTTGTAGACGAATGAAGTTCCATTACAGAAATACATTTAATTTTGTTTTATCAAATAAATATAATATCTTTGGGCAAACTGCACCAAAATACAACCAACTTTTGCTAAGCTACCATTGTATACAACGAACTTTTTTTTCTTAAAATTAATACAACGAACTTGCAAAAATGTACCATTGTATACAAAGCAACCTGTTATAACAGGTCACTTCTTGATACAACAAATTACCTTATTTTTTTATGATTATTTTTACTTTTTAATGATTTTAGTAAAATAATATTTAACTTATATCTTCATATGCTTCAAATCTTCATCTTCCTCCCTCTTCACACCCAAACACCATTGTAAGCAAAGCAACAAGTCTGACCACCGCCACCATAGTCCAACCACCTCCTTGAAGATCCGCCACCATTGTATCTACCGCCACTGCCTTAATGATTTGCCGTGAAAATCCGTTGTTTAAACGACAACCACCGCTACCGACTTCTTGTTCAAACAACCTTGCGATGTGTGATTTCTTGTTCAAACAACCTTAAAGGGTCGATGTAGTACGTTCATGGTGTTTGCTGCTCCGATTCTTCATCTATAACCACCATCGCTGCCGGGTTTTGGGTAACCACCATCGCCGCCGGGTTCTAGGTAACCACCACCCCGATTCTTTTGTTTAAAATAACACCACCGCTGCCGCTGCCGAATCTATGGAACCACCGATGTCATAAGCAGTTTTCTTCATCTTCAGATCTATTAGTGTACGCTTTAGGTTTCATTTTCTTCATCTTCAGATCTATTTATTATGATTTAGGTTTTCAATGTTTAGGGTTTTATTGTTTATTCTCAGATCTGCAAATCCATGATTTAGGGTTTTTTTATTGTTCTTCATATCTAGATCTATTAGTTAGCATTTTGATTTCATGAGTTGTTCTTCATCTAGTGTAAGTATGCATTATTCTTCATAAATACCAAGTTGGATTTCTAGATTTTTCTTCATAAATTTCAAGTTGGATTTCAGGATTTGAAGTCCCCATAAAGATGAACTTGCAAGAAATCAAGAACAACTAATTAGAAAATAGAAAAAACAGAAAATAAAATAAAATGACCGGTAACCTGTAGTCAAGGTTGCGTTTTGTATACAATGGGATGAATAAGCAAGTTTGTTGTATTTTTTTAAAATTTTTTTAAAGTTGATTGTATACAATGGTAGTTTAGCTAAAGTTCATTGTATTTTGAAGCAGTTTGCCCAATATCTTTTATATAATTCATCAAAAATCAGTGTATGAACTAAAATTAGTGCTATAAAGACAAATTTAAACCGCATACTTATTTAAGATTAGTGTAGGGGTGGTCTAGTTCGAATTGGTCAGGTTATGTCAATAATTATGAACCAAACAGGCAATCTTAGTTGTAAGAAATACTAAGTTAAACTAAACCACTAAATTAGTTAAACCAAATAGACTACACGGACAAAAACTGGTTCGTTTGGATTGGTTCCGGGGTTTTTAACTTATATTTCTAGTTTTAATAAAAATCAAATGGTAATTAACAAATATAAACTATTAACTTAACATCATCCTAATAATTAATTACCAAAATATTCAAGATCACAAAAATACATTTATAAAAAAATAACAAATTTTTGTAATTTTTCATCTAAAATACCTAAACATAGCTACAAGTTCTTATAAGGGGTGTTTAAAACTGGATATCCGAAAATTTAAATAGTTGGTTTTTAGTTCCGAATCCATATCTGAAATTTCGGATTCACGGACATCCGAAATATCCAAAAATTTAAAAAACATATATTTTTTATATAAATTTTGTTTAAAATATAATTACTAAATAACTACATATTAAACTTTAATCACCAAAAAATAACTCAGGTATGCTTCAAAATGAAAAATTCACGTATATGAAACTATATGTATTAAGAAAACTTAATAAATATGCAATATAAAAAGTAAAAATTAAAAAATAAAAAACTATTTTTCGGATATCCGAAACTTTAACAAATTACTATCCGAATCCGAAAATTCGGATATCTGAATTTCATATATCCAAAATTTTGGATTATTTCAGACCCGATTTTGAACACCCATAGTCTGGACATATTCACTTCACTTTTTCAAAACATGAGTCGAGACACGCATGAGAGTTAGGTATGAGAAGATGATTTTTGATTCACATACATACATACATACAAACTCGGTTCGGTTTGGTTCACATGAACTATTTTCAAACACAAACAGTGAACCATTAAGGTAGGTTTTACATATTCAAAACCATCGGATTACATTATACTTCTTAAACTGACCAAACCGGCTACACTTAGCCTTGGTATGGATGGGTTCGACCACTTTCGGCGGTTTCGTGTTCACCCCTACTCGTAAGCTCTCTTGGAAAACTAACACAAATAACTGTTATCTAGGATACCTTTCAGAGAAATAATTAAAGACTCCATGTATAATTTTTTTTTTCTTTTTGCAACAAACATAATCAGACAAATCTGAGGTAAGGCTGCAAGCGAATTGAGTTGTACTTTAAACTAAGCTCAAACTCGGCTCGTTATATATTTCGAGCTCATTTTTAAGCTCGAACTAGATAAAAACCTGACTCGTTTACATCCATAGTTTGAAGACTAAGGTAGTGCTTTTAAAAAAAGTACATCTTCTTTTTCTTATTACACATTAGAGAACCGAATTGTTTATTTTTATATATCAAAAAAAGATCAACAGGACTTTTTAAGAAAAGGTGCAGGGTTATATCTTTTTTGCAGAACAAAGTCACAAACCTTTCCCAACCTATCCTAAGTTCCTAACCCTTCCTGCTCCTGCTACCTCTTGAGAGAAAAAAAAACCATCCCCATCCTTAATTTCACATACTTTTAATTCTTCCATACTTGGCATTCATTGCAACCTTTTGCATGAACAGTTGGCTAATTACTACACTTGGTATACATGTTTAAAAAGGTTTGGGTAATTTTTACATGCTGATGACCAAGAGTCCCAGATACATATACATATGTATTTTGACCCCTTGTATTTCATCCCATCACATGGAAATATCATCCCAAAATAAATAAATAATCGATCGTCTAGTTTCCAAGTGCTTCACAACAGAGTTGGCATATAACATACTGATATAAGAAAATAACAGTAACTAGACTTTTTGTTAAGTAGACTGAAAATTTTGTTAACAATATCAAAAGCTACATTTGTAAATCTTGTTAGCCGATTATCTCCTACAGTAATAAGAACCCAGAAACATAAAAACCTCAGTAAATCTCTCTAATTTCCGATATTTTTGTGCCTTTTGACATTCTGTCTTCTTTCGTTGCATGCTTTAAGGTCTTGAACTTCTGTTAACAATCAATGTATACCACTTAAAACACTGTTACAACAAGTTAGAAATAATTGATAGTCGCTAAGCTCATCGAGGTGGGAGACAATAAGAGAAGCACCCTTCAAATTTTGATCCGTAGTCACCAAAATGATATTCAAAATCAAAGCAATGAAAAACGCATTTCAAGAAGCCATCACCCAACGATGCCTGTCTTGAAACGCTATTACATATCAACACGGGTGGAGCTATGTATTGCGGAGACGATCCATTGACCCCACTCAACAGATTTTTTTCGTAAGATTTTATGGTAATTTTAGTATAATCCATGAACCATGCCCTCGCCACTATTTAGGTAAAATTTTAGCTTTAAACACATTGATTATGTTTACAAACATTATTAATTTTAGCTATGAACCTATTTAAACCCATCAAACTATATTCTAGCTCCACCAAGTGTTAATTAACCAGTGTTTTCAAACAAAATTCTTTTTTTGAACAGAAGAACAAGAACAAGCATCTTTGGAGTTTGAACAAATTATGGTGAATAAAAATTCGAGATTTAATGATGCAATGGTTTCAAACACGATCTAATAAATGCTTCGATGACAAACATTGACAGATATAGTAGGGTAGGAAGAAACAAGGAACATTAAGCATACCTTTCTGACAAGCCTTCCAATTTCTGTTAGAATTAACAAGACAATCCTGCAAATTAAGTTTTTGTAAACACAAAATATCTGATTTCTGTTTTAGGGTTTTGCAATCTCTAGTAAATGCACGATTTTTCAGTTTTAGAAATAACCCGTTTCTACCTGTAATAATAAATAGAGAGATGAGCATTGCTGGAGCTGCTTCACGTTGTCATCGTCTTCGTCTGCGTCGCTCTTGTGGACCGGTACTGTGTTCACTTGTGGATCCATTACAAGAAATTGGTCTCTTCCAGTTCCACGTGATTGAACCCTAAATAGGATAGCAATCAAATGAATGTAAGATTTAGAGCAATGAAACCGTATTCTGAAAATATTTTTAATTAGGTTTGGTATGATATCAAGATGGCGAATTTGAATTGTTTCTGGAGGTTTCAATGAAACAGAACAGCTGTGGAGCAATTCAATCAGAAATTAGTGCTAATGATAGGCGGAAAAACGTACCAGCTTATTTTTCGTCAATTCGTCGGTGTCGTCCGTTCAGTTCGTCACCTGCTGAAGGAAGGTGACAGAGGAGGGCGGGGGCAGGGAAGATGAGGGGTTTTGTTCCGGGCTGGGTTGTGGTGGACTGGTGGGTAACCGGTTGACGATTGTTTGATGTTGGACAAAACTGAATTAGTCAGTAGGATAAATTTCCTCAAAAATAATAATATAAACTTAAAAAAATTATTTATGATAATATAAAAATTGGGTAGACCCGAAGTGATGTCTGTGTTTACCGCTTGAGGTATGACTTGTAATAGAAAATATAATTTATTGATATGACAAGTATTAAATATGTAAAGGAATTTGAACAATAGTTACTATAATCGTTCAACATCCTACGATCTATATTCCGGATCTTGCGATCCATTTTTGGGTACATCAGTGTTCCAATCGCTATGAAAAACGCGATCAGAAAGCTAGAAGAAACGATCTCAATCATTTGCGATTTCAATCCTAACCCATATCGAAACGCGATTTCAATGGTAAAGTTCAACTATCCATAATCAGAAATTGAGTTCAGAAAGGTTCAAACCTGGTAAATGAATAGATTGTTCTAATTAAATAAACCAAGAACCCAAATCGACCCGACACATACCAATTAGGGAACCCAAATGGCAAATTGAACTCTGATACATCCGAATTAGGATCCAACTCGACTTATATGATTTGTTACTTCTATGCCATTAAGAAAAAGATCATATACGGTATATCATTGATCTTTTGGTATTTAGTATACTTTTATTAATTATGTTATTATATATTTTAGTAATATAGGATAAATCGTATCACGTTACATGATACAGCGTTCCACGTAACGAAATAGATGTCCAGAGAAGGCTACTTCTCGTACAGAATTCTAAAGATTAGCGATAAAAATATTACATAAAAAGAACTCTAAAAAGTAATAACATACATGGTTTTTATGTGAGTCATAAAAAAACGGAGTAAAATTCTACACAAATGCTTAAAAGATGTTGAACCTACAAAATTATATTTAATTTTGTACATATAAGAACTGTTTGTAATACAATTAATGACTCATTAATAGAGATATTTTAGTTATTTATATATTTACCCAACCGTGAATTGCGTCCAGGTGAGCCGTCATTAATTTGAAAGGTTTGATTTTCCCAAAATATACCCCGTTAATGCTCATTAACGAGTCATTAATGAGCCATTAATGAATATATTTATATATAGTAAAGTCTTAAAGAGAACACTCTTTTTGTAGAGTACACTAGGTACAGGTGTAAAAATCAAGAAAGTTGACAAAATTACCATCATTTTTAATTCATAATAACATAAAAATAACAAACTTTTAAATTATATTAAAAATGGATACAAGAGTGATCAATATAGTATAAGCATATAATTTTGTTAAATACATCTAGTAGATGCATCATATTTTTTAGCCCTAAGATCAACATTTCAAGAGCTCAAATCTATTCTCTCTAAGAAAGTGTTCTCCCTTGTCCTGCATATATATATATATATATATATATATATATATATATATATATATATATAGGGGAAGGTTCATTTGAGAACCGTTTTTATTGCGAGAACCGCGAGAACTAATCTTAGCCGTTGATTTTAGATAATGGAATTCATGGATGAAGAGTGTGGGGGGATTGATTGTGGCAGGGTGCATATAAGGAATTCATGGGTGGGCAATCTAATTGAAGGAGGGGAAATTGAACGGCTAAGATTGGTTCTCGTAGTTCTTGCAATAAAAACGGTTCTCAAATAAACTTTTCACTATATATATATATTATATATATATAGGTAGGTTAATGCGAGAAGTATTATTTTTACGAGAAGTGCGAGAAGTATTATGGACCGTTTGATGGTTTAATCAATGGATGATAACAGTGGTGGCATTCATGTAATTAGATTAAACTTTGTGGAAATTAAATTAAAACCTCAAAGGATAAGAAGATCTTTTTACACTTAAAAATAAATAAACCATTAAACCCTAATCAACCCCATTTAATACCTAGTCATGTCCATCTTTGTATCAAATCTTATTCTCGGTCTCCAAATTGACGGCCGATTGAAGAAGGTGGAGGAGGAGAGATGAAGGAACCCATGGTTTGATTATTCTCTTCATTGTTTTCCCTCAAGTTCGATCAACAGTGCATATATATATGCGTGTGTGTAGAAAAGTTCAAACGAGAACTGTTTTTTATACGGAAATACGCGAACTATATGTAACATCATCAATGACTTGTTAATAGAGGAATTTTGGTCATTTATATATTTATTCAACTATTAATTACGTCGGGGTAAACCATTATTAATAAACGAAACTTGATTTTTATAAAATACCTCTCATTAATAAATTTTAATATGGGCCAAAATTGAAAATATGTGACGAAACTATATAGCACATAGTTCTCGTATAAATTTTGCGAACAAATAAAATTACATAAAAAGAATAGTAGAATACCTTCAATTTTGTTTTATCAAATAAATATAATAATACATGTATATATTATCTTATATTCCTAATCATGGATAAATTCATTTAATTATATAATAACAATAATAATAACAAATGGTAATAAATAATAAAAATCAAATACTTAACATGTGATTGCAGATCATGCACAAAAATATTACATTAAACGTTTAATATGACTGTTTTAATGTCTTAACATCAACAAAATTTAATTCGTTACGTAAAATATTAAAATATAGATATTTTATTAAATTCCAGTACACTTAAACCTTAAAAGCACATTAAAACTTGTGTGGTTTATACAAATATAACACACATCAGCCGAATTTTCGATACAAAATAACAAAATTTTGACTTTTTTGATAAAATTATAAACTGGAATCAACCCCTCTAATTTTACTCTTTGAACTCACTACTCCCAAACTAATAAACAACCTCTATGTTTAAAAAAACATCTTTAATCTTATTAAGATTGTTTGTAAACAATCAAACAATTGTACAAAATCATACAAGTGAGCCAAGATAACTTATGCTTTAGCCTAGCTCAAAGCCTCAAACAAGCCAAACCCAAACATTTTTTGTGAGCTCGTGTAACACCCCGTTTCCGGAGGCTACTCATACGATACAAAACAGAGTAAAAATCTAAGAATTAGTACCTTAAACCACTAGTGCTTTGCTTTCGGTCTCCTTACCCTTCAATTCCCGTGAAAACCTGCTGCATGGAAAGAAAATGCGGTTGAGACAAATGCCCGGTGTGACGGTGTGCGGATACAAAACCAACAAAATAATACAATATGAACACGACATATCGGATAGTAAGACTAACAATAAGACAAATATGAAAGCAGAACAATAAGTATCGAATCAATGGGTACGTACAATCCGAGCTCAATAATACCAACACTTGTATAAAACAAGCATCAGCCAATAACAATGGGTACATGGACCTGCATATCCAAAGTACCAAACAATGGTGGATAAGGTGTTGGGCACTATGCCTCTATCCACAAACAATAACAATACAATAACTATGCTAACCCAATACGCCTCCTAAACCCTTATCACACCACAATGAGGAGACGCCGTAACAAATCGCACCGTTATGGAAGTGTCACACCACCGGTGCCATACTGATGCGCCTATGGTACCCCCATAGGTGGTTAATAGCTCGCATACCCAAAGTAAAACAATAAGACAATGTCAATGAAGCAATAATAATAAGATACTAACAACGACACACTCTCAATAAGGAACTCTAAAGAGATATATAACAATAAACAATAAGTCTATGAACAAAAGAAGTCTAACTAAACATTATAAGACGTGAAAAGAACTAAGTTTAGTTTCGATGTAAAAAGACAAGGTTTTGTGACTAACTTATATAAAATGTTTTAAACGAGATAGTTTGAGAAAACTGAAAACTTGATTTTAAAGAAACAAGAATCCTTATTAAAGGAGTAGATATACGTACCGATATCACAATAAAACACTAGTCAATAGGACCAAGTAAACGAAAACGAACATGAATCTTTATTGACGAAACTACTAACTGAGAAAAATAGCAACGAATCCAAACAACGTGCATGAATCGAGACAAGCAAGAACTTTTAGTTAGGAGATAAAAACTGTATAACTGACTATATAACAGTAGCGAAAAAAAATAGACATCCGTACCTTAACTCACAAGTGGAGAAGCCCCGCAGTCTACGACTAGTTCAAAGTAAATTTCTCTTTACACCGCCTAGATAACAATATATTTCATTAGTACCCATAGCTCGCACCTATCCCTTTGTCTTTGTGTTTATAATCTCTTACGTTAACTACCCGTAGTTAGTTTGTATATAAATCCAGTCTCCTTCCTTTTCTTTTCCTTATACATATAATCACCTACATACCCTCTTTATAAAAGTTAGGTGTCCCGTGTATTACACAGGTGATGATAAATATTTGATAAAGATAATAACAAATAATTTTTGTTGACTATCTACATTGATAAAATAATGATGATGAAGAAACATAGATCTTAAGTACACGGACGCAGAAAAGTTATAAAAAACCAGACGAGACTATAATGTTTAAAAAGAGAGTTGAAGACGGTTGAGTTTAAAAAATCCGCAACTTTACCTATTTTGGACTCAAGACGTTAAATCTAAGATTTAGAGTCACAATTCATTTAAATTTTAAACAAACGAATGGTTGTGATTGGCCAATTAAAAAATGTTATTATTTTTTACTAAATAAATGGCTTAGATTGGCTAATTATAAAAATCAAAATTAATTTTTTGATTTTAAGTGAATAAATGATCAAAATTAAACATTTTTTAAATGAATAGTTCAGATAGTCTAATAAAATTTATCAAATTAGTCTTTTACTTAATAAAGTTAAACGATATCAGTTATAATTAAAAAGAAATTTAAAATAATTATAAAATATTTTAGAATGATCAAATTAAGAAATTGGTTAAATATGATATTTTAAAATATTATAAAGGGTAAATATGATATTTATAAATTAAGGTAAAAAAAAGATTTTATATGATTTAATAAGGACATATATGAAATTATCTTTAACAAAATTGATTTTTTGATTTTAAATGAATGAATGGTCAAGATTAAATATTTTTCTAAATTAATGGTTAAGATCGTCTAATAAATTTTATCCAATTAATATTTTATTTAGATTAGAAGAAGATTAGAAGATATTGGTAATTATTATTATTATTATTATTTTTTTCAGGGTATTATAGCTCGGCTATCATCGAATACATCAACAGTAAGGTACTAAGGTCAAGAATCAATGGTAAGATTCAAACATAAAAGATCAAACTATTTCACTTTACTACCATGAAAATGGTCACCAAGATCCTCACTTTCTACACAAGAAAGAAAAAGAAAGCGAAGTAAATAACTCTCTATCTCACTAAACTTAATCAGTTATCACCTCTGTTCCTTTGGCAACCATGGCAGATTTGCCACCGTATTTTGAAAATACACCAGAAAGCAAAGCCTTCTCCTTCATCTTCAACCTGCACCATTAATACCGCGTTAAAAAACCACCTCCACACCATAGGACTAAAGACGGGTTTATTATATAAAGAAACAGAATATAACCTGTTTGCAGATCCAGGAATATTCAGTTTCTGTGTATTCTCTACTTTCTTTTTACCCGTCGTCATCTTCTTCCCCGTTGTCATCTTCTTCCCCTTCTCTTTAACTTTTTTATGTTTCTTTGATGACTCTGAACTCGCTTCACGTTCATGTTTTTCTTGAGCCACATGATCAAAATTTCCAAAACCGTTGTCATTGTCGTCGTCATCAGTTACTGATACAAGGTCGTCGTCACCATTTTCCAACTTATCAAAAGCAGTATCTTCAACATATGGATGAAATGGGGTTTCAGTAACAGGATTCGAGTCCACTGCCATGGTAGGATACAAAACTGGAAGAGGGCCTTTTATTCTATGATCGGATGGTTTAACAGAATCAAGATTTGGAGAGCTCGCTTTCATTATTTCGCATCTGATTTGCTTCTGAACCTTACCAAACGTGATGGGCTGTGTTGAAAACATATTCACAAATCTGCAAAATACTTTACCATTGAGAGCAATCGTGCATAACAATTTTACATATAAAGTCAAATTGACAAGCTTTCAACTCCACAAATTATTGAACTGTTTGATTTTCCTAAAAAGGTTTGACAAGTACATTCAATAACGGGTAGTATTCAGAATTTCAAAAAAAAAGATTAGAAACAAAACTCAAAGCAACTTGAGTCCCCTGAGTAACCTATCTGACCTGAAAAAGTCAAACTTCAACACAGCTTAAGTGTTGTTTTCTTTCTTTTTATATTCACCATCAACTTTTATCTTGGGCTTACATATACACAAAATATTTAAACCGCATCCTTTGGTTCATTATGAAAAAGAGAAACATACTATCAGTTCACTGGCCTGACCAAACGAATAATGACAACTAAATGCACAAAAATATATCCAACTTTGACTTAATTGTTATTGTATGTAGCATTGTAGTGTGCTTCAAAAATTCCCTTTTGATGTATCTGACCTGCTTTACTAAAACAGGCAAGTCAAAGTCGTTGCTACGTACAATAACAATTTGTGTCAAAGGTCCATGCACTTTGGTATGGTTAACCTTAAATAAAAATTGAAAAAATTACTAGGTAACTGTTCTATAAATTTCCACATACATTAAAAGGTAAGTATTGCAAGTACCGGTAAATCAAAAAAGTTCTGAAGTATGTTACATATAATACAAATTAGGTCAACGTTGGAGATATTTTGGTGCACGAGACCCAATATATATCTATTTCAAAGTAGATCAAAAAAGCATTTGGGTGACAGAATTGTTTATCTGCCATGTTTGTATGCTAATGTGCATTATCAGGAACACATTTCATTGATATGAATGCATTGATCAAACTGTTAAAAGTTAGAGCACACATTAAATCGACGTATGACTTGCAGTATACTTTTACTTGTCCTATCAAACTTGCTCCGTCGAATAAATGGTTAAAATCTTAAATGTCCAAAATAACCTTCAGCATTAGTTTGGTAAGGGACTATTGTAAACCCCAAACAAGAATGACAACTTAACGTAATGATGAGTTGAGGTACCTGTTTGCCTCCTTCTCAGACTTGAAATCAACAAAGGCAAAGCCTTTGCAAACCGGTTCCCTGGTTTTTTCATTCCCAGAAACCACTGGAATTATGTTTACAATTCCAGAAAATGGTTTAAAAGCTGCTTGTAAGTCGCGGTTAATGTTCTTTTTCTTTGGAAGGTTAACCAAACGTACACGAACTCCATTTGGGATCACTTCAGGGACTAAAATAAAAGGATTTGAAGAAAGTCAAGATGCAGTTTAAAACTTCAATCTTTTTTGCAATTAGGGCTGGCATAACGAAAAGAAATTTAAAAGAATGATAGTTCTTTTTATTTTCTTAGCGCAAAGGAAAGCATGTTGTCACATATTATAATCCAGCATATCATAATTCCTAGGGTCAATACTTTCACAGTCAAAGTTACTACTTTCATACACAATATTATACAAATCTTGTACAGCATTAACACTAACATTAATCCATTATCTCTATGTGTTGTGGAGTCAAGAATGCAACGCACTCAACACATGAATTCTGAAAATTATAAGTTAAAAATTGAACATATGACCATCAGTGTCAAAATTAAAGAGGGAATTGCATTCTTAGTTTCAAAAACATGGAATTCAACAAAGGAGCATATTCACAAGTAATTCAGAATAGATTTGGACGTACAAAACCTTTTTGATTTGGAAGCTTTTCTTTCCTAGAATTAGGGTTTCCATCATCGGGATTGTTTTTGAGGTTATTTACGTTGGCAAGCTGAGCTACCCTGCTCTGCTCCAATTCTTCCATTAACTTATCTTCCAAGCTCGTATCATAAACTTTCCCTTCACCAAACCCTCGTGGTTTGTTGCGAGTCCACTGCCTCATGCTCCTCAATGGAACAATAATCTCCTCGTCTTCGTCTTCATTATCGTCTTCATCGAATTCCTCATCGAAATCGAATTCCTCGGTTTCAGGCATGCTGGTTTCCGCTTTTGTTGGTGTTTTTGAGGCAAACACAGGAGACCCAGATGGTTTTTTGATATGAAATGAGAGTAATTTGTGTTTGGGAAGCTGGATTGAGAAAAAAGAATGGTGGGTTTTGTTGGAGTGAAGAAGAGGTGAGGTGGATGAGAAGGGGATTTGGAACAGAGTATTCGATTGTAGGAGTAGACCATTCTTCATGGTTGCTAGTGATAATGAAAAAGGTGCGTAATTTGTAAGGGCGAATCGAGAGGATGATGTGAAGGATTCAATTATTTGCAGGCAGGCAGGCTATGTTTATGTTTTTGTGTTTGTGTTTGTATTCCGGATAAAATCAAAGCATGCTTTGAGAAACATTCTGCTTTTTTCAATTTTAGAGAGGACTAATTATTAAATTAAAAATTCCAATAAACTTAAGAATTAATTTCCTTTTGTAGTTTACTCACTTAAGTTTATGAGTGTAAATAATATATAGTAGGTTTAATTTAATATACTCAAAAGCCGAGAAACATTGGTTAATAAGTTTATTAACATTTTAACAAGCTCATAAATAAAATAAATTTAGAAAACAAGTTCAAATGAAACTAATTAAGTATTAGTTTTCCTTATAGGAAGATCATAAAAGATGTTTCGATAAATGTATTTTCTATCGGTTGTATCGTATTCATTTATATATTAGAGTCAACAAATGCTTTAAAAATAAATTGAATACAATGAAAATCGACAATAATGATTTGAACGTGATGTGATTTGGTCATTCAATGTGCACATTTTTCGTTAAAAGGATTTTGAATGGGGTGTTTATATATGAGTTAAGTCTCTATTTAGGTCAAATGTTCGAAGATTGATGTGTGAACGGCGGTGTGTGTTATCTAAAAATGGTAATGAAACGGCGAAAGTGTATTTTTTTTATCATATGTGGTTGTGGCAAAAAGGTTCTAGTAGGTTATGGTATTAGGGGTTTATGGTTGTAGGTGGCAACTCGCAAGTATATATATTATTTAAAATAAAATTACATGAAGTGTCATTTTGTATCAACTTTTAATTCGTCCACTCTATTTTATCATTTTCCTAATTAGATCATTGTACTAAGTATTTATTCTTAATTAACGTAAAGAGGTTGCACAACATTGTGTAACCAATTAGTTAATTATATTAATTGAAAAAATACACAATATATTGAATTTTTTAAAAAAAGTTATAAAAAATGGTTGTCCAAACTTAAAATTGATGCAAACATAATCGTTTTCTATGTATTTTTTTATTAAAATGACGTTAATATATTCTTGTTTAGTGGTCTATTTATCTTTTTTAAAATTGAAAATGTGAGTGGGGAATTTCTATAGGTCGTCAAGTAATCCCCGACGACCTCGACCCGAACAATTTGCATCTCCCTGCTTTCCTGCCGCTCCCGTTTTCTTCTATTTTGTTGCCGAAGCATCTCTAACAATTCCTTCCCCAAATTCATTCAATTAAATCAAAACCCTAATTCCCGATACTTCATATCACTGACTTCTGCTGGAAAACTACATATTAACCCGATTACTATTATGGAACATCAGTCGTTCCACAATCTCTTCGAACGCCGCCCGCTGATCAAGTCCAAAACTCCTGCTGTTAAGTGGTTCAAAGAATGGTAAGCTGAAAAACCGCTCTTTCTTTTGTTTATATGCTGATATATGTACGTCTATATATGTGTGTTTGTGTGTGGGATGATGTGAGTGATTGTTATTTTCCAAGCCCCAATTCATAGGTTAAATCGTAAGGGAGAATCGCTGTAGCTTTAGCATATTAGATATGAAATACGCACTATATACTTATTGTTTTATATTTTCCTATAGTAAAAATGTTCGCTTTGTTCAAATATTTTCTTTGCAACTCTTAGGATCAGTCCGTAACTCCATATGCTAATGCTGATTTTGATTCTCGTTTCTGAACTTAATGAATTCTAGGATGTTTTCTTGATCAATGTGTTAATTTCGAAGTGATCAAGATACTGTATTCTCAGGTCCATAAGGATTAGTCACTGCGTATAATGTGTATATTTTTGTTAGCCTTTCTCGATGCAACTCAGTTAGTTTGAATGAAAGAGTGTCAAATTATGCCATAAAACATGTTAGAAAAGCAAGAGTGAAAGGAAAACTGAAAGACATACTAATAGAGGCAAAGTGGACACACACGGAAATCAAGTGAAATTGCATATGTAAGTTGTTCTGCGTTCTCTTTTGCACCGTTCCTGTGCATAGACGACCAATGTAGAAACAATCTTGCATCTCTCCATGAACTATGGTTGAACATAAGAGAAGGGTGAGCAACTTTATTCATCGAGGCTCTTGGATTTCAAAGGGTGATTCAGCCTTTTCAGAAGCTAGAAAAAACCAAGTTGCCCTGCATCTGTTCTTAAGCGAGGGCCCAGGTGAAATAAGCTAGTAAAAGTTTCTGGTTTGTGCATATGATACTTTTTGACATAAAAACAGTGAAAAAACATAATCGTAAGTGTCCTGTTCATCAATCAGAAAGTTGTAGTTTCTAATCATAAGCACCCTTCTCTAAGTTATACCATTCTCTTAAGAAACTAAAAACCTTGTGAAGACAAAATTATTTCTCGTGACAGCAAAGGCTAATTGCACAACAAAACAATGTAGACATGTAGTCGTTGCAGGGAGGGAGGGAGGGATTGTCTATTCATGTTTAAAGTGGACACAAACCCTAATCATAAATCATGTGATTGTCTTATAAAATGTCCTGCAACCAGTCATTCGCTATAAGTTCTGTTGATTTCTCAAAGTTCTTGTTTTTTTTATCTTATTTCATTTTTTTCAGACCTTCAGATTAACCTCTATATATATTATTCACCCAGGGTACCCCAGGATGTTGTAGCGACAGGTGGGAAATGCTTTGTTATGAAATGGGTTACAGGTTAGTAGTTATCAATTAACCTATATATAAAAGAATAACCAACTGCAGGAAATTGTTGTTTAACAAGACTAACAAACTTGTTTTCCTTGTGTTGTATGTGCAACCAGAGGCTCAAATGAAGGCCATGAAAGAGAAGACAGAAAATCCAGTGAGTGTAGAACCCGAACCCGAACCAACTACTGAAGTTCTTTTTCTCTGCAGCTATGAAGGCTGTGGGAAAACTTTTATTGATGCTGGAGCTCTAAGAAAACATTCTCACATTCATGGAGAGAGACAATATGTATGCCATTATGAAAATTGTGGAAAGGTAAATCGTTTCTCCACAATATAACGTTTTTGTGTCATCAGTATCTTGATCATGATTTTGAGTGTTTACGTGGCGGCAAACATATTGTTTTATTTGGTTAATCCATTAAGCCAGTGAAACTTTGTGCTTATTTTGCAGAAATTTTTGGATAGTTCAAAGCTAAAGAGACACTTTCTTATCCATACAGGCGAGAGAGATTTTGTATGTCCACATGAAGGTTGCGGTAAGGTAATTACTCTATCACTCCTCAGAGAATACTGCATTTTGTCCAATTTTCAGACACTCTATTGGGGTAGCCGTAAAAAGATATTAATCTTATATTTTACGGATAATTCATCAAAATAGAAGCCTACTTTTACACTTCTACCAAGAATGGTGATGTAATTTTCTCTGTGGTTGCAATGATTGGTAAAGAAAATAAAAGTATGTTACTATTTTGATTTTTTCAAAGTATGCTGCTAACACTGGTAAAAAGTGTCCAAATATGTAGTGAGCAATTATACCAATTTAGATGATCTAATTAGTAAATTTATTAAAATTGCGTAATTCATATTATTGCAGGCATTCTCACTGGATTTCAACCTGAGGTCACACATGAAGACTCATTCTCAAGAGAACTATCATATCTGCCCATTCCAAGAATGCGGCAAGAGATATGCTCATGAATACAAACTAAAGAATCACATAATGTCTCACCATGAAAAGGTTCCATGTCTACTTTAGCTAGCAATAACAATATTGTGATTATGAATCTCGTATGTACATGAAGTTATTTATTGACCTTTTTGTGTTTGGAAAATTACAGCAGAGTATGAGTAATTTGGTTGAATTACCACCCAAGTACGTCCAAGTCCAACCAGTGGAAAAACCGCCTCCTAATCCCAAGCCACCAAAGGCGGCGGCAACCACTACTTACGCCGCCACTGCATCATCTGACCGCCCTTACACCTGTCCTTATGAAGGATGTGAAAAGGCTTACATCCATGAATACAAGCTCAACCTCCATTTAAGAAGAGAGCACCCGGGTCATCTCCCTGAAGAAAATCCCAAAAATGCCCCTCGTAACAAAAACAACACGGATACCGACATGGATGCTGGTAGTGACCATGATGGATATCCTGTCAAACGTGGAACCGCCAAAACCCAGAAAGTCAATCGGTCAAAACCCAACATAAAGCTTCCTCCAACCAAAGTTGTGAAGCGTAAGCCACCTGCTGCTGTTGCAAGTGTGGCCAAGAAACAATCATGGCCTGTGGTTAAAACAGTGCATGACGAAGAAGACAGTGAAGAGACTGAAGAAGATCGAGATAATGGTGAGGATGGATGGAGGTATGGTGGCGCTGGTGATAATGATGACGACGATGATGATGAAGAGACCGAGTACGAGGATTAACCTCAGAGGATGCAATTGTTTAGTCAATTATGTTTTTGGTTACCATACTATCATGTTCATGGGATAATATGTATATGGAGGCAACTCATGCATTGAATAGGTCAGTCATGTATATAGTCAGTTTCGTTTATACTACAAACGTAATAAAAGACATGTCTAATGATAAAAATGCCCAATATTTTCTTCAAAAGACGGTAACGCCAGTCTAATTATTTAGCTTAGGCAAGATAATTGACGCTATATTTATAATTTTAGACCGTTTCTTGTTATCGATTATGACTTATGATTCTGACTTATTTTTAAGATAAGAGAATGAGTAGGAATATTTGAACATGAGACGGTGGGAAAGACATGAATGGTCATTTTAAAATTAGTTTGGTTGTTATATTTAATGTTGTTGAAACACTTGTATCTTCTAGTTAACAAGTACCTGATTTGTCCCTCACCTGATTGTATATCAATAATTTGAGTATGCAATGACCTATTTACCCTTCACAACCACAATAATCAATCAATCAGTGTCTTCCCCATGACAGCTTGGAAGAAGCTGTCTCTGTGTATACCCTAGTTTACTTCTTGTACCTAGTATCTATGTATGAACTTGTAATCTTCCTGTCCATCATCTACATGGTAGATTCATCTATGTCAATAATTTTCAGCTTGCGTTGTGCCAAGTGCATAAGCAGTTGTACTTCCAAGCGAAAAGACTCCACTACCCTTGAGACTTGATGGTGATTTTCATATCTCCCCAAGTAGGATTTGAACCTATGACCCATCGGTTAACAGACTAGTTTATGATGAATTTCTTCAAGCAGTATGGATGATCATGGTAATTACCAAGGGAGTCAACTTTGATTGATTAAAGAGCTTAGCGTTTCATAAGAAATTAAGAATGTAGCTACCCTTTATATAAAAATACTAATAAAACATGCTCGTTCAAGAAAATGAGCAAGTTATGACGGATTATGGTAACATAAATGCAAAAATAACAGACTTGCTTGCCATTTTTAGTCTGAAATGCCTCCAGTTTTTATGTTTTCACAAGAGTGATGGTTTATTTACAAAGAAATTGCAAGTAGAAACACGAAAAAGTAGGCGAATTTGGATTAATATACATGTCATGAATCAAAGTATTAGTGCCGTTGTTTCTTTTTTCTTGCATACATGTTTTCTTGATGATCCACTCTTGCAGTTTTTGAATTTCTGCCAATTTCTTTCAATTGAGTTGACTCGAACTTTCTTCTACCCAGTGACAAAAAGACGGAGTTTCTTGAAGTATCATCATGATTCTTGAATTCATCATCATCATCATCATCATCATCAGATTGTAGCTTCTGAGATACTTTGCAAAGAAGGCCGCCATGATTTCGATCTCGAAGCAGCCAATATCGATGAAGAGGATCCAGATCGTTGCCTGAACATTCTTTCATGTCCCTCCACCTAAACATATATGAACCAGAAAAATATGTTTAAGAAAATGGTTTCAATTTCTTAATTTTGTTTGATATTACATGGGATTTTGTTAATTTAACTACCTGATCATCCGTGTTATCTACCACTGCCTCATGATCACCACCTGAAGTACTTTCGATATCCACCATTGATTCCGGTGGGGGTTTCTTCATCTTTCCATGTCTTTTTGCTCTTACAACCTTCATAACCTCTGTGAAAGTTAAACCACCGTTATAATTAAGATTCTGAAAAACTTTACACGTACATGATTACCAAAAATTTAAGTTTTTAACTAACCATGACTGGTAACAAGACGATAAGCTCGACCAAGAACAAGGGTGTCAGTAGGCCGGAGAAGCTTGACACGTGTAAACCTGATAGTTTTATCATCTTCACCGTCACCGGGAGGCAATGGTATAATGATTGAAACATAATGTCCTGGATTCATCTTCATCACCTCACTGACACTTATAGACCAATACATTCTTTCTATCTTCCCATTTGGATGTTGTATCACTAATGCAGCTGCGTCTACTGCTTGACAGTTTCCCATTTTTCTTTTTTCTTTTTAATTTCTTGTTTCTCTCTCCAAGGTCTTTTGTTTCTCTCTCAAGATGATGATGAATCTGAAGTTGAAGAAGAAGAAGAACGGATAAGCTAGGTAGGGAGATGAGAAGGAGCTAGTGAGGTGAAGTTTAAGTTGAAGTAAGCAATAGGTCTATATCTGTATAGTGCTCTTCACCACCCCTCCCTTATCTATACATTTGAAGGATTTACACTTTACATCCTTCGCAAATCTTACCTAATTCGATTCGACTTGTTATAACAATTACTTTTTACGACTTTAAAAGTTCGAACCTGGTAATAAATTTAAAAAACATGGTTAAAAGAACGCTCTTTGAATTGATCACTAGATAATGTCGGAGTGAATGGAGTGGGTGTGGTGACGGAGACATCATTCAACAAAAGATCAAGGCCTCACCACCACCACGTGGTGGGTGTGAGGTGTGGTATAGATCACACCATAAGACGCATATAAAAAACCTTAGTTTAATAGTATAATACATAACATTTCTTTTTTCTTTATTTTCTTTTGAGTAAATAGCTTAAGGTTTTTTAAGACACGTTAATATGTTACTAACAGAATGTCTGACATTATTATTATTATTGTTATTATTATTATAAAATTAATAAGTGAGTAATAGAGATGTCATTTAAGAAGGAAATCTTTCAATTCTTGAGTTAGTAGGTCCTCTATAAAAATTATTATTTGCCCATACATAATTCCAGATTAAATTATAAGTTTATAAGAATAATAATGTCTCCATTATTACATTTAATAATGTTTTACTTTTTCTTTTTTATAATATTCATTGATTTTGTTCTCTCTCAAAAATCAGATACATGCACAAATTAAATGAAAATATAACATGTTTTTAAAAAAACTAACACAAAACATATATGTATCTAATTCGGCCTTGTATGAACACAATATATACGTTAACTATTTTTATTTTTTATTTTTTATTTTTTTAGATTTAGGTAAAGCATATATATATATGTATATATGTATATATATAGTGTATATATATATATGTATATATATATATATATATGTGGGTGTTTAAGCCATGTGGGGTGTTGGGTTCACATATTGATTTTGGGAAAAGACTCAAAGAAGACCTGGGAACTATAATTCGTGGTCTAAGGACACAAATTAAAAAAACTTTATAAGATATTTGTGTTTGGTGAGATATTTTCATAAGTATATCTATATCTATATGTAATAAACACTAAACATAGACGTTATATTATCATTTTAAACATATATATATACTTTCATAAATATAATTCAAATGGTTATTGATAGTTAACTTACAACGATACATATTTCTTTTGGATCTTTGTTGCATTTTATTTATAGATGGTGTTATATATATTTATTATATAGATAGATATTTATTTGAGAATCGTGAAAATTAATTTTGGCTTTTGATTAAATTAAATCGATTGCTATAATGCCAATGACTTATTAATAAGCCCCTCATTGATAGAGGTATTTTGGAAAAATCCAGCCTCATAAATAATAATATATTTATCCGGACACAATTCACGGTTAAACACCCTTATTAATGACTCATTAATGAGTATTAATGGATGTGATCCTCACATTAAAAACAATTTTCTAATAAATTTCCCCCTTATTTTATACACACATATGGGAGTGTTCAAACGAAAACGATTTTTGTGGTATAACCAATTTGATTAAAATAAATCAATGTGTAACAATTCTAAGGGCTCATTAATGAGGAAAATTTTGGGAAAAAAAGAGTCAATCTAATAATGACTAATCCATCAAAACACAATTCACGATTAGATAAATATATAAATTATCAAAATACCCCTATTAAGGAGTCCTTAATGATATTACAAACAGTTCTCATAGTTCTTGGGATAACTGTTTTTCGTACGAAAACTATTTCTAACACCATTAATAGGAGTATTTTGGTCATTTATATATTTGCTCAACCACAAATTGTGTCCAAATGGACCGTCACTAATGAGTGATGATTAATTTTTTCAAAATATCTCTCATTAATAGTCATTCGTGAGTGCATTAATGAGTCATTACCATTAATAGCCCTTGATTTATTTTAATCAAGGGTTAAGATTGGTTCTCGCACGAGAAACCGTTCTCGTTTGAACTTTTATATATATTATCAACTAAAAATTTGTCAGAAAGACGAAAAGTAATCTATCTATCTACACTCAGTAAAGGCATGCCTATGAACTATTTTCATCATCCTACCTCATACCCGAGTTTAGATACTGTTATTATTAAGGTTATAATATAAAGTAGATATAAGTTATAATACAAATGAATTAAACTAAATGAACAGGTTTGTGTATAATTGACTCGTATATTATTGATTTACGGATGTTTTTACTTTCGGATTCTATCGTTATCAGGCTTTCCAAAAATATGTGACTTATGGTCAACTTTATTATAACTTTTAATACATATTTGAAATAAGGTTTGTTATAATATAATGTTATATGCATTCAGAAAATGTTTTGTTATTAAGAATAACTTTTATATAAATTTTCAAGCTTCTCGATCCAAGTCTGCATCATGAATTCGCTTCATCCTCGAACCTAGCCTAGAGTAGTCGAGTCAAGCTCTAGCTCGACTCACCTCATTTACAACCCTACTTATATTGGATGGGTTTGGATTTGTTATCTCAAACTAGGTTTTATTTTCTTGTGTTGAAAGTTGGATCTTAATACATCAAGACATGCCACATATTTATAGGCTTTAGTTATGCACGCGAACCCTAACTAGGTATTTAATTTATATCCTTATAGAAATGTTCTAGAATAATTGATATTAACCATTTGAAAATTTTTATTTCTAACTAAATCATTATACTTCTATCATACCTCAAGGGTAAACCTGTTAAACTAGGATTTTAGGCTAAAATTTTTTTAAGACCCTATAAATTCTACACACGCCTTTAAAAATATTTGAGCCACAATAATTTTATGATATTAATGGTATAGATTTATTTTTGAAGTTAAGAATTTCAAAAGAAATTATTTATTTAGAGAATACACACTTATTAATATACTAATTATATTTAGTAAAAATGAAATTTTTTCGGAATGTTGATATTGCACATACAATAATGTTAAATATTCTTGTGAGTGACACTTAGGTAGAATGAAGATTGAAAGATAAATTAGTAAAAAAAAATATTAAAAACAACAATATCACTAAATAGTTTGGCTACTTATTAATTAAAAACATAGTTATTATATCAAGTGATTTAAAAGAGTTGACAAAATACTTTACATTGAAAAATCTTGAAAAGTAAATGTTATACAAAACATAAAATTATTAATTAAAAGACCTCCTATTTAAAATAATCTTGAGGCGACCCTAACTGTATGTCAACTAAAAAATGATATGTAACATTCACTAGCTCTTTTTTCGTATCTTATTTATTTATTTTGATACATGTTTTGATTTAGTGAGTAAAATGATGGGTAAAAAAATATAATAAGAGGACATTAATGTGTTATGTTTATGTAAATTTTTAAACAGAATAAATTAATAGTTAATCCAAGCATTAAAGTTTTTTAAGAAGAAAAAACTATATTTTCTATAAAATATCTAAATCATGATGCAATTTACATAAAACAGGAGTGTTTTCTGACGTGGAAATTATTTAAATACGTCAACTAGAGGAATAATACCATAATAAGGTTTTGTATTGCCTTTTAATACATAACTTATAAATTATATTTCTAAAACATACCTTCTATTTGGTCTCTTATACATGAAATACATGTTATATAACACATTTAAATTATAAATATTGCTTCTACGTCATTACAAAAAAACTGAAAACCCTGTTAGTTATATGGAATAATAATTTTTGTAACATAATTGCTAATTTAGAATAATTTTGTATTCATGAACTCCAACAAATTATGCTATATTTAAATTCTATTATTGGTTTGGTAGAGAGTAAAGACGTACAAATACATGAATGTATCGATAGGGACAAAACCAAGGGCCATCTTGGGTGCCACCCTCCACATATCATCTCACTTCTTGCCTTTTTCATAAATTTTATATATATATATATATATATATATATATATATATATATATATATAAAAGATTAGAATCAAATAAGAGTTAAAAAAATATAAGAGGTGTAAGAGGCATTCTAAGAGTGACACATGACATCATTAATGCAAGGGTATAATTGGTATATACTTGTAATTATTTTTGGTAATTAAAATTTTCTAAAAAAAGGTAACCTCCATTAACATTTCTAATAACTATCCTATTTAACAACCAATTCACGTCTGCTTCTCTCATTCTCTCATCCATGACCACCGATAGCCGTCTTCACAGTAACCATTACCTTATGCGGTCGTTGACCATGGCACCGCCCTCATTCGCCGCCTCTGTTCTCATCACGTTTTAACGGCCACCATATCCGCCGCTCCAATCTGTGAGATGCATCGATCCTATAATCACCCGCGTATTCTACCATCCCTCAAGAACATCTCTCCCCTCTTGCATCCATGGCGTCTTGAAAACAATCGTCACAATTCGGTTTCTTTTGTGGATCTACCATCTTTGCTGCACCAAATCCGGATTGAGACCCGAATCGCCACCGTCAGGCACAAGCACCCACACCGCCGCCACATGTATACGCTACTTCCTCTTCATCAGATCTACTGTACTGAAGTTCATCAATTTGTGATTTCTTGTTTCACTATTGGCGTCCCCTTTTCATCAATTTCTGAATAGAGATCTATTCTTGTTTTGTTTCATTCATCAATTTATTGTTTCGTTTTAATCATCAAATTTTTTTGTATCTGATGCTGATTTTGGTGTATATAGAGTCAGATTCATGTTTTTTTGTTCAGTTTCTAATTCTTATTTCATCGGTTTATATGTTCATATGAATGTGTGAAAAATTCTTGTGTAGAATTTCATGTATGTTTCATCAGTTTTGTATTTTCACCAGGTATGTGTGTATTAATATTAATTGTTATTGTTTATGCATCATATTTGAATAAGTATTTTGTAATAGAATCGTATGAATTACTGTATGAAGCTTTTTGATCATCAAAAAATTTAAAATTGATGTGCATCATTTGTCTATGTCTTCTTTTCATCTCAACCGTGTTGATCTTGATCATCAAAATTCAATTCATATTGATGTGTATGTATTTATCAATTTTAGTTTCATTCTAAATATGATTCTTCATCATTTTCATATAATTTGTATCACAAGGGTTTCATCATTTTTATAAATAAGGAATATACGTGATTTTAGAAGTTGTTAATATTTTTTTGATTTTCTAATTTACCCTTAAACTTTATTAAATTGACAGTTACTATTAATTAGCTTTTGACCATTTTGGTTGACTTTTGATGAAATCCAATGGTTTAAAATCACTTTTGATTTCCCTCTTACAATATCACAACCTTATATATATATATATATATATATATATATATATATAGGGATGAGATCAAATAAAAAGAAAATTAAAGTAAAAAGTGTAAAAGGAATGATTATTTGATTATTTTTCGGTATATATATCAACTGATAATCGTTAGTTCATCATCTTTATTGATTAAAACTAGTTCTTCATCAATTTCTTTTTGATTTCAAATACAGATTTTGAAAACAAAATTTTGGAATAATTTGTTGATGAACAAAATACTTTCATCTAAAAAGTGATGAATATGTTGGATTCATCAAAAAGAAATCGATGAAACACTAGTTTTAATCAATAAAGATGATGAACTAACGATTATCAGTTGATATATATACCGAAAAATGATCAAATAATCATCCTTTTTAACCTTTTTACTTTAATTTTCTTTTTACTTTATCTCTACCCTATATATATATATATATATATATATATATATATATAGGGAGGTTTATGTGAAAAGGGTGTTATTTGTGAAAAGTGCAAGAAACATTCTAAACCATTCGATCATTTAATCAATAGCTATAATTTATTATGACATTTTAGTAATTAAAAAGAAATTAAATGATTTTCTTTTAATTAAATAAAAGATAAAATAGGTATTAGACTAACCTCTTTTTTTCTCTCCTCCCTTTTTTTCTCTCTTAAACCGTCGTAGACTCCAGCCTCCCATTTTCAAAAACAATTGAAAACCCCTTTTTCATCCTCTCTCTGCAAATCACCGGCCGCCGCCACATCACCGCCGATCTCCGACGTCCTACGCTCTCTCTCCCTTTGCCGCTCTCAGTCTCTTTCCCTCCTTGGCGACCGACGAACTATATCTCCATGTCGTCCGCCGCCATCCGTTACAACCTTTTACGTTGCCGTTCTGATGAACACCACCACCGTCGCCGGCTACTTACCACCTCCATTCACTGCGAGTGAATGTTGCTGCCGACGAAACACCACCGTTAGGTGTTGCATAAGGTACGATGAATGCGACCAACCACCGCAGTTGAGTTTTAACCACCGACGAACCACCGCCGTGAACTTAAAACCGCCGCCGCCGTATCATGTCAGATCTGGTCGGTTTTTATTGTCGCCGATGAACAACTGTCATCCACTCTCCCGCTGCTGCCATCGCCATCATTATCACCGTGAATTAAACAAAGGCGTCGGTAGTTTTGAACTTTTTTTGAATTTATGTTCTTTTAGTTTTTTTCTTTTTCTGAAACAAAGCATCGGTTGTTTTGATTTTTTTTTGAATTTATATTTTTTAGTTTTTTTAGTTTTTCTTTTTCTGTTAAACAAAGCGTCGGTTGTATAGTTATTGTAATTAAATGTAGTATTCATTTATAGATTATTTTTTGGATTATATTGTGTATTGGGGTAAATATAAATTGTGTTTAATGGTGAATTTTAAAGGTTTTTTTTTAATGTTTATGGTTTGTTCATCATTTTCATTTATATTGTTCAATAATAAACATGGTTGTTTTTTTGGTGTTTATGGTTTGATGATTTGTATTAGGAATAAAAAAATTTTGGTTTGTTTTTTGTTGTTAACTAATGAACATTGAACAAAAGACAATGGAGATAAAGAACGTTTTGATGTTCAGTAATGAATATTTCAGATATAAAAAAAAATTACGTTTAGTATATTATTCAATAATAAACAACCATGAATGATTGTTGGGAAAAAATGATATTGAAAAAAAGAAAAAAAACGTAAAAATTGAAAAGAGAAAGAAAAAACATTTAATAGTGAAACAATATAATTTCAGAGTTTATTAGTAAATTAAGTGTAATGAACATAACATTTAATAATTCAAAACTTTAAATATTTGTCTGCGTTCATCGTTGAACACCGTAAAATTGATAATAATTATAAAATTATTTCTAATTTATTTTGTTTAAAAATTAAAGGAGAGAGAAAAATAAGAAAGAGAAATAGATTGGAGAGAGAAAAAAATTGTTTACTATTATACCCTTTTGAATTAAAAAAAATAAAAAATCAGATTAATATAAGCCAATAGATCAAATATAAATAAAAGGTCAAGATTGTTTCTCGTACTTTTCGCAAATAAGACACTTTTCGCATGAACTCTCCCCTATATATATATATATATATATATATATATATATATATATATATATATATATATATATATATATATATATATATATATATATATAAATAAACCTTCCCCATATAGTGAAAAGTTCATTTGAGAACCGTTTTTATTACGAGAACCGCGAGAACCAATTCTAGCCGTCCAATTCTCCCTCCTCCATTTGGATTGCCAACCCATGAATTCCTTATATGCACCCTGCCACACCCAATGCCCCACGCTCTTCATCCATAAATTCTATTATCCAAAATGAACGACTAAGATTGGTTCTCGCAATAAAAACGATTCTCAAATGAACCTTCCCCTATATATATAAGAAAGATAAAGTTATTAACTTGATTTTCATAATTCATCGAATTAAATCTGAACTTCGAATTCAAACTCAGAATCTCTTACGCGTATTTACTACGATACATTACAGAAAGAAATACAATGTGCTAAGATTGTCCATTGCTTCATTTTGATTCCAGAAACCAGCTTACAAAAGTTGATCAAGTTTCAAAATAGAATGCATAAAGATTAAATTTTGATAACAAATACAATGTGCTATGCAAAGGTAACAAGATCCGGTTTTCCAAATCATACTGAAGGGAAAAACTTGTTAAGATTAAACGGCAACGAATAGAATTCTTCACTTCTTGAATCTGTTTTGAAGGATCTGTACTTGTCCCACCAATGCATTCCTCTGTCCTTCCTTGTTGCGGTGTCTTTCTGCCTCAGTGTTACGTCAAGCAGCACGGCCAACAATCCGCCCACAAATGCTTCCGAAGAAAATGGTACATTTACCATATCATTCCACTGAATAAAGAAATTGAATGAGTGATTTATAAGTGTAATTTTGACTTTTCAGGTCAAATATGTATTTCCTGAATGCAAATTTGCCTGGTTTTGTTTCAATGTAAAACCAACATTTTTTACGTTAAGTGCTTGTTGATTGTTATAGGGTCTATTGTAGTTAGAAAAAAATGTATCAATCATTATTTAGGGTTCATGTCATTTACAAAGTTACAGATTTGCTTATTGATGTTTGACTTTTGAGATCAAATCTAATACTTATCAAATCCACAAGGACCACAACCAAAGGATGGATTTTGTGATAAAAAATAAAAGTACCATATTTCTAAGTTTACTGTTTGTTTAAAATTTAAACATTGAGGGTTCATACGCTAGAAATAAATAAAAATTATAGTATATCAGTTTATTTATAAATAAATAAAAACTGTAATAATATTATTAAATATTAAAATATATCCTAGTAATTGGGGCACCTCCTGTGCTACCCCTTTTTTGCCCGAGGTCTTTTGGGAAACAGTCTCTATGACTGCCTACATCTTACCACCCCCTATACCCGCTCTAGCGGGATAGTGCATTGTTGTTGTTGTTGCATATGCTAGAAAATAATAATACCAGATGCTGGGCATTCAGGCAGTTAAGAATTGTCCTAATGACCTCAATAGTCAGTTCAAGAAGAATTCGACTTTTGAGGTCAAATTTAGTACTTTTCAAATGTGAAAATGATAGACGTATTCGTTTAGAGTTGAATACTTAAACGTGGCTTGCAACTATGCTGGAGAATAATAACTAGAATTCATGGCATTTCGGCAAAGGATCAGCCATTTGACCTTGACTTCTCGTGCGTCGTAGGTTTTCTTTTCCAGAATATTGAGGTCAAGTCTGTTACTTTTCAAATGCAAAAACTACGAGGTTTTTCGTCACAAATGTAAACCAACACAAAGTTTAATGTATTAGGAAAATATACTACAGAAATGGGTTGAGATGGTGTTGTACTTGTAGTTGCTGTGTTTTATTTGTATAAAGATTGCCTTTTTATAAATAAAAAGGAAAGAAAATCTAATACACAAAATTATTATGGTTCATGTATTACCAAGTTAGCCTGTTTGACCTTAAATTTCAAAGAGTAGCCTGCTTATGCTTAAAAGACAGAAATTTTGTGAGGGAGTTCTTACCCATCTAGCTTTTGTGTGAACAGGACCATAACCCCTGATGGCAGTGTACTCGTTGAAGTACTGTGGAATCGATAATCCCATGAAGATCGAGAATCCAAGAATGAATTTTACTCTGAAGCTGTTTAGATTACAAAACTGCAGGAACCCTAGACCTGCTGCCCCTGTAATCATGCAAACATTTAAAGAAAATTGTCACTTATGAACAGATTGGTGAAATCAGAATCCTACTGGCCCAATCCTTAATGCATGCATACCCACGTAGGCGAAGAACAAACAATACAATGCAGCTACAATAGGTGCTGGAATTGATGCAAATACCGCCCCAAATTTTCCTGCGAATCGAAATTCAGCATTCAAGAAATCAAGAAACGGAAAGTTCAATCACAGTAGAGTGTAGAAGAAAGGAGTTTTTATTATTACCAAGAATGGAAAAGAATATCATGAAACCGGCTGAAATCTGGACGACTCTTCTGCTACCAACACGTGTTAAACCGAGCAAACCAGCATTTTCACTGCCATACATTCAATATAAGAATCTTGAAAAGAAATATTGATAATTTGTATTAATAAAAAATTAACAAACCATATTTGTAGCTTACACAGAAACAGATGATCCATTTCCTGTCCCAAATATTCCCGAAAACAGAATGCCAACTCCCTTACAAAACAGAATTACAAAACAATTAGAATCCAGCCCCCTCGAATTATTGTAGTTTATGTTCATATTGACTCAACTCATATGCATGTTCATATAAGTTGAACCCAAAGTTTTAGGCGTTGTTTGTTATTAAGAGGTTGTTTATGAAACTGAAAACCACCTCTGAATTATCAGAGGTGGTTTTGGAACCTGAATCAGAGGTTAAGAGGTTTAAACGTTGAGCCTAGAGCCCATTATCGATCAATACCTGCCAACCAATGCCACGGCTAAGAACAGAATGTGGGATAGGAGTCGCACTGGCGTACCTAGCCACCGCAATAAAAGCACCCGTAGACTGTCCAGAAAACAGACGATGTTAAAATATTAATAATACCTAAAGAAAGAAATATAACTAAAGACGGTTATCGAGTGAAAGAAAAATACTCCGCTAAACAACAACCTCAACTAGAGCAACAAATGAGGCAACCATCATAGCAAAAGCTTCTCCAGCATCAAAAGTTGGAGCTCCCCATTGAAATGGATATGGAACCCGAATCCTGAGATTCAATTTAACAAAAGAAAATAATTTTTTGAACAAGTGGAATGTTAAAGATATAGAAAAGCAAGTATTACTGGAAGACAGTGCATACCAGGGGGCACCTGCTATGATTCCAGCACGATCAGTTCTACAACTTAGTTGTGTTGTATCAGATTTGTTCTTGTAGGCCCCACCTACGGTGAGTAAGTGAGCGTATATCCACACGATCACCACCGAGAACAAAACAGCAAATCGGTCAAATATATGGCTCTTTCCACTCATTAGATGGGGTATGTACTGCAATAAACATTACAGTAGTTTTACATTAATTTCTACTACGCATTATCATCTTTCTTGGAACATACTACACTAGAGGTGCCCATATGGGCTGCAGGTTGAGTAACAGCTTAGAATGGGTTTGAGTTAAAACGGGTAACTTTTAGTACGAGTCAGATGAGTCCAACCTGCAAGCTTCTCTATTTTTTTTTCTTCTCTTATGTTTTACGAACTAACGATGTGTAAAACTTGGTTTAAAAAGCTATGCTGCAGTATGTTTTGCGTGACTTTAACCTGTTTGAACCATTTAACCGGTTCCCCATTTAGCTACACTTCAGGACAATAATTACCCATTGGACCGATTACAGACGAAGTACAAGCCCAATCACATAAACAGATCAACATTTACCGACTGTGGAATATCCTTACAGAACATTACCTGTGAGAAAATTAGCAAAAAGACAATTTGTGGCAGTCCAATCTCGATACATTTGGCAACCTACAAAAATTCATGCAATGATATAAAACTAGTAGTAGACAGAAAGAAACACACTAGAGGAATTCAGTATTTTAAGTAAATTTAGCAGCATTTTATTTAAGGATTCCTTTAATCTGTGAATTAAACAGATATATAGATGCCTACCAAGGGAAAACCAAACTCGTACAGCCCATATCCGGTTAGAGCCACCAAAGGAACCGCAGACAATGGACTCATGAACCTGAAATTGAAAAAACCAAATTATGTTGCAAATAATCAAACTCTAAATGATGAAGTAAAAGACAAAAGATCCCACATGTTTTTGAAACTTACCTTGTGAGATTGCGCCAAAGGCCACTAAAACCAAGCACAATCTGAAGAGTTGAAGCAACAATAAGAGCACCTTGGGTCCCTCTCATAATCCTCTCAAATTTCTATATAAACATCAACATGTAGGGATTAAATTGGTTTAAATATTAAACTCAATGCACCTATAAATTTCATAAAATGGTTGACGGTGTAACCACCTCTTGAGGATCCACAATGTCACTATATCGATCCGCCAACACTATTGAAATTGTTGTAGGCACGAAAGTATACGAGCCCCCAATGACAGCCGGTAAACGTGTCCCAAAAAGTGTTTGTAGTAATGTATTCAAACCAGCAACAAAGAGTAGTGTCTGAATCATCTTTGCTTTTTCTTCCTAAGGTAAACAAGCCAACCCATGTGGTAGGATTAAATCAACACACACACAAAAAAGAACAAATTTATAACTAAAAAAAAAAGCAGTTATCAGTATCTTGTGAAAAGACTTACATGCCCTCCACCCATTTGAGGAGCCAGAGTAGTAGGAATGAGTACTGTTGTTCCAAGCATCACAATATAATGCTGGAAACCTAAAAGTATTGCCTCAGCTGCATTAAAAGAAGCTTTTTTAGGGTTCATACTTTCATTGACAAAGTCAAGAAAATGTCCATTGACACTAAGGATAAAGATTGAGCACATTAGGTCATTTTGGTAACTATATCTGAACAGTGAACACTCCTAACTTGGTATAGTGTAAAGGGGTATCCTGGTCAAAGTTATGATAGTAAGATCAAGAATTCGGCTGAAAAGACGAAAGTACCCTGCAGAGACTAAAACAGGGGACTTCAACTAGAACTGGAGAGCTTTTTCTTATTGATCAAAACCATGAGAAACTCAACTGGAGAATGCAAAATAACAACAGAAAATTCGTTTCTCCATAATTATAAGTTACTTGGGAGTGTTCTTTTTCATACTAATCTGCAGCTCAGCACCCTCAAAAATATATATCAGCTACAGATACAAAAAAAAAACATTCTTGTGGTATACAGACATTTTACTCCATCATGCTCCGATTTACATTTAATACCGATCTGTTTTCTCGTAAAAAAAAAACAAAAATGGTTTGTGTTCTTTAAAATATATAATCATCGCCGTTTTTCTTTTTATCTTTTCTCTTTTTTTTATTTTTTCCATCAGCATGAGGGTTTTTAACTTTTTATTGATCAACACAACTGAAGTAACACAAACACATACCATAAATCCATGGTAACAATGAGAAAAATATTATTTTACAGTGGTATTTACACACAGTAAAACACACATATAATTTGACAATGAGAAGACGTACGCCATGGTGGTGGACTGGTAATACAGTAAGAGACGTTGGGAAGCTGATCTTTAGCAGGGTGTGGCTGCTGATCATCCTGTTTAGGTGGTGCTGCTGGTCCTCCTGCCATCCTCTGTTTTTTTTACTCTTAAACTCTTTTTCAACTCCAATAAAGCCCCAAATTTTCACACCAAATACCCTTTGATATCAACAATATGACAAAATCTTGCAAAAGTTTCACTAAAACCCAGAAACCCTAATCCCGATAACCTGCAATTCTCTATGTAACCAAATTTACATTCAAAACGCAAAAGTCTATGCTGAAAATGCAAACTTCTCTTCTGCTCGCGATTTTGCTGGTACAATATGGGGTTTGAAAGAGCTCTTCAACAAGATATTATGATTAGTTAAATTTTAAAAAAATAAAAAAGAAAGAAAAAGTGGGTGTGAAACAGAATCAAGAAAGAAGGAAAGATGAGAGTGAGGAGCCAAAAAAAATCAAAATACCATCTTTTATGAGGAATCTTTTGGTTCTTTTGTGAATTTAAATTTGTTTAGGGTATTGAGAGTGTTACCCTTTTCCTTAAAGAAAAAGTTGAAAGCATCTATCTCTCTCTCTCTCTCTCTCTATCCTCCTCCCTGTCAACTTTTACTCATCTCTGCACTTTGTACAGTCATGCACAAACAAGCCATTCATATTACCCTGCTTTAATGACTTGTACTAATCACATAATAAATTTTGAAAAATATACTGCCATTCTTCTGTAGAAAAACATAATTAACTTGCAATATCTTTTCTTCATTTCTCATTGAATTCACAAGATTTGATGTAATAAGAAATTTAATTCTTTTGCACTCAAAGAATTGATTCAGTCTGTGTTTGATAAATGTGAAAAGTTGGAATATAACACGTACATTTGTGTGAAAACGTTCATATTAGTATATTACCAAACAAAGTATAACGTTTTTGGATGAATAAATAAAAACATTTTTATAGGATGTAACCATTTATATCAAAACCAAAGGAAGTAAATGTTACTGTAACAAATCCAATTGATACTATACGTTTTTTTTAATCTTTTGTAATTATGAAGTTATTAATTAGTAGAATTTTCTTTTACCAAAATGTAGGTTTATGAGTATATGTATGTAATATAGAGTAATAGGGACTGACGCGAGCAGCATATATATCCAGATGTGTCACTCCATTACAAAAGAGAATAAGATTCAAAGTCAAAAGATTTGCATGGGAGAAGTTTGTGTGTGTGTGTGTGTGTGTTTTAAGAGAGAGAGAGAGAAAGAGAGGGTGGTGTTACTTAGACACCAAGCTAGGACATGTGAATAACTTCATCTTAGTTTATAGTCATTATCAATTTGTTCTCTTCATCTCTAAAAGGCATTGAATATCGTAAACAGATTATTATACCAGCCCAAAATTAAATAAATTTTATTTATTCTTTTTTTTTCAAAAGCAACATTTGATTCTTATATATTAGCCTCAAAGATGATACAATCATACGTTGGCCACTCTACAACAAGTAGAGCGGATCGATATAATATATAGCATCCTAATTTATTTATTCTTAGCTTGCAAGAATTGAATTAATGTTCTTTTTTAAAATTAGTTATTTACCACCAATTAACAGAGTTAGCAATATTATTGATTGATTATTTTCCTTAATTAAACTCTAATTTATCAAATGACATTTGAACTATTGGATGATTAAGGAGTGAGAATAGCCAACATTTGTGAATTGTGAGGGTACGTACGTACGTAGCGAGGACAGCTCAAGAGTCCTTAGCTTTAAGAAAATTAGAGCTGTGATATCTTGTAAAATATATAATAAAAACCTTGTAGGGATAAATGTACTTAAGAGCATCGAAACTAATCGAAGCGGTATAATAATTATAATAAAAATAAAAATGATAAAATAGAAACCCTAAAAGGTAAAGGTTTGTCTATACAAATGAACCGGAACTCACTACACTATATATATATATATATATATATACACACAATTAATTAACCTATAAATAAATATAATTTAACAAATATATATACCATTTCATGTTTATGCAATATCTTGCATATATATATGTAGTGAGTAGTGGGTATTGTGTTAATATATAATACCTCTTGAATCTGGAAAATAAATAATACGCTAATTAAGTTAGAGGATTTGAGCCTCATCGATATGATCAACCCCGGCCAGTACTTTAATCCTCGAGTTATTTGTGGATGAAAACCTCAAATTCAACATATACAAAAGTAAGGTCTGCGTGTATGTAATTATACCATGATAGTTGGAGTGGTGATATATATAGGACGAGCTAGAATTCCTTCCAACACAAGTAAACTCGTATTACATGCATGGTAGGATTTGAATAGATTAATGGATACTAAAAAAGAGTTTTACTCATTCACTTTAAAGTTCTAAATAAAGTTTACTAAAAAATAAAACTGTATATGATAATTTTATAGATGAGAAAAAATCTCCGATCCATGCATGGATCCCCGATACCCAATGGGCCGGGATAGGAACACATTTCTATTCCTTGATGGGGATTAGGACGGAGAGTGCACTCTCTCATCCCATTATCATCTCTACATATATCAAACCTACAACATAACGGTTTTAGAAAATCTCATTTTTATTTAATAAAACCGTAAGTGATATTTCTTCTTTAAAAACTTCTACTAAATACTAATCTACAGGAATACGATTTAGAAAAGATAAAGCTCAAGATATATAAGTCAACTTGCAATGACATCTTTTGAGCTCCTACTAATTCGATTAAAAAAATACATAATGCAAGTAGTCAGATAAAACCGTCAAATGACCAAAACCAAACACAAAGGTGGTGGTGGAGGCGGTGATCATCGAACTAGGAGAGAGATGCGGGAATCTTTTACTTTTCGTGACATCAAATAAAGAACTCTAAGACAATTATTTATACAAGAAAATGATATATACAGTTAAAAACATCTATGATATGTGTTTTTATACTCATAAATACTTAAATGAGTAAATAAAAAGTGACTAACATACCTCTCATTAATTTAAAATATTTATGATTTTAAAAGCATTTAATATACGTGCTACTAGATAGGGATGAGCTTTTTGACCAAAAAACCGGTTGGAACCGGATTAGAGTTTTTGGTTCCGGTTCCGTCGGTTATCGGGTAATTCGGTCTTAGAAACAGAACTGGGTTGTGTGAAATTTTGTATTTGTCATATGGTTGGCTATGAACTATTATTTTTGGTGATATTGTTGGTTATTGAACTATTATCATTAGCGATATGGCTAATGGCTATTGTTTGTAAGAATGAAGTAAACGAACTATTATTTATTGGTCATATGTTAGTGTTGACGATGCATGCATGTTCACTTACGATTTCAAGTATTTTTACTGTTAATTTTAAACCGTTTAGTTTTTTGGTTATTAGTTAACCTTTATAGATAAATAAACAACTAATATAAATGTATCATATTTGCTTTTAATAACAAAAATATTCACCGGTTATCGGTTATTTTGGTTCACACTCTTGAAACCGGTTTCAAAGTAAATTTTCGGTCTTATCCGGTTCTATACCCGAAATAACCGGTTAATAACCGGAACTGGTTCCCTTATATCGGTTCGGTTTTCGGTTCTAGCTTTTACCAATTTCGGTTATCGGTTATTTCAGTTCCGATCCGGTTTGGTCCGGTTCCAAAACCGACCACACCCCTACTACTAGAAACATATCATATCTAATATTTATATTAATAGTAATAATGATGACATTAGGTTTCAAATACCAATAAATAGTTATCTAATTAATTAATAATATTATAAGTATATACAACTCAGACCCCCCGTTAATTTACGAAACAGGTTTCGAAAAATATTTAAATTAAAAAACCAAAATTTTAATTAAAATTCATTATCAAAAGTATTTAAATAGTTTTTTTGTTTTTTAGAATTTTCAAAAACTCAAAACATTTCTCAAATTGCTTTTTGGTTTAATAAGTAGAGTTGTGTTCGATAAAGTCTATGTAAAAAAAACAGTACTAAAATTTTAATATTCAATCACGTGTAATTTAGTATACAATCACATGTTATTTGTAAAAGCATCACATGTGAATTACAAAAATGTCACTCCGACTAAAATTTTAAAATGCAATTTGGACCATTATTGTCATTAATCCAAATGCTAAAATTAGTCCTAAAAATTTTAATATTCAATCACAGGTGATTTAGTATACAATCACATGTCATTTGTAAAAACATCATATGTGAATTACGAAAATGTCACTATGACTAAAATTTTAAAATGCAATCTAGACAATTATTGTCATTGATCCAAAGGCTAAAATTAATTTATTAGAAATCCTAATTAAGGACGAACTATATTAAACATTCTTCATAATAATCAATTTATTTTAAAAACTAATTTATCAATTAACTAATTATTTACTTGGACTTATTTTACTAAGAAATTTCATCATTGTTATTACTGACAAGACACTCACCTATCACTAAAATTCCAAGTTAATAACTGCCATCACTGACTGTCATATCAACTTCGATTTTATTTTAACTATCATTGTATATGTACAATACAGCGGCGATGAATATTTTTTGCTCGAAAATTAAAACAAAGGTAGTTTATTTCTTTTCTAAATTATCATGTGTCAATAAAATTTCACATTGATTTATAAAATCATATCTAACAAGAGTGTTGGTATCATAATTCTATTTTATTTAACTTATTAAACCTTTAAAAATTTCATGAATGTTTATAAATTCAGGCTAGCTATATGTTATTTGAATTTATTAGTTTTAGTTATACGTAATTTCTAATTGTTACATTAAACTAATTATTATACGACAAAGTACTTAATATGAAACGTTTAATTATTGATTAAATTTGCATTGACGTGATTTTTTAAAAATATTTTTTATTGTAGAATGTTTAGTTATTAAAATGGTATATAAGATTGCTATCAACTCCAACTAATAGTTACTTTATTTAATAGTTTTAACTTTTCAACTATGATTTTCATGATTTATTTAACTTTCTATAATTTTCTAGTGTGTTGTAAATGTTTGTACAAGATGCATAAATATTTGTAATATATAAAATTAAAAGATTAAGAATTTTAATAGAGAGTGTGTTAAATATATTATATATTAACTAGCATGGTATCCACGCAATACGGCTGTGACGAATAATTTTTACTCGGTAACATATCTGTTTTCAATAATGCAAGGCTTGTATTTACACATTATGGTGACATAGAATAATTTTATTTTGCAAAATGCCCATTTTTTATCTTCTTTTTTCCTTTTCTTTATTTCTTTTTTATCTACCAACTCTTTTATTTATTTTTAAAATAACTTTTGAAAACAATAAAGAAGAAAAAAATCTCTATTTATTAAATAAGATGATGATAACATATTAATGACTTTGAAAATTGTGTTGATATGTATGAGAAATTATATTAGTATGAGATAATGTATTGGCGGGTGTGTATTTTAATTAAAAAAATGTAAGGATATTTAAGATTTATTGTTCATTTTCTTTTACTTAAATTGTAAGAGTTTAAGTAAAGTAAAATAGAGAATGTTAAATATATTACAAATTAAACTTTTTATTTTAATTGTATGGGTCATTTATAAAGATCCAGAAATGTTTATAAATTCGGATTGCGTTCATCAGATGCAAGTGATGGTTCGTCAGAGGAACTTCCTCATCTATAAGATTTTAGAATACCAGAGGGGGTCACGGACTCATGAGATTGAAAAATCTCTCATCTATGGAATTTAAATCCCATCTTTAAAAATCCATGAATTTGAAACCCCACCTCAGTTTGCAAATCAAACATTGCATTTGGAAAGATTTGGAATGCAAATCCCATCAAAAGAATGAAACAAACACTCACTTACATTCTTGAAACCAGACATGTTATCAAACACAAACTATTCATTACCGTCACATTACGTAAGTATTATGCTAGTGGTTTCAAATTTAAGGTCCACGGTTTAGAGAATCAATTTCATTTAGTTTATTCCATGATTTGATTTTCCATATTTTTACTTTTTATTGCTGGATGTTTTTTTACAGTTCTATTTTCTTATTGCTAAAATCAATTAATGTGAATGGAGATATGTTGTAATCATTTCTAAAACACATATTGTAACTATTTAATATTAATGGTTTTAGAACGGAAGGTTTGACCTTACTTTGATCTACGTCTATGAATTAAAGCCCACTCATATTCAATCCATTTAGTTTCCCATATTGCATTTAATTGTAAGTTATATGGATTCTACTTGCACTATTTAATTTTGGTAACTTACTTTGAGAGAAGGGTATTAGAGTCATTTTAAATGACTTAAAAATTAAGAGATTAAGCATTTGGTATAAATGCTTTATAAGATAGTATAAATATAGACCTATATTTTTATATAATGAAAATGAAATTTAGATTAAATATAAAAACAATCCTATAACTGTAATTCATTAAAATTAAACGACACATAAATTAAGAAAACGTTAAAACAGTCTAAAGGAATAAATTATTGATCAAACTTATGTATGAACTAGAAATTTATTAGCACACGCGTTGCGGTGGAGTTTAAAAATATAAATTTTTAACAAATCTTCTAATATAAATAAAAGACTAACTTTAATCAAATCTATAAGATAATCATAGCTATTAAATTTTAAAAAATATTTTAATTATCAAATCTTAGCCATTCATTATAATAATAATTTAAATTCAGTTTTAACTTTTCGTAGTCAAAATTATTTTTTATTTTGACTTTAGTTTAAATCAAAGTATTAAAGATAATTTCATATATTTATTTCTTAAATCTTAAAATATCGTAATTGTACACCCTAACAAATATTATATTTACCGTTTATAACATTTCAAATTATCACGTTTAACCAAATTCTTAGTTTTATCGTTCTAAAATATTTTATAATCTGAATGAAATATACTTATACTATGCATGTTTTTTTCCTGATAAATGTATGGATAGTATAATACGTTTTCACGTCAACTCCATGGTTGACTTTAGTAACTACTTGGTAACAAGCATTGAAGACGTGAAAATCGTTTAGTGACTTGGCTTAAGATACTTGGGGTATATTTCATCAAACACATCTAAATCTTCACCTTTTTAGGTAAATTTTCCATATTACCTCATAGAAGCTTCAAAGATTATTCTAGCACTTTCTTTAACACCTATTGTTATAGTTGTACTTTTCCTGCCTCTTACAAGATGATATTTTTTATATCTTTAATTGTCATCATTTTTTTAGAGAAAATGATGAAGACTTGTGTAAATTTATTTTCTGATGTGTGTAGGGTGTTCATGTGATGGAATATATATTACTGTTGCCCGTTCTCCACACAAAAAATCGTTCTTTGAAAATTAAAAAACATTAAAACATGTTAGGCCATGTGCACCTGTCTAGTGGGTGGAATTGGAGCCAGTAAACACCATCGCCCTCTCTAATCAACGCACGGGTTAAAGCCCTTTCCTGGTTACCTATCATGCTTTCTCTCTCCTCTATCTCTCTCTTGTTACTTTATATATCTCTTCACTTTACTTTCTTTTAGTGTTTTTTAAATAAAGAGGGTTGAAAAAATTGAGGGTGGGCTTAGAGGATTGGAAGAGTGATGAGTTCGTAACCTGACGGGTTTACGGGGTGATGGACGACCAAATCATTAGCCAACCTGTAACACCGTATTTTTTAACCCAAAAATTTTCACTTTTAATTACACCGCGGAAGAGTTTATAAACACCATAGTAATTACGACTAATTACAAACCACTGTTTACAAGATATCAGTATTACAAAACATGGCTCATCACAAATACATTATCAGAGTCCTAGGTGATTACTCCCCAAGCTAACCACTCTCAGCCGAGCCGCTGACTTACCAAAACCTGTAAAAAGAGTGAGAGGTGGGGGATTAGCACAAAGCTAAGTGAATGGAGTATCACAAAACAGATATATCAGCCAGAACCGCATGATATCAACAACCACAAATAAGCACCCTGGGAAGACCTGCGGTTCTGCAGGAACCTACAACCAATGCCGGCCAAAGCAAAGGTTTATAGATAGTCCATTTGCTATTCTCACACAGTATCATCCTCTGGTAGCAACAAATGCATCCCAAGGTCCTGATACTGCTTAGCCAATAGCAAATGAACCCAGCCCATAAGCCCAGTCGTAAACTGACTTCCCTTCCAACATGTATACATATCACATAATACAACAATTAACATTCATAGTTAATTAACCAACAGATATACAATCTATCCAACAATAGCTGCAACCAAACCAGTACAACTAATATCACCCGTGAGCAAACAGCTAATTCCACTCAGTGATCTAATTTTACTGAGCCTTGTCTGTCCCTGAGAACACAACAACCAACCATTAGTAATCAATTCATAAATATATATATCAATCATATATTTATATCCTTTAAACAAACATAAACATGTAAGATTCACATATGAATACACATATATCACATAGCATTAGACAATGCAAATCAACAAATCAAAACTGTCGGATTTCCTAAGAAATCCGACACTACCATCGGAATCCGCAACTCCTATCGGATTTCAAGGAATCCGATACTTCCTTCGGATTTCACTTAACACAATCGGATTTTCCATGTTACTCGGATTTCATACTTAGGATTCCATATTCGGATTCAAACCATCGGATTTCGACACTAGGATTTCACATATCCGGATTTCAAGAGTATCGGATTCTAAGTTCCGGATTTCACAACCACCGGATTCAACACCCGGTTTTCCACTCGGTTTTCATCATCATCATAAAAATCCGCAACCTTCAACATGCCAAGAATCCGATAACTTCAAACTTGCATATATCTCATATCCAGATCATAAACAAGTTCATGAAAACACATATAAACATGTTTAAACACATAAGCATGCATCAAAACACCTTTTAACACCAAGAACATCAAATCCGATAACTTCACAAGGCATAATCATATGATGTTCATACTAAAACCCAACTGGGTATATCAAAACCGTAGCATGTTTATAACAATTAACAACATGTCATCAAGAATCAATAACAACCTTGCTAACTTGAATCACAAATCAAGAAATTACAGAATTTCGATTGTCTCGTTCTTCCTTGCTTTCTTTGCTCTCGGTTTTGCACACACAATACACACACACATATAATTTCTTCAAAGTGAAGTCATGCAAACCTTAACCCACGTATACATACTCAATAAGCATGAGGTGTCACTCTCTTAATCAATTGCATGCATACACACACAAACAATAATCCGTATATATGTATATATATATACACATCAACACACACATATATATACACTAATTAATAATCAATCAATTACTTAATTAAAATTAAAGTAAACTTATCAAATAATAATCCAAGTGTAATATACCCCAAGCCTACGTTTCTACTAGGCCCAATCTCAGGATGTTACACAACCCGAGTAGAATAACGAAAACAAGGGTGATGAAGTATTCGATATACCCATTACTCCATCTAATCTAAATAATGATAAGAAAACTGAAATTTTAAATTATCAAAAATTTTGAATACAATCATGAAAATTTATTAATTTATAATGTCAAGCCTGTTGTAGATATAAAATATCATAGTTTTTGAAATTATGGAAGAAGGGAGCAGCCCTAATTGAAGACCCGATACTCTCAACCACGAACTTCTATATATAACACCAACCGCGGAACAGGAGCATGCGTAATGCTCACGGAAACATCCGACCTATACTATAAGTCAAGTCGTCCGCCTATTTTTTTGAGTGATTCTTATTTTGATTAATTTAACACACTCTGTTATCGAGTTATTTTAAAGAGGTGAAAGAAAAGATTGCTAAGAAAAGGAAAGAAAAATTGTATTCTTGATTTTTTTTTTTGAAGAGGAGGAAAATAAGAGGGACAATTTTATCATTTTTATGTTTTAAAACTTTTCTCCCACTTTTAGGATGATTAAAAGGGAAAGTTTCTCCATCATTCCTTTTCATTTCCTCCCCTCCCTAGTCCCAAGTCCCCACCCCTTCCCTTTATTTAAAAAGTCAAGAACAAGTTGCTAATGTTATGAGTCCATAAAAGAAAGTTAGAAACTCCAGCCGTATATAAACTTTAGGAAAATAATAGGTGCAATCAATATCACTATATATCTCTTAGATGTATTAACATATCACTTGCATGTTTAGTGAATCAAGTATTTTGATGATTTAAATAGTGTGTAAGTATAACGTTACCTAACTTAGTTCTAGATTGTACAGACCATTATCCCATCAATTTTTTCTTACACTTCTTTCAACATTGTCAAAAAGTGCTCGGACAATAGTTTATCTTGTTTGTAAAAAAATGAATTATACTTTAGAGTAAATGAAAATTTTAGTTTACGTGCTCAATTACTTACTACGGATTTAGTTAATGGAATCGAAAATTGATGTTTCAATCCCTTTCAACCTCTGTTGCTCCCTTCTCAGTAATCTACTCTATATTTTAGTTTTGTAAATATAAATCTAAATAATAAAATTCATAAATAAAAATTGTTATCAAGTGTTTACCTTTATAAAAAAAAAAGATTAATGTGTTAGATGAAGCCAGTTTGAACGGAAGTGTTATTAAGAGTACGAGTATGAGAGTTGATTTTTCCACTGAAAAAATGAATTCAGCCATTCACAGAAAATAGTGGTTTTACGAATCACTAACTTGTACATTACGTTAAAGGTTGTTGTAAGTTGTAACTAATGGCCGGTATTCTTTCTTATACTGCTCTATTCTTCTTCAGAAAGCATAACTCCTAAAATACTCACATCACATGCATCTCATAAACCCACACTAAATAAATGTGATCCATATATATATATATATATATAAGTTGTAAGGATGTAAGCAAAGCCCATATTCACCATTTCACTAACTCACCATAAAAATAGAGGGCTATGGGACTAGGTCCAATGGACCGAGCCTTGTCTGAATATTAAAAAAATATATAATATTCCATATTTCCATTACCCCCTCATGAAATAGGGAGAGCATAATATAATAATAATATAAATAATACAGCACTGATACACGCGTCTAATAAACTTACATCAAATCAAATTAATTAATTAAGTATTTAGTTTAATATTTTTATATGATTTTTTTTCCTTTTCTTCTCATGTTTTTTATTTTATATATATTATCGTAGGCCATCGTGTATTTTTAGGGGCCATAAAAACTAAAAAGACGGGTTCATACTTTCATGTGGCTGTTGATCTTATTCAAAATCGAAATTTTCACATGCTTTAGCCAAGGATACCTAATAGATCCTAAAAGGCGGTTTTGGATGGTGTTTGAAGAGGGGGAAGTTTGGAAGTATTCGTAATAAAGTTCACTTAAATAACTAAATCTACAAAAGAGTGTGTTTTTAAGAGTTTGTGTTTTTAAGAGCATGTGTATGGCACTACCCGAAGTTTTCGGGTTGGCTTGGGTTTTTTCGGGAACACCAATACTACTCATTCGGGTTCCCTTCGTCCTTTTCCTTTTCGGTTTCTCACACCCGAGCAATCCGAATTCATTTCTTTTTTTTTGTTTTGTAGAAAGAGAAAATATTTGGATTTTTGAGTTGATTTAAGATGACTGCTACTTGGGTTTTAGATTAATTTGTGTTGTGAATGAAGAATGAAAAGCTGATATAACAAGTAATGTGACATTTGTGTTAATTTGAGTTGAAAGATGATATACTCATGACCTAATAAAGGTAAGGTACCCTATCATATTTGGTTATTTTAAATATCTAAAGTCTAGATCTAGGGTTTAGGCACAAATTTGAGTTTTGATTGTTGTTATTCATACCTAATAACACTTACAAGATACAAAAAGGATAACAAAATACTTTTAAAAAAATAATCTTTGAGGCCGTTTTTCTTTCATAAAATCCTTAATAGCGGATTCCATTTAGAAAGTTGGAAGGGGTAACATAAACATGAGAAGATGATCGATGTAGCAATTTTATATATGTGCGATTGTACGTGTGGGCCAGACAAGACCCACGAATTCAGCATTAATCTACGTTAGAGGACTTGATTGTAATTTACAAATTTAGGTGATACAAGGTCAAATATATCTACGAATATATTATTAATTTTAACTTTTAAATATCTTATACTCCATAAAAGAAATATTAAATTATCACTTTCGTTGATTACAAGATATCAGTTATCAAATATATTAAGTGATCTACGAATATATTATTAATTTTAACTTTTAAATATCTTATACTCCATAAAAGAAATATTAAATTATCACTTTCGTTGGTTACAAGATATCAGTTATCAAATATTATAATTTTTTTATTTTTATTTGATGAATGTCAAGTTATACGTGTTGCTCTCATTTTTTAAATCCAACATTAATTGTTTATTGAAATATTGCTTAGTAAAACATTAATAAATATTAAATTATCAATGTCGTTAGGGCCAACCATAAGTTCCACAACAATTACTTCACATCAAGGATCAGTCACAAGGAAGAAGAGAATTACTTCTAGGGCATATAACTACATCTTCATTCCATGAAGTTGTGGGAGAAATTGATTAAGAGCGGTCTACCACACGAAACAAATGCAGCGGAAAACCATTTCAGTTTCATGTCAATAAGGTCTATGTTTAAGCAATTACACCTTATCAAATGTCTTATGGAGAAGTATAGGAATAGAAGAAGAGAATTACACTTAACTTTAATATATATGGAAAAAGGATGTATGATAGTGTCTCTAGGAAGATTATTTGGAGGACTCTAAACGACAAGAGATTCGCGTGAGATATATAAGCATTATAAGAAATATGTATGAAGTTGTGTTGATTTGTGTATAGACTCTAATGTGTGATACAAAGTATTTCAGCTGAAAGATAGCTATACTAGTGATTAGCCCTTAGCTCTTACCTTTTTACATTGATTAATGATAAGTTATCATGAAAGATCCTGAAGAGTATATCACGATGCATGCTTTTTGCTTAGGACACTTGTGTTAGTTTTTGACATGCCAAAACGATAATACAATGAGGGGGATCAATTATAATAAGTGGAACAAGGGGAGAACGCTAAAGGAGGAGGTGTGAAGACAGGTTGAGACTTGATATGAAAGAGTTATAACTATCTAAGGAGATAACCTCTTACATAAAGACTTTGAGAGCTAGATTTAGAATAGATGGATTAAGCTAGTACTAGGAACCTAATATAGATTCATCATTCGTCATCAAAACTATAAAGTATAAACCTATTAATCTCTCGCTATTAAGTGACATTGGATATGTAGAATAACCACTTACCAAATAAAAATTTCTATTAAGCTATGTATACAAAATTTTTGTCTTTTATAACCAAAGTATATAGAAGGTGTCTAAAGTATATACAAGATTGCCCTCTTAAAAATTTGATGTAAATCTTATGTCCATACAAACAAGGACGAAAATATATAAGTTCGTTGTATAAAAACGTATGATATGTTCTGAGATTATCATTAATTTTTTATTGTTTTCACATAAAATTTGTTATGCTCATGTGGGTTAGACTAGGGTGAGCTCGATACCGGAACCGGACCGACCCCAAAAGTACCAAAACAAACTTGTTGCTTTCTTGGAACCAAATATTGAACCGAAATTATATAACCAGTATTGGTTTTGGAAAATTTTAAGTCAATGCTATCCATTATTTAGCTTTTTTTGTTGGTATGTTGTTTTTTTATTTATCATTTTAATTATCAAAATGAAAAGTTTGAAAAGCCGCCAATTTTGTGATCGTAAATTGTAGCCCCCAATTATAAACTTATTACTTATAATTTGTTAATAGTTTTAAGTTATATGTCTTTTTTGTTTTTTCTATTGTTATTATTAAAATCGTGTTAAACAGTCACCTATGAGTTATCACGTCCGTGTCGACCAATTTAGATTTGTGTCATGTCCGTGACGACTTAAGTCATGTTCGGTTAAGGTTTGAATTCATGTGATATCCCTTACAACACTAGAATTCTTAGTTTCTATGATTCCTAATGTAATCACCCGACACAAAGTTTTATACCTAAGGTTAAGTGTGATAACAGTGCCTTGGATTTACCACCTATGGCCACTCGAATAATTTGAGTCCACAGTGCATAGTTTTAACTGTTAAGCTTGAGATTGATTTGTAAGTTTTCAGAAAGTTTCGAGTTTTGAGTTTGAGAATTGAGGTCGTTCTTTAACAGATTGGTGATTTGTAATGATAAGTCGGGACCCAAGTTACCGTCACTAGACATGGCAACTTGGTTAAGAAGAGGGTTGGAACAGATTAGCTGGTATATGATGAGCAAACCTGCTCTGATACCATGATTTCAAGAGCTATTGTATTTGATTTCTTAAACCGATCATCTTTACAAAAAAGCATACAACCATTTATAGAGATTTGCAGTGAACTACAAAAGAAAGAACTATTACTAATGGTTGTCAATAGTGAGATATGCAAACCGTGTATTTTATTCCCCTAATTTACGGGATATATTCTTTAACACATTTTCACTGAATAATCAGGATTATTGTAAAAATAGTTATTTAACAACCGCTCGTTTGTAACTACTCAACCTCTTTCTATGTTTTCACTTCTGAATCTGGTTGACGATTCCGTTGTGCTACCAAAAAGCATTACTGCCTCTCGAACCAACCCTACAAAAATTTCTTTTTCCTGCCAAAGCTACTTATCGTATGATATGGAATCCGATAACGCACTCGATGAAGACTGTTGTGATGAATCCATATTTTTTTTAAAAGAAAAAAACACATCAAGCCGTAAAAAGACGCTACATAACAAAGATCGTTAGACATCTTAAACAATTGTGAATTTTGGGGATTTTTATTTTCAAGTTAATAAGCTTTTGACACACGCCATTTCCTTTATGGCTTTGATTTAGAATTTTAATTTCAATACTATTGTATTTAAAAAAGAAAATTTTATGCGTTATTGTCTTTTTATTAATTTAGCAAATAATGTTCGGTGTAATCTGAATATATATATTTATTAGATACTAGCTAAGTGATTCGTGTGTTAACACGAGGATGATATAAGTCAAATTTAAACTTATATAGCTTTAAGAAGTACTAACACGTATAGTAAAAATAATTAGAAATAAATTAAAACAATTCCGGTTAACAGACAATTATGGTTGCCAGATTCGAGAAACAATGTTGATCATGACAGTAAGTTCAAGTTCATTAGTTTGTTGTAATTCATATCTTTAATTTTACTTAAAAATTTCATTAACTTTAATATATACCTATTGAAAATCATCCGAAGATTAGAACGATTAGTGACTATAAAATGACGATGAAATCTTTACTCAATCATACGTGTATATATTTACACAAGTATATATATATACACACACACACACTCTCTTATCATAAAGCATATAAAATAAATATAAATCTACTGGACTTTATGTAAATTTTGAACTAATTTCTAATTTGAAATTAAACGCACCGTTAGATATATCATTTAAAGTAATCTGTGAACTTGTTTTATCATTTTCAATCGTTATTGTACTGTTATGAACAAACTTGTCATGTATAGAATTAGTCACCCTTAATTTCTTTATTTCTTTTGAATGCTCTTCCAATAAAGGTCGCTTTGGAGCAGATAAATGATGTTGTTTATTCTCCATAATTAATGATTACAATAAAAAGAACAATATATTACATTAGCATATGTGAATCATTTTCATGAAATGTAAACAAAACTTATTTACCTAAGAAACAATAAAGCAATGGTGCAATCTTTTAAAGGAGTTGCAAAAAAATTTGTGTTTGGAAAATTGAGTATCTTATCTTATAACCTTATTAAAAGAAAAGAATGATGATGATGTCACCAATCAAAACTAAGTTTCCACTAATCAAAACCTCCCATTTAAAAAAAAAATCGTGGTTAAATATACAATGAAGTCACACACCCCATTCCAACAGCTTAAGAAAAAATGCGGATCACGAGTAACCCGGATTTGAAACAAATTACTCTTAGAGTTTCTAGGAATAAAAGGCGACTCCTTCTGCGTTACCTTCTTCGACAGCCCAGTTTCCTTCCGACGATTACCTCTTCGACAAACAAGGCCCCTAACAACAGTTTCCTACTTGTAACTAATTTAAAATTCAAAAATTAGTTTTTTTGGGATGAACTCACTGTATTCTTAAACATGATTTTTTTTAAATGAGATGTTGTGATTGGTGGAAATTTAGTTTTGTCATCATTTTCTTTTAATAAGGTTATAAGATATAAGATAATATGTTTTAAAATCAATAACTAAACACTTTGAATAGCATATTCAAGTTGATCACTCAGCTAATCACCATAATTTAAAAAAAACCCTCAGCTAAACAAAAAATTAACTACCACTACTATTAATGTATAACAAAAAGTTAAGAATATACTAATTTTAAAAAAATGTCATATTACAATAAAATTTACACCAAAACGTAGATAAAAAAAGATGGTCGCAAATATATAATTATTTTTTCTCTAAACAAAATATAACACAAGTTACTAAACATAATTTATAAACAAGTTATAATTAATTATATTAATATATAATTTTTATAAAATTCACTCATATTTTCTTAAAATCCCCTCACAATTTTCATCCAGCTCTCTTAATCTTATAATTTATTTATAAAATTCCTTATGATGTCATCATTTTTAAAAACATAGATTTTTTAAAAAGATAAGATAAGATTAGATATCTTATTTATCTTTACATTTTGATAAAAAAAATTATAGTTGTTCGTGCTTTTCGAGTAATACGATTTCAAAAAATATATATATATTTTAAATATATATTATATTATATTACAATAAAAACTATATCAAAATGTGAGATATGTTCAATACAGTCCTAATTTAATTTATAGTCACGAGAGACAATTTATAGCCATTAGATTTTAAGATTCAATGGTCCAGATTCAATCTTAAATTATAATTAAAATTGATATATTTGTATGAAAAAGGACATTTATAACTTTTTTACTATTGGTCCCCACTTTCTCTCTCCTCTAATTTATTTAAAATTAATTATCTCATAAATCGTTAATTGTTAGACGAAACGAATTATACCGTTACGATCCTTGTGTTCCCTTCTTTTATTAGAGAGAACACTTGATATACTTTCGACAATTTTTTTTTTCTCATTTTGTTAGATTGGACTTAAATTTTATTAAAGTATAATCACATGTGATTTATAGAGGTGTGATCAATATAGTCTTTATAAAATTATAGTTTGGTGTTTGATAATCCGGCAAAGTTCTATGGTTTAGTAACAAAAAATCAACAATTGAAAGTGATTCTAAGTTAGTTGTTTCAGAACACATGTCATTATCTATCTCTTATACATGCACATAATTACAGTGATTTGATTAAATGTAGCATTTTTATGTCACGTATTTGACAGAATCAATCACATGTGATTGCGTATTCAATCACATGCGATTTTGTATAGAATCACATGCGATTGAATATCAAAAACATAAGATTTGGTATTCAATCACATATGATTGTATATTTAATCACATGTGATTTTGTATAGAATCACACGAGAGTTTGTACAGATTCACATGTGGTTGAATACCAAAAAACATGAGATTTGGTATTCAATCATATATGATTGCATAGGAGATTGTTCAAACGAGAACCATTCTTATTACGAGAACCAATATAAAAGACATCGAATTCGAAGGAGAACACATCTGGACCTTTGATAGAGGGGATAGGGTGTTGCTAGTACACAATATATGCATTCATGGGTAGACAATGCAATTGGATTGGGTGAAATTGAATATGTACATACATGTATAAACCATTTTAAGCAAACGTTGATTTTTTAAGCAAACATTCAAAATTAATAAACGTTAAATGATATACAATTTTAAGAAGATAAAAAATTAATAAACAACACATGTAATATTGTTATGAATTACATGTGATTATATATTAATAAAATTTAAGTCCAACCTAATAAAATGAAAAAAAAAAAGTTTGTCAAAAGTATATCAAGTGACCTCTCTAATAAAAGAGGGGAACACGAGGATCGCAACGGTATAATTGCTTTCGTCTAACGATTAACGGTTTGTGAGATAATTAATTTGAAATAAATTAGAGGAAAGAGAAAGTGGGAACCAATATGCAAAAAGTCAGAATTGTTCTTCCTTATATCAATTTTAATTATTATCTAATATTAAATCTATACCATTAATCTTAAAATCTGATTGCTAAAAATTATCCATCAGAACTATGATTTTAATAAGGACTATATTGAACAAAACCCATCAAAATGTAATTTTATATTTAGATGATTGCAAAGATATATAATTAGATTTACATAGAACATCATATTTTACAAATTTTTATGTTACAAAAATATATAATATACAAAAAAAATTTGTATAATAATTTTAACTCTAAAAATAAATGTATCACAATCTCAATTTCCAATTGGTACAAGGAAATTTTATGAAATGTAGCTCAAATTGGTAAACCGCTCCTTTTCGAACTCAATTTGGCTCACATAATATAGCCATTGCTACTTGTTTTATGCTTTTACCACTTACTTCTTTTAACGCGTTTGATTTATAATATTACCGTACGTGACATAATTTCATGTCATGATATTAAATAATAAGGTAATGATATAATAATAATAATTTATAAAACAATTTTTATGTTACAAAAATATATAATATACAAAAAAAATTTGTATAATAATTTTAACTCTAAAAATAAATGTATCACAATCTCAATTTCCAATTGGTACAAGGAAATAATATGAAATGTAGCTCAAATTGGTAAACCGCTCCTTTTCGAACTCAATTTGGCTCACATAATATAGCCATTGCTACTCGTTTTATGCTTTTACCACTTACTTCTTTTAACGCGTTTGATTTATAATATTACCGTACGTGACATAATTTCATGTCATGATATTAAATAATAAGGTAATGATATAATAATAATAATTTATAAAACAATTTTTATGTTACAAAAATATATAATATACAAAAAAAATTTGTATAATAATTTTAACTCTAAAAATAAATGTATCACAATCTCAATTTCCAATTGGTACAAGGAAATTTTATGAAATGTAGCTCAAATTGGTAAACCGCTCCTTTTCGAACTCAATTTGGCTCACATAATATAGCCATTGCTACTCGTTTTATGCTTTTACCACTTACTTCTTTTAACGCGTTTGATTTATAATATTACCGTACGTGACATAATTTCATGTCATGATATTAAATAATAAGGTAATGATATAATAATAATAATTTATAAAACAATTTTTATGTTACAAAAATATATAATATACAAAAAAAATTTGTATAATAATTTTAACTCTAAAAATAAATGTATCACAATCTCAATTTCCAATTGGTACAAGGAAATTTTATGAAATGTAGCTCAAATTGGTAAACCGCTCCTTTTCGAACTCAATTTGGCTCACATAATATAGCCATTGCTACTCGTTTTATGCTTTTACCACTTACTTCTTTTAACGCGTTTGATTTATAATATTACCGTACGTGACATAATTTCATGTCATGATATTAAATAATAAGGTAATGATATAATAATAATAATAATTTATAAAACAAGTAAACCTAAGATACCAAAATAAGTTGATTCTTCAAATTTGGCATGTGTTATATATTAACTTCATTACACTCCCCTTTTATATTCAAATTCACACATGAAAACTTTTAGGACAAACTGCATCAAAATACAGTGAACTTTGGCTTAGTTGTCATTGTATACAACTAACTTTAAAATTTTAAAATTAATACAACCAACTCCCAATATCTTGCTATTATATGCAAATTACCTACAATAATAAGTAATCAGCAGATAACGTCCGTTTTTTTTTAGATTTTTTCCTTTTTTCCTTTTTCCTTTTTACAATTCAAAGCTTGGATTTTTTTAACTTTACCTTGGAAGTTGGAATATCACTTTAACCCACTGCTTCTTCATACATTTTGAAGATGAATTTCAGATTTTTTTGAATCAATATCACATGGTTCAAGATATGATCTCAAATGTGTTTCAATGTGTGTTTTCAAGAACTAAATAAAGATGGTGTGTACTTTCAGATCTGCAAACCATCACTGCAATTAGGGTTTCTTGCGGTTTGATCTTGTGTGATTTTGAAGTACCGCCGCCGCCACCGTCATGTTTTGGATTTCTTCCGGCGCCCTCAGACCACTGCCATTGTCTTCACACCACCGCCATCGTCATGCTCAAGGTTTCTTGCTCTGCCTTTAAACAACTGCCGCTGCAAACAATCGTCGTCGCCGCGATCTGATTCAACCACCACAACCACCGCCGATTTGGTTGGTGTTTCTCTCTCTCTAAAGATCTAAAGGTGCAAATTTGAGCAATTTTGGTACAAAATGAAGCTTTGAATGTTTTACTTTTGATTTTCGACTTGAATGTATGATTTGGTTGCTAATTTAGGCTCTTGGATCTGAAAAACACAATATTTAAAAATGTTCTTGGATTTGAATGTTCTTGGACTTTAATGAAATCTTGAGTTCATTTTTGATTTGATACGTATCAAGGCTTTGTTATTTGTGTTTTTTCTTGGGTTTATGATTTGGTTACAGATTTGAGGATTGAATGTTCTTAGATTTTTATGAGTTTTGAATGTTCTTGGATTTGAAGATCAAATATGATGAACATAATAATAAAAAAATCAAAATTTAAGAAAAAAATTACAAAGAAAAAAATCACCCCACATGACATGTCTTATTCATTTTGTACAGCGCTCTCATTATTATTTTGACTTGAAAACAAATAAACAATACACATTTTATATTTTTATGCTCAAATCACAACTACTGTTATAAAATTTCTTTATTGATTTTGATTGATTAGAAACTAACTGTGCAGTTTCAGATTTATAATTATTTTGAGACTCCTCTTTCACATTTTAGATAGACTGTATTAATCAAATGTATTTTTTAATACAAATTATATACTTACATATATCATATTACAAAAAAATCAACTTCAAATTACAAAAAATTCAAATAGACACATCCTCTTATACAAATTTGTAAGAAATTAATTATTCAAGATAATGTTTCACAGTATGTAGTTAGATTATAATTAAAATAATATGATGTTTCAAGCTATTTTCATAATATATTTTAGAAATTTTATTAAATATAATATGTTAAAATTTTGATGAGTTTTTTTTTATGATTAGCTTATAACCTTATGTACGATGTGGATTTAATTGGTAACAATTAATACCGGGATAGTACGTAAAGGTAAGGTTATCCATAAGTGTATTTGTAACTCTAATTTTCTACACATCCACTACACTGTTAGATTAACCTTCCACTCTTATTATTCAGCCTCGTAGTTATCTATGAGACCTACCTTAATATATCAAACAACCTAACTAACAATACTTAAAAAAAAAAACTGTAGGCCCCACCCACCGCCTCACCTCTCCACGACTCCACATGGTAGTCAACCACCAAGACCACCACATGACGTGATGGTGTGGTCTGAACAACGACAACATGGTCATGGCACCACATAACTTATTATACCGAACAACCTATACCATTGTTTTCTCTAACGCTCTGTTCTCGAGGCTTTTAAGGAAGGAAAGGGTAGGGAAATAAAGTGAAGGGAATGAAAGGAAGGGGAAAGAAAGGATCAAGTTATGTTCTTGAGTTGAAAGGAAAATAAATGAAATGGAAGGGAGCCATTTCCTTCCAAATCATCCCACATTTGGGATGATAAGATTTAACCAAATAGTCTCTCATTCCCCCTCCGCTTTCCTTCTTAAAAAAACTTGAAAACATACAACATTGATGGTTTTCTTCTCATCACATTTCTTTCCTTTCAAAAAACAACTTGAGAACACATCGTAAGAGTTTTGGGGGTTGGCATGTGGTGGAGTCACCACTTGGTGATGAGAATGATTTTTCACTTCTTTTGGTGGTAGGAGGGCGGTTGTGGTAATATCTACACCAAAAAAGCAATGTGGTTGGTTGATGGACCCGGATCAACTTTATCATTTTTTCTTTTTTAATTTGTGATTAGTTAGTGAGTATCAGATAGGTCCTTATGATGTGATGGGTAGTGACCACTACAAAGGCGAGTGATGGAGAGACAAGCTGATGTGACGTATTATAGGGTGTTGTCACTTCTATCACTCTAATCATCTCTCCTAACCCTTCCATATTTCTTGCCACATCCATGCTATATCATCCTTACTTCCATCTTTCTAAACCTCACCACCATCCATCCTTTCCAACTATCTCTATTAAAAAACACTTAAAAGATAGTACATATAGGAGAGATATAGAGAGAAAGAGAATAAAGAGGAGATAGAGAGAGGATGAGTTAGGTAAGTTGGAGAAGGATCTCACCCGCGGGTTAAGGGGGTGTTGCGGCGGCGGTGTTCCTTTGGAGGCTTGCAGCCCGATAGACTCGCGCCTCTCATATGCAAGGGTGTGGTATCATTATGCTCTCCCATTTTTATCTCCAACGTAATAATGAGATCAAATCGGAGAATCACGTTTACGCTTCTTCTCATATTACGTCATAGCCAAGTTTTGTAATTGGTGGGGGCTATTGAACTTTGAAGCTTCATCAGCCTTAGATTTATTAGAATGATAGCTAGTTTGGGCCTTAAAGTAAAAACGTTGTAAGCCTTCTTAACATCGGTATTTGCTATATGGTGGTGCATTTGAAAACTCAAAATTTTGAAAGCATTCTTGAGCAGTTCGATGATCGTAAACGAAACAATCAGGGTGATTCAAAGCTTCTTTTTTCTTCGGTTGAACACGAGGGGGAAGTTGGGTAGGAAACTCAATTGAGTTAATTGGTGTTCTTCTTTCTTTGATAAATTTCCATATTATTTTTTAAACTCCAACATGTATTATTTAGCATCTTATTAATTTTATTTTAATTTATTTGTTACTTTTTCAGAAAAAGTTTAGACTTATAGAGGATTTATTAGTAGGGTTTTTATATTTTTTTTACATATTATAAGAAGAACGAATCAATCCAGCTGGGTGAAGTATGACCTAGGATCGCACCGCCACCCCTACCCCCCTTAACTTCAAAGTGATAAGTTTAGTTGGCTAAAACTAACGCTTAACTCTCTCTTTTCCATCTCTTCTTCTTTCTATATTTATTTATTTTACTAGCATAGTTCCCGTGTAATGCGACAGCTAGAAATTATTCCTACTCGATAACATATCTATTTTTATTAACGTAAGACTATTATATCACACATTATAATGACATCGAACAATTTTCGTTCGCAATGTATCCATTTTTTTCTCATGTTTCCATTTCTTTTATTTCTTTTTTCTTTATAACTCTTTTATTAATTTTTAAAAACAATAAAACGAGAAACAAAAAGAATATTAAATATACTATAAATAAAACCTTTTGTTTTGATTAAACAAGTCATTTAAAAAATCAGGAAATATTTATAAATTCAAGTTACATATTATTAGGTTTATAAGTTCTAGCTATACGTATTTTCTAATACTTAAATTAAAATATGTGTTATATGATAAATATTTAAACTATTATTTTTATGAAGATCTTTTTTATTTAATTTTAATTTTGTATTTAATATCATATAGGTTGAAAATTAACTTGTATTGACTTGACTTTTTTTAAACATTATTTATTATGAAAGGTTTAGTTATAAAAATGGTATTTAACAATCTAGTTATCTATATAATAGTTTTCTTATAGGGTTAAATAAGGGGATAAATTAGTAATTTTAAATTATTTAAAGTTAAGAGATTTTAATTATCTATATATTTTATAATATAGTACATATTATTAAAATAGAGAATAGTTAAAGAAAATGAATATAAAAGTTAGTGAGATAAAAAAAAATAATATAGCGTTGACGTGAAAAAAAAAAATACCAAGTACTATAAGAAAATAGAATTAAGGCTTAAAAAAACATAAAATAAGTACTTGTTGGAAATGCATTTTTTAATTGGGGACTAGGGGTGCCCAAGTCAATTTTGATGGTAAGGGCAAGAAAAAAGCAGCCGGTGGTACACATGGCCCAATGAGCAATATGATGACAACTTTGTTCTCACTACCAATTGTTTCCAAACAAATTTAGTTTGAGAAAACTTCCTTATATAATGCCTCTCTCTCTCTCTCTGCTTCTTGACCCAATCTTCCACCCCTACCATACGCAATAAACTAACCACAAAACCCTACAACCTTTCACTTTTCAATCTCAAAGCTCTGCTCCAAACCTCTAACACCGTCCCCTCAAGATTTTAGGGGAAGAAGAAACATAGCTCAAAGCTGGCTTATTTATCAAATAATGGGCATTCTAACCCCTAAAGATCACCCCCATTCTCTTAGAAGGAAATTGTTGCCTTATGCTTTGTATGCTCTGTTATTTATAGCCATCTTTCGATTATACTTCTTCCCTACCCCAGCCTCCCTCCCGTCCACCACCACCACCACCACCACCTCCACCGCAACCGCCACCGTTGATCGTCTTCTGACCCCCAAATCTCCTCCTCCCCCTCCTACTCCGACAGGTACAATCTTCATACCTATAATCATGTTATTTGCTTCTATACGGACTAAATAATCAACCATTTATGATTTATGTGATAAATTTTCTAACCTTTATACTAACTGGAACTTGGGTTCTCCTGCGGTTTTAATTTGTCCCTTGTTTTAATTCATGCGACACATGCCATTTGTTACAATTTCTTGATCTTCACATTTAATGTATCTTGGGTTTTTGACTAAGTAGTCAACGATTTATGATTTGTGATACTTGGAACTTGGGTCCCTTCTTTTATTTACAAACCATTAATTACAAGTTGTTCATCTTTACATAAACTGGATCTTGGGTTTTTGACCTTTTGACTTTTTTCAGGTTTTGTAGAAGAAGCAAGTAGGAGCTATGGCTGTGACTACACCCATGGCAAATGGGTCCATGACAAAATGGGTCCACTGTACAACTCCACTGCATGTGGTACAATCAAAGATGGCCAGAACTGTGCTAGCCATGGCAGGCCAGATACGGATTATCTCTACTGGAGATGGAAGCCTAACCAGTGTCATCTCCCCAGGTTTGACCCCAATACCTTCCTTCAACTAATCAAAGATAGACACGTGGCATTTGTTGGTGACTCAATTGCTAGGAACCAGTTGGAATCTCTCCTATGTTTACTTGCTACTGTCTCTGTCCCTAACCTCATTTACACCAGTGGCGAAGACAACAAGTTTAGGAAATGGCATTTTGCATCCCACAATGTTAATGTTTCAGTTTATTGGTCACCATTTCTTGTTAAGGGTATTGAGAAATCAGAAGAAACCCCATATAACAGACTCTATTTAGATTCTGTTAATGATGTTTGGGCTAAAGATTTAGGGGAAATCGATATGGTTGTTTTGTCAATTGGTCATTGGTTTCTTCATCCAGCAGTCTTTTACTACGGTGATTCGGTACTTGGTTGTCATTATTGTAATGACAAGAACCATACTGAGGTTGGATTCTATGATGTTTTTGGGATGGCATTCAACACTACTCTTAAGGCGTTGGTTGATAGGCGGATCGATGTGATTGTAACAACGTTTTCGCCTGCCCATTTTGAAGGTGATTGGGATTCCTTAGATGCTTGTTCAAAGACAAAACCTTTTGAGGAAAATGAGAAAATATTACAAGGAATGGACTATGAGATGAGAAAACAAGAGGAAGAACAAGTGATTGCAGCCAAGGAAAGTGTCAAGAATTCTAAGGATTTCCATTTAGAGATGTTAGATGTGTCTAAGTTAGCTTTAATGAGACCAGACGGGCATCCGGGGCCATACATGTATCCGTTTCCTTTCAGTAATGGGAAGCGAGAAAGGGTTCCAAACGATTGTGTTCATTGGTGCTTACCAGGGCCTATAGATACATGGAATGAAATCATGTTGGATATCATGAAAAGATGGAATCTTTAAAAGAATTTTGATTTGTATATCGAGTTCCTGGCAAATCAATATTGAGAAATTAGGTAATTTTGATCTGTTAGGTGAAGGCAGAGGAATGATCAAGTAATGTTCTTCCAGTACATTGATGAAAAAACTACATTACCATTCAAGTAGAACAAGATACAGTGGTCCAACAGTTAGTTTTTCTTGATGTACAGAGGAAATTACCCAATATTATGTAATCTTAAAGGTAAACCCCATACAACATTCATGTTATATATTCAAATGAATAGGATGCCAGCATACATTTGTGTTTATGAACATGGATCTTGTTTGTTTGTATTGTTTTTCTTGGCTTATTTAGATACAAAAGAGTTGTATTGTGTGATTAAAAATAGCGTATGAAAAAGTCAAATGGACTTTAATTAATGTTCTTTTTTATGATTGTTTAAGCAACTGTCATATGATGAGAAAAGGGCATAAGTTCATGTGCAGCACTCTTTTTGAATACTTTATGGAAAGTGCGACGAGGGTCCTATGACAGAAGAAGCATCCAATGAATCCACTTTGTAAATTGGACAAAATATTAACTTATTCCCATGTCATTGTTGTTAAACAATACCTTAAGATCTGTAACTTAAAAGGATTTTTTAATTAGGTTATTAGTTTTAATCAATCAAATTCTTGTTAAAATTAACCTAAAGTTTCATAACAGAATTAGGATCATTTAAGTTACACCTACCAAATTGAAGCATTCTTTGCCTTTTAGGTTGAATTAAAAGAGGTAAAATATATACAATTATATATTTATCCAAACTAAGGTAAAGATTCTTTTTCTTCTTTTATTGTTTTCCTCTTATAATTTATATGTATCATAATTGAATAGATGTAACATGCCAATCACTAAGAGTTTGATTTTATGTGTGTTCCACTTCCACCTAATAGCTTAATCATCATCTACCTTATAACATCAACTATTCAACTCACCTGTGTGTATTATATATATATATATATATATATATATATATATATATATATATATATATATATATATATATATATATCAGAAAGAGTTGAACCTTTTCTGTTCAGAAAGATCAAAAGGAGCCCTACATATACTTCTCTGAATTGTTTTGTTTGTTAATATTATAATATAGAGTTGTGTTCAATAAAGTTCATATAAACAACATAGTCTTAAAATTTTAATATTCAACACAGGTGATTCAGTATACAATCATATGTGATTTGTAAAAACATCACATGTGAATTACGAAAATACCACTTTCCAAAATTTTAAAATACAATCTGGACCATTGATGTCATTGATGCAAAGGGTAAAATTAGTTATTTGAGACTTTGAATTAAGTATGGACTATATTAAACATTCTTTTAATAATATAATATACATGTTTTTAGTATTTTAATTTTTTTACATTTTTTTCCTGGTTTATATATTTGTAAATATTAAAAGACGATAATGATAGCAAAGGCTAGGACTAGTAGGTAGGTGATAATATGTTAATGTGTGTAAATTGGTTTTCCCAAATATAATATTTTTTTCTTAACTCTTTTTTGTATGTATGGTTAAATATTATTCAATATTATATAAAGCATTTTTTTATTCGAAATAGTCGTTTTCGATTTTTCCCTTCAAAGAAAAACAAAAAGTTTTATAATATTCTCATGGTGAAATACATCCCTACCTACCACGGACCACCTTCTGTCAAAGTGACTACCAACCCCCAGTAATTAACGAATCGATTTCCATAATATCTTAAAGCAATAAATGGAGAATAAAAAAGATCCATTAAAAATACTCCTAAATTGAACCCTGTTACCCTAATACACCAAATAAGTTCAAGATTCTGCTGTGTGATTTCACCAGGTAAGCTCAAGATTTCATCTTTTTTTGCTTTGTGTACACTAATACACCGTTAGTTACGACAGTTTTTCTCTTTTCATAATCAAGAGAAGATATCATGTTTTAGGAACTGGGGATATTTAACGAGTTTTGTTGTGATATTGTGTTCTAATTCACATTATTTCTTGTTATCTTTGTGAAACTAGAAGTTCCCATTTCAGAGTTGGAGTTAGGTAGTTGATTCAAATGGCAGTAAACACAGAAGAAGAGGTAATCTCATCTCTGTGCATTTATGTTGATTTCGAGTACTCAATTTAGGGGTTATTTTGTGTGTATGATGAATGAAATTCAACTCTTTTAGGTTGTTCTTGCTGAAGACAAAGGTCATGTTAGATTGATCACCTTGAACCAGCCAAGAAAACTAAATGTGATTTCGTCCAAAGTGGTATACTGAAGAAACCTCATTTCTGCATTTGATTTCGTGTTTTTTTGTATCATTAAACATTATTTATTTCATTAATCGTGTGTGATATTAGGTTTATCTATTGGCAAAAAACCTGGAAAAATGGGAAAAAGATGAAGATGCGAAGTTAGTGATTATTAAGGTATGAGCTACTCTTAATCTTGATCTAATCTAAAATCCTCATTCCCATTTTGTTTGTCAATAGAAATATAGAATTATTATAACTTATAACTTAGACAGAGTGGATCGCTTGATCACTACACGAAACCCCTAGTCGATCACACTGAACAGGGCCCTACATCCTCCTTTAAAATCAATTAAACACAGTAAACCACCGTGATGGTGGTCACATTGGAGCTCATCATGTGGCCGTAACTTGAACCATGCAACAACATCACTAAGTGATGGGATATCTCTTAGGCGATCACACCCACCACTCTGTCTCCTCTTAGAGTTAGTATAACTCATAATTGTGTTTATAACTCATTTCATGTTCTTTATAGGGCGCAGGTCGTGCATTCTCTGCTGGTGGGGATCTGAAAATGTTCTATGATGGCAGGACATCGAGTAATTTTTTCATTCTCGATTAACATCTTATTGTCTCTTTGCTCTTAATTTTTTTTTTGGTGTTACAAGTTGTCTTTCGTGTCACAGAGGATTCATGTCTTGAAGTGGTTTATAGGTTTTATTGGCTATGCTATCACATCCATACCTACAAGAAGCCACAGGTGCTTTATTAGTTGAATGAGCAACTTTTGAACCATCTTAATTGGTTTTTCATTACAAGCAAACTGTCGTTTTTGGTAAAAGTAGTTTTTTGTGTGAAATTGCTGTGACCAGGTTGCACTTGTTCATGGAATCTCAATGGGTGGAGGTGCATCCCTTATGGTTCCGCTGAAGTTTTCTGTTGTTACAGAGAAAACTGTAAGTTTTAAATTTCATTTGATACAATATATATTGTTTTTCTCAATTCTTGAAATCAAGTTTTTTCAATCTTTGTTTTACTTAGGTCTTTGCCACTCCAGAAGCAAGTATCGGGTTTCACACTGATTGTGGTTTCTCGTACATCCTTTCACGCCTTCCAGGCCATTGGGGTACATATTTAACTCATTTTACAATGTTTCTTATAAAAACTTGCAACTTTGTATAATTTCTTAATAACATAGTTGAAACCCCAAGTAACTTATAATTAAAAGAAAATGAAAGAAAACAATGGGAAATGGTTAAATGAAAAAAAAATATAGTCTTTTTGGTGGTTTTCTTGTAGGTGAATACTTTGCCTTAACCGGTGCACGGCTGTGTGGTGAGGAACTGGTTGCAGCCGGGTTAGCTACACATTTTGTTCCTTTAGATGTGAGTATGAAGTTGAAATCAAATAATATTGTTTTAAACATTGTTGGCTTAAAATGTGGTAATTAACTAATTACAACATTTTTGTATTTGATTTCAGAAATTGTCGGCGCTAGAAAACCATTTGGCAAGTTTGAACTCTGGTGAAGAAAATGCAGTGAAAGCTGCAATTGAAGAATTTTCTTCAGATGTTCAGATTAGTCAAGAAAGTGTCCTAAACAAGTAATGAATTTAATATCAAGAATCAAAGTTTCTATTTTTAGAAAATTTACACGTAACTGATGTTGTGTAGTTGAATGCAGGCGATCAGTAATTGATGAGTGTTTTTCAAAGGATTCCGTGGAAGAGATCCTAGAATTGTTTGTAAGTTTCTTTTTATTAATAGAAAAATTAATAAAAATTTCTTTGTCTGTACTGTATAAATTTTACACTGTTTACAGGAAGTTGAGTCAAGAAAGGAAGGAAACTTATGGATTATACCTGTGCTTAAGGGCTTAAAAAGATCATCTCCTACTGGTTTAAAGATAACACTGAGATCGGTAATATTCTTCAAAATAAGTGGCATAAGTACAAATAATTAAGCTATACACTCCTACATTAAGACCGTTTTTGACCATATTATTGGTTCTTTTACATGCAGATTCGCGAGGGGAGGAAACAAACACTATCAGAATGCCTGAAGAAAGAATTTAGGCTCACAATAAATATACTCCGAACTATAATATCTGGTGATGTTTATGAGGTATTATTCAAATATATTATAACTAGCACATAGAATATGCATATACTATGGTAAATTTTGCTTTTGACACAAAACTGAAATGAAATAACATGTCTTTCCTTTTTTTGGTAACAAATAGGGTATACGGGCTCTTACTATTGACAAAGATAACTCTCCAAAGGTACTATATCATCTTTCTGTCATCCGTTGTATTTATGAAAACATAAACTCTCATGTATTTCTTTTAATTTACAGTGGGATCCTCCAACTCTTGGTGAAGTCGATAGCCAAAAACTGGATCTTGTTTTTCAGCCATTCGAAGAAGCTTTGGAGCTTAATATTCCTGAAAACGAAGAACAGAGGTTAGTTTCTTCACGTGTTCATGTAGAATTTCCAACTGATACATACTTTTTAAAATCGTTTGGAGGTTGAAGATGATGAAAGTTTCGATGCAAATTACTGTGCAGGTGGAGTGGGAAGTATGAAGATTCAGTGTATACGCGATGAGAAGATCGGTTGCTCCTTTGTGGGCCTAGTTAGATTGGAGTGAAAGAACGAAAATAAGATGATTATGAGAATTTTAGGGTGGTGGGATGTTTTATGGTGGATGTGACAGAAGTTAATGTTGTTGTGTCGTCATTATAGGCCGTATTTTGTTCTTAAATAACTACCAAATAATAGTAATAGTAATAGTAATGTTTCTGATACATTGTGTGATTTACATGCAATTTGATGAAGAGTAAGTGAATTTGCTGCTGGGATTCTTACGATTGGGTTTTGAAGGTGAAATGAAATTGCAGTGGCACATTTAACTAGTTGAGCATTGCTACATTGAGACAAGTCTTCACATTTTATGGTAAAAAAAATCTATTTGTTTATTAATAAATTTTAAAAAATAATAGTACGTAGAATAAATTTGAAATCAAATATTTTGTAGACAACGTTTATTATCTTTGAAGTTGAATTACCATAATTATTAATAAACATTGATCTTAGACGAATATAATTGTCCATGACATGTCTTCTAAGAAACAGATTGATCTTAGACAAAGACCGACATTAACTTTTATTTAATGTCTTTGAAAAATAAATCAAAAGAATAAACTATTGTATCTGAAACTTTATATGCTTGTATCATTGTATTTATTTTACATTTTAATACTCAAATATTTGTACGTTAATCAATAAAATATAAGGTAGTATTTATGATAATATATAAATACTAGTTTAATTGTCCATATAAACACATGCGTAATTATAATTATTTATGTGACTTTAATATTATATGTTTGCTTAGATAAACATGTGCTTGTTTTGTATTAGCAAAACAATAGCCCAAACTCAAACTTTCTTAAAACTAAAAGAATTATATATTAATTTGTTAAGCGAAAGAATAACCCAATCTCAAACTTTTTTAAAACTAAAAGAATTTTATATATATTTCGGTCAACAATAAGGTATTTTAATATTAAAATATTACTAAGGGATTGATATAAATTCAAACTAATACAAATAATAGCTATTTTTATATTTACTAAATTAAATGAAGATGTGTCGAGGATTCTATAATCATATATATAGGTAAAAGTTCAAATGAGAACTGTTTTTCGTACGAGAATCGCGAGAACCAATCTTAGCCATCCAATTCCCCCTCCTTCAATTGGATTGCCCACCCATGAATTCCTTACATGCACAATGCCATACTCAATCCCCCCACGCTCTTCATCCATGAATTCCATTATCCAAAATGAACGGCCAAGATTGGTTCTCGCAGTTCTTGTACGAAAAACAGTTCTCGTTTAAACCCTCCCCCATATATATATATATATGTATTGATTTTAGATTTAGAACTAAATATTCTAATATAAATAAAGACTAATTTGATAAAACTTATTAAACGATCGAAACCATTCATTTAAAAAAATATTTAATCTTGACCATTCATTTACTTAAAATCAAAAAATCAATTTTGACTTTTTAGAGTAAAAAACAACTATCGGTACAAATCTGTGAGTTTCTCAATTTTCTTTCTTCATCTTTCAGTTTTCATAAATGTTTCTTGATTTGTTATTGATATATGGATTATATGTTTAAGATTTCACACCATTTTAAAATTTACATAAATAATCCCGTATTTATACACAGGGTACTAAACTAGTTTAGATGTATTAGATTTATATTAACCTTATCTCTTATTAATTTAAAATTAAGTTTCAATTATGACCATTTAAAGTCAAAATTGAATTTCAATTTTAATAAAATTGAATGGTTGGGATTTGATTTTGATTAAATTAAAGGCTATAATTTACTAATTAAATTGATGATAGTTAATCTTTTATATATATTAGAAGATAATTACATAATTTATTTAATATATAAGATGGATAATATTCTTCCATTAATCCGAGAGAATATAAATCAATTGTATTTATGTTTAATTTTATTTATTCTTGAATTTAATTAAATTTTTTTTACCTATTATCTTATCTTATATTAAATTTGAATTCGAATAATATCTTCGTTTAAAAGTAAAATTAAGTTTTAATTTCGACCAAAAAAGTTAAAACTGGATTTTAATTTCGACCAAAAAAAGTTAAAACTGAATTTTAATTTTTACCAAAATTAATGGCTGAGATTTGATAATTAGATTTTTTTATCTAAATTAAAGGTTATGATTATCTAATAGATTTTTTTATCCTAATCTTTTATTTATATTAGAAGATTTTGTGAGAAAGTGATATATATTGTTCGTAGTATCTATCATAATTGCACACTTACAAGTTATAGTCATCTGAAAATTTATATTTATTCAATTATTAAAATATGATGTGAGTTTTTAGTACAGATAACAGTTGTGAATAGTATCTACTACTTTTACTGATTTAATTCAATAAAACAATCTTTAAGTAATCGTATTATCTCTCATGCTTTTATTTCGCGCATCAAATTCTAAATCCAATGTCAAACACGCTTAAAAATAAAATTTTCATATTCCTCGGTAAATTGTAATACCCCAATCTTAAATAAGAGCCCGTAGGTTACATTTATGATACATAATAGAGCATAAACTATAGTTACTCCAAAATAATAACGATACTGAAAGAAATCTTCATATATCTCAAAACTTCAAGGATACAAACATGCCAATAGTCAAACTAAAAGAAAGTAAACTATATATCAAAAACCTAATCTCTTGATAGCTCCATGACTAGTCCTCGTTCATATGCCCCTTGTCCCGTGATTACCTGTCGTATAGAAAGAAAATGTTGTCGAGCCAAACGCTTGGTGAGCGAATAAATAGAAACAAAGAATAATACATACAAGTATGAAAACGAGTATCCAAACAAAAAATAATCCAATACCAAGCCCAAGCCAAAATAACGAATAAGTATGATCACAAAAGTCATAGGAATCTACGGGGTATGTCAAAACGAGTTACAAAATAGCGAACACTCGTGTAACACCTGGAATTTTAGTACAAATTTAGACTTTTTAAAACTCCTTTTTATAATCACAGTTCATATAAAATCTTTTAACTAAAGCAGAAGCATCTAAAACTTTTAGTAAATCAAACTTTTCTTAAATATCTTAGCAAATTTAAGTACGTTATTCAAACAACAACTTATAAAACATTTATCACTATAACCTAAGTTTTTGGTGTTACATGAGTCAATCTCATGACCATTAATCTAGTAAATAGGAAATCCAAGAATTACCAAATAGCTAAAATCCATGCCAAAGACAAACCCATAGCAACTACCCGCCTCACAAGGCTAATAGTTTATATGTGGATTCAAAACATTTATACACTTGTTAGCTATAAAAAATATAGCTAGTGAGTACCACCAAAACATTTATTTTATAAAACCGAGCCATCATCTTTTGAAAACATAAGTTTGGCAATAAACACAACATACTAAAATCCACATAAGAGCACATAAGAATGTAGGTTTGTTCATTGAGTCACAATATCTCCACGTGGTAGCTAGCTACGGTCAACACGTGTCCACATGGGGGATAACCACATCTCCCCGTCAAAGTGGGGGAGCACGAAGCGTTCCACCATACAACAATTGTCAGGAGTGAATGATCTGTTTCCCAAGTCCAATCGTGTATACACCGGTTTGGTTCGCTCATCAGCCTCTTGAATCACACGGTCATAACGGGTACTATCATTCTCCTTCACTATTTCCCAATTGTAGTTGTAACCTTGAATAGAATCCACTCTTGACATAAGGCTCAAGTTTCCACCTCTAATCGACTCGCTTTTGCTCCTAACTTGCACCTGCAAATCGCCACTTCTAAATCTCTAATCACTCTCGATTTTGCAGTTTATACATGAAGGATTTGTGAATCGATGAGTTCGTTATGGAGAGGTGATTGCCTATCCCAGAGGAAGTAGTTACACATGTTTTCTATGCATTTGAAAGAAAAACCATGAAAAGTTAGTATTCTCGAGTTTTATTTTAGCAAAGGAAAGGTGAGGTAAGAGAGATTTGAAGGGAGGATTTAGGATTATTTTGATTCAATTCTTATCCTCTAAAAAATGAAAGGATTTAAAAGGAAACAATTCCTCATCTTTTCTTTCTTTTCCTCTCTTTCTTAAACTCGAGAACAGAACAATAAACATGACTTTTGACTAGGTTATTAGGGCTTATTAGATCACGGCTTTCGGGCTTTGGACTTAAGCTACTAGTTCAATGAGCTGATGAAACTTGGTTAGTGTAATTCTAATCATGCCATTATTAGTCAAGTTTAATTTTATATTTTCTTAAACATATATTTATTTATTTCCGGGTATTATACAAACTCTAGTTAAAAGTTTATAAAAGATAATTTAGGCAGCCGACAACTTCTAATTTACAAAATTTTTAAATCATTAAAAAACTAACATAAATACTTTTATGTAAAAAAATTATAAATGCAAAAAAATCAAGTAATGTGGCATTGGCCATGTCATTTGTCTGAGGCTCTGAATCTGAGTAATCGATATTCGTCACCAAACACCCCCTTATCCAAAAAAACAAACAACCAATCTCCACATTCTCCAGTCTCCTCTCCTCTCCTCCGTCTCTCGCTTCCATGGCCGCAACATCATTCTCTCTTTCTTCCTCCATTGTCATCCAAAGTCACCGGCATCTCCGCCACCAACCTCCGTATTCCAAAACCCTCATCACAAACCCCAGGATCTTCCCCAAATCCATACCTCGTTTCAGTCTCATCCTCACTTGCTCTTCTCACTCATCATCATCATCATCAACAACCCTCCAAGAAAACCCCATTCCCACAGGCAAATTCCTCTCAAACCCTGATCTTCAAAAGCTCCAATTCCTCCAAAGTTTCAAAATCTTCCACAAATTACCATCTGGGTCGATGCTATTAATCCGTGTGATGCAAGAACAAGAAATGGACATGACAGTTGAGTTGTTGGCTGAATCTTTTGCAGAATCTATGTTGTTGCCTAAAGCTTACGTAAAGCTATTGGCTTTTCTGGTGAAACAATACTTGATTGAGAGGAGAGCCTTGATGCCTCATGCTGCTACATTGATTGCCTTTCATAGAAGAGATACTGATGAAGAAAAGGGTGAATCGGAAGATATCCAGTTAGCAGGGACTGTGGAAGTAAGTTTTAATAAGCTGGGGGCTAATGTTTCACCGCCAACACCCACTCCTCCAATGAATGCACCCTATATATGTAATATGACAGTCAAGAAGTCCTTAAGAAGGTAACATCTCTTTCTCTTTTGTGAGTTTTGATATCTTATATTTGCAAATTTTGTGCATTTGGTACTACAATGTGCTATACTTTAAAGTTGGACTTTTGAGGCTTGAATGGAGGAACATCGATCTTCATGATTAATTGGAGACTTTATGAAATCCCAAGCTTATGTGGAGAAAAAGATTCATAGCATTTTTTAAAGTTTATAAGCAATGATTTGATACGAGTCATCAATCACAATGTGAATTTCTAACCAAATGAAAATCATATAAGAACATAAGGGCCATAAAAAAGATCGAAACATGTGTAAAAATGTAGAACAAGTCCTTGTTAATTGTGGATATGACTTATGAGAATTGCTAGTTTTGATATTCAAGAATAGTAATTAAGCACATATCTTTCTTTTTTTAATGCAAGGAGCATTGATTTGAGTGTTCTGATCTTTTCTGTAAGGTGTTGTGTTAAAACCATCGTGTTATTCTCTTTCAATTTCATGGGTTTTTAGTACATTGTGGTTCATAACTTTATATAGGGTGCTCGATTAAATCTAATTTAAGTATAACAAGTGATAGAGTTGGATCTAACCATCAATTATTTAATTTGTTCTGTTTCTTACCTTCTTAGCTAGTTTTATTATTTCAATTTAGGGAACTTTATTTGGTTCTTGTCATCAAGATTAAATAAATTCTTTGGATTTTCACCAGCAAGAACACTACCTTAAAGTCTAAAAAATGGATTATCTTCCAGGCAGGGCATTGGTTGGCATCTTTTGAAAGCAAGTGAGGAACTTATTTCCCAAATGAGTTCTGTCAGAGAGGTTTACTTGCATTGTAGAATGATCGATTCAGCTCCATTCAACATGTATTCAAAAGCAGGATACTCCGTTTTCAAGACCGATAGCATCTTGATCCTTTTAACACTGCAAAGACGTAAGCATTTAATGTCTAAACAACTTCCTCCTGCCTCAAACATCATTCCAGATACAGAAATACATTATATTGATGAGGAAAATCTTGCACCAACGGATGTCTAGAAGTCTTTGCAAGTTCTACAACATGGGTTCTTGAAGTTTTGATTTACAGTCTTTTGCCAGAGTTGACTTTTTACTTTGATCTCGTTATACAACTTTCTCAAACAGGTGATTTTCAAATTTCAAGATCAACGTATGAGTCCTTGCCATGGCACTCTAGCCATTCTTGGTTCATAGCAATGAGGTAAACCTCTACTGTAATACTCATAGTAACATGTTTTTTTTGTGTGTCCTTTTTGTATCTGAATGTATATATGTTACACAAAGTAAATAAATGTTACCATGCCTACTAACATATGAAAAGTGCATGACATATACTTGACTAGGATCAAACATCATATATTCTCATTCTTTTGTCTATAAAGTTTTTGTGCGTTCTTCAATTTCCTTAGAAAACCACCAAATCTCTAGTTGGGTTATGCTATACTTGTTGATAAGAAAGAAAAATTATAATGCTGGAAAGATAAATGAGTCTATTAAATTCTCATAGCATTCTGAATGTGTGCATTGCCATGCCCAAGCCTTTAGTATTTGTATAAATGATGATCTGAAGTTCTTTTGCACATTCTTCCATTGATGGCCTTTCGTTACTATCAACTCGCACACATCGTGATGCTAAGTTTGCATACATTGCTACTGACTCGATTGTGTATGAGCTTCTGCTCATCTCTGGATCTATGACCTTTCGCAACCTTTTCTTGTCATTCAATATATGCCTAACCTGCAATTTACCAAATATCCTTGGTCAAAATTTGACCTCAACCATTATAGGGTTCGAGATGGTAGAAGAAGTAAGGCTAAAATAACAGCTTAACTTTCTTACTGGTTTGTTTTGGTAATTATACCTTTTTTAGCCTCATTTTGGTGATTATACTTTTATTTGGTGTGTTATTTTGGTAACTACAACCGGCTGAACTGGTTACTTGTAATTTAACATCACTAAATAGCAATCTACTTGCTCACTGAGTCACTGGTTATTTTTGGTAATTATACTTTTTTTCCTCGTCGGTTTGGTAATATAAAAAAAAAACTTGAATTACCAGATTGGATGGGAAAAAAGTACTAATTTAATCATTGGTAAAAATAGAAATTTTTCTAAAATTACCGAAGTAGGTTGCTATTTAGTGGTTGATACTAGATAAAAGGTAACTCCAAAAGTTTCTCTGTCACCAATTCCTCTTAGTTCAAGGGATTATAAACTTCAAAAGTTCTTTTTTTATGATTATACGGGTATCCAAAGTACGAACGAGATTGATGTTTGTTGTTCCGACTATTCTTCTTAATCCTGATCCCGATAAGGAATGGGGGTAAATTCTAACAAAGTTCGAGTTTTTTCCTAGACTTGGTGCTTCTTTCTTCTTCTTTGTTCCAAGTGGTACTACCGTACTAGTGCCATAGAGTTGGCCTACAATAAAGAAGCCTTAGGTCCTGATCGTGTCCGAGCTTCCCAAGGTCTATGTTGGTGGGGAACTCTGCAAGGGAACTACCTTCTTTATTTATTATATTGAGTCTTTGGAGTATTTTGGGATTATACTCTGTGTCGAGGATTTGTGCTTGTGGGCAAGGGTTAATATTGCATAAAAAAATCTATGTTAAACTTGACTCCAAACAACTATATGTTCCACTTGGGATAGGCTAAACAAGTAGTTCGTACTTCATAGTTCCCCAGGCCAGCTGGGTAGGTGCTTAGCCTTTTAGGAACCTAAGGCTGTTTGCATGCTTGATTGTTAAAGAAAAGAAGCCGATAAGGCATGGTTGCAACTCCATTGGATAGGGAAAGGGTTGAAGTTGCGAAATTAGGTTTAGGGCATACGAATAGCACTAAAGTAAAATATAATCAGTTCAGTGGGTTCTAATTACCAAAATACAACATTAAATAAAAGTATAAGTGCCAAAACTGGACAAAAAATATAATTACCAAAACTGAGTGAGAAAAATAGGTTGTTATTTTATGACTAGCTGAAAGAAGTAGAGAACCATACTTGCAGTACGAGATTTTGATCATTGGGTCCTTGGTTGAGATCCACGGCTCTTCGCCCAGTCAAAAGTTCAAGCAGAACAACTCCAAATGCATAAACATCACTTTGTAAAGTGAGTTTTCCTGTCTGTTACCAATAAGTTGAAAATGAAGTTTTTTTAAATTAAAATATCCAAACTCTTTGAACCTATGTAGATAACAAGTACACGAGATGAACAAATCTTTAGCACATATGTTTCTATTTCGAGATCGATATGATATGTATGCAACTATCATGTCATGAATCTACTCTGTGATTTTGTTGCTGGTTGTCATTATGTTAGTAATTCAGGCAACCCGGAGAAGAAAATGAAAAAACTTGAAAAGTACAATCCTGGTTATCATAGAACAAATAGGATTATTTCTTACCGATGTATACTCTGGGTCAAAATAACCAAAAGTACCAAGCACCCTTGCTGTCACATGATTTTCTTGACCCTCTGGCATTAACTTAGCTAGACCGAAATCTGATATCTGTGAAAATCGATTTAATTTAGAAACCAAATATTAGAGAAAGTGAAGACAATTACTTATACGGTTATACCTTTGCTTCGTAGTCGTCACTGAGAAGAATGTTGGTTGATTTGAAGTCTCTATGTACAACAGGAATCCCAACAGCAGCACTTGAATGTAAATAAGCAAGTCCTCTTGCTGCCCCAATTGCCACTTTAAGTCTCACAGGCCAATCCATTTTCTTTTCCCCAATTCCTGTAATTACTTCTATCAGATCACAATTTAATGTCTAATTGACATAAATATTTAATGGAATACAAATAGCATCTGATAAATTTATTAATAAAGACAAACCATTTAGATGATCTTGTAGATTTCCTTTGTGCATGTATTCATAAACCAAAAACCTGTGCTTCCCGTCTGCACAATACCCTATTAAAGAAACAAGATTTGGATGATCCAATCTGCTCAAAATATCAACTTCAACCCGAAACTCGCGCTCCCCTTCTGCTGCTTTAAATGGCGGTAACTCCATTTTCTTGATTGCCACAATCTTCCAAAATGAAAAATTCCAAGATTCTTGTTCTTAGTTCAAAGTCTCTTCTTTTTTCATAATTTCATCTAATCCCATCTTTATTAAGATAATCTTTATCATTTTATCTGGTTTTCTGTAGGAAATCATAACAGGATTACATAACTTTTTTCAAAACTTACCTCACCAGACTGCAATTTTCCCTTGTAAACTTTGCCAAATCCTCCTTTTCCCAGCAGACGTTCTTCACTGAAAGAACAAGTTGCATCCTCCATTTCCTTCAGTGTAAAAACCGAAGATCCATGTCGCCTTTTTGGAGGCGGGTTTTGAATATTTTGATCATTTTCAAGTTTCCAACACTCCACAGGTCTATAAACCCCTGAAAGTTCATCTTTCATTATTACAAGTTCAAGAAATCTTGGGTGGGAACTTGCAGAAACTGAGAAAACTTACATGGATCATGATGATCATCTGACTTGCTTCTCCTTCGCTTATTCCAAGCCGAAACTAACCCAAATGGCATGATGATGTTTAGTCTCTGAAACACATCTAATATATTATAGTTCCCAACAAAAAGATAAAAGGAAAAAAAAAATCAAAACTTTACATAGGAAGTGTCAAAAACTGACATGAAAACGTAAACATATTGTGTGGTAGCAACAGAAGATTATCTATCGAGTAGAAGAATCGTATTCAGAGTGTGTATAAAGCAAGTGTAGCTTAAAAAGAACCTTGTGTGGGATTTTTCACTTGAAGCAGAAGAAAAAGCAACGAACAGAAAAGGAAGTATATTATAACAAAAGAATATATTTTCATGGAGTGATGAATTTCTTACCTATGGAAGGTTGTTTGGTTGGTGACAGTCTTTGAAAATGAAAGAAGAACAGCAATTTCCCTCCAACCTTTTATCCTTGTTGCCAAACAGGTAATCACCCATCCACACCGATGTATAACTTCTATTGCACAAGGTAACACATGCCGAGGCATATATGCTCTGGATCTAACCATTCTAGAATGAAAAAAGCATTTACCTAATTTTTGAATTTCATGTTTAGGGATGGAGAGCGTTGTGGTTGTGAAGTCTTTTTCAGAGTTCTTTTTAATCATTTTCCTCTTAATCTTTGATTAATTTCATTTATGAATCGATTAACATGAATTATATCTGTTTATGGTTTATGTGTTAGCATTTTGTGCAAGTGTTTGATGCGATATGACGTGTTCCATTAGATGTTTAGCAGGCAAAATTTCATGTTATGACGTATAAAAAAAGAATTAAAATTCAAGAGTCTATATAATAATTTTTGGTTTTGTTTTTCTAAGTATTCAAATTAATAAATTTTAATAATATTTTAAAGGGCAAAATGCGCGAAAATACAATACACTATATTAATATTGTTATTGTATGTAACCAACTTTATTTTGTACCTAAATATACAAACAACTTACATTTTTGATTTATTGTATGCAATCTGATTACCAGGTTACCGGTTATCAATTGTATATAATGAACAAAATTTGAAAGTTGTTTGTATTTTTAGGAATTAAAGTTCTTTTATTTTTTGTCATAGGTAACTTGTATATAATGAACCAAATATGTAAGTTGTGTGTATTTTTAGATACAAAATAAAGTTGATTGCATACAATAATAATATTGACATAGTTTTTTGTATTTTCGTGCAATTTGTCCTATTTTTTTATAAAAAAGAAGCTATTATATTCTAATTCATTTACTTAAGTTATTCCCACAAAAAATTCAAATTGAAACTTGAAACAAGCCTGGAAGGAAACGTTGAACGTTATAATAATGGGACAAATTATTATTAGTTTTTGTTAAAATGACATTTAGTGCCTTGTTTTGTAATTCATTACTTTATTAAAAGCCCCACTAAGAGTCGGTATTGTTGCATTTATTGAACCAAAAAACTTCCAAAACTATAGTCTACAAAATAATTAATAATAATAATGAAAGGTTTAATTAATACAAATATCATTTTAGCCATACATTAATATATCACTGACTTGTAAAAGATGTAATAGTAATAGCTAATTAAGGGTAAAATAGTAAAATAACAGTTTTTTTAAGGCATAGGAAAAACAACAATTAATGATAATATTTTTTTAAAGTGGATGAATATTTTACGAAATACTAAAATAGTATAGTTGACTATAATTGTGAGGAAGAGACTTTCAAAAGCAACCTATAGTATCTTGTTAGGTTACAAAATCCGAATGTAATATCAATTGAACTTACTTAGCTTTAGTCTCTTGTTCTTAAGTTAGGAGCTTTAGGGCGGATCCAGGATTTGAAATTGATGGTAGCACAGTCTAAAAAAAATCGAAATTTACACTACGCGGAAAAAATTGAATGGTGTCCCGTGCTACCACAACCCTTATCTTTTGGCTAATCCATTCTTTCATGCACACATATATATGTCGAGATTGATTTACATTTTGTTAGAAAAATATAACAGGCTAGAATCTCCATTCTCCACGTTTATTTCATCTCACAAAATAAGGACTTGCTAATGTCTTCACCAAACGCTTTTCAACATCACGATTTGTGTCGTTGCGATCCAAACTAAGTGTTCTTCCATCAAGTCTTGGGGTTTTCTTAGATTTTAGTTTGCTTGTCTATAAATGGGTCATATATTGTACCCTTTTTATTTATTATATACAAGACTAGAAAATACCATTTGCCACCATTCATATCCCTCGTATGCAGAACCATAACCTCGTTCACCTTCTTTCATGCACTTTTGAGATGATGTTCCAAAACACTGTCTATCAACTAGAACCAAAAGTAAACGAGTAAGAAAGGGTACGTTGATGATCTAAAACACCACAATCAACATCTCATAACAATTAAAATCAACATGAACAGCTAAAATCTAACAAAATTAAAGCAAAAGTTCAAAAAAACATGTATGACATTAACTTAACAAAACACCATCAATCACTATTATCGATCACTCTGCAATCTCCATCTCTTCAGCATCCTTGTTCGTTTTTTAGGATGTCAGCAAGGATTTTGAGAGGTATGCAAGTTTGATGTAGGCATGATCAAAACAATTGATACACAAATACAGGAAGTATAATCGGATATAACATTAGGTTTCTGAAATTTCAGTCAACATTTCAACAATAGATAAACACCCCTATTTATAGAAGGCTACTGGTGGCGGTTATCCTCCATCGCGGCGGCCTGGTGGCACCAACCATCGGTAGTTAATTCCCGCCACACACACACACACACACTTCACGACTAAATAAAATACTAGTATTTTACATATCATAGAGTATATATATTACTTACAACATATTAATATAAGTTTAAACAAACATGATACTTGATAATTAATTCCAACATTGCCTCCCTTAATTCTCAAGTATCATTCGCCTTGCTTCATTTGTTTCCTTCATTTGATGAGGACGAAATCTTCGTCATCCACCTCCGAACTTGAGTCATGATTCATTATAGTTGGTTCATCTTCTTCTTCAATAATGACATGGTTCCTTTCTGCCTCCCGAACATGCGCGATCTCTTGGTCCCTGCCAATGTCGCTTGGATCTCTTTGTTCACTAACAAAATCGTTCAGATCAACTGGTTGGCTTGCTCCAACTCCTTCTCCAATGTTTGAAATTTTGTTGAACCCATTCAAACCAAAAACATACAATTCTTGAGGCTCCAATAAGTACTTGCTATATAACTCCTGAAAAGTTCGGTCATAAAATGCGTGGTATCCAAAAGTCATTGCAATTTCTACCCACTCGTTTCTATGTGTGATGACTTGATATCCTCCTAATTGTATGATCATCTTGTAGAGGTCGAATAGGCATATATCTAGACCCGCAACATTTGGTGGTAATGCCACATCAACTCCTTTAATTTGATAGAACCACTCAATTGGTTCTTCAAATTTTCTTGAAAACAAGGCTTTGTTCTTATAGCAAACATGGTCTCTATTCGCCAACACCATAAAGGAAATAAAGTCAACATAATTTTCAATGATTAAAGAAATCTCTATACCATTGAGTTCCACTTTTTTATCTTCGGAATTTCCAATTGTTGATGGTTTGTTCCCATGTAAATGTCGATCTTGACCCATGTGTGTGATTATGCAAGTGCTCCCCTCGATCTTTACTTCAAATCCTTGTAGGATTAATCGACTCATACTAAGAACACTTATATTAATGTCTGGAGTATGAGAGACATAAGGAACAGTAAAATAAAGAGTTTCCGCTTCGACTTCTACTTCTCCAATTCCAAGTATGGTGATTGGTACATGATATGCTTCCTTGTTAACATAGTTTTCTCTATAGATTGTGAAAAGATCCTAATTTGGTGACATGTGTTGATTAATTTTGGTATTAATATACCAAGTTTTGTTCCAGTCGCTTGTATCAGTTCCTTTCACAAAATAGTCTCCATTGATTATTGTCTTATCAATATGTATCTGGTTCCTTGTGGGACATTTCCATGCAAAATGGCCTTTTTCTTGACATCGGTAACACGTTGGATTTTGCCTTCGCCTATCTCCGATATCACCATCAATATGCCAGTCTTTTAAGAGACTAGCAAGTTTGGTGCTTCCCTTTGTACCATAACTTTTCTTGATTGTCTTGCCTTGATTGTTCAACTTCATGATGTTCATTCCTCGATTCTTTTCTTTCATTCTTGATTTTGAAATTGCTTCCTGCCCAAAACCACTACTTGACTGTCCTTGTCTTCTTTTAGATTGCCAAGATATCGACTGTCTATGCCTTGATGTCGATCCATTGTTACTGCCATCAAACTGTAAAAAGTTCCTGTGTTTCGAGTTTCTGGCTGACGGGAAGACTGCAGTTTGTCTCCTTTGATCTGCAACTTTTGATGAAACATGAACATCTATAATTTTCTTCTTCGGATTGAGCCTTTGGCTCTGATACCATGTTCGTTTTTTAGGATGTCAGTAAGGATTTTGAGAGGCATGCAAGTTTGATGTAGGCATGATCAAAACAAATACAGGAAGTATAATCGGATATAACAATAGGTTTTTTTGAAATTTCAGTCTGCATTTCAACAATAAATAAACACCCCTATTTATAGAAGGCTGGTGGTGACGGTTATCCTCCATGGCGGCAGCAGTTTGGCACCAACTGCTTGTAGTTAATTCCTGCCACACACACACACTTCACAACTAAATAAAATACTAGTGTTTTACATATCATAGAGTATTAATATTTCTTACAACAGATTAATATAAGTTTAAACAAACATGATACTTGATAATTAATTCCAACAATCCTCAAACCGTTAAATTAGCAAGATATATATATACATATACATACATAATAAAACATAAAGCAACACTAAACAAAAGCAGACAAAATTGCATAAAACATAGGAAGAATGATCGCTTAAATTATCAAGGCTAGGCGACAACAACAATAAACAAAACTTGGTAAGCGTAAGAAACGTAAATTATCTGGGGATGATTCCATTCTTATGAGACCAAAGATTAATATATTAAACCATTCACAATGTGAATAGATTTTCACATACATTTATAATTAATTACACGCACTGCACCTCATATATATATATATATATATATATATATATATTTGCATAGCAATATATAACAGATTCAAAACAAAACAAAACAAAAAACTCATAATGAAAGTGACAAAACATGCATGATATTAATCTCATATTTGCAAGACAAAAACAACTCCCATTTTTAGGGTAATTAATATATATTGGCAAACACGAACTAGCTAGCTAGTTTATAATTAATATATATGTTGATGTTGGTTTTCTGTCTTTATTATTTTGTCCTTCTTAATTAATTAATTAATTAAGGGGCACTTAACATTGAATTGTACGTCCAATAGTTAAAAAGAAATTAGTTATAGATTATTATTATATATATATATATATATATATATATATAGGAATTAAATCAAATAAAAAGGAAATTAAAGTAAAAAATGTAAAATAGATAATTATAAAATAAAATAGACGGGACCTAAAATTGATGGTAGTTGTTTCAATAAGTCGATTAAGATGCGCAGATCGATTGTGACATATGTATATGCGCGCTGCTTCTTAATTGGCCGCTCGATCTATATATACAAATAATTGAATTTGTATCAATGTTGAATTATTCTCAAATCATACAATTTAATTTGACTGGCCTTTAAACACACATATATATATATATATATAGTACGTACTTGCAAAAAGTATTTACGCAAGTGTGGTCGATCGTTTACTTTATGTACGTTGGTCGTCCTTTAATAATTAAACGTCCCTCAACATCCAGCTCCTTGAACACAGTTTTCTGTACGTACGTGGATATATATGGAGAAAGTCCTTACGTTTGTACGTGGTTTAATCTAGCTAGCCTTGATTACGTGGTTTAATCTAGCTAGCCTTGATTAAAACCAATTAGTTAATATCGATGGAGCTTAATAACCAACCTGTGGTTAAATCAACTAATTAAAGCTAGGCAATTAAGGATACTAGCTATATATCCATCTTTAATTGTGAGCCTTGATGTATATATAGTATGGGACCTACGTACGGATGGAAGAGTATGCTTTATGTGAATATCACAAGTCAATTCAATATTGGTGTCTTCCTCATCATCCATCCATGGAACATATATGGAGCTGACAAGCAAATTTCTTGATTCTTCAATTTTTCTGCTAGCTACCTACCTACCTCTTATAGAATTAAGATCATAAGATACGTGATTGAATATTATATTCTTAATTTTCTACAACTTGAATCTTACTTTATTCTTAGCTCAAGCCTCCATCGGTTTGGACAAATGGCTGATCATCATTCCATTGTTTTCATCTTATTTTTTCTATCACTTACCCTCTCTCCTTCTTCAGAGGACGAACAAGGAAACAACTCGAAGCCTATTTGTCCGGCCTCATTCTCCTGCTCAAACCTTGCTGGCTACTTGCGTTTTCCGTTCTATACTAATTCCGGTAATTATTCATCTTGTGGATTGTACGAGGTAAATTGCAATCAACAAGTTCCAAAGATTCAACTCATACAAAACTACCCATCCTATGATCTTCTAAAAATCATGCCAGGCGCCATTAGTGACAGTCTTCTAGTTCGTGACAACTATTTTGCAAATCAGATAAGTAGTAATAGCTGTGATTCACTAACCATGTATAGATTTCCTTCCAATTCATCTTCCATCTCTTATAGCATCTCTCCCACCCTTGCCTTATTAAGATGTGTAAAGAGTCCAGGACTTGCACAACAGGTTGACCGCTATTTTCTTGATGAAGGAGAATATTATCGTTTTGAAAGCTGCTATGACTATAACTATTATTACACATATTATTCAAGTGATTATATTTTAGCCCACACAGATATACCACCTCCTTGCTCAGTCATCTTTCTGCCAGGAAACCCTCCGTCTTCTCTTCCAAACAGCGCCAATTTCAACAATCTGTTTACACTGTTAATATCCGAGCTTACTCTTCTTGTTCAAGTATCTGATGAGTGTCAGCAATGTTATAGGAAAGGAGGGAAGTGTTCAAATAAGAACCAAGAATTTTTGTGTGAATACAGCACCCGCAACAGGAACAAAGGTATGGGATTTTTCTGGTATACAGCAAATATGATTCTGAATTTAATTAAGGGTTAAAAATTATCAGTTTATGAGAAGTTAACCACAACTAATCTGATTTTCATTATCATATTATTTTGGGTCCAATTTACATGTTATTGATTATCTAGTTATCACAAGTCTAAACACATTCAAACACTAAAAAGTTGGTGCTGATATCAAGAATTTTGTTTTGCAGAAAATGGAAGACACATCGTCATAAAATCTGCACTAGGTATCATCATCTTTAATTTGTCTCTCTAAATTATTTGAGAATTATGTATGTATACCATGTTCTTGATATATTGAAGCGGTTGCACTCTATTGCTTGCAGCAACTATTGCAGTCGGGAGTGCAATTATATCAATCGCATTGATCCTTTGCTTCAGACTCAAGATCTTTTCAAGGTATAACACGAAAAGCAATGTTAATGTGGAAGCCTTCATAAAGAATCAGGAAGCTCTTGCTCCAAAAAGGTATCCATACTCGAAAATAAGAAAGATGACCAACTCCTTCAAAGTCAAAATAGGCGAAGGAGGTTATGGTTCTGTATACAGAGGAACATTACAAAATGGTAACCTTGTTGCAGTCAAAGTTTTGAATGAATTAAAAGGTAACGGGGAAGAATTAGTTAATGAACTCGCAAGCATTAGCAAGACTTGTCATGTTAACATAGTAAGTTTACTGGGATTCTGTTTTGAGGGGCATCACAAAGCTTTGATTTATGAGTATATGCCTAATGGATCCCTTGAAAAATTCATTTATAATCGAACTTCACCAACAGGCATCCAACTAGAACAGAAAAAGTTGTATGAAATTGCAGTGGGAATAGGTAGAGGGCTAGAGTACTTGCATCGTGGCTGTAACACGCGAATTTTGCATTTTGACATAAAGCCTCATAATATTCTTTTAGATCAAGATTTGTGTCCTAAGATTTCTGATTTCGGGCTGGCTAAATTATGTTCTGAAAAAAGAAGTGTTGTATCTATGTCGGGTATGAGGGGGACACCTGGTTATATTGCACCCGAAGTATTTTCTAGAAACTTTGGAGCGGTATCACATAAGTCGGATGTGTACAGTTATGGGATGATGGTGTTAGAAATGGTGGGAGGGCAAAGCAATGTTGTGGTTGAAGATGATGGCACAAGTAACATGTATTTCCATGATTTGATATATAAACAATTCGTACTCTCCAACGAAAATCTTGCAATGAGTGGCGTTGTACTCGAGGAGGATAAAGAACTAGTAATGAAGATGGTTTTCGTAAGCTTATGGTGCATACAAAGTGATCCTTCAAGTAGACCATCAATGAGCAAGGTGTTGGATATGTTAGAAGGGAATTTAGAGTCCATAGAAATTCCTCCCAAACCATTCTTGTTTTCGACTCAAAGATTGCCAGATTCCCTCAGTTGACATGTAGACAGTTTCACGGTTTCAATCTTATTTAAATTTTTTTGTTGTTTATAAATGTAAAACAGTTATATGAGAAAGGTCCATTGCTGGTGGAATTCTTGGTATCCACCAAGGCCTGTTATTGTTGACCCTTTTTGCTTTACCATGTCAACAGTTAAATTAGCTTTCAAACAGAGATGTTTTCATGATGCAATGCCATTCTACTCTTTGCATAGAGCCATAAAGTGTTGTGCTTTTCTACTCTTTCTTGAAGTAAACAAGTGACATAAATGCTTAACATCATTATTTATTCAAATAATCATATATTTTCTTGGTGATATATGATATCTAGCTGAGCTATATATGTAGAATAATATAAAAACTCATCGCTCATTATCTATTACAGATCAACTATTTATAGACTAAAAGAATACAAAGTAACTCTAGTAGTCCCCAAGTCATCTATACAATATGTCTCAGCCACCTAGAGTACTAAACCTTAACATTTTCATTCTATAATCTATATATAAATACTATTCTCAGTTAGGACATGCATGATGGGATCAGACATTCAGACTGAAACAAAAAAGTTAATTGTTCATTATTAATTTATAGCATAAAAACTTAAACGGTGTAAACTTAAAGCTTCAAAGATTGGCTAACAAGAGTAGAAAGTAGAAAAGATAAGTCAAGAAGGGTACAAGGGAAACGAGGTTTCTGAATTGTAATGAGCACTTTTAAAGCCATCCCACATCGCTTGGAGGAACGAAGAGAAGAGAGGGAGATGCGTGAATAAAAAGTGAAGTATGAGACTGAGTTACATACTTACCTGGATGGGGTCAATGGGTGATCAAGAAGACCCATGGCCTAGGTTAGTGACCTCCATTGCACTTAGGAGGGGTGCTACCCTAAGGTCGGCTTAAGTGGTCGAGCCTACATCATAATTTGTGGCAGTGGGGGCCTGCGTTCGCGCGGCCCCTAACAATACAAAAGTCTTATTATTTTATTTTTGTTCTTACATGAATTTACTAGTTAACTGTGATCTAAAGGGAGATGATTTGCACATTGGTGATTAGAAATGATCATATCGTTCACAGATCTAGCTTACAGCCGTCACATAACCTATATCTGGTGCCTTACTCCAACCTATATCTGGTGCCTTACTCCAATCGCAATGATGAACGGTCTTCCATTCTCCACCCCTACCACGTACACATGCATATAACTTTGTTTTTATTATTTAACACCACACCTTACTGTTAGAAGGGAATTTAGATCAGTCCATGGAGATTCTTCTGAAACCATTCTTGTTTAATTTCGACTAGGAAATTGTTAGATTGATATGTAGACGATTCCAATCTTATTTATAAAATCTTTATGTTTACAAAATGTAAAACAATGATGTATATATGAGAAAGGTCCATTGCTGGTGCAATTCTTGATATCCACCAAGACATGTTATTGCTAATCCTTTTCTGGCCTTTTACCATTTTAGCTATTAAATTAGCTTTATAATAGAGATGTTTTTCTTTTATGTATCCTTCCAATTGTACTGAACACAACTTATATAGATGTTTTTATGATTCTACTCTTTGCATAGAGCCATATATATAGTGTTGTGCTTTTCTACTCTTTCTTGAAGTAAACAAGTGACATACATGCTTAACATCATTATTTATTCATATATTTTCTTGGTGATATATATGACATCTAGGTGAGTTATGTACAGTAACAAAAACCCTTCACAAATTATGTATTATGATCAACTATTTATAGAGTTCAAAAATATAAATATGGCACTAATGGATTCTACACAATCTTAATATTTTCATTATATAATACTCTTTCGAAGTTAGGACGTGGTGAGCAGACATTTAGACTTAAACAAAAATCTAAAGAACAATAAGAAAAAAATCACTTAATAAATAAAAATAAAACTGCATGACGTCAAGGAGCGATGGTCACAGCTTAGGCAGCGACACAAGACATGATGAGACTGCTATGTGTGGCTTGTGGTGGTAGGAGCTACACACAGTGGTAGGAACTACAACCAGAACTGGTGTAACGGCAACAAAAAAAGTGCATCAAACTCTTGACAAGTCTTTCAGTTGTGCTCATTATAAAGTATAATGGCATAAGCAAACATGCAAAATGTCGAATAACAAAACGACAATAAATATGAAGTAAATGAAAACTGATGGGCCAGAATATTATTATACAAACTGTATTAAGAAAGATATATATAGTAATGTACATTTAATTCCATACACACATGCTGCTAACAGGGCCTCTAAAACACACCCCTGCTAGTTTTTTAAGTGCTTTTTTGTTTTTCTAAATTAAACCTGTTCATCTTGCAAAAGGGGTGCTTTCTCCTCCAATAAATCCACTTTGCCCCCTCTACTTTCATCCTCTCTTATTTGACCCCACATCATTGTGTAATATCCAATTCCAGTTATAGCTGCGGCCATCAAGCTGCATTCACATCTTCTAATTAGTAAGTAATTGCTAATTAATATAACCATAGCTAAATAAGAACTAATTAAGATGTACGTATTAATATGTATACAAATTACGTACGTACCTTCCGTAGTGAAATGTTTCGGCAAAAAAAACGCAACCAAACATGCCCGCAATTGGAACTCCAAGAGGCTTAAACATAGTAACATAAAACAAGCTTTTTCTTCTTATACACCACAGATGGACATGACTCTTGATTATACTCCCAAATATCGCCTAATTTGGAAAAACAAATAATTAGACTTATAATCGGCTTTTGCAGGTAAAATTTTAGTAATTTGTACTTCAAATGTTGATATATAATTAAAAGGTTGCATTTTCTAATTAATTTGACCATTTTAATTAATATTGATCATATGATAAAGATTAATTTATGCTTACTGTTAAGATAATGACAAGGAGTCCCATGTCAAATTCCAATCTCCAAGCAGCCGGGTCTCTTTCTATGATTATGGCAATCAAAGCAGATTGAAAGGTCCCAAATAAGCTATAACTAGAGGCTACTGTCATCACTTCTGGACAATTTTCAAGAGTTTTTACCTGCTCGCTCAAATATATTTTAATTAGCTGATAAAATCGAAGTCTAAAACATTCATTAATTTGATGATCGAGTACTCTAATTATGATCTTTTTTTTGACGTTGAGAAAAACCTGAATAATGTTCCATATCGAGTAAGCCAATGATGCACCTGCGAAAAGGCTGCAACCAAGAACCCAATTTTCATGTTGGGATAAGAAAACAAAGAGCCGAGGAGCCGCCGATTGAAGATGTGTCGAAGGGTCCTTCACCACTGGACCCCTATACAGTATGAGTGTCACGGCTCCAATGGCTGATATCAACGTCCCCATCAATTTTGTTCGACTGCTTGGACTTCTTAAATCAACCGTTGTTTTTCTATAAACGTACAATAGCAAATTAACAATTAATATTTTATTTATTTTATAAAAGCAGATCAAAGACGTACAACAAATCTTGAAACTATGTTTTAAAACATATATTTTAATTAAGTACCCTTTTGTATAGAAAAATATATTTACTCATACTAAATCTTTCTACTTCAATTGGTTATCTCTTTAATGATTGGCATATATATTTAATAAGTCCGTCCCTTTTCTCATCTTATCTCTTAATTTTAATATTTGTCTTGATCATATAAATAGAAAGATAAGTAGAAATACAAAATGAAAAAAAATATAAAACAAGTTTTTATCACATACAATAACGGTTACCTTAATCATCATATCTTTGAGTAAGTTGATGAGAAAGAAAAAACAATAGGTTTATAAAACATAAATGATAAAAACTTATTATATATTCAATAATATTCAATATCTATAAAACAGAAAGATATACGTGTATAACCAACTCAAAGGTGTTTGTTTTTAATTTTTAATTTTTGTTTATTATATTAAAAGAAAAAAATATTGATTCACCACCACAAGTGAGGCCAGACAAACTGACGTCATTTTGTCTTTCCAGGGTGCTTTGGGAGCCACCAGTTCTGAATCTAATTTTCCTGGTATCTAAATAAAGGATGATAATTCTATATAACCCCTTAATTATCTATATAACTCTCTTGATTTGATATGTGTGAGTGAAAAAGTAAAATTAAAAAATGAACATTTTTGATTTGACATTTAAGTTTGTAAGAGGAGGAGGGTTAAATAGTAGCACCCATAAAGAAATACTGTTTGACCTAGCTAGCTAGCTAGCATCACTTATTTATATTTATATATATATTTAAATATAAACCTTTTGAAACATTGTACTAATTAGAATCCGTATTCAAATTAACACAAATTAAATATGGTTAATCGTTTTCTAACATATATATTATATAGCTTGGAAAAATTGCACTCGCATAAAAATATTGATGTTAGTTCATATATAATGCGACATTGTGACTGATCGATAATTATTTGTGTTTAAATATATAATTAATAAATTTGAGATATAAAAATTTAATCATCAGGTGTCCCGATTCTTAACTCTAATTACTATTCAGGAAATTTTACAAAATAATTCATCCCATAAAACCTCTATTTAATTTTCTTAAACCATATATAGTTTTTTTTTTGTTTTTGAAGGAATTAAACATTAATTAGTTTTATTAAAACATGCAATCAAGTAATTTTCGATCCACATAGCTCATATATATATACACGCATATACGTACGCATCGATTACTTAGACTTAACAAATGCAAAGGAACCGGCCGTTAATTAATCTTGCTTCGATCTCGATCTAATTAAATATATGTAGATTTTTTTCTAAAACATTAATCGATTAATTTTGCTTTTAACAAAAAATAAGCGCGTGTGCGTATATATATATATATATATATATGTATGTGTGTGTAAATAAACTGATTAGCTAGCTAGGTAGGTAGGTTATACATAAGTTTGATAGAGCTGCATGCATATATAAAGTTAATATGATATGAATATATGATGGATGAAGCCTGAAGGAAATTGAATTGAAAGAAAGGTACATATATATATATATATACCTGGAAAGAATGGCAAGAATGTAGGAGATAGAGGGGATTAAACAGCCCATTCCAATAGCAACGATCGGAGAACTGTAACTTAATCCAACATACGCCAGATTTTGTGCCAATGTCACCCTACAATCAACCGTACAGCAATATATTGATTTCATTAACTTATATATATATCCCCGGCGGCCGGCCACCAACAAATCCAACTAATTAATTTTATGATATATATTCTTGAAGAATTGAAGATCATATATATCAAACACTAATTAAACTGATATATTATCACTTAATTAAGCTAACTAAATGATCGTTAATTTCACTTCGCTTATATATATATATATATATATATATATATTTATATATATGAACCTATAATTTAACCTAAACAAGTACGTACATAATCATATATCGGTAAATGTTGATTATAATACCACATGTTAATTATATTAGAAATGTGTTTACTATTTTTAAATTTTAGACCTAAAATTAACTGGTTACTTTTTTGTGAATTGATCGATAGATTTCCATAAGTTGAAACTTAATTAATTAATTGGAAGATATGATATGATGGAAATCATGATCAGCGCAACTTGATCTTTCTTCACTTCCTAGCTTTACGTGCCATATCAATATTCCTAGTACGTTGGAAATAACCTTTAGCAACAGATTATATATAATCGCTAATATTAATTAAGGCTAATTAATCTGTATTAATTAATTGTCGTAGAAATTAGAGATATGATGGGAGTACAAATTAATTACGTACCCAAAGAATCCAAGGAGAAGAAACTGCGGTATAAGTTCGTCTCTCCTGTACATACAAGAAAATCAATATTATGTACAATCAAACATTAAGCAACCATTAATTATTATAATTATGAAACTAGCTAATTATTCTTCATGCATGCAATATTCAATAATAATTCATGCGATTTAGTTATGGTGATCGATGTTACTAGCTAATTCATATGTAAGTGTTTGCACCGATCGATCTAAAGTACTTAGAGTCAAACATTGTAAGTTTGACTGGTTTGGTATATATGAATTGAATTATCATAATATATATGATCTTAATTATATAGTTAGCTAGATAGGGAATGAAATTAAGATAGATGGGTGGAATTGAACTAACTTGTTTCTAGTAACGATGAAGGTGTTGTAAGGGAGAAGAAAGATGGAAGAGAGTGCGTTGGTATATACAACAAACACCAAGGGACTTAGCCCTTTCGACAACACAGTGCTAGCCAAGATGGTCAAACCGATGGTGCAAAACTCCATAAACGCCATTAACATGCATGCCACTACTTCACCAGCTACCAACACACCCCTCATCGTCTCCATTTCTCTCTCTCTCTCTAGCTTTCTCTATCTAGATATATAGTCAAGTTTTTTGTTGCAGAGTAGCGCATTTAAAGGGGTGGCCGAGGTGGGGTTTTCAATCAGGGTGGGTTTAAATTTTGGTGAATAAGAGAGAGAGTAACCCTTGAGGAAATGGTGAAGGTACTCTGAGGGGTTTCGCAGCAACTCGAGTGACCCAATCAGATCGAGGGAAGGCAGTCTCTTGGTCATTATTTAATTGCCTTTTTATTTATTTTAGTTTTTACAATGTTTACGGGTCCCACTATATATACAATGCAATAGCTAGCTGAGTATACATATAATTTTCACTGAGTATATATATATATTCATACGTACGGGTATTAATTACCAGCTTTTTTACTTAACATATTCATTTTATTTAATTTAATTTTTTATGATGAGAATAAATAAAGATGTTATATATTATTGTCTTACTCATAAGTAATATTGTTATAAGTATTAATTTGTGTGATCCAGTACCCCATACCTCGATTTATTCATTTCTATTAACTTTATTATTGTCACATCATCTTTTTCGTACAGTTCAAACCTTATAATCACTCGCTACACTTTCACTTATTTATTTAATTTTTTATTTTTATATATATTCATGATGATTTTAAACGTAAACATTAAATTTTTTAATAAAATTAATATTAAAATCAAAGCTACATAAAATGAGTTTATGTAAATGTAAAGTAAAATTTACTTTGCTAAAAGTAATTTACATAGAATATTTTAGTTATTTATATATTTATTCTATCATAAATTACATCCGCATGAGTTTTAATTAATTTATGAGCCTTGATTTTTCTAAAATACCTCTTATTAATGTGTCATTTATGAGCCGTAAAAAATTGTTAGCCATTGATATATTAATTTAAATAAGTGTTAAGATTAGTTTTCGTAGTTCATTTGTTATGCTTGTGAGATTACTATGGCCCTTTCATTACCTGGTCGTGATAAACAAGCTGATGGCTCTCATCACTAACATTTTTGTATTGTATGTATCGTTAATTGAAAACTTGTATTGTATATATGTATCTAACTTTGATTTATTTTATAATATACATTATGATTACATACGGTATAAAAATGATATAAGTTTAATACATAATATATAATTTAATATTACATACAATACAAGTTTTTGAAAGATACAAATATAAAACAAGTTCTTAAAAGTTGATACATACAACACAAAATTATGCAAGATTAAATATATTTCTGTGCATGTAGTTAACCCTTTTACGTATGAATTTCTAATCTTTTTCCTCTTTTCACAATACAATAAACACTATTTCACTTTTTCCTCGTTTTAATCTTTCTCTTCTCTAAATTGAACATCATTCATGATTGTTCACTTTAAATTGCTATCACAATTATGATATAGAATATTATTCGTTTGTTAGATATGAAGGCCTCGAGATGTACACAATTTCGGGATTCGGAGTTACTGGATGAGATTTTCTGGATTTTTTTGAGTTTATGTATTGGAGATTCTACAAATTTACGGGTATTTTTGTTGCCCTTTAACTTTATACTCGGAAAGAAATTTTGATTAATGAGTATGATTTTGAAGTAATGCTTGATATTGATATAAAGCCGGTAGTTTCGATGTTTATTTTGCCTATTTATATATAGATAATTATATGCTTCCAGTTTAACTGTCTCCTAGTTACGTTAACGATATTGAATCTATTTCATTGTATTTCTATTCTTATGTATATTTAGTTATTTAATGTACGTTTTGTTAATTATTGTAAGTTTTAATTAATGAAATATTAAATGTATGTTTATATATTTTATATCTTTTTTTCATTTTATAAATTTTTATATATATTGGTTAAATTAATGTAACTTCTTTAAAAAATTTCTAGGTACGCTTATGAGATGCATTTATGTAATTTTTTATACGAATTATAACATAAATCTGTTTAGGTGATGAGATTAAATTTACTAATATGAGGAGTGATTTGTGTATAATATATTTATTTTATATATAATAATCTTGATTTTTTATGTCTATAAGCTTACTAATTATTTTTTATTTTTTCACAACCACATAATCAAGGGTACTACGGTTAAGATATACACCTTTTGATTTGTTGTGTATTATGAATAAGTATTGTACATATATCATCTTCCATATAATATGCTTTGTAAGAAATATTAAGAATATTATTTAAAAGCAAATGTTGGTGATTTTAGTGTCACCGACTAAATTTTAAGTTATTGTGGTTTACTTGAGAGTTGAGGCCATAAGAGTTTTCATATTAATCTAATACGAGTAAGGAGGTTCAAAGTACACATTCGTTTTATTTAATTGAATAACGCAATGATAAAAGCGATGGTCAAGGGGGCAGCACCCCTGTTGCATCCAAACTACGCAATTTTAATTTTCCTACAAAATGACACCTTTTGGTGTGTAACTGGAAAATGAAAATAACGAATTTAGGGTGGTTTTGGTCTCCAAAGGATATAAGCAGACGATCTCGATTTTAAAGGTTTCTTCTGAAACTTTTACAAATCATATAGGTTTGATATTTGGATTATTGCAATGTGAGTTCGTGATACCCTTCATAAGGACAAATCTTCACTTTCTGAAAGTGCGATATACACAATCCAAAAAATGTATTCAAGTTGATTCTCTACATGTTTATATATATTTTCTAATAGTAAAGAAATATGTTCCAAAAGAATTAGGTTTAATACTTCTTCCCTTTTTTAACACCAACTTATATTGAAAAAAAACTCTTAGCATGAAGATAAGAGAAAAAAGGATACAAACATCAAAACAAGAAGTTACACAGGGAGCTATATTAGAGCATGGGTTGTCATTAAGCGTTGGAACTTGGTACAGGAAGCTCTATTAGAGCGTAGTGTGTACATTAAGTGTGGGAACGGTTATATGATTCACATTTTTTACACAACATTATGTCATTCTTCTCTCTATATACTTTATAAAATTCTCATCTTTTACCAACCTCGATTAAAAATGGAGCATTCTCACTACACCCCAAACTCCTCTCGATCCAAAAATTGTAAACCGAATCCGCGTTTAAATATCATCTGACTTTATACAAAATCACTTATTTACCAACCGAAGCCTATATTTGCTCAACTGCAACTATACAACCTTTCTAGTCCTCAATACCAAATGGGCCACAACCCACCTTCTATCAATTTTTAAAAAGAGTTCATAAATGCGTCGTAATTTTTAAAACAATCTGATGAATGGTTAGAAGGTGAAGACCTCGAGATCATGATAAGGACAAAAGATGTGATTTGGAAAAATATGATTTAAAAAGTTAAATCATCTATGTTATTTTTATTTATCTACGCTATATTAGTTGTACGTTTTTTTCTATGTTGTTTGAAATTTTTTCTATTTTAGTTAACTAGATGTAATGTTTTTTATTTTGATAAAAATTAGTTGTTAATTTTATTATTTTTTGTCTTTTTCGCAATTTATATAAATGTATGATCTAATTCTATTAACTTTTGTAATAATAAAAATAGAATATATATATATATATATATAAAATTCAAAATAAAAAAATTAAAGCATGTATAACTTAAGTATTTTATGTGTTTAAGCATGCAATTTGTTTTGTACGTTGATGTGATTTTAAGCATAAATGCTTAAACATGAAACTTTCCATGATGTTATTAACCTAACTAATGATCAAATCCCATGAATTAAATGTTTAGTTTATCAAAATATATCAAACTTGACATGTTTTGCTATTGTATGTATTGAACTTTAAAAGTTTTTATAATATGTATTAGACTTCTAATTTGTTGCTATTATATGTATTTTGGATACACAAATAAGAAAACAAATTATAAGTTTAGTACATACAACAGTCACAAATTAAATGTTTAATACACACAATATAAATTTTTAAAATCTGATACAAACAATAACAAAACGTAAGAAGCTAAATACATTTTGATAAACTAAACACTTTAAATTAATCCAAAAAATGACCAGTGTTTTACTAAGCCAGGGAGATTAATCTAATCTAATTAATACTTGCAGTAGTAATGGGCAATTTTGTCGTCGCTCGTTTTATGCTTAATTTGATTGATATGATTTTATAGGAGCTTCGTGGCTCATATTAAAAGTGGCCCCACTAAAATCAAAATCTACCACCTTAATTAATTGTGCCTAATATTATTTAGTAACATGTCATCCATAAATAATTTAAATACTAATTAATTTACCACTCACCCGTCGGTCATAACACATCTTATCTCTAATTTAGATATGTGTATTTTTTTTGTCCTTTTTTCCTTTTTCTTTTATAACTAATCCATAGAATAGAATAGATACGTCACACAATTTTCAAATACCATATATGTTCACTGTTTATAGAGATGACAAAGTAATTACACGTCAGTATTTCTATATTAAAACAAATTAAGAATTCCGATGGTATTTAGTATATCATACAACAAGCTACGTGAACAATTGTATCATGAAAGTATGATATTGACATAACAATATGATAATATAATACAGTATAATTATATCAGACATTATAATAAAATATAATCGGTTTAAGTGTTATAGAATACATTGCGCATTAATTGCAAATTGATTTATGGTTTATACTTTGTACATATATTTTTTAAATTCAATTTTTTTTATTAGTGCTACTTTTTCTTCCTCTTAATTAATCCATAGATAGATAGATAGATAAATGTATTAAACCAAAATACCATATATGCTGGCTGTTTATAAAGATGACAAATCTAATATTATTTATCACAATGAAAATGACAAGTGCACCAAAACGTCATTAACATGTATTTTTTATACAATAGATAAATTCTCAAGCACTACTTCAATTCGCCTTGTGAATATTTTCTTTCTATTTTTTTCTATAACCTTTATTAAGAGAGAGTTGAGATTTTATAAAATAGAAATACTTTATATACAACGGTTACAATCAGTATATGTATAAGTTGATATATGTATGAATATGTTGCAATGTATGGAAATTGGGAAAAAAATTGTGTTAGGTCAGAAAGATGAACCCTATTTTTATTTGACCTGGCTTGATACCTTATTTTAATGTATGGAAATTCCCTTAGGTTTGATTGTAGTAAACACCAGTATAAATAATACAAAGATTATATAAGTTGTATATATAAGACACCACTATACTATAGAGTATGTCAATGGTAAACTAAAGAATATACAATCTATATATGTTTACTATTTAACAAAATATTTTTGTTTTGTACTAATCAACACTAGAAACAAAAGGGTGTAAGCTTGTTTTTAAAACAGAATTCATAAATTCACAAACACTATGAATCTACGAATATAATTTTTGTATAGGTTTGTTGTTTACCTGTCATTATGTCACAAATTAGGTAAGGGAAGGCTAGTATCATTCAAATAAAAGACTAACCTTCATCCATTCTATTAGATAATTCTAATTAAAATTTAATCATAACCATTCATTTAATTAAAACTGCAAACTCATTTTTGATTTTCAATTTCAAAATTTTACAATCAATCATGAATTTTAAAATAGTAAAGATAAATATAAAGATAACATCAAACTAATAGTTTAAAAATATAAAATTAATTAAATGTTTGAATATTGAATCGTAGTCATTTGTTTTGAAATTCATTTTTTTTGCTTAACATAATCAATAAATTAAAGATACGAAAGTTTATATAAATATAGGTACTAATCACTTAAAAACAACTCAACACTTACTTAAATTTTGTTAATGAGTAGAAATTTCTTATATTGATATCTTATAATAATAATAATAATAATAATAATAATAATAATAATAATCTTTATCTTTAATATTAATAAAAACCCAACATGAATATAACTTTATTAGATATTCCTAGCAATTTATTTAGTCAAAATTAAAACCAATTTTTAGTATAAAGATAGTAAGGTGTAGATCTTTATCAATTATAAAATAAATCAATTTGTTTAAAAATATAAAAAATCTTCAGTAGTATGTAATTAGAAAAATCATAAAATATTCTACAAAAGGTCAAAACTATATTCTTAATCAACAAATCTAGGGATAAATCTTATCTTCGTCCTCAAATATTTAATAATGATTTGATATAAAAGGGTGAATAAAATTTTTATTTTTTATCAATAATTTTCTTCTATGGGAGTATAAAGGCTATCACACAAAATACAAAATACAAATTAAAATACGAGAATGCAAAAAAGTTTAAGAATAAAGAAATTTATATCTTATCAAAAATAGTTTATGATACATTATTGACTCTATATCGATTAACATTTTCATTATTAGTGAAGCCATTCGTTTGACATAATCGAGTAGCAACGGAAGCAAGATATAATACAAAAATAATAAGCTAACCAAACAAACACTTCCCATAGACCAATATCTAGACATGGAATTGCAACTAAATAAAAGAACAAGATGGATAGAAATGTTATACCACAACTCAAGCACAACGATCTTCCTCTTGTTAATCTTCAAGAACTCAAGCAAGTCAAGGCTTCAAGAATCCAAACAAGGATTCCTCTAATGAAGTCCACCCCAAGCAACTTTTGATTCCCAAATGCTAGTAAGTTGGTGTTATACACCAAAACAACAAGAACAAAGTATATCTAACCACTTTGTGCATCAAAACATGATCACAAAGTGTATCAACTCTAGAGAGAAAGTGTGTATGAACTTCATATGTTCTTCATGGTCATTCTCTTGCAAAAACTACAGAGAATTCGTGACTCTTGAAATTGCCCAATTGGATGAATCTTTAATCCCATTAAAATGAGCTTTAAAACCAATCAATCCTGCTGTTACAGAGCACATACACGGCCCGTGTTCATCAACACGGCCGTGTAGGCCCAAGGTCCACGGCCCTAACTGGGCCAAGATGGCCCGTGTCTAATAGGCTCAACATGGCCCGTGTTCATCTACACGGCCGTGTAGGCCTAAAGCACACGGCCTCTACTTGGGCCAAAACGCCCCGTGCTAGTTGGGCTGGACACGGCCCGTGTTCAAGAACACGGTCCGTGTACCATATTGTCAAAACCCATTTTGGCCTTTTTCTCTCTTTTGCTTGATCGTGTTGTCGGAATCAATACTTGGTGTGTGACCTAATAGGCCTATACTTCATCAGCAGTGCTACTAACTCGTTCGTGTCAGCGGGCATATTCCAACAGACTCCCACTTGCACGTGGCACGACTACGAAATATAACACAACCATAGAGCGGCCTTTAGCAAGACATCTATGCTCCCAAGTCAGTATAGGGTATGCCACTCTTGACAAGATCCCAATCATAAAATGATTGTCCTAAAGATAAATGAACATATACATCCCTTTGTTCGCGATATCCTATGTGAACACAAGGCATGGAATAAAGTCAACCTTCAGATCGTTTACGATTATGTTTCTCGATTCTAGATTAGTAGTGACCAACAAACCAAGTTAACATTGATCCATCATCAATATAACTTGAGCACGGCCATGCATATGAACGTTAGCACTCAATCATCGAAGGGCCCATGGATATCTTCTCTATACATAGATGAACAAATTCCTTTCGACTACATAGTCCCGCCACATAGATAATACTCTACCCAATCATCTCCCTTATAACGACCAGTTACGGACCGCGTTAGAAAACGATCAAAGCAAAGCAGATCAATGCTTTGAAATCACATGCATCTCTAGTTTAAGGATGAAACATCATCATCATCCCGAGTTTCTTATGACTAGAACCATGAAGCGAACTCGGGTGCGGGTCCTCCAATCACTTGAAACCCCTTTCAAGTATAGGCAAGAATCACGTTTAACAAAACCAACTCTTTACCTCAATCTTAATTTATACTTCCTTCCCATAAAGTATAACCGATTGTGGAGATTTAGAATGAAAAACATTCTCGGAAGTGTTTAAAAATGCTAAGATGGAACACAATAAGGATTCATAAAATACCCGCCCTCGGCGTATTATTAAATCTCCATTTAATAATCGATATAGTACGAATTGCAATACCGCTTAACGTCCCTAAAACATAAGTACAAATCAATCATAAACCAAAACATATTCAAGCCAAGTTATACGCATTAGACATGCTAATGGACCTAGTATGACAAACACCACTAGTCCATAACAACGGCTTAACTAGTGGATTTGTCCCACAACATCCACAAGTTCTTTTGTTATTCAATTATATCTCTTTTGACAAGACTACTTCAAAAGTATGCATCAAGGAGATCTTACTTTTCAAAAAGTTAAAGTAATCACACCCTCATTGTCTCAAAAGCTCACAATAGGGTTAGTGATACTTAAGAATCAACAAACAATACCACAAGTTAGGATCATCAATTTTGATCAAAGATCAACCGTTATCCTAGCAGAAACACGCATTAGAGTAACTACTTACTCCAAGCCTACTCAAGTCGTCAAACATCAAGAACATATCTCTATATTTCTTGAACTAAATACTATCCAATTTTGTATCTCTTAAATGCCCCTATGAAGCAGTAATTCCTGAATTAGGTTTGCAGATTACCTAATATTGGGACATTATCTTCCATAGACATTTAACACTAGGAATACAACAAAGCTCCCACTAGCCCTGACATACGTAAAAGGTTTTATCTATGCTTTTAGAAAACTCATCACTATGATCTTCTAATAGTAAGCAAAGATATCTTTCCTTCAAGATGCAAGAATAAGCCCGAAGTGGTCTTATCCACTTTTGTAGACATAATTCGGATACTACGGACGTATATTAAGACCCTCGGAGAGTGTTATAAGCACTTCCTCATCATATTGTTCCATGACGGAATGCGGTCATTAATATCCACGAGTACCAAACATTCTTCAACATAGCCACTAGGACAAGTTTCTCCATAACCATCATGAAAACTTTACCACTAGTCGGTATTTGAAGTTGTCTACAATTCCATCCATGTTAATCCCATCACTACCACCTTGGTTTATACCTAGGTATGGGATCAAGTCAAGTCAAGTACTTGGACTTTTCAAATGGATTGCATCTCTTTATCATTTACTTCTTTTATTTTTAGCGAATTCTGGATCCACTACGTCTTCTGATAGGTGGTGAACTCAACATGACTCACCATCAAGTCATTGCCACTTAGATATGAGAAACCCATATCTCTTTGGCTCTATATGACCCTTATCAGAATTCAAAGAAGTAATGACTCTTAGTCAGGCATACCAACATAACCATGTTGATCATCTATCAAAGATATCAGATTATATGCTAGTATCATCACCAAGTCTTCATTTAAGTTCCACGTTCTTCCACTGGAATACCTTAGTTTTAGTTTATCTCTTCTTCCCCTTTTAAGCAACAAACATTGTTCTCAAAAGGTTAAATAACTAAAACTTAGAAGAACTCCTCAAATGTATTAGCACTTCTCGATTTCAAGTTTATCCATCTCCCACTGAATGTAGAATGGATAACTTTGAACTATAAGATAGACAAGCAAAGAACCTTTCTAGTCGTATCTCAATAAATGCTAAATAGACTATCTATTGAATTTGGATTTGAGGACTTAGTCACAATGGCAAATGAATATCCCAACAAATCGGACACACATTCTCGACCCGTCATAAACCGGATCAATAACACCCGGTTCCCTACTCCATGACACCATGTACCAATGTGTCTTAGTAGGATATGAATTGTGAAACAATTCCACAATTTACTACATGGTCATCCAATATATAGATAATAGATACCTTAGCATCTTAACTAGATCTAAGTACCTTGATCTACATGCCCTATTGATTCTTAAGTTGTTTTGGCTAATTCTGAACACCATCAAGGTTTCAGACATATGCCTAAACTAATAAACGTCTCGCAATTACTACCATCAAGATAGTGATGAAGAGGTTTCTATTTCGTTATTCTTTGTGGTGTGCTTGAACGGATTATCCACAAAGTGTGATCAATATCCAACAAGCTTATAATCCTCTCACAAACTCCGGTGAAGGATCTCATAATCATCTTAGCCTAATAAACAAGATCAACATCAAAGCGTTTAGCCCGAGACTAAACCATTCCGAGATCCTAACCACATGGATCTAGGCGATATATTTCTTGTTTATGTGGTTAAGTTGATTATCACACAAAGATAACTCATCCAAACTATTTTGGATTCAGAATCAATTATTCGTGAATATTCTATTACTTGTAACTAATCCTTGTGTATGCCATTACATGGAAAATTTTGAACAAAATATCTCACACAAATTTTCATAATAAATCACATACTTTAAGAATAAACTCATTGTCACCACATGTGTAGTTGTGTGCCACGCAGGGCAAAACAACACATGAGCTATGACATAAAAAACCTTGAATAAACAACGCTTAAAAAGGTTTTACATCAATTCTTAAAACTTCAAAATTATGTCCATCGTAATTGAAAACGAGCATACAAAGAGATGTTACTTGCCACGCAGGGCAATAAAACAAAGTAATAAATAAACCGACGACAAAAGCGAGATCAAGTCTCCTTATCTTCTCTTAGAGGACAATCATCATGGTTTCCTCGCCCGAGATCCGGTTCTTCATGCTTTTCTTTCACCAAAAGACCTACACTTTGTAACAAACAAATTTGTGACAATCGTGAGTCAATCAGCTCGGGTCAACACCTAGCTTATAGAAGAATAGCAATGAATCATGAATGTACCTGAAGACGGAAAGTAAACTCTCTCTTTTCTGAGAATTTTTATATCCTCACGGCACGTAGGGCAGGCGTGACGGCCCCACTTTCCAAATCTTCCACAAAAGTAGCAAACCACCTTTTCTTGAGTCTCATCTTGAGGCACATTCTCTATGTCCTTCGACTCAACATTAAGGATAGGCTTGGAAACTCCAACCTTTCCTTTTAGGGTCAGTTTCTTCTTTCTTTTCTTTTGTTTCTTTAAGCCCAAGACGGGAGTGGTTAAGGTGGAATTATGTTTGGCCATGTCAGACTCCGCAGACTTCAACATGCCATGCAATTCGCTTAAGGATTTCTCCATTCCTTGCTTATGATAGTTTGTGACAAACTGACCATATGATGCGGGTAGAGACTGGAGTACAATATCCACAGCGAGCTTTCTCCCAATAGGAAAATCCTAACCTCTCCATTTGGTCCACGTTCGCCTTCATCTTAAGGACGTGAAGACCAACATTCCCGCCTTCCTGCAGCCTACAACCGACTAGGCTTTTAACACACTCATAGTGTTACTGCCTAACTTGCTGTTGGAACATGTCCTTGAGCTTGTTTAACATATTGTACACACTCATGTGCTCGAGCTGCTTTCGCAACTCCGAGCTCATAGTTGACAACATGAGGCAGGCAACATCGTGCGTGTCCTCAACACGTTTTTCATACCCGTATCGGACGGCCCAAGTCGCATTGGTAGCAGGTGGCTCCGGAAGGGGTTCCTCAAGGATGTGCAACTTTGACTCATGGCGAAGGACAATCCTCAATTGCCTAAGCCATGCAATAAAGTTCACCCCCCCTGAGTTTCTCCCTTTCTAGGAACACACGAAGTGAGATGTTTGACGTGGTATTGTTATGGTTTGACATCTATAAATAACAATAATACGAGTTTTGGTTAGTTTAAATAAACCTTGTTAAAAATAATTACCCCATAGTTTTAGATAAAACAATTATTCGTAACAAGGGCTAAGAACCTTATTTCACCTCGCACCGTGACGGGTTTGCCGCGGATCACGTGGCGAAGCTATTTAGGCCGGCAACCATTTTACCAATTGTAATATCTATTACAACTCTTAGACACTTGCGGGATCCGTTGACATCCATTATGTCGGTTGACATGTTTGATCCCTTCCTTACACCAATCTTAATATATAATTTTTGTTTAGCTCGTGCTTAGCTCGACAACTAATCAAGAATTATATACTAAAATTGTAAACCGTCCGACAAGACACACGGGTGGCACTCCCGACCATCAATTGGCTCGTGCTTAGCTCGACAACCAATCATGCGAGTTACCCCACTCACCTTCCACACAACTACGCAAGGAATGACTCGTGCTTAGCTCGACAATCATCCTTGTTTCGTTAGATTCGGGTGGTGTCATCTTACGGATAGTGCGTGATTTACATTTTTAAAAACGGGATTTTGGTTTCCGGTTTATAAAAACCTTTTTGTGAATTAACAAAGTAAGTGTTAAAACGATTTTAAGCACTACTTAAATATAATACCAAGTTTATATTTTCTTTGTCAATTCTATTTGCGCGAGATTGTTAACCATTTTAACAACAGTTGTATCTTATTTAATTTTATAGAAAAATTGTCTAGCATGCGAATCCTAATCAATGCATAAAAAAATAAAACACAACCACGCAAATATATATATTTGTATAATTCGGTAACATGCCCAAAAAATCCTATGCGTTTTCCCCGTGAGCCACAACGGGGAAAACGAGGCCAAAACCTAAGGACACGGTAAAGTCTCGTTGGGTGAGCTCCCACCGAATCCAACACCTCCAATAGCGTGTTGATTCCTTCTCGCCAAGACGTCATCACCATGACTCCCGTTGATTTCTCCGGTTCTAATTCTATACTATTTACAAATACATAGAATCTATATATAAACGACACGCAGGTCGCATTCCTACACTATTTATACAAATACACGGAATAAAATAAACGGCGTGCAAGCCGCACCAACAAATATATAAATAAATATTTACATCAATACGGCACGCAGGCCATCAAAAAACCGAATCAATCAACCACCACAACACATAGGTCTAAGGGCATATCGTGTTACCAAATTAACCAAACGCAACATAAGTAAAAACATGGTGTGCCACACAAAACCATGATATAAATGTATATCTATATTTTATTCAAGACTGTCAAAACATCAAAGGCACCAAAAGGACAATCCTTATACATATGCATTAGTGTACCAAACCATTTTTGAGACACATATTCATATATACATTTATAAGTATATATTTGTGTACACTTCATGCCAAGTTACAACAAATATATAAATATAAAAACTAAAATATATTAACACGACTACGAATAAATCTATTCTAGCACAACAAGAGTCTCAATGGAAAAACCAATTTTAAGAAAACAATTTTCTTATACAAATATACTTATATGGTCATTCTCTTGCAAAAACTACAGAGAATTCGTGACTCTTGAAATTGCCCAATTGGATGAATCTTTAATCCCATTAAAATGAGCTTTAAAACCAATCAATCCTGCTGTTACAGAACACATACACGGCCCGTGTTCATCAACACGGCCGTGTATGCCCAAGGTCCACGACCCTAACTGGGCCAAGATGGCCCGTGTCTAATAGGCCCAACACGGCCCGTGTTCATCTACACGACCGTGTAGGCCCAAAGCACACGGCCTCTACTTGGGCCAAAACGCCCCGTGCTTGTTAGGCTGGACACGGCCCGTGTTCAAGAACACGGCCCGTGTACCATGCTGCCAAAACCCATTTTGGCCTTTTTCTCTCTTTTGCTTGATCGTGTTATCGGAATCAATACTTGGTGTGTGACCCAATAGGCCTATATTTCATCAGCAGTGCTATTAACTCGTTCGTGTCAGCGGGCATATTCCAACAATTAGTTAGTAAGTGTTATTATATTTTAGGGTTATCAAATTTTATTTAATTTATTTTTTCAATTTTAAGATATGTTGGTATTGTTATTTCACTACTAGAAAATGTCACTAAATTTGACAAACATTTAGGCTATAAAATATTATAACCATTTGATTCGTTAATTATTTTTTAATTAAGCGTCTCCTAATCAACATTTGAACATATTATTTTTAATACTTATTATTATCATCCTGTTAGATTCGTATTTCTTTTACATCTTATAATTATTTAATATCTTTTTTAATGTTTAATATTTATAATTATTTAAACCAACGAAAACCTGTGTATCACATAAGCATTAAACTTAGTAATTTAATGTAAAAAAATAATTTAAGTGAATGTATGTACCATCATAAATTCAATAAAAAAATAAAGAGGTTAGGCCTGACAGTATTTTATAATGGTATGAGAATTAAATAACAACTATTTGGATAATTTTTGGATCCAGTTGATTTATTTTCGGGAATTGGTTATTTGACTCGTATTTGAATATTAGAAATATCAATTAGGGATGATGTCAGATAAATCTTGTTTAGTGATGTATATGCTATTTGAGTTGATGTATTCAATTTATAATCACCTAAAAATCAGTTATTGCTGTTAGTTGAAAACAGTTATAAGACGAGTCAGTTACTGCAACACTTACTAAATAGCCTTTGGCCTAGTGATATCAAGGAGTGTTAAGGCATTCTTTTTTCTATGAGGTTGAGTGTTCATGTCCTGTTGTAAACATATATGTAGATTAAGTGGGTATGTATGTTTGTCATTCAAAAACATTAATTCAACTGTTAGCCCATGCCTAAGTCACTCAACTAAACACCACTCGACCAAGCAAGCACTCAACTAAGCAATCCAAAGTCAGCTAAGCATCAAACACCAATATTATACACTAGTTGAGTATCAAAAGTGTTGATCAGACTTCATGAGCGTCCTTAGACCCCACTAGAGGCGCAACCCCCTCGACCACAATCCATTTTGGGTCTAGGACTACAACTAAGAATTGAACAAGTGTATACTCTATATTAACCAACCTGTTTACCAAGTTTAGCTAAAAACTATGCATTACAGTAGTGAAATTGGCCTTTTCAAATATCCGAATTTATAATCTTAGTGAATCGTTACAATTAACTATTTATCTTTTTTTAAAACATTTTTAGACATAGTAATTTGTCAGACTATTTCATTACTACATTTATTAATTAGCAAAGTGTTTGCTATTTTCTCATGAGCTTTTTTGGGGTATTTGGTAAATTTACCATTTTCTCGTGAGATATTAATTTTTCATAAGATAGGTAATAGTGTACCAAAAGGGGGAAGAGAAGTGATGTCAATGGTTATGGAGGGAGGATGGCTGAAAATTAAGGTAAAGGTGGTTCTAGATAGGGATGTAAATGAGCTGAGCTACTCGCGAGCTATTCAAGCTCGAATCATTAAAAGTTCGAAACGAGTCAAGCCTTAATGAGCTCGAGCTTAGGTTAAAGCTCATTTAATAAATGAGCCGAGCTCGAGCTCCAAAGAAGGGGCTCGTGAGCTTAAACGAGCCTAAACGAACTCCATATATAATATAATTTATAATTTATATTTTATATTTTTAAATTTTTAATAATTATATATATCATTTTAATAAAAATATCAAAATAATACCTAAGCCTAGCTTAAACGAGCCTAAACGAGCTTCATAAATATTAAATGAGCCAAGCTCGAGCTTAAAAAGTCCTAAACGAGCCCGGCTCGATAAGTGTCAGGCTCGACTCGTTTACATTCAAAAGGGGGGGGTGTTAGTTTAGAAATGGGATAGAGAGGAGAGGAAGAAGGAGAATATAAAGAGAGTGTGAGAGATACAAGAGAGAAATCTTTTATAACATTTAGAAACAATAAACATTATTTAAAATTGATTACAAATTTAAAAGAGGATAAAAAAATCTAAATGCCTTCGTATGTAGTGCGTATGAGAAATTTAACAAAGATGGTAAATGAAAATATGTTAGAAAGAATTAACTTGTAAAAGAATGATAGAAAAAGGCTTAACTTCGCAATTTTTTTTGTTAAAAGAACTAAACTAAACTTGCACTATGATAATAGTTAGAGGACGGTTCGTTCGTGCGACCAATTGTTTTTTACCACAAAAAACGAGCCCAGATTTTTTTTTCAATGGCAAACACACCATTACTAACTAACTTCTAAGGAGGTGCTTGGGATTGCGAAGTGAAAATAGAATATGCGTTTTTAATAATCGAAATCAGATCAGATAATAAACTGTAAGAGAATGTATTATTGAATTATAGTATTTAAATTTTGATTATGCTATTTTATATCATAATAATTAAATAATCAGTTTTTTAAATGCTTGACAAAGTAAGTTAATTAACTTTTAATAATCCATTTAAAAAAGCTAAAATTGTTTTACAGTTTCCCAAATCACAATAATGAGATAGTGTTTCTACTGTATGACCTGAGGTCCTGAACCGACGATCTCACAAAGGCAGTAGTCCTACACTCCTACTTACCATTCGAATTCATGACCTAGCTATTGTTAATCGAGCCTTTTCCGGGTTAAAGGACAAAGAATGCGGACCAGAGGTAGCTGATGAAGCCATCATTTAGATGTTATGATAGAGAAAGCTGCAAAGGGATTTCGATCATCGGTATTTTTACTCTCGCCTTAGCTTTTAAGCGTAATCCTCAGAGTTTAATTTTGCGTTTTTCTTAATATAATCCAATTACTTTTGCTAGTATCTTCGTGTGCGTATTTTTGTTACTAATGGTGCTATAAAGTTATTGGGAGTTCGGATTGCTTCTAATTCATGATCCTAGTGTCATATGATTATCAAGATGTTTATACGAATTTTGGTAGTCGTATGTGGTGATTAAAAATCGCACACCAGGTGTTCGACTATTTATCCACACGAGTGGTTACTTTGTATTCTCTATGTAAATCGGTTGTTCATATGTACCTTACCTAGTTGCAAGATTTAATGGATTCCTCTGGAGTAAATTGATGCGTACTAGTGTGATAAACTAACAATTTTATAATATTGATACCCTGACTATGATTAAACAATTGGATCCCAAACATCCATTGCCCTATTAAACTTCTCAAAAAGGGCTTACATATGGTCGTGCCTCCCATGCCTCTCCAAGACTTGCAGAAAAGAAAAAAAGAAGCTAATATGGGGTGTGATCATCGTATTACTTTTAAGGAACTGTTTAGTCAAAAGCATATACATGCAAAAATATGTCAAAAACTCATAACCATTTCAGTGAATTAAACCTTATTTACATAACTAATAACCGCTTTGAGTTATGCAGACGAACGGGTCAGATAATAATATATCAAGTATATGATGTAAATTGACTTGAGATCCAGTTGAGGAGCAAAATAAGGGTAGTACCTCTGAAAATTAATGTCTTGTTAATGCAGATAACTATCAGCGACAATTAAGCATCTAGTTCAGGTACATAAATTTAAATTATCTAATGCAGATAAGCGTTAAAGATAATAGTTAAAGAATATTATCTTTCAACATGTCAAACATGAGGAGTCTATGTAATAGAGTTTATGATCTTGATAATTGTGTTCAATGTCGACAAGTAAAAAGAATACAATAATGAGATCTAAACTGCAACCTCTTTTAGCTCCAAAGGGTAACAGGGCAAACGACTCTTTATTGTTTGGAAGCGTTGCACATCCCCCTAGCTTGAGCGTGCAGAATATTATACGAAGATTAGAAAGTTTCAAACATTTAATTACACATCTTTTGGGAAGAAGTCAGAAAGTTGACTACTTGTGTGCATGCTCGCTTGTATGTCGTCAACTTCCACCCCCATTGACAGTGTGATCTTGAACAAGTCATCATCCAGCTAGGCCCCTTGCTAGCTAACTTATCTGATGATATTTGGTTAGTGCAATGCAGTTAACTGATTTTCATTAATCTTTTATTTTAGGGTTATATATTATTATTATTATCCCATGCGGCCATGCCCTTGTTGGGGTTATAATTCCCTTTCTCAATAGAACAAGACTTCAAGGCGAGGTTCCTAAATAGACCCACAGTATGTTTACATTTTGTTTCAATCATTTATAGGGCAAAATGTTGTTTAAATTGTGAGCTTTTGGTATACGTATATATAAGTAAGATACGTGTCTTGTACAAATGCATCCTACATATAAGTTACATGTGTTTTATACATAATCATATATGTGCAAATGCGTGTGTATATCAAGACTTATCAATATGAAAAATGTTTGTATAATATAAGCTTCTCAGTTGTCACTCTAGCTAGCTTGCACTTTTATGAAATAACAGCCATAGAATATTTCCTTCCATGAATGTAATGTGAGGATATATGCATTGGATCTCATTCTAGTTTGTAGTAGTGAAGTGTATTTACTATTATGCACATCATGGCTAATAGTGAGCCTTTTTACATTGTACATTGTTAGTTCGACTTAAATTGTGGTAAGATAAACTGTGAAAACTCTGCAAATGCTGATGTGAACTTTGTTACTATCATAGAGAATGACAGTGCAAGAATCGTCAGATATAAAACCCAAAGTAACCGGATTTATGGTCCTCGCATATTGGTTCGCATGTAGCGAATAAACAAATACAGTGACATGATATTAATTGAGATTTTATAGTTTTAGAATAAAAGAGGCCATTGACTCTTCCTGCTTAGAGGCAACAATATATATTCTATCTTTTTGAGTTTTGACATGCTAATGTATTTTGACTATTACACAACAGAAAATAAACTACAAAATTTATGCGCTTTTGGCTGAAACTAAGATTCGTTGACATTTTGCACACACATACCTAGCTTTTTATATCTTTGCCCCGTTGACATGAAAAAAATAAAAAAAGTAGAAATTTCTTGCCCCGTTGACATGAGGCAGAAGTCACCTTCCAGCTACAGCCTACAGCCAGCTCATGGCTGACCAACTTATCCAACATCAGTACTTGCCTAGTGCAATCACCAAAAGGGTATAATGTCACCTATTATTGACAAATTATTGCTGAAGCTTTATTGAAAAAGTCATGTTGAATGAAACATTTTATAAAGGTATAGAGCCTGATGTTCTTTTTCTTATTATCCTGAGTAAATCATGTTGCTGTTACTAGTAGTCGTGTTATGTCAATTGATGAAAATACTCGAAATCATAATGGGAAAGAAAAGGGGAAGGAGGGGGGGGGGGGGGGGGGGCAAGCATTTATGATTTTTCACCTAGTTAGGTACTTTAGATAAATTATAGCATGGAACATAATATCAAGTTTTAAATATTCATGTGAACTGCTTGATTTTATGGAAGCTCTTCAGACTTGTCTTGCAAGAGAGGAGACTTTGAGCTTTCAACCATGTTTTCTTCAAGAACTTTATCTTCTTTAGCCTTTCCCCACATTACACCATAGAATCCAATAACTATGATTGTTGATCCAATTAAACTGCCAAAATATCACAAGTATCAATGATATGTTGTGACGTGCGAATACAAAGCAAATCTAAGAATTATTATTGCATCCTTACCATCCAAGGTAGAGACTATCTCCTAGAAATATGACACCCAAAATAGCTGCAATGACGATCCCTAATGGATGAAACATGGCAACAAAAAGTGGCCCTTTCATCTTCACACACCATGCTCCAATTGTGATTTGAAAACCAGCTCCAAACACTCCCTACATTATAAATTAAACCACAAATTATACTCTAAGTAGTGAAAGATAAGTAGGAAGATCTTGGCGACTTACAGAGTACAGAATGGCAAGTAATCTCGTTTTAGACTGTAAGCTAAACGCATTTAGGTCGTGTTCCAAAATCAACGAGGCTAAAAAAGATAGAACTACTATAGTGGAGCAGTAACCCAACATCACAATCAGCACTGCTGAGTATTTCTTGAGGATCAATGCCTGTAAATATTTGTAAATAATCAAACATAGGCAAGTGCTATGTTCATGTGTGTGTAACTAGTAGTAATGTACCTGTGTTATAATGAACAAAGCAGATAGAACACCGTCAGTTAGCATCAAAAATCCACCAAGGATCCAGTTTGATGATTGTGTAATTAAATTTTGTGGGGTGATTGAACTTAAACCAGACTTTATAATTGCAGGGCCTGTGTAGAAAGTCACAACAAGAGCCCCCACAACTGAAACTAATGTTCCAGTGATTTTGGCCCACATGGCAAACCGTTGATAATCCAGTCTTTCTAGCCTGAAAGAGTGGTAAAAGATGATCTTTGTAAGTGAATCCTGTATTTTTAGTTATAAAGAGAGTTTCTTGAATCTTGTAAAGGAGAGATTATTGTTTAATACCCAAAGATGAGGGCAAGTAGAAACGTAAAGCCTGGTATGAGATTAAGAATTGCTGTGGCAACTGTAGCAGAAACATATGCAACTCCTGCATACCCAACTACCTGTGCCAAGAATCTGAAAACAATGGATTTTGTTTTTTTTTAAAAAGAAGAGAAAAGTATCAGATTCTTGATCAATTACTCTACAACCGAAGTTAGTGTGAGAGGTGAGTTAACTTTCTGTTTGGCCTTAAATAATGTAATTGATTAATACTGTTTCTTACGCAATATATGGGGCAAAATGGCAAATGGCAATTTTTCTGTCTTTAATTACATTTGTCTAGCTTATATGTATCTTTAGGGGTATTAGTATATCATGCTTGATTTGGTTTGAGTGTCACTGGGAGAGACGGCTGCCTTTCGAAAGTGGATCAATTTTGTATGCCATTCATATTTCATCTTTTCAATAAATTATCATTCTAGTCCTAACACTTTCTTTTGGGTTTCTATAAAGCAGATTGCTGTGATTGATAGTTTCCTCCCTAAATGGTCAATTAGTAGGCACATCTATATTATATATTACATGTTCTGTTGACCACTAAAATTAATAATTTGAAGACAGATTATCTAGAGATGTAAGTTTTAGATACCCAAGTATCCCAAGTAGAAGAAAACCACTAACGGCTGAGATAGTTAGTGCAGGCCGATTTGGCGATCTGCAAAACAAACAATGATTATTCTAGTCTTAACATGCTTGCAGGAAGCAGATAGAATAATAGTTAGGAACACAAATGGTGGTATGCTAGGGTACCTATGAACGAGAAAAGCAGCAGGAAGAAGAATAACGAATGTTAAAGCATTGGAGTAGAATACATAGGAAAAGTTTTGCATCCCTGTTTCTATCGCTTTCTTGCCGGCTAATGTTAAACCCACCTGTGAAACTTGAGCTATCACCATTGCCACAAATGGCAGTAAACCCCTCATCTTCATCTTCATCTTCATCTCTCTCACACAGATCTTGGAGGTACGAGATTTTCTTATATTCTGGTAAAACTGTATCAGTCAACAGTAGCTATAGTTTCCACTTGAAGCCAATAAGACTCTAGTAATTCTAAATCTTATGAATTTCTTAATATGAGGACCACCTAGGATGTTACAAATATTATTTATATATTCATGATGATGTTTCTCAGTAGGAGTAAGAATTTAGCTAGAAGATTGGGATTTATGCGTTTCTTATTAGCTGCAGGACCACCTAGTGATGTTAGAAATCACATAGTTTACTGAACATGGATTTTTTATATATATAAGTACATCATGTGTCCCTGATTTGACTAATATATAACTTCTCACTGAGTTTCCTAGGCTTTTCTTGCATGGGTCCAAATAAAAGGATTTATTAGTCTCATACATCCTTTGGTATTCAATTTAAATGAGACTCCATACATATAAGTGACAATAACTAATGGAACCTTGATAAAATCTGAAACTCAAATAAATTCCATCCCATGTTAAACTCATCACAACACCAAGGACTGACCCAAACCATTTTTAATTTTCACCGGCCATCATCGTTGGTTCATCTCAATATGTCGAACATCCATAGCGCTCATTGTCGTGGGACTACCTGAAATCCCATTTTAGGGTACTATGGAAAGATGAAGGACGTAGGTCTTGATAGTTGTGCCTCAAGAATTTCTGGTAACACTTCCATTCTGAAAATGGCTCAGGAGATCACATCAAATGTCAAAAGAACATCAAACACTATTAAGTCTTCAAACATCCTTACCTTAATTAGATAAGAAAAAGCATTAAAAGCAAGTCCATCAAAATCTGTGTCTCATAATTAAGGTATAAGCTACATGCACCAAAACAAACACTAAATTGCAAAGGTCAACATGAAATGCATAGTCTGCAATCTCTCTTCACACCGCCCTTGTCATCTTCATTAACTATCACGTAAAAGAAAACGTGGCTGAGCCAATTGCCGAGTGCATAGATCTCCACAATAACAAACAATAACGATATCTTGAAACCATTCTTTATTTCTGAGTCACATAAGAACATATTAAAAGAGTACATTCATTTTCCAAACTTTCCCATCGTGGTGCTGCTTTATCACTAGTACATCGTATTTTGACAAATTGATTATAACCTTTATGGTGTTTATGTACTTTATCCTTGATTGAATCAGGTTGTTTGGCTAGCTTGGTGTGATAGACAGAACGAAGAACTTCAAAACAAAATGAGTTTATTACTCAATAACTTGCAAGGCTACTTGATGAACAACCATAAAGATTCAATTGAAAGACCTTAAGATAATGTCCATGGTGCTAGTGAGGGTGATTTAACCAATCTAAGTGACTATAGTTTTGATGTTTCTCATTAGTCTTAGTCACCTAGAAAGAAGGCAAGAGATGATCTTAGAGATCTCAAGACACGACCAACAAAGTTCCATTGAGGTTCAAATTTGGATGATCGTATCGAGTGGTTAAACGACATTGAGAATTTTTGTTGTTGTCAAGATGCATGCTTAAGGGAAAGGTTTGTAGCCTTATTTTTTGATAAAGGCAGTTGTACAAGTGTTGTGCCTACAACTCTTATCAACAAACTCGACATTCTTACATCATTTCACCCAAATCCATACATACTACAATGGCTAGATGAGGGAACACACGTAAAGGTAACAAAACTATATAGAGAAGTGTTTTGTTCTTCGAAGGCAGATCTTTTTTTTAATTTAACTTTTAAGCGTAGTTACATGATAAGCTTTATAAGACATAAACAAACATCTACCTTATGGAACATTGATGTTACAAATTTTTCAAAAATAAATACAATGTTTACAACTTCAAACAGTTATGAACGAAAACCATAATTATAAAACACACGGGATGATTAATCTAAGCCTAAAAAGTAATAGAAAAGTTAGTGGAATCCGCTATTGGGGAAGGGTAAGCTGGGGGAGGGAAAACGAGGCAGGAAGAATGTGTGTGTGTGTGTGTGTGAGAGAGAGAGAGAGAGAGAGAGGGTTCTCATCGTAGTGGGGATCTTCACCGAACAGGGGTCACTTTGTGAGGAGGGAAAAAGGGTGGGATGGTGTTCGCGACTTGGGAGTGATGCCATGTAAGCCTCACTGCAACGTTCCCCTATCCCATACCGGACGCTCTTAGATCTAGATATAGGTACCGTACATGGTCTATCTTAGGAATTTGCATTGTTCATTTTGACTGGTTTGAGAATAAAATCTCAGCTAAACCAGTAGCCAAACTTTATGTAATATCAAAACATACCACCTCAAATCGGTGTTTTGATTAACATATAATCTTAATATTGTAAAATGACTAAAAAGATCACATCTTTTGAAAAGAAAAATGATGAAGAGCGATGGGGTAAAAGAAGTTGTAGATAAACTCATAAACCACGAGCCAAACAAAGCTAATGGTGAAAGAGCATGCTCATATATACATAAAAGCTTACGCTCATAAGCTTACCCAAACACTCAAAATGAGCTTATTATGTTACAATAAGCTAATAAGCTAAATTTGCAGTTTCATATCTCTACATTTACACAACATTTTGCTCTTCAATATCGTCTTGCAAGAGATGGGACTTTAAGCTGTCAATCATGTTGGCTTCCAAAGTTCTATCTTCTTTAGCCTTTCCCCAAGTTACACCATAGAACCCAATAACAATGACTGCTGATCCAATTAAGCTGCCACGATTTAAACACTTCTTTCAAGAATAAGTCGTATATATAACACGAAAACTAAGAAAGATTAGTGCATCTTTACCATCCGAGATAAAGACCGTCCCCTAGAAATAGGACACCCAAAATAGCTGCAATCACAATCCCTAAAGGTTGAAAAATAGCAACAAAAAGCGGTCCTTTCATCTTCATACACCATGATGCAATGGTGAGTTGAAAAATGCCTCCAAAGCACCCCTACATCGTCATGTTATCCTTGAAGAACAAATCAATATAGTTTACAGAAGGAAGGGAAGTGAGTTGGAAGATCATGTCAACCTACCGAGTACAGAATGGCAAGTAACCTCGTTTTAGGCTGTAAACTAAACTCATTCAGATCATGTTCCAAAATCAATGAGGCTACAAGAGATAAAACTGATATAAAGGAGCTGTAAGCCAACACCACAATCAGCACTTCTGAGTATTTCTTAAGGATCAATGCCTGTATATACACATCCTAAGTAAGCAAACCTATGTATCCAAGTAGTAATTAATGTAACTCTCTGTGTGTAAGTAGTAGTAATTAAAATACCTGTGTGACAATGAGCAAAGCAGCTAACACACCATTAATTAGCATTAGCAGTCCACCAAGGAAGAAATCTGATGATTGCTGCCCAAGAAGATGTTGTGGACCAAATGAACTTAAACTAGGCGATATAATTGCAGGGCCTGTGTATAGAGTGACAATGATAGCCCCTATAACTGAAACTGATGTCCCAATGATTTTGGCCAACCCTCCATGGCCTAGCCTTTCTACCCTGAAAAAGATGATATCTTGAAGTCTTAATAGGCTAATTACATAAATTAAGTTATTGTAATCATGTAATTTACAGATTCTTGTTGATTAATACCCAAAGATGATGGCAAATACAAACGTAAAGCCTGGAATTAGGTTAAGAATTGCGCTGACTTCTGTGGCTGAAGCATAGGTCATTCCTACATACCCAACAACCTGCAACAAGAATCTGAAAACAATTGATTGATAGAAAGAAAATAATCAGATTCTTGGTTGGTGACTACATACAAACTTCATTTGACACGGTAAAATTTATCAATTTTGAAGATGAAGTGTATCTAGATTCTCTTGAGACCCTTCTTAAGATTGATAAAGTGTTAAAATATATAGATACCCAAGTATGCCAAGTAAAAGAAAACCACCGGCAGCTGAGAGTGTTAGCGTAGGGCGATTCGGTGATCTGTGAATAAAAAAAAATCTCAGGCTGATATGATTGACAGAAGAAAAAGAAATTAATGGTGGCAGGTTACCTATGAATAAGAAAAGAAGCAGGAAGAAGAATAAGTGATGCAATAGCATTGGAGTAGAATGCATAGGAGAAGTTGTGCATCCCTGTTTCTATGGCTTTCTTTGCTGCTAAGGTTAAACCCACCTGTGCAACCTGAGCAACCACCATCGCCACAAATGGCAATGCACTCTTCATCTTCATCTCCATCTTCAAAATCTTGGAGATCCAAAACTGCGTAAATTTTGGTCAAATACTTTTGGTCATAGTGCGACCATTTTTAATTCATAATTGTGCAAGATCCAGATTCATGTGTTTCTCATTGTTCATTTATTTTATTGTTTGTAGCTGGCAAAACAGAACACAGTAAACATATATCTTTTCTTATAAGGCTCAAGGTTAAAATTTAAAATTTTATAAAATTACAAATAAGGTGACTTGAGCTATAAATAGAGTTGTATACGTGGACAACAAAATCAGATGTCATTTATTCCATATACACGTGGAGAAACAATCTTAAAAGTTCATTCTGGTCACTTACAACTTACAAGTGTAGGAAAGGGCAGTAACATTTGGTTGAAATCAACGGATTAAACGAAGATAACGTTTGTCACTGTCTCCAGTTGGAAACACAAAGTTATCTCGAGAGAAAATGACCGGAAAGAGGTGTAATCGTAGCTTGTAATAGACGTGTTGGATTTTGAATTTTGACAGTGATTGGGGTTAAATTCTTAACCAAATCTTTCGTTTTAGATGTTATTTGTGTCCTTAATTCAATTATCGAGTCTAAAGATGCTCAACGTTATGTTTTTATGTCCAAAATCCGAAGTTTCTGTTCGGATCTAATGGTTATCGAAAATTTTGAACGAAAAGATCGATTAATAATCTGTTTACTTCACGATGGTAAAGAGTCATGATTTTATAGTGTGGATTGATAACAATTTATGGTACAAGTATTATAAAGATGAAAATACCAAGAATCAGAGAGCATTTGGGATGTCCCAGAAGCATTTATGACATTTCATCTATTTAAGTATTTTTAGATCAAATATACTATGGAGTAGCATGATACAAAGTTTATAAATACTCATATGTGAGCTGCTTGATTTTATGGTAGCTCTTCAGAGTTGTCTTGTAAGAGAGGGGACTTTGAGCTTTCAATCCTGTTTGCTTCAAGAAGTTTATCTTCTTTAGCCTTTCCCCACATTACACCATAGAATCCAATCACAATCACTATGGATCCAATTAAACTGCCAAGATTTTAATCACAAATGTCAACTATGTGTTGTGAATATAACAGAAAGAACTAAGAAAGATTAGTGCATTTTTACCATCCAAGATAGAGATTCTCCCCTAAAAATATGACACCCAAAGTAGCTGCAATCACAATCCCTAATGGATGAAACATGGCAACAAAAAGTGGCCCTTTGATCTTCACACACCATGCTCCAATTGCGATTTGAAAACCGGCTCCAAACAACCCCTACATTTTGACTTTAACCACAAATTATACTTCAAGTGAGGAATAATAAGAAGGTAGGAAGATCGATCATGGCAACTACTTACCGAGTACAGAATGGCAAGTAACCTTTTTTTGGACTGTAAGCTGAACACTTTCAAGTCACGTTCCATAATCAAAGAGGCTAAGAGAGATAAAACTGCAGTAATGGAGCAGTAAGCCAACACCACAATCAGCACTGCTGAGTATTTCTTGAGGATTAATGCCTGTATATATGTGTGTGTATATATATATGTATATATATATCATGAGAAATTAAGAAAGCTTCCTACATACTCCAGTAGTAATTGACTTAGCTGTACATGCGTGTAAGTTGTAGTAACGCACCTCTGTGACAACGAACAAAGCAGCTAACAGACTATCAATTAGCATCAGCAGTCCACCAAGGATAAAGTCTGATGATTGCAGCTGCCCAAGGAGATGTTGTGGGCTGATTGAACTTAAACTAGGTGATATAATTTCCGGGCCCGTGTATAGAGTGACAATGATAGCCCCTATAACCGAAATTGATGTCCCAATGATGTTGGCCAACCCTCCAGATCCTAGCCTTTCTACCCTGAAAACGATGATATCCAAAAGTGTGAATAGGCTTTCATTTAATATAGAATTATTTAAAGAAGGATATTCTTGTTTATGAATACCCAAAGATGATGGCAAATACAAAAGTAAAGCCTGGTATTAGGTTAAGAATTGCTGTGGCTTCTGTTGCTGAAGCATATGTAATTCCTTCATACCCAACTACCTGCATCAAGAATCTGAAAACAATTGATTGATTAAAAGAAAAGAATCAGATATTCTTGGTCTTGAACAAGTGCTGCTTACAAACTTCAATTCGCCAGTAAAAATTTAAGAGTAGTGGTGAATATGAGGATACCCGAGTATGCCGAGTCCAACAAAACCACCGGCGACTGAAGATGTTAGCTTAGGGCGATTAGGTGATCTGTGAATTTAATAAAAATATATTTCTCAGTCTGTCTAATATGATTGATATATAGAAGAAAAACAAATTAAGGAAAAAGAATTATATATAACTGAATTGATGGTGGTAAGCCAGTAGGGTAACTATGGATGAGAAAAACAGCAGGAAGAAGAACAAGTGTTGCAATAGCACTGGAGTAGAATGCATAGGAGAAGTTGTCCATCCCTGTTTCTATGGCTTTCTTACCTGCTAGTGTTAAACCCACCTGTGCGACCTGAGAAACCACCATTGCTACAAATGGCACTGAACTCTTCATCATCTCCATATCTCTTTACAGAATCACCTCACCTTCAAGATCTTGGAGGACCAAGACTGCTTAAATTTTAGTAAAACTGTATCAGTCAACAGTAGTCATAGTACCACCATTGATTTATTCATAATGGCTCAATGTCAAGGTTTATGTGTTTCTTTATTAGCAGGATCAGATCAGCTACTGGTGCTAATTACTTAATTAGGTATTATTTGATTTATTAAAGGTGATTTTTATATTCATAATTTCACTTGGTGTTTAAGTTATTAATTTATTGTTCATGGCAGGCAAAACAAAGTAAAGTTATCACTGACGTTTCCTAGATTTTTGTATGCATTTGTTTTAATCTTTATAATCATGTGACATAAACTTGACACCAATAAGTCGTTGCCTATTTCAAGAATCTGATAATATTTAAGTACAACCCCTCTATGCATTAAGTACCTTCTATACATGTTATGCATCTAGGTGGACTGCATGCTCTCAACCCAGTGTTTATTTTATGTTATTTGTTTTTTTAATTACTTATTTTAGTTTCTAATTACACAGTTAGTAGTTCTTAATTAGTTCCTCACACCATGAGGTAGTGGTTAGTTATTTTGGGTTCATGTTTCCAATTCGTGTAAGCCTATACGACATGTTTGTTCTTTCAGATCCTTTTAGTGACTGGAATACACAACTTTGTGAAAGTGTGTTTGCTGCTCTCATTCTCTCATATCTGTAAACACTTGTTATGTACAAGTTGCAGGCTACACCAGGTCAGCAGATAACAAATGATAGATGTCAAAGTTTAATAATTAGAATACATCATATCTTGATTCTCTAGAGATCTAATAGGATAGACATGTATAACGAAGTAAATATGTGAAGTTTTTAAACTTTTTGAATACCCTGGTGTGCCAAGCACTAGAAAAGCACCAGTGAGTAAGAATTAAAGTTAGCCGAGGGCGATTTTACGATCTGTAAAGTAGATAAAGATTTTGGTTCTAACAAGTTTGTAGGATGCAGATTGAAGAACAAGAGAAACAGATGGTGGTAGGGTACCTATGGATGAGAAAAGCAGCAGGAAGAAGAATAAGTGATGCTATAGCAACGGAGTAGAATGCATCCAAGTTTCTATATGGCTTTCTTGGCTGCTAATGTTAAACCCACCTGTATAACCTGACCCATCACCATTTCTAATAATGGCTGTGCACTCTTCATGTTCATCTTTCACAGCATCTTGGAGGTAAAATTTGGTCAAAGAACAACCAAGACTGCTTATATTTTAGTCAACTTGAAACCAATAATTAGACTTTAGTAAGGTCCAGTACGTTTTAGGAGTTTCTTAGTAGCAGGAACTTTGAGGATGTTGAAATTATGTTTATTTGTTCAGGATGGTGCTAGAATTCATTTATAGGTTATTGAAATTTAAGGTGTTTTTATATTTCTACAAATACGTCAGGTGCTATTAATTTATGATACATGGCCCGCAGAACGGGTAGGTTGTCACCGTCGTATTTGTTACATTATTTGTGTGAAATTCAGATGGTCTTTGTGAACTCAAGCGACCAATAGCTCAAAAACAATTACAGTTACCAGATATGAAGACACATTTTTCACTGGATCATCTGTTAGAAATTGTAACATATTTAAAGGGAAAATTAAAAACTAACTTAATGAGAGTAATGTATTTGTAGTGTTTTATGAGAAAGTTAATAAATAAAATTGCCTGAATAGCCGTTAGGGAGTCTAAAAAGGTATTTTTGTTTTTACTTTTATGCAAGATCGGATATTCGGATTATAAAAAGAACTTGTTTCCACTTGATCAGCCTCGCGTCCGGAGGATCAGAAGGGTATCACGCAGGCACAGGTCTAAGATCATGTCTTGATCAGGGCATCATGTGGATAATCACGGCTCCACTTTGGCCCCTGTAAATTTGGTGATACTATAATGACCTTGTTAGGATCAAGACGCTTACTTCTAATCAAAAGGAATTCTTGATTGTCAAGACGCTACCTCTTTTCCTATATATTGAATAGCCTAGCTCGGTCACGGATTCAAATTGATGGGTTTGTATTGCGATGTTAGTTATATCTTTTACTGAAAACGGTATTAAATTACGATTTGACAAATTCAAAGAAACTGAATCCTGAAACTAAATCAATTAGGTACTTTAGTTCATCAGTAGTGAAGCTTCTGTTTAGATTTCTTGACGCTGCATTCATTTTCTGCAGATCGCGCCCACACACAAGTTCGCTGATTTTAGCCTACGAAATCCACCATCGGCCACCCCTTGTGCGCGGGTAAGACTTAGAGTAAAACCATACAAAAAAGCTTGTAATGGTTATAAACCCATTAAACGGTTTCTCCTCTCTCTTATGTAGGACACGTTCCCACACCCATTTGGTTTTGTCAAATTCCATATCAAGTACTCAACTTTAAGTATCGATATCTCATTTACACATACTCCGTTTTGGACACATTATATATCGTTTCGAAGCTCTCATAATGGAGAATACAAACCCACTAAGAATTTAACATAAACAGTCCAACACCCACCCCCACCCCCCTAGTATATGCCGCAATGCCTTAAACCATGGGATTCTAACTTGTCACAACCTAGGAGCGCATTTAGGAAGATGTCCCACGACCTCGCTCTGGATAACAATTGTTAGGATTAAGACACTCACCATTAAATCAAAAGGAATTCCTGATGGTAAAGACGTAACCTTTTTCTTATATATAGAGTAGCCTAGCTCTCCTACGGGTTTAAGTTGATGGGATTGTATGATTGAGGTATGCTGGTATGGTCGCTAAACCTTTTGAGTAATTATCTCAGTATATTTGATTTAGGATCATCTTAAATTTATAACCAAAAAATAAGTTAGGGTGCAAATTTTCATTTGTTGATAATAGAATGAAACCTAGAGACACATAAGGACTACCCACCCAGTGGTGTTGGAAATCACTAAATTGAAGAAAAAAGATTAAATCATAATTTTAGCTCGTTTTTTAAATGATGTAGCTGGCAAAACAGAGTAACCGGTCTTTCTTGGTTTTTGTATTCATATATTTTAGATCATTACAATCTTGTTGGTTATCTGCATATATATATATACATACATATATATATATATATATATATATATAGTTGATTTCGGATTTCATACACTTAAGCCACCAATAAGTCATTGCCTATTTTGAAATACTGTTAAAAGAAAAACAAAGGATTAGTAGTAGTGGTTCCTAGACCACCACCCCGGATATCAACTCAGTACCACATCACTCTTTCTTCCCTCACCTCTACTGCCATGCATGGAGCATAATAAGTCATGTGAGCTGCTTGATTTTCATGTTAACTCTTCAGAGTTGTCTTGCAAGAGAGGGGACTTTGAGCTGTCAATCCTGTTTGCTTCAACAATTTTATCTTCTTTAGCCTTTCCCCACATTACACCATAGAATCCAATCACAATCACTATTGATCCGGTTAAACTGCCAAGATTTTAATAACAACTACTGTCAACAATATGCATGCCCTGAATTGAATATCACAACAACTACCAAAGATTAATGCATTTTTACCATCCAAGATAGAGACCGTCCCCTAAAAGTACGGCACCCATAATAGCTGCAATGACAATGCCTAAAGGATTAAACATGGCAACAAAAAGTGGCCCTTTCATCTTCACACACCATGATCCGATTGTGATTTGAAAACCGGCTCCAAACAACCCCTGCATCATAACTTTACCCACTAATTATCCTTCTAGAGAGGAAAGATAAGAATCTAGGAAGATCGATCTTGTCAACTAATTACCGAGTACAAAATGGCAAGTAACCTCGTTTTTGAGTGTAAACTAAATGCATTTAGGTCATGTTCCAAAAACAAAGAGGCTAAGAGACATAAAACTGCTATAGTGGAGCAGTAAGCCAACACCAGAATCAGCACTGCTGAGTATTTCTTGAGGATCAATGCCTGTATATATATATCATAAGTAAGCAAACCTACATATTCAAGTAGTTATTGATGTAGCTTTATGTCGCTATGTGTAAGCAGTAGTAATGCACCTGTGCGACGATGAACAAACCACCTAACACACTACTAATTAGCATCAGCAGTCCACCAAGGATGACGTCTGATGATTGCCCAAGGAGATGTTGTGGGCTGATTGAACTTAAACTGGGTGATATAATTTCCGGGCCCGTGTATAGAGTGACAATGATAGCCCCTACAACTGAAACTGATGTCCCAATGATCTTGGCCAACCCTCCATAGCTTAACCTTTCTACCCTGAAAAAGATGATATCCAAAAGTGTGAATAGGCTTTTATTTAGTTAGTTATATAGAATCATTTAAAGAAGGAGATTCTTATTGATGAATACCCAAAGATGATGGCAAATACAAAAGTAAAGCCTGGTACTAGGTTAAGAATTGCTGTGGCTTCTGTTGCTGAAGCATATTTAATACCTTCATACCCAACTACCTGCATCAAGAATCTGGAAACAAGTGGTTAATTAAAAAAATGAAGAAAAAAAAGAATGAGATTCTTGGACTTGAAGTGCTGCTTACAAACTACAGTTGACCAATAATGAAATTAACGAATCCTAAGAGTGGTAATATATGAGGATACCCTAGTATGCCGAGTCCAACAAAACCACCGGCCACTGAGGATGTTAGCTTTGGGCGATTCGGTGATCTGTGAATTCAATAAAAATATATTTCTCAGTCTAATATGATTAACAGAAGAACAAGAAAGGAGAAAGAAATTTAATTACTGGTGGTATGTTACCTATGAACGAGGAAAGCAGCAGGAAGAAGAATAAGTGATGCTATAGCATTGGAGTAGAATGCATAGGAAAAGTTGTGCATCCCTGTTTCTATGGCTTCTTTGGCTACTAATGTTAAACCCACCTGTGCAACCTGAGCAACCACCATTGCTACAAATGGAAACGCACTCTTCATCATCATCTCCATCTGTCTAACAGAATCACTTCACCTTCAAGTTCTTGGAGGACCAAGACTGCTGTGGTGGCATGGTGCTAATTAGGTATTACTTACTTTTATTAAAGGTGATTTATTATATTCATAATTTCACCTCGTGTTTAAGTTATTAATTAATTGTAAATGGCGGAGAAAACAGAGTAAGGTTATCACTGATGTTTCCTAGGCTTTTTGTATACATATGTGTTTTATTTTTATAATCATGAGGTCACACTATGTATATTTCAAGAATCTGAAAACAAACGATAAATGATAAAGTTTAATGATTTGAATACATTATATCTTCATCTTCATCTTTCTCAGGATCTTGGAGGTCAGATTTGGTCAAAGAACAACCAAAACTGCTTATATATATTTTATTATTTTAGTCAACTTGAAACCATTAATAATCAGACTTTAGAAAGATAAAATTTTATGAGTTAATCTCTTAGTAGCATGCAGGACCAGTGAAGGATGTTGTAACTATGTTTATCTGTTCATGATGGTGTTATTAGTTACATTATTTGATTCAAATTCAGATGGTTTTTACAAACCCAAGTGACCAATAAATTACTTGTTTCTTCTGCAAGCTTCAATTTGATTTGTTAATTTTTGATATATAACCAATTGTGCGACTCAATTGTATCAAGTATCAATTAAGAAACGAAACAATTATCAGAATGATGATCTCGTATGTATGTATGCGCCGATAGAGAACCAAACAAGAACAATACATATGTTTAAGAATGAATTGCTTAAATGAATTAGGGTTAATTACATTGTTTATATACCTATCAGGTATTTTCACAATATACCATATACTTCTAGTAAATACGACTAGAAGTAAAACTTAACTAAAATGATAAAATGAATACAACTTGAAGCTCCTATTTGTGGCATAAGTGTGATGAGAATCATACTTTTTTACAAAAAACTTATGCTATAGTATTGTTTGGTCTAAAAAGTTTCTTGATATGAAAATTCAATTTTCAGTGGATGTATGGTGTGTTAGAAACTGTAACCATATTTAAAGGGAAACTTAAAATCCTAACTAATGAGAGTAATGTACTTATACGGTGTTACGAGGAAGTTTAAAAATAGTAAGTAAATAAAATTGGCTAAATGGCCGTGTGTAATCTTATTAAACTTATATTTTATTTTATTTTATACAATTTTTAAAAAATACTTATTTTTACTGTGACCGGCCAGCCTTACGTTTAGCAGGACTATGATAGGCATTACGCCCGCACCAGCCGACAGTCTAAGATCATCAAAGATGTCTTTAAGAGTATAAGAGGTGTGACCGTATAGAGCTTATGTGTCAAAGAGGCCCAAATTTTCATATCCATATTATATATATATATATACACTAGATTAAATACTCATGTATTAATTTAAAAAATGATAATTATTAAACATTAACAAAAGGTACTAAATAGTTATAAAGCACGAAAGAAATGAGAGTAAAAAAAAGATGGCAAAACAAGTCAACACCAAGACCAATTGTGAAAATGTCGACGCAAAGGGAGGACAAATGTGATGGCAGAAATGTGGTATTATGATATGAGATGTAATTGTATTTTTTATATAAGTCATTATTCATTATCGTTACATTTAAAAGCAATAAGGTCATTATTTATTGGTTATAATTAAAAAGAACTTAAAGAGTAAATATAATATTTATAAATTAGGATAGCAAATACGATTTTTAAGGTTAAGACGAGCATATATAAAATTATTTATAATAACTTAATTCAAATTATAGAACTTTAACTCCTAAAAGTCAAAATCAAAATGAATTTTCAATTTAAATTGATAATTGAGATTTAATTTTACCAAACGAACGTATAAGATTGTCTAATAAATATAATCTAAGTTAACTTTTTATTTATATTTAGAGATAGATATAATGTTACAGTTTTTCAAAGTCCACTTATTAAAATAGAAATATTAGGAATCTCTTATGTAAAATGACTATTCTATAAGCTTAAAAAATACATATCAGATATTTGAATTTGATGACAAAGATCATATATCATAATATACTCGTGTTGAAGTCACACTTAAAAATAATGGATTAGAACACGAGGCAAATGAACTTTATATGAAATTAAAGTTGTTTGACATATTTTTATACGGTAAACATATCAAACCTAACTTTGTGCTAAAATATCTATCACAAGTCAATTGTTTACCTAATGCAATTATTACATGTAGAGTCTTATTAACTATTACATTAACATTGACATCTACGTAAACAAATTTCTCAAAACTTTAATTGTTAAAGTCTTACTTACGATATAGAATGCCACAAGAAAAACTTAATGAATAGCTATTGAAAACGATATTTTAAAGAGTTGATTCATAACCTTTCTTCCAATTACCCTAGAAAATTTTCATGATTTATATAACTATATAAGACACACGTAATTTTAATATCATTCTTTTGTTTTAGCTATTGATAAAACAATTATTGTAATATCAATAACTTTTACTTATATATATAGAGAGAGAAAAAAAAATTTATTTAAAAACCATTTTTATTGCGAAACCATTGTGGACCAATCAATTATAATATTGTCTTAATTAATTAAATTAAATTAAAAAGGATATATTTGTAATTTAAAAATTAATTACCACGGAGATTTATATGTGCGCCGTCATTCCGTCAATTGGTGTTTAACTATGAATTGGTTTTTATATTGTCAAAACTTTAGTTGATTTTATTTTTCATGTGTTTTTATTATTCTTTTTTGCATGCGTTTTTTATTTTTTTTCCCTTTTTATATATATTAAGAATAATTTTTTTGTATTTCTTTTTTTTCTTTTTTCTTTTTTGTTTCTTACTTCATTCTTTATTTATTAATAATAATCGTTTACATTTTTGTTGAAATTTTTTAAGTTATATATCAAGTTCTTATACCCTAGAGATTATTTTTGTTAGAATTTTTTGATTTGGCAATTAGTTTGGCTAAACTAACTTTGAATTATACATGCATTAGAGATGTAAATGAACTGAACGAACACGAACGAAGGATTGTTCGTTTTCGTTCATTTAACTTTAGCCGAACAAAAAAAAACATAAATGGATAAACAAACGAATATTTGTGTTCACTTTCGTTCGTTAAACTTTAGCCGAATATAAACGAACACAAACGAACCAACACATATACAAATATAATACAAACCTAATATTATTAAATATAAACAGACGCTAACTACGTGTATATATGTGTGTGTGTATGTATGTATATATATATATGTACACACACATATATACACATACATATAAACGAACATAAATAAACGAATGTTCACGAATATATATAAACGAACACGGGTCTTTATTCGTGTTCGTTTATTTAACCAAACAAACAAATATTTTTGTTTGTGTTCGTTTGTTTATTAAATAAACGAACATACACGAAATTCCCGCCAAATAGTTCACGAATAGTTCATCGAACGTTCGGTTCATTTACAACTCTAATGTGCACACATGCATCTAGGTGTACATGTGCATGTGCATATATGCACGAGATGCACACGTGCACGGTGCATATATGCACCTAGACGCAATTGTGTGAAAACAAAACCTAGTTGTATGAATAGGTTGTGCACATATGCACCATGCATATGTGACTTTACTGTATGTGCTAAAAAAGATAGTGGTATATGCATATGTGCATCTATATGCACATATGCTAGGAAAAAAAAGACAATGGTATGTGCACATGGGCATATATCTAATGTTGTGTTGGAAAAAAAAACCCGAAACAAATAAAAAAAATTTCTTTAAAAAAGTATAGCAATATGGATGTCATAATAAAGAGTATATTTTTCTCGTTAATTTGGTATAATTTTTGTATTTTAATACCTTTGTGTTTGGGAGATATTTTAGTTTTAAAAAAGTGAGGGGTAAATTGTCCCCCCCTCTATTTAGGCAATTTGCCTAAAATGTCCTTCCAACATGTTTGGAAAATAAAAATGACGGCTGTGTTTTTTAATTAATTACATGTTTGTCACAATTAATATTAACCTTTGATCAATTATGATCAATGGACACAAATGGTTCTCGCGATTCTCGCAATAAAATTGGTTTTCAAATAAACCCTCCCATATATATATATATATATATATATATATATATATATATATATATATATATATATATATATATATATATATGCGTGTGTGGTTTCGTTCAATATAGTCCTAATAAAAACCATAGTCCCGAGGGACAATTTTTAGCCATTAGATTTCAAGATCAATGGTCTAGATTTAATCTTAGATAATAATTAAAATTGATACGAGTGAGGACAATTCTAACTTTTTGCATATTGGTCCCCACTTTCTCTTTCCTCTACTTTATTTAAAATTAATTATCTCACAAACCGTTAATCGTTAGACAAAACGAATTATACCGTTACGATTCTCGTGTCCCCCTCTTTTATTAGAGAGGTCACTTAATATACTTTTGATAAACTTTTTTTTCTTCATTTTGTTAGGTTGGACTTAAATTTTATTAATGTATAATCACATGTGATTCATAACAATATTACATGTGTTGTTTTATTAATTTTTTATCTTTTTAAATTATATATCATTTAACGTTTATTAATTTTGAATATTTGCTTAAAAATTAACGTTTGCTTAAAACCTTTTATACATGTATGTACATATTCAATTTCACCCAATCCAATTGCATTGTCTACTCATGAATGCATATATTGTGTACTAGCAACACCCTATCCCCTCTATCAAAGGTCCAGATGTGTTCTCCTTTGAATTCGATGTCTTTTATATTGGTTCTCGTAATAAGAATGTGTTGGGAAAAATAGGCTTACAAATATATCCTCTTTTGTTGACACAAAAATATATAACTTGTTTATATAATTGTATGTACTAACATTAACATATGTGCACATATACATATATATATATTCAATCAAATATATTCTCTTCTATGATCTACAAAATAAGCTTCATCAAATGGCCAAGCTCCAATCGTCAAGATCCGAGTTCAAGTAGAAGCCGATGTCGAAGATTCCTACAAATAAACGTTCAAAGTTTATGAGCTTACAAAATAAATAATTAAATGAGTTTAAGTTTTTATAAAATAATTTTTATAAAAAATTTTATAAAAATTGAGAAACTTTTTATAAAATCACAAGCTTGGTAGTCAAAGCAAATGAATTCCTATTTTGGCAAATACTAAACATAATTTTCTATTGAAATAAGCCAAAACCATATTTAGCAAAAGGAATCTCTCAAAGAGGTAAACTTCCAACATGCTTTGTGCATTTGGTTTCTAAACTACCATTTTTATGATTAAATTCAAACTTAAGAAGTATGGCACTAACCCAACTTTTCTAAAGCTTCTTTTCAGTGCATTTTTATGGTAAAAATGGGTTGTGTGTGGTTTTGGTAAAAGCCCAACGTCTATGTGCACAAGGCTCAAAAATCTCCAGCAGGCCGACGGTCGATGCCACGGTCGACCGTGGATCGTCTGGACACTTTTTGAGCATCAAACTTTTTCCTTATTTAAAGCAACTCAAGTCTTGTGTTTTACCAATCTCTTGCAATCTGAAAAAAATACAGAATACATAAAAATCTTGTGAGCTCATATTCCTTGATAATTCAATCTTTCAAGATCAAGAATCAAGCAAGAGTGAAAGTCTTCAAGTTCATATACTTCATTACATTCATATACATTTGTAATAGTGTGAGGATAATCTCTAGCCTATAGAATTAGAAAGAAGTGAGGATCAACTCTAGCCTTTCCAATTAGAGTGAAGTGAGGTTTATCTTAACCTTGTTTGCAAGAGTGAAGTGTAATTCTTGTAAGCTAAAGAGAGAAGTTGTAAAAGGTTTATCTCTACCTTCAAAGAGAGAAGATAGTGGAGCAACTCTTGGTGGGTGAGGCCAAGGAGTGGATGTAGAGCAAGGTTGTTAACCCTTGCTTGAACCACTATAAATCATTGTGTCCAAACTACTTCATTGGTGATATCTTCCTTCCCTAAACTCTTTAATTATTTGCAAATATTGTTAAAAACTTTAGAAAGTGGGCATATAACCTATTCACCCCCCCTCTAGGTTCTAACAGAATGGTTCTCGTTTGAACAATCCCCAATGCAATCATATATGATTGAATACCAAATCTCATGTTTTTTGGTATTCAATCACATTTGAATCTGTACCAACTCTCGTGTGATTCTGTACTAAATCACATGTGATTAAATATGCAATCATATGTGATTAAATACCAAATCTTATGTTTTTGGTATTCAATCACATATGATTCTGTACAAAATCACATGTGATTGAATACGTAATCACATGTGATTGATTCTGTTAAATATGTGACATAAAAATGCTACATTTAATCTAATCACCTGTAATTATGTGCATGTATAAGAGATAGATAATCACATATGTTATGAAACAGCTAATAACTTAGAATCACTTTCAATTGTTGATTTTTTGTTACTAAACCATAGAACTTTACCGGATTATCAAACACCAAACTATAATTTTATAAAGAATATATTTATCACACCTATATGAATCACATGTGATTATACTTTAATAAAATTTAAGTCCAATCTAACAAAATGAGAAATTTTTTTTTTCGAAAGTATATCAAGTGACCTCTCTAATAAAAGAGGGAACACAAGGATCGTAACGGTATAATTCGTTTCGTCCAACGATTAACGGTTTGTGAGATAATTAATTTTAAATAAATTAGAGGAGAGAGAAAGTGGGATCAATAGTTAAAAAGTCATAAATGCACTCTTTCATACAAATATATCAATTTTGATTATAATAAAAAATTGAATCTAAATAATTGAATCTTAAAATCTAATGGCTATAAATTGTCCCTCAAAATTATAAATTAAATTAAGACTATATTAAACATTTATCATGCGTGTGTACGTAAAAGTGACCCCTTTTTTTTTGTTTTTCTTACATGACCTAAAAAATCCATAAAGGATCATGGCGTGTCGGCCGTGATCCACTCAGCCGCCTTTAAGCTTGATGATACTATAAAATGCCCTTTTGGAATAATAATTTCAAAATACTTGGTTTAGAATTTCCTAAATTTATAGCAAAAGTGTGGATGTAAATTCTCAATTAAAGAAAAATGACAAGTGCAAGAAATATGAATCCATTTCAAATTAACCAAAAATTTAGTCTTGGACCAACCGACAACAATCTCAATATATCAACCATTTTCTAATCTAATCTTCTAATAAAATATAAAATACTAATTTAAATAAAATTTATTCTATAATTATAGTTTTTTATCATATTTAACCTTTACTTTTATCATCTTAAAATATTTTCTAAATATTTTAATCTTTTTTAATTATAACCAATAAAAATTTAAACTTATTGTCCTTATTTGTTATAATAATAATCGATGATTTGTACAAGAAATATAATCACGTCTATTCGTATCATGATATCACGTGTTTATCGTCACTTATGTCCTCCCCTTGTGTTGACGCTTTCACCACTTGTATAAGTATTGACGTTGTCTGTCATCACTTCTTAAATTTTTATTTCTTTATTTTTTAATATCTTTTTATTAACGTTTAATATTTATTATTTTTAAACCAACCCGTGTATCATACCGAAATCTAATCTAGTTATAATGTATAATAATTATCTGGAAGTATTAACAAAACCATCTTGTCTTTTTGCACTTACATATATTAATATAAAGCAGAGAACATTGATATCAAACATGATACAAGTCAAATAGAGTGGTTGTTTACTTATTTTCTAGCCCTTGTGACCCTTGTTTAAATATATTCCTTATTCCATTCTAACCCTTCCCTTCTATTTGTTTCTTTATATGGCAGCCCTTCACTTTTTTTTATCTGTTGAATAATGATTATTATCTATTTTTATTTCTTATTTTGCTATATAATTTTAATATTATCATTACTATTAATGAGCTTTTAAAAACGCAACTGTATAAAATTTTATGAGAACAACTTTTTTATTCTGTCACTATTACTACTACTACAATACAAAAGATATGACTCTATAAGATTTTATTAAAAAGATGCATATATTATATCCCGATCATTACAAATTCAACCCTTAAAACTTAAAAAAATTTACCATTTTTCATTTTTCGGTTTATTGCTAATAATTACTTTGAAAGAAAAATAAACAATAGAAGATTATATGCATAGAAAAAAAATCAAAATTTTTATTTCAATATTTAAAAAATTAAACAAGCAGTAATATTTTTTGTCTTTTTATATAAAACAATAATTAGCTATGGTCTTTTTAGAGATTGTATCATTAGAGCCACTTAGACACTTTTAATTAGAAAAATCATCAATGTAAATAATATAAATTAAAAACAATCTAAATAGCAACAAACTTAACCTAGTGAAACGGAGGAAAGCATGGTTTACACTTTACATGTTTTATTGATTTCAACAAAACTCAATGCACGTGGGCTTGATTTTATGGGCCTTAATTAGCCTATTAGCCAAGTTTTCTACTCTTCCCATTTAAGCCTCGATCAAAGGATAGCTAACCTTAACATTTTAATTTTATGTGCAAGTGTTAGTACAACACATACCACTCACCACCCCCACACCTTCTTCACTCCGGCTGCTCAGAGATCGGCCTCGAGAGATCGGTAGATCGTGTATCACACTTTTTGAAAGTAAAGATTTGTCCCTTATTAGTGGGCATCACGAATTTACTTTTTAAGATAATACAAAGATTAAATTTTTTAATCTTGATATCACCCTTGGGACGGTACCCTAAGTAGGAGGCGTTGTCCCCTAAACCCCCACAAAGGGGCCGTTGCCCCCTTGACCCCCTCATTCTTATTATTACGGTATTCAATTAACTAAAATGAGTGCATTTTGCACCACCTTACTTGTATTAGTTTAATATGAAAACCTTTATGGTCGCAAGTAAACCATAATTAACTAAAATAATTAATGACACTAAAATCACGAACAAATAATGATTAGTTTATTAATTAGGAAAATTACATGTAAAATATAAACACACCTTAGGTAGTGATATGCATTTCTGTTTTGATGATTTTCGCGAACAGTTTGGTCAAAAAAATTAGGCAAATATTACCAGCACCTTAATATCGACTTTGACTTGGAATATCCCCCTTGGAATATAATACGTTCAGAAAGATAACAAAAAACTAAACATGTAAATAATTTAAAGGGTTTAGTTTATAAAAATTATTCAAACTTTATATGTTTTTCTACTGTATATATTTAACTTTGAAACCATTTAATTACTTCTGTTAGATTTAGAAAGATTTATAGAAACATGTGGAAATATATAATATAGGACAAACTTAATAAAAATGTATTCAATTTTTTATGAATTCTTATTATATGTATAGAACTTTAAATCTCTCTGTTGTATGTATTGAAATTTTAATCTACTGTTGTGTAAAATTAACTTTTTATTATATGTATTAAATTTATATCATACTTTCTAATGTATGTATCCAAGTTACACATAATAAAACAAATTAAAATTTTGATACAAGACGATAGAAACTTTTAAAATTTAATATACACAACAGAAATTCATAAAAAGTTAAATTTTTTATAATACAAGCTACTTTAGAAATAAGCCTTAGAGATGGTTTTAAATTTCTAACGTTCTATATACCTTTATAAGTGATATTCCCTTTGCATTTTATTTTAATATATTTTATTAAATATTGGTGTGGATTCTATGAAAGAAATAATTCACAAAGTGTCTAGTCATAATAATCTAGAAATTTTTTGTGTTAGGCTATTAAAAGGTTGAGAAGAGTATATCGGTCCCTTCAATTCATTGCTTGGTCCATGTCAATGTCATTGTTAACCAATAATATCTTCGTCATTTTCCTATTGGTTTAGAAGATAGTTAGCCAAACATATTATATATATATATATATATATATATATATATATATATAAATAGGGATATTGTAAGAATTATATCATGATAAGAGGCGTAAGAGTTAAGACAGATCCACAACCGTTGGATCATGGTCATTGGTCAACCAACTTTGGTCAAAATTCAATGAATCTGGCTATTGGGAAAAAGGACCCTCAAGGATATTTTTGGTATCACGCTATTTAAAGATCTGTCAATAAATTTGATGATTCAAAATCGATGAAGGCATACACAATCAAAGAACATATCATCACATACTACAAAATTGATAAACAATATATTCGATTATTCATAAATTGATGAATATGTATACACAAACAAAAACAACCATTGAAGACTAACAAATTTGATAAACAAAATATATTCGATGATTCATAAATTGATGAATATGTACACACAAACAAGAACAAAATCATCAGAGGCAAAAATCCAATAAACTAATAAATCAACCACTCGCTTTCGAAAAGAAACAACGTTGATGACTACAAATTCATACAAAATTGATGAACAAACAAAAAAAATTGATGACACATGCTTAAAGAATCGTACGGTTTCGTAAGCTTCATTGGAAAATCGGCATAGTCTAGACATCAGAGATGAATAATGACTAAACTCGGCCAACAACTATCGATAATCATGTTTTTGGCAGAGAAAACCCTAGAATATCGAGGCAGCCATAGGTTGTTTCCGACAACGGCAGTGAAAACCTTAATATACGACAATCACACAGCGGACGGGGGGTTGATGCATGCGCTGGTCTTGGTTTATGGAGGCGACGGTGGTGCACTCGATTGCCGGAGAAAATACCATTTGTGGCAGCATTCATGACCAAATCTGGTTCAGAGATGGCGGCGGTGGTGAACTTGGAGCCGGTTGGTATAGAAGGGAATAGATGAATAAGACTATGGCGGCAAACATCCGAGTCGGTGCGGTAATGGCGAAGGTGAACTCTAACGCCGTTGAAGGTGAGAGGGACGAACCACGGTGGTGATTTATATATTTTTTTTCCTACCGTGAATTGCGTCCAGATAAGCCGTCATTAATTTGCGAGACTTAATTTGCCCAAAATATCCCTCGTTAATGTGTCCTTAATGAGCTAATCATTAGTCATTAATGAGTCAATTATTAGCCGTCAAAATTATTAGCCATTGATTTATTTTAATCAAGAACCAAGCTTGATTCTCGCAGTTCTCGTTAATTTGAACCTGCCCCTATACTCTTAATACATATATATATATATCATGCTCATGCTCATCAGATGAAATGAGTTATACTTTGATTTACTACACGGCTGGACCTTTTTTCGTGGTTGTTTCACAATGACTTCTTAATACATATAATTATTATCTAACTTTGTTTCAAATATATTATTTAACACTAATCTTATCTCACTCGGTTACTTATTTTCTTGTCAAACAGATACTGAGAAACATGTTACATCTTTCTTAAATCACTTCCAAGAAAGATATTCATTCTGTAAATGCAATAACCCTTTTACATTGGATCAGAAACTTAATTAACGAACGTGTTGATCAGTAGACAACTAACTACACATCTACGTATTTTTATTGGACTAATTAATTTTAAAACAATTAAAGATATGATTCACTAAAAATATATATAAATTAATGTTGCTGAAGAAATATATATATATATATATATATATATATATATATATATATATATATATATATATATATATATATATATGCCTGCCTAGCTTATTTGTCTGTGATACTGATATTTGATGATCAAATTAGGCTATTTAATGTTGCGCCCCACTCATTTTTGTCATTTTCATTCTAGACGAATTAAGTGACAACTGTAGCTTATTATTATTTGTTTTTTTTAATATACATGTTTATATTTATTAAAATTAAAATTGTCGACTTCTATCTGTATGTTCCACACCAGCTCCAAAAGATAAGGATATTTCAACAACACACTCGTGCGCCCCCTTCTTGGAATTTTCTTCACTTTGCTTCAACTCCATATTACACTCATAACTACAATAACTATTATTCTTATTATCAATCCGTAAATTTGGGATTTGAAACAACCAAAACTCGACTAAGTGTAACACGTACTCAAAGTTCTAAAGTCATGATCTAACTGAATAACTTCGAAATAAACTTAAAATTATGATAGAAGTACGTTATTATCATACACAACTTTAGACTTATATAGCGCTTTAACTTTTATTCCTCTTTTAATACGGGACAAGTTGTTACAAACCTCCTCACTTAAACACCCGACGTCCTCGTCCACCAACATACTCATAATCCAAATCTTAAGAGATGCTTGAGTCTTGCACTCCACAGTCATGGCCTAGAGCTATAACTTCGAAATAAACTTAAAATCATGATAGAAGTTATTACTAGACTACAACTTTAAACTTATAAGATACTTTAACTTTCACCCATCTTTCGATAGGGGACAGATTGTTACAACCGCTCACTACAACTCGAGGGGCAATGACTCTGTCACTTGGATACCACTTGTAACACCCAACAGTTCAAAGTCATGGCATAAACTAATAACTTTGAAATCAACTAAAAATCATAGTAGAAGTTATTAGTAGACCATAATTTTAAACATATATTATTTATAAAATTCTTCTTTAATTGTATTTGGTTAATCAAAAAAGGTGGGTCGCTCTGAAAATTATGTTTTGTTTGTAGGATATATCGACTATCGTCACTTAATTCCTTTATGGGAAAAGGTTGTGGGGAGGTTTTGGATTTTATTTTTTTTAAGTTTTATTCAATTTATGTCTTTTATAAAATTGGTTCATGTTAATTTAATGTTGGGTAATGTTTTATATCAGACAGAAAATAACCTTGTAATATGTTTAATAAGGATCTTGAACTACTTCACTTATAATCAATTGATTTTAAATTAAAATCCCACTAACTTATTGCCCCTATAATGATGGTTAAAATTATACATGGTGTATAAAATTTATACACATTCCAGTTTTACCCTTTCAACACTAATTGCCCCTATATTGACGGTTAAATATATATTTTTTTAATTTTTAATCATAGCATCTATAAGATTAATCTAATGGTCCATGATTTTTTTTAAGGCTAGACTATCTTTTTCTCTAATTATGTAATAATAATTTTTTTGTTTTTTTTAATTATTTTAACAAATAATAAAAGTTTTTGAATGTTGATTGAAAAAAAAATAAAAGAAACAAAAAAGGAGAAAGAATATGGATATGTTGACTAACACCGCATTCCACATATATTATACCCTACATTCTTAAAATCAAACATGTTGTCAACCACAAACAATTGTTATTGTCGTTGTATTGTGCGAGTACAATGCTAGTATGTGTGTGTGTATATATATATATATATATATATGCATACATCAAAGTTGTATTATTCACAATCTCGACCCCACATACATCCTACCTTTTTTGTGTAAAAGTTCCGAAAAACTCTTATCTTAAATGAAAAATGAATAGGATAAGTTGATAAGATATAAATATAAGTGAAACCAATAACGCAATGTTTTTTAAAGGTGTTTTCCTCGGCTAAGGTTTTCCGGGAGCACACACTTTGTATCAAATGTAACGTCTAACCGGTTTTACCACTTTATGCAAAAATCAAATAAAAAAAGTGTTGATATATCGTGTTACTAAAGTCCTTACTATCCTCATACTTACGAAATTAAAACAAGTGACAAAATGAAGAGAGAATGTAAAAAACGAGACTTACTTGATTCCAAACATTAGCATATGGTGTGTAAGAAAAGATATTTCATCAATAAATTAATAACGTACTCTTTTATCATAGTAATTAGTTTTATCACATACAAAAATTGTAGTTAAGGGTATATCATGTATTGAAAGTGTATGGTGATAATGATTCAATGAAGTTGAGGTGGGCAGGCCAAGGACCAATCGATCGAGTAGGCCATACGATTGAATATTGTAAAGAATTCCTGCATCTTATTAATTTGTTGATAAATCATTTATGGATGTTTGTGTGATTTTCTACGAGCATGTATTATTAATTAATGTTTGTTTTTGTTAGTTATTTTTAGATTAATATAATTTAAATTATTTGTTTGAAATCTTATCTTTATTATTATTATTATTATTATTATAAAATGGTATTATTTTTAATAGTGAGTACTGAATAAGGAAGTTGAGGAAATTAAAATGATTTAAAAAAAAAGAAAGAATGAGAAGATGAAAGAAAGTGATGGAGGGAGCGGAGAGTTGAATATGAGAATGTGGACATCCTAGCTACTTACCCACGTCCATGGACTCACTGATCGGTCATCCGTGTGATTCAATGCCATAAATCCATTGCTATGAAATTATTGGAGTCAAACCCCAAATTCAATTTCTTATTTTCTATATGTATGCAAATACTTCAAAGTAGGTCATGCATGATCTATTCTTAAATTCAATTTCATAATCCACTTTCATACATTCTAACTTTAATTCAACTCAAAATGAATTTTGTTGATTTTAAGAAAAGTAGGTTATAAAAACATATTTTAATTAGAAATATTACAACTTTAAGCTAATTGAAATTATGTATATATATACATGTCTCTGAATTAGAAATTTCTACTTTCATTTAGACTTTCGAAATAAAAAATCATAAATAATGATGCATAATTAGTTTCAAAATTAATCTTAAGACGAAAACAATAATGTAACGTATATTATCGTTTTTTAAAATGTTGTTCCAACTTGTTAATTAATTTGTATTACTATCAGGAGAGTTTTTTTCGTTTATTTGAATAGATTTTTTTTCATGATTAGAGTTAATTAGAATAACTTTTTCTAGCGTAGTTGCTTCCTTAAAGAACCGTTTATATCTTGAAAATCAATAGGATTGCTTTAGTTTGTAATTAGATTTTAGAAAAAAGAAAAATTTATGGATCCTCATTATACAATATAACGTAAATTAATAAATTTAAAATTGGCAAAGATCGGTAAAGATTTATTTATTGGGTGGGGTCCAATTAATTTATTTATTTAAAAGTGAAGGGGAAAAAGAAAGAAAGAAAGAAAGAAAAGTTGGTAAGGATTGATAAGTAGGTTGAGAAAAAAATGATACCAAGGCGAAAAGTAATGTGATATCCATTCATGAGTCGAGGGTGCACATATAAAGCAAACTTTGGCTACCAATGCCTTACCTCCTTTTCCCACTTTGCTCTTTTTTCCCCTCTTCTTAATTTCAAGGTTTTAGGTACTATTGGGTCCTACTAACACGTTTTAAGGTTACATACTACTAATTTATTTTATTACGGTTTTAAATTCTTTTTTAACTTATTAAGCTACACTATGATTTTAGAGTATGACTTGTTACAAATTGTATTTGAGTCATATACAACTCTTGGGTTTGGATTTTTCATATAGACAAAAGAATGTAGGGCGTTCCGTGAATTTTTTATACCCTGTGCGAAGAGAAAAAAATATGCCCACTTTATACACACACATAAAAAAAATTACTGAGACGAAAATATTTGTTATATCAATAACTAAAACAAAAGAATGACAGTATAAATATTTTATCCATAGTTATATAAATAATGAAGTTCTTCTAGTTTTATTGGAAGCAAAGTTATAAATCAAGTCATCAACTATTCATAATCAATATTTTCTAAGATATCGTTTATAGTAGCTATCATTTTCAATTCATTAAGCTTTTCATTTGACATTCTAGACAATAAGTAAGACTTTAACAACTCAAGTTTTGAAAAACTTGTTACGCAAATGTCAACGATATTGAAATAGTCAACAAGACTCTATAGGCAATAATTGCATTAGAAAAACAATCGACTTGTTTAAGATATTTTAACAAATCATTAGATGATAGTTTCAGAGAGTGAAAACATGCCAAGCAGCTTCAACTCAATATAAAGTTCATTTGTATCAAAATTTAATCGTACAACACGATTACAACATTACTTAAGATCTTTGCCATCGAATTCCTAATATCGATTTTTTGAAATTATGAAATAATTACTTTAATTATGAGTTTTCTAGTAAAAAATTATAATGTTATATGTATATAAATATATGGGCCCCTATAAAATGTGAGTCATGTACGATCACATCTCTTGCACTCCCTCAAAGACACCCCTAATAGGATGAAAAAGAAATAAATAAAGAAGATTATAAGAACTCATCTTACGTGAATAAAGAGGTGAAGTTTAACAACCTTAAAAGCTCAAGGCTATATGCTAACAATATATTTCATAATAGTTTTAAGTTCATTTTAAAGTTACTAGACCGTACCATAACTTTAAACTGTAAAATGTTACAAATTTTTCTTAAAAATGCCCGTTCTATGTACAATTGGTAATTCATAACTCAGTTCAACTTAATTACCATATAAATAATTAAAAATTAAATCTTACGGGATTTAATACAAAGATACAATCTGGGTTTGGGTTTTAATTAAGTTTCAACGTCTTAATCAACACAGGTACCTAATTTATTTATTATCAAAGGCAAATGAGATAATATAAAAATAAGGACGACGAATTGGTACAAAGGAAGTTTACAAGTTGGAGAACGAATTGAAAACAAAAAATGATCTAGAATCCAGTAATTATAAAATTCAAAAAAACCACCTACTCGAAGAAAGGTTTTTTACTAACTCAATAAATTAGGAGTTGCAAAACACTAGTTCATAATTACACATGTTAACGAGTATTTCAAAATACATGTCAAAGTTCATCTTTATCATGGAGCTAGTGTTTTATCCTTGCTGAAACCTGTACTACCTGCAACATACAACACTAAATGTAAGCTTACGCTTAGTGAGCATAATAGCTGGAATCAAATAATCACAAAATAGGACTAAAGTCTCTCTAGGATGTTCCGCATCCAAGCTGTAACACCTGCAAAGTTGTATAACGGTCATTGTATTTGAGTATAGCTACACCATATCCCTTAACATTGTTCTAGTATACTGCTACATGGGCCGTGTAACCCTGCACGGGTCATTTTCACTATACCTTACACGACCATGTTAGCTAGATGGCCTAAAACAGTCTTAAAACCAGTAACACGAGTCGTGTACATGACCGACCTGCAACGTTTTGTGAAGAACACAACTGTTGTTCTTTTATTTAAATCCATTTTCTATTAATTTTAACTGTACAAATGTGTTTCTCCATACCCCAAACATCCTAAAACAAACTGATAATAATAACAAACTCTCTTGCTATATGATTCAAGCTTTGAATCACTTTAATCCATAAAAACATCAAAACTAAACAAACAAAGCATACTTGATGCTTATGTAACTGATTTATTGATGTTTAGATGTAAACTTGGTTGTGCTATGATCAACTTCTCGAAATATCACTATGACAGCTCTCAACTCTTTGTTGCAAAGAAAGTGTGTATATGTTCTAGCCATTTTTGCTTATATATACTCAACCATGGGTTATTATCAAAACAACCCTTGAACTATCAACTTTCGTTTTGGCGGTTTTCACCATCTAGCTTATAAACATCTCTTATAATTGATAACATTTAGTTATAAAGACTTTTGAACTTTTGGATGTTACAACAATATTAAGAGTGTATATGATCTTGGGATGCAGCCCTGTAGGTGGTGTATATTTTTATAGAAAATTTATTGTCGTGTGCTATTATTAGTATTAATTTTGAAGTTGGTTAGTGCTAAATTTACGTGTTACAAGTAAGAAATGAACTAAAAGTTATAATTCTAGTTTTGAAATAGTGTTTGTGATTTTATTCCTAAACTTAGCAAGTTAAAAGCATATATACTTGCTATATGTGTGACAAAATCATATAAAAATACAGAATTATGAAAAATGGTGAATTGCATTCATTCGATAGTCTTAGGATTCATAAAATAAAATGTCTTTTGGTTTCACTTACAGTTTCAATGGCACCTTTTTTTGTTACAAACATAGAAAAATGTAAGATTAAAAATTAAACATCCATAATATTTTTAGAAAAAAAAAGTTTAAGTTTTTAATTATTTATTGCGTTTCAGAGTATCTTATATCGTCTAATAGAAATAAAAGTCTAACTTTGATAAAATCTATTAAATAATTCTAGCCATTAAATTTAAATTATTAAATCTTAAAAATTCATCTTCATAAAAATTAAAATCCAATTTTGCCTTTTTTTAAATCAAAATTGAATTCAATTGTGACTTTATTTTTAAATCAAAATTATTAAAGATAATTTTATATATGACCTTATATCATAAAATATAGTATTTGTCTAACTTAAATTACAAATATCATATTTACTTTTTATAATATTTCAAATATTTAAGCAAATTCTTTGTTTTATTATTTTAAAATATTTTATAATCATTTTAAATTCTATTTTAATAACCAATAAACATTAGACCTTATTACTTTTAATTGTAACAATAATGAAAACAAATATAATCACGTTTATTTGTATAATAATACTACGTTTCTGCTGTCACGTCTACCCTCTTCCTTGTGTCGACGTTTTCACCCTATTTTGAGTGTCGACACCATATATCCTCATTTTTTAAAATTCTCATTTCATTCATATTTTATCATTATTTAATATCTTTTTATTAATGTTTAATATTTATTATTTTTTAAATCAACTCATATAGTCATATATTACACTGACATTTAATCCAATATATATTGATAGAATATTTTTTCACTTTTATCCAACAATTTTGAATTTGTTGAATTAACTTAAAAGCAAAACATAAAGGAATTAAATAGAATTTGGCATTTTAGTCTAATAACATAAGAATAAATGTTTGATGATGAAATTTAAAAGTACTTTAATCATCGTGCATATACATATATATATATATATATAGGGGACGGTTCAAACGAGAACTGTTTTTCGTATGAGAACAACGAGAACCAATTATAGTCATTGATAAAAAATATGGAGGGTTCAAATTAAAAAGTTGTTAATAGATAACCTTAAACTAATCGAATGTATCTTTAATTAATTAAAAGCAATTTGGACATTTTCAAGTTACCTCCACTTTTTTTTAAACTAATATATCCATCAAATGCAAATTTGTTAAATTACGAAAATTATACCAAATTAACGAGAAAATTATGCTCTTTAATTTGAGACCAATCTAGCTATGTTTTTTAAATTTTTTTGTGTTTGCTAGTTTTTTTTTTCAATATAGGTCGACACGTGCACATGTGCATATATGCATGTGTGTGAATATATGTACGTGTGCATATGCACAGATTCACCTAGTTTTTTCAGCACAGACGTAGATATGTACATGTGCAAATATATGCACGTGTGCATATGCACGGATTCACCTAGTTCTTTTTCCAGCACAGATGTAGATATGTACGTGTGAATATGTCGAAAGCTGTGTAAAAAAAACCTAGCAAACGCGAATTTTTTTCAGAAAAAATATAGTAAGATCGGTCTCAGATTAAATAGCACAATTTTCTTGTTAATTTGATATAATTTTCGTAATTTAACACCTTTTCGTTTTGATGGATATATTAGTTTTAAAAAAGTAGGAGTAATGTAAAAATGTCCATACTACCCCTTCCTCTTTAAAATAAATAAAAAAAGACAAAAATTAAATGATTGGCCAGAAATGGTTCTTGCGGTTCTCGTACGAAAAACGGTTCACTTTTGAACCGCTCCATATATATATATATATATATATATATATATGAGTTGTGTTCAGTAAAGACCACGTAAAAAACAGTTCACTTTTGAACCCCTCCATATATATATATATAAAGGAGGGTTCAAACGAGAATTGTTTTTCGTACGAGAACCGCAAGAACCAATCTTGGCCGTTTATTTTGGATAATGGAATTCATGGATGAAGAGCGTTGGGGGATTGAGTGTGGCAGGGTGCATGTAAGGAATTCATGGGTGGGCAATCCAATTGAAGGAGGGGAAATTGGACGGCTAAATTTGGTTCTCGCTGTTCTCGTACGAAAAACAGTTATCGTTTGAACTTTTGCCTATATATATACCCTATATATATAGGAATATTTATTTGAGAACCAATTTTATTGCGAGAACCAATTATAATCATTGATCAAAAAATGAATGGTCCAAATTAAATAGTTTTTAATGGATAACCTTAATTAAATCAAATCTTATGTTTAAGGTAATTAATGAGAGGTAATATAGACATTTGGAATTTACCCCCATTTTTGTAAAACTAAAAATATCTCACAAATACAAAGATTTTAGAATACGAAAAATATATCAAAACAAGAGAATTTTATGCTCTTTAATATGACATCCATATTGCTATACTTTTTGAAGAAAAAAAATTATTTTGTTGGTTTTTTCCAGCATGTACAATAAAGTCACATGTGCACGGTGCATGTGTGCACCACTTGTTTGTACTACTGACTTTTGTTCCAGCACAGGTGCATCTAGGTTTATATATACACCGTGCACGTGTGCATCTCGTGCAGATATGCACATGCATACCTAGATGAACGTGTGCACGTGCAACTTGAAGTTTGTTTAGTCAAACTCAAGCTCAGTTTTGGTACATATTATTTGATTTATATAGAATATTTATTTCATTTTATATCAAATATACCAACAAAAGTAAGGACCAACTAAATAAAAAAAAATCAATCATGATAAATCCCACAAATTATGCACCTATCTGCACTAGTGCATATGCACATGTGCACTTATCTACGCCTGTGCACATAAAGTAGTGTTTTCATGCTTATTCTAACTTTTCAACTTATTATGAATAACAAGAAACAAATAAGCCAGACTTATAAAAAATTAACTGAAAAAACAAAATTATAAAAAATAAGTCCAGGAAATAATCACTTGATAAGATAAGCGTTTCCCTTAAATAGTTTTTCAATTTTCCAAATTCAACTAGAGAATCAAAGTCAATTGTTGAATAGTTGACCATGTTCTTTCGGTCAAAAGTGAAGCATCATGAGATCCAAAAGCTAAAAAGAAGTAATTATATAAGAAGAATATCACATAGAAAATAGCTATGAACTATTCGGGTAATGATTACTATCTAAATAGAAAACAATAATCAATTGATTATTTTCAAATTCATCCACGCAATAATCAATTATTAACATCATAACCGTGAATTAGAAATAACAAACCAAAATAACTGGATAAGATCGATGAAACAATTGAATACTTTATGTATGAAATCAAATAATTGTTCATTGATTTTAACTCTTCACCCTGTCAAATTTTCCGTTTTTACGTTAAAACAAGTAACATACATTCGAAATAGGAAATAGCACATTCAGTATACATACATATACAAAAAATTGTTTGTATTTTATGCATAATTCAGACAAACAAGCAGAAAAAAAGAAAGAAGAAGAAACTTGAAATAATGAAAATACATAAAATAGACCAAATGGAACTTACATGTTGATGTTTGGCTCTGACATAGGGAGTATCACCATTGTGTAGCAGGTGTATAAAATCCAGATGTAGCGGTTGTAGTCTATGGTAGCCATGGTTGCATTCAGATATGGGGAGTGAAAGGGGAGTAGAACATTTCGAGCGGTGAATGTTCTCATAGCAAATCTGGGAAGAGAAAGCTGAGAAGAGAGATGGAACAGAAAGAGTGAGATGGTATGTAATTGATGGCGGAGATGGTGCCGGAGCTTGATGCCGCCGATGGTGAAGATCTATACAAAAAGGGAAGAGTAACAGACATTGGATTTTTTGGTTTGTGTGTAGTGAAATGAAAATGGATACAAGCCTATAAGAGACTAAGGGGGTGTTTGGTACAGGGAAAAGAAAAGGAGAGAATTAGAAATGGAAATGGGGGAGAAATGGAAATAGTGAGAAATGAAAATGAGTAAAAAATGTCCTTGTTTGGTACCATCAAGAAATGAAGAAGAGAAATAGGCTCAGGTCGCCGGAATCTCGTCGGCGGCGGCGGTGACACCGCCTTGCCGACGCCGGACACTCATCATCGCCGATTAGGGTTCCATCGACAACAGCGGACAACGATTAGGGTTCCATCGCCGACGACAGACGTCGCAACAGACGACGACTAGGGTTTCATCGACGACGACATCGCAACGACGACGACGGCTGCGGCTAACGCCGCCTCGCTGTAAACACGTCGCCACAGACGACATCACCGACGATTAGGGTTCAATCGCAACGACGACGGCAACAATGCAACAGACGACATCGCAACGATTAGGGTTCAACCGCGACGACGACTTCGCAACAGACGACATCGCAACGATTAGGGTTCAATCGCAACCACAACGACGACGTTCAATCGCACGACGGCGACGACGGCTGCTGCGTTGGCTGCCTCGCCGTAAACGCATCGCAACCACAACGACGACGTTCAATCGCACGACGACGACAACGACGGCAGGTTTAATCGCACGATGAAGACGACGACGATGACGCCGCCTCATTTGTCGCATCAGATGAAAACGAAGAAGACGTTGACAAAGACGACGGGTTCGATCGCATCAGATGACACCGACAACAACAACGACGCCACTCCTCATTTCTCCGTGTTTCTCCAAAAAATGGAGAGAAAAGATTATACAAAGGAACCGGGAAAAGGAAAACAAATGAGAAACCATTTCTCCACCCCCAAATACTACCAAACAAGAGATTTCCCCTCTTTTACATTTCCCCCTTTTCTTTTCCCCCTACCAAACATATCCTAAGAGAGTTGTACGTGAATTGTGACGATATGTAGATTTATAAATTGACATCTTTATCCTTTCTATTTTAAATATAATAAAAAAGACCAAGTAATTAACTAATTGACATATATAAAAAATGTTCAATATAGTCCATAATTAATTCATAGTCCTAAAGAATTAATTTTAGCATTTGAATCAATGACATCAATGGTTCAAATATTTTAAAATTTTGGACGGAGTGACATTTTCGTAATTCACAAGTGATGCTTTTACAAATCACATGTGATTGTATACTGAATCACATGTGATTGAATATTAAAACTTTAGAACTATGTTTTTTATATGAACTTTATTGAACACAACTCTGACGTATATATGTATATATATATATAAGAGAATATATTTATTTTGATAAATTCAAAATAAATATGAATCAATATGCAAAAGTGTTCTCCAAGTGACAGTAAAAGAGTGGTCATGGTGACAGTGCAATAACAAAGGGGTTTAGTTTTCGGAGATGTATCTAAGTTATTATATTTTGCTATTTAAAGTTATCATTCAATATATTTAGTATGAAAATTGAATATATACAATAGCAAAAACATGAAAATGTATGTTATGAGAGTTTGATACATTAAATGTTAAGTTTTAAAGTTTGATACATATAATACGAGTACGTGGGTATGTGACAACTTGGATACACTCCCGAATCCATAATCCTCACTTGAAAACTGAGTTAGTTCTCATAATTAATTAAGACTCATCGGCTTAAAGGACTCGTCTCACCGAGTCCATAGTCCTCATCAGTAATGCTTCTAATATCCTTAGAGGTTATTTATTTTAGAGTTAATTGTTAATTTGGTCCTTTAACTATCTCATTTCTTTCGATTTGGTCCTTTAACTTCAAAAGTGACCAAGATAGGCCTTAAACATCTATTTTTCAGTCTGAATAGTCCTTTTGTTAGTTGACTGTTAGTCAACTCTGTTAAGTGAGGGGTATTTTTGTCCTTTTATCATTTTCTATTTTTTATTGATTAAAATAATATATAATAAGTTTTAAATATATAAAAATATATATCCTCTCCTCTCCTCTCCATATATATATATACACACACACACTCTCTCTCTATATATATATCTAGACAACCACCACCACCACCACAACCACCACCGCTGTCCTATCGCCGGCCACAACCACCACCACCACACGGTGAAAGCAAATGGGTGAAATAACCGAGAAAAGAAAGAGAGAGGTGGTGAAAGCACCACCATTGTAAGTCTGTGACCACCACCACCACCAATTGTGCCGTCGCTGCCATCCTATCGCCTACCACCATGGTGACATTGACTTCTCTCTTTCTCTCATCTCTCTGTTTCTCTAATCTCTCTGTTTCTCTCTTTGGACAACAACTCCTCATCTCTCTTTCTCTTTCACGGTGAAAGCGACACCGTCACTGCCGCCGCCTCATCTTCAAATAGATCTAGGGTTTTCACATGATTTGGTATAGATCTAGGGTTTTCACATGTTTTGGCTACAGATCAAGGGGTTTCACGTGTTTTCTGTGGTGGTGGGGTTTTTTTGGTGGTGGCAGCAGATTGTGGTGTTAGTAATGCTTTTCGGTGTTTTTGTGTCAGTTGGCGGAATGGTGGTTGTCGATGTTAAGGTTTCTGTTGATGATGGCGGTGGTGGTTGGCGGTGCCCAGAGGATGGCGGGGGGTGCATTGGAGATGGTTGCCATCTCGTTTGATGAGAGAGTGGTGTAAAAGTGGCGGTGGCGGTTGGAGTGGCGGTGGCAGTCGGAGATGGCTGCCATCGTTTGAAGAAAGAGAAGAGAGAGAGTAGAGAGAGAAAGTGTAATGTGTGATATATAGAGAGAGAAAATATCCTTTATTTATTAACTCTTATAAAAAAGATGAAATATTATTAAAAAGTAATTAAAAACTAAAAAATTGGTAAAAAGACTGAAATACCCTTCATTTAACAGAGTTGACTAACGGTCAACTAATGAAAGGACCATTCAGACCGAAAAGTGGATGTTTAAGGCCCATCTTGGTCACTTTTAAAGTTAAAAGACCAAATCAGAAGAAATGATAAAGTTAAAGGACCAAATTGACAATTAACTCTTTATTTTAAAGTAGTTGTTTAATATCGAATTTTTAATACTGGAAAGTGTAATGGCTTTCTTCCTATTAATAAAAAGCAAGTATTAGATTAACTGGTCTATTTTAATAACCAATTAAGTATAAAAAATAGAAGAGGATGTTTTAAACTTGGAACCAAACACATGGTTGTGTTGTTGCATTATATCTTTGTGTGGAAGTAAAAGGGTGTTTTTTATAAATTGTAAAGAATAAAGTTGCTTTATATATGCGACTTGTAACAAACTCCATCAGAACATTCTTCAACAACTTAAAAGGGTGTTAATTTGTGTCTTATATATATATATATATATATATATATATATATATATATATATATATATATATATATATATATATATATATATATATATACAGAGTGAGCGGTTTAAACGAGAACTGTTTTTCTTACGAAAACTGCGAGAACCAATAATTTAATTTCTTGTTTTTTTTATTTAACTTCAAAGCAAAAAGATAGTTTGGACATTTTTATATTACTTCACTTTTTTAAACTAATATATCTATCGAACGAAAAGATGTTAAATTACAAAAATTATACCAAATTAACGAGAAAATTATGCTATTTAATTTTAGACCAATCTTGCTATATTTTTTCAAAAAAAATAACGTTTTCTAGGTTTTTTTAACACAGGTCTCGACATATGAGTATGTGTAAATATGCACACAGGCATATCGACATCTGTGTTGAAAAAAACTAGGTGAATATTTGCATATATTGGCACATGACCACATGTCGAGAAAAAAACTCAGCAAACACAAAAAAAATCCAAAAAAATATAACAAGATTGGTCTTAAATTAAATAACATAATTTTCTCATTAATTTGGTATAATTTTCGTAATTTAACACATTTTTGTTCGATGGATATATTAATTTAAAAAAAGTGAGTGTAATGTGAAATGTCCAAATTACCCGTAATTAATTAAGTATAAATTTGATTAGTTTAAGGTTATCTATTAACAACCATTTAATCTAGACTTTCTATCTTTTTTATCAATGACTATAATTGGTTTCCCGTAATTGTCGTACGAAAAATATTTCTTGTTTGAACCGTCCCTTGTATATATAAGTATACCCTATATTTGAATAAGCTAAATAAGTTAAATAAGCAATCTTAACCTTTAGATCAATATAATCAATAGTTGATATTACTTGATTTACATAATTTATTACTTGATTTACATAATTTACATTTTCAGTCAGAAATTGCATATTTGATTTACAAAAATGCATAATCATACCCTATATATACATATATAATAGATATGAAATATTCATATATACATGTGTGTATACATACATACATATATGCATAGTGAAAAGTTCATTTGAGAACCGCTCTTATTACGGAAACCAATCCTAGCTGTCCAATTCCCCCTCCTTCAATTGGATTGCCCACCCATGAATTCCTTACATGCACCTTGCCACACTCAATCCCCCACGCTCTTCATCCATGAATTTCATTATCCAAAATCAACGGCTAAGATTGATTCTCGCGGTTCTCGCAATAAAAACGGTTCTCAAATGAACCTTCCCCTATATGCATATTCGATTTATATTTTTTTTTCAAATTCTTCAAATAAGGGTTTTTCTTCATTAATTAATCCAAATAATATATATGAAAGAATTAATTTAAGAACCGTTATTATTACGAATACTATTTATAATCACCAGTAAGTTCTTTAACGAGCCGTGCTTTTATTGTCCATTTATTTATTTTAATCATGATTAAAATTGGCTTCCGTGATATTCATAATAAAAATGGTTATTAAGTAAACCCTCTCCGATTTTGAAATTATGGTTCATGTTCCCGTTTGCTAACTAGTGTTGAAATAACAAGTAGCGAATTAATTCCATACCGGATATGTATATTATAAGGGGGCGTTTGGTTCGCTGGAATTGGATGGAATTGGAATTGAGCATTCATAAATCTTGTTTGTGTTTGGTTCGCGAAATTTATGGAATGAAATTTGACCATTCCAATGAATTCCTTAAATCAAGGAATTGGGAATTCCTTCCCTAAATGGATGGAATTCTAAGAAATTCTTCAAATTCACAAGGAATCTCAAAACATAATTGTTGTCTTCTATCACACTCCACCCCCCGTCACCACCCCAACCCCACCCCACCCTACCCCTACCCTAGCTCATCCCACCCTACTCTACACTACCCACCCCTACCCCACCCCCACCCCCACCTCAACCCTACGTCATCCCACCCTACTATACCCTAACTTACCCCCACCCCCACCTCAACCCTACGTCATCCCACCCTACTATACCCTACCTTACACCCACCCCCACCTTACCCTACTCTACACCATCTCACCACCACCACCACTACCACCCGCACCGCCACCCCCACCACCGCCACCGCCGCCGCCGCCGCCACCGTCACCACCACCGCCACCGCCGTCATCAACAACCTCTACCGCCACTCATCGCCACCCTCCACCACCACCCATACCCGCCGCCGTCACCACTGCCGCCCTAGGTAGACTATGGGGTGGGGTGGGGTAGGTGGCAAAGGGGGTAGGGGCTGGTGGGCGATTGATTGTATAATTTATTTTGGTTTATACGTATTGAATTAATTTATTTTTTGCTAGATTCCAATTCCGGTCTTTACTAACCAAACAAGATATAGTTTTTTACAAATTCCAATTCCTATGAATTCCAATTCCTTGGTCAAATTCCAATTCCTCCATATTCATTCCGCGAACCAAACGGACCCTAAGTTTATCCATCATAGGCACATGGTGACATAAATAGTTATAGTTTTCACTTGCGACAATTGTTTTATTGTATATTTTTTGTTTCTTGTTAACGAAATTAATAACAAAAAAAATAAGAAACTATATTGTATCATATTCGACTTTGATCACCGTCTTCCTCTCCTTTTTATCAAAACCTAGCCTTCATCACTTTCTTTTTTCCTCAATCCTTATTAATTGACGGCCACTATTTGCCATCCATCAGCACTTGCTAACACTTAACGCGTCTCACACTCTTATGCCTTCATCCCTTGTTTAGCCATCTATATAACGACACCCGAGTAACTTGGGTTCCAATTCAATTGCTCGGTTTGGCTGGTAACACCCATATGCCCCCTCCAACTCGATCGGGTATCCTCTCACCAGCCTGACGCTCCTCGCCTATCTTTTTCTCTCTATCTTTGTCCTCTTTCTTCCCTCTTCTCTCTTTCTCTATTTATTATTAAAATAAAAATAAATGGTGGTACAAGATTGAGTTGGGTCGCACTAACTTTTAGGTTAGAAGAAAAAGAGAGAAAGAAGATGTAACGTTAATATAAAATCTAGATTGATAAACCTAAAAGATAGATTGTACGGATGGTCTTGCTTTCTCTAGATTAGAAATGGTGACGGGGCGGAGATTGGTCCCCCCGTCCCTGTTTAGGAAAACCGTCCCCACCCCCACTTAAAAAATCGTGAGGATTTAAATGGGGATCCCCATCGGGTAAACGGGAAAACGAGTATCCCCGTTTGTTATAAACATGTAATTAAATTGATAATTTTCACTGTGGAGATGCCTCTCAAAGTAAAACTATAATTTTTTACCACGAGGACCGTCACCACTAAGATTTTACCACGAGTTTTAGAAAATGATTATACTAAATTATACAACACTATCGAATACAAACATATTTGAACCGAAATTAAAGTTTTAAAGAATCTAAATACATTCAAAATATCAAGACCAAACAATCTAAATAAAGACAACTATTAATATTAGGTTGTGTGAAAGTGTATTAAGATTTGTAAATTTCTATTAAAAAATAATTTTATGTGTATTAATATATATATAATTAATTAATTAATATTAAATTATAATCGGGTATCGGGTATCAGGTAATCAGAGCCGGGATCATCAAACTCGTCCATGTCCGCGTCCCCGTTTAAATAATCGAGTTTTCCTCGTCCCCATTAATCATCTCTGTACTCGCCCCGTGTATATCGGTTTTTGGTTTTTACTATCGTTTTCGGTTTTTTTTACCAACCTTATTGAGTTTTTTTTTCCTAGTGATCAGAAGGTTTAAAAAGCTCCTTATCAAACACATTCTAAAAGTTAAAACATGATTTACTTTCTTAACTAATAGAAAAACATAACTTTAAAATAAAACTAAACAATAAATATGTGTTCTGCTGATTAAATAAATACAGTAAGAACAACTAGTCAAAAGGTGAGTAGAAATGTCGAGAAGATCAAAAAAAGTATTTATTTATATTATTAATAACTGATGAAATCCCAAACGCAAAGATTTATTCCTACAAATGTAAAACACATGCATCTTCCTTGCTCTCTTTGATCTCTCTCTCTCTCTCTCAAATCCAAATCCTTCACTCACACTTCCACCATAACACGCAAGTAATAAAATACAGTTTTAAGCTCCAATTACGCACTTGTTTTGTATCTTTTTCGGGTTTGGTTCGTCGTTTGATGTTAGTTCAACTGCAATCTGAGCACTTTCTCACATTAAACAAACCATTTTCGCCATCCATTGCTGTAACTTCTCGTGTGTCTTGGTGCTAAGTAACCAAATTCTCCGAGTATTTTATTAAAATGTTCTTTACTAGGGTGGGTGGTTTCTCGCCATTTTAGTTAATTATTTAATCAAACTCTTTACTTCCACCCTTTCAATCGAGATTTAGCCACTAACTCACAATTTCAACCCAATTTGATTATCTTTCCTCAATGGGTCATCGGCTAATCAAAGTAAAGGTGGCATCTTTATTGATTTGAGGCAAGTTATCATGGATCTGGAAAATGGGTTTCATCAGAATCATCTAAAGGTGAGTTGGGTATGTTGTAATTTGTGTTTTTTTTATTCTTGATTTTAGACAATACCCATTTGAAATTTGGGGGTTTTTGTTTCCTGTGTTTACAGAAACAGTCATGGCGGACAGTTTTGACATTGGCTTACCAAAGTTTGGGTGTTGTTTATGGAGATTTAAGCACATCACCCTTATATGTTTTTAAAAGTACATTTGCAGAAGATATAGAACATTCAGAGACTAACGAAGAAATATTTGGGGCACTTTCTTTTATTTTCTGGACTCTTACTTTGGTCCCTTTGTTGAAATATGTGTTCATTGTGCTGAAAGCTGATGATAATGGTGAAGGAGGCACATTTGCACTGTATTCTTTGCTTTGTAGACATGCTAGGGTGAGTTCATTGCCTAATTGTCAATTAGCAGATGAAGAACTGTCAAGCTATAAAAAAGATATACCTACAATAGCCCTGAGTTCTTTTGGGACAAGACTTAAATCTACTTTGGAGAAACATAGAGTTCTGCAGAGGTTTTTGCTTGTTTTGGCACTTGTTGGGGCTTGTATGGTCATCGGTGATGGTGTTCTAACTCCTGCCCTTTCAGGTTTGTTACTTATATAACTTTTGGTTGATTGGTGCATGTTAAATTTTTTAGGAGATTTTGACATTGATTTATCAAACATCACTTCATTTTCTGGTTTTCCCCATTAAAGATGGTTTTTTAAAGCGGATGTTAGGTTGTTTTTGGTGACAATTTATTTCATTCACAACGAGTTATGAGTTAATCTTATGGGGTTTTATCGGAATCCAAGGAGAATAATAGTAATATCTGAATTTGGTGAGAATTCTTCGACTTCTATTTGGGGGCTCGCGGCTCTTCATAATTTTCATTACTGGTGTTTGTGATTTTTCATAGTTTTTTATTTATATAAAGTGCTTATTTATTGTTTTTGGATGGAAACAGCAATTGCTTATATTGAAAGAGCTTAAAAATAAGCTTAAGCTGAAAATATGCAAGAAAAAATACCATCTTTGTTTCCTTTACTTGCTGGATCGATTGATTATTGTGATGATTTTGCAGTCTTTTCAGCAGTATCTGGTGTGGAACTTCAAATGGCCAAAGAACATCACAAATGTAAGATAACCTTAATTTTCATATATTAAACTAAATATATCAACAATATTGTTGTCATGTTAATGAAATTGGGTAGTCTGTTGATCTATCAGTAGCATTATCTTGTGTGCTAAGTTCCTATAACAAGTTGTCTTTAGTTTGTGGCTTTTAGCATGAGGTGAGTGTTATGATATTCTTCCGGTTAAAAATTCCCCGTTCTCAAAAGATTGTGAATGCAACAAGTTAAAAAACCGAATAAAAATTAGCTTAGTCGGCAAAAATTCCCTGATAATAAATACTCACGTGAGTGAAAACAAGTTTAAGCGTCCAATCATAGTCGATATACTTTTAGCTTATTTTCCTGTTATCTGGGAAGAAAGCAAGAAATCCTACGTTGGAATTGGATTTTTTTTACCCATGACAAGTTCTTAAAACATTGGGGATCTCTCATATTTATCGGCATAATTTACTGTTGGTTTCAAGAACTTGTCAGATGGTAATTGCAAAGAATATGTAATGTTTATATAGTAATTAGTTTGTAGTTATTCATGACAAATTAGTTTCCACAAAAGTGTTTGCCTTTGAAATGCTTAAGGAATAGGAAATGATGTGCTTTTCTTAAAAAACAATACATCTTATTATGTCAATCAGCACGAGATTATCCACAGTTTTACCAAGTTAGGGATTGCTTGGATGTGCGATTTTGACATTAATTATTTTTCAGAATCAGATAATGAATTAAATAAATCAGAGCATAGGTAGGTGATTTTACATTTATATTGATAATCATTTTTCTTGCAACAACTTCTTAGAGGGTTTTTGGGATTGTATTTGCACAATAGATTATGCCTTTGCAAGACAGCGTTTTTAAAAACCAGGTCTCAACTTACTTCATCAAAATTGTCTCTCTATATGAAAACGCAAAGAATCACTCTTTAGATTGTTACTCCAACACTTTTTCTGATGGTTTGCGTTTTTCACTAACACAATAATCAGATGGTCTCCCTCCCTCGAAACACACTCCCAAAGATCCTCCTACTTCTCCAAAAACTGATTGTTACAACTCCAAATTGCAATAATCAGTTGAAAAGACCCGCAGACGCCAAAAATCTCATTTTGAAGAATTTCTTTGCCTAGTGACATAACTTAAGTAATGGATCACGCATCATCTACCACTAGAATGAGTTCCATCTACTTCAAAAGGTTATTCATGGTTATGGAAGCAACAGTCATCTCTCCATCATCCTAAAAAGAAACACATATTATTGATTTTAAATCTTGCATATACAATGGTTACTAGTAGTTACATGCTGATGTTAACCATCGCACAAGTTGGGGGACCCACACTCGATCACATGATTGCATTTATGTGTAATTAGTAAAGAATATTAATAAAAGGAATTGATTTACTGTTTCAGATGTGGAAGTCCCGGTTGCATGTGCCATACTGATAGCATTGTTTGCTTTACAACACTATGGCACCCACAGGGTCGGGCACTTGTTTGCTCCTGTGGTTATATTGTGGCTTTTGTGCATCAGCTCTATCGGCTTATACAATATTATTCACTGGAACCCTCACATCTACAAAGCACTCTCTCCGGTTTACATGTATAAATTTCTCAAGAAAACTCAAACTGGAGGCTGGAAATCTTTAGGGGGCATCTTATTATGCATTACTGGCAAGTACTTCTAAGTTCTAACTTTCTTACATGACATTTATAGATCATTATTATCGTACAATTGTTAGTTTTCTTTTAAAAAAAAGGCGTTTTTACATATGTACACCAGGCTCGGAAGCTATGTTTGCTGATCTTGGACACTTTTCCCAGTTGTCTATCCAGATAGCTTTTACATCATTCGTTTATCCATCCTTGATTCTTGCATACATGGGCCAAGCTGCTTATTTATCCCAGCATCATGTTATTGAAAACGAGTATCGGATTGGATTCTACATATCCGTTCCCGGTAAGTTTCTTTTTAACTTTGATAATCCAAAATCGAAACTTTACAAGGTTTAATCATATTTGGTTATGTTCTAAATTGCCCCTTGTTTAGAGAAATTGAGAGTTCCGGTGCTGTTGATAGCTATACTTGCAGCAGTTGTCGGAAGCCAAGCCATAATTACGGGGTCATTTTCAATTATAAAACAATGTTCTTCTCTCGGATGTTTCCCGAGGGTCAAAATAATTCATACGTCTTCCAAATTTCACGGGCAGATTTATATCCCCGAGATCAACTGGATCCTGATGATGTTATGCCTAGCTGTGACCATCGGGTTTAGAGATACTAAACGTATGGGTAATGCTTCAGGTATGGCCAACACTTCGTCGATACTGTTTTGTCAACCTGTAGTCAGTACTCTTTTAATTTTGTTGTATCTTGATCAGGTTTGGCTGTTATTACAGTTATGTTGGTTACTACATGTTTGATGTCTCTTGTTATTGTCCTATGCTGGCACCAAAGCGTTTTTCTTGCAATCGGGTTTGTGGTGTTTTTCGGGACGATTGAAGCACTGTATTTCTCGGCTTCTCTCATCAAGTTTCTTGAAGGGGCATGGGTGCCTATAGTGCTCTCGCTCATATTCATGCTCGTGATGTACGTGTGGCACTACGGTACGCTTAAAAAGTATGAATTTGATGTCCAAAATAAGGTATCGGTTGACTGGCTACTGGGCCTAGGCCCGACGCTTGGGATAGTCCGTGTTCGAGGAATCGGGCTTGTTCATACCGAGCTTGTTTCAGGGATCCCTGCAATCTTTTCCCACTTTGTGACAAACCTCCCTGCTTTCCACCAAGTGCTGATTTTCCTTTGTGTGAAATCAGTCCCTATCCCACATGTGAGACACGAAGAGCGGTTTCTGGTGGGCCATATAGGGCCACGAGAATACCGAGTTTATCGGTGCATAGTCAGGTACGGATATCGTGACGTTCACAAGGACGACGTGGAGTTTGAAAAGGATTTGGTCTGTAGTGTAGCGGAGTTTATCAGGAAGCAAAAAGACAGTTCTACCCCTGACGTGGACAATGATAATGAGATCATGACGGTTGTGGGAACGCCTTCCACACACGTAGAAGGCATTCAAATGCGCATGGACGGGGAAGACAGGCCTGGTGTGGCTGAAGTTGAAGAAATTCGGGACTCTCCTGCGAACCAAGTGAAGAAAAGGGTGAGATTCATGGTACCGGAGAGCCCAAAGATCGACGATAGTTCACGGGCTGAGTTACGCGACCTAATGGAGGCTAGGGAGGCTGGGGTAGCTTACATTTTAGGACACTCGTATGTTAAAGCGAAACAAGGGTCGGGTTTGGTTAAAAAGATTGTTATAAATCTAGGTTACGAGTTCTTGAGAAGAAATAGCAGGCCCTCGACAGACTCGCTAACTGTACCTCATGCTTCAACGCTGGAGGTGGGAATGGTGTATCATGTGTGAAGTGAAAAGATCAACTGTTTTTGTAAATGTTTTTGTTTATTTTTGTAGTAGATATATGAAAGGTCACCGTGATGATGGTGGTGGCCGGATCAAAAGATATTCATCCAGCCATCCATCCATGGCATCTTGTGGTGGTGGTCGCCGGCAGCAGTTTGCAGTTTTCGCAACTTTTAAAGATGACAATAGCAGATAAAAGTAGGTATATAGTTTGTATTTTGTTTTCATTAAATTTTCAGGATTAAGTGATAGATATCGTCATTTGTCCAGGGTTGTGAGAGACTCCATGAATCACTTAGTTAAAGAATAGGTGTCAGAGTTTGATGGTATACATTACATACATACATACTTCATGAGTCATAGGCAGAGAGAGAGAGAGAGAGAGAGAGAGAGAGAGAGTTGGTTAACCCGGTAGATTTAGAAAACCGTCCATCTTTCTATTCCATGCAAAGTATGATGGTCGTAATTTTTGTGATAGAATAATAATTACAAGCATTTTGCATAATTGCTTAGTTTGAAGTAACTCAAGACGTAATTAAACTATGTTTTGCTTAAACTATTATATCACCTACATTACTAAACTATTTTTAATTCATAATATATGTCTTTACATATCATAAATTTGAATATCATCCAGGCCGACTCAAAGGGTGGGCAACCCGGACTTTATGCCCATTTGTTTTTTTTTTCTTTGAACGGTAAAGGAGAACGCAAGAATGAAGCTGACCTTCAAACTTATGCCCATTTGTTAAAAGAAAATATAACTGAATTGACTTTATGCCTAGGCAGTAAACGACCTACGAAGAATGTACATGTTTAAAAGGGGGGTCAAAATTATTCTTGTGTACGTATGTATATATTTATACATACATACATACATACTTTGTATTTGATTTAATAAACTTTGCCATTTCATCCAGCCATTTAGATCACTTCATCTCCCCTTTTGACTTGCATCTACCTTTGATCCACTGAAATATATAACAAGGGCTGAGTAGGGTTGAACCAAATTAATTTCCGGTACGTACGTCTTCCCTAGCTTTGAAAATTACTTTGTTACGATTTTTCCTTCCATATGGAATTATAATTAAGCCATTAATTGTACGTTAATCTCCCAGACACCATATTGCCTACTTGACAATGATCGAACTCGGTTTCGCATTACAAAGTTGCTTACCCAACCCTTAAAATCCCAGCCCCACCATATATTAATTTCAAAAATATCTGCCTCCTACAACTCAGCTACCTTCCTGCATTCCATCAGCGCCTGTGTCACAGTTTCAGCCGCATCTCAGACGCAGGTCATGGTTTACTTCTTCTATTCCTTTCTATCTCATCAAGCTTGGTTAAAACCGGCCGCTAATCTATCATGAGAAGTCATTCATCTTTTTTTGAACCAACAATGTACGACCAGTTCTAAGGTTCAAATCTTCGATCATGTTTTTTCACTTCCTTTACCAGACCCAAATTGCCAAGAACGACCATGTATTTATACTAACGTGCTAGCTTCCTCTAGTTGATCTAAATATTCCTTCTTTCCATATCCAGTGATCACAGAGAAAACTCTCGGGTAAGTATAATTATTCCCCAGCCACAATTCATACAAAAAACGACTAGATAATTCATATATATGTTACCAACTTTAATTAACTTTGAAAAAAGACAATAAAGATATACCACATGAATTGATTTCTTTTCTGGTACCCGGCCCATATCCAATATGATCCCCATCAAGCCCACTGGAGAACCCATAAATTAAATGCTTTTAATCACCCCAACCCATAAAGCTAGCTCCCCTTTCCATTGGTTAGTGAAATTGAGTTTATGCAAAACTGATCGATAGAATTATTGGTTTGCGTTTCCATGATTCATATTCGAAATCTTTTAGATATAACAAGATTGAAGGTTTCTGTAAGTCTGCTCCTAATATTCGATCGCTGACTCATGGATACTATTAATATGTCTGTTAAAAGACAAATGGTGCATTTTCCGAGACTTATGGGTTCATGTCGAAACCTCCATCCAACCTTTCTGCGGTTACTTGGACTATTTCCTATCAAAAAGGCATTCCTTTTCATAATAGAGCCTAATTGTTTTCCAGGTTTCTTAACATGTTCGCTAGCTCAGTTCAAGGAAACTAGAATATACATACTTGGAGATTGTTATAAGTTATGAAATGTTAGTGTAGGATGATTTTGGTTTGTGAAGATCAGGGGTGTCTTTAAGAAAGGCAGGAGGTGAGGTCGTACATGGCCCACGTTTCAAAGGGTACTCATTTATATGTATACATACATATATATATATATATATATAATAATTTTTCGAAGCCCACAATTTAAAAAATGAAAATTTAGAAATCACATGTTTTGAGATATATTAAAGAAGTGAATATATTGATCGAATACTTCAAGGAATTCAAAGAAACATGGTTATCTAAGGCTAATGATAATGCTAAGAAACTTGCCATTTAAATGAATATTGATCGGGTATTTCCTCAGAGGCATCAGGTTCGTAGAAGAAATTTTTTATCTTGATGCAAATAAACTTTATATGGAGTTGAAGCTGGCCGACGCATTTTTACCTGGGGAAACTATCTGACTTAACTATATCTTAAAATACTTGAAAGAAGTTAATTGTTTTCCCAATGCAATATTGCATATAGGTGTCTTTTCCAATAACTGTTGCATCTGCAAAAGTAGTTTCTCAAAACTTAAGTTGTTGAAATCCTACTTACGGTCCAAAATGTCATAAAAAAGGCTTAATGGATTGACAATGATAGCTATTGAGAACGATATCTTGGAGAATATTGATTACGAATAGTTGATTCATACCTTTGTTTCCATAAACTGTTTTACTATATATCTTTTGTTTTAGTTTTTTATAGTAGATATCGTAGTATTCGTGAATATTCGTTTATATATATATATGCATGTGTGTAAGGGGCTCATTTTTCACTTCACACAGGACCTTCAAAATCCACGAGACGTCCCTGGTGAAGATAACTTTTGATTTTGGATGTTTACTTTGTAAGATATAATATCATTGTATTTAGATACTCCCTACCATTTTTCATGATTATACAATCTTATTCGAGGTCTCATGTAAGGCATCATAAAACTTAGAACTGAACCTGAGTATGTCTACTAAGCAACAAAGACGCAACAATAAATAAATTTCAAGTTTTTACCCTATTTTTAAGAAAATATGTAATCAAGGTTGTTTATGTAGTAGTTTTAAAATTTATATTCGTTTTTGCTTTTATGTTGGATAGGAATATTGTTGTTGTGAAAGCAAAGTTTTAGATAGAAGATTCTACAATTGACGAAAATATGAGACGAAGATGTGACAAAATAAAATTGATAATTGTTCAATATAGTCCTAATTTAATTTATAGTTCTGAGGGATAATTTATAGCCATTAGATTTTAAGATTCAATAGTCCAGATTCAATCTTAGATTATAATAAAAAAATTGATATATTTATATAAAAGAGGACATTTATGACTTTTTAACTATTGGTCCCCACTTTCACTCTCCTCTAATTTATTTAAAATTAATTATCTTACAATCCGTTAATCGTTAGACGAAACGAATTATACCGTTGCGATCCTCGTGTTCCCCTCTTTTATTAGAGAAGTCACTTAATATACTTTCGACAAAATATTTTTTTCTCATTTTGTTAGATTGGATTTAAATTTTATTAAAGTATAATCACATGTGATTCACAGAGGTGTGATCAATATAGTCTTTATAAAATTATAGTTTGGTGTTTGATAATCCGGTGAAATTCTATGGTTTAGTAACAAAAAAATCAACAATTAAAAGTGATTCTAAGTTATTAGCTGTTTCATAACACATGTGATTATCTATATCTTATAAATGCACATAATTACAGGTGATTTGATTAAATATAGCATTTTTATGTCACATCTTGACAGAATCAATCACATGTGATTGCGTATTCATTCACATGTGATTTTGTACAGAATCACATGTGATTGAATACCAAAAACATAAGATTTGGTATTCAATCACATATGATTGTATATTTAATCACCTGTGATTGAATACCAAAAAACATGAGATTTGATATTCAATCATATATGATTGCATAGGGGATTGTTCAAATGAAAACAATTCTTATTACGAGAACCAATATAAAAGACATCGAATTCGAAGGAGAACACATCTGGACCTTTGATAGAGGAGATATGGTGTTGCTAGTACACAATATATGCATTCATGGGTAGAAAATGCAATTGGATTGAGTGAAATTGAATATGTACATACATGTATAAACGGTTTTAAGCAAACGTTGATTTTTAAGTAAACATTTAAAATTAATAAACGTTAAATGATATACAATTTAAGAAGATAAAAAATTTAGTAAAACAACACATGTAATATTGTTATGAATCACATGTGATTATACATTAATAAAATTTAAGTCCAACCTAATAAAATGAAGAAAAAAAAGTTTGTCAAAAGTATATCAAGTGACCTCTCTAATAAAAGAGGGAAACACGAGGATCGCAACGGTATAATTGGTTTCGTCTAACGATTACCGGTTTGTGAGATAATTAATTTTAAATAAATTAGAAAAAAGAGAATGTGGGAACCAATATACAAAAAGTCAGAATTGTCTTTTCTTAAATCAATTTTAATTATTATGTAAGATTAAATCTAGACCATTGATCTTGAAATCTAATAGCTAAAAATTATCCCTCAGAACTATAATTTTATTAAGGACTATATTAAAAAAACACAAATAAAACCTGCAATGTTGTCTGGGGCCCAATTAGGAGATAGGATAGGGACGAAGCCCAATTCGGTTAAACTCATACGTTTCATACACACTATCCGTGCAAACAAGTCGAGTTGAGCTCAAGCTCGACATGACTTGAGCTCAGCTCAGCTCAAGTACTTGAGGCTACGCTCGAGCTTGGTCCGATAGCTTGACGAGAATTTAGGATTCACTCGAGCTCAACTCAAAAAAGTCGAATATTTATTATAAACAATTTTAGATAGTGTAACTTATTCCAAATCTATGAAAAGTTATATTAAATAACAAAATAATTTTAAATGTTTATAAAAATTCTGACAAAATCTGAACATAAGTTAAATTTCAACTTTATATTAGTATAACTCAATAAATTTAATCAATAATAACATTTTTAACTATTATTTTATGTATATTTATATACACATTTATATATTATACCTTTTGATCTGATCCTAGAAATAACCATATTTCAAATTTTAGTTTGAAAAAAAAGCTTTAAAAGTAATGGATTTTAGCCAGTTATGCATTTAATATCATTGTAGGTGATATTTTTTTTTACTTAAATTATATTAAGCGTGGCTTGATTTAAGACGTTTTCAAACTTTTTAGAGAAAACTGTATGAAAATACAATAAATTTTGCCTTAGTTATATGCAATCAACTTTTTTTCTTAAAAAATACAACCAACTTTCTTAATTCTTTCATTGTATGCAATTAACTTTTTTATGTGTCTCATTTAGTTACCATTATATACAATGAACTTTGTTATAATTCTCGTTGCATACATTAACTTATATATAATGGGAGGATTATGAAAGTTAATTGTATTATTTTTTAAAATAAAAGGTTCATTTGTACAATGATAATTAAGACAAAGTTGATTATATTAAGCGTGCAATTTATCCAACTTTTTATGACTTTTGAAATTGTGTTTAGTTTTTGTAATCTGAATATATGGTGAAAACATGAACTCATAACTTGCATTTGCATATAATTTTGATGTATGAAGTCATGAACATCGACTCTTACATGAATTTATAATATATGCGTATAAGATATGAATTGTAACACTCTGTAAAAAAATTAATAATTTAATTAGTAGGATCTTACGATCTTAATCCGTTACGCTCTCGAACTTATAAAAACAAAAATAATTCTAGATAAGATTCCTATTTTTATAACGCTGTTACTCTTGACGTTAGTATGTCATGAAAACCGTAATGGTTTCTATTTAGCACATGGTCTATCGAAGTATCTATCTTTTTAAGTGCCTTAAGTATCATGTAATATGACAAAATATTGTGGACCATTTTTAATAGCCTTAAATGGTTGTTACAGTAAATGCGAGTAAATTTCTGACCTTACCCTTAAAAGAATCGAAGAAAAGAAAATTTTGATATTGAATCTTCTTATTTAATAATTATCATCTTACTTACTAAATTAAAAAACGTGTTAAAATTGATAGTGAAAATTATTAAAAATTAATGAATTTCACGTATAATCTTTTATAAGTAGGAAGAAGATAGAAGTATAAATATTAAAAACATGAAATATAATTTTCCTCCAAAAGAAAAAAAACTTTATGAGACATTTTAATATAGAGGTATTGGATACATCATGCATAACCTACATAACTTCCATATCCTTTAATATCTTGCAAATATATTAATTGATTTTGATTTATAACTTCTACACGATTTTTCTTATCACGTTAACCAGTCGTTCTTTTTTAACAATTTACGAAGATGTAAATAGATTTAAAATATTTCGAGCTATAAGTAATATTAATGATCTTTTGTGATGGTCATTAAATGATGAAAAGTTATATTAAAAGGCAAATTATGAAAATACAATGAATTTTACTTTAGGTATTATTGTATACAGCAATTTTTTTTCTTAATCAGCTTTCATAATTTTTTCATTATATGGAAACAACTTTTTTATGCGTATGTTAGGTTACCATTATATAAAACAACTTGCATACGATGAGATGACTATGAAAGTTGATTGTATTGTCTTTTAAAATAAAAAATTCATATAATACAATAGTAGCTAAGACAAAGTTCGTTATATTTTCGTGCATTTACTCTTACAAAGGACTTTATGCCTAGCAGTATTAAGAGGTGATTAAGGTGTTCATTCTTTCATAATATTGATGGTTCAAGTCCAGTCATAAAAGTCGATGTGTATTAAGTAGGTATTTATTTGTTAGCCCTTAAAAAAAGTGAGAAAATATAGTGAATACAATATTCTTTTATAAAAATGAAAAAGATCAACTTATTTGTGTTAAAAACAAATGTAACAGTGTTTGCTTTAAAGTTATTATTCGAAACTGACTATATATAGTCATAACCATAAATGTTAGTATAGACCTTTTTTTATTTAATAAGTATCATTGTCCGTGAATGTATTTGTTATGATTAGAGAATGAGTAGTGCATATGCTTAATTATTAATGTTTTAATGTAGTATCAATGTCATATCCGTAACACTCCTTACTTTCCTATGTTCAAGCCAAGGATTTTCAAATAATACCCACGTTCACATACTTTAAAAAATTTTCTTAAAAAAAATTCTCTCTCCTATCTCAACATTTATCTCTTTATCTCTCCTCTCTCTATTTCAGCGTAGAAATACAGAAAGGCATGAGACTTTTCGGTACTTAAAAGGGGGGATGTTGTTGCTTCAAGCATTACATCTGCGGTACCGGTGGGAGTAGAGAGAGGGTACTCCGTATGCTCTTAGAGCATCTATAATGGTTTGGGATGGAAGCCTAAAAGCAGTGGACTCTACCACATAGTGGTGAATAAGGATGCCATTACAAGTGACGAGTGAGAAGAGGGTGGGGAGGATGAATAGTGAGGTTGGGGGTGAAGAAGAGTGGACCCAAGATTTCTCCATCTCTTTTTATTTCTTTTTATTTTTTAATTAATTAATTGAGATATTTGGTGGATCCTAAAATTTGATATAATGATGCCGAGTAGTGGTAGTGAAACGCTGACTTAACGATATAGTAGATGTGATAGGGTGTGATGGTTAAGGTGCTCTTAGTGTACACGAAAAAAACATTGGAAATATGATAAAGAGGTATCAAGAGAATCAAGTTGAGAATGACTATCATTAAAAAAGGTTATTCTGTTTTCACTAATGCCGGTGGTAATTGACTCGTATCTTTCCACGCGTCACCATAAAACTAAGAACTTAAGGTAACATGAAATGTGTTCAATACACGTTTCCTCTTTATGTATGTATAGATCTTTGAATTACAGGTGTGTGTGAACTGACTATAACTCTATAATAATATGTGACTAAAATATGATCAAGACTACCCGCACATCTTATGTGCGAATAAAAGGAAGCGAGCAACTCTTTGCCTAGTAGACAATCGCTATGTTGTGAAGTTGTTTTTGGCATTTTCAATTGATCCATATACCGGTATAAGCATATTTTGTAATTGCAAACGGTATAATCAGATATTTTAAAAATCACAATAGTTAATAAAGAATGCAAATTTTCATCCTATTAGCTCATATGAGGCACTAGGTGACCAAACCTTCACTTGATTTGTTTTTCAAGTTTAAAAAAAAATATTTCCTCATACAACATTCTTAGAAGTGTTTGGAATTGTGATTTGAAAATAGATTATACGTTTTTGGTAATCAGAATCCAATAATCGGGTGTAACAGAACATGTTGCAGACATAATAGTATTTGAATTTCATTACTATGCTTCATATCACAATAATTTGATAATCAATTTTTTTAATGTTTAGCAAAGTAGAGTAATTATTTTTCAAAATGTAAAACGACAATAATCAGATAATTAGTTTGAAAAGATAACCTCAATGTGGATTCTTAAAACTACATTATGTAGCCTTCATAACGCAGATAATTGATTTCTAAAAAGCAACCCCAAACTCTTTCAACTAACTATTTGCGATTTCAAATCATATCAATTAGATAATCGTTTACAAACACGGTCACAAACATCTGTTAAGATATGATTTGAATTAGCTTGGATAATTAAACTTGGAACTAATTACGTGTGCTTGGCGTGGAGCATTGATGCACAACGAGGAGTAGATCGAGAACAGATTTGGATTTGGGTTTTTTGAGGAGTGCTTGGTGACTTGGCGTGGAGCCATCCGAGACAAATCCAAGTTTTTTTTTTATTGAATCTTGTACAGTGGCACATATATTATAATTAGGGTTTCTTGTTTTTTTTTTATTATAGATAGCAAACTAAGAGTTGAGTCATATGTAAATTTAAACACTTCCAGTTAATACATAAGTTTTGGTTCCTGCTCGTGAATGTAGATCGTAACTCTGACGTTACATCTTGGTGTGTTTATCTTGTTATTGTTATCCGTATCTTTTTTAAGTGTTTTTCAAGTTTAATTCTTACAAGTGGTGATTTGATCCTTACAATATCCTCTTAGAATTTGATATTTTACTCATAAATAATGACTTTTGAAATTTACTATTCTCTTTTCTTATAATATCTATTTGAATTTTACGCTTGTTTTTACTATCTACTCTATAGGGTATATATAAAATGATATAATGTCGGTTTATGTTCAACTATTACACTTTTAAACTTACATATATTTAACAACGTATACTATAATTCTGACATATTTTTAGTCGTCTGAGTTTAGTAAAACCATTATTAAAATGTATTCTAAGTTTGCGATTATTATTGGACGTAAAAATATAAAAAGATTTATTTTTCTATTAAATTTGTTTATTTTATTCTTATATGTACTAAACTATGACATCTATAATCCAATAATTCTCGATTTTATCTCATTTTTTAATTTTAACACTTATTTTAATATATTAAGCAATATGATAATTTAGTAAGAATACATACGTCCTCTCTAAAAATATCTATCCACTTTATAAAAAAATCTAACATTTAATTTGATAAATTATCTATAAATTCATAAATTGTAGTAGTGTTATTTTATCCGTGGAGGGTGACAGCTATCAAAGTTATCCTAAAAGTTAACTAGGGACGTCTTTGCAATGACGTGTTAAGATATGATTCGTTCGAGTGGGACCCACAGTTTCTTAGGTCGCTTGCTGGAGGTATTTAGTGCCCATACGTGATACGACCACCGTTGGACGAGGAAAATGGAGAGAGAACTTGCGTAGTTAATTACAATTGTACCCCTTAACCCACGTAAAAACTACCATTTGTTTTTTTTTTTGGAAGCAACTAATTACTTTTTGATGTAGTACTGTGTTCTATCTTATTTAACGAATAATATATAATTTGAAAATAAGTGGTATTATCGATTGTTTTAGATGTTAAATAGACGGTTTCAATGATAAAAAAAATACCAATTTTTTTATCATTTTATTTAGCAATTTAATAGCAGTAGCGACGCTTTAAACGAACCGAACGTTCGACTAACAGTTCGGCGGAAAGTTTGTATATTAAATATGTGTATAGAGTTTATTTGTATTTAATGTTGGATTTGCATTATAGTGTTTGTATTTGTATGCATAATGCATGTTTCTTCATTAACGTTCGTTTACCGTTTAAACAAATAAACATAAATGTATACGAAGTTACGAACTAACCAATCTTCTAAAATACGATTGTTTCTTTTGTTCGACCACAATTAAACAAAGGAACGTGAACACATAAATCTTTCGTGTTCATTTATTTGTTCGGTATCTTGTAGGTTCTTCGGTCTCAGAACCTGATTTACGGTTACGATCATGGCAGAGAAGGAATCCTTTGTTGGTTAGTCTTTGGCAGATAGTGTCTTTGCGTCCATGAATACTGGCTTCAATGTATGCTCTTTTGTTGCTAGTCTTTTTTCAGTGTAGTGATTTGCTCTTTGTATTTTCATTTGGGTTCTGGTTTTTATCACCTTGCAGAAAGTTGTTTAAGCTTTGTAAGGATAATTTTAATTATTTTCTTTCTTGCCTTTAAAAAAAAGAACGAACACGAAAAGCCTCAAGTACATTTGTTCGGTTCATTTATAGTTCTATTAATCAATATGAGTTGTGTTCAATAAAGTCTATTTAAAAAACATAGTTCTGAAATTTTAATATTCAATCATATGTGATTTAGTATATAATTACATGTGATTTGTAAAAGCATCACATATGAATTTGGATTTAATTTATATATATGGTTGACAAAGCAGAGAGAAAGTTTGATCTCTCACCAAAATGTCACGTCAATACTGACTAGAAAATATGTTGTGGACAAAGAAATGCTTATGATTGGTGAGATGTGATGAAAAGTAGAGAAACCGTCTATTTTAAATGAAAATCAAACATCATCTTAATTAAACCTTACTCTCGCTTGAAATCTTAAAAAATAAGTGTACATAATTGATACTAGCATATATTCATGTAAAATCACAAAAAATTATCTATTTTATTATGGTTATACAAGTTATTTATAAGAAATTTATAAATATTTATAAATTATTTTACAAACTTTTTATATTTATAAGTTCTTGATATAAACTGATCAATCCAAATTGCAAACACCTCTAATATTATTTACATTTTCACGGTTCAAACTTTATTCTAACTAAAATAATTGGGCTTTTTCTGGAATAAATAAATAGGTAAAACCTAGGAATACGATTTCAATTAATTTTGGAATCTTAATAAATTAAATATTTAAATCTCAAATAAAATACCAGTAAAATAGGGTAAAATTATTTGGATCTCCTTGATAATTTAATTTGATTATAGTGATATGATGTATGTGAAATGTGATTGTATAATCTTTATTAAAAATCTTAAATAATTGATATAACATGTCTAGTATGTAAGAAAAAGATGAAATAACCTCTAAAATAATTGATAATTGGTGAGTGGATGTGGTCTAATCTCATTGGTTTTGGGATTAGTCAATGAATATAAAGAATGACTAGTCTTTGCTTGTCTACAATTGGATACTACCTACTTTTTATTATTTCTTTAGCTAAATATTTGTTTAATATAAGTGTGCCGAAAAGATAATGTTGTATAATATAAGCAGCCTAACCTTTTCCCATATCGCTTAAATTCCCAACACTAACATTAATCCATTATAACTTATAATTATTATAAGTCTATTATATATAGACTTGATTGATACAATCTGCGGTTTCACAAATTTTTATTAAAGAAGCCCTACTTTTCAAACATACGTACACTTAAATTTATACATTCTTACTATGTGGACCTAAATCTAAAAGTTAACAATCATCTTAAACGCCATATCATTTATTGTAACAATATAAAAAAGCTACCTGGAACTCTAACCCAAAACACTAAGCATTTTTACTTTTAACCTAATGTTTTTATTTATTTATTTTTGATAAGCACGCTTAAATTAAACCTTCCAATGTACGAAAACAAACAACCACCCAATCTTGTTATTAGTATAAATATTTGGAAAATAGGAGCTTGTAGCTCAATAAAACCACTCGACTATAAATAAAGTCAAATATAATCTTTTATGTTACAATATCTCACATATTAAAAATAACTTACAAAGGACACGGTAGTTTGCAAGTAGTCTTCTAATTATTGATAAAATGAAATTTAATGGTTAACATGTCAAGTGAAATATGTTGTAGATAGATAGATTGGGATCTTGAGCGGATGGTCACGAAAACTAGGCATACAATTAAGAAAAAGATAACAACACCTATTATTAGAACAACCAACAAAATTACCAATATCAATAATCGATGTAATATCTCATAGTTTAAAGCCAAATTCCTTTGGGATGTTTGATGTTTAAATGAGGGAGTTGTCAAGCTAGCATACAAAGAATCCAAACTCTTGAAGATGCACGAGTCTGACACTCACTACAACCCAATGACAAAGACTTTGAAACAATTTATAACACCTCGTATTTTAAAGTTATTGTTACCTCAGTAACTTTATAATTAATTTAAAATCATGGTACAAGTTATTGTTAGTATATAATTTTAAACATATAAGGTACTTAAACTTCTATTACTTTGTCCATGCAAGATGGGCTTATAAACACCCTCACCTAGACCACTTTCATCCTTCTATCTACATGGGACGAATTGTTATAGCTAGATATATATATTTTTTAATAATACAACAATTCTTTTCTATTTACGTTACTTTTAGTACTAATTCTGTATTTATAAATATATACTATCACAACTATTAGCAAATAGGGTGTGATTGGTTGGAGGATATAAGCTACATAAAAATTAGGCAATGAAACTATTGAAGGTAGTTGTTAGATTATATTAAGGATAATATATGTATTAGTTCACCTAAGCATTCCATTATGTATATAAAGATTACTCATATATTTAAACTGCTTTACAACTCAATGAAACATGTATTTGAATTGTTTAGCATTTAGTGTATTAGATTACCGTCTCTGAATGAAGATTGTGCCGAATGAAACCGAAGAACACCGTTGAATCATTCAATCTAAAAGTACATTCTGAATCATTAAGCACCAAGTATTTTACTTTAATAACCTCTTTTTCACACGTTGCCTTGTTAAATAATCATATCATATCTTATAATATACTAAATCAATATTAAGGTTGAAATGATAATTTGCATAATTCGAATTATTAATTAAGAATCCTTATCAAACCATGGCACATTTAAGAACAATTTCATACAGAATTCTTAATAACTTCTAATATTAAAACAACAAAAAATATGATATCAATATATTTTAATTAACAAAGCACAAAAACTAAATATATACCTACACGTAAAACAAGTGAACCATAAACATTTTATTCACTGTTTCTTAAAAAAAAAAAGGCATCATTTTCATTTATCCCACGGGAAAGGGTATATGAGTAAATACGTCTTAAAAAACCTGGATCCCAAACCATGGTTAAGCAATCCAAATAACTACGGTCAAGTGTTGTGGCAACTTTATCCTCTTTCTCTCTCTAAAACGTTATTAAGCCTCTCCCGGTCTCCCCAACCCCCAATTTTCTCTCTCACATCTCTCTCTTTCGCTTCGGTCTTCCGCCGGACAATCTTTATATCACCGCCGTAACTTCACCGTCTGCTTCCGTTGTGTAAATCATCGTTTTCTCCAACCGTTGCAGAGTAAGTTTTGACATGATTAAGTTATTCTTACTCTATTCTGATCTGATGATAAGTTTTTTTATTTCAATCCGCTTTCCGTTTGATTACATTCTGTTGCTGTTTGATTTTGCTCTCCACTCACTTAGAAATCGTGATTTTTGTATTTGCAGGAAATTGCTGATTAATAAGCGTGTAAAAAGATCGGTCATCAGTGTTGTATATTGAATTGTTAACACAGGCGAGTTTTGTGTATTATTTTCAATCCCAAAAGTATGCTAAAAAGATTACTTATTAAAATAACCCTATCATATTATCTGGTTGAATACTATGCTCAATAAGACTGTGTGTTTGTGTGGGTTCTGCAGTATGGATTTGGATAACCATTTCATTTTACTGGTTCTAGAACAACTGTAACCGATTAATTGAGAGTTAAATACGTTCTTGTAGGATATTTTTCCTATTAGTGGAACTGACTGTAGGAAAATATTTATTGGTTTGGTAGTTTCGTGAAGAACAATTTGTTTAGTTGAATTTTCTTTTTGTACTTTTAGTTGAAATTGATAAGGCTCCCACTTTCTATGAAGAAAAAGAGCAATAATTGATTCTTTCACAAAATAAAAAATTGTTGTTTGTTTTATTTCATTTTTGGATGTTCTGAGTTTTGACCTAATAATATAAAAGAGGTTATTAAGTTCAGCGAGAACAACTTGTAACTTCTGTTTTTAGTTTTTCTTGTCCTTGCGTGGGACTTGATTTCTATTGTCAAGTATGGTGCTTTGCAGCAGGTATAAAGTCGAATGCAGTTTAGCATTTTTTTTTCTTTTCTGTTTATTCATTTGTTCGATACTATATTTTCAAGTTTCAGTGAAGTTCATACCTATCTGCTTGACATCAAAGCTGGAACCTTTTCTTTCTTTTTGTTTCTTCTTTGTGGTTGACAGAGCAATTTGTAGGTAACATACAGTGTATTGAATTATTAATGATTAGATGATAAACCTTCTTTAAAAGCAATATGCCAATATGCATTTTGCTCTGTAATTGTTTCTGAATGTGTTTAGACATCACAGCAGTTGCTGTGCTAACCGCCAAACTGAAGTTTACAATGAACATTCAAGACTTTGAACTTGCTTCCTGTGAGTTATATGTTGTTTGAGTTGCTCAGGATGTTTCTTTGTCTTTTAAAATGTTTAACCTTGGTGCTTATTGTTTTTTCTTGATATCCCCTTGTCATGTGGAAGACATAGTCTTTACTTAATTAAGTTATTAAGTTAGTGTTTTTCTAAATCCTTTTTCCATTTGGAATATGATTGCTATTGTTCACATAATATATAGGCATATTTGACTTTTACATGTCAAATGGATTACTTTTATTCTCATAGTTCATATGAACCTCCTAACCTTTTGCTTGGATTCTCCCTCCCTCCACGCATCATACTACCCGTCCATCTTTTATCTCATATTTACCCTTTTCTTATATGTTCTGCAGGATCGTTAAACCAGATATCCCTTTTGAGGGCATTCTTTTGTTTTATAAATCAAGTTGTAATCAAGTAAAAAGTTGTGATACACAAATAATGGCATCAAAATCTTGTGCAAACATTTTAGATTTGGTTCCTGATAAGCACCTACTGGATATCCCTCAAACTCCCAGGGCTCTTCCACGGGTGATGACATTACCTGGGATTATCAATGGTTATGATGGGGATTCAGATAGTATCTCATCTGGTTCTCATGAGAGAAAAATCATTGTGACAAATATGTTACCTTTGCATATACAGCGGGACCCTGATACCCTAAAGTTGACCTTCAGTTTTGACGAGGACTCACTCTATTGGCAACTAAAAGATGGATTTCCTCCTGAAACTGAGGTTGTCTATGTAGGTTCACTCAAGGTTGAAGTAGATCTTAGTGAGCAGGAAGAAGTTGCTCAGAAACTTCTGGAAGAATTCAATTGTGTTCCCACCTTTCTCCCTCATGACCTTCACAAAAAGTTTTATGCCGGGTTTTGTAAACAGCAATTATGGCCACTTTTTCATTACATGCTTCCCATTTGCCCAGATCATGCAGATCGCTTTGACCGCATTCTCTGGCAGGCCTATGTATCTGCAAATAAAATATTTGCAGATAAAGTTATGGAAGTTGCAGACCCAGATGATGATTATATATGGGTCCATGATTATCATCTTATGATCTTACCTACGTTCTTAAGAAAACGCTACAATCGAGTCAAGCTCGGTTTTTTCCTTCATAGCCCCTTTCCTTCATCAGAGATATACCGAACTCTTCCTGTAAGAGATGAAATTCTCAGAGGACTTCTTAACTGTGACCTCATTGGGTTTCATACATTTGACTATGCACGACACTTTTTGTCTTGCTGCAGTAGAATGATGGGCCTGGATTATGAATCCAAAAGAGGACACATTGGGCTAGATTACTTCGGTCGAACTGTATACATTAAAATTCTACCCGTCGGCATCCATATGGGTCGGCTTGAATCTGTATTAAATCTTCCAATTACATCCAGTAAAGTCAAGGAGATAAGTCAACGGTTCAAGGGGAAAAAACTGATAGTTGGGGTTGATGACATGGATATCTTTAAGGGCATCAGTCTTAAGTTACTAGCATTTGAATATCTCTTGCAGATGCATCCCATGCTGCAAGGTAATCTGGTTCTGATCCAAATTGTGAACCCTGCAAGGAGTACAGGAAAAGACGTGCAAGAAGCAAAGAGGGAGACTTATTTAATTGTAAATAGGATCAATGAGGCATACGGTTCACCTGATTATCAGCCAGTGGTTCTGATTGACCGGCCTGTTGCTCGTTATGAGAAGTCTGCTTATTATTCCATGGCTGATTGTTGCATAGTCAATGCTGTTAGGGATGGAATGAACTTGGTACCATATAAATACATTGTTTGCAGGCAACACTCTCCAAATTTTGATAAAAGTGCTGACAAGGAAATTCCTCGCACAAGCATGTTGGTTGTGTCTGAGTTTGTAGGGTGTTCACCATCTCTAAGTGGTGCTATACGGGTCAACCCGTGGGATATAGAATCCGTGGCTGGAGCTATCAGTTCTGCTATAACAATGAAGGATTCAGAGAAGCAATTGAGACACGAGAAACACTATCGATATGTAAGCTCTCATGATGTGGCTTATTGGGCTCGTAGCTTTATGCTAGATTTGGAGAGAGCATCGAAAGATCATTATAACAAACGTTGCTGGGGTATTGGTTTTGGGCTCGGTTTTAGAGTTGTCTCTCTTTCTCCAAGTTTCAGAAAACTGTCTCCCAACTATATTGTATCCGCATATAAACGGTCAAACAGACGTGCAATATTCCTTGATTATGATGGTACCCTTGTCCCACAATCGTCTATTGTGAAGACTCCTAGTGAAGAACTTATCAGTATATTGAATGCATTGTGCAATGATCCCAAGAACACAGTGTTCATTGTTAGTGGAAGAGGAAGAAGCTCTTTAAGTGAGTGGCTTGCTCCTTGTGAGCGGCTTGGTCTAGCTGCCGAACATGGCTATTTCACAAGGTGTTATATTTATTTGGGACCATAAAACACTATGTGAAATTTTTTGTGTTATATTAACTCTTGTTTTGCAGGTGGCGTAGAACTTTGGAGTGGGAATCAAGTATCCCAGCTACAGATCTTGAGTGGAAGGAGATTGCAGAACCGGTTATGAGACTGTATACAGAGGCAACCGATGGTTCAAGCATTGAAGTCAAAGAGAGCGGTCTGGTGTGGCACCACCAAGATGCTGATCCCGACTTTGGTTCATGCCAAGCAAAGGAGTTGTTGGTGCATTTAGAGAACGTGCTTGCTAATGAACCGGCTGTTGTTAAACGTGGTCAACACATAGTTGAAGTCAAACCTCAGGTATGTTCATGTTCACCCCCCCCCCCCCCCCCCTCCCCTCTCTCTCTCTCTCTCTCTCAATTACAGTGTTACTAACGAGGGGTGTTGGGCATTCTTTTAGAAAGTGATTATGTGATGTAGAATAATAACAATCACCTGTTTAATTGTTTGACAAAGTTTGATATTCTGATAGTATTTTGTTTGCTACTTTTAATTTTGAAGGGTGTGACGAAAGGATTAGTTGCGGAAAAAATTCTATCAACAATGGTGGAGAAAGGAGAGACTCCAGATTTTGTGACATGCATAGGGGATGACCGGTCAGATGAAGACATGTTTGAAAGCATACGAAACACAGTTTTAAGTGCATCCGTCACTTCAACTCCAGAAATATTTGCTTGTACCGTTGGGCGGAAGCCTAGCAAAGCTAGATACTACCTGGACGACACTGCCGATGTCATAAAATTGCTTGGAGGGCTTGCTAATGCTTCTGATCCAAAACCTGGCAATACTGCCCGATTTCAGGTTACTTTTGATACTGTTTTTTGAGGTATAGCAAACATGTACAGTTTTTTTATTCAGGGAAAAAAGGAAGAAAAAAAAACTATTAGGATTTAGGATAAATCTTTGACACGTTCTGGTGTGCATACTGCTGAAAATTGCTTTGAAAATTTGTTAGAGAGTGGCGTGGGGATTGCCATTTGTTGTAACGGGGTGAATCTCGAGAGATGCATGGGCCTTGAGAGAACACAAGGGACATTTTTTTAATCTATAGCTAGCTGTGCTCTTGGTTTTATACAAGTTTTTCCCCCTATTTTTGATTCGGTTGCTTAAGTTAAGATGGTGTTTGGCTGAAGAGTTTAGCAACGCAGGAATGATTATTGTTTTTATTTATGCCCAAAGATATAAAAGCATTAGTGGGTCCGCTACAACCAACTGCAATTTCATGAAAAAGATTCTCTTGTAATTGTGGTATGGTTACAAAATAAACGCATATTAGGCCATCAGTTATACATCATACGCCCCTCCATCAGGTCCACGTGTTCCTTCAAGTAGGAGAGGAACACCAAAACGCCCCCTTCCCCAACTCTTCTCTTTCCCCGTGTTCTAGCTAGCCAAACCACTCCGCTGTCTTTTTCCCCTCTCTCTATCCATCTCCTCTTCTCTTTTTCTCTCTCTTCATTCAACATAAATAATAAAATAAAATAGAAGGTAATGGGGGAAGGGTAAAATTTGGTCGTAGGGGAGGGAAAGTGATGTGGTGTTAACGTGGTGAGAGAAGCAAAATGGACGAGAGCTGTACAATGGATAGCCTTATAGTGGGACGAAATATGTCTTCCAATACATTGCTCTATCTTTGAAATTGATATCGGGGAGTTTCTATATTTTTCTACTAAAATTTAGTGCTTGTTATATTACTGACCGAAAGCTGTATTGTATGTTCAAACCCCGGTAATGGACATATAGTATAGAATTAGGTGGATGTATGTACTTAGCTGTTCAAAAAAGAAAAGTGTCGAGCTGAGAAAAAAAAAAGAGTAAATTTCACATATCAATCATTTAATTTGATAGGAGAATCATAAAGTATCTTTGACATCCTTTTCCGCTTGTAATTGCCATCGCTGTTTATGAATGATGCTATAAAATTATGTTCTTTGTTAAATCTTTACCAACTGCTTCCGAGACCCCTCCCTTTTTTAGGTTAAAAGATAGATTTTTACTAGTTCGCCTTCCTAAAAAAAACTGTCTTTCTTTTTAAGACATTATTACACCGGTCGCTGGAATTTAAACATCGAATAAATAAAGGTCGGTTTTTACTAATCATCCTACAATACATGCCGATTTCATTAAATTGATGGGTGTTGAAAGTTATTCGTCATCGGTCACTGGTATAAGTGAGAGTGTTTATCAAGTTTATAGATAGGGTTTGGGACTTTGGCTCCTTAAGGTTGACGATAGTCTCCTTTTGAGTCATTTTTAGTCGGATCTTGAGAGTTTCCAAAGAAGTTCGCTGCTTTCCGTACAAGTATATTTGGTGAGGGTACTTCTTCAATGGTATTTTCCTGCAGTTTCTTTATGGCTTGCAACTGACAAAAACAACTTTGCTTTCCAATTACCCCAAGAATATTTGCCTTTTTTATTTTTTATTTTTTAAATAATCGACTTTATAGAATTAACACCCATCTGATCAAGACTACATGCAGATTCAAGGATTCATTTCCAAATGCTCGAAGAGCCTTTCATAAGTTCACTAAGCTTTTAGATATAAAATGTGTTTGTTTTTTTTTATCCTTTCATTAAGATTTGAAAACTTTTTAAAACTTCTAAACGAATAAGTGATCAATTTTCATTTAAAAACTCTTAAAGTTATAAAACGTCGAACTTCAAGATATCATCGGTAGCAAATCTCAATCTTCACGCTTTAAATTATTGGTGTCCTCTCAGTTTCTTAATGCCACAGTCACCTGCGACCTCAAACTTGTTAACTATCACAGTGTCACCAACTGTAACTCTCCGACCGTGGCTGCCCTATTTACACCCTTTAACTGTCTTCGTTGTTCTCACACTCCTAGACTATCACCGCCTTACTTACATTTTGTGGCACTTGCTGGCATACTAAGACTCTCCAACCTTCATCCTCGTAGGCACACTCGCCGCCGATGCCTCTACATCATAGCACGTATTTTGAACCCTTCTTTCTATGGATGTTTTCTAATTTCGATGGCATTAAATGTTTGATGATTTTGATTATATTAAAATTTAAAAAAGATATCAAATATTTATAAACATATATCTACAAACATTAGACATTTTATAAAAATAAATTATCAAATATGAATTAACTTTAAACATTTAAAAAAATGATGTTAAAATTCAGACAAATAATATCTTAGAAAACAAATGAAATCTATATTTATTAAAACCCCACATCAAAACCATAAAAAGGCTCAAATGATGAGACCAAAGTGTATTTGTAGCCCAACCCATCATTTTTACGGCCTGTTAAAGCTTGATTTTTCCACCCTAACAAGAAAGTTTGTCTACAAGACTACAACCATTCTTATTTATCAAAGAGTAATCATATATATATATATATATATATATATATATATATGTATAAAATAAATATATTTAAAAACATGTCTCATCCATTCATCTTTTGAATTGTAGAATATGAAAGTCCCAAATAAGACAATTGGAGCCTTTGTGCCTAGAAGATGTAGGCAAAGTATGTGTGTATAGGGGGATTCATTTGAGAATCATTTTTATAATAAAATTAATAATGGTCTTTGATAAAAATAAATAAATAACTGATAATACTAATGAGATAATTGTAAATAAGGAATCACACCTCACTACTAACGTTAATGACTCATTATGCATTAATAACTTATAAATGAGGGATGTTTTGGAAAAAATCAAACTTTATTAAATAAGTACTCATCAACAACGGTTTACTCGGACACAATTTACGGTTGTGTAATACATAAAATGACTAAAATACCCTATTAAATGTGTGATTAATGTGGTTCTCGGCTTCTCGCAATAAAAAAAGATTCTCAGTTGAACTTAGTCACTCATGAACTATATAATATATTTTGCCTAAATGTGCGAGATAAAGAAAACATACATGAGATACTTACTAATACTTAGCTTCTTTTGTTCGATTGGCTTAAAGGTAAATTGAAGAAAAAAAAAGATGGTTATTATGGTCGGAGTGGTTGACATTCCCGGAACAGCCAGCAAAATTATTGTGTTAATATTGGAAGTTGTTTGTGTATCATAGTATCGTGTATGAAAGATGTAGCATAATAGAAAGAGTAGCAAAAATGTAAAAATTGGTCCTTAGTTGAGCTGCACTCTATTGCTTATAGAGTGTAGTGGTCCTTTTGTATTAATAACAATTATGTGCTTTCCAAAAAAAGAAAAAAAAAAGAAATGTAGATGTTTACGTGAACAACGTCTTCTTTAAACAAGTTTATGTATAACGTAAGTAAATTGATGTCATGTGTGAGGCAAGTAATACATAATGGATTGAAACGCAACTAATATCAATTGAAAGATTACTAGCATGGTAACCACGTAATGTGGCGTCGACAAATAATTTCTTGTCGATAACATGTTTGTTTTTGATAACGTAGTGATATGATATTCACATACTATGGTGACATTGAAAATTTACTATTTAACATGTTCATATAATGCTCTTGCCAGTGTAACACTAGGATTTAGGGTGCTACAGTTAAAGTTTTTAGACTTCACCAATTAACTAAAAATAACAAAGTTAAGATATTACTTTTCATATTTTCTAACAAATGTTATATCGTATAATTTGTATGTATGTTTAGATAGTTAATATCGTTTTTATATTGTTTTTGTATTATTGAAGAGCATAAAAAATATTATTTGTCATAATGTTTTAAATTTGTAATTAAAAAGGTATATATTATAACCTAAAAATTAATTATGTTGAATCTTTGACCCTATAATGTATTTTTCCCAACGTTCTTTCCCAAAAAGGAGCACTCATCTATCCTTTTCATTATGCACCTTTTCAAAAAGCTCCTTCCAAGAGATAATTACCATAAATAAGTGAAATAAAGAGATGCTGTATATAATTTTCTCTAACCTTTTTACTTATGAAATCAAAATAAACGTTTAAATTAAGAAAAAAAGTGATAAAAAAGAGTTAATAAATTTTACATGTCATCTACTTAGATTGATTATACGGGCTTGAAAATAGACTAACCACCCTTGGCCATTAATATTAGGCTTACGATCCAAGGAAACAAGAATTCTGAGCATTGATACGTTAATTCAAGCCACAATTAGTTGAATTTGGACTTGAAACCAAAGCCTTGGAATTCATAATATTCGGAAAATTGTATCGAAAGAATGCTTTTGCTTTATTTTAATTGAACGTAACGTACTTTGATTAAATGGACCATTATTTTTCATGCTTTTTACAGCTCCAGATCGATGGTGATATATCATATCCATATTGTAACGTAACTAATTAATAATTAATTAATAATAATAATAAAAAAAAAAACAGGCTTACGTGTTACGAGTTTTTAACTAAATATTTAAATCTACATATTAGCGCCTTTTTAAGATAATAGAAATATAGAATGCTTTGTTTTTAAAAAAAAATCACAATCAAAATTGTTGGAATTATAATTAAATAATCCATCATAATGAAAAGATAATGACTCGTATATATATAATAACCTTATGTATTATTAACTTTTATCATTTACGTCTTTTATGAATAAATTTTGTTAGGTAAAAATAAAATTAGTTGTTTTAATAACTACGTCCCTAAAGATTGAATATTTTAACCTTTTAAAATATTTCCCATTCCATTTGTTAGTTGAGACCCTGGTATTCAGGAATCAGGAGTTTATGATCTGACAAAATTTAAAAAAAAAAAAAAAGGGAATGCAGTGTACGAGTAGCATTAAATATAAGGAGTAGTTATGATTTGCTACCAAACTATCAGAAAATAAAAATAAAGAGAAACCACAGAAATTTTTTATTTTTTTGAACGATAAAAATATTTTATTTATAAAAGTCTTAAAGATTGATAAAAGAAAAAAAACAAAGTACAAAAACATACTCTAAAATCTCAAAAGACCTTCTATCAACAAACAAATTAAGCAAATTCCAAAATCTTGAAGCCACTGCTAATTTGAGAATTCTTTAATTTGATTGGGACAGAAAGAAGATCCAGCCAACATTTGATGCATGCTTCAAAATACCAAAAGATTTACCAATTATCCACAACTTGATATGCAGCAAACTCATCCAATATTACTGCTATTATTACTTTTGGAGAAGTGCTTAATTAAGAGGGATTGTAGTAAGATGTGTATTGGTGATCTAGTCAAACACGTCATTACAATACCCTATTTTATACCCGGTGTTACCTCGTTAGATGTCAATTATTAATTAATCATCAGATTCGTGGATATTCTTAAATATAAAATTTTTGTCGTGGTGACGAGTTCAATTGCTCATTGCTTTTTTTTTCCTTTTTTAATTTTTTTAACCAATCATATTAATCTGAAACTAATATTATGTGTGATCTAATTATATATTTAACTGATAGCTAATTTTTTTTAACTATAAAAGTTAAAGAGCTTTGCGATTAAGCACTCCGGGCATCCTTATATATCCATGTCTAACTAGGATGCATATCCGAACAATGGATTTGATATGAATGACTGAACTTTGAGGCATTGATTTCACAATAAATTTGTATATATACATAGGGTACGGTTGAAACGAGAACTATTTTTTGACGAGAACTACGAGAACTAATTATAGCCATTGATCAAAAAGATGGAGGGTCCAGATTAAAGAGTTGTTAATGGACAACATTAAACTAATCAAACTTATCCTTAATTAATTAAGAGTAATTTGAACATTTTTAAATTACCCCATATTTTTTAAACTAATATATACATCAATCGCAAAGGTGTTAAATTACAAAAATTATACCAAATTGTAACATCCTGATTATGAGCCTAATGGTTACGTAAGCCAATGTATGTTTTAAACACGTAATTAGTATTTGATTATATGTTTTAATTATTTACTAATGGATTTAATTGAATTAATTGTCAAATTAATTAATTAAAGATTGGATATTTGGTTATATATATGTGTACGGATATGGATATGTATATATATATCTAGTTAATTGTGTGTATGAGTTGGAAATGAGAAGATTGGCCACCTCATGCTTGAGAAACCATACGTGGGCTTATAGAAGTTTAGTTCTGATTATCTCTCATTTGGAAAACCGACTTTAGTGTGTGTTGTGTGTGTTCTTGAGAGAAAAACAAAGAAAGGTGGTAAACTTGGAAAAGTGAAAGATTGGATTTGTGGGTGTTAATCCAAAACAAAGGTATGATGATGTTTCTTGCTTGATGATGTTTCTTGCTTGATGCTGATCATTTTGTCATGTTTTGTTGTTAAACTTGTATTGGTTTCATGAAGATGACATGGATGAAGTTTATGTGTAAACTTGACAAATGGGTTTTGGTTGAATTGGTGTTCTAATGGGTTATGATGTGTTTCTTGTTGTTGATTACATGTTATAATATGTTTATACATGTTTAGAAGTGTTCATAATGAATTATAAGGGATTGACTCGGATTTGTAAGTTGGTAATGGCTGGAAATCCGACACTTTCAAGAAAGAAGAAGGGCTGGAAATCCGACGTCGCGGCGCGACGTTTGAGGGTCGCGGCGCGACGCGGTGAAATCCGATTGTTTGGATTCGGATTGTTGGGAATCCGATTAATTTTGCAAACCGACCCCAAGAATCCGGGTTTTGTGAGAATCCGACAAGGAAATCCGATACCAAGAATCCGCAACCCGAAATCCGATTGAGGAGTTTCGGATTTTGAAATCCGATACTGGTCACGGCGCGACGAGCACTGTTTTCAGAAAATTGCTTATTTTTAATATGTTTTACTTGGTTTAAGTTAACATATTAACTATGTGATATATGTTTATACATATGTGAATCATACATGCTTATGTTTGATTAAAAGGATATAAATATATGTGTTTGGTATATATTTACGAATCGGTTACTGATTTCAGTTTATTCTGATCTCATGAAAGGACAAGGCTCAGTAATATTAGACCACTGAGTGGGAGTTCGAGAACTCGAGGTGAGTGGATGTTTACTCACGGGTGATGTTAGTTGTAACTAGCTTGGTTGCAACTGTTTATTGATTGATTGACGCATGGGTAGATTGTATATCTGAAATTGATTAACTGGTGAATTGTTAATTAATTATTGCATCAGTGATATGTATACATGTTAGTTGGGGGGTCAGCTTGGCAAGGCTAAAGGCTGGGCTGGTTTGCTATCGGCTAATCAGTATTGAGATCGTTGGATGCATTTGTTGCAACCTAGGATAATACTGTGTGAGAATAGCAAATAAGCTAACGGTAAACCTTTGCTTTGGCCGGCATTGGTTGAAGGATCTGCAGATCCGCCGTTCTTCCCAAGGGTGATTATGTGTTTACGGTTGTTGATATCTGCGGTTATTTGCTGATATATCTGTGGTGGTTTACTTTCATTCACTTAGCTTTGTGCTAATCCCCCACCTCTCACTACTTTTACAGGTGGCTGGTGAGTTATGCGGTTGAGTTATGAGGGGGTGTGGTCTGGGGAATAATTGACAGGCACTCTGATTGAAATTGTGACGAGCCGTAGTTTTTGTAATACTGTATTTTGAACTGAGCAGTTTTGTTAAACAGTGGTTTAACTTCAGTTGTAAATACTTTTATGTTTTGGTAAACGCTTCCGCAATGTTAATTTAAATGAAAATTTTATGGGTAAAAATACGGTGTTACAAGTTTGGTATCAGAGCCTTGGTTTGGTGCTGTAGGCACAGTGGAAGTGTTGCATTCCCAAATCTTGGCTCGAGTTGGGGGTCAATTATTCCTCGAGTGCGGGGATTAGGGTGAATGTGAGTATTGCTTAGGTGGTTAGTATGTGTTATACTAACGGTTTTTAACTAATCACTTGGTGAGATGTTGTGATTGTTACAGATGGCTGATAATGAGAACTCAACTGGCGCCCCTATTGTCCCAGCAACAGAGGAAACTTTACAGAACATTGGTACATCTGGTACAGCTGGAGATAAGAGGGATGAGTACATCTTGCAGCTGGAGGGTCAGTTACAAGATTTAAGAAAGGAGTTGGATCAACAGAGACAGGATTTTGCGAATCAACCACCGGTTGTCACAGTGGCTTCTACTACACTTGAGATACCACCAATTTACCCGGCTAGTACTGTGTATACAGGGATGCCTTCTGCATCGATACCATTTTCACCAGTGTCTCAACCATTCTACTATCCGATGATTACACAAGGATCAATGTCATATCCTTTCATGGGATTTCCATCTGGTATGGGATTTAGACAACCGTGTACGTATAAACAGTTCTTGGATTGCAAACCCGAGGAGTATCATGGTAGTACAAATCCAAATGTTACCTTGAATTGGTTGCGAGATATTTCGAGGATTTTGGATGCTTGCAATTGTGAGGAAGAAATGAGGGTTTGTTTCGCCACCCGGATGTTAAAAGGAAAAGCGATGGTTTGGTGGGATTCTATCACTACACATTTATCGAGAGCTCAGATGGATGCAATTACTTGGGATCAATTTCGAAATAAATTGTGTGAACAGTATTGCAATGCTTTTGAGTTGAACAAGATAAGACAGGAGTTCATGGAACTGCGTATGACGAAAAAGATGTCTGTGGATGAATTGATTGAGCAGTTCAATTCGAAGCTGAGATTTGTGACTCAGTGGGGGGCCTGGTGAACCTTCCCAGGTTCAACATTTCATTGGAGCATTACTTCCTGAGTACAGGAGCACAACCCGATTGGCTGGATCGTTGTCCCAGGCTTTCACCTTAGCAAAGTCTGCTGAGGGGGATATACAAGCAAGAGATAAGCAAAATCGAGATGAGGCGCCTTTGCAGAAGTCGAAGTATGATCAAACTGGTAGCCAGCAAAAGAGAAATGAGCAAGGAAACCAGTCACAGAGAAGTCAGAATAGTGGGGTAACCAATGGAAGTTCTGGTCAGAAATCGCAACGGTGTATTCGGTGTAGATCTACTCATTCTGGGTAGTGTACTGCTCAGACCATGCGATGTATACGTTGCGGAACCTTAGGGCATGAAGCTAGGGAATGCAGTTTTCCCCGAAGTGTGTGTTGGAACTGCCAGAATGAGGGACACAGGGCTGGTGAGTGTCCTTCTGGGAGGAAGACTGGGGCTGAAGCGGTTGGGGGATCATCATCAGCAGGGCAAAAGAGAAAGAACCCTCCTGTGCGAGAGGGTGGGTGTTCAATATGATGGCTAGTGATAATGCCACCACCGATGAAGACGAAACGGGTATGTTTTGATAAAACTTTATACCTGTATGCGTGTGTTAATTAACTTTAAAGTTAATGGTGGATATTTTATGCATAGTATGTGCTGAAATGTTTGAGTTTATTTCAGATGAGATTGATTCTCTAGAAATAGAACTAAGTGATAATAGATAATTTTCTATTATGAGTTATGTGTTATATATATATATCATGAAATGGTATGATGATAAGTATGTGTGATACTTGACTAAACGCTAAGTGAGCATGATATACCATAGGGATATATGTTTAGATAAATTGAATTACATGATATAATGTGTATGGTATGATTTATATACATTATGTGTTTATGTGAATTCAATTGTGTAAAGAAGGAAGACAGAGATGAATTGCTGCAAGTCTGAGAGGTGCAGTATAGTGCAAGTAAAAGGTGTGCTGAAGATTATAAGTGGATGTATAATCTACTGAGTGCAGTTGATCCATGAAGTTAAATGATGGTTTTAAATGAATTTTGTGCTAGGACGGTAAATCGCATTTGTTGGTTTGAAATGTGATGCTATGCTTTGAGATTGGAGGTATAGTGAATATCTTATGTTAATTGAGATATCACGAGATGAAATTTTACCATGACTTGGAAATTGCAGCTGATATAAGTGCAGTGATGTTATATTAACTGTAAGGGAAGACATGTGTGATTGACGTGGTCAATGAGAGATATATTGAATGGATAACTAGAAGAAGTTATCCGAACGATTGAGATGGTGATCGGATTGAATCAGAGAAAGTGATTGTGGAATTTGATGTTATATGGAAAGACGCCGTAATGGCAGGTGTGTTAACATGTGAAAGAAATAGTGATGATAACATTTTGTATATGCGAGTTGGAAGTATCTCTGACTTAGTGGATGAATCAAGAATTCTTTTGTGAGAAAGTCTTGAAGAATGGAAAGGTTGACACCTTTGAGATAGAGAGAGAGAAGAGGATTGCAATGGCCTGAACTTATAGAGTGACGACTTATGGATCTTTTGTGCGAAGATGCCTATACTTGGAAATTGCCTATGCTTGGAGATTGCCTTTACTAGGAAGTGCCTTTGCTAAAACACTGGAGTTGAACTTACAGGGATTTATAAATTTAATTACCAATACTATATTATGGAGTAATAACCTAAGGGTTGAGTACTGATGGTATACTATGTGAATGGAGATAGTATGTGATATGAGATAGGACATATGGAGTGTAAAGTGAAGTGGTATACCGGAAACTTATGTAACATTGAGATATTTGAGATATCTAAGGAGTGATGATGACAAGACGTGATGGAAAATGTATTTGACTTGATCAAATAAAGGAAAACCTGGATATGTTTTGAGTGGTTATTGACTATTCAGTATTTTAATATCAATGAGACGGTAACTGGTGTATAGTTGGATTTAATTGAGAGTTAAAAAGGATGATTTGCAGATATGAAGATTCATATTTGATGGTTGTGATGGAAGGTGGAGATTGGTTTAAACTTATGAAGAGTTTACCAACGGGGATTGGAACGAAAGTTGGACAATGTGACAGGATTTTCCTGATGGATAGTCCAAAGGTGGGATTGAAACACGATGATTGGCTGAACTCATATTTATTATGATCGTATGGGTGAACTAATTTCTGACAGCGAGATATCAGAATACCTTGTGCAAAGCTACGAGATTGTGATGACAATACTTCAACCTATTGACTTGAAGTAAGGGATAAAGTGTATGTGAATGCTTTGGCATGGCAGATGATAAACGATTGGAAGTTATTGGGATTTATGACTGAGTTAGACATAAATTCAGGGGATGCTTGAAAACGAGAGTTATGAATTAACTGTTGGTTTGAGGATAAGCTGTAAGGCTTGTGTGATTGTATATATTAACAGTTGAAAGTGCGATGAAGTTTATCTAGTTAAACTATGAGAAGAAGACATGAACAGTTGACATCTTGATTGATGTGTGTGCAGTGAGATTCAGAGGACGGAATCCTTTTAAGGAGGGAGGATTTGTAACATCCTGATTTTGGGCCTAGTGGTTACGTAGGCCAAGGTATGTTTTAAACACGTAATTAGTATTTGATTATATGTTTAATTATTTACTAATGGATTTAATTGAATTAATTATCAAATTAATTAATTAAAGATTGAATATTTGGTTATATATATGTGTACGGATATGGATATGTATATATATATATATATATATCTAGTTAATTGTGTGTATGAGTTGGAAATGAGAAGATTGGCCACCACATGCTTGAGAAACCATACGTGGGCTTATAGAAGTTTAGTTCTGATTATCTCTCATTTGGAAAACCGACTTTAGTGTGTGTTGTGTGTGTTCTTGAAAGAAAAGCAAAGAAAGGTGGTAAACTTGGAAAAGTGAAAGATTGAATTTGTGGGTGTTAATCCAAAACAAAGGTATGATGATATTTCTTGCTTGATGCTGATCATTTTGTCATGTTTTTTTGTTAAACTTGTATTGGTTTCATGAAGATGACATGGATGAAGTTTATGTGTAAACTTGACAAATGGGTTTTGGTTGAATTGGTGTTCTAATGGGTTATGATGTGTTTCTTGTTGTTGATTACATGTTATAATATGTTTATACATGTTTAGAAGTGTTCATAATGAATTATAAGGGATTGAATCGGATTTGTAAGTTGGTAATGGCTGGAAATCTGATACTTTCAAGAAAGAAGAAGGGCTGGAAATCTGACGTCGCGGCGCGACGAGGTGAAATCCGATTGTTTGGATTCGGATTGTTGGGAATCCGATTAATTTTGAAAACCGACTCCGAGAATCCGGGTTTTGTGAGAATCCGACAAGGAAATCCGATACCAAGAATCTGCAACCCGAAATCCGATTGAGGAGTTCCAGATTTTGAAATCCGATACTGGTCGCGGCGCGACGGGCATTGTTTCAGAAAATTGCTTATTTTAAATATGTTTTACTTGGTTTAAGTTAACATATTAACTATGTGATATAGGTTTATACATATGTGAATCATACATGCTTATGTTTGATTAAAAGGATATAAATATATGTGTTTGGTATATATTTACGAATCGGTTACTGATTTCAGTTTATTCTGATCTCATGAAAGGACAAGGCTCAGTAATATTAGACCACTGAGTGGGAGTTCGAGAACTCGAGGTGAGTGGATGTTTACTCACGGGTGATGTTAGTTGTAACTAGCTTGGTTGCAACTGTTTATTGATTGATTAACGCATGGGTAGATTGTATATCTGAAATTGATTAACTGGTGAATTGTTAATTACTTGTTGCATCAGTGATATGTATACATGTTAGTTGGGGGGGGGGGGGCAGCTTGGCAAGGCTAAAGGCTGGGCTGGTTTGCTATCGGCTAATCAGTATTGATATCGTTGGATGCATTTGTTGCAACCTAGGATAATACTGTGTGAGAATAGCAATTAAGCTAACGGTAAACCTTTGCTTTGGCCGGCATTGGTTGAAGGATCTGCAGATCCGCCGTTCTTCCCAAGGGTGATTATGTGTTTACGGTTGTTGATATCTGCGGTTATTTGCTGATATATCTGTAGTGGTTTACTTTCATTCACTTATCTTTGTGCTAATCCCCCACCTCTCACTACTTTTACAGGTGGCTGGTGAGTTCTGCGGTTGAGTTGTGAGGGGGTGTGGTCTGGGGAATAATTGACAGACACTCTGATTGAAATTGTGACGAGCCGTAGTTTTTGTAATACTGTAGTTTGAACTGAGCAGTTTTGTTAAATAGTGGTTTAACTTCAGTTGTAAATACTTTTATGTTTTGGTAAACGCTTCCGCAGTGTTAATTTAAATGAAAATTTTATGGGTAAAAATTACGGTGTTACACAAATTAACGAGAAAATTATGCTCTTTAATTTGAGACCGATCTTGATATATTTTTTCAAAATTCTTTTTTTGTGTTTGCAGAGTTTTTTTTTCCGGCACAGCTCGACATGTGCAAATTTGTCCGTATGCAGAATTTGCACATGTGCATATGCACAAATTCACCAAGTTTTTCATCACAAATGTAGATATGCAGATATGCAAAATTTGCACATGTGCACATATCAAGTGTATTGGAAAAAAACCCAGCAAACGCGACTTTTTTTAAAAAAAAAATATAGCAAGATCGTTCTCAAATTAAAGAGCATAATTTTCTCGTTAATTTGGTATATTTTTCGTAATTTAACACCTTTTTGTTTGATGGATATATTAGTTTTAAAAAACTAATGTAATGTAAAAATGTCCATACTACACTTTCCCCTTTAATTTAAATAAAAAAGACAGGAAAATAAATGATTTGTCAAAAATAGTCCTCACGTTTTTCGTACGAAAAACAGTTCTTGTTTAAACCGCTTATTATATATATACATATAGTGAAAAGTTTATTTGAGAACTGTTTTTATTGCGAGAACCGCGAGAACCAATCCTGACCGTCTAATTCCTCCTCCTTCAATTAGATTGCCCACCTATGAATTCCTTACATGCATCCTGCCACACCCAATCCCTCCACGCTCTTCATCCATGAATTCCATTATCCAAAATGAACGGCTAAGATTGGTTCTCGCGGTTCTCGCAATAAAAACGGTTCTTAAATGAACCTTCCCCTATACATATATATATATATATATATATATATATATTCTTTTGCCATATATAAATTATCTATGAGATTGAATAATTAGGCAAATTAAATTTGACGATAAGCTTTCTTTGTGTGTTTAGATTCGTTGTAAACTTTGTAAAAGAGCTTGCCCGGCGGCCGTGATCCAGAAATTATAAAACGCATATATCTTCAAACTAATTAAATTAAATTAAATAAAGAAATATTTATTATTATGGAATATATTACATGTCACTGGAATTTTTGTAGTCGTCACGACATTTTAATTTTAGAGAAATAATAAAACATCTACGCATTTATTGTGAGTCGGAAGAAGGAAGGGATATATTGGACATTTGGAATAAGTAAATAATATCAATTATTTATTAAAAAAAAGGCCATAAATGAAAGAATTATTATTATAATAATTAACTTATACAAAGATAGTGTAGTTTTCATTGAAATAGGAAACATAAAAAGGTATTACATTTTATCCAATATAAAAAAGTTAGATTAAATTTTTTGATATGCGAATACCATCTAAATCTTTTATTTTTAAAATTATTATAGCAAAAAATGTATTAAACTATTTTTTACGTAAAACTCAGTCAACTTATACTCTTAAGTCTTGATTATTATCTTTTAAAAACTTTTAAATGCATTTTGTCATTAACTTTGTTTTATCCTGATTTTATTTAAATAAGACTTCATACATAATAATATGATTTATAAATAATTATGATTTATTTTAATAAATAATAAAGAATGCTTAAACACTAGCTTATATATACGTTACCTAAAAAGAACTTGTAAATGAAATTAAAGTTTTTTTTAAATCTCAAATCTATTAAAAACATTAAAAATGAAACAAATTTTATTTACTGAAATATGATTCCCAACTCCAACTACTGTCTTCCACTGGCCATGGCCCCCTCCCTCTTGTCATTTCTTGTCTTTTCCACCCCCCTTCTATCCTCTAATTATTTTTCACACATCTCTCAAAAACCCCACTCCTTTCATCAAAAATCAAAAAACCCATCAAAAAGCATCCTTTTTCCCACTCTTTAACAAGCCCCCAGCCCCAATTCAAGATTCTTATTAGGGTTTCAATTCATCTGTAATGCAGTCCACCTCTCTACTCTGATTCATTCCTTTGAGCTCCTCTCAAAATGGCAGCAATGGCTAAAACTGTGCTTGTTTTCTCACTTGCTTTTTTGCTTGTACTTGGTGTATCATCAGCAGCTCCACCTACTTCACCTGCAAGTGAGTTTGTACTACATTTCATCGAGGTTTTTTTATTCAAATTTTCACATGGATCTGCGATTGCTGTAGCTTTACTTTCACTAACTCTTACACTTACAACCCCATCTTTTTTGCAGGGATTGTAAACGGTTTTTTCTCAAATGTTGCTTCTGCTCTGATGAAATGGGCTTGGTCGCTTAAAACCACTACCAAAACATGTAATTAGATCTTTGTTTTTTCAATTATATAGGGCAACGATCGCTCACTGTGGTGTTTTTGGCTTACTTTTTTTTTACATTAAGCTATTTGCTAAATCTGTGTATCGGTTCACTGAATGCTGCAATTTTTACTGTCAATGGCGATACCGAATGTGTTTAATTTGTGGGTTCTTGTTGTTTTAGCCATTACTGGGCGGCCATTGATGAAATTTGAGAGCGGATATAGTGTTGAGACAGTTTTTGATGGAAGTAAGCTTGGGATTGAACCTCATGCTCTTGAAGTTTTGCCTAATGGAGAGCTTCTCGTTCTTGATTCTGCTAATAGCAATCTATACAAGATCTCTTCCGCTTTATCTCTATGTAAGTTAGTTTTATTCCCATCCACTTGTGTTCATCATTTTCATTTTGAGAGTCTCAATAAAGGTGCAGTTTGATCCCATTTATTTGATCCTATAAACAATTGCAACTTCTGTGTCATTTGTTTGAATTTTCTCCCCCTTTTGTGATCATCTTGTCGAGTCTTTTTATTTATTAAATTGACATTGCTTCTGTTCACTTTTGGTTTGTATGATCTAGATGCAAGTATGGTACTTATTGGTACTCACAAGATCTTCAGTTGTAATGAAAATAATGACAATTTTCAGATAGTAGACCGAAATTGGTTGCTGGATCTGCGGATGGGTATTCAGGACATGTAGACGGGAAGCTTAGAGAAGCTAAAATGAACCATCCGAAAGGCCTTACGGTTGATGACAAAGGAAACATATACATTGCAGATACCGACAACATGGCAATTAGAAAGATTAGCGATACAGGTAATATGGGTCGATTAGTCTGGTTGTTTAACGTTTTTGTTTTATGGATCACATTTATATGGCACACGATTTTATAAAATGTGCTTGTGGTTCTGTATAACAATGGCGTTTTTCTTAGCATATGTTACTCTATTTGGTTGTTTGCCTTTTGCAGTGATTTTATATGCACATCAATGGCCAAGATTGATTAGAAAGCATGTTTTCATTTGATCTATTTAGTTATTTTGTTTCTTAATCACTGTGCTAATAAATACTAAGATTTTGAAATGCAGGAGACATGAATTACTCACCATCATTATTATTGTTTTTATGGTATAGGGGTGACGACAATTGCGGGAGGCGGGAAAGTGGGCCGTGGAGGAGGACATGTAGATGGACCAAGTGAAGATGCAAAATTTTCAAACGATTTTGACGTCGTGTACATTGGAAGTAGCTGTTCTCTTCTTGTTATCGACAGAGGAAACCAAGCCATCCGCGAGATCCAACTTCCTTTTGACGATTGTGCTTATCAGTATGGAAGCGGTTTCCCTCTTGGTAATCTAGTTTTAATACATCCATTTGATTCCTAGCCACATGGTTTAATGAAAAATGTTTGTCTGTTTCTCAAATATCTGAAATACCCTCCAATAAAAGAAAAAACTTTTAGGCCATCTATTAATTCCATTTGTAACATGACAAAGGCCATGAAGGCTTCTTTGAAAACCAAAATCTCGTAAAGATCTTTTGGAGTGGAGCGTTATAAAGAATCTGTGTTTTTTTTCTTTCTGAAAGTCTGTTAAAAAGAATCTCTAGTTGAGATGATTAAACATATATTGAACTTTGTAAAACTTGTTGCAGGGATTGCCGTTCTGGTTGCAGCGGGCTTCTTTGGTTACATGCTTGCGTTGCTGCAACGCAGAGTTGGTAGTATGCTTTCCAATCAAGTGGTAAGTGGTACAAGGCCTTCGATTCCATTTTCATTACTTTTAATGAATATGACATTGTTTAAATATCAAATTTGTTGGGGTGTTTCATTTAGTTGTCACCTATGTCTTTCTGTTTGTTACTACACCCTTTATTGAAATCAGTATACACAGCAAACTGATCTCTTTAGTATAAGCTCATGCCAAATTTGAAGTGGAATGTGACTAAGTTTGACCTCAAAAGTCACACCAGTAAAAAATCTTGTTGCCCCTTCCTTAGCGTATTCTCTCTTTGATTTTTATGGTAAAACATAGTATTCGATATTGAATATTATTACATTTCATGTCATAATACTTTGTTACGTAGCAAACTTCGTCACAGCTCACATGTTCTAATTCAAGAGTTACTCTGTTTGACTTCAAAAGTCAAACCATATCTATCTTGGAACAGATTACACATTTCTAATAATTCATTTCTCTTGAAGGATGAACCTCAGACAATGACGAAACCAAACATCGCTCTGACACCACCATACCAGAAATCATCATTAAGGCCGCCACTAATTCCCTCAGAAAACGAGCCAGAAAAACAAGAGGAGAGTTTCTTTGCATCTCTAGGGAAGCTCATGGCTAACGCTACTTCCTCATTCTCAGAAATCTTGGGAGGTGTATTCCCTGGCTTCAAAAAGAAACAGTTGGACTATCAGAACTACCAAAACCAGCAACCGTTTCATCAAGACCACAAGTATTCATCAAACCCTTGGCCCACCCAAGATAGCTATGTGATCCCGGATGGAGATGAGCCACCTCCATCCATCGAGACACGAACCCCAACCCCGAAAAAAATGTATCCTTTCATGACAAACAATGCTGAAAAAATACAACAATTTCGTCAAAGCCGACATCTTTACAGCGGGTGGGACCGTGAGTATCAGCAACCTCAACCTCAACCTCAACCTCAACAACAACAACAACATCACAACAGATATTATTCATCCATCCCAGAAACGTACTATGAACAAAGCACAGAGAAAACTAATGAGATTGTGTTTGGAGCTGTTCAAGAACAAGCTGAATCAATGGTCATAAAGCCACTAGATCACGGGAACCCTGTTTATGATCATATCCATCGTGGTAAGTTTCGTACTCGTTCTCGTGGTACTGCTCGTGGTGATTGATGGATTTATGTGATAATAAAGTCGGGGGTTTGAAATGATTTCATTGTGATAAGTGATTTTGCAATGTTTTAGAGTATAGTAGTAGGGTTTTATAGAACTTATATATCTTATATGGTGCAGCATTGGAGAGGGAATATTTGTAAGAAGCTGCCATTGTTATGAAAAGTGAATATGAAATTCCTGCAGAAGAATGTGTTGTTTCTTAGTGATTAATTCTTTGATTTCTTTCTACATTACCATGTCATCACTCATCGATCACAGTGAAATCACTGGTCACGTTAAAATCTAGGACTCACTTGCTCTCTTAATATCACTTTTACTAAAAGAAAAAACCGATTTTCAGTAAGCTGAGCACCACACGCGATCACACCATACGCAGAATGGCATCACGCAGGTGGCATGGCGTGATGGGACCATCACAATGACTTGTTGATGACCACAGTGAGCCCTCTAAGTCTAAGATGATGTTAGTAAAAGGCTTGAACAAGTGTAAATTAAGCAAAAGCTACTATTTTTAGAAAAAGCCAAAATATTTCATTGTGGGTCACTCAATAATTCAAATAAATTATATTTTTAGGATGGTATATTTGCAGGATTGAGGTGGGTGGCATATTTTAAATGCTAATAAAAATACAACATGTGCATGTGGGATCAAGAATGTCTTGAGACCTTTGCTTTGCATCCATATACAACTTGAATTATTAAATACTGTCCTTTTTTTCAAGATCCAAAAGTTTATAATAGAAGAAAATCAAATTTGTTTCATTGTTAGTTGGTAAATATATTCTTAATCTACCAAACTTAAACATACAAAATGTACAATACTGATATAGAATATGTACGAACTTCTCCGAGACACATATTTCGTACTAATAAAAGATATATAATAATACATCATGATATCGCTAAGCCAAAACTTGTTAGTAAATTTAATAGTTGTTATGTTAACTTAAGATAATTTTAACAACTAAAAACATTTTAAATTTAATATCTATAATATTCATAAGATCGAATAGGACAATTTGGCAAAAGGGGAGGTCACGTGGCTAATGAAAAACTGGAAACAAATAAGCATGATGGGCACATGATCCACTAACGGTACCTTCCAAACACAAACAGCATTAGAAAAAACATGCAACATCTCTCACCTTTTCCCAATCTTGTGCATGCCACTAGATTTCTTTTTGGCTGTTTTCATCCAATGCTTCCTATCAGATTTGTTTATTTAGGCAGTCTTGCTTTTTTATTAGATAAAATAATCAGCATGCGGTGTTTCGACATCTTATTACGAATTTGTCATAATAAGGGTAACTAACGACTCCTGGTCTCACGGCCAACATAGACGAGGTAAACCGCGTCACCGAAAATAAAAGAGCATATGATCCCTTGATCTCTTATACAGATTTCATGTCCCCAATTCCTCGAACAATCGGAATCAGTTTTCTTTTGTATACCTGTAATGTGATCCTTCCAAACTAATTACTTGACCCTAAAATGATTGAACCAATTGAAACTTATTATCTGCAACCTAAAAGTAATGTAGTCAGATAATCACATTTAAAACTCAGATGCAAAGTTAGCTCATTGAAGTGACATGATTCGAAAATACATGCTTGAGAAATGGCAGCAGATGATCATACTGTTATTGAAAAAGAATGACCCATTCGTGCAGAGATTAGCGAAAATGATCAAGATTATAAAAACTGTGATTTGGCAAAATTAATCTTCATTCACATGTTAGAAAACCGAAAGCAATCTATAGATTGTAATTCACATAGGAAATAAAATTTTAATCCACAGACATATATTCAAATTTAATTCCATAACTAAAAATCATCAATGTATTAAGATAAAAACATTCATTCTCTTTTTTATTAAATTTGTCATAATCTTGTTTAGCTTACTAATTATAGCTAAGATTTTACAAGCTAATGGATAAGTGATTGTCTGCATTTAGATCCTGCTAGTAGTAACACTCTTCTAGGAAGTAGTAACGGGCCAATAACTCTATACTCACACGTTGTCAACAAAAAACCGAGCTTTAGGACTATATCTAGAACTGAAAGTAAGAAAGAGAGAAGAAAACAGAATATGTAACAAATTAACTCTGTAACCTAATCTATCTTATCCAAAGGCTATAATACATCCATGTGGCACATAACACAGATAACGCTAGACTGGCACATCATACTGAACATAAATGAACTATATCTCTAACATCCCCTGCAAGTGAAATGTCAGGAAAGAGTTGAAGCTTGAAGGAGGTCGCACCTTCCTCTTGGGGCTGCCCAGAATTCTAACAAAAGGGAGGTCCCCTCTTGTTTTCTTTTTGCCATTAATTTCTATCTACAAGGAAAGATTGCTTTTGCCTTGGTAGGTGACTTGCGTATTCTATTCTCTCTTTCTCTAGTGATACATTCAACACATACTAGATTTCTTTATTTGTTAAATCGATTTGGGTAAACCATTTAATCGCACAAGCGCTCGTCTCCATCACTGTCGTCTCCCTCATAATCGATGCCCTAAGCCTCTAAATCGTCTAGAAGTTTGTAAAACAAGATGCAGTTAAATCTGGTGGGATGCACCGAATTTTTTTGGGTGCATATAGTCTCCATCACTCTCGTCTCCTTCGTAATCTATGTCCCAAATCGTGCTGAAGTTCATATGAAGTAAGATGCAACAAAATTACCTCAAGATGGGGTGGAATTTAGTGGATGCAGTTGGTATTTTGGGGCGTCTGGCCATTGGCACCGTTCGCATATGAAACTGTTTGCAGAGGAATACATCCACATATAGACATATTATGTACATAGAAGATACATTCATACATATATATACGGAGGGGCGGACACGGGTCACAAGCGGAAAATTTCAACATTTTCGAGTTTATGTCGGCAGTCAAATTTTGAGGCATCACCAATGATTTTTTGATGCCACTAAAATCTAATGAAAAATGATTTTTTAAAAAATGATAATATATCATATCGTCTAATCTTCGATTTATACCTTTACATAATTTAGTTACCTTAAAAATAACAATTTAATTAACAAAGCTTCATATACATTGTGTTTTGTTTTAAATTTTGGCTCTAAAATTCCAGAACAACAATTGAAACCTCATTAACCTGACCCGATTAACTGAAAACCCGAGAAATAAAACCCCACAACGCCCTCAATTTTAATTAATTTTATTTTTGTTATTATATGATATCACCGGTCTATAAAAAACCTGGGTCCGCCCCTAGGGAAGAAACTATGCGTCATACTCGCTTCTCTATCCGGAGCTTTTTGTAGTGTAAAGAAAGAAAAACCGAAAAAAAATAATGATGTTGGATGCTTAAAATTTATTTCTACTTCACTACCAATGTAATATTAGTTGGTTGTTGGTGTGTGTGTGTATATATATATATATATATATATATATATATATATATATATATATATTGAAAAGTTCATTTGAAAATCGTTTTTATTTCGAGAACCGCGAGAACCAATCTTAGCCGTCCAATTCCCCCTCCTTCAATTGGATTGTCCACCCACGAAATCCTTACATGTACCTTGTCATACCCAATCCCCCCACGTTCTTCTTTCATGAATTCCACTTACCAATTAAATGGCTAAGGAGAACTCAAAAACGAAGCTTCGGCATGGCCATCACCTCATTCTAGCGACGTCAATTTTGTTAAAATGAAAGAAGTATACTTTTACATTACAAGCTTTCCTTTCAATTCAGCACTTACTAATGTTGTCTAAAAGCAAGAATGAAGATTCATACACCAAACCCCCCATCTGTTTTCTAACAATTTCCCCCCCTATTTTTAATCCAAAAAAAGAAAATGCTTGAATTTAATTGCTTTCCAATTGATCATTTTTCTTGCCATATTTTAGAAATACCTTGTCATTTCTATATTTCTAAATGAACCATACATATGTATAGATCACTGCCGTAAACGCCTTTAGCTTGTTTCCTTTAAAACCCAAGTTGTTTCCCCGGGCGAAGAGTTGTGTCAAATTGTTTATGTGGTTGCTATTTACGCCCCACCACACTCCAATTTGTTGTAGTATTTTTTCGAAGTTGAGCAGCAAGCAAAAACATGTTCTTCTGTTTCATTAGCGTCGTTACATAAGGGGCAGCCGACTAACAGTAGAACTACTTCTCTTTTTGCAAATTCGTCTTGGTGGCCATCCTTCTATGAACTATCCTCCATGCATTTATACATATTTTGACAGGTAACCAATTATTCCAAGAAAACTACCAGTTTCTATAGTTTTTTAAGGACATGTTATCAAAAGCCTTCCTTATTGATGAAACAAAAAAAATACTAGAAGATTCTAATGCCCGTGTGATTTTTGCTGGTTGTGCGTTTGTTGGTGGTTGAGTTTGAAACCAACTAGCAAGTGGGATGTTGACTTTATTGTATTCTTATGAGTTTTTTAGTATATTTCTCCAAAGGCCGGGCATTTTGCCAGTCGGGTTTGCCTTATCCAAATCACCATCAGCTCCGTGAATTGATTTTATTACTTTCTTCCACAATGATTGACTTTCTAATTTGAATTTCCACCCCATTTTGAAAGAAGTGCAAGATTGAAAGATTTTAGGCTTTCAACGTCATATCCTCCATTCAATTTATCGTTCAAAATCAAACTCCAGAAGATCCATGTAATTTTACTCGATCCCTCTTTAATTCCCCAGAAGAAGCGTGACCGTTGGCTTTCTAGTTTCTTGATAATTTTTTCCGGTGCTTTAAATAAGGAAAAAAAGTAAATTACTAGACTTCCCAAGACCGATTTGATCAACGTTAACCTACCCCCCACTTATATAATGAAGTGATTTGTACAAGGAGAAATGCGATGCACAGTGATTTATGACTTGCACCATAATTACATAATATTGTATCTTATGAGTATACAGTATGCATCATTTTCTCCTATGTATTTTTCCCCCAAAATAATCAAAGACATTGAGAGATTGAGTGATAAAAAAGCAGGGGACATACTAAATCACAATCCATGCTTTACTACACTTAATGTCAACTCTTTGTTGTTGAGATCATGAATGCCACTCATCAGTCATCACTTATTATGGATCCCACCTTTGTTTTGCCTAGTAATTAGAAGTTAGGTGGGGGTTAAACATCCATGCTTCAATTGACAACTAATTGTTAGATTAAGCATTTTATAAAATAATTTGGGGATTAGTAGTAGAAAATTAAAGATAATTTATGCGTAATTGTATCGTTAGAAGAATCAAACCGGTTAAGAAAAGGATAATTTTATGGTATGTGTTGAAATGAATCATTATGTTGAATGCAGCATCATAATCTTTATCCTCATGCTTAGTGTAGTATTAAGTTCTTAATTCTTATAGGTGTTGATATATGATCTAATAGTGATCATATGTAATTATCTAAATGGACAATTTATGTGTTCATTTTCGGGATAACATAAATTAACCAAGAGCTTTGAGATTATGTATTAACAAAGTAAACTGCCTACCGAATTGGCGAAGTATACAACATTCATATAGCAACAAGAAGTTTGATCTAATTGTGGCTTTCTGAATCTTTAAATAAAATAACCGATGATTATATCAAGAAAAAAAATAAAGTAATGTGATATACTTTGAGTGGTATGGTAAAGCTTACATTGAGAGAGGATTTGACCATATGGGTATTGAAGAATCTTGAAATTTATGATGATCTTTCTTGGACCAAAGCCAAATCTTGGAAACAGAAAAGCTCTCACCTTTACTTCCATTGCTAATTTCCTTTCCATTTCTACCCTCATCAGTGGAGCTATTCCCCTTCCCCTTGCCCTTGACCTTATCTTTCTCAATTCTCAAATCATCCTTTCCCATTCTACCCCTATCTTGGCAAAATGCCACTTGCAAATCTGAGTTTGCCACCACATACTCATAAGATCCCATTGAGTAACACCTTCTTTCATCAAGATTCGCATTGCTAGTCTGCCCCACATCTTGTTTATTTTCTTCTTTCACATCATTAATGGGTCTAAATTTCCCAAGTCTAACTGAATACACCCTCTCAGATTGCTTGAAATTACCAGAAACCCCATCATGAATGACATTCTTGCCTGAATGACATTCTTGCTTGAAATTATCATCTTCTTCTTCCCTTGAATGGCCGTGGTCATGGTCAAAGCCAAAGTCAAAGTCAAAGACTGGATTTATAAAAGAAAACCCTGGTGTAAAGAGGTTTCCTCTACATAAAGGGCAAGTTGAGTTTGATAGCAACCAAGTGTCTATACAATGAGTGTGGAAAGCATGGCTGCAAGCAGGAAGTAGCCTCAAATGGTCTTGTTCTATAAATTCACACAGGCAAACAGCACAATGAAGAAACTCTTTTGATCCCACTAATTCTTTGTAAACAAAAACTGGGAGAGAATCAATGGAGGCTTGATCTAAGCCCGAATCATGTAAATTGAAGAGTTGTTGCAATTGTCTTTGATAAACCGCAGCATCACTATCACCATTACTATTTTCTTGAAATCTTGTGGATTGATGACTGGATTGTGAAGATAATCTTATCTTGTTCATGAGAAACCTCAGAAGAAAGTGGAGCCCACCACAAATCAAGAACATAATTACTACTATGATCACAACGTTTTTAACAAAAAACAAAGTGGAATTGCTAAGAGGAGGATGGACAGGAGGTGAAAAAGAGTTCTGTTTGATAATGGGTTCGATTTCAATCAAACGCATTTTAGCAGATTGGAGTGCTACAAAAAGCTTCAAGATATCATCAAGAATCCTTTTTTATTAGGATAATTTGCTATTATATCAAATGCCAACTCAATAAACATCAACTGAAACACATAAATAGTTAAAATCACAAGAAAGAGAGGAAATTACTGCATACCCACAGCTGCAAGTGCTTCTTTGGCACATCAATAGAATCAAGCTGTTCTAATGCATAAAGAAGTGTTTAGAATGTTGGTGTTTCTGAGGTGTTATAGTAAACATTCTGAAGGAGGTTTTGGGGGTGTGTGAGAGTTGAAAATTTCAATTAGCTTCCATAAAGTTGTTTCTGTCTTTAGGCCCAGCACAGACAAATGGGGACATGGAGTTGCAACATTCAGTACTCAGAAGGGCAATTTTGTCAATACTTGTGATTTTCTTGAACAATTCAAGATAGGGTAATACTGAGACGTGAGTGTTAGGGGCCTTAAAGACTTCATTATTGACTTCATCAACCGACGGTCATTCTTGGTTCATAATTTAATTCAAGACATTGTGTCTAGTTATAACTTCCTGACGTACTTTTGTTACTGCAGAAAATTTATTTCAATTACATTTTAGTTTGTTCACCATCCTTCATCAATACCATTGACGATATCAACCACCGTTACCACCATCACTTGGCACCATCGCCACATCCATCACGACCCCACCATCATCAAGAACACTAGCAACGGAAACATCATTGAATCAAGCACCCTAAAGTCCTAAACCATCCTCCCAACACCTAAACACCCTTCGACTATGAGAAATCAAATACCTAAACCTCCACACACTGCCACTAGAGAACCAAACACCTAAAGCTAATGAGAAATCTAGCAATAGAAATCAATCACCCAAAACCAACAATATACATTAATTATATCAATTATGTATCACTTTCTTCTAGGGTTTCTTCCAACAAAACCCCTAATCGTTTTAGGTTTATAGGAAAAGGATGTGTGCCGCTAAGCACCTATGTTAAGTGATAACACACTTATATACATGTTTAATTAATAGTAATTTTGTTATTTTAGTATTTGCTCGTTAAAGAGACACGTGAGTGTGACAGCTTCCAACTTAGGTGTTACTATTAGCATATGAATTATGTAGCATGCTGATTTTCAAACATCACAATTTGTACGAATTATGTAAACTATTTGTCTATTTACAAAAAAAATTTATTTTAGATTTTAAACATATTCGATGATACACAATTCACATCACTGCTTATCGCTAACACAAAACTTACTTGGATTTTAAATCAAACATTTATACCATAGGAGCTACCCATATCTTGATAAAACCCAAATGGTATCTTGATCTAATCAAAGACTCACAATGATGTTGGCTATAAAGCCTAACTTTATTCAACTGCAGAACAAGGCTATTATATAGCCATACGAAACAAGGAAACGTTCAACAACGGTGCACTCACGTAATGCACAAGCTAACAACGTGACTAAAGAAAAAATCAAAACAGAATGCCTTATAAATCGGACATTCTTAACAGTAAATAAATTATCTAGACTTATTAAAATAACCAACTACCTAACAAATCCTCCCTTAAACTAATCTGCCAACAGTGGCAAGTGCCTCCTTCATCTTTAAAAATAGCTCCAATTTCAATGCTTTTGTCATCCCATCTACCAATTGTTTCTCAGTGGAACAATGCTCCAAGCTAATGACATTTTCCTTTACCAAGTCACGAAGAAAATAAAATCGAATATGAATACATTTACTCCTCCCATGCATGATTGGATTTCTGGATAACTTAATAGTTGAGTTATTATCACAGAAGATAGTGCACTTGTTTTGACTAATGCCAAGCTGATTTAAAACCCTCATCATCCACACACTTTGGCATGCACCTGCAGCTGTTGCAATAAATTCAGCTTCTGTAGTGGACATTTGTCTCACAACAGGCTGTTTCTTCGAGCTCCATGAGACTGCCCCAGAACCTATTTTGAAAACATAGCCTGAAGTACTCTTCCTATCTTCGAGATCTCCTGCATAATCTGAATCGCAAAAACCAACTAGTTTCTCTTCCATTCCTTTTTTGTATAATATACCCAACGCTGAAGTACCTTGCAAATATCGAAATACCCTTTTCACAGCCAGATTATGTTGCTCACTAGGTGATTCCATGAACCTGCTCAATAGACTTACCCCATACATAATATCTGGTCTTGTGGCTGTTAAGTACATGAGACTTCCTATCTTTTGCTTGTAAGTTGTAGCATCCACTTTCAAGTCACCATCATCTCGCAAAAGTTTACACCCAGGTACAATCGGATTTTGACCAAATTGCAGCCGCTCATGTGAAATCTTGCTAAAATCTCCTTAACATACTTCTGTTGACTTATAAAAATACCTTTTGAATTTTGAGTCAGCTCCACACCTAAGAAGTACTTCATGAGGCCAAGATCTGTCATCTCAAATTCCTGCTTCATTGAGCGTTTGAAGTCCTCAAACATTTCAGCTTTATTTCCAGTAAAGATAATATCGTCGACGTACAAGCTGACGATGAGTAAAGCTCCATCCTTATTTCTTTTAACAAACAAAGTAGGTTCACTCGCACACTGTTCAAAGCCTTCCTTTGAAAAATAAGACTCTATCTTGCTGAACCAAGCCCGTGGGGCTTGTTTAAGCCCGTATAGCGCCTTTTTTAATCGATACACCTTGTCTTCAGCTCCCCGAATCCTATATCCTTGTGGCTATTCAATGTACACTTTTTCACTGATTTCTCCATGCAAGAAGGCACTTTTTACGTCAAGTTGATAAACTTTCCAATCCTTGCTGCAATGGCAAGAATCATCCTAATTGTGTCCCAACGAGCAACTGGAGCGAAAACTTCAGTATAATCAATCCCTGCTTGTTGCGAGTATCCTTTCGCCACCAATCGAGCCTTGCATTTATCCACATCTCCCTTTTCGTTTAACTTCGTTTTATGGATCCATTTGACTCCAATTGTTTTAGCTCCTTTAGGAAGATCTGTGAGCTCCCAAGTCTCATTTTTCTTTATAGCTTGCATTTCTAGATCCATGGCCTCTCTCCATTTGTCGTGCTTAATCGCTTCCTCAAAACTTGTTGGGTCACTTGTGGTTGCAAACATTGCTAGCTGTTGCATTTCATCCTCATCAGAAAGTCCTTCTCCACTTACAAAGTCTTGAAGGTAACTTGGTGGTCTTCTAGTCCTCCCTTGAACTGGATATGTGTTATCTAGTCCATCATTATCTGAACTTGAGTTACTAGATCCATTACTCGTTGAACTTGATGGACCTGAACTACGGCTTCTTGAACTACCTGATTCTTCTCCATCTCCCTCGTTGTTACTAACTTGCTGTTGGGCATCCATATTAGGTGGTATATCAAGTTGTTCATCAGCAGCATCATCGCATTTCAAGGTAGCAGGTGATCCATTTTGTTCTTTCCAGCTCCATTTGTCTTCCTCATCAAATACCACATCACGACGGATTAAAATCTTTTTCGATGTTGGATCGAACATTTTGTATGCTTTTGACTCTCGACCTAGTCCCAAAAACACACACTTGACACTTTTGTCATCTAATTTCGTATGTCTTGCATCATGTATATGGACATAACCAATGCTCCCAAAGACTTTGAAGTGCTCCACTGATGGCTTAAGACCACTCCAAGTTTCCTCAGGTGTTTTATCTTTTATTGCCGACGTAGGACACCGGTTCAAGACATGTACAGCCCAGTTAGTAACTTCTGGCCAGAATTCTAACGGGATTTCTTTGTCTTTAAGCATACAACGGACCATGTTCATTATAGTACGATTTCTCCTTTCCGCAACACCATTTTGTTGCGGAGAGTAGGCTGCAGTTAGTTGCCTACGAATACCATATGTGCTACAAAACTCATTAAAACATGATGATGTAAATTCACCACCCCGATCTGTATGAAGACAACAGATGGAATTCCCACTTTCTTTTTCTACTATACTCTTAAATTTCTTAAATACTTCAAACGCTTCAGATTTAGCATTTAAGAAATAAGCCTACATCTTTCTACTATAATCATCAATAAATGTAAGTATGTACCTTTTGTGGCTATGTGATTCAGGAGTGATTGGACCACAGATGTCTGAATGCAGTAGCTGAAGTGTTTGAGTTGCTCTCCAGCTGCTTGATTTCTGAAAGCTTTCACGACTATGTTTACCGATAACACAGCCACTACATACTTTAGAGCTTGCCTTTAAAATGGGTAACCCAACAACCATTTTCCGATAACCCAGTGTTCTTAACCCCTTCATATGAAGATGACCGAACCTCCGATGCCACAAATTTGTCTCTAAATCTGAGGTTGCTTGGAGACATTTTGTGCTTGAATTAGTGGCAGGCAGAGAAGCAAACAATATAAACATGCGATTTGTTGACATGTTAGTTTGCATAATTAATCCATTTATTGAATGATAAATCTTGCATGTATTCTCTTGGATTAAAATTGCTAATTTCTTCTCTTGGAGCTGACCAATACTCAACAAATTATTTTGCAATTCAGGAATGTAAAATACCTCAGTAATCACATGTATTTTGCCATCTACATGAAGTCGTACACTTCCTTTTCCCATTACCGTCATACGTGATCCATTTCCCAACTTCACCGAATGTCTAAAGGATTGATCAAGTTGAACAAACCACCTTTTGTCACCGGTCATGTGGTTGCTACACCCGGAATCAAGAAACCACATTGCATCTCGATTTGATCCGTGTAGCTCCACATAAGACATGAGTAGTATTTCTTCCTCTTCATCTAAAGCCGCTTCCTTCACGTAATGAGCTGTGTGGTCAGGGCATTCATAAGAGAAATGCTCTAACTTGTGGCAGCTATAACATTCTATGGTGGCTTTGTCAAAGGATCGACCGCGTCCTCTTCCTCTTCCTCGAAAAACGCCACGACCTCTAGCTCTTGATGGGAACTTAAACTCCTCCCTTCCTCCAGATCCTTGACCTGTTGTGGTGACTTTCAATACTTGTTCCTCTTCCTCCTTTCCTTGCATGCGTTGCTCATGAACAAGTAGACTTCCATGAAGTTCATTGATGCTTAAAGTCTTCAAATCATGGGATTCCTCAATAGAACAAACAACATAATTAAACCTTGGAGTCATGGACCTCAAGATTTTCCCTACCACGGAACTTGAATCCACATGTTCGCCACTGATCTTCATTTTGTTGACGACTGCAAGTGTTCGGGACATGTAGCTATCAACTTTTTCACCTTCTTTCATGGTTAATAATTCGTATTCTCTTTTCATTGCTTCAAGTTGTGCTTTTTGGACCTTTGACGAGCCTTGATACTTCTGTTGCATGGCATCCCAAATCTGCTTGGACGTGTCATCTTCGACGATTGTTTCCAGTATTTCCCGAGGGATGGCCTGGTACAAATAGTTCTTGATTTTCAAGTCTTTCAATACCTGTTCTTGAACGTGAGTTGGATCTCCACTGGTTGGTACGCCTTGCTCCACAAGAGTCCAGTATTCTTTGGAAAGCAAAAAATTCTTCATGAGTTTGGCCCAATGAAGATAATGACCATCAAACAATGGAATACTGGGAGCAGCGAACTTCGAGTTGCTGGAGTCTGCCATGTCTCTTTAACTCTCTGTTTCTCTCTCTCTCTCTCTCTCTCTCTCTCTCTTTCTTTCTCTCTCTATTTGGAGTTAATCACACAAAGATCAGGCCTTGCAATGGCTCTGATACCACTGATAAAACCCAAATGGTATCTCTGATCTAATCAAAGACTCACAATGATGTTGGCTATAAAGCCTAACTTTATTCAACTGTAGAACAAGGCTATTATATAGCCATACGAAACAAGGAAACGTTCAACAACGGTGCACTCACGTAATGCACAAGCTAACAACGTGACTAAAGAAAAAATCAAAACAGAATGCCTTATAAATCGGACATTCTTAACAGTAAATAAATTATCTAGACTTATTAAAATAACCAACTACCTAACATATCTCACAATCAAGTCCAACTAAGTGCCACCTTCAAATGCACAACACGATTACAAAATACCGAGTGTTAATTATTTCTAGTTACGTGAGACAAAGGGTAAAGGGTTCACAATATATCATCAAAAATTTTAGTAATCATATATTAAGTTATCTTTTCATTATCAAGATGTGAGGGATAGTCTATCGAGCAAATTCGTCTTACATGGTAGCGAGCCTTGCTCAATAATTACTGTAGGGGAAATGTCCACTCATCCGACTAGGGAAAGAACACGTAGTCCACCATACGCCGTTATGAAGAATAATTAAAGGCAAATCCAATACACATACTTCATTTGTACTCATTTCGTATAGATTCCTCTTGAGTATGCAATGACAATTTTTCGCTTACAACATCAAATCTTGTTATTTTTATACTACAAGCACTTCCATTCTACTCCATTCACATAAATGCCTCTTGGGTACACAATTGTTTGCTTGAAGTGTTAAGCTTTGTTATCTTTACAGCTGACTCTTCTGTTATTTCATATAACTCTTTCTTGATTTCATCTTAATTCTCGTTGCCAATTTTTAGCAATGAACACTAAAGCATAATTGTTGGTCTCCTAGCAATAAACATACCGTTAACACATACAATATATGTAAAATAGACACATAATATCACTTTTAAAACTTGTCAACTTTTATCTTTTAAACCACTTACAATTCAAAGATTACATACCGACTAATCATCGAATTATAGTAGACACTATAAAAACAAATTCTATGACTCGAAACGATAATCTCTTCACACAAGCAAAAACTACTAAAACAGATTACAAGCTTTGTAAAGATTACAATCAAAATCAAAACTTTATGCTAATCTAGATTAAAACTTATCTGACTAATTAATAGATAATGTAGATAACCCCCGAAGACGTACTTATCATTAAATATACTGATTACATTAAAAAGGATTCAACTATTTTAAGTTACATCTATTCAAACCACAATTGTCTCATCAAATTTAAGCATAAAAAAGATTAAACTAACAACAATAATATACAAAAACTATACTCGACTGTTTATCCAAGCTAATTATCGACAACAAGGTTAATCGCCTTCAACTAAAATAATCCATCACTCTTACTACTTGTATAAAATCTATAAGACATATTCCAAAACTTCCAAACAACTTTAAAAATCAATATCCAAACATATTTGGCACTTGTAGTCGTTTTTATGCAACATTTGTAAACTTTTTCTTAATAAAAACTAACAAAATAATTATTTTTAGGAGATTAATAAATAATCATTAATAGTTATGATTATTTTAAACATCTTTTTAAGACAATTTCCTCTACTTAGTGAACTATTCTTTAGTCAAATAATTTTCTGATTTTAGTTATATAAAATATATGATTTCCAGAAAATAAAAATATGTTTTTCTTTTTTGTAAAAACCATCTGCAGCGCAAAAAGTTAGGGGTGGGCCTGGCAAGAGAATCTAGCACGCGAAGGGCAGCAAACGCAGAACGGCCCATAAAGGGACCCAGTTCTAGTCGGCCCAATACATGGTATACCCGGCCCAAAATTCTAAATACAGCCGAAGCCCGGGGGATGAAGCGCATGGCAGAAATTAGTCTACAAAAATTCGACTTTTTCATCATTTAGTTTAGTGTCCTATGGCTATCGTAATAGAAAAGAATTTGAAGCTTTATGAACAAGTAGCTAAGAGCATGTCAACACATGTGTGCTCACCCCTGTTTTTTATTGGTTGCTATCATATATATATATGGTTGATATATTCTTGGTTTAATTAGTTGTTTTTTTCAAATAATTGTTATTAGCTTATGTTTATAGGACGATTACAAGGATTTGACGATCATGCGAGTTGGTAATTCTTGATCTTTTGAGTAGTAATTACATTTAAACATATGATCATTCATCGTTAATTGTTGATTTATTTGATGATCGAGTCTTGAGGTAGCAAGGAGTTATGATTAGGGATGACAATGGTCATCCGATCCAATGATCATTCACTCAATCTGATCCATCGGTAGTCAATATGGACGGAGTTAGATGGGTGAATATATATATATATATATATATATATATATATATATATATATATTAGGAATCTGTGTGAAACAATTTTTTCTCAAGGATTTTTTTGATACAAATATATACATACATATATATATATATATATATATTAGCATCGTACCCGCGTAATGCTACGACGACAAATAGTTTATGTTTTACAACATGTCACTTTCAAGAATATAGTGATATGTTATTCGTGCGATTCAATGTCATGAAAAAGTTTTCTACATCAACATGTTCATGTTTTTTAAATTTTCTTTTATTTGCATCAACTATTTTATTAATTTTAAAAATAAATTCTAAAAGACATTAAAATAAGAAAAACGATTTATATTCATGAAATAAGAAAAAAGAAGTTAATAAGATTTTAAAGAATATGTTGATATGGATGGATAATTGTGTTTGTGTTTGAGAGTGTGTTAGAGTAGGAGAATATATTTTAAATAAATAAAAGGTTAAAAGTAAATTAGGAGAGAGAATAAAATGTCAAAAATTGAGTGGATAAAATTAATTTAGATAGAATAAAAGGTCAAGATTTTGTATTGATTGAATTTTAAAAACTATTAAAATTAAAGAGGTGAAAGAATGTTAAATGGTTTATATAGTAGTATAGATATAAAGCTAAACTGGATATTAGATTGACACGTGTCATCTTTCTACGTTGACATGTCATCAAGTCCTAAAAAAGTTGTATAATTAATATTTAATAAATAACATTAAAATGTATTTATTAATAATCCGTAAGTAGCATATACCCAACTCTATATTTATTTGTGTTATATATAATATATATAATCCTTACAAAAGAATCACATACACCCATTTGCTTCAAACTCCAAAGATTTCAAATAATTCTTATTTAGATTTAGATCATGCTAGAATTAATTGTTTGTTATATTTCAATAATATATGTTAAAACATTTGTAATGTGTCTTCCTACGCTTTATTAGTATACATAATTTTTTTAGAATTTTAAATAATTGTTAATTAATAAAAAAATTAAATATATAGATTTTTAATAATGTTAATTTATATTTAATTTTAATATAATATTTTTCATTTAATTCTAAAAAAGTATATATGAATTGTATATAAGTTTCATACCTAATACTTCAAATTTCATCTAATAACATATAAAATTGTTAAGAAAAAAAAAACATTCTAACTCCTACTTATTATTTATTAATATTACACATTAATATAGACACTACTATTTATAGCTAAAATAAGATTATACTTAATTTACAAACAAATAAATATTTACTACCATGCAACGTACGTGTAATAATCTAGTATGTTTATTATAACATTAATGCAACATATGTTTTCCTTTCATAAATACATTTATTGATCTTTATTATGGGACACACGGCATAGTTTTATTAATTAGAAGAATTTATAGCGGGTTATCAAAATTTGGTCCTAATAAATTTCATTTCATAACTACACTTTTTATTAATACTAATATAACAACAACAACAACATGTTACAATCGTATCGGAGCATGATATGGAGAAGATAAGATGTAGACAGTTATATCTCTACCTAAAGATAGAAATACTGCTTTTAGAAAAAGACCCCTGGTTTTTTATTAATTCTAATATAGGTATTAAATAACATATGATTTCAATTCATAAACCTTCATATTTTGTGGTCTATCACGACATTATTCGAGTTATATAAAACATTGTATGAGATGGTAAAATGTGTTCATAATGTCGGTATTCGTTAGTGTCTGGATTGACCGCCACAAAGTGAAATCAAATAACTACAGCTAATAATGACATAAGTGGAACATCAGACGCAAACAACGATTAGTGAGTTTGGTTTCTCAAGCCTACTTCCCAAATGAAAAACTTCACAAAGCTTGGATTACAAAATGGAAGCGCTCAACTCTCAACATTTTTGATAACTCTCATAAGTTTTTCTCTCTGTTTTTTTTCAATACTAAATTTATAAATATCATAACCTCTATTTATAAAGAAAAAATATAATCGTAATTTAATACAAAACAAAATAATTAGGACGTTCAAAAGCATGGTAACGATTTTATAGCAAACCCATTTCTTTAATGTTTATAGCAACAAAGATCGGACCCTGTTTGGGCCCAACAGCTGAATTTTAAGCTTTAGTAATTAAGAGTTAGGCTAGTTACAGGCTTACAGCCCTAGTTGGGACCAATCACAAAATGACTAGGCCCGACATATGAAAAGGATCACTTATTCGGTCCTAATATATTAGCTACGTCTCACTTCTTATCTTTAATCTTTAAAAATAAATAAAAGACTAATTTATTACATAATTTCATATATATCATTTTTAAATATAAAAATATCGTATTTTTATCATAATTTATAAATATCATGTTTTCCGTTATAACAATTTAAAACATCATATTCAATTAAATATTTAGTTTTATCATTTTAATATATTTTATAATCAGTTAAAATTTTTTTAATTATAAACAATAATTACTTAACCTTATTGTATCTTTTTTTAAAAGAAAACCTTTTTTTATATTAATAAGGGCGAAGGGCTACAAGAAGGAGCCCAGAAGATCCCCCAACGCCAAAGGCTACACCAAAACCAACCAAACATTACAACTGAGATCACAAACGAAAATCGAAGCTAAAATTACAAAGTAAATAAAAACAAGCTCGCAGCATTAATCGTGGACCACCATCTCTCGTGGCTTGCGAATCCAACCATCCCAAGTGAGGGAGAAATTCTTCTTTAACCTATTAGTGATCCATAGGTGAAAAGATCTTTGAGTACTAGAAAAGTACCTTTAACTTATACGGGTCTTTATCTTGCACCCCGGCACAAGACACCCGATTCCTCCATCCCCATATCACCCATAAGAGCGAACGGTATGGAGCAAGGGGTCACCATGTGGATAAAGAAAAGGCGTCGTAATCAGTAGTTGGCCACACTATCGCGCCGTGATTAGCCACGGAGGGGTAGCTACCACGCATGTAGTAGGAGCTAAAGTGGGTCCACCCTTAAATATATTTGGTGATAGTTTTCTTTACTGCTTTTATTTTTTTCTTAGTTTATTTTTTACTTTTAGTTTTTATTAATAAATAATAAGGGATCTATAATTTGGTGTGATGTATAATAACCACTAGAAAGCTGAGTGGTGATAGTGAAAAGCTAACGTGACTGTGTGGTGGGTGTGGTAAAAAGTAAGGGTTACTAATACTCCAAGGCTGCGAAGCAAACAACATTAACAGTTCTTTCTTCAACTATCCCCAAAGTGATGGCCTCTAATAATATCAAAACAGAAAGTGGTCTAAACGAAATCGACAACCAACAAAGAACTTTTTATCATCACGTCTGTCATTCCCCTCACGTTGACGTTTCCACCGCTGGTTTGGATGTTGACGCCGTTTATCACAGTTTTTTTAATACATATTTATTTGTTCTGCATCTATTATTTTTTAAACCAACACGTACATCACACAAACATTTAATTTAGGTATTCATTATAAATGACAATCTTAGAGATAGGGAGTGCCTCATATCTCTCGGCTAACACATAAGCTTTTATCTTTATCATACACATATCACATTGATATAGTATTCCATCGTATTATCACACCCACTAAAAACTTACTTTAATTAGGAAATCTAAATCATTATATTAAATGATTTTTCACATCAAACTAATAAAAAAGAAGGATGAAAACCAAATATAAACTATATATACTAAACATTCTTGAACTAATATGAATCAACCCCTTGGTCATCAACTTAATTAATTATACTAATTAATTTAATATCCAAAATGTTCATGGTTATAATAAGTCATGGAACTGCTACACTCTCCAACATCCTTTACATCCTCCTCCTCAACCTCCTCCTTTGCCTCTACCCCCCAAAAATCCATCGGCCGAGTTAACGCTTCCACTACGTGTTGTGATGGTGCTGCCTCATAAAACGGTTGAACGGGTGGCGGCGGTGAAGATACCGGCACGACTGATGGGAGTTTGGAGAGGAGAGCCTCAAGGCTGCTCATTGAAGGAGTTATATTATTCAATGCTTGGTTGTAATTGTACCTATGACAAACTTCAGGTGGGGGTACTACTGATAAACTGCCACCCTGAAAGTACCACGCATCAAAGGTGTTATACCCTTCTGCTCTATATGGGTACGCTGAGGATGATGGGTGTGGCAGTAGTACTCCTGGGATGCTTTCTATGTAGCTGAACTTCTTTCTTAGTAGTACCACATAGCTCAAATCCTCAATCACCTTTTGAATTAGTTAACATATCCATTAATTACCATCGATCCAATTATTTAAGAAATTAACGGTGCTTTCTTTTTTGTTAAAGATTTGTCTTTGACTTTTCAGAGTAAATTTGATACAAGGGAGGGAAAATATATATATATATATATATATATATATATATATATACACAAGTGGTCTACGGCTTAATTAATTAAGGTACAAGCTGCTATACCATATATATAGTAGTTATATATGGATTTAAATTAAGATTCTGAATAGTTTCAGGAAAAGGGTTTACCTAGCTTCTTGAAACTTTGAACCAAGAAAGCTCTCTTTTTGAGTAAAAACAATGTACAACTTTATTGCTTTAGATATGGTCATATATGGATACTACATGTTACTAAATTCAGCATCCTCATTTTGACAAAAGGGTTTTATTGTATGCATGTCTTCTTGAGATAATGAGCTAAAAGCAACTTCTTTTTTTGGATCAAGAACAATGTACACCTTTTACGTACATATATATAAGGGATTTAGAACTAAAAGAAGCTCCTTGGAGTAAGAACAATGTACAACTTTAATTTATTGCATTAGATACAGTATAACATCGATTCCATTTTAAAGGTTACTCATGTTTCGATTAAAAGGTAGACTAAAAGAAGCTCCTTTTAATCAGCCTTGTGTGTGTATGTGTGTGTGAGAGAGAGATGGGAGGGAGAGAACCTTGTGAATGGATCCTAGTTGGATGACACCTTCTCTAACAGCAATCAAAGCAATGGTCTGCAGAGATAATAATAATAAGCATATATAAATTATGCCTGAATTGACGAAGAAGAAGAAGAAAACAGAGATCTAAACAATAATCTTTAATGAGTTCAAAGTCATTTATTATTCATTGTGCATCATCATGCAAGCTTGTACCTTTATACCAGACTGAAACTGGGCTTCCCATGTCCTTGGATGCTGTTGCAATTAAACGTTCAACCATAAATAAGTTTCAAGTGATATTTATATATTTAGATCAACAAACTAATTAAAAAGATTTGATTTTAATTATATTTAAAACTTAAACCATTAATTAATCAGAGACCGACTTTAATTAATTTGTTCTAACGACAATATTTGTACGAGTCTATTAATTTGTGGTTTATTAATCAAAGAATTACTGTAGGTCATATACAATTAGCATCTAACTATTGAATATATATATATATATATGTGTGTGTGTGTGTGTGTGTGTGTTTTCTTACAGAGTCAGCTGGATTATTCCAAGCAGACAAGAAATTGATTTCTTGATCATTTGGCTCCTTGAAAATCCACTTATGACTATGATCAGCTGCTACTTTTCCAATTAATCTGAAATTTAATTTTTAAAGAATAATTAGACGATGATTACGTACGTACTGCAGGTAATTAATTAATTATAACGTACGATCGAAACATGCAGCTTAATTAATTAATTAATTACCCTTCACCATAATTGTAAATTTCATGAGACATCTTGAAGAAGAGCTCAGGTTGAAGCCCGTGAGATTGTTGGTATTCATGTTCAGCGTAAACTGAACAATCTCTGGTGTCAGTATTCTCAGTTGTTGATGACGCTGCAAAATTGCAAAAACCATCTTCCCATACCAATATCCTGTTTAATTAATTATTAATGTTCATAGTTATTTAATTAAGCTAGCTAACTAATTAATAAAATAATTAATTTCTTTAGAAAAAATTAAACAACAGTACTATACAGAATATATACATGACATCTCGATCAGTGGTAATGAATTATATATTCTGTACGTAATCCATATATAATCGATCATCAAATTCAGATCGAGGCCGGCTTAATTAATTGGCTAATTAAACTTCACAAGTGAAATCGATCTATCAAGAACACGTACTGAGAAAACTAATTAAGGTGGTTAGGATTGTTTACAATACGGTGGTTATACATTTTAAATACGCATAAGTACGTGCGTACGTAAATGTGAGTTAAATTAAAATGATAAATTATTTAATTAATTATAAAAAAATAAATAACTGAAATATTTACAAATTTCATAATTTACATATAAAAGTAAGTTAACGAATTGAATGACTTCAAATTTCTTAAAGTTTGTCAATATTATAATTCAATAGTGATAACATATATAAAGGAATAATACAATTTAAGATTTGAAAACATATATATTTTTTTCAGATGTTAAGTAACAAAAGTAATCTTTAATTTGTATAGTATCAGAATTTAATTAATAGTAGTACTAATGAGAATAATTTATTTATAATTAAATTAAGATAATAAATATGGATAAAAGCTAGGGGTACGTACCAATTTCTTCTGTTGCCTCTAGACCTATCATAAGCTCCCCCTACACCATCCCACCTGTAACAAAATTTCAAAAAAGAAAGTCTCTGAAAAATGAATAAAAGAGTTTTAGATGATGGAACAAAGAATTATAAAAGAATGGATATATTATTTTTTTTTTAAAAGAAGAAGAAGAAGCTAGGTAGCACATTAATACATACATATATATATATATATATATATAGTGTGTGGGCTGGGTTAATTAAACTTAAGTAATTACTTACTTGGGTGGAGGGTAATTTCTTGGAAGAATTCTCCAGAAAACTGCATAAAGCCATTGCGAGTTTTCATGAACGCAAAAGCTTCTTAATGTATGTTGAAGCAGATGTGTTACTGTTACTTGGCTTAGCTGCTGCATCTCTTCCATTCACAATTTAATTAATAATATTCTCACCCCAAAACTAATTAATTAATATTTAACACTCTCTACTCTTCTTCTTCTACTAGCTTCTTCTTCTTCTTCTTCTTTCTCTCTCACCCCTTATATACATATATTTCTCTAAAAGAAGTAGTGAAAACCAGACACCATATATTGTCTCCTTTTTATACTGTCACCTTCATGGATATCGCACTTTATACCTCTCTCTACACATTTGATTTCTCTCTCTCTCTCTCTCTCTCTCTCTTTCTATATATATATATATAGATATCTTTCCTCTCTCTACATATATGCTACTTGTTTATGAATAATGGTGGTAGCTACCTTTATTATAAATTTACACAGAAATGATTTGCGAAGGCCCACAACAATCCACTTTTTTCAAACCTCCATTCATAATCAAGCTCCTCTCTCTCTCTCTCTCTCCTCAAAATAAAATTATGAGCTATCAGAATGACCCAACCTTATAATTCCACACAGAGAGACACACGTCATATATGGAGTATAGCTGTATACACATATATTTAATTTACCGTCTCTATCTTCATTCTGACACACCACTACCTACTTACTGATTTCATTTCAGTCCCAGGAGGAAAAATTACAAAAACTCATCTTTAAATTTCTTTCCTTTGCAATATTAATTGCATTATACAAGGGCTAGTTGTTTCTTTAACCAAACCACTGTCATTTTCTGGGCATTAATTTAACAAGACTATATATGCATGCCACAACATATATATAAATATATAATGCCTAATTCATTGTTCTTTAACCTCATTTTAAAAAGAAAAAATATAATCTTAAAAGAAATATAACATTGCAAAGGTTATGAGATGGAAAACTAGTCCCCAGTCTCCCCTTGAAACAAGAACTTTTATAAGATGTTAAAGAAAAAAAATTTGTATATAACAAATATTTGTCATACATAATACAAAATATGTGTTTGGACATTAATAACTTAAAATATAAGTTTGAAAAATTATCTCACAACTATATAAGAATAAAAAATTATGATTACTATGTATAATAAATGTGTTTTGTGTGTAAATATATATGAAGGTAGGTTGATAGGGATTTAGATTTAGCACGGATTTAGTGATTTACTATGCTGTCCTTAAGTTGACCAATTGATGGGGTCAATTACTGTGTGTGGACCAACCACCAAATAACAATTATTAGCCGCATTGGTACAATTTCGTAATAGTGGTACAAATGCAATGCAAGTACATATACATGTCTTTGCGCGCCAACAACAAAAAAGTAGGAAAAAAAAACAAATATACACTATATATACATGTGAATGTATATCGGAAATAGTTAGTCAAATACACTAACTTAAATTGCATCTAAGTAGACCGTTATTAATAAACGATCACTACTAAAAATATGTCGATTATTCATATTTTTTTATTAAAATTAATACACTTAAATCCGTGAAAAATTACGATCAAGTGTGGAAATTTTGGGTGTTACTAATTTCTAACAAATCTTTACATTTGAAAATGTGAAAATTGAAGTAAAAAATCACATTTATTAGTGTGGACAAATTATCTAAATTTTCACATTTCTAAGCGTGAAAAATTAAAAAGTAATTCTAGAGTTACAAAAATCCACGCTTTTAAATATGAACTTATATAATTATCTATTTATTACTAATAAATTCACACATATGAAAGTGTGGACTTTTAAAATCAAATGTATACGTCTATAAATGTTGAGTTTTTTCTTTTTCTAACAATCTTTACTTTTTAAACTATTTTTCACAATTATAAGCGTGATAACACTTAAATTTTTTACACGTTTTTTATGAAGCGTGGATAAATGACATATTTTTTGTAGTTGACACTTATTTTTTTCAAAATAAATCTCGTTTGTGCGCAATTAATGAGCTAGTAATGACTCATTAATGAACACATTAATGATTCATTAATGTGCTCTTACAATTACTAGCTATTGATTAATTTAGTACAAAGTCAGCCTTATGTACGGGACGTATAAAACCAACCTCAACCTTTAGATTTAAATGATCAATTGTTGAGATTAAAACCAAATATGCATTTTACATAAATCGAATATGTAGTTTCCGATCAATTGTGCAGTTTGTAAAATCGAATATACAGTCATAATTTCAACCATTAATCATCCAAATCTAAAACTGGTGTTGGTTCTGTAGGTTCTAAATATAAAACTGGTTATATATTGATCTTTGTTATAATATATATACACACACACACATATACAGGAAAATGTCTATTTGAGAACTGTTCTTACCGCAAAAACCAATCTTGTCTCTTGATTAAATTGAAATCAATGGCCATAATACTAATAGCTCATTAACGAGTGGTATTTTGAATTATATAAATGACCAAAATATAATACCCTTGACCTGTGGAAAAGATTCTTTGGTTTTGAGCTGCATTTACTTGTCCCGAAGCTCTATCATGGTCTTGTCTTGAAAAGATAACAACAATATATTAAGCATAAAGCTTAACAAGCACACCAACTTACACACGACACTAGGTATGTCCAAGTTATCACATACACTTATGTTTCACCTCAATAAATTCACATAATACCGAAGTAGTGCACTTGCAACGATTTCACTTCTTAAATGACTACCCAAGGCACCCTATGGGTTTTACGTCTTTCTTATGCCCGAGTTGTGTTTTCACTCTATTTACGCAACCCTTCACTTCACATCAACATTACACATAAGCTACACATTCATATCACAATAACAAGTACATTCAACCTAGAATAACGAGTAAGTTAGTGTAACTCACCTGACAGCAACACAACCAGTTTATCCACAAACACATTAAACATCCGGAATTAACGGTTTAAACCATGATTTGCGATCCTACAGACAAGGTTTTCGCATCATTAGATATTGTTCGGGATTACAACCATAACCTGTATCAACCTGCGATTCTACCATATACACACATGATTTACGATTGCAATCTAAACCATGATTTGCGATCCAAACCAAATCAGGATTCAGATTGCCCCCATACTACAATTTACGATTCAAGAATTGTGATCCCCATCCCTATCAACTTTTTGATCCCAATTTACAATCACATATAGTTTTCGAATGATAACCAAGGTTGATATCGCCAAATTTAGATATATATTTTAAGCGATATATTTTAAGCCTGTCATTGTTTATAAATAAGTAAAAGATACTTAATTATCTTCATTTATTGAATTTCAGGTCAAAAAGGTGGATTATGAAAAGTTTTGAGCAAAAAATGGAAGAAACTGAAGAAAATAAGAAAAGTTGTCCGCGCCGACACACCTTCACTGTTTTTGATCATATCTCACTCATACGAACTCGGATTGAAGTGATTCAAAAGGCACGAAAACTAGACTCAGAGGGCTACAAAATCATTTTTATGGTCAAACTCTAAAAAAGCGAGGTCGCGGCGCGACCATTAAGGATATCGCGGCGCGACGCGACCTGATAAGAAAATTTTCAAATTTTAAAAAAATTTTGGATCGCGTCAAACTCACCCGTCGCGACGCGACACTTATCCGTCACGACGCGAAGCCCTGTTTTCAGTTTGCTATATAAACGAACGTCCAGATCGATTTTGGGGTGAATAACCCAACTTATACTACCCAAATACTGCCAAAACACGTCCAAAAGCATTCTAGGGGCTGTGGAGCTCAACTTTTAAGGATTGGAGCTTATTATTTGTAGATTTCGGCTTAGATTCATCACGGTTCTATCATTCTTATTATTTATCTTCTGCGTTTATATTGTTCTTAATTTTCAGAAGCTATTTTATGGTGTTTCTAGGCTAGAATTTCATGTATTCCTCCCTAGAGGAGATGAACCTCAATAAAGTTGATTAATTTATTTTAATTTGGACATGTTTGCTATATAATTTGTCTTGTATTGCTTAATTGATGATTCATATGTGTTTTGGTTTCTGTTTTTAGAGTTTATTTATTGAGTTTATACAAGTTGGAGGACCAATCCACTTATGTAACTTGAATCTTGATTGTTTATGACCAATAGACAATCTAGACTAGTGATAGACCAATCCTAGGTTAAACTTCTAAAAAAGGAATCTTTGATGTGTGTGATGGATATATAATGACCATTTATATGTTAATACATGTTTTGTTAACCTAAACAAACATAAAGAATAAGTCTTTCTTGACACGAACTTAAAATCGGCTAATTATGTGTTTTGATCAATCTCATGACAATAAGGTTTGTTAAAACCATAATTATAGAGGTATATAATCTGACCATGATTATAACCAATATAGGAATCGGTATATAGTAATTACATGTCCATTTCACGAGTTAATTGAATTAATCAGTTTAAAAGAGGTGAAATCAAATCTAGGGAGGGAGTCTTCACATTATAAGCTTAATTTCAGTAAAGTTTGTTGCTTTTCACTTTCTTTGGTTTATTCTTGGTTCGTGATATTATTATTTAGTGAGTTGGATAATATAGTTTGAATCTTTATTGATAAGATTCTAAATTTCCCCTTTTACTGCTTTTATTTAGTTTAATATTTAATTAGTAGAGTTATATTCAAAATCATACTCGTTCCCCTAGTGTTCGACACCCGTACTTAATTACTATACCACAATACGATTAGGTTCTCTTACCTATTTGTGTTGTAGTCGTGCTAAATAATTCGGATTTATAAATTTAAAACTGGTACGCTACACGCACATCAAAGGTCCATTCTACACTTGATTTGCGATTCACCCTAAACGCGATTTGTGATTCGATTTGTTTTTTATTTGCAATTTACTTAGTTTTCAATTCATGGTTTGCTTGATTTTTAATTCAACCCTTGGATTAATTTGCGATTCAACTATGTGGGGAATCCCTTAATGACTCAACCTTGTTTTTACGATTCCTTGATATAAAGGATTTATGATTCACGATCTTTACTCTATTTACAATTTTGTTTAAGTTCATTTTCGATTCACAATTATGAAAGATTTATGATTCTGCTTCTATACAATTACGATTCATTAGAGAGACGAGAACATTTGCGATTCAACTATCCACAGTTGCTTTAGTTAAAATCAAACTCGCACAAATCTTGATCAAATCACAAAAGTTCAATTACATTAGTTTTCAAACACCTGAACAGAAAATCCCTAATGAAGAATTGAAGTTTCAACAACAATTAATGGTTCAAAATCTCGTTTCTAACCCTCGGCCAGTTCTTGTGTTCAAATAGTTCATAAATGACTCAAAAACCAGAAATGTTTGATCAATTGACATGAAATTGATATCTACATTACCATCTGGTTATAGAGAATCCTACCTGATGTCTTCTTTTCGAAAAACATGTTGATTCGATGAATAAATGCTAGCTTTCCCTCTCGATTTTACCACGCATACCCTTACCAGCACACATTGCACCTTGAATGAACTTGCGGCTGAGAATGTTAGCATTGGGCTTTGTGCCCTAATCTAGGCTTTATACCTTCCTAGCTTTTCTCTTTAATACCACTATTAGTCCTTGTACTTTTTGTAATAACAACAATTACACTATTGAACATTTAATAAATTTCAAGCATTGTCATCAATAAAATATTACTACACCCAAAAACAGAAAGTGGGTATTACAAGCATTACGGTACTCGCAATAAAAACTATTATCAAATAAACTTTATATATATATATATATATATGGAAATGTTTATTTGAAAACAGCTCTTAACGCAAGTACCATTTGTAATCACCATTAATGACTCATTAATGCGTCATTAATGAGTTATGAATTGCATCCAGGTGAACCGTCATTAAAAAGTGATGCTTGACTTTTTCAAAATACCTCTTATGAATGCGTTATTAATGAGCCGTCATTTTTATTAACCGTTGATTTATTTTAATCAAAACACAAATTTGGTTATCATAGTATTTAGTTATTTACATTAAAAATGGTTCTCAGTTATTTAATTAATAACCGATTTATAGTCTAATTTAAATACAAGAAGCTAGCTGGTAGGTACGTACGAGAACAAATTACGGTCATACATTTAAAGTCTAATTTTAAAATAATTTTTAAAACAAAAAAGTGTTTAATAGTCTTAATTTGGGTATTTCGAATTATGCTTCTGCTACCAACACTCGATCATTGTCGACCCCTTACCATCGCTCCGCTTCTTTCACTGGCCATATCTTTCTCATCATATCATATCTTGAAATAAAAAGTACAAAGAGTATTTATCTTTCAAACAATGACATGTTATTCTATTGATCATTATACCAAGACACTTGTTAAAATTAAAAAAATAAAATAATTAAGAAGAGTGAAATATTAGTGAAATTTATATGTTATCGTCTTATAGGTAATTAGAGGACGAAGTAAAACAATTTATTAGAAGGAAATTAATATAAAATTTGAATAAAAAGTTAATATTACAAGGGTTGATGGAAAAAAAGGTTAAAAGAGGTGAGTAATAGAATATGATTGATATGGACCAACCGCGACTGGCCCAAAGAAAATCTTGAGAGACAATAATAACAGTCTCATTTTGACCATTCGTTTAATTAAGCTACAGAGTACTACTAGTCTTTATACTGTGTCTGTGTCTGTGTGTGTGTACAAGTACAACCCTACCATTGCATGCAATTAAGCTCTGTACCTGCACTACTCTCTTTCATCAATGCCTGTGCCAATTTTAATAAAAAAATTTGATATGTGTGAACTTTATATATACATATATATATATATATATATATATATATATATCTATGCATGTTCATTTTAAGTAAAAATATTGTATGTGTTGATTATCTTATATATCATGCAAGTATTTATTTGCAAAAACTTTGATAAGTGGTATCATTGACCGGTCTACATGTGTGTGTTTTTTGTAAGTTTGTCGGATTGTAACTCAAAACCGATTGATTATGAGAGAAGTAGCCCAGAACCCTTATTAAGCATATCACAAAGTCACTTTCCGTTCGATGTAGGACATTACTCAATACGCCCCCTCACGTGTGGCGTTATTTTTTTCGCCCAACACGTGGATATTTATGGGTTACGTGAAGTCCGTATGACCTTTGATCAACCACAGGTAAACTTTGCTCTGATACCATGATCAACTAATTGGTTATGAGAGAAATGACTCAGGACCCTTATTAATTAAGCACATCACGAAGTCATTTTCCGTCTGATGTGGACATTACTCAACACTTTTAAGGGTGTAAACGAAGACGAGTTTTTATTGAGTAACTCGAGCTAGTTCAAGCCCAAAAAACGAGCTCGAATTATTCAAAGAGCCGAGTTTGAGTTTCTAAGATCTTAGCTCGAGTTCTTATCGAGCTTTTCAAACCTTATAAATTATATGTATATTTATATGTCTAATATATATACATATATACATATATATATATATGAGGGGTTAATATTAAATATGAGTGCTTATTTAAACAAATCAACATTATATAGATATTGTTTATTAAAACTAATTACTAAAAATCAATAATTTCGGATTGTATCCATTATTTTTAATAATTTAGTTTTTAACTTTAACTTTTTATATTATTTCAAACTTTTCAAACTGAGCCCGAGCTATTTATTGAAACATTCGAGTTACCTTTAAGGTTTAAACCAAACTACCAATTTACAATTCATTTTTATTGTGCCTAATTAAATAATTTTCATCCGAGAGAAAATATTAGAAAAATACTACGATTTTAATAATACTAAGTTAGAGTTGTCCAACTTTAAACCACAAACTAACTAAAAATAGTTTCTGACATTAATATATATATATATATATAATAATAATAATAAAAGAAGAATTTTATTTTATTTCAGGTAATTACATGTGTAACATGCTGCTAGCTAAATTGAGTATACTTTTCAAAACATGTATGATCATGATTTTAGTCTACCAACCAATTGCATGTTAAAAACATTTCTTAGAAGCGCTCTAGCAACTGTTTACAAGAAATATATACACAAGTAAACCAAGTTTAATTACAACCTTAAACCCGACCGCACACACACATATAGAGAGAGATGAAGGTTCATTTAAGAACCATCTATATTGCGAGAACCGATAGAACCAATCTTAGCCGTTCATTTTGGGTAATGGAATTCATAGATGAAGAACGTGGGGAGATTGAGTACTGTGGCAAGGCGCATGTAAGAAATTCATGGATAGAAATCCAACTAAAAGAGAAGAAATTAAACGGCTAAGATTAATTGTCGTCGTAAAAACGATTCTCATCTAAATTTTCAATATATATATATAGTCTATAAACAAAAGTGTTAAATTCCAAACACGTGACAAAAAAGAAGTCATTGCCCAAGAGGCCAAGGCCGGGCTCCCAAAGCACTGGACCAAAAACTAAAACCGCCAATTAATATTGTCTATATTCTTTTATTTTTTGTGACATTTTAAAAAGAGCATAAAACTACAAGTATGATTTTTCAAAGACTAATTAACAGATTCTGTAGTTTTATAATAGCATTTATGGGCAAGCTAGCTAGGTTACAAGGAGTTATGGGTGGTAGTGGGATTTACCATAATCTTATCTTGTAAAACATTTATTTTAGGATATTATAGAAAATTGAGTGGCAGAGATTACCTTCTTTTTCCAACATATTATATATGTCTTGGGTTTCACCCATTAAGTTCCAATCATCCAAAAAATTCTTTGATACTTTTTGCATTTATTACTTGTATCTTATTATTTGAATCTTTTATTAATTCAATCGGCCATCCTAATAATTGTTTTGTTGGTAGTAATGATTTCTATTGGTTGTTTATATCGGTCTTTTTCAAGTCTAATAAAATGATGGTATGACTAATTAATTACACACGGCTCTACATTAACTCTTCTTTTTTTTCCTCTTCAAAATTCATCAATCAAAACCAAAAATGCAATCCTCCGGCCACCTAATTCCGACAAAGCTCCGGTAACCTACAAAAATACAAAGCGACTTCTGGTCACCAACGTTTCAACCCACGGCTAACTTCCGGCCACATCTTCAAAACCCGGCAACCCTCACACTCATCCATTACTAGTGTAAAATCTTTTTTCAATATACGTTTTGTACTATTTCTATATATTTGGAAATGTGAAGATTTTATCAATTTTAGACATTTATAAGTGTGATGTTTTTGTAACTTTTACTAATATCAACGTTTAAACTGACAATTTTTTATTATTATAGGCTTTTCATAAGCGAGAAATAACATCTTTGGTGTAGTGGTTTCGATAACTCATATAGCATAGAAAATCATAAAAAATTTATTGCTAAAAACTTTTATTATTACGGAATACAAAAATGAAATCCCTAAATATGGTTATGTTACATGAGGACACCAAAAGGTAAGAAAACTGGTTGTTCGTTGTATCCTAACAAGCTATGAGGAAACTGAAACCTTGTTCGACATCCTTTCTTGTTAATTCTTGGGTTAATCGAGGTTACTCGGGTTACTTGTTTTGTGAGTATTCTTGTAGTCGTTTAAACTTTAAAGACTTAAAGATTGAAAAAAAAATAAACATTTTTATGACATACGTAAACTTTAAACATTAAAAAAAACATAATAGTAAGATGACATTTTTAAAATTTCATATGAATTAAAATAATAACATGCAGGTAATCATCAAATTTTATTCTTTTCTAAAAACATATAAGCAATATATCATCATCAAATTTTATACTTTCCAAAATAACATATAAGCAATATATTCTAGTTATGCTTATTCAGGTTTAGTAATAAGACGCATCAAACTTGAGATAGCGAGAGCAATAAAATAAATTTAAATGCAAAGTGCTTGAAAATACTATGAGTTTTGATTGATGTATTATTGTATACAATCAACTTTAACTTTCAAAAAACAATACAACTAACTTATAAAAAAATTTCATTATGTACAAGTTCCCCTATAACAAAAGGTAATCAATCAGTTTCTTAGATTATTTATTAATTTTTATTTATTTCTAAGGTATCCAACCTTCGATGAATAAAGTATCCAACCAACCATCTTGTATTCCTTTCAATCTGTTTTTGTTCATTCCCTTTTGGAGCATGCGATTAAGGCTCGATCTGTTCTAAAATCCAGGTTTACAAATGATGTGATTTTAGAACCTAAGATTAGGGGTCGCGATTTTGAAACCTGCAAACAGATTGCTCGATTATCTCATATGCAATGTTGAAGGGTTTTCGAAATTAAGATATGCAATTAGCGATATTTGAAGAAACCAACCCCCCAAATAGGTTTTGTTCATTCAGGGTTTGTTCGGTCTATTCTTTAGGGTTTGTCCTATTGGTGTTTTTCTTGCTTCCAGAAATCGAGTTTGAAAACATGTAATCTTGTTTTTCATATGCTTAATGATTTGTTGTTCTTTGTTTCTTGATTTTCTTTAATTGATCTCGATAGGTTCTTCTATATATTCCTTTTGTTTTTCTTTTTCCATGTTGTTAATTGTTAGGGATAGGGTTTTAGTTCGGGATATGGTTCTTCAATTAATGATTTTCTTCTAGATTTCTTATGGTCACATGATATGAATATTCTTCTTGTTTTTGAGTTTGAAGATAGACTAACATGATGAGATGAAGAACGTAATATTTAAAAAATTCAATTTTGGATAAAAATAGAAACGTAACCTGCTACATGTATTATAAGTTATGACTTGTATAGAATGACAAATATCATAAAGTTGGTTGTATTGTATTTTTAAAAAAAAGGTGAATGTATACAACAATAATTTAAACAAAATTTATTGTAATCTAAATTTAAATTCCAAAGTTATGTTTTACTAATTGATATAACATATAACTGACATATATCTCAAAGTGAAACTATTTAATGTTTATAATCAAAATAAACTAACTATTTGAATATACTTTCTAATAATTTATTCTTTTAAAAAGTTAAAAAAATTATTGGGTTATCCAGATCAGCCATGTCCTTTTCTGTTAATAAATAACCCGAAACCCAATCTTGAATAGTATTCAGGTTAGTTAGGTCAACCCGATTTAAAATCACTGAACCTATTAAACCCAACCCTATTTGTCATATTTGGGTTCAGGTCAGGGTTCAGGCTTTTTTACACCTGTACCTGCGGATCCATAAATGCTTTCACAAAACTAGACTATTCGAGGTATATTCTGTCGGCAAGATAATACTCATTCTTGTATATTACTCTGTTAAAATGAAAAGGACACGAAGGTGCAACTATAAAACATTGTTAATAATGGTTGTTAAAGCACGTTGTTGTCGTTAGACTTAGCACACCAAAAATGCATGTCAAAACAATAAATCTTGTGAGGCTAGCGCTTTTAGCATAATCATCGGATGCTCGTGATCCCTTTGCGTGTATTAAGTGTTAACCTCGCTACACTGTTAGGCAAATTTTCTATTCCCAATGTGTACGCTATAGCATTCCATGTAATCCATGTGTCATATACAAATGTAGAATGTTGTTGGCGGTCGCTTTATGCAAATATTATTTTTCATATAGTTGAATAACATCTTTACAAAAGAATTCAAGACTTTCACCGGATTTTTTTCGGACAACTTTAAATACCTATCACATGAATCATAAACGATGTTGTATGCTAGTTGTCATATATCAGATGTGTACTTTTGTAATAGTTAAACCTTTTCTACCTCTAGATTCTCGTTGTTCTTCAAAATAAGGAAATTCTCACTCCATATCATTCACTATTTGTAGGAATAGTTATCTTCTCATCCGTAACCTCCTTCTGAAAGTATCAGCACCATAACAGGATTTTTAGAGAAGCAATCTTGCATGAGAAGATCATGGCCAGCTTCACGATCTCTAGTTATGTTTGTCTTATGCATTACTAAACTACCAGTATCATCAAACAAAAGAAACGTTACTTGTGAAATGATTAAGAGTGCTTAAGTGTTACATAGATCTGTAACATAGCTACCCGAACTAACCTGAACTTGATGTTGAAGAATATAATCTATGAGAGTGATTTTCAATTTTTCATAAAGTAGAGAAGTTGGAGAGTAGATAGAGAAGTTGATGTGAATAAATTAGAAAAGAAAAAAAATCTTTCCAGCTGTCAAAAGGAAACTTTCGAACATCATCACCAACATCATCCCTCTTCGGCATCATTGTGCCAGTGAGATATCCTTCGCCGGTATAGAGGAAGCCGTATGTGACCCGATGCATCTTTTCATCCCATCCCCTAATCACTCTGCACACCCTAATTAAGTGATGATGGTAAAATAAAAAACCAAAAGAAACGTAAATGATTAAATGTTTTTAACAAAACTTAATTAAAGAGTTAGCCAAAACTTTAAAGTTTATACATCAAAATATAAAATGTAGAATTAGAGATTTGAATTATTTTTAAACAAAACCCGGAAAAATGCTTTTTACGTTTATTCAAAATAAAATGTAAACGTGCATGTTTATATACACACGTACCTCTGGATAATTGTTACAATAAACATTTTAAAATATTACATAGTGTTTGTCACGTGAATGCATATAATTAAAAATGTCAGTCTTGGGTTAATAGGTCTAGAAAAAGTTATATTTGCTTTGCATTAAAAAAACCAAAAAAGAAAATAAAATACAACGAAACAGAGATCATCAGCCTTTCTTGTCTTGCGAAACCTTTTTTCATTGAGAGCAAATTAAAAACATGTCTTAATTTCAATCAGAATTTGTTTATTTTAAAGTAAAAAATTAAGTAATATAAATGTTTTATTAAATTAATTAAAATGTAATTAAAAGCCCAATCATATGATTGATGCATAATTTGGGTTGTCATATAAACTAAGAACAAATAAGAAAGTGGTTAAGGGATAGGGAGCAAATCTTTGTGTTGGTAAGTAATGATTAGGGAATGTTTCAAATGCAGAAGAAATATTATATTAAATCAAATATATTTATTGTGATTAATTATTAGTAACATAATTGATTTTTTTTATAAAAAGAGCCACTTAAATAAAGTTTAAAAAAAAGAAATTATGAAAAGGATTGGACAAGTTGTGAGTGACAATCATAGCTAGAGAGACGTAATGGGCATCTAACCCTCTGTCTGTACACACTAAGATATGTGGTGGGGTTTTTCACTTGTTTGATTTTGACATTAAATATCAAATCACATCAATTTTTAAAGTCACTCTCACTTTAATTTTCTCATATTTCATAAGTTTTATTATTTACATAATAATAATAATAATAATAATTCTAATAAAATACTTGTTAGGTGAATGGTACGGATATTGAATAGCTAGACGAATATAAGCATCCATAGATTAATGCATCATTATTATAGTTTCAAATGATACATTGTAATTTCATAGAATGCTATACACAATTAAAACAAAAAAATTCAATCAAAAGGGATCTAAACCAATCCCTAGCCAATGGATCCTTCTATGCATAAAGCATGAACAATGTAAGCAACAAAAATAAGGCGATTGGATTACACCGGTTAGCTCGCAGATGAATGTACGTAATGACTAAGAGAGTTACTCTTTATTGATATGCAAGTGAAATTGTCATGAACCGGAGTAGGTGTAGCCTCCTCTATTTGACAACCAACGTGTCATGACAAGTTTTGACGTCAACGACCGCACAAGAAATTCAATCATATGTTTATACACCCTCAAAACTTAGTTGAAAACCCTTAAAAGTGTTGTTGAACTTTAGAGGGAGAAAGAGATGATTCTTAAGAGAGAAAGGTATGTTAACACCATCAAAAGATGTCTACCATAATTCTCTTAAATATATATGAGACTTGAAAAGATGAGCGCCAAGCTGCCAAAATCACAATAAATTCAATGCTTATATAGGAAAAACCAAAATTCATAATAAATTATGCTATATAGGTGAAAACATCAATAGTCACGGTTATGAACTAGTATTCTTAACTTAATTGATAACTTTATAATTGTAAAAAAAATATTTGATTTCAAGTCAAAATCACGTATATTTTATAAGGTATAAATATAAAGATTGAATGCTTTTAAATTTAGACCTTTTATCATGTTTAAAATTATAAAAAGAAAAGGAAGTGTAAATAAATCTAGTTAAATGGAACATTTTAAAGGTTTTAAAAACATATATAATCAATTTCATACATAAAGGTAACAAACATCATGCTAGTTTAACATCTTTAATCTTTAATATATATTAAAAGAAAATAGGTTATAATGTCAGTATTCTATTTTTAGATTTTTTTTCATCAATCGTCACATTAACTTTCTTAAATCACTTACGAATAAGTTGTTACATCAAATGTCACTTTTTTAGATGATTTAGTTTGAAAACACTTAAATAAAAACATTTACTAAAATCATTTAGTAGATACATCTACCTATTTTTTATAGTTATATATGTAAACACATATACCAATTGGATTAAATTAAAAAAATTCAAATTTGATTATAAAGAAGTTTTACAAAAAAATTAATAATGATGTGTATAAATTTCAGATTTTAATAGATTTACCTTTCTTTTAAAAGATTTTATATCCCTATGAAGGATTTACAATTATTTACTATATATGTTAGTATTATTTAAAATCATAAACATTTAAAATTTACTTTGATCATTCCCGTGTTTATACATAGGGTGTTAAACTAATATAATAAATTACATATATAACATTTAAACAGATTTAACTATCGGATTAAAAAAAGTACAATAATTAGGTAGTCTATCTTTGTATTGCTCCTAATAAAAAGAGACATCGACGCGTAGAAACCCGACTTTAAATAAACACATATTTTACTAATCTTATCTTCTATCTTCTAATCTAAATAAAAGATTAATTTGATAAAATTTATTAGATGATCTGAATCATTCATTTAAAAAAATATTTAATCTTGACCATTCATTCACTTAAAATTAAAATATCAACTTTGACTTTTTAGAGTCAAAATTATTAGAGATAATTTCATATATACCCTTATTAAATCATATAAAATCGTATTTCCCAACTTAATTTACAAATATCATATTTACCCTTATAATATTTCAAATATCATAACTAACCAAATTTTTAGTTTTATTATTCTAAAATATTTTATAATTATTTTAAATCCTTTTTAATTATAACCAATAACGTTTAACTTTATTACCCTTAATTGTAACAATAATAATTGAGGACTTATATAAGAAATACAATCACATATCTTTATTTCATGATACTACGTTTATGCCGTCAAGTCTGCACTCCCACTCGCGTCGATGTTTCAACTTCTGGTTAGAGTGTTGATGTCGTACGTCGTTATTTTTTAAATTATCATTTAATTCGCTTTTTAAAATTATTTAATACCTTTTTATTAATGTTTAATATTTATTATCGTTTAAACCAACCGGTGTAACACACGGACATTTAGTCTAGTACATTATACACAAACAATTATGATCTGATTGTCTAACAATAAAGTCTAGGTATGATAAGATATTATCTTTATAGGGAACGATAAAGTTAATTTAAATAACTAAATCACTATCAATTAATCTTTGTAATACTAAAGGGATTATAGCATTGCGGTATCTGGTGTTTTTGGTGTTTCACAAGATTAATTATGGGTTCAACTCTTGTAGTGAACAAAATAATGTAGAATTAAGTTTAGGTTTAGAAAATATGTGTTTAACCGTTCAATAAATAATTAACCTATACATTGTGAAGGAGATTTTTTTTCATTAGCGTGTTTCCAAAACGTAAATAGTTAGAAAATATAAGTAATTAAGTTCGGGCATGTTTTTTAAAAGCATGTCTTGTAAACACAAATCTATTAAGCGAAGAGAGGTTTTATATTTTTATACTAATTCTTTTTACTTATTTAAACTTATTAGATCAAGACAAGTGTCAAACACATTGAAAAAGACGAGAAGAAAAAAATAATAGATTACATATATAATCATATAGTGGGTATTAGATAATATCAATTGGGGTTTAGTATATGATGACCCAGCCCTATTGAATAGTTAAGCTAGGGTCCAATAGGGTTTCTCTTGTACTATTTATACTCTATAAAAGTATAAATAGTTATCAATATAATAAAAAATACCTACGGGGTTTTTATTATTTCACAATGGGTAGAGAAATATATTAGGAAGAAACAAATATTTTCCTTTTTGCAATTTAGTAAATTAGTGTCTTTTTCTTATTTATATATAAGGTTATTTTTTTCGAATATTAAAGAGTACTGTTAAAGGGCCTAGTCAAATAATTCAAAAAGTCTTTATATACAAACAAAAGGCTATAAATTATAATTTTGAAGTGTGCATATGAGCGTGTAATCTGAGTAGTGAATGTAATTAATTGGCTTTGTCAATTAATTAAATGAAAATTAGCTGCTTAAAAAAGGGGCCATAAAATCAAAAAAACAAACCCAGAATGAATTGGAAGTACTAATTAAAATGGAGTTGCAACAAATTAAAAGAAAATTATATTATTCAAATTAAATATATATAAACTCGTGCACTTTAAGGAAACAGAATAAGTCTTTAATTTAATTTTTTAATATATCTAAAATAAACATGAATGGGGTGGTACGTACACTTTCTCCCTAACAACCAACCATGGTTTCTGAAAAGAAAATAATAATAATAATAATAATAATAATAATAATAATTTGATAATGGAATTATAATGTCTCCTAACAAATATGTCATTTCAAAGCCCTAACTTTGTACATTTGGTTGTTGTAATCACCTCTTTACAGTAAGGATGGCACATGGTGGTATGGCCATCCCCATGCATGCCAAGATGCTAATTGTCTTTAATCCAATTATACACACACACAATATGTGTAACTTTTTTAAATTTCAAGATTGCTTAAAACTTCAACTGTGAAACTAGTGACACTATCACTCAAAGGATTCATTAACTAATCACATCTTTTTGTTATTCATGTGTAATTCATACATTGATTATTAGATGAACGTACGTACGATCGATCGATCGAGCATATAATTTGTGGATCTACATCTTTATTATGTTACATACGCTCTAACAAAATGAGAAAAAAATCCTCTATTTTCTGTGATACCCCGTACCTTACGCTAGGGATGAGCTCCATTTTGAAATCGGCCCAAACCTCAAAACGGAAACCGAAAATATGTCTACTAAAATATATATTTCGTATTCTATATCTCATTCCTTGAATGCATTTTTATTGTGGCCTAGGTTAATTATGACGTTATTTATTATAATACGTGTTTTACGGCTCTTGAAGAGAAAAAATTGAGAAACTTGTGAAAATGGTAAAAAAAACAAAAAAAAAACTCAAGAAAATGAAAAAAACTGACGACTCCGACACATCATCAATGTTTTGACCGTATCTAACTCATATGAACTCGAATTGAAGTGATGCGAACGGTAATGAAAACTAGACTCGGAAAGCCTCTAACATATCTTAGAGAAGTTGACATCTGTCGCCAACGTGATGCGTTAGACGTAGTGAAGGCGACGTGTCACGAGTCTAAACCCGAAAAGGTCGGGGATTATTTATCCAATATACGCGTTGTTGATGGTAACACGATCCATCCGTATCGGAACATGAAACTATTAATTCAGCCCTATTTGCAGCTCAATATTGACAAGGAATGCCACAACTTTGACGGGATTGATTTGTTTTGTCATTATTGGTTTATAATAGTTTGCAAGTTTTGTATTTCTTTGTTTTTTGTTGTGTTCTAGTCGGTCAATGGGCTAGGTCTCATGTTTTCACTTGAATTAGATGAACCCTTGATTTATGGCTTGATTTATATGGATTCGGATATTATAGTAATTGTTTATTTATCATGTTTTGTTTAGTCGAAGATCTATATGTGTTAAAGTTTGTGAATTTACTATCTTTTGACTCGGTTACGTTTGCATAGATTAGATGACAATTATGTCTATGTTTTAATGTCTACTTGAATCATGATTTTCTATGATCATATAAATCGTGACTGGTGATAGACCAAATTATTGGATTAGATCATAATGTGAATAAGCTTTAATGTATGTGATCAATTGCATTCGGTGTAGTTGCTTGATTGCATGACCGAGAAGATCAAGAAGATTAAGTCTCGCATGATACAAATTAATAGACTATTTGTAAGGGTGATTAATGACATGGCCATCGGGTTAAAGTTCTCATAATTATAGAGTTAGAGAATAAGACCAAGAGATCTTGAAAATTTAGGATATTGGTATATGATGAATAATATCTATTACAATTCAATAAAATCTACTATAAACAAGGGGTAATCGAATCTAAGTGGAAATACTTTGTATTGATAGTTTCAATTCCAATTTACTTGCCAATACTATACTATAATATGATTGATACACTTGCTTAGTTGTGTGATAGTCAATAGTGTCGGTGATTCCTATTTATAAATATATAACTTGATATGATTTACACGCATCAATATCGAAATAAGGGGAGTATAGAAACTGAAAAACGGCCAAGAAGTGTGTAAAACAGTTCCGGTTTCATTTCAGTCCAAATGGCCTTTTTGCTTGTTCATACCTAACACACACATATGCTTTGAGGGGAAACACCTTGAAATACATAATATAGAGAACATATCTCAACCTTTAAAAAACAAATTCAACGGCCAGTATATTTTTAAGCAATTTTGATTATAAACTATGAGTGCAAAGGCAAAATAGGGAAATTTAATATATATATTGCCGACGAAGTAGAGAGAAAATACTGATGTGGTAAAAAATGATGACATCATCTATGACGTGGAAATGTGACGTGACGGTTGACCAATTCAAATATTAACCAACTATAAGATAAAATTGTTAGAATATTGCTAATAACAAGCTAAACATTACATTTATATTTAAAATGAAAATATTTTTAAAATTCAAATATTAAAAAGTATATCAAATTTTCGAGCATTTTATTCTCTTCGATTTGACACCCGTATTATTATACTTTTTTTTCATAAAATGTTAACCTGATCAAAATAAAGTCAAACATCTACTTTAAATGTTTTTAAAACAAAAATTAGTTTTAAATTATAAAAATTAGTATTTTGTTCTTTTTCATTTAATACTCATATTGTTAGCTTTTATTTATAAAAAATCATGAGTAAAAAGTTACACCAACGTAATATAATTATTCATCAACATTTGCACATGAGTTGTTAACAATAGTAACATTAATAAAGTTACACCAACGTAATACTCTTTTTATGTGCGTGTATGTCACGGTTCTCGTAATAAATTTGATTCTTTAACACGTGCACACACACATATAATAGGGGTTGTTTCTTTAAGAACCAAAATTATTAGGAAACCGCAAGATTCCATCTGAGTATATATCCATTTGTTTTGTATTCATTTTGTTTTTTAATGAAAATGGTAAAATGGTAATATAAACTCTAAATTGATTTTTAACTGTATTCAATATCATTACTACCATGATTACCATGACCACCATTAGCGACCGCACCTTAAAACTCAAAAGCATAAATGTGACATACTCAAAAACATAGTCGTGTTTTTCGTGAGCTAAGTAGCATTAATTTTTCGCTATCACCAATAAAGACATGCTCACACACACACACAGACATATATATATTAGAAAAAATATCTCGGACAACGAACAGGTATAACACTAGTTGTAATGACTCTTAAGCCACACACGTTTCATATTCCAATCCTCTCACATCTCCAGCTTAGTTGACTGCTCTCTTTCTCCCCCCATGTCGTCGTACTCATCTTCCCCTTTACCTCGCATCACCACATTTTGTCGCTAGTGACGGACCCAGGAAAATACTTCAGACTTCCAGAGGGGGCATCTTAGACTAGAGGTGGCAACATAAGTAGGTTAGGTAATGGATTTAAAATAGGAAAACAAAACAGAAATCAATAGCTAAAAAGCTGAAAAATCTAATTAGTACAAATGCACACATGATCTAACAATTACCACAAAATTTAAAACTAAAACCTAAAAGTTAGCAATTGGAACATGAACATCCAATGTAATATAGGTGGGGTGTTCAACATATCCGAAACAGAAAAATCAAACCTAAACCTGACAAACCGTATCAAAGTCTAGGTTAACTAAACCGAATATTTTAATTTTTTTTGTTTGATTAACCGAACCTAAAATAATTTCTGTTATTCGGTTCGGTTACGGTTCATGATCTTAGAGACGGACGGTAAACCGAAAAACTGAAAACTTAAAAATAGCAAATTTTATTTTTTATGTTTATCAATACTAACAAATTAATCAATATTTACATACAATAGTTATCGAAAGTCAATATCTATATTTCACTTTTCTGTATAGATATTAGTAGATACTAGCAAGGTACCCGCGTAATGCTGCGACGACAAATAATTTCTATTTTACATCATGTTGCATTTAAAAATGTAATAATATGTTATTCGCGCAATTCAATATCACGAAAGGGTATCGTATAATGTCAATTTTTTATTTTTTTTATTTGTATCAACTATTTTATTAATTCTACAAATAAATTCTAAAAGACATTAAAATAAGAAAAAGATTTGTATTTATGAAATAAGGAGGGAGAAGTTAATAAGATTTTAAAAATTATGTTGATGTGGATGGATAATTGTGTTTATGTGGGAGGGTGTTTTAGTGTTAGAGACATATTTTAAACAGATAAAAAGTTAAAGTAAATTAGGAGAGAGAATGAAATGGTTAAAATGAGTATTTTAAAAGTTAAAGTAAATTAAGAGAGTGAATGAAATGGTTAAGAAGAGGTATTTTAGTACATTCAAGTTACTTAAAATTAAGAATTTTTAAGCTTGTAAATGTATTATAAAGGAGTAAGATATGTTCTTTTTTAGTTTACGAGTCAACTAGATTTATAAATCTTATCATTTACTATTTATTTATTTAGTTTCACTTTAACTTAGTTACGTTTTTGTTCAAAATATTTTCTTATGTCATAATTAGTTGATACATAAATAACACAGTTCGTAATGTTTTATAAATTTCTCGATCATTTAGGCCTTGATTGAATTGAGATATGAATATTAAATTTTGAAACATTTTGTTTTAAAAATATATTTAGTAGTTAAAAATGGTTAATAGATTAACCGAGAAAACCTAACCGATTATTGGTTAATAAGTTTTTTCGGTTTAGATTCTTGAAAATTACCAACCGATACTTCGGTTAACTCCGTATACTCGGTTAACCCTCCATGAAATATATAAGAGCCTAATCCAAATCAAAAGGATGAAAAAACAATAAAATTCATCAAACAACAATTAGAACACCCCATTTTAACACTTTCCATCCTCTTACTTTATTCACTGCCACACATATTTTAGATTCACAAATAAGAATCTCTCCACAATTACAAATAAGAAATTGAAGACTACCACTATACCTTTCACGTACTCTTTCAGAAGTAAGGGGACGCTTGTCAACCCCACGAGACCTCCGACACCTTTTATTTTTTTTAAATTATTATACACACACATGAATGTATATATGAAATCAAAGAAAAACTTATATATTGATAAAAATCATAAGAACTAAGAAGTCAGATCGTATTATTCTAAAGCATTTATTTATATTATATTATAAAATATTTATATCATTAAAATCTCTTAATTTTAAGTAATTTAAAATTACTAATGTACCTTTTATTTAACTGTATAAGAAAACGATTATATACAATTAATTAGATTCTTAAATACTATTTTTATAACTAAACCTTTCATAATAAATCATGTTTAAAAAAGTTAAGTCAATGCAAATTAATTTTCAACCTATATGATATTAAATACAAATTAAAAATTAAATAAAAAGATTTCTCATAAAAATAATAGTTTAAATATTTTATCAAATAACACATATTTTATCAAATAACACATATTTTAATTTAAGTATTAGAAAATATGTATAGCTAGAACTTATAAACTAAATAACATGTAACATAAATTTATAGACATTTTCAGATTTTTTAAATGACTCATGTAATCAAAACAAAAGGTTTAATTTATAATATATATTTAATATTCTTTTTGTTTCTCATTTTATTATTTTTTATAATTAATAAAAGATTTATAAAGAAAACAAAAATAAAAGAAATGGAAACATGAGAAAGAAAATAGATACAAATCGAACGAAAATTGTTTGATGTCATTATATTGCATGATATAATAGTCTTACATTATTAAAAACGGACATGTTATCGACTATGAATTATTTCTAGCCGTCGCATTGCGCGGGTACTATACTAGTATATATATCCACTAAATTCATGATTGTAAAACCTTAATTAGGGAATTCGTGAATTTTTAGAAATTGTGGGTTGAAGATTGTCAAGAAATTCACAATGCATCACATGATTATTGCATCATATGCGTTTTTGTGTATTTTGTTTTATTCCTCAACCCAAATTTCTAAAAAATCATGAAATAATGTAAATTAAGATGCATAATTAAGATTATAGGGATGTTCATCGGTCCGGTTATTCGGGTTTGATGTAATAAAATGTACCTGATAACTAATCCAAATAAGGATCGAGTTATTCAGTTTTCAGGTAGTTTGGGTTGGGTTTAAGGTTATTCGGGTATAACCGAATAAGAATTTATTGTCTGGCATTTTATGATTCAATCATTATGAAATTAGACAATAGGATTATTTTATTTTGTTACTTATGTTACTCATAAAGTCATAATGAAGGTTACTAACATCGTATTTTATTAATATTTTAACTATGTGAATTTTTATCTTATCTCTTAACTTGTTTCTCATGGTATCCATTGATTTATTTGATTCCCATGTCTTATTATGTTTTAAATCCTCATGTATTTTTTATAGGAATAACTTAGCTATATCATCATGTAACCAGTTAACTACATGATACACACACAAACACTCAATAGATCTTGCTTATACACTATGCACCATAGTAACCCCACTAAATGTTTATGTGTAGCTAACTGACTACATAATAATGTAGCTAAGTTATTCCCATTTTTTATAACTAATTACTAAAAGTCTATAACCATAAGACGTGGAGTTATTTCGTTTAATTGAATTATGGGCTGGCAATTCTCTAAAGAAATTTTGTGTGTTATGGGCTTGAGGTGTGATTGGCCTATTTGTAACTTACATACCCCGCCCACCGGCCCACCACATGTCATCATAAACATGATTATATTATTAAAGATATATCTTCTAATTTTCTTAAGATCGGATAAAAACTAAGACTGATAAAAATTTTCTATTTTTCGTTTTATGTTTTTCTGTGAAAAATGGTGGAGCTTTCATTTTCTGAAAAAAATAGAAAACATGTTTAGATAAAGGGATGGAGTTTTTCTTTAAAAAAAATAAAAAACATGTTTGGTTGAAGTGTTTTCTTTAAAAAGTTGTTTGAAAAAGTATGAAACTTTAGACAAATAAAATGTGAAAAAGCGAGGGAGTTTTCTGAGAAAATGTGCAAGTGAACATATTTTCTAATTTTCAATTTTCTTAGAAAAATTTTCAGAAAAAATAGAGAATTTTTCTGAAAGTAAACGCAACATTAAATTTGTCATTGTTTTTCTTTCTAGAAGTTATTTCATAACTCTCTTCTTGGGCTGCAGCCCAGTACAAATTTTGGCCCAAAACCCAGATTGACTGACTGCTACAACTTTTTTCCCAGAATAAACCCTTTAAAGTTTAAAATAGTAGTATCAAAGATGTTGGATACTGAACTAGTTTTAGAAAGCAAAAAAAAAAAAAAAAAAAAAAAAAAAACTAAAGTAATACATTGCAAGTCCATTGAATACTACTACATAAAAGACTCAAAGATTGTCAGATAAGATAAACAACTGCTACTATATATAAAACTCACGAAACTGTAAGTCCATTGAATACTACTAAATAAAAGACCAAGATTCTCACATAAGCTGACATCCACCAAAACAGAACCCTCAAAACTTATTCTGTAATAAGGTTTCAAAGACACTTGAAAGATATCGACCGACATTTTTGAAAGCCAGGGACTCTACGATACCTATTGCTCTCGCCTTCTACCATCTTTGCTACTTATGTTTCATAACACCCATCACTTTGCTGCTTTCGCTTCGATCAACTTCTTTGCAAAAGACGGCAAACAGAAAGCAGCATTGTGGATCTGTATGCACAAGTTATTAGTAAACATCAAGAACAAAAAAAGAACAAAGCTTTACACATGAAAATACAGTGATTCAGCAATAAAAACATATATGAAATACCTCCTTGTTGTAGAACTTCAAGGGTCCTACAGATTGGTTGTTTTCTTCTATTGGGTTGATCGGGTTCTTGAAATCGACCTCTGGTCCCTCAGTTGAACATAACATGAATCCAATAACACCACTGCATTTGTGGTCCATTACAATATTTCATACACATATGTTTATATGATTTTGTTTCCTAACTAAAAAAGGAAATGAACAAAGGTCTACCTTGGGTATGTAGGAACCGTTGTCCACGCGTAGTTAACAGACCTTTTAAAAACTTGGCGGCAATTTGCAACGATATCTTCAATGATGTGCATATGAAGCCATATGCTCTCAGCCTGTGTGCACACAACACCACCGGGTCGAAGTGCTTTTGCAACCGACTCAAAGAAAGGCTTCTCAAAAAGTTCCTGTGCAGGACCTGCAGTACAAAGTTGCCTGTCAGCGTCTATCAAATTATTTTAATATGTGGAGAAGGTGGGCCTGGCCATGGAATCTATGTATGTGTTTGTATACCAATGGGATCAGAAGAATCTACTATAACAGCATCATAACTTCCTTCAGGAGCAGCCTTCAAGAATGCAACTCCTACACAATCCAAAATTGTTTTAATACCATTTCAAAACTACTTGGAAATAATGACAAACGGTTAATTCGTCTTGTATACCATCGCCAATGTGGAGTTTCACACGAGGATCTTCATACCCAACTGCTACATCAGGAAAGAACTCCTTAGAAACCTGATAAATGGGACAAATGGTTTCACATTAGTCACCTAAACTTTAAAAAATACATGCTAAATATACCATTATTTTGCAAGAAAAGAAATAAAGTTCAAGAAACGAAAGAATAACGATAACTCACATCAACCACCATCTTATCGATCTCACATATATCTATGTGTTCGACAGAAGAATGGCGAGCTACTTCTCGCAAGACACCACCATCTCCTCCTCCAACAACCAAAACCTACAAATATGGAGAAGATTATCATAAAGACAGTAAAGTTTAGACCTTTTCCCCTTTTTTCGATCTTTTTGGCTAATGAGTATGAACAAATACCCATTAATTAAGATTGCAAATGCTTGTGAAAGAAGAATGAAACCTTTTTAGGATTTGGGATTGAACAAAGAGGGAGATGAGTTATCATTTCTTGATATGCACATTCATCTCTCTCTGTAAGTTGAATTACACCATCCAAAACGAGAACCTTCCCATATGTCGCCGACTGAAACAGAGAAAATCATCGTATTTTCTTATCCCAAAGTGACAACTGCGAGTCGAATATTAGAATAAAATGAGAATCAATACCTGAAATACCATAACATTCTGGTAATCAGACTTTCCCTGAAACAACACTTTTTCCACCTTCAAAGAGTGTGCTTCTCCTGCAATAGGGAGTATAACCACCAAATATCATTAATTTGGACATTACAACTATTAAGTTCATACCGAATAATTGGATTGAAAAACCTAATCTTGAACACATATAGTCGAGCCTAGGCTCTATAACTAGCATAGATGCAAATATTATTTGCATTTCAATAGAGCCAATCATACATGTAAGAAACCATTGATATCACTATATGAACATCAAAAGCAAATTCAACACATACCTAAATTCCAAAAGACATTATTGAGATATAGTTTGAAATTTTCGCTACATCTCTCTAGAAACAATCATTCACCACAGAAAAAAAAATGATCAGAACGTTTCCTAAGGGATTGTTTGGGATTAACTTTAAGTGTTTATTTGTTTATTGTGTTGTATTGAAGCAGATAAGCAATCCTAAACAAACTATTAGGCCATGTGTTATACCCTCCATTTTCCTTTCCCTCACTCAATGCCACATCAGCGCCACATCACTCCCTCTTTCCCTACCCAAAATAAGTGTTATACACGCCCTTTCCTTACCCAAACCTTTTTCATATTTTATATATATATATATATATATATATATATATATATATATATGTGTGTGTGTGGGGGGGGGGGGGATGCTCTCGGTCGAGTAATGATACCCGATGCTACTACCTGAGGGACTTGTTTTGGTGTTCCCGATGGACTTGATGGTACCCGATGGAGATCAGGTACCGTATATCGCTTGGTCTTAGAATTTACTATCTACGTATTTAACATTTGCTTATTTTCAAAGCTATTATAAAATAAGCAAATCCCAAACACCCCTAAGGGCTTATGGCCCAAAAAGTGTTTATAAAAATAGCAACAGTAAAACAGCAAGTAGCCAACATTCCAGCAATGAATAAGCCATTAAAGAAAAGTACAACCCCCAATCTCATGATTACTGTCCACCTTTTGACTTATGAGTGTCAAATTAATAATTGAACTTATAAATTGATGAAAAATATTCTGCTTATCAAGAAACTCTCAATAGCGATGATAAAATGCGTACCAAAGTATTAAAATAAACGGATTTTGTCATCAAACAACACCACAAGTGTCAAACTTCCATCAAGAATATTACTAGAATTTTTTTAAGGAGTTTTTTTTCCGGTTGAGCCTCCTCACGGGGCGCGGAATCTTTGGCTTTGATTAACGCGAGCATCCTTGAAACAGCAGTGACACTTGACCTCCCCTATGGGCAAGTGCTTTACGGCCATTAGAAGATGGTTAAGAATATTACTAGAAAGAACCCTCAAATTGAAAAAAAAAATATTTAAAAATAAACCTTTAACAGGAGGTCGATAAATCACCTTCAATTACGTCAATAATCTATAAACAGGAAGAAAAGGGGGAAAAAGCAAGAACCAACATATTCATGCTTGGAAATAAAAGATAGTAGCTATAGAATCGCAAATCACCATCAGATTAAAAACACCAAATTTAATTATAATTTACAGAAATGAGAAAAAAGTATAAGAACAGGGGAGCGCGGTAAGCAATCTGAAATTAATATTCCAGAAGAAAATAACACAGAGACAAATATAAACACAAATTGGAAGAAAACCCACCAGGCCACATTGGGCTAATTTCTGAAAACCATCCAGGAATGACCGACGATATGTGTCCGTCGCTGGCGGCGGCGCCGTTCTCGTCTCCTTCCCTTGGCCTCTTCAACGGCAAATCGGTGACGGCGGTTTGTTCGGCCATTTGTTTATATATTACGTCTCTCTGTTTCTTGAGGTGTGCCCTGAAACCCTGGAGACGAAGACCTAAATGTGTGAATGTGTGTTTGTGTGTGAGTGTTCTACAAACGCAATTGCGAAGAAGCATGTCGTGCTAACATCTCCCCCTCGAATATATATGGACGATTTCTGCTTCAGTCGGTATTATTACACTCAACCACCAATACTATGCGGTAATTACAATATAGACCCTTTTAATTAAAAGTAAATGCATGAAAAGCAATGTATTTTAATTTTTAAGCGGTGGTCTTGATAATTATTATATTCTTTTTATTTTATAATTAATGAATGGGTGACTTGTTCCTGTACGGTAATTGAATGAATTTTATTTTTATTTTTTTGTCCTGTCTGATGTTTTTTTTAGATTATGATTATTAAAGTTGTTGCTTAAAGAGTTAAAATCTATAGTTACCAAACAGGCAAACACTCTTGTACTCTACTGACGAGGGATCTCTATGTGTATACCAATACTATGTTTCATGTTTGTCATCATGAAAATAAATATGGAAACCATGATTCCTCTTTTTTCCAAAAATAAAAAATAAAAATTATACGGTTGTTATACTTTTCATATTATTTTCTTTAGCTACTTTTCATATTTAATACTCGACATATTTATTATATGTATTTTATCGTATCATTTAAGTTAAGAAACTACGTGGTTTTTAACCTTGAATTCGTTTTGTATATATGTACGCGTAACCTATTAACCTATTGTATATTAATTTTTTATATTTTAGTACAACATAATGTTTTGTTAAAAGTTAACAAAAGTTGTCTAGATGAAATTCTGTACAGAGATGAAAATTTTCATATCATTAAGGGGCGCTTGATTAAATAGAAATGAATGAGAATAACAAAGGTTATGGGAATATAAAGGAAGACAATGAGCATTCTCTAGTATTATTATTACCATTGATATTGTTTGGTTAATATAGGTAACCACTGTATACATATATGTATGTATGTGTGTGTGTATGTGTGTGTTGTACAGGTTGATGGTGGTGACAGTAGTCGCTAGTGATGGTGGTCGGTGGTGTTGATGGTTGTTAGTGGCAAAGTAAGTTTTGTTAGTGGTTGATTATGGTGACAGCAACCGTTAGTGCTGATAGTCGGTGGTGGCGACGACGATGTTGGTTGAGACCGTGATTAATGTCAAATAGTGACGGCTAGTGGTAGTTAATGACACAGTGGTTGCGACTGGCGGTTCTAGTAGTCGATAGGGGTGGCGAAGGGAGGTGGAAGTGGCAGATTCGGCAATGGCAGCAGCGGTCTATGATGGTAGTTGAGTAGTGGTGGCGGTGATGATAGCAGCAGTCTATGATGGTAGTAGAGTGTAGTGGTCTATGATGGTAGTAGAGTGTAGTGGTGGTGGCGGTTGTGGCTGCGGTGGTGATTGTATGGCGAGCTACGATGGTGTAGTGGTTACAGACGGTGGAGGTAGTGGTGGTGGCGATGGCGACAGTTAGTTGTGGCGCCAAAGGGTGGTGGTAGCGATATTAGTGGTGGTGATCGGTGGGGACATGCACATACCTCAATCTATTACCCTGGATTTATTACCTCTAATTTACTATGGAATGATTTATTACCCATTAATGGGTAATGATTGACTATATTCTACGTAAACAAGCAATACTAATTATTATCATTTCCATTCATTACTCTCTAAAACTCCCAAACAAGCACCCACCAGTTATGGTGAACCGGTGATTGTTTTTCTACAGCATAATGACTTAAATGCTAACCGATAATCTTATTAAACATAAGCTTTAACCGATTAAAATCAATTTTCTTTTATTATGGTTATTTTGGTAAATGTTGATAAACCTAAGTGGTTTATATATATAGGGTAAGGTTCATTTGAGAACCGTTTTTATTACGAGAATCAATCTTAGCCGTTCATTTTGGATAATGGAATTCATGGATAAAGAGCGTGGAGGGATTGAGTGTGGCAAGGTGCATGTAAGGAATTCATAGGTGGGAAATTCAATTGAAGGAAGGGGAATTGCATGGCTAATAATGGTTCTCGTAATAAAACGGTTCTCAATAAACTTTTCACTATATATACATATACATATATATATATATATATAACAACACCAAATTGTAAAAGAGGGTTCAAACAAGAATGCGATAACCAATCTTAACTATTAATTAAAAAAATCAAAGGCTAATAATCGTAAGGGCCTGTTAATGTAGCACTAATGAATGGTATTTTGGAAAAATCAAGGCTCACTCATTAATGACGGTCCATCGGACGTAATTCACGGTTGTGTAAATATATAAATGACCAAAATAGTTATATTAATAAGTCATTAATGATGTTACAAACAGTTCTCGTGTGAGAAACGGTTCTCATTTAAACTTTTCCCATAAATTGTATTATAAAACCATTAGCAAACTGTCAAAAGAAACTATTAATCATAAAAAAACACGTACAGTTCACATGTGGTTAGGAGCATCTCGTGGATTTTTTTAGGCTATGTGCAAAAAGAAAAAAAATGGACCTATTTTACATACACACACATGTATATAAGCAAAATTTACTGATATTACGATATTTGTTATATTAATAACTAAAACAAAATAATGGTTGTAAAATAGTGTTTCTTACATAGTTACATGAATCATGAAGTTTTCATAGCGTTATTGGAATCAAAGTTATGAATCAACTATTCGTAAGCAATACTCTCTAAAATATCGTTCTCAATCGTTATCATTGTCAATCCATTAAGGCCCTGTTTGTTTCGTGGTATTTCCCGGGACTGGGATTTTAAATCCTGAGAAATCCTGTGTTTGTTTGGAAAAAAGGCAAAGGATTTCAAATGATAGGATTTTCTTGAAATCCTAGCAAATGCTTTAGACATGGATTTTATAAATCCTTCCATCCACTAGTATTTTCAAATCCCATAAACAGGAGAATCTCCAAATTACCATATTACCCCCACCCCTACTACCCCCACCCTACCCTACGCAAAATAACTGAATGGCAATTCTGTCATTTGTCACATAAACAATCCAAATCCTTTGATTGATTTACAAAACAAAAAGGATTTCAGGAATGCAAATCCTGACAGATTTTGTCAACCAAACACAGGATTAGATTCACAATCCTACCAAATGCAAATCCTGCGACAGAATGCAAATCTCATGAAAAAAAATCTGCGAACCAAACACCCTAAGTCTTTCTTGTGACATTCTGGATTGTAAGTAAGACTTCAACGACTTAAGTTTTGAGAAACTTGTTTATGTAATGTTAACATTAACAATCAACAAGACTCTATATGTAATAACTGCATTAGGCAAACAATCGACCTGTGATAGGTATTTTAACACATCATTAGCTTTTATAGTTTCAGTATATAAAGTTCATTTGCATCAAGCTCAAATCCATTATACTTAAGTGCGATTTTAACACAAGTACACTATGACACATGATCTTTGTCATCACATTCAAATATGTGATATGTATTTTTTAAGTTTGTAGAATAATTATTTTAAATATGCGATTCCTAGTATTTCAATAATAAGTGGACTTTGAAAAACTATAACAGTGTGTGTATTCGGGGCCCAACTAAAATGTAAACCATGTGCGATCGAATCTTACATTCTTTTAAAAATACCACTGCATGTCGTAAAGATTACCTAAGTGGTTTATATAGATTAGGAGTATATAATAGGGTTGTTATAGGATTAAGTGTAAAGTTAAGGGGCCATAGTAAATTACAGCCATAATCACGTGATAATTTTTCTCTCAATTATTAATTAAAAACTTTATATAGGTTTCATATTCTCGCTCTTTATCTATCCAATGTTACTATTTATATTTCTTTATAATAATCATCTTTAACCCCTTATTTAAAAAAATAAATTTAATTACACAATTTTAACAATTCATTTAATCAAATTTTGAATTTCAATTTTAACTTATCTTGGTTAAAACTGAATCAAAATTATTAGAGAAATTATATACACTTATTTCTTAAAGTTTAAAATATTATATTTTCACCCTAGTTTAATAATATCGTATTTACCCTTTATAAAATCCTAAAATATCATATTTAAATAAATTCTTAATTTTATCAATTTTAAAATATTTAATAATCATTTTAATTTTTTAAACAATAAAAACTTGACTTTATTGCGCTAATTGTAACAACAATGGTCGATGGTTTGTACTAGAAATACAATCATGTCTATTCGTATGATGATACCACGTTATTATCGTCACCCTTGCTCATCAACTTCACGTTGACGCCGCCTGTAGCCATTTTTTAAAATTATCATTTATTTCGTGTTTTATAATTATTTAATATCTTATAATTAATATTTAATATTTGTTATTTTTTAAAACCACATGTGTATCAAACGGACATTTACTCTAGTAGTATTAATAATGCACTAATTATGAATACGAGCGTGCAAAATTAAATAATTTAACCATCATCTTAATGTCCTACTCATTAGTACTCTTGCACCCCATCGGGAAGATCAAGTGTTTGAATCTCGTAACCACATAGTTGTTGAAAAACAGTAACCAATAACACCGGTTAAACCGTGTATATCTAAGTTAAAAACTTAACGTCCTAAGAGAAGTTAGAACGGAAAAAACTTCTTTTAAAAAGTAAAAAAGACTCGAAGTACGTTGGATGAAAATTATTCCATAAAAGTTACTTAAAATATTCAAAACACTCAACTTTTAATATTGGTATAAATAAATTTGTTAAAATTGATAAAAAGCGACGTCGGTCCTTTTGTTTCAAAGTTATATGTTAATATGTTACTTCAAGTTACTTGAAAAATAAAAATCACCAAATCCAAAAAAAGTTCTATAGCTATTTCAGATAGTGAACTTAGTTTTAGTAAGTAATGAAAAATCGACAATAATGAAACTAAATTAAAAACTTTAGGTGTTTTCTAAAAATTTGATGGTTTTAGTGATACACTTTTTAAATTTGTTTATATTAAAGTATCTGAAGTATGATACGTTTTGGGCGGGTTTAGTTGCCACCACATTATGGTAGGTTTATAAACTCGGTTTATCACGTGATGGTGATGGTGAGATAAGATAGTTATATTTACTTCCTATAATGTTGCGTGGTGAAAAAAAATTCTTTCTTTTATTTGTTTATTAATATTTGGCTAATGATTTGTGTATATATGAATTACATACTTTGGTGTGGTGAGTTGTGAAAACCACATATGCCATGAGGTGGAAGTGTGATATTAATATGACAATGTGATTGGAGTACGATCATGAGATGTTCTTTGGTAACATTTTTTCTTTTCAATGTTCTTAATATGCACTTTTAAAAATATCTTTATTTTTAAATTTGTATCGATAAACTTTTTCACAATTTATCTAACTTCATACTTTTATGCTATTATGTGCATCAAAATTGAAAATTTTACTTGTAACTTATTAACCTTTTAATTTATTGTTATTATAACTTTACTTGTAATTTATTAACCTTGTAATTTATTGTTATTGTATGTATCTAACTTGTTATAAATTAATTGCTGACGTAGTCGGCTTGCCCATGTGGTCGTTGACTTACACTTTTCTGTCTAAACTTAATTCAAATAAAAATTAACATTGTACTAAATTAATATAATAATAATAATAATAATATAAATTATTGCTTTCACCACGACGATATTGTCTGAGTTCATTATCTCTAGCTACTTTTACACGAGGATGGTGTTGAGAGATGGTATCACGCTCCACGTTAATGGTATCATGATCTTATCTCATGCACTTGGAAAGGCCTAAATAGTAAAGTAATCAAATGACGAAATACAATTTTGTTTAGTGTTAGAGTGAAAACATCTACCGTCAATTAAAAATAATAAATACTCATCTATAACTTATAAAAATAAAATATCCAAAACAAAATGTAGATTTGCATTTACAAAAAATAATAAGACCAAACATAGTAGCTCGTTTTTTAGCTCATCATCTACACAATATTTGCTCGTCAAGTTCATTAATGGCTCTTCATCTACTATATCGGTTTAGTCATTTTGCTTGTTATGGAATGACTCGTCATTCTGGTGACGAGCTCAATAGCTTGTTATTAACTTTTTTTAATTATTTAAACTAGTCAAATTATTTTAAATTAATATTTTGTGGATGTAGTGATAGTGGTGATTATGATGTGACAGTTAGTTACGACAGTCATTACTAGAGTTGTTAGTCATGAGATAATCATATGTTAGGAAAATTGATGTGGCAGACAGTCATTACAATTAATGATGACAATTCGAGTTGGGTTCAGGTTACTGTGTTCGTGTCAATTTTGTGCTGACACGATTATTTTTGTGACATGTTCGGTTTGTGTCTCTTTTTACCATGTCGGATTCGGGTCGTGACAGGTTCTGCCAAATGTATTTGGGGAATATTCTTTCGATTTCCATTTTCATTTCTTCTAAATCCTTGTTTGTTTCAATATTTGTTTCGAATATTATTTTCATTTAGATTCTAGTTTTAATATTCAATATTCATTTCGATTATATTCGAACTTTGAATTTGATGTTTGTTTCAGTTTGATTTGAATTCTAATTTTACTTTTATATTTAACTTATATAAATAAATTTTCTAAACAATATAATGTACTAAGATTCCTTCAAGTATCAATAAATAATATTATTAAATAACTAAAATAAAATTACATCCTTAAATACTATGAAGACAATTCAAAATACTAAAGTATCATATACCAAGTACTCAAATTTCAAAGTACCAAAACTATACGGTCAAAATAACAAATACTAAAATGATTTAATATTGCATGTTTTAACTCTCGAGTAGTAAAACAAATTCGTTACGGCTATGTTACTAACATAGACAACTATGAATGGTATTAGTTTATTGTTTATTTTGAGTTTCTAATTTTTAATGGTTTTGTACTTTTGTTCAACTAGTTTTATTGTCTAGGATGTCACTCTCTTATTTGAATTCACATTCTCCCTTTTAAAATATAAATTTTAACTATTAAATTGTCATTATAATTTTATAGTTTTACCTTTAAAGGGGTTATATAGGTCAATTTTGGGTTGCCAGGTTAACCCTAACCCGTCCCGTTTAATTTTATGTCAACTTCGTATCAACATGCTTTTAACCAAATTCGAGTTAATGTCTGATTCGAGTCGTGTTTGTAAGTCAGTTCAAAAATATCAGCCTTAATTACAATTACAATGATTACTACGTGATATAAATATTAAAAGAGAATCAATTATTATAGGGAAAAGAGAGGCAAAAGGATAATAAAGGAAAAGGCGATTAAAAAGCAAAGAAAGCATAACATAACAGTACTAAATATTATTACTATGACGAATGACGAGCATGGATATATAATATATTATTAGGTAAAGTGCTCCTAAATATAATATACTTTACTAAAATGTTAATAAAATTAATCAAGTATTATTTTTTATATTAATATAGTAAATTGATTAAAACTTATCATTATATTCAATGTTGTCTTTGATAACTTATTTCAACCTATGATAGTTATTAATAGTTATAAATGTTTAATTAAAAAATACAAAAGAATCTGACCAAACTCCTACCAACATTCTTTTACCTTTATTTCGTCACCATCACTATCACCATTGTATTTAACGAGATATGATTTGTATATAACAATTTTTTGTTATACATCACATGCAGACAAGAATACTAGATAGTGAGGTTGATCGGGACAAAAAGTCATAATAGTTGAGTTTGACAACTTTGTGTTATGTATAAATCATATTTCATATTCAACATGCTACACCGCCACCTTTGCTTTGCCAACACCATCGCCATGACCATGTCTTCAAACTTGTAGTTGATCTAGGAAACCGCAAATCAAAACCTTTAACACCTTCAAACCTACATGACTCAAATCATAAATATAAATATGCAACCGAAACCTACAACACCTTCACGACTCGCAATCGAAACCATCAATACATTTGATTGATATCTTAAAGCTATAAATCAAACAAAATAAAAACCACATAAGCTATAGACCTTCAAAGTCGTAGTCAAAAGAGGGAGGGAGAAAGGGAGAATAAGAATGAGAGGAGTAGGAAAGGGAGAAAGAGAAGGGATGCGAGAAGGAGAAGGGAAAAGGGATGTTGAGGTTCATAGATGGACGCTAGAGGTGGCGGTAGTCATATGTCTGGAGTTGCAACATAATAGGTTTGATGCAGCTAGTTTTAGTTTTGAAAACAATTAAGGTTCGAGTAAATTGCACGTTTGGTCTCGGTGGTATGTAGGTAATAACATGTTTAATACTTATGGTTACCAAATTACAATAAGAGTCCCTATTTTTAAAACTTTGAGCACCCCAAGTCCTTAAGTCCATTAGTCTAGATGGAAGTGTGTTAAGTCAACAAGAAAAGAAAGCTTTACATTTAAAACTTGTTTTAGTTTTTGTCCTTTTGATTTTGGAGTAGCTTATGATAATGTTAACGTGTTCTTTATGGCTTTCTTAATAACATTCACGTGTTATTTATAACCAACACAAAATTTAGAACTAATCACTATTCATCATAATATATCAACTTAATATTAGAACACCAACCACCACACATTCAACACTAGTTTACTCAAAATAGATTTGCACTCACCAAATCTAGATTCTAACACAAATCTGAGCACTCAAACACACATATTCAACCATTCGGAAATCAAATTCAACATGAATTACTCTATTAAATCAAGAGTATTTCAGTTTTCTTATTATTTTTAAATTTAATTAGTTTTCAATAATATTTATCTTTTTTATAATAAAAGAATCACATGCTCTCTTCTCATATCTTGACTCTCCCTCTCACTATAACTTCTCTCCACACACACACATATGAAAGGATTAATGCGAAAAGCTTCTAATTTGTACGTGAAGCATTTTCAATTATTGATTAGTATTTCATCTGATGGACTAAAATTAATCATATTTTCTATTTATGGAAATTAAAAAGGCCAGATTAGTCAACATATTTTTTTCTCTCTCAAATTAATAAATGTTTATTTTTCCCTAAATTATTTGATTTTTTTTCACATAGTCTTGCTTTATTCACCGTTGCTCATCCAAATTTGTTTATATAGCTTTGTATTTCTCTTTCTCATCGCCATTTTTTCTCAATTATTTATGTTCATTAGTGAATAGATATTTCTAAACTGGGTTTACGTATTTTAGTGCTTGTTTATTAGTGAACAATGCAGTAGACGCCAAAAATAAAACTTTTATTCTCTATCTCAGTCATATTCATTAGTGAACAACCAATCATTCTTTATCTCGATGGTCTGTGTTCATTAGTTAACAAACCATCAAGACATTTTGATAAACAAATGATACAAGCCAACCTGATTAACAATCCTTTACATGTAAATGTTCAATGATAAACAAACCATAAACTATCAAAAAGACTTCATTTCTAATGACAAATGAGAGGGTAATGGTGATGATGATATGCAAGTTATAAAAATAATAGACAAATCGAAAAAAGCAAAAAAAAATGCAAATCAAATAAATTTCAGAACTAAAAACAAATGTTGAATACTAAACTGTTCTCGAAAAAAGCAAAAAAAAAATGTAAAAGATACTTCATTTCTAAATTGTTCTCGATCCACATGAGTCACAATTAACTGTGCTTGATCAAATAAAGTTCACCATTAACTAAAAATCAAATAAAGTTCACCATTAACTGTTCTCGATCCACATGAGTCGCCAGATTTGTGTCAACCTTCAAGCGATCATAAAAATCCAAAAAATCACCCCGACCTTCAAAAAATCTGGCGACTTTAAAATAGATCTGATTATCCTTGGTGCCTCTCTCAAATATGTCGACAAAAAGAACCCAAAAACAGAGCTGGCCAAGGATCAACCTTGACGACGTGAAATCGACGTACTATTGATAAAATGGAGGAGCTAGAAGGCCGAACACCGATCAGAACGAATAGATTGAGAGTGGTGAAGCGGCGATCTCACATGTATCGGAGGATGAGATATTAAACGGGAAAGGGTAGGGGACTTTCAAGATGTTACCGGTGCCGGCAACCACTGCCGGAAAAATAAAAAAGAAGAGGGTAGGCAGTTGCCCATTTAGTATCAAATGAGATGTTACTGGTGCCGGCAACCACCGCCGGAAAAATGAGTATAGTATTAAAATGTCTACTTTACCCATTTAGTATTTAATACCATTTAAATTCGTTTTAGTTGCTAAAATGCCACAAGTGATAATAATAATTGATCAAACAATCTAAAGGCTATAAATACTTCTCTCACTTTTTGCAAATTAGATGTTTTTCGTACAAACACACACACACACAAACACACACACACACACACACATATATATATATATATATATATATATAAACAAAAATGACAGCCATAGCCGGCTCCTCCACTAAACTTGTAATACCCGTAATTTTGGTAAAATTATAAATATATATATATATATATATATATGCTAGTTTAGATGGATATTTAGTCAATTTTGTTTTTGGTTTATATTTTATGGTTACTTAGTGTGTATATATGTGTTATAAGCTAAATTGGGTATCAAATGAAAAAGGTATTATACTTGGAGGACTATTTGTGTAAATGTGTGTGTGTATATATATATATATATATATATATATATATGTTAGACTTCAATAATTGAAGTCAAAAAGTTCCAATCTCTGGAAAAATCGTGAGGGAAGAGAGAGAGAGTTCTAGAGAAGTGAAGATAAAGGAAGAAGAAGGAAACAAGAAAAATTTGATGATTGTGGTGTTTGGATTCAAGAAAAATTGATGTTTGGGGTTTACTTTCTTCATTCCTGAGCTTGGAACTAAGCAAGGAAGTAGCAATCATGTTTGGATTTCAAATCAAGTAAGTTCTAGACTTGAAATTGTGTTTGATTTTGGTAATGGTGGTTGATTATGGTAGTTTATGCTTGAATATGCGAGTTATGTTATTAAGTGGGTCAAAATTTGGGGAAAATGGTAAAGTTAGGATTTTGATGATCAAACCATGTAAAGTATTGTTGTTTTTGTAACACCGCTTCTGAATTCAGTTGCTTTAATGTTAAAACAGATTTTAGCAGCGGAAAATTTTCTTTTAATATTAACAAACAGTTAATTACATCATCTTTGTTTTCAAAACATTCATTGGTGTTACCTATCATACAGGAACTGACCATAGTATCATACTACATTACAACATATAATTACAAGTGTTCCACCTACAAGGGCATTTACATCAAAAGTCACCCGGCTCGCAGGCCATCTAGTCTTTACCTGAAAAGGGAAATCATAGCACCATTAGCTACACTAGCTAGTGAGTACATACTTAGCATAAGCATCAATATAGTGAGTCATGCATCAAACACATCATACATATCATATCATACATATCTCATCGTACATAAGCACACATTGCTAGCTTAACACATAGCGGTGTGCTGACAAGATCAGTAAGAGTCATGTCTTGCAGGAGAGCCAGTCCTGCTCAACAACTCAGACCGGGGGATCAGACACGACCAATCCGCTGGTGGGGGAGCATAAAGCAGTCCACCAAGCATCATTTACAGAACACAAGGTTCCCTAGTAATCACGGCCAGATCTTGGCTGATTACAGTCTCATGTTAAGGCATGGCGGTTCTGCAGAACCTCGATCCGGGATGCACCCCGAATCACCGTAAATCCAGAAATGACCGAAGTCCTGTTAGGATCTAGCTAATCGGCTGACCTTAACCATGCGTCAGATAGTCTGCAGACAGTTCACATACACATATACGTACATTCGATCCCACAGGGATCCATCATCATCATCATATAGTCATATATCGTACATAGGATCCCATAGGGATCCATCATCATCATTCATTCATACTTTCACATGCATTATCATACAATTCATCATTCATGCACATCATCAGGCATTAACTAAGCGGTTCCATTCTGGACCCGCTGGCATGCACCTATTATACAACTTTACAAACAATCATAACATCAGTCAGAAACTTACACTCATCTTCTTAAGCATACCTACATAGACAGGTTAGACATACATACATATTCACACATTCACATAGTCACGTCAGCTTGCAAGACTTACTCTACTGAGTTCTCATGAAAGTAGGCACTCACCTGTTTCGCTTACAACGTTCGTTCACTCAAATCTGGTTCAGCTGACACGTTCACCTAAAACATTTGGCAATCGCGTTAAGCGTTTGCACGCGTTAGGTTATATTTCTAGAACACTCACAACCTTCTTAATAGTCTTAAACCATTTATTAAACTTACTTTGAATGCTACATAACCTAACCAACAAGAACATGTTAACAAAACTGTTGGGAAAAATAGGCTTACAAATATATCCTCTTTTGTTGACACAAAAATATACAACTTGTTTATATAATTGTATGTACTAACATTAACATATGTGCACATATACATATATATATTCAATCAAATATATTCTCATCTATGATCTACAAAAAATAGGCAAACAAACGTTTGAAGATTATGAGCTTACAAAATAAATAATCAAATGAGTTTAAGTTTTTATAAAATAATTTTTATAAAAATTGAGACAATTTTTATAAAAATCATAAGCTTGGAAGTCAAAGCAAATAAATTCCCATTTTGGCAAATACTAAACACAATTTTACATTGAAACAAGTCAAGATCCGAGTTCAAGTAGAAGCCGATGTCGAAGATTCCTGCAAACAAACGTTTAAAGATTATGAGCTTACAAAATAAATAATCAAATGAGTTTAAGTTTTTATAAAATAATTTTTATAAAAACTTTTATAAAAATTGAGACAATTTTTATAAAAATCACAAGCTTGGAAGTCAAAGCAAATAAATTCCCATTTTGGCAAATACTAAACACAATTTTACATTGAAACAAGTCAAAACCATATTTAGCAAAAGGAATCTCCCAAAGAGGTAAACTTTCAACATGCTTTGTGCATTTGGTTTCTAAACTACCATTTTTATGATTAAATTCAAACTTAAGAAGTATGACACTAACCCAACTTTTTTTAAGCTTCTTTTCGGTGCATTTTTATGGTAAAAATGGGTTGTGTGTGATTTTGGTAAAAGGCCAACGTCTATATTCACAAGTCTCAAAAAGTTCCAGCAGGCCGACGGTCGATGCCACGGTCGACCGTGGATCGACCGTGGACAGTCTGGACACTTTTTGAGCTTGCACCTTTTTCCTTATTTAAGGCAACTCAAGTATTATTTTTTACCAAGCTCTTGCAATCTGAAAAACACAGAACACATACTAAATCTTGTGAGCTCGTATTCTTTGATAAATATTCAATCTTTCAAGATCAAGAATGAAGCAAGAGTGAAAGCCTTCAAAGTTCAAACACTACATTACCTTCTTATATATTTGTAATAGAGTGAGGATCATCTCTAGCCTTAGAATTAGAGAGAAGTGAGGATCATCTCTAGCCTTAGAATTAGAGAGAAGTGAGGATCATCTCTAGCCTAAGAATTAGAGAGAAGTGAGGATCAACTCTAGCCTTTTCAATTAGAGTGAAGTGAGGTTTATCTTAACCTTGTTTGCAAGAGTGAAGTGTAATTCTTGTAAGCTAAAGAAAGAAGTTGTAAAAGGTTTATCTCTTCCTTTAAAGAGATAAGTTAGTGGAGCAACTCTTGGTGGGTGAGGCCAAGGAGTGGATGTAGAGCAAGGTTGTTAACCCTTGCTTGAACCACTATAAATCATTGTGTCCAAACTACATCATTGGTGATATCTTTCTTCCTTAAACTCTTTAATTACTTGCAAATATTGTTAAAAACTTCAAAAAGTGGGCATATAACCTATTCACCCTCCCTCTAGGTTCTAACAATTGGTATCAGAGCAAGTTGCTCTAGATAATTTTTGAAAAGTTGTTTAAATCTTCTAAAAATATTTTTCAAAAATTTTTGAGTTGATAAAATGGGACAAAATTATATAGAGGGGAATTCTATGGTTAGACCTCCACTTCTTGAAGAAGAAGACTTTTGCTATTGGAAGCAAAGATTCATGACCTATGTAAATGCCAAAGATATTGACCTTTGGGAGATTATTGAAGAAGGAGGTCATGTTCCAAAAACCTTTGATTCTAAACAAAATGCTTATGTTCCAACCCCTAAAGAAAAATGGGATCAAGAGGACAAGAAAATGATTTCAAAAAATTTTCTAGCAAAACTTTTTCTATACAATGCTTTACCTAGAAAAGAGTTTGAAAGAGTTTTCATGTGTGAAAGTGCAAATGCTATTTGGAAATCTCTTGTCATCACACATCAAGGAAATGCCCAAGTTCTAGATAACAAAACCGAATTACTTGTTCAACAATATGAACAATTTCAAATATTTGATGATATGAAAATTGATGATGCTTTTACAAGGTTTAATACTATTGTTACTAGTCTCAAGGCACTTGGGATTACTTACACTAACAAAAAGATTGTAAGAAAGTTTCTTAGGGCTCTTTCACCAAAATGGAGAGCAAAAGTGACGGCTATTGAGGAGTCAAAGGACTTGAACATACTACAAATGGATGAACTAATAGGAAATCTCAAGGTGTATAATGTAATCATGCAAAAAGATGATGAGATTGCCAAGCTAAAGAAAGAAAAGAGCAAATCCATTGCACTTAAAGCTAAACATGTCAAAGAGTCCTCAAGTGATGAAGAAGAGGAAATAAAAGAAGAAAAATGTCTCATGGCTTTTGAGACAAGTGAGGTACATTCCGATTCTAGCTACTATAGTGATAATGATGACCATCAATATGATCAATTATGTGACTTTAGCTCTAAAATACTTGCTAAAAATGAGGAGTTAAAAAATGATAACAAGAGCTTGAAAAAGGAAAATGTCAAGTTAAGAAATGAAAATGATAACTTGAACTTGAAAATAAAAGATCTAGAAAGTAAAATTGCTTCTCATATATCTCCAAGCTTGAAAGATTTGGAAAGTAAGCTAAAGACAAATTTTGACACAACCACCTTGTCAAAATTTGAAGATAGTTCAACCAAGTTAGATGAGATGTTAAAGATTCAAAAATCATCAAAAGATAAAGGTGGTCTTGGGTTCTCAAGTTACTCAAACAACATGCCAACTAGTCACTTAACACCTATCAAATTTGTGAAAGAAAAAGAGGAAGAAAAAATCCAGGAGCCTCACGGTATCGACCATGATCGACCGTCGTCTCACTGGAATTTTCCAAAAGTTCAAAATTGCAACATTGTTTCTAGTTCTTCCACTTGTATGCCAAAGGTTGCAAGTAATGAATTAATGAGAAAGTTTTATACTCCAACTATAAGGCATGGACTTGGATTCAAGAAACCTAAATCAAATACAATTCAAAAATCAAGACATTCTCATAAACCTATTAACTCTATGAACACATGGTATCATAAAGGGTTCAAGATTACACAAAGGTGGATTAGAGTAGGAGTTTAAATCTGGACTGAAAATCAGGGTGTTACAAAACTCCCTTACCACCTTTGCCACCCAAAACCACCACCGAATACCCTTTACCATCTTAAGTAGCTTGAAAATCCTAATCGTCGGCTCGCCACCCCCAAAACGAAACCCTTTGAGCCTCGTCACCACCACCACCACACTTTGCTCTCTCTCACCGTCTTATTCATCCATGACCGTTGCACCTCATCTACCGTCATCGCTTCATGTTCTTCATCACGGCCATAACCTTCATTTTCATGACCACGACCGTCGCCTTCATCTTCTTCATCAACCATCATCTCCTTTATGAAGGCTCGACGTTTGAAACTCCGATTAAGGCTCGGCTTCAAAACCCTAAATGATGGCTTGACTTTTAAGACTTCAATTAGGGCTCCATATCTAATCATCTTCTTCAAAATGGGGGGTTTGAGTCTATTTAGGTTTGGGCCGACTTTTGAAACTCCAATTGCATAGGCTTTAGCGGTGATTGTGTTTGTGACAATTATTTACATTTGACAGAGAGTGCATGTTTGTGTTTGAATATGAATATGAAGGTTTTAAAATGTGGTGGTTGGCCGAAGGTGGTGGTGGTTGTTGGCTGTAAGAGGTGGTGGTAACTATGAGAGAGACACATAGAGAAACGGAGGGATAGGAGAAAGACCTATTGAAGAGAGAGAGAGAGAGAGAGAGAGAGAGAGAGAGGAAGATAGAAAGAAAGAGATTGGAGGAAAAGAGGAAGAAGTTGGAGATGAATTAGTTAATTTTTTTAGTTACTATATATATAATTAATTAATTGAAATTTGTATTTTCAAAATGGTAAAATTGTTATGTTATCTTGTTTTAACGGTGATGACAAATAGAATACATTAAAAAAGGAACATTTTCGTAATAAAATGAATCTTAAAAGGCTAACATACCACTTTTAACTTTGAAAGTATTAAAGTGTCAAAATCGATAATCGGCAGGGTAACCCGAGGAAGGTTAGGGTTGAACCCCACTAGCACACCATAAAAGTGCTTAGGGTTGGCAAAGGGTTCCAGCCCTAGCTGGTTAGAGAACCCGCGTGGATACCTTTTTTTTCTTTTCTTCTCTCTCTTATTTAATATATATTTTTTATTAATATTTGATGTAGGGTTGAAGAGGGTTAGATATGAGGGTTTGTGGGTTTGATAGGGTTAAAGGTTGGAGATTATGTAGATGCTAATGTGACAGGGGTTGACAGTGTAAGTCCGGGTTAGATGCTGATGGTGTAATAGTTTTCGAACATACCATGTCTGCTTTTGATAGTTAAAAAATCATCTACACTGTTAACTCTTTAAAAACTAAACAAAAAAAAGTAAACTTGCGAAAAATAATTCGGTGGATTAACGACCCGAAAACCGACCGTTGATACCCGACCGTCGCCTTCGACCGAATGCGATAACCGACTCAGGCCATCTCGGCTCGCTGGGATGATTCACAACTGTCACTTTGTGCCCCCACCTTCTTCTACAGGTCTCCCATCTTTCAAATTCTTTAGGATCTTGAAGCTCTGTTTATGATTCCAGTTTATATTAATTTTTAGTTTTTTTCTGTTAATGACTTAATTCAAACTTGGACGCTAAAACCCTAGATTTTTCAATCGATCTAAAATTGTAACTACTAAAACCTTTGACTTAGGAAAGTTATTTATTTATTATCTATCGTTTCAATTCCGTGGATTGACATTGCTTCAACTTAGAATCGTATAGGGGTTACTACCCGGGTTTCAAAATTGATGGGGATTTTGATTATTGTTGTTTATAAAAGAAAATAATGGCTGGTTGAACCATGTTCGTATCAAATTTGCAACAAATTTGATATCCATCATGCTTAATTGCTCATGACAAGAATAACAATATGGAAAATGATATTTCTTCATACTAAATTCTCCTTTTGGTGACCTTTGGCTAGCGGTTTCAAGTTTTATAAGTTGTTATTCCCCTTTTTTTAGTTTGAGGGTTCAAGTTCATTTGACCCAAAGGTGTAGAATTTAGAGGAAATGTGTAGAATTTAGGGGTGTGTTTTTGCCGTTTAAAGAAAAATTCTTCTTCATCCTTCATGACACTTCTAGTCCTCTAATTCTCTTTCCTCGCATCATCTCTTGATCTTAACACTTATTTTAATCTTGTAAGACTGTAAGTAAGAGGATATAGAACCTTTATCAAAATAGCCGTCTTTGTAACAGAGGGAGCGAATAAACATACATATTTGTGGTGATCCTTTCTGCCTTATAGATTTCATTGTATCTAACTTTTTTCTAATAGTGTGATCTCTTATTGAAAGAGTAACAAAGAATTTGTAGCTGCCGAGATCTTGATTTTGACTCTAATATCTGGGATGCAAGTCTCCGGTGAATAACGATATTTCTTTGTAGTGGCCATGTGGCACAGTCCATCTCTTTTCCTTATCTTATCATTATGCATCATTCCCAAATTTCATTTTTAGATAGTGTTAAGTCGTTAACAGGAGATGGTGATGTTTCAAATTTAATTTCTTCTATATTCGATCTTCCTATAAATTATGAAGAAGAACATCGTAGGGATGATATATACTTTGTGTGTGTGTATTTGCTTTTTGGCGTGATGAACAATTGAAGACGTGTGCCTTTGCCTTGACTATAACTTGAATAAAAATAACAAAAGCTCTTCTTATCTACCCCAACTTTGCTTCCAATATCAATTTATTGATTACAATTCGTTTGTAATAACCGAAGTATGTTCTTTTCTTTTGTTAGGCAGATCTTGAAGATTCTTTTCTGGCAGATCTTGATCTCTCGGAAAATGACATTAAGAACTTTGTTGAGCGTAGTGGGTCATTATATAAGTACATATTTGTTGTATATAATTATATTTTACTTTGTCTCAGTAGTCAGTATCACAGAACTTGCTGACACTGATTTTCTTTCCAAAATGAAGACAATGGGGATACGGAGCACATGGAAGAGGATCTAAATGGAGTTTTGGCTGATATAGAAGCTCTCACTTATTAGACCTAAGATATGGCTTGATTGTCATGATATACAGATATTATGAAGGTCTGTAAAATTTATTTGACTTGAATACTTGATTGTCATGATAGATGGTGAATACTGTTTTCTGATAGGATATGGTCATATGGCTCAAGGCACCAGTCAGAATCTGTCATGTCCTTGGTATACATTATTGGTATATTTTGAGTGTAACATTTAGTCTTTTACATGGGCATATTTTTATAACCGGTACAAAAGAGGATTGTTTGTGTACTTGCCAAGACTACATATATAATGCTGCTTTTTTAAAATCTCTGGATCAGAGTTGATATTTTTACCTATGTTAATTGATCGATTCAGGTTATGTTTTATCTCAAATGTGTCGAACAAAAATTAGCTTTAGGGGGACGGGTTTAATTGGATGAAAGTCACCCAAAGTCTTATTTTCAATCTCCTAAATTCTTTCTCATTTAAAGATATAGATTGTTATCCTATTAACGTTGTTTTGTAATCATAAGTAACATGTCTTATAAGTGTTTGCGGGTAAACCTAGCCCAATCTGTTTCAACCTACACTAAAAGATTACTTGTTTCAATGTGAATCCATCTGGACAATTTCAACTATTATCCAACTCACCCATCTTGCTATCTTTACTCTAGATGCCAAACTGGTCAAGTGTGTTTTTTGGAATTATCATCCTCTTTGCTTTCCCAACATCCATGATTATGCATAACTCATACAAAATCTCTAGTTTTAATAAATTCCATTTACTTTTTACTATGTGTGTGTATAACTTGAATACCATTTTCTTGGAGCAGAAAGTTGAGGATGCTTTGAGAAGGGATCAGAAGATATGTCAAATCAAGGCATAGTTTTAGAAGATGATCCAGAATACCAGTTGATTGAGGAGTGTAACACATTGTCGGTTGACATAGAAAACGAGATTGTTATTATCTACAATTTCAAGTGATAAATACCGCCTCAAGTTTCCCAAACTCTGAGTCTCTTGTCCACCACCCAATCGATTTTGCATGTGTGATGGAGAAGATGGGGAATGCTGTTGATTTAACCCTTGTAGATTTAGAAAGGCTGCTTCCATCTGCTATTATCATGGTTGTTTCTGTTACAGCATCAACCACCAGTGGCAAACTGCTTCCTGTGGATGTCTTTCTAGACCATGAACTTGGGATTGAGCCCTTGTCCTCGATGCAGCAAAAAAGAAAGTTCCTGATTCAGTTGAAAGTAGAATGGGTTAAATTGCACTAAACCTTTCTTCCATTCTTGGGAGTGCAGTCGCTGCAAAACTGATGGGCTGCTGGAGGTCACGCAGCTCTAGCAAAGATGCTAGCTTGTATCATTAGCATTTAGGTGCCAAGAAGAGTCTTGTTGGTTTTTCTACTGCAATGTCTCAATTTTGTGTTTGTTACATCGAGCAAGCAGAGGTTTTTCAGACTACACCTGCTCCAGCTTTTGGCTGCAAAAGAAACACTTGCAGCACGTGTAGACTCTATAAGAGGCCATCCATCTGGAAAACAAGGAAGAACGTATGGTGAAGGAATTCGTAAGAAGATTGAGAAATGGCAAGAACCACCTCCTGCGAAGCAACCAAAACCAGTCCCGGTCCCGGTCCCGGATTCTGAACCCAAGAAGAATAGACGCGGTGGTCATCTTTGGAAAATGAAGGAGAGACGTGCACCATAATTTTTGAGAAGTTAAATGTTGAATCATAGTATGAAGTTACCTTCTTTCTGTTTTGAACTTCCTTTTTGTTTTTAGTTTTTTGATAAGATAAAATGCGCAGAAACTGGCAAACAGGATGCAATTTGGAGTCCCTGAAAAAAGCTCATAGGGTAAGCAATTTCTTTGATCAACTTATGGTTCATGGTTCCTTGTTGCATATGGTGGTCTGTATGTCATGTTTAAAGATTAACCTACTAATATCCTTATTATAACCAGTATCAGTTGATCAAAAATATGCATTCTTTCATTACTGATAATGGGGATCTTAAATTTGGATTATAGGGGATGGCCTAGAATATGCTTGGTCAGGCTGGAAATTGGAAGTTGCACGTATAAGTTGCGAAGAAGTAATGAAGTATGCTTTTTGTATACTTCATTTAAAGACAAAGTGAAGCGGACACTGAAAACTATTGAAAATTTTTGACATCAAGATGAGTAGGCAAATGTTTTCTTTGTGCAGGGGATTGATCTCATAGATCCACATACGGATGCTAATAGACTTGAGAGTGGAACTCATAGCACATACTTCTCAGAATCATGATCGCTTTCGGAGATTAAGAGGACTTGAGACCCAAAGCATCCACTCTTCGGTAATCCAAAATTTTAGACGGTATTGTGTCAAATATCACTTGATCATTGCGTCTTTCGAGCTCCATCCAATTTATTGATTTCACATTTAATAATACATAATAAATATATAAAAATAAAATTTGATTACTTTATAAAATATAATAAAAATTACGTAAATTAAAAAAGTGCATTTAAAATAGATATGCATTAAAGAATAATGTCACTAGTAATTTCAATAAAGCTCCATGGTGTAGATGTAGAAGTAAGATTTGTGTGTGTGATTGTGTGTTTAGTAAGAAAAAATCGATAAAGCTTCAAATGTGCATCGCGGCGTCCTGTCGAATATTAAGATGCGTATCTTTCTCACGCAATTTTTTATGTTGTTAAAGATAGGGGTGAGCGTCTTAACCGAAAAACCGAACCGTAACCGATAAAACCGAACTAAATGAAAACCGACGGTTTGATTTTTAAAAGTTCATTAACCGATAGTTAATGGGTCGGTTTCGGTTTGTATTTATAATCGAACCGATACCAAACTGAACCAATAAGGATTTATTAATTATTATTTTATATATTTAATTATTAAAAAGTCAAAAAGAAATAATAAAAAATGTAGAAAAGTTTTATTTTGAATTTTAGCCAAAGCCCATTTCAGCTATATGTGGGTTTTTAAGTCCATTCTTATTTCATAATTCTCTATTCTCCTTTTCAAAAACTCAAAAAGTCAAGAACCAGCGTTCTCTCACCTCTCGACCTCTTGTTATCGTCTCTCTGCCAGTGATACATAAACCCTAGCCACTAATGGTGGAAGACTAGAGAAGTGTATTATTAGGCCCATTTTGTAATATTATTTGACACAATTTAGCGGCTACTACAAATTATAAAACAATAAAAAAAATATAACCCAATTTTGTGGCCCAATTCTAAAATAGTTAAGCCCAATAAGTTGGTCCAACTTAATATAATGGTAAACCAATAAAACCGATCCGCTATTATTAACCTTTAACCGCCCAATTAGAAACTGATATCCAACGGTTTGAAAAACAACATAACCGATATTATTGGTTTCGGTTCGGTTAGGGGTCAAAACTGACCCAAACCGACCCATGCTCACCACTAGTTAAAGATGTATTTCACAATTCTAGGCAGATGTCCATGCATTCGTGTAACTCTTATTCGAATGAGTTTTGTGGCCGTGGTTGTGGTCGGTTGATAAATGTTAAGGTCGAGATACTTGGAGGGAAAATTAAAGGGGAAAACAATCGTTACCACGGTCACGCAGAGAAAAAATAAAAGTTAAATACATAAATTAAATATTCCCTAATCATAAAAGTACTTCGAAGCTACAAGTACATAACAGAGTTTGCAGAAGCTAAAAAATAACTAATTAAATATAGAAAATGATAAATTAAAAAAAAAAACTACAAATTATATTGTTCCATAATTAGTTCTTTTGCTTTCAACACAACTTTGGGATGTCTCCCTCCAAATCTTCAATAGGGCTCGTCAAAAACTTAAAATCTGTTAGGAAGGATTTTAGCACTTTGCATATGATTCTTACGTTCTTGAATATCAATAAGTTATGCATGGTAATCCTCCGTCGAAGTTTTGAAAGAGCCTCAATCCTTCACCAATTATAAGAAGTCGTCATTGGAAGAGGTAGATGAAGCCGATGAAACGAGCCGTCTTTGTTTCCAAACCGTCCATTGTGGTTCTTCACATAATTCTTCTTTGTCCCTAACCTCTTGGTTAAGATCCGTTGATTAGTGTGTAAGGGAAGTGGATGATTCTAGTCGGAAATTGTTTAAGCTTGGTGTGTTGGAACTCATTATACGAGTGTTGTTTCAAGATGATGTGCGAGAAATGAATTGGTTTGGATTGTTGAGATCCATATTTGAGATGTTTGGGTGATAAATATAAAGTGAAGATGTAATAAAATATTGAAGAGAAGAAGAGAATCGTGTGAAATCAGAACATGTTTAAATTGACATGTATATAAAGTAATAAAACCGACAAAAGGGTAAATTTTTTTGAAAAAGGGGATAAGATCGTTGCTTCAATTGAACACTTAACTCTCTCTCTCCTCATTATGTTTCTCTCTCTCTCTTGCGGCATGGGTATGCCGAGAATGTTTTGCTTTGGCACCACATGGTTGCTTCACCCATTCCCCATGGGCCATGGCCTAGTAAATTCATTTTCACTAACCCGTAGTCGTCAACCCATTAAGACTACCCAATTCATTTATTCAACAAAGAAAACAAGATTTTTCTTGTAGAGATGTTTTATATTCTTAGTGTAATTGTTTCTACCAATTCTTCTATTCATTGGATCAAGTGATGTATTAAAATCAAAGGGAGGAGATTATGAGAGAAAACTAGTGGATTTCATATTTAGGAGAATATAATTTTTTGCTTTCAAAATTAAGCATATTCAGGATTTATTTCTAAGTAAATGATAAATGAAAATTAGTGCTTATAAAATCCGTTGAATGACAGGCTTTGGAAAGTATACATACCGCACATTTACAGGTATTAATTCTAAATAAAAATTCCCACAACAATTCACGTCTACACGGATTATATAAACTATTATTTAACTCATATTTTAAAACCAATAAATTCTTAATTATTGATGAAAATGTGTTTTTTTTAACAACGAAGTTATGTTAGTATGTTAGTGAGCTGGATCCGCAGTGACATCCATATAGGGCAGTATGCGAGCTCCAAGCCACGCGCCAAGTTAGTAATTAAACGTCTTTGCCTGGGTTTGAACCCAGGACCTCCAAGGAAGGCTTTGCCTTCCACCTCCTTCTTAACCACTAGGCCAAGATATCATTGGTTGATGAAAATGTATTTAATCATGCAAGTTTTTTTATATAAAGAAAAGAAGCATTTTCTTGAAATATTAGTTTTCAAGTTTCAGTTAATTTTTGTGTAGGTCATCTCAATTATATGTTTTTGATATAATTATTGGCCGCGGATTATGGAAAAATAAAATGCCATAAATAGTTGGGCAAAATACATAGGATGCTTCCGAGATCCCTATAATAAATATAATAATAATAAATACATTATATAACATAATTTATACCAAATTGGTTTATTAAATTAATTTTTCCATTTCACATTAAAATATCCTTGCATATATTAACAAAATATTATTAAACAAGGCACTAGCCACGATGCTTCAAAGGTTAATGGTATCTCCAGATAAGAGAAAAAAAATGTAAAAATTAGGAGTAGATTCGTATGAAAAATGTTTAATATAGTCCATAATTAATTCATAGTCTTAAATGACTAATTTTAGCCTTTTGATCAATGGCATCAATGGTCTAGATTAAATTTTAAAAATTTGGGCAAAGTGACATTTTCGTAATTCACATGTGATGTTTTTATAAGTCACATGTGATTGTATACTTAATAATTTGTGATTGAATATTAAAATTTCATAACTATGTTTTTTATATGGACTTTATTGAACACAACTCAGGTTCGTATATAATAAAATTTGTTAATATACATGTATAAACATTTAATAACATATGGTATAAGTTGATAATGTATAAATTGCTTTATAGGAACAATTTTTATTGTATACCGTTCTATCACCAATAAAAATTCTTTAGATGGTAATCTTCTTTTAAATAATTAGAAGAAAAAGTAGAAGAATATTTTTCTTTTTTTTAACTTTAAACTATAGTAGCTCTTTTTTGTAACGGGTGATTCTATTGGTACCCTTTTATATATCTTTGTGTAAATTGCTTTAAAATATAATTAATTTTGTCTTAGTTGTCATTGTATATAACCAATTTTAAAATTTTAAAAATAATACAATTAACTTTCATAATCCCCTCATTGTATGCAAATAACTTTTTTATGTTTCTGTTGTTTAGTTACCATTATATATAATGAATTTTGTCATAATTTTCATAGTATATAGCAAGTTATATACAATGTGAGAATTATAAAAGTTGGTTATGTTATTCATAAAAAATAAAGTTGATTATATATAATGGTAATTAAAACAAAATTCATTGTGTTTTAATGTAATTTGTCTTATATCTAAATAGTACATTTATGAAAGAATTCATTAAATATATGGATATGTGCGAGAAAGAAGAGTAAGAGGTAGTAAAAAAAATATATTCTCACTTTAAACAAGTTAAATTACCCGACCCAAACCATTTCTCAATTCATCTTGTCGGCTCACCAATCACGTACCCTTCATCAATTGCATTTAAACCTCGAACTACCCACGAAGCCGTCTTTTTCTTTCTCCCATACAATTCCACGTGGTTCCTGTCTTCAACGTTAGATCGGGCTCCTCGAAAGTCATATAACCCTATTGCATCTCACCACGTGTCCACGCACAAACTACAAACACCCCATGAATCTATATAAACACACATAAATCGACTGTCTATCCAACATCCAAAAGATCAAACAAAAGTTTATACCCCTTTTCACTCTAATCCAAATCCCTACTTTTGCCATCTGTAAATTTCTACAATCTCTAATCCAAAACCCGCTTTTTCAATCAACTCTAACTGCAAATTTTCCTGTTTTTTAACCGATCAACATGTGTGATGCATACTCTCGCCGGATTTTAAGTTTTCCGGCAATTCGTCCATGCGAGTCAGTTGCTCCGGCAACTCTACTTTCTTCTCTGATCACCCTTTCCCATACCATCTGTTCATATAAATCAAAAACCTTTTACACCAATGCTCGAAATGCAAAGGTTTCACTTCGGTTAATCGGGAATGTCCTCGTTTTCCTCGAAGAAATCCGACGAGACGAATGTCATCTGTCGTGGGAGACGGCTCTCTCACTGTCGGAGCTCCATTTCGTGTTCCAGAAGCTCCGGTTTTTGTTGGAAGACTGCACAAGATCCGACGCCCGGCTATGGATGCTGGTCCGATCCGAAAAGGTATCCAATCAGTTTCGGGCAGTTTTTCGATCAATAAGTGTAGCTCTAGATGTATTGCCACTAGATTCAATTAATGTTTCTTTTGAATTGAAAGAATTGATGGGTCTAGTAAAGAATCAAGCTTTGAATTCAAAACTTGGGTTCCGACCCGAAGATCAACGGATCTTGGAGCACCTTACATCCGTTATGGATCGACTAGAGCACCAAAATGCTCCGGATCAAAATGATCTGAAACAGGTTCTTAATTATTTGAGCATTTCCAGCTGGAGCGAATGCAACAAAGAAATCAAGTTCATGGATTCCGAAATTGGGTCGGAAAGATCCACCACCAAGAAAACGGATCTGGGTATCTTGAGCACATTGATGGGGCTGTTGATTTACTGCCGGTGCACGGTTTTTACCGTCGTCGATGGTGAGAGAATGCCCAATTCCGGTGACTGTCGAAGTTTCAATCATTTAATTTCGTCCTTTAACGTTGATGATCTCAGATGTCCAATTTCTCTAGAGATCATGGCAGATCCTGTGACTCTAACAACCGGACACACTTACGATCGATCCTCAATTGAGAAATGGTTTGGGTCGGGTAATTTAACTTGCCCGAAAACTGGGGAGAAGGTGAATAGTGGTAATTTAGTTTCGAATGTGTGTATAAAGAATATTACTAAGCAATATTGTCTTGAGAAGGAGATTTCAATGGCAGAACCTCGTGGTAGCAATTGCAATCGAGACATTACTTATACAGCCTCCGGTGGCAGTGCGGCAGCGGAGGCTGCTATAAAGATGTCAGCTAACTTTCTAGCCGACCGTTTGGTGTTTGGCACAAGTGAGGCCAAACACAAAGCTGCTTATGAGATCCGATTGCTTAGTAAAACAAGCATTTTTAATCGGGCTACTTTGGTTGAAGCCGGTATAGTCCCAAGTTTATTGGACTTGATCTGCACTAGGAACCCAAAGATTCAAGAAAATGCGATCGCTGGTTTACTGAATCTCTCAAAGTACTCAAAAACAAAGAAAGTACTTGTTGAAAACGGTGGGTTGGAACTAATTCTCGAGGTTGCACAAAACGGGTTGAAAATGGAAGCCCGACAACATGCGGCTGGCACTTTATTTTATCTAGCTTCAGTAGACGAGTATCGGGACATTATTGGGAAAATCCCAAGATCCATTCCTGTTCTAATGGAGTTGGTACTTGACGGCACTAATCGATGCAAGAAGAACGCGTTAGTGGCGATTTTAGGGTTGCTAATGTACCCTGAAAACCATTGGAAAGCACTTGCCGTTGGGATCGTACCGTTGCTAGTCGATTTATTAAGATCTTCACATCAATGTGAAGATCTTATAGTAGATTCTTTAGCAATTTTAGCCACTTTGGCTGAAAATCCCGACGGGATTATGGCGATTATGAGCTGTGGAGCTCTTCATGTGATCCTTGATGTCGTTGGATCAACGACATCAAAGGTGTCGAGAGAATATTGTGTTGCATTGTTGCTTGCAATGTGCACGAATGGTGGGGCCGACGTGGTTCGGGTTTTAGTATCGAACCCGTCTCTAATGGGACCTTTGTATTCCCTACTCACCGAAGGTGGCTCTCGTGCTACTAAAAAAGCGAGTTCGTTGATCAGAATTTTACATGAATTCAACGAAAAAAATGCTTCTGCCGCGAGGCGTCCCGTTCATTTTCAAGAACGGTTTGTAGATGTTTGGTAACTTTGTATATTTTGTTATTTGTTGACATTAGCTCGGTTTTTATTAAGAGCTGGTGTCATATATAGAGTTATGGCTTCTGTTATTTTTGTATGAAGCTATAGCTAATAACCCGATATATATTGTCTTTATGAACTTTCTTCTTGTTGTGAATATAATCAAGTATTTTGCTACAGCATTAATGTATACAAACGTTTTCTCAAACTCTAGACCATGTTCAAGGGAGATAAAGGTCGAACTGAACAATCTCGTATCGACATATCAAGAGCCTTTTCGAGTCCTATGACCACTTGTTCCATGGAAGGCCTCTGTTGCTTCATCCCGATACACGAAATCGCTAAGTTGATCATAAATTCAAAAGCCTTTAATGAGTAACTCCCGTTGAGTTTTGGATCAGCAAACTCTGTCCAACTCCCGCCCTTCGTTAATGTCTTCGCCTAATCAATAATCAGATAAAAGTTTCCTCGTTTATAATTCTAACAACGAATTGGTAAAACTCAAAAGGAAATTTTACCCTTTTTCCGATCGGTATTGGCCTTGGTAAGTCTATGTTGATCACCCGTTGCCCTGAAAGAAGCTGTAAAAGCACTATTCCGAAGCTATAAACATCACCAGACGGGTTGACCCGGCTATTTTGTTGATACTCCGGGTCGACGTACCCAAACGTTCCTCTTACTTCCGAGCTAACATGTGACAAACCCGTGTCGATGATCTTTGACAAACCAAAGTCGGCTAGCTTCGCTTGAAAGTTAATATTCAAGAGAATGTTCGTCGGCTGCTACAATTTAAAACATTAAATAAACTGATACAAATATAGGACTAAAAACATAGATTTAACAAAAAGATCAAGATACCTGATAAATCTAATGAAAAAGATGAAAACGGAAAAGGAAGGAGGCATACTCAAGCCCATGAGTGGGCATGATCCCCTACCATCACTTCGTGATGCCAGAAGGGCCCGACGTAGCCCTTCGGCGTGAGGATGGTCACTATGAGATTTCGAGTATTCTTTTTCTTTTTAGTTTTTTGTCTACATCAAAATGACTTTGTGGGTGAGGGTGATGGATTACATCCCCTTATCATACTCAACCGTAAAAAGCGCAATTGAACGTAACCAAGAAGTCTACCTTTATATCTCGATGAACGATACATCCACCGGGGTAAGTATGAAGAAACCATAGTCCCCGAGCAGAGTCGATAGCAATTTGAAGACGTTGGATCCATGTAAGAAATTTATCTTTACTAAACAACCATTCTGAAAGATTTCCCGAATGACAAAGCTCGTATACAAGAAAATACTCCCCTTCACCCTCGCAATGATACAACAATCGTACGAGATTCGGATGTTTTACGTGCGATAAATTAGTAACTTCCCGAAAGAATGTCTCCTTTTCACCATCGTTAACTATGTGCTTGATCGCAACATCCTGACCGTTGGCGAGTACGCCTTTATACACCTTCCCTACACAAATCAAACCAATTGAATACAAAACCATCTATGGATGAATTATATTACAATTTTCTTACCGGCGTTTCCTTCACCAATGAAGTTGGACGCTTTTAGATCGTTGGTAGCTGCATAAACGTCCTTCACCGTTAACTGGGTGGTTAATTCTTTTGGAAATGGGGAATCCAACACACAGATACCGTCTTTGCACTCCGGCGACTTTCCGGTGACGGATTTTCTGAAGAGAATCCACAAAGTTATGGTTAACGTGATAAAGAATATTCCGATCAGACCTCCGATTAGAATCCATATTCCTGAAAATTTCAAGAGAATAATTATTAGGTGATCAAAACTTGAATATTATATATGTTTTCAAGGTGTGCATGTTGGATCAAATTTACTCACTTGTGCTCATTTTTCTACTGTATTGACGATGATCATTTGAGTAGGTGAAGATCTGCTTGATATAATGGGGGATTTTGTGAAGAAATATTCGACCAAGTGCAGATTTGATGATATTTGGGAGGATTTTTATTTATTAGAATTTGATTTTGATGGTGTAATATCCGACGAAAATGAAATGAAATAATTGCATAAGAAACTACAGAAAATGTACACACACAGACTGTACGTGATTATATGTCCTAAATATTTATTTATTTATTATGAAACTAGGGAATATTTAATTTATTTATTTATTTGTAGATCAATGAGTCAAAGCTTAAAAGACAATCGCCGGCCAAATGTATTTGAATTGGTCGACGTAGCTAGGAATTACAATAAACACAACAATTTAATGCAATATTGTTATTATTGCGAAACTTTGGCATAATTTTACCCAAGTGTTGTTATTATGGCATGAATTTTCTTATATACATGCTTGCGGTTAAAAAATATATATATGTTATGATACTTTTAGAAGACCGCTCCTGGTGGGAGCTTGTCATCGACGACGACGAGTTGAAACAGCCCCCGTTCGTCACCCACTACGTCCCGTACATCATGTGCTCGTCGTCCTCGTGACGAACTTCAACGAAGGGTAAGGTTTGCATTTTTTAACAACAGTAGCACACACACATATATATCAATTCTATATTTTCCCACTTTCATTCTCTCTCGGATTTTTAAACTCTCCTCTCTAATTTTATAAAACTCTCCTCTTCCTTCCTCTCAATTCTTCTTCATGACTACTCATCATTGCTATATCACCATAAATATTTACTATGGGGTGAAATCGAATGTCACTCATTCCCTCATTATTATGGTGGCCAGATGTACCGATTCAAAAATCTGGAAGTTACCGATTAGGATGTCATGACATTTAAGACGTTCCTGCATTAGCAATTCCATAAGTTTAATGACTTGTTATATTGTGTCTCGTTTGACATCATCGGACGGTTATACCTGATGTGGGATGTCTACTTCGATTCACTCATTTGTCTCGCGAATAGGCTTGGCAGTGTCAATGTCTGCTTTTCATACATAAATATCAATGATTAGGAGTTGGAGAATCGCTACTCCTGCTCATCGTTGTTTTACGTAAGCAACACCGAGTCTTTTTCATATTAGTTTTAGTTTATTTATTTTTTATATACTATTTTAGTTTAATGTAATATTTTAAGGTTTTGTATTTTGTATTTTTATTTGTGTTATTTTATTATCGTAGGATTTTAAAGTTTGTATTTTTATTTAAGGATAAAATATGTTTTAACCCCTAAACTTTACATTTTAAGATGGTTTAACCCTTGAACTATTTTAATAAATATTTTAATCTCTAAACTATCTCTAATATTTGATTAAATTTCTATTTTTGTTTAATCTAATTGTTTTTATCCTTAACCTAATCTAAGTTTACCTACTACCGCCTAAACACGTAACTCACCCTTTTCCCCAATTCGATTGAGAACACAACATAGAAACTCTTGTCAACACCATTGATTCTAGGCCCTAGAAACAATTTTCGACATCATCGATTGGAAGATGGTCAACCCGTGACTGGCCCCATTGAAAGAGACCACATTGTTTCGACACAATCGCATTGAAGAGGATCGACACCATCACACAGAAACCCTCGATTTTGTTAACTGATTCTTTGAGAGTAATGTAAGTCTTCTTTTTTATGATAGTAATGTGTTGATTCTCTAATTAGTTTGATAGTTCCATCTAGGAGAAGTTTGTCTTTCTCCTTAGCTATATTTCAAGGTTTTAAAACGATTTATGGCTTTGTTAGTTATGTCTCATGTGTATTTTCTTAATTTAACAATAAAGTTAGAGGTTTAAAATGTTTATAAGATAAGTTTAAGGATAAAACTATGCTTTAAAACTTTAGTAACTTGTTATACCAGGTTAAGTGATTAAAACAATTAATTATAACAAGTTTAGGGATTAAAATATTCATTAAAAAAGTTTAGGGGTTAAACCATTTTTGAATACAAAGTTTAGGGGTTAAATCATATTTTACCCTTTATTTAACTTTTTATTTCTACTTTTTAAATATTAGTTGTAATTTATAATTTATATTTAAAAAAATAAAAATAAAAATAGGTGATGGTATAGAGATTAATCATGTATGTCATGACTATTTATACGTTGAAAAACTGATATGATACTTAATCATACATGTCATGACTACGAGTAGTCTAATAGATTTCACACGTCACGAGTTTGTAGAGTTTTTTTTTTTAAAGGAGCGATGGACATAGAAAAGAATTTCATTGGGTAATCGCTCTTTTGCAAATCCACCGCTAACGTCAATTTATTGATAAAAATAACACACGTGAAAATGACGGTGATTATAAAAAAACGGAAGGTGCCATTTTAAAATAAAAATAGTATTTTAAGATGAAGTTAGTTTGGTAAATTGTAATATAAAATGCAAATAAGAGTTTTCTAATTATACATACGACAAGCATATAAGAACAAGTTAAATCGATACAATAATATTGTTCTTTTCTCCTCAAGCATATTTCATTTTTGACTTCTCAAAGTCAAACTTAATAAACGTTAAATTTCGAATAGCTAGAATTGTTTGGATCGATCAAAATTGGTTGTAGTTGGAGGTCCATGGGTGATAGCGTATTGAGAATCAATCTGCATAATTATTTGGATTATGTGAAGTATTTTTTGAAAGTAATTATTCGTGGTCTATTTAATTTTAGAGATGTAAACGAGTCGAGCCGAGTTTGAGTATAAGACCTGACGAGTCGCACTCGTTTAAGATTTTTTAAGCTTAGTCTTAACTCGTTTAAAATATATTAAGCTCGGCTCATTAAGACTCGTAGTGTGTACTTTGATATGCTTTTGTATAATTGTCATAATAGAGTTATCTAATTTGATACACACACGTATATAGGATAAGACTATGTATGAACCCTCCTCAAATATAGAACTTATAAAACTCCTTTGATAATAACATGTGTCGTTGTTTAAAGGGCAAAGGAGAAAAAACCAAAAAAAGAAAAACTTCTCACACAACATCATTCTAAAGTGTACAATTTCAAACATTAAAAAAACCCCATTAGAACTTCATTTAATCGTATTTTAAACACTTTTGTGTGTTTTTACAGAAAAAGCTATACAATTCTATCTTATAATCAATTAACAAACTAATTCACTCACATAAAACTATCACTAATTTCAAATTTTATTTTTTACCCCTAAAAAGATTTTCACTTTACACCTTTAATTTTAATAAAATTAGGGCAAATTGCATAAAGATACAATGTACTTTGTCTTAATTACTATTGTATACAACCAACTTTAAAATTTTAAAAATAATACAATAAACTTTCATGATTATATCATTGTATTCGAATAACTTTTTTATGTGTCTATTGTTTAGTTACCGTTGTATACAATGAACATTGTTATAACTTTTATAGTATACAACAAATTGCATACAATGTGAGAATTATGAAAATTGGTTGTATTATTTTTAAGAAAATAAAATTGATTGTATATAATGGTAACTAAGACAAAGTTCATTATGTTTTAATACAATTTGCCCATAAAATTACATATTACCTCATAACTTAATTCATCATCATCATTATTTTTAAATTTGTTATTCTATAAATAACATTTTTGTCAAATTCACATCACAAATTATAATCTTAGTATCAATCTAGTATCTTTTGTATAATTTATATCATGAGTATTATTATTCCTTACTTTAAATTGATAAATTCAAATGAATAGAAAACGTATATTATTTATTTATCAAGTAATATATGAGTTACATTTAAACCACTAAACGATCGATGTTAGAGACCTTAGGCTAACGGAGAAAAAGGATGAAAGAAGCTATGATTCAAATCAAATATCTTATGATGATTTATAAAAGTTATATTTTTAGCAGACAACCTCAGACTATAGGTGCTTTAAAGTTATAAAAAATCAATATCGAGTGTTATAACTATTATATGATAAAAAGATAATAATCATTATTAATACAACAATAATATAATAATAATTAAAGTGTAATAAATCTATAATTATTATAATCAATTGACAAACCAATTTACTTATGTAAATATTATTTATGCATGCTACCTTTAAACAAACATAGTACCTATAATATTTTATGTAAATTAGTCTATTAAAAATCCGGTTATTTGAATATCACCTAACGTAACGCATAGGGTTAATATACCTTGTTATGTTCAATTTTTCATCATTTTTTATTCAAAACCAGTCTTGATATATTTCTCTCACATTAACTCTAAAAATGGGTGTTCATATTTGCATTTTTGCGAACTGAGATGCGTCTTCAAAAAGAAAAGTAGAACCCATATCAAGTCACAACCAAAATGCAAATCAATTTACATCATATTACAACAAAACCCAAATATATTTCATCCACAACACATGCATACTCATACACACAAATATAAATTCATGTATAAATCTATCATTTTCCGGATAAAAACGCAATCAAAACTAATATTTTGCATAAATTTTGAAAAATGCCCAATTTAGTTATAAATTTTTTAATAAAAACTATGTAACTTAAAACCTTAATTTAAACATTTGTTGAATCATGAAATATAATTTCAAGCAACTTTTCAAAATCCAAGCATAAATACAATATTTAATAAAATACTTAGGGACAACTAGTATACAAATCCTCTAATGCACTAAAAGTTGTACAAAATCTTCGAGCACATCCATTGAGTACTTCATCCGGGTCTAGTTTTCTGAATCACCTGAAAGCGAAAATCATATCTTATAAATTATGCAGCTCAGTGAGGAACTCATTATAAATATACAAAATTAATATTCATGCATACTCCGTTTAAAATTATTATTAGAATACTTTTTGTAGCTCAATAATGTGTCTTACGACCAAAATCAATCATAGGATCTAATAGTAACATGCTATCATACATAAATAGACACATAATTTTACTGGTATTTTAAGAACAATCATTCTATAGCTGATCTTACCCTTACATCTTGTATGTGCTAATATCTGTATATTATAATTTGTTACTCTAGCTCCAAACCTTGAAGGTTTAATAACGATTACTGGACCTCATAAACTGTAATAATTTGTGCCGGTTCCAACACTAAAACGCAATATTGTTCTAGCTTTGTTACTTATCAGGTCCACCTTTTGTATCTGGTATTTGTATAATACTTTATCCGTCTTTGGTCACTTGTTAGAGCGTTGTTAACTTTTTCACTAATCTTCTTCAATAATTATTAATTTCATTTTCCATTACACACATGTAGTTATTAATTTCTTACTTACACGTTAGACCATGAACATCCAACCTGGAGTTTTTCAATGCCACATCAATATCCACATCATCTCCCACTTTCAACCCTCTCTAACCCAAAAATCCCCACATCCAATCCACATCAACGCTCTATCTTTTCTATTTTTATTTTTTATTTTTTGTTTTAATTTACATAATTTAATTATTTTAAAGACAATAAAATATAAAACAATTAATCATATTTCATAAACTTCATTACATAATTTCAAATAAAAAAAAGCAAAAAATACATAATTTATAAAATTAAAAACAACAATCTACCACCCGATGTTCTCGTCGAAGATCCGTTTTTTGTTTCAAAACGAATTTCAATTGATCCGAAGTCACACCACTGCCTTTCTTCTTTTGGCGAATTTTTTTGTGGCTTGGGTCTTGGGTTGGGTTTCGACTTAGATCTCGGGTTAGGTTTCGGGAACCCCCTCCCCGAGTTAGGTGTTGGGAATCCCCTCGTCCTCGTCCTCATCCTCCCCTAGATATGTTCGGGTTTGAAGTAGTTGTTGAAAGCCTCCTTGAAACGCGGCATCAAATTGTTGAAAGCCAAGGTTGTATTGTTGAAACCTGCCATGTTGGAACGCACCCGGCATGGGAGTAGGTGAATACAAAGGAATTTGTTGTACACCTTGGTAAGTTGGTGGTGGAGTTGAAAACCCGAACATATTTTCACGCAAAGAAGCTTGCGAGCTCGTGCCTCGCGATTTTGATACTCGTCGTGGGGTTTTGAAACCTTGCTTTTGCTTTCCCTTGTCCATGTTTTTTTAGAAGAATGGAAATTGGAAGAATGAAAGAAAGTGTATAAAATATGGAAGAGAGTAGAAGAGATGTGTGAAATAAGTGGAGAGGTGAATGATATTTATAGGAGGAAAAAATTTTAAAAAAATTACCGTTGTCCCAACGGTCAAATGACGCGGGGAAAAAACTCTTCGAGCTACGGGTTCCTAGGCTAGCCCGGGCTCAAGCCAGCGCCAACCCGTGGGTGCACGATGGTGTGTTGCTCGGGTTCGTGCGCTATCCAGCGCTGGTTGGCCTCCGAAACAGGTGATCTTATCATACTTAAAGTAAGTTATCGTAATTAATCACATCACTGTCTATTATTCATAATATTTATAACTTCAATTATGCTATCTAATTAGCTACATTATAAATAGCTCCTTTGTTCAACTCTCTAATCATCTCAATTAACAAATACAACATAACCTCTATCTCAAAACTAGATTTAAACATAACTAGCATAAAAATTGCTTTCAACATAGCTATCAATAAATATGCAAATTAACTTTCAAAATAACTATCATAAATCACATATTTACCTTTTATAGTTATTAAATAAGCTTTCCACTCCATTCTCAAGATTTTTAAAGATAGAAAGTGAAGAGAAGGAAAGGGAAGGGAAAGAATGTGAATGATTAGCTTATTTTCTTGAGTTGGAAGGAAAGAAAAGGAAATGGAGGGGGAGTCCTTTGTTTCCTTATCATCACACTTTTGGAAGAAAACATCAGAGTAGAGAGTGAATTAAAAGGTTAGTTCTTTATCCAAAGATTGAAAAGAAAAAAAAAGATCGAAACTTTTTTTGGCATCACTGCCGCCTGAGTTTTAATTTCACCTACCTACTTGCTTGCTTGAATTAAATCACCTGTTTGTTAGTCAACTTTAATTAATTTTCCTACTTGTTTGCTTAAATTAATTCTCCTGCTTGTTTGTCTGCTTAATTTTTTCGGCTGTACGTAAACAAAGAACCCTAATATTATTTTTGATTTTGAGTATTTAATTCAAATTGATCATTGGGGTTGCTTATTGATGTTTAATTTTAGAAATTAAGTTTTTTTTGTTTTGTTTTGTTTGACAGTCTCTCAATCGCAATTGTTCTTCCATTGAATCGTATTTGGAACCTCCACATATTTCAATTGTAGTTATTGTATTCGAGCAATTGCAATTCCCAATCGTATTTGCATCTTACTATTTGATAATTCAATCGTGGTTAGTATCCTATTTGAGTAATTGTATTTCCCACCAATCGTAATTTCAATTGCAATTTGCAATCATAATTGTCAATTGCAATTCCCAATCGTATTTGCCATCACAATTCCCTACTCACAATTACTCCAATCGTCATTCCCATCGGTTATAATTACTCAATTGCACTTCATTCAATCACAATTCATCACCTTTTATCATTTCAGTCAAAGATCCATTGTCAAGTATCAACCATACTTTATGCCAAAAAAGAAGAAGTTATCAAATTAACGAATGAGGTAGAAAATCTTGGTTCAAATATTATTTTTTGAACAGATTGTTCCAACAAACAGAAAAATAGGGCAAATTGTAAGTTTGTGGGGTTCCAACTTAAAACCAATTGGTTATAAGTGGAGTAGCCAAGCCCTTATTAAGCACATTACAAGATCAATCTTCGTCCGATGTGGGACTTACTCAACACACCCCCTTACGTGTGGGGTTCTTTTCTTTTCTCGCGCCTAACACGTGGATACTTATGGGTTACGTGAAGTTCGTGTGGCCTTTGACCAACCACGGTGAACCTTGCTCTGATACCATGTAAGTTTGTGGAGTTCCAACTTAAAACCAATTGGTTTATAAGTGGAGTAGCCCAGACCCTTATTAAGCACATTACAAGATCAATCTTCGTCCGATTTAGGACTTACTCAACACAAATGATTTAGAACAAGAGAATGTGAAACTTACTCTACAACTTTCTGAACTGACTGAAAAACTTCACATGTCATAAAACAAATATCACGAGTTTGTAATTAAAGAATGTGCCAACAATTATTAAATATCCAAAACAAGTCAACTTTAAAAAGCATTAATTTTGAGAGCAAATTACCCAAATATTGAACTCCCCTAGCCTATACAAGGATGAGAAAGGGACCGTCGTATGACGGGAAAGATCTGAAAAGCTCTAATCGACGTTGAAAATTGAGACAATAAGCGAGGTTTGTGCTTTGAAAATTGGAATGAGAAGAGAGAGATAATCGGTGAGATTTGTTTGTTGGACATAGAAAAGGAGAGTCGATCGCATCGTAGGGCTGGGGGACTTTTTTTTACTTCATAAAATACATTTCTTGGTTAATATATACTCGTGCATGTTATATCTTTTGAAATATAAAATATGACCTCACCCTTCATCTATAAATCCAAAATTCATATTTAGTTTTGTACGTTCTATTTTAATTTATTTTATTTTTTGAACAGAAAACGTTGTATTACATTCCTATTTTTTTTATAGAAAGCTTATTTTTTTCTTATTTTATTCTCATACTTACTAGATGATAATATGTAAAATTCACTCGTTCTTTTTTTATTTCTCTCAATTGATTTTGATACGCGTTTTGATTTAATGAGTAAGAAAATAAATAAAAATATTTTTAAGAGAATATAATACCTCTCTTTTTTATATAGGGTAAGACGGTAAGTATGTATGTGTGTATACTTACTTAAAATAGAAAAAAATTATTTCTTCTAACTAAGTTTTCTTACTAGATAATAACACATGAAATCCACTAAGTCTTCACTCCTCTCCTCTCTAGATTTCGACACTTGTATTAATCAAGTAACTACGATGATGAGTTGAAACATTTAGACAGTATTTGGTATGGATGATTGAGAGATGAAATAGTATAAGTCATTCTAATGTAATGGAAAAAACATGTTTATTTATCACGCAGGAATGAAATGAACCATTGCATAAGGAATGTGATTCCTTCCATTTCATTCCATGGGGAGAGGTAATAATTAATCTAATTTTTTAAAGTTATTTTTATTAACATTAAAAAAGATATTTTCTATAATGATTAACTAAAATTTTTAATTTTTTTATATAATAAGTTATTGATCTAAATATTAAATTATTAACTAATTAAAAGTAAATATATATATTTAGAAATGTGTGTATAAAATATAAAAATTTAATAAAGAAAATATTATTTTCAATAAAAATACATAAATAAATAAAAATAAAATCTCTTTCTCTAAAGATGTCATATATAAAATTTATTATAATAAAAATTTCATTATATAAAGATAATTTAATTGAATGAAATTATTTTATTCTGTATCCAAAACAAACATGATAATAAAATATTGTAATGGATTATTTAATTACATCACTTATTTCATTACCTTGACCATATTATTCTTTCATTATTCTATTTCGTCCAACCAAACATACAATTAATAGGACGATATAGAAACTCTCTTTAAAATATATTTACTTTAGTTAGCCATGAATAAAGATTTTCGTATAATTCAGATTACATAATTATATATTAATGAATATAATTAGCATGCAAAAGCATAGCAATGTTTCTTTGCTTAAAAAAAAAGATCAAATTGAAGTCACTTTACATCTTATCTTAATGTTAAATTAAAAATCTATGAAGCATACCGTAACGCGTGAGTAACAGAGTAAGTACAATCTTATTTTACTATAAACAAAATATTTATTAAAAGTAAAAGTAATATTTTAATTTTTAATGGTAATATAATTGTTATAATATTACCATCACGTGGTGACAACTCCTTTCCTTAAAATTAGGGTAAGCGTATGACTTCTTGGAATCCTGAGTGACCAACTACGGATGTTAAAGTAAACTACAAGCATTGCCCCTCAACTTTTGCTTAGTTTGCATTTTTAGTCGGTAATTTTACTTCACACTTGCAATCTACACGTTATAGATTTTTATGACGTTTTAGTTCAAAACTTAATTGACGCCGGTGAAGGCACGTTCTAATATTCCTGGATGATGTTTAAAGCTTTTACACTTTTACTTGTGTATACAAGGATACAAATTTCACAATAAAAATTTTAATAATATGAAAAATTAAAAGATAAGACAAGACACAACAAAAATACTTTAGAAAAACTCAAACACTTTATAAAACAATAACTAGAAAGATTATATACAACATGGTTCTAAATAACGTAAGGTGTGGCATGGCAGCGAGGTCAAGCCTCAAGCTTTAGAAGCTATGACGTTTTTTAAAACAACACTTAAGGCGGTAATTTTGTATATATTTTATAAATATTTATATTTAATTTATCATTATTAATATACAAATTACACAAAGTTGCACAAATTATGAGCAAAGTAACATATACAAAATACAAAAATGTATAGAAGTTCAATACACGCGATCGTAAAATGTATATAAAAAAAGTCAATAATTTTTAAAAAAATATTTTCTGCGTGTCATGTCTTAAAAAAACTCGTCATTTGGTACTTAAAGCACGCCTTATGCCATTTTGTCTTACACCACGTCTAACCACACTGCCAGGGCTATTTCTTAATGTCGGAGTCGCGCCTTGACTCCACCATAACGCGTTTTTTAGAACCCTGATATAGAGTAAAAGAACTAAGAGATTATAAAAAGGAAAAAAAGAAGAAAGAATATGCTTGTCCAATTTTATTCTACTTTCAATTCTTATTTTTTAAATTTCTTTTAGTTTTGACATTTCCTACTTTTAAAACAACCAAGTTACTTATTAGTAAAAAAAATAGTGTACATTCAATCGAAAAGTTATTTTATATTTATAAATTACTTAACATTAAAATAAGAAGCATTATGTCATTTCACTGTTTAATAATTAAATGATGAGTGAGTATATAAGTATTTATGAAACGTTTGATTTGCTATGATACTGAAAATTGGAATTAGAATCCCTAAAGAATTGATATAGTAAAAGAATTAAAAAGTGAACTCACTTTCTTATAAATAATGCTTGTAACGTTCTTCGCTACTACCATCATCACAATTGTTTCCAACAACATCAACACAAATTCTTTGAATACTTGAATCAAACACATTCCTGAATCATTGATAGATTGACACACAAACACAATTTCTTGAATCATTAAATCATTAATTCAAAAACAAATTAACCCAAACACACGCTCAAGTCAATTTAAAAAGAGCACACATGAACATATTTTGACAAACACAAATAGCTGAATCTACATATGTGAGTAAGCAAATCTTCACACACAAACACCTTTTTAAAACAAACACAATCTCTCACAACGATAACCAGATGAATACACGTTAGGACACTTTCCCAAACACACACACTAACACATAACAACATCCCCAAAATTGATATGAAACAACTCTAGAGACCAAGTTTGTGATAAAGAAGAGAGGGTGTGAGAGAGAAGATAGAGGGGAGAGCCGAGAGGGTGTGAGAGAGAAGATAGAGGGGAGAGCCGAGAGGGCGAGAATCCGTGGTGCCAGCTTTGTTATGGTGGTTCAATCACACGAGGGAGAGAGAGATTAAGAGAGAAGATAGAGATTAAGAGAGAAGATAGAGAGAGACGCAAACGAGTAGACAAAGGAAGTGTTTAATAAATAGACACAGACAGACAAGAAATGCCTTTGTTAAGTTTTTTGTTTTAAAATACATTTATCATGTAAAACAAGTAAAAAAAGGTCAAATAATTGTTTATTAGATTTAATGATAAAATCTAAAAATCGAACATTAAACTGGTTCAAAATTTCATTATTGAAACATTTTAACCTATGAAATATAATAAAGAGATTCATACTTTATCACGTCTATTCTATTATAGTTTTATCCATCATGCTATCTATCAATTAACATTCATATTAAAATTCTTACCCTGTTTTACCATTAAACAAAAAGGAAAAGGTTGAGTTTCACCCATGTCTCGCTCCCACTATCCCTGTAAAGTTGAATTTTAGAGTGATAAGACCATACATAATCAAGCTCAACGAGCTCGTCATTCGATGCTCGTCGTCCTACCGAGCATCCTACCAAGAGCTAGTCAACCACTACGGCTCACCATGTCATTGCTCATCGTCACCATGACGAGTCACCACGTCTCATTCATTTTTTTTCTTATTGTAACAATACAAAATGAGTGATGATACGAATATTAGTCGTGCATTGTTTAGTTATGCAAGTGGTGGTCTAAGGTAAAAAAAGTCGTCGCACCAAAGTTGTAGATCTACATAATTCCCGGGACTGCTTTTGTAATTTGAGCAGACGTTAATTCCCCATTTAATTTGCTTACTCTGCTCAACCACCCACATCCATCTTGCCAGAAATCGAATCTCCGCCGATCATGGGCGGCACAAATACATCCCCTACGGCGGCCGCCACCGCCGTCGACGACTCCGAATCTCCGTCACTCCACCTCCTCCCAAAAAGCGACACCAAAATTCCCGAAGACTCATACCATTTAGCCTACATAATCTACTTCATCCTTGGCACAGGTTACTTGATTCCATGGAACGCATTCATCACAGCCGTCGATTACTTCTCGTATCTCTACCCTGATGCCTCCGTTGACCGTGTTTTCGCCGTCGTTTACATGATTGTCGGCCTCATATGTCTCCTCTTCATCGTATTCAACGCTCACAAATCGCATTCCTTTGTCAGGATTAACATCGGTCTTGGTTTGTTTGTTGTGTCGTTGCTTGTTGTACCTGTGATGGATGTAACTTATATCAAGGGTCAGGTGGGGATTTACGGTGGGTTTTATGTGTCTGTGGCTGCGGTGGGGCTCTCTGGTATTGCGGATGCGTTGGTTCAGGGAGGGGTTATTGGGGCCGCGGGTGAAATGCCGGAGAGGTATATGCAGGCTGTTGTTGCCGGAACTGCTGCCTCAGGTAATCTGTTTACCAAATTATGTAGGGTTTCAATTTTTTTCATCAGCGTCCAATATCTTATATTCCGATTGTTATTCCTTAATTAGATTTTAATTCATCTAAATCCTTGAATTTTGTGTATTTTTGGGATTTTTGCAAGTTGATCGAGCTTCGAGTAATACCAAACATGCTTAGGTTTCACTGATTGATTTTTTCCAAGATTTTTCTGATTAATGAATTTGAGTATACGGATAACTGATTTGATCAGTAGGTGAATTCTCATTTACGCAAATTTTTCTCCTTGCTCATGATCCTTCACAGCAAAAGGCTTTCATTAGTAACCAAACTGATACAAAATACTCAAATAATAGGACTTGGAAGTAGCTGTACACAAAAGGTAGTTCTAGAGCATCCATCCTCTCTACTAAGATCTATACCAATGGCTATGCACAAAATTACAGACAAGCAGTTGGTTACACCAAACTGCAGTACAGCAGAAAATGTTGATGAGTTTCTGGGCACAAATAGATGGGGCAGTCACACCATGCTGGAGACGATGCTCCTGTTATTCTAAAGGCAAACCTCCACGTGGATCAACAGCGTTAAACAGAGGACATCCTATAGCCGGTGGTCATTTAAGGTTCACTTTAGGACAAGTGGGTAGCGTGAAACTGAAATGACTACGCTTCTAAGACCTTAATCATTGCTCTTTGTAGTGTGGTGCAGCACCTGCAGCCCTACAAAATTCTCCTTGGAATGGACCAAACTTATTGCACCAATGTTAAGCATAGAATATGAAAGAAACACCTACAGGCTACAACCATGCCACCCGGCCTTTTGTCCTCAATGTAGCAGATTCTGCTAGTTGGTCTGCTTCACCATTTAGGGTCCTCCTTGTAGGGTCCTAAATGAAGTCAGTTATACTATTTAACTTGTCTTGGGTCGATTATAGTCGAACAAAAATCAGACTAAAGGTTGAGAAACCAGTGAATTAGAGAGTTTTTTTGGCTTATTCATTTGAAATAACTTGGTAACCTGTAAACTTTGAATGCTTTGATCTTTCATTTCTGATTGTTGTTAGACAAGGAGCCTAATTTGAGCTGAAAGTCATACCTAGACTTCAATCTATTTGGTTGTTTCAATTAAGGTGGTTGAGACTTGAGAATGCATTTTGTCTGGCTTCGTTTGATCTTTGTAATGACTGTGTTTGTTGTAGATATTGTAACTGTATTCAATTGAAGAACTATATATAACAGAAGCCTACTAGCAGCCTTGTGGATGCAAGCATGGATGTAAATATTTTGCCTTTAGCGACAAAAAAGAATATATTATATTAAGATCAAGGGATTTGAATATAAATTGTGAATCTGACAAAGATTCACAAATTCTTTTAATAACTCATGTCTGGCCTTTGGATGTACATTTTCTTAGGTGAAATATTTGTTTACTTTCACATAATTGTGTTTCAGGAACCAAAAATGTAATTTACCCTTGTTCTTTTTGCAAAATATATGTCCTTTACGTTCATAGCGTGAACAAAAGCGTACTAGCAGTCTGTGATTAAATTGTGTGCAATTAGCAATCCTGACACACTAATCTTTCATTCAAAGATTTATGATCAATAAATCCTGCAATTTGATGAAAAAATTTGTTTTATATGGATCTAGCTTCAGATGAATTTGGTATATGTGTTTCATGTCATATTCAATTTGTTGGAGAGTAGGTTGTAAGACTCTTGTTTGACTAATCCTCAAATAGGTACAATGGTACTGTAATAAGCCCATCATAGTTTGCAAGGATAAGGGTGTGTCATATGTGGATTTTAATGCTTCTAATTGATTGAGGATGTTGATGTGATGGATATGGACCCTGATTCAAATTGTAGATTTTTGTATTCCTTTGTGAAGATGGCTGCAATTTGATGATAAAATTTGTTTTATATCATCAATTTTGTCTAAGATATATAAAGCATCGTGTGTCCCAATTGGCATAAGCTATCAATGAAGAACAATAGGTAGCATCACCTTTAGATTCCTTCCTTATGGCGTATGAGTTATGACTGTACGAGGCTAGGCTAGTACAAAATTCTGGTATCATTTTATTATTTTATAGTTTGATATTGCAACTCCATAAGAAACTTTAAAGCGGTCCTCCTGTGTGGCTACATCTTTCTACATTAACAGTCCACAATTCGAGACTACAGATTTAAGATCCCTGCTGTTTGCAAATGTTCTTTTCTATGTATTCATGTTGACCAAACTTGTGTTCTTGGAATTTGATTTACTTCGATCATGTATTCTTATAGTAATGCTCACACATATTACATTTTTTACATCTTCAACTACAGGAGTTCTCATATCGATTCTTAGAATCTTCACGAAATCCGTATATTCACAAGATGCAATTGGGCTAAGAAAAAGCGCGAACCTTTACTTCATAGTTAGCATAGTTGTGATGATTATATGCATTGTCTTGCATAATATAGCTCACAAACTTCCAGTGATCAAGCATTACAACGAGCTAAAGATCCAAGCTGTGAATGATGAAAAAGAAGAGAAAGGTGTTCTCTCTGAATCCCTATGGCAATCAACATTATGGGACATTGTTGGGACGATCAAATGGTACGGTCTTGGTACCGTTGTCATCTACATTGTCACGTTATCCATTTTTCCCGGATATATAACAGAAGATGTTCATTCTCAACTCCTCAAAGATTGGTATCCAATCATCCTTATCGCAGGTTACAACGTGTTCGACTTAATTGGTAAATGTTTGACTTCCATTTATGTAGTCCAGAATTCTAAGGTGGCTATCGGTGCTTCATTTGCTCGACTTTTGTTTTTTCCCATTTACTTCGCGTGTCTACATGGCCCTGTGTTTCTTCGGGCCGAGATCCCTGTAACCATTGTGACTTGTCTTCTGGGGCTCACGAACGGTTACTTGACTAGCTGTTTGATGATGCTGGCTCCTAAAACTGTGCCCCTACAACATGCAGAGATGGCTGGGATCGTGCTTGTGTTGTTCGTGGTTGTGGGTCTGGCCATCGGCTCGGTTGTTAGTTGGTTCTGGGTCATATGATTGTGGCTCTATGAAGGGTGTATTCGGATGAATACGCGGACAACATGTAAATATTGTTTCTGTAAGTTCCTGATTATTATGGGTAGCTTCTCAAGTGTAAAATGGGGAAGTATCTGGTACCAACGATTCATACGATGTGTTGTATTTCCACTTTAATTAAGGTTACATGTATTATTTTCATCGATTCTCATCATGTCTTTGGAATACTAGTTTATATTTGAAGGTTTATTTTTACAGCCTTTCACCGAATTTCAATTGGTAGCTATTTATTTCAATGAGAAATTTAGACGATGTTTGTTTAAATAAATTTTAAAAATTTTGGAGGGTACTTTGGTAACTTCAATACTTCATTAAAAAAACAAGAGAAACTTTTATCATGAGAAATTGAATTCTCATGAGAAGTATACCACCATTGCCTTTTCTTATCTTTTTTCTTTCACTCTACTTTAGTAGAATTCGTTCACGGATATTCGAGGGGGGATATTAGTATGACCCGTGTCAGCGTGTCTGATTTGTCGTTGAAGAGGCTAAGGAAAGGAGACTAGAACTACGAGCAGGTCTGAACAAGAAAAAGGTAATCGGAAAAAAATGAAGGGGTCTTGAGCTTCAATAGGAAGAGGACAGAGGTCGGTGGTTTGGGGGAGGGTGTAACCGATGGTAACCAGTTTGGTGCAAGGGTGAACATAGGATCCGATAGATCGAAAAAACGACGAACCGGACCGCACCGGGAAAAAATTGTCCAAAGTGGGCTCGGTACAACCGACGGCCTCTCCTTCTTTCCGGCCCTCAAAACGCAGTAAAATGTCTTCTTTCCAAAACCCACCAATCGAGTATTCCAATACAAATGTTAGCTTTAACATCAGTGATGATGAAGACGACAACGATGAAGAGGAGCATCACGAGGTCAAAATAGAGGAGTCTCAACAGTCCATCAGGAGGGACAAAAGAAAGAGGCTATCGACAAGTACACCCAATACCGGCATAAATTCGCAACAAAACTATGAGACGTTATTGGCCAAATATCTTCGTACAATGAGCAAGTATCACAAAATATGACATATAGAATGAAAAAACTTGAAGTCGAAGAAAAGACGTTGACAATCAAACAAAACGAGCTGACGGTCAAACAAAGCGAGTTGACGATCACACAAAGCGAGGTCGAACTACAAAAAGCAACACAATTCGACAAAGACTCCGAGTTTTATATTAGCCCGCATGATCACCTTACGGGTCATATTTTAAGGCAATGTTGGCCAAGAAAACAAGAAATTAGAGAATTATATGGTTGAGAAGAATGAAATGTATTATTATTATTATTAATGAAATTTTTATTTATATTATTTTCTATATTTTATTTTTTATATAATTGTTTAAATATTTTATTTTGTTTAATATATAAATGTATAATTAAATAAATTAAAAAAATGAAAAAAGATTGAGTTGATTTGGGATAAGTGTTACTTAGGTTTTGAGTAAAAGAGAAAAAAAGAAGAAAAAGTAATGTGACATTTGGGTTGAGAATGGTTTTGGTTAACCACTACTCATGGTCTTAAACCGCTCGTAGTGGTCTTCACGAACGCCTTCGGGTCCATCGGGAACACTAGTACCACCTCCCTTGAATTGAGGTCTCGGCTTCCCACACCCATTCCATTCTTCCTTTTTTTCTTTCCTCTTTTTGTTTTGTAGAGGAAGTAAGGAAACATAAAATATTTGGATTGTTTAATTTAGATGCTACTTGAGTTTTATTTAAAAGAAAGAAAAGAATTTTTTTTTTTTGAAACTAATATAACATTTAGATCAAGAATGATTTAAAATCGTTCTACTCACGTCTTATGCATGATATAATTGTGATGCAAGAGAAAATGACAAAGTTAACCAAAGGGTTAGCTGGACATTTGACCATAGAAAGTTACAGAGACGAGATCAAGAAACCCACTTCGCAGTTATTGAGGAGGACAACCCAAACCCAAAACCAGGGCTTTCTTCCCTTCCCATATTCCGCTTAATTACAGATTAATTCTTGAAGTTTGTTTCTACGCCTTCTTTTTTACTTCTTTCTTTCTCAGCATATGCCTTTCGTTTCGCCGGAAAGTCACCACCGCCCACTGTCCTTCGTCTCCGTCACTCTTCTCAATTCAAATCCACAGAGATTTAAACTTCTCCGATTTCGTCTCCTTTTGATTTAAACCCTTCATAATGCTATATGGGTTTTTAGAAAATCGAGTCGCATTAAGTTCTTGATTTAGGTAAAGACTCGGTTTTTCGTGGTTTCTTTTAATCGACTGTTGTAAAGATTCAAACGTCTCCAGTGGTTCATGTTAGATGAATTGAGTTGCATTAATCTGTGAGTTTTGTAAAGAGTAACCGAGATTTTATGTTTTTAATGGAGCATTCGGGTTCGGGTAATTCATCAATAGCTGGAACCAGTGGTCGTTCAATGGCGTTAGAGATTGATCTAAATGAAGCCCCTCTTCCTTCCCCTCGAGAATTCGGCGGCGGCGGCGTCTTTTCCGCGGAGCACCGGTGTGGTTCTTGTGGTGAGGTGGAAGGGGCGATGGTGGTATGTGGTGATTGTGGGAGACGGTGTCATGTAGCGTGTTTAGGGGTGCGAGAAGAGCAAAGGGGATGGAAGTGTTTTGAGTGTTCGACGGAATGCCGCAGTGGGAAGAAGCTGCGGCGAGCTTCCGGCGGCGGAGATTCAGGGCTCTTTGACATGAATGCCTCTCCGCCACGAGAAGCAGACGGCGGTGAGGAGGGTTATTTCGTAAATTCAGAGCTAGTATTAGCAGCCAGCTTTCCTAGGTATGCTCTATTTCCTCTTCTTTGTCCAAAAATCTTGTATTTGAACAATGCTAAATTGTTTGATAAAGAAAAAAGAATAATGCTTAATTGAAGATGTTTATGAATACACACACACACATATGCTTCCATAATTTAGAATTTATGTGTGAATGATCTGTAAGTCTATTGCAAATGGTAAGAAAAATGTTACTATTTCCATAGTTCTAGTTTTAATTTCGTCAATTTCAAATCTTTGATATTTTTTGTAACGTTTCTGTTTCTTGATGTCAATTAGGGTTTGAAGTATAATAATCTTTCATAAACCCTTTTAAGGAATAATCTAGAACTGGAAAATAAAGAGTAGGATCAGAAGTTTCCAGATGCATATTTTTCTTTTTAAGAATCATTGATCTTTAAATACCTATCACACCGTCGCTATGCTTTCCATTACTCGAGATTTACAAAAAAGGCTGAATCTTGTTTCATGGTAATGTATGCTATTTGCCTGTTTCACTTGAAGATTATATCACAATTGACTTTATATTTGAGTTTTAAATCATTAGATGATTAAAACTATGGCTATTGTTGAATTTCTTGTTCTCATCTTGCCGTTCTAATATTCATGAAACTGATGGTAATGGTGTTTGCTTCATAGAATGCAGGATTTGATGCGTAACCCTTTTCTTGGATTTACTTTAAATTCCCCAATGGCCCATCCAGATATGAGGTTCATAGCAAGCGGATTTCCGTCTCAAAGTACTGCTTGCAGTATGACACGGTTTGCACACATAAATCTTGAAACCGCAACACAAAAAGGCAATTTAGTGTATTTGCAGGCCCTTAAAGACTACATATCTGAAAAACGAGGTGTTTTAGGTGACGGGTGGCGTGTTAAATTTGAATACTCTGAAAACACTTGCAGAACTTCTGCAATATACCTCGCCCCAGATGGAAATAGGTTCGGTTCAATGTCAGAAGTTGCTAATCATCTTGGTTTGTTATCTGCATATAATTCGTTTGAAACAGAAGATAAGGGCAGTGGTGTCATTTTATTGCAGAAGGGATCACATTCTACTAAAAGATCGAAGGAAAAGAGGTCCAATAACCTCAGAGAGCATAAGAATCTGTTGCGTAATGTTAGAAACTCGATAGAAGTTGATTCTGTGGCAAACGGCTCAAAATCGTTTCAGGATGGTTATCCAGTTCAGTTTGAAGACTTCTTTGTTATATCAGTTGGCAAAATTGACCCCCGGGCTTCATTCCACACCACCTGTCAAATCTGGCCCGTAGGTTATCGATCTATCTGGCATGACAAATTTACTGGGTCCATTTTTTCCTGCAATGTTTTAGATGGTGGCGATTCTGGCCCAATTTTCAGAGTACACCGGTACCCATGCTCCAATCAGTCGATTCCGTATGCTTCAAAAGTTCTTTGCCTGACAAAATGTGAACCAATTCATCATCATGATGATGATACGAACATTCACATGATGTTTACAGATCATAACCCACCACCGAATCTAGTTAATGATAAGATAGCAAGCTTTTTGACTGCAGAACCCGACATTAATCTTGAAAAATCTCAAATAATCAGCTCAAACAATGATGTCATTGGTGAATTTTCAGTAGAGGATATATCTTCATCGTCTGCTTGGAAGAAGGCTGTAGAAACTCTACTACATGCTTGTCGCGAAGCATATAACAATAAAAATGAGTTAACTTTTTGTTGCAATCATCGTGTCAATGAACAGTATCTTGATTCATTGTACAATTTTGATTCGTTAGGGAAGTTTTGTTATTTAGCTGGCCCTGTTAACAGCATCCCAGATATAATACTGACGATTAAGGAGCTTAAAACTTCTTGTGAAGTGCTGGGAAAATGGTTAGAACTTGACAGATTCGGGTTAGACGCAGAATTTGTACAAGAACTCATAGAACAGCTTTCGGGGGCTACAACTTGTTCCAAGTATAAATCTTTGAATACAAGAAGTCAAAACTCAAGTTCTCAAACTGTTGGAAGCGGTTTCTTTATGGTTATAAGTAAAGATGGTTTACAAAACGAGGCGGTGTCAAATAGTCTTAGGCAAACAAACATAAGACCAAGTCCGCCTGGCAACACAGTCATCTCAAGCCTTCCTTCTCATTTGATCGGTGATGTTATTCAGGTAATATATCTTTTTAAATCATAAAGGTCTCTTTTTTACCGTTAACCAAATATGGGTCGATTATTAAGTAAGAAAGTTAAAAACTTTTTGAAAATTGAAATGGGTCAAATGGGCCCAAAGTGGCCCAAAGTGTGTTTAAATGCTTACAACTTCCTTAGTTATTTTATACCAAAAACAGACTGCTATGCTAACATTACAATTTTTTGTAATAATATTTGTTACATCAATCATTTATTATGATTCATAACAGTTTAAAAATCATGAAAGTTTTGGTGGCTAAATGAAGTGTACTTTGTAAGATTTAATGTAATAGTGAGATATGAAGTTTGTCTTTTTATGCCTGAAGTTCTGCTTGTAATCATTTCAGCAAAAGATAAGAGTGCTCTGATAATATTATTATATGTAAATCATATACTCTGTTGTCATAATATTTCATACATTAATTATTTATGATTTTAAAAAATGGCAAAAAGTTGGAGGGTCATCTTAACTTTACCCATTTGACTATTAAACTATACTAATTTTGACCTATTACCCTACCTGCCCGATCCACTCATTTCGTCACCGCTACATGCTCAGTTGTTTCTAAATTTCCCATTTTTTAAATATATGCTTAGGCCCACGAAATCTGTTCACGGTTTTATGAAGTTCTGGGGTTGGAGGCTCCGGTCTCTAGACAACTGATGGAGAACGAACTGATGAATCCATGGGTTGATGATTTGAAGCCAGTGAAAAATGTGATCATGAAAGCATGTGGAAATGCCCAACCAGATGATGTCACAACATTTGATTCGTTTGACACGGCAGAAGAACATGAGGGAGATAATTTTCGAGCAGAAGCAGCTAGCAAATGTGCAGGTGTTGAGCTGGCGAAATTCCACATGGCGTTACTGAAGGTACTAATTGAAGACGTGTTAGCAAAAGTAAAGGAGATCTTTGACCCGTTTGGTGGCGTGGAGTCAAAGTCAAGAAAAGGGAGGAAGAAAGATGTGGAGGTCACAACTGGTAGCAAAAAGATAAATCTTGATATGTTTCCGGTGAATGAATTTACTTGGCCCGAAGTAGCCCGTAGATACATTTTGGTTGCGTTGTCTGTGGATGGTAATCTTGAATCTTCTGAGGTCATGGCTCGTGAATGTGGTAAAGTTTTCCATTGCTTGTATGGTGATGGTGGCACACTTTGTGGTTCGCTTACGGGAGTAGCCGCAATGGAGGCCGATGCCATGGTAAGATTGATCCATGTTTCTTTGTAACAGGTCAAAACGGGTTGGGCCAGTTTGACCCAAGAACAGATTTTTTGTTTTCTTTCCTGAATTTATTAAACAGTTATATTTTAAATACGGGTATGAAAAGCTTATTGGTAATAAACCAACTTAGGAGGCTGTAAACACTCAACATGAAACAAAAGGCTGACATAGATGTAATGGGTATCCTTTTTTTTGGTAAGATGAGTATCTCTTGGATAGAGTATTAGAACGGGAAGATCCCAAAATTCGGAGGAATAGAAAGAAAGGGCTGGATAAAAAAACCTGCTAGTGGAGGAAGACCTCCTATGAATAAGAGACATGTATTTCTAGTTTGCATGGTCGAATCATTGATCCTGAAATTTCTACAATAAATTTCCTTTTATAGTAAATTTTTTTAACTACTTAAATGGTTTGCTAACACCCATTGCCACTCCAAGTTGTTATTTTGCAAACTCAGAATCATGATTTGTTAAGTTGGTATCTTCTAATTTTGATTTTTTTCATTACTTCTTATGGGATAAAGACTTTCTGTTATTTGTATTTTTTTTGTTCAGGTTTTAGCAGAATCCTCCAAGAAAATATTTTCTTCTGTGAACAGTAAACTTGTTGATCTTATCATCGATCAGAAAGAGATCGACACAGGAGAGCCTGCAAAGGAGATCCCTTTAATTGATGATGACTCCCCTGAGTGGGCCCAGGCTCTTGAACCAGTGAGAAAGCTACCTACTAATGTGGGGGCAAGAATTAGAAGATGCATCCATGATTCTCTGAACAAAAATCCACCTGAATGGGCCAAAGTGATTCTTGAGTACTCCATTAGCAAAGAAGTCTATAAGGGAAATGCATCAGGACCCACAAAGGTGCAATCTTTATTTTTGCATCTTTCCTTTTGAATTACTATTGTCGATCTTGAACTGACTCTATCAAAAATTGAAACAGAGAGCTGTTATCTCGGTTCTTGAGAAAGTGAGAGTTGATATTCCTCAACAGAAGCCTACCGAGAAGAAAGAAAAGGAAAAAAGTGGTGCGAGAACACTATCTGATGCGGTTATGAAACGGTGTCGTATGGTTTTAAGATCTGTGGCTGCTGCAGATGATGACCGTGTCTTTTTCAATCTTTTGGCAAAAACTGTTTTGAAACCAAATGATCCTGATGACACGGGAGTACTTGGTTATCCTGCAATGGTTTCCCGTCCATTGGACTTTAGAACAATTGACCTCAGATTGGCGGTAGGCTTCTATGTTACTTCACATGAATCTTTCATTGAGGATGTTCGTGAGGTATCATCTCAATTTTTTTATTCTGTTCTTACAAATTACTGATGTAGCATCAAGCAATGAAACTAAAAAACTTTAAATGAAATCAAATGAACTAATTGATACATTTAAAGGCTTCAATGTCTGACATGTATCATCATTCGTTAGGTTTGGCAGAATTTACGAATTGCTTATCGTGACAGACCTGATTACATTGAGTTGGTGGAAACACTATCGAAAAAATTTGAAGAATTATATGAAGAAGAGGTTAGGCAATACCTGCTGGTCTTCTCTCCTTTTTTGTGCTATTAAGTATTTTATATATATATCTATACTATCTATACTACTATATAAACCATTTAACATTCTCTCTCCTCTTAGATTTTAAGACTTCTTAAAATTCAATCAATATAAAATCTTGACCCTTCATTTAATCTAAATTAATCTCATCCACTCAATCTTTAACTATTTTATTCTCTCCTAATTTACTTTAACTTTTTATTCAAAATATATTCTCTCATACTAAAACAATTATCCACCCACATCAACATAATTTTTAAAATCTTATTTAACTCTTTTCTTTATTTCATCAATATAAATCTTTTTTCTTTTTTATTATCTTTTAGAATTTATTTTTAAAATTAATAAAATAGTTCGATGTAAATAAAAGAAGCAGACATGTTGCTGTAGAAAACTTTTTGTGACATTAAATCGCGCGAATAACATATCATTACATTCTTGAAAGCGACATATTGTAAACCAAAAACTATTTGCCGCCGCAGCATTGCGCGGGTATGATGCTAGTATATATATATATATATATATATATATATATATATATATATAAGGGAGGGTTCAAACAAGAACTGTTTTTCGTACAAGAACTAATCTTGGTTGTTCATTTTGGATAATGGAATTCATGGATGAAGAGCGTGGGGGGATTGAGTATGGCAGGGTGCATGTTTGGAATTCATGTGTAGGCAATCCAATTGAAGGAGGGGGAATTGGATGACTAAGATCAGTTCTCGTACGAAAAACGGTTCTCGTTTGAACTTTTCCCTATATATATATGTTTATTGGTATCTAACAGTCCATTGATCAACTGTTTTATTATAAAGAAACAGATACTTGTAAAGACTTCAGATTCTAACATGAAAGATATTTGTGGCAAAATTGGTGGGTCGGATGGTTTGGGTTATCAGTCAAACCGTATGACCTTTGGATACACGTTGGGTTTGACCTCAAACACTTCTTGTCCGACTTTATCTATAATAATAATTATAAATAATAAAGGAGGTTTCAATGCATTAATTATTTTTGGAACAGCTTGACCCATTCCCTTTTAGCTGTTTTATATTTCACCAGTTTGACCTGTTAAAGTGCAACCCAAATCGACTTGGTTATTGTAAACGGGCCGATTTGCCACCTCTTTTGACAGATAAGCAATCTGGCACTTAAAATGTTTTTCTACTATCTTCATACAGATATACATCAAAGGGTTTGATTGTCATCAATCTTCATTGTTATTAAATTGATGGGTATGTTACAATATAGGATTGTGGTGGTGGGCTGGTGGCGTTTCCAACAATCTTGATTTTGTTTTTTTTAACTTCATCTACTGTATTCTAAACATTTTTGTTTCATGTTCTTAGGTACTTAACCTCGTGACCAGAATTACTGAGAATGGTAATAGTTTTGATTCAACTGAAGAAGGAAAAAAAGAGTTAAATTCTCTTGTTGTGGAGACAATCGAGGGTCCACTTCCCCCTGCTCCTTGGGAAGACGGGGTGTGCAAAGTTTGTGGAATGGATAGAGATGATGATAGCGTTTTATTATGTGACAATTGTGATTCTGAGTATCATACATATTGTTTAGATCCCCCACTTGCAAGGATACCCGATGGCAATTGGTATTGCCCTTCTTGCACGACTAGTCAATCTATCTCACAAGATGAACGTTGTGGGACCAGAGCATTGTCTTGCTTACATGGAAAGAAGAAACTTCAAAAAGAGTTCACGAGAAATCTTTTGGAGAAATTGGCTCCATTAGCAGATACCATGGAGTTAATGGACTATTGGGAATTAGGCGTTGAAGAGGTTTGTCGCTCAACTTCTTTCCACTTTCAGTTCCAATTGATTTTTAAATTTTATAAAAAAGTTAATGTGTTAAATATTATTACACTCAACTTCTTTCTACTTCCAATTCCAATTGTTTTTCAAAATTTATAAAGAAAGTTAATGTGTTGAATATTATTACAAAAGCAAAAGGTAGCGTACTTCAGTCTCATTCTATTTGAGGTAACCTTCTTATTTTTAAGTCGAAAAACACCATCAAACTTTAAAAAACTGTTATTCAAGATAATGACCTGTTTTCGTGTTACATGTCAGCATAAGTCATCATGTTCAAAACTTTTGACCGTTAACCCCAGGTTAAATGCCTTAACTCAATATTTTTGAAAGTTGGTTATACCTAAAATCAAAATTTGAAAGGTTTGATGGTTTTTTATATCCTTAAGTTAATTACCTGAAATAGAAATCAGAACAAAGTTGGTTACCTTTTCATACAATTAGCCTTAGTTAAAATTATAATCTAGCAGCTTTAGTGAAACAATTTAGGAGAATATAAGCATTTGAATACACTTTTGGGCCTTTTGGCAATTTTTAACCCATTTTTTTAGCTAGTGGTTTCATTTTTTACCCATTTGACCTCTTGAAACAAAATACAACAGAAAAAAAACTTGTGGGAAATGATTCGAAATTTTATCTAGTTATTTTTTAGGTTCAAAGTTGCTATTATTTGCAATTGCAAACTTGTAAAGTTTTTAATTTGATTTCAACATTGGACTTCATAACAAGTATCATCCCGATTCTATGCTTTACTGGGTACAATTTTCTATGCAAATTGCAAAATTTTCTTTTTTGCAAAGATTCCAAATGCTTTCGTTAATATTTTGTATGGGTCCATAAGTTTCCTGTTTGTCTTGTCCGAGTTTATTTGAGATGCTTGGCCAGCTGTTAATGATTCACTTTAACTATGTGTTTAGTTGAATTGAACAATGTGTCGGGTTAATTATCTATACTAATATATAAAGCATTTGGCACTCTCTCTCCTAAAAGTCTTAATCTCTTAAATTTTAAGCAATTTAAAATTACTAACTTACCCCTCATTTAAACCTAAAAGAAAACCATTGAATATCATTTTAATAACTAAACATTCTATAAAAAAACGATGTCTAAAAATGGCAAGTCAATGCAAATTAAATTTTAACCTATAAGATATCAAACAAATTAAAAATTAAATAAAAACCTCCATAGAAATATTATTTTAAATATTCTATCATATAACAAATATTTTAATTTAAGTATTAGAAAATTCGTATAACTAAAACTCATAAACTTGATAACATGTAACCAAAATTTATAAAAACACTCTTATAAGTAAAATAAAAAGTTTAATTTATCATATATCTAACATTACTTTACTTGAGCTCTTAAAATTTAAGTATTAGAAAATTATCAATATAGTCTTGAATACCCTTACATTTATTAAAACACACCAAACCCCGCCACCAATACATTATCTCGTACCTACACAATTTCTTATTCAAATCAACACAATTCCCAAAATCGTTGATATTTTTTCATCATCTTGTTTTATAAGTAGAGATTTTTTTTCTTATTTTATTGTTTTTCAAAAGTTATTATAGAAATTAAGAAAAGTTGATAGATAATAAAGAAATAAATAAAATTAAAAAGAAGAAAATAAAATGGACATGCTGCGAATGAAAATTATTTGATATCATTATAGTACGAGAATACCATACCTAAGTTATCGAAAACGGACATGTTATCAAGTAAGAATTAGCTATCGTCGCGGCATTGCGCGGGTAACATGCTAGTATCATTAATGTGTGACAAGGGTAGTACTACAATTACAAATTAAATGCAGTAGCAACAAAATGTGTATCAAGTTAAATTTAACTATTATGCATCTGATGATCATATGTATAAAGTTTCGTACGTTTATATATTATTATTTTTGTTTCACAGAGAGTTTTCCTTTTCAAATACTTATGTGACGAGGCTCTGAGTTCTGGGGTGGTTCGAAACCACCTGGGTCCTGACTCTAGTGATCTGGAAAAGGAAAAGACGCTGCGCAAGCTCTACAAAGAGTTGAAAAATCAAAATAAAAAGGAGGAAACTTTGGCTTCTAATTTAGCGAAAGAAATTGAAGATAAATGTTCGGAAGAGTATGTGTCTACAGGGAAACCTAGTGATAGTCAAAGTCAAATACAAAAAGAAGAACATGACGAAAATAGACTTGCGGGCCAGGATCAAGAATCTTTATCAGAAGTAAAGAATAAGGTTTCTTCTTTACAGGAAAAGATCACAACTTTGGAATCGAAAATAGCTAAACCCGTTATTCGAAGAGAGTATTTTGGGAGGGATACAGCTGGAAGGCTTTACTGGGTTTTTAGCAGCCCAGACCGAATTGTTGTGTCGGGCCCACATTATAGAAAGAAAGCATTTGGAGTCTCCTCGAGCTTGTTGTCTAGATTGATCGAGTGTGAAATGCCTGAAATGTACACATCTGATGACTCTTTGTGGACTTCCTATGAATCAGAAAATGAAATTCAAGAACTCATTGGGTGGTTAAGAGATGATGATGCAAGAGAGAGAAATTTGAAAGAAACAATCAAACAGTGGCTATCAAATAGAGTAAATGACCCTAATACCCCCCAAAACATTCAAACTAATCACTCGAGTTCCTCTTCTTATGGCACCAAGGCAAGGGCAGCACTGGAAAAGAAGTTAGATTCTTTCTTAAAGAAGCATGATAAAAGGGGTAAAACTGTCAATAAGGGGAACTGGTACAGGTGTGATTGTTTGGAGTTAGTGGGGTCCACTCGACACCATTGTTCTTCATGTCATTGGACGTTTTTCACTAACGAGGAGCTAGAAGGTCATAATGATGGGAAATGTGAGAATCATCAAGATTCTCAAAATCCCTTGAAATCTAAAAAAGCTCCATTGATCAAACAGCCGGCTTTGACCGATTTTCGTGATGATCCCGATTCACCTTTTATATTTGAGGAGATAAGGGCAAAGTTCTGCATTCGTGGTTCCCTTAAAGAAGAAGTCAAAGATATTGGCCTTATCGGGTCAAATGGAATTCCATCATTTGTGTTCAAAGCGGCTCCACAGGATGCTGCATTGTCATTGGTTTCAGAAACAAAAAATTGGGTTAATTCCCATGATGGTTCTACAGATCTTCAGCCACTGGAGAAACAAGGAACAATTGAGACACCATCTAAGGTTGAAAGAGTGAAACCCAAGTGTATAAGTGGGAAATCATCATTGAAGAACAAAAGTCAAGTGAGAATTTGCCAATCCTCTTTGAAGCCATTAACGGGCCGGGTTCTTGAAATTCTTCGGTTTCTTAAGATCAATTTGTTTGATATAGAAACCGCGCTTCCAAAAGAAGCTTTGAGACCTTCAAGGGGAGGCTTGGATCGATTATATGCTTGGCGTGCTTTTGTAAAATCAGCACAATCCATTTATGAGGTAATATAATCCGTCTTATGTTATAACAAAATTAATGTGTTGTACAATGAAAAATTATAATAGCGAAAACTGCCAAGAAATGTAACCAAGGATTCCAAATTTGACAATGTGGAGTATGAGTAGGTTTCTCACTCATCAAAAGGAGTGGAAGTTCAATTCTTGACAAATTTAGGAATTAAAGTATAATTTTTGACAAATGTAGGAGTTATAGTTGCAATTTTTGAAAAAGTGAGGGACCCAAATATAATTCAGTTTACAAAGTTTCCCTATAATTTTTTGAAATGATCTCTCGCCCCTTTTGATGAGAGAGAATTACTCGTGTCCCGCATCATCAAATTCGAAATTTTAGGTTTCCTTTGTTGGCAATTTTTTTATTATCTGTTTACAGTATGTATCGTTTCCTCAAATTTTTTTTACTGATTATTGAACATCATGTCTTCACAAAAATCATTTGTTTTGTGATATTGTGAAGTAGAGCTGGCAATTTGGTCTCATTTATGTAACAATGGGTCAAATGAGACGAGTAAAATGTTGAAAAAGTAGCTAAAATGAAAACAGGGCAACAGTCGCCAAGTGTGCATTCAAATACTTGCAACAGTCTAAATTGTTTTTTAGTAAGTTAAGTCTTACTAATTTTTTTTACATTCATTACTTACAGAGGTTTATGTATGGGACATAAAATTTACTTATTTTGACCCGAACCATTTGACTTGCTACCCAACACACCTGGCCCACCCGTTTTGCGACCTGTATTATGAAGGCTAACATTTGATTATATGTTTCAGATGGTACAAGCAACAATTATATTAGAGGACATGATTAAAACCGAATACCTAAGAAAAGAATGGTGGTATTGGTCATCACCATCAACTGCTGCTAAAATCTCCAACATCTCCGCTCTTGCTCTACGAATATACGCCCTTGATAGGGCCATTTATTACGAAAACCCACCAACATCCAGCATAGAACCCACAGAACCCACGACACCTAGGGCTTCCAAGTCAGAAAAGAAGACATCTGAAAAGTCAAACCCAAAAGACTCGTCTGAAAAGTCAAACCCGAAGAACAGTCAAAGGTCAAGCAGCTCACCGGTCACGGATTCAAGACTTCTCGAGGCTTCAAGACCGAAAACCAGATCAAAAAAGAGGATGCGAGATGCTGATAGTTAAAAAAAAAGTAGTAAACTTGGATTGATGTACAGGATTTCAAACAGAAGAGAAAGAGGTGTAGTTTCATGTTGTAGATATCTGTTTGATTGTGGTTTCTTTTAAACATCTTGTTTGTTAATCTTGAAACAAGAACCACATTCATATCTGATGTATCTCGATTCCGTTTTCAAACAGGATTTACAGGAGGATAAAGGCACTGCTTATAAAAGTTTTCATTTGATTTTAATCTTTGGAAAATATTCTACTTCAATTCTAGTGCTGATTTTTTTGTTTATTATTTATTACTGGCCCGGTTTTGTTATTATATCGACACTATTTATTATTTTTGGGTTTTGAAAATCAGGAAAAATGTTAAAATAATAATGTTTTCATGGTAAACTGAATTTTATGTTTTTTTTACAATTATAACTTGTGAAAAATCAAAATATTCTTTTTTATACTTCTGATAGATTTTGTTATTGTATAATCTTTTTTACTCGTTACCACCAGCTATTACCTTTGCTCGTCAGTGTCTACATCAACCGACTACAATGTTGGACAGCTTGATCTGTCACGACTAGCTCAGCCGCGGAGGTCGTTTGCCGTCAAACTGGTTATCATCAAGACATCAACGGCCACCCCTGCCAGCCCCCTCCGGATGTTGCATATGTCGCTGGTTACGGTTTGGGCTACTATTTCTAATACGAGAACATGTTTCTAATCTTTTCTCGAAACTTTTATATCTTCACTAATATAACCCTCTCACTTTGCACGATAATTAATCTATACTATATTACTAGCATTGTACCCGCGCAATGCGGCGACGACAAATAGTTTCCGTTTTGCAATATGTCGCTTTTAAGAATGTAATGATATGTTATTCACGCAATTCAATATCACAAAATTTTTTTATACAGCAACATGTCCGTTTTTTAAAATTTTCTTTTATTTATTTGCATCGACTATTATATTAATTTTTAAAATAAATTCTAAATGACATTAAAACAAGAAAAAGATTTATATTTATGAAATAAGAAGAGAGAAGTTAACAAGATTTTAAAAATTATGTTAATATGGGTTGGATAATTGTATTTGTGTGTGAGAGTATGTTAGTGTGGGAGAATGTATTTTAAATAAATAAAAATTTAAAGTAAATTAGGAGAGAGTTAAATGATTATAGATCGAGTGGATGAGATTAATTTAAATAGAATGAAAGATCAAGATTTTTTCTTGATTGAATTTTAAGAACTCTTAAAATTAAGAAAAAGAGAGAATATTAAATGATTTATATAGTAGTATAGATATGACAATTAATGTGCAGGATATTTATGCAGATTTATAATTTTATTTATAAGATATGAATATTTATGGTACTTGAATTTGCTAAGGATAAGATATGAATCTCTTTTCAAAATTTTTGATGTGTAATTATATTATTCTAAAGATTATTAACATTAGTACTGCAGACTTATAATTATATTTATGGTATTTGAATTTATGCAGGATAATCTCTTTCCAAAATCGTTTGTTGCCAAAATGTTTGTTGCGACTTTCATGTTTAGTTGACTTTCATGTTTTAAGCATGACGATTAATTCATAGCCGTGGTGATGTGGTTATTTATTTTTGGACTTAGCATCAAATAGTATTTTAGTTGGTTAATGATGAAGGGTATTTTAGTTGGTTAGCGGTGAAGGGTATTTTAGTATATTTAAGTTACTTAAATTTAAGAGTTTTTAAGGGTGTAAATGTATTATAAAGGAGTAAGATAAAATATCAGTCTTTTGCTTAAACTCTTAAATATTAAGTGTTTTGAAATTACTAAATTACCCCTCATATAAACTAAATTGAGTAACTATTAGATATAGTTAATAAAATTCTTATATTCTATTTTAATAATTAAACTTTACATATTTAAGAAAATCAAAACGAATACAAATTTTTTTAGGGGTAAAGCCAGTATAAATTAACTTAATTATTAAAAAATATCTTCATAACCTTTTTTTCAATTATGGAGAACAAAAAATAAAAGAAATGGAAAAAAGATAAAGAAAATATATATGTCACCAAACAAAAATTATTCGCTATCACTGTATTACATGAATATCATACTCCCTACGTCTTGAAAACGGACATGTTAACGAGTAAAAATTATCCGTTGCCGCCGCATGGCGTGGGTATCATGCTAGTATATAAATATAAACACAAGTTACTTAGAGAGATGCTTGTCAGTTTCTTTTTGGGGTGGTTTTGAAAAAACCAAAGCAGAAACGAAACTATTGGTTTAAAAAAGTCAAAAAAAAACGCCGGTTAAAAATATGATCTGGTTTATTAGTTCAGTTTTATCGGTTTTAGTGATTTGGGTTCTGTTTATCCGTTTCTATGATCACACTTGCCATCGGAAATAGAAAAGCTGACAAAGGGTGTGTTTGAGTGAAATACATGGTAATTGAAGCTGAAAGTTGATAGTTGTATCTTTTATTTGCATATATTGTGTTTGACAAAGTAATTGAAAGTTGAAGCTAGAAAATGTAAAATGTCATAAAAGAACTTAGATGAAAACAACTTAAATGATAAAACTTCATTAACGTCATTTATGTACATTTACAAATTAAAAGCTACTTTAAGTAGTTTTACGCTTCTGAGTTTTTTATTTCAAAATAAAAGCTACACAAACTTCAAAAACTTGTAGCTCATTATAATATCTGAAATTTTATAAATTGTAAAATATATAAATATATAAAAGTATTTGAGTATTATGTGATTATTAATATTAGGATAAAATGCACAAAAATACAATAAACTATGTCAATATTGTCATTGTATACAACCAACTTTATTTTTTACCTAAAAATACAAATAACTTACAATTTTGATTCATTGTATACAATCGGTAACCTGATTACCAGGTTACCGGTTGTCGATTATATACAATGAATAAAATTTGAAAGTTGTTTGTATTTTTAGGTACCAAAGTTCTTTTATTTTTTGTTAGGTTACCGGTACAATGAACCAAATTTGAAAGTTGTTTGTATTTTTAGGTATCAAAGTTCTTTGTTAGGTTACCGGTAAGTTACCTATCGTCATAGCTAAATTGCATACAATGAACTAAATTTGTAAGTTGTGTATATTTTTAGGTACAAAATAAAATTTGTTGCATATAATGGTAATATTGACACAGTTTGTTGTATTTTCATGCAATTTGCCCTTAATATTATTATTGTGTCCATCCATGTATAATTATGTGTGTGTATTGCAACAAAAATTGTAAACAAAGTGTGAAACGTTGATATTTTGAGGGACTAGAAGTGTAATTATGTGTGTAAGTGTATTTGACTTAATTATTGGAGGTGATATGAGATCCGTCACCAAAAACAGGTAAGTTGAGTTTAACTTGTTATACGACCTAAATCTATGTGCTTGTGTGATACCTAAGGTCTAGTAGATGCTAGAATTAGGTGTTATATATGTCTAAATTCTTCAAATAAGTTGGTAGAACATTTAACCGAATCCTAGTGTACAAGGTTATCGAGCAAATGTCTCTAGAGCGAGTATGTGTGAGTGAATCCCTCAACTAAATATATAACCCTAATACTAATAATATATGGATAATAGTTGATATTAGATGGCAAGTTTAAATATCACTCAAAGTGGTAACCCTAATAAGTCAATATAACACATAAATGGTTAACACACCTATAAGAAATAAATGTTTGCAACAATAGGAACTTATAATAAGTAATAATACTAATAAAGTTTATATATATATATATATATATATATATATATCTTACGGCAAAAAAAGGGATAAGATTAATTTTTTTTTACTTCAAATTAAAACCAAAGAAATTGTGATCCTAAACTAATTCCGAAGGAAGAAAAAAAAATATAATAATAACATTTATTTAAGTTTGAAAAGTCATCCAAGAAGGAGGGATAAACTCAAGATTAAATTTAAACTCAAACTAAAACACCTAAATTTTATATAATCTTCCAAACTAACCTCCTAAACCCCCCTAAACCTCTCCCCATTGTTTTGGCCAGCCTTTTTCTCTCCCACTCGACAGATTTCAAGCCTTCCCACTTCTCCAAATTGTTGCTCTTCAAATCCTCAAGAAGGCTAGTTGCTTTGATCTCCATTTGAGGAGTTTAGGTATGTACATGTTTCATTATAAACTTTAATTTCTTCTTCTTGTTTCTTTGCATGTCAAACATGGTTGATGGATTTAAACACATCCTAATCACACATAAAGTTATGATTTTGATGTGTTTGGTTGAATATCAAACCCAAAGGATTGGTCTATTTGATTTAAAACTTAAAGAATAAGAACCTATAATCTGGGCAGAATATGTACTAACTTTAATAGGCCATATCTCAGCCAAAACAGAATGAAAAAAATCTATTCTTGACACTAAAAATAAGTTCTTTGAGTCTCCTTTCATCTCCAACTGGTTTCATACAAAACTAAGTTCATTTGGTCTCCCAAATAATTATAATCGTTTAGGTGCGTAAATCTGTGTTTTCTAGCAGTTTAATCTACCAACTTTGAAATTTCTAAAACCTATTCTAAACATCACTAAAATTCTTTAAACTTAATCTGCAGCATGTTTCATGAGTTTTAAAAGTTCTGTAAAAAGTTTAGAATTTATTAAGTTGTTTTACTATTTTAATTGATTAAAAAATTTTTTGTGATTGAATCTGGAAAACCTAGGGTTTCCTTTAACAGACTTTGAATCATCATAATTAATCCTAGATATTGAATTAGAGGCCAAAAATTAATATGAATAAACTTTGGATTGTTTTTAATCACGGTGGAAAATATTAGGATTTATTAGTTTTATTTTCTATTTTAATTGAGTGAAAACTTTTTAATTGTCCAATCTGGAATTTTTAAATTTTCCATATTCAGAGTTTTAAAATATTGTAAAATATCCAAACATCCGAATTAATTAACAAACAATTGTGTGAATGAATTTTTATATGTCTTTAAGTTACTGTAAAATTTTTAGAGTTTAATAAAGTTTTTTAGTATTTTAAATAAATAAAAACTTTATGACGCGCAAACTGGAGGCATTTTCTGACCCACACCAATTAAAGTATTTGTTATAAAATAATAAACATGTTATTAAATTCTAGAAAATTTATATAAAATAATGGAGACATTAAGGTCTCTACCATAAAAATTTAGGAAAATAATTAGGACATTTGGATTAATTTAAAAATATACGAAGAGTGCCCAAAATTTTAGTATTTAATCTACACAATTTAAAAGGAAAATAAACAAGATTTCAAAACTAAGATATACATATTGGGGTTAGACCCAAGAAATTGATGCACTTATGAAACCTAGCGTAAAAGTTAATCGCGAATCCTAAATAAAATTTAATAGCTCAAGGATAACACATAAAAAGACTATTACTCGCGAATCTAATATAATCTATATGAACTAATTGTTTGTAGATTTGTGAGCGTGCTAAGACTCGATTGATTAAGCTACTTACTAAGGTGAGTACTCGTTGCCCCTTTTTACTATATTTCTCGGGGGAGAATGACACTCAAACTCTCTTTTAAACTTTTTATGCCGTGATGACTATTTCTTATTTATTTTTGACAACTTATGTGATGTATATGCAAAGACTACTTGTTGTTGGTTGATGACTATTGATTCCTATATTCCTATGAGCCAACGGTTTATGCTCCAGCTGGGTATGCTATAATAACTGCTTGGAAGACAATGATTTGATCCCTATTGAACCTGGTGGTTTGGATGTTGGTACAACATCTACACGCTTAACATGCTATACGTGCACATTTGTCCTATTTGAACAATTTACACGGAAACTATGCTTTTACTTTAAACATGCGAGCTCACCAACTTTATGTTGACATTTTCGAGTGTTCATTTTCAGGTAATGCTAATAACAATGCCTAAGGAGGCTAGGTGACCCTAGATAGCCTTAGCGCGACATGAACAATTGACTACGGAGTCTTTTATTTAACTATGCTATTATGAACTTAGAATTTATAAGTCTAGGGCTTGTTGCCCCGTATACTTGTCCCGGGTTGTGGGAACAACTATTTTGTATGTTCTTGTTTTAAATTGTTGACTATGGTTGTCGTGAAGTGACTTGCCACGGCATAAGTCTCCTCTTGTGTCGAGGAACGTCATGACGCGTTGGTGTGATTCATTTAGAAATTTCTCTATTCCTATATCAATGTGTTATGACGATCCTTTCCATCGCACCTCGTGTTTCCGCCAAGGCGGGGTGTGACAGGTCAAGACCTCATTTTTTTTGGCTGGAGCAAATCGTGAGAAAGGGAGTGAGAGAGAGAGAGCTTGTAGAAGAAATCAAGAATTGAGGAAAAATCAAGGGATTATCAGTAGCTTGAAGTGTGTTTTTGGTCACATAGTGTGTTTTTAACACCCACTTTACTAGTTAAGCTTGATCTTGAGCAAGGAGAAGGGCAACTCTAGTTGGTTGGTGATCACAAGTAAAATTAATTTTGATATTGTGCATGATTTTGGCTATACTTGATGTATTTGTTGGTGAATTGTTGAAATATGTGATTTATTTAGTAAATGGGTCGAAAATTGAAAAAAAATTTGATGAAATTAAGGTTTGAATCATCAAGGTATGATAAGTGTTGATGTTTTAGTGTTTTAAAGTGTTATTTGAGTCCTGATATGCTGCAAATAAGTGTTGGATTCAAAAGAAATGAGTTTTGGTTGTTTATGTATAAGAAAAACAAGCAACGGTTACTATTCACGCAGGGTTCGCGGCACAAACCCTAAGTGTCACGGTGCAATCCCCTCTGTCCTGAGCAGTGAAGTTTTCCAGAGTTTTGTAGCCGGCGCGGGGATGGGTGCGAAGCCCTCTTTTCAACCCAAAAACATTATTTTGACACCTTTTGACCTTGTATATGATTTGGGATTGATTCTAATGTTCATAAGGTGATAAAATGGAGTCTTTAAGGTGTTTAGTCTTGGTATTGAGTCTATACTCTTAAGGAGCCCCAATTTCGGTTAACTTAATTAAGTTAACCTTATGTTTTGTGACCATATGATTCTTGTTCAAGTGATATAGCATTGGTTTGATTAGGAAGTGATCCTCATCACTTCAAACAGGTGAGTTGTACCCTACGTAACAATGAATGTTGTTGTCTCGTGAAAGACAACATAACAAGAAGTATATGCATGAGAACTATGTGAATTGTAACAATGGTAACCACAATGATCATCATCAGTTTTGTAGAAAGCTTGTCTCACCTAATATCTCCAGGAAACATAGACATCTAAAGTTACGTAAAAGTGTATAACTTGGTTTAGAATGAAAGAGACACTTATATGGAGAGGAGTGAGATAGAACACACGAAGGTAATAGATCAATAAAAAAGGTTGTTATGACATATGCATCATACTAGAATTTCTTCGGTAGATGATAGTGAAAAAAGAAGAGCTCGAGTGTGACAAGGTTGCTTTGATGGTTCTCTGTATTACAAAAAGTTCAAAAGTGAGTGTGATGATGTGATATAGGAGTTTAATTTTAAAAAAAATATTATAAGAAAAAAACATATCATATACAGTATAATAGTATGATGCGTGAAATTCATTAATTCTTTTTTATATTATTTTATTAATTTTAATACTTGCTTTAACATTTAAGTAAAAAGTAAAAGATGAAAAATTTCATCTATTATCATCTCAAACAAGAAAATTGATTTAAAAAAATTATTAGAGTATATATTGAGTTGTGTTTAATAAAGTTCATATAAAAATATAATACTAAAATTTTAATATTCAATTACAGGTGATTAATATACAATTATATATGAATTATAAAAATATCACTCCACTTAAATTTTAAAATACAATCTTATCATTAATTCAAAAACTAAAATCTACTATATATCTTTGTATGTCACTTCACTAAAATTAATTATTTAAAATTATGAATCAAAATGAACTATATTAAAAATTCTACGATATCTTCGGTAGTTCCAAAATACGGCTCCCTCATAGTGAGTCGGTCAATTCCCATTCTCTACCCCCGCAACCACCCTCGAGAACAGCCGTGACGGAAATGAACAGTTCCCATGGCGGCAAGAGGAAGAAGTTGTCAGACATTGACTTGCAAAAGCTTCTTTCCGATGCGGAAGACGATTTGGACGATCCTCTCCCGGAGATCGTCATCACGATATCAGACAAATCAAATGCTGGTACTCAGACGGAAAAGGAAGACACTGAGTACCAAAATAAAACTGATGATGAACTAAAAGCAACGATTTCGAAAAATAAGAATCTCATTTTGACGCTAGGTCGTAAGCTGCGGGACAATGGAGACAAACTCAAGGCAACTATCCGGCGATGCGAAGCTGAAGTCGAACGAAGAGAAAAAACCAATAATAACAAGGTTTCGACCTGCATTCCCTTTCTACAATACATGAAGAATTTATTAATTATTAATCAAATGCAGCGTTCAAATTTGTTAGGGTATACCAATAATTGAAGCATAATTAGGAATGTATAACATGAATACATGATTGACGTGCATATTTATATATGTATTTCATAAATTTGGGGAAAAGATCAATGCCTTTTCATTAACTTGACCAGTGCTCTGTTATCATAATTGTTGTCAGTGTGGCATCAGATGTGAAGAAACTATACAAATCTCTGATCAAAGTAATGATGGTGAGGTTTTTGATGTTTGGATCAAAATTCATTACAGTGTTTATATTCACATTCAATTTAGTAGGTGATGCTGAGAAGTGATAAGCTTTAAGACATTTAATCTTAGTGTATTCATTTTCGGTTTTGTAGGTGCATTCGCTAATTCATTTATCCGGAAGATGGATGAAGATGTATGTTACCTTGTGATACATTATTAACTTCTTTTGTGTCTTGTAGTTGACCCAATAATAAAATACTTATTATTATTTTGTTCTTTTGAACAGAATTCTTCAAGGACTTTGAATGCATTTCAAGAAGAGTTTTTTCTCATGAATCCCCGTCAAGGAAGAAACATGAGTCAAAGTGGTCTGTTATCCAGTAGGGCACGATCTAGTCAACAATTATCTTCTAGATCAAAACCATTTGGATGCCCAACCAGCCTTGCTAATACCAAGAAACCTAGAATCTCAAAATCTGATAAAAAAATTAGCCATTCTGGCGGTTCTGCCACCTTTCCTCTTCACCATTATTTCAGAGATAAGGCGGGTTCTATCTTCAAGTATGAAACGTTTCCCTTTGTGTGTGTGTGTTTGTGTGCGCACGCATGTTATTGTCATAACTTTTCATAGCTTCCTTCTAAAGGTCGTGTGGCAGCAGTTGACTACTTGACTTTATTCAAGTTCTTTCTTCTTATATACTTTTATATGTCTTCTTAGAGATCTCTTTCTTTGATAGGAAACTTGATCTTCAAGACCAACCTCCAACCAAATCAAGGCCTAAAATTGTAAGTCCTTTTCTTTGTGTTCTCATTATACGATAGTATCTCACACTTTAACTTAAATACAGTATATTAAAGGGCAAACTGCACAAGAAGGTACTCAACTTACGTCCAATTTCCTTTGAGGTACGTAACTATTTTTGTTAATTAATGGTATTCAACTTATAACTTTGATCAATATGAGGATTTTTTCTACTTCTTTTGTGGATAGCCAGTCACATTTTTGTTACTTCGGAACGTAAGAAATGAAGAAAAAAATTGCTTACTATTAATAAGCAAAAAGAAAAGGTTGGATACCTCAAATAGAAATTACACATACGTTTGAATACCTTCTTGTGCAATATTCCCTAATATATTGTCTACATGGCATTTGATGGGTATGACATGTAGGTGTAACCTGTTGGCTGGGCATTTTTTTATCTTAAAACCTATTAAAAAAATCCTCATTTTGATCAAATTTATAAGTATGTTGCCTTAATTAAAAAAAGTAAGAATTCAAAAATAAAACTAATACCTCAAATGAAAACTGAATATGTACCTTTTTGTGCAGTATGCCCTATATTAAAATGCATTTCTCTATCTGTTTACCAATTTATATTTCAATTCCACTCCAAAGGGTCAACCAAACATGATAATGGAATATAATGACTTGTTCCGTTACCTTGTTCATTTCATTCTGTCTAACCAAACAGTATTATTTGTTTGCAAGTATCTTTGGTGAGTCTTAGATATCGTTACTACTTTACATCACAACGGACATCTAGCATTCAAGTTATTATTTCTTAAGCATGCAGTTATTCATTTTATTAAGATTTTATCTTTTACTTCAGCAATTTAGCTGGATGTAGTTTGAATAATGATTGCCGTTTTGCTTTTAGTAGTCCAATGTGTAGGGATCTTTTTGAGGGTATATCTACATTTGACCTCCTCAGTTCTGTTATGTATTTATATACTTCACAATTTCACTTTGGATGTGTGTGTTATTTGATATTTTATGATCTTATATTTTATAGCTGTCATCTTATCATCTAGTGGATGAGGACATTGAGGAGCCTGATGTTTGTAATTTGACACTGTTTACAGAAGAATTAAGTGGCTGGTACTGCTGCATTTTCCCATTAATTTTTGTATGATCTATTTGTGATATGAGATGTTAGATGAGTTTATTTGACATATGTAATTAAATTTTCAGCATGAAAGAAATTAAAGTCTACTATCCATCAAGGTACGCCATACACTCTCCTCCAACAATGAAGCATATTTACCACTGCATGTAATTCTTTGTTTAATATGGATTCAGGGATGACCAGGACCCAGTTGAAGTTATTTACACAGACATGGAGTGTCTTGCTCCCTCAGCATGCCTGTCATCAACTATTATGAACTTTTATATACGGTAAGTGTATCATTAACTGTCTTCAACTTTTACAAAGACATTATGCATTTAATCCAAAAAAAATTATACAAAGACATTATGCAGAAATTTGTTCAAATAATACTAATTTTTGGAAACGGGTAAATTGCATAAAAAGGTAACCTACTTTAGCTAATGATTTCTATTTGGAGTATCCAACTTTGTTTACACCCCAAAAGGGCATTATTTAGAGTCATCTTGAAAGTCAACGGGCTTTAATATACCATGATATGAAAAGTCAAAGTTACCTTACATCCAATGCCACATCACCGATTTGACCTTACGTCTGAACTTTAGAAAGTTGGTTACCTTCTTAAGCTTTTATAGAAGTTGCACTTTGAGATAATTGCTTACAATAACTTATTTTGTTTTTTCTTTGTTTTTTGGCTAGATATCTTCAGCAGCGATCATCGGAAAACACGATATGCAACTATCATTTCTTCAATACATATTTCTATAACAAACTCCAAAAGGTATCTACTTGTCCTTTTTATTAATACGTGTTTTCATGATTAAACTATTCAATCACAAGAAGAAAGATTTATGAGTATAAAGTTTACCGTCTCTGGTTCTTAGCTGAATTACAGTGAAGATTCATTTTTCAAGTTCAGAAAATGGTGGAAACGTATTAACATATTTAAGAAAGCTTACATACTTCTTCCGGTTCATGAGAAGTAAGCTTCTGAAATTTAATCTTTTATTGTTATTCACCAACTTTATGAAAGAAAACTAAGATGAGTTAATATTTTTATAGAAATTTAAAGGTATCTGATCTCTCTTGTGTTTCCTTATTGTGCAGTGCTCATTGGAGCCTCGGGATTATATGTATCCCAACCAAAGAAGATGAATTAGGGCCAATTGTTCTTCATTTGGATTCACTTGGACTACATGATAGCAAATCAATTTCTGATAACATTAGAAGGTATCACACACGCACATGCACACGGACACTTATGAGATAAAACCCTTGGTAAAATACATACTGAACAATATCTGTTTATCATGCAACATCTGGTTATAAAATCAGAAACTTGACACCTTTTCCCTGATTTTAGAAACCGACTATAAATTAGGACAAAAAAAAAACAACTTACATTTTATTACCGGCTTCAGCTACTGATTATGTCAATAAATAATTAAATATTGTCGCAAGTGCTAGTTGGAAGTAATCTTCTAGACTCTCTCTCTCGCCTGCAAGATGAGTGAAAACCTTTGTTAGAGGGCTGCAGGGTGAAGATCTGTATGGCCACTTTAGAAGGTGGATAAGTATGTCTACGAGTTAGGAGGTGATCTCGCACAGGTCTTGCTGCCTATTGCGGGGAGGGGGGGGCTGGTGACAGAACCAGGACTTTCTTCCTGATTTGTACGAAAGTCCTGCTACTTAATAGCTCTAGTAGGATTAATCAGGGCTTCTCTCCTGCTGCTAGATATACCGGCATTGTGTCATGACAGGAATTAAAGGTTGATCTGCCAGATATCACCTACCCTGCTAGAGGCGCAGTTTGAGAGTAATGCAATAGTGTTAAACCCTGCCAAGCATGTAATTTTGCAAGATGACAACCAAGTCTGCTATCGGGGTGTATGCTTTGGTAGGAAGGACATCATCAAGTTCCCCAAGTTAGATATTGTTACTGATTGTAGAAACTAGCGATGAATGACCTGTTTTAACTTCTAGGACGTCATTTTATTGTTGGTTTTTTTTTAATTTGCTAATTTTGCATCTTATTTCTCATTGTAGTGTTTATGTATATGCCATGGAGCATCTGAGACATTACTAATTATTTTGAACTGTACATTTTTCAAATTAAAAATCAATTTCATTATAAAGTTATAAATAATTATTTATTTATTTTCATTAAGCATTCTTCATTTGTGGCATTTGAAGTTGGTTTTTATTTTGTTCATAATATAATGTTGGTAAAATTAAGAGAAAGTGTAAAGCCCCTTTATTATTTCGTAGTGTTGAAAATGAAAACTTGTTTCTATCTGTTTGGGAAGATCGTATGTTACTAAAACAAGTGCAACACATTTGCCCTTCGCTTTTTATGTGTTATAGGTTTCTGAAAAAAGAGTGGGGTTACCTACAAAAATCAGAAGATCGCCTAGATCTGCCTATCACAGATGAAATTTGGGAAAATCTTGATGATAGAATTATTGACAGAAAGATGCTGGTAATTTTTTCATTTTTTCTTATTGCATTGCCTCTGATTTAACAAAAATCCATCCAAATCGAGTTTTTTGTATTCTGCTTTTTGAGTGTCTTATAGGGCTTAAGATTCTGATGTGCTCATGTGCTTTCATTTCCAAGCAGGTTCCACAGCAGAAAAATTTGTATGACTGTGGGCTCTTTGTTCTATTTTATATGGAACGTTTCATTAAAGAAGCTCCTGAGAGGCTAGCCGAGAAAGATTTATCAATGGTATGTTTCCTCTTATCACATATATATATATATATATATATATATTTCATAATTTAATATTTTTTGAGCGTGAGAATGGCTATTTTTCACACACTAACATGTGTATTATGGTGTTATCAGTTCAGTAAACAATGGTTTCGTCCTGAAGAAGCTTCCAATTTAAGAGCAACAATACATAATCTTCTGGTACAAGAGTTCAAAATGGCAAAAGAGAAGGAAACTGCCATGTCTCCCAAGTGTTAGCCTACATTTTGTTTTCCAAATTTGTACATTAGGCCTGAGAATGACTAGACTAGTCTAAGCAGCCACTTAGAAAAAATTTAAAAGAAAACCTTAGTTGATTTTTGGAGACCCTTTTTGTAGAAAAAATTTCATTTTCACATCAAAGAATGCCAAATCCAAGCCGACTATGCTGTGTAGATGTTATACTTAAGAAGTAAAGAGTTCCAAATTTGGCATGTTTCATGTTTGATTGTAGTTTGCTAATGGTCTAACGAATGTTGTAGAATTTAGGGGTGTTCAGTTTACCACCTTGTTATGGATAATAAGTATCCTTTAACAAGAAGCAGGTAGATTGTTTATTCCCCACGGGCCTTAAATTTTTCCAAAGGTTCACCAATTTTGAACATTGCGTATTTAACAATTGCATGGTCTAGAGTTTAGACTTTCACCCACCGTTTCACATCCGGCCAAAGAACTAAAGTCCAATGTTTTAAAATCCGGGTTTTTAGTCGATCCGGGCTTCTCACTGGGTCACAGTTCAACCAGTTCGACCGGCGGGTCAGCCCGGTTTTCAGAATTTTAATTTTTTAAAAATATATATGCATACTTTTGTATTTATATGTATGTATATAAACTTGGAAACAATTACTAATCTGTTAAAAAAACTAAATAATCTATCAAACATAAAATGAAGTTCTATTGAGAGGGTTACGTGAACTTGATAGAAGTTTCTGCTTGAAGAACAGTCACATGTCGTAGATGACAAAGGACAGGAGTTGCTGTCGACTGTCGACAGGGGTTCACAACTCATTTTTAGGGTTTCTGTCGAGTGAGAGTTTCAAAGTATCGACTATCGAGATGACTAAATCGCTAAACTTTTATGTTTTAAAGAAATATTAAAATGATAAAAAAACGGGTCAACCCAGGTCGAGCGGTTCAACCATAAACCCGGACGGGTCAATATGGGCCAAAAATGACAAAAAAACTAGTGTACATTGACCCGGTCTCCTCATCGGGTCACGAGTCAACCCGGGTTTTAAAACATTGCTAAAGTCTATCAACAATTTTTTTATAGAGCAGATTATCAAGAGTTGTGAAATAAAAACTGCCGTTAATGACCAACTCCTAACAAAACATTAAATATTTAACAATTTAGAAATTAATTTGAAAATACTTTAAACATACGTCAATTGTGCAGGTTTTTTACCCTTAATATTATATTTCACTAATAAATAAAATAGTCAAAATATATTATTATATTATTCATGAATAATTTTAGAACATGATGTTCAATCGTGGGAAGACGATATATTCTTATACCACATTTCAAAATAAACATTCACGAAGTATGTTTTTAACCTTTAAAAGAAAATATTTTCACAAACTGGTCAGATGTTTAGTTTCACTAAAGTCTTGAATATATGAAAATTATGTTTTTGACAATCGGGGATTCCACCAAATAAGGGCGCACAAAACTCGAGGATTTCGTCAGACTATGATCTTGCAATTAAGGGTCAGATTATGATATTTTCACTAGGGTTGGCAAAATATAAAGATTTTTCATAATAAAAAAGGATGATGATATATTTACTTATAAAATTAATTCATTCAAGAAAGTATATATACTTTACTAGCTTGTAATATAACTTTAAAGATATTGTACAATTATATAGGCGAGTTATTTTTGTAAGTTGATTTATCACCTCCCAGTAAATAAATATAGGCTGTTTTTACACCATAATTTACTAATACCCTATCATGATTCATCCGATTAAGTTTAGTCGGTGCGTAAAAAATATAGAAAATTAGAGTACCCACCCATATGATTTATTAAATATATAAACCCACAAGTCAAATAGCTTTATTATCCATTTGCCGTTTAAAAAAAAATAAAGCCATAAATCGAATGGTTATGCCAAGTTTCAGCTTGGCTGGCCTTAACGCAACCTTTCGACTTGTCATACCCAGTTGTTTGTTTGGTTGCAATTTTCTTTGAAGTTGGGAATGAAATCTATTAAAGCCACCAAGTTGATGAAAGTGATTGCGACTTTACAGCGGCTAAAATAATCGTAAATAAGACCATATTGATAAGTAGCGTGGAATGTTCTAAAATACGAGAATCCTTGAGGCTCGACGCAAGGAGTTGATCAGTTGCTAAACCCTTTATATATTTCAATAGGATGTTGTTAACGGTATCCTATCTACTCAGGGTGTTACATGGGAAATTATCAACATTTTTTCCCCGGGTAAATCTGATATAAAATCATTTTTACAACTATAACAAGCCTCAATACCTGACGTAGTTTGATAAAAGAAAGCAATATACGTGAGTTTTCTACCTTTGTTGCTTGATACTACTATAGAAAAGACCAAAAGCCAGGAAATATATGTATATATTTTGGACGTATTCACCTTCTACTTAAAGAGGATACAATCAGGAGAAGATCCTACGCCTCTTCCTGTCAGGAGTTCCATGTACTTGGGCTTTCATTCCATACATCTTTACTTGGAAATTCTCGAATGCTTCAGAAACTACTTCCACCTACAAACAAAGAAACATTTGGTGCTTTTGTTAGAACTAAAAGAATTCAAATACTTGTAACAAAGAGCTTTTTATATTGAGAATCGAGAGTAGTACCAGTTCTGGCTTCTTGGAGTACACTCTCACTATCAAGTCTTGATTACATGCTGGCAGCAAGTGACTTATCTGATCTTTGCAGATTGCGAATTTCTTTTTACTATCGTAATCCTGTAGAAACAGAATTACCTATTAAATCTAGCTTGGGGTCAATTTGCCTAATCCATTTCCAATTTTTATTTTTGGGTTCCATTTCCGTGATGTGGAGATATGAAGATGGGACTGGATCTGAGAACTGAATGAAATGGGATAAACGAGAATCCGCTATGTAATTGGCCTCTGTTGGGGCCTTGGGGGTGGCAAGATACGCCGGTCTGGGTGTTGATAACTAGTCAACATGGTTAAAATTTTACTGTGCAGTCGGGACAGCTTGATAAGAACACTTTATTTTTTTATAAGAATTTATTCATATATAACTACTGAATCAAAGATGAATACTAAACTATAGTAGTAAAATACTAAAATTTAATCTGTTTCTTTTTAAGAGGTGGTGCACATCACTTTTGTTGTTTTTCATCATGTTCTACCCATTTGTTTTGCAAACGATTTTTTAAAATTTACCCATTTGCCTTGATAAAATAAAACAATATCTAATCAACTCATTCATTATTATTTGGGTCGATGTTGCCACCCCTACTTTCTGCTATGCTATGCATTCATGGGTACACGAGAAGATTTCAGGGATGAGAGTTTTATGTACCTCAAAGAAGTTGATGCTGGATCATAGAACAAGAAGAAAGATGTAGTCAGATGAACTCAAGTGAGACAAGAAAGATGGAGAGATGTGTTAGAAATGAGTGATTCTTGCAACCATACCTTTCAAGTGGATTGTTTTTTCCCTTTGTCAAATCAATCTTGACATTGCTTACCGCTATATCTTCTTCTCTTAGACTAATGCCACCAGATTTCTGAACCAGAAGTAATCATCAGTAATTGTGTAACAAAGGAACTTGATTTTTATTTTATAAACATAAGGTCGAAGAACCTGTGAACAAATGATATCTTGTGAAGTGATGTATTTGAAATGGTCTAGCTTATCCTTGGGTACAGTAAACTCATTGCAGAACTGCCAAAGTAAGTACTGTATCAATATATTATTTGTGGGAAAGATCAAATAGAACAGCTTGAATGCAATACATGAGTTATTGTCTACATGCTCACCTAAGAAACAGAAACTTTAGTCATATAAAGAAAAAGTGATAGTATCTCTGTTACATAACACAAACAGCTCTATTTACGATTTCTTTTAGTGAAACAACTTATCAGACAGGTTTTTTTACTTTCACATGCTATGGCAATGTGTAACCTTTCATCCCAATACAATCATCATGAATATGCTTGTAAAATTAGGCACTTTTGAAACTTATGTTTACAAGTTAAGAAGGAAATAAAGCAAATTTTCTTCATAATTTTGTACTAGATGACCTCAAATTGATGCCACAAAACTAGTCTTTTTTTTCTTGGATAAAGATGTTACTAATTACGTAAATTTTACATATTTAATTATTAGTTGAAGGAAAACCTGGTATAGGTCCCTTCTCCGAATTCTCCTGATCAAATCTCTTGATTCCTTAAGCTCGTCAGCATCATCAGTTTCAATTGTCTTTATTATTGAGTCATCCAACTGCCAATACAGTACAACATATGTGAGAAACAAACTGTAATTGTTTTAAGCTTCAGATAGTAGTACCTTCCAGTACTGAGATGGGTCATGAATGAATGAGGAAACAAGAAGATAGTTATCCGCCTTTACAAGAGCATCTACAAACATCAGTTCTATTGCCTGCAAAAAGATTCCAAAAAAAGGATTAACAAGTCCACCTTTTCCTTTTAACACAACCAGTGAATTTCAACATCAACAGAGTTTCAACAATATACCTTTACTTTTGCATGAGTGTAGACGGTGCGATGCAGATCAGCACGAGTGTAGAATAGTTTGTGGACCGTAAGATCTGGTCAACAATTATATGTTAGTGGGTGCTTGGGGGTGATTAAAACTGCTTATCTACTTAATGCGTCTTAATACAGCAGATAAACAGTTCTGAGGGTGTTGGGGACTGCTTATCTGATTATTTCATAGTGAAGTAAATAGTTCTTAATAGGTTGTAAACAAACCGAATATTCATGAACCTTTCGTGAAATCATGCAGCAGAAGGAATTAAACGAACAAAGCTCTCATTTGTTCATTTATGTTCGTGAATGTTCGATTATCTGTTCGTTTGTATGTATGATTATGTGTATATATATATAGAGAGAGAGAGAGAGTTAGGATCAAATGAGAACACCTTAAAATGAGAACAAAGAGAACACTTTTAGGCCTTTAATTTTATTGATCGAATGGTTTAAAAACTATCACGTATTTTTTGGGTTTTTGATTTCATAGATCGGATGGTTTAAAAACTGCCACGTTTTTTTATCTATATACCTGATGCATCAATGCATACATTGTCTATATGTATCAATGTATACAAATCTTTAAATTGTTAATATTATAGAAATAATTTTGATTTTAAGATTTAGGATGTAAACTTGACTTTTGGGTAGTTATTTTTGAACATGAACATAAAGAAGAAATGCTAAATTACAAGTTTACACAAGTTCTCACTGTCGTTCATTTTAAAAGGGTTCTCCCTTGAACCTCACCCTATATATATATATATATATATTGTTTATTTGTGTTTAATAATGTTGGATTTGCATTATAGTGTGTGTTCTTTCGTTTACGTTCATCTATCATTTAAATGAACAAACAAAAATGTATATGAACAAACCAATCTTTTAAACAGTGAACACAAAAGATCATTCGTTTATCATTCATGTTCGTTTATTTGCTCGGCTAAAGTTAAACGAACGAACATGAACATAGAAATCTGTTCGTGTTCATTTATTTGTTCAGCTAAAGTTAAATGAAAGAACATGAACAAGCTCCTTTCGTGTTCATTCGATTTGTTTACAACCCTAGTTCTGAATAAGCAGCTTAAAGTGTCAAAAAGCAATAGGCAGACAACCAGTTTTAGTAAGCAATACCAGTCACCCCCTTATAAAACAATAGATGACAAATATTCCGTTTAAAAGGCTTAGATGAGGTACTAACATTCCTTGGCGCGATAACATATTTCATCGTCTATGACTTGCATGGTGTCCAACAGCCTGAGGTATTACAACACATGATTTATTAAGCAACTGATAATAAACTGAATAATAAGATCGCATGACATAAGTTTTTACCTTTCAAACTGAAAGTTGCAACCAAGACCACAAGCTCGAGAGTCACGAACAATGTAATCAAATCTGCAATAAAAGAAAATAGGAGTCAATTTACTGATTTATTCAAAACGACCCAGGCAGATCAAAATCCACAATTACAAGTAACAAATCGATTTAGTTAGTCTTGGAAAAGCAGTAAATAACATACTTATCAACATCTATGCCATTTCGACCATTTGCAACAATGTCGTATAAGAAAAGCTTCTCTTTTGAAGTCTGCAGAGGTTAGAGATGGCAATGTAGAGATTAATAGATACTGTGACAGAACCAATACGAAAGCATCAATTCTTAACATATTGGGATAACATCAGCAGTCAATTTCTTACTTTTAATGGAGCACTCTCAGAACTAGCAACTATCATCTCCTGTAAAAAAGAAAACAGCATACAGATTGGCATGCTTTAGGAACACACATATCCATGGTCCTTTGGACACAATTAAAGAATGCTAAGCTGCAATAACTTTGATGGTTGTGTGGAAAACTTAATGGCAGCACAAAAAGGCGGGAAACAGATGCCAGATAGGCTTCTATATTCATGTACAACAACAGAAAGGTGTTATGTTACAAAATAACCTTCACTTTCTGAAGGCATCCGGTATCTATATCAATATTGTGCTCATCAACTATATAGTCTATCATCTTCAAAGACATTTCCTCATGGTTCCTGCAAAACCACCAATCAAGATGATACTGAAACCGGTAAAACAATTCATTCCGACTAAGTCAACTTAAAACCACTTTGACCATCTCATTAGTGAAAGAAACTAGCAATTAATTTAGACATAATTAACATCATCAGTGTAGCGTCACTGTACAACAAACCAATGGAATTGGCAAGTAGGGTGCAGAGAATTAATTGCACTGTAAACAATAATGAAGAAGCTTTAGAATTAAAAAGAAAAAGGTTTAAAAAGAGCATTTAATCTTGCTTAGACTTCTAAATCATCAATAATTCAATATTGTAATCATTGTTTTGAAATGCAACTTTAAGCAGATGCAAGATGTCAATAAATGCAATACTTACCATTTGGACCCAGGAATAACCTGAGGGAGAAACTCACGCTCAAACAAATGGCTGAATGGCCCATGACCCACATCATGCAGTAACCCTACGAAAGGAGGTAAACTTATATAGTTATGATAACAACATAGCAAAAACAGTGATATTAGACCACATAAACCAAATACCAGCCAGTTTTACAGTCTGTATGTCTGCATGATCAATGTCAAGCTCTAAGCCCTACAAATACAATCAGGATATGTCAATGGAGTGGGTATTGACTAACAGGATTAAAAAAACAGCCGGGCAATGAACGTATATTTCTTACCTGGTGGGCCTTAAGTTTTTCAATTGCACTACCAGCAAGCCAATAAACACCAACTGAATGCTCAAACCGAGAATGTACTGCTCCAGGAAATACCATATGTGATAAACCTGTCAAGAAAAAAGCTTGGTATAAAATGGCTATGACTTCAAGCTGAAAATAGTGCCACAATCCTTTTAAAATAAAAGGCAAATATCTGACAGATAGTTCTAGCATTCGAATAAATTTAGCCGATATAACTTCAAAAAATAAAGCTCAGGGTGTCCAATTAGGCAAAGGAAGTTCTATCATTCAACAGACTCTCACATGTGGTTCTACCAGCTTTCGCATCTACCAGCTGTTTAAGTGTTCTTTGCTTGTCTACTTCTTTCATCAGTATTGGTAGTGAAGTGGCGTTTTTGGGTGTACAGTAGAGGTGGATCTAACAAACAAATACGTGCATTTGGTTTGTGTCTTGTTTTTCAGGTTTGTACCATTTCCAACGTGGAGCGAAAGTTCTTTTATGGTAAATATTTATTCTTTTGCCAAAATAAATCATCCAGTTCAGGAACAACCTTTTTCAGAGAGAGAGAGAGAGAGAGAGAGAATCCAGCTATTTGGTCCTCCGTCCAGGAAATTTAGAGTCTTTACATGTTAATTGATATGAAGAGTAAAGATACATTCAAATTTTAACTTTGCAACTTCTATACAATATATAGTTTAGCTAAGCACATATGTCATGGGTTCCTTTTGAGACAAACTCCCCTAACCTACTTGGACAGGACATATTATTTCTACATTCACATTAGAAGTACTGATTGTGTTGTCTTCTTCACCAACCATAACTAGTGGGGAACATGAAAGTATCTTACATAAACTGTGTCATCAATATTGTGCAAAGCAGCCTATAAATGGGGAGGGGGTTAATATTAACATAACTACAGATAGAACTAACATTTACATAATCAAGGAACTTGTTTTTGCTTCGGATAGTTCTTTTGGGAGAAACTACTAAGCTAAAGTAACAGACAGTAATAAAAATTCTTTACACAGCTATAGCCTTTTTTGCTTTGGATAGTTCTACAAAAAAGTATTAAGCTACAGTGACAGATCATAAAAAAATTCTGGGATGAATGGTTAAGCCAAAGTGATAGACAAGGAAGGAAATTCTTCCATAGCTTCCAAGGAATAAATACAAAAGGCTATTGATGATTCTTTTTCCAAAAATAATTCAAGGCTTACCAAGTTGCTTCAAATCCCGAAGCCTGCCAATTGATGAAAAATTATGTAAGTTGGTTTATGTAAGAAATAAATGTGGAGCAATTAACCTTGAAGTGAAGGTTTACACAAGTATCTTCAAATGGACAAACTTGCCTTTGAAATTGCTCAGTGTCGATAAATTTCAGCGAGAGCTGCAATTCCAATGAACAGAATTGAAAATACCAATCATATTTTTATCTTAAAAGTAATGTTCATATTGCAGCACATAGAACGCAGTAGCAAAGACTACTTTAAGGTCTAAATATAAGTCCACTGAAAGCAACAAATCCAAGAGAATTAAATATTTTGTATTTTTGTGTCCTCTATTACTTCTTCCTGGTAAAAAGGTAATGTCATTCGAGGTGCAGAAATAGAAATGTAAAAAAAAACAGATGCGGTAATGAAGTTACAAGTAGCATAGGATAAATACTCAAGTTTCTAGCAAATTACTAAGAAAAACTACTACAAACATCAGATTAAGGACACTTTAACTTCTTAGCCGTTCATAATCTGTATTTCCTTCTCTTCTCGAAATTTTGGATCAAAGAAAACAGCGTTTATCAAAGCATTTGACTTATAGGTCAGAGCATCCTCACAAGGATTCCTTCCAGGCACAATCTAAGCGTTAATGTTAGATAGACACGAACAATAATATCAATACAGAATCTACTGGATGTCATTGGAAGACTAAAATTGAAAACGTAACATTTTACAGATTTCACTCAATACACAACAAACAAATGGACGGTTTTGAGATTATAACGGAAATGTATTTAAAGGAATTTCAAACAGTGAAATCATAATAATGTTACTAATGAATAATAATTAATGAAATTGGAAATTTACATACGAAAACTTAACAGCATAAACAAAATTCAGAACACTTACATTACACAGATTTGATTTAAGACACCACAAGCAAATATACGGATTTGAGATTATAACGTATACACGTTGAAAATAATCACAGGCAGTTAGAATTCAACCTAACTAAAACTCAGTTACTGATATTTTAACAGAGCTACACTGAATATAAAAGTGTTTAACTACTTAATACATAGATTATATCTTCGAAGTGCATAAAATATTGATTATAATATTTTTTATATAAACACTAATGTAACCGGCTAGAACATCATTTTGAAGATTAGCGAGATGTAACCTTAAAGCAACCCGCCGATCTACTTTTGTGCTTCAAATTGAAGATTTGAAAAAACACATTCGGCAGCTTAAATTCGATAAAATCGTAACTTCATAGAACAGTTGTAATAAAAATCTAAGGTAACATCAAATTAATAACCGCAGAGATTAACATATGTCCAAATTGCTTGAGAACAGAGATAAAAGAAATGAAGCAATCATACAGGATCGAGATAAATGTTTCCGTGGACGTTATCGCGAACGTGCTTCCATAAACGTCGATCTTCCATTGACGGAGATGCGCGGTTGCTATCTCCGTTAGGGAAAGTTCCCATTCAAGGTAACCGCTACCGATTACCTTACTTGAAACAATGGAGAAACTTGGAATTTTAGAGAGAGTTTGAGAGAACCATAGGGTTTATTGGAGGGAATGTTGCAGGAATTTTGGAGTGGTGGAGTAAAGCGAGGCGCGAAATAAGATAAAAATAAAAAATGGTAATGTGTAATGTGTGATATGTGTCTGACCCAATGAATCCAGTATTTACAAAATGCACCTTTGATTTCTAAAGTCTGCCACTCGGAGACCCTACCAGTTTAACCTTCTATTCCGAAAATTACGACAATATATGCCCTATTTTGATTCGTTTTAAAGGTATTTAGGTAGATATCTAAGAACACATTGAAGTAAATTATTGAAAAATAGGTCAATCTGCTAATAAAATTATTTCCAAATAAGTATAGGTTTGTCAATTTTTTCAGTCTTCGTATGGTTGCCTCTAATTCTTTCTTTGAAATATACTTTCTTTAAAAAAAATGAAATATCCAAATTGTTGCGTATATTGCGGAGTACAAATAATATGATCCATATTAATTAATAATTTAAGCAAGGTGTATATAGCATTCCTATGTTCATACCTTTTGAGTTGTGACTATTAGCTATCATTTGTTTTAAAAACGAACTAAAAAAGAGATCATTCCAAAATAATATCAAGTAAGTTTTGTAATAAAAGAGGAGTTCGCGAAACTAAAAGGGCAGTTATGTAAACCGAAAACTTTGGCGGGTGGATATGTGACATAAGGATAAAAAGAGGGTCATGTCACTTGATGGACGCAATCACTTTGTATAGTGGGACAGAAGCAAAGGAGAAAGGTGGAGTGAAAAAGGGGATATTCCTTTCAACACGTTTTGGCATGTATTCACAGGGATTCCAAATAATTGTAAACTATTATTATGTGTTTAGTTTGTTATTAATTTTATTAACATGGGCTTGAATATATAAAATACAAGAAGTATATATTTGTAAAAGAAAACGGAATGAATAAGACATATTTGTCGATTGTCATGATGCCAAACGTACACGTTGTTTGAAGAGTTTTAGCTCGTATACCTTGGCTTGCCACGCCTAATTAGTTATGGAAATTGTCTATTTAGAAATCAATTCTAAGCAAAAATAAAAACAATGATTGAACCGACCTAACGTGTTTGTTTAACCCAAAACAGTTATAATTACAATTATAAAAAGTTAAATATTCTTCACAAATTTAATTCCTTTATATATAGATTATATAAAAAGGTTGTTTGAAGTGGAAAAACAAAAGCGGCGTTTGTAGTCCAACGGTTAGGATAATTGCCTTCCAAGCAATAGACCCGGGTTCGACTCCCGGCAAACGCATTTTTTTTATTTACTTATTTTATCTGGGTGGAAACTGGGGAATTTATTATCTGCAAATATTTATTTCCCTTTGCTACGTTTTTCTTTTGTTCTTTTTGATATTAATCTTGAGAAAAGACTTAAGGATAAATCATATTCGTATACGTAATTCTAAAGGTATGAGTTTTGGGTTCTTTATGTTAAATTCTTCAATTTAAAATTTTATTCTACACTAATACCTTCTTTGTTGGGAAAAATATTTTTTAATTTTGATGGTGTGACATCAAAAGACAGGTTAATCATTCATATTTGATATGCACTTGTGTTGTTTGTTTTGTTAAAAAAAAAAAAACCCACCTTAATACCTTTTAATCTGAATGGTTAAAAGCTTATAAAAAATGATATATCTTTCTACTATTTCTTTCTACTTATACTGCTACTCACAAGATCAATACAAGTGTTAAAATCAATAAATGAGGTGAACAAAGGGAATTAGTGCTATTTTTTAAAATATAATCTTGTTTGTTTTTATAATCCATTAAGATGTTAAAAACCTCTAATTACTCTTACGTTAATCAGATTTGAACCAAGATTGTCTGAGTTCTTGCCTTCTTGGCAACATAATTTTGACTTGTAGTTCCGTATAGTTTGGCGGTAGTTCATGCTTGTTCATAAGACGATGAAGTATGGTTTTCTTCATCAATATTAATCGTATGATCATTGCTATTTTAAAATCATGTTATATTATGTGATGCCTACATACAATATGTTTCCTAACTTTGCGGGAGATTGTGCTTGGTTGGTTTTTGCACTATGGGCCAATGTTGATTAAAAAACCAAATGCTCGTTCCACGTCCACTAATTGCTTTTTTTTATGTTGCCTTGAATTTTCTTCATCTATCATCTTGTTGTTATGCAAATTATTTGAGAAATTTAGCATTTTCATAATATATATCTCATCAGCAAAATAATACCTATATTTGTGTTGTACTGTATTCACCGCAAACATACACTCGGAAACATATTCATATAAGATGTTTAATAATGTCGAATGCTTTATAATATTGATGTCATTGTTGGAAACAGGATCACGATATAATGCATTCCAAATTCATAAATCATGTGAGACCACTATTTGTAAAATTATCCTCTGATATTGAAGATCACCGCTCATATACTAATCTTACCATGTATGTAATAGGGCATTTTTATATGTTAATGTGTACAATCAATACTTCCTAACATTCTAAGAAAGTCGTGTTTGAATTCATGTGTCGTATTCAATAGTTGTATGTGAATAAAAGTAGGTTTACGTAAATAATATTTGTCGGAAACCTTAATGACACATCTACAAATGTCTCCATGAAGTTCTATTAGACATCTTCAAGTACTAATTGGATGATTCAGTGACGGTGTCGTATGCGATTTGATGTATCGTGGATTTGCATTTTATAATTGAGTAAAACATCTTATATTATTATGTAACATCCTGTTTTCTATCAATTAAAATACTCCACTTTTTTTTTTGAATTATTACTACCATTATTTTGTGCCATTTGTGGAACTAAAAACTATGAGGACTTAAGCATTCAATTAAGAAAATAGAGGGATTAAATGTACAAATCAAGTAAACCTAATGAATACCCAAATCTCCCTTATATGTGAAAAGGAAAGTGTGTGTATGTTACGGGAGAGAGTAGCCAAGGGAATGGAGATAGCTCGAGAGCAACATGGGTGTGTTGGATGCAACTCAACCTTCTTCTTCTCTAATCATGAGAACAAGCAATGTGAAGAGTTCCATGTGGTGATCTGTAGCGATTAGGGCAGAGATAAATAAGAGGAATTGAAGTTGGTGATATCATCTTCTCCAAGTAAAACCATGGCAACCTAAGGTATGTTTAATTCTTGTTCTTAGTAAGGATTATTTACCCTAAAGGAGAGAAATTGAGTTTAGAATGAAGAGTTCTTACTAGAATCAGAATTATGGAAGTTTTATAACCTTCCTTAAGTCAAGTATGTGTAGAAATTTTGTATCGTTGAGTAGCCTATGCTCTATAGTCAAGATGAAACTCAAATGGGTGATTTAGGTAGGACTTAGGGTAACTGGAAATCATTGTTACCCATCTAAACAAGGGTTAAAATGATTAAAACTTATTTTAAATGGTCTTATAAGTATTATGGAAACATGTTTTGAGTACCAAAAGCATGATAATTGGGTTTGAATGGAAATTGGCATACATGGTGAAAATCCCGAAAGCAAAAATGTTTCACGTTTTAGATTTTTGTTGAAATTCAGAAAATCAACAAAAAAGGACGGTTTTGGACATATGACCAGTTGTTTTAAAGGTATAAGAGTCTAGTTTCACAATATAATGGTTTTATGGACCGATTTTTACAAAAGGTTAATCGAAATATTGAAATAGTGGGCGAACGTCAAAACTGAAATGTTTTATGGATCAATTTGGGTTCGAAAAGGGGTTTTAGTGAAGGTTAATGTAAAATAATGTCTTGCGACTTGAAATAAGTGTTTATGAACCGAATTTTTTTGAATTCTAATGATTCGAGTTAAAGTTATAGTGCAACGAGTCAAAAACGGGTTGCAGCTAGTTGTTAACCAATTTTTAGGCAAAATACTAGAGGCGCCTTTGAAAAATCATATAAAATCACTCTTAAATCATTAGAAGGTGTACCATACACCATTTTGAAGAAATAATAGTCTACTTTAAATCTTTAATTCGCTTTTAGATTGCAGAAGCTAATTCATAAGGTATCTTGGTCAAAAATCCATCTTTGTACAGTAGGTCTGTTTTGAAGATAAAATGAGGAAAAACGACTTATAAGCATAAAGTGGTCAAATTGAGTTTCTATGATTATAAAAAGTGTTGGTATTGTGTTGTGAGTCAAAAATATGACCTAAACTTGGTGGTTGAGGTAAGAATTTATTCAAGTATGCTAAAGCTTGAAGTGTTGTAACTTTATTGGCCATTCAAGGTGAATAGTCGCTTTGTCCAACTTGGAACATGATAATTAGGTGTAATTAGCGTGTTGAATTGCTGGAGATGTCTTTGAATGAAAGGAAGTGGTATAACCCAGATTTATGCAAGTTTTCTTGAAACAAGACATATGACCGGTTGGGAAAAACGTAAAGAATGCATGAATTTGATAAAAGATGGGCATTTGGGAACCAATTATTCTAAGAATGGTATAAGCTAATACTACTAAGAATTATGTGAAAGAAAACAGATTCATGTTGAAACAGTGAAATAAGCTCAAAATCTAACAAGTTTGACTTTTGTCGTCCTTTTGAGTCATGACTTGAAACTCCACAGTTATACATCTCATAATAAAGGTAATAAGCTGGCTTTATAAAGGTTTCCTCAAAAACATCGTTTTGGTGTCGGTTGAACAAAGTCAAAGTTATGGGTTTTTGTCTCATTTGGATAACTATACGCCTTGTCTTCAGTTTTAGATTTTAGGGGCTGTTTAGCAAATGTAATTATTACATTATTAAGTAAATTTAAGAATAGATTAATGAAAGAGTGTGCTTGTCATGTGCTTAATTCTTTTTAAGTACGATAGATGAACCAAAATGACTAGTGCATTGATTTTAGAAGAATATGGTACAAACACGTACACGAAAGGTATAATGGTTTCACGTATACCCATAAGAGTATAAGTAACAAATGCCATGAGAATTGGTAAGTCCAATAGATAGAAATAATGAAAAAACTAATGGATCTACAATTTTAGAGAATGACTTTCAAAAGTATAATAATACACTTTAAAGAATGAGAAGAGAGTGATAAGTATCCCATAGTAATGTAAACAGGGTGGAGTAGTGTAGGTTAGGTCAAGTTGGGACCTAATTGAATGTATGTTGACCATATGCTTAATAACTTGTTGTACGTTGTTCGAGTATTAATTTCAATTTTTTGCACTGTAGATCAGGTGAGTACATTGTACACTGACTTGTACATGATAGTAGTACGTGTGCCATGTTATATATGTGATATGTGATTATATGTTTAGTATGTTACAAACTGTCTACTTTGGTAGCGGACATATATGTAGATGTAAGACTATTGTCGGTGCACCGTAATAACATTCATACGTGATGTAAAACTATCATCAGTGTGCTACGATAACATTCGGAAATAAAATAATAAGGACGATCTACCTATGGACTACGCTCATCAAATATATCACATTTTGGAAAGTGGTAAACATATGCTTTGTTGGCAGAAGCCATCTCTTTTGTATTAACACCATCACCACGATTTACCTTTGTTGTAGTTGTTTGCTTCATCTTATATCAAGTTTGGTGCATGCTTCTTTTACAATTTTACCTTTAGAAAACTTTACACTCTTATATGACACGTTCCACAATTCACATCATATTGTTTAGACAAAATACAATTTAATTCTCCGATCTCGATAATAATTATTCATAAGATCATTTTCAATCTTCACTTCTATTCTTAACTATCAAGTCGGAATCACTAACTTATTACCAAAACCCTAACACAATCATTGGCTTGAATTTTATTATTAAAAAAACGGATTCGTGAGACTTCCAACTCGTAACAGGAACAACGAGCAAAGCAAACACAACCGAGTCGTGAACTTCATACAATGGGGATAACGAGCTAAAGGTTAATTTTGGTAGTTTTGCCTTTCACGAACACCATAGCGGGCGCTCTAACAATTAAATTCCGTTCTTAATAAGTAAATAAACATTTTAAATAAAGCAATAAGGAGCTATAACAAGTACCAAACGTAATAATCACATGACACGTTTAACTATTCTTACCCTAATAAATTAACTGTAATGAACTGTTTGATATCACGATGTGCTCAAATTGTAGGTATCACTGAAATTAGTTATATACAATCAAGTCACAGAACATCAACAGATTTTACAAAACTAATTGTCAATCTAACACAATCTATTACTCCGATTAATATCAAAATCATCCATATAATCTAAACCATAACCTAATTCACCCCTACATTCATGTAAAATCTCAATTGCAAGCTCTAATTGATCATCCAGATACCTATCTAACAAACTCAGCTCCTTTCTTACCTGTCCTTGGTCTCCTCCATCGTCCTGATGACGCGGCGTGGGTGGTGGCGGGTGCGGCGGCTGAGGAGAGGGAGACGATTTCAGCCGACGACGGCAGAGGTGGAAGCAGACCTCGGCTGCGCAAAGGAAGGGGAAAACCGCGCATACGATAGGGATGAGTAAAGGAGAGCACATAAGAAGAATCAAGTAACGTAACCGGTGGCCGTTGAGCCACGATTTCAGAGTCAGCGCCATCGCCACCGTCGGATTGTGGAGTTCGTCGTCGTCGGCGGCGGCGGTGGCTGTACCGTAATCAGTATCGGTGACGATCAGCAGGGGTTTTTGAGGGTCGTTTTGGCACCTCACCTGGCGTTTACATGAACCGAAAAACAAGAAACGATCGCACATGATACGGTTAATTGGTTAGATAAATTTGGGGTTTTGCTTGGAGTAGTCTCGTAGGGAAGTTATAAAGTGAAAGATACCCTTTCATTTCAGGGTTTGAAAGGTAATGTACAAAATCATATGCGTAATGTACATCACTATATCGTATTTTTTTTAATAGCAAAGTTATGTTAGTGGACTGGATCCACAGTGACATCCATATAGGACAGTATGCGAGCTTCAAACCACGCACCAAGTTAATAATTAATCACTACATCATATAGTGCAAGCTTGTTTTATTTGTTCCTCTTGTGAATTACTATGATCTCACCGTGAAAAAGCAAATTTAGGAGAACTTTTAATTTTAAAAAAGGTAAATTACATTAAAACATAATAAACTTTGTTTTAGTTATCATTACATGTAGTGAACTTGATTTTATTAAAAATAATACAAACAACTTTCATAATCCTTACATTATATGCAATTTGTTATATACTATAGAAGTTATGACAAAGTTCATTGTATATAATGGTAACTAAACAACAGACATATAAAAAGAGTTGTTTACATACAATGAGAAGATTATAAAAGTTAATTGTATAATTTTTAAAAATTTAAAGTTGGATGTAAAAAATGGTAACTAAGACAAAGTTAATTGCATTTTCATGTATTTTGCCCTTTTAAAAAACACTCTATATTATTTGTTTCACAAAATTTGAAGAAATAAAATAAAATTTTATGTTGTAATGCGTTTGTAAACTTTAATAAAATATCACTTGTTGAAATATTTACATTCCCTCAGATAATGGAAAGTCGATTTCATATGTGGACCGAATGAAATTAAAATCAATTCAAATTCTATTAACAAACTGAACCTAACATGTTGTCGATAAGAGTTAAATTCAATGTAATTTTACTTTTAAAAAAGACAACATATTTTTTATAACTAACATGGTACCCGTGTGATGCGTTAATATCAGATAATTTCTATTCGATAATTTGTCTGTTTTCTATTTTAGGTATTCACGTAATAGGGTGACAATAAATAATTTTTCTCTGGTAACATATATACTTTCTTTATCTTTTCCTTTTCATTTTCTTTATTTTTTTGTTCACAATCAACTTTTAAAAAAAATTAAAATAAATTTTGAGAACAATAAAATAAAAAAAAGTATCTACTTATAAAATTGGATAAATTACATGAAAATACAAATTATAAATTAGGAATTTTAAACTATTTAAAATTAAAGGATTAAAAAATAAAATAAAATAATTTGAAACTATTGATTGTATGCGCTATTAAAAAAATTAAAAATATATGTTTATAAATTTGATTATAGGTTATTCATGTTTATGAGTTTTACTTATAAATATTTTCTGATAATTAAGTTAAAATATCTATTACATAATTGGATATTTAAAATAAAATGTTTGCTTATGAAAATATTTTTTAATAATTAAGTTAATTTGTATTAACTTTATTATTTTTATATATTGAAGGTTTAGTTATTAGAATAAAATATAAGAATCTTATTAACTTTATTTAATAGTTTTCATTTAGATTATTTAAGGGGTAATTTAGTAATTTTAAAATACTTAAAGTTTAAAAGTTTAAGCAAATGATCTGAATGCTTTATAATGTAGTATAGATAACATGGTTCTAAATTACATATATGTTATCCAAACTTTCAAATTACACTTATATCCTTGTACACAAGAATACTCTTCTTTGACCAACTTGTTGGATTGTGTGGATTAGGGGAACAATAAAGTCTACGAAGGCTGCGTTAGATTACATATCCTAGTTAATATAGAAAGCATGTAATGAGGTAACTTTCAACTGGAAACCATTTGCAGCTTCAATGGTGATGGATAAAATACAAGTTTCCTTATTTACTTGGATGAAATTTAGAGCAAAATATAGCTTGTTATCTTGGTTGATGCCGCAGTGTAATCATATGTCTTTATCATAATCTCTATGTATTTATATTGCAAGCACCTTGGTAGATTATTAGTAAAATTAATAAAATTTTGGATTTCTAATCAGGGAGTGATGGTACTTGACTAGTTATTCTCTCTTGTTGTTAAAAGAAAACTTATATAGATAAAAGTTTAAACGAAAACTGTTTTTCATACGAGAACTACGATAACCAATGTTAGCCGTCTAATTCCGTCTCCTTTAATTGGATTGCCTACCCATGAATTCCTTACATGCACTTTGTCACACTCAGTCTCTCCATGCTCTTCATCCATGAATTCCTTTATCCAAAATGAACGACTGTTCAAACGAGAACTGTTTTTCGTATGAGAACTGCGGGAACCAATCTTAGCCGTCCAATTATCCTTTCTTCAATTGGATTGCTCACCCATGAATTCATTACATGCACCTTACCACACTCAACCCCAATCCATGAATTCCACTTACCACTTAAATGACCAAGATTGGTTCTCGTAGTTCTCGTACGAAAAACAGTCTCGTTTGAACCCTCATATATATATATATATATATATGGGATGGTTCAAACGAGAACTATTTTTCGTACGAGAACTGCGAGAACCAATTATAGCCGTTGATCAAAAAGATGGATGATCCAGATTAAAGAGTTGTTAATGAATAATTTTAAACTAATCAAACTTATCTTTAATTAATTAAGTGTAATTTGGACATTTTTACATTACCCCCACTTTTTTCAAACTAATATATCTCTCAAATAGAAATGTGTTAAATTACGAAAATTATACCAAATTAACGAGAAAATTATTCTTTTTAATTTGAGACCAATCTAGCTATATTTTTTCGATTTTTTTTAATATTTGTTGGCTTTTTTAGCACAGTCGACATTTGCACATGTGCAAATTTGCATATGTGCAAAATATATGCACTTGTGAAAATGCACAGATTCATCTAGTTTTTTCAGCACAGATGTAGATATGCACATGTGCATATGTCGAGAGCTGTGTACAAAAACCCAGCAAACGCGAATTTTTTTGTTCAAAAAAATATATCAAGATCGGTCTCAAATTAAAAAGCACAATTTTCTCGTTAATTTGGTATAATTTTAGTAATTTAACACCTTTCCATTTGAGAGATATGTTAGTTTTAGAAAATAGGGGGTAATGTAAAAATGTCCATACTACCCTTTTTCATTTAAAATAAATAAAAAAGACAGGAAATTAAATGATTGATCAGAAATGGTTCTCGCAATTTTCGTACGAAAAACAATTCTCGTTTGAACCGCTCCTTATATATATATATATATATCCAGATATATCATTAATTATAATTAAAATATTTAAAAAATATAAAATTAGATCAGGTTTATTTATTTATATTTAAATTCCTAGAATTCGACAATCAGGTGTGTTGGTATTGGAGGTTCCAAAATTATGCGATTTCTTAGTGTATAAGTATATGCAATAACTTAAATTAATTGTGGCGTGATAAATTTAAATAGAATAAAAGGTCAAGATGTTGTTTTGATTAAATTTTAAGAACTCTTAAAATTAAGGAGGAGAGAAAATGTTAAATGATTTATATAGTAGTATAGATTATTAGGTTTTTGGATTTGAGAACCGCAAAAACCAACCTTAGTCGTTAAATTCTCCCTCCTTCATTTGGATTGTCCATTTTACCAATTGAATGACTAATATTGGTTTTCGCGGTTCTCACAATAATAATGGTTCTCAAATGAACCATCTCCTATATATATATATAAAAGATTACGAGGATATAATTGTAATTTAAATGTTTAGAAGGATATATAATTTTTATTTTAATCCATAACCATAAGAACTACAGTCCTCGTTCTCCTTAAAAAATACATATAATCTTCTAATATAAATAAAATACTAACATGTATCAAATTTATTATATTATCCTAACCTTTTATTTAACTAAATAAATTTAATTTTTTAATCTTAACCATCTATCTAATCAAAATTGAAATTCCAATTTTGATTTTTATTGTTTAAACTTGAATCCAAATTATTAACAAATTTCATTATTCCTTTTTTAAATCTTAAAATATCATATTTGTTTATCCTAACTTTCAAAATATCATATTTATCCAAATTCTTAATTTTATCATTTTAAAATACTTTACAATCATTTTTATAAATTTTTTAATTATAACCAATAAAGACATAACCTTATTTCTCTAATTGTAACAATAATAACCGATAATTTGTACAAGAAATACAATAATGTCTCATGGTATCAATATACTACATTTCTGCCGTCACGTATGCCCTCAATTTCGTGTTGATGTTTCAACTGACGGTCTGGGTGTTAAGGTTGTTCGTCTCCATTTTTTTTAATTATCATTTTTTTCATGTTATATAATTATTTAATATTTTTTTATTAATATTTAATATTTATATTTTTAAACAAACTCATTAATTACATGAACATCTAACCTAATCTAGCAGAATATAATAACTCTACATATAATAATACAATATATAATAATACAATAGTACTTAGTTTAATAAACCTAAATATTCTTTTAATCCGATTTAATAATTTGTGGTATTTTATAAAAGGGTTTGATAAGTTAAATGGCTGACTTGACATCTTTTTATCATGAAAAGTATAAATTTGAATCTCACCGATCAAGTATTCCATTTAGAACTATTTTTATTCCTTCAAAAAGACGAAACACTTTTATTATAACTAAACACAAGGGTGTTATTTTATTTGATTTTGAGTTATTTAGAAAATTTATTTTTACATGTAAATAAATTATCAAATCAAGTTTTGTGATAAATAAATTACATGTAAATACCACGAATTTTGTCTTTGTTACTATTATATATAACATTTTTTTAAAACAATACAATAAAATTTTATAATCTTTACATTTTATGCAAATAACTTTTTTCTATGTTTGATTTTTAGAATCTGTTGTATATAATGAACTTTATTATAATTCATTGTATACAACTTGCATATAATTAAAGAATTATAAAAGTTGATTTTATTATTTTTAAAATAATTAATTGCAAAATTGGTCCTTTTTGTACACCCTCTATTTCATTTTTAGTTCTTTGTTCCAAAAAGTTGCAGATTAAGTACTGTAAATGAGAATTTTGCACACTTTTAGTCTTTTTCCTAAACAAACGTTTATTCCTAACGTTAGTTAAGGGGTATTTTTATCAAATCCATGGTATGTCTGTGTCTTCCCTCTAAATGAATACCATATGTCATTTTAAACACTTTTCACTATGCATCCTCCTCAATCCTCATACTCCACCGGCGTCAGAGCCACCACCGGCGTGCACCACCTCCACGATCCTTACACCCTCCACCATCTCCTTGTCATTGAACACCATCGGCCACGACATTGAACACCTGCGTTGGCCACACCATCGACTACACCCCCGTCAACCCACAGATCTACCATTGGTGTCTCTATCTTAACCATCGACGTTGTCTCCACTGCCAATTTGTCTCCCATTAAAACCCTAGTCTCCTTTTTATCTCCCATCTCTTTCTTCCTTCGGTGTCTCTCAAATTGAGGGTTTTTGTCTCTCTCGTCTCTTTCTCCCTTCAGTATCTCAACCATCAACAACAAACAGAGCTGCTTGTGAATAATATTGTGGGTTTAGGAAGGAAGATCCAGAGAAGAGTTGTTGGTTTTTGAAAATCAATAAATCATAGACCTCAAAGAATTTGACTGAACAAAGTCAAATCAGACTTTGATTTGAACAGAGGGGGGCAACCACCCTTAGAAACTAGCCCCTCTGAAACTGCCTTATTTCGTCTGAATGGAAATTGTTTACATAACGAATTCAAAAAATAAAACTTGAGAACACAACGTAATTTGGGGCAACAGGCTCAGATATGCAAATCTGGAACCGGGAAAAGGGGATAAGATATCGCCATGGCTGCAACACAAATCGTGTTGCCCCACCAAGCTACAGCCTGAGTTTCACCCATCATCCAGTAACCTATGATATGCTTAAAAAAATTAAATGCAGAAAATTGTTTTAGTTAAAGAATTACAGAAGAGCGTCGTGTTGATAAAAACATAGCCATACTGCGAGCCATATTATGGTTTTGCTTCTGATCTACAAGGGCTGTTGAATTCTGGTGAATAATAATGGGGAATGAAATCATTGGCTTAACATGATCTGATGGTGGATGATGCAGACGCAAGAGTGGTGGCGACCGCCTTTTTGAAACCTAACGTCTCCCTCGCCGGAGCCTCTTCCGATTTTCCGAGCAGACGGCCCCCATTTGAGTGACCTAACCGAAGAATGATGTCTGGTATTCATTTAGAGAGAAGACACAAACATACCATAGATTTGACGAAAATACCCCTTAACTAACGTTAAGAATAAACTTCCGTTTAGGGAAAGGACTAAAAGTGTGCAAAATTCTCATTTAAAGGACTTAATCTATAACTTTTTGAAATAAAAGACTAAAAGTGAAATAAATGGTATATACATAAAGGACCAATTTTGTAATTAACTATTTTTAAAATTAAAGGTTTATTGTATACAATGATAACCAAGACAAAATTAATTGTATTAGGCGTGAACATTTTTAAACTTTAAATAACAATAACAATATCTAATCCTATGGATTTTCGGGTCATGAGAAGTATAATTTAGATAGTCATTCTAACCAACAATAGAAAAACCATTTAAGTCAAAGGGTTGCAAATGCACAGCCACCGGCACCAAACATATTATGGTTCTTGTTGCCTCCTTGAAACCCCGAGTGATTGACCCATCCTCCCCCACTCACAACCCCGACAAAAACCTTAAGGGGGTGTTTAGTTCGTGGTATTTCCTGGGAATCTTTGAGATTGAGATTTTAAATCCTGAGATTTCAAATGGGATGGGATTTCAAATCCCAGGAATCCTTGAAATCCCACAAATGAGGGATTTCTAAATCCCCCCACCCCCCATGGTATTTACAAATCCCACAGATGAGGGATTTCTAAATCCTGTGTTTCGTTCGTCATCCGCCGTCGTTCGTTCGTTGTTCACCGTCGTCCGCCGTCGTTCGTTGTCGCCGTCGTTGGTCATCCGCCGTCGTTCACCGTCGTCCGCCGTCGTTCGTTCATTGTCACCGTCGTTGGTCATCCGCCATCGTTCGTTCGTTGTCGCCGTTGTTCATCGTCCGCTGTCGTTCGTCGTCCGCCGTCCGTTGTCTCTGTCGTTGGTCATCCGCCGTCGTTCACCGTCGTCCGCCGTCGTTCGTTCGTTGTCGCCGTCGTTCACCGTCGTTTGTTCGTCGTTCGTCTTCCGCCGTCGCCGTCGTTCATCGTCCGCCGTCTTTGGCTGTTGATGGAGTTTAGTGGTGGTGGAAATCTCACCTAAGAAATATGAACCAAACACAAGATGAGATTTTAAATCCCACTAAATGCAATCCCACCAAATACCAATCCCATTTGAAATCCCAATCCCTTCCAAAAACAATACTTGAACCAAACACCCTCTAAGTGTGGGGGATTGAGTGACAAGGTGCATGTTAGAAATTCATGGATGGGCAATCCAATTGAAGAAGGAGGAATTGGCTGGCTAAGATTAGTTCTCGCAATAAAAACGGTTCTCAAATGAACTTTTCACTATATATATAATACAGAGGGGAGTGTTGCTTTTCTAAAACATCAAAAAATCACCAATTAGTTTGAAATATTCATGTTGCTATTAAGAATCGGAGTACAGGGTCTTATTATGCTATCAAACATGACAAACAATATTTGACAATTAAAAATCACACATCGCAGACAAACAAACCTTCAAAAGGTCAAGGGTTCTTTATTTTAATCCTCAATTTTCTAGCAATTTGTGTTGCTTTTGGATGGACTGATCTCTTGCTAGAATCAGATTGTTCAACTTCAACCCAATTAATCACCTTTAGCATAAGTGATTGAGGAACTTTCTTAGCATCTGATTCAGCATTTCCTTTGGATTTCTTCATACCCTTTTCCAATGCTTTTTCTAGGAACTCCATGAACCAATTCCCAGCCTCGGTTTCAATCTGCCTCCCCAGTTTGATTGTATTGCTTAGGCTGCAACATGACCCTCCAGGATTCTTGTTTTCGTCATTATCAAACACTTTTGCCTTTTGATTAACAGTCGATGGAACTCTCAATTGCTTTGCCAAATTTGTTGATTTCTGATCATTTCTCTCAGGAAAAGTTGCAGTTGACTTGTATAGCGCTGCTCGTCTTTTGGATGCATTGTTTGAGTCTAAATTGTTGTTGTTCATGCTATCATGCAAGACTGAAGAAAAGACTGGTGTTTCTTCTGCTGATAGTTGAGCAGTTGCAGCTTTGATAGATGTCATTTCAGCTACTGCTTGAACAATTTGGCTATGGAAGTCAAGAAATTGGTCAAAACAGTCTGCTGGATTTTCGGGCATTGCTGATTTACTCAAATTAGATAGATTCCTAAAAGAATATCACACAAGTTTGATGTTAGATATGGATCGCCAAAGTTTAAAAAATGTAAGAAATGAACACATAAAAACTATGAACTTATTCATACTTGAGAGACCGAACAAGCGTTTCAGTGGCCGAGGCCTCTCGAAGTGCTTGAAGGGCAATCTTCTGAGCTGTTTCGCGTTGCTGGATGGCTTCCTAAAGTAAAACATCAGAAAGATCAAGAAATTTGATATAACTTACACAAAAGAACGAATCTTGAGGGTGACACTTTATAAACCAAGGAAAACAAGATCGAAACTTGCGGGTCTTGATATATTGTTTTATTAGGTCAGCAAAATAAGAGATTCTGTATGGGTTGGACCACTTAAGTAATTTGATACGTGGTTACAAAATAATCAGAAATTATTGCAGTTTTAAAGGTATACCTTTCCCAGAAGCGCAAGATTTCCTGGTAAATTAAACGACAAGCCAGTGTCGCCATAAGGAGAATCTTGTTGTGAAGCCATTTCCGAGTTTGAATACTTCTTTGTCTCTGAAGCCACACTGGGGGAAGACAACATTCGTGTGTTACTTAAACTCGGAGGTGGCGTTGTGCTTTTCTTTTCCTGCAAAAATTTTGCAATGATAAAAGCAATGGTCTCTATCATTCAGCAGCAAATGACAGATTCAGGTTACAGAAACATCATCACATATGAATGAAACTAATTTCACCTTTCCAATGAACCACTTTCTATTTTAAATGACTTTAACTTTTTTGCACATCAATTTCGATTTAGGAAAATTAACATCTAGTATACCTATTTGTTCATTCTTACTATGAAAAAAGATAGAATTCACTACTTAGCCTTCATAGTTTAGCATCCTGCCCCTAAAGCATCAAGGGTGTAAATGGGAACTGTCTTGAGGATGTTTGGGAGTTCGTAAGTGAAATAAATTGTTCTGGATTAGTTGCTGCTTCTACTTAATAACATAAACTGCTCAAATAAGGCCCCCCTTCTTAATATTGAAAGTTTGAAGGTGTTATTCAAATAGCAATAATATATTAACAGTTATAATAAGCAATCTTAGTTATTGATTTAGTTTAATTGATGGGTGAAACAAGGTTTTGGAGTGATTTAATACAAGAAAGAGGAAGATGTACCTACAGCTGTATTAAAGGGACTTCTCAAAATCTTTGCATCTCTGTCACAAATTGTACTTTTGCTCCTTGAATACTTCATCATAGAAGCGTTAACAACACAGTTTTTCCTTTTTGCAGGACTTTCCATCATCTTTGATAGCAACGCCCCTCCTGCAGAGCCTCTAACCCCACCATTTAATCTCCCGTTACTCTCAGCTGCTTTCCCTCTTATCATTGGTGACATGGGAAAATTAACCCTCATAGCAGACCTCGATTTCACAGGCGTACATTGATCGAAATCCAAAGGACATGGCTTTAAAACCATTGGTGATGCACAAACCCCATCTTCCCCTTTTTGTCCTGTGCCCCAAGAACCTCTTCTTGGTACAGATGATTTTGTAATTGAATTCAAATTCAAAATCCCCCTTTGATCATTCTTCTCCCCTTTTCCTCTCAAACCCATAATTGGTTCAGGCGTTCCAACGAACGGGTGGCGGCCCGGAATCGGATTGGCGCCTTTGGCTATAGGAACCGGCGAACTAGGCTCCAAATTATCGACATAAATGAACTGACCAAGCTGCATTTTGTTGTTGAGAACAAGATCATCTTGTTCGAAAGGTAAACTCACGTAGATTGAATGAGAAGAATCGGAAACTTTAATGTAAAACCCATGTTTTGGCCATAGGTCTTTCTCATCAAGATCAGCTGGGACGATATCTGTTACTTGTAAAAGCGAACTCCTATGTTCACTTGTGGGTTTCACCCCTAAATTCATCCCATTCAGAAGCTTCAACAATGTCCCTGGTGCCAATGCCGCCATATCAAGTGAGCAACGAAATTGGTCGTAAAAATTTGGGGATTCAATTTGAGATAGGGCAAATTCATCAACAAAAGAACCCCTCAAGAAAGAAAGACAGAAAGAAAGGGTTTTCTTGAAGAGGATCGAAGTTCTTAAAGAAAATTGTACAAGAAAAGATTTAAGAATTTGATTGAAAAATAAGACGATGAAAAGGAATTATGGGTGTTTTGGGGTTTAAGAGGGAAGATGGAAAGAGCGTAGTGTGGGGTTACGATAGTAACGGTAACTAAGAGGTGAGAAAGGAGGTACAGGAATTTTTAAATGGCAAATTTTTGGAACGTTAGAGAATATAGATAGACGGCCAACGGTCATATTGTTGGCCGCTGTGATGGCATCGGCGGCCATGTTCAGAATGATATTTAAGACTTCAGCGGTAATTTGTTATTTTTGAAGCATATATTATTAAATTAAATCGTTGGATAGCTTGAGTGGTAGTGGACATGTCTTATTAGCAGCCCAAAAGATTGACTAAAAGAGAATGCAAGAACCAGTCCTGTTTTTGGGTCCACCCCCAACCCTCTGTTTTTTCCCAAAAGCCCACCAAAGAAAACCCATCCATTTTGAGGTCCACCCATTATTACTTTTCCAACATGCAAAATGGCAAATAAATAATAATTTTCTAAATTGAAATTATATTTATCGAAAAAAATGTTTAATATAATCCTAATTTAATGCATACTACTGAGGGATCATTTATAGCCATTAGATTTCAAGATTCAATAGTTCAGATTCAATCTTAGATAATAATCAAAATTGACATATACGAATTATACCATTGCGATCCTCGTGTTCCCCTCTTTTATTAGAGAGACCACTTGATATACTTTCGACAACAATTTTTTTTCATTTTGTTAGGTTGGACTTAAATTTTATTAAAGTATAATCACATGTAATTTATAGAGGTGTGCTCAATATAGTCTTTATAAAAATTATAGTTTGGTGTTTGATAATCCGGCGAAGTTCAATCCTATGTGATTTTGTACAGAATCACATGAGAATTTGTAAAGAATCACATGAGAATTTGTAAAGAATCAATTATTGGGACGGGGAATTTCTCTTTAATGGTGATGGCAAGTCATTGAATTGACTTCCCGCTAGAAACGGAAGTCATTCAGGAGCGAAGAGGAATGGAGAAAAACTCGTGATTGCCCTTAGGGTTTCTTGCTTTTAGGTAGCTGTTCTTAATGCTGTGTATTCAATCACATATAATTGCATATTTAATCACATGTGATTTTATACAGAATCACACGAGAGTTTATATAGATTCACATGTGATTGAATAAAAAACATGAGATTTGGTATTCAATCATATGTGATTACATAGGGGATGGTTCAAACGAGAACCAATATAAACGACATCGAATTCGAAGGAGAACACATCTGGACCTTTGATAGAGGGGATGAGGTGTTGCTAGTACACAATATATGCATTCGTGGGTAGACAATAATTGAATTAGGTGAAATTGAATATGTACATACATGTATAAATGATTTTAAGCAAACGTTGATTTTTGTAAGCAAACATTCAAAATTAATAAACGTTAAATGATATACAATTCAAGAAGATAAAAAAATTAATAAAACAACATGTGTAATATTGTTATGAATCACATGTGATTATACATTAATAAATTTAAGTCTAACCTAAAAAAATTGTCGAAAGTATATCAAATGCCCTCTCTAGTAAAAGAGGGGAACACGAGGATCATAACGATATAATTCGTTTCGTATAACAATTAACGGTTTGTAAGATAATTATTATTAAATAAATTAGAGGAGAGAGAAAGTGAGAACCATTAGGTAAAAAGTCAGAATTGTCCCCCCTGATATCAATTTTGATTATTATCTAAAATTAAATCTGGACCATTAAATTTTGAAATCTAATGGCTAAAAATTGTCCCTCAGGACTATAGTTTAAATTAGGACTGTATTGAACAAAACCCTATATTTACTACAGTTTATACAACATAATAAATCAAACCAATGTTATATATTCATTTTATGTATAATGTATAACTATGATAATAATGATCCGGGAAAGTTGTCATTAAATTTTATTTATAGTCGTTTAACTTTAAAAATTACAAAAGTACTTATTATAAAGTATGTTTTGTCACCTTGTATCACTTTTGATCACCAACTCTAGTTTGACAACTAGTTAAAGAAATATTTTAAGCAATCCCCATTTATTCTTATTACCAACCATATTTTGCCTCTTCAAAGTTACTCAAACAAACACCTCCATTTTTAATCTTAATCTCTCTTTCTCTCTCTCTTTCTCTCTCTCTCTGCCACCAACACACATATTCTCTCAAGACTACCATATGGGGATTGAGTTTACATGAGAGGAGACTACTAATTACGGCACCTATAATACTTGCTTCTATCCTTCGCCTCCGGCAATGCAATCTCAAATTTCCGCTTATCATGTTGTAAGGCCACCCGTATGGGGTAAGCCGAAGGTATTCGGGTAGCTATTAGGTTAATTGTGAAGCTTGGCTACATCGGTATGCCCCTCCAATCGAGTAATTTAGGTTCACAACTCGATCATCTTTTCTCTTTCTGTCTCATATTTCTTCTGTAATACCATAAAATCTTAAGCCATTTTTTTAAAACACGTTGCGGAAACTTAATCATAAATACATACATAAAACTCACACCCGAGAATATAGTTTACAAAATGCAACAACTTGTCCGTGTTACAAAATATATAAAGTATGACTCGTCTTTAACCTCAAAAACAAATATAATAGCGGATGGTCAAGTTTTCCTTTTACAAACAACTCTAAACACGTGAACCTGCAAAAACAGTTTAACGGTGGGAAATTAGCACAAAGCCAAGTGAGAGGAAGCTAAACACAAAAGCAAGCATCATCAATCGATATAAAAGCATGTAATCACATATTCCAGAAGACCGGTGGTTCAACGTAGAACCTACAACAAATGCCGGCTAAAGCAAAGGTTTACCAATTAGCACAGTTAGATCCCCTCCGATACAACGCATGCACGAGAGGGTCTACAACTTCTCAACCAATAGTGATCAGGCCCAGCCCAATTCCACACATAGTTGACTTCTCAAACGATACTCGATATCATACCTCGAGCACGTATCAACCAAATAATCACACAACAGACATAATCAACAAACAACAAGCATTAGACTCAACAGTCTAGCAATCACAAACACATGCATCGCATCAATCATATCAATCATAACATTTACCATTCGTGAGTTAACATCCACTCACCTCATCTTTCTTGAATGCTACATTCAGAAGTCTAATATAACTGAGTCTTGGTATTGCCTGAAACACAGCAACACCGAAATTAGTTTCTGATTCATAAATATATACACACAAATATATTTATATCTAAAATACTCATGATAAACCCACATAATATAAACAAATATAATACTCCCCAAAAGATCCAACAAACAAAACTCGATTTCCTGAAAATTGCCGGACGCGTCGCGTCTAACAAACAGACGCTTCGCGTCGGGCTTTGAGCGGAGCCTTCGAACAAGGGCTTCGAATGGGACTTCAAACGGCCCCTTCGAGCGCCCACACTTCGAACGGCTCCTATTGCATTAAGTCTATTATCATTGTATGATTTGGTTCAATTGCTATTGACACTTGATACAATTGAGATCCCATAACACTGTCATAAGGCCACCACACCCCACTCGAATACTGTAACAGAGAAAACTAGTTAATTATATGTCCGTAAAATGCTAAAATGGAAAACTAGTTTATTTGGCTGAACTCAAGGTGCAAATTCATCAAGAGGAAACTTGTTTGGAGCAAATGCTGCAACAATCCACTTGAAGAGACCCGTTCTTAAAAACACATGGTACTTATATTAATTATTGATATTCGTTGCTTTTTAAAACCGCTTATCTTACAAGTTAGGTAATCAACGCATACTAAGAAACTTTTTAAAAAAGCTTATCTTCAAGTCAGGTAATCATCCCACTAGACCCATTATGAACAACATAGAAAATCAATGGATAACTTGTAAACAAACAAGGGAAACCATATCTCCAAATGATACAACATATGTTCATAAGTGAACAAATAAGAAAACAAAACCTAGTAATCCAATATCCATAATTTACGCTAATTCGAAGAGAAAGAGAAAAGTTCTAGAAGAACACACCGCTAGGAAACTAGCTAAAAATAGAAAATTTTACAAAATTACCTCATTTTTTTTAATTTTAAATAACAAAAACATAATGAACTATTTTATTTTTAAAAGTTATATTAATAAAGGGATAAAAAACTACATTAGTATGGCAGGTATATAAAAAATCTATGATATGTATCAAATACATAACATATATTTAAAGGTTAGATCAAATTTTCAAAAACTCAAATTATATACTTTTACGACTGACCTTACCTTTACAAGATGCGAAAGTTGATAAGAAATTTTGGTTAATTTCACCTCAAATCTTGGCGTTAAGTTTCTTGTGGATTTTTAAAAATGTAAGCTAAATATTGTTTAGTGTAAACCAAAATCACGTCAATGAGATGCCACTTTGTAAGCTTCGCAAGTTGCAAGCATTAATAATACACCTATCAAGATTATATACTGGGCTATTTTGGCCCAAATAATGACGCTGCCTATGATCTATAGTTTAAGGAGCCCATTGACAAGTACATAAATTGGCCTTTATAATAAAAAACTTAATTAATATATTTAGATATTTGTCAGAAATAATTATAAAAATACCATTTAATTATAGAAAACAGTAAAATAAATAATCCAATTAGGAGGTTGATGCGTTTTACAACAGTTTTATGTAAAATAACTGTCATACTATTTTAGTTTTAACTTAGAAAGTTAGAAGTAGGCAAGTAGCTTAAGAGTCGGTGTTTGATAGGTTAATTTTTTTTAAATGTTTATAATATTAAAAAATATTAATATAAATTAAAATAATTATAAATATAAAATCTTTAAAAATAGGAGTAAAACTATCAAAATTTTGTAAAATCATTTTATAATCAAATTTGATTTTTTAAATTTAATCTAATTGGTATATATATATACATAAATAACCATGAAAATAGATAGATCTATCTACTAAATGATTTCAATAGATGTTTTTAAAGGTATTTAAGTGTAAACAAACAAAAGCACCTAAAAAGTGCACTTTGAGAAAACAACTCATTTGGAAGCTATTTGAAAAATAAAGGAGGATGATTGATGAAGCATTTTTAAAAATAATATAACGATACCATAACCTATTTTCTTTTAATATATATTAAGGATTAAAAGTTAATAATTTAGATATACATAATTGAAAAGTATAATACATTTTATGGATATTAAGGGGCTACAATCAAGGATTGGCCAGAGCGTTGTTTGGGGAATCGGTCACAGATAACATCGGTTAGAACGAAAAGCTTTATTTATCATGTCCAGTACCTTTTATTTAGAGTCTTTCTACTTTCTGTCAGCTATAACCAAATTGCTATTTTACGGTTGAGGAAATGAATTGTAAGTCGCGTAATCCCCCTGCAGTAAAAACTCTCATCTAATAGCAGAAAGCTTCCATGCCCTATTCTCAATTTTCATTTTACCTACCCAATAGTGAAATCCTGCAAATAAAGCAAAAACGGTTCCCATAGAAAGTACATAATGGAAATATGCAACATTGTTACGTTAAAAAACGTTGTTATATTTATCAACTTAACCCATGTTTTTATTTGACGGATACGCTTTGTTTACCTTAGAGTTAGTGTCATTATTTAAATTGGTGAGGTCTATATATATATATATATATACGTTAAACCTTTTATTTGTACGTATTCATATATAAAGCCTCTCATGGGTTCATTGCTTGTCTAAGATAATAAAATCGTGTAGAAAATTAATGAATGCCGGGGAATAACAAAAAGTCCCCATCTAGAACTACTAATACAAGCCTCAATTATCTTCTAGAAAGGGAATCCAAGTACTATTTCTCGTATTAAAATCATCGCGTTATTATTATCGTAATCATTACATTTCTTTTTTTTTCTTTTTTTATCATTTATTTACTTTTTGTTTTTGTCTTCCAATCCCTATATAACACCTAGTTAAGTTCAGCAACTGTGTGTCTATTTTGATCCCTCAGCTTGTTGGCTTATTTAACGTCTCATAATGTAATATATGTAAGTATATGACATATATAATAAAGAATTATAATTAATCAATATTTTTTTAATAAACCACTAATCATTTATTAGAAGTGGAGCAGTTGGTTTGAAATCATTTGAGCAAAGTGGCACTCCACAGAAGATAAGAGATTGATACTCGATACAAAACATTTCAAAATTATAACAAAAACAAAGGCATGAAAAAGGAAAACTAAATGCATACTATTTTAATACCATGTGCCACATAATTAAACTAAATTGTTTTTATTTGTAATTTTTATTTCTTTCTAATTATTTGTGTATGTATATTATTATATTGGACATGGTTATACCTCATGTGGAATATATAATTTGATTGGCACTTCTTTTTATTGCTTGTGTCATGTGACACCTTGTATGTGTACTGTTTGAGTTTTACTATCATGTAATTTTGGAATTTTAAATTATTTTAAATGAACTTTTGTTAATAAAAAACAATATAGTCACATAATTTTCAGAAAGAAACATGAGAATTAACAAAATGTTAAATAATAAGACACTAGAGTTGACCCGAATGTGACGATAAACACTACGATGGACAATTCAAGCTTTACTAGTCACTTTTCTTGATTAGGTTATTCTGAGTTGGTGACCAATTATACCACATAAATATTTCCTTTTTGTATTAATTTACGTACCATATTGTATCTGCGAGAGCAGTCTACTGGTTAATTAGAGACGTGAAATCTATAATGCCGATTTAGACCCGAAACAAGTCAAACATTCAAACCGTTTAAAAAAAGAGATAAAGGATTTGTTTATGTAAAATAGGTTATTGTCTATAATTACTTCCATGAACCTGCTTACAATAATCACTTCTTTTAAATCATATAAGTAAACAAGATTAATGTTTTAAATCCAACGCAATACATCTTTTTATAAAATGCAATATATTTTTCTAAAAGCTCATTCTATTTTCTTTTTCTTTAACCAGTAAAATGTTAAACATATTACAATAATATTGAAAAATATTATTTTAAAGAATTGACTTATTTAACCACAAGGGTAAAAATACGTGGAGGTCTTAAATTCAAATCTTAGGAGTTACCAAATTTCTTTCTTGTGGCCACGGAGGTTTACTCTTTATGACTTGAACAATTCGTAAAACGGATAGTCGTTTTAGGATTAGTCGTCCGACAAAGTGGATTGAATATTCGGGACAGTTAAAAGAAAAAAAAAATTAACTTAATTCTTTATAAATAAATCAAAATTATCATGTGTATTCCGCGCCGCCCCTAAATTTAACAGCAACATCTCGTGAACCTCCCCCATCCACTACTACCGAAATTAAACTTTTTTTTATTAAAATTTTAATCCTACTTGATTTTTGACGGTGAAATAAACTTTATTTATTATAATTTGAAGCTATAAGAAAGCTTTTTGCTGCAATTTAAACTCATATATTATATTTAAGCATGACAATGCATTGCAAAAAAAAAATAATAATAATAATAATTTGAAAGAAGGTTTTCTGAGTCAAAAACTATGAAATGAAAATTCCATATATTGGAATATTCAAATGGAAATGATTATTTCTTGACCACAATTTAAAATTTAGAAGTGTAAGTTAGTAATCCTAATCCTTATCAGAATCACAGACAAGAAGAAGGGGCACTACTATTTTTGTAAGCTTAAAGAAGGTAGAGGATCCTTCCAAAAAAATAATAATATTATTAATAATAATTCAATGTGTAGCATCTCTTTGGGGTTTGGTAGGTATTTCTCTATTAATGAAATAAGATGTTTCATTGGACATTTTTTACAATCTGGTCTAGCATTTGCTGCTGTAATGTTTCCTAGCAGACTTGTTGTACTTTTAATGTTGGTATACTTTTGTCTCAATCTGTTAAATTTATACTTGTACTATTTATTATTAACATAATTAATAAAGTTGTATTTTTAAGGAAAAAGAGTGAAATATATGGTGGGTGATGTTATTTCTTAAATAAAAAAAACATGATATTTGCATACTATTTTTTCCACTTGAAAAAAAAGAAACTATTATCTGTCTGGAAGAAGTAATAATAATAAAATGTTATATAGGAAAAAGTAACAAACATCAGTTAAATCCTAAATAAAATAGATGGCTGAGGAGATATGTCCAACCACCTATTCCCAGTTTAACATTACTAATTAAATATAATATCACTACATTTATTTTAAACCCAATATATATATATATATATATATATAATTAGTATACCCCTTTTATAATGATAATGGATAATTTAGCTTTTGGTAATGGGTCAATTTAAAGGAACAGAAAAAATAATAAAAATCCTATAACGAACAAAAATCAATGATCATATTACAAGACGACAATCATCAAACTCTTGCTACCAATGGTCACGTAAGCTCTTACCAAAAGTATATTGTCTTTTTATTTTTCCATAATACATCATTTAAATGATTAATTCACATTCCCAAAGTGTAAGTATTTGTTTTTTTTAACGTAAAAACACATGCATATTTTACATTACACATTTTATTTATAACAAGAATAATAACATATAATAATGAGAAACACTTTTCAAACACTCTAATACCACCACCATGCTACAATTTCTTTCGTAGCTTATAAATATTTGTTAACATCCAATAAAACGAATTCGACTTTTAACCTTATATATATATATATATAATTTAGAAGAAAAGCTTAAGCATTATAGTAATTTTGATTCTCGTTTTCCAAATTCTTAAAACAAACAAGTCGTTACAATATTAAAAACAAAAAAAATTAAAATGATATAAGCGAATAGAATCCAAATTTCTACTGTTCGAACAAGCGGTTCACTTTTGCACCAGACAGAGTCCGAACCCGGGCGTTTCGGCCCAAAAAGTTTTATTAATCAGCAACGGCCCAAGTCATGTCATTCTCAAAGATCCAATGGCAAACTTCAATTTTACCAGGCTCCGAACCGAGTGAAAGGAATGCTCCATGGGTCCGGCTCCAAGCTGACGTGTCAATATGACAAATGGCAATCCCGTGGTTAATCTTGGAAGCGGTACTCGGGTCAAGTAGATCCGCTTCGTAGACCCGAACCTTGGGAACTGAGTGGCAATAGTAAAGCAAATAAGGGAACAGGCTCTGATGACAAGACACCGACTTTGTGATTTTTCCGCCGTTAATTTTTTTGATGGACCCGATTTTAACCTTCTTACCGGAACCGTTTGTGTTGTCCGTGGTCCGAACGACGACGTCTCGACCTAAAACAGACGTGGCGAAATCGATCATGTCTTCAACCGATCCAACACACCGTTTCGACTCGCCTGCACTCGGTTTCCGCTCGCACTCGTTCAATGACTCGGCGATTAGACTCGCCATGCTGGAGTTTTCCTCCGCGTGGAAAATCTTCTGCAAGTCGTTGATCTTGGAGGACGAAAATGGTAATTTTGAGAGAATCACTCGGGGCAAAAATGACCTTTTAGGCATCTTATCACGAATGTCCGGCATGGGTATTACAGTCCCGGGTTTCAGCAGCCGCTCCCTGAAGAACTTACCCGGCTCAATCCACTTATTTACAGGTTTGCCACTCGCCACTGATTCAGTCTTCATTGCCTGCAATTGTGCCGCCGTGGCCCTCGTCGCGTAAGTCGAAAACGAAGCCCTCTTCTTATCGGCGTAATCTTTGAATGTGTTGTTCACGCCGTAGATTTTAAAACCAAATTTCTGATTTGTGACGGTTCCGCCGCCGTAGCCGGAGAACGTATCGGTACCTTCGTTAAACGAGTTGCCGTAATTAACGAACTTCTCGTTTGCCGCGTTGGAACTCTTGGCGTATGATTTGAAGTTATCATCTCCAACGTTGGATTGATCTCTGTAATTCGCGAAAGAATCGACGGCGGCATTGCCGCCGTCACCATAACTATTGAAATTATTCTCCGGTACATTGCCGTTCTCACCGTAAGAAGTGAAAGAATCGTTTGCCCCATTGCCGTTTTCGCCGTACCCGGAAAACCCCGAACCGATAACATTGGAATTATTTCCGTACGATTTAAAATCATTTCCGGCACCGTTCCCGTGTTTCCCGTAACTAGTGAACGACTGATCGCCGGAGTTTGCGTTTTCCGAATAAGACGTAAACGTCTGGACCCGCCCGTTAACGTCGTCAGAGTAAGAAGTGAATCTCATATTGGGGACGTTCACATCTTGAGCGTATCCTTTGAAATCTCCAGTACCGCCGGTGGCTTTAGTGCCGTAGGTATTGAAACTCTGGTCAGGGACGTTTGTATTCCGAGCATAAGTGGAAAATTTATCAGAATGGCCCACCGAGTCACGTGAATACCGCCGGAACGAGTCAAGAGCCGAGTTACCATCATTTGAGTAATTCTTGAACGAATCTAACCCGCCAAGCAGACCCGACCCGTAGTTAGTAAAGTTCTTCTCCGAGTACTCTATGAAGTTCACATTATCGGAATGTTTCTCAAGACTGGGCCCAACGTCGGGGAAGCAGAGTAGATTCGCGGCGGAGCAGAACGACGGGAGGTTGGTGGAGAGAGAGTTCTGGTTATCGGCGAGTTTTGAGAATGCCGCCGACTGGACGGCGGTGAGCGGCGAAGCTTTATCGATTAAAAACGAGGGTTTGGGCAAATCATTGGAGATCTGTTTCTTCCAGTATCGGATTAGATAGGCCTTGGGAGTAAAGGGGTCTTCTGATTTTCCAGCAAAAACAATAACCTGCAAAACAATCCATGGAAGAAGAAATTGAGTAAATAAAGAAACGGATGATGAAATTGAATATCAGTAGAATGTGGATTCGGATTGAATTTGGGGGAGAATTTACATTGATTGATGAGAAGACGAGTATCAAGAAAGGGGCGAAGTTCTTGAATTTGTGCATTTTGCTAGTGTCAGGATGATGGTGGATTTGGTTTTTTGGTTGGAGGTGGGAGTTTTATAGTGCTAAGTTTTGAACCATTTCTTTTTTTGATTTTGTAAAAATTATTCGCTCAAAAAAAAAAAAAGATTTTGTAATATTATTTCCAAAAATAAGTACTACTCCCTCGGTCCCTCCTACGAATTAAATTTTCGTTTAATATCCAAAATTCAAAAAACCAAATGTACATAATTACATAATATTAACGTTCTAAAGGCACTTTAATTTGAAATAACGGTTGTTCAAATATCTATCTATAGAACAATGTACTATATTTTATTTTATGTTTTTATTCACAAAAGACATAAGGTTACAATTATGGCATGACCAACTTTGAGCTTGTTGATATTCACCGATTAGTCGATTACAATTAGGTAAATGTTAGACGTATTATCCCCTAATTTATCTCAATCATTTGTATTTGCTTCATAAATCAATAATAAAACATTATCTTTGTTTCTCTTTTGTTCTTGTTAATTTATGTTTTCATGGTACTAGAGCTGTTAATCTGTGACAGTCTTTATGCCTTCTTTGTTTTCTAATCACAATTCATAGCTTTATCTAAAAGCATCTCTTAAGATGACAACGTCCAGTTCTACCACAAATTCAGCTTCAAACCCCACAAAAAACCTTACAAATATATCAAACTTTGTGTCGATAGAGTTAAACAATGAAAATTACCTCTCCTGAAAGCATCAAATGGTAACAATTTTCAAGATTCTTGGTCTGTTGAAGTTTATAAATCCACACATATCACCACTGCCAGCAAACTCACTTGAATCTGAAAATTTTGAAAGGGTAGATGGTTATGTTTTAGCCTGTATAAATGCTACACTTGATCCTACAATTATACGTTTAGCTATTGACACTACATCTGTTGCTCAGTTGTGGAAGATCATAGAAAATACATATTTTTAGAATGTCTTTGCAAAGGAATCATAGCTTCACACACAATTTCAAACTATCAAACAGGGAAGTATTTCAAGAGCCTCCTATTGCGATTCTATTAAACACATTGTAGATTCTTTAAAATCAATTGGGGATCAAATCTTAATCGGCTCTAGTTATGTAAATTATTCATGATTTGGATTCTTCATATAATGCTTTTGTTTTAACGGTTAAATATTCTACTATTGAACATACCTTTGCTCAAATCACCGAATCACCACCATCACCGATTTCAGCGATGCAAGTAACAACATCAGGTGAAACGGATCCTCATTAAGGTCAAACCAACTCCAACTGATGTTCAAAACCCACATGCCATATTTGCCACAAAGAGGCCCACGATGCTTCCAAGTGCTATTGGCGATACACACCGCCCTCCTCGAACCATAATCCGGTCAACAATCTCGTAACAATTTCCAATAACCACCCAGTTGTGTAGGTCAGAATGGCTTCCATGGAGGTAGAAGTGGATGCAGAAACTACTTTTCGAGGGGGCTATGATGGTTGAAATGGGGCAAAATTCTCATCCAATGTAGCGCAAATGGGGTATCCGAGTGGGTTTTCTTCGTCGCAGCTGCCGATTGATGTGTGGAATGGCTCTATTGCAGGTAATGGACCCTAATTTAGCTTTTCTAATGGTTTATTTGCAGGTGGGCTACTGCATACTTCTTTTGGGTTGAGCACCTATTTTGGACAGAATGGGATGACTCATCCTTTTTCTCCTCAAGCAAATGACTAGATTTAGTCCAACTGATTTTAACTAACGGGCCTCACAACAAAATTGAAACGACTTAGCATGATCTCAATTTAGTTTGTCAGCCGAAACTAAGTCATTTAATTTTTGCTGATATGTGTCCGATGGTTGACACATGGATACTAGATTCTGGTGCCATTACTCATATGACATATATTATTTGTGATACTAAACCATATACAAGTTCAGCTCGAGTGATTATGGTGATGGTACTTCCCTTAGAATTACACATGTTGGCCGTGATTTTCTTAAACTTTCTCACTGTCAATTAATTCTTTAAAATGTTCTTGTTGTTCCCGGTCTAACAAAAAATTTAATCTCCATTACTCAACTTGTTCTTGATTATCTCATCTGTGTCATGTTTTCTAACGTTGGTCTCTGTATACAAACACTCACCGGAACAACACTCCACCACATGCAACCTAGTGCACAACAACTATATTCCTTGTCCGCTGCTACCACAGTTTCTCATGCTATATGGCACTCAAGACTTGGGCATCCTTCTGATTCGATGTTTCAGCATTTATCATTTCTTAATGTCGCAAATTAAAACTCTAATAAACCTTGTAATGCATGCAATATTTCTAAATTTACACGATTATCGTTTACCATGAATTTGTCTCATAGTACTATGCCATTATATATTGTTCATTGTGATATATGGGGTTTGTCTCCAGTTGGTTCCCATTCTAGTTTTCATTATTTTATTACTTTTATTGATGATTATAGTCGGTTTACCTAGATTTATCCTTTGACATAGCTTTCCCAATGACTCATTCCGTCATTTTAAAGCTCACATTGAAAAGTTATTTTCTACCACTATTAAACATCTCCATTGTGATGACGCCCCTGAATTAAGCCAAGGCCAGATGGCTCAATTCCTTACTCAATTAGGCATTGTATACCGTATTTCATGTCTTTATACGCCCAATAAAATGGGGTTGCCAAACGCAAAAACTGACGTCTATCTCCAAAATCCATTCCATGCATTTTTCTTGGTTATGCCCTTCTTCACAAAGGTTATCTTTGTTAGGATCCCCAAAATTCTTAAACTTACACCTCTTGTCATGTTACATTCCATGAGACTTAGTTTACCATTCCCTCATCACACAACTCTTATTTTTCTCCTCCTTCTGTCCTGTTACCATCCATATCCATCCTAGTCTCGTCTATTTCCACTACTGTAACATTCTCAAATTGGGCCTAAACGTGTGCGAACGTGATACGTCGACTATTTAAATAAATTAAATAATATATATATATATATATTAGTTAATGATATAAAGTATGAAAATAATAAAGAAATGAGATTATTAAAATAATAATAAAAATAGATAATTATGATAAAATATCAAACGGTTTCAAACAAGGATTCCGAAAATATCCTTGTTAGTTGAAACGGGTAAACGAGAGACGAGTTGTAAGTTGAAATGGGAAACAAAATACCCACTTGTGGATAATATTAACCCACAAGTCAGTTTTAAGTCACCTCCCACACACACAAATACGTATTAAAACACACAGACACATTTCTTCATCTCTTGTTCTTGTTCTTGGCTAGTTGAAGAAGAAAACTCAAGAGAGAATCATTTAAGCTCAAATCCAGCCACAAATTGAAGTTGAAATCTGCTCATATTCTTCATCTTCATCATCTCCATCCTCCTTGTAAGCTTCATCTCTTTGTTCTTCCTATTCTTGAATTTTAGGTTTTGATGGGCAAGTTGATTTAACAATCAAGAATTGAAATTGATGATTCATATCAGTTCCTATATCATTTCTAAGTACATAGGAATCAATTTCATGGATTAAAGTTGTGTTCTTGATAGAGTTTTGAATTTTGGCTCAAATGGGTCAGAATTGGTCAAAAACGGGTCAATTTGAAATTGATCTTCAAGAACTGAATTTTTTTTATTCTAATTGTTCCTACAACTTATAAGGATAGATTAGAACTCAATTGTTGGATTAGAAGTGGTGGTTTTGATCAAATTCAAGAAATGGCTTAATGGGTCAAAATGGCAAAAAATGAGTCAAACTGTTTTTGACCATCAAGAACTGATTTTTAAGGTTTTAATAGGTTTATATAACTTATATGGATTGATTAGAGCATAAATTATGTATTGAAATGGTAGTTTTGGTTAAATTGACTAAAATAGTGAAAAATAGGCATTTACTGGTCAAAAATTAGAAAATGCTATCAAACCATGATTTTAAATGATTTGGTCATTTGCAATAGCTTCAACATGTCATATTAGGTAGAAGTGACATGTTGAAAGTGTTAGAATTGGCATATTTCAAGAATTGGTCAAAATAGACATTTCTTTGTCCATTTAAGTTGGATTTATATATGAATTAGTTGGATAGGTATTTTGGATGTTAGAAAGCTCCAACATGTGCCAAATGATGTTATGAAACACTGAAAATAATTGGAATTGATTTGGGATAAAATGGCACTGCTGTGCAAAAACAGCCATTGTGCACTACTGCACGGGATGTGACGCGTCAGTCCCCATGGACGTGACGCGTCCGGCCTGTTTCAGCACACAATGATGGTTTTCGTTGTTCTTTTGCGTGTTGGTTCTTGGACTATTATAATTAGCTAATAAATAGATAAATTACACCATTAGAGCATTGTTTCAAGTATCTTAGCTATTCTTTGCGCGTTTGAATGATTAAAGTGTAAGAAATGGTGTTATAGGTCAAGCTGACGATCCGGAAGTGCCGGAGCAAGATATTTGATTACTTTAGCTTGTCAGGTGAGTGCTGGATAATGAAAGGTAGAATACTTTGTTTTATGCATGAGAAACGATTGCCATGATATGTTATGCACTTGATAAAGTGTAGATTGAAAAGCATGATGATGCTAGGTATAAATTGTTAATACAATATGATATGCACTTGATTAAGTGTATGTTAAGATTTATAATGATGATATATGATTATATGCGCGCAATGAGATCCGATTTGATCAGTTATGTGTTTGTGATCGGATCCGGACTTGGGGACTGACTAGTCCATTATCGGGGCAAGCGATGGCCTGGGATTGCTTGAGGCCTGCGGGTCATTGATAGCATCAGCGGTATCTCAACAGGTATTTAGGGCCTTGAAAGCCTAATGCTCCACGAACAGTTGGGGATCAGCTTCCCGCTGTACCTAGAGGAATGGATTGATTCCAGAACGCAATGGTGGACTGCTTCACAGCTCACCCACCGATGCGGTTGATGGGTCTGGTACCCTAGCTTGGTGCATTGAGCCGGGTTTTCTACACTGCAAGATATGTCGCCTTCTAACTACGTCAGCTCATCGCGAAATGCTAGGATAACACTGTTTGATCATGATTGATGATATGTAATATGCTTATGTTGATTATTATGCTATCATGTATTCACTAGCTTTTATAGCTAATTGATATTCTCTCTTCCGTATGTGCAGGTGGTCCTAAGACTTAAAAGAGTACTGGGTGACTGTGGGTTGTTTATGTATTGGGAGGAACACTTCGTTGGCACTTTTGTTAAACACTTTTGTATGATATTGTGTTCGTTTTACAACTCTGATTATGGTCGGTTAGTTGACAATAGTAACACCAACGTTTGTAATGTGGCTAAATTTTGATTGTATATAAATTGCCACGTATTTCCTTCTGCTGTTTGTTTAAATTTGAAACCAGGTGTAAATGTTTTAATTACAGACAAACCCAAGCGATTTGAAAACCTGAAATAATAGTTTTAAAAAGAGAAACCTGGTTCTCAAAAGCACGGTGTTACAAGTACTTCAAATGAAACCACCGCTAATACAGACTCTACTCTATCTCCTATCTCAACACCTTCATCCTCTCATAACCTACCACCTCCTCCCTCTACTCCTCACCCACCACTCCTTCATCCTCACATCCCATGACTACTCGATCTAGTGATAACACTCGTCAACCAAAATCCTTTCCTGGTCATATGCTATACCATGTCACCTCTCACTTTGATAACGAACCAACGACCTTTCCAAGCCCAAAAGCTTACAACATGGTGGGATACTATGCGGACTAAATTACCGCCCTTCACTCAAATCGCATCCGGATACTGGTTTCCAACTCCTCCACAAGTAAATACTGTATCATTTGTATTTGCTCTAGAAATCAATAATAAACATTATCGTTGCTTCTCTTTTGCTCTCCTTTATTTATTTTTTTAGTAAATAAATAGGCTTATAATGTAAATCTTGTAATTACCAATGCTTGATATCAAGGTGGCAATTATGTCATTTTTGAGTTAACAGTTCAAATGTTTGCATGTTAACAGGTCTATAGCATAATTCGATTCAGGAACTAAAACAATAAGCTACATATATGGCAAACGTGTAACTCATTTATTTATGCGCGTCATTTCAATATCCGACCATTTTTTAGAAAACTTATTCAAAAAACTAAAAACGAATATTTTGTGCCACCTCTAACTTTACTTCGTGGTTTCATTTGTACATGTGTACGTAGACCCAAAATGTTCCTAACTTACTATTGTAAAACACAACACATTGAGGAAAAGAACCAATACTGCACTACAAACTACCATAATCACCAACCTTCTACCGTGTTTTTGTTTGGAAGTTTCTTTAAAGGGTTGCCGAATTTCAATGACCGGTTATCTCTCCGAATCATGTTATCACTTTGTAAAAACAATAATTTCACCTTATACTGCCTGCATTACACGAATTTTGTTTTAAAATAAGTCAAAAAAATTAGTCTTGATTTTTGCAGAAATTAAAAACCTATTGCAAGGGAGTATTTTTAGGTTTCTGTCTCTCACAACTCATGTATATGTTATCTATATATAGAACATCCAATCTATAAATAGAAATTGATGGCATTAACCAACCAATAAATATCTTCATAAGTTACAAGTGGTTATAATTGTAGACATAATGGGTAATCCAACCACATAAATAACTACCCGGCCACTAATTGTTGTTATTAAACCCACAAATGGTTACAAGTAAGCAAATTAACATTTTAGCATAGCTAGCTTAAGCATAAGTAACAACGTAATGTTCGCTACTAGAATGAGACCTACAAAAGAACTCATTTTTGTCTTAAAAAAGGGACATACTCTCATGTTTGTGAGAGAAAATGATGGATCATGTTTGATCCACCCTGACATGAGAGGATCTTAAGTTCTTAAATCGTGTGTACATTTGTCATTCATAAAGAAATTAAAAGCAATATACACACCGAGTCTCTGTTCGATTAGGATCAGTTTATGCAGATTAATTTCAAACATAAGCCATAGATCGATCAGCCCATTTAGATCAGTTTTATACTTCGAAACTGTTCGGTTTTGATATTACACATTTACACTCTAACAGGTTAAAATGCCTACTTAACCTCGGTTGTGATGGTTTTACGATTTCATGCTCCCCTTAGTTCGTTAGCCGTGGTATATGCGTACATTCATATTTATAAGTTATCCTTTTACTTTTTTGAAACATTATGTTATGTTTGTTAATCGGGATTTATATCTGATTACTAAACTTTTATAAATGTAACTAAAAAACATACAAATAATCGAAACAGTAGTTATTGGGTACGTAGGAGTCCAGAAAAACATGAAAACCCAGGCATAACTATATATGCATGCAAGTGGTGATTTGTTGGTGACTGTAATTTCAGAATCCGCCAAACTCGATCTCGTTTAACAGTCACGCAAATTGGGTTCCAACTTGATTCAAAAACGCGTTTTCCCACTTCTCCAAATACAATAACATATAAATTTAAAATGTAAATTTTGTTTATATTAAAAAGAGACGCATATAAATACAACTAATTGGATAGTTTAAGGATCGTTTATGTGAATGTTTTTCAAAATCGGTGATTTTGACCTTTTTATCCGGGTATCACAAAATCAAATTTGAGATAACTAAGAACAAAGAATCTGGATTTCATACAAAACTTAAGATTACAAACATAGAAAACCTTACTTGTTTATTTTCTTTTGAAACAAAATCCGGCAAAGCAAGATGATCCTTGCCATCATTGAATTGCGTCTTATATAGCCACCAACATTGAAGTTCGTTAATTTAGGCGTAAAGGCGTCTTATATAGATAAATCGAATTTCTCCCTCGGTTCCCACATTTCCGATATTAACCTAGCTTAGCTGAGCTTGCACTATGCACCTTCAAGCTCGCATTATAGCTAAATCAAAACTCAAATTGTCTCACATTAATCCGATCATGCTAAATGGCTTGATGACTATAAAATTACCAAACACTAAGTTGGACTTTTAAAGTTAACAATTTAGCCTTTTATTTACCTTTAACCTACTTAACCAGTAAATCTATATATTTTTGGAGTAAACAATTGTATATCCTCAAAGTTTACACTCTGTTTTGGGTTTCTATTTAGTGATAAAGTTTTTCCATGATCGATGATGATGAGCAATCAGAAATCAATTTCCAAAGTCATTATCATGTCTCTGCAAAGCTTAGCTTTTCGGTTCCTCCCCTTATGCGGTCGTCCTTATCACCAGCCTGCCTCCTCTCTCTTGAAGGAATATCTCAATACTCGAGCTCCTATTTTTAGGGGTTCATCTATGCTCTTGTATAAATATGATTGATTTGAGGTGATTACTAGATCACCCTAAAAATGTGTTCTTGTTATTCAATAGATTTTTTCATTGTATATCTTCATTGTCTACTATTAATATTCTTCAATGGACTTGTTCATGTTTATCTCAACTTATTTCCATTCATCTTTATTTTTCTTGTTCAATATTCAAACATTCTACCATAAATGAAAAAAAAAAAAACTAAATAAGTGGGTTTAAAATGGTTTAACAAGGTTTACACTCAATTTCAGTGTAACCTCTAAAGTTATTTTTTGAATAGTTTAAACCTAAAGTTTTGTTTGACGGTTACTTTAATGTATGAAGTTTTATTTGGTTTGTAAATTGTAACTTGGCACTTTGTAAACCTTTAACTTTCTATTATAGATGAAATGGTTAAACTATCAAGTAAACTATACTTCCATTATTACAGTTCAAAAAACAACTTTAAATATTAAACCAAAATTTAGTTTAAACTTTAGAGTCAAACCATTCCAACTCTAATTTATATTGATCATTTTTTACTTGGTGATACTAATGTAGATCATCACTCACGTTATTTTGGGTTTAAAAATCCTAATTAACCGGGACAAGATCGTATATCAAGCCTAGCATGTAAAATCTGTCCAAGTTAACAACACTTTCTATGAGTGCTAAGATAATTCATCTAAGAAAGTGCGCAAATTGCTGCAAACCCTATAAATCATCATAAACGACCACTCTACAACATATCAAACTATTCTAGTTACGTTGGAAGTCTATAGTACTGTAATCATCAATTAAAATAAATAACATAAACAAATAGAACGGCTTATTGCATGTACATCCTTAGACCTTAATTTATTATTTTGATAGCAACATGTTTAAAAAAAAAATCTGTTAAAAGAATTGAAATGTGATTGAGAAACAGAAATTTATATAAACTAGCTAGAAATTTATCAAGTAAATTAATCACCAAGCTAGCTAGGTTGCATCAGCCATCAAGTCAGATCGATCTTTTATAAGTGGATCAAAAAACCAGGAAACATGGATTTGATCGATGTGTTTAATGTATGAAATTAATTCTAGTCATGAGCAACTGAGCACTTACTTACATATGAAGTATATTTTATATACAAGGAATGAATGAATGAATGAATAAATGAGGAAGCAGATAAAAAGCTCCATTTGGAGTGAGTAGTGACAAACCCCCGTGACTATGCCATATCTCTAAATGTTCTTCCATAAGCCTACTTTTTCTGATAAAATAATAGGCAACATAACTAATTTTTATATATTTTTTAATTACATATGCAAATGATTTACGAACCACTTATTTATATTTATATATTTGATCTCTTATAATCACATCATCATTATTTCTATCCATTTTAACAAAATAAATAAATAATGTACACCTGCTGATGTTTAGTATTATGATTGTGATGACTGTGAAAGCAAAAAGCACAAATCAAACATTTCCATATCTATTTAGAATATTACCTTCAAGAAAGAATTAGTTATCTGGACATGAAGTAAAACGTGTTCTGAATGATTAAGGCCAAAGGGCTTGGCTTTTTTTGTTAAAGGGAAACCCTGTTCTTCTCTTTCCGGTTTTTAAAAGAGTAAAGGTTTGAGACCAAGAAATAACTTAGATCAAATTTGGAATTGCAGAAATAGATGGAAACAAGTAACTATATTGTGCTAATGTGGTTATTTGACTACCATTAATTTATATATGTTAAAAGATATTTGATACATGATGAAACATGTATTTTACATAGATAAAACTAATTTTAAAGAAAGATTTAATGGGTAAAAAAAGGAGGGGGGAATGGATAAAGGGAGAAAGAGAGGCCCCAAATAAATAGGGGGTTAAAACATAGGAAACAAAAACAAAAAAGGAGGCCGGGATAAGACATAGTGTTTGGTTTCTTATGGGTTCACATGCATTGCTTTGTAGTTTTTTTGTTGTGGTTGTGGCTTTGTGCTTATTATTCCCTCACATTTTATTTGTCTCAACTATATATAAAACTATATATTTTTTATTTCTTATTAAAAAACCTTTAAATGTACATATAAGTTTTAAATTTGTTTCTTAAAAGTATAGAATGACTAAGATAAACCAATAACAATCGACCATGTAGCGTAACCAATCGATGAAGTGACTGATATCGTGTGTTCTTGTTGTTTTGGGTCTTGGATTAATAGATGGGATTTGGGTTTGGTTGGTGTTTGTGACTTGTGAATCTCTTAAACTTAGTTTTGGATTCATTTTGTTCCAAATGGTTTTTTGAAGATTACTTATTCCGGTTGCTCTTGTTGATATGTATCTTACTCTCTATTCGTTGGTTGTATATGTGTGATCGTTTAATAAGTGGTTATGTACATATCACCTTAATAAAAGTTTTAAATGTTAAACTCTGAAATCAAGTTGACTAGAAAAGTTTTGTTTGAATCGCTTTTAAAGTATTGTTATATGGTTTAAGTCTAGCTCGCAAACTACTCGAAATTAACTCTGTTTAAGTCAAGTCGAGCTACCATAATAGGTTGGTAATAAAATTCTTTACTTGTAATAATATTAAAGACGTTTAATATTATTATTTAGTATTATACTAATTCTAAAAATCGAGTCAAGTTGAACTGAACTTGATATTATCAGCTAGTTTATTGAGCTCGAGCTCGGGTTTGAAAAGAAAGCCTTGATTGAGCTTGAGTTGAGTTTTTAGCTTGTGTTTACTAAGTCAAGCTAGAGCTTGACTCTGTACTGACTCGGCTCGGCTCAATTATAGCCCTGTCATTACACCACCTCTTTGTTGATGATGGTTTTCGTGGTAAGGAGCACGAGGTATCCGTTTGTGTGGTGTTTTTTTTTTCTTTTTAAAGTGCTTTGAATGATCATGACAGTGTAGTAAGCATGACTATATCATATATTTTAAGAGTAACAAAGTGGTCTCTTCCATTATACCGTCACATCATCATTGATTCACCCACTACTTAATTAACCAACCGTTAAACACACGGTATGGTCACTCCTATATACTTGATTAAATTTTAAAACCTATTTAATTTTCTAATCTCGAGTTTATTAATTATTAATATCAAGAAGAAGAAAAAAGAAGTTGTTGATATCGCACCACACACTTGGCTAACACTCTCCTCAACCATGCCCAAACCACTACGTCATGGTGGTGCAGTCACAATGTCTATAACGCCGTGGTGAAGGGCCAACATCTATAATGTTTAGGTTTCTTATGGGGCTTGAAAAATGAATGGTTACCCACGGATTTAGTGCAAGGCACACATGCATAACCATTACTTGTTCTACAAATTACTTGATGATTTGTCTAAACAAGAGTGTAGATAATAAAATCAAGGGTCCAGTTTCAGAAAGTATACCGAAGTTGTCACTTTTCGCTATTGTGTATACCCATATTTCAAAACTACTATTTAATGCACCGAAGTTCCAAAATCTATCATTTAGTGTATCGTTACCTTTGATAGCAGGTTTGCATGTGATGTGACACGGTTATGGATGACGTGGCGGGTGATGTGGCAGGTGACATGACTTTTCTCATTTAACATTAATTAATTAATAAATAATGATGACGATGATGATGATAATGATGCACTAATCACCACCATGTATGTATCGACTTCAAGCATTAATCAACTTCCAGCACCCCCATTGACTTCCAACACCATTACCACCATCGACTTCCTGCACCACCACCACCACCATCACCATCACCATTACCATCATCGACTTCCAGTATCATGACCACCATCGGCTGTCAAGGTTAGATACAACAAATCTAGGGTTTTCTTCATCTGTGATTTCAAAAGTGACATACAACAAATTTGGGTTTTCTTCGTTTGATTTGGGGTTTTTAAGAACAACAGATCTGGGTTTTCTTCTTTCAATTTGGGGTTTTAAAGAACAACAAATATGCTCGTTCTTGGTGTGGGTTTTCTTTATCCGATTCTTGTTCTTACACACTTCATCTTCATGTTCATCGATTGAAGGTCAATTGAAAGTTCGATTGAAGGCCGACTTTGTTGTTTCGATTTGAGTTCAGATTAGTTCGAACCAGGTATATGATTTAAGTTAGATTTGGTTTTTGGTTCACAGATTTTGGTTCAATTTTAGGGTTTCGTTTTCTTGGTTCTTGGTTTAGATTCGAGTTCTTGTTCTTGTTATTCATCAATTTCATGAGTTTGTATGAATATACATTTTATTTTTTGTGTTCTTGTTCTGGCTTTCTTCACATGAATATGCTTCAAGTTCTTCAACTTTGAATTTTGTATGAATTTTGGATTTTTAATTTATTCTTGACAACAATTACTAATGCGGAATTGATTTAGTATTAAGATTAAATAAAAAAATAAATGGTTACTTGTTACATGTTGTATAGGTAACAGGATACTCTATGTAGTGTAGTGGTCGACCTAAAAAGTCGTATTCCTGCCATGCCTATTATCCAGTGCTAGAAGCTTCGCTAGAATCATTTGGTAGTTATAAAAAGTTCAGTACATTATATGGTAGTTTTGAAAATTGGGTATATACAATAACAAAAAGTGACAAATTCGATACACTTTTGAATACTAAACCTTAAAACCAACTAATTAAAATAAACATAATAATTTCAACAAACTTACATATAATTTAGTATAGTTAGTTTTGACACCGTTTACAAAATGAAATCATACCAAAAGAGTACGATCTTATAAACTTTGAGAATTTGACTCCCATGGCATTAACCAAAAGTTTTCTTTGGATAAAAAGAAAAACCTGGAAAGTAACTAGGTCTTTGAAGTAGAAACATCAATCAAACGTGTTTCTGAGAATCAGACCGGTTGTCAAACTTGCACTAGCTAGTTTAACTAGTCGGACCGGTCTTAAGAACTATTATTAAAATTAAATTAAGATTTAGAAATAAGATTGTCCAGTCCAACTGGATAAAAAATAAAAATGGGAGGTCATTTTGGGTTTAGCATTAAGGCTTCTAATTTTCTATAATTATATAATTCACAAACAAATACAAAAAATAAGAAACAAGATGGAAACATTTTCAATCATATATAAGCGAAGCGAATATGCAAATCTAAACATGTCAATAGCATTATATATTTTACATAAAGTTTAAGTGAAAAACTCAATTTTAAACCTAGCTTCTTAAAAAAGCTCTCGAATCTAAGACATATTAATTAATTACTTAAACATATAAGAAGAAACACATCAAAATTTTAAAAATTTGGCTTAGTCTGGTTTCATTTCAACCATCGGTTTTACTACCTTGTAAAAGTTCATTTATTGTCGGTTTAGCAGGTTTCTAAAACAAGTTTATGGTTCGATCAATTAAATAGACATGTCTAATTCAATTTCAAAAGGAAGGTAACTTACACACAAAAAAGTTTTATCATACCCAACAAAATACGTGTTTTGGATAATAATACTTCTAAATAAATAAATAAAAGACATCACAAATTTATAAGAATAAAATATAATAACTAATTTTTTTATATAGAAATCATTTCCTATTTCAAAATAGTGTAATCAAGTTTCTTGATATTACAAACTTAATTGCTTAAATATAAAATATCAGCTTAAATGTAAGTAAAAAAGAATATAAAATTGAGTGAAATAAATATTCTGCAAAGTCAAAAAGGACAATTTCAGACTCTCTACCCCAGATCGAATTAATTTATGGCGAAAAACTTCGAACCTTCAAGAACAAACCTTACACTATATATCTACGACCATTCCGTTATATCCTTCTTCTCAACTCTCTAACGCTACGAGCACATATCTCTTATTTCTTTTCGTCGATCATTTTTCTCTTTAAACCCTCTAATTCAGACACTTATTTTTCTTGATCCTCTCTATTAAAAAAATATCTTAAGAAAATAGATAGAAGAGAGAGATGGAGAGAAAGAAGAGAGATCAAAAAGAAAGAGAATTGAATACAGTTACCTACTCAGGAAAATGACACAACCTACATATACGTTATTTGTATGAGTAAATTAACTAAATCGATTCTTCTAAAAAAAATAGAATGCTATTTAAAAACTTTAACCCTATTTTAAAATATTATTGTGTATAAATAGTTTGCATGGAAAACCTTCTTTTCTCTATCTACTATCAAATTTGTTTAGTCCGCTTATGTTACTACCTCTCATACATACCACCATAGATAAAATATATTAAAATTTAAAATGTTTTTTTGTTACATATATTTTTTATTATACCTACCAAACTTTAAAACTTATATTTTGATATATTATTTTCAAAATTTCTTTTAAACGTGTTAGCATGGTTTAAAAATCTATACGATCCTTTGGTGATTTTTCATACCCGACTTAATTATTTAAAAAATAATAATAAATATTACAAGGGTTTTGATATATATGGTTGTCATTAAAAATGATTTTCTTGTAAAACAAGAGGCTACTTCATATATACTTAGAATATGATTACATGAAGTTCATCATTAAGGATAACCCTAGCTTTGAAAATGACGTTATCATAATCCTATATTATGAACTACAAAATGAACCAGTTGCATGTCAAATTATGTCATTTTGTAAGCCAAGTTGAAATAAAAGACATTTGCTTGCTTTTTGAATTTATAATTAATTGTACACCATTATACAAGTTATTATTAAATCATGACTCATACTCTAAAATAAACTTATATATTTACGTTGTAAAAAAAAAACATGAATAACATAGATTAATCAATGTCACATTAGGCTTACCACGGTTGTCTTGAAGTTGTTAGAGGATTAAAGCGAATCTTAAAAACAAGATCTTTTGACTAAATCCTTTAAATTAAGCTAATTATTTTATTCTTTTTCTTATTCAGACAATTCTTTTAAAACATAAAACAAACAACAGTACTCTTTATCCTATACAGACATTATTTATCCAGACAAATATTTTATCCAGACAACACTAATTAATAAGAAAGAAAAACAAACACACCCTTAAGTAATTCGCAAGTAAACTGGACTTCTTGTAACAACATATACCACGATTATAAGAAAATATTCGTGAGCTCAAAATTGGTATGTAATAAATTAATTAGATTTTGTTTTATTTAAATAAAAGAAACAAATAATTAAGTTCCCGCGTTATTTCGAGGGTTGGTTTGTCAGGTTGCATTGAGGTGGACGTGGCGATAGAGATGTTGTGCTTAAAACCGTGTTTTCCTTCTCCGTGTCGCCTTTCGCTTCAAAACCTACAAATACAGTCCCTTCCGTGAAGTCTTTACTTTTTTTTTATTGCTTCATATTGTAGAATTATTACATAAATTATTTTTAAAATGTTTATTCATCATATATATATATATATATTGTAGAGTTACATATGTTGTATTTCATTAAAATAAATAAAATATGGTATTTATTAAGATTTACATGGTCGTAAGGTGGAACCATCTTTACGATTCAAAGAATGTAATCTCACGACCAACATGGAAAATATTAACCACGTTAATTAAGATACAATAACACCAGATCCCAAGTTTGACCTTCCAAATGTAACATATAAAAAAAAGAAGTGCCAAAATATTTTCGAAAACAAGGACGGAGTGGTAACACTTCATCACACATACCATACCATTATGTCATCCACCATTCAACGACATAGTAATCACTCTACAATCTTCATCACATTAAATTTTGGGATCTGTATATTATCTAAATAATCAATTAAATAAAATAATTTTTATTGATAAATACCCAGACATAGCTTCACTAAGCCTTTCCTTTTCAAGTACTCAACACCACAGAATCCTACCGACACCGTGGTGGAGTGGAAAATGACATTGACCATGGCATGGTGGCTTCAACCACGTAGAAAAAAAGAAGGCCACTCCGCCTTCTCTTATGATAGATGTTTGAATTTTTTGTTCAAACAATACATTTTATGATTTAATATCATGAATACGTTTGTAAGTATTTACTTTAGAAAACAAGTTTACACAAAACTTAAGAGGGTGTTTAGTTCGTAGAATATTTTTCAATGGAATTAAAATCCGTGAAAGAATTAGAATTGAAATCTAATTCCTTGTCAATTGTGTTTGGTTGTGTGATTAAAAATTGAGATTTGAATGTAATTCCACCACCCCACAACCACCTAGGGGGTTGTTCGGGTTAATCATCTTTGAGGTATTAAAACTATACTCCGTAACTGAACCAAATTGGATATTTTTCTACCCAATACCCGAACCAAATAATATAATTATGAATCGGGTAACCTGATTAACCTGGACTTAAAATCAGATTGGTTGGGTTATTATGGTTCAGTTGTAACCCGATCCTATAAACCCGAAATATAGTTGACTCGAACCCAAAGCTTAATAGTTAGTGCAAAGAAATTCAATTCCATCTTGTAAATGATGAACCAAAGACAAGAATTTCTAAAATTGAATTCCAGTTCTTCTTAATTACAGAAGATTTTAACGAACCAAACGCTCCTTTAAAATAAGATGCTCCCTTAAAAGAAGGAAAGCTCTAAGATAGAGCCAAAATAAGTTCATACAAACATGAAAAATTACCACCAAAATTGATTGGAAAAAATAAAAGCTTCACACACCAATTATTCTATTCCGCCCTTTACATTGGGCAACCTATTTACAAATTGTAATATTGACTTCCGATAGAACAGAAAAAATCTTTGTGAATTATTTTTTTAATAGATAGGTTTATATTCACTTAAAAGATAGACTAACTTAACACTTCCTATATAAATATAGAGAATAGGTAAAGTAAATTTTATATATTTATAATGTTAAAGAGTATAAACATTTATAGTATAAAAATTGTAAAACATACATAGAGATATAAAATCTGTTAAAAGAAAGATAAATCTATTGGAAATCAGAAATTCATATATCATATCATCAACAACTTTTTTTTTTGTAGAACCTCTTTATAATAAAATTCAAACTTTATAAATTTAATCCAATTGATATACATATTTATATAAATAACCATGAAAATATGTAGATGTTTCTGATAAATGATCTGAATAAAAGTTTTTATTAAGATATTTAAGTATTAATAAACTAAATTATATAAAAATGACATTTGAGGAAACAACTCGTTCATAACCTACTTGAGAAAATAAATACGGATGATTGATGAAAAAAATTAAAAATAGGATGATGATAAAAAAATTTTAAAAATAAAATGAAAACATACATCACTTGTGAAAGTGTATAGTTTTTGAGTAACTTTCTAATCTTCTTACATTACCATGCATGACTTTTATAAAAAAATGAAAAAATTAATTTGGAACCATAAAATCCATACATCAAAAAGGGTCCATAACAAAGTGGACCGAGGCCCTCTCATTTTGGCTTGAAGTCTTGAACATGTTAGTGTTCCTGTTGTGTGCGACTTTTACAAAGTCAGATCTAGAACATGATAGTTTATGTTGGTCAATTATATGTTTTCTAATATACAAAAAAGGGTTAAAATTATTAATTTTATATAGATAAACTTTACAGAGGATATCAAATGTTGTATAAAAAGGTATTTTTAAATTTATGATTTATACTACTTTTTTTACTTTATAATTTATTCACATCTTACAATTATTTAATATTTTATTATAAACGTTAATGCTTATCTATTTTTATAATTAATATATATAAATATATAATACACGAGTATTTAACATAGTAAAATAATAACTCGGTAAATCATAATTTCTATTATATATATATCAGAAAATTAAATAAAAATAACAATGAATACAAAGTAGCTCTCATGTGCAAGATAAAAGGTCTTGTCGATAATCTCTCATTTTACGCATGTCATGAACACATATATTAGGCCATCCGTATAGCCCTTTCCGAAGGCTTCGGGTTGGCTTTGGGTTCATTGTGAACACCCTTACTACCCCTTCGGGTTTCCCTTCCTTTTTTCCTTTTCGGTTTTGTAAACCCGAGCTCACCCGAAGCTGCTTTTTTTTTTTTGGTTTTGTAGAGAGAGTAAGGGGAAAGAAAATATTTGGGTTGTTTAAATTAATTTGGGATGAGTGTTACTTGGGTTTTGGGTTAATTTGGGTTGGAAAGGAAAAAATAAAAAAAACTGATATGCCATTTAGGTTCATTTGGGTTGAGAGTTGCTATACTTCTGGTCTTATTAGAGTTGAAATTTGATTGATGTGTTTGCATTAAACATATAGTGTTAAAGTAATACTATAGAAGATGGTAGAGTTTCTTGAACTAACTTTTATGATAGAAAAACAAAACTTTGACGTAGTGATACTAAGATGTGTAATTAAGGTGTTCTTTCTGTTAAAGTTGTTGAGTAATGTATCATATCGGACAAAAAGTGACTTTGTAATCTGTTTTATAAGGGTCATGACTACTTTTCTCATAACCAATTAGTTTTGAGTTAAAACCCCATAAACTTACATGGCATTAGAGTAAGGTTCACCCGTGGTTGGTTAAAGGCCACATGGACTCCACGTAACCCATAATTATCCACGTGTTAGACGCGAAAAAAAGGAAACGCCACACGTGAAGGGGCGCATTAAGTAATGTCTCACATCGAAAAGTAACTTTGTAATATGCTTTATAAGGGTCATGAGCTACTTCTCTCATAACCAAAGTTTTAAGTTAAAACTCCATAAACTTACAAAAGTTGAGGGTTGAAATCATGTTATAAAATAAAATAAGTTTAATCGGTGAGTGTATACCGCTAAAAAACCATTTTTGATGAAAAAAAATCCTTTCTGCTAGGAGTCCATGTTATACACGTCACATTACCATCACTCATGTCTTCTCTATAAGTTGACTACTGTTTTTTTATTCTTCTCCCCTCCCTGTTTTTAGAATTGTATGTTGTTTTTCATTATATATATATATATATATATATATATATATATATATATATATATCTCATCCAACTACTGATTTTTATAAGATACAACTTTTTCTTTGTAATTTTATTACAAGTACATCATTAACCACCAACACATGATCAGAAAGACCTCAATGATTTGATATAATAAACTGCTAATCCATCTTTTATTGATAAAAAAATTGACAAGGTTGTTTGAATAAGAAAGTTTATAATCATTCATAAAAAAATTGAACATCAACTAGTAACTTTTATTTTTTATAGTTTTTAATTAATAAAAAAGTTGTTGAACTAGACTATCAATTGGAGGGTTTCTTAGTGTTTTCAAATAGTTTTCTTTACGAACGACTCCTAAGGTCTGATTAGGCACTTTGGTTTCTTAGTGTTTCTTCCTCTATTGAGGGTTTTAATACTGTTGTGAACATAACTATATATAGATTATAGATGGGTGTGTGACCGTGTGTTTGGCGTAAAAAAAGTTTAAATCCGGAAAGATTCATATCGCTTAAACGTACTTCATTTTGCACATGTGTAAAGCAGAATAATATAATATATAATATACATTAATAAATCAAATATTTTGTAACCAAAAAACAAATTATAATCAACTTAAATTTCGCATCGAACTCGTATATTTCCGGACTCCACTTTCTTCTTCTTTTCAATTTCTATATAATTTGGTCCGGTTTTCTCACTTTTTCTTTTTCTTTCTACATTATGAGACATGAGAAAGCGGCACATGCGAAGCTTCTTTTTCGGCACGAGAACAACGCATGTTGTAATGGACCCAAATCTGGGTTTTCGGATTACAAATAACCCGACCAAAGTATCCACACCAGATGTCATGTATCCATCATGATGATGGTTGTATGATGATGGCCGCAGCTACCTTTGTATAAACACTTTGCCCATCCAGCCGAACAATTTGAAATAAAATATATGAAACAATCATAGATTCACATGTGTTTTACGACTTTTTTTTAATTTTAATAATCAATTAATCCAAATATTCTTTTAGCTAGGAAAGGTGCAATCAAGGCAGGTTAATGTCGAACACCGCCAAACTCAAGTTTGACTTGATCATAAAGCTCAATACTCAAACTTTAACTCGACTAAACCTTCGGTTTCTAGTTCAAGACTTCAAGTATAATATTTTATTTCTCGAAATCAACACCACCAAGAAGTTGAATCGAACATGATAAACGAGTTAATATATGAAGTTTAGCTTGGCTCGTCTCAGTTATCATTATTTATTTCATTTGCACTCTCGATTGTCGTGATTAATTGAAATTTTCATGCTTGACTCGGCTTACCTTGATGAGTTATTTATGTCTCGGTGTGTACACACAGGCACAAAACACATATATAATTATAACAAAAACTCGACGACACTCGTAACGTATTAGACTAAACCTCGACTCGATAGGCCACTTGAATAGTCTAAGCCATTTGACTGAAATGAAGTTGATAATATTATGAATGGGTGTATTAATTGTGAGTTTTTTTATAAAGTATATTATCCGAATGAATCACTCAAATAAATTAGCTACACCCTTAATAATGATGTTGCACAATATATATAAAAAATGGTGATGGAGCATGTGGTAAAACGTGGGTGCGCCACTTTTTTAATGGATTGCTGACTATGGAAAATAGTTCGGAGTTTGTTTCTCAACAGTCCTGGTGGGTGGGTCATGGGTGGGTACCCGATTATTAAGAAGGTGAGATCACTGACCCAAAGTGGTATTCTTTCACTGTTTAAAGGAAGTCCACTATTGGATTTTTATTTATTTATATAAAATAAATAAAGATGTTATCATGGTTTTGTAATTTTTTAATCATGGCATTGTATGTATTAAAAAGTTTGTGATTGATAATTGAGATATTAAGTTCCATCAAATAACCTTTTGTTGTTGATTATATACAATTAATTAAAGTAGAACAATGTAGTGTAAATTAATTATAGATGACAAAATCAACGAGTGGGATGTTTGAAAAATGTGTTAAAATTGACAATTTTTTTAGATAAGAGTCAAAATGGAGTTGACCACATTTCTTGTGAAGGTACTTGAATATCTTGAAGAACTTTTCAATCTTATGACACGTTTAGATATAGCTATGTTTAATTTGAATTTTTTTAATATAAATATAACATTGGCAATCTTTGTATCTAGGTACGTATTTTTTAAAGATTTAAAGTTTATGTTTCTTGTTCTATTTTCTCTCTTGGACATATTATTTTAAAATTAAAAAATTAAAGTAGCTCATTCTTTCGAAAAATATAAAATAAGAATGCATGCAGTGAGTACAACAAATCTGAAAATATATGGGTAAAGGCTACAACTCTTACCGTCATATATAAATGAAGAAATATAGATTATTATTATTATTATAGAATAATATTCAATATAGTTCATACTTAATTCATAGTTCTACGAGACTATTTTTAGCATTTGGATCAATAACATCAATGATCCAGACTACATTTTAAAATTTTGGACGGAGTGACATTTTCGTAATTCACATATGATGCTTTTACAAATCACATGTGACTGTATACTGAATCACCTGTGATTAAATATTAAAATTTTAAGATTATGGTTTTTACATAGACTCTATTAAACACAACTCTATTATTATATTATATTATTGTACAAAATTTTATTATTTTATGAGTGTACAAATGTACAAATATTATAAGTTGTACCAATCCTTTACGTCATAATTTAGTTGTGATCATTAATGTAACATTGAAAGATAATTGACCACTTGACCAAATTGGACTCTTTTGATACCCTACTTCTCTTGCTCTCATAAAAAGCCACTAACATATTCCATCTTATTCAATACCCTTTGATAAAGATTGATCACATTTATCTACTTTAAATTTATAATATAATTTAGTCAAGTGGTAAACTAATATTTTTTTATCTACATTAATGTACATTAACAAATTTTTTTAATATAATTTAACATGTTAACTTAATTTGTTATGAAACACATACATTTTTTTAAAATGGTGAAACTGATAAACTAACTTTTTCACTACAAAATTGAAATTCATAGCCATTAGATTATATAAAGTGAAACTTTTACTTATAAAATTAATTAATTCATTAAGAATATATGATATTTAATAAGTCTAATTATTATTATTATTAAAAAATGCCTTTTGTTACTAGGCAGACTTGAAAGCAAAATTGGACCATGTAAGAGATGCAAATATAATACGTACATTAAAGTTTTGTTGGTGACATGTCAAAATCAAAACACAAAATACAAACATAATATCTTTAAATTGAATTTTATCTAAAACAAAATATCACATCAAATAGATAACGAATCGGTTATCTGTCCTAAGAAGTATATATATAGCAACACATGTTCACGACATGTATAAAGGTTTTCGTGTGGTTGCCTAGCTTAATAACACATATATACATCAATTGATGATGAAATCAAAATCGAAAACGTGTAAATATACCTTTTTTAAAAGCAAATATCACCATTACTACAAAATAGAACCAAATAAAAAGACTTCCAACTTTACTTTTGCAAGATACAAAAGATAATAGGCATCACAAAAAAAAAAAAAAAAAAAAAATCCGACCAAACAAAATGGGAAGGAAGTAGCAGTAAAACTAGATTCTTACCTCTAACACGAACCATAGGAACCGCATTCGAACCACGAACCACAGTAACCGCATTCTAACCCCTAGGGTATGTTTGGTTAGACGAAATGGAATGGTGAAGGAATGAAATGGACAAAGTAAAATAGAATGGGTGATGGAATTAAATGATCTATTACATTTCATTATCATGTTTGTTTTGCATACGGAATGAAATCAACAATTCAATTAAAATAAATTTATATATAATAAATTTTTTATTAGAATAATCTTTAGTGACGACATTTTTAAAGAAAGAGAAAGTATTTTTTATTTATATATTTTTATTGAAAATAATATTTTCTTTATCAAAATTTCATATTTTATACACACATTTCTAAATATATATTTTACTTTTAATTAGTCAATAATTTGATAAAAGTATGTAGATTCATAACTTAAGCATAAAAAATTTAAAAAAACTTAGTTAACATCATTATAGAATATATCTTTTTTAATAAATTTTACAAATATGTAAAAAATATTTTTATTAATATTAGTGAAAAAAACTTTGAAAAATTAGATTAATATGATGGAATGAGAAAAAAAACATCTCTCCCTATGGAATGAAATGGAAGGAATTACATTCCTTATGCAATAGGTTATTCAATTCCTACGTAATAAACAAACATGTTTTTTTCTATTTAGCCGGAATGAGTTATTCAATTCTCTCTCGCAACTATTCATACCAAACACTGCACTAACACTTATAAAGATACCTTTTATATTGTACGTTGTTTCTCTTTAAATATATTTTAGATTCAAATATATCTTCTTAAATATTTTGAAAAGGAAATCTATAGTGTTAAAAGCACTCATTTCCTTTGTTGTTCTTTTGAAAATGATAATTATGATTCTGCTAAGGAAATTTTCTTTATTCGCTTATTTTTGTTTTCTCTACAAATTCAGTTTAATCTACAACAAATGGTTAAAAGTCTCTGTCTTGAAGACTTTTAAGCCCTGTTTGGTTGGACGTATTTTCTGGGAATTTGTGGGAATTGGAATCCAATTCCCATGAAATCCAGTGTTTGGTTTGCTTTGAAAATGGAATTTTAAGGAATTTAAATCCCTCATGAGAGGGAAAGTGAATTCCTTCAAAAGAAAGAGGGAATTTAGAAACCATAGATGAGGGAATTTGACAGATTACAGTTATACCCTCCTAAACAACCCTAGCTTTTCTGTAAACAACCCGCCTCCTTTCCTGCTCATAACTAGGGATGGCAAAACAACTCGAACCCGACTAGTTTCGGGGTCGGGTCAGGGATTATATTTTCGGGTTATGGTTGGGTTGGGGGATTTTCTTCGTGGATTTTTCGGGGTCGGGTTCGGGGCACACTAACATAATTTTTAGTCGGGTCGGATTTTATCATCAGGTTCGGTTTCGGGCCAATTTCGGGTTTGACAAACGCCCCGATGGGGTTCGGGTTCGGGGACGGGGCGACCAAAACCCGACCCGAAGCCGCTCCGTTGCCATTCCTACTCATAACGACAACTCCCCTTCAAACGACACAACCCTAGTCGACTGCTCTTTCCGTCGTCGTCGTTCGGTGGTCGACAGCTCCTTTCTTCGTCGACAGCTCCTTCCGTCGACTGCTCCCTTCCCTCGTCGACTGCTCCCTTCCCTCGTCGACTGCTTCCTTCCCTCGTCGTTCCCTGCCGCCTTCCTCGGTCCTCCTCCGCCGCCGGTAAGTTCCCTTTATCTTCTCTCTCCTCCGTATATATTTCTCCTTCTCTCTCTCTCTCTCTCTAAGCACAACCTTGAAAATCAGTCGACTAATATGCTATCTCAACTGATGATTTTGGGATGTTTTTTAGTATGATTGATATTTTGGATATGTAAGTTTTTAATAACTCTATTTTTGTAAAATCATCTCAAGTATATCTTAGATTGGATATATCAAGAGATTACTAGATTATTTTGGTAACTTTATGACAATTAGTACTGTAATGATTCTAACTTATTATGTTTATTAACATGTTTATGAGCACGATTTTATAATTTATATAATATATTTTTACATAAAAGTTATAAAACAAACTAAAATTAGGTAAAAAAACAGAAAAGGTAATTATGTTATTTTACAAAAATGAAATCAAATTCATCTACATTGTCTGCAAACCAAACAGGATATGGAATTGGATTCCAATTCCATTATCTGCCAACCAAACACATTACAGATTCAAATTCCAATTCCATCAGAGATTCCAATTCTTTCAGAAACATTCTGCAAACCAAACGCCACCTTAAGGATTTTCACTCAATGAATTATTATTCTCTTTACTTTAGAAAGAAATGAAAAAAAAACCAAATTGTTAACATTTTCATGTAAATGTATTAAAGGTCTGGAATGGTCATAATTTGCATTCATAGGTATTGCCCACATATTTTGCCCATTAAAGTTTAGGGTTCATTACTTCATTTCCAACTCATCTCCCACCACCCCTTCAAACATATCCACTTGAAGATTTTGATTTTTCTTTTATTATTATTATTATTATTATTATTATTATTATTATTATTATTATTATTATTATTGAAAAAAGATCATTATGATATTGTATATTCATGCACTCTTAATTCTATGAACGAGAATGTTTAGAATATAGTAGTATCTATTAATTATAAGGGTGTCAGACATATTTTTTGAATATAATTTAACCGAAAGTTACTAATAGAAGTGATTAACGTAAGACAGAAGTTTTTTTTTTATGAATAGATTTTTATCATCTAATAAGTTGTCATTTGTATATGTTGCTTTCGATAATAGAAATTCTGTGGAAGTGGTATAATTCATAATAGTATTTTATGAAACTTCGTAAATTAGTAATTTATCTGCATTTCAAACGTGCACCTAAAAGATATTATAACATCTTCATTTATTTACCTTTTTTTCTAAAATGATACGCTATCAAGCTTTACATTTTTAGATGGGTAGATTGTATTTTTTTTTGTGCTTTTAGATTTTTTAAAACATTCTTTAAGTTCAAAATTTTAATTTAGTGAAGCACTCACCGTTACAAATTTCAAATAAAAGGCCCATTTAGCTCTACAAATACTAGAGGCCCACTAGACTGGGCTCCCAATCAAAATAAAGCGCGGGGCCACTCAAAAATACGTTTAAAAAGCGAAGTATAAATTAAATACGATGGGAAAGAACTGTATGTAGCTAGAAGCAGTTATAATCGATGTTTCTATATTTATAAATATTTAAATAAATATAAAATAAAATGACTAATGTATCTTTAATTTAAAATGTTTGTAAGTATGAAAGTAAAAAAGTTTGTTAAATTTTCCCCAAATATGATATAATAATGTTGCTACAATAATCACTTTGTTAAATTTTCCAATAAAATAAGTTAAATGTGCTAATACCCAGGGGTGTTTTGAGGGAGTGCAGGAGGTGTGGTCGCACAAGGCTCATGTTTCAAAGGGGGCCACTTATATATATATATATATATATATATATATATATATATATATAATTTTCAAAATCCCACAATTTAAATATAAAATTTTAGAAAGCTCATATTTTGATTAATACATTAAGGAAGTGAACATGTTGATCGAATACTTCAAGAAGTTCAGAGAAATAGGGTTATCTAGGGTTATTGATGATGTTAAGGAACTTGCCATTGAAACGAATATTGATTCGGTATTTCCCCAGAGGCATCTTCCTAGATAAAAACAATTAAATGAGAACCAAAGTGATCAAGATGTCTTATTTTCAGCTTAAGAGAACTATAAAGTTAAATTATTTTGTATATATTATTGACCAAGCTAGTGCTTCTCATAAAACCATATTTGAACAGTACAAAGAGTATAAAAAAATATTTTGTTTTTTGTTTCCTAAAAAGTTGAAGGAATTTGATGACAAAAATCTTAATTCATGTTGTAGTTGTCTTGAATCCGCACTTAAGTATGATGAACAATTAGATCTTGATGCAAATTAACTTTATATGGAGTTGAAGCTATTTGACACGTTTTTATGTTCACAAATAGACTTGAACTCTCAGGCCTCAACCTCATAGAAGGGGAAACATCTTCATCAACCCTTGACTACTCCTTGTTTTCTTGACATAGTAAAAACATATTTCTTGGTGATAAGGGCACTCATTAAGCTCTTTCCTTTATACTGTAAAAGAGATGGTTAGGGAGGTCAGTAAACTTGTGTTCTCTATGTATTTGGTGACATTGGTCAATCATTTCTCAACTACACTCAAAGTTCACATGTATAATGGCATGTGCTTGAGTTTTTAGGCCAGAATTTTAACTTCTATAAAGAGTTTGAATAAACAAACCCAAAGACAATCGATCTTTCTATCTACAAAGCAAAAGGAAATTTTTTTTTTTGTCATTTTTCGGATATAGACAAGTAACCCTAATTATAGTAGTGAAACATGGTCTAGATTAGAGTGGAAATCTAGAATCAAATAATGACCGCATTGAGATGTATCTAACTTTGCTATCATTATTTGGATATAGTGTGCAATTAACCCTAAAATGAATGTATTTGGAATAGACAGGCCATGTATAAATGATAAACCCAGCCTTCAAGCATGCAAATTTGCAAATGAAGAAGCCTCTGCTCGTTCATGGGCCATAAAATGGGCCAACACAACAAGCCCACACCTTAGAAGGAGCCCAGCGGTTTCATGTCCTGTTTGTCAAGCAATCGTGGGAACATAAATAATACGAGTACTATTTCAGGCATTTAGTTCTAAGCATTAAACTCAAACGAATATGAACATAATACCAAAATTGGGGTGTGTTCAATGTTCGCTAACTTTATGTCATTTTCTACGAACCTATTTATGGGCTATTGTTTTCCCGATTTTTCTTTTTTAAACTTTAGTTGAATTATAAAGTAGCCCATCAACTATCCCACAACCTACACTTCACACCATCTAATTTTGGTTTCTAGCACATCTGAACACTTAAGTCTTTTATTTGACATAATTTAACCAAAAACGTTATGACCAAGTGATTTATATATAAAGAAGAGAAAACTCAAAATCATAACTCGAATAAGTATTCAAATTAAAACTTATATTATCGATAAAAAATATTTTGTAAATGATATATTTTTCTTATTAACCTAAGCATAATTGTATTTCAACTATAAGGCTTGAGTTAGCGATATGTTTTTATGTATATGTATTATGGTTAGGAAAATCATTCATTGTAATGAAGTGATGTTTCTATTTATATGAAAAAGGAGATGAAGAAATTGATTTATCCATCCAATATATATGTTTTATTAGTTTATAACATAACAATAAATATATTATACCTTATGGTAAAGAATCTATTTCTATCTATAAGAAATCATCTCCCGTATGAAACTCGTCTTTCTAGACACAAAGGACAAATCGTTTAAATTTATAAATGGTGGGACCCGAGGACATAGGTAAGCTCCACTTGCCATATTAGAGTGTTCGTAGTGTTTACTTTTTATCACATCCATCATACTGTTATGTTACTTTTTTCTCCTATCACTCAGCCTACCATTCCGTAGTGGTCATTTTCTACTACATCATATTCTGGGACCCACCTAACACCTACTAACAAATAAAAAATTATATAAAGAAAATATAAATAAAAAGACAAATGGTGATTTGGGACCAAAAAAAAAGTTACCACTTAACCACCTTTGTGTGATATTCATTCCCAAACTCCACCACCACTTAGCCATGGACTGGTATTCCTTTCTATCACTCAAGTGGTAATACCACATACTCCTTTAACCATCTTCCATTCCTACCACTCTTAAGACATCCAAGAGCGAATTTAGGTTGCATGCAGTTAGTTCTTGAGACCTACACAAAAAATTTAACTCTTATTGAAGTTGTATAAGAAATAAAACATTAAAAAACCCTAGTAAACGCGAAATTTTTAACTCTTACAGAAGTTGCATGCAGTTAGTTCTTGAGACCACACTTGAGCTTACCCGCTCATTCCTTTTGAGACCTGTGTTAAAAAAACCCTAGCAAACGCGAATTTTTTTTTGGGCAAAATATAACAAGATCAGTCTCAAATTAAAAAACATAATTTTCTTGTTAATTTGGTATAATTTTCGTAATTTAACACTTTTTCATTTGATGGATATATTAGTTTAAATAAAGTGGGGTAATGTAAAAATGTCTAAATTGCCCTTAATTAGTTAAGAATAAGTTTAAGGTTATCTATTAACAACTCTTTAATCTGGACCTTCCATCTTTTTGATCAATGACTATAATTGGTTCTCCCAGTTCTCGTACGAAAAACAACTTTCGTTTGAACCATCCCCTATATGGATTAAGAGAGTGATCAGAGGCTTAATATCTAGGTTAACATTTCTCCTCTTACTCATTCGATCGACACTTTCAAATTGTGAGGGTGTGCGTGTCGTGTGTGCAATCAGCCAAGGGAAGGAAAAGCAAGAAATCGTGAATCAGAGTCATCTTCGTGGTGCAATCATCAACACGTAAGCAATCTCATTCTATGGTAGTGATTTTATGTTCTGATTTGCGTTTAGGTTGTTGTGTTTTGGAGGGTTAATCGATCAAACAATGAGACTCAAATAGGGTTCGACCTCTCGATCAATAAGTCACAAATCGAATTGGTATTTGTTGGTTAATCTTAAAACTGATGTTAGGGTTTTAATCCTTGATGATTTCTAAGAACAATGCTATATGAATTTTGACTAAGGAATGATAACCTACTTACTGAAAATCGATATTGTTCGCCGAATGTATTTTTGAATGGCGTGAAGGAAGTGAGCTTGCCAACCCCTAGTTGGCGAGGGCTTAAGCATGGTGCGTGGAAGTTGGCGAGGCTGTTAAGCTGCACACCAACCTTACTCCTCTTCGTGATCCCAACTTGGCGTGCCTAGGTGGCGAGACCAACTTAGCGAAGCCTGGTTGGCAAGCCAACATGGCGTGCACAAGGTGGTGAGGTCCAGCTTGGCACACACTTATGTTTTTGCAACATTTTTTTCTGTTACTTTCGTGTTTAAGTTATGTTGTTCGATTTCCTTATAAGTATTTGTTTATCCGTTTAGGTTTCTCGGTATACTTTTCGATAGTTCGTTCGGTTTGTACTCTTGGATCTCAGGTGAGTTTAGTAGTTTTATAAATCTTTTTTCTTATTTTAATGTTTTTAGAATTTATTTTTAAAATTAATAAAATAATTAATGCAAATAAAAGAATTTTTTTTAAAAAAACGGATATGTTGCTAAAGAAAATCTGTGTGTAACATTAAATCGTGTGAACAACATATCATTATATTCATGAAAGCGATATGTTGTAAAACAAAAATTATTCGTCGCCACAGCATTACGCGGATATGATGCTAGTATTTTCATAATATTAGAACAAAAATAACCATTAAGTGATTCAATTAATGCATAATAATACTTGAATGTTGTTATTTGGTATTTTAACAGTTAAAAAGAATATAAAGCACGATTCAGAATCCTAAACTTAAAATAGAAATAGCTAAGTAGTACAAGGACCAGTTTTGCAATTCAGTCAAATTCTTGACAATTGAAAATAGAAATAGTGAAATTGTACCAAATAGTATCCGGAAACCGCTACTCGGTACCAGAAACCAAAATCAGCTACAACAACTTCAGCGACCGCTCTTTTCATCAAAATTTCTAAATAAGCAGCCATTAAAGCACCGATTAACACGATGAAGGCATGGCAGTATGATGAATATGGTAGTGTTGGCGTGCTGAAATTGGCTACTGATGTGCCGGTTCCTGATATTAACGATGACCAGGTCTTGGTTAAGGTGGTTGCTGCTGCTCTTAACCCTGTAGATTACAAACGGAGGCTTGGATACTTTAAGGCTACCGATTCTCCTTTACCGGTAAAATTTTCAGAAACGAATGTTGCTTTGATTGCTTATTCTGGTCTGTTTATGTGAATTTCAGGTCGGATTAGGTAGAATTTTTGGGTTCAGGTTTGTTGGTTTCGTATATATTGAAGGTGCTACGTGTTTGTCGTAAGAAGCTACTAATTCCGACATTTGTAAGTCGACCCGGGTTTCACGAATTCAGATTTGAGACCAAATTCCGACATAGAAAAATTCTGGTATAATGATGAAGAAGATGGTGGGCCGGGAAAATAGCGGCCCATTGGACCCCGCCAAGGCAATTCCCCTTGAACCCCACCTATGAACTCGGCACCTCTAAACTTTATGAACTCAGATTATAGCCTAGAATAGTTTCGGCTAGTCTTACGTTAATCCGCTCATGCTAAATGACTCGATGATACTAGAATCAACAATTTCAAGATTGCTTTTAATTCCAAAACATGCATCTCATTGCGAATTTTTAGATCAGGCGATTAGTTAGTTTCGTATCATTGTGTTTAATTCGATTTTCGTTTTGGCTATTGGCATGTATATGTGAGTTTTAGGTCGATTTTGGTTGAATTTTGGGATTAAGGTTTGTTTGAAGTGGGACGTGTGATGTCTTTATCGCTCCACTATACGAAGCTTTGTTCCGTGAATTCTTTGGAATCGAAACATGACTTCTAGATTAGCAAATTTCTAATCATTATTGTTAGGCGACAAAATTCAGGAAAGCAAGAAAACGATACAAAGAATTTACGTGGTTTGGTCGAAGATGTCAACGGCAGGAACCAAAGAGATTTTTTCTAAAGTGATACAATGGAAACCCTAGCTAGGAACATAAATAACCGGAAACCCTAGAATCTAATGTTCCGCCCCACGCACTTGAACAATTGTGTTTAATACGATTTCCAATATTGACTTGTTTATCTAAGTTATCGGTTGGTTTTGTTTGAGCTTTGAGATTAACGGTTGTTTCTGGAGTTCTTGTATAGAAATAAGAATTGCACCTATAACGTTTAGCATAAGAAGATTCTACTGGTGAAAACAACTTCTAAGATCTGCTAATTTCGGATCGTTGATTCGTACAATTAAATTTGTACAAGTACAAGTGGATTTGGCCTAGAATCAGATACTTTCATTACATAAATCATAATCATTATCTTCACTACGTAATATCACTCGATGCCACAGATGTCGACGTGAGTTTGAGATTGCTTCCTCAGATAGCTTATAAGTACAAGCAGATTATCAACTTCTTATTGAAACGACTTGTAACTAGTCTTAAGGGTAAAATTTATAATGACTTAAATCCATCAATACTAACTAGTTTGATATAAGCAATTCTTGTTTTTTTTACTCAACGGAGCAATTCTTGTTAGAATATCATTATAAGTAATTAATGTAACTAGCTCTAATCAGTATTCTAAACTTCTATTGAAAACAACTTATTTCACCCTAAAAATAAGCATATAAACACAGAGACTTTAAATAAGCAATCCTAACAACATCAAAAGTACCTAATCCCCCTTGAGTGAGGTATAGGGGAGGTAAGATGTATGCAGTCACACCTCTACTTGTCGGTGGAAAAAGAAATAACCCATTATCTGTTTTTTGTTTTGGGTAACAGATTATTCCAGGATATGACGTCGCTGGAGTAGTTGTAAAGGTTGGAAGCCAAGTAAAAAGCCTGAAAGAAGGAGATGAGGTATATGGAGATATAAATGAAAAGGCTCTGGATGGACCTAAACAGTTTGGAACATTGGCTGAGTACACAGCTTGTGAGGAGAGATTGTTGGCTTTGAAACCTAAAAACTTGGATTTTATGCAAGCTGCTGCAATCCCTCTTGCAATTGAGACTGCCTATGAAGGTTTAGAAAGAGCCGGTTTCACTGAGGGTAAATCGATCCTTGTTCTTAATGGTGCTGGTGGAGTTGGATCCTTCGTAATTCAGGTACTTTACTCTCACAAAGTTTCATAAATTAATAATATTGATTGGAATTTGCTAATTGTAGCCCCTAAGATTTAATGATTAGTAACCATTTTATGCTTATCTTTTTTTCTGAAATGAGTCTTATTCAACCGACTTATGGCTATGATCTACTATAATTCCCCATAAATAATAAGATACAATGATTCTTCAAGTTGATTTAACTTAATATGACTTCATACAGTATTTTATTCTTTAGAGTCATGTACAAGTGGGATGATATTTTGAAGTTGACTATCTTAATATGACTTCTTAAAGTTCATTACGTAAACTTTACCAATTTCTAAATTGAGCATAGGATCCCCTGCGAAGAAGCCAGGGGTCGATTTCACTTGATATTTCCGTCATCCCACCAAACTGAGAATTCATTCAAAGCAAAAAAAAACGCAAATAACATAAATTTCCCATTTCATATAATTCCCAGGTCCGCCGTTGTCCTTGTATGTTTGTACGATCACAATCTTTGTTTGTAGATACAGCTTGCGAAACATGTATTTGGTGCTTCAAAAGTAACAGCCACATCTAGTACAGGAAAACTTGAGTTGCTTAAGAGTCTAGGTGCTGATGTAGCCATTGATTACACCAAGGAGAATTTCAAAGATCTACCTGATAAATATGATGTTGTCTATGATGCAATTGGTAAGAATTGTTCTTACATACGATCTTTATATAGGTGACAGTTTTGATCAATTCACTTACCAAATTTAGTTTATGTTTTATCTTAAACGGGTCGAAAAGATAAAGAGACAAGCGTGCAAAATAATAACATATTATCACTAGGAAGGCGATATACTTTCATTTCTTTTACCACTCATAAGAAACTAGCAACAAATTTCCATTTTTTTTGCTAATAACAGCAACTTAATCTATCTCATTGTCGCCATTACTACTTAAAAAATGAGAGTGTTGCTAACTTGATAATTTTCATATTACCATCTTTTCGTAAAAATTGTGTTTTGCCTAATTATCAGAGATTAGCTTAAAAGGAAATGTGTGACAGAAGGAAAACATATCAAATGTCATCCAAAATATACGGTGTTTAATTCATAAAACTAGGAACATACTAACTCATCTTATTCTATAAAAGTAAATTATTATTGAAAATTATGTAATCTATAAATGTGATAAAATATAACTATGCATATAAAAATTTTGAAAATTTGAATGAACAGGATTCGGATCAACTTGACTAGTACAAAACACATTCAACACATTATATCATCTGTAGTTCGGTCTTATTCTTTAATTTTATGTATGTACACATGTTCCTTCATGTAAAAGGATGATACATTTTTGTAGGGCAACCGGAGAAAGCAGTGAAGGCTGTTAATGAAACTGGTGTTGCAGTCTCTATAACGGGCCCAATTCCAGCACCGGGGTTTAGCTTCGTTCTCACATCTAATGGATCCTTTCTAACAAAACTAGCCTCATACCTAGAAAGCGGAAAGGTGAAGGTTGTGCTGGACCCTAAAAGTCCATTCCCTTTTGACAAAGTTAACGAAGCTTACACTTACCTTGAGAGTCACCGGGCTACTGGAAAGGTAGTTATATACCCGATACCTTGAGATTTGAATTCCGGTGTTCCTTTGTACATGCCATCAATAAATCATGAATACTTAAAAACGGTGTGGCTTGCTTACGTATCTTAGCTCAAAAGTGATTTGTTCATTTGGGCTCCTTCTTGTGAAATATTATGAATAAATCTGGTGTGCAAAGAGTTTGAAGCCAATCTTGGATCCATTTGGGTGAAATTGAAAAGTGGCCTTTTATCTCTTGACTTGTTATGGTGAACTTTAGTTTTTAACACTTGCTCGAGTTAGGAGTGATAATATTTTGTCGTATTTTCGAGTTTGAAAGAAATTAAAAAATTAATCTGTTACGTGTTTTTGAATCAGAAAGAAAGAAAGAGAGGTAAAGTTAATTTTACAAATATATGTTAAGAGTGATATTATTATGTTTAGTTTAATTCAAAGGTCTTAAAACATTGTTATCGCTTTGGTTTGCTACTTTTACCGGATCGGAAAAAAATTACTTTACATAAGTTTATACAATATTATAATTATATATTAATGTAATTATTTTTGAAAGGCCATCTTGGTATTATAACTAAACAAAAGTTATTACATCATGTTTTTACCGGTTTGCAAGCCGCAAACTACTATAAAGCGCGATCATCACGAGCACATGTTAACGATCATACTTGAAAACACTATTATTAACGTTCGGTTTGTTTTGCCACTTCTGCTGGGCTTAGTAGCCAATCTAACCATGAAATCTTTTTTCACTTTTTGATCTTTGCCTTGAACCATTGAAAAGAACTTGGTTTTACTTCTAATGTAGCTTGTAAGAAGTTTATTTTTTTGTTGTTAAAGATCAGATCGTTCCGTTGTTTTCATATTATATAACCTGTGATTCTTATTAAAGCTTCTCAAAGTCTTCTTTGGAGAGGCGAAAGAGACGCCAAACTATTTGTTGTCCACTCTTTAAAATTTGAGTCACCTCTGACTTGTAAATTCCACTCCCATTTTTTATCAAACCATAAACCCAAATCACTAACCATTGAATTATTGTTTGAAACTTTGTTTTGGGAATGATCTTTTAAAGGCTTGTTCTTGACCCAGGTATCATATTAACTATTGAATCTACAGTGTGTTTATGTTTTTCAGATCTTATGTGAAGATAAAGGGATTTCTTTCTTACCTTTTTTAGGGTATTGAAATTTACGAAAAGAGTAACGTCTAGAACATTTCACATTTATAAATTAAGTAACTTTTTAATAATGTTATCCGGATTTGTAATATGGGAGATTTTTCAGGTATAGGAAAACTTTTGAATATTTATTTTCTTTATTTCTGATGCCATATATGTGTAGATTTTGTTGTTATTTTTCATCTATAAGTACACATGATTTGCATATCTGTTTGCAGACTTCATATGCATATCTGTGGTGAGCTAACTCCTTTCTCTTTAATGGGTACAGAGGCATGAAATAATAGTTTAGTAATTAGCCTTTATTTAGATTAAAACCCTTTAAAGTTTACGATTCTGTTTTGTTTATGGAATCAGATCATTTTCAATAGCTGTTGAAGAAACATGTGTAGTGGTCCTCATCAATTAACCTCCAAAGCTGCATCCGTTTCCCTGTTGCAACATATTAACAATTCAACGAAAATAGTTGAACCCAATATTTTGCTCTCCAATTTACTTGCATTTGCTGCCAATAATGATGTATATATTAATGTAATTACTACTCTTGTATGTATAACAAAATTTACATGAGAAAGTTAGCACACTAAGCAACGCATTTAATCACGCATGAAAAAAAATATTCCACCAAATTAAAATGTTAGACAATATTTTTCTTCACAACCTAATTTTGTCAAATATGTGTTCATTGAATGGTTCGGTTTAGCTACCCGAAACACATGAACAAACCAATCAAATTATATATAATTCGATTGTATCCATCCTCTGAAGTTCTAATAACCCAATATATAAGATTGAATTTAAAAATAAAAAAAAAACTGAAAAAATCAAACAATACAGTCTTTGATCCTTGTAATGTGATTATTAAGTTATATACTTGTATCCAAATCTGGAACTCGCTACAAGAAACAATGAAAGAACGAATCGTTTTTTTACAAAATAGTACCAAACGTACGGTTGCTTGTGATTAATAAGGGTGGACATTTTTACTTAAACCACCGTGTACATTGGTGAAGAACCCCATCAGTTCTGGTCGGTAAGGTAAGTACGACCGCCGGCGTTCTTCTTCCGTGTGCTCTCCTCTACTCCTCAAGTAAGCCTCGTGTGCCGATATCGTCGACTTCTTTGCCTTCATTCCTTGTTTAACTACTCTCGCCTTTCCTCCGGCAACGTTGACCTTCACAAAGGTTCCGTCAACGGCTGCCGCCTTCGATGATGACGAAGATGAAGCGGTGGTTGTTGAAGGCGTTGTCCTATCCGAACTTCTGAGAAACACGAAGGCATCACGGCCGTCGCTGTTGCTCCGACCGACTCTGTCTTTCAATCTCCAGAGCTTCGAGAAGCCAGTTGAGTTGCTCTTTTTACTGAGCTCCCCGGTGCCGGTAGCTGATTCTTTGGACCACTCACAGAACGGACCGGCCGCTGCGTCGTCGTTAGCTCCGTGATCTGACGCCGTAGACGAAGGAAGTCCACCTGCTGATTCAACGAAAATCTTATCCACCGGAGGCTGAATCGGCAACCGATCTATTTCTTCAACATCATACTCACCGTCTAATAACAAATTCTGATCAAACAACGGGAAAACATGCCGGATCTGACCGTCTTCAAACACTTTATCACCGTAGATCGGTGAATCATCGTCGCCTATCAACATAAACGTAAAATCATCATCATCTTCTTTCTCACTATCTTCATGATCAGCAAGAACCTCCAAATCATCATTGCCTTTTAGGTCAATCTGTTGGTTGAATCCACGGGTAATCAAATCAACGGATTGATCAACATCTTCGTCTTCATTGGTGCCGTGACGATCACAATCCGAAGAAAATGAACTCATATCCATTTGCAACTAGAAATAGATCAAGCAAATTAAATCAAAACTGAATCTAAGCTCCTGGATCTAAAATCTGTTAAAGTTGTTTATATCAAATCGCCTGTGTTTAGGTAGAGAATTGGTGAGTTAAAAAATGTGAAATGATTGAAGAATCCGCGGATCTGGGTGTATATATAGAAGGATTTTGAAAGTCAAACTTGGGTTCTTTTCAGACTAATTGCCCAAATGTTTGAATTGACTTTTCTGGTTTACCTTAATCATGTTTAAAAAAAATCACGGTTGTTTGGAATTGTTTATTATAAGTCTAGAACTCTTAAGTTTTCATTGATTTTTCAACCTTCCTAATTTTTTTATATATCTTTCAAAATTCAAAGTATAAGTATGAATTTTAGAAATATATGATTATGTATTCTAATTAAATAGAAACTTAATAAAAGTATAAGAGCATGTTTAATTGCGAAAAAACAATAATTTTTTTTCAAAAGATAATTTTGTTATAATGAAAACATATTAATTTAGATTAAAATTTTAATTATCAAATATAAACTATCAATTTTGGTATAAGTGAAAATTAGTATGGAAGTTTTGAAATTTAATCTGAATCAAAATTATTGTAGAGAATTTCTTATGTGTCTTTTATAAATCTTAAAATATTGTATTTTCTTACCTTGATATACCATTATTATATTTACGCTTTATAATATTTTGAAATATTATATTTAACCAACTTCTTATATATATCATTTTTAAGTTTTTTATAATCATTGAAGTTCTTTTTAATGTTAATAAATAAAGGTCTGGCCTTATTGACCTAATTATAATAATAATTATTGATAATTTGTATACGAATATAATCACGTCTCTTCATATTATATACTACGTGTATGGTGTCACGTCTTCCATCCCTCTTGCATCATCGCGTACATCACAGATTTGATTGTTGATGTTGTCTGATGCCATTTTTTTAGTTTCATTTCTTTTACACTATATAATAATTCAATATCTTTTTATTAATATTTAATATTTATTACTTTGTAAAACAGCTGGTGAAACGTATAGAATTTATTCTAATTCATAAATAGTATGTTAGAAGTTTGCACATGGCATTATAAACACAATATTCATATTAATAACATTATTAGAATTGAAATTCTTTCAAGTTCAATTCATTATGGAAAATGGTATTATAGGGGTACGAATGTAATATGAACTGTGAAGGTAATGTTACGTATTCTAGAATGAAGGTGCGATCGATGGTCGTCATTCGATGCGCCGTAAAGTTCTTGAAGAACAAGGCAACGACCAATAAATGTTAAATATTCTAGTAAATTATGTTTAGTATTAAAAAGTTAAAAAATATATATTTGTTTAGTATTATTCATAGTAAATTATGTCACTACACCTTAGCAGTGTTAGTTGTAATCGGGGCGTCGAAAAAAACCGTACCCGAATAAATCGAACTAGAAAAATTAAATTCAGGTTATTCGGTTATTGGGTTTCTTGTTCGAGTAATTTAGATAACCCGAAATTAATTCGATCCAAATAGCAAGTATAAAAACGGATTTCGGGTATATCCAAATAACCTGAATAAAATTTTAATTTTTAAACATAGTTTTGGATACTATCCCTTGAAGTTGTTATAAGAAGATAGACCATAATAGTAAATAAATTAGTCATTATGTATATTTTTATCATAAAAATTTATAAATTAAACATTTAAGAATTCACTTTTAACTATCACTTGATCTCGTAAAGATGTTTTGAAACTAGGGTCTGCTAAATTAAAGCTTCACTATTTTTAAATGTTTTCTTTAAAATTAGGAAATTGACAAGTGTAGTATAAATACTCACTTAATGATACACTTTGCATTAGCCAAGTAACCTCATCTATTTGATTTAATCAATACCTATTTAATTATTTTTATTAAAAAGCTCTATGGAGACTCATGGTTATTTTATATGCATAATTATATTTACTAAATACTTGTATTAAAAAATATAAGAAGACAAATATGAAACATACTGAGAGTTTACAACCATGTTGATAATTTTTTTAATTTCTCCGTTAGTCTAAATGAACACGATAGAAAAATCAACTAAAAAAAGAAATGCAAAAAATTTTACTCAGTTAAACCCGAATAAGACTTTATCCGAACAACCTGAATTGAATAAACCGGATTTTTATACGGTTCGGTTAACGGTTTTTAAGAAAATGAAATACCCGAACAATCATAAATCACTACAAAAAAAATGCCATTCAGTGGCACATTTTTTAATGGCATTTAGTTTTTGTGCTACTAATTTACGGTTTTAATGACACTTTGCAAATGCCAAAAAAGAGTAAGATGGTTTTAGTGGTACATTTTACTTTACGCCATTAATATACACAATTAATAATGACATAAAAATACATTTGCCATTAAAAGTTTCTATAATATATGACATATATTTTATATTATGTCACTAAAAACACAACAGAAGAAAAAAAAAGGCGGCACTTTTTCATTTCTTTCCCTCCCCAATGTACTAATTCCCTCCATAGATGAAAATTTTAAAACTTGTATGAAGTTTGGTTCCCACCTATTTTTTTCTTCTACTACACCAATTTCTCCTCACAGATTTCCATTCTCACTAATCTCTTTTCCCAAATTTTCTTTCTATCGTTTCAAATCTCGACTATTCTTGTGGGCCTGGCATCAAGAGTCATCGTTGGCGGTATATTGGCCTCATTGTAATCAAATTCATCGACTTCATTGTTGCTTGCGCTCTGTGCCCTAATGTCGTGACCTTGATTTCATCAAACATTTCTTTTGGTTCCCATCAATTTTTCCTTCTGTGCCCTAATCTTTGTCGATTTCTCCACCAATATATCATCACCTATTTCTATTATCACCAATTGTATCATCGACATCATCCCAATCTTAGTTGATCAATTTCTGGTAAGAATCAAACATGTGGATAATGATATAAGTTTATTGTTATGAATGTTGATAATTTCACTGGAGAATGTTTTAGGTATGGATAATTTTATGTAGCTCTAATTTGTGTGAGTTACTGCTTTGGGCATGATTATTTTTGGTTTGATTGTTGTTAATGTTGTATGGGTCTAACTGTTGTGTATATGTTGAGAGACAATTTGGTTTTGATGATATTGCTATTAATAGTGTATGGGGTACTGCTACTACGATTTTCACACATAAACACATAATGAATTCTTATATTTGGCTTGTAGACCACCAAAATTATCCTTATACGTCTAATTAATGTTTTATGGAGTTGTTCATATGGTGATGTAAAGGCATAAGTTGGTGGTGTATGGATAATATCAATTGTGTATGAATCACTTCCCTTAACAAATAGTTATTATACTTACAAGAATGAAGTACTATTGATAGTGTTAGAACTGCATTAAAGACATCGATTCTTTTCTCATGTCCGGGGTCCTAGTTTTGTTAGCAAATTGTGTTGGTTTTTCATGATCTTCTTGTGTATCACTATCATTTGGCTTTGTTTTGTTGTGCTTATTTTGTTATTGTGATGTACTGATGTGCAGCTTTGTGAAATTTTAGATCCATTGGTGACTTATCTTGTTGTTGATTACTTGAATTCTTTCATCTCTGTTGTAACAATTGTGGTAAGAACTAACTTCTTTTGTGTTGGCATGTGATGTTTTTATTGGTGTTTTGGTAGAGATGATATGTTTAAGTTGTGTTTTCATTTGATGATTATTGTTCTTAGAGAAGTGGTGGATGGTTGTATTTCTAGCGATTTTGATACCTTTCTCTCATAGTTTAAATGAAGAATTTAGATTTATATATTCCTGATTTACATGTTATGTTAAATTTTCAATGTTGATGATAGCAGCCTAACAGAGTTGCAAATTTTGTCGAAAATAATTGGTAAAATAGAGTTTTTGAAGGAGGAGACACATACTCTCATGGTCCAAGTTCACAGGTTTAATTTTTATCTTTATTAGAGATTTAGATATGACAGAAAAATCTAGAGCTTAATTTGATGGTTCGCATATGAGAAAAGCTGATTAGAGTAATTATATTATCTTCTCTAAATCTTCATCATCTTATGTTTACTTGTCAAGCATTGAGACTTTAAGTGATAATTAGAATCTCTGCCAATGCATTATCCCAGTTATCCTTGTTCTTGATGAAGAAAATATTTTGCATTTGATTTTAATACAACATTACATGGAGATGTAATTCATAACAACTAATAATGTATGTATCTAAGATGAGAGTTTGTTACTTATCAACTTTGGTTTCTTTTTAATTCTATTATTGGATATATAAATTTTAAAGTTTAATCATGTTGTTTGAAATTTATTTTGTTTTGAGATCACGCTGATAACAATTTTATACAAGTTTATAGTAAAACAGAAGACTTGGAAATAGCCACGAATTTGGACTTGCAGGTCAATCTTCTACTCTTCTTCTATACTGTTCTTTTATTTTAGTAAGTGTTGGTTGTTATGTAGTGAAATAAAATTTTGTAGTTGAATAAAGATTTGTGATTGTAGGCTGTAGAGAAAACACTTCTCAGGTTCCAAGTGATACATTATATCAGGTTCATAATCTTCTTCCTTCTTGTTTCATTTAGTGTTTTCTTCTTAATTTTTTTGTGTTTGTTGCTAGTTAATCATATCCAGGCCCCTTTTTTCATGTTGTTGTTAGCTAATGAGTACGGGATAATTAACTCTTTTTTAACCATTCTAGAAGTAGCATATATTACCAACGGATTTAATAGATCTGTATTTTAGATTTTATTAATTGTTTTTTAACTTAATTTTATTTATAATGCTAGTTTTGGGTTGTGTTGGTTAACGGGCCAGTTAAGTTTAATAAGAGGTTAAATTCGGTTTGTTACATGTTCGGGTTGGGTAACTAGCTAGTCATTAATGCCCGTAATGGATTGGGTTGGCTAATAGGTCAAATTTTAATTTATATTTCCGAAACATTTGCTTGTCATGTGTAATACATGTAATTATGAAATTCAATTTCAAGAACTTGTTACTCATTAGTAGTCACTATTTTATTATTTGCATTTTAAATAGTGTGGTTACTGAAAGGTATTTCTTCTTTAAACAGGTAGATGTTTATATCATTGCTAAGGAGTTAACGTGTGGATTATTTAGCTTGCATGAAAAATATGAAAGAGATTCATGAGCCCATTAAAGTTTCAAGTTTTTATCCAAATATTTGTTAGTTTTATATGTTTTATGATTGATATGTAGACTTGTTCAACTCTTATTAGACATTTGTTTGTAGACATTTGGGAATATTTTTGGAAAATAATTGAACTTTTAATCAAAATGATACTATTTTGATTTATACATTTAATAGTTTTTGAAAGACCGTCTATAGTGACAATTAATTTGATAATGTGATTTTTGTGACAAATATTATGTGCCACTAAAAGTAGTAGCTATTTTTAAATAGCAATAGTTTTTACAAGCATAAATTTTATGCCATAAAAGTCTTTTTGTTTATTGTGGCAGAAAAAAAGTGCCACTAAAAGCCTAAGAGTTTATAGCGGCAAAAAAAAAGTGTCACTAAAAGGCTTTAGTGGTAGCGTTTCTAGTGACACTTTTTTTGTGTGCCGGTGATTCCCAGAACTGTCTTTAGTGGCACTTTTTTGGCTATTTGTGGCACATTTTGTATGGCATTAAATGACATTTTTTTTGTAGTGAATCCAAATAAAATAACCGAACAACACCCTTAAGTTGCAACTTGCAACAGTAATTTCAATATAAAATTTGAGAAAAGACCAATAGAGAAAGATTTCTTAGAGCACTTGTAATAATAATAATTATTACTGTTATGTTAGTACTCCTAACTTACCATTAACCTCGTGCAGTTATAATTACTATTATTGTTATCATTAAAAAAAGTAAAATAACCTACTCTATCCTGCCAAATTATATTTTTTCACGAAAATGTCGTTGGTACTCGATTATGGCTTTCTAGTCATCCTCAAATCCTCATCATCTACCCCTGCCGTTGGCACTCTTAATAACTTAACTTTTTCTATCTTTATTATCACGTCTTCGACTTCTGGTATCTTAGCAATCGTCTTCTTCTTATCATCAGCCAACTTGGAAGTGTCAAGCCGTTCAAGGATCTTGACTTGAAGCAAAGAAGAACGTCCGGAAGTGTTCAAATTGGACGAACTAATTTGGATTTTATCCTTTTATCCTTTTTCAAGTGGAGGAGGAATAAGATCCTTGCCAAATAGCTCATTTTTGAAATCAGGGTCAAATCAACAACAGGTTCGTACTCGACTTTTACGTAGCTCATCGCTTTTACCAACTGTCAACGTAGGAGCTCGCCACTTTAAAATTTTCCCACGCTTCGTAGGAACCAAGTTGTTTTTCCGTTTCATTAGTGTATAACATATGGACTTGTCTCAAAATGTACTCGTCCCCTGCACCGGACGACATACCACGGAGCAACCTCGTATAGTAACGTTTGAACTTGCCTACGTTTAGTGATAGGGTCCTCTACTTGGAAGTAATCATGGGTCTGTCTCTTTGACACAAGCATGCTGAACTATAACCTAAAATGAGTTAGCGCTTTGAGAGTTGCCGATGTCGACTTGTTGATCTTCCAATACCTTGACCCAATACTTCTCTTCCATCGGGTCCATCCAACTTTCTTCCCCGTAGTTTTTTACCTTTACGTTGAAGATAAAGATTGGAGGGTTCGGGTTTTGCCTTGTACATAGGTTCGGTCACTAGTGGCGGGTTGTTGAGGTTGATGTTGATGTTGTGAAATGGTGGATAATATGGCGGTGATCGTTGAGGGTGTGAATATGGCTGATAAAGTTGATTTTGTTGATAAAATTGTTGTTGGTGTTGAAGTGAAGTTGGTTGAAGACGGCTTGCGTCAATTCGGGCCATTGTTGCAGCACGGGTGAATTTGTGCTTGAGTTAGTACCCACCAAAGCCGGTGAGTAGTTCACCATATTTTGGAAGAACATAACGTTGACGTAGGAATAGTTGTTCTTGTTTTGAGACATTGTGGTTACAAAGTTTATATATATTTGAATGTGTATATATATTTTATGTTTATATTGAATGTGTATATATATTTTGTGTTAAAAAGAAGAGTAACTTGTAGTTAATTTGTTGGGTGTATATAAATGTTTCAATATAACTATTGGGCTTGAGTTTGAATTATAGCCGTTTGGCTTTAAAAATAGATAACGAGGTATTCGTTTATTTATACAATAGGATTGAGCCATCTTATATTAAACTCTAATCTATATTCTCTAATACTTCCCTGCAGTGATAGTGGTAGAAATCGGATGCTCACATTAAAGCGGAAAATACAATAAAAGATAAAATATAAAAAAAGAGAAAAAACATAGATATATAAAAAAAGAAAACTCCATGACAACAAGTAGATGACTGTAGCGGCCAAAGGGGACAGTAAGATGAGTAACGATGGTGGTAGAGATATGACTGTAGCGGCAAGAATCACAAGATGGACATATATATCATATCGATCCCTAAATTAATCTACACCATAGATTTCGACATTTCATGTGTTGAACCTTTAGACTATCATCATAGTGATGTTTTACTGAAATTAAATGTAGGAGTTTTATAAAAGCTAAATATATTCGAATCGCTAAAAACAAATCGGGGTTTACTTATTAATGAAACAAACATATAATAATATATAATACCTAGAAAAATGTTTAATATGATCTATAATTAATTCATATTCCTATGGGACTAATTTTAGCCTTTGGATCAATGTCATCAATGGTACAGATTAAATTTTAAAAATTTGTGTTGAGTGAGATTTTCGTAATTTTTCGTAATTCATATGTGATACTTTTACAAATCACATTTGATTGAATATTAAAATTTTAGATATATGTTTTTTAAATGAATTTTATTGACAAACACAACTCATAATGCCTAATAATACCTATTAATGTTATAAAACTTCGAATTCTTGTACTATTACCTCTAATATTATCTTTCTTATATCTAAATACTAAAGTCGTTTGACGTCTGAACAAGTTATTAATTTCTTTTGAGATTTTATGTAATAAATACATTTATATTTTATTATTGCGTGCGTGTTTGATGTCAAAGTTAAAATATTATAATGTTATCTTATGCAATTATAGTCAATTAATTAAATATCATTATTCTATTATTAGTATGACATGCTTTATATATACCAGCCGAGTGCGCAAGTTAAAATTTTGAGCGATGATAATATTATATTGAGTGTTACTATTTAAACCGTCTATCCTGTTCTTTCATATAAAACATGTCATATAAATTAATTACAATTTTAATACATGTCATACATTCGCATATTTCACGTCATACGGATCAATTTTAGATTATCAAGAGTCTAAATAGAATCACCTTATTATATTATTACAAAAATGTTACAAACTAGGACTTGTCCTAGTGGTATAGAGGGTTTTTACCTTACTGTGAGGTCTCGAGTTCGATGTCTCATTAATGTAGGGGTTTCCGGAAACAATGAAAGAGGGTTTACTTCCTCATGAAGCGTGACTTGAGGCTTTCATACTGCTCTATATGGATGTCATCGTGAACTTAGCCTACTAACGTAACTTTGCTGTTAAAAAAATATATTATAAAAATGTTATCTCATAATTGAAACATCATATCATATGTATGCAATTATTATGCCAATTAAATAAAGTTATCTTACTAGCCAGCGAAGACCGTATGTAAGCTATAATATTTTAAGCTGTGAATTATATCAGTCATTTATATATAAAGGTGTGACAAAAATAACTTTATTTGTAGTCGATTTTCTGTACGATCAAATGAAAAACCACACACACAAAGGTTTTTTTTTAGTATTTGATATTTGTGGAAATCACTTAAGATGATTTTGCTTTCAATATCTATATTATCAATAGTGATAGACATTTATTAACAAAGGTGTTATTATTGACGTAACGAGTATTGATGATATTGATACGAGTTATTATTATAAATGTTATAAAGTGATTTTAATGACTCATATGAGTTGTTCGTCTACCAAATTTTAATATCCCTTTTAAAATTGACTTTTGTTTTTGCATGAAAATCATGACACGATATTCAATTTTTAGTAGTTGAAAGTTTGACGATTTCAGTATTTGTGATTCGTGTCTTGCAAAGCAAACAAAGGAAGGTAGGAAGAGGAAAGTAGTTGGCAAGGCGCACGGGTGATGCTATCCATCTAGTAGTTTTGACTACTAATTAATCTCCATATTTATTTATTTTATTATTTATTTTTTGTACTTTTGTAGAGGGTTGGCAAATGCTAATGTACCAAGGTATGAGGTGCGAAAGAGGGGGGGGGGGGGGGGGGGTTCATCGTTACTATTTTTGGTTTGATTTTCTTATTGTGAGGTGGTTTATGTTGGTTAAAAAGAGGGTATGTTAATATGTTATCTCTATTTATTTATTTTTGTATTTTTGTGGGTGTGATTGTGATTGTATAATAGAGTAGTAGGTTTAATGTAATAATAATTGGTATGATCGATAGGATACCATGCAACCCTCTTGTTCAAAATAAAAAACTAAATAATAAAAATCATATCATTCGGCCTTTTATGATTATATATATAGATTTAATGTATATATAATTAACTTACGCATTTATAACTTTTTAAACTCTTAATTTTTAAGTAAATTGAATGTACTAAACTATCCCTCACCACTAACCAACTAAACTATTGGATTAATTTGAATAAGATGTCGTTCTAGATATATTAAGGTTCTAAAAAACGTAAGGCGTGACGTAGCGATGAGGTCAAACATCAAGCTTTAGGAGCCATGACGTTTTTTAAGTCGACAATTTTGTATATATTTTATAAATTTTTATATCCAATTTATCATTATTATTATACAAATTACATAAAGTTGAACAAAGTAGGAGCAAAGTAACATATACAAAATACAAATTTATAGAAGTTCAATACACGCGATCGCAAAATATATATAAAAAAGTCAAATTAAAAAAAATATTTTCTGTGCGTCACGTCTTAAAAAAGTCGTCATTTGACGCACCTTATACCGCCTTGTCTTACGTCACGCCTAACCCACCGCCAAGGGCTATTTCTTAACATCAGATTCGTGTCTTGCGCCTAGCTCCTTTTTTAGAACCATGCCTTTTATACATTTGAAAAGTTCAATAGTCGTAGTTCTCTATATGACCGGACATTACATTAAAACGTTAAATATCCTAATATGTAATTTACAAGAGGGTAAACACCACACAACTTTGTCATTTTTATTTTTATATGTAACACCGATGGTTTCTTTTTTCTTTTTTTTTTTTTTTTGAATAAGCAACACCGATATATTTGTTATGCTTGACAATTTAAGGTCTAAAATGTTTACAAAATTGAGTTTGCAATTTTGTTAATATTAAGTATTAATGTATTATTATATATTATTTGGTGTTCATCATGTTTTTGTGAAAAATCATACATGTTACTGTTTTACTCCCTTTTACTAGACACCAAATCATCTCCCATAGAAGCATGAAATATTGGACGATAGTTTTTATATCCTTCTATTAAGTATTTTTATTTAGTCTCGTACTTATTTTATCAAAACAAGTGATAAAATCAATAAATGTGATGAAAAAAAGAATTAGTACTTGCTTTAGAGATGTTAATTATTGAATAAGTAGAAAGATGAAATAAAAAGATAAAGTAAACCGAAACATAATTTCTCATTTTGAACATCCTCATTCACACACAAATTAACCAGTTCTAAACCCACGACCATATAGACACATATAATGTTTCCAAATATGAAACAACACACACAAACACACCTCAATGCGGGTTTCCACACACACAAATGCACATGCATGCGACATGTACTGAATCAAGAAATTTGCAATCTTGAAGAAAAAGAAGTTGAAACAAGAAGAACAAACTAGTGGTCGATGGTAGCTGCTTTGATAGTTTGATAGTGATGAAAGCAACTTTGAAGGCTGGCGGTGGTTATGGATAGAAAAAGAGTGAGAGATCGGAGAAAAGGGTGTGTGATAGGCAATGGCGGTGGTGGTATCTTTGAATGATAGTGCATGGTCGCTGATGTGGGAGAGGGAAGTGTAAGAGAGAAAAAAGTGGGAGGGTAAGGTAGTGGCTGCTAGGGTTTGGATGTTTTATTTTTGTATTTTTATTAATCATATTTGAAAAAAAGAACATGAAAAGACCACTTTAATATATAAAAATAAGAACTATCTATATCATTTTAGAAAATAAAGAATTGAATATGATATATAAATGGCGAACAAAATTAATTTACTCTATAAAACAAGGTCTTTGATCATTCTTATCTTTTAATTGCATGGTTCTCATTTAAAACGTTTTAAATAAGAGCCGGTTAAAAGGTGAAAATCACGAGAATTCTTGTATTAGATGACTTGATTAATGGCTAAAATGAGATATGAAAATTTGTTTAATATTTTATAACTAGAGAGGTTGGGAATACCAAGTACAAAGGAACAGGTAGCCTGGAAAAAAGTGGCTTCTAAAGTTCGAACTAGCAAGTAACATGTGAGTGAGTATTTGGACAACTTGGCATGATGTACACTCATGGATTAGATGTGTAGATTCTATCGAAAACTTGAACCATGCATTATTAAATTGCTTGAAGGTGGATAGGATTTGGAAAGAAGTTTTCAAGTGAGGAGTTGGGAATCGTAGAGTTGGTTGAACTCGATGGTGTAATCTAGAGACCGGGGGTCATTTCGAAAAGATGACAAGTGACGGTTTGAACGTTTACTTAATTTGGATAATCTCTAGAATCAAGTTCTTAACTGAATTGCTGTTTAAGAAGAAAAAACTTTAGCTGTAACCAGCGGTTAATTAAGCAAACCTAATCAAGTGTAACGATGTGAGACGCCAACACTTATATTGGTTATTTTTTTAATAAGAAAAAAGAAAGTCGATCCACTTGTGGTTCAATGTATTTGATAATAAGGCCGGTGTGATCAACTATATATATATATATATATATATATATATATATATATATATATATATATATATGTACGTGATTATATATATGTTTAGGAAAAACGCCTCACGTCTAAAAGCTCACGTATATAACTTATAACTCCAAAACTAGTGGAAAACCATATAAACAATTGTCAATCTGTATCAAATGTCCCAAAATAAATAAATAATAGGTTTCAGTTGAAGCTATACATTTACGACAGATATGATAAACTACGTGTCGACTCGTCAGCCTCCTATATTTTCTAAACCAACCTTCAATTCCTTAATTAGTTCCTCCATCATCTTCATCCAAGCCCTTCAATCCAGAGGTTTAAATAAAAAAAATCACGTTTATTAGTCCAACAAATACACCAAGCAGACGACATTTCTGTCGCTCTGTGATATTAATTAATATTAAAGTGGCTACCTAAGCACATATTTCACATTCAACAAGCTAGCTACGGATGATTAATTACCTAATTAATTAAAGTAGCAATACTAATTGTTTCACAATTAATTAATTAACCACTAATTTTTTCTAGTTTCTTTTTTACCAATCCATCATTCACACATATACGTTCAAATAATGGACTAATTAAAAAGTATATGTTTGAATATAAAACTTATAAGTTTATGAGATTTTAACTCAAAATCAATTTGTTATAAGTTGAATAAGCGAGGACTCTTATTAAGGGTATTACAAACACACCTTTCGTCCTGCGTGGACATCACCAAACAAAACCAAAACCTATGTGAAATCATAATTAAGTTTTTACTAGCTTAGAAACATATATGATACAAACAAGTAATAGGCTCAACTCAAAAAAGTCCTAGTATATCTTTTATATATATATATATATATATATATACCTTCTTCATCGTAAACCTTGAACAATCACCCGTAGAACATCATCTCCTGCGATTTCCCTTAACCTTCTTATGAATGTGAATCTCGAGATCTTATTTTTCTGTGTAATAACATGGTAAATATCATATCAAATTCACCAATTAAACATATATAAGTAATAACAAAGGCATAAACAGTGGCGGGCTTGGAACTTAAAGCCATCCGGCCCCGTCACGTATCAAATTGGGTGGATCGATCCGCCCCAAGGCATGAACAAGAAAACAAAGATTAAAGCAAATATACTTACATAATAATCATGATGGAGTCTCTTGATCAAGGCCATGTTTGAAGAACTCAAATAATTGGTGAGGCGACTTATCAAACTGTTGATGCTCATATGCGGTGACATTGGTATCCTTAACGATCGCACTCCTAAAAGTTAATTGAATGTTAGAAAGATTATTATTCAAACCAAGAATAATTAAGCATTTAGTTTTAGGAGACGGAAATTGTATTAGTTGCTGATCACCTGTTAATGATTTCACTTGGAAACTAACGATGTAAACCGGAAGAATGTGTGTGTTCATGTAAGGTTCCCAGATGACGTACTTTGTTGGTGATGATAAATTATCAACACCCGAATCAAAATCCATGGAACTTGGTTGGGCTTTTTCAGCACCAAAATAAATTGTTTCAGGTTTTCCCAAAATCACTCGACATAGTAACACATGCTTCACTCCATCTGAATCACAAACCGACGTCTTTACACTGCACAAAAGAAAATCAAACAATTAATAGCTCCATGAAGACTACAATCATTAGTCTAACACATATTCAGTTTAGTGGTACCGAGGTGTATACCTAAATACCATGAATCAAAAGGTTCATTTATGGCTTGAAAGGCATACTTTGGAAACTAATTTAATTCGTCTTAAAATCATGGCCAACCTGTGGGTTTTGAAGGACGTATGCAAGGAGTAAAAATCGCCCAAAATCACACCTCATATCTTAAAACTACATATCTACTAACTTACCAGCTTGCAAATGGTCTATCAACACGCTAATGCGTATTATTAAATTGGTTATACGGGTCTCGTATACATAGGTTAGTGTTTTGATTTTAGAATACTGACACGAACAAATAAACAAATCAGGTTCGGATTAAGTGATTCTAACACGTCAACTCCTACACGACACAATTACAATCCCTAAATTAGACATGTCTTTGTAGTTTTTTCCCTTTTTTGGAGTACGTATCTTCTAAAGGTGTAGCTTTTAGTTAACGGTCTAGTTTTATTGAGGTCCATGGGCCCATGAGTTCTCTTTTAACCTTTAAGATCCGAACAAACTACAAAGAACCGAAAATGTGAAGTGACGTACAATGTAAACTCATGATGCATCCATAATAGAATTATGTCTTGAGCTTTTGAGTTGCATAGAAGTTATTTTTCAATTAAGTAATTTAATTATAAGCTTATAAACATTGATCAATTATTTTCTTTAAAAAAAATTCTTATCACCAAAGTAGTCGACAAGAAAAGCAAGTATTGAAGTGGAATGAAAAATAAACGAAACCTTTTACAAACAGAATTTACGTCGAGAGTAACTTTTATGCATTTATTAACTATTTTGTTTTTTAAAAAAAGTTTACATGCACCTTATCACCGACCCGAATAATATAATCGGTTTACTCAAACTATAATTCTATAAACCTCCCTTCTTACTCAAAACCCGAATACCCGAGTGGGTTATTGGGATCCGAGTATTTACGACACCCTAGACTTGTCAAAGTTTAAAAAAGTTAAACAAACACAAACTTTCTAACAAGCCCACAACTTCACAAGTAAATTAACAAGCTTAATTAATTGGGAATTGATTTGTACACAACAAAATTTTAACATATATAACAATTATGACTTTTATACTCCTAACATATTTAAGGGTACGATAGTCTAAACAACAATTAATTATTGAGTATGATAAAAATCTGTTGAGTACAGATCATCTCCGTAATTATAAGGATAAAAGAATGTTCAATATAGTTAATAATCAAATCATAATCCTAAAAAACTAACTTTAGCCTTTGGATTAATGTCAACAATGGTCCAAATTGTATTCTAAAATTTTGGGTAGGGTGGTATTATCGTAATTCACATATGATATATGTTGAGTACAGATCGTAATTATAAGGATAAAAGAATGTTCAATATAGTAAATAATTAATTCATAATATTAAGAAACTAATTTTAGCCTTTGGATTAATGTCAACAATGGTCCAAATTGCATTCTAAAATTTTAGGTAGGGTGATGTTATCGTAATTCACATATGATGCTTTTACAAATCACATATAATTGTATACTGATTGACTATTAAAATTTTAGTACTATGTTTTTTATAAACTTTATTGAAAGCATAATCCAAACGTGCACCCCCGGGATATATGTTATAACTTATAAGACGAACACCCATTCCAAAAGAGAAGAAAAAAAAATCTGTTTATCGAATAAGAACAAGACTGACCTCTCTAACGGAATTTTCGCCGGAGAAAGATAAATACCACGGCCATAAGACGAACACCTGTTTTCAAATCGCCGGAATCCGTACAACAAAACCTCTCGTATCTCCTCCGGTGAACCGCCAAACCAACCATACTTTATATTTGGATCTCCACCGTTTCTACTCGCAACCGCAGCAGCAAACACTCTAAAAACCTCCAACCTTGCATCATCCATTACTCTAAAATCATAATTCTTCCTGTGAATCCCAACAATTTGAATATTATTCGTGAAATTTGTCATTCCACCAACGAAACTCCTCTTCACAATATCGTAATCGTTGCTTCCTTCCTTAAGTCTCTGCACCATCGACCCGAATTCTGACCCGAATCGAGAATCACTTGAAACGGACACTTCGGAATCTGAATCGGGCTTGATTATTTCCTCATCTTCTACTGCAACTGAAACTTGATCTTCATAATGAATGACTCGATCCATACGTGATATTTGAGCTACGAAGATGCAGAAAATATGGAAGCAAGGAATGATATATAAATCTAAGTAAGAAAAACAAAATTCCGATCTATAATAATTAATAATGTATATATAAGGGGTGTAGAATTTGAATAAAAGTGGAAGTTTGCTTGCTTCAAAAGGTGGATAGATGCGGTTGCGGCCGTCATATAAATTCTGGAATTGAAACCGACTGCAGCATAAATTCTTTTATATTTATTACAGTAGTTATTATCATTAATTAATTAATTAATTAATTAATAATTATTAATGCCTTACAAATTAAACACACCGCCATCAGCAAAGTCGGTCTATTTTCTTGCTTTTAGTGACTCAAAGAAGAAACATTCTTAGTTTTGCTTACGTTTTGATTTTATCATCGTTACTTAATATAATTGATTTTGATCGTGGCATATCCCGGGATATATATGTGAGTATTTTATTAATTTACTAGGTTAGAGACCCGTCAGGTTGGTTTTATATAATTTGTAAATTGTAAAAAGTTTTAAAATCATAATAAGTAAATGGAATATAAAACACTTATAATTTATAGATTGGATCAAACTTCTTTGTATATAATATTGGATATCTTGTTACTAACTTGACTATTCTTGTGTAAGATTAATAACTTTATATAAATACCCTGTATATTTTCTTACCTTGTATCTCCTGAGTCCTTCATATGGACAATTCGGGAGAACATTACCTGAATCATTAGAATTAGTTTAGTTGCTGGCTACGAGGGATATTTATCAACCACAAAAATATAAACATGGGGAGTGGTGGGTGGGTGGGGGGGGGGGGGGGGGGGAGTTAGGATTTGTAGTGCACAACTTTGGAAAGTTGTTTCATGAATATCAACTCAAATTAAGAAAGTCATCAGGTAGGATTTATGAAACTTGAGGTTGTAAGTGTAATAATCTTTAACTTTAAAATTAATAGCAATTCTGTAAGTACTTCTAAACTAATAACAATTATAACTTATATATTATTATTATTACTCGATATAAATATACTCAAGTTAAATGGGTAATACGATCTGCATCGATGCTAATTAAAAAACATTGAATAAGGTATTAGAAATAAAAATAAGATAAGTAGAAACTAACCTGTGACGGGCCTTTATGCTAATGATGGTGTCAATTTATAGTCGATAGATGAGAACTTCAAACAACATGATGGTAAGAGTTTTCTCCTAAATTTATAGTTTTAGTAACTAATTGTGCGACTTGTCACAATCTTAATTCTTACCTTCAACATAGGTTCAAGGTTTCCAACTTCTCACTATCGCAAAAGCTACTTAACTTACCCTGTTCAAGAAACATAAATTGTTAATGTAGTGCACAGAAGCAAAAGGAAAAAGAAAAAAAAATATAATTAATAAGTGTTCTAAAGATAGAAGTTAGCATAAACCTGTGTAGAATCGGTTTGAGATCCAAGCTTGTTGCAATACCGGGAACTTTCTCCTGTTCATCTATATATGAGTGAGTGATTTTCATCTCTTCGTAACATTATGCTTGCTTGCTGCTCTTCACGCTCACCCTATGCATACACTATCAAAGTAATAGTACATTTCAAGGACTTAAATATGCATAGTACATTTCAAGGACTTAAATATGCAAAGTGTAACGACCGAAATATTAAGAAATATTGTAATATTATTTTATGGAGAAGTAAATAATATTATATAGAGTTTATTTAATTATAATGATATTTAAGGAATGTTATTATTAGTTGAATAAATTATTTAAAGTTGGAAAAGAAAGGAAAAGAAAAGAAAAGTAAGAGAAAAGAAGGGACATAATAAAAAAAAGAAATGAAAAATTTGAAATAATAGAGGTCGCGACGCGTTAGATGTCGCGGCGCGACGCGTCGGGGCGGTAGGACACGTGTCGGTGGCGTGTGTCGGGCGATGGCGTGTGTCAGACGATGGCGTGTGTCAGACGATGGCGTGTGGCAGACTGATGGCGTGTGTCAGAAACGTCGCGACGCGACGCATCTGCAGAAATCTGGGCCTATATATAAGTGTTGTTTTAGCCGATTTTTCTCACAAAACTCTCAACCAAGTCGTTACTCTGCCAATTTTTGGAGAAAACCCGAGTGTTCGGTCGTGTAGGAGTGTCGGGTTTCGTTTGGGCCTCGTATCTAAGGTTCGGGAAGATCGGAGATTCGATTCCGGGCGTTATTTTGACCGTAGTTTCGCGTGGGTGAACCCGAGAGGTATATTTCTCTGATCTTATGCTTCCATTTCAGTTATTTAGTGTTTTGGACTGCATGCATATCGTTTATGTGCGTTTTTATGAAGTTTCTGAGCTCGTGACGCGTGAATCTTTAATCGGGGTTTATTCGTTGCCGTGTTTTGGTGTTTTGGGCAAGATCCGACTTGTTTAAGATTATGAGATCGTGTTTCTCATGTAGTAACTTTCGTAGGTTGTTTGCGGTGTTTCGGTTCACGGTCTGGTTAATTCGTGAGCGTTGTTTGTCGTTTTGAGATCGTACGTTTCGTCGTCCAGACTAAGGTGAGTTCAGTTGTTTTACAAAACCGAGCATATAGACAAAATTTGTTTTGATAATATTAACGGTTTTTAAGACGATATATCTATATGATGTTTGTGATAGATTAATGATTGATTTCTATGCATGCTCCTTTATTAATGATGAAATGCGATTGACTTATACGATGTTTGTGACGCATGCATATATGCTTATAGATATATGTCCTGATGTTAAGATTGATATGACGATACGGGAAGGGGTAGTTATACTCAGATATGAAATACTGATGCCTAGTAGGAAAAGTGTGCCTTTCTAGGATATGCTAGCAATGAGATGTTTGGTTGCCAAGTTTCTAGATAACTTTGGCAATACTTGGTGTATTTATACACTGGAGTGCTGTATTGACCACAGAGATGGGTCATGTGCAAACATCACGAGGGTGAAAGGAGGGTCCATCGGTAATTGGGGCACCATTTGTACTTTCACCTAAACGACTTGTGTCGGAGTAACTATAGCGGACAGATTACGGGAATGTGCGTACAAGTGGGAGTCGCGCCCTTCCTTGTACCATACTTGCTGGACACGCTTAGTGAACTTGTACCAATGCGGACGGACCTAGAACTTAGCAGTTGCTAGGCAAGCATATGGTATTATCGCGGACGGACCTTGGAACCCTAGTGGTTGCCGGGCACGCACTTGGCATTTGGGGTAGTGATGATAGCGAAGCCAAAGATAGACCCCAATAAGATGATTTATGATGTATATGATGTTAATGAAGTTAAAAGATGAATGAGATGATTTATGATGTAGATGAAGTTAAAGAATGATTATGATGATTTAAAGATGTTATATGACGTTTATGATGACACTTGACCATGCGGGGATTTATGATGCTATGCGGGTGGGTCAAGTTACGGTTTGGGATTTATATACATTAACCAAAATATGTTTGCGAATGTTTTAAATGATGATTTTGTGTTATTAACTAAGCTGACTCACGAGGCGAAAGCTGACACTTGTTTCTTTGAAATACGTCTTGTGCTCGTGCAGGTTGCTTAGGTGCGTGGCCTTGTGAGATGGGGGCTTATGGGTAGTTTTCTTTTGTTATGATGATACTCAGTATCAACTTGTGGTTGTGTAACGAACAAAGTTAAAACAATGATGTGATTGTGACGTAACGGTGGTTTTGTTTAATGAATGTTTAAAATGGTTTATCTGTTTTAATCAATATGATGTTTAAAAAGTCTTCCGTTGCGATGAATCTGATTGAGTAGAAAAAGTTTTTGTAAATCTCAATTTCTGGAAACCATGACTGTTACACATAGTATATGCATTAGTAAGAAAAAATTTAATTAGATGCAGACTAATAATTACATAATGATTGTTATCAGTAGCAAGAATAGAAACTGCAGGATCCAGGATTGCATTTTCGCCTTGCAAAAGATCAAAGTTTGAAATTTGAGTTACCATTTAAAGTAATAAATGAAAAGATAACTTATTGGAACATTTTAAATCTCCCTAATAATGTTAAACCTAAATGATCCTAGATACATCAAATTTTTAGAGTTAAATTTATGATCATAGTGAATTACCTCTAACTCAAGACGCTGAAACATGAACAAAGATGCTAACCTCAACATACAAAGATCAAACGTGAAATTATGCGATAGATTTGGAAAAAGACCAGTTTGAATTTATTTCATCTTAGGCAGTTTGCTTTGATGGAGAATTGATGATGTGCTCCAACCTACAACATCTGAGTACAATGTTGAGTTAATGAAAAGGGTGGCACATAGTTAAATCCTCCATAATTAGTATGAAAACAAGTGTGTTAACTAATTGTAGGAATTGTAGAAGTAGCATATTGTCAAAATAATTATTTGCATAAACCTAAGAACACAAAAAAATGTCACACCCAAACAATTATAACGATAACAATCTTGATATTGCTATGTTTATAAAGAAGGTCTTTGATAAATCAGAGATTTTTAAAGGTTAATGGGTCACGCTGGTTGGAAATCATTATTTCATTACATCGTAGATTTAAGTGAGCAAAAAGGTTAGCTTTTATCAGTGATAGAGAAACCATACCAGTTTCATTTGACACGCTACTCATGTATGAGGAACTCGGGAATCAACTGACACCAAGTTTTTCTTGCTTTGATCCATTGCCTAACCCAGTTCATTTCCAAGTGAAAATAGTCGAACAAACTAAAAAAGTAAATACCAATAAAATCATATAAAGAAGTCTTATCATATTCCATTCTAAGATATTATAAACATAATACATGAATATAAAATTCAACAAAACATGTTAGAAATTATAAGACAATAATGGACAAATTATTAACACGAACAAATTATTTCATAAGATTACACATTATAAACACCGGTAAATTTTAAGATAAAATTACAGTATAATGGAAAGATTGTTAGCACGAACACACATAGGCTAGAAATTTAACATTCCATCCATTATAAAATTTTTCTTCTAATTATATAAACATATTGCCGATTATATAAAAAAATTAAGAACACAACATATGATTAGATTACAAACTATAAACTTGTATACATAATGACGAATTAAAGTTTAGGCAGTGACTGGCAAAAGAGGTCGATTACCTGTTTTACCAAAATCATTGTGACAGCCATGTTACCATGTAGCAAACATCAAGTTGAAAAACCACCAACCTATGAACCGTTTGCGTTCCCCCAGAAACCTTTTTGGCACCATCCGGAGCATCAATCAATTTTAAACCCTTGTTTTCATCTATAGTTTGTAGCAGAAAGATTAACACATTCGTAGTAAAGAAGCTTGAAACTCAAAAATAAATTATCTATGTTTGAATAATCTAAATTATGTGATTGTTTTTAGCACGTGACCATAGACATGTTAAACAACATTTAATCTTAAGAACACTGTGAAGGCACCCTTCCAGAATTGATTGTCAACCCCTAATCTCATAACTTAATCTACATATTTTTGCAACCAGATCGCAAGAATAATAAAATCCATATGAACAACATTTGTTTCGAACTATAAAGCCTAAAATTGTTTAAACCGCTAATAAAGATCAAACATTGAAACCCTAGATAAACTTATTTTTACCTTTCATCGACCGATTGTGATTGACCACATAAACAATCTCACATTTCATCATTTGCTGTGTGAGAAATTCTTCATGTTTGTCATCTTCAAATGCTAATATAACGATTGACGTCTGTGGAGTAGTGCTTGCGAGAATAGGTTGTGAAAAATAGCCAATAGTTGAGAAGGCTAATGTTAAGGGGTCCGATTCTGAAGAGGAAATGATGAAAACCCATATCTTAACTCGGTATGAGAGTATGCAGACATAGGAAGAGGCTGTGAGAAACCCTAGTTTAGAAAAAAGAGGGCAAGAAGGAATAGAAAACTCGGGGATGGAGACTAAAGACAATGACACGTGACAACGTTAAAGAATGAGTTAATGGGCGGAAAAAGAGAAAATAATGCTTTAGAAAGATGCCAAATGTCCTCCAATTTACTTATTTATTAAAAAAGAAAGATTGTTACTAAAAGATATTATTGATTAGTTTTTTTAATGGTTTATAAACTTGTAATATCATGAATTTCTAATTTTCTATTATAAAGTATAATTTTATATTTTAAAAAAATCTGAGGATGAGAGGTATGTCATGGATGGCAATATTTAGGGGTGTAAGTAAGTTGATCTAAGGTAACATAGTGTCTAAGTCAATTTGAGCCTGATTCAACTAGGATACATGAAGCCTGAAATTTAAAACTTGATACAAACTCTATCAAGCCTTTAATTTCAAGCTGAACTTAATGAGCTAATCAATATTATCGAGTTTGATTCAGTTTGAATCGATTGACAGAATTGGTATATTATAATAATATTGATCAGTTTTAGTATTACACTATTAAAAAGTTTGATACTTTTGAATACATTTGGACTCAACTCAAGTATGATTATGATGAATTCGTAATATGAATATAAAAAGTTAAATATGTAAATATCAAACAAGCTTTTCTTAATAAAGTTAAACATTAATTTTAAAAAAAGAACGTGGGAGATGGCTTTTACTAAAAGTTAACTTAATCTATAAGTTGTGAATGAGAGGTATGGCATAAATTGTAATATTTAGGGGTGTAAGTCAAGCCGAGTTATTATAGTGATAAGCTAGGACTCTAGTTGATTAGAGAGTTTAGGTTGCGTTTGGTTACGGAAAATTGTTTTCAGTTTTTTTAGAACTTTTTTTAGAAATGGGTAGAGTTTTTATTTTCAATTTCCTGTAAAAAATTTAAAAACGTGTTTGGTAAAAATGATGGAGCTTTCATGTTCTATTTTAGAAAATTAGAAAATATATTTAGAAAAAAATGAAAAAAAGAATATATGCGCTTTTCTAATTTTTCAGAAAATTAAAAAAGTGAAAACTCCTTTTTTTGAATTTTTTTTTAAAAAAAGTATCAACCAAACATATTTTTAAAATTTTCAATTTCAATGAAAATTTTAAAATTTCTAAATAAAACTGATTATCCATATAAAAGTTTGATTCACTAATATTTGATTGTCCCCAACAAAAGACTTTTATTTTTATTTTTAAATCTTGCATACGAAGGAAGCCAGCATATTAAAGTCAAACCTTCATGGCATATTAATTATGAAGCTAAAACTATTTATGGCAATAATAGCAATTAACTTGCGCAGCAGGTTGGCGGCGGTGACCTTTTAATTAACTTTGATTTCGCCATCGTGTCCGAATAAATCTTTGGTATATGAATTTTTGAATGACTAGATGTTAATATTAAAATATTTATTAGTCAACGTAAATTTATAGGTGCTGACCATTAATTTAATTGTTTAATCAAATTTTAAAACTTAACTTTACTTATTTCAATTATGATTTTAAATTTATTTAATTTGTATTAGATTATTTCTCTAATTCTAATTTCTTATCTACTACATTAATTTAATATTTAATTTATTAAATCTTAGAAATAAATATTATACACATTCAAATTGTTTGTCCTTATTTATGTTTATCTTCTAATATATATAAAAGACTAACTATTAAGAAAAATCTCTTATTTGTTAGTTTCTACTTTGTAGACCGTGTATACTTTAATAATTTTTTTTCCTTGTTATGTACAATATATGGTAGCAACAACCAATCAGCTACAAGCTTCTAAACAATGCAGTAATCCCATGACTTGCTTTCTACAAGTCTTCTTAGGCCATCCGTATGACTTTCCCTCTTTCCTTTCCAACCCCAATGTCAAATTAGCGTCATATCGGTTTTTTTTACTTTTCTCTTCCCAATCCAAATCAACCACAAACTCTAGTATAGCCTCTCTTTTTTCAACCCAAACTTTTTCCTACTTTTTTTAATTTATTTAATTACACATTTATATATTTAACAAATTCAAATATTTAAACAATTCTATAAAAAATAAAAATATATATAAAAAATTCATAAGATTTTAATAAAAATATTATTATTATAAAATAAAATTTACAAAACTCTAAATCTAGATTAATAAATTAAAAAAAGCTACCCGTCTTCGTTATCCGACGAACCGTTCGATGAAGCGTGTGGTGGTGATGCCATATTTTGAAGGAGAATTTTTTATATGAAGTGTTGAGGGGTGGTTATGTATTTATAGGAGAAGAGTGTAATTTTTTTAGAAGAGTTGGATGAAAGATGGAAGAGTTGGATAAAGATGGAAGTAAAATATGGAAGTTTGAAAATTTTTTAAATGAAAGGATGAGATAGAAGTGTTTGGTATTTATAGGAGAATTAATAAATAAATAAATAAAAATATATATATATATATATATATATATCACAGAAAGAAAAAAAATTTCGGGTTCAGTCGGTTTCACGGACCCAACCCCCGAACCGATAGGGGGCGTAGGGGTATTCCCGAAGGGAACCTGGGACCTTCGGGTCTCCCTTTACGCATGGACTTAGAAACCTCAATGTCTTCAACAAAACCACCATTGTTATCGTTCTCTCGAGTTTCGACCTTTGTGATTAGTAGATTCTCATGAAAACTATCATAGGGGTCCTGATTGCACAAAATAAAGCAATAGAGATTTGTTGTGCTAGTACAAAATAGACCGTTGGAACTGATATATACATAAAAAGGACAATTGTGTGCCTTGCGTTTTCTTTCCGACACTCATAATCGGCATCAGGAATTATTTGTACACAATATAATTCATTTCATAGTATGTAATACGTTTATTTGTTATTTTGTATATTATATAACTGTATTTTTTTAATGCAAGAAAAATGCAGTACTTAAAAACCCAAATTGGCAGTGGTGGAAAGAGGTTGTAGTGGTGGTTTTCTTGTTTTTTTTTGTAGTATTATGGTTTTCTTCCTAATGAACACGGGTCTAGCGCGCGATATGTGTTTCTTTACTGTCTTCATTTTCCTTCAATTGTAATGGGAACTTCTCTATACGTGGCGCGCTTCTTAAGAACCTCATCAACGGGTAAAGAGAAATTTTTAGAATTTTTTGTTTCACCAGAGTTGTAAAAAAAGCATCATGATTGACAGAAGCACCAACTGACTTACGACTTACACTGCTTCCGTGTGAATAGCAATAACAATCCAACTACAGCAATTACAAGCCTCCCAAAACACTAAAAATATCAAATGAAACCAAAAATTACATTTAGAGAGTAAAAACTGCAGAGTATTATATATTGTATACTTAAGTACTTATACAATTATACATGTTTTTTAAGAAATAAATATATTGCATATAAATCATCTTTCGTAGTTTGCATTTTTCTAAAAGGAATGATTTGATCAAAAGTAAGTGATATATACATAAGAAAAATACTTTGTATATATCAACATAAATTTGCTCATGTACAAATGTCCATAACAAAAACGAGTTAGGTTAAAGCGGTTACGAGAATATAATGATAGTGATTTTTTTTTGAATATACCACTATATAAGATATAAAAAAATAACAAAAAATTAAATTGCCAGCTGTCTAATGAAGTCATAATTTAGAAAGTTTGTGTTTTATTTTACTTTTCTTACGTGGTAAAATTAAAACTGTTATTGATTGACAAGTTCGATTTAAACGATCGATCTATAAAGATTAAGAGCATGTTAGTTAAAACTCTTGATTATGACAAAATAAGTTACTTTTAGTTAAGTTCAAGGAAGAAAAGTGTGATCGTATCAAAGGGGATTTTGTGATGATGTATAACGCAGCTTAAGGTTTAAAGTTTAAACATAAAACAATAATATCGAATTATATAGACAATGACATTCTACACCGAGATAGTGTTTATTAACTTATTAAGGTTTGTATGTTCTCAATTATATTAGTATCAATGTAATTGAAGCAAACACCACACAATAACTCTAGATGTATCAATATGAAGGAGGAATGATGAAAACGAAAATGTGAATGCTTAGAATATTAAGGTTTGTAAACATGTGTGTGTGTGTATATATATATATATATAGAGAGAGAGAGAGGAGAGTTCAAACGAGAATTGTTTTTCGTACGAGAACTGCGAGAATCAATCTTACCCCTTTATTAAACTTAATCGATGACTACGATATTTTTGCGGCTCATTAATGGATTATTAATGACGCATTAATGAGGACTATTTCTGGAAAATCAAGCCTCGCAAATTAATGACAGCTCATCCTGACGCAATTCACGGTTGGGTAAATATATAAATTACCAAAATACCCATATTAATGAGTCATTAATGACGTTAAAAACATTTCTCTCAGTTTTTGTACGAAAAACAGTTCTCGTTTGAAGTTTTGCCTATATATATATATATATATATATATATATATATATATATATAGGGGAAGGTTCCGTTGAGAACCGTTTTTATTGTGAGAACCAATCTTAGCCGTTGATTTTGGATAATGAAATTCATGGATGAAGAGCGTGAGGAGATTGAGTGTGGCAAGGTGCATGTAAGGAATTCATGGTGGACAATCCAATTGAATGAGGGGGAATTAGACGGCTAAGATTCGCTCTTACAATAAAAACGGTTCTCAAATGAACTTCTCACTATATATATATATATATATATATATATATAAAGGTTCCGTTGAGAACCAATATTAGTGTGAGAACCGCGAGAACCAATCCTAGCCGTTCATTTTGGATAATGGAATTCATGGATAAAGAGCGTGGAGGGATTGAGTTTGGCAAGGTGTATGTACGGAATTCATGGGTGGACAATCCAATTGAAGGAGGAGGAATTTGACGGCTAAGATTGGTTCTCGCAATAAAAACGGTTCTCAAATTAACTTTTCACTATATATATATACTAGCATCATAACCGCGCATTGCTGTGGCGGCAAATAGTTTTTAGTTTACAATATGTCGCTTTCAAGAATGTAATGATATGTTATTCGCGTGATTCTATGTCACGAAAAAGTTTTCTACAGCAACATGTCTGTTTTTTTAAAAAAATTCTTTTATTTACATCTAACTATTTTATTAATTTTAAAAAAAATATTCTAAAAGACAATAAAAGAAGAAAAAAGATTTATATTGATGAAATAAAGAGAAGAGTTAATAAGATTTTAAAAATTATGTTGATATGGGTGGATAATTGTTTTAGTATGAGAGAATATATTTTAAATAAAAAGTTAAAGTAAATTAAGAGAGAATAAAATAGTTAAAGATTAATGTGGATGAGATTAATTTAGATTAAATGAAGGGTCAAGATTTTATATTGATTGAATTTTAAGAAGTCTTAAAATTTAAGAGGAGAGAGAATGTTAAATTGGTTTATATAGTAGTAAGTATAGATATGAGAGAATATATTTTGAATAAAAAGTTAAAGTAAATTAAGAGAGAATAAAATAGTTAAAGATTGAGTGGATGAGATTAATTTAGATTAAATGAAGGGTCAAGATTTTATATTGATTGAATTTTAAGAAGTCTTAAAATTTAAGAGGAGAGAGAATGTTAAATGGTTTATATAGTAGTATAGATATATTCATAAGGTATTTACTAAACATACCATGTACTGTGACTAATGTCAATAACAATATTAAACACAACTAAAATATAAATGGATACAACATTATGTTCTAACACTTTCCTCATTGTATCCATTTTACAATTAAGTATAATAAACGAAGATTGTCCTCTTCGCTAGAGCATTTAACCTTGAACACAAACAGAGAATAAATGTTGAGGGAATCTTCAGTTTTAGCATTCTAATTATTTTTCATCAAACAAAAAATATACCCCTCTCGAATGTAGCTCTTGATCTTCAATAATTAATGACTTAAAACATTTTCATTACCTTGTTCCCCCTCAATCTTTCGGACATATGTCTTCTTATGGTACACAGATGGTGAAAAGTGATGTGGTTTTATGCAAATCTCAAGCAAGGTGTGTGGGAAGACGTGCATTCGTGTTAGCATTCGAGAACGATCTTGTTTGACTAACACGCACAAAAGGATGAGTAACATGACAAGGAGTAGCACGAGAAACATAATCACAATTGTTTTGCGGAAGATGTTGATGTTTCATTCCTTCACAATTATTTTTAATATCATTCCAAAGTTTTCTCCGACTCTTAACCCTGTTTATGAATTTCTTTGGGTAAGACTTGAAACTAGAATAATCACCTTTAGAGCAATTGGTTTTTTAGATACACAATACTTTTTGATGATTCACCTGTATGGATTATTATGGGAACCACCTTGATTTCTTTACCTTTAAAAGAATTACACTTTTAGACTTTTTCAGAATCAGAAGATGACATGACCTTTTCTTCTACACAATTTTGTAAATCTTGTTCCAATTTCTGAAATTTAAGCACAAACTAATTCCTTTCGGCTTCAAAATTATTGCTTTCTAAACTTGACTTGCCTTGAATATCCAACAATTGGTGCTCAAGATTCCTTATCTTGACACCTTCTGCAATCTCAAATTCATGATACTTGTTTTATGATGTGTTGAATTTTTCAGTCAATTCAGAAAGTTTTATAGTAAGTTTGGCATTTTTCTTGTTCTAAATCATTTGCTCTCTTTTTTTCTGTTTCAAATTTTTCTAGACTATGTTTCTTCTTTTCAGATTTCAATATTTTTGACTCTTTCACTTTCAATATTTGGAGTATCATGAAGAACACTTGAATCTTCAGGAACACAAGTTTCTTTACTAATTTCTTCTTCCTTTTTCCGATCTAAATGTCTTTCAATATTACGAAATTGTTGAACCAAAGTTGAATCATAATCTATATAACAATACTCATCACCATCTTCAGTTACACGTGACTTCACAGTGATCTTCTGAACAACTATGAGATTGTATAAGTCAATAGCACTACGTTGACAGATGGTACAATCAATATAAGTATACCAAAGCTCCCAAAATTGAAGACTAGAATAAGTAACCTCTATGTCTTGAATAAAACTCAAACTTGCCATTATTTAAAAAATCTTGATATTTGATAATGGATCTTTGAGTGAAATAATAAAAGGTGATGAATTGTGATCAAATGAAATGCAATGGAATGAATTGCATTTGATGGGAATTGCAATTGTGAAATGTGATTGATGAATCACAATTAGGTGAACACGATCGGGTGAATTGTGATTAGATGAAATATGATTGAATGAATTACGAATGGGTGTAATACGATTGGATGAATTACAATTGGGTGAATTTTGATTGCACTAATTACAATTTGAAATGAGATTGGATGAAATACAAATGGAATTTCAATTCCAATTGCGATCAGGGGACTTAATTAACCAAAGTTAAGAATCAGCCCACAAATACGATTACTAATTGTAATTCCCTAAATGAAGAAATATGATTCGGGAAATGCAATTTGATTAAAGAAGAACTTTTGCGATTCTGATCATCAGTTGATCTTAAAACCAAATAAAAAACAGTCAATTCTTCCTAAATAATTTCGTTTTTGATTCTTCAATACTAGAACAAATCAAATGATTTCAATCCCAATCTTCAAATAAATATCAAACTAAGCAACCTCAAGCAGATTAGCAAGCAAGTAATTTGATTCAACCAAGCAAGCAGCTAGGTGAACAAAATGAAGAAAACTTACGGCGGTGGTGAATCAGCGATGAAGCATACGATCCTTTTTTCTTATCAATATTTCAATTAAAAACTCACTTTTTGATCCACTATTTGCTCTAATGCCAATTATATGTTCCCAATTGTATAACCTATTAATGTAACTGAAGCAAACACCACAATGATATTAGATGTATGAACATGGAGGAGAAATGATGAAAACAAAAATGTGAATGCTCAGATTATTAGGGTTTGTAAATAAGTATATATAGCCATAATAAATTCACTAAACATACCATGTATTATAACTAATGTCAATAACAATATTAAACTTAACTAAAATATAAATGGACACAACATTATGTCTAATAAGGTTTAAACATTTCATGTAAAATACATTATTATCTATACTATCTTATAAAGCATTTAAGTCTTTTTTTCTTAATCTCTTAATTTTTAGTAATTTAAAATTAATAATTTATCCTTAATATTAAATTAAATGAAAACTATTAAATAAAGTATCTATTTGGTTGAGTTAATGACGATTTTATATACTAATTTTAATAATTAAACCTTTCAAAATACAAAATATTTAAAAATTCTCATCAATGCAAATTAACATAATAATTTAACCTTTCATATTAAATGTTTTATCATATAATAAATATTTTAACTTAACTATTAAAAATAAAGTATAACTAGAAGTATTAAATCTAAATAACATAGAATTTATATTTATAAAAATTTGTAGTTTTTTTAATGGGTAATATAATTAAAATAGCATAGAATTATAATGTCAATACTCATGTTGGATTTTACCGTCCATGTAAACTTTTACAAACCCATTATAATTTAGACAAGATATACGCCACTCCTGTTTTAAAAACAGACAAGTTATCGAAAAAAAATATTTATTGCCGCTATATTACCCAAGTATAGTGCTAGTAAATCTAAATAAATATTCCGAGTAATAGGAAAGTTATTAATTACCCTGGATTCTATTTAATCTAAATTAATAGCCCATGTAATATGACTTCTGTGAAATCAAAACATCCACTATTACTTCATTCCCTTTAAACTTTCAAGGATGAATTTTAGCTGCTTCCCTTCCCTTGCTAGTTTTGGCCCAATTAGTATTTAGGTTAGGCCCAATTGCCCAAAGCCCATCAGAGTATTGACTATAATCTTCTACTTGTTTATTAAAATAATAAATATCTTATTTAGACTATCATCGTTCATCCCATGTTATCTATAGTTACCTGACAACACTCAGCAACCATCCAACACAACTCTTCTCAATTAAAAAAAAACTAACTTAAAGTCTGTCTAGTTCTCCGATTATTTTTCAATAGAATTAGAATCAAAATCTTATAATAAACATGTTTTGTTTGGTTTCTGAATGGAATTGAATTGGAATCAAACAAGTAAAACCAAAGTTAAAAAGAACAACAAGATAAAACCAATACCATGGATCGATGAGTAACATGAATTCTAAATTGGAAACTAATCCACATCGATTAAACAAATCAACATAAACAACCCAGATGAACATACCGACAACATGAACCCTAATCGACATCACTTTGTTCATGAATGTAGGGGGATGTAAACTCGGTGGTCACCGTTGGAGGAGGTGAGTTCAGCGGCGCTAGGTTTGTCGTAGGTAGTGAGATCGGTGGCGCTGGGTTCGCATTCTTCGGAGGTCATGAGGATGGGAAACGACGTAGGAGGTCATCAAATGGGTGGTCACTGTTGAAGGAAGTAAGATCAGTGGCAGTAAGATTGCCGGAGGTCGGGGGTCATGAGACCACCAAAGGATGTTGGAGGTGATTAGGACATAAGGTTCGGAATACTTCATGCGCAGGATTTGTTAATTCCATGGCAAATAGGATGGATTTTTGGCAGGTGATTTTTTTACTCATTAAATTGATTTATTATTTACAAAATATATAAAACGCTTACAACTATATAAGTTACAAGTTAATAGAATATATATTCTTTTAAATAAATTAATTTAATAAGTAGAAGAAATAGAGTTAATTACAAAAATGGTCCTTACTGATTTTTACTTTTAATCATTTAACTTTAAAAATTACGAAAATAGTCATTGTGCTTGTTATTTTGTTTCACTATTGGTCCTTTAGGCTAACTTCAGTTATTTTTTACCATTAGTCAAAGGGTAATTTGCAATATTTTGTTTCCAAACACACTCCAAATTACGTTTTAATTAACTGTCAAAGATAACTGGAGTTAGCTTAAATAATGAAACAGAATGACAACCACGATAATTATTTTCGTAATTTTTAAAATTAAAGAACTAAAAGTGAAAATTAGTAACAACCACATAGACTATTATTGTAATTAACTCGAAAAAATATTTAAAAAATAAAAATTTAATAAGTAAAAGAGTACTCTTCAGTAAATTTTGTAAATTCTTTCGAAGCAATAGTCTAGGCTAGGTAGGAAGTAGCTAGCCATGAATTAATAATAATAATAATAATAATAATAATGATGATGATGATGAATATAAGCATGGTCTGATGGTAGTGGTGAATGAAATGATTTATTTGGGTCAAAAGATGATTGGAAAGGTTGATAGACTCCTTGATTCATGTCGAAATTATTAACTTTATGGAGATTGGCTTAATTCCTTCCGCCTAAGCTTCTATCGTTACTCTTTCCATGGAGCCCAAGTATTGATTTTATGCATTTAGTCGCAACATATTAAAGAAAAAGAATGATAAAGTGGACCTAATACAATTGGAAGATAATTTATATACGATCAAATTTTACACTGATATAACCATTATATTCTTTAATACGTTGATGAGAATAAAATATATTTAGATTATAGATGCATAAAAATCATAATTATTATGTGTGATAAAGACATTATCTACAAAACTACAAATCATCTTCCAATACAATTACGACATTATCAAATCTCTAATCATTGGGGGAACTCTACCCAAAGTACAACGAAAAATTATTATATAAGGATCCACGCTGAGTGCCTCCCTCACCTTCGCATTATTACTTAAAAAGCATTGTTTTTTATTAAATATAAAATAGAGTTAGAGGATTTCACATCTTATAATTTTATGATCGAATGATAAGATAAAATAGAAGGAAATATCAATTCTTTTACTTAAAACATAACATCAAACATTTTGCATGTGTAAGAAACTATTTTTTTAAGTTTTCTATTGTTGCCATTTTATTCATTTTCAGTTGTCATCCCCGTGTTACCAAAATCGAGAGCGAGCAATAGTATGTATGTATGACTCAGCCAAAGTTACCTCCCTGCCGACGAATGACTGCAACAACGTACATATTTGATTATGAGTTCATGTCTCGAATTTTATCTCTTCTTTTCTTATCTTAATATGATTTTAGTTCATATATATGTATGGTTGGTTGTTAGTTTTTTAACAACAACAACAACAACAACAACAATAATAATAATAATAATAATAATAATAATAATAATAATAATAATAATAAATGACAATAAAATACAAAAAATATTAAGGTGATCCGGAAACCTTCTATTGAAGGTCATATCGATTAAACGTAAATTTTGGCTAGTTTAATGTATTTTATCGAAAAAAGTTTAGTTTATTACGTACAATATTAAATTAGGGATAGTTTATTACATTTCGTTGCACTTAACCCATTTTAAAATATTACAAACCTAGATGCGATTTCAAGAAAAGATTCTCATCTTCATATACGATTTTGGATACCCGGCTTCACGGCATCTACAACCAATTCCAAAATACGATTTCTAAATATTCTAAATCCATGTAGAATTTCTAAAGGTTCAAAATCTAAATACGGTATCTAAAGGTTCATGGCATCTAAAGTTTCTAAATCCATATAGGGTTTCTAAAGATTTGACCTATTTTTGAAGGTTCAAAATCCATATACGATTTTGGATCTGTTTCAAAAACCGATTCAGGGTTTTTATCTAGACCTGCTTGAACATAAAAATATGAAGAACAACATGTAATTAAGTAATCATTTTTATTTAATAATAGTATAATATAGTAGGGTTGGGCTTTAGGCAATGGCAATCATCCCTTCAATCTGATGGGTTTTCATGATTGATAAGTTGGTTGAATTTCATATCGAGTTCTAGAGTCAGTTAAATTATGTACTCTGGATTAAGCCTAGTGAAAAAGCCGAACGACTCGTTGATGGTTCAGGTATTCGGTTATCGGGTACCTATTTTCGGTTATTTGGTTAACCCGTATGTAACTCGGTTCAAGAATCGGTTGACAAAAAATAGGGTCGGTGATACTGTAAATACCCGAATTTAATTTTTAAATGATTTGCTGCTTTAACTTGGAGTCTTGGAAGATTTGCATTTTTTTTCTTAACCTGTAAGTGAGTCTCTCCTTTGGTAGAAAATTAGCAGCAAGCCAAAAAGGAAGAAACCCTCATCAATTATCAAGATTCAAGAGCCGACCTTTGTGTTTTATTCCGGTTTGCGTCGATTATCAAGAGCCGACTATCAAGAGGTATGGTTTTTATAGTCCCATTTTGTCGGTTTGAGTTCTAGGGTTTTCATAAATAATTTAATGTTTGTTATGCTATATATTACTTTTTTAAAAATTCTCTTATTTATGATTTTATGTAGAATTTGGAGAAGGTACACCTAACTAAAACTCGGATTGGAGAATTACATAAGCGGGCAGGGTGAAAGTGCAAGAAGAATGAATATATTTTGTAAAGCTTAACATGTTTTAATTATGTTTTGAAACTACATACGTGTTGATTTTGGACTTATTTTGTGAGCTTTAGCATGTTTTTAGTGTGTTTTGGAACTTGAAACATGTTAATTTGAGATATATTTCGTGAATCCCTGACAAGTTTTTATTTTAAGGGTGGTTTAGAATTTGATGTCTTTAATATTATGACGGAAATATTTAATTATTTTATTATGGTGATTCATTATAAAGAAATATATACATAATTTAATGAAGATAGCCCAATTACGTATACATATACAATCACATGCTTGGCCCAAAAAGATTAGAGTTAATTGGTCAAGTCGTCTTTTAAATTAGTTATTTGTGCTGATTTAGTTTTTTAGCTTTAAAAGTGGTGAAAATAGTCCTTTACGAACCATTTTGTGACGAGTTTGGTCCTTACTAACGTTGGCCGTTAGTCAACTTTGTTAAAACAAGATAAAATGATAATTTTACCCTTTTGTTTTTATTTTATTCTTCCATTTTTAACTTTTACTCATTTTATACATTAGTTAGTAATTAAATATAATTTAAGATAATATTTTTTAATACGCTACAACTATCACCACATCTCTCTCTTCCTCCATCATTATTCTCTGAGAATACACTCTTTCTCTATACATACTCTCTCTCTCTCTCTTTGTACACACTGATTTTCTACCACCATCACTGGACATCATCATAACCAACTGAGCACCACCACCCCATTCTCTCTCTCGCCTCCATTTTCTCTCTCTACCACGCATATTCAAACAAACCACCATAACCGGACACCGCCATCGTCACCTACACACTCCTCTGTCTCATCCCAAACGAATATTCAAACGCAAAATCAAAGCTACACTTCTTGAAATCAAACCTAGATTTGCTTTGAGCCAGATCAATCACACAAACACACACACACACTTAAACAGACACACATCCTACAAAAATTCACCACCACCATCGTTAAATATTATTTTAATTAATAAAAAATTAGAAATGATGGTAAAAAGACCAAACTACCCTTGATTTAACAGAGTTGACTAACGGCCAATGTTTGAAAGGACCAAACTCTTCACAAAATGATTCATAAAAGACTGTTTTAACCACTTTTGATGTTAAAAGACTAAATCGGTAGAAATAGCTAAGTTAATAGACGATTTGACCAATTAACTCACAAAAATTCTAACGCAAAAGCCTAAGTAACCAAATTTGGTTATACCCGAAAATATATTAACCAAACCGTTCCTGATTTGAATCCATATCAGATACTATATAACCCAAAATCTGAAAAAATTCCCTGGAAACACCCCCTACTCTGTATCAGTTGAGTGAGAGTGGGCCATAGCAATCTGTATGTGTTCATTTCGATCAAAGTGATGAAAATGTAAGAATTGGAGAAAAAGAAAAGAATATAAAAAAGTGAATGCAGAGGGCGATCTCATTGTCCGACATGTTTTTTTTTTTAGTTGCTTTTCCTTTAATCGCATCTCCAACCAATATCATTTGAAAGTGACTCCGGTTTAACTTTGGGTTCGATCGAGAAACTTGATTTGACTGTCATGTTCCCTCACCCCAATCCCCATTCATTTGTTTTCATACTTCTCTTTTTCTTATTCTTTCTATAAATTTAATAATAATATAAATACTTTAAAGGGTAACTCACTCCCTCCGTTAACTTGTATGCAGTGAGCAGAAAAATTGGTTTTCAAAATTTTAAAAACTGACTTTTAAGTTTGGTATCGGTTTTTAAATTTTTAAAATTTAAACCGAATCGTTTTAAGGAGTAATATTATAAATATATATTTTAAAAAATCAAATACACACATGACTATCTCATTTACACAGTCGTCCCCAATTTACATTAAGATTTCACCAAGAAGGCTTATACTGATTCAGATATCTTTCGCAGTTACAGCTTCATTTGGTCATCAGACTACTTGATCGAGTTCACCTACATCGCTTCATTTCGAGTCGGCGAATTCACTTCTTCTCGATTTTATCCGTTTCTAACTTAATATAGAAATCGATTTCTAGTTGTTTATCTTGATTTTCAAGTTCTAATTTTTTGAGGTGTATGCAGTTCATCTAAAGTTGGTTGTTCATCTCGATTTTCAATTTTGCTAATCTGTTATTTATCTATTTACTTTGAGTTTTTGATTTGTTTCAACTGTGGATTTAAAGTTCAAACATTTGATGGATATTTTGCTTGTATTAATTGCAACAAATATAACTTGAATTAGGTGACACACATCTTGATGTTTTTAAAATCGCTTTAATCCTATTTAATTTCATAGTTACACAATGATGGTTGTATGACTTTAAATCTTGATGATTAACAGGGAAAAGTTGTAAAAACCGACTTCAAAAATGAAACCAAACCATTCCAAAACCGAATGGTTTTGGTTTTGGTTTTTCAAAAACAAAAATTTTCTATTTGGTTTCGGTTCTATGCCAGAACCGAACCAAACTGACCATGCTCACCCCTAACCCGATCTATAGATTACATCACACCATATGACCTTTACATTTACATACAAGAACTGTAAAGGTTTTTATAACACCAGTGATTATTGTTGCTAACAAAGTTATCAACAGTCGTAGACATAGAATTATAGTAAAAGGTCTTGACATCTAGCTTTTGATTCTAGATTACCCGATTTACTTGCCACGTATGAATTGGTTGGTAACTCAAAGAATGGATTACACTTGTTATTACATGGCAGAAAGACGTATAAATGGTTGCATACAAGAAAACAAAATTGATAAACTGTTTGAGGCAAACACCGTGTATAGTATATTATGTAATGAACGTTATAAAAAAGTGAGTGCACCGCGTGACGGATATAATTTTTTAACACACTTTAAATACGTGTAGACAACATATGTGAAATTTAAAGAATCAAATGTTATCATACCTAAAAAAAGAATGATGCATGTACGAATAATATTAATAGATGCATTTAGTATGAAATAACATTAAAAAAACATGTAATTAACAATTAATATGGAGTAACAATAAGAATAGGCATCTAAGACAGAGTAATGAAGGACAAGCAACAAAGTGTTTAGAGATAATGTTCAAAGGAGCCAAAAATTTACTTTCTCTCCTAACAAAGCAAATAAAGAACAAATAAGACACCACCCACTCACTTGTTTATGCAGTAAAGAACTCGGAATATTTTTCTTTATTTAGCTGTCTCTTTATTAAAGCAATACTCTTTGCTTTTGAATTCAAAACATAAAACCCACCCCACCACTTAAACACCCCACCCCTCATCTTCTTGTTCTTATTATTCTTGCTTCCAACCCTCATATTCTAACTTTCCCCACACTCAAACACCACCTCTACACCAAACCCTTTTGGCACAACTTCTTTCTAAATCTCTCAAGTTGTTTTTCTTAAGCCCAAGTGAGTGAGAAGATGTCGGGTGATCAACAAATGGATCAAACGGCGCTAGTTTACCCAGTTTCTGAAACTAACCCACCTTCGCACCGAGAGTCAAATGGCTCGTTTGGGTCGGTTTTCATAGTACTGGCGGTAATAGTAGTCATATCGGCGGTTGCATGCTTTCTTGGGAGGATGTGTAGTAAGCGTCATAACAAGTCGAAACCATCCAAGCATGGTCGGCCCGCCAAAGAGAAAGAAATGAAACCTAACCGTAACGCTTTTCAAACCAAAGACGGGGATATCGAGTTCGGGTTTGATAAGAGGTTTTCTAGCGCGAAAGTGGCTGCTAATGGTGAACCCAACATGGGCAGGCCTAACTCGTTTCGTGAACAGAATATGGGCCCGAACATGGGTCGACCTAATTCCTTCAGAGAACCATCCATGGGCCGGCCTGAGTCGTTCCGGGAACCGTCTATGGGCAGGCCTAACTCATTTCGTAAAGGTGAAATTAGAGATGATCAAGTGAGGTTTGGTGGTCATCAGGATCATGAGATGAATTTCAAATCTGGTACAGGACCACAAATTTATTGAATGTAGAAAGTACTCTGTTGTAAGATACAATTGGCCAAACCAAGTAGAAGTTCTTTAATGGTGCTGGTTATTTCATGTTTACTTGTTCAGAATTATTATAAAATTAATTATGAAGTGGTTGTATATTTAATATCTTCAATTTAGTTTAAATTAAAGTTATCCATTTTTCTTTACACAAGCTTCCCTATTTCTTTCCTAGATCTAAAGCACAAGGTATCAAGTTCAATTAAAAATGGAAGCAATTACACAATGATTATGAAATTGGAAGGTGTGGTATGAGAGAATAGGTTACAGCCAAGAACACAATGTTACATATAATGAAAGCGTAATTAAGACTAAGGTTAATACATAGTATTTATACCCTAAAGTATTTATATAATAGACACTAATCTATCATTAATGTCATATTGATATCAAACTTCACTAAAATGAAACGAATACAACTTGGGTTATAGGCTTCTTTGATCTCGAGCCATGAAAACAATATCTCTACAACGATAGTTTCAAGTCACGAATTTTTCTTAAGGTAAAAAGAATAAATTTGTCATAAAAAGAGTAATACTAGGTATTAATTTGTGTTCCAAATATAAGTAATAAACTTGAGAGTGAACATACTTCCGAAATACAAAGTCAAATTGAGCTTACCGAAGAGGTAAATACCAAATAACATGCTCACATCTCTTACAAAAAAACATAATGTGAAATCATTCAAACATATAACAATTTATTATGTAACTTTTGCATGAAATTGTCCACAAACAGGCCGAGATCCATATAAAAATTATCCATGTAATAATAACTTTAATTTTATGTTTGAAGTTATTAGTTAAAAAATAGGAAAACTTGGACAATTAAAATCTTTAAATAAAATTTCAAGTTGTAAGGGTAGTTACAAATTTCACTAACATGAAGGTTGTTTCACTACATAATAATTATGTTTGATTATAGTTTATCTATACTACTATATAAACCATTTAATATTTTCTCTCCTATTTAATTTTAAGACTTCTTAAAATTCAATCAAGACAAAATCTTGACCTTTTATTCCATCTAAATTAATCTCATCCACTTATTCTTAAATCATTTCATTCTCTCTTCTAATTACCATTTAACTTTTTATTTATTTAAAATATATTCTCTTACACTAACATACTCTGTTACACAAACACATATCCACCCATATCAACATAATTTTTAAAATCTTATTAACTTCTCCCTCTTTATTTCATAAATATAAATATTTTTTCTGTTTTTAGAATTTACTTTTAAAATTAATAAAATAGTTGATGCAAATAAAAGAAAATTTTTAAAAAAAAACGTACATGTTGTAACAAACTTTTTTGTGACATTGCTTCACACAAAAAACGTATCATTTATTTACTCACACACAATAACAACCAATTTTATAGAGCACTAAAGTGGTGGTAGTAGTTTTGTAAACAGTTTTACGCCACTAACCAACGGTTTTAAAAGACCCATTAAGTGGTTATAACATATAAATTTTATCGTAATACGACAAAATTTTAAAAAACAGTATATTTTTAATTCTTTTATCGAAAGACCAAGAAATCAATGAAATATTGGCTATATTACGTAGAAGGAATGAATAAAAAAACGAATAAAATGTCTAAGAATTACCTACTCGTTGCTCTCGATGGATAAAAAAAATTAAAATATACTTATTTTAAAAAAAAGTCATATTACTATAAAATTTATATCAAAACGTAGATAAAAAGGAAACGATCACAAATATATAATTATTTTTTCAAAACAAAATATATCACAAGTTATTAAACATAATTTAAAACAACCTACAATTAATTACATTAATATACAAGTTTTATAAAATCCACTCATATATTTCAAAGAACCCCCTCATAATTTGCATCAAAACCCTCTCAATTAATTTGAATTTAACCCGTTTCCTCCTTTTTCTACCAATCAAAGCTTTCTATTTGTCTATGTCACATTTACATGTCATCAATTACATTATCATTTTTTGTCTCATCATACTTTCTCTCTGCTCCGTAAACAATATATATATATATAGAGAGAGAGAGAGAGAGGGGGAGGTTCATGCGAAAAGTGCGAGAAGCTTTCTGGACCATTAGATTATTTAATCAATGATTAAGATGAGTTATGGCAATTTTGTAATTAGTTTAAAAACAAAGGAAATTAAAGCAAAAGGGAAAAGGGTATGATTGTCTTTTTAATCTTAAACCAAATCTCATATTTATTTTATGAGATTCACTCCACGATTATTTGCACAGTTCAACTTATATAGACTTCTTTCTCTCTAAAAAGTAGGGTTTCTCCAAGCTTAAGGTATTACCGGCGACAACCATCGCCGCCGCCGTCATGCATTTCCCTGCTCCGCTTTCTTTCTGTCTAAGCTTGTTTGCAACCAAGAACCACCGGCCATGAACTTGGGATGCTGTCGCTGGAAGGCCAACCAACATCGCACCCATCCCAGAACCGCTGGCCACCACTGGAACCGCCAACGAGTTTAGGGTTTTCTCCGTGGGTCATGGATCTTTGCATCAGATCCACAACCCTCGCCGACGAAGACAACCTGCTGCAACCCAAGGCTCTGAATAGATGAACGGCCGACGATACCCTCGCCGCCGCCGCCATCGCTCTCTGCCTCTCTCACGCCCCTTCAAACACCATCGCCCATTCATTCATCGCTGCTCCTTCATTCACCGCCGCTCCGTTAATCGCTGCCTTCCCGTCATCGGTGTAACACCGCCTTTGCAATATTAAAAATCAATATAAATTCGAGTTTTCAAACTGCATTGGTCCGTTTGTAATTTGAACATTTACCTGTTTGTTAACTTAACCGAATTTCAAAAAACGATGCAGCGGAATTTTAAATAACAAACAAACAACCCAAGTAGTTATTACAGTTTAAAAACACATGTTTGGCGTATATACAAATATACAACACAAAAATTGCCAAACATGCCCCGGTGTTACATAATCTAAACCGACCATTGTACTACTATACCAAAAGCAGTGTTCCTTCAAAAGGCCTGTATAACAGCCATGAGTGTCCCCAACTCACCAAGCCGCTTATTCCTTATCTGTAAAAGGTTAAACATCAACAACATTAGCTATATAAATATAGCTAGTGAATACTAACAATCATGCATAACAATTAGGCAAGTCATTAGCAATAAAACAAGTCATATATCAGAATAAGCAATCAATGCTATCCTAACATATAGCGGAGTGTTGACATGTCCAGCGAGTGTATTATATTGCCGGGTTGCAAAACCAGCTCAAACCACTACCACCGGGGGAATCAGACACTACCATCCGTGCTGGTTTCATCACCTAAGTGAATCACCGTGCTCGTTAAAGAGCCAAAGCTCATTAGGCTTAGCCATTTAAGGCACTCACCTCAATTGCTGAAAGGAACGGTACTCGAGTACCGTTAGTCCAGAACATTATGCCCGTAGGCCCAGGACCCAGCCGAAGCCGACCTTAATTACATACAAGTCCGGACATACAGATAGTTTCATCAATCACCCTTTGCAGGGACAAGTGCATGCATGCTTATTCATATAACATATATTCATCAAGTGTGCACATGTACTTAAATACATGTCCTGCACATCAATTATCAAGGCATATCATGGATTCTTTATCATACTAGCATACATATGGCTTTCATAATACAAGTTGTGGCATGTCATAATCATATAACTGTTCTTGCATTCAAACCTTCCTAAATTGAAGTCATAAGAGTTAGTACTCACCTTGTGTGTTTATAAACAACACAATATGAACTCGGCTCTCCTTAATGGCTTAATTACCTATTGCATATACATTCAATTCATTTAGATTACCACACAACAAATACATGTATTCTTACACTAGTTTTAACCCCCAATTATCCCCTTAAAGTGCCAAAAACGATCCAACTATAAACCATGTACCCAAACCATTGAACAACAACAAAACAGTAGATTGCACAGGGCTTCACGCCGTGAAGTTGAGCCAGTGTGACGAACAGCAGCTCTGTTCTGCTGTGTATCCATTCAACCCCAAGTTCAAGCCTTTCTTAATTGTTTCCAGGTTATACACTAAGTTTAGGGCATCATTCGGAGTCTATAAACATTAACATATCATACTTTTAACATATGATTCAAGTTTGAATCATCAAATTACCATAAAAGACCCATTTGGTCAAATTCATGAAATTCCTTCAAGATGGTATCTTTAATTCATAAAATCAATCCTAAACTACTTGTAGGTGACTTTAAAACAGATTTCAACTCATAAACTCAAGCTTTGTTAGCTAATTTCGTTTTTCCCAATTTTAACCTAAAGCTTGGAATGAAGAACAAGGAAGAAGAAGACTTACTAGGAATGAGGAAGATGATGAATAGTAGACAAGAACATATTTGGGAACTTGATTATGCTTTAATTCCAGCTTCAATTGATCTTGATTCAATCTCCTTCTTCAATCTTTCAAGAAGAACATATGAGATGAGAGTGTGAAGTGTGTGTAAACGTGTTTGTGTGTGTGTTGAGTTGTCTGAGATGGGTGATAAGTGAGAACCGACCCAAGGTTCTCATTTATCTTTTAAAAGGTATTTTGTTCCCCTTTTCAACATACAACACAACACCCGAATAACCGTTTCAACTAATGAGGATATTTTTGGAAACCTCGTTTGAAACCAGTTAATATTTTATCATTATTATCTATTTTTATTACTATTTTCATATTCACATTTAACTAGCCAATTACATATTTTCTATTAATTCTTAACATATATATTCATTTAATTTCTTTAAATTAAATCCACGTACCAAATGGAGCGTACGAATAGACCCGATTTAAGGATGTTACAATCGGCGCCGTCCCTTGAATTGCTGCCGCCCCTTCAATCCCCGTTGCAATAGGAGGTTTGATTTTTTTTGTTGACTCTCGTTTTCATTTCGTGGAAGCCCCGGTAGAGGAAGCGGCACTAGGACGGTGTGTTTGATGAATCTTTGAAATGGGTATGTAAATGGTTTTCTCATGTATGCTTCAACGCAGAAGAAGTTTACTATAGTTTCCTTACTTTTTTTATTTCTTTTTTTAATTTGTTCATTACCGAACCAGAGAAGTTGGGATGTTTAATGTTTGTTATTTATTACAGAATACTTTAAATATAAATTACGTAATGGTGAATTTTAAAGTTTATTTTTTATTGTTTATGGCTTGTTCATCGATAAACATTTTTGTTGTTCAATAATAAATAATGATTGGTTTGTTTTTTATTGTTCATGGTTTGTTCTAAATAAAGATTTTTTTGTTTAATTTTGGTTATTTATGGTTTGTTAACTAATGAACACAGATAACGGAGATAAAGAATGGTTCAGTAATGAACATGTGTGATATTTAAAAAGAAATGCATTGTTCAGTAATAAACAACATACTTAGAAAAAATGATACCGGAAAAAAAATGTAAAGATTAAAAAGGGCAAAAATACATTTAATGATGAATAATATAAATTAAAATTTTATTAGTGAACAAAGTGTAATGAAGATAACATTTGATGATTATAAACTTGTAAAATTTATTGTGTTCATCGTTGAATACTGTAAATTATTAATTTAATATTAAATTATTTCTAATTTATTTTGTTTAAAAATGTTAGGAGAGAGAAAATAAGAGATAAATATAGATTGGAGAGAGAAAATATTGTTTTACTATTATACCCTTTTGAATTAAAAAAATAAAAAAATAAGATTAATCTAGTCCATTAGATTAAATATAAATAAGAGGCTAGAATCGTTTCTCACACTTTTCGCAAATAAACTACTTTTTGCATGAACCCTCTCCCATATATATATGTATATAATATTTGATCATACAGTTTCTTAAGGAAAAAAATTGTAACAATTCTGCTGTGTTTTTGGAAGGAGAGACAGGGGAGGGAAAGAAAATGTGCGTTTTTTAGATTCTTTTAAGGTGGAGTAATTATTTGGTTAAAAATTTAGTTTCCGTTCGTTTCGCAGGAATTCAACGGAATGGAATGGAATTTAAATCAAATTCCATTGTATATCGCGTTCGGTAACATTTTTCTGAGTGGAATCAAATTCTTTGGAATATTTATATTCCTTTAGTTAAAGGAAATTCATTCCATCAGTAACATAGATGGAATTTAAATCATTTCCTTAAGGAAACTTGACAAAATAATATTTTGCCCTTACTTTAACCCTATTTTATATATAGCGCCTCACCAACGCCACCACCACCCGCCGCCACCATCACCACCACCACCGCCACCGCCGCCGCCGCCACCACTATCACCACCCGCCCCCGCCACCACCCTTGTCGCCGCCGCCACCACCACCACCACCCTTGTCGTCGCCGCCGTCACCACCACCACCGTCACCGCCATCACCACCACCACCACCGTCACCACCGCCACCACCACCACCACCACCGCCACCGTCACCACCACCACCGCCGCCGCCAACACCGTCACCACTACCGTCACCACCACTAACGTCACCGCCATAGCCACCACTACCGATGGCGGTAGTGGTGGCGCGGCGGCGGCGACGGCGGTGATGGTGGCGGCGGCGGTGATAAGGGTGGTGGTGGGGGCGGGTGGTGATAGTGGTGGCGGCGGTGACGGTGGCGGCAGTGGTGACGGGTGGTGGTGATGGTGGCGGCGGCGGGTGGTGATGACGGCGGCGTGTGTAATGATAAATTTTTAATATAAAAAATGAATAAAAGGGTATTTTGGTCTTTTGATATGATTCCATTGCAATTCTTTGGATAAATTTACAAACGCAAAATAGGATTGGAATGAAATTCAATTCCATTCACTTTTCTGTGAAACAAACATGAACATGAATCTAATTCCCTAAGAATTTAATTCCTATAGGAATTGAATTATTTAAGGAATTCAATTCCATTCCTTCAAATTCCGTGAAACAAACGGGACCTAATACTTCTAAGAATACAAATTAAACGTGGGATGATTTGCAGAAAAAGGTTCCCCTCCATCTTTAAACTTAACAACATAATTTGATCTTTTTTTTACCCTTTTCTTTCATTCTTTTCACTTTATTTTTATTCTTTAAAAAACTCGATAACGAAGGATCAAACTAAACTAAAATTGAAGACAAAGAAATGGCAGATTCGAACACTTGAAGTCTCAAATAGTGAAGGATCAAGTGTGGAACAACAAAAGTCGAGTCAATCTTTGCAAAGATCTCATCTATACAACGAGGTTGTCGTTATATTAAAATAGAAGATGATTTATACATAACACATTTTTGTCATACATAATAATCATTACTTTTTCTACTCCACTAACCTTTTTTTCTTAACCATATATTTTAGTATAATTAAAGAATATTATACCGTTACTAGTATACCAAATGTTTACATTCTAAAGGCAATGATTGCTTCAAACAAACTAGTGTAATATCCGAGCGATGCTGAGGTATGTCATTCTGAATAAAATATTTATACACTTTTATAGCTAAATATTATTTTCTATTTTGCATGTAAGTTATTTAAAATATTAAAGTATATAATAACGGTAAATTTTATATATAGTGTAGAATTAAACACTACGCAAGAAACTTACAACTATATTTAGATGAAAAAAAGTTGTAAGGTCTAATGATCCTTTACAAAAATCAAAAATCTTTCAAATGAATACACCTAGATAATAGAAATAGTGAAGATACATAAAAATATACTTAAGGTCATTCTAGGAGTACAAAACCGAGTTAAAAAAAATACAAATGATAAAAGATACAAGTTATCAAAGCGTTACTCTAAATCCCACTATATGACAAAAATGTTGACCATGTAGACAAATGAAAGGTTTAGAGATAGAAGAAAAATATTTACTTATAAGTGGTAAAATAAAACACAAAGATACAACCTTTGACCATACCTTATTTGTCTTCTTCCTATAGGTGTAGCAAGTTTTCTAATCACACTGATATGCCGAAATTAATAACCACGACTTATAACTTTTTAAATAGGTCAATCTACTTAGACCTCTTATACATTCTAAATTGACCCCCTTATTATTACATAGAATCTTTTCAAAAAATAACATTATTATTAGATTATTATTACATTATACTTATACCTCTTATACATTCTAAATTGACCCCCTTATTATTACATAGAATCTTTTCAAAAAATAACATTATTATAGATCATTATTACATTATAATTTCAATCTTAGATCCATATAAAATTTTGGTTTAACCCCTAATTATTATCTCTTTTTATTTCTCACACTTTATGCAAAGATTAAAAATAATTCACCTTTCCCGTTTACAAAAATACTTTACATTTTAAACTAATGATATAATAATAACTAAAAAAATTACGTTTTAAATATTATGTAAAGGTCTAAATGTATAACCCTTGCATTGTTATTTTGGGACACACTACAATTGTGTTAAAAGGTTTAAGTTCTTTCTTTTTACAGCTCTCATCAACTCATCATCTCCTACACTCTCACTATAAACTAAAAACAACTGACAAGATCAAGAGCAGAAAACATGTTAAAAAGAAAATTTCCTCATTCCAAGTTTTCAAATTCTCAGGAGTTCCAGCAATTGAAAAATCTATAAATTCTATCTATTTTCTAAAAAACTGGGAATGGAAAAATGGGAACATTCCCACATCTAAAGCACTCTAAACCTTGAATGTCTAATTTCTACCCATAATAGATTTCACTGCATCAAGGATACGAACATATTCGTAAAAAAGAGAAGAGTGTTCGCCTTCAAGACCGTCACGAGTCCGCCTATTGCTGCCAGCAAGGTTGTTACAGGGGCTCCCGCCAATCACAAGATCAAATCCTCCAAAAGACCTGATCCATCCCTCTAATTTGTCATATGTCACATCTTGCACATCTGATAAATGAACCAAATTTCCTTTTTGGTTAGTTTGCTCCCACCACCCCTGAATAATGTTTCTACAGACCATGGATCTCTCAACAGAGACCACGTTTTTCATAAGAATCCCGAGCCTGTGTAGTGCAACTTCAGCACCACCGATCCCAGAGAAAAGTGACAAAACATTTATTCCTTCAGGGTACAAATTCTTCAGTACAGATAGTTGGTAAGCAACTGTGTCAACCTGAAGACAAATTATCGATGTAAATCTAAATCCTGATTAAAGAAAAAAGTAATTCAAATGAAAAATTAATAGAGGTGTATAAGGCCCAGTCCTTGAAAAGTTGCTTAAGCCCAATTCTGAAAAGACCCTGAAATACTTGGTTATTTCAGTTTTAATAGTCTGGCTAATTATCAATGTAAATACAAATTGTATTTAATAGAGGTGTAAGGACTGGACAGTCGGGTCAAACCAGTCCTCAAACTGGGCTTTGACCTTTATTGAACCTAAAAGGCTTTAGGGCTGACCCATACGATGAAATGTAGGACAAAAGCGGTCCGGCTCATCTAGGACCGATTGTACATCTTTACTCTTAACTAGAGGTGAACGAAAGAACCGGTCTAGACCGGTCCGGAAAAGTCGGACCAGTCCCGGTGCCGGTCCCAAACCGGTATAGACCAATCCTAAACCGGACTAACCGGAATTTTTATTTTTTATATATATTTTTCCAAATTTCTAACTATACATACCCTCCCACGTCTTCCATTTTCCTTCACCCCTACTCTCTTCTTTCCCTCTACCACTCTCTAATCCAATGTTGATTCAAGAAAATTTTCGTGAAGTACGTTCTGACGTTCATGTGAAGCTTTTTGTTGGGTGAAGTTAGAATCTACACCGACGATGCCTACAACTTTTGGAATTTACCTCCCAACAAGTCATTTCAATGATTGTATCACAATGTTTGTAACCAAAACGAAGTTGGAATTTACCTCCCAACGTCATCAAAAGTTTGTATCAGAAAGATTGTATCATATGACTTTTTTTCCAATAAGATAAGTTTATTTTTCTTCCGACAATATTCATTGTTTATGTTTTCAATAACTTTATGTTTACAAGTTCAAATTTCATTTATATTAAATTATCAGAATAAACCAAAATGAAAAAACCGAAGCGAAACTTAAAAACCCGAATCGGAAAGCTCTAAATCAAACCAGAAATAATCTGAAACGGAAAGACCGCCGTATCGGACCGAAAAAAGACCACCCGAGACCGGACCGCAAAATGTGCACTTCTACCCTTAAGTCTTAACTAAAAAGCAAAAGCCAGGGTGTTGAGTGCATCTTAGAGATAAGGGTTTCCATTCCTATTCAGAAAATTTTCAAAAGGTTTTTAAAGATTCAAACCTGAAATGAATTGCCAAGGCCTTTGTATCTTTCAACCCTGCTTGCACCTCTAGTATGATAGATTGGGTACCCCATTATCAGCTCTATCTCATCAGGCTCGAGGGGTGCAACTCTAGTCTTTCCGGTCCAGACCATGTTCCATTTCTTGCATTGACCAATAACATAACTTTTGACGTGTAAAGAAGGCTCACCGTTGCATTTCTCTAGGGCTGTTCTGATCCTATCAGTAAGTTGAGCACTTCCTATACATGTCAGTATGCAATTCAATTGTTCTCTTTTATCCCATGACGGCCACCATTTTTGGGTTCCCGGGAGAGCTTCAAAGATTGTGCGGGGAGGTAATGGCTGAATCGGGAATCTATTCTCTAAAGGAAGGTTATGTATATAACCTCTTTTTCTTGCTGCAGCACAGAAGAATCTAGAATCCACGAATTCAGGCTCGATTTCGTAAAGAAAACTTTTAATTGTATTCCAAACACCCTTTGGTGTAAGGGCTACGTTTTCATAGAAGAAATATGGGGGGCCAATGGCTTCTTTTGGAAGGGTTCGGCGAACCACGGAAAATGTTTCGCGAGGAACTCCAAATCCTATCATTGGGTTAGGAAGGTGAAGGACTTCATCATCGTCATCCCTTCTTTTTCTCTCAAGCTTCTTCTCTTTACTACAAAATCTTTCTTTCTGTAGCTTTCTCTTCTTGTCCTTTGGCTGTCATGGACAAAAAAAGTAAAACAATGTAACCCATAGGATATGTGGGCTGGGTAGCTAGGGGGAGAAGCTAATGAATTTACAAACCAATAGATGTGAGGTAAAACAGAATTTGTTCATTTCAGCATCAGCTTCCTTTGATAAATGAGCAGCACTGATGAAATCTACTAGCTCTGATAATGGTGCACTTTTCCCTACAATTTGAAGAAATTTCATTGCATGGAACCCCTTTCTTTATACATGTGAAATGGTGATGGATCCAAAAAATGATGAAGAATTATAGATTTCAAGCACAAATGTGGTAGTGATAACATCTAGGAGTAATCTTGGTTTATTGTACTCATATGTGTAGAGATAACTAAATACACACCACATCTGTTAACAGCAGCTGAAGCTTCTTCTGGTGAGTACCCCATATCAATCAGACTCAACACTGGGTCATCTTTTTCAAAAGATTCATCATCGTCTTCCTGGAAAACATGGAGAAAATTAAATACATTCAAGACCTAGAAAATGAACCTAAAACTTAAGAAGCTAACTTTTCTCTAGTATGTAAAAGAAAGAGAAAATACCTACCATTTTCATGCTTCTTATGACCAAATTTTGATCCAGATTTAAATGTGTGAATATGAATTTACTTTGTGAGTTACACAAACAAGACCGAAGTATGACCTACATCACTAAAATTGCTATCAAGATCTGAGAAATCACTTTTGAAATTACTTTGAAGGTTTAAATATTGATCGTTGGATCTATTGTCTTGGTGGGGAACCTCATCGAGCACCTGCAAGACCTTCAATTAGAATCAACACATTTCTTTGAAGGAGGATGGTGAAACCATATACTATGCAGATAGATAGATCATAGATAACAGTGGTGGCAAGATACACAGGTTAGGCAGGTTGGGTAATGGGCTAGAACGGGTCCAAAATTAAAAACAGACATTTTTTTTATCGGTCGAACAGGCCAGGCCAGGAGTGGCTGACCTTTTAATCACTTTTATGTCCATTTTATACATAATTAATGCATTAATTAAGATTAGGAAAACAATACTATTATTATCATTGTAATCTAAGTATTTCAACAAAACCATAAGGTTAAATTCATTGAAGATAAACTTCAGGTAACTTTCAACTTGTTTCATCCGTTCCCCATTTAGCTAAATTTCTTTTATGTGGCCCGTTTAAGATAAAACACAACCACAATCAAACCAGCCATAAGTAAAAGGTTGAATATGTTACCTCCAAAAGATATTTGTGTGTCTAAAGGAAGATAGAAAACAGGATGGTAATTTCTCCTAGAACTTAATCATGTAACATAACAAAATGGGCAAATAGAAAAGGCAAAAGAAAACTCACAGAATACGTAAGCAGTGAGTCTAGTATCGCATCAATGTCATTTTCTCCTAGAATATATCAAATCTACGAATTCAATATGTGAGGGGAAAACATGTAAGCATATTTACAAACCAAAACTGCTTAATTACCAAGTTCTGCTATGACTTTCATCACCATTGCTTCAGTAAATCCCATTTTCATATAGTTAAGAACTACCTTGGAAGGATTATTGCTAGAACAACTTGACTGCATTCACCAAATAAAAAAAGAAACACAGTAAGTTTGTAGCTCATCTTTAGGGTTACCATTTGTGTGAAATTATAAATTACCTTCCCAAATTCAGATGTAACTACTACATTAGTAGTAGTACTCATGGAAACTGAGGAAGATGATGATATATCAGCGATCTCCAGCTCATCTTCCGTATTCCAATCAATGCTAGCACTTCCTTCATGAGAAGAGTGGTCATCCTGCATAATCATACATTTAAAAGACATATACGTGGGAAACAGTAGATATTGTATACCATGTTCTGAAATGAAAATGGTTGAAATCATATCAATTGAGCATAATAGAAATATAGATGATCTAACCACTGCACTTTATCAAGCACACTCAAATGATCGCCAATGGATAAACCAACTGCTTTTAAGCCAGTTATTGTCAGCTAAACCTACCTTCATTTCTTAAAGATTTCTTAGGTTTAATCCATTGTTCTCCTCAAACTATTTTGTGGGCCCCAACTTTATTTCACGTAGATACGACCCACAAGATGGCTAATGAAACATTATATATAATCATCTAGAGAAGATTATAGCACTAGGTCCATTTTGGTTATATTAATATCCTTAGTTTTCATACATATCTCTCTTTTGTGGGTCTTGTCTTTGTTTCATGTAGGTAGGACCCACAAAATAGCTAGATGAAACCTTATATTTTAGATGATTAATTATCTGCTCATAACAAATTCCTGAAGGGCTGTATACATAATCCATCTAGAGCAAAGTAATAGCACCAACTTACCATTAATCCCCACAAGCTGCAGGATGCCCCACAGTGCAACAATAACTATCTGTTAAAAAGTATCAATTTGAGCATATAAAGAAGGGTGAAGAATAAAGGAATCTCCATTAATAAAAACAATAAAGATTGCATTTACTACACCACCATGATTATACAACTCCTTCCTATCTATGAAGCCATTTTTTCTTTTTTGAACGGAATTTTCATCTTTAGTTTATCAAATATAGGGCACAAGATACAATAATCTTACATTGTACAACACAAGTGATCTGCGCACAGGGGCGGACCTCTATAGGGGTGTGGGGGCACGGGACACCACTCAATTTTACGTGCGTAGTGTAAATTTCGATTTTTTGTAGTAAATTCCGATTTTTTCGAGATGGTGTTACCACTCATTTCAAATCTTAGGTTTAGTGCTACCACTCATCTCAAATCCTGGGTCCGCCCCTGTCTGCGCACAAACCAATCTTATATAAATGCATCACTGATGATACAGCGTGATTAAACAATTCCCTCCTATATGACTCTACATAAAGCGACATAACATATCTACATGGAAATTTCATTATTTAATTCATCAAATCTAGGGCACAAGATTTAGTGCACAAATCAACCTCACATCACTTTATCATTGATCATACAACAAGATTATACAAGTTCCTCCATTATATGAAGCAATATTACATGGGTATTTCATTATTTAATTCATCAAATCTAGGTCACAAGATATAATACACCTAATCTATCCCCATTATGCATTGCTCATTTGTACAGCACAAGTGATCAATGCATAAATCAATAGTGCACCATTGATCATACCACCTACACAACTCCATCCAAGCAAGATACATAATGGTAAAATTCATCAAATCTATGAACTCTACAGAAGTATCCCCAAATGCCGTCGGTAATGAATGTTCGCAGCCATCTACAAGTGTACCATGCATAATGAGAATCATTTATGCATCTCATTTACTTGTAATGTTATTCAAGATCCTAGCATTTAAACATCTCATTCTCAGTAACGTAACTAGCACAATACTGCATTTCAAGTAAAGGAACAACGTAGCGAAGTCGAACTAACCCTAAATCAATCCAAAACTCTGTGATTTCAAGCAATAACTTTTTATCAAGTGGAAATTAAACCTGATATAACAAACGAACCATAGAAGTGTAAATCGTTTTTCAGCAAAAATCGAAGTGTATGTATAAGACGTTGAGTTGCAGCGTGTACCAAAGATGTGAAAATGGTGATTACCGTTTTCAGGGTTACTTCTCCAGCAAGCCAGAAAAGTTGCAGGTAACTTGGCTCTCTTGGAAGGATCGTGAATGGTGCGCGAACTCTTTTTTAAATTCTTTTTTATATAGTATAATAATAAAATTGACTTGAATGCATAGTTACCGGGGATGTCTAAATCTAAAATTTTAAATATACAAAATCGAAAATATGAATTTAAAAACAAGAAAAATGGTATAAATTCTGTATATTGGTTTTCAAATTTTGATTTGTGTATTTAAACCGGGATCTCTTCGTTTTCCGGTCCAGTTTTGGTTTACAAGTCATAACTTTGATAACCAATAGTTACTCAAAAGTCAAAAAAATTGATATTATTTGACGAAGAATATTCAATGTAGTTCATAATTAATTTATAGTATTAAAAGATTAATTTTAGTATTTGGATTAATGACATCAATAGTTCAGATTAAATTTTAAAATTTTGGACGAATTGATATTTTCGTAATTTTTCATAATTCACATGTGATACTTTTACAAATCACATATGATTGTATATTGAATCACATGTGATTGAATATTAAAATTTTAGTACCATGTTTTTTAAATGGATTATATTGAACACAACTCAATATTTGATATTTTATTTTTGAGAGTTGATATATTCTTCTAATATTTTTTTATACTTAATTATCCTTTTACATATAAAATTAATATAAATGTCAAAATCAATTGAGAATATGAGAAAAAAATTAGTGGATTACTTATGTCATCTTATGATAAGTAGTAAGATAAAGTAGAAATAAATAGTAAGAGAATAATATTTTTCTTTATTCTTATAGAAGAATGTTCAATATAGACATCAATGGTCCAGATTGCATTTTAAAAATTTGAGCGGAGTGACATTTTCGTAATTCACATGTAATGATTTTACAGATCACCATATGATTATATATTGAATCACCTGTGATTTAATATTATAATTTTAGAAGTATGTTTTTTATATTGACTTTATTGATATAACTCTATTTTTTATAAACTTGTTTATTTTGTTCAAAAGATGCAAGATATAAAATAGTCCCGACTATATAAATTTTAATTTACAGATAGACTTTTCAGTTTTCACATTGGTTTTTACCTTACAACAATAAAATTGATTTGCGAATCTTTATTTTATAAAACTGAACCTTCATATATAGTTTATACTTTAATTTATAGCTTTAGATTACGTAGTTTATCATCTCTATGTTAAACATGATCTATAGAACTAGTGAGTGGATCTTGTTAAATATAGATTACTATTTCTATTACACACACGTATATTAATTATAAAATTACTCTTAATCAAATCTATATTTTTTGTTCAAACTGGGAAACCGGAAATAGGAATAATCATGCGAAACTCTATTCATCACCTGGTATTATTGTTGAATTGGAATCTCTTTGGTAATGTTATACTAAAAAAACGTGCTTTATTACATTAATTAATTAATTACTCTCACGCATATGTTATAGATGAGACTTCACGTCCTAAAAAAAACAAAATCCTTTGTGAATGATGGGTACACAGGGATGTCAAAACAACCTGAACACGACGGAGAAAATCGAATCCGACAAGTTTCGGGGTCAGGTTGGGGATTATGATTTCGGGTTTGGGGATTTTTTTTGGAGATTTTTCGGGTTCGGGGCTGGGGCACACTATCCCCGCCCCGATATATGTTTATGTATATAATAATGTGTATGAATATACAAAGAAAACGATTGTATATCTATTAATAGAGAAGTTTCTAAATTGATAAAGTTTTTTGTTAAATTTTGAATTTTGATCCCCTAACTTCTTTTAAGTTCTACTTTAGTTAAGTTTTTTATTCAAATTAATGATGATACTTACGTTCTTATTTATAAAATGATCATCTCAGGTTCTTATTAAGTTTTTTGTGTAGTTTCTTACTTCTAGGAATGACAATGGGGCGGGTTCGGGGCGGGGCAGACAATTCCCGTCCCCGAACCCGATAAGAAAATGGTGCCCCGTCCTCGCCCCGTTCCCTATCGGGGCGCCCCATTGGGGCTACGGCTTACCCCGATCCCCGTTTTTGCCCCGAAATTTGTACATCCATTCACAAAAATACAAAATGCAAACACGAAAAGTCAGTTGAAAAATGAAGTTTTCGGTTGTAAAACCGTCCATAAATTACAATACAGATTATTTATGTATATATATACATATGAAATAATAAAAATATGAATAAAATATCTAAAAGTATAAATATAATATATAATCGGGGCGGGGGAAGACATCCCCAGTCACTACCCCGAAACCCGAAAAAACCCCGTTAATGCCCCGATCCTCGCCCCGTTCCCCGATAACGACTGCCCCTCCCTGCCCCATTTAATTCGGGTTTCCCCATTGGGTTCGGGGTTTTTTGCCATCCCTATCTGTAATTCGGTAATAGAAGTTTAGCCTCAAGATCATTTATGATCCTTACACTAGAGAAGTTTTGTACGTCTATCAATTCATTTTGAGATTATAGATTGGGGCTTTGGTTGTTAGACAATATAATTTTTTTGAATCAATCGATTACTGATTAATCCTTGTTCTATCAAATTGTTATTCCACAAAATTCTTTGATTATTCTTGGGTTGTGTTTATTGTTCTTGTTTGAGTATTTATTCTTTCGATCCCGACAGAAATCTTGAATTAGATTAGGGTTTACAAACTTGTATTTATACCCTTAGGTATTTACATAACGAACCCTAAACTATTATTAATGTCATATTGACGCTAAACCTCACTAGAATAGAATGAACACAACTAACGTATCTAAGGGATCTAACGGGGTCAAATAAATTCTCTATAGGGGTAAGATCGGTTTAAAAATCTAACCCGGACCGGGATGAAATCTCTAAAAACTAGGACTGAAGATTGGATTGACCATGCCTGGTTCAGACCAGTTCCGGTCTGGTCTGAATTGGTTCGGTTCGTTAATTTTTTCGATCTATTTGTTGTTTTATACACTGTATCAATCCTAACCAAACCGAAAATCGAAATCTACTAGCTAATGCCCAGGGAACTCCTTTATTAAAAAAAGAAAAGAAAAAGAAAACTGATGAACTCTTTTCAAAGGATTTAAAACTCCTTCAGCAATCCGGCAGACATAAAAACCGTGAAAAAGGTCAAAAACAACCTTGAATTTCCTAGATCATTAAAACCTATAAGATGTTAAGGTTCACAATGATAAGAAACGTTATTATATTTATTGAAATGAGATTAATTTATAAATTATTCACTTAGATTATTATAAATATAACTATATTCTACTATAAATAAAAGACTAATTAAAAAAAATTATTAAACGATCTATACCGTTCATTTAATAAAAGATTTAATCTTAGCCATTCATTCCTTTAATTCTAAAAAATTGATTTTGACTTTTTTAGAGTCAAACTAATGTTTACTTAAATTAATTTTGACTTTAATTCTTTATCTCTTATCTTTTAACTAGTGGGTTACCCGCGCAATGCGACAGCGGTAAATAAAGAGGTGGTTGTGATAAGTTTTGTGCAGAATAATCACAAAGAGCTAATATGAGTTTGTGAAGATTCTTTGCAAGATGAAGATAATATGAGTTTGTGAAGATTCTTTGCGAGAGCCACTTTGAAATTAAGAATTAAATTGCTAAATCTGAGTTATTTGTCTTTCAGTTTGTTGGAAGAATTTTGTCGCATGACTGAATCATGAAGTTGTTGATTATATATATGTATGTATATGTGTGTGTGTAATGTTTCATAGTTCTAATTATTATGTAATTGAGTTAGAATGCAATGTTTATAAATTTTAACTATTTGACTCTTTCATTTGTTTGGTGTTTGTGAAATCTCTTGAACTTGTTTTATTGAAAACAGGAATTTAGGTGATCTTATGAATCAAAAGTTAATATTAAAAAATATATGATTAGACTTAATTCAGTTATAAGTATGGTGGTCTCATGAATAAAAAGTTAATATTAAAAATATATGATTAGACTTAATTCAGTTACAAGTATTGGTTTAAATTTATTAATTGTTGGTTATATTTTCAATATTTATTTGTTTAAATTCATTAATTGTGGACTTAAAGGAGGGGTAAAAGAGAGGTATAAAGAATGGGTATTTTAGTAAATTTACTCTTCTTAAAATTAAGAGTTTTTTAGGTGATAAATGCATTATATAGGAGTAAGATATTACTAAAACACTAAATTTAAGAATGATTTAAAATCAATTTATATATAAAATTCTCGTATCTCATTTTATCCGGTTGGGGAATTTGAATATCATATTAATTATTTTCTTGATTTTCAAATATATTAATTAATGTTTACTTATGTCATTATAACATTTTTAACATCTTCAGATATTTGTAATAACATAATCATTCTATAACATCATTTGCCGTTATCAACTAAATTTAATTTATTTGGCTAGGAGATAACTATAACCTTCATTTAACTATGCTTATCAAAATCATAAGTATCTTCTAATAATAATAATAATAATAAAAGACTAGTTTTAATTATATATATTAGATAATTTTAGCCATTAGCATTAGATAAAAATTTTAATTATTAAATCTAATTGATTAATTTTCATAAAAATTAAAATCTAATTTTGACTTTTTTTTTTATCATAATTGGATTCAAATTTTACTTTAATTTTAAATCAAAATTCTTAAAGATAATTTCATATATGGGTTCTTAAATTTCAAAATATAGTATTTTACCCACCTTATATTACAAATATCGTATTTTTCCTTTATAATATTTAAACAAATTCTTATTATTATCATTCTAAAATATTTTATAATCGTTTTAATTTTTTTTATAACCAATAAACGTTTAACGTTAATGCTCTAATTATAACAATAATGATTGATAACTATTAATATAAATACAATCACGTGTATTCGTATTATGATACCCCTTGCACCGATGTTTCCACAATGGTCTAAGTGTTAACATTATTTGTCGTCATTTTTTATATTCTCATTTATTTGCGTTTTATAATTATATAATATCTTTTATTTAATATTTAATCTTTATCATTTTTTTAAACCAACCCGTGTCACACGGATATTTAGTCTAATATTTATTATAATATCATTACTTAAGTTTAACTAAATTAACTAATATAAATAGTTGAATATGTTAATAAAAAGCAAAATTAATTAATGGGGTACTTGGGATCATTTGACGTTTGACAATGCGTTTTCGAAACGACACTTGTGAAACTACTTCAAAATCACGTTTACAGGAAAAAACATTTGTTTTAAAAAATGTACGTAATAGCAAACCTTTTTTTTAACGTATGTAAATCGTAAAAAGTGAGTCAATTTATGTACCATATTTTTTGAAAATGGGATTTACTGAAGCAAGGATGTACCTATTTACAGAGCAAAAACATATGTCAATCCTAATCTCATACGTAAATATTTATATTATTTAGTTACAACCAAGATTCCCTATTTATACTAACAGAATCATTTAATTATGGAGAGATATTAGTATTCAATATTATCCATAATTATTATTTATAAGATAAATGAGTTCATCCTTATCATGAACAAGCATCATAAATAGTAATCCGTTCCACCAACACTAACTTTCAACATCACCAACATTAACCTCGAGATCACCAGCACTAACTTCAACAAAAACCAACCACCGGCATTAACTTGCAAACAACATCAACTCCAACACTTTCATATTAATCGTATTTGTTTTATTGGCCGAATACTTTCTCTCAAGTATGTATCATATATACTTCCAAGAACTTCATTATTGTGTGTTGATTGTTTCGTTGTTTGATTGCTACTTGATATCAAAGTCCTACAATTGGTATCAGGTTGTGGATGTCTTGATACTCATATAATCATTTGTCTATTTTTGTGTCGGTGCCGAAACGGCTTGAGTAATATCTTTACGATATTTACAGTGACAGATGAAAATCTTGCCAGTGCTAACATGCCAACGCTGAATGTAGGTTACTCAGTTTATTTAAATCAATATGTTAACGGGAAATCTATGTGATCTCGGTGTTACAATGAATGCAATCTACATAAGCACGATGATCATGAAATCCTGACCATCATGAGATGGAGATGAACCTTATCATTACATATTGTCTATAAATATCAGTTATTTCTAACATTTTGCGGAGATAAAATTCTCATTTCCTGAAAAGGCGAAACAAGAACAGCAAGTTTCAGAGAAAAGAAGATATCTGTTTAGAAAAATGAGGGGGGAGCAAGTATTTCAAAATCAATGTTAAAGATCAAGAGCTAATTTTGAGATGGAGTAAAATTTTGTTTGAAGAAAATTTTGTTCTGATGCTCAAGATCAAGTGATCTCATGAAGACAAAAGAGATGATCATGGTTGATGTTGGGAAAAATAGGCTTACAAATATATCCTCTTTTGTTGACACAAAAATATGTAACTTGTTTATATAATTGTATGTACTAACATTAACATATGTGCACATATACATATATATATTCAATCAAATATATTCTCATCTATGATCTACAAAATAAGCTTCATCAAATGGCCAAGCTTCAATCGTCAAGATCCGAGTTCAAGTAGAAGCCGATGTTGAAGTCTCCTACAAATAAACGTTCAAAGTTTATGAGCTTACAAAATAAATAATTAAATGAGTTTAAGTTTTTATAAAATAATTTTTATAAAAATTGAGAAACTTTTTATAAAATCACAAGCTTGGTAGTCAAAGCAAATGAATTCCTATTTTGGCAAATACTAAACATAATCTTCTATTGAAATAAGCCAAAACCATATTTAGCAAAAGGAATCTCTCAAAGAGGTAAACTTCCAACATGCTTTGTGCATTTGGTTTCTAAACTACCAATTTTATGATTAAATTCAAACTTAAGAAGTATGGCACTAAACCAACTTTTCTAAAGCTTCTTTTCAGTGCATTTTATGGTAAAAATGGGTTGTGTGTGGTTTTGGTAAAAGGCCAACGTCTATATTGACAAGTCTCAAAAAGTTCCAGCAGGCCGACGGTCGATGCCACGGTCGACCGTGTATCGACCGTGGACAGTCTGGACACTTTTTGAGCTTGCATCTTTTTCCTTATTTAAGGCAACTCAAGTCTTGTGTTTTACCAACCTCTTGCAATCTGAAAAACACAGAACATATACAAAAACTTGTGAGCTCATATTCTTGATACAAATTCAACATCTCAAGATCAAGAATGAAGCAAGAGTGAAAGCCTTCAAAGTTCAAACACTACATTACCTTCTTGTATATTTGTAATTGTGTGAGGATCATCTCTAGCCTTAGAATTAGAGAGAAGTGAGGATCATCTCTAACCTTAGAATTAGAGAGAAGTGAGGATCATCTCTAGCCTTAGAATTAGAGAGAAGTGAGGATCATCTCTAGCCTTAGAATTAGAGAGAAGTTGTAAAAGGTTTATCTCTACCTTCAAAGAGAGAAGTTAGTGGAGCAACTCTTGGTGGGTGAGGCCAAGGAGTGGATGTAGAGCAAGGTTGGTAACCCTTGCTTGAACCACTATAAATCATTGTGTCCAAACTACTCCATTGGTGATATTTTTCTTCCTTAAACTCGTTAATTACTTGCAAACATTGTTAAAAACTTTAAAAAGCGGGCATATAACCTATTCACCCCCCTCTAGGTTCTAACAATTGGTATCAGAGCAAGTTGCTCTAGATAATTTTTGAAAAGTTGTTTAAATCTTCTAAAAATATTTTTCAAAAATTTTTGAGTTGATAAAATGGGACAAAACTATGTAGAGGGGAATTCTATGGTTAGACCTCCACTTTTTGAAGAAGAAGACTTTTGCTATTGGATGCAAAGATTCATGACCTATGTAAAGGCCAAAGATATTGACCTTTGGGAGATTATTGAAGAAGGAGATCATGTTCCAAAAACCTTTGACTCCAAACAAAATGCTTATGTTCCAACCCCTAAAGAAAAATGGGATCAAGAGGACAAGAAAATGATTTCAAAAAATTTTCTAGCAAAACTTTTTCTATATAATGCTTTACCTAGAAAAGAGTTTGAAAGAGTTTTCATGTGTGAAAGTGCAAATGCTATTTGGAAATCTCTTGTCATCACACATCAAGGAAATGCCCAAGTTCTAGATAACAAAATCGAATTACTTGTGCAACAATATGAACAATTTCAAATATTTGATGATATGAAAATTGATGATGCTTTTGCAATGTTTAATACTATTGTTACTAGTCTCAAGGCACTTGGGACTATTTACTCTAACAAAAATATTGTAAGAAAGTTTCTTAGGGCTCTTTCACCAAAATGGAGAGCAAAGGTGACGGCTATTGAGGAGTCAAAGGACTTGAACATTCTACAAATGGATGAGCTAATAGGAAATCTCAAGGTGTATGAAGTAATCATGCAAAAAGATGATGAGATTGCCAAGCTAAAGAAAGAAAAGAGCAAATCCATTGCACTTAAAGCTAAACATGTCAAAGAATCCTCAAGTGATGAAGAAGAGGAAAGAAAAGAAGAAAAATGTCTCATGGCTTTTGAGACAAGTGAGGTACATTACAATTCTAGCTACTATAGTGATAATGATGACCATCATTATGATCAATTATGTGATTTTAGCTCTAAAATACTTGCTAAAAATGAGGAGTTAAAAAATGAGAACAAGAGCTTGAAAAAAGAAAATGTCAAGTTAAGAAATGAAAATGATAACTTGAACTTGAAAATAAAAAATCTAGAAAGTAAAATTGCTTCTCATATATCTCCAAGCTTGAAAAATTTAGAAAGTAAGCTAAAGACAAATTTTGACACAATCACCTTGTCAAAATTTAAAGATAGTTCAACCAAGTTAGATGAGATGTTAAATATTCAAAAATCATCAAAAGATAAGGGTGGTCTTGGGTTCTCAAGTTACTCAAACAACATGCCAACTAGTCACTTAACACATATCAAATTTGTGAAAGAAAAAGGGGAAGAAAAAATCCAGGAGCCTCACGGTCGACCCACGGTATCGACCGTGCATCGACCGTCAGCTCACTGGAATTTTTCAAAAGTTCAAAATTGCAACATTGTTTCTAGTTCTTCCACTTGTATGCCAAAGGTTGCAAGTAATGAATTAATAAGAAAGTTTTATACTCCAACTACAAGGCATGGACTTGGATTCAAGAAACCTAAATCAAATACAATTCAAAAATCAAGACATTCTCATAAACTTATAAACTCTATGAACACATGGTATCATAAAGGGTTCAAGATTACACAAAGGTGGATTAGAGTAGGAGTTTTTGATACTAACCATCCTGGACCCATGAAACATTGGGTACCAAAAGCTTGAATAAAAATTACACAAGTGTAGGGGTGCAACAAAAATGAGATTATGTCTCATTAATGGACTCTTGATAGTGGTTGTTCAAAACACATGATCGGTAATAGAGAACTCTTCACTTCATACAAGGAGTATGATGGAGGACATGTGGTGTTTGGAAGAAACCTAAGAAGAAAGGTGGTTGGTAAAGGTAACACTCTTCATGACAATATCAAATTCTTGAATGTTGAGCATGTTAATGGTTTAGCTTACAACTTAATAAGTATTGGTCAACTATGTGATAAAGATCCAAATGTTAAATTCAATAATCATTTTTGTGATGCATGTAAGATAGAAAAACAAGTGCACTCATCTCATAAATCTAAAATACTATAAAAACTAAGAGATGTCTTTGGGCCTTCAAAGTTATGGGGGAAGCTTCTACACACTAGTTGTTGTAGATAACTTTTCTAGAAATGCATGGACATTATTTTTGAACAAAAATTGAAGCTTTTGACAAATTCAAGAATCTTGGCAAGAAAATTCAAAGCCAATTGGGTTGAATGATTATCTCAATTCATATCAACCATGAAAGAGAAGTTGTCAATAAAGCGCAATTTGAAGCATTTTGTGATAAACATGACATTTCTCATAACTTTTCGGCTCCTTGCACTCCCCAATCTAATGAGGATTGTTGAAAGGAAAAATAGGTCTTTACAAGCTTTGATTAAGACCAATGTTAAGTAAAACACCATATGAAATCATCAAAGGTAGAAAACGATCCAATAACTCAAGTTATAGGAAACCTAAATCAAAGACTCACTAGATCCCAAGCCCAAAACCTTAATACCTTCTTTGCCTTTGTGTCACACATAGAACTCAAGAATATTAAAGAGGCAATTAAGGATAAAAATTGGGGAATGGCAATGCAAGAAGAGTTTAATCAATTCACTAGAAGCCAAGTTTGGGACCTAGTACCTTTACCTAGTGGTCGCACCATAATTGGAACTAAATGAGTATTTAGAAACAAAGCTAGACTAGTATCCCGATGATATAATCAAAAAGAAGTGATAAACCTTGATGAATCCTTTGCTCCGGTTACTAGATTTGAATCCATTTGGAGTCTACTTGCTTATGACCGTACTCAAAGTTTTAAATTATATCAAATGGATGTCAAAAGTGCTTTTTCTAAATGACTTTATAAATGAGGAAGTTTATGTATGTCAACCTCCCGGTTTTGGTTTTTGAAGACCTCATCATATGTATATAATCTTAGAAAAGCATTGTATGACCTTAAATAAGCACCTAGAGCATGGTATGATAAATTAAAATCATTCTTGTTGAAAAATGAATATAGTATAGGTCAAGTTGATAATACATTATTCACAAAGAAAAAGAAAAATGACATCTTGCTTGTGCAAATTTATGTGGATGATTCTCTTCCCCACACAAACCCTAGCCGCCATTAACAACTAAGAGCTTAAAAATTACCTCAAAAATCAAGGTTTTTACTACGGTTGAAGCGGTAATCGAAGGCACGGTTGGATTCACGGTTGATCCACGGTTGAAGACTCATCCTCTCTTGCCTTTTCCCTTCCTCACGAATTTCTTGTTCAAGGTATAAGTTTATCTCTTCTTCCTTTTTCTTAGGGTTCTCTCTTTGCACCAAAGAATCATGTGGATCTTAGGATTAGGTTGACTTTTGGAAAAGAAAATATGTTAGGTTTGTTGAGTAGTAAATAGTATATGAAAATGATGGGTTCAATTTTAAATATAGATGATGTCTAAGTTATTATTATAAGATTCAATTAGTGTATGCATATCATGTCAAAAAGGGACAAAAATGAAATCTTGAAAAAAGTCCACTGCCGGTCGAACCACGGTCGACCTTACTTCGACCGCTAATTATCACCAAAAATCCAGACCAACGACGGTCGATCCACGGTCGATACCGTGCATCGACCGTAATCCCACTGGAAATTTTTTGAACTTTTAAATTTTTATGTTTTGACTTTTAATGTCCAAAGTCAATGTAGTTTTGATTAATCTACATCAACTAACCTTAGTAACCACATGATTCATCAAATCTTCTCAAATTTAGGCACACACTAGTTCTAATACTATATATTTGTACTTAATCATATAATTATTGTCTCTATAGATAATCATGCCACGTGTTCGCACATCGGCTTCAAGAAAACCCGACAACCCTACCCCTCGTCAATCCGCCAATGCTCTAAAGAAACGGGCCATAAACGAGGGTCGTGTAGTTGCGGTCAATCAACTTGACCAATATAGGACCCAAGCCACCTTTGAGGCTATTGGGTGGACTATTTTCCTTTCTCTCTCAAATGTCATTTATAAAAATCGTCTCTATGAATTTTATGCCTCCTTCATCTATAATGAGGATGATGAAGTAATCACCTTCAACATTGAAGGTAAGGACTTTACCTTCACTCTTGTCCAACTAGGTAGGATTCTACACATCCCATCCTCCGGCCTCAAATACTATCATACCGGTCATAGCCTCACAAACCTTCCACCCGCCTTCACCATTCCTGAAATCATTGGGTCAATTTGCAAACCAAATGTTCCCCACACCACAACCAATCTTTTCGGAAGAGATCTTCTTCCCGAATGTGCCGTTTGGAACAAAATCATTGATTCCAATATCTTTCCCAAATCTGGGAATCATTCGGAAATAAGTGCTATTCAAGCTGTTCTTCTTCATGCTCTTAAAACGGGGACCGAGATCAACCTCACGCACATTCTTGCTAAACGCATGAGTGGTCTCGTGACAAGTCGTAGGGATCTTCCCTATGGCCGTCTTCTATCTCTTTTTTTTACGAATCTACCGGATGTTTCTCGCATTGTCTCAACTCCGGGATCCTCCATGCCCATCGACCTTGCGACACTTCGCAAGATGTCTTCCCATAAAGGGATGAAATGGGCACACTCTTCCTCTTCCGGAGATACGGAAGCCGAGATTGACAAATTCACCTTTGGTGAAGAGGAGGAAGGTGAAGCGGAGAGTTCAATTCCTCCGGATTTCGGCATGGTTGAAGGCACTACCGATGAACGAATTGCAGCACTAAATCGCAATGTGAATTCTTTACGGAATGAAACTCGCTCTCTCCGTAAAGAAATGAAAGGGGTAAAGGGCATGTTGAGATCAATTATGAATGCTCTTAAATGTAATTCCGGAACCGATGGTGGTGAGCCGTCTCAATCATGAGTCTATGTTTTATGATTACCACAATTGTCTTTCAAACAATTTATTTCTATGTATTCACACAATATGGTATTTATGTTGGTCATGTACTACAATATTTTATGCTATGATGTACGTTCTGTGGTTTGATATGCATGTTTTCCATATAACATGTATTGTGATTAATATTGACTATGCTCACATCACTCGTGCAAGTCTTTGGTAGAATTTTGTATGTACTCTAGCTCATCCAAATCAAGATATGGTGATCTACGTTTAAGGGGGAGCTTATGTCAAGGGGGAGTCTCCTTTTTGTTTAAGACAAAAAAGGGGGAGAAGATAGACAAATATATAGAAGATAGAAGAATATATAAATATATATGTATATATGCACATGTTAACATGTTAAAGTTATATATACAATTCTTATACAAGTTATAAATTTTTGTCTTCAACAAAAAGGGGGAGATTGTTGGGAAAAATAGGCTTACAAATATATCCTCTTTTGTTGACACAAAAATATGTAACTTGTTTATATAATTGTATGTACTAACATTAACATATGTGCACATATACATATATATATTCAATCAAATATATTCTCATCTATGATCTACAAAATAAGCTTCATCAAATGGCCAAGCTTCAATCGTCAAGATCCGAGTTCAAGTAGAAGCCGATGTTGAAGTCTCCTACAAATAAACGTTCAAATTTATGAGCTTACAAAATAAATAATTAAATGAGTTTAAGTTTTTATAAAATAATTTTTATAAAAACTTTTATAAAAATTGAGAAACTTTTTATAAAATCACAAGCTTGGTAGTCAAAGCAAATGAATTCCTATTTTGGCAAATACTAAACATAATCTTCTATTGAAATAAGCCAAAACCATATTTAGCAAAAGGAATCTCTCAAAGAGGTAAACTTCCAACATGCTTTGTGCATTTGGTTTCTAAACTACCAATTTTATGATTAAATTCAAACTTAAGAAGTATGGCACTAAACCAACTTTTCTAAAGCTTCTTTTCAGTGCATTTTATGGTAAAAATGGGTTGTGTGTGGTTTTGGTAAAAGGCCAACGTCTATATTGACAAGTCTCAAAAAGTTCCAGCAGGCCGACGGTCGATGCCACGGTCGACCGTGTATCGACCGTGGACAGTCTGGACACTTTTTGAGCTTGCATCTTTTTCCTTATTTAAGGCAACTCAAGTCTTGTGTTTTACCAACCTCTTGCAATCTGAAAAACACAGAACATATACAAAAACTTGTGAGCTCATATTCTTGATACAAATTCAACATCTCAAGATCAAGAATGAAGCAAGAGTGAAAGCCTTCAAAGTTCAAACACTACATTACCTTCTTGTATATTTGTAATTGTGTGAGGATCATCTCTAGCCTTAGAATTAGAGAGAAGTGAGGATCATCTCTAACCTTAGAATTAGAGAGAAGTGAGGATCATCTCTAGCCTTAGAATTAGAGAGAAGTGAGGATCATCTCTAGCCTTAGAATTAGAGAGAAGTTGTAAAAGGTTTATCTCTACCTTCAAAGAGAGAAGTTAGTGGAGCAACTCTTGGTGGGTGAGGCCAAGGAGTGGATGTAGAGCAAGGTTGGTAACCCTTGCTTGAACCACTATAAATCATTGTGTCCAAACTACTCCATTGGTGATATTTTTCTTCCTTAAACTCGTTAATTACTTGCAAACATTGTTAAAAACTTTAAAAAGCGGGCATATAACCTATTCACCCCCCTCTAGGTTCTAACAATTGGTATCAGAGCAAGTTGCTCTAGATAATTTTTGAAAAGTTGTTTAAATCTTCTAAAAATATTTTTCAAAAATTTTTGAGTTGATAAAATCCACAACTTTTCTAACAAAAGAAAAATTGTCCATTTTTTTAAACAATACATACTCAAAATAAAGTTTCTTAAAACTATACATAAGTGGCTCTGATACCACTGTTAGGGTTTGTTCGGTTTTTAAAATTACATTTTAACAATGGAAGCATGAACAATAATTTTAAACTTTTTAAAACTCCCCACCAATGATCCATATGCAAGCCTTAAGAAACAAAACCAACCATAGGGTGTTTAGAACTACAACCTTTGTAGCGTGAGTAAACCGTTGGTGAAGTGGTTGATCTATGAGAAGCCAAGAGAAGACTTCCTCCAAGGTATCCACAAATCAATGAGTCCAACACCTCCAAGATGCTAGTCTCTCCAACCCTTGATATTCAAGAATGCAAGCAACAACCTTTGTTCTTCTTCTTGAACTAGATGTATGTATTTTGAGTATGTGTTTATGTATCACCTTTGCTAACTTGAAGAACACCAATACTAGAGAGTAAGGATGTTTTTCAAGTATAAAACACTTAGAACAATTCTAAGAACACAAAGAAAGGTGATAGCATGCAAGTATGTTACAAAAGGGACCATGCATGTAATTATAAAAGTCAAAAAGCAAAGCAAGAGAGGGAGGACCCCCTCCCTTGAATTATGGACGAAAATTAGAGGGGGGAGGGTCCCCTCTTGCCTCTTGCTTCCTTACTTGTCCCATACATGCATGTCTTGGTTAAGTCTTATGCAAGAATACACCATATGGCCCCTTTCTTGCTCATTGTGAGAATTTCTAGCTATTAATCTTTTAAATATATAAAAGATATACTAGATATGTCATACTATGTATAAAATACATCTACATGTATTTTATATACATACTTGATTGTTACTAGTAACTCTTTACTTGTAACAGATATACATACATTTATATAATTGTTACTAGTAACAATTTACTTATAACAAATATATATTTATACATATATATATATATTCATACATATATATATAAAATCATATGTTTATATTTATGTATTTGATATGCATTACCTTATATCAATATATAAGAGTGATATTATTATTTCACATAAATAATAATATGCAACAATGCATATATACTTATATATATATAATGAGTTGGAAACATATTTAAATCATATTCAAATATGTAATTGGTGTCTATTGATTGTAAATGTGTGACCCTATGGGTTTATTTATTATCAGTAATATCGTATTTAAATCATATTCAATGGCTATCTTCTGGGTTTTGTTGGTATCTGCTCGTCATGCTCAAAGCATACGAGACATCTGGCCTAGTGCATAGCATGACATACATGATGGATCCAATTGCAGAAGCATATGTGATCTCACTCATTCTATCTAGCTCTTCTCTTGTGCTAGGGCTTTGAGCTTTACTCAAAACCCTGCCTTGTGCCATTGGCAAAAATCTTCTCTTAGAATTCTCCATCTTGATTCGTTTCAAGATCTTGTCAATATATGCACTTTGATTTAGGCCAATAAGACGCCTAGATCTGTCCCTATAGATCTTTATTCCAAGAATGTAGGCGGCTTCTCCCAAGTCTTTCATTGAGAAACACTTCCCAAGCCAAGACTTGATGTCTTGCAAGGTCGGGATGTCGTTTCCAATGAGTAGTATGTCATCAACATACAAGACAAGGAATGCTACTGCGCTCCCACTAGTTTTCTTGTAAACACACGGTTCATCTTCCGATTTGATAAAACCAAACTCTTTGATTTTCTCATCAAATCGAAGATTCCAACTTCGAGATGCTTGCTTTAGTCCATAGATGGATCTTTTAAGCTTGCACACCTTGTTAGGATACTTAGGATCTACAAAACCTTCGGGCTGAACCATATAGACATCTTCACTTAAGTGTCCATTTAGAAAAGCCGTTTTGACATCCATTTGCCATATCTCATAGTCATAATATGCAGCTATGGCAATAAGTATTCTAATAGATTTAATCATGGCTACCGGAGAGAAAGTTTCATCATAGTCAATACCATGAGTTTGAGTGAAACCTTTCGCCACTAGCCTTGCCTTAAATGTGTGTACATTTCCATCCATGTCTGTCTTCTTCTTGAAGACCCACTTGCTCCCTACAGTCTTACTATTGGGAGGAAGATCAACCAAGTCCCATACTTGATTTTCATACATGGACTGCATCTCAGTGTTCAAGGCATCAAGCCATTTATCGGATTCCGGATCCGATATAGCATCTTGGTAGTTAGTAGGCTCAGAAGAGTCTACCAAGAAAATCTCATCATTGGACACGAGAAATCCGTATCTCTCGGGTTCTTAACGAGGTCTATCAGATCTACGAACACTTTGTGTATCAATAGGTTCTTGAACAACCAATTGTTCAGGTTCAACAACCGTTTGTTGAGTGCTAGTGCCAACCTGACTTGTATTTTGTGGTTCTTGAATTTCTTCAAGGTCTATATTGCTCCCACTTGCCTCTTTCGAAAGAAACTCCTTTTCTAAGAAAGTGGCATGCCTAGATACAAACACTTTGTTCTCAGCTGGGTTGTAGAAATAATATCCTAATGAATCTTTAGGATATCCCACAAAATTACATTTGATAGATCTAGGATCGAGTTTGCTTGAAACTTCTTGTCGTACATGAGCCTCACAACCCCAGACTTTCAAGTAAGATAAGTTTGGAACCTTTCCATACCACATCTCATATGGTGTCTTATCTACCTTCTTGGTTGAAACCATATGCAATATGCGCGTAGCAGTTACTAAAGCATAACTCCAAAAGGACGAGGGTAGAGTACTTCGGCTCATCATAGACCGAACCATATCTAGTAGAGTTCGGTTCCTCCTTTCGGATACACCATTATGTTGTGGTGTTCTAGGAGGAGTAAGTTGTGAGATAATCCCACAATTACTATAATGATCCATAAACTCTTGGCTTAAGTACTCACCACCTCGATCGGAACGAAGGGCCTTGATTGTTTTGTTGAGTTGATTTTGTACTTCGTTTTGAAACAACTTGAACCATTTCAAATGTTTCATGTTTATGTTTCATCAAATAAACATAACCAAATCTACTATAATCATCGGCGAATGTAACGAAGTATCTATCACCATCCTTATACATTGATCTAAAAGGACCGCATACATCCGTATGTATGATTCCGAATAGATCTTTGGCTCTTTCACTTGAACCGGAGAAAGGAGCCTTAGTCATCTTCCCATATAAACACGATTCGCAAACTTCAAATGAGCTAGAATCGTTTGATTTTAAAATTCCATCCTTTTGAAGTTTTGCAATGCGTTTCTTGTTTATATGACCAAGTCGACAATGCCATAGGTATGTTTGACTTAAGTCATGCTTAGGTCGTTTGGTGCTAGTGGTATATATAGAATTATCATCAAGAGATCTTTTAAGATTAACTTCATATATTCCATTAAGAGGGTGAGCCTCAAAATACAAAATGTCGTTTTTGAAGGCACGAATGCCATCATCAACGAAACCAAAAGTAAATCCAGATTCTCTTAACCGAGCTACTGAAATAATATTCCTAGTTAAACTAGGTACATAACAACAATTGTTTAATATTAAGTACAGGCCATTTGGTAATAATAATTCAAAAGTTCCAAGGGCTTCAACAGCAACATTTGCTCCATTGCCTACGTGGAAATCCAAATCGCCTGGATTCAGCAGCTTACTTTTTCTCAACCGCTGCACATTGTTACAAATGTGAGTTCCACAACCGGTATCAAATACCCAGGAATTTATAGAAAAAGTATACATTTCAATCATATAAATACCCGAAGTGCTGGCCTCACCAGCCTTCTTCTTTTTCAACTCTGCGAAGTAGGTTGGACAATTGCGCCTCCAATGTCCTACCACCCCGCATTCAAAGCACGGGTCATTCTTGGAAACCTTTCCCGCCGTCTTGGGTGTAGGAGCCTTGGCAACCTGCTTGCCTTTGTCCTTTCCCTTTTGCCTTTGCTTTGCCTTTCCCTTTTGAATTGTTTTTCTTTTTCTTCTTGATTTTCCCTTCTTGAATCATCAAGACTTGAGGTGTTTTGCTTGGAATCTTACTCTCAGTAGTTTTAAGCATCCCATGCAACTCTGAGACAGATTTCTCCCAATTGTTCATGTTATAATTCATGACAAATTGATCATAGGCTTTGGTCAATGAGTTAAGGATCATATCCTGTGCAAACTCGTTGGTTATGGGAGATCCAAGCCTAGTAAGCTGGTCAATGTATCCTTTCATCTTTAGCACATAGTCGCTAACGGATTGACCTTCCTCCATCTTGCATGCATGGAAGGCTCGAGTGACCTCAAAGCGTTCTTGCTTCGCTTGCTTTTGGAACATTTCCTTAAGCTGGCGAAGCATCTCATATGCTCCATGCTCCTCAAGGTTCTTTTGAAGATCCGGAGACATGGTAGCAAGCATGAGGCATGCAACTTCGACCGAGTCGTCGGAATGCTTCACTCAAGCATCCCTAACGGCTTTGGCCGCAGTCAATGGAGGTTCCTCAGGGACGGGATCCTCAAGTACGTACAATTTCTTTTCGTGCTTAAGAACGATTCTCAAGTTACGATACCAGTCTAAGAAATTTGTACCATTGAGTTTTTCTTTCTCTAAGATTGAACGAAGAGATAAGTTGTTAACGGGCGTAGTTGAGTTAGGGGCCATCTACAAAATTAACAAAGTTCAATTTAGTATTTTCGATATTTAATCCTTTAATAATTAATACCCTTTAGAATTATAAAATTCTTTAATTTTTAAAGGCTAGGATCCAAGTTGGACTTAACCTTGAATGTTTGGCTAATGCTCTCTCCATCAAGTTAAAACAACAAGGTAGGTAACGTTTACCAATTACATCTCGTATGTAATTCCTAGATCTTTATGGGATCCTAGATAACGATTGTCAATTTTGGCATGTTTGATCCCATCTATGCCTCGGGCTTCCTTACGTTTGGCTAATGCTCTCTCCGTAATAAGATTCCGATTAATTCGTCCTATTTCAAGACGGTGAATTTCTGGCCCAAGACGTTCATGGAATTCGCGGAAAAACACCTCGGTTATTACAAAAACAATCCACACGTTTGGCTAATTCTCTCTCCACGTGAGTGTCGTTGCAACAAGCGAGTGTCTTAAAATGGGATGGCATAGACTTACGTTTTGAAAAAGGGCTTTTACCGTTTTGTATATTTATTAAATAAAACAAAACGAGTCGTGTGACTAGTATTGCATGCATACAATAATAAGTCCACGTTTTGATAAGATCATATTTTATATATATATATATATATATATATATATATTGGTCTTGAGTATTCTTAAAATCCATATTTTACGAACTCTCAACGCGTTCAATTTTAAACTAGTATTAATATCCTATATTAACGTGTGTAGTTTCGAGCGCGCGAATACGACCAATTTTAGCTTGTAATAAAACCATTTTATTATTAAGCTTTGAATGGAGTTTTGTTGAGTTTTTAAAATCTCTATTTTATAAAACTCATATATATATTTTGACATAATGAATTTTAATCTTTACAAAACTCTTTTTATATAAAATTCATTTTACATCTTATGTTATGTCAACTTAAAATACCAAACTCCCATTGTGTGATTTATATTATGTCAAAAATATTATCTAGCATGCAAAAATCCTATTTTCAACCATGCATAATAATATAAAAATAAACACACACAAATAACATGTATAAGTGCATAACCAAGCCATTTATCCTAAATGGTATTTTTGTGAGCCATACAAAAATACCAAGTCATAACTAAGGACCAAATATTCCTCTTGTAATGAATTTGAAGCTCCCACTTGCCAAAACAACTCATTGTAGTGCAAATGATTCCAAGCCTTCATGGTTGACTCCACCACACTTGAAAACTCCAAGTTGGTCATTTCTTCATCTTGTTACATTTTTATAAAAGTAAACTAATCTAAACTATTCTACTACTTACAAAATACAACAAGATGAAACAAAACTAAAATTATTATTACATACCAAATGAAAGAATAATTTTACAACCAAATCGAATTTCCAACACATAACAAAAGGTCTATGGCTTGTTATGCACAACATACACTCAAACAAACATATATGTCAACACTTGATATTTAGGCAACTTTTACAACCAAACATGCATGTGGTTTGGTTGTTTCCCAAAATAAATATATAAACATATACAAGTTGCCAACAAGAAAATCCACAACTTTTCTAACAAAAGAAAAATTGTCCATTTTTTTAAACAATACATACTCAAAATAAAGTTTCTTAAAACTATACATAAGTGGCTCTGATACCACTGTTAGGGTTTGTTCGGTTTTTAAAATTACATTTTAACAACGGAAGCATGAACAATAATTTTAAACTTTTTAAAACTCCCCACCAATGATCCATATGCAAGCCTTAAGAAACAAAACCAACCATAGGGTGTTTAGAACTACAACCTTTGTAGCGTGAGTAAACCGTTGGTGAAGTGGTTGATCTATGAGAAGCCAAGAGAAGACTTCCTCCAAGGTATCCACAAATCAATGAGTCCAACACCTCCAAGATGCTAGTCTCTCCAACCCTTGATATTCAAGAATGCAAGCAACAACCTTTGTTCTTCTTCTTGAACTAGATGTATGTATTTTGAGTATGTGTTTATGTATCACCTTTGCTAACTTGAAGAACACCAATACTAGAGAGTAAGGATGTTTTTCAAGTATAAAACACTTAGAACAATTCTAAGAACACAAAGAAAGGTGATAGCATGCAAGTATGTTACAAAAGGGACCATGCATGTAATTATAAAAGTCAAAAAGCAAAGCAAGAGAGGGAGGACCCCCTCCCTTGAATTATGGACGAAAATTAGAGGGGGGAGGGTCCCCTCTTGCCTCTTGCTTCCTTACTTGTCCCATACATGCATGTCTTGGTTAAGTCTTATGCAAGAATACACCATATGGCCCCTTTCTTGCTCATTGTGAGAATTTCTAGCTATTAATCTTTTAAATATATAAAAGATATACTAGATATGTCATACTATGTATAAAATACATCTACATGTATTTTATATACATACTTGATTGTTACTAGTAACTCTTTACTTGTAACAGATATACATACATTTATATAATTGTTACTAGTAACAATTTACTTATAACAAATATATATTTATACATATATATATATATTCATACATATATATATAAAATCATATGTTTATATTTATGTATTTGATATGCATTACCTTATATCAATATATAAGAGTGATATTATTATTTCACATAAATAATAATATGCAACAATGCATATATACTTATATATATATAATGAGTTGGAAACATATTTAAATCATATTCAAATATGTAATTGGTGTCTATTGATTGTAAATGTGTGACCCTATGGGTTTATTTATTATCAGTAATATCGTATTTAAATCATATTCAATGGCTATCTTCTGGGTTTTGTTGGTATCTGCTCGTCATGCTCAAAGCATACGAGACATCTGGCCTAGTGCATAGCATGACATACATGATGGATCCAATTGCAGAAGCATATGTGATCTCACTCATTCTATCTAGCTCTTCTCTTGTGCTAGGGCTTTGAGCTTTACTCAAAACCCTGCCTTGTGCCATTGGCAAAAATCTTCTCTTAGAATTCTCCATCTTGATTCGTTTCAAGATCTTGTCAATATATGCACTTTGATTTAGGCCAATAAGACGCCTAGATCTGTCCCTATAGATCTTTATTCCAAGAATGTAGGCGGCTTCTCCCAAGTCTTTCATTGAGAAACACTTCCCAAGCCAAGACTTGATGTCTTGCAAGGTCGGGATGTCGTTTCCAATGAGTAGTATGTCATCAACATACAAGACAAGGAATGCTACTGCGCTCCCACTAGTTTTCTTGTAAACACACGGTTCATCTTCCGATTTGATAAAACCAAACTCTTTGATTTTCTCATCAAATCGAAGATTCCAACTTCGAGATGCTTGCTTTAGTCCATAGATGGATCTTTTAAGCTTGCACACCTTGTTAGGATACTTAGGATCTACAAAACCTTCGGGCTGAACCATATAGACATCTTCACTTAAGTGTCCATTTAGAAAAGCCGTTTTGACATCCATTTGCCATATCTCATAGTCATAATATGCAGCTATGGCAATAAGTATTCTAATAGATTTAATCATGGCTACCGGAGAGAAAGTTTCATCATAGTCAATACCATGAGTTTGAGTGAAACCTTTCGCCACTAGCCTTGCCTTAAATGTGTGTACATTTCCATCCATGTCTGTCTTCTTCTTGAAGACCCACTTGCTCCCTACAGTCTTACTATTGGGAGGAAGATCAACCAAGTCCCATACTTGATTTTCATACATGGACTGCATCTCAGTGTTCAAGGCATCAAGCCATTTATCGGATTCCGGATCCGATATAGCATCTTGGTAGTTAGTAGGCTCAGAAGAGTCTACCAAGAAAATCTCATCATTGGACACGAGAAATCCGTATCTCTCGGGTTCTTAACGAGGTCTATCAGATCTACGAACACTTTGTGTATCAATAGGTTCTTGAACAACCAATTGTTCAGGTTCAACAACCGTTTGTTGAGTGCTAGTGCCAACCTGACTTGTATTTTGTGGTTCTTGAATTTCTTCAAGGTCTATATTGCTCCCACTTGCCTCTTTCGAAAGAAACTCCTTTTCTAAGAAAGTGGCATGCCTAGATACAAACACTTTGTTCTCAGCTGGGTTGTAGAAATAATATCCTAATGAATCTTTAGGATATCCCACAAAATTACATTTGATAGATCTAGGATCGAGTTTGCTTGAAACTTCTTGTCGTACATGAGCCTCACAACCCCAGACTTTCAAGTAAGATAAGTTTGGAACCTTTCCATACCACATCTCATATGGTGTCTTATCTACCTTCTTGGTTGAAACCATATGCAATATGCGCGTAGCAGTTACTAAAGCATAACTCCAAAAGGACGAGGGTAGAGTACTTCGGCTCATCATAGACCGAACCATATCTAGTAGAGTTCGGTTCCTCCTTTCGGATACACCATTATGTTGTGGTGTTCTAGGAGGAGTAAGTTGTGAGATAATCCCACAATTACTATAATGATCCATAAACTCTTGGCTTAAGTACTCACCACCTCGATCGGAACGAAGGGCCTTGATTGTTTTGTTGAGTTGATTTTGTACTTCGTTTTGAAACAACTTGAACCATTTCAAATGTTTCATGTTTATGTTTCATCAAATAAACATAACCAAATCTACTATAATCATCGGCGAATGTAACGAAGTATCTATCACCATCCTTATACATTGATCTAAAAGGACCGCATACATCCGTATGTATGATTCCGAATAGATCTTTGGCTCTTTCACTTGAACCGGAGAAAGGAGCCTTAGTCATCTTCCCATATAAACACGATTCGCAAACTTCAAATGAGCTAGAATCGTTTGATTTTAAAATTCCATCCTTTTGAAGTTTTGCAATGCGTTTCTTGTTTATATGACCAAGTCGACAATGCCATAGGTATGTTTGACTTAAGTCATGCTTAGGTCGTTTGGTGCTAGTGGTATATATAGAATTATCATCAAGAGATCTTTTAAGATTAACTTCATATATTCCATTAAGAGGGTGAGCCTCAAAATACAAAATGTCGTTTTTGAAGGCACGAATGCCATCATCAACGAAACCAAAAGTAAATCCAGATTCTCTTAACCGAGCTACTGAAATAATATTCCTAGTTAAACTAGGTACATAACAACAATTGTTTAATATTAAGTACAGGCCATTTGGTAATAATAATTCAAAAGTTCCAAGGGCTTCAACAGCAACATTTGCTCCATTGCCTAAGTGGAAATCCAAATCGCCTGGATTCAGCAGCTTACTTTTTCTCAACCGCTGCACATTGTTACAAATGTGAGTTCCACAACCGGTATCAAATACCCAGGAATTTATAGAAAAAGTATACATTTCAATCATATAAATACCCGAAGTGCTGGCCTCACCAGCCTTCTTCTTTTTCAACTCTGCGAAGTAGGTTGGACAATTGCGCCTCCAATGTCCTACCACCCCGCATTCAAAGCACGGGTCATTCTTGGAAACCTTTCCCGCCGTCTTGGGTGTAGGAGCCTTGGCAACCTGCTTGCCTTTGTCCTTTCCCTTTTGCCTTTGCTTTGCCTTTCCCTTTTGAATTGTTTTTCTTTTTCTTCTTGATTTTCCCTTCTTGAATCATCAAGACTTGAGGTGTTTTGCTTGGAATCTTACTCTCAGTAGTTTTAAGCATCCCATGCAACTCTGAGACAGATTTCTCCCAATTGTTCATGTTATAATTCATGACAAATTGATCATAGGCTTTGGTCAATGAGTTAAGGATCATATCCTGTGCAAACTCGTTGGTTATGGGAGATCCAAGCCTAGTAAGCTGGTCAATGTATCCTTTCATCTTTAGCACATAGTCGCTAACGGATTGACCTTCCTCCATCTTGCATGCATGGAAGGCTCGAGTGACCTCAAAGCGTTCTTGCTTCGCTTGCTTTTGGAACATTTCCTTAAGCTGGCGAAGCATCTCATATGCTCCATGCTCCTCAAGGTTCTTTTGAAGATCCGGAGACATGGTAGCAAGCATGAGGCATGCAACTTCGACCGAGTCGTCGGAATGCTTCACTCAAGCATCCCTAACGGCTTTGGCCGCAGTCAATGGAGGTTCCTCAGGGACGGGATCCTCAAGTACGTACAATTTCTTTTCGTGCTTAAGAACGATTCTCAAGTTACGATACCAGTCTAAGAAATTTGTACCATTGAGTTTTTCTTTCTCTAAGATTGAACGAAGAGATAAGTTGTTAACGGGCGTAGTTGAGTTAGGGGCCATCTACAAAATTAACAAAGTTCAATTTAGTATTTTCGATATTTAATCCTTTAATAATTAATACCCTTTAGAATTATAAAATTCTTTAATTTTTAAAGGCTAGGATCCAAGTTGGACTTAACCTTGAATGTTTGGCTAATGCTCTCTCCATCAAGTTAAAACAACAAGGTAGGTAACGTTTACCAATTACATCTCGTATGTAATTCCTAGATCTTTATGGGATCCTAGATAACGATTGTCAATTTTGGCATGTTTGATCCCATCTATGCCTCGGGCTTCCTTACGTTTGGCTAATGCTCTCTCCGTAATAAGATTCCGATTAAGTCGTCCTATTTCAAGACGGTGAATTTCTGGCCCAAGACGTTCATGGAATTCGCGGAAAAACACCTCGGTTATTACAAAAACAATCCACACGTTTGGCTAATTCTCTCTCCACGTGAGTGTCGTTGCAACAAGCGAGTGTCTTAAAATGGGATGGCATAGACTTACGTTTTGAAAAAGGGCTTTTACCGTTTTGTATATTTATTAAATAAAACAAAACGAGTCGTGTGACTAGTATTGCATGCATACAATAATAAGTCCACGTTTTGATAAGATCATATTTTATATATATATATATATATATATATTGGTCTTGAGTATTCTTAAAATCCATATTTTACGAACTCTCAACGCGTTCAATTTTAAACTAGTATTAATATCCTATATTAACGTGTGTAGTTTCGAGCGCGCGAATACGACCAATTTTAGCTTGTAATAAAACCATTTTATTATTAAGCTTTGAATGGAGTTTTGTTGAGTTTTTAAAATCTCTATTTTATAAAACTCATATATATATTTTGACATAATGAATTTTAATCTTTACAAAACTCTTTTTATATAAAATTCATTTTACATCTTATGTTATGTCAACTTAAAATACCAAACTCCCATTGTGTGATTTATATTATGTCAAAAATATTATCTAGCATGCAAAAATCCTATTTTCAACCATGCATAATAATATAAAAATAAACACACACAAATAACATGTATAAGTGCATAACCAAGCCATTTATCCTAAATGGTATTTTTGTGAGCCATACAAAAATACCAAGTCATAACTAAGGACCAAATATTCCTCTTGTAATGAATTTGAAGCTCCCACTTGCCAAAACAACTCATTGTAGTGCAAATGATTCCAAGCCTTCATGGTTGACTCCACCACACTTGAAAACTCCAAGTTGGTCATTTCTTCATCTTGTTACATTTTTATAAAAGTAAACTAATCTAAACTATTCTACTACTTACAAAATACAACAAGATGAAACAAAACTAAAATTATTATTACATACCAAATGAAAGAATAATTTTACAACCAAATCGAATTTCCAACACATAACAAAAGGTCTATGGCTTGTTATGCACAACATACACTCAAACAAACATATATGTCAACACTTGATATTTAGGCAACTTTTACAACCAAACATGCATGTGGTTTGGTTGTTTCCCAAAATAAATATATAAACATATACAAGTTGCCAACAAGAAAATCCACAACTTTTCTAACAAAAGAAAAATTGTCCATTTTTTTAAACAATACATACTCAAAATAAAGTTTCTTAAAACTATACATAAGTGGCTCTGATACCACTGTTAGGGTTTGTTCGGTTTTTAAAATTACATTTTAACAACGGAAGCATGAACAATAATTTTAAACTTTTTAAAACTCCCCACCAATGATCCATATGCAAGCCTTAAGAAACAAAACCAACCATAGGGTGTTTAGAACTACAACCTTTGTAGCGTGAGTAAACCGTTGGTGAAGTGGTTGATCTATGAGAAGCCAAGAGAAGACTTCCTCCAAGGTATCCACAAATCAATGAGTCCAACACCTCCAAGATGCTAGTCTCTCCAACCCTTGATATTCAAGAATGCAAGCAACAACCTTTGTTCTTCTTCTTGAACTAGATGTATGTATTTTGAGTATGTGTTTATGTATCACCTTTGCTAACTTGAAGAACACCAATACTAGAGAGTAAGGATGTTTTTCAAGTATAAAACACTTAGAACAATTCTAAGAACACAAAGAAAGGTGATAGCATGCAAGTATGTTACAAAAGGGACCATGCATGTAATTATAAAAGTCAAGAAGCAAAGCAAGAGAAGGAGGACCCCCTCCCTTGCATTATGGACAAAAATTAGAGGGGGGAAGGTCCCCTCTTGCCTCTTGCTTCCTTACTTGTCCCATACATGCATGTCTTGGTTAAGTCTTATGCAAGAATACACCATATGACCCATTTCTTGCTCATTGTGAGAATTTCTAGCTATTAATCTTTTAACTATATAAAAGATATACTAGATATGTCATACTATGTATAAAATACATCTACATGTATTTTATATACATACTTGATTGTTACTAGTAACTCTTTACTTGTAACAAGGATATACATACATTTATATAATTGTTACTAGTAACAATTTACTTGTAACAAATATATATTTATACATATATATATATATATATATTCATACATATATATAAAATCATATGTTTATATTTATGTATTTGATATGCATTACCTTATATCAATATATAAGAGTGATATTATTATTTCACATAAATAATAATATGCAACAATGCATATATACTTATATATATATATAATGAGTTGGAAACATATTTAAATCATATTCAAATATGTAATTGGTGTCCATTGATTGTAAATGTATGACCCTAAGGGTTTATTTATTATCAGTAATATCGTATTAATTTGTGTCTTGTGCACATAGAACCAACATAATGAAGTTTGTTATTACTTATGACATACTATTAGTTTAGGGTACATTATGTAAAAACCCTTAAGGTATAAATAGTCTGTAATTAACCCTAATTCAACTAAACAATTCTAGTTCACGTTAAATGTTATTCTCGGTTCTCTCTCCGACAGACTTCAATAACCGAGTTTATCTAATGATACTTGATACCCTGAACCTGCTTGAGTTTAATGCTTGTAAATTTTCTTAACTAGGATTCTATAATTTGCGTTCCATAACTTAACACTCAAATGAAGAAATATATTTTTGGTTTTTGCCGGTGCACGTAGTTTGATTAATTTAATCGCATGAATCACGTAAAATGTATTATGTTATAGTTTTCGTACATCTTTATCATTTGTTTCTTAAACCTAGCAGATTATTCTTTGGATATCTTCTAACACCAAACGAACTTACCTTTGATCAGTAACCTAGCTTGTCAAAAATAGGAAACTTGAACGTATAATCTGCTGGTAGCCTAGTAGCAAGGGCAAAAAGGCACATTATATACACATAGATATCGAGCGTTCAAATGTCTATCCAGGTGAATATTGCAACATATATAACACCATATGCGCAATTTGCTAAAAAAAACCATTTTTATGCATTATAATATCTTCAGTTTATTTTGTATCATATGCATCGAAGCCCGCCATTAATTAGGAGACTTTCCAAAAGGAGAAACTTTGCAGAATGTTAATAGATCTAAAGATTTTGGCTAGCTACTTGTGGGCCAAAAAGACAGAACACAAAAGACACTTTTTTGGACTGTAGTCAACTGTAGAGATGCACTAGATCAACTTAACTATTTGAAGAGTAAAGCAAAGGTTTCCTAAAAAAAATACTTCAAGTATTGGGCATGTAGAAAATCTTGCACCTTCATGTGCTTTTAAGCCAAGCCAGCTACACCATATTTATCACTAATATGATCATATAAATTAATATCCCATGTCTCCCTTTGATTTATACATACAAATCTAGCAGTTTTCCCTAAACTAACAAAACCCGTAAATCATGGGCAAATCCGTCTTTATTTCTGTTCTTGTTGTTATGTTGTTGTTGGTTTATGTGACTGTTGAAGGCAGTTTATCTGACACGTTTGGTGTTTTCGGTACGCTTGAAAATCTCGACTTAGAAGACGAAGAAATCGACTTCTCTGACCTGTCATCGTGGTCAAGTCAACGTGGTAGCAAGACTCTTGTGAATGTAGATAGCTTTGGTGCAGCTGGAGATGGAGTTTCTGATGATACAAAGGTGAAAATATATGCAAGTTTTATTATAATTAGACTTGTCAAAACCGGTAACTTTGTATGAGTAAAAATGGCTTGGGTTGGGTTTATCCACCAAACCTTTACCAATGTAATCATTTTTGTGTCAAAAATGATTAGAATTTATACTTAGTTTAAGGTTCCAAATTAATGAGTCATTATACTTTGATATATATCAAATGAGTCATTAAACTTTTTTGAAGGTGATCATTTTTCATCATTTTTTTGTTCATAAATTACCAACTTAGTTTCTCAAATTGTTCATGCTAATCATTGTATATCGATACACTTTCACAAGTTCAAGAACAAAACTTTATACAGATAGAAAACATAATGATTAATGGAAACGTTGAGATATAAATACCTCTTAATTTTATAACAATATAACTCTTTAAATAAAATTTTTGACCTGAATGATGCAATAAACTAGTATAATTTTAGTTATTTTTTTATATTATTCGTTTGAGCCGTTACAAATAAAAATAAGAAAATGATAACACAGCCCTTAGGCCTGTGGATAAGAGTAAAAATGTTCCTAAGTAATGGATTGAAATTGCACGTATAACTGTTACGCTACTAACAAACGTGTTGAACTAGGCGTTTGAAAATGCATGGACTCAGGCTTGTTCTACAGCAAAATCAGTGCTTTTGGTTCCTCCTGGTCGCACTTATTTAGTTAATGCAACAAGATTCACAGGACCATGTTCTGGAAAACTGATTATTCAGGTAATCTTTAATGTTGCATTGCTCTACCAAACATTTAACTTTTAGGAGTCAAATAATCTATATTTTTACATCTAGTTTTTTTTTTAATTCTGTCTCTGTTAAAAGATTTGAATCCCAAAAGACTTGGATTGGAGTTTCAAATATAATAGACCCAAATCAATACCATCAGTCCTTTTTTTAATAATGTTGGCAAAGAAAGTTATTTTTCAACTTAAAAGCTACCAAAAATAGAAATGTTTTGATTTCCATAGGTCAAAGTGAATGTAAGATATTTGGTACATAACGCTGAAAAAAATGTATACAGATCGATGGAACAATTGTGGCACCAGATGAACCCAAGAACTGGGACCCGAAAAGTCCTCGAAATTGGCTTTCATTTTTTAACCTGACAGGAGCCACTTTCCAAGGACACGGGGTTATCGATGGATCAGGCAAGAAATGGTGGGCTGCATCTTGCAAAAAGAACAAAACCAATGTAAAATCCTTTCTTTTTCCATAATAGATCCAAGTTAACCAACATTATCGGTGGCAGTTTTGACTATTTTCTTATGAATGACTAGATTTGGTTCATTAACCTCAAAGGGGTCAATAAAAAAACTTAGTTTAAAAAGAAACAGGTCAATGAACCCAATAGGTCTAAATCATTAAGAGTCCCTTTAATGGACACTTGGTACTGATTTATGAGAGTGATGATTTGGACACTATTAGTACCCTTTTCTTAATCATACTCAACGCATTAGCTATTTATAAAATAAATATGGAAATGTTTACAGGTTTACCCGACCAAATTAATTTTGACCCGTTTATATATTACCTTCTATATCCAATAATATATTCAAGTTATTGACACACTTTTATCTTGTTCTGTTTTTGGTTTACAGCCTTGCGTAGGAGCGCCAACGGTAAGAATGTTAATGTAGTTTTCTGAAGAGTTTAAATGAGCATTAATATAAAAGAATTTATGCAGGCATTCACAATTGATCATTGTTCAGCTATAAAGGTGAAAGGTCTTACTTTCCAAAACAGTCAACAGATGCATTTTGTGATCTCGCGATGTGATTCTGTGCGCATCTTTAGCGTTCTAGTTTCTGCTCCTGAAGACAGTCCGAATACTGATGGAATCCATCTAACTGGATCAACAAATGTCGTTCTTCAAAACAGCAAAATTGGAACAGGTTGTTCGAACATTCTACTTATGTATGAATCTCCACAACACATGGATAATAATAAGTTAATAACTCCTCATACCAAAAACAGCACTCATTATGTCTTGTTAAATGGCAAAGTTCCATTTTTTGGCAATTCTTTAGACTAAAATCACATTGTAACATTACAAAGAACTAGAGGCGGTAAGATGGAGAGATCGGGTTGATGCCAAGCCGAGTAAACGCTTAACCTTTATTTATTTTCCATGCGTTTTCAGGTGATGATTGTGTCTCAATTGTGAATGCCAGCTCAAATATCAAGATGAAGAATATATATTGTGGGCCTGGTCATGGAATCAGGTACATTCGATTAGAAAAGGTGTTCGTTTATAGTTAAAATTGTTCGTCTTCGTGGTACAACCTATAAGTAGTTTTGAGTATTTGAATAATAAAAGCAGACTGTTTCTAATTTGAGGGTTAATAAGCAGTTGCTTAGCTGATTCAGGTTGTTTACCTCTAAATCAGTAAATTAACAAACCTGTTTTATCAAATTGTCATGTACTGTTAGAAGCAAATCCAAAGACTTATGTGTTTCTTACTGTTGATTATCTATTTTTTGTATCTCTCAAAAAACAATAAGCATTTTAATCAAGAACAGCTTTTAGAAGATTCTAGACATATTTTGAGGATAAATAAAGATTTTGATGTTTGCAGCATAGGAAGCCTGGGTAAGGATAACACTACAGGCATTGTCTCAAAAGTAGTCCTGGATACAGCATTCCTTAAAGGCACTACTAATGGCCTAAGAATTAAGACATGGCAGGTAATTCTGTAATTCCATTTCTCAAACCTCGTTATTTACAAATTATTTTTGTTTTATAATTTTCATACATGTAGATCAAGTGGTGGTAAGTGTTGCACTTTACTCTTGAAACAGCAATTTATCAATGTTTTTAAAAACCATGCCGGACATCAATGTTTTAAACAGTTTGGATTAAACAGTTTTTTGCTCATTCTTATATTCAAGAGTGTGACAATAGGTGTATCACTTTACTCTTGAAACAACAGCATTTTTAAAAACCATAACGGGCATCAAACCGGTTAACCGGCCACCATATCTGTTAATGGACCGGAAGGTACACAAAATCAAGATGACGTCAAAAAATAAAAAGGTCATAAAATGTTAAAAGCCCAGCCCATTTGAGTATGTATGGCTATGGCATGCCAATACTTTTTTTATCATCTATTTTATATATTAAAATATTCTAACATCTGAAAAAATGTATATATATTCTAACATTAATTTGATTTTAACGTTTAGAAGCTAAAAAATGAGTACAAGTTATGCACTTGCTATATAATTTATTATAGTGACGTTAAAAAACATATATTTTAGTAGCAACTTTTATCTTAATTTAATTCTTGTTCTTGTTGATGTAATACTCTAATTATGCATATGTGATCGAGTCCACAGTCACCGTTAACTAACCTCCATCTGGGTTTTTGGCACAGGGAGGTTCTGGTTACGTTAAAGGAGTGCGCTACCAGAATGTGAAAATGGAAAGTGTAGCCAACCCCATCATCATTGATCAATTCTATTGCGATTCACCTAAAACATGTCAAAACCTGGTACTATATATTTCATCATCTTTTTCTTCGCCTTTTAAACAATTATGTTTCTCGTTTAAGCAGGTTGCTAGCCAGAGTCAACACATACTCTAATATACACGGCCTAATTAACCGTTTCCTATGCTCCTTTGGTCATCCAGAAGATGTTTTTGAATCCTAGTCACCTTTGATCGAGACTTTTCGCAACTTCATTGCATAGCAGCTTAATCTTCTATAACAAAATCTTAGTTTTTTCTGATTTGTTATTGATTAATCTTGTTACGAAATATGTTATCCTTTTTCATTTTGCAGACATCGGCTGTGGAAATAAGTCAAATAATGTATCAAAATATAACCGGAACATCAAAAAGTGCAGAAGCAATGAAATTTGCATGTAGTGACACAGTGCCCTGCAATAACATAATATTAAATAACATCAACTTGCAAAGGTTGGACGGTAAAACGGCCCAGACTTATTGCAACTCTGTTACGGGCATAAATTATGGGGTCGTTCAACCTTCTGCTGACTGTTTGACTTCTTCTGACAAGTCAATTATTGAAGAAAATGAGGTCAACGATACTGATCAACGTTTGATCGTCCACAGTGAGCTTTAATTAGCTCAGCTTCCTCGAGTCGTAGGTACTCTAGATCGAGGTTATTTTATATACGGTTTATGTAATATTTTTATAGTGTAACGAAAATCTTGTAACATATATACTTGCAACCAAAAGAAATTTGGATATATTGGAGTTACTATTTTAGCTATCTATCATATTGTCTAATGTTTTAACATTTCCTATATATTTCATTTTTATTAAAAGGCGACAGAATGGTTTCTTCTGTATTAATTTTGCTTTAAATTCTATTGTACGTGTGCAAAAAAATATTTATTTTAATTAATATAACGAAATTGCTTAAAACATTACATTGTATGTAATGTTACCTACAATACAAGTTAAAGAATTTGAATCATATTCAACCCAAATGGTTATATAATGGCTAAACAAAAATATACATCAAGCTAAATACGACAACAAAACATTAACTATAAGAAATGGTCAATGGACTCGTAATTTGATATGGAGATTACAAATATCGTATTTTTCATAGATTAAGAACAAAATGAAAAGAACCAAACACCAATTATTCATTGCGTTTATGAATAAATCAAATCTAAATACCATAAAGAGTTAATTACATTTTTGGTCCTTGTGGTTTACATGAAATTTCACATTTGGTCCTTAGGCTTCATTAATTACGACATTGATCCTGATGGTTTAACTTTTGTTTCAATGTTGGTCCCTTGTATACTTGAAAAGACAAAAGTACCCTTGTCTCTTTATTTTTTTATTCTTTAACTTTAACCTTTATTAATTAAAAATGTTAATTATTATCTAAAAACAAAAATTAATTATTAAAAACAAAAAATTAAAACCAACCCCAACCCCACCTCAATCCCTCATCTTATCTCTCTCTCTCTCTCTCTCTCTCTCTCTCTACAGTACCCACCACCACCACACCTCATCCTCCTTCAAGCTCTCTTTCATTCCTCTCTCCCCTTCCCTTCCACCAGAGTAGGTAACAGTCGTTACCACCACCACCCTTCCGCCGGAGAAGGTAACAACCACCACCCAAATACCTAGCCCCTATCTATACATCACCATCTCCGTCCATTCCCAAAACCCAAATACCTTACCCCTACCCCTAAACCTATCACCGGTCATAAATCCTTCATCCTTTCTCTTACTTCACACCACTACCACCATAATCACCTCCTAAACCATCGTTCTTTCCATCACCATCTGCCACCATCCAAACCTAGACCATCATTTAAGACACCACCTAAATCATCATCGATCTAAAAACCCTAAACATATCCACCACCGTCATCATACAAAAAAACCACCATCATATCAGCCGCCTTAAACACCACCACTACCGTCGATCTCAAACATAACCTCCAAAAACAATCAAGGAACAGATCGAGAGTAGATTGATTGTTTCCATCATCTATGGTTTCTGATCTGTTCACCGTACGCTCCCGGTCCACAATTCCGAAACGATATCGAACCGCAAGAGATCAGTTGCATCAGCACTGACGATGCCTTGATTTTATTCCCTTGCGTTGGATCAACGTTGTCGGATTCTGGCCGCGCGATTAGCTTACCGTCAGATTTCATCAACGACTCCAGGGTTTCGGGGCTTGAATCGGACGGTGGTGGTGAAATCTCGTTCCTACTCAGCTCGGAATGAAACGATTCGTTTTGTTTATCTTCTTCTTCGACTTCGCTGATCATTGCTCGCCGGCGACTGCGGGTTTCGTCGGTTTGGGTAAAAGCGTTGGCGGGCAGATACCCTGGAGTCGAAGATGAGGGATTGTAGAGAGAGAGAGAGAGCTGAGAGAGATAAGATGAGGGATTGAGGTGGGGTTGGGGTTGGTTTTAATTTTTTGTTTTTAATAATTAATTTTTGTTTTTAGATAATAATTAACATTTTTAATTAATAAAGGTTAAAGTTAAAGAATAAAAAAATAAAGAGACAATGGTACTTTTGTCTTTTCAAGTATACAAGGGACCAACATTGAAACAAAAGTTAAACTATTAGGATCAATGTCGTAATTAATAAAGCCTAAGGACCAAATATGAAATTTCATGTAAACCACAAGAACAAAAAATGTAATTAACTCTACCATAAAATTAAATAAAGTTGTTGTAAATTAGACAATCAGTGCATCAAACCGCCTCCTAAACTAATATATTTTGTGATACTCCTTGCTTATATTTGAAATAGAGTTAAGGGGCTCAATATTTCGATGCGATTTGTAGAAACCGAAATTCGAATAATCTGATTTGAATCGGTTTGTTTGGTTTTCAAATCGGTTTTGGACTCGATTCGAATATTTAAATTGGTTTTGGAATCGAGTATCAAATCTATAGAAGCTATTCGTCACCTGACTCGAAATTCGAATATGTGTGTGTGTTGTTACTCTATTTCTATCTATAATTTCTCTTTTCAGATCCATAAATAGTAATATGTTAAATCTTGAGACTACTAAAAAATAAAAACCCTATAAATATTCTTTTAAATCATCCTTAGAAGTTCAAGCTTCAACTAGATATTTAAAATAACAAAGTTTTCTGATTAAATTTGGTTTAAAATATAAAAATTAGGAAACATAAAATGAATTCGATCATATAGATAAAGAAAAATGATATAATTTTTCATTCCAAAAATAATGTTGAAGTAAAAGAAGAAACAAAAAAGAGTGTTGAAACAAAAGAAGCAACATCGGGTGGTGGTTGGTTGGTAACTTGATATATAATCATGATTTTATAATGTAAGTAACCACCATACTTCATTATTTGATATATGTTTTTGGTGGTCACCATGATATTTAATTAGACATTTTGCAATTATTGTGTTTTGGTGCTCTTTCATTTTTTTTAAATATCTTCGATAGCTATTTTCTTACTTTCTAAAATCAAACTAAAATAGGAATAAACAGGTTTATGTATATATTTTCTATATTAGGGCTATCTTACTCTTTGGATCTAAGATAAAAGTGATTGTGTGAATGGTAAGGCAAGTGCGGTTGGAGAGGAGCACTATAACAAATATGCGGTTTCCTCACGCTTTATTAAAAGCATGTAGAATTCTAAAAAAATGCACATTTAAAAATGCGTAGAATAGTTTAACAAATGTATGTAAAAACAACAAAAAAACTCACTTTTAAATGTATAATTTTGATTTTAAAAAGTTCATACTTTTAAACGTGTAAAAATAGTTATTAATAAAAATTGAGAAAAGTTCACGCTTAAAAGCGTGAACTTTTATAACATAAAGATGTTTTCAATATTTTCACACTTAAAAATGTGAAAACTTTAATTATTTGTTCATATTAATAAATGCGATACTTTAACTATATTTATCACATTTTTACATGTGAACTTTACAAAAAAATTTGTCACGCCATATTTTTTCACACTTGTTTATAATTCTTTACATTTTAAAGTGTGAAAATATTATTAAATAAGTGTGAAAAATCAACATATTTGTTGTAGTGGAGGTACCGCACCACAACGGTGTGGTGGAGTGGGGAGGCATGGATCTCATGAAGCCATCACGATGTGGTTTCATGTTTGGTATATCATTATCTTACTCTTTTATAATACATTTACAACCTTAAAAACTCTTAACTTTAAGTAATTTGAATGTACTAAAATACTCCTTCTTAACCATTTCATTCTTTCTTCAAATTACTTTAACCTTTAAAATACCCCTTTTAATCATTTCATTCTTTCTCCTAATTTACTTTAACTTTTTATCTATTTAAAATATCTTTTTAATACTAAAACACACTCTCACACAAACACAATTATCCACCCACATTAACATAATTTTCAAAATTTTATTAACTTATCCCTCCTTATCTCATAAATATAAATCTTTTTCTTATTTTAATATCTTTTAGAATTTATTTTTAAAATTAATAAAATGTTGATACAAATAAAAAAACTGACATTGTACGATACTTTTTCGTGACATTGAATTACACGAATAACATATTATTACATTTTTAAAAGCAACATATGTAAAATAGAAATTATTTATCGTCACGTCATTGCACGAATACCTTGCTAGTTTTTGTGTAAAATTTTAGATATGGGTTCATCCACACACATATATGGCGGGGATATGTATAGAGAAAAGTTATTTTATCCTACAAAGTCTAACTAGTGCTATATTCGTGCGGTACTCGGGTACGTAATAAACTCTTTATATTTAATACATTTTATAAGTACTTTTTAAAAAAATATAAAATTATATTTCAATTTTACAAGTTTTAATATAATATTAATGCGTTTCTCGTGTTCACTATTATTAATAAAAGTAATATTTATGTAATGGATAAATGAAAAACCATCCTTATCACATTAGAAAGCATGAATAAAAAATATCAGCGTAGTGAATTTTTGTTATTTCAAAAATATCCTTTTATGTGTACGGTTACATGCCATTTATCAATTACACACACATATATAAATCTAAGCAGTTAATAGATAGATGTGATGGTTCATGATGCTATAATGGTTTTTTTAAGTTCTTTATATAAGAGAAGTTTTTTATTGATACTTTTTATGTGTGTGTGTGTATATGATTCTTTTATCTTAATAAAATAAAATTTTTAAAAATTATATATTGTTAATTCTTTTATCGAAAGACTGAGAAATTAGTTATTATATCGACTCTGATACATAGAGGGAATGAAATTTATACCAAAAATTAAGAATATACTAATTTTTAAAAAATGTCATTTTACAATAAAATTTATACCATAACGTAGTTAAAAATAAGACGGCTGCAAATATATAATTACTTTTTCTCGAAACAAAATATATCACAAGTTATTAAACATAATTTATAAACAACCTATAATTAATTACATTAATATATAATTTTTAAAAAAACCTTTCACATTTTCATAAGACCCTCTCAAATGTTCTATAAAACATCCTTACAATTTTTTCATCTAACACCCTCATAATTGATTTAAAATTTAATTGAATTTGACGGTTTCTAAATTTTCACCACATCCCACCAATCAAAACTCATTATTTGTACATGTCATATTTCCACATCATCATTTACGTGGCATTTATTTGTTATCATCAGATTTTCTCTCTGCTCTATCAACCATATATATATTAAATTCTCAACCCTTAATGAAATTAAATCAACGATGTTTGATGGTTAATAGTATTTTTGTAATTATTATGAATTCAAGCCGTTAAGTGCATAAAGAGAAAGAGGTTGTAGTGGTAACATTGGAAACACAAAAGAAAAGTGACAAGTTCAAACCAAATTAGGCTTGAAGACCATGGACATGATGAAGATTTAATGAAGATTGACTAATTAAAATGACGGTTGTGAGGTGATGACGGGCATATAACCTCCTCCACTATGGATGCTCCAAGAGCATTAGTGGTGGTGATTGCATGATTGTTATAATTGACTAACATGTTAGCATGAATGACTTATGACTAAATGCCCCTAGTGGTGGTTGTCATGACCGGATCCACCGTTTTTAATCTTAATTTTATTTTTCATTTAAAACGCATAAATCTATAGAATAATAATTACATTAAATATAAAAAATTAAAAACTATAAGTTGATTAAGACAATTTTATAATTAAAATTTTTAAAAACAATTCTAACACCAAAACATCACTCTTGACACCTCCTCTCAGCATCCAAAACACTGCCACCAAAAGTTCCTCACACCATTCAACCTACCACCATCTTCAACTCCATATACTTGACCAACATCACATGTTTCTCCTCACTCAAACATAAAATTCATCCATTCATACACAAATCATCAAACATATGTATTCAAACTTAGATTCATCTACACAAATGCATCCAAACAGAAACATCAAACACTCATAGAGACTCGTACAAACTAAAACCAACAAATTCCTCTAGACACGCAGAAATTCCCCACACGTATAATGAGACCATAGGCCAACCACCATCAAACCATTCCCAATTAAACATTAATCAATGGACAAACTTAAATCTCACAAACACCACCCTTGTCAAATGAACACACTTGTATACACAGATAGACACAATCGGATCTAGACACCCTAAATGGTACATGCATGACAACATAAAAATTGAATTCAATCCCTAATTGACTACTAAACATATAGATATATAAACACACACACACCGAACTTTAATTCAAGACACCAAACCCTAACCCAAAACCAAAGAAAATAGGAGAGGGCGAGAGAGATAAAAGAGGAATGAAAATAAGAGAATTTAAAAGTTGTTGGTGCGACGGTTCACATAGTGTGTGCAGAGAGAGTACAAAATATAAGCATTAAATCATGATTTATCATTTAGAATTGCTAAAACAAGAATGTCTTAGAGCTACTAATGATTTGCTCTTAAATGTTTAATTTGATGTTTATATCTTTTTAAACGAATATAAATAAAGATCCGTAGTCAATACAAATGCAAAAATTAGAAAGGTTTTAATTCATATAAAAAAAAGTAAACTCTAACCTAAATATTAGTTTGAAGTATAAAATACCCTATAGATATATAGACAATGTTATGATTATAAACAAAATACGTACAATACTAGAACACCACTACCTATAATTTTTTATTCAAGTGAAATGCGACAAATTTATTAGAAACCCCGGTTAACAAGAAACGTAAGTTTCATATAGATTCATAAAATCATTTTATTTTTGATTCTTTCAAATAAATGTTAAACTTGTATTCATGCAATACTTCCAAATACATGTAACCAGAAGATTGCTGTCTTGATTCATCATTAAAGCTTTAATTTTGTGTCTTCTCGATCGTATCAAAATGAAATTCTCTCTATATCGATCCACATATAAACACACAACATCAAATATTCACACAAAGATAGCGTTTAATTTGATTTTAATTTAATTATATAAGTCATTTAGAAAGAAAAAAAACCCACATGTGTATAAATTCATGTTACATGTTCTTTGGATTTATGGATTCTAGCTATATGTTTTTAATACTTAAAAATAAAATATTAATTTATTATAAGATGAAATATTTAAAATATTATATATTTTATTAGAAATTCTGCACTTGATTTTTAATTTGTATTATATATGTTCTAGGTTCGAAAATTTAATTTTTATTGATTTGATTTCTTAAACCAAAGAAAAATGGTGTGATTGATTTGTACAAGAGAGTATTGTATGTCCATATTGTATTTGAAAAAGATAATGAAACATAATGAAGTGTGTCTATTTTAATATTTTGTATAACGATCTAAATTTTGTTAATATTAATACAATAGATTGCCCAAAAATTACAGTTTGTGTAATCTGACCTGCAATCATAGGTTACAGGTCATATTTGATTTTTATTATAATTTTATTCTATTATTATTGTTTATTAATTATCCTTTGAAGATGATGAAGATTGAATAATTGGAAACGATGAACATTCATCCAATCATGAAGATGATGACTTAACCTCATACAGACCTACCAACATACAGATTTGAATAGAAAACTAAGGAAATTCCAGTTCCTTACAATAGAGGGGAGGTGAACGGAGGGATGGGAAAAGTCACACGCTATCATAGGCGCTTGGGAAGCCTCTCATCGAGAAGAAAAAATAAAATAGGATTTATAAACTTTATGAACACATTGCATCAAAACTATGAACAAAATACAAATTGGAGCTTCAAAACTATGAATAACATATAAATCTCAGTAAAAAATTAACAGATCTAAAACCTTCAAGAACAAAATTAGAGCTTTAAAAACAGAACTTGGTAGTCCCTTAGCTTCAAGAACGAATCGGACCTTCAATAAAAAAAAGCAGACCTGCTTCAAGAAATTGAATGCATAAAACAAAAACAAAACCAAAATCAAATCTAGAAACGAACCTTCAACTTCAAGAACCTTGAAGTCAATAAGAACTCGAAGTCAATTCTCAAAGTCAAATCTTGACTCAAAATCAATTCTACAAATCTGATTCCATTTGAGGAAGATGATGATGAAACCTTGAATCTTGGATGAAAACCCTTGTCGAAACCTTGAATTGCAATTAAAACCCCTTGTCGAAACCCTTGAACTCGTAGAAAAACTTGATTTAGGAAGTTGTTTTTCGATTGTTACGATGATGAATTTGATGTGGAAGGTTGGTGAAACAATTTTGTGGCTTTCTCCGGCAAGGTTGGGTGGTGGTGGTGGTGGTAGTGCTACGCTGAGAGAGAGAGAGAGAGAGAGAGAGAGAGAGGTTAGGTGTGGTGGTGGTAGGCTAAGAGAGGGGGGAATTGAGAGGTCCTGCAACCCATTTGAGTTAGATATGTGAAGATTATGGATTTCAGATCTTTTGGGTTGCGGTCTTTGATCTTTATCATGTTCAAGTTTTGATTATGATGATGATTGTTCATTTTTACTTAATTTAATATTAATAATAATAACAAAAATAATAATAAAAGAATAAAATAAGAAAAACCAAAGTGGCGGTAAACTAAAGATCACATTGCATTAAACGTAATTTTCGAATAGTTTAATATATTAATATCAATAAGTTATAGTTTCTTACACAAAATATTAAATTGTGAATACTTTATTACATCTCGATGCACATAACAAAAAAATGCCTTCATCAGACCCAACTTTGTCCCATCTGCCCCACCATGTGTACGACGATGACAACGCCATGGTCAACACCCGCACGCCCCACGTGATACTCCCATTTGCGTACACTATAGGTTGGTTACTATTATTATTTGCATTTGCATTAATAGTAAATGAGTATACATCTTCAATAACGTTTATAAGTTAACAATCTTATTCGCAATTTGGTTGCTCCTTTTCAATTATTCACGATACTTATAACGTCAAAGTTAGAAGAAAATGATGAGGTTAATATACATGCATCTAAAGTACAAGTGGGAATTTAATAAATAAAATTATTCACAACATATATCGAAAACATTTAGAAAATGAGATAAAAAGCGTGGTAAACATAATTATATAAAAACAAAACGACGTTGTATTTAAATGATTAATTGGTTGGATTTGCTCGCATTGACAAAAGGAAACAAATGTACGTACGAATTGATGAAAACCATGGGTGGGTGGGTTGCAAATCCCCTGTATTACTATATATATATATATATATATATAGTGACTAAAATATTCTACGCACCAACCATCTACTATTTTCTGATTAAATGTATTATTATAACATCCAAAACATACTCACGGGAACATGTACCCATTTTACAAATGTTAATTAACCCACGCTTCATTCTTATCTACGTAATAAATACATCATCATCTTCACCATCAGGAAATTAAGTCAAATGGAAGCAATTACTTTTAAAAAAAGTCAAAGTGAGTTAACTCACTCGAGACAAGTTTTCTTAGAGTTAGAGGGGCACTACAACTCTCCATCACTTGTGTGCATTGAAATTGAAAGGAATTGTCAAAGAAATTATTGATTGTGCACTTCAACTCTCCATCACAACTCTATGCCGCTAGCCATCATCATCGTTGTCATTCGCAACTACCATCACTACATTCTTGGTTGTGGTGGTCAGTGATGATCACTGTAGCTGATGTGTTGGCGAAACCATGGTGGCGGTGCATGCTGATGATGGTGAAGCTGGCTGATAGTGTTGGTGGCGGTCTCTGGTGTTGGTCGTGGTCAGTGATGGTGTCAGTCAATTATGTTGGATGGTAGTGGTAGTAGTGACAGTGGCCGACAATTGTCTAATTGGTAGTGGTGGTGGTTACAATAGTGGTCGGTGTTGGCGACACCTAGTGGTGTCAACCACGACCTAGGCGGTGGTGGTGGTTTAGGCAAGTAGTGGTGGCGACGACAGTGGTGTTGGTGCAAGTGGTTGTCCATGTTGGTTGCAAGTAGCAGTAGTGGCATTAGCAGAGGAAAGATGTGGAGGTGGCAGCGAAGGTGATGGTTATGGTAGCGGAAGATCAAGAACAATGATGGTGCTTACGGGCAGTGTGACAAATGCGGCAACGTCAACAAAACTGGTCGAAGGTGGCATGCAATTATGGTGGAAGGCGGTGGTAGTTTTAGTAGTGGTGATATTGGTGGATAGTGGCAATGATGGTTGATGCTTGCGATACGTATTGTTAGGGGGTTAAACTATGTTATAATTGTCTTTTTGTGTTGCAACATTCCTTAATGAATGAAATGAGATTAAAGTATTAAACTTATCTAGGTTAAGAAATGCACATTCCATCAAATAAAGGAATATTTAGATTCTTTAAAAGTAATTTTCTTTGAAATTTCTTTTAAGAAACATGATAATGGAATGAAACTAAATTATAATTCAATTGAATTCCATCAAATTTTACAAAACAAACAGCATTTTAGTGTTACGTCAGTTTTTTCCTGTCATAATACATAATACTAAATCTTTACTTAATTACACCATCATTCTAACTTTTTTAATACATGCGCATAAAAAATACTCTTCTAATCATCATGACCAATTGACCACCTCAAATTAAACCATCACGTCGATGATGGCTTGATCACATATTACACCGATGATCACTTGTGCACCTCAAGCCCTCTTGTCAACATTTTTTTCTTCAAATCTAATTTTTATTCATACATAGATATGATTAAAATGTATTTATTAATAATAACTTAACTCTTAAACAATAAAAACGATATATATATATATATATATATATATTCGTAAGTACACGAAATTATTTTAGATACTGTCTTAATTACCCTTCAATCTATTTCCATTATAACTAATTTATATTTTATCTTATGTATTTGTTCTATTATCAATGATTAATAAAAACGATATATATATATATATATATATATATATATATATATATATATATATATTCGTAACTAATCTATTACCTTTATATTTTATCTTACATGACAACCTAATTTGGCAAAATTTCCTATAATTTTATTGAGAATATCATCTCCATTTGTTTTATGTATTTTCGTTATTAATGATTGATAATCTTACAAAAAGAACAGATGGTTAGTAGGTATTGTTGAATAAAAAAGTTTATTTTCTCCTACAAATATTCTAATCAAAACCATCTCTATATGGTTGGTAGGTATTACTAATTAAACAATGATTTGATAATTTGCACGTACTTGAGATATATTATAATTTGCATTTTCTAACATTTGTTCTAAACAATACAAAACTAGCAACTAACATGCATTGTACTCATCGATGTTTCCCTAGTATGTGTCTCCATTTGAGTTACAAAATCTCGAGCAAAACCTTGTAGATCTAACTTAATATATGCAAAACCTTCGAGACGAAGTAGCAAGTGTAACTAATTAAGTAAACAAGAAGAGAAGTTCTACATACTTCTACCGAATATTCTTACTTACTAAATCAAAATAAAGATTAGATGAGAGGAATAAGTTGATGGATTACAAATGTCACAATAGTGTTTAATGCGAGTTATATCCGTTTGTTAAATGGGGTACGTATAGATCGAGAAAGGCACTAGACAATAAGTTTTATTTCCCTGGTTTTGAGGTTAGACGTAGCTAGCTAGCTACCTACAGATGGAGGAACGGACAGAGCCACGTAGCCTCCCTCATAAACCATTTCAATTCTTTCCAAAAATAAATAATCTTTTAAAAAAAAAAGAAAAAAAAAGGGGGGTTTGAATGTGGAATGATAATATGTGAGAGGCTGATGCAGGCTAAAGTAATAGGAGCCATATGATATGATGATATGATATGCTGGCATGGCCTGCCTGCTAACAAAATTAAAACAAGGAATTGAAGGGTTTAACTGTAAAGTCCGTGATGGCCATCTTGGCATGTGATCCCAAATTGAAGGGCTGTTGTCACGTCTCTCTTCTCTGCTTTGGTTTTGGTTTTGGTTTTCACTTGCTCGATCGATCTGTATTATAACGTACTTGGTCCTACTTACTCACGTGTCCTTCTTTCTCTTTCCACATAAAATTTTCTCCTTTCTTCAAATTATTACTACCAACAAAATCCCCTTCAATTATTCCAATAAACACGATTCTTTTAAAAAATAATAATCTGAGTCGATTCGAATGGTCCACATCTCTTCGTTATCTGCAACTTGAAGATCGTGAATTTGTATCCAGTAAAAAGAGAATTGTAGAATAATGAAAAACTTTAACTATTTATATAATTGAGTCATATATATTATCCGACACTGATATTATTCTATCTTTAGTAAAATACGAAACGGGTATAAGGCATTCTATAACCAAATTAAGAGCAGTCAAGATGAATATGTATTCTCGATCTTGAACTCGCAAATGCTTAAGTAGGTAATGTGCAAAACTTGGTACAAACTATTGAAACCGGCAAGTTAACCCAAAAAGTGGAGTGACCAGGACCATGTATGTGTAAGGTGGTTTTGGTTCTTAATTTGTCTGGCTCGGCTCTTTTCTAGTCCAAAACATGTTCCTTTTTTGTTTAAGTGACACGATATTGTTTAGACAAGAAATTATGCTAGCTTAAATCACTACCCTAAGAATTTGAATCTGTTTCATGGTTCGGTATATGACCAAAACCGATACTAAACTTGTATACATATACGGTTCAGTTAAGTTACGCCATAGGTATATTAGCCAAGTGATCGAGCTCACGTACAATATGTGTCTACGAGGACATGCATGATATTCAGATTTAGTTTTAATGGAGGATCTAGCTAGCTAGCTTCAAGATAAGCAGTGATTGATTGATAGGCATGTGAACGAACACGATCTCCTATAACCATCACAATGAAATAAAGAGAAAGAAAAAAGGGTTGAAAAATGAATATGTGACAAATTTTGGAAATAGAAGACAAAACTCATCTATGTCAACTTCAACTTTGCAATTTATAAATAAAAAACAGATGCCCTTTAAATAAAGAGAGAGAAAGAGAAAATAATCGTGATAACTTTTTCCCGTTCGTTACGGTACCACCTTGTTAGGCTGCTCGCAGCAGTCTTTCTGAACACCTTTTGGTGTGTTTAGGTTGAATGCGGCTCCATCAGAAACACCGGTACCCCTCCTTCGGCTTCCCCCACTCGTCCATACCCGATTGCTTTCTTCTTTTTTTTGTGTATATATGTAAGAGAGAGTAAGGAGAGTGAAAAATATTTTAGTTATTTGGGATAGGTGCTACTTGGGTTTTAAGTAAAAGAGAGAAAAGAAAGAAAAAATGATGTGGCAACTGATGCAGCATTTGAGTTGAAAAAAATTTAAGATGGGTGCTACTCATGGTTTTATAGTTTATACTTTTTGAAATTTATAACTGAGAAACCATATTAGTATATAAGAGTTATGTTCAATAAAATCTATTTAGAAAACATAGTTTTAAAATTTTAATATTCAATAGGTGATGCAGTATATAATCACATATGATTTGTAAAAGCATCACATATGCATGAATTACGAAAATGTTACTCCGCTCAAATTTTTAAAATTTAATCTGGACCATTGATGTCATTGATCCAAAGACTAAAATTAGTCCCTTGTGACTATGAATTAATTATGGAGTATATTAAACATTCTCCTAGTATATAATGCCGACGTAAGTACACTTTATATGTTTGCCATTGAATAGTTTTAGTTATCATTTATCGTCTTTAATTAAGACATTTTGTATTAGTTTATTTTCCAGCTAATAATCCATATTAGAATTTTAAAAAGCATACAAACTGACTTATTTTAACTTATAAACTTTGATATATAATAAAATTACTTTTCTAAATATTAAATTTTCATTCTATGAATCTAACATTTACTTCATTTGTGTTAACAACGCTACGTCTGATAATAAGTATTTCGTATCAAATAGGTTCGTGTCAGTTTCGAGATTTAAAAATGTTTAATTAACAATAAATAAAATCAGAATACAACAAATAATGAAAAAAACAAAAGTAACAATAAAATTAACCAAAAATCATATTCGTGGGGTCCTACGTGTTGTGTTATATCTTAAATATATTAATTATTTTATTCCCACTTAAACTTAAGGTAATTTTGTAATAAAATAATTCTTGTAGTTTTCAATAAAGCAATAAGTTGCTACTAGAGATCGATGGATGGAGTAATTAATAAAGGTTTTGCGTATTGAATGAGAGGCCCTTAAATTCGTGGGGTCAAGCATAATCTTTTACGTCATTCATATATGTCCATTTTCGTTAATTACATAGGAATCATTACATGGGGACCGTTAATAAAACCGTTAAAAGGTTTTGCATGCGTTTTTTCTTTTCTTTTTTCTTTTTAATATCTGCATAGCAAACTCCATCTAAGTTAACATCAAATATTTAAAAAATTAAGTAAATGTTACATTTTAAACATTTTTGCATGGAGAAAAACACTCACTATTCATCTAAGTTAGGTATTTGTTACACAAGTGATTTGTTTTTGTATTTGGAAAACGATGTGTGATGTCAGATAAGTGTTACTCTTACGGTCCATTTAAATAAAAGATAGTCTAATCAGTTTAATATTTACTTATTTAAGTGATTTATGAGTGTGACATCATCAAAACGTCGGAAGTTATTTACTGAAAACCTAGTAGGGTACTCCCGTTGTGTTGCGACGACAAATAGGAAGAGACGATCGAGAGTTTTTGTGATGGTTGTCGGTGGAGAGAAGGGAGAATGCGATGGCAGATTTCATATTAACCTAAAATCTGTAATATTACATTTGGTGATGGTATACAGGATAAGGTTTGGGCGGAGAATAGATATGGATTTTATAAGATTAGACTGAAATTAAAGAAAATCATTGGTTAAGATTTCATATCGAATTAGAAATTGATTAGAAGATTTATATAGTCGTAAAGATACAGAAAATTTTGAAGTTCCTTTAACTCTTTTGGGCTAATTTCGAAATTTAGGTCGCCCTAGTTGGGAAGATGATCTCAAATGTATAATGTTTGTTACTTTTACTTGCATTTTGTCCTTTATGCAATGTAATCTAACCGCTAGGGTTGTTTAGATATAGAATGATCCTATGGCCTGCATGCTTTAAGGGGATGATCAAACTATGGAATCAGTCAATTAGGAAATGAAATTATAAGATATTAATGGAGCCAAAAACTCTAGAGGATATGAAATTGTTTTCTAAGTCTAACAAACACGCATCAATTTTTGGAATATTGTATTTGCCTTTTACTGTATAACTGACCATCTTGTTTACAAGAATGCATGCTCATTTTGGAATGTGTATAAAAAGTTTCTTCTTGCAGACTGTATTGTTGGTTTGCTTATTTACAAAAAAAAAAAAAGAAAAAAGAAACTAGTATAAGAAAATAATCAATTTTAACTCTAAAATCACATTATTTTATGCTACAAAACTATTAATGTTTCAAAGAAAATGGAAAGGAACTCCTAAAATAAAAAGACTATAATTCAGAAAACAAAATTCAAATATAATATAAACCCTAAATAAGGAAAAAAAGATTGTAACGAGATAACGTTGAAATAAAAACTTTTACCATCGTTGTTGATTCTGAGTCTTCAAAAACTTCTAAGTGTGGCTTATCTAACTCATAGTTGATCAATTGAATTGGGTTTGAAATTTTAGACTATGTACATACAAACATTACACACACACATAGGAGAAATTGCGTCAACTTTAGCCCATGGACACTAGACGGTCGCCCAACCAGTCTACCCCCACGCCGGTCATGTGGCTACCACATCATCGTTTGAGCACATACCGGGTCATATTACACTATTACTTTAATTTGAAATGTCTAAAAGTTGATAAACTTGATTCAAGTAATTAGGTGGAAATTGTCATCTCTAAAAGATGTCATTATTTGGCACCATTAGGCGTTAACGATATGAATCCTTTTCTTTTATACCTATAGAATTTAACTTACAAAATATGTTAAATTTAGGCTAAGATTTCTGATTGAATCATGTTTAGGGTTCCAACATTTTCAAGGAGAAATTAAACATATAAAATTTATAATTAATATTATAAAAGAATTATATTATATTTTACTTGATTTTATGAGAACTAAAAGAGAAAATTGAAACACATGCTCTGGGTATTTGAAATCATGGACATAAGGAATTTTAACAACTTCTACCATTGGAGCCATAATAACTTTTGGAATAATGTTAGAAAATGAATACTTGACAAAATATCCGTGTTTGTGCTACGGGTTGGGGGCACTACATATAAGACCCGATCCCTCAATCTAGTTAAGGAGCAGTTTAGATACATTTTAATATCGCTAAATAAAAGAACTATTTAACAATTGTAAACCTAGTAAAGCAAGAGGGATCATCTTAATGCTTGGTGATAAAGTGAAATCACATGGGAAATTTGCTTAACCAATTGGCCAACTAACCTACAATAACATATTGCCATCTGTCCAAGATTAGCTCCATTAGTGGGACCATATGTCAAAAAACCCAACTATATTTCACAGAAAAGAAAGAAGTAACATAAAGTTGAGAATAAAAAAATGGAATGTCAGGCGCTATCAAACAATCTCTTGCTTTGCAGAGCTACATTAGTCTTGAAATCCCCTGCCTATATAAACACCAAACAAGCTCCTCATATTGGCCATCTAAAATCCACCAATCAGACACACACCCAAACACACACACGTGTCGATCGAACATGGGTGGTTTTAGTTTCAGAAAACTTACATTTGCACTTGTCATTGCAATCCTAGTGTGGGCTTCAAGCATAGATAACTGCAATGCCAGGAGGGGCAAGCATTGGAGGCATAGCAGAGGTACTTTAAGTTCTTTGTACAAGAAGAAAGGAAAGAATCATGGACACCAAGTCATTACTGAAAAGTCAAAGTCGAAGTCAAAATCGAAACAAAAACATCCACTCCCAATCCCAGAAGAACCACTGGCTCCTCCACAGAAAGGTTCCAAATTTAATGTGCTTGACTATGGAGCTAAAGGGAATGGTAATTCTGATGATACGAAGGTGAGGAGTATATTCTTGTTAGTGGTTAGTAATGCACAAACGAATTATTAGCAATTATTAGAGGTGGTAATTTTAACTCGTTTACTTACGAACCGATCCATTTGGATTGTGTTTTATTATTAACGGGTCAAACAGGGTAATGAAATAAATAGCTTGAAAGAAAACGTTTGAAAGCCACCCAAAGTGTTCTAATGCATAAATGATAAAACCTCATAATCATTATTATTTAAATATTCAGATTAAATGCCCGTGTATTACACGGGTTGGTTTAAAAAGCTATAAATATTAATAAAAAGAAGTTAAATAATTATATACCAAAATATAATAATTTAATAGATGACGTCAACACTCAGATATTATTATATTTTTTATGTAAATAATTATTACAATTAGAGGTCGTATGAAAATAATTATCATTATTGTTTTATTTAGGTTTCCGTATATTATTGGGTTTAATTTAATATTTTTTTAATTCTTTTAGATTGATAACTTCCAAAATTTTGAAAACAGCTATCAAAAGTTTCGATATATTTGATTTATTATTCAAATTGAGTTTTAATAATGGACTTTCAATTTTGACTATAAAAAGTCAAAATTTTAATTTTAATTTTAATTTTGATAACATGGATGGATATGATTTAATATTGATTAAATGAAAAGTCAAGATTTTCTAATTAAATTGATGATAGTTAATCTTTTATTTATATTAGAAGATTTCTGAAATAATATAACTTTATAATCACGTTTAAATAATCATCTTAACCCGTTAACTAACCCAACTATTTGATCACCTCTAGCATTCATGTTTAACAAACCATAATAAGCTCTTTACACATTTTAACATTACTTTTCAATATGTGGTCCTATTTCCATGATATGCGAATAAAATAAAAATGGGACCCACAATGACGAGGAGAAGGGAAGGATGGTCGCAAAACAATCGGATTCTAAAGTCTTAACAAGTAACACATGTGAAATAGCAATATTGCATTATTACAGATTAATTTCATGCTAAGATTAGAACTATGCATTCACAACTTCAAGGGAATCATGCATCACTACTTGCTTTTACTATACCTGCCACCTACTAACCATTTCTTCTACTTTTTAGTTTGTAGTTAGTAAATGAACTAAAAGAATCACATAAAAGCTTCAAAAAGTAGCTCATCATTCTTCATAGAATTTCAACAGCACATAATCAATCCTCCTTCAGTTCCTAAAATATAAGTAACAACAATTTCCAACTGCTTGCAATCATTATAAAAACTCTTTATTTTGTCAGTATGGAGGGGAATTTTAGGCATCTGATTTATAATCATTCATAGGTATTTTTATGTATTTTTGGAATTGAGGAAGTAAATAATTATAGAAAATCGGCATACATGCTACATAAGGACATCCATTTGTCACATGAATTACATTTGGTTGAATATTTTACTCTAAACTCTGTCGCAACTTGTGTCATTCTTAGAAGAAGACAGGTATGTCGGATTTTTTATTTATTTATTTATTGTAAGGTGAATAAAATGATTGCATAAAAAAATATACCAGGAATTGGTTGATAAAAGAGAACAAAATTAGGCGGGACCACTCAGAAGACTCCCATACGGCAGTTTGCATGGTCCAGATTCCCAACAATAATTGTATGATGTCAAATGCAAACTACCAACTGTATGACAAATAGGTGGACTCTTTTTTAACTTATGTCCAAAATCACCAAGAACTGATTTCAAAAACACAAGCTTGTCGATTTTACATATGAAATTAAGGAACATGACTATAGACTAAGAGATTTTGGCTTCAAACTTCATCAGAGATGTGTGAGTTCATGTGTGTGTGTTATTTGCCAAGTATGAAAATGAATAATTAGAAATATATATATATATATATATATATGTACATACATAATAGATAATAACACTGAAAACAGAGAGAGGTTACTAACCAAGGTACATATACTTGTGTGTGTAAAATGCAGGCATTTCAAGCTGCATGGGCGGATGCTTGTAAAGTGGAAGCATCGACGATGATCGTGCCGTCAGGTTACGAGTTCCTCGTGGGACCCATCTCTTTCTCTGGTCCTTACTGTCAAAAGAACATTCTTTTCCAGGTAAATTACGCAGTTGTATCATTTACTTGAGACTAGAGGTGGCAATTTTGGTTGGGTAATTTTTTTTATCTCAAATGGCCAAATAAAGAATTTAGCTGTAAAGGGGTTAAAACTTAAAAGTAGCCGGATGTGTTTATTTTTAAATGCATACAAGCTCCTAATCCATTTTATATTTATATTATAATTGTAACAATGTTGTTAATGTAATTGTATTTAAACCGTTACTTCTTTATCATAAAATTTAGGAAATGGGGGAAACGTATTTTAAGGTCAACCTGACCCGTTTTCATCCATAACCCAACATACCGGACCCTCCCGTGTTGCCATCTTTGACCTTTAACTGAAAACAATATAGGAGAGAAGAGATACTTCCAATAGGATATGCTCAAATATTAGTATCTTAAAATCTAAAATTCGTTAAATCGTATTGCAGCTTGATGGTACAATCCTAGCTCCAACTAATGCAAATGCGTGGGGTAAAGGTCTCTTGCAATGGCTCGAATTTACAAAGCTTGTAGGACTCACAATCAAGGGAAAAGGCATAATTGATGGAAGAGGCTCAGTTTGGTGGACAAAATCAATACTTGATGATCATGTTGACAATGAAGAAGAACTAATTATTGAATTAGACAATATCACAGTTACAGAAAATCCACAAGTAAATTTCATCCCTGCCACTTTTAGTAGCATATAAATTTTCCAATACAGGAATAACCAGTACATGTTAGTAATTTTTCTAAAAATCGATTGTGGCAGGTAAGCAGCTCACTGGACGGGAAAATGCCTAGTATAAAGCCAACTGTAAGAATCCACAAAGAAAAAGAATTCCCAAATATACTCCTTAATGATGCTTGTAGTGTGACATGGTACTTAATTTTTTATTTTATTTACAGGCCTTGAGGTTTTATGGGAGTTTTAATGTGACAGTCACGGGCATAACAATTCAAAATAGTCCCCAGTGCCACCTCAAGTTTGACAACTGTGACGGTGTTTTGGTGTACAGTCTTAGCGTCTCATCTCCTGGTGACAGTCCCAATACCGATGGAATTCACTTGCAGAACTCCAAGAACGTGTTAATTCACACCACAGACCTTGCTTGTGGTAAATAATATTGTTTTCCTAAGAAGATTTATTAATATATCCTGTAACAATTTCCTCTAAACATGCAGTTTTGCAAATTAAAAGGAATTTAGTTACAGGCTTGGTTATATAGTAGAAACTTTCTTCCGATTCTGTAAATTATAATCATAAGTGGAGGATAAGCTTGAGGAAAAAGGATATATCATGAGACAACCTTATCCTAAGTTTTTTACAATATCACATCCTTGAAGCTGTTTTTAAGATAGTCAGATTCATTGCAACCATCCATTCTTGGCCATTATCCATCAAAACCTCAAGAATGTGACAAATAATGCTTACATTGAAAAACAAACCTAATCTAACTAAAGGTATAAACCCACCACACACTCTAGAGACAGAAGCAAAAGTATCTTGTCACATACTTAAAACTTCTATAACCTTATCCAAAAAGTGTGCGCACACATACAAGTAAAATAATATCTTCTTGTCTATGTTGATGAAATTCTTAATGCATAAGTAAATAGATTTACCACAGTAAAAGCCTGAACACGTAATAGAATATCTTCTTGTCTATGTTTATTAATTAATTAACATTGTGTGCAGGTGACGATTGCATATCTATACAAACGGGATGCACAAACGTATTTGTACATGATGTCAATTGTGGACCAGGGCATGGAATAAGCATTGGAAGCCTAGGAAAAGATGGAACAACGGCATGTGTCTCCAACATCACTGTCCGTGATGTTAATATGCAGAACACAATGACTGGTGTTAGGATCAAGACTTGGCAGGTACTAATAAAGTTATCATAGCAAGTACCAATTAGTGTTCTACAAGATAGTAGTATTACAAGAATCAACACGAACATAGTAACATTTATAATAACTAAAGGATAAAATCAACTTTAGGAGAGTGAAAATTCGGCCACAAAAAACTAATAAAGAAAAATGTCTTTAAATGGTTCCTATAAATTCAACAGAAACAAGCAGTGTAACAGTGGTTCCAAGCGATGATTATGGGAGTTGTAGTCAATAATAAATCAGGTTCTCATAAAATTGTACATATGAAACCGGTGAAAACAATTTGGATGAAGTTAAAAAATGAGCAGTAAACTGCTGAGAAGAAATTAATTATCAAGCAATCTTTTTCTACTTTATAAACATTATAGTCTAATCTCAAAATGTTGTTATGCAGGGAGGATCAGGATCTGTGCAAGGAGTGTTGTTCTCAAACATTCAAGTTTCTGGAGTGGAATTCCCAATCATGATTGATCAGTACTACTGTGACCACAGCAGCTGCAAGAACCACACATCTGCAGTAGCTGTCTCAAATATTGCCTATGAAAATATACGAGGAACTTATACAGTAAAACCAGTTCATGTCTCATGCAGTGACAGCAAGCCTTGTATGGACGTAAGGTTGACCGATATTGAACTCAAACCAGAGCCCAAAGGCTACCACATGTATGACCCATTCTGCTGGCAAGCTTTCGGGGAATTGTATGCTCCAACAATCCCAGAAATCAGTTGTTTACAGCAAGGCACACCATCAAGCGGCTGGGATCCTGATGAGACTGGATGCGCAGCATAGCCTAAATATGATTTGGTGCATCAGCTAGTGAGGTCGGTGTAGTTGCTGGCCCCTTTTACATTATACCACAGATTGAAGGTGAGTATATATATATAGGTAGTATATTATTATACAGATTGGTTGTCTTATAGGGATTCTTGATTCTTATTGTGTCGGTGTATAAACTAAGAAAAAGTTGTGTCATGTTTTCACTGGATGTTACCGATGTAAGGCAGTATCATTTCATTGTTGTGCTTGGTTATATTTGAGCAATACAAAGTAGCATTCACACAATTGAGTTGCATGTTGATCTAGTAGTGTCTTTCTAACCTATTGCTGACAAAATAGTAGTATTTCATATGACCTTTTTTGTAATATACACCCAGATTACAAGCAGTTGTGAAATGAAATAGTGGGACAAAAAAATGAGGGCAAAGTACATAAAATACCAAAACACTTCATCAATTATCCCAAATAGTCACGATACTCAGGAAAATACAACTTGGGTCATCAAAAGATGACTTTTTGCTCCACTTTGTTATTCATTAAACCTAACACTGGTTGAAACACCGACATTTTCAGTAACCCTATGATGTGGCACTTATTTTTGTTCTAACTTTGTCAATTAAAAGATACCTTTTGTTCCAATTTAGTCATTATAAGATGGTTTTCCATTCCACTTGGGTCATTCAGAAACCAAAGTATCAATGTCTCAACCAGTTGTCAAGTTATGAAATGACCTAAACAGAACAAAAAAACTGTTGACCCAAGTGGTATTTTCCTGGGTACGATGACTAAATGGGATGAATGAAATAGTATGACGGTATATTATGTAATTTGCCCAAGAAATGATAACCAGCTGATTAGTGTTTGTCACACCTAAAAGAGAGATATTAGTCTATTACATGGCATGGCTTTATAATCCACCAAGTAGATGACGTTCATCAAGCATCAGTAACAGGAGACCAAAGTAGAGACACTAATTTAGCACACCTCACAAGAAAACTAACATCATAGGAATATAGAATCCCCTAATCTGTCAGGTGTATTTTTAAATCTTCAAGTGGAAAAACACACACCTACTAAAGGTTGACAGTCTTGACAGGAAGCACAATAAGTATGATTTGTATTGCCTGCAAAAAGATCCATTTTACAAAAAAGAGGTTATAAATACAAATGAAGCAAGCAAAGCCAGTTTTATTCTCATCATAGTAAGCTTAAGACAGAAATCTGGCTACATAAACAAAAATAACAATAGCTCACAATTTTAAAGATGGATATGATAAGCATGAATGAAGTTTACTGTCTTAAGATACTCATTACTTGGAAGATTATAATTGAAACTGTTGGATCGCCTGCTTTCAATGTCTGGGACACTGCTATTCAATTCCGGAAGTAGAAGAGACCCGCAGACACTAAACTACAGAAAACAAATACATGAATATGCCAACCATCAGGATTAAAATATTGTTTGGAAGAGAACTATACATTAAGATAACCAAAACCATCGATAAATGGTACATAACAGTACCAGGCGGAGCAAGAAACATAGTTAACACGTTCAAATGGGTTCATAGCTACAATTAATAACGTTTACAAACAAAATCAATGGGTTCAACAAAACAATTTATTCAGTGGGTTCAAGTGTTCAACAGAACCCTCTAGCTTCGTCCCTGCTAAACACTGTAATTACTATCTAAAAGTTTGAGAAGATAACATCCTACAAAATCAATTGTAACCGAGGTAAGTAAGTTGCGACATACAGACACATTACTCTATAAACATTCTTCACAAATAGATTCTGTATGAAGTCTCCCAATCCTTAGTCCTTTAGCTTACTCTGTATGGCTTTAGCCTTCAGGTATTATATGAACCCGTGCCATGTAATAAAAACAATCGCTGCGTCTACAATACTTAAGATCCGATGTAGATGGATAATAACAATAACTCAAACGTACATAAATCAAGCAAATAATTCTCCACGGTAAACTGATCCTATTCTGAAAAATTAACAATCTGTTTATTCAATTTCCAGTCTCAGTGACCAAACACAGTGATTAAGCAGTTGGTTTATTGAGATTTGATTGGTGGAATACAACATTTGGTAACAAACAGTGAGTCAGTGCGATTAACTACATAAATCTTATTAGATAAAACTTTAGGTAATATTTTAGGAATCAGAACAGAAAAGCATCATATACAGAAACATGATCAGTTTGAAAATCATCATAAGAGTTGCATTGTATATTTGTATTGATTGATCGAATCAAATATTGCAATAAGTAAATCGGCAGGAACCTGATAAGAGCTACCCGTACCTGTTGGGACTGAAGGTGATCACAGCCACCGAATCGAACACATTGCCGGCAGTATCGTCCGGAGCAAAAATATTATAAAAAAAACTTATAATTACGTAGGTTTTAAAAATTTTTATAAATCTATTTATTTAATTATTTTAGGTTTTCAAATTCTTTATTTATTTTTTTTTATATATTACAGGGTTAATGTATTTTAAAAGACTTAATTTATTAATTAATTATAAAGTAATTCGGATATTCAAGTGATCAAACCAATTAACTTAATATCAAGGGATTCAGTTATGCATAAAAACACACCAATTAACTTAATATAAAGTAATTCAAGTAATTGGTTTATCTAATGAACAAAATAACTACTAAACTAAATAACTGATTATCAATAATATTCGACTAATTTTCAAGTGTTTCAAAATTTCAAATAAGTGTCAACAACAAACTTAATAGTTGATATCAAACGATTAAAGTTGCTATGAAGTGATTAATTTCAAGTAAGTGGTTTAAAATAACCTATTAATAAGTGACTGAATTAAGTAAGTGATTTCAAATAACTTAAACAAAATAATTAACTAATAATCAATAAACTAAACAGAAAAAATCAAAAATAAAAAAACTTTATACAAGTTTTGTTAAAGTTTAAACAATTGAACTTTGAAAACTTTTTTCTAAAAATCAATGATTCAAATATGAATTGATTGTCAAAACAAGCAACAATAAACTGAAATTTAGAAATAAAGATCAAATACAAATTAATTAACCTATGGAGTTTCACTCAAATAAAAAAATCTAATCTCATTTGTGATACACCGATTTCAAGTAACTTATTATAATCTACAAAAACTGAAAACTTTGTTTTTTCTACTCTATTCAAAAGGTTAAAGAAATATTCTCACTAAAAAACAAAAATAGTACGCAATTTCAAGTTGCCCACTAAAATGCAAAATCTAAAAATGCCTACAACCTACTAAAATCACCAACTCTGAAATTACAGGATACAATTTGCTGGCAATGGGATCATTTCATAAGAAATTGCCTACTGTGTTTAGAAAAGACCAAATATTTATGGATCGGATGATTTACAATTGTGACTTGTTTTTGTGTTTCATCGTTTGCAAAGAAAGAAATGGCGAAAGGAGAACCAATCACCAATGACTTCTGATCCATAGCCAAATAGCTTGCCACAACATGATTTCGCTTTTTCCCTTACGAGGTTGCTATGTGTCTATGATTTCCTAGCCAATTGTTATTTTAGTATCTAAGTCTGCGTTTTAGATGTTGAGCTTAAGAAATAGGGCATTTTTTCTATTTATCTATACATTTGAGCTCAATAAACTTTGTTATATTATATACATATACATATATATATATATTGTGGACCCCACCTAACCATAGGGCTGGACAGTTGTCCGAATAGCCCGCCCTTAAGATAGCCCTGGTTGAATAGCTGATCAGGATGGGTGCTATTTTTTTGGCGGTGGTCCATTCAACTAATAATAACCATTTGGTTTTGGGCGTAACTTGTTTCGCAGTGGTCTTCACCATGCATTTTTCACTAAAAAGAACTGCAAGCCAAATTTTCTTCCATTTTGAGATGAAGTTAAACCGTTGAAGCACTCGAGCCCAAGGTTATCATATTAATATGATTATAAGTTTTTGGTTTAGTATTTGGTTTTCTAAGAAATCAATAATTTCTGTTTCAAAACTTTCGTGGTTGGTACTATTATAATTTGTTCCATTAGGGGTGGGCATGTTAAACTGGAACTTTCCAAACTTAACCAGTGTCATATTGGTACCGGTACCAAACTAGTATCAGCTATAAGTATTCAGTTCTAAGAAACAATAATTTCGATTTTGATATATTTAAGTTCGGTCCAGTTTTATTACCGAGCTCACCCCTACTCAATCCTTAGGCATTGTACAATAATAAAAAGGAGGTGAAACGTTACTTTAATAATACACAACAAATATGAATTGTATGTTCCTAAAAACCTATTATGTAATTTTTTTCTATTCGTGTAGATAAGGATATTATAATATCAACAACCATTTATTTATTATAAGATAGTATTGTGCATAAATTATCTCTTAATAAATTCATCCCATCAGAATTTTCTTCTCGTTTTTTATTTCCCCAAATCCCAATGTTTCCCCTTTCCAAGTTGTGAGTATAAAAATCAAACAGAAAAAATGATTTTATCATCATGTGTAGTCGAGAAGAAGATAATATGAAAGTATAATTTAAAGTTTTTTTTTTGTTTTTCTTGTAAAATATCCACAACTTCAGAAGAAAATTGAAAAAAATAGGGAGAATTTGTCATCCAAAATCTTTTCTTTTATGAGTTTATCTCCTTATAAATAAAAATTAAGAAACACAATTAAAATCTATTTCTTTTCTAAATCCTTTTTTTCTATCCATATGTAAACCCCACAGACAATATCTTAAAACATCTGAAATTTGTTTTGTTAGAAAAACTTTAAGTTGGTACATATATTATATCTTAAGTTATACTTAGCATAATACAAAGGTGTTTATTATTTTGGGTTAATAAAATAATAAATAATTTACTGATCAAAAGTCAGGTAATCAGGGTTGTTCTAATTATAGCCTTATACATACATACATACATGTTATGGTATAACTTGAAGGATATTTAAAACTGAAAAAACAAGGTGCTCGGCGTGGACACATCAAAAACAAAATTTGAGATTTTTCTCGGAGGATCCACGTCGTGGAGCAGGCACACTTGTGCCCGAAGTTATTTTGGTTTTGTGTAGCGGCTATGGTTACTAATTTTGGTAAATTAGGGTTACTTGTTTAGTTATAAATATCGTAGCTAGGGTTTCTTGTTATTCAACATTTGTGGTTTATATGCACCTTAGAGGTGACATCTTGTAAACATTTTAGTCATAATAAAGAAGTCTCTGGTTCTGCCCGCGGGCGTAGGTTGTAACTCTGACCGAACCACGTTATATCTTGCTGTCGTGTTTATCTTATTTCTGTTATCCGCATCTTCTAACGGGTTCTTGATAAGGTTTCAAATTCGATCCTTACAAGAAGATTATCTGATTCCTTACAATACATACATACATGAGGGATGAGGAGTACCAGAGCATGGAGTTAACCTCCAAAACTACGCCATCTATAACCGGTCACATATGTTGTGATCAAGTCTGCTACTTTGACCAGCCCACAACTCAGAATACCAACCACGTACACATACAAAGTTGTAAAGTACGTGGGTCAACAATTGTACCATCAAAATAAATGAAATCGAATATAAACAAGATATGTTGAAAGAAACAAAACAAACTTCAAACTTACATCCATTGCTTTTAAAACACTGTGAAGCAAATCTCACAACATTCTGAATGAACTTAACTAACAGCTTTTGTATCTACAAATCCAATTCCAGATCCATGAACACATAGTTAAAGAACTCTGCAAGGAAATTAATCGAATACAGTTATGTCACGTTAGGGGTGTTAAAAAAACCCCGAAAAATCGAAGAACCGACCTGCCCGCATGAACCGAAACCGTCAAACCGAGAAAACCGATACCTGTAAAACCTGTAACCCAAAAAACCCAAAAACTAGGGTACCCGTTGAACACGGGGCGAGAGTTCGGATTTTAAATTTGATATCCGCGGGTACCTCCCCCCCCCCCCCCCCGGCATGCTTTTAACTTATATATATAGGAAAGAGTTCATGCGAGAAGTGTTTTTTTTGCGAGAAGTGCGAAAAGCAATTTCAGCCATTGATTAGTTTTTGATCTTATGATTTACATTAATCATAATTAATATTTTAATTTAATTCAAAAGGGTAAATTAGTAAAGAAAAATATTTTCTCTTTCCTCTCTCAAATTAATTGTTCTCTCTATAATAAATTTTTTTCCAGATTTTTAAAATTTACTTACTTTATTATAAATGCGGTGTTCACTGCTGAACACAACCTACGTTTTACAAATTTTTTGTTATGTATACAGTTTTCATTAGTGAACACATCCACTACCATATCAAATCCATTAATAGACTTTTTAAACCGTATTATTCGAAGTTTGCTAGCAACCATGCTACAAGCATAATAGCATATTTTTGTAAGTTCTTTTTTCCCGTGTTCATTATCAAACCATAGAAAAATTTAAAAACTTAATATTATAAATAGGAAAACTTAACAACTAATAATAATGTCCAACGATGAATATAAAAATTAACAAATTATACTTACGTTCAACAATGAATAACCTAAAATCAACAAAGTTAAAAAAATACGAGTTCACTAATAAACAAAATAAAAATAAGAAAACATTTCCCCTATTTAAAGAATGAACCAACAAAACAAATCAATTGGTTAATAAGTAACAAACATTAAATACACAAGAAAAACAAAAGCAAAACAGAAACAAATTTTTGTTCTTTATAATTGACAGTTCGCGACAAACAAAGAAAAAAACAAAATTTTATCAAAACACAAAGTAAAAAAAGAAAACCCACATCGGAGGGAGATGGTGGCCGGCGATTACGGTGGAGGTACTAGTACGATGACAGCGGCGATGAGACCCAGATCGCGAGAAGAACAGCGGATGTGGTGCACGATGATATGGTTGGTGCTCTCGGGAACGACAACGGTGGTGTGCAGATGTTGATGAAAGGGGATCACCGGATCAGAAAGCACGGTACCGTGTCGGCGGCCGTAGGTGCTTATCAGGACTGGATCGTGGACGGAAGTAGGGCGTTTTTGCCCGGGTCGTGGTCGGCGGTAGGAGATCTTAGGAGGAGACCAACAAAAGATGAGGAGGAGATCGACAATAGTTGACTGTGGTTATTTCCAACCCTTCGGTGGTTTCAACGAGATTATAGTTGCCAGAAACTAAAGTTCTATGGTTTGAAAATCATGGCGGCTGCCATAACTATTGATTGTAGAGAGATGATATATAAATTTAGATAGATGGAGAAAGAAATTAGGGTTTGTTGTGTGGGATGTAGGGATACGTAGCTGTGAGCAAATTTAATTAAATCTTGATTTAGTTATAAAGTTAAATTACCTTACTACCCTCTACTGGTTTATAAAATACAATATGATATTATCTTTAATTACATTTATACCATTCTTATTTTCATCCGTAGATTATTCTAATCAATGGTTAAGAATACTTCTCGCATTTCTCGTAAAAATAAAGCTTCTCGCATGAACCAACCTCTCTCTCTCTCTAGTAGTCCCGACCGTCTCCCCCAATTCTTTTTTTTAGCTTCGACATCGAGAGTTTGCAACGATCGAGAGTTCAACATGAAGACACTGAAATCGATCAACAGTGTCAACTTCAATATAATCGGTTTTTTGTTTCTACGAGGCTTCTCGAAGATTTGTTCGATCTGTGTCAGTGATTTATTCATTATTGTTGACTTGTTTCTACCATTGTTTGTTGTGATTTATTCATTATTATTGACACTGAAATCGATCAATAGTGTCAACTTCAATCTTATCGATTTTTTGTTTCTACGAGGCTTCTTGAAGATTTGTTCGATTTGTGCCGGTGATTTATTCATTATTGTTGACTTATTTCTACCATTATTTGTTGTGATTTATTCATTACTATTGACTTGTTTCTACCATCTTAGGATAATTATGACCCGAACCGTGGATACCCGTCTCCTTTCGGGTACCCGCACAACAGCCAATAGCGTGTGTGAATATTATAGTGAAGCCATAATTAGTCAATTATGAGCTTAAGGTTATGACTAATTTATCTATACTATCTATAAAGCATTTACACATTTTAAATCTCTTAATTTTTAAGTAAGTTAAAATTACTTTATTACCCCAACATCATAAATATATTTAATAGTAAAGCCATAATTAGTTTAGAAACTATAATACAATCAATATCTTATATATGGTTTGACTTTCAAATCAGAAAATTGAAAATACCATGATTTGTAAATCGACATACGAATTGGAAATTATTTAATGTCAACATATTGTGTGAATATTATACTCTACGTTATCGAAAACAAACATGTTATCGACTAAAAATTATTCGCCGACGTCGTATTCCTTGGGTACCGTGCTTATATTTATATATAAGCTCGAGTACATAAGCTTATAATAATATAATTAAAAAAAATAGTTTATGCGCTTATTCAAAATCTAATAATCTATTTGTCTTAAGTGAGAGACGGGTTCTTTCGAATAATACATGGAAAGCTTGTTGGAAATGGTGTTAGGTTCCAAGAGGTCGTGCATAACAGGAGGTTCACGAGTTAAATACTATGTTGGCAGGTTGCATAGAAAAAAGATTGCTAACGTTGGAGGCTTCGTCATCCGGGGTGTTTTTTTTACAATAAAGGTGTTGACAAAGTTGATTGAGGATTAGTCCCTTGGCTTAGTCACGATTAGGGGTGAGCAGAAAAAACCAAAAACCGAAAAAACCAAACCAATGTAAAAACCGACGGTTTTGGTTTTCAAATTTTCAAAAACTGACTTTTTCGGTTTGGTTTTGGTTTTTACAATTTTAAAAACCGAAAAAACCAAACCGAGCCATTTCAAGGGACAACAATGTAAATATACATGTCCAAAAAATTAAATACTCTATGATTTTCTCATTTATATAGCTACCTCCCGTTTACATTAGGGTTCCACCAAAGAGGTTTCACACTAATTCAGATATCCTTCGCAGTTGCAGCTTTGTTTAGTCATTGGACTACTCGATTGAGTTCACCAACATTACTTCATTTCGAGTCAATGAGTTCACTTCTTTTCAATTTTATTCATTTTCACTTGATTTAGAAATCCAATTCTAGTTGTTTATCCCGATTTTCATATTCTAGTTTTCTGAGTTGTATACAGTTTATTTGGAGTTGGTTGTTTATCTCGATTTTTAGTTTTGCTAACATGTTATTTATCGATTTGCTTTGAGTTTTGATTTATTTCAATTTTGACTTTAAAGTTTAAACATATGACCGTCATTTTGCTTGTATTAATTGAAATATATATGGTTTGAATTAGGTGGCACACATCTTGATATTTTTTATATAGCTTCAATTTCGTTTAATTTCATAGCTTTACAATGACGGTTGCATGACTTCAAATCTTGATGGTTAAAATGGAAAAGCTGTAAAACCGAACCAAAAATAAAAAACCGTCTTCAAAACCGAAAACCGAACCACTCCAAAACCGAATGGTTTTGATTTTGATTTTCCAAAAACCGAATTTTTCGGTTTAGTTTTCGTTTTATGCCAAAACCGAACCAAACCAAACCATGCTCATCCTTAGTCACAATGGAGTTTGTGTGGTGTGGAATAGTTGGGTCCATGTTAAGGTAAAACATATGTATTTGAAAAATATTTTTGAATAGGTTGTCCTAATCTTCTAATATAAATAAAAGACTAATTATAAAAAATTATTAAAAGATCAGTACCATACATTTAACAAAATATTAAATTTTAGCCATTTATTCTTTTAACTCTAAGAAATTAATTTTGACTTTTTAAAGTCAAACTAATATTTAATAATAGGTACCTACATTGAATATTGATATTGAAAAACAAATAAATGTAAAATTTGATAAAACATATCCTTTAATGTAAATCATATAAAACCTCTCCTATGATTTTTTCTAAGGTTGTTAATTTAGGTTGAGTTCGTGTTATCGGGCAGGTTAATTTCGTGTCGACTCAATTTCGACCCATTTATTTTCGTGTCAGATTTGGGTTGTGTTAGTTTTTTTCGTGTTGAATTCGTGTCGACCCATTTAGGACAAATGTCTCGACAAGAATTTTTTCGGTTTTCTAGTACGATTTTTGAATACGGTTTTCCTTTTCAACTACGGTTTTCCTTATCAATATTTCAAATTCCATGTTTGTTTTCTAACTTTCGGCAAGAATTTTGAAAACGATTTTCGTTTATATTCTAACTTCAATAATCAATGTCCATTTCAATTGTATTCAAACTTCAAATTCAGTATTTATTTCGGTTTGATTCAAATTTTGATTTTACTTTTTTATTCACTTATATAAATGAATATAATAAAAATGATGATGTATTACTATTCTATCAAGTATCAATAAATAATGTCATTGAACAACCGAATATAAAATACTAATTAAAGTATTACCTATCAAATAATCAAATTTAAAAGTACAAAAATTATATAGTGAAAATAATAAATACCAAAATAACGTACTATTATTTTAATTGTAAATATTTTATTGTTTATTTTGAGTTTTTAACGTTTGAGGATCTTGTACTTTTGTTTGGCAGGTTTTTTTGCCCTAAGATGTCAATCTTTTATTTGAATTCATAATTTTATTTTCAAAATATAAATTTTAAGTATTAAAAAAAAGTTAAAATGTTATAGTTTTACCTTTAAACGGGTCATACGAGTCACTTTCGAGTTGTCAGGTCGACCCTAACCCGACCCATTTATTTTCGTGTTAATTTCGAGTCAACTCGCTTTTGTCCCATTTCAAATTCGGGTCGGATTTCGTGTTAACCCAGAACTGCCGGCTTTAATTTTTTCTCATAACACATCTAAAAAGATACAATGACTAAGGCTGTGTGCACCAATGGGAGAGGGTGTGATGGTCACTACTCACCGGATAACCAACAACACCATTACCCCTACCCGTGGGTCACACCTCTCCCACTAGTTGGTGAACCCGTGTAGAGTTTCCTCTCTCTCTCACTCTCATTTCTTTACCTTTTAATGTATTTTCTTTTAAAAAAATAAAGAAAGTTTGTATCATGTATGAATTGGATATGAGTGTTTATGGGTTGGAAGAAGAATAACGAAAAACTGATATGAAATATGAGAAAACATGAAAAGAATAAGATGAATGTTGATTGTGTAAAAAGTGATTTAACGAAAAGCTAACGTTATAAATATAACGGAAAGTGACTTGGGTCACATGCCCAATAATTGCTGGAAAAAGAAAAGATTAAGAAAACAATTATCTATGATCAATCGAACAAGTCAAAACCAGCCCATCTTGATACCTTATCGGATAAGATAAAACAAATCGTTAACCACCAACCCCAAACCGTCATACAACGACACTACACTTTCCCTCCATTTCCTCCCAAATCCGCCATTCACCACCCCTCCAACCGGAATCCATGGCCACCGGAAATCAAGAGAAGGACCTAATCACCGTCGCGAGGAGAGTTTCCGCCGTCAGTAATCACCTCCTTCCTCTGCCTCATACGATTTCCCCGATTATAAGCTCGTCTAATTGCGGCGCTTCCCTAAACGACAGCTATCATCGGATTCACGGTGAAGTGCCAACTCATATACCCATTTGGAAATCTGCGTGTGATGAGTCCGGGAAGGAGTACACTGACATCATATACGAGAAAGCTGAAGGAGAAGCCATTGCCAAGGTTCGTACATCGTAATGTTACAGTGTAAGAATAATTTTCAAAAGTTTGGAGGGATAAAAAAAACTCATATTCAAACTCTCAAAGGGCAAGCACTACAGATCAGCAAGAAATGTAGCTGCATTTATATATATGAGCTTTTTTTATAAGCCTGTTTTTTTTTTTGCTTATTTTTTTTATAAATTATGGCTTATTTTTTTATTTCTAATTATAATAAGCTCTTAAGCGGGAAAAAAGAAAATCCAAACACTCTCTAAGTCGAAATGTAGTTTACTTAACGAAAATCCAGCAAGAAAGTTAACTATAAATCCCAATTTTTACAATGTGAATAATGAGTACTTTCAGTATTTTTATTTGGAATTTTGTGAAAAATAAACTATATCTGGTCCCTAAATTTGTAAAGTGTGACTCTTTGTGAGCTTTCACTTGGACATTTGTCAAAAATTTAACTTTGAACTCTTAGACTTGTCAAAAGTTGAATTTTCCTCAAATTTGGGAAAGTAGTCTCATACTTCACTTTGTTAAATTTGAGATCTTTGGTTACCTTACTTGACATTTTTCCATCTCCTTGCTTAAAAATGATTTGTACACAACACAAATTAGCCGTACACAAGACAAATTAGCCATACACAACAAAAAGTGATTATTTTGACTATTATACCTTTGAATTTGTGGATTTATTGATGAGAATAAAAGACAGTGGGTTAGTAAGGGCACAAGAGTCATGATTTTTGTGTATGACTAACTTGTGTTTTACAAATCATCTAGTATTACCGTTATCATTTCATTTCAAGTTTCATGTGATTATAATTATGTGTCTAAGTCATGTGAAGTAGAAGATGAATTAAGAAACTTACTCAATGAGGCCATATTTTGATGTTTTGTAATGCTGAAAGTAAGATCAATTGATAATCTGTTTATGCGTGAACTATGTGTGTTCTTCACCTTAAATACTTGATGAGAGAATAAAATGAGATCAAGAAGATAAGAATATGGTAACCACCCTTATTTAGATCATCAACATCCAACCCCACTTACCCTCTTTAATCCACTGCTACATCAGCATCCCCATCATCTTTCACCTCTAACCCTCTCTACCCCACAAACCCCCACATCCAACCCTCTTCAACCCATATCAAATATTAATAAAAAATATATATTAATTAAGAGAGAGAAAGAGAGAAAAAAAAAGAGGAACTCGCCATTGGTTTGGGAACCAACTAGGGAACCCCACTACCATCAACCCTATGAGGGGCGATGGTGTTCTAGCTCTAGATGGGAACCAGCCAGCGGTGGTAACCCCCCGATGGGCTGGTCTTATAGAAAGTTATCAAGGTCATAATCGTCCATCAAGATTCTTTAAGTTTTTTTTTGGTAATTAGGAGTAGATTTTGGTCATAATGTGTAAATTACCATTACAATACCCATGTGGTCATGTTACTAACGTGTCAAATAGTCAAGTGCACATTACCGGTATAAAGCCTACAAAACACCTGAAAATTTGTGTTTGGAGTAGGCTAAAGGACAGCTATTTGATCAACAATTAATAACAAATAACATGTCATGCTCGGATGGACTTGTACTTCAAAAATTTTATGAATGTTACAAAATTTTATAAGCTACACTAAACCTTATAGAGTACATATCAATGTCCAATTTGATGACCTTATATATATATATCGACATTTTCCCGTTTGTATCTTGCAGATAACAATAAACAGGCCTGAGAGGAGAAATGCATTCCGACCTCTTACAATTAAGGAACTAATTCGCGCTTTCAATGATGCCAGAGATGATAGTACAATAGGAGTCATCATTCTCACGGGAAAGGTTCATTGTTTTTCTTAATTGGATCCATGAAAGTTACATCCTTTCAAGAAGCTCATTTCACCTGATTTTGGAAGATAATCACATATTATTTAGAGGTTATTATATTCTTGTACAAGTCCTTTTAACATAAGGCTGCTTCAGGGTACCAAAGCTTTTTGTAGCGGCGGTGATCAGGCGCTTAGAAGTGGAGATGGTTATGCTGATTTCGAGAATTTTGGCCGGCTAAATGTTCTTGATTTACAAGTAAATATTTCCACACTAAAATTTGTAAAAAGAATCCCTGTGTGTTGATCAGTGTATAAATAGAGTACAAAGAAAACATAAACAAGCTGAAAGGGCCAAGGCCCATCTATGTTTACACTTGAGTACCCTATTCTATCAATATAATAAATAAAGAGATACAGATAATGTCATAAATTATAATTCAGGATCTTTATCTATCACATGCAACAATGTTATTAGCTTGTTCAGTACCTAGTTTAATTCAGTCTAGGGTTATCTGTGTATTCCATTGATATATATAAATACTAGTACATATGGTGATAAATAAAGAGATGCCTCTATACTGTACAATAGTATAAAATACATCTATAATCTAGATGCCGATATTTTCTATATTCAACAATTACAAATAAGTCGGTGCCTTCGATTTGTGTCAATTCAAATGATGTAATTCCATGAGACAGAGAGAGTATATTATCTATATTTTTGGTTCTCTTGCCAAATTTGATGAGTGTACTCTAATCCCATTACAGGTGCAGATTCGGCGGCTTCCAAAGCCAGTAATAGCAATGGTAATTTTAGCTGTTATTAATTCTCAACCTAGCTGATTTGTTCACTGGCATATTACAAATAAAATTATTTGTTGCTTCTAACAAGGTTGCAGGCTATGCTGTTGGTGGAGGGCATGTGTTGCATATGGTCTGTGATCTAACAATCGCTGCGGATAATGCTATCTTTGGTCAAACAGGTCCAAAGGTGAGCTGGTCAACACATTTTTATACACTTATTATCTGCCTAAAATATATTCATCATTAATGAATCTATATTTAGCTATCATCTAACAATATTAGTCAATAACTCTCATTGGTTCTGTCTGCTGTGTGCATCTTAAAGGTGGGAAGCTTTGATGCTGGTTATGGAAGTTCGATAATGTCAAGATTGGTGAGCTTCTAATCTAAAACAGAATACAATATATAAACCAATCAACCAGATTGTTTTTATAGCCAGTTTCTCTTTTGATCAATAATCTTTTTCTTGTTAAATAGGTGGGACCTAAAAAAGCTCGTGAGATGTGGTTTTTGGCACGGTTCTACACTGCTCAAGAAGCAGAAAAGATGGGACTGATAAATACTGTAGTCCCTGTAAGTTTATTTTCACTCAAATAACTGCGATCTATGTGTGTATCGATTATAAACTTATAACATATGTCCTTAAACATGTTGATTTTGAAAGTACATTCCCTAAAAAATGAATTGACTGAAGTATGTTCCTTTTAAATGCAATTTCCCCTTTTATACGGGGTTAATACTGCTGGTTGTCTGTCCATTGATGGATTCCTGTAATTCATCAGGCAACTTGAGCCTGCCCGTTGATACACACATTGTATTATCAAGCCTCTTTTAAGTAATTTGGGGTGTAGGGGATCAATAGCGCTTCATTCGCTAATCATAAATCTAAAATCCTGTGTTAGCTAGAAAAGCTAGAACAGGAAACAGTTAAATGGTGCAGGGAGATCATAAGAAACAGCCCAACTGCCATTCGGGTGCTTAAATCATCTATAAATGCAGTTGACGACGGGCATGCTGGACACCAGGTTATCTCGTCATCTTCATTTTCATTTTTGTTTACCTTTTCTTTTTCTCCTGTATTAAAAGATCACTCATGTATTTTTCGTACAGGAACTAGGAGGAAATGCCACGCTCATTTTTTATGGAACTGAAGAAGGTAACGAAGGAAAGACAGCATACATGGAACGTAGACCTCCAAACTTTTCCAAGTTTCCTCGACGACCGTAGTTTTTTCATATTCTCTGGAATAATAGTTGTTGTGCTTTCATTGTTGTATTGTTCTGTCGTTAATTGAGGGAAATTGAATCAAAAAATAAGAGCTAATACAAATGTATTTGCTATTCTCTGACTACTATTGAAGTGATAGCTTTTTATTTACTTCAAATGGCAAGTTGTTAGGTGGAAATTTTATCCCACACGGTAATTCTTTAGATTGGCCTCCTTTTTAACAGAAAGGTTCTGGTTAAATAATTATGTAAAAAAAGTTTATTTGAACAATAAACACACATCCACTCAAACTATACATATGTTCAAACAAACCTTCAACCTTTAAGAGGAAGAGATACCTGATGGTATCAATTTGGTCGTTGTGTTCCATACTTCCATTAAAGCATCCGGTGTACTCTTGAAAGGCATCGACATTTCCAATGTAGCAGCGTTACCATCTAGCACACCAACCCCTATTGTTTGGTACCGAGAATTTTTGGTGATTCTCGGCATTTCACTACCAAAGAAGAAAGAGGAGATATGAAAGAGAAAGAGCGGAAAGATGATAGAGGAGAGATATTTTAAAAAAAATTTTATAGTATGTGAAATTATGAATATTTGATGTACTAGAGTATGTATATAATATAAGTGACATAACATTGATATAACATTAAGCATGAGAAACATGAGACCTATGTTTGGTCCCAATATGTTTAAGTGGATTCAATTCTTGTAACATGTTTAATATTGGCATATGAGTGAAAGATGCATAAATTTAGGACAGTTGTAGGATCGGGCACGTTATAGGCACTTTCATTTAGTAAGGAACTGACTAGTAATACATGTTATAAAATTTGTCCAATATAATGTTGCGTCTAAAATTTCTATGTACAAAGACTGATAAAATGAAAATTAAATAAAAATAAATCTTACTATTATAATAAATAAGTTTATTGACATAACTTTTACTTTTTTGTATATTATTATCATTCCTTATTTTAATTTTATGTGATGACATATGTTACGTGATGAATTTATGGTAAGAGTGCAATATCTGATGTGACAAGTGTGATAAAAATTGTAACCACTCTTGATACAATGATTATGATCATAACAGTATGAATTACAACTTCTAAATAATATATTAGTCATCTGAATCAGTAAAGCTTGTAGAATGTAAATTCATACTAGTAGTAAATAAAACTTTTATGTGATAATTGTGATAAATAATAATCTAACATTGTCTTATTTTTCTATTAAACATGTTAACCGTATTTAGAAACTGATATGTACTGAATTATACATATTTATTATACCAAATTTCTTACATTTTGGCACCATTAATAGCAGATTTACGCGATTTGATGCATAATATCTTATAAATCTGTTTTGTAGGCTTATAACAATTGACCGATGACAAATGATGAAAATTCGTCAAGGTATCGAGCTTGCGAGAAACTGCAGCTAACACACCCTACAACATAGGTCATGTAGGCCTACACAGCCTGCAACACGGCCCGTGTACATCATAGACTGCTTTCCCCGTATCTAACTAATTGTACATCCCATTTTACACCCATTTTTAGTTTGGTATAATCTTTCCTATATTTATTACGTTGAATCCGATTTTATGTATGATTTAGATTTGTTATTAGGAACTGTGAGTTGAATACTTTGATTCATTTATATTAGATATGTTCTAGTTGTTTGTGTTATGAATGTATGATGGTTTGATTTTTGCTGACTTTGATGATATTATGTTTTAACTCAATGACTAAGTATATTTGGTTGTATTGATGATAGCCCATGTGAGTGTTTTATACATCTATGTTAGGTTGACTTTATGTGTGAAATATTTATCTTCAAGTGTATGTATACTTAAACAAGTTTGCTTATGTCAAGATTGACACTAAGTTGGTGGATTTTGATGTGATTAGACTTGGTATGTGTATTTGTGGTATTACATGAGGTACGTGGATGATGGTTTAGGATTTTGGATATTTAACCAAGTATATGTCCTTATGCTATGAGAAGTTATGCTCGTGTGTGTTAGATGTGTTGTTTGAATTATCAAGAGGTTATACTTATGATTTCGCTAATCTTGGATTGAGTCATGTACATCTTATCTCCATCTGGGATCGGGTATTTAGTATTATTTTTCAGTTTAAAAGCCTTACGCATCAAGAGGTTATGCTTGTGTGTCTGGTGTAATTCATTGCGTCTATAGATGAATTACTAGTTAAAACGTGTATACTTTTTATCCTTTGTACTTAATATGTCAACATAGTCACGTCACTTGATTATATACATCAATACATTAGACTAGGGTGTATCTAATCTGAATGAGTAACTTCCTGCTTTGAATTCCTTTCTATTGCATGTTCATGTGACCTTTTTTCATTCTTTCTTTGCTTTTTGTTGTTTAGTGTCACACCCCGCCTTGGCGGAAACACGAGGTGCGACGGAGAGGATCGTCATAACACATTGATATATGAATAGAAAATTTTACTAAATGAGTTCGCACCAACGTGTCACGACGTTCCCCGACACAAGAGGGGACTTGTGTCGTGGCAAGTCACTTCACGACAACCATAGTCAACAGTTTAAAATAAGAACATTCGAAATAGTTGTTCCCACAACCCGGGACAAGTATACGGGGCTACAAGCCCTAGATTTATAAAATTCAAGTTCATGATAACATAGTTAAATGAAAGAATCCTTAGTCAACTGCCCATGTCACGCTAAAGCTATCTAGGGTCACCTAAGCTCCTTAGGCATGGTTATTAGCATTACCTGAAAATGAACACTCGAAAATGTCAACATAAAGTTGGTGAGCTCGCAGGTTTAAAGTAAAAGCTTAGTTGCCGTGTAAATTGTTTAAGTAGGACATATGTGCACGTATAGCATGTTAAGCGTGTAGATGTTGTACCAACATCCGAACCACCAGGTTCAATAGGAATCAATAGAAATCGAATCATTGTCTTCCAAGCAGTTATTATAGCATACCCAGCTGGAGCATAAACCGTTGGCTCATAGGAATATAGGAATCAATAGTCATCAACCAACAACAAGTAGTCTTTGCATATACGTCACATAAGTTGTCCAAAATAAATAAGAAAGAGTCATCACGGCATAAAAAGTTTAAAAGAGAGTTTGAGTGTCATTCTCCCCCGAGAAATATAGTAAAAAGGGGCCACGAGTACTCACCTTAGTTGCGGGTTGTCACTTGAATCTTAACGTGCTCGGAAATCTACAAGCAATCGTATAATCTAAGTTATATTCTATTCACGCGTAAAGTTCTCTTTCGTACTAACCTTAAATTTAATTACGTTTCGCGATTAAGTTTTACTGTATGTTACATAAGTGCATCCATTCCTTAGGCCTAACCCCAATATACATATTTGAGGTTTCAAACCTTGGTTATTTTCCTTTTCAAATGTGTATGTTAAATTCTGAAATTTTGGGTAAGCTTTATGTATTTTTAAAATAATTTAAACGTCCTAATTATTTTCCTAAACTTTTAGGGCAGAGGTCTTAATGTCTCTATTATTTTATATAAATTTTTCTAGGGTTTAATAATATGTTAATTATTTTTAACAAATACTTTAATTAGTGTTGGTCAGAAAATGCCTTCAGTTTGCGCGTCACAAAGTTTTTATTTCTTTAAGATACTAAACAACCTTAATAAAATCTAAAAATTTTACAGTAACTTAAAAACACCTAAAATTTCTTTAATATAAATTTTTGTCCACCAATTTGGATATTTGAATGTTTTACAATATTTTAAACTCTGATTAAAGATTTTCCTTAAACTCCCAGATTTGACAAACAAAAAGTTCTTGTCCAATTAAAATAGAAAACAAATACAATAAATTCTAATATTTTCTACAGTGATTATAAACACTCTAAAGTTTATCCATATTAAGTTTTAGGCTTTAATTCGTAGTCTTGGATAAGTTGTGATGTTTGAAACTCTGTTATCGAAACCCCCTAGGATTTCCAGATTCAACCACAACAATGTTCTTAACTAATTAAAATAGAAAACCAACTTTATAAATTCTGAAATTTTTACAGGACTTCGAAATCTCATGGAATATGCTCCAGATTTATTTTGAAGAATTTTCGTGATGTTTAGAATAAGTTTTTGAAATAACAAACTTAGTAGTTTAAAACTGTTAGAAATCACAGATCTGCGCATCCAAACGATTTAGTAGTTTTGTATGAAACCAGTTGGAGATGAAAGAAGACTCAAAGAACTTATTTTTAGTGTCAAGAATCGATTTTTTTCATTCTATTTTGGCCAAAATATGGCCTATTAAAGTTGGTACATATTCTGCCCAGATTATAGGTTCTTGTTCTTTAAGTTTTAAATCAAATAGACCAATCCTTTGGGTTTGATATTCAACCAAACACATCAAAATCATAACTTTATGTGTGATTAGGATGTGTTTAATCCATCAACCACGTTTTACATGCAAAGAAACAAGGAGAAGAAATTAAAGATTATAGAGGAACCTGTACATACCTAAACTTCTCAAATGAAGATCAAAGGCACAAGCTTTCCTTGAGGATTGAAGAACAACAATTATGAAGATGTGTATACTTGAAAGAAATCAAGAGGAGAGAGGGAATGGCTGCAGATTTTCGATGTGATGAATGTAGGGTGTTTAGGATATTTAGATGTGTTTAGATAAGTATATATGAATTCAAATTTGAGTTTTAGTTGCTATCCTCCCCCCCAAAACTCTCTCTTTTGGTTTTATCTTCTTTTTTTTTAAACCTTTAGCCGTAGATATATATATATATATATCTTTTTCATTTTATTGTTTTCATTATTATTATTATTATTATTATTATTATTATTCTCTTGTAAATTTTATCTTTTTTAGCCTTAAGCGACTTACTTATTATAAGTTCCTAGTGTTGTATATATTTATTTCTTGTAGGTGTGTTTAGCTATTTATGTATTATATTGACTTATTAGGGTTACCACTTTGAGTGATATTTAAACTTGTCATCTAGTATCAACTATTATCCATATATTATTAGTATTAGTGTTATACATTTAGTTGAGGGATTCATTCACCCATACTCGCTCTAGAGACATTTGCTCGATAACCTTGTACACTAGGAATCGGTTAAATGTTCTACCACCTTATTTGAAGAATTTAGACATATATAATACCTAATTCTAGTATTTACTAGACCTTAGGTATCACACAAGCACATAGATTTAGGTCGTATAACAAGTTAAACTCAACTAACTTGTTTTTGGTGACGGATGTCACATTTAGTTATAGTTCTTTAATTTCATTTTCGCTTTTTGCTTTGTTGTCGACTAGATAATAGTGAAGGTTGATTATTAAGAGCCTCAGTTCTCAGAGTTCGATACTTGGTCTTACCAAAAGAGCTATGCTATTTACGGATATGCGATACTTGTCTATCACGCATGCAGTCTATTTCTAAGGTGAAACCACTTTTAAAACACTGTGGGTACTCTAAAATATTTATTTAAAATTATGTAGCGATTCACGCGTGTCAAGATTTTGGCGTTATTGCGGGGGAACGGTGATTCTAAGAAAGACCAAAACTGTTAATTTAATCATGTGTGCTTTCTATTTGTTTAGTTAGTTTTGTGCGTATTTTAGTTTCTTTGTGTTTTTTCTTGTTTTAGTTTTAGTTTTTGTATTATATATCTACTGGTTATTTGTTTTAGTGTTTCTTTTGCAGATTCATGGATTTTCAAGGCAATCAGTCATTCTATTGGGATCCTCCTCTGAAAATCCCTATAAAGTCTACTATGGTGATAACACACCATATTGATGTTCTAGTTGCACGAGTTGATGTGACTATGTGGAACAACCGAAGACTTCAATTGGTTTTTCCTACTCCGAGCCATATACATATGACCCATTCACTCAACCTTAGCCCATTCCTTCATACGAACAATCAAATTCTAACCTCGGGGAGTTGTTACAAGGTTATATAGAAAGATCTGAAGCAGCTTACAAGCGGGTAGAAAACATTATGACATGTCCTCTGAACCCACCTTGTGAACCATATGCGTTTAACCCACCCAACCCTCCTGACCTAATTTCATATAATGGACAACTCCTACATTATCTTGAGGAATTGGCAAAGTTGGAAGTTCAAGTAGGTCAGATTCCGAAAATACTTTTATAAGACTCTAGTGAGGCACATAATGGCTTAAACCCAACAAGTACCGTCCACCCCTTCATCTAAACAAGTTCTCCATATTTCTCAGAAAATGAAAACTTCACTTTTTTTCAATGAAAAACAAAATACGAAAAACAGAAAAATTTTCTCCTGCTAAACGCAGACTAAGCTATTTAAAAAAAACAAAACATTACCGAGGTGGCAATTAAATACTAACGTGACAATTGGAAAAAGATGAAAAAAAAAGAAAAACCGATTATCCGATATATAGGTAACCGGATACATTAAACGGTAAGATTGCAAAGTTGGATATATTAAATGGTAAGTTTCAAAGCTAGTAAACACAATAGCAAGACGTAACAATCTGCATACATTTACATGAACTAAACCATTAAAAAATGTATGAGCGGTAAGCCAATACTTTTTAAGCTATGTTCTTGAGTTATTTTTTAGAAAGAAAGGGAGGGGAAGAGAAGGAAACCATTAAAGTAACGTGTTTTTTAAAGTTTTTTAAAGGAGAGAAAGAGAGGGGAAATAAAGACTATTTAGTTAAAAATTTATCCTTTTAAATATTGAATGATTTGAAAGAAAAAAGGTCCCCTTTATTTTTTTCATTTGTTTTCAACTCAAAAACATAATTTAAAAAACTAAAGAACAAATCATCTAAAGTTATGTACTATTACCACCAAGACAACCATGTCTTTCTGTACTTTTTAGTTTATATAGTTTATAATGAAATAAAAAGGAAATAATGAGTGTAGTTGTTACAATCACATAATACTTAAAATATTAAAATACTTAAATAAGTAAAATGAATTTTATTTAAATATTATATGAGTTTAACATTTAAGATTAATATCGACTGTACACGTTATTTTTACTAGAATAAACTAGGAGTACAAAGTTTATTAATGTGTCGTTAAAAGATATTTCCGAAAATACTTAAAAGTCAAATGAAGTAAAAAAGATAAAAAGGATAGCGTAGGTATTACGACAAAACGGGAAAAGGGGGATTGGGGGATGGTAAAAGTTATTATCTTGATGGTCTTTTTTGCTTCCTTTATTTAACCTCATCTCCGTTGACGTATCTCGCCCCCATATTTTACAAGCCCCTCTTTCTCCATCTCTCTACGTTCCCTTCTCGATCGATCCCTCTCCAAAAGCTTTTTCTCAGGTAAATCGAATCTTCATTCCAGTTTCCTATTCTATTTTGTCGATTATACTTACAATTATAAGGAATTTAGTGTCAATTATCTGTTCATCCACCTTCAGATCTCCGGTGATCGACTTATTTCGTCAATCGTTTTTACATTTTTGTCTACAAGTATGCAGTTTCTCCTGCAATTGAGAGATTTATCTTGAGTCGTTTCATTTTGATCGGTACTTACGATTTCTCGAAAGTGGTGGTGTTTCTCTGCGAATTAGGTTATAAATTGTGCGAATTTACTTCGTGATTTTTTGTTTGTGTTTTGGTATGTTTCTGATCTGCATGCTGTAGGTTGCAAAGGTGGATCTACTGTGTTAGCTATCATCTCGTTTAAAGTTATTCTGTGTAGAGCTTTTATTGATGCTCGACCGTAGGTTCAAGATCCATTAGGTTTAATCACTTTTGTGGAGGAAGTGTTGGTATTACGGTCGGAATTTGGGTTATATTCAGATCCGATCTTTGGTGGTTAGATTGTAACATCGTTTTCGTCGCTAGCGAGTGTATCATGAACGTTTATTTTGACTGGAACGAAGTGATTTCCTTACAATCCGACGACGATATAAGTGTTTTCTTCTTGAATTCAGAATTCTACGACTGTGTCTATATGATTGTTAATGTCGAAATCGATGTAACTGGATCTACAAGTAATAATGTTTTTTATAAGTGATCTACAATTGGTTGGTGTAACCATGTTGATTTAACACAAATGCTCAGATCAAATACATTTAGATGCAGTTTTGACAATGTGACCCTAATTTTTTTGTATATGATTTGGTTTTTTGTGTGAAATAAATTTCACTGGATTTATTTGAATTGATTTACTATTTGCAGGGATCCTTGCCAGCAATAGAATGGGGCTGACATTCACCAAACTCTTTAGCCGGCTTTTTGCCAAGAAAGAGATGCGTATTTTGATGGTGGGTCTTGATGCAGCTGGTAAGACAACCATTTTGTACAAGCTCAAGCTTGGTGAGATCGTGACAACAATTCCTACCATCGGTATGTCCCTTCATACACAGATCTGTTAAATGCATGTGGCGTTCATCATCTAGTGTCTTGATATATATATATATCTCTTGCCTTGCATGCAATGCTTGCTAGAGACTTAATGGTTCTTTTGTTTCCCAATGTTTGTGTTTGTTATGAGGGTTGCTTTGATGTGTCATTATCAGCCTTCAGGCCCATGTAGCACGAATTGTTATAAAATTTTTTAACTCTTGTTTCAACTACTAGTGATCTCATGGCTCAGTGGATATCCCTTTGGAAGAGCTGGCATCATTTTGGTGGCCAACATTTAGCTGTCAAAACATAATTTTTTTAGCCTGATATGTTTAAATCATTTCCTGCCTGCCAGTACTTTATGATGCCAGATCTTTATGGGTATTGGGAAAGTAGAGGTTCTTCCCCGAATGACTTAATTTCGTGCATATTGGTGCTTAGAACTGTGTTTTCCCATGAACCTGTTAAACACCAATTCGAGGATATTTAGAGTAATGCATGCATTTTCGATAACCCAATAAGAATAATATATGGGCTCAAGTTCTATGTGTCCTAACTATCTAGAACTGTATCCTGAGATACGATTTTAGCCTCTATCAACTAGAAAGTATGGCTTTACTGTCCATCTACAATTGTTTACTCAGCTACACTCCAATACTTTGTTGTCACCAGACATTCAAATCTCTCTTGCATTGCTATCTTCTTTCAATGTCTTTAAAAGAAATGGATGTCCGTAAACACTATATGCTGCTCTCTGTGGCACTGAACGACTCTTCCATTTTAAAAATGTAATTGGGGTGCAGTTTTGATCTAGCATATAGGGCTATAAACGAATGGGGCTTGTTCGTGTTCGTTCGTTTAAGCCGAACAAATAAACAAACATGATTGGATAAATGAATGGTTTTTTAGTTTGTGTTTGTTCGTTTGACTTTAGCCGAACAAATAAACTAACACGAATGGATAAACAAGTGAACTTTTATGTTCGCTCGTTTATAAGATTTGCTTTGTTCAAGTACATATACGTTGGTTCGTTAACATGATAAATGAGTAAACGAAGGAACACCTATATAAATATATACTATAATACAAATCCAACATTATTAAACACAAAAAACACATTATATATGTATGTATACATCTGTGTATTTTAAATGAACGAATAAACGTATGTCCATGAACATAAACATACGAGACCATTGTTCGTGTAACTAAACAAACAAAAATTTTTGTTAATGTTTGTCCGTTTTTAAAATAAACGAACATAAACGAACTTCACGGGGAACATTTCACGAACGGTTCGGTGAACCTTCAATTCGTTAACAGCCCTACTAGCATAGATCATAAAACATGATAGTTGTAGTTGTGGGAAGATTTTTCTTAATTTTGGATATACTTTGTTAATTGTTACCTTACTTTTGTCTAAAAGTTTAGCTTGCTATCATCAAATTTAATCAGGTACTGCATTTTCATTCTATGAAGAGAATGTTGTCACCTTCAGGGCTAGTCCAGTTTTTCACCCAAGAAACTTGTGATTCTTTGCAGGGTTCAATGTAGAGACTGTCGAGTACAAAAATATTAGCTTCACTGTCTGGGATGTTGGGGGTCAGGACAAGGTATGTTTCTTTTTGGTTTGAGTTTTGGTTGGTATTTACCGATACATTCTATATCATAGTCTATTGATCTGTGGTAAGGTCCCTAGTTTATCCTTACATCATTGTTCAACATCTTTTCTTTTTCAAGTATGATTTTGTCATAAAAGTAAAATCTTGGTCTTTTTGTCACACCATACACAGAGATACATATCTGTTGCCACCGAAGTACTTATAGATTTAATAAGAAATTTATATATTAAAATGTATATACAGATTCGTCCACTGTGGAGGCACTACTTCCAGAACACACAAGGTCTTATCTTTGTGGTTGATAGCAATGACAGGGATAGAGTTGTTGAGGCTAGAGATGAACTACATAGAATGTTGAACGAGGTAACTTTTGAAACGTTACGCCTATTTATGTATTAATACTCTTTTATCACCACTGTTGGCTTTTCTTCTGGTAATATTGTTTACAAGTGGGCTACCTTGTAGTGTTATCATTTATGTGGCAACTTCCAAATTTTACATCAAAAGCTGGCAGAATTTTTGTAATCACTTTGCAAATTGTTTTAGTACTTGACCTTTGCAGATATATAAGAAGTTCTGCAATGACCAGAGAAGTGAATTTATTCTTACATTTTTACTACCTACAGGATGAGCTTCGAGATGCAGTCTTGCTTGTATTTGCTAACAAACAAGATCTCCCAAATGCGATGAATGCTGCTGAAATTACTGATAAGCTTGGCCTTCATTCCCTCCGACAGCGCCACTGGTGAGTTTTTATCTGTGTTGAATGTTTTTTCTGTACACTTTAATCATTTTAATTTATATATCCTTGTTTGTTCACCATAGGTACATCCAGAGCACGTGTGCAACCTCTGGAGAGGGACTTTATGAGGGTCTGGATTGGCTTTCTAACAACATTGCTAATAAGGCACGTGATATAAATAACCACTTTTTTGTTATTTCTTTAAATTAGAGGTGGCAAGATATGCTGTCATGCGGGTTGGGTAATGGGTTAAAACATGTCATTAATTAGTACAGATTTAAAGGGGCCAGGTTGGGTTCACCAGCAAACACTTGTGAACTTGTTATAATAGTTAATGTGTTAATTGTGATTATACCCTTACTATAGTAATCAGAAATTTTTAATGGGAGGACTTAGGAGGACTTTGGGTGACCCTAAACGAGTTCACCCCCTTCTCCTTTTACCTAACCTTTCGATTTGAACCCATTTGCTATAACACAACCCAAGTTGACCAATGGGTCAAAACTGTCACTTTTGATTTTGTTGTTTGGGAGACTTTATACGAGTTCACCCCGTTCTCCTTTTACCTAACCTTTTAATTTGAACCCATTTGATATAATGAATACATAACCCAAATTGACTCATTCACTCGATGATGAAAATTGTCACTTTTAATTTTAATCATCAATTTTGTTGCTCTACTTTTCTTTACAGGCATAAGGTGAGAGTGACATATTCCATAAATGTGGATCTTGGATGTGAGCTTTTGCTTTAAGTGGTTACATTCCTATCATCCGCTTTCTCATTCTCGTTCTAGTCTGAGCTGTGTGCGATTCTGGGATTCCTTTGTTAAACAGCTTTTTGTGTTTCTCTCGTAGCAATGTGTCTGATATAATATTTGTTTGTATGCAATTTGCAAGTACTTTTAAAAGTATTGTCCTAGGTTCTGCTTCATAAACCTAAAGTTGTAACAGAGGTTAATTTTTGCTTGTTTTATATTCTTCCTTAGACTTTAGTTGCTCATATTCTATGTCCCTTTTTGGTTCATTTTTGCACCAGGGGTTATGCATTAAAACAAAACTGGAACCTAAAACAAAACTGTCTAGTTATATCTTTCTTTTATGCTCGTTTTCTAATAACTTTCCTGTCATACTAAAAGGAAATAATCATTGCAAAGAAACAAAAGTGAAGATCTAAAAGAATGGTAAGAAACATTGTATTCCGTGAAAATACAAGCATATTTAATTTGTTAAAGAATATTTTTTATTTAAATATAATGTACTATGCACATTAAGATTTGTACGTAATTGAACTTTTATAAATTTTTGTTATGTAAATCAAATTTACTATTGTATGATCACGGTTGTCGAGATAGAAGACGAGTTGCCATCTAATGTTATTTTATTGATTAAAAAATTAAAATAAAATAAGTTAAACTAACAATTTATTATTATTATTGAAAATGACAACTACAATTTTAAATATATAATATAATTTTTAATTTTAAAAGTGGTAATGATAGTAAAAAGTTCAAATATAATATACTGTCTTTTAAAAAACCTAAAATCATGAAAATAAACATAAAAATAGAAAGTTCAAACTAAAAATGACATAATGATTCAATAACAATATGTTTTTACTCTTATTCCATCTTTAATATACTACCACGTGTCTTTTTTTAAAAAACAAGTATCTCTAATGCCATATGTCATTTTTTTCAAAACCTCTAGTTTATACGTAATAACCATAGTCTTTTCTTGGTTTTTTCTTTGTTCTGAATCGTTTATTCCAAATTAAAATCATCCTCTATCCTGCTATTATTTAAATTGATCCTCTAAAAAGATTCAGGGTTTCAATCCTTCTGATGTGTTGCTCAAAGTAGCGATCTTCTCTTCACTGGCCCCTTCCTATTATCATGAAGCCAACATCAACGATTGGAAAAATTAGGGTTTTTAAAAACTAATTGAATCAAAATAGAATGAAGGATCATTCTACAATCGCCGACTATGTAAACACATATAGATATCTTCTGATTGTTTCATTACGCTTCGCTTGATTACAATTGCTCAATAATTGGTGATTTGATTTCTTTTCCTTCTCGATTTGATTGTCTGGTTTTGCTTCTCTGCATTTGCCATTTTTCAGTAATCTGATTGCCATCACAATTTATGAGCTTTTTTCAAATAATGTTTCAATCTTGGGTTTAAATTGTTACAAATATGTAGCAACTAGTTGTGTTTGAACTAGAGTAACTTTTGCTTCAACTTTGAGCACATTCTATGTTCAATTTTGTTGTACCACTTGAATAAACTGCATTTTAATTATTAGTTAAATGTATAATTTTGTGCTTAACATGGTTGTTCATTTTAATCTCAAGTTTCATTTTCTATTTTCAGAACAACTTGCTTAGGCCATCCATAGAAATTGCATCCCCCAAATCTATCATTTTGGCACCTTATTTAAAGTTCCGTCTCTGTTCAGGTATATATCAAATATTTTTGTTTGTAAAATTGTTATTTTGTTAAGTGGGGGTGTGGTATAAATCGGATCTACTAGCTAGTTGAATGAACAGAACAAACAAGTAGGATGAGATTAATATATTATGGTTTCTTGAAACTCCTATAAAATTTAGAAAAATGATATATCCTCCTACTATTTAAAATTTATAGACCATTATTTTGTGACGGAAATACACAACACATTACTGATTACAGTGTTTGAATAATAACCAAAAAGCTAATTATGGTTAAAGTCAATAATTATGGTTTTTAATTATGGTAATTATGGTTGCTACTTGCTATCTATAAGATGTTGATATTAATGTGATAGAAACACATTTTTATCTTAGTTAAAGTCAATAAATATGGTTTTTAATGTGATATTATTATTTGTCCACGACTATGGATTTGAATTTCTTTTTTCTTTTTTTTTTGTGTCAAGAGTTGTTGGTCACGTGAATGATGGAGTGTGCATCTCACCAAATTAACATCCCCTAAGGAATCTTTGTTGGTGGTGTCCTAAATGAGGTGTAAAGTAGTCTACTTTATAAGTTGACAGAGTTTATCTCTTTTGAGTGTTGATTCAACTTTAACATCAATTTGTATTACTAAATTTCATGCATCACAAGTGAGTTTTGCCAATATTTATTCATGCATCAATTTGTAGTTAATCATGTGGTTCCACCTGATGGTGATTTACATGGCGGAACGGGTAGGGGTGTACGTTCGAATGAATCTGTTTAATTCGATCCGATTGAGTAAATCCAATTGGATTTTGGTTTTGAAAATGAGATCCGATCCATTCAAACAATCTTAAGATCCGAACCAAACCATCTAAATTACAATTCGATTGGATCGGTTTTTATAATTCGGTTTTCATTCTTATATCAATATATGCTTAAAGAGTCGAGATATTTTAAAAATTAAATTCAATACATATATTATTAAGATTAAAATACGGTTGTCCAAGTTACAATAAATAGTTTGAGTAGTGGCTTTTTAAATATATAATTAAAAATACTAAGTTGTAAATAAACATAGACATAACACGTATTGATTACTTTGTTCCAATAGTGTTATATATATACACATATATATATATATATATATATTCTTATTTGGTTTATTCGGTTTAAATTATAGTTCCAGAACCAAACCATAATCCATAGTAATTATTCGGTTTTGAAACAATCCGATCCAAAAATCCGAAATATCCAAACTAAATAGTCCGATTCAAAATTTGCGGTTTGATAATTCGATTTTATCCAATCAGTGAACAACCCTAAAAACGGGGGAGGCACTCTTAAGTCTTAACCGTCCTATTTGGGCATAGACTCAAAAATATATATATATTATAATCAATTCATCTAAGCTTAATATTTATTCATGTTGTATTGTTGTGGTTTATGTCATATGTTTTTTTTAACCAACCCGTGTTACACGATCTCTAACTTATTTATTATTATTTAATCATTTACCATTACACTAGATACCAAACCAAATAAAAATCGAAAGGTAAACACTCAAATTAATTAAGGTTCATAGCTCGATCGATTCTTGGTTCATATTCATCTTCAATTTTGGGTTTTGATTTAAGGTTAAACTGGATGATGAATGTTGTTTGTTAAGGACACATGAATTGAATCGAAAAAAAATATTATAAGGGCATAATTTTCATTTGAAAAAATTTAGAGAATGTTTAGTCATTCAAATATATTAGAAAGAAAAAGTATGAAAAAGTTAAAATTTAATGTTTTATACACATCACTGAAATGATTTATGTATACTCTTATTTATTAAAACATGTAATTTAATTTTTAAGGCATTCTCATTTATTTACAACTAGAACATTTTTTTTTCTTCTTTTAAATTAGGGCAAATTGTCGAGAAAAGTAATATAAATATTGAAATTTGTCAATAAAGGTAATGTCAATTTTTTTGAGTCAATAAAGGATTCTAAATTTTAATTTCTAACAAAAAATGGTATGGTGACCTGAATGACCTGCTGAGCGCTTAGTCAGCAGGTTAAGATTGTCCAAATTTGCCAATAAAGGTAATGTCTAATTTTTTAAGTCAAAAAAAGGATGATAAATTTCAATATGTAGTAAAAAAGGGTATGTTAACTAATACTGACAATATGTGAAGAGTTCTTGTTACTGTGTTCGTGTCAATTACATGTCAGCCAATTTTGACTATTTATATTATCGGTCATGTTTTGGGTCGACCCATTTTGGCCAAATGTATTCGACAAGTATTTTTTCGATTTTCCAATACTGGTATTATTTCTTTGTTTTGATACGAACTTCAAATATGATATTTTTCGATTCAAACTTTAGAATTGAATACTCATTTTGATTTGATTCGAACTTTAAATTTGGTGTTTGTTTCAATTTGAATCGAATTTTGAACTTCAAATTTTGTTTACGTTCATTTAATACAATTATAAAGCCAATATAAGATATTAAAATACCAAAATACCAATTGCAAGTAGTTAAATGTCAAAGTACCAACATAATATATTCCAAATATCATATACGAAAATGATGTAATATTATTTTAATTTTAAATATTTTATTATTATATAAAGGAAAGAGAAAACATATACAAGAACACGAACACAAACCTATATCCAAACATGATGTTTTGTTTCAAATTAGAATTCATCATCCTTTATTGGTCTAGAAAAAATAAACATTACCTTTATTGATAAATTTTTATATTTATGTTACCTTTTTTGTCAATTTGTATAATATAAAAATTAGCCACGTCATCAATTTAACCTGTTACCTGCTACGATGGTAACCGGTTACCTTTAATGTTAGAAATTGAAATTTAGAATCCTTTTTTGGCCCAAAACAAGTGACATTACCTTTATTGACAAATTTCAATATTTATGTTACCTTTCTCAGCAATTTGCCCTTTAAATTATCACAACTCAGATGTTAGTTCTTTTATCTTAAAGTTGGAGGCATCCATTCAGCTGGATGGAGGGCGAGCCCTTGCCACACCATCACCCTCTCCCCCTTTACTTTGAGTGAGCCCTGGCTCTCACTCACGCTCTCTTCCCCATTTTCTCTCTCTATCTCTCTTTTCTCTATACATTTATTCCTTAAAAAATATAAAGAATGATTGAGGGAGATGGATGTGGGGGTTAGTAAGATGAATGAGAATAAAAGAAAAAAATGATATGAGATCATAAGAGAAAGAAGGGGAATAGATACTTATAGTTCCAAAGTTTCTCGTGTATTGGTTACGATAGCTATTTTTATTTATATAAAGAAAAAAGGAAAAAAAATCACATTGGACTTGGATGGATTGGATCGTATGGTTCCAAAGTTTCAATCCAGGCTTGCCAATCAATATTTCTCTCATAAAATTTTGTATGACCCCAAACTTCCATCATTCTCATCTAGTCCTTTAGCAACCGAACCTTCAACTTTTTCTTTCTATTTATTCTTTTACTTACAAAATTATCATAAGTATTAAAATTAATAAAAAAGATAAAGAAAGAGAATTAGTGGACTTCACATGTCATCTTGTGATTAGTAGGACGATAAAGTAGGAGGAAAAAGTATAAGGATGTATCGTATTTCTTAGTAACCCTATACCCATCACATAGGTGCTTAGACATGTATCCTAGTTTATTGTTTTAAACATTTATTTTTATAATTTAAAGATGTTAAAATCACTTGAAACATAAACAGTAAACTCAATAACCAACTAGAAGTGATAAAAATATAGACTAAGGTGTCCAAGATATTTAGAGTATGGTGTATGAATTATTATCCCATCATATTCAGTTTTTTCTAGAGCTCAGTCCCTAAGAGTGTAACAAGTGCTAACATCCTATCACAGTGACATCGAAATGTTAGATTTTTTCTCTTGCGACTCAACCAACCATTTAGCAATGTAATGGTTACTCATCATCATAATAAATTATAAGACCCGCTTAATACCTACTAAAGAATTAAAAGAAGTAGAAAGATAGAATAAAAGTAGCTAAGACAACTTCACCACACCAACTTTCTTTACGTAGCATTCTCCACATTCAAGCCTCCTCCACATGGAGTGGCAATCTTTTCTTTCCACGCAGTGATGGCCTCACAACATGAAAAAGAACCCTCAATCCAAGCTCTCTAATGATCGTTTTTCACCGAATCAAATTTTAGGATTTATATAATACAATAACAAATTAGAAAAAAGAAAAAGAAAAGAAGAGAGATATATGAGCATATTGGGTCTTTCATGTGCTACACCTTTACCTCCCCACACTAGGTGGTATTCACTACCTTCCACAATCACCATTTTTGCAAGAGTGGCACACTTCCCCTAATTCAAGTGGTATCATTATATATCTCTTTTTATCTCCCACACAAATATTATATATTATTATTATTAGAAGTAACATTTGAAATTTTTACAGAATTTAAATATAAAGGTTATAATTTTGCTTATTGCTTTAGTATTTATTATTTAAAAGTGTAATAGTATTGGTTGTTTTAATTCAAATTTTCCTTAGGATTTGTTTCTTTTTAAGTCATTTTTTAACCTAGAAACTAGTTATAGTTAATACACCAACGTTGACTTGTAGATACAATTATACACGTGTAAGAAATACCCATCGTTTGGGTAACATAAGTATAAAGTCATTATACATGTATATGAGTATTTATGGATTTTAATAGATATATAATGAGCATTTTATTATTAAAACATATATAAACCTAACATAAAATGAATAAACGTGTTATGTAGGTAAATGGTAATGCTACATTGACTAACATAGTTAAACATGTTTTTTCCTTAATTTTAAATGACCGAATAAGTGATTATGGTTAACAACTTCAAAGTTATTCGTATGACTAAACAGTCAAGCGGAGCAATTAGAACCATTCAATGGTCGTGGGCATTAGAACCATCTGGGATCTTCTCTGTCAAGTCCTTGAGGAGGGCTATTGATGACATGTCACTCCCAATTTTTTCGAATGTCAAATCTTATTGGATCAACTCGGTACCAAATAAGGTAGAAGAGTTCCCTTTGGCAGTACAAAATGCGAGTTGTGTGGCACAAGTTTTGAAACAGAGGAGCACGTTTTCCTTAAATGCATTTGGGCTAAAGCAATAATTTTATTCATACGGAATTGGTGAAAGTTGGACACGAAAACACCGACCTCAATCTATTCATGAATCCACTGGGAGATTTTATCGGGACTAAAAGGAGGAAGATTAAAATCTTTTTCTACGGTGATCTTCGCCTTCTCTTGGCTAATTTGGTCAAATAGAAACACCAAGGCAATGTTTGTTATGATGGAATGAGAAAGGAAATGGAAAGGGTTATTCCATTCATTTATTAAAAAGGTGTTTGTTTACCAACAAGGAAATAAATGAAGCATTACAAAGGTAATGTCATTCCTCCTATTTTATTCATCCCTTTACCCATGTTTTTTATTCATTCCATTTGTAAATGAGATAGAAAATAACCAATATGCCCCAATAACTAACATACATGATTATATGTCACTCTGTTGTTTTCCGCATATTTATCTATGCCCCAATAGTTGACTACTGAAGAGTCATCAAAATCGAAAAATCAAACAAACTCGATCGGTACAGTCTCAATTTTGATTTGATTATTTGATAATTGATAAGAGATTGAAAAACAGAGTTTTCAGACAAAAACTCCATCGATTATGGATTGTTATTATAAGGTTGACATTATTTATTAATGATAATCTCGTAGTTTTGATATTTATCAATTTTTTTAAGATGTGTGAAATGTATTTAAATTAAATTTTTATATATGAAATTATTTAAGTTTAAGTTATATCTATTTTTAATACATGGGCATTTTGGTCATTGTTTATTTATTTTATTTCATCCCAATGTCTATTTCTCTTTACCAAATATACTGTAGTAATGATTCATTCCATTCCGAGAAAGCAACCAAACATGCGGACGGAATGGTAATGAACTATTATATTCTTTTGTCTATTACATTCCTTTGTCTATTACATTCATTTGTCATTTCTTTCCGTCCAACCAAACATACACTTGATCTTCGAAGAAATGGAGACAATCATCATCATTCTAATCGGGAGGGTCCAAAGTTTTTCCTTTTAAGCATTCTTCGAAGAAAGTTATTTTCGCCAAACCGGTGCACCAACCCCATGACAGAATCCCTTATGTAATTTACTTCGCTTGTGTAACTAAAATTATCTACCAACTTACTAGCATTTAATAAAACTTCTACTAGGCATTGCAATTCGGGTCATGTTCGTGTTAAATGGTTCGTGTCGTGTTCGGGTAAACCATTTTCGACCCAGTTTAATTTCGTGTCGTGTTCGGTTCGAGTCGTGTTTTCGTGTCGACCTATTTTTGGAGAGAAAAATCAAATTATGTTTTCGGTCAAATAACTTGATTTTCATGTCGGGTTTTAAATCGAAAATCAAAATTATAAAACCAATATAATAGTTCTAAAACACAAATACAAATAAAGTTCACAACATAAGTTTGGAAATTCAAACATACAACTAAAAATACTCAAAATCACTAAAATTAATGGGGGTTGCAGCCTTGCAGACAATTGCCCTTTAGAAAGGTCGAACCGAGAGACGACCGAGTCTCTGGAGGCGCGACGATGTAGGCGTGGGGCGATGGACGAGGGACGACGACGATGGAGGTGGGTTGTCAGCGTCGCAAGGGAGGCTAGGGTTCAATTTCAATTTCACGACTTACGAGTTCCTCTTTTCTTCTCCAAAATTTTCTTATGTCTATTCATTTAATTTTGTTATATATTAATTTATCAAAATCAAAATGAAAAAGAAAGTCTTTGGAGGTCAAAACTAAAAATTATAAAATACTAAAACTTAAAAGTGCCGCCATTTTTTATTGTCTTTAGTTATTAATTTATTATATATAATTTCAAATTAATAATATATTTAAGTTAAATGTATTTTTGGTTTTTTACTACTATTATAAAAAAATCGTGTTAAACAGGTTACTTTCGAGTTATCGTGTCCGTGTCATTTTCGGATCAACCTATTTCTAACCCAATTCAGTTTCGAGTAATGTTCATATCGACATAAATCATGTTCGGTTCAAGTTGGGTTTCGAATCGTGTCGAAATTTGTCAAACCCTAACTTCTACCATGCTATTTAAAAAAAGTCAAAGAGGAACAATTAGAGTTTTGTTGATGAGGTAAAATCACATTAAACTAATTCTCAACATCACATGTCACTATCAAATTTGTCCCTACTTGCTATTTTTACCTTACTTTTCCTTTTACAATAAATAACTCATCATTTTTATTACCTTTTAAAGAAAATACATTTAGGAATTGTTTGTTATGCTTAAAAGTATTTGGCGTCATTAAATAAAAATAAATTAGATTTGTCATTAAGCGTAAGTTTCCGAGATATATATATATATATAAATAAATAAAAGGATGAGATCAAATAAAAAGGAAATTAAAGTAAAAAGTGTAAGAGTGATGATTATTTAATCATTTTTTAGTATATACATCAACTGATAATTGTTAGTTCATTATCTTTATTGATTAAAACTAGTTCTTCATCGATTTCTTTTTGATGAATCCAACATATTCATCACTTTTTAGATGAAAGCATTTTGTTCATCAACAAATTATTCCAAAATTTTGGTTTCAAAATCTATATTTGAAAATCTCTTTTGCTCTGTAAAAAGTGATAAATATGTTGGATTCATCAAAAATAAATTGATGAATAATTAGTTTTAATCAATAAAAAAAAAATTTATTGCCTCTTACCCTTTTTACCATAAAATCCTTTTTACTTGATCTCTACCCTATATATATATATATATCATTATATTACGTGTATCTTTTTATAATAATAGATAGAGCGCTAATAAGGTTTATTGAACAAAAACCTATTTTCTACAAAAATAAACGTAAAGTAGTTGCAAAGTATCTTACATATATATTAAAAAAAGGGTTTTGAAATCATCAATAAATCCATCAATTAGAACGTTTGATTTTAAAATTCCTTTGGCGTAAAGAGAGATTGTGACATCATGATCGTGTAAGTTTTGGACGCGTACTTTTTTCTTATCATGGTAACCCGAATTTTGTTACCCAAACCTGTTCTTTATTTTCACTTCTTCTTTCGTCTTGCCTTTTACAAAAAACCTATACGCCTCTACTATGCTAAAATGCAATCTGGTGCTCGATTCCTTGGCGTTTGCATAATTTCTAAATACCATTCCTTGTTGACAAACAATTTAGAATCAATTTCTATAATCAATTTCGGTTAGTTATTTGACAATATATATTTCTAATCCCGATTTTCTTTGCCAATTAATAAACCAAAATGTCATTTTTTTTTTCATAATCGATCCTTTTCATACTTCTCCCTAAGAATTTTTCATTATCTTGATGAACTGCAGATTTATGCAGGGTACAAAGTGGATCCTTAGTGATTGCAGCATCGACTCTAGTTCTTTGCTTGATCTCATTGCAAGATCGAGTTATTCTATGGCTCACTCGTCGCATGATGAAAAGCATCAACATCTACAAATAGCCGATTAGAACTTACGAGTGCAACCTGATGGAATCATTATATTTGCAGCAATAATGGTCAGTCTTGGTGTGTTACGTACGTACGGTACCATGAATTTAACTTCAAGAATTCATTTCATATTTAATCTAAGCGAAAAGCGTACATTGATCATGTATATGCAGGGTAAGTCATAACTAAATATATATATATATATCAAATTAATATTGTTTTAGTAGAAATGTGGCACTCACTTCTTTTGACTTGAATCAAAACACCCCTAGATTGGTTTTGATTCGGTTTTTTAGTTAAGATGAGCAAAATGTAGACACTAAAACACATTCTTTTATGTTTCTATAATCTTACTCCTATATAATGTATTTACCATCTAAAAAATTCTTAATTTTAAGAAGAGTAAATTTACTAAAATACCCCTCCTTTAAGTCCACAATTAATGAATTTAAACAAATAAATATTGAAAACATAACCGACAATTAATGAATTTAAACCAATACTTATAACTGAATTATTTATAACCATATATTTTTAATATTAACTTTTGATTCATGAGATCACCATACTTATAACTGAATTAAGTCTAATCATATATTTTTAATATTAACTTTTGATTCATGATATCACCTAAATTTCTGTTTTCAATAAATCAAGTTCAAGAGATTTCACAAACACCAAACAAATGAAAGAGTCAAAGAGTTAAAATTTATAAACATTGTATTCTAACTCAATTACATAATAATTGGAACTATGAAACATTACACACACACATATACATACATATATATAATCAGCAACTTCATGATTCAGCCATGCGACAAAACTCTTCCAACAAACTGAAAGACAAATAACTCAGAGTTAACAATTTAATTCTTAATTTCAAAGTGGCTCTCGCAAAGAATCTTCACAAACTCATATTATCTTCATCTCGCAAAGAATCTGCACAAACTCATATTAGCTCTTTGTGATTATTCTACACAAAACTCATCACAACCTCCTCTTTATTCGCCGCCGTTATATTACGCGGGTACCCCACTAGTTTTATATAAGTTATATTTGATCTAATAAAATTACTTATCATTATTTACAAATCAAATGGTATTTGACCTAGCGGCTAGCGATATCAAAATGTATTAAAGTATCGCTCATACTTTAAACTTAAGGGTTCAATTCATGTTTTACATCATTTTAACTTTTTAATTTAACCCTTAAACAAGTTTTCACCTTTTACCCTTCAATCCGTATATGTTATATTTACTCTCATAACATTACTAGGTAATATAGCCCTGTGTACATAATGTAATTAGCAAAAGTAGTAGATGCATGTTAACTTAAATTTTGTCTACATATGTTAACTTTGAACAACAATCTTATATACTGTATTATATGTAAATTAAATTACTAAGATATGATTATTTGAATATCACTCGATGTAACGCACGAGCTTGATGTACCTTGTTACTTGTAAACCTACATCCACTTTAATTTACTTTGTTACCACCTCTGATATATTCATATTATTTTTATTTTATTTCTTGCATCGGATATCTCAAGCTACAAATTTAGATTCTTTACAAGTGAAATTTGTTACTGAATATTATTTCGTTTCTCTTTTTTTATTGTTATCGTTAAACAATTGAACATTAGTAATGCATCCAACCCGTGTTTCATGTTGGGTTTTTGTTTGTTTGATGCTGCTTAAATTATATGGTTTAGTAGATTTTCTGTTTTCTTATGTTGTACCCAATCCTTTCACATTATCAAGTCATAGATTGAGTCAAATCAACACATCTGTTTGTTTAGTAGGTTTTTCTTTAATATTCACAATCTGTTTGGTTAGTTGCTGGTTTGTTGATGGATATCTATCTTTTAACCCATCTACTCTCATGTATTGAATTGCTTTTTAGACATCCTATTATTCCTTGTGGCCAGTTATAAGTTGCAGTTCTCGAGTAAAAAATAAGAATGATTTAAAAGTTCTTATTTGTGATAAAGAAGGTACCTACAAATAAAATAATAAATGTTATCTATAAAGATGTTCTGTAAAAAATATGATGATAATTTTATATATGAATTTCTGATTTATAATAAATTGACCTTTCTTTTATATGATTTTATATCATTGTCTATTATTTACAATTATTTATTATATATGTTAATGTTAATTAATAGTAACATGCACCGTAAAGTATGTTAAAATTATAAAGAATGAGTATTAAGTTAGGAAAGAATTTTTTATTAATTAAAATAATAAAGAATTATTTTTATGAAAGAGGCCCGTGTCAAAGCCCAATATAATCAAGAGTAGAGTCCATTACTGACACATATTCCGGCTTCCTCGAAGCCAATCAATATACTAGCCTAACTTTGACTTGTAGTCAACCTTCTCTCAGAGTGGCAAATCTGCTCTAGAATATTTGTTCCCAACACTCGTTTTATTCATTTTTATTATAACAAGACCTGAAATTTACAATATTTACATAACTAGTCCCCTCGTCAATATAGTTTTTCTTTTTTGCTCCTGTATTACTATTGACCATGAAAATCTTTTTTTAAACCCGTATTCTACGCATATTGTACCAAAACTTGAGCTAAAAATGAAAATATGGCTAACACATCAAACGGGTCAAAAGGTTGTCGACAATTTATTTTTAGAAAAATTATTTCTATTAAATCTCTCTAATTTATCTTCTTACCCACTAGATAACGATATAGTTGGATCATGCTAATTCTTTTTTATTATATCGGCTTTTAATTTTAACACATGTTTTAATCTAATTAGTAGAATGATGAATATGAATATTTTTAGTAGGATATAAAATCTCTCTTATTTTAATACATTTTTCTAAATCGTTTAACCAAATTAACATCCTTAAAATGATTATAATACAGGATTAGATATCGGACATATGTATCCTCATAAAAGATATTCTTACTAACTCTCATAATGCCATGTAAAAATAATATAGATATTTACAAAAATAGGTCACACCATTACATACTCTTTATATTTGTCATGTATCATTATGATGACAAGTCAAAAAAGATTTTAGGAAGGAAATAACATTTCTCTTTAAATAGTTATATGATAAAAAAAATTAAGAAATATGTAAATCAACGTGATAAGACACTTTTAACCTACACAAAGAATTTAACAACTTTAACTTAAACTCGTTTTTATATATTAACTAAGTTTTGGTTTCACCACCGTCACAAAAAAATTTGATGTTATGAAAATGATGTAAAATATAATGTCCAAAAACTCCGTTTAAAATGGTTTTAGCTTCTTTTAAACCATTAACCAAAGCTTCTGTTTAATATGACATCTTTTGTTTATGTTTATGACATGATCTTTGGTTTATTTAGGTTAAAGAAGCTAAAATCAATAGTAACAAAATTTTGGGATGATTAACTTTTATGTACTTTTTGTTTATTGTTTGTATTACTTTAATTCAAACAAACTAAACATTTTTGTCAGGCCAAATCAGTTTACACACACTAAATACATCCTATGCAACGAGCCTCATGATATAAGCATGACTAAAACAAAAACCAAATAATTTTCTCTTACATCTCATGTGATGATACATCACACAAGATATTTATGCAAATATTAAATTTCAACTCTTACCTGAAAAATAACAAAAATAACTATATAGGCTATACAGTTAGAGACCTAGATTTTTGTAACTTGCAAAAATATACAAAACGCTCTATATGATGTATCTATTATTTGATTGGTAGTAAAATTATATTGCAGTTAAAAATAGGCTATGGTTAGAGATACTTTTGATTATTAAGTTATAATAGTATGAGCACAACTATCTTAAGATGGTTATTGTTTTTTATTGGTATATAATATAATAAGGGTTTAGTTTTCTAAAATATATTCAAGTTGTTACATTTTGCTATTGTATGTATTAAATTTTAAAAGTTTTATTGTGTGTATCAAGTTTTTAATTTATTGTTATTGTATGTATTTTGGTTACATAAAAAAGAAAAAAAGTTACAAGTTTAGTAAATATAATAGAAAGTTTAATATACACAATAGCGATAAATTAAAATTTTAATACTTACAATAATTTTTTTTAAATCCGATACATATAATAGCAAAACCATGAAACATAGTATATACTTGAACATTGAAAACTCTAATAAGTTAAAGTAACTAAATAATACAAATAAAACTACAAGAACTAATCATGGAACATAGTCGGTACTTGAAGGACTGTTTACGTAAAATTTTCTTCTCATTAGTACTGCTATACTAGTATACTTCAGTTTTTCGGAAGTAAGTTAGAAGCAAGAGCGCAAGACGCCAGAAGCCAAGTCAACCAAGTTTCCCCGAAGTCTCGAAATAAGGGATTTCTTTAAATCAAGCATCTCATCTACCTGCAAAAACAACCAGCAATCACCCTCCAACACCCTTTTTCATCTCTCATCTGGTTTCGATTTTCTGTAAAGAAAACGATTTCCAATTGAAGAAATTGGTGGTTGCTGTTGAAATCGGAGCTGAAATTCTATCGTTTTTTGGGTTTAGGATCTAAGAAAAGAGAGAATTTGCATCAGATCCGAGGATTAGTGTTGCTTTTAGCTGAAAAAATCGGATTTAATTCGGAATTTGCTGAAGAGATGTGTTTGTAGGGTTTTTTTTTCTTCTTACGTTCGTCATCTGAGCTAGGGTTTTGGGATCTTAAGGTTTGTAATGGGAATTTGCTGGAGTATTCAGATAAAAGCAGAGAGCGCGTTTTCAAATGGTAATTTCTTGCTTTCTTTAATTGTTAATTTCTGCTAATTGGCTCTGGATTTGAACTCTTTTCATTGATTAAACACTTGCTTCCATGATCCTTATCTGCTGCTATTTTAATCCTATCGTGACCTCATATGATATGGATAGATAAAATTAGAATATTTTCTATTAAAAACGTATTGTGCAAATTGCTCCCATTAAACTTTGTTCAAAAATGGAAATCTTTGAAACTTTTAGGACCGAAGCAATATATATTCTGATATATGGTGAATTTAGGGGTGTTTGGGCATGCTTTCTGAAGATGATTAACAGATAATCAGTTCATCAAATTGCTTAAAGCATTAGCTGGCAGGTTACTTTTCATTTATTTGTAAATGAGTAAATAATGAGTTTTCATGTGGCAACTTTTTCAAACCACTTTTCCATTTGTGGTTGTTTGACCATAGATAATCATAGTTATGATTACTTTTTACCCAAACAGTCCAAATCGCTACTCTTTGTATCACAATCCTCCCAGGGAGTGTATATCTGGCACAATCATAAGGTCTTACTGATTGGATTTACTTTCTAAGTTGCTATGGTTTATTTATCCCAGACAAATGAATTGTGTTTTTGTAGGTTATGATTCTAAAACCGGAGAAAGAAATGGAAATAGCAATTCAAGTAGCAAGGTTTCAACTGGTTCTCAAACACAAACGCCTCGTAGTGAAGGTGAGATTTTGCAGTCATCTAACTTAAAGAGCTTCACTTTCAGTGAGCTTAAAAATGCCACAAGGAACTTCCGTCCGGATAGTGTTCTTGGGGAAGGTGGCTTTGGTTCTGTATTCAAAGGGTGGGTCGATGAGCATACACTTGCAGCTTCAAAGCCAGGAACTGGCATTGTTATTGCTGTAAAGAGGCTAAATCAGGAAGGATTTCAGGGCCACAAGGAGTGGTTGGTTAGTTCTTCTCACTTTCTAGTGTATTTTAAGAATTTGTTCACCTTAGTGCTTGAACGTTATTGTTACTCATGCATTTATAATTGCATATGCAATCATGTGTAAGAAAAAAAATATGTATTTTGGGGACATGGGTATTTCTACCGATTTGTTGAATCCCTGTATCAGGTGCGCTAAGGGTGGGGGTTTAACCATGTTGTCGAAAAATGAGGGTGTCAGAAATTATGGCCACAGGTGGGGTAGTTTTCTTAATATGAAACAATGAAATATAAGTGGGGGCGGAGATTCACAATTTATAGAATTGGAATGGTGAAATATGTAGGTTAACTTGTTGCAATAGAAGAATTGAAGGACATGAGGTGATGCAACAAATTCCTCTCTCCTCGATGGTTTTAATTTAAATATTTAGGTTTGAGTGGATGTGCCGCATGCCCTCACGTCTTAAGTGTTAATTCCCTCTTAAGTCGTAATAGCCAGTTTTGAGTGTTTGATATAAACTTATTTATGATTCTTTTTTTGTCATCCAAGGCCAATAATCATATCCAGGGAAACACGAATAATTCTAAGAAATAAACTAATTTTCGAGATAATTGTAAAGTTACCTAGCTCTAACTTTAATCAGCTGGTTATTTAATTGCATTTCCTTAACTTGCAGTAATTTCTTGAAGTCCAAGATCCAAACACATCCCTATGTGTGATTGGTTTATTATGATTTTGCCTTTAGACCAATACTCAAAAACACACTTGTATTCTTATCCAGTCATTAATTAATAACTTTCACAGTGTTATTCTTCTGTCAACAGAATTTAGCTTCTCAACACATGAATCTTCCACTTGTGCAGGCAGAAATTAATTATCTTGGACAGTTACGCCATCCTAATCTTGTGAAACTAATTGGTTATTGCTTAGAAGATGATCATAGGCTTTTGGCATACGAGTTTATGCCGAAGGGTAGCATGGAGAATCATTTATTCAGGAGTAAGTTAACAATATCTTCATACAAGCTCTCTTGTTCTCCACATTCAAAGGTGGCAATTTCAACCCATTTAGTTAAGACTTGTGAACATGTTGATTTAGTTTGTAAATTAAAAATAAATATAGCCTAAGAAGAAGCATATAAATGGGTTGAACGGGTCAAACGGGTTGAAAGTCATTCAAAGTCTTTTTATAATACATACAACCTTCTAAATCATTTAATTCATATATTAAGATTGTTATTGTAATATTATTGTTTCTGTGTGCATAATTGACACAACCATCATTTATGAAAGTTCTTAAATGGAGTGTTTCCGGGCCAGCCCGGGCAATACTTGAAGATAATATTTGGAATTTTAGATACATCTATTTTAACTTGAAATCGTATTAACCTGTTGTCAGTCCGCCTGACCCACCCATTGTGCCGATTTTAAGATTTAGTAAATTGTATTTCTAAGAGCTAAAAGTGGCTTTCGATCTTATTATATGTAATACAGGGGGTTCTTACTTCCAGCCACTTTCTTGGCGTCTACGCATGAAAGTTGCTCTTGGGGCTGCAAAGGGTCTTGCCTTTCTTCATAATGCTGAAACCATGGTCATTTACAGGGACTTCAAGACTTCAAATATCCTACTTGATTCGGTATGATTTATTTATATAAAGCTTTAAGCTTATTCCTTTAATCCTTTGTATGTTGTCAGAAAAATAAAAGGATCAAGGATGCGATTTATGGGTACACTTTTCTAAATTTGACTTCAATCAACAGAACTTCAATGCAAAATTATCTGATTTTGGATTGGCAAGGGATGGACCGACTGGTGATAAAAGCCATGTATCTACTAGGGTTATGGGAACGTATGGATATGCTGCTCCTGAATACCTATCCACAGGTATGTTTGCTGCTTGATCAAACCACCAATAATATCAACACTAACTGCCTCCTGATTCCTGTTATTTAATTTCCGGTTTATATTCCCTCTCCTCATATGGTCCTGGTAACCTTTATCAGCTAGATACCGTACTTAGGTAGTACATTTAAATTTTTGCTGCCTCTTAACTCAATTCTGACCATATTTCGTTTATTTTCATAAAGGCCATTTGACCGCAAAGAGTGATGTCTATAGCTTTGGAGTGGTTCTTCTCGAAATCTTATCAGGTAAAAAAGCAATAGACAAAAACCGACCACCAGGAGAACACAACCTAGTCGAATGGGCCAAACCATGTCTAACCAACAAACGAAGAATTTTTCGGGTTCTGGACCCACGGCTGGAGGGTCAGTATTCGCTTGGCCGGGCCCTCAAAGTAGCCAGCCTTGCACTTCAATGTCTATGCATGGAACCCAAAATGAGACCAAGTATGGATGAAGTACTGTCCACTTTAGAAGAGCTCCAAGACAATGACAAACGTGAGCGTAGGAGCCCAAATGTGGACACCGCATCTAATAAAGCCCGGTCCTGCAGGCAAGAAGTCGGGTCCGGTATGGTTGCTTATCCCAGACCTTCGGCTTCCCTTCGGGCTTAAGGGGGGGATGGGAATACGGGATGATATTGCTGTACAGTTCTTTTTTTTGTTTTAGCTCTGTGTTCTGCAAGTGGGTTTTTGTACTTTGTTCGAATTCAAAGAGTATGTTGTTGTCTTGTATTAGAAATACTGATACTGATTGATATTGGTTATTATGATTAAAAAAAATTGAAAACTTTGTGTGTTAAATGACCATTGTGTGGACTGTAGAATAGATCCAAGAATTCTATTTATAAAAAGAGAATCTCTGGCAATTTGGATCATCATATGTAATTATGTATGTGGAATTAAGTATACTATCAAACTGCTTTAGATTATTCTATATAAGAAAAGCGGTTTTAGAGAGTTCATAATTACTAAAAAAAACATAAAATTGGAAGCTATTTATTTCACAAAACCACTTTTTAGCACTTAAATAAATCTAAACGATTTCCGCACTTGAGCTCGTGGACCCAGTCAATCGGGTTCATGTATGCGTGGCAGTAGCCTTGAGCTTGTGGACCCAGTCAATGGGTAATGTACTATGGTTACAAAAAGTGAAAAAAGAAATTAATGGAAATTCTTTTTTCCCCCTTACCCACAAATTATTTAGTCCATGTGGTTTATCACTAATGGTTTTTTCGGTCTCCAAACTTCTAATGTTTTGTTTGTTTCATAGAATTCGAAAGAATAGAATGAAATTGAAATCAAATTTCGTGTTGTATTATGTTTGGTAAACTTGTTTCATAAATTAACAAAAACTAATTAACAAAAATCAAACACTCAAACACATACAAATTAACAAAAACACATACAGTCGCTTCATAAATCATATCCTTGTTCTCGCTCAAATTGTTCTTGCCATCAATCTTCAATCAAATCTAAAATCTTCATCATTAAACCTATCGCTTTGAAGTTTTCTAAACAAACAACACAAATTAACATCAACGCTAAAACATCGATTAGACTTATGGTTTCAAACTTGGATATTCTAACCCATAAACCTTCATGTCTTGAAACAATGGTTATGGGTTAGAGCATAGTCACATAAATCGTTGCATCATCTGCGATCTTCGATCTGGATCTAACGTTTCCAAACGCGGTACGAACGCGTTCTAGTCGCCTATCAATTCGTGACTCAAAATGATGGTCAACACGGTCCAAATTGAAGGTCAAATTGAGCCAATCGATCCTCAATTTGCCAATTGGAACATGATTTTGAAGTCAATTTCACACTTGACTCTTCCGATTCAGTGTCGTTTTTCAATTCGGCATAGGGGGAAAAATAACGAATCGTTTTTTCACACCCGACTAGTCAACTCCTCGATTTTGTATACCTAGCATCTGATTTCGCTCTTCTCAACCATTAATGATGATTAATTTCTCATTCCAACATCTATTAATATGTCTAGTTTTTTCAATTTCATATATACCACTCCTCTCCTCTGTTTTCTCCGGTAACAACCGACAACGTCCTCCCCCTCCCCTTTTCCCTTTTGTTTTTATCTTTTTAATTCACTGAAACACAATGGGTCAATTTGAAAGTTCGAGGTAGTGAGCTTTTTTTAATTTATGTTTTCCTTTAAATATGTTTACAAGATGTTTATTTGAGATTTTGAGTATTAAATATTAATTACATTTTGAAAGTATTAATATTAATATAGTATAAAGTTTGTTAACTTGATTGTGACTTGTAGATCTATAAAAATATTGGAAATTAATAATATTATTTATTGGGTATATTGTATTGAAGCGATCCAAAATGAGCCTACCCCTTTCGAACAGAATTTTAGAAATTAGCCAACCACGTTCCCGATCTGCATTCCCGTACCGGAGCGTTCCACGATCTATGTGAATATGGGTTAGAGTTCTCATACATGTTCCATCTTTATATTATTGTGGTATTCGGAGGTGGAGTTGGCTAGAGTTCTTCAATTGGTTGTGGCAAAAATTTGGCGCTGGCTAGAAAACAAATGATGGAGATGGTCAGAGTTCAAACAATATAAGAGAGATGGTAGTAGGTGGTGGTCGATTGTGAAGGGGGATTGTACTGTACACACACAACCTCCTGCCGGTAGTTGTCTCATGTCACTGGTACTTACCGTACTTAATTGAATTTCACTAGTTTGTTTTAGGGGGGAGATCGGTTCAAACCGAACCGCACCGAAAAAGACCAGACCAGACCGAAACAAGAAATCTATAAAAAACTAGAACCGAAAACCGGACCCACCAGTTCCAATCCGGTTAGTCGGTTTTTTCAGTTTATTGGTTGTTTTATACACTATATTAAACAAAACCGTACCAAACCGAAACCCGAAATCTATAAAAAAACAAGGACCGAACAGTCTCAGTCTAGACCGGTCTAGGTCTAATTCGTTGGTTTTTTGGGTCTATCGGGTCGTATGCTCACCCCTAGGAGAGCTCCGTCAGTCCCGACGCCGTATTAAAAAAAATATAAAATTCATTTCTCCATTATTTTAATGGAGCCGCAAACTATAGATCGAAATCATGAAACAAAATGTCAACACTATGGATGTTGGCGTAATCAATAAAATTCAGAGACGGAAAGTGCAATTAGTGATTCACTTTAAAATCAAACTAACTAGCCACTCAGTCTAACCAACCAGAATTCGCTTTCAAAAAAATATCGTAACATGTCAGATATATTTAAATATTTAGTTTAGATTTCAGAGTCTGGTTTGTTGCCTAAACAGAACACCTGATTTTAGTTTTCAAATACAGTTTCCTTCGTGACTTGACGAGTGTTCTTCGCTAAAATGAAACCCCTATTTAGTGCATTCTACAAGATATGAAGAAATTTTATCACAAAGCATGATATGTCTTGATCACCACTCGGCATCGTCATCCATAGGATGCCACTGGCCTTGGGGCACCAGCCAGTGAACAAAAATAAAAAGCTAACCTAACAAAGGATCCGCTACTGGCTTCCCTTTGGGGCTTTAGTGAATCACCCACATTTTCTGAAGGAAAGCAGTTACAAGTATGATAAGTAATAACATTCTTAAAAAGACACCCATTATGACCTCTGATAGTTTAGCACTATCTAAAGTTCAGTTTGTTTCGTAAAATTCGAAAGAACGAAGTAATTCCATTCAGTCCACCTATGGATTGTACTTTTAATTACTTAAGGAAATGTAAACATTCCAACAAATGAGATTCGATTCAAAAACAAGTTTACCAAATACAATACAACATGAAATTTGATTTCAATTCCATTCCATTCCATTCCTTCGAATTCTATGAAACAAACAGAACCTTGATTTTCATAACATCGTATAACTCTGCTCACCACTAAACTCACTTTTAACAAAATGATGGTGATTGTCTGATTGGTTCCATCTCATAAGCACCTATCCCATACAATCTTGGAAAAAAGACCCAAATACTTCTAAGATAAAATCATTCACACAGACGAACCATAATCGATATGCAGCAAGAGAAAGGCTGTACAATCACTAAATCCCCAAACACTTTATAAAAACATGAACATCACAATGCACAACATCATAAATCTAAACAAATCAACCAAGTGTCGCAAAACATTTCATAACGGTGTCATGATTCTTATCATAACAAGTGAGATCAACTAGAGAATCTAGTCTAGTCAAATTATACAGGGTGTTCAGGATTTCTTATTAAACCTACTTATCTGCTTAATATTTTTTTAGCATAAGCACCATAGAGAAATCAAATTATGAAGTGCAGAGTGTACTTTTGAAATGGTCAACAATAGAGTACTCAAGATTCTCATATGCTATAAAAAATGTGGCAAGTAGATAAGCACTTAAGGAAGCAAGAACATCCTCAAAAACAGCTTATTGTTGTATCAAAATACAAACAGATTTAATAAGCAATCCCAGCCATCCCCTTGAACCCTCATGTAAAAAAACTACAAGAAATTGCAAGGAATACCAGCAAACAGAAACAATGAACAACATAATCAGGCATTGCAAGCATATGTACCAATAAATAATCATAAACCCATGCGAAATTAGCTAAGTAAATCATTGAAATTTAGCAAATCAAAAGCAACACATTCGTCTAGGTTTACCACAGTAACAACATAATCCAAAATCAGCCATCGGACAAAACAAAAATTACTTATTTAATAAAATCAACCTTAAGCCTTCTGGTAGACATAGGTAAGACCGCACTTGCCACAGTAGTGCCGGTCAAAATGATTAGCCATGAAGGTCCCGGCACCGCACTCGGCATTAGGGCACTCTTTCCTCAACCTCTGCACTTTCCCTGAATCATCGACCTTGTAGAACTGCAACACGCTCAGCTTCACCTTCTTATGCTTGTGCTTGATCTTCTTGGGCTTGGTGTAGGTCTTCTTCTTTCGCTTCTTGGCGCCACCGCGGAGACGGAGGACGAGGTGGAGGGTTGACTCCTTCTGGATGTTGTAGTCGGCTAGGGTTCTGCCGTCCTCGAGCTGTTTTCCGGCGAAGATGAGACGTTGTTGGTCCGGTGGGATGCCTTCCTTGTCTTGGATCTTGGCCTTGACGTTGTCGATCGTATCGGAGGATTCAACCTCCAAGGTGATCGTCTTACCCGTTAGGGTTTTCACGAAGATCTGCATTTTCGCCGATTGGGGGATGGAGGTACTGTGATTAGGGTTTGAGGAAAGAGTGGATGAGCGGTTCTTATATGGTTAGGGTATTGTATTGAGATCTAATTGGGCTTCTTTGTGGATACATATGGGCCTAAATGTCTTATATGTGTGACATGGCCAATGGGCTTTTAGGTGTATTCTCAACAATTATATGTAGTGTTGTATTAATAGGAGCATTGTTTGGTAATTTGCTATTTGTATATTTCTTTATTAAAATATTAAATAAATTTATGAAAGGAAAATATACCATGAAACTAATTTAATCTGATTGTAAAATGTAAGAGACAGTTGAGAAACAAGTAAAAGGTTGAAAGAGAAGATCAAGAGCCTAAAGTACATTTAACATGGAGGATCAAGCCTCAAGGTCGATGGAGTAGTTATTTAAAGACTATCAAAGTTGGAGGACTAATAACACTAATCTTGGAACCACCTTTAAGTGGCAACCGTTTGATATATCGAGGGCCAAATATGGATAGAATCATCTACTGTTTTAGAAACAATATTGATAAAAAAAATATTGTGATACTGGTCTGATCTTTATTGTAGCTTCCAGCTACAAATCAATTCCTTCAATTAGTTGGCAATGGCTCTCTCCTTGGCTCCTTAACTGCGATCATGACAATGATTTGAGACTGAGAAAATTTCTCTAAAACATCATTTGCATTGTTCACAAATCAGTCTTATATCTCTCTTTGATGCAGATCACTGTTGTTAACTTTCTTCTTCTTGTACTTTTTGGTACACTGATTGGTTGGGGCTATATAGTCTCACACATACCAAACAGTGTCTTATCTGTTAAAGTTGTAATCATTTGATTATAATCATTGAAGTATATTATTCATGATTTTTGTGTTTTGTACACTCGGTTGTGAGTTTTAAATTATCTGATCATGAAAGATGAGACGAATAAAATATAGATACAATGTTATTAAAAAATTAGTATTGTTTAATAAATTTAAGTGGTTTAGAAATCTTTTGCATCAGATTTGATATGTGGGATTGTCCGAGGTACCCTTCAACTTTCCATGTGAAATGCAAATTTTGATTTAATTTTTTGTTCTATATGATTGCAACATTTGCTTAAAAATTAGTACAACCGATCCCATTAATAATGTACTTTATGTTACCAAATTAAAAACATAGATTTTAGATAAAATTTAGGTCACTAACATGATAGAATACTGTAATTAAATAAAATCATTTTAAGTTACAACTTAAATATAAAGGATCAACTAACTTAACGTCTAATATACCATGTTAAACAAAGGTCTTTTTGCTTGTGCAAATCCGTTTATCCAAATCAATAAATCATTAATAAGCTCAAAGGCTTGAGAAGAAGAAGACGATCATTGAACCTTGAATTTTGAATGGAGAAGAAAACTAAAGGTTTGACTATGGGTAGAAGGCATTAATTAACAACCATTTCTTTTTAAAAATGAGACATATTTGGTTGTTTATAGTATGTTTAAAATTGAACCATAGAACATCCACTCATGTACACATACTCTAAAGAGTTGGTATGACTCTAATAATCAAGTTCTTTATCATCTCGCAAAATCATGAAATTTGTTTCTCAGTTCATAGTACAATCCGCATTGCTTCTTTAAGTGTCCGCATATAAGGACGACTCGAAGGAAATTCGAGTTTTAGTGGAATCACTCAATTCGAGTAAAGCTATTCTTATGATTTAGAGCAAGAATAGTTTAGAATTCAATGCCAGTTTCGGTGGAGTCAATTATGAAGATATGTTCATCGGTGAAGGATAGAAACTTCCCTTCGGCTATTTTATAAACAATGTGCTCTATAGAGCTTTGGTCCATATGGGGTTGGTGGAATAAAACCTCGTATGCAGAAGATCAAGTTGCCGATAGGTTAAGAATGGATTATTTGTTCTTGAGTTTTCACTCCATCGCAACATTGTGGATTTCAAACAAGTTTAGAGCAGTTGAATTTGGATGTTTTGTTTTCTCGTCCCTTTGATGCAATTGTGTTAGATAAGACACAGATATTTGGATGTTTTGTAACTTTTGTTGGATGGTTACTACCTCTATTATGGTGTTATTTTGTTCGGTTTTGTCATTTCAACTTTTGAGACCTACCTTATTAATAAAATATCTTTGCTTTTCAGGGTAAAAAGATAAGTGATTTAAGAAAGGGTTAAATATGGTTTAGTCCCCAAACGTTACACTGAAAAATGGTTTAATCCATAAACTTTTTTAATGAATGTTTTAAACCCTAAACTATTTTTTAAATTTGATTCAATACTTAATCTTGTTTAACCTAATTAGTTTTATCTCTAACCTAATAAAAGAATACCTACTACCGTCTAAGTTGGTTCACCATTTCATCCTAAGTCGACTAAGATTACGAACGCACACATACCTTTGATCCTTTCGACCCATCGATTCTAAGTTTCTAACCTCCCATTACAAAGAAGAAACCATCCACTAAGAAACTACTATGGTCGTCTAATCCACACTCGACAGCACGACCCCGTTGATTCTGATTCCAACGACTTCGTGATTGAAGTCGGCTTCTACTTCAGCCACATAATTGATACCAGAGAATAGAGAAGGAAACACCATGACTCATATGCCTTCTTTCATGTATCAGTTTTCTGCATCTCACATGAAATTATGGTTTAGAAATTTTTTTATGATATCCTTAATACATGTTGTTTCCTCTCCTTTTGATGCCTACGTCTTCTTCAATTCGTCTATTCCAAAATAATTGGTTAAGTTTATGAAAAGGAGCACAATCTAAAATCCCGTTTATGTTATAATCTAGGTTAATTTTCAATCTGTTCGCCGGTAGAGCAAGAACTATGAGCGGGTAGACCAGGGATGGGAGTTGGATATGAGCTTGTTCTTGTAATACAATTAGATTTTGTAAGTACATCAACTTTGTAAGGTAATTCTAATTTTAGATGAATTTGGTGTTTTTCGCCATTGATAGTGATGTATCTGATGATGTTAAAGTAAAACTGTTATTTTGTTACTTGTTTATCCGTGTGTCTTTGCATGAAAATTTAATCTTAATGTAGTTATATGAGCAATGTTTTTCTTTTAAACCAAATGGTTGATTAACAAGGTACTATCATATGTTTGCCTTGTGATAGTGTATGGATGGACCTAGGCTACACTCTACAGTCTGAAGGTCGGTTCCAAGTACAAGTTCCGAGGGTAAGTTCCAAATCAAAACACCATCATTACGAGCAACAAATGTTCAAACAATAGAAATAATAAAATAATAAAGGTAAGCACACCTGGCAATTAACCCTAAGCATAGGCTATGATAACGTATTACATGTGGTCCAAGGAATTGAACTAATGGATGCAGCTTAAGAACCGACGGATAAAAGGTTAATCACCAATAAGTAGGTAAGTACTATAAATACTACTCTTACTTAACGTATTTACTACGATTTATTACACTCAACCACTCACTCTCACTCTAAACAAAAGCAAATACTTACTCCCGCACCGGAGCTTGGTCATTGCAGAAGTCATCAAGATCATCTGAATGACGAGGCTTAGTTCCGATCCACAGAGCAAGAGTTGCGTACCTACGGTCGTCAAGATCATCTGAAGGATGAGGCTTGGTTATGATCCACATAGTTGGAGCTTTGTAAGTAGGCAACTAGCTATTTCTTTTTCATTACAAAACAGTCTTTTTTCCTTTACGTACGTATGTTTGTTTTTTTTATGGAAGCTCCTCATCATTTTATTTCTTTTCGTTACAAATCTTGTGGTCGTGTTTTTTAAGAGTTCAAAAAATTAGTATTATATATATGGTTGCCGGAGAGTGAGGCAACAATCAAATATTAACCGTTAGATCTCACAACTTTTAATCTTGACCGTATTAAGTCCCGAATTTGAATAACCGTTAGATCAAATCATAACAATTCTCAACCATTTGATCTATATATAACTACCCACCCTAGTAAAAAACCTCCTACCCATCCTATCCTTCTTCCTAATTAACTGCCCCATGCACTCTCCATCATCTAACTGTCTCTCCCATTAAAGAAAAATAAGTTTCCATCTTCCCCTCATATCCCTTTCTTCACCAATAGCCAGCAGGTCCAACCTCATCGTTTGATGATTCGATGAAAGTGGACAAAGCACAACAAATATCGCACGTACATATCGACGCTCTTGCAGTTGATGTTCATAAACAATGATCAAAAGCCAAACTACTAAGTATTCAACCCAAGATTTACTTTGCTTTGCTTTTTATATGCACAAACCGATGCTACACACAAAGTGTTCGATTATTTGTCCCTTTGATTGGTTACTGTAACACCGCTTCTGAATTCAGTTGCTTTAATGACAAATCAGGTTTTAGCAGCGGAAAATTTTCTTTTCAAAACAACAAACTGTCATTTACATTATCAATTTATCGAAAGAACGTTGGTGCTACCAAGTACAGGAACCGACCATAGTATCATATTACATTACAACCTATATTTACAAGTGTTCCACCCACAAGGGGCAATGTATCTCCCAAAAGCAACCCGCCTCGCAGGCCATCTAGTCTTTACCTGAAAAAGGAAACATAGTACCATTAGCTACACTAGCTAGTGAGTACATACAATCATAAGCATCAATATAGTAGGTCATGCGTCATATCATAAACAATCATTGCTAGCTTAGCACATAGCGGTGTGCTGACAAGATCAGCAAGAGTCGTGTCTTGCAGGGTAATCAATCCCGCTCAACAACTCAGACCGGGGGATCAGACACGACTAATCCGCGCTGGTGGGGGAGCACAAGGCAGTCCACCAAGCATCGTTCACAGAGTCAAAGACTCCACAGGTAATCCAGCTACAACCGGCTGATCACCACTCACGTTAAGGCACGGTGGTTCTACAGAACCTTGACCCGGGATGCACCCCGAGTCACCGTTAAATCCAGAAATGACCGAAGTCCTGTTAGGATCCAGCTAACCGGCTGACCTTAACCATGCGTCAGATAGTCTGCAGACAGGTCACATACACATACATTTGATCCCACAGGGATCCATTATCTTACACATATCATCTTACAGTTATTCATACGAGCATATCATCATATATTAACTAAGTGATTCCAATCTGGACCCACTGGCATGCTCCTGACACATACTCTAACATCATACAAGTCATACACTTACCTCTTCGAGCGTACCTGCAAAAGCAAGTTAGTCACAGTTCATTCACACAATCACTTAACAGGCAAGCCTTACTCTACTGAGTCTCATGTTCGTAGGCACTCACCTGAGCTGTTACTAGGCACAGGTATCTGACTCGAGTTCTCTAACTAGTTCACCTAGCATATTATACTTACATCAATCATTCACACGTGCATTCAAGACTTCACAAAACAACATCCAACTTTGGACATTACACAAATCCGCCAAAACTGTCGGATTTGGGGGAAATCCGATGGTTCTGTCAGATTCATGAAATCCGACACTTCAAACCATGAAATCCGATACTTAACATTCGGATTCCAACACTTATGAATTCCAACCATGCACACAAAATCCGACACTTGTGGATTCCGATACATAGAAGGAAATCCGATACTTCCATTGAAATCCGATACTTATCGGATTCCGACACTTAGAATCCGAAACTATGGAAATCCGATAACTTGCGGATTTAGGGAATCCAACAACTTGCAGATTCCACACAAGGAATTCAAAACATGAAATCCGACAGAGTTGCGGAATCCGACACTTCTATCGGATTCCGACAATTCCTTTGGTTTCCAATACATGCGGATTCCGACAACTTCATAGTTGCGGAATCCGACAACTTCATCAACTGTAATTCCGATCACATCATTTGGTCATCTAAACTTCTTCATTTTGGCTTGCTTCAAGCCCAGGACATCATAATATCATCATCTAATCACCATATACGTATGGAATCCCAACAAGAACATCATTCATGCAAAACCCACTTAGAAAGTGAGCTTTCCATGTTCTTCAAGATGTTCATGCATAGATTCATGGTTATTAACATGTTATACATGCTTCTAATCTTCCAACATCAATGATTCTAAGTTGCTAACCTTTTGCAGATTAAACAATCGAGAATCCTTGTTCTTCTTTCTTCTCTTCCAGAAATCCAAGAAAGCGAGAGAGTAGAGACGAGAAAAAGTGTGCTTGCGGTTTTCTTGTGTGTTTGTCTTACTAAGTTTGACTTGGTCAACTTAAACATACATATATATTTTCACATTCAGCAGAGGCAGTTGCCTCATTTCTTCTCATGAGGGTTTCCTCTTTTAATTAATCTATACTTGACATACACATATATTTAACATGCATGCATACGTACATACATAAACACATATTCATTTAATTCAACAAAGACTTACATAATACTTCCTATTACAATAACTATACATACATACGTACTAATTACAACTAGGCCCAAGTTAAGGATGTTACAGTTACAAGCTATGAATTTGTGATGTAAATGTTGGCAGTTTGACCTATACCGACCACGTTTGAAGTTTTGTGATTCATCATGGTTGTTGGCATAGACAACCGCTCAGACTCCTGTAGTGGCGCCTATTGGCCCAGCTCTTTAGCCTCTGTCCTAGTGCGCTCCACTCCCATTGCCTTTTGAGTTTTGAATCTTGATTGAAGCCAAGAGTCAGGAAGTCTGGAAGCCTCCATATGTGTGAATCTTGATAGAAGTTTTATTTGAGTTCTCTTTGCTCTCTTAAAAAGTTAAAAGAAACATGTTCAACTTTCAAACTCAAATAGTCGAAGTCTACACCCTAAACTTTATATCTCTTTTCAGTTTTTAGATAGGTCATAGTATTTTGATTGCTTGTAGTCTTCTACCATTTGTTATTTAATTTAAGTATTAATTAAAGTATTATATTTAATTTCATTATGGACTAATGCATTTTTATTTATAACTTTGTAATGATTTTTTTACCATATGATATTTAAGTATATTTGTTTATTTATCTAAGAAAGTTGAAATATTTTATACTTATCTTTCTACTCACAAAATTAACACAAGTATTAAAGTCAATAGAAGAGATGTGAAAAAAGAATTAGTGAATCTCACATGTCATCAGTGATTAAAATAATAAAGTAGAAAAAATAGTAAAATAAAATATCATTTTTCTTTACCTAATTGAATAGTCAAAGTCTACAAACTCTATACCACTTTCTAGTTTTATGAAAGGTATACTATTTTGATTGTTTTGTACCATCTATTATTTAAGCATTTATCAAACTATTATATATAATTTTGTTACGTATTAATGCATTTTTTATTTAAAATTTTGTAATGCTTTATTTACCATGCTATGTTTAAATATAAGTGTTTATTTACCTCATTGAATATTGTAATAAAAGTGTTATTTAAATTATGTGTAACATTCTTATATTTTATATTCAATTAGATTATACTAATTATAATAGTATTGCAACGCATGATACCATCATTAACCCGATTATAATAAACCAGACCCTAATATATACTTCACGTTTGTACTCCATTAATCAGTTTAAACCATATTAAACTTGACCCTAATAGACTAATCCAATCATTAGTTACATACTCACATAGCACTTTAATCTTGCAGCTGAGAAATTGCAGGTACACGAGTTTGATCGGTGTAATGCATACCATCGCTAAAATGTGTCTTTAACAAATAAAACCACATTCAATTTGGTTTTGATGGGAATGACGTTCGTTAAATAGATTGAATTATTAACCCACTTAATCTACGTAAAGTTAGTATAATTCATTTGTGAATCTTCCTTTCGAGGATGTCATAAGTAATAACACCAGTTGAATTATGTCTTTTTGTTTAACATTTTTATTATTTAGTTTTTATTATCTTAAGTTGGTGTTTATCAAAATAGATTGAATTCAGTCTTTGTATATGATTTGATTATTATTTTGATAATTTCATAAAATATATTGATGGCAATTGTTGTTTTCATTTACTATTGTAGTTATGGTTAGTTCTAAAGTTACTCATTTAGTTATTTTTATTGAACTTCTTAATGTTCTAATCATCTTTTTGTTAATTTGTCAATTGTGTAATGTTTGAAATTTTGAGTTTTTCAACTTACTTATATCTTATCATTGATTAGAATTTTGTAGATAATTATTGACTCTAAAAGATGATGAACATAAGCACCACTCAGATATTATACTATTTTATGTTTGATACAAAAATCAAGGATTAATCTAAAGGTTAGAGTTTAAGTACTTAATCATTTATGAGATAAGTTTAGAGATTAAACCGTTTTTGAAAAGTTTTAGGAACCTATTAAATGTTCTAAATAACATGAAGAGTGATGTGGTGGCATAATCAAATCTTGGAAGCCATGACAAGGTTAACGTTTTACAAAGCGCGACTTAAGACCACAAATTTGTATATAAATTATAATAATCTATATAAAATTATACAAACAAAAATAAAAATAATTATATATTTATGATGTAGTTCATCAATTTTTTCTTTGTTTTCGATATATTAACAATCCTTATAACTGAATGACTATATATATTCAACTCATATAGTCATATGACTCAGTACCTTTAACACATCTAAAAAAACACGTTTTATAATGGGTAAATGTGCATTAAGCCTTACGCTTAAGCCTTTGACAATATTGTGACAGTATGGTCAAACCTCAAGTGCTGACGGATGCAAGATATGTTTTTTAGAACCATAGATATTATAGTAAGTCAAGTGATTAAAGCAATTGCTTGTAATAAATTTAAGATTAAATTATTTATTAAAAAATTATGAATTAAACTATTTTTTAATTTAATATTTAGATGTTAAACCATATTTTACCAGGAATTTTATTTTCCAAGTTTCCAAATTTTAGAAGCTCAACGGCTCAACCGGATAAGAGTATAAGAACACAGATTGAAAGGTCAAACAAGAAACGCAGTAAAGTCAAAATTGGGTTTGTGATTTCCAACATTTAAAGCATGTTTCTCACTGTCGACTGCTTTAAGCAAATCAACAAAATGATCTACCTGTACCCTAATTCCAATAATTCTTCTTCAAACATATCGTAAGTATATTATTATATATACTGTCGTGATTGAAACCATGATCGAGCAGTCCACCTAATTTCCCCAAACCCCCAATATTCACTGTGCGTGTTTTGGAGGTGAGAGTTATGGCAGGCGATAGAATTCCGGAAGCGACATTGGTCAATTCAACGGTAGATGAAATCTCGCATTTGGCTCTGGATATCGGAGGTACTAATTCGGCCGATTTTCCTTTCAGCTGAACGATCTTATTAGATCTTTTGTTGATTTGTTTTTGGTAGTGTTGGTATTCGATTCGACGAGTTTTTTCTGCCAATTTGTGCATTTTGATCGTTGTTTACCACTACATCTATCCCCAAAAGAATACTAACGCACGTAATTTAATTATCAACTGCTACCAAATTCACTAGAAATCTGTGAAGTAAAATCAATATCATAAGTATATAATAACAATTGCTAACGGTCGATAAATTAAGGTCTGAATCTTTCCAGAAAATGAAGTCTTAAGCATTTTTTAAGTGTTGCAACTTAAGGATTATGAATTATCTAATGACTATCAAAAGGAAGCTAGCCAAATAACTGTTGCCTACTTGCTTAAGAAGGTGTTTGGGATTGCTTATTATAATTCTTTATCTGATTATTGTTTTTCTAAGTACACTTCAAACTGTTGAGTTTAAAATGGCTTTTTTCAAATGCAAAACAAACTGACGCACTTTTTGGATGAGCAACCAAAATACCCTAAGACATTAAGCAATCCCAAACACCCTCCAAGCCTATGATCAGTTAGATACGGATTTATTGTTTGACTGAAAGAAAGCTACTCTTTGAGCATTTATCTTTTACGTTTTCCAAACTAATTTGGATGATTACCTTGCACTGATAACATCCTCCTTTATTTTTAACTAGTGCTAAGAGTATAGTACTTCAAAAAGGTCAATAAACTGAATATGAACAGATAACTAAGTGTCTTATTTCAGTTGGCATAACAAAATGTTTGTAGGTTGGTCTGCTATTTTGGTTTATCTGAATCCAAAGATTTCGTTTATAAGCGTAGGGGGTTAAATACGATCTGTTCCTGTATCTTTCCAGATTTTTCTTAAACCCAATTACTAAAATCAATGTCCATTGATGGACCTCATTGATCATCATTCTGTCTTGTGTTGCATTTTTAGTACAACCTTTCTACAACATTACTTTAATCATATGTTGTGTTCTCACCAGGTTCTCTCATAAAGATGGTGTATTTCTCTACTTGCAAAGAACAACCTTTAGATAAAACACAAAAGTGTACATCAAGTGATAGCCATGGGGTGCCCAATAGCTGCAAAGAAAGGCGTCTTTTTAATGGAAGACTCTACTTTCTAAAGTTTGAAACAAGCAAGATCAACGAGTGCTTGGATTTTATTGCATCAAAACAACTTCACTGTAGAGGTATGCATATTCCAAATATATGTATATTACACTTTTAGCAGTGCCCCTGGTGATGCCACTGATCTACATATAGTTTATATACCAATCGAAAGTTGAAGCTATGTGTCATATATAGATTGCATATGACTCAGTACATAATACCTCATTTGTTTAGAGTAGTATTTTAGAGAAAAGTTACACTAAGGACATGCTAAGCAAATTGTTAGCATTGAATGCCACAATACAAAAACAGATGGCTAAATGTGAAGAGGCTACTGATGCATGTATTGCAATAGCATTTCTAAACACATGGATATCTAAGCTAAATTAAAAATTTTAATCTAATCTGAATCATGATGCCTTCAGGTGTTCAGCATTGTGGGTTCCCAGCCAGTGACAAGAATACTATTAAGGTGAAGACTGTTGATTAATATTTTATCAGAAAAGAAGCAAGCACACTGCAAATATGTTCATAAATTCTATGCACTAAAGTTAGATGGTTTCTATTAAGGAAGACAATGCTGTTACTTCCACACTTGCCTCTTTCCTAAAAAGAAATTATGTCATAGTGATGTTATGTAGTTCCTACACTTACAGTATCAGTTATTTCAGTACATTATTTTCATTTTTATCAGGACAAATTATGATGCAATGGTACAAAATTCAAGGTCAACAGATACAACTTTGACATGTATACCATCTCAAAGTTACAATTATTAATCTGTGAATGGCCAAATTTATTATGAATTTCTCACATCATGCTACTTATTAGCTGATATTTTCTATCATGGTATGTGAAGGCCACAGGTGGAGGGGCATTTAAATTTGCAGATCTTTTTAAAGAGAAGCTTGGTATTAGTCTTGACAAGGTAGACGAAATGAGTAGCCTTGTATCAGGAGCAAATTTTCTGTTAAAGGTGGGATTTTTACACCATATGGAAAATTATGACATATAATAAATATTCATTTTTCCTTCAAATACATGAAAATAGTTCCCATCATAAGATACTTGCAATATACCCACTTGTCTATAATTCTTTTTTCCTTCTATAGTTCTATGCATCTGTCTTGCATTTATACTTATGCAAATTTACTCTTGTGAGCCTATTGAATGCATCTAACTTTCTTCATTCAAGTATATCATATCTCTCTGATCTGTAGACCATATATTCATTGTTTCTTTTTTTAATATCTCTAGTTAAATTTGTGGTTGTTTCCTTCACTTGTAATAAACAAAGTTACACGTATACATGGTATTGTTTTGGCCCTTTGGGGACTGCATTACTTTTATACTTCAATTGGCTTTTCGTTTCAATCATCAACTTTGAGATATAATGTGCCATTGTGCTATGAGATAATTAGGATGTTTTTTGCATCTTAATGAGTCTAGGAGGGATGTAGTATCTGACTTGGTTAAATGTAATGTTTGTTAATTTCTATTATTTTTCTCATCTTAATGAGCGCATTTTCTTGGCACACTTGACTTCTTTTGTTTATAAGTTTGTTGTTTTTACTTACAAGTGAGTTTTTGCCTTACTGACCATGGTACACCATAACTTAAAGCCTACTAGTCTACAGGGCTCAATTTACAGCTATCATTAGAAATGTTGAAATGTTCGGAATTTGAAGTTCACTACATGATATTAAATTTATCTTTCAGCTTTATCAAATAGTGTTCTTGAAAATACTTAAGAAGTTCTGATGATCAAAATGGCAACTCTTAGCTATTCAAATTATCCATTTCGAACACTTATCAAAGAATCATTTTGCATTTAGCACCAATAGCAGAACAAACATATATTTTTAACACTTACACATATGAGAAACTATTTACTCTCAGGATTACTGACTTACAGTTGAACAAGCAGTGTCAAGAAAACTTCAATAGCATGATTTGCAATAGATCTTGCATAAACCAACAATTCATCTATACAAGCCATGTAGCATGGTTGAGACTCGCTACCGAGTAATATGTACCTATCTGATACTAATAACTCTACAAATATGAAAAACTCTGTCACTAATAGGCTGCAGATATTCTACCAAAGATGAGCAAGCTTGTTACTATTGTATCTTGTGCATTTACTAATTTTGTCTGTTTTATTTCCATGTTTGCTCCTGTGTGATTAAGATAGACTTTAACCAAAAGGCCTTTGCCCCAGTGGTATAAGTATTTCCCTACATCCTTGCGGTTGTGGGTTCAAGTCTTGTTGTATATATAGTTTCCGCCTTTACCAGTGCCATGTTCAGTTTTGCTTGTGCCACCTTGTTCAATGTTTTGCTTCTATTTCATTATCTTTTTCTTTGCCTTTTAGGAAACTTGATTATTAATTTAAACTTTCTTCTGAATAGGCAGTGCCATCTGAAGCATTCACATATGTGAATGGCCAGAGGAATTATATGCAGATTGACAACAATGATCTATATCCATATCTACTAGTAAATATTGGATCTGGTGTAAGCATGATAAAGGTAATTTCAGCATTCATTATGGTTAATCCTGTTTCTATTAACAGTTTTGGTAAATGTTCAACTTCTTGAAGAGCTGACGCTGCTGGTTTTATTCACATCTTTTTCTTTTAAGTTTTTTTCTTTTTTAATTTCATCTTTTTCATATTTTCTGAAGTTAATACTATTAAAATTGGTTGAGTTTTCATTATGATGTTTTAGGTTGATGGAGATGGTAAGTTCGAACGAGTCAGTGGAACTAGTGTAGGTGGAGGCACTTTTTGGGGTTTGGGGAAGCTTTTAACCAAGTGTAAGAGGTTAGTTGCTTTATTAAGCTAAATTTCTGGGTTTTGTTAACTGACAATCCTTCTCTTTTAGAAATTTTAATGTAAGTTCCGCTTCAGTTTTGATGATTTGCTGGAGATGAGTCATCAGGGAAACAATAGAGTGATTGATATGCTTGTTGGGGATATCTATGGTGGAATGGACTACCAGAAGGTATCCGGATCAATTATTTATATCATGTGTTGTTCTAGTTATTTTTTTCTCCTGAACATATAGTTGAAAATTTTGAATTTCATTTTTCTTCAACAGGAAACACAGTATCATTACTTGTAATTATTGTTATACCTTGCAGGTCGAAAGTCGTGTTTTTTTCTTTTTCCTTTTTAAGTTGCATAAATGACGGTTTGTTTTGGAAAAAAAAGAGATTAAATATATCATTACGTGGTTGATAATGTCTAGGCATCTGTTGGTTTAGTTTCTTCAGGGCAATGACGATTTTGTGTAGCTACCCATATTATTTTTATGCATCATTAGTGATTCTTGCAACTTGGGAACAGATTGGGCTTTCATCAACAGCAATTGCATCTAGCTTCGGGAAGGCAGTATCAGAAAACAAAGAGCTTGAAGAGTACAAGCCTGAAGATGTGGCAAGGTCCCTCTTGAGAATGATCTCCAACAATATAGGACAGGTGAATTATATTATGTCATTAAACTTTTGTTATCCACACACAGTGCTCAAGGCTTATGACAGGGTGGAAAGGATTTCTAAGTGAATTCCAGGAAGAAGAAGGTCCTAAAGTAACCTTTGGTGTCAACTTTCATGGTAAAACGTCACACACACATACAACAAATATGTGCTTTCTTGTTGACACCATACAATTTCACATACTTGAAAACCACCATCTCTTGATGTTATCTATATGTATGCAATCTTGGTTACAGGTCAATATAGCTATTTTTTGTGCGGGTCAAGACATGTCAAGTCCGGTTGTCCTGAGAATTTATGTATAACTTAATTGTCAAATATGGTCACAAAACATAGTTATTCAAAATTCTATTATTTATTTCGTAAAAATGGTTCTGGAGGCTTTATGGATTAAGAATACACTTTGGGTGACTTATGACCCGTTTGACCAGTTTCCTTTTAGCTAACATTTTCTGTTTGACTTGTTAGAGATAAAATATAACCCGAATTCAATTGCGAATCGACAAGTTAATTATTGTCAGTGACCGTCTCTTTTTGCTATATTTAATTGAGTTCAAGGCAGGGTGTGTGTTCATGTTGATGAATATTTGTTTTTTGATATCTTATGCTCTTTTTAGATTGCCTACTTGAATGCACTTCGATTTGATCTGAAGAAAATATTCTTTGGGGGCTTTTTTATACGGGGTCATGCTTACACCATGGACACAATATCTGTGGCGGTCGATTTCTGGTAATTACAGATCTACAGTACATTACTGCTTTCTCTTTTTCATGCTATGTCTGTTCACAAACACCAATGCTAAGGTTTTACTATGCAATTATTGGCCTTTACAACTTGGCTGTATTGCTAAAAAAATTTATGTAATTCCATCATGTTCTCATTATGTAGACAAAGAAACTAATAATGACGTGTTATTAGAACCTTAATCCCTCAACACGATATATAGCGTAGGGTTGCAAATGGAAATATGGAAACCCGTATATTTTTCTGAATCTGTATCCAATTTAGATGGTCTATGCTCGTGCTATTACAAATGGACATTTATGTGGTCACTGCCATATCCACATTATCCACATCTGAAAGTAGCATATTTGGATACATATTTTTTTGACAGTAAAGAAAATCTATAGCATTGCTCATATTATTCAACACAATTGTTAATCATTACTCCATTAGGCTAGTGGCAACAACATTGGCGATGCATATATGTTGGATAACGAGTCAAAATGTGTCATTTTAGTGCGGGCTTAAACGGGTTGGGTCAGGTCCGCCTGCAAACCTATATCTTCCCATTTCAAGAAATAGTTATATGTTAAACATGATTGCAACGTCTTATACTATTAGTCTAAGAATCTTAGTTTTTAAGCAAAACAATTTATGAATGTTTATGCTTAAGCATACATTTTTAGACGACTTTTAACCTATTTGACATGTTCATCTATGTGATTTTGTTTTGGAAAGGCGTGTTCATCTATTTGAGTGGTAGTCTTTTTAGCTTTTTTGTTTTAAATATTTGAGAGGTTTGAGATAAAACACAGCCATTTTTTCCAGGTCCAAAGGCGAGGCAAAGGCAATGTTTTTGAGGCACGAGGGGTTCCTAGGGGCGTTAGGAGCGTTCATGAACTATCAGCTTGTGGAAGAATTCCCAAATCTCATGGGAGAAAAGAACAGTAACCCGATCGTGGGGGAATCGACTGATAATGGAATTATCGAGTGCTATGTACAGGCCAGCTGTTGAAAAGAAAGGATATACAAGTCTTTGTTGTCTATTATTATTATTATTTAGCAGAGATCAAAGGTAGATGATGTTTGCTTTAGGCAATTTAAGTCTTTCATTTTGTGGGTCCTGTTTATAATACATGTGATAGTGGGTCCTATATTAATTTAAACGTTCCTAGCATGTAGAGAGGGAAAAAAAGGGTGGGGGTGGGTGGTATTGTATTGTTAGGCTCTCCCATTTTTATTGAGCGGAAAGGGATAGAAGGGAAGAGGAGAAGCTGGAAGGGAAGGAAATGAAAGAAGAGGATTGTGATTTTCTTGAATTTGGAAGGAAAGAAAATAATATATCATTTTTACCCTTCTAAAGACTTAAACATATTTATCTAATTATTATCAACTGTTTTCCTATTTCCGCTGGAACACTCTTATCCTAATTATTCATCTTTTAATTGATGTTTTAGGACACAACCACTTTCTAATAATCTTATCCTTTTCTTTTTAAATATTATTTTTAAAAATTTTGCAATTATTTGTTTTATTATTTTAATAGATCAGTTTTGTCTTTTTTTAGTATGATTTGTTTAATATTTAAATTGTCATAGATCAAAAACTATAACATATATTTTAAATATCTTGAGAGAAAGATAACAAATTACGTAATTCATCGATTCTATTCTAACATAAATTATGTTTACATCCCTCCGGTGATAATTTTTGTTTTATCATGTTATTGCTCTGGGTTTATCCGGATTCATTATAGTTACTTCTGTGATTCTCCAACCACCCCAAGAGCACGTGGAGCCATTTTCTTATTTTCAGTCAAAAATAAAAATGACGGACTAAGTAATAGAAAGTGATTAGAGATGTCTTAAAACAAATATATAAATACGTTATTTAGAGAGTGGTTAACTTACATTAAAACCATTTAACTAAAATTTAAAAGAAAATATAGAAACACTATAAATGACTTTAATTTCAAAGTTCTGATGTATATATATATTTGCAGGATTATGCAACTCAGCCTACCACCAAGATGATCACACTAATTTCAATTTTGACAGGGAGTAGAGGGGCTCATTTTTTCTTGTGTGTGTATAGTGTTCATAGTCTAACTTAAGGCTGGTTTAATTAATCTATTATGAGTTAATTATTGTAAATGCTAAGAATTTTTTAAGATTCGAGATTAACACTCTAAGCCAAAATCATATATTCAATTGCCAAAATCTTTTGGCCCACTACAACACAATGCCCTCTTTTGTGTTAAAACAAATTTATGAGAAAAAGTTGCTTCCCTCAGATTTATCACAGAATCGACTATGGACAAAAACCTTCGCGGGATAACCATTTCCCTCTAATTTTTAGGGATTTCTCATGAAATTCATAAAAAATCCATTGAAAATTTGTTTTTTTTACTCAAATCCCATGGGAAATTTGTTGAAAATTTCTCAGCGCATTTGATCGGTAGGAAATCTCTTGGTGATGTTTGATTTTATAGTAGTGATCGTTTAGGAAGAAAATCAAGAGAACATCAATTCGTCAAAAAATTGATTGTTAGTTTGCGAAATAATAACACAAAATCATTTAACCCTTTGGACAAAGTCACATAGCTTGGAAAGAAGAAACAAAATTGTCAATCACAATCTTTTATTCTTATTTGGTTTTCTTGAGAAAAAGCGAAAGTCTAGGCTTTTATGAAAGATAGAAGTCAGAAATTTAACTTATATAAGACATATTTGAGATTTGAAACGCTCTAACTTTTCAAATACGTCTAAAATTTTCTTTAATCTTTGTTCTTTGAATTATAGTTTAATTTTATTCACTATTTAGATTCAATCATTCAATTCCTTATTTTTTGTTTGTTTTGTTTGGTCAATTGATTATATGATGACTAAATAGATAGATAGTACATGTATATTAATTTGTTTTCTAACTTGTGTAGCATAATTGTTTAATTGGTATCTTCATATTAATTGCTTAGTTGTTAATTGTTATATGGTAACTTATTGGGGTTTGTATATTACTTTGTTTAGTTGGCAACTATGAGATTTTACCTAGAATCACAGTTTATTAGTTTTACTTAGTTTGAAATTGGTTAATTGATATTTGCATATTAGTTTGCTATTTTTTAAAAATCATGTTTCAAAAGAAACAATCATTTGGTTGTCAATTGTATAGTTTCGTCAATTGTTGCAGTTAATTACATATAATTGTAAGTTTCTTACTCGACATTTTTATATAGTTTAGTATTTTTAGGGGTCTATTATTTAATTTTACCCCGTGCCTCGAAAACATTTAAGACGGCCCTGTATGTGATGTACACGTGGATATTAAACAAATCACATGAATAATAAATCAAATAAATCTCTCACATGAGTATAAAGAGTAATCGCATGTAAACCAACACATAAAATCATAAGTCGCTAAGTTCAACTTCTTTAAATATGTGATATGTACATGTAAAGCAGATGAAGAATACTGGGTTTTTTTTCTTTTACTATGGAGAAGAGGAAGAGCCTGGGGCAAATAAGTAATTTTGATACTTTTAAAAATCTTGAGAACAGGCTTTTTTTTATACTATTCTTAGAATTCTTTCCCTTCCCTCCAGTAAAATAACTTGAGAATAGAGTGTTAATGCATTTATGTTGATGTACTTGACACTTGAGTTGTTAACAATGGGAATTTGAAGTATAGTCATAGAGATGGCTAAATTTGACTTCAAAACCGAAAACTAATAGAATTTGGTCGGATCAGATTAATCATTTCAGATATAAGTATGGTGTAAATTTTAGATTTTTTTATATATTTGGGTAAGAAAGATGTCTAGATTGATGTCCTAAAATCCTCTTAGGGGAACGGAATAGAGAAGAGGACCATGAATGAGAACAAGGCATTCTAAACCCGTCTCGTTGTCATTTACATTTTAACCTATTTTTAATTTTAGATAATAGACTTTGGTTTCTGATTATCTAAAACTATATACTATAGTTATATACTTGAGCATTTAAAAAAAATACATAAAACTAAAACCATCTAACATTGTATTACATATTTAATTACAAATCTTACGATTAACCGCGTATAAAATCTTTAAACTATATTCTTGAGTTTCATGTTGGAGAGAAGAAAATGATTTTAAAATAAACAAAATGAATTGCGGAGTCTTTCGAAACAGAGAAATGATTAGAAAGAAAACTTTTGATTAATTTTTTCTCAAAACTTTTTTAAAGGAAATGAAATAAAACTTTTATGAGTTTTCATTATTAATAAACTATCTTCACTTATAACTAAGGCCTTTCGTATAGCTCAACTGGATTGTGTAACCATCTTTCATCTTTTCTCTTTTAAATAATATATTATAAAATAAAATAAAGAGTTAATTACATTTTTGTCCTTGTGGTTTACATGAAATTTCACGTTTGGTCCTTAGGCTTCATTAATTACGACATTGATCCTTATGGTTTAACTTTTGTTTCAATGTTAATCCAAAAACACTTAAAAAGACATAAGTGCCCTTTCTTTCTTAATTTGTCCTTTTATTTTTTTCTTTTATTCATTTTAAAACATTAAATAAAATTTTAATTCTGTTAATAAATAATTAAATTAATATTAAAAAAATTAATCATTAGTTAACTGTTATTCATCACCATCAACTACCACCACCACAAACCACCATCTACCACTACCCACCACCACAAACCACCACCCTCCATATTGTTCTTCGAAATAATAGAATCAAACATCAAGAATCTAAACCCGATAAAGAACATATTTGATTTGAATCCAAACATAAACTCAAATCGAACACAGATTTGATTCGTAGACATAAACTCCATTGAACATTTTTAATCAAAAAAAACATATCTTGTATGCAGACATGAGCTTCAAATCGAACCACTGACACCTTCAGCGTCTTCTTCAACTGAAACCACAGTTGTCTTTTTCCCTAACAAAGAACTCAGAATCCATGTGTTTTGGGTTTTTATTCAAAACTTTAACCCACAGCAAACTGACGAGCTCCAAATCAATTAAACATCATCGATGAACATTAATCAAGAAACCATATGAATTGTATCTATGAGCAAATATCTTGGACCTGGACTCTAGCAAGAATACGCACAAATGAAACATAAATCGTAGCCCTGCATATCTAAATTTTGAAACAAACACAATCAAGAATCACAACAAATCTTGAAACATTTAAAAAGCCCTAAATCCCACACCCGAATTTGTAACTCGACTAAAAAGAGGTCCAGGGAAGAAGAAGAAGTGAGCGCCGGTGGTGATGGCAAGGCCGACTATGTCGGTGGTGGTGGCAGGTCGACTTCGGTGGTGGTGGTGGTCGTCGTCGTAGTCTCGCAGATTTGGGAGGGAAAGGGAAGAGAGTGCGTTCGGTGGTGCAATGGTGTGGTGGTACGTTGGTATGGTAAATTGATGGTAGATGAGCGGTGGACTGGTGGAGCATGGTGGAGGAAGAGAGAGACGGCTGGGGAAGATAAAGAGGGATGGGGGTGGGAAGTTTGGTGTTTAAGTGTTTATATTATGTTTTTTTTATTTTTATCTTTTTGTTTTAATACATAATTATTATAATAGTATTTATAAAACAGATTAAAAACAAAGATGTAAGGGTATTTCCGTCTTTTCATCTACGCAAAGGACTAACATTGAATCAAAACCTAGACCACAAGGATCAATGTCGTAATTAATGAAGCCTAAGGACCAAATGTGAAATTTCATGTAAACCACAATGACCAAAAATGTAATTAACTCTAAAATAAAAGTGTGAAAGATTGAAAAGGATTATACTAACTTTTAAGTTAGAAAAATAAAATAGGGTTTAGTTCACGGAAATATATCCAAGTTGTCACCTTTTGCTATTGTGTGTATCCAACTTTAAAACTTACAATTTAATGTATCGGACTCTGAAAACTTACCATTTAATGCACCCAACCTGCTATAGTAGGTTAAATGGTGATGTGGCATAGGTTTCGCTCATGTGGCAAATTATGTGGCAAGTGACATGGCATTTCAAACTAAAAAAATCAAAAATTAAAAATTACTTTTAATAATAATAATAATAAATAAGATGAAAATATTTCAGATCCATGGTGATTCATTTTTTAAGGTCAATTTTTCCATAATATGAAAGGTTCAAGGATTTGAGATTCAGTTCTGCTTCATAATATGAAGATCGATTTTGCCATCCACAGATGAAGTTCGATTTTCATCTGGGTTCAGTTTCTTGGTTCAAGGATTCGAGTTCATCACATGAGATCCATGTTCAGATTCCACAGATCTGGGTTATTCAAGTTCATCGCACACATCTGTTCCATAAATCTGAGTTTGAAGATTTGAGTTCATCCCCACCAGATTTGAGTTCATCTTACAATTTTTGTTTTGCTCCGGCGATTACAGGTTTGTTTTAGGGTTCAAATCAGTTCGAGTTTAGTGTTTAAGGTCTGTGATTCATCTTTTTCTTCTCTCTGATTGTTCGATTTTAGATTTGCGAATCTAGATGAGTTCGATTTTAGGGTTTTCATTTTGGGTTTGGTTTTGATTCTGAGATCTGATATGTGGCTTCGTTTTGAGATTTGATTTGCGATTTCAAATTTGATTTCTAAATGGGTTTCATTGTTTAAGTTTTGATTTCTAAATGGATTTCATCACTTTAAGTTGCGATTTTCTGCTCATATGGGGTTCCGATTTTCTGCTCATATGATAACATCTTAGTTCCGATTTCATATGTTTGATATTATGTTTGATATGATTTCATATGTTTGACATGAATTTAGATATGAATTCGATTTTTGTAACATCTCAGTTTGGGTTTTTGTGAATGTTCTGTGCAATTTCCTTCATTCTTGAAGAAGGATGAAGATGATGAGTGTTCTTCATATGAAGATGATGTATGTTCTTCATATGAAGATGATGAATGTTCATAATATACTGAGGTGGCAACAATAATGATGAGGTGGAAAATGTAGTAGTATTAAAAATAAATAAAAATAAAAAAATTACTGGTTACCTGTAGTGTAGATAACCGAGTATATTAATTGGTAACTTTTGAGACCTTGATACATTAAATGATAAGTTTAAAAGTCTGATACACACAATAGCAAAAGGTGACAACTTGAATACATTTTCATAAACTAAACCCAATAAAATAAAGAGGAGAATAATATAAAACTGATGTGATAAGAGGGGAAAAAAACATATAAAAATATTTTTCTTTCACTTTGATTTTTTCCCTTTTCAACCGAGTAACACTAAAATCAAATGTATTATCATCTATCAAAATTATCCAAGTCGCAGGCACCCCAAAGAAGTTGCTAAATTACATGAAGTTAACTTGGAACTATCGGCATCTAAGTAAAAATGTCACTAAACCACCCGTCTAAGTCACAGTTTCATTAAATAAACTTATATACGCAACAAAATTATAAAATGCAGAAACAACACAGAAATATAAATCACGTATACCAAATGCATGCTTTTATCCAAAACATATATTTTTAATTTCCAAAAACATATATACCTTGATAACCTGATCAATCAAAGTCTCCAAAATCTTTTTTGTTAATTGGATCATATATATGTAGCTAGAACCACTTATTTAGCTATCTTAGGTGCTTCTGTACTTATAAACAATTAAATGAGTAAATAATGAAATTACTAACATACTCTCATTTTAATTATTTGTAAGTATGAAAGAACCTATCTTAGGTGCTGCTAGAAGCATACATCCTATTCTCTAAAGCTAACAAGTAAATTAATTTTGGTTTTATGGATATCTGAATTTTTAGAATGTTATTATTCAAATCCGAATACAGATATCTGAATTTCAAATACTTGGATTTTCAAGTCTATAAATTTTTGGATAATTTGGATTGGATATTTGAATTGAAACTTATAATTCAAAATTTTTTAACACCCCTAGTTCACATAATGGCTGGAATCAGAATTCTTAATTCCTTTTATATCCCTACTCTAATGGAACTTAACATTCCTTCACATAATTAATAGGGTTAAGATCTTATCATGTTGTGGTCAAACATAACACGTCATGTTCATAGTTTCCTTTATATGACCCACTCTCATATTTATAAGAGAACATGATGAGTCATGTTTGAAGTTAACTCAAACAACAATCTTAACCCTAATTAAAAACAATCTTTTGGAATTAATTTCAAAGTACCCAAAGCCCTTTCTTCCGAATCAACCTTCGAAGTTAGTTTCCTATTGTTCATCGTCACATTGATCCCCCACTATTAAAGGGTTGATGTTATTTTTAATGGCACCTAGGGTTATTGTGGTGTTTAATGACGGCTACAACATTTTTACTCATCGATGCGATTACCCTTTCTCCAATGGTTGGATGTACTAGGGTTCCTAACTTCCTATTGGTGACCTGGTGTTAGTGGTCGGATAATGATTGGGTTCGAGTTTTACTTCTATATTTGTTCTTGTTCGACGTCTACTACTTATCCTTGATTTCTTGTTCTAGCAATGATCGGGTTTTGCACATGAGGGTATATTGATCTTTTTCTGTGTTATCTTTGTTACCAAACAGTATTTCTTACTTATGTCATTCATCTTCTTTCAAAACAAAGACACATCTCTCTCCCCTCAAAACTCTTTCATCCTCTCACCACCGGCAGACTTTTGTTAACCACCCTTCACCGTCTTCATCACCGCCATCTTACCATCGTAATCTTCCACGTAACAACTTAACCATGGTTACCGCCACCTAATCGAAATTCCACAAGTCATGACCGATCTGAATCGCACCATCTCAACATAACTGAAGCACTATCACTACCATCGCACACCAGATCTGAATCACCATCGTCACCATATCGTCGGAACTCCAAGAGTAACAACCGATCTGAACCACCATCTCATCATATCTGAACCATCATCACTGCCAAGGCCACAACACCACGTCACCACCATAGATATGATTTCAAAGGGCGACCATTACACCACCAACACCACCATTCTCGATCTGCAAGAACCCACAACACATATCTTCTAATTTTGTAAGTGGAAATGAGGTTTTTGTTCTTCAATGAAGATGACAGTGAGTTATCAGTATGTGAGAGCAGGTAATAAACAGGGATTTGTCAACGACGTCAACTATCGGTAGCTCGTTGAAACAAGCAGGCCCCTTTAATGTCCATGTTTTACTACAAAACAACATATCGATAAGTGATTCAGATTCAAAACCAAAAATTTAATGCCTGATTTGATTGTGATTGTGATTTTGTGTTGAAATGGGGGTTATCTTTCTTCATATCCCCTTTTACACGTCTTTTCTGCTCTTTCTTTGTGGATTACTTGTATTTATTCAAAATTCTTGTTTAAAATTGTTTGGATCAGGCTGTAGTCTTTTAAAGTTGTTTTTGATTGGTTGTTGGTTCAAGAATAATATGATAACTGATTTGTTATTGTGGTCATCTTGATTTCTTGCTAATTTGTTCATTATATTTATTCATTATTTAATTTGAAATTATGATTATTTGAGAATAATGATTAAAATTAAAGGTAATTAAATTAAAAAGATGTTTGATAACAAGGATAGGGGTTAAATTGACTAAAATGCCCTTATATGCAGGGCACACAAAGGTTTCTAACAGCAAAAATTAACAGCGGTTAGTGTAAAGTATTAAAAGTGAAAGAAAGTGATTATTTTCATAATTCTTAAAGTTACAGAACTAAAACTAAAATTCAGTAACAACTAAAGGGACTATTTATATAATTAACTTTATTTAAAAGAAAAAAAGGTATTCCTTCATCCTCTCGTCTCTAGAGATCGAGTCTGTCTCTATCTTCAAACATCAATCCCTAGCAAATCGAAAAGCATCCCCCAATAATTAATCCGTAACTAAGAGAAAGCTAGTCAAAAACCTAAAATCGTCACAACTCACACACATAAACACATATATGGCATAACCGCACTAAGCTATCACCGTTTCTTTCAAACTTCTCGATCATCGGAATCAAACCACTTTCTCGTTTGCATTCGATTAATTGATTCGGCGAAGGAAATGTACAGCTTCAATTCAACATCCGGTTACATAATTTCTCCGGAAAAAAACCTGATTTTACCGGTTGTTGAGAATTACGAATTTCACTCATCCGTCGATCACTACTGGCCGTTTTGCGGATCGGATGATTTGTTATCGGTCGCTGATTCAGTCGTAACAGATTCCGTTTCGATCGAAACTACTCCTGATCAGATTATTCTTCCGAGACGTCAAATCAGCTGTAATCAACTTAAAATCAATGGCGTCGATGTCGCTGATAATTATGATGACGACGAAGATACGATCAAAGACAAAATCGCTTCTCATCCTTCCTATTCAAAATTGCTCGATGCTTATATTGATTGTCAGAAGGTGAAGGTTTAAAACTTTAACAAAATATCGTGTTCTGAAAGCTTTTTATCTTCTCCGTCGCTTTTTGTTCCTTTTTGGTTTTTAAGTTATCATTTAGTAGCCGACTACGTTTTACGAGCGATTTTGTTAATTCATTTGATATTATGTATTCTCTTTACGCAATTTTTTGAGTGAACTATTATTGTGCTACAGATAGGAGCGCCTCCGGAAATAGCGTGTTTGTTAGACGATATTCGGCTTAACAATGACGTTCGTAACCATAACGCTACCAGCTCTACTTGCTTAGGGGTTGACTCTGAGCTCGACGAGTTTATGGTTCGTCTCCCGCTTACTTTAAAGCATCATCCCACGCGAATAAATAAATTTTACGAACTTGGTGTACGTATGTGTGATTATTATTATGCAGGAGAACTTCTGGCATATACTGGTGAAGTATAAATCTGATCTCGCACGGCCGTTTGACGAAGCTGCGGTCTTCCTCGGCAACATTGAGACGCAACTTCGCAATCTCGGAAAAGGTGCGTTTATATAACATTCTTTTTCTGTACTCAGTTCGGCTATCTCCCTCTTGATTTTGTCATGTTTTTATATGTTAATTAGTCGATCTCTACGCACTTCTCCATAGGACGATGTTGTGTGTGGCGCAAGATAGCGTAGGTATACCTGGCTCACATAAGCATAGCACAGGATTGCGTCCACACTTTTCTTTTTTTCCTGGTTTTTCTCATGTTTCGTGTATATCTTTTCTCTCTCTCTCTCTCTCCGTTTTTTAGAAAGTTTGTCCCACACGCCAAAGGGAGAGACCTTATCTGCTGGATACTTACCAAGTTACCATAGGAAATAATATCAAAATGAAAAGACCAACGTACTGTTTTCACGGTAGTTCTTAATTACACTAAGTCTGCAGTCAACTCAAAACATTTAAAGATTAGGGCAATAGCGCGCACACTGGAGCAAGTGGAATGGTCATCCCCTATTTACAAAAGCTTAGATCTAATTATGTCTCTAGAAAGATAAAGTATATGCAGGTCTAGGTTTTATAAAAGCCGTGTTGAGTTGGGTAGAATTAATCTTCCGAGTTATTGCACTAGCTACCAAGTATATATAGATGTCGTACGTAAACTTGAGGCTGTTTCACTGCAACTTTTAAATATTTTGTAGAGATATATAAGCTCTACTTTAGATTTTCCCTATGCGTGACGGATTTTTTTGCACAAAACGGAATCACACGTATTAGATACTAAAACTGTAATCGATTGATGTGATATATTAAAATATGAGAATTTGACCCCTATTTTGTGACAAGCATTAAGAATGTATTAGGAAACAAGAAAGTAGAAGATGAGACATGTATTAGGAATGCAAGCATTAAGAATGTATGGAGATTGAGTGATTTGACAAAGAAATGGTGCGACTAAGAACACTCGATCGGAATTCATAAGAAAAGTATGATTAGGCGTACTTATGTGTTTAATTAACTTGGTCATATTTTTTTTTTGAGAAATCTTATATATTTCACTCTTAACTTATAAAATATCATATATATGCAAAACATGTTTTAAGATCATTATATTTTAGTATAAAAAACTTATACTTTGTGTATATATAATATTTAGCAAGTTAAAATGGTATATATATAGGGGAGGGTTCATACGAAAAGTGCGAGAAACAATCCTGACCACTTATTTGTATTTGCGAAAAGGGTGTTGATCTCATCTCTCTCTATATATATATATATATATTCCTTTTTATAATGGAACTTGGTCATACCTTAAAAGGGTGTTGTTTTGGACACCTAATCTACTAGATTTTATAGGTATGGCCGGCTTAATCATTAGAAATAAAGTCGCATGATTTTATTAGTTAAAATCTTTTTTTTACTACAGAGAGAGGTGTAGAATGAAGCTAACTAGCTAGAGTAAGGATGTAGGTAAAAAAACCTAACTTAAAAACTAGTATTTTCTAGATGGGTGCTACTATGTAAATCTTTTTATTCTCACATATAAGTCATATTAATTTATTATAGTTTTTAATACAGGTCTTACATTCTTAATTAATCACATTAGAGTTAAATTGGACTCACAAGCTAGAGAGTCCAAATAATAATACTCTTTCTCAATTATGTCATTTAGACCATCCGTATCCAACCCATGTTACCTAACTTACTCCACTGCCACATCAGCATCCACATCATCTTTCACTTTTAACCCAACTTACCCCACAAACCCCTACATCCAACCCTATTCAACCCCACATCAAATATTAATAAAAAATATATATTAAATATATTAAATGTGAGAGGAAGCCATCGGGTTGAAGGTCTAGATGGGTTGGAAACCCAATGAAACCCAAAGTGCCTCGATGGTATTCCCGGTTTACCCTATGCAACCCCGCATCGAGTTGGCTCTCCGATGCGGAGGGTCTTAGCCTTATACATCTCATTGTTGTGATATGATAAATGCTAGCTACTATATATCTTTTTCGGGAAAGATGATACACTGCAGTGTTTTAAATCACGTACGGCCTTCCTAGTTAGTTTTAAATTCTAATGACAAACTATTTGCTGGATTTTGTGTACTATTGTAGGAAACTTTGTATGTTTTTAATAAGTATTTTTCCGAAAAATTATATATCCTTTACTATTTCTTCATACTTCATCCCCCAACTCACCACAAGATTATATGTGTACTCCATTAATTCTCTTTTCTCACATTTTCTTTTGATTTTTGACACTTGTTTTGATTAAGTGAATAAAGGATATATCATTTCTCTTATTTTTTCATGTACGTATTGAAAGGTTAACCGGCCAACTGAAATTTAAGAAAATATTTATGTGTTTAATAATGTTATATCTTGAGATATCTTTTAGCTAGACGATGTTTAATTAATTATATATTACTTGCGCAGTAAAGATTGTACGATCCTTCGTCTAAGCAATTAGACTATGTACGTACTTAGTTTATAATGTAGGGTCTTTATTTAAATTTTAGTTATTATATATATGTATAGAAAAGTTTATTTGAAAATCAGTATTAATTAGTATCCCGAAAATTATTCTGAAGCAATCAATTAGTTTCTTGTTTTTTACATTTAATTTTAAATTAAGAAGATATTTTTAGTAAAACTAATCTCACACACAAGTGAACCTGATGCAAGCCATATTAATAACTCAACCAAACTCATTTTCAAATTATATCAACTCCTTTATCTCTCTCTACCTTCATGCATCCACCAACGACCATCACCGGCTCTATGGTGACCACCCCTCGACGACCTTCACGGCCACTACACACCACGCACCCACATCTCTCCACCATCGATGTCGTCAATGTAACATCACCATCGACACAGTATCACCATCACCCGTCCAACGAAGGTTCACGGCAACATATATTTTCTACCGTCTAAGGTTTTCTACCGTTATGTGCATAGATTGTCCAGGTGTTGCCATTATTCCGAATTCTCTCGAAGCTATGTTGGTAACTAAAGTTATGTTCCTAATTTTCTAGTCCTCTCACACAATTCTTTGATTAGAAAAATTGATTGATATATCTAAAATCAATCTAACAAGTACATTGAGATGTGCATCAAATCTTAAAAAGTGAATATAACAAAAAAGAAATATAACCTAGTTACGTGTCAAGTATGTTTTTTTTTGATAGACAAATAGTGACGTTTTAAACTTCAAAATCAAGTATTACACCAAGGAGAAAAACTCAATTTTTTTATTACACCAATTACATGAAAAGCAAATCCTTTTAAGATTAATCTCTAGCCCAAATTCGCACCTATTGTCTTCAGCAAAAGGTTGTTTACACCGGGTCAACCATGCGTCCTGGATCCTATGGATCCAAACCGACTGGCTCGAGGGCTTGTTAAGGAAGGCGGCAAGGGCCGACGAAGGGGCTCTTTTTCAAGGATCGCCCCACATACAAGAATAACCTGTCTTGGCTGCCCGAGCAAAGGGTTGAAATTAAACCCGATATCATTTCAGCAAAGTATCCTCTTACCGACACCAATTATTTGTAGTAGGGGAATATACCAACCCAAGGTGTTTACCTAGGGGAAGATCGAATCCATTACCATTACCTCTAGAAGGACAACAGACCGCCTTACCACTAGACCATCCTGTTTTGCTAATTCTAGAAAGGCTACAAGACAAACACCATTAAAGGCTTCACCAATCTAATCAGTTTTTGAAGAGGAAAGATTACCTTTCAACAGGCGTCAAACACGTTATTAAGGTTTACTTATGAACCTAGGTTCTCTTGTGTTAACAACTGATATGAAATTCGTCTAAAGTGTTACACATACTCCTGGTCTTTAGGGACTCAACATCATGATGGGGTTTGCCTCACCATCTGAAACGACAAAGGAATGACTTTGATAACATTTGTACAACGTGCCTACAACAGCATATTAGTGTCTGATTTCGCTTCAATTCTTAGGGTGAAAGGTATACCCATCTTCCCATCCTAAGACCACTTATAGTCATGACATGCATGACTGTAATGACTGATTACCACATTAGTTTTTTAACATGTGACTATCTTGTGACTAAACAGCCCCAGTGATTACTGCCTATTATTAATCTCCACATCATCACCAATCAACCACTTAGAACACCCGTTGAAACTCATCATGTGAACGACGAGCAACACCAGGATTCCTTCATAGTCGTGACAAGCAAATGATGAATGGCCATGAAGCTCGTCATCCATGGATGACGTACGAGACCATTACGGGTGGTCTACCACATAAGATTATATGTGAAATCTACTAATTTCTTTACTCATCTTTATTAATTTTGACACTTTTTTTATTTTATGAGTAAAAAAATAAATAAAATAAAATAATATGATATATCACCTCACAATTAAAAATATAAATATAGAATGTATAGATAGGGTCCATAGGGACCGGGAAGAGATGAAGGCAAGTGGACTCGTTTATTAAGTGAGATGAAAGACACGAATAGATAACTGGAGATCCCATTATTCACAACTGTGGGGCTCACATATTACTAGGCTTTGTCCTGGTGGAGAATATATACTTGAACTTATGCTCTATGTGGCTTTTTTTTTTTCTTTTAATAAAATTTTAATATTCAATCACAGATGATTCAGTATACAATTATATGTGATTTGTAAAAGCATCACATGTGAATTACAAAAATACCTTCAAAATTTTAAAATACAATCTGAACCATTGATGCATTGATTCAAAGGCTAAAATTAGTATTTTAGGACTATGAATTAATTATGAGTTATATTGAACACTATTCATATTATATTATATGTTATGTTATGTCGAGTAACTTTAATTTCGGTAGACGAATTATGGATATTATTATTATATTTAAACAGCTAGAAACTTATACAAACATGATTGATCACATTTATTATATTATCGCTTAAACAAGTGGCACCGTATGTCATTATCTTATCGGCTTATGTAATATTGGAACCGCTAGGCATAAGGCTGGTTACAGATATTGTTCATACTGATAAAATATCATATAGGAATTGATTTGTATACCAATATTGTTTTAATTTGTTTGAAAAATCCAAACATGGTTTGATGTTATGCATGTGTTATGGTTTCAACGATGATCGATCTGAGTAGTGTTGTTTAGAGGGAGTTTAATTGCACACTTTTCAGGTTGATTACATTTTCCATATAAATTCATTCTCGAGTGAAGTATGATAAGTGTCAAGTCTAGACTAGGCACTTACGTGCTTGTTTAGCTCATGTAGTTAAAAATTATCTGTTTGGATTTTAAGGATAATATTTTATGCTATATATGATCGTTCATATGTAGTGTTATGATGATTTTTTCCTAATTCATTTAATAACATATATGTAGTCTGGTTGAAACGTACATGGTATACGTTATTAGCAACATAAGCATATAGAAAAAAAAGATAACTTTTTCTTGGTATAATTAATTAAGTATATCAAGTATATTTTATTTTAATTGTTTAAATAATAGTATAAATTTAATTTTCATACAACGACAACAATGCATCCTTAAATATAAATAATTCTACAACATCATATATATCTTTATTCTTATATCTAAAAACACACCTTCAATCTTCTTCTTCTAATATAAATAAAAGACTAATTCGATTTTAAATTTATTATACAATCCAAGCAATTTATTTAACAAGTCAAATTTAATTGTATAATCTTGACTATCCAATTTGATAAAAATTGAAAGTGAAATTGGATTTAATTATTTTGACTTTAACTTGAATCATTAATTGAGATAATTTCATATATGTTTTTTTAACCTTAAAATATTATGTTTGTCCACCTTAATTTATAAATATCATATTTACCATTTATAAATTTCAAGATATAATATTAAGAAGACTTTTAGTTTTATCATTTTAAAATATTAGAAATTCTTTTTAATTATAACCATTAAAACTAGAACTTAATTATTTTCATTAATAGTAGCAATAATAATCAATAGTTTGTACAAGAAATATAATTACGTTTATTCGTATCATGATAACCCCATGGTTTCTATCGTTCCTCTTGCTTCGATGCTCCTACCACTGATATGAGTGTTGACGTAATATGTTGTTGTAACACCGTATTTTTAACCCAAAAATTTTCACTTTTAATTACACTGCGGAAGCGTTTAAAACACCAAAGTAATTATCAGAGTCCTAGGTGATTACTCCCCAAGCTAACCACTCTCAGCCGAGCCGCTGACTTACCAAAACCTGTAAAAGAGTGAGAGGTGGGGGATTAGCACAAAGCTAAGTGAATGGAGTAACAAACAACAGATATATCAGCCTGAACCGCATGATATCAACAACCACAAATAAGCACTCTGAGAAGACCGGCGGTTCTGCAGGAACCTATAACCAATGCCGGCCAAAGCAAAGGTTTACCGATAGTCCATTTGCTATCCTCACACAGTATCATCCTCTGGTAGCAACATATGCATCCCAAGGTCCTGATACTGCTTAGCCAATAGCAAATGAACCCAGCCCATAAGCCCAGTCGTAAACTGACTTCCCTTCCAACATGTATACATATCACAGAGTACCACAATTAACCTTCACAGTTAATTAACCAACAGATATACAATCTATCCAACAATAGTTGCAACCAAACCAGTACAACTAATATCACCCGTGAGTAAACATCCACTCACCTCAAACTTTCAGCTTTTCCACTCAGTGATCTTATATTACTGAGAACACAACAACCAACCATTAGTATTCAATTCATAAAAATATATATATCAATCATATATTTATATCCTTTAATCAAACATAAACATGTAAGATTCACATATGAATGCACATATATCACATAGCATTAAACAATGCAAATCAACAAATCAAAACTGTCGGATTTCATATGAAATCCGACACTACTGTCGGATTTGCACCAAATCCGCAACCACCATCGGAATCCGCCACTTTGTATCGGATTTGAAGGAATCCGATACACCCATCGGATTTCCACACTTGTATCTCAACTTGGTATCCACAATCGGATTTCATGCTTGGAATCCACCATCGGATTCAACATTTGGATTTCATAGGTTCCGGATTTATCATGCTCCGGATTCCAGAGTATCAGATTTCAACACTAGGATTTCATACATCCGGATTTCATAATCGGTTTTCATCATCATCACCACAATCCGCCATCTTCATAATTTCAAGAATCCGATAACTTCAAGCTTGTATAAACCAACTTCCCAATTCAAAAGCATAGCATGATACAAGAATCATGGTTTCAAGAATAAATCAATAAACATACAAACCTTGTTAGCGTGAATCACAAATTCTCAATCACCACACAATCCGATTACTTGCTCTTCTTGTTTGCTCTCGGTATACACCCAATTCACACACACATGTAATAACTTCAAAGTGAAGTAAGGCAAACACATACCCACGTATACATACTCAATTTGCAATACAAGCATGAGGTGGCACATTAATAACTCTCAATCACATGCACACACCACAATCTGTATATATATATACACATATATATAACCCATATTAATTAAGTTAAGTTAATGATTAATTAATTAAATCTAACACTAATTAACCATCAATTAACATAATAACATAATAATTCACATGTAACATACTCCAAAGCCTACGTTTCTACTAGGCTCAATCTCAAGATGTTACAGTTGTCATCTTTTAAATTCTCATTTATTTCGTATTTTATAATTATTTAAAATCTCTTTATTAATATTTAATATTTATTATTATTTTAAAGCAGTCAATTATTATACGGGTATTTATTTAATCTAGTAATATAATAATATGATATTAAATTATAGTCTAATCGACAATAGCTAGCTCTTCAATCATGGTGAAATTTTTTAAATTGAAGATTTCTAAATTAAATTTAATTTATTTTCAATTGCAATGTTTTTCTTATTTTAAATGTAAAATTTATAGTAGCTTTTGGTTTTTCTCGAGTGTAAGTACAAAATTTATTACGACTCTTTGTCATTTAACTTCTTGAAGTCTTAGTCATATTTAAATTTTAAAATAATTATTGGAGACATCTTTCTTTCGCCATCTGAACTAGAAAAATACTTTTTAAGATTTTTTAACCAACTTTTGAGAAGTCTAGATTTCTTTTGCTTACTTGAACTAAATGTGTAATTGCTACAATTTTTTAGAAGCCCCGTTATAACATGATACGAATAGACGTGATTGTATATTTTTGGGTAAATTGCATGAAAATACAATAAACTTTACCTTAATTATCATTGTATACAATCAACTTTATTTTTTTTCAAATAATACAATGAACTTTTATAATCCTCCCATTGTATGCAAGTTGTTGTATATGATGGAAATTATAGAAAAGTTTATTGTATACAATGGTAGCTAAATACTAGACATAGAAAAAAGTTATTTGCATACAATGAATGAATTATAAAAGTTGGTTGTATTATTTTTAAGAATTTAAAGTTGATTGTATACAATGATAATTAAGACAAAGTTAATTGTATTTTCATACATTTTGCCCTATATTTTTTACAATACATTGATAATTATTCTTACAATTAAGGCCCAAAAGATCAAGTCTTAATTGGTTATAATAAAAATATTTTAAAATAATAAAACTAATAATTTGATTAAATATAATATTTTAATGGGTTTAGTTCATCAAAATATATCCAACTTGTCACGTTTTACTATTGTGTGTATCGTACTTTTAAGTTTTCTATTGTGTGTATCGAACATTTAATTTGTCGTTATTGTATGTATTAAAGTTTTGATTGTATGTACTAGACTTATACATTTTTCACTCTTTTATGTAATCAAAATACATATAATAATAACAAATTTTAAGTTTGATACACATAATAGAAACTTTTAAAGTTCGATACATACAATATCAAAACGTGACAAGTTAAATACATTTTAATAAACTAAACCCTATTTTAAAATGTTATAATACTTAGTGTACCACTCAAGCCGAAGCTTTCAGCTTCACCATTGGGTTCCTTGGGTTACCTTTGAACACTGGTACACCCCTTTTGGGTTCACCATCGGATTCCTCCATTCTAGTTCACCAAACCGAGAGGTAACTTCCCCCCTCCCCCCCCCCCCCCACCCACCCACACCACTCCACGTATCTCACCTCACTTTCTGTCTCTCTCTCTCTCTCCTCTCTTCTCCTTTCTTTATTTCTCTTAAGATATTAATAAAAAATAAAAAAGTATGTGTAAGATTCGGTTACACTATACTAACTTTCGTGTGAGGAACATAAGAGAAATCTGATGTGGGTTTGACGTGGAAGTTAGGATCGAGAACCCAATGCACTACAGAATGTCTAAAGGGTAAATATGATTATGGACAAATACGATATTTTCAAGTTTAAAAAGTGTATTTATAAGGTTGTCTTTAACTATTTTGATTCAAATTAAATCAAATTGAATTTGATTTTTACTCAGAAAAGTCAAATCTGGATATTAAAATAGATGATTTAGATTTGATGATTCAAATTTTTTATCTAAATTAATAGTTACGATTGTTTAATAGTTTTTATTTATGTTAATATTTTTATTTATATTAGATTAAAATGGAAGTGTGATACACATGTTGATTTATAAATGATAGATATTAATATCAATAAAAATATATCAAAGTAATATATAACGTTAAATAAATAAGCATTTTAAATAATAATGACAGACGAGGTTCATATCTGGACCAGCGGTAGAAATGTCAACACGAGGGAGAGGACAAACATGCCTTTAGATACATGGTATCATGATATGAAAAATGTAATATATTTATTTTACATATCATTGATCTTTATTATTACAATTAGAAGTAATAAGATCAAGTTTTTATTGATTTAAAAAATAATTTAAAGTGTTGCGATTTTAGTCCATGTTGCGATTTTTTTAAAAAGATTTTATATACTCATACAAAATCTCTTTACTATTCCTTCTATTTGAAAAGTAACACAAGTGTTAAAATAAATAAAAGAAATAAGAAAAAAACAGTTAATAAAATACACATGTTATTTTATAATTAGTAAAAAACAAAGCATGAAAAAAATAGTAACATGAAATAGAATTTTGCCTTTTTTATATCATTAAATATATGATGATCGTTGAAGATGACTTGATAGCATATAGGTAAAGAAATACTCCGGATACAACGGGTGGTCTAAACAAGTTTCACATGGACTTCCGTGGTTTCCGCTGCCTGTTTTCTTTTCTTCTGCTTTTTTTTGTGTGTGTTGAGCAATCAATGCACCCCAACAACCTCACACCCCTACTTCCCCACCGTGTCACACTCGCAAGCAGTTTTTTTAGATGAATTTATTGATAACCCACGTCATCTAAATGAAATTTTTAATATAAGATTTATGAGTAAAAAATTATATTAAAAATTATATATATGTGATTTGACGTATAGATATGTGAGATAAGTGAGCTAAATAGTAGCATCATTTTTTTTAAGTGTTACTATTTGAACGGACATCCGCACGTAGTGATTTGACCATTTTACACGAACCCAATTTTTTTTAACGGCGGAATGTATTAAATTATATAATAGAGAGAAAACAAATTACATTAGAGATTATTGTGATGGATTAGAACACCAGATTAACAAAAAAACACTAATTATTCACAAGTTTAAACGCTGACGTGTTGCTGTTGTATATACACGAGTCAATTCTATGGTTTAAAGTTTCTGGGTTTGGTGGGACCTGCGTTTACTGTGTGTGAATATGAGAGAATCTGCAAAGGTGCAGTGTTTTGGTGCTAATCTTTGTAATTTTTTCATTCTGTGCTATAATTATTGATCCCTACTATATAAAATATCAGTTTATATTATTCGCATAATTTTTATATTTATTTATTATTGCATTCTTACTCGAGTTGGAACGGTGGCTGAGTAATTGATAATATCAAGTTTCATTTATAAGCTATTTAGAAAAGCTTTTAGTATAGGTGATTATAAAGGATTATATTTTTAATAATCTCCTTAACATTATAACATCCGAACAAGGCTTAGAAGAAAGGTTATGAAAGCTAGAATCTCAAATCTTTATAATTTCTGATAAGCATGTTGCCAAACACATTCTATGTACGTGTGTGTCTAAAAAGACTTAAAAAAAATTGGATCGATAAAATATTACGTATTGTTGAAAAATTCCTAACAATTCGCTACAAATACTAACTAATTTTGGTTCATGAATATACGAAACTATGAAAAAGTACTTTATATATATATATATATAGGGATGAGATCAAATAAAAAGAAAATTAAAGTAAAAAATATAAAATGGATGATTATTTGATCATTTTTCGGTATATATATCAACTGATAATCGTTAGTTCATCATCTTTATTGATTAAAACTAGTTCTTCATCAATTTCTTTTTGATTTCAAATACAGATTTTGAAAACAAAATTTTGAAATAATTTGTTGATGAACAAAATGCTTTCATCTAAAAAGTGATGAATATGTTATATTTATCAAAAAGAAATGGATGAAGAACTAGTTTTAATCAATAAATATGATGAACTAACGATTATCAGTTGATATATATACCGAAAAATGATCAAATAATCATCCTTTTTACCCTTTTTACTTTAATTTTTTTACTTGATCTCTACGCTATATATATATAGTAATAGTAATGGGATCTAATACGAACCATGCAAGTCATTCGCAAATTGCAAACCAAACAAAAAGTCAACATATGTGTACTTTTATATATTTATTATTATTATTATTATTATTATTATTATTATTTGTGTGTGTAAAGATGAGATACAATGTTTTTAGACAAGATGCAATACTTTTAGACAAGGTGCAGTAATTTTATGCTTAGATGCAGTGGTTTTTAGATAAGATGTATTAATTCTTAAATAAGAATTCACCGATTAATTCGTGCATGATGAACTAGTTTTAAGAGAAATCCATGGTTTTTATATATTATACAATAATTTTAAGTTAGATGCAATGATTTTATAGACTAGATGCAGTGTTTCTAAAGTTCTTATTTTAGGAACCGTTTTTATTGGATCCTTACCCTATATATAAAACTTAGTGTAACACTGAAAAACTAAAGTCATTTTTTTAAATGCGTTGCGGAAGCTTAATTAAACAAACTTGCTTTACATATATAAATATTTATAATCCATAAACATCTGTTCACAAATAACAAAAAACAACTGTCTTGGTGTTACATAATAAACAGGCTCGTTTTCTTTTAATTCAAAACATATCAGAGTAGGGTCGAGCTTTCCTTCTACAAAAACCAACAACTCAAAAAACTGCAGAATCAACAACTGAGGGGAAATTAGCACAAAGCTAAGTGAGAAGAAGTTAATCACAAAGGCAAACATCAACAGTCGATATCAAAGCATGTAACCATACAATCAAGAAGACTGGCGGTTTGGCGTAGAACCTACAGCCAGCAAAGGTTTACCGATAGCTCTCTACTGAATTGGCACAGTGAAATTCCCCTCTGACACAACGCATGCATCAGGAGAACTACCACTGTTCAACCAACCAGTAGACGAGCCCAACCCAATTCTACGTATAACTGACTTCTCAAACGCAACTCAATATCATCAAAAGAGTGCGTATCGGTCAAATAGTAATGCAACAGATATAATCAATCAACATTCACAATCAACAGTCAAAAATCAGACTCAACATTCTATCAATCACATACGCATACGTCACATCAATAACATCAACTATAATCTTTACCATCCGTGAGTTAACATCCACTCACCTCGTAATTCCAGACGTGAAACTCAGATATCTAATATCACTGAGTCTTTGTATTTTCTTAAAACACAGTTACAGCGAAATTAGTCTCGGATTAATAAATATATCTGCCCACATATATTTATATCTCAATTTTTCATAAATACTAAAATTAATCCTCATAAGATTGCATATTTATCAAATAACATCAAAGAATCACCAAAAAAGAACATTTGCTGAAAAACCGAGGACGCGTCGCGTCCAACAATCCGACGAGTCGCGTCGAGTGAATTTGTCAGATTCTTGTTCATTGGATTTTGGCTTTGTCAGATTCCACAAACTTCGGATTCAAGAATCGGATTTCAGTGTGTCGGATTCTCAGTGTCGGGATTCAAGTTTCTCGGATTTTGGGTCTCGGATTCTAAGGATTTCATCTCAGACTATCGGATTTCATCCCTTGCTTAGATGCGTCGCGTCACGTCATTCTCTGTATCATCTTCTCCAAAATCCAGCCGACTCAAAACTTATAAAATCTCATTTTCAGGTCTGAATTCAATTCAACTTACTTCCAAAACATATACAAACTTCATGGAACATATATACAAACATCATGAACATCTCAAATCTCATTAAAACATCAAAACATATAAAACCCACTTAACAAGTATTGAGCTTCAAGCTCCATCAATGGTGGTTTCTCATATACTTATGGATTTTTACAAAAAAACATATCAACATGATATTAAACATACTATAATCACAAACTAACCTTAACTTTGATTTATAGAATCACCAACTCTTCTATTCAAAATTTAAGTAAGCAAGATTCTTGAAAGTTTCTTCAATGGAAGGTTAACACACAAATACACACACTTCACTTTAGAAATATGAGCAGGTGACTTCACATTACCACAAATATATACATATACACATATATTCTTCAACTTCAAAGCATGAGGTGTAAATTTAAATTCTTATCCACATCCATGCATACATACACCATACATATTAACATACATACATACATACTTATTTATGTATCTTTTATTTTGTCCAGTAATATATATATTTACATATATATATATATATATATATATATATATATTTATTTATTTATATTCTCAATTTGTTAATTAATCTAATTAACTCTAAATAATCACATAATTAATTTAAACGCAATTAAACACGTACCGCTAACGACTAGCCCGAGTTTGCGGGTGTTACACTTAGCTACACCATCATGTAGACAGTTAGCTACATGATGCACATACAAACACTTGGTGGGGTCACCATGATGCATAGTGTATAAGCAGCGCTCACCAAGTGTTTGTGTGTGTATCTGCGGATCAAATGAGAACACCTTTTAAGGTGGAAACTTGGAGAATAGTTTATAGCTCTTGAATGATCTTTATTTAATAACTGATATTAATTAAACTTGGTTTAATTAAGGTATGTTGAATTTTAATTATTTGGTATGTTAGGTTTATAGCCCTTATTTTTCTAATTAAATGATTGGTTTACAAATATTTTCACCGTTCTTTACTTAAAATATGTTCTCACGAATCACTCCTCTCTCTCTCTCTCTCTCTATATATATATATATATATATATATATATATATATATATATGGGAGGGTTCAAACAAGAACCGTTTTTCGTACGAAAAATACGAGAACCAATCTTGATCGTTAATTTTGGATAATTATCTTAACAATATTGTAAAGACTAAACACGTACAATGAATACTTGATAAAGGTGGGTGAAACGATCATGAGGGCACATCTCAACGTACAGCTGAATATTACAATCTTCTCGAAGCTTTTTTTTAATATTGTAATTAGTCGTTACTTAATTTTCTAAAGAAATATATGTCATATACAAAATCCAGAAAGAAAAATATCGTTTCTCTTCCTAAGAACGTGAGAATGGACAATATTCTAGGTTAATTAGCGCTCAGAATATATGTGCATGAGAGTTTTGAGAATATAACATCACAGGTGGGTTTTTGTGTTGGCATGCAATATATATGTCTAGTAATTATGTGTGTGGAGGCCGCATGCAATGTCTAGTTATGGTCTGTACGTGTTTGTGTTTTGTATCGATTCACTAAGCTGGCTGTTGTGTTGGAAATAATTGTTAAAAGAATTATAGTTTTAAGTTTTATTATTGTATTTAGTTAGTATTATGTATAGGGGCAAATTACACAAAAATACAATAAACCATGTTAATATTGTCATTGTATACAACCAACTTTATTTTATACCTAAAAATACACACAACTTACAAATTTGTTTCAGTGTATACAAGTTACTTATGACAATAGGTAAGTTACCGGTAACCTAACAAAAAATAAAAGAACTTTGGTATTTAAAAATACAAACAAATTTCAAAATTTGTTCATTGTATACAATCTGTAACCGGTAACCTGGTAATCAGGTCTCGATTGCATACAATGAATTAAAATTGCAAGTTGTTGTATTTTTAGGTACAAAATAAAGTTAGTTGCATACAATAACAATATTTAAATAGTTTATTGTATTTTCACGCATTTTACCCTATGTATAAATATAGCCCCACCACTGCCGGTAAGCCGCAGACGGCTAACTACCGCCGTCCACCGCTGTCAAGTGACGGAGGACCGCCTGTAACCGCCATATTTACTCCAATAAATATATACATTTTTGTTTGTAAAATAACAAATTTGAAGTTCAGTAGCAAAGATTTGCAAGTTTAGAGTTTAGATTTGTGTGTTTTTTAAAGTTTGATCCTATCATTTGGTATCAGAGCTAGGTTAACGCCACGGTTCTCATCATCTACCGGAATCTTCGCCGGAAAATCAAAAGAAAAGAACACTCATCGAAGTTCTCATCTGGGTTTGTTTGTTCATCACAAGAGGATACCTGCAGCGGCCATTCAACAAGGAACTACCATCGCGGCACCCTAAATCGAAAAAAGGGACTTACCTGACCGGAGATTCAACCGGAGAAACAAAACAATCGAAGGTATCAAATCAAAGAAGAAACTGTCGATTGAAAATCGAGGGGTACTCGACTTGTAACAACATCAACAGGCAGAAAACCATCACCTCCGGCAACCATCAGAGAACTACCGAAGAAGAAGAAGAAGAAAATCGAGGGTTTACTCGATAACAGCGAAAGAAAAGCAGAAGCGGCTATAAACTCAAGGGGAAAACGCAAGGAAAGAAAAAGGGGGCGGCTCTTTGAGTCCAAAATAACACCCTAATCTCTTTCTAAAAACATTGGGCCGATTGTTTTAAAAGAAAAATTGCTTATTATACTAAGTTTTTAAAAAGAATTTTAAATTAAAGTTTTTTTATTTTTAAATTAAAGTTTTTTAAGGTTTTAAAAGTTTTTTTAAAGTTTTAAACCAATATTTGGTAAAGGTTTCCGTTTTTAAAGGTTTTATTGTAAAGGTTTCAGTCTTAAGGTTTATTAAGTTTTTTAAAGGTTTATAAGGTTTTTAAGTTTTAAAGTTTTTTAGAAAGAATTAAAGTTTTTTTCAAGTTTGTTTACAAGTTTTTCTCAAATTTTTTTAAACGATTACAATTTTAAAGTTTTAGAATAAGTTAAAAAAAAAGGGTTATCAAAAGGCTTAGAAAAGGTTTTTAAATTATAGAAAACAATCTGGAAGATAATTTAAGAAATCAGACAAAAGATATTGGAACTACACCCTATTTTCAATGCCCATTGTTAAAATCAACAAATTATGCCATTTAGTCCATCAGAATGAGGATCATACTACAAGCAAATGATCTTTGAGAAATGATTGAACCTACTACTCAAACTCAAGCGAATAACAAAAAAGATAAAACTGCAATTGTCTATCTCTTCTCAACACTATCTGAAGATCTAACTTTACAAGTGGCAAATTGTAAAATTGCAAAAGAAGTTTGGGACACTTTGAAGACTAGAAATATTGGAGTGGATCGAGTACAAAAGGTAAGATTACAAACTATCAGATCAGATTTTGAGGCATTGGAAATGGAAGAAGAAAAATTTATTGGTTTATTTACCTTGAAGATGACAAATGTTATTTCCAAAATAACTAGCCTTGAAATAACAATTGATGAACCAACTCTTGTACGAAAATTACTGGATTCTATGCTAGAATTTTTTTTTAAAATTGTTGCAGCTAATGAACAATACTCAGATTTAAACACCATGGCCTTTGACAAAGCAATCGGAAGATTAAAGACATTTGAAGAAAGACTCAAGTACAAGAAGAGCAGATATGTGAATAATCAAGAAGGTTTACTGTTTACACAACAGGAAAATCGAAGTAAAGATAAGTATGTTCCACCACATGTCCGAAACCATGGGAATGTTAAGCAACATGAAAGAGAAGAAAATCCCTCTCAAGTCTATAAAGAAGCAAAGAAGCACTCTGGAAGTCAAAATAGATTTACATGAGATTTCAACAAAATAAAGTGTTATAACTTCAACAGATATGAACACTATGCCTCGCATTGCCGTAAAAGATCTCAAAAATACCACAGACAAGAATGGTCAAATTTATTGTAAGAAGATTTGGAACCTACATTACTTATGACAACTGTTGAAAATTTAAGTAGTGAAGATTTCAAGGGAAGATTGACGATATTTGACAATTAAGGGGGAGATTGTTGGAAATAATTGTCAAAAGAATTAGGGGGTGTTTGGTAGAGAGAAAAGAAATTGGGAGAATTAGTTTCTCTTGTTTGGGAGAAATAGTTATAGTTTTGGGAGGAGAATTGGTTTCTCCACCCACTTCCATTTCTCCCTTTCTTTTGTATTTTCATTTCTCTTCAAATTGTGGAGAAATTGAGAGAAATGGCAGCCACTGTCTACTTATCATCGTCGATGTCCGGTTGTGATGTGTTTCCGGCGTTCTACTCATCATCGTCGACATCCAGTGAGGCGGCCAACGCCGCAACCGTCGTCCGGCTACTTGAGCCACCATTTCTCTGTTTTATTTCTTTGATGATACTAAACAGGGGAATCAATTTCAATTCTTCATACATTTCTATTTATCCCTATTTCCTTTTCTCCCCTATTTCTATTTCCATTTCTTTTAATTTCTTTTTTCTCTACTAAAAACACCTTTATAGTTTTAAGTATTATTATTGTATTTAGTTAGTATTATGTATAAATATAACCCCACCACCGCCGGTAAACCGCCGACAGCCAACTGCTGCCGTCAAGTGATGGAGAACCGCCTGAAAAACCGCCATATTTACTCCTATAAATATATACATTTTTGTTTGTAAAATAACAGATTTGAAGTTCAGTTTATAAAGCAAAGATTTACAAGTTTAGAATTTAGATTTGTGTGTTTTTTAAAGTTTGATCCTATCAAGTTGTAGAACTATATATATCGGTTGCTATAACATTTTAGCGTCAATTAGAAAGTTATGTACGTAGTTAAATAATGAAGTGGCATGCATGTTGGTTGATTAGGGGGGTGGGAGATTCTCAGGTGATCGGTTATGACCTATTTTCAGGGGTGTGTAATTATATGGATATATTAAGTACGTGTGTGGAATAAAACACCAATCAGTGATAAAGTTTTTCTATGTTTCCCTCCGGTTTGATTCCAACACGAATAAGGTGCATGCATTGTGAGGTCGATGAGATTTAATTTGACTTTTTTTTGTAACTTTTAATTGATATAAAACTAATAAAGTAGGTGTTAATTAATATTGGACGTGACCATCAAGATTAGCATAGAGATGTTGCTGACTGCCTAGCTTGACTGCAACTTAACTACTCTCTCTCATTCAAACATGTTACATTACCGGTCTTAAGGTCTGTGTTATTAAGATTCAATTATATACCAAATTGCAGAAGGATATGTGTAGGTAGGGTTCACAAACATAAAAGTGTGTTCATTATTTCAGGTCAAAAATAGTCTCTGAGATGGATCATGTTCGCCAAATATGGTAATATTTTAACCCACCTGTTGGTGGGGTTTATATTTGCATATATATATATATGCCCTCCATCACTTTAGATTTTTGGCACATTCTGACATTGAAACGACCAAACGAAGAACCGACGTCCTTCCCCTCCCCTCGTATAGAAATTTATGTTATGTTATTATTAGCTACTTCTTTTTAGTATTCTACATTTTTGCATACATATTTATTTTTATTCTTACATAACAATTTTACCCTTAATACTTGTTTTTTCTTTTAATTTGCATGGTCCACATGCTTTTTCACCCGCACACACACTACTGTTGTAAGATACTACTTTTTATTAAATTAATAATATGTATGGCAAATAGATCGAATGTAAGTTAAAGGATTAAATAAAAATAGTTTTAATATAAATAAGTTAAAGGAAATATGAGAATAGAACTTGATATTAATGGTTAAAGGGTATTTTAGGTATAGTATAATTAATTCTATGTCATCCTTCCACCATTTTATCTTTCTCTTCTCTCTACTTGTCTCATACTCGTAACCTTAAAATAAAACCATACCCGCCTCATCTTGTAGCCATCGGCTACCACATAGCTCCAGCTCACCATACGACGACCATCCCTGCATCATTCACGCGCCATCAGCCTCTAAAAACAATCACTCTATATCCCACATTCCGACGTCTAATTAAATCCATGATTTATTTCTCTCTCGATTTAAAACCGACGGCCGACTCTCACTTTTGCCGGTGAACCACTCCCGTTGCTTTCTCTCCTCCGGCAAGCCACCAGCAAGTGTCCACTTCCCTCTCACTCCCACTAACCACAGCCAATGAACCCTAAATCACTGCCGATTAAAGTTTATGCGATTTCTCTCTACCGGGCTAACGATTGCAACCGACGAGCCCTAAATCTATAGAGGATTAATTAAAGTCGTCGAAGACTTAAACAATTGTCACCCCTGCAACATCTCCTTCCTCGGCCTCAAGGTCGCCGCCTCACTTTGATGATGTGAGATAACATTACAAAAAATTACTTAAGGTGAGATTATTATAAAAAGAAAATTAAAGTAAATAAAAATTAAGATGAAATCTCAACCTTTTGATTCATCAGATTTGATCAATAATAAATTATTATTTTAAATAGGTAATACTATTTATTATTGACCAAATATGATGAATCAACGGCTAAGATTTCATCATACCTTTTGCACTTTAATTATCTTTTTACAATAAACTCACCTTAAGTATTTTTGTACTTTTAGCAAAGAGATGATGGGAGATGCCAATTATATATCATAGTAAGTATTTATATGGATGAGTGATTTATTAGATAGACAATAGTAAAAGAATATAATAATTTCTTTTTGCACATTGTCACAAAGTTGGAACAATCTTTATTGAGAGGTTAGTTGTGCACGAACTCAATTGTACCAGCCGTTGGAGAGCGAAGCGGTTTGTTAACAGAAAAAGTTTATATGTACACACCAATTTTTTAATTGATTTATTATAGGAGAGGTTTCAAACGAGAACTGTTTTTCGTACGAGAACTGCGAGAACCAATCTTGGCCGTTCATTTTGGATAATGGAATTCATGGATGAAGAGCGTGGGGGAGTTGAATGTGGCAGGGTGCATGTAAGGAATTCACGGGTGGACAATCCAATTAAAGGAGGGGGAATATGACAGCTAAGATTGGTTCTCGCGGTTCTCGTACGAAAAACAGTTCTCGTTTGAACTTTTACCATTCATTATATTTCTATGTGCTTTCATTCCAGAAGTCATTTGTAGGCAAGTTTCGCTCATCTTGAAATACTATTTGAGTTGTTTAAAAGTACCATGTATAAATCACAGTTCATTGCTGATAAGAAAGAAGTTTTTGTACTTTTAAAGACTGAATAACATGTTATTTCTTCAAAAGAAAATTATTTGTCAGCTATAACAATTTTCATTTATATACCAATCTTATATATCTTAGTGGGAATTAATCGTACATCCTGTTTATCGACATGATAATATATGATGTTTTCTTATATGATCGACATTCAGCTCAATTATTTATTTGGGTAAATAGTTATGTAACCTTTAGCAATAGGGATGGATTGAACTTGTGCATGGGAAAACCTGGCTATCTTGTGCCAAACCTTTACTAAAGCTCGAAGAGACCAACTTTAATCTGGGTTCTTTCTAGGCCGAATCTTGCTTAATTTAGTGGGCCTGGGCCAGTAGTTAGTCTTTAGCAAATCATATATCGGGTAAGGTTGGGCTTATGGCTAATTCTATGGGACTATGTTTTCCTGATTTTATGGCCAGACCAGACTTCTTAAACTACACTACTACAGTCAAACAAAGAATATGAAGTGGTGCCATAGGGTTGTGGATATATAAATAAATTAATTGTCATAAATAAAAGTATGATTTTGATTCTGATATTGATAGATCCTAGTTTTTTTTGGGAGTGATCTTTTCATTTCAAAGTAATGTGTAGTTCTTTGTAAATTAGGCATTTTATCCATCATCAATCTTGCTAAAGAGTTATCTATATGAATATCAACAAATTCTCTCCTTTTTTTGATGTTTATTCGATGGTTCAGACGAAGGTGACATTTCATCAGAAGAAGAAATTAATAATATTGAAGAGACGGACAGCACACATCTAAGCCAGGAATTGAAGGATTCGTTGTTGCGGAAATTTGGAGGTCGTATAAGTTCCCTGAAACACGAGTTTACAAAGAAGAAGAAGAAGAAAGGGAAGCTACCAAAGGAAGCCAGACAAGCATTACTTGAATGGTGGAGTTCACATTATAATTGGCCTTATCCAACTGTACGTATTTACATTGAAGTTGTCGATCCGTATAGTATTAGTAAATGTGCCTATGAATAAAAATGATAAAGTGTTAGAATTAATATATATATATAGTAATTTGGTGAAATATATATTGTAGGAAGGTGATAAGATATCGTTGGCAGAAACAACAGGATTAGATCCAAAGCAAATAAACAACTGGTTTATAAATCAAAGAAAGAGGCATTGGAAACCATCAGAAAGCATGAAGTTAGCGATTATGGGTGCAGCTGCTCTTAGTCTTCCTGCAGGCCACTATCCGTATCACGATTAATTAATTAAAATATGTACCGGTCTCTCTCTCTCTCTCTCTCTCTTTATATATATATATATATATATATATCTTTCATGCATATGTAATCTAATAACTAATTTTCTTTAAAACTCTGTACGTATTTGTAGATTATCATATCATAAATCAATCATTAGCATCCAAACTACGTACTCACTTTATAACTTCACTCGGCTCACTTCTGTTAATTTTTTGAATGGGTAAATTACTCTATTACTTCTCAACTTTAACATGTTTCTCTATGTAAGTACTCTACTTTTTTTCTTTGCATATTAAGTATAGGAAAGTTACTCTACTAGTTTTCAACTTTTATATTTTTCTTAAGGATAAATTCATAGAATAGTAATAACGTTTCGTTTTTGTTTCATTAAAGTCATTTATTTATTTTTACACCAAAAACCATTCAACTTTCAAAATTATTCCATTCCTATGTAATTAATTTGTTATAGTAGGTTACAAGGTAAATTTTAGATAAACTTAGTTTTTTCTAATTTAAGTAGAATTTAAAAATAACTAAATAATTAATTTACAAATAAAATACTTAAATCAAGTGACGTAATCGTTTTAAAAAAAAAAGTGTTTTAGTTTAGGAAATTTTTAAGATTTTTCTTTTTACAAATCATAACAAATTTGCAAGGTTATATATATATATATATATATGAATAATATTTAAATTAGAAAAAACTAAGTTTTGGGGTCACTTGGTTTAAGTATTTTATTTGTAAATGAGTTATTTAGTTATTTTCAAATTCTATGTAAATTAGAAAAAACTAAGTTTATCTAGAGTTTACCTTATAACCTACTATAACAAGTTAATTACATATGAATGTGAACAATTTTGAAAGTTGAATGGTTTTTGGTGTAAAAAAAAGTATGAGTGACTTTAGTAGAACAAAAGTGAAACTTGGTTACTATTATACGAATTTAACCCATTTTCTCAACATAAGTACTCTATTTTTTACATTATACGTTAAGTATCATTATTTTATAACTTTCTATTATCTTTCCTAATTTTTATATTATTTCTTAAATAGAAAAATATGATAACAAGACTTGATAAATAACTATGTGACCCAAATAATTTAGTTGACGTGACCACACACCGCAGGCCATATTTTATGTTGGCAAAGTTGCCTTATAATATTGTTCTTCATGTACGTATAGATTGAAATAATCCTTATGTTGAAATGTCAGGTCAAACATTGCTACCTACACATGCTATACGTCAATATGCGCCAAAAAGGATCATGTTTTATACATTGACCGAAGAATTTTATTTTTTTTAATTTTCGTTGCCATCCATTGGGCCCCAATAGTCCACAAAGAACATCAAAAGTCCATGAGAATTAATATTTTTTGGTAAATCGAGCTCAAAACGGCATTTGCTAGACCGCAAGGCCCGAGGATCGAACACCAGACCTAAGCTGCGCGCAAACGTCTCCGCCCTTACCAACTGGGGGTGTATATGTACCGGGCGAGAATTAATAAATTTAGATGGATGAATTATGGATTCCATATAATTCTCCAAACAGGGACGATGCTATTAATGACTCAAACGTATAAAGAAAAACTGGGAACCAATTTTTTATATTTTTAAAGATAAACACGTTCATGTTTCTAAAACACACAGTGGCAGTCTTACTTACTTTCTTTCTTTCTTTTCTTTAAAAGAATTCTGTAAATTAATGGACTTCAAAACAAGGAGGAAAATGAATTTGAGAGCTTGAGAGCTTGTATATATATGTGATATGTATATGTATGGAACACTCCATCGATTTAGTTACAAGGATCAAAATCTGTTTACAAACTTGTAACACTTGCAAATTAACTACGTACCTTTTCACATGTAAATCCTCCACACTCTACTCCATGGAAGCTACAACCCAATTTTATCTTCATTGTACACACATACGCTATTTCTTATACAAAACTTACCTTTGACTTGCTACTCTCACACACTTTGGTATTCCTAAATCATAAGCAAACGACCCATGATCAAGATGATTATCCGGTCAACCATAAACTTACAAGCATTAGTGTGCTACTGTTACCTCGGCGTAAACTGGCTATGCGAAACAGTAGCAATCGAAACTAAATCATAATCATCATCATGGTAGCCATGTAGTTTTTCTTTTAACTCGTCGGTTTCACTGTCACCAATAAATGGGGGATTAGAAGGGGCTGGTAAGTGTTCGTCGTCTTTTACTAACATTTTCAGTGCCATTGATATTGATGGCCTTAAAGATGGATCTTCTTGAGTGCATAACAGTCCTACATGTACCACTTTTATGGCCTCTTTTTGGAAATTGTGGTTCGGGTATGTGTGAAACATTAGGTTTGGGTCAAGGATTTCCTCCACTGTGCCTTGCTGGAAATGCCTCCATGCCTGTTTCAACAAGAAGTCATTAGGTAGGATGTTGGAACTTTGAATAAATATTAGACTTCTAAATCCAAAACGAGTTCCACGATGAATCAAATGAAACCAAAAAGTAGTTTATTAGTAAGCATTTTTTATCTCCCTAATAGAAATATTAGTTCATTATCCGACTCAAAAAGTTTTGTCATTGTTTATTTTAGAGGTGTTATTTGAGAGTTTTGAATATGTCTGTAACATTATCTTCCACGTCCAAGTAATAATATAGAAGTTGGTATGGTACTTCTAGATTTATGACCATTCTTTTGTAAGAAATTGAGTTGATCCATGAAACCAAATCCAAATCAGTATTGTTTCGAAAAACTGAAACCAAGTAATGATGATCAAGTTTATGGTTCTGGCCTAAAGGCAACAAAAACAAAACACTCAAACTCCTACTAAATATTATAATAAGTTAATCAAATGAAGTTTAATACTTACAATTGCTACTAAACTGTCCGAGTATTCTGAATTTTTGCTTCGGTTGTTCTGTAGTCCAGTAACTACCTCCAGCAATAGCACACCATAGCTGTACACATCTGCCTTTTCGGTTAACTGACCGAGGGCTAAATACTCAGGAGCCATATATCCACTGGCAAAATTGAAAATATAAATTGGTAATCTGTTTCTAATTTTCATTTTGTCTCTTCCAGGTACTTTCATGCGAATTTGAAGATAATGTGAGTCAAACATTGCTAGATCCCTTGAATAAAGCAACCAAAATAAAGAATAAAGAAAAGATACTTACAGTGTTCCTGCAATGGCAGTGCTGATGTGGCTCATATCTCCTTGAAAAGATCTGGCCAAACCAAAATCAGCAATTTTAGCACGAAGCCTCAAGTCCAACAAGATATTAGCAGCTTTAATATCCCTATGAATGATCCGAATCTTGGTGTTCTCATGAAGGTAGACAAGACCTTCAGTTGTCCCTATGATGATCTCAAATCTCTTCTCCCAATTTAGTTCCTTACCTTTTATCGGATCTGCAGTATAATATCAATAAGCCTGTTCCATTAACATCATGACTAAAAAAAGTCTACACTGGCTTCTTATGATTACTCTAAACTGTTGTGTTTACCAAATATGAAACGATCAAGGCTGTTGTGTTTACCAAATATGAAACGATCAAGGCTCATGTTTGGTAGAAACTCATATACAAGAAAACTTTCTGGCCCCGAACAGCTGCATCCTAAAAGCCTGACCAGGTTTTTGTGTTCAACACTGCTGATCATGTTAACTTCGTTATAGAAATCAACTGCTCTGAATTTGTTGTTGAAGAACAGCCTCTTCACAGCAATCTCTCTTCCATCTGGAAGAACTCCCTAAAAATGATTATATAAAAACTATTAAGTTTATGTTAGATAAAGTTGATACACACACAGACACACACACTAGTATATTTCAGCAGACAAATATTCTACTTTATTTTGATTATATGAGCCATTTAAAAAATCCACAAATGTTTGTAAATTCGGGTTACAGTTTCTTTGGGTTAATGGGTTCTAGTTATACGTACTTCTTTAATACTTAATATTAAAGTGTTTATTATATGATCAGATAGTTAAAATGTTGGCTTTAGTAGAAATTTCTTTTCATATGATTTTTAATTTGTATTTAGTATTTTATAGGTTGGAATCTAATTTGCATTGACTTGATTCCTTTAAAAACCTTTCTTATTATGGAAATTTTAGACTTTAGTTGATATATAAGCATTTAATTGACCCCGTTTACTTTGGTCAATGGTTCCTATTTTCTTGGATATGAGGGGTAAAATAGTAACTTCAGATTTCTTAAAATGAAGAGATTAAGAAACACACACGCACGCACTGTCATAAGTTACTACCTTGTAGACAGTACCAAATCCTCCTTCCCCGAGCTTATTGGAATCATCCCAATTTCCTGTGGCTTTCTGAATAGTGGAGTATTTGAAGTTCAAGCTACTGTCATTGAGAATCTTTGCCAGTTTCTTAGCATCATATGGACCTGAACACATGCAATTGACGATTACAGATTCTATTATGGTCCCTACCTGTTTACTTATAAGTCAACTCAGGTTCATGTTTTATCTCTAACAGGTCAAACCGGTAAACTACAATTTTTTTAAGGCAACGATAATACGATATCATTAGAAAGGCTCCAAGGAGGAACCAGACAATAAAGCCAGTCCAAAGGAACAAAGCAGCTAAAACAAAACACAAAAAAAACTTAACCGAAACAAAAGGCCAAGGAGAAGACAACCATTTGTCCCATGGAAGCTGAAGTTTCTTGCTACTGGTTTCAACTTAAAAGAAACAGGTCTATTGAATGAATGACACAGGGCATAAGTCACTCAAGTGTATTTTTAATGCATCTTTTAAAAATTTTAAAATATGACACAGGAATTATGTTTTGAAAAATATAAAGTCGGGGGAGAAAAAATGAAGAGTTTCGGGTCAGCCTGACCCAACTAGTCAGGCTCTTGCCAAAACTTACTAGTTGTGACCCAAACCCTTGTTACCCAACCAGCTTGATCAACCCATTTTGCCACCTCCAATATGTGCATGATTTTTTCTAGCATTTCAAAAGCTAGTCAAGATAGAATCCAAATGGTATGTACCTGTTCTCTTCTGTTGTATCCATCTCTGTCTGCGTATATACAAAGAAACCAACAACACAACTACAAGAATCACGATGGAACTAACAACAGCTATGATAACAGCTATCATCTTCCCTGAAAAACCATTCAATAAAAATTAACGGGGGAACCTGAATATAAAAATCTATAACTGAAGAGGTATGAGCATTTCAGCATTCTGTACTTGTGATAATATTTTAGTAAAATTAAAGACCATGAGTACTTAACAAGCAACAGTATCCAGTTCTTATAGTTGTCAAGAAGAAATCATTGTTACCTTTATTTTTGCTTCTTTCTGGCTCAGGATTGAGAAAATTAGTATCAGAATACCTCATGAAACATCCAGCGTTCAACACCCGCCCCTCAGACCAAGGCAAGCATTGCAATATAGATACAGATGCCGCCTCTAAACAACTCCTACAAGAATTTGCATTCAAAGACTCCCAACAATTTGCCAACACATAGGCTGAATCGTTTATACTCCTAGGTACCATCACTTCTTCTCTTGCAAAGTAGTCACTGTTTGTTAGTGCATCCCTCACAGCGTTTGACACTGCCTGCCTGGCTGAATCTTGAAACATGTTACTCTTCCTTGTGGAATTCCCACAAATAAAAGTGTCACTAGGTCCAGCATCCTCCTCATAGAAACTGTAGTTTTGGAATCTCATAAAACAACCATCTTGATAAACAATACCACCAGTATTTGGAAAGCAACGGGAAATTAGAAAATGTGCAGAATCATAGCATAAAATGCAGTCGGTTGTGGAAAGATCACCATAGCACTGAAAAAGTCCATAATTAGCATCAGGTGCTGAGCCAGTACTTGCTGTTGCAAAAAGTGAAGATTGTACTTTGTTGCCAATAATTTCAGTTGTTCTTATAAAGTTTGAGCTGTACACTGTTGGATTGTTTTCTGTCTGATTATTACATGATATGCTGATAACCTGGTTTCTAGGAACCCCCTCTGATCTACCTACCATAAGTAAAACAATTATACAAATATTCATAAGAACAGAGCATATCTCTACTGATCTCTTCATCATCACTGAAGTAAATCGAACTCGTTTCAGTAGCTTGATTATAAAAATATCTTGTCTGGATAAAGTTCCTCTTCATTTGCAGACTGAATATGATCTTGATATGGTGGCTTTTTTCAGGCAGTGAGTCTGTTCAAGACACAATTGTGAATTAGGTAAATTCTTTGAGTAGAAGCAAAAATACACTTGCTGTTGAAGCAAACTGATATTATGATTTGTGATGCCTTCCCTCGCCCTTCCTCTGCCCACATTAATTGCAACCTCCCAAATTAGAAAATTCAAAACTACAATTACTTAATTACACATCTCAATGATGGATAAATGATTTTGCTCATTAAGAATTTCAAATTAAATAACAGTATAAAGATATGAGGTAATAAGTGGATAGTTTTACAAATCAATTAAACGATACACTTTTTGGAAACCTAATGTACTATTATCTAATATCAACCCTAAATCCGAAATCTGAAACCTTTATTATGATCCGCCTTTTCCATGCATAAAACGCAAAAAACATGTTTTAATCGAATCAAATACATACATAATTGATTTTAAACAAATTTGAAACCAAGCACAAAGCGGTTTGCAGGTTTCGTAACATTAGCAAGCTCAAAACAAACAAGATGAACTCAATTTTCAAATTAGCTAAACTGAATTGTGTTTATGAAGCTTTGCTTGTGATTTATCATTCAAATCAAACATATTAGTAAAAAATATATATATGATAAAAACAATGAATGCAACAGTTAAAGCGATTGTAGTAAACAATCTGAGCTATAATAATCGTAGAAATTAGCTGGTGGATTCATATTCTTACCATCTGTAGCGGGATTAGAGCAAATTGTTGGATTTCGGATTGAGAGAGTTATGAATTTTGATTTTGGGAAAGCGGAATGATTTAGAAATGAAATTGGAAGGAAGGACGGCTGGTGGCTGCAGGTGCAGCTGGTCCACCCAAACGGTTGTTAACGCTGACGCTATTGACCTTGTGGGACCTTATCAACACGTTTGTTTATTAGGTAAAACAGATATTATATTATATTATTATTTTTTTAAAGCATTATAGCTAAAACAAAACTTTAATCTGATTTCTAGGTCTAGGACTTTCCGCCTATTATTATTATGTCAACTATATAAAGTCAATTTTTTAATCATATAATTAACGTGATTTTAAAAATGTCCAAGGATAACCATAGCTATGGATATAGTAAAAAGGTTATTTTAATTTTTAAAAATAATAATTATAGTTCATGTTTTATAGTGTATTTAACTTTTAATTGTGCTTTAATTTTTTATATATGATAGACACTTGCTATTTTTAAGAATTAACATCATGGTTATCATTTTCCTAATTAAAATAGTAAAAAAAAGATTAAATAAATCAAGATAAAATCCGAAATTTATAGCCAAAAATTACATTGATTATTAAAAAGCAGAAATTACATAACTTAAAAACAAAATCCTAAGACCGCGGATTTTTTGAGATTTTAAATGATGTGATTTTTTCAAAATCCTAAAAAATCATTCGAGTGAGGGATTTTATAATTACAAGGGTACCTTAGGATTCAAAATCCTTAAAAATGGGATTTATCATTTTTACCATTTACCCTTTACACTTTAGATCGAAAACTCAATTCATTGTTCTACGTAGGGGTGTTAATAGGTTCAATCCGATTGGGTTTTGGGTTAGACGAGTTTGCAAGAAAATAAACTTTACCTAAAACTTGGCCCTATTAGATTTCAGGTTCAGGTCAATCGGGTCTTTACGAACGAGTTAATTGGGGTTTAGAATCCTGCACAATACAAATCATGACTAATTTAATATGATTAACCCGAAACCCGATAATATAAAATAAATGTTTAATTATTGTTACATGTTATATCTTGTATATACACTTATATGTTTTCTCTTTCTATATTATAAAATAGTGTGCTTACAGATCATCTCTATCCGTGTCTACCTAACGAAAAGAGAGGAGTTACTTGGTTAGTACTTAGTAGGGAGGGATCTCTACCAAATTAATATAATTGGTGGTCGCTATTAATCGTAAAAATAGAAGTATACAATGTGATCTCTGCTTTTATGGCATGTTTTCTAGTTTAAGTAGAGGAAAAGAAAGAAAAAGAATCATTTCCTTTTAAACCTTCTCATCTTTTGGAAGGATTATATTTGAGACAAAATAAGCCTAAGCTTCCTCTTTCTTTCCTCTTATTTTCTTCGTTAAATAAAACTCGAGAACACAACTTTTCTAATTTTCTTTCGATAAAAAACTCAAGAACCGGATGTTAGAGAGGACTTCTAGTTAAAAAAAATCTTTATAAAGTCAATGACCATATATATGTAAGGAAATTCGTTAACAAACGTCCACCCCACTTTAAATCACATGTTTTTTTTGAACCGCACTTTAAATCACATGTTATCTTATTATTTCTACTTCCTATACTATTGTGTTGCGTGTCTAATGGAGTGATTATTCTAAAAAAACTTGAAAATTTGAAAAGAATAAAGATTTATAAAATTGCTTTTAAACCATTACACACATGACATAATATTATCTCATACAAATCGCTTCCAATATAATTATATCCTATATTTAGAAAATACACAAACCGGTGGTTAAAAAGTGGCTTGATTCGGTCATGTTATATATATATATATATATATATATATATATATATATATATATATATATATATAAGGTATATCTATGAGTGGAAGGCAATTGCGTGCATTCTTCTGTTCATGGTTTTATATAAAAAGTATATGAGTTGCGTGTAAACTTAACACCATTGACAAAGTTTCATATAATTCAGTTATAACAAAGTAGAGTGAAAACAAACCATTCTTATTATAACTTGCATCAATTTCACACTTTTACTTTTAAAAAACATGTCTACACGTATATACCTCAAAAAAATATTCTGTTGTTTGTTTTCGAAAACAGAAATGTTTTATGTCTTATTTCATGTCTTCAGGAGAAGATGTGGTTTACGAAAAAAAGCTATAGATTTTAGCTTCTCAAAATAAGCAAAAATAAGACAGAATAATGTCTTATGTCTACGAAAAAACAAACAACCTTATTAGAAACGTCCGCGCGCCCGCAGACGTTTCTATGAAAAAACAAACAAGCTTATCAGAAACGTCTACGCACCCGCGGACATTTCTTTAAAATAAGATCTTATTTAAAAAAAAAAACAAAGCCTGAGATTACTTTTAAAAAACAAGAAATGTAACACACTTACGTGGTTTCCGCCAAAAATTAGTTGACCTATGTTCACGCACATAAATCAAAGATATCTTTAATTATATGACCACTTTAAATGATACAGTGAGAATCGTAGCTACGAATTATTCTGAACCAAGTACATTAAAGTAAATCTGAAATTGTGTTAAACAGTTGCCCTTTAGTTTTCTTCAAACACATATCTTGTTGATTTCATAATTAAGGCTTCTTTCAGTTCGCTTGAAACGTGTTATAAATTCATACGAACCACTATGATTCCAAGTTACACCATAACAGGGTGCGATTTTTATTTTCATTAAGAAAAGTAAAAATGAATGATATTTTGTTAAAGCCAATGTGACCATCGGAACCCAACACAAGTTACATGGTAGATTGGCAATATTTTGTAAGCTTGCGCGTGCCTAAACACATGTGACATAGGAGTACACACATACAACCATAAGAGTGGTCGGAGTGAGAGGGGTTAAATGGGTATGTGGTATTATCACTTGTGTGATGGGAAGCACGGAAGGGGTGTCACTCCATGACTAAGTGGTGGTGAAGTTTGAAGTTTTGGGGGTGAATACCACACAAAAGGTGGCTAAGTGGTAAGTGTTTATGGGTCCAAAGTCTCTTTATATAATTTTTTATTAGTTAGTGAGTATTAAATGCGTTCCAAAATTTGGTGTGCTAGAAAGTGACCACTACAGGGCTAAGTGGTGTGCTAAGTGATAGGAGAAAAAACTGACGTGACGGTGTGATGGATGTAATAGGGGGTAACCACTACTAACACTTGGCGAGTAAGATCGTATGGCTGTGAATTTTATCAAGCAGTGTTTGTTGGATTCTTTCGCAATTCTCTATATATGGTATGCTGTAATTTCCGTTTGTATATGACATTATAACATTGACACTAAAGTTGCGTTTACTTCCAGAAAAATCTTTCATTTTTTAGAAATTTTTTCTAAGAAAACTGAAAACTATAAAACATATTCACTTGTATATTTTACCCTCACTTTTTCACATTTTTTCAAACTCCTTAATTTTTTCAAACTCTCATACCTTTTGAAACAACTTTTTTTAAAAGTCACTTTAACCAAGCATGTTTTTCTTTTTTAAAAAATCACTTCAACCAAACATGTTTTCTTTTTTTTTTTGAAAAAGAAAAACTCTACCTCTTCATCTAAACACGTTTTCTATTTTTTCAAAAAATAAAAACTCCACCATTTTTCACAAAAAAATAGAAATCGAAAAACAGGAAAAAAAATTCCTGCTAAACATAACCTGAACTTTTGTTTATATTTTTGCTTTTGGTACAACTAGAATGGTATCACCTAATTCTGCTATAGCGAATAGTTTCTATCCAATAAATGTCATTTTATGAAATATAAGGCATGATATTCGATGAATTTTTTTTATTTGGTATAGACAATAGACATCTCTCTCTGCTATCCCCTTTCTCCCTCTCCTCTATCATCTCTCTCACGTATAACTCTGAGTTCTCTTACCACTCCTTTTTTAAAACCCTAAATCTACACACAGTATTTCTCTTGAAGTAGCCGCCAGTGATTTTGAGGCCACAACCACCATGGCCGGCTCAAAAAACCCACCACCACCACTGTTGTCAACTCTAAAAATCCACCACCACCATAACCTAGTAGGCACGGTACCATCTGCAACCTCCTCTCTCTCGATCATCGCTTGTGACATTCTCTCTCTCTGGTTATGGTCGCTGGCGCCGATGCCACCTCTCCCATGTTCTCTCTTTTGTAGAAGACCTCCAATTACCACCACCGGGGTGCCTACCATCGGTAGATCTAGGGTTCGACAGAAAGAATTATGACGGCTAGGGTTTAGATCAGCCCATCGTTGAACTTCTGATCTATCATGCAATCACCATCATTGCCTTCTCAGTTTCCTCCAATGCACCATCATTGCCTCCAATCCACAATCGTTGCTTTCTCCTTCGAGGCCATCGCTCCCCCTACCCTCTCCTTACTTTTTTGGTTTTCTTATGTATACATTATGATAAGATTTAGTAGCTTCTTAATTTGATTTTTTATTTTCTTTTTTTGTTTTGTTTATTTGGGTTGTATTTTACAATTGTTCACACATACCTGAAAATTTAGATTTTTAGATTATATGGTTGATTTTGTTTATTATTGGTGAACAATCATAATTTTAGGTGAATAATAACAAAATTTTATAGATTATATATAGTTCTTTATAAACTATTGTGAAGAAAAAATCACAAAGCAGAAAATATTTTAGATTATTATTAACTGAAAATAAAAAGTATAGATTTTCAATAGTTGTTTGCGTGGGAACAAGCTTAAATTCATCAGTGAACAAGCAGAGAAAAATTTACTTAAAATAGTACTAATGGAAAAACTCACATATATTTTAGATATGTTTAGCATTTAATATTGTAAAATTTATCTTAAAACTCGTATACTTTTGGTTGTGTTCATTATTAAATACATTGATGATGATAAACTCGTAAATTTTCTGGGTTTGTTCACCGGTTAACTCTGTAAAATCAATAATTTAGCAGTAAATTATTTTTAATTTAATTTATTTTTTATTTAAAATTTAGGAGAGTGAGAAATAGATTGAAGAGAAAAAAGTTTTGTTTTACTATTATACCATTTTAAATTAAAAATAAATAAAAGACATAACTAATATAAACCACTAGATTAAATACAAATAAATGACTGTGTTTCTCATAGTTTTAACAAATAAAATACTTTTCACATGAACCCTCTTCTCGCCTATATATATAGTCTTATTTGAACATGTCACTATTAAATAATATATCAACTTAGAGAGATGCATTCGTTTCCATCTGTATTTTACATTTCACAAGTATAACATAACAGTAATCACCTTATTTATTTATGTATCTTTTTTATTATTTTAATCTGTTTTTTGTTTATTTCTTTCCTTTCCTTTTATTCTTTTCTTATTTTATTTATTTTTAGTTTTCTTTTTTTTATTATTATTTTTCTGCTCTTTCTTTAATGGAAGGCATTTGAGAAGTAATCTCTCTATTCACAAATATGATTGTTCATATTTTACCTTTCACATATCCTATTATTACTAGGGGTGTTCAAAACTGGATATCCGAATTTCGGATAGTTGGTTTTCAGTATCCGAATCCGAAATTTCGGATATCCAAAATTTCGGATATTCGAAATTTCGGATTCGGATATCCAAAATATCCGATAATTTCAAAAATATATATTTTTCAAATAATTTTCTTAAAAATATAATTACTAAATAACCATATTTTAAACTTTAATCATAAAAAGTAGCTCAAGTATACTTCAAAATAAAAAATACATGTATATAAAACTATATATGTTAAGAAAATTAAATAAAAAGGCAATATAAAAATAAACAAAATAAAAAATAATTTTCGGATATCCGAAAATTCAAAAAATAACTATCCGAACCCGAAAATTCGGATATCCGAATTTCGGGTATCTGAAATTTTGGATATCCCAATTTTCGGATAATTTCAGATTGGATTTTTGGATAACTGATTCGGATGTTCGAATTCGGATTATTTTGAACACCCCTAATTATTACAAGATTATGTGTCCTTATTGAATTATAACATGACAGTGATCGATTTATAATTGGGTTTGGTGGAATGCTTTATAGATCAATTTATAATTGGGTTTGGTGGTGTGCTTTGAAGATCAAGTTAGCTTTGTAGTTTAGTCAACGGTTGGCAATTTGAAAAAAATTTGTCCATTGCTTTTATAGCTTTTTTCTTATAAAATCTAAATTTTAATTTACAATAATTTGAGGTTGGTAGATTTTGTCTCTATGAATATCCTTGGAGAAACAAACTAGAACTAAAAAAATCAAGCTTTTTTTTAAAATATTACTTGAAGGACTCATCACTTTTTTTCGTAAACCAAAAACATTTTTTTAAACAAGATATTCATTGATGTTAAAAGTTCCATATTGCACCACATCTCATTGGGTGTGTTCAACACAAAGATCAGTATACCCACCAAAATGACTATAAACAAAAATAGAAGTAAGCAACTTTAGCAACAATAAAAAAAAGTTCATTCTATAGATTGATCTGTCCACCAAAGAGTATTTAATACCACGTGGAATTTATTTGTCATCCAAAACTATGTGCACCCGCTCCACATCAAATTACATGAGTAATCTCATAGCAATAATTTGAGGAGCCTTACTGCTCGAATCCAAAAGCATGTACAACAAAAACATAGACACCAAATTCCATAGCAGCAAAAAGAAGATACTTAGATAAGACCATAAAAAAGACTCAACTTATCTTAAAAGGTTGGTCCGGCCTTATAACACCATGGATAGGCACACGAAGTGCAAGCTCCTGCACAACACATCCACTACCTAATATATTAATATATTCTAAGAAATGAGGGCAGGGTAGAGGAGTGTGGGATAAAAGTGCAAGTGTGTGTTAATTGTTAAATAAGTGTAATTGTATGTTAAGTAACCAAAAAAATATTAATCGTTAAATAAATAGTATTTAATTATTAGAATTTGATTGATAATTAAAATATATAAGTACGAATTCTCATAACCCCTCCGTATATCATGCCATTTGCAAACATGTAGGATCGTAAGATCGCTATAAGACTATCTATTTTCGGTACTTATAGTCAATGTTATCAAAATCATGATCCCAATCGTAGAATCGTATGATTGCTATACAATCCTACGATCATACGTATCTCTTCTTTTTTACTATTGTTTTTTATATTTTTTAAAATGGTCAACCTTGTACTAAAAATAATTGTTTGCAGTTTTCTGTCTTACGCACATGTTACGTATTTTTTTTCTTTTATTGTAAAAGATAAAAGGTCACGATAAGAATATTGTGTTATGAAATAAGGAATTGATGTTGTACATAGCGTGTTCTAGATTTATTGATTGTGTTTAAAAGTCACTCATATTAGATTTTATTATGATATGTAAACCAATGAATTGTGATGAATTCTTATTCTAGGTTTTTATTATTTAAAAGTCAGAATGTTTGATGTATGATATTTTAAAATTTTAATGTTTCATTCCCTCGTAAAAATGTTATATAATTTGACTTTGATAAAAATTATAGCATATAAAAATATATAAAAAGTTTAGTAAATTATGATAGGATCTTAGGATCCTGATCCTAATCTTACGATCCGATCTTATAAAGATAAAAATGATCCTAGGTAATATTCCGATCTTGATAACCTTACATATGATGACACTTTTTTGTGCATTATTATTCAGTGTATTTTATCAATTTAATTTGTAATAATTTATTTTTAACTAAACATTTGGTTGATCAACATTATAATTGATTGTTTATCTTTGAAAGTCATTTCATTAATTAATGTTATGTGTTGGGACAGTGTCTTCTTTTATTAACTATAGAAGAAGACCAGTCAAATTTACAATTTAAATCTCTAGAAACAATTGGCATCTTTGACCTTTTACCCATTTAATATATAAAACATTTTAAACTGTATTTAGAGATTTAACTACCAGAACTTCCTGTCATGTTTTACGATTAGCTTTATAAAAAAAATGTTAATCACGACTAGTTTGAGGTAAACATATTATATAACAAAGTTCATAAAAAATATATATTAAATAACAAATTTAACTTTTAATTAATACCATGAACTTGTTAAAACGCCATATTATATATAATGTCAGCTTTAGTAGAAGACCTTCAAACCTTCATAACCACCATCTATCTCCAATCACACACACACACCCACCCACAGACCTTCAAACCTAACTTCGGCTACCTCAAAGGAACTCCGGTGACCATAAACAAACTTCAGGGACGTTCATATACCCTAACTAGCACCTATCTCCAATATTTACAGCCCCAAAACATGCTTATCATTAGTCGCACACCAACCCACAGATCTTCAAACCCAACTTTGGTTACCGTCAAACGAAACTCCAATAGCCACCGGCTATAGGAGGTCATATTACATAAAGTGTAATATTTTACACTAGTTTTGTACGGGGTTTAGTTCATAAAAGTGTATCAACTTGTCACGTTTTATTATTGTATGTACTAAACGTTCAAACTTACCATATACTGACTTTTTCTAAAGTTGTCATTTAATATACTCAACCTGATATAGTAAGTTGCATGATGATGTGACACAGGTTTGGTGAGGTTTCAATGACATGACAATGATGTGGAAGATAACATGATTTTTCTTTTGAAAAATAATTCGAAATAAATTATAGATTATTATTAATTTTATTCTTATAAATATTAATTAAAAACTCGAAGAACTAAACTAATTTCAGTTCCATCAATCTGCTTGTAGCAATCAGCCGTGGGTTTTGTTTGATTTAGATCTGCCATGACTTCATCATCTGCTTCCAGTTCAAGGTTTCTTCATATGAGTTTTTTGTTTTTTTAGGGTTTCTTCGAAGGGGTTTTCTTCAAATGCGGTTCCAGATCTACAATTTAGGGAGTTCCAATTTCATACATGTTAAATCGAGCATCTATCCACTAGTAAGCTTTCAATCTCGTAGATGTCCTTGGATCACGATTTCATTTTCATGGTTCCCTAATCTATGTTTTAGTTTTGAGTTATTGATGAACCTAGATTAGGGTTATCTTTAATTTTCGGGTTTTTGTTTAGATTCATAAATGTTCATACGTTTTTGTTTAGATTTTGATTTGTGTTTGAATGTTTATCTTCATGTTTCCCAAATCAGGTCATCTTTTCTAAATCTGTTCATATTCATGTTCATGATTTTGTTAATTTAACTTAATTTTCTTAAGAGTGGCATAATAATTACTTATGTGGAATTCAAATAAATGAAAATTAACACAATTACTGGTTATTTACTGAATGGGTAACCAAATACATAAAATGGTAACAATTTTAGAGTCTGGTATATTAAACAGTAAGTTTGAAAATCCAGTACACACAATAACAAAACGTGACAAGTTTAATACACTTTTATGAACTAAACCCTTTTTATATTAAAACCTACTACAGTTTGCGATGGGATGTTAGAGGTAACAATGTATATGTTCAATTCCAATTCAGAGTAAATTCTATTCTCTTGTATCCTTTCTCATTCAAGAAACGAAAAACGATACTTTTACTCTTCTCTTGTATTCTTTCTCACTCAAGAAACAAAAACGATATTTTCTCACTCTACTTTCTCCTTATATATTCTTTTATATAGTTTTTCAATGATAAATAAAACAAAGATATATAAGAAATAAAAATAAAGAAGAAAAATGGAATGTGCCTAAAAATCGCCAAAAATACATGTGAAATATGAGAAAATCACCGACCAATTGGAAGCATTACATCATTATATTTTGGAGATTTTCTGGAAATCTCCAAAAATAACATAATGCTTTCAAACTGTTCCGCAATTTTGTTGTCAAAATGGACTATAGTGTTGCTCAAATTAATAAAATTAGATTTTTTCTTATTTTGATAAATTTATTTCTAAGTTGCTATTTAAGTAATTTTCCAATTAAATATACACTACTTTTTAATTGCGAATGCGATGCATCGAGTAAAAGTATATTAACTTCTAACATATCTATTTTGTTTTTTAAAAAATAAAATACCACCTAATGGTTACCAAGCTTCCGTATTATTAAACAAAACCCATTCAAGCCTTTTACACACTATAAAAGACAACCTAAGTAAATTCCACGTACTTTTCAAAATTTCTTTAAGCGAGAAGCACCGAAAAAAATTGCTTTCAAATTTTGTTGCTCTTAATTTTAAATTAGCACACACTAAACTACTACTAAATTTACACCTTTTGTTTAGGGCAAGACTTGTAACCATAACCATAGGTTATAGCTTATAGGAAACAACTTCTAACACCTTGATACTGTTAAACTACAAGCTCTTTGGTTAAGAATAACTTTGAAATATTTGACTAATAATCATACGTTTTTAGTTCAAAAGTGATATTTTTTAAATGAACACTAATTTTGTATGTAACTGAAGTCATCATGGCATAAGCTCCACACACTAAGGGTTTAATTAAAGATACATATTTAAAAAAAATTCATCTTGTTCAAAATAAGTAATCATTTTACTTATACATAAATGTATAGTACATATGAATTTCTAAAAGAGAAAAAGGTTATAAAAGCATAACTTATTTAATGAGTTAATATGCTTTAATAAAAAGTCAAAAATATAAAATTGATGGATTAAAGTAAACATTAGGTGTGCAAGGTAGAACATTAAATGCCCATTGATTTTTTTTTAATTCGCTTGTAAATATCAGAGAACTTCAAGTTATCATGATATTATGGCCATTTAGTTCGTCAATTGATACATAGAAGAATGCTAGTTTTGACAAATCTTCTGATACTATTAAAAGACTAACATGAATAAAATAAATTAGACCGTCATAGCAATTTATTTATAAAAAAATTTAATTATCAACATATGAACCATATATTCTGAAAAAAATTGAAATCAAAATTTAATATTTTTTGGTCATAATTGGATTTAATTTTGACTTTAATATGAATCAAAATTATAATTGAAAATTTCATATATATCATTTTTAAACCTTAAAATATCATATTTGTTCACATCTAATTTACAAATATCTTATATAATTTCAATAACAAAATATCATATTTAACCATATTCTTATTTTATCATTTTCAAATATATTATAATCATTATAAATAGTTTTAATTATAACCAATAAGACTTGATTTTATTGTTCCTAATTATAATAATAATGATCTATAATTTGTACAAGAAATATAAGTGCATCTCTTCGTATCATGATACAATGTTTTTGTCGTTATGTTTGCCCTCCTCTCGCGTCGACCCTTCCACTCATGGTCTGGGTGTTAACGTCGTTTGTCGCTATTTTTTTAAATTCATATTTCTTTCACGTTGTACAGTTATTTAATATTTTTTATTAATGTTTAATATGTATTGTTTCTAAGCTAACTAGCGTATTACATGCGCATTTAATTAAGTTTATTTCTATGATAGCTCGCTCAACCAATTAAAAAAGTTGGAAGTGTGTTATTTTTTTAAATCTTAAGTTTGTTGAAAAAAAGAACACTTGTGGGAGCAGTTGGTTTCTTTTGAATCAAACATATAACCTGCACTTTTCGGAAGATTTTGGTTGGTTATGAAAATGTCAAAAGAAAACGAATTGTGTTAGGAAAGATAATATTTTTACTTATAAAATTAATTTATTTAAGAAAAAATATATATAATTTATTAAACTGTAACATTGCTTCAATAATGTTATACATTCTATGAATGAATTAATTTTATTAGTAAAAATATCATCTGTCAGTATCAGTTAAGGGGGTTGGTGGTGTTGGATTAAATGTAAAAACGACCAAGTATGTAACATATTGATTTTGAATGCAAATGCGGCGTATAATACCAAAAAGTTTATAAAACATGCTGCAACGCGCGAGCGATAAATTCTAGTTTAAGCATCAGTTAAGTAACACATCTTTAAGCAAACATGTTAATGTTGTACATTTATCGTCATCATCATTATTATTTCAAAATAATATACCAATTCTATCAAATTTAGTGAGAGAGATGTGTTTACTTGTCAAATTATCAAACTAATTCGTGTCAATAAACACATGCTTATTAAACTACTATCTTTAGTATACCAAACAAAAATGAATATAGAAATTCAAGACACTTTATTTCATTAATTGTAAGGATGTAATTAATAAAGTTTGTAAGGATGTAATTAACAAAGTATAGGAAAGATTTCACTTGTAAATTTAATTAGATATTAAATTATTTAATTTTTAAATGATTTATTATTAATAAATTAAGTATTTGGACATAAAAGAGAGTTTACAAATTTTACAAGGATATTGATATAATTATAAGTTTTGTAAAGATATATATGTAATTAATAAAGTTTGTAAGAATATATATGAAATTACAGGTGGTGGGGTCAAATTACGAGAAGAAAAGTTCTATTGCGAAGGTGGTAAAGTCAGTGTGTATGTCGTCTTCTTTTTTTATGAGTCTTATTGGTTGTACATTGTGTTAGTGCATGGGTGGTGAAAACCAACTCTAAAAAGAGTAAAACTATATGATGCTATTATTTGAATCTCTTATATCTCATATACCAAATATATCATATTAATCAATTATAATTTTCAATACAAGTCATACACTCACATACATCGTATTACAGAGGTTAATTTAAATTAATAAATGGTCAAATAAAATCACCCAAATTATATATGAGCTAGATGTAAGTGGTTAGTTTCAATATATTTATATTGAAGTTTGGCGATTAAAAAAAAGAAGATTTAACCTCCACTTTATTTGTATGACTAGTTTATCAATGAAAGATACAAGTAGAAGATTGTCCCAATATATATCATATCAAACATAATAAAGTTTATATAGATTCTTATAGATTTGGGTTGGGAATTATTTTTTTTTGTCGGCTTGTTTTTCTACTCAGTCCAACAAATTTTTACATCCAAAAGAAAGTCATCAAATTTTTAATAAATGTAATTAAATAATTCATAAATAAGCAGGATCGTTGACATAAAAAGTACGGAAATTTTCCAAAAAACTGGACGCCTGGACGGTATGGAACATGACTGACTTCCGGAACATGAAGACCACATGTTTTTTAGGTGTCTCGTGGCCCAACTTACATTACATTAATTTTGTAATCGGTGGCCAAGACTAAACTAAAATAATAGGATTATGATGTTATTATTCTATATTGATATGTTTTTTTCATTTATCATGTTTTTATATTTTTTAAATGTCTTTAGTATTAGTTATTTCTTACTTCAACACGTTAAGCCTTACATATTGTCTAAGTTTTGTATTTGTTTAGACGTATGCATTTGCTAAGAAACCCATGTTCTTCATTGTTTTACTTTTCAATTATAGAAAATAAAAAAAATAGTTTTCATCAACTCCATAGAGAACTTCAATAAGACCGTCTTCAAGAGAAAACAAGAAAACACGATTTAACAGAACTATAGACTATAATTCTTTTCAGAACTCAGCAGTGTCAATTGCAAATCATGGAAGAACTTGACGGATACCTTAAGCGATATATCTAATGGTACGTTTCATATTGATCATAAACTTATTCATATTCATATATTATCTGTTTCGGTTAAACCTTTTAAAATGTTTGTCGTTTATTCATATCCAATATATAAAGCAGTATTAATGAAGAATCGTTACACTCACTTGATGTTTTAAATTCAATAAAAGTATAGGTTTTCACACCACAAATTAACTTTATAGGTTGGTGTGCTTGTAATGTTGCTTCGTAATATTGACTAGTCAAATGACCTATGTAATGAAACTTGATTACAAGTTACTTGACTTGGTGCACTACAATTGAAGAAAAAGCTATTTCAAGTAAGATTGTTAGTGACTTTACTTATATTCAAAGAATGAAGTTAATTCCATCGAATCCTAAAATACCACTTAAGTTTCAACGAAAATAGTTCTATGAGTTAGTTTGTTTTGCAATGACAATAAACAAAATTCATGGTCATTTGTTATCTAATGTTGGATTGTTTTTTTAGACGTCTTGTTTTCACTCACAGCTAATTGTTATCTAATGTCAGATGATGATGTTATGTATGAAATTTTGATTTCTAATACATTTACCCGTCTTTTAAGATTTTTATATTCCAATAATGTTTTACAATTGTTTATATATATATATATATATGTTAGTATATTATAATACTATAAATATTTAAAATTTATTTTAATCATTATCGTTGTACAATTTGTAATTGGTGGGAAATTTTCAGGACTGCTACTTTTTCGTTGGACACTTGGGCTTGTTGTTTATACGGGAAGATGGTTTGGGCCATTTTGGGGTTTAAGACTTTATGGATAAAAGGTTAGATGCTTTCAACCTCAATTATAGGCAGAGCCAGATTACTAGTTAATGGGGGTGTAACTTTTCTTTTATATGACGATTAATAAAATTTAAAAGAAAAACTCTAGCAAGGAGTTAATTGGCAAAAAAATAATAATAAATAAAAGAGTTGGAACAAGCAAGACTTGAGAGTTTGGTTGCAAATCAACTCGACTAGGTTTGCTTTTATACTTCTACTTCAACTTTAATTTATTTTCTTGACATCAAATAACCCAAAAGGATGTATGAACAATATTAAAACATGTATTTAGGATGTCTTATGCTTAAACATTATGCCTAGTAGATGATTGATAACAAATAGTAAATTTCTACCAGAGAACTTTCTTATATGTTATCAAGAAATGTATAGTTGTAGTGGAAGTTATACACATCATGGTCTTGAGAGGTTGTCACACCACATTACATGCAGTGATGGTGGCGGCTTCGAGTGAAGAAAATCACGTAAAGAGAAGCAGCATGATGGGAAAGAGGTGAAATAGTTGTACTTTTTGTTTTGTTTTTTATTAGTTAGTTATATGGGAGGTAAATATTAAAATTAACATTTAATATAACATGCTATGTTTGACACAGGCGTCTCAAATATTTTCGAGACTCGGGGCAAAAAAAAGCCTCTAAAAATACATTAATACATATATACAAGCTAAATATATAATTAAAAACACCGAACAACAAACTAAGCAATGAATATGTAAATACTTAATTTCCATTAACCAGTTATTTTAAGCAGACTACTAAACTAGTAAACAACGAAATATGCATATAGCCATATAGCAATTACTTACTGGATAACCGATTAACCAAAAGAAACAAAAAGTAGGATATTAAAATCTAAATAGTTAATTAGAATTATGCTAGGAAATCACGGAACATATTTTGTTTTTTTCTTAAGTACTGAACTCTCATCCTTCAATTATGATTACTGATTTTGTTTCTTCTTGCCAAATGATTTTGTTTGGTTAAGTCATTCTCTCCCTAACTTCCGTGCCCCATTAAAAGTAATTACTTTTTTTAAAATTTCTCGCGAATTCTATGTGCCTGACTAATTTTTTGCTACCAATCGAATTTACTTTTGAACTCATCCTTCGATTACAATTACTGATTTTGTTTTTTCTTGCCAAATGATTTTTTTCAAAGTTAAGCTAAAATATGACAATGATTAGTTTCGAAGTTAGCTAAATTAACAAGTACACTTTTCAAAGAAACTTTTTACTTTACTCGATTCAAACCATGAAAAAAGTTGCAACAATGCCTAAACATTATGTTTTTCCTGAGTTTGAAAAAAAAAGTTCTAATTAAATTTCTTTTTAATTGTTAGAATTACATCCAAAGCGGTGTAGGGTCCATTGACGGACGGTCGTACCGTCGTGCAATTGTGCTCGGTTCGGAAAGTTTGAAGAAAGGACCAATTGTTGTTAAATAAATTTCAATGCTAAATATTAAAATTTAATATAACATGCAATGTCAAATCAATGAATTATGGTCCTCAACTGGGGTCAAGGTCAAGGGAACGTTATCATAAAACCCACCGATATACACAAATCCACCATGCGACAATGGCATCAGTTCTTCAAATCATATTTCCGCCGGTGACCAGACTTACCAGACGACGGCATCGAATTCAAGCCTCCGCCGACCGCCAGGCTCTCTTCAGCCGTATCGCTCCTGTTTACGATAATGTACGCATCATTCTTCATCTTGTTTCATTCCACTTTCTCAAATTTACTTCATAACTTTATTTCGTATCTTACAAATTCATTACCATTTTTTTACAGTTGAATGATGTTTTGAGTTTGGGGCAACATCGGATATGGAAACGAATGGCAGTTGATTGGAGTGGGTAACCATTAAATCCCCAAATTCTCTTTCGATTCTTTTTAACAATAATTTCCTCACAAAATGTGTAAATTTTGTTCCAGAAGTAGATTCTAAGTCGTTAATTATTTAATAATCAATCACAAAGTTACTTACCATGCATGTATGCAATTGAGAGGTCAATTGATTGTAACTCATGTGAATGCATTCAGTGATTTGTGGTTTTGGAATTATAGGGCAAAAGAAGGGAGTAATGTGTTGGATTTATGTTGTGGTAGTGGGGATCTGGCATTTCTCTTATCTCAAAAGGTTGGAGTCAATGGACAGGTTAGGTTTCCACTCTTTCCCCTTCTCATATGTATTGCCTTATATTGATAATCTTTTGCACAGGTTACATACATATCTATGCACCTTTTCATTTGCGGTAATGTAATCGCTAGATTGCCACAAATGTTATTAAAAAACGTTTTTTTTTTGTTTCACTTAGGTTATCTGATAACCTAAAGACTTGTTGACGTGTGATGACATGTCACTTAATTTATTCGTTCCAGTTTGTTTGATAAAAGATGTCTTTTTATGTTCGATTAGCGTCATCAGTCATGTAGTAACCAAAACATCAATGTGGTCATGAATCATGTAAATGGAACAAATAGCCATTACCTATGTGGTATTTTTGTGTGTACATGGACTAACATAGGACAAATGACTTTGACATGTTATGTAATTTACCCTCTGTTTGTTTTGTTATTTATACTTAATCTCTTAATCGAAATATGCAATTAACATTATCGGTTTTCTATCCATGTAAAATTTCATTACGAATGTACTTTTTCATTGATCATTATAAGATATTAAATTATTGATAACAATAATTTCAATCTAAAATTACCTTTTTGCTTGTTCATTGCAAGTTAAGACCGCAGTTTGTTTAGACTGCAGTCTTAATGTACCGTTTTGAATTTTGCTTGTTGGTGTTCTTTTCTTTGATTTCATTACACAAGCTTCCCTTATTCTGTCATGGTTAAATGCATCCAATATCAACCTATTTCAACCCAATTTCCACTTTTATGCAACGTATCGTCTCTGTTTACATAAATTGTCAACATATCTTAAACCTACATTTATCATTTTACGCAAAATAGAAACGTATGTTAGATTTTATAATTAAAAGTTCAAGGTATGTTGCCTGAAATGGTCAAGAGAAGTGATTTGCCTAAAATGAGAATTGATTTAAAGTCAGTTACTAACTTGTTATTACCCTTTTAACATTGAAGGTATCTTCAATATTTGAAAATAACCAGAAAGTTCTATTCACTATCTACCCAGCTAAGCATTCAATTTCATAATTTGGGTTGGGAAATAGGTAGTTTAATACTGGATTCTATGAGATTATGATGAAGGATTTTACTTAGTTATACCTAGCCATCCTCCCTCTTTTATCAGTTTTGGCCATTTTGTCATACTATGATTGAACTTAAGGGCTCATTTTAGAAAATACAGAAATGAAATCTCACAATTAGTTTTCGGCTCATTTAAGTTAACTTTTCATACAACAAATCACTAAATATCATTCAATTAAAATGCATCATGCATCTACACTATCTGCTAATATGTAGAAGTTGTTTTAGCTGTAATAATGATATATAACTGTAAATTGCCATTAATGACCGATTATCTTCACTGGTTTCCACAATTTGCAGGTTATTGGCCTTGATTTCTCAAGAGAACAACTAACTGTGGCTGCATCACGGCAGCAATTACGCTCAAAAGCCTGCTACCGTAACCTTAAGTGAGCATTGGTATATTGTAAACAATGTGTTGGTTATTGAGTAGTTCTATTAGAGGTGGGAATTTCGACCCATTTACTTGTGAATGGTCGATTTTGGTTATCTTTATTCTAGCAGGTCAAATGCGTAATCTAGAGAAATTATTAATAGTAAATGGGTCATATGTCGAACCGTCTGATGTCTGAATGTATTTTCAATTCATTAAACCTTCTAAATCATGTAATTTAAAAGACTAGATTATTACTGAATGGGTAAATTATATAAAATAGCAACTTATTTTCCTCAAAGTTCCAATATAGGCAAAATACTTCTTTGTATTACCAATCTAACCATTGATATTGTCAATCATGTTTCAATATGCACACTTATTGTATTTTTGTATGAAGATTGATTGTCTTTAAAAACTTAACGATGATATTATAAAAGTCAAAAGATTGACTTACTATTGATACGATCGAGGCCTAGAATTTTCATATCATTGATCTTTTTATTTTTATAAAATCTTTGTAAAGTTTGGTTTTAAAAACTTAATAAAGATTTTACAAATTTCAAAAGATTGATCGGCTATTCATAAGAATACTACCATTAACCTTTTGATATTTATAAAATCTTTATGAAGTTTTAAAGACAACCAGTCTTCATAAGCACTTTTTTTCAACAGGTGTACATATTTGAACAAGATTAATGGTCATATTGCTAATAAAAAGTAGGTTGCCTATATTGGAACATCAAGGAGGAAAGCAAGTTCCAATTAATAGCCTTTACCCTTTTTGAATTAAAATTAAATTGTAATACTAGTTTTTTGTTGTTAATGAAAACGTGTTAGACAAAATATGATTCGGCAAAGCTAATCTGCTAAGAGGCATGCCAAAATTGTTACCCATTACCCAACTCATCAATTTCGCCACCTCTGATATGTATGGTTCATGGCTAATTGATTGGTGATCAATGCTATATGTGTTGTAGGTGGGTGGAAGGTGATGCCCTTGATTTGCCATTTCCCAACTGTCATTTTGATGCTATTACCATGGGCTATGGGCTACGAAATGTAATTGACAAATATAATGCATTGAAGGAGGTGTATCGAGTTCTTAAACCAGGGTCTAAAGCATCAATCCTTGATTTCAACAAAAGCACCGATGAATTCAGGACATTTATTCAGGTTTGTTTTATATGTCTTGCCAATTTTTGGAAACAAATTGATGTACCAATTTGGGTCCTTAAGAATCCTTTATTCCATCTTATTGAAGAGCACTAAAGACATTTGACAAATAATCATTAATTCGAGTTCTTCATAGTTTGTATGTATTACTTGACAAAATTGATTCCTTTTTAGATTCAGATAAAAAGAATTTCTAAATTCTAATGGTCAAATTTGCTTGCTATAATGCAACGTTTTTTTTTGGTATGTGGCAGGGTTGGATGATAGACAATATAGTTGTGCCTGTAGCAGCTGGTTATGGCCTTACAGAGGAGTATAGATATTTGAAGAGCTCAATTCAAGAATTTTTAACAGGTTGGTTCTTATTGTTATATAATACGACATCCGCTTGTATTATTGTCTAAAGAGGATAAACAACTAAAAAACTTAGAGGTGACAATTTCAACTCAATCTTATAAAAACGGGCCAAATATGTTGTATGTTATTATTCGTAACTGTTCACAAGGGTAAAACCGAAAAAAGACCAATAATAGACCAGTCCAATAGATCGATAGTCACTTAACAGTGTATTCAAATGTTCACAACTTGCTATTTCCTGTATTTTTTTATAAAAGAAGTTATATTATTATCTTAGTAATATCACTTTTCTATTAATATGTGAGTGCATTATTTGTTTATAGAATACTTAAGTTGACTAAAAGAAGTGTTGGGGGTTAATCTAATCCAACCAGGCATCTACTTGAGACCTGTTTGATCGAAACCCATCGTGACTAGTTACCCAACTTTGCTTATTTTGCTGCTTATAATTATAAAGATCCGATCGAAAATAGCTACCGTTCGAGTAGTTTATATATCATTTTCTTTCTTCATTTTGTGGGTTCTGTAATGCCTATGGGAGCTGAAATCACATATTGGCTTCTTCTCATGCCATATATAAATAGGACCCACAAAACACATAAATGTTAAATGACCAAAACTACATTCACCGTTGTTTGACATTGAATTTTGTTACAAACAGGTGAGGAATTAGAACATCTCGCTTTGAAAGCTGGATTTTCTAGCGCTAAACATTTTGAAGTCGGTGGAGGACTCATGGGCAACTTGGTTGCTACACGATAAAAATATCTCAGCAATTCGCTCACAAGCATATGAGCAACCAATATGAGGCTTTTTTAATGTCACCAAGAACTAATTTTCATCACAAAAGGTTTGAAATGATTATCTTCTTCTAAAACACTAATCAGTATATCCATGTTACAGTGTTACTTGATTCATAAACAAGGGCGTTTGATATTTATGTTTCCTTGTTTCAAAACAAAGGCTCGAATAACTCTTAAATTTTTCAGAAATTGGCAATATACAGCCTTGGGATCACACAGTAGTCGTTAAGACTTTCATCTTGAGGATCTAGGTTTTCATAATTTGTACATAGCACTATAGTTTACAAAAAATAAGAGATTTGCCTAAGTAACTAAAATATATAAGTCAGGTGAAGAATCCAATTTTTTTTCCAACAAATTGATACTAATGTTGAAATGCCACCTCTACCATGGATCCATTTCTTGGCATTCTTGCTCCAGGAACAAAGATATACAGATAACTTATGTGTTACAAGTCCTCATCAGTGCCCCTTTGCAGCTTGCAGACACATATCATGTGAACAAATGTACAAAAATCATAATTTTGTATATCTTTGTAATATTTAGAAATGTACAGCACTATAAACTTTTCAGAAGTATGAAAATTTACCTAAGCATCTAAATACAATAAACTCGTTTGATTTCATAACTAACTAGTTTTACCTCGGGTAGAAATGACTCTGGGAAAGTGTAGCATTCGAACCGGAATCATCACAGTTAAAGTATTGGTGTAACTTTAGTGTAATCTCATTGAGTTCCATGGTTTTCTCGTCTATAAAAGGGGGATTAGTCGGGGTGGATAACGGTTCATCATCCTTTGCTAACATTTTAAGTACCGTTGACATTAATGGTCTTAAAGGCGGGGATTCTTGAGTGCAAAGAAGTCCTATATGTACCACTTTTATGGCATATTTCTGGTATTTGATGTTGGGATGAATATGCATCAATAGGTTTGGATCAAATATTTCCTCCACTGTACCTTGCTTAAAATGTTTCCATGCCTGTTTATCCACAAGTAACATAGCGGGAATTAGAGGTGCCAAAATAAAGGGTCAGATAGGTCATAAGTAATATGTAATACTTTTTTGTAGGGGCCGAAATGGACTGGCTTAAGCTGTGTTGAACCTCATAAGCACATTTTATCCAAAAATTTATTTACTTATTTTAAAATGAATAATTAGTGTGAAATACGTGTCAAGTGAAGTTTTATACTTACAGTAGACACTAAGCTGTCGGTATAATCAGTGGTTTTGCTTCTGTTGTTCTGCATTCCAGTGACCACCTCAAGAAGTAACACGCCAAAACTATAGACATCTGCCTTTTCGGTTAACTGACCATGGGCTAAGTACTCTGGGGCCATATATCCTCTGTTGATGTTGAAAAAAAATAACAGATTATAGGGTTTTTATAAAAAAAAATTTGAAGAGGCAAATAAAGTACTTACAATGTTCCTGCGATGACTGTGCTGATGTGGCTCTTATCATCTTGAAATGACCTGGCCAACCCGAAATCAGCTATTTTGGGGCGAAGCCTCAAGTCCAACAAGATATTAGAAGCTTTGATATCCCTGTGAATGATTCGGCATTTGGTATTTTCATGAAGGTAAACCAGGCCTTCTGCTACACCAATTATAATCTCAAATCTCTTTTCCCAGTTCAGTTCTCTGCCTTTTGCTTCATCTGCACAAATTCATAAATATATCTCAAATCATCAGCTTCATTATTACAGAATAAGTGATGGGAGGATAGGTAATAGATCTAAAATAATGGATGTGTTGGGTAGTGAGTCAAAACAAGGCCAGGTTTACGGTGGTCATTCTTAATATGGCTCGGGTCTAAATTGACTTATGAACATTTTGTCTCTCGTATAACTTTTTATACATAATTAATACCGTATTTATGATTACAAAAACAATAATATTACAATAACAAATGATTTTCAAATGTTTGACCTGTTTCCCCTTTGGCAACATTTTCTTACTTGACCCATTTGTGCTAAAATATGATCCAAATCAATCCATTTATAAGTAATTGAATCAAAACTGAGGCTTGTTTCTTATTTGACTCATTTAGTCTTTTAAAAATGCGCACTTACCAAAAACGAAGTGATCGAGGCTCATGTTGGGTAGATATTCATATACAAGAATGCTTTCAGGTCCTGAACAACTGCATCCTAAAAGCCTAACCAGGTTTTTGTGTTCAAGACTGCTAATCATGTTAACTTCGTTATAGAAATCAGCTGCTCGAAATTTGTTGTTGAAAAATAGTCTCTTCACAGCTATTTCTCTTCCATCAGAAAGAACCCCCTGAAAGAATTCCAATAAACATGTGCATTTGGGTTCTGAATTTCGCAATCATGTTAGATCCTCTAATTGCTTATTAAAATGTTAAAAACTTCAAAATGGAAAGTGTTTCAGGTCTAAATGATGGGTTTGATGTGGTTGTACATATAAATTAATACCTTGTAGACAGTTCCGAATCCTCCTTGTCCTAGCTTATTGGAGTCATCCCAGTTTCCGGTTGCTTTTTCAAGAGTAGAGTATTTGAAGTTCAAGCTACTGTCACTAAGAATCTTTGCCAGTTTTTCAGGATCATAAGAACCTGAAAAAAATTTCAAGCAATCATTAGTTTTTTTGTATGAATTATTAAACATGATTCTAATAGTCATACCTTTTCGTTTCTGCTCTATATATCTGCGTTTCTTGATATACAAAATAATCATCAAAGCAACTGTAATAACAACCACAGAACTAACAACGGAAACCACAATAGCGATTATTCTCCCTACAAAAGAAATCAGATAGCTCATACTTTGCTGAATTGTAAGTTTATGACATCTCATTGATGATTTGTTAGATAAAATATGATTTTTTCTATAGTTTGATTCAGTATCATTAATTAATGTTGCTTACCTCGATCGCTAGAACTGTCTGTGGCTGGTGGTACAGGATTCAGAAAATTAGTATCAGAATACCTCATGAAACACCCAGTGTTCAACACACGACCTTCAGACCATGGTAAACACTTTGTGATCGACATCGAAGCGTTCTCCAAACACGCCCTACAAGAGCTCTGACTCAAAGTATTCCAACACTCTGCCAGCACGTAAACAGACTTATTACCACCAGCCACCATCATGTCTTCCCTAGCAAAATATTCACGGCTCTTTAACGCCGCAGTAACCACCTTGACCACAGCCTGCCGTGTTGACCCTTGAAACAATCCATCATTTCTTGTCGTATTCCCACAAACGACAGTGTCATTCGGCCCCGTATACTCGTCAAAAAAGCTATAGTTTTGAAGTCTCATAAAACAACCATCAAGATAAATTCGACCACCGCTTCGCGGGTAGCAACCGGGAAGAACAGTGCGTATTTGGGCATAGCATAAGAGGCATTCTTGGGTCGAAAGATCATTGTAGCACTCGGTGAGCGCGAAGTTCTCGTTGGGTCCTGTGCCCACTGCTGTCGTTGCACTATGTGAAGTCTGCATCGCGGTGCTGATTATTTCCATTGCTCGGACGAAATTCGGTACGAATAAGGTTTGATTGTTTTCGAATCCTTGGTCGCAATACATGTTAATAACTTGGGTTCTCGCATCCCCATCTGATCTAGATACTAATAACAGTAGAACGACGATTATAGTGACGAAAGTTGAAGTGGGATTTGCTAATTTCTTCATTAAAGTTTTTTGTTTTTTCCCACCTTTTTTGTGTTATTTGGGACAAAATTTGTTGTGTATGAACTGTGAAGTGTCTCCCTGTGTCCCTGTAGACTACGTGGAGAGCAAATGGGCAATGGGCAAATTCGAAGCAGAATTCAATGCACCCTGCGCTTCAAGTCTTCAACCACCTCTGCCGATTTTCAAAAGTTATGGGCCCATTATTATCTATGTTCACAATCAATATGCGCTGTAAAAGAACAGAATAAAAAATTGCAGAATTATGATTGTTAATTTGGTATTACTAAAAATCAATAAAATTACGAGATTAAATTATGGAAAGTAAAGTATAAATTCATGTACGTTACAGACTCTGTTTTTCTAATCCTTAAAGCTCGTGATGATAATCATGACATAGCAGCTAAAGCAGATTAATTTCATTGTTATTGTTCGATTATGATATGATCAGTAGCACATAGTTGATGATTTACTGATCAAAAATTGAAAACACAGAAATCTAACTTAAAACTGGATAATTATCAACGTCGTAATAGCTGTAATTAATCCCGCAAAATAAACGAAATTAATAACTTTAAGATCGATGTACATACCTGTGGGATACATTTGAATCGTGAAACCTAGCTGAATTGAAGGGATAGAAATACGGAGTTGTAGATTTTTCTTCGGTTCGTCACGGTTTTGATTAATATAGAACGAGGCAGAGTAGGTGACAACTTATGCGTACAGAATCTGTATATATAGTCACAGAAGAGGAGACAATGGATAAATATTTGGATCATTCATGTTAAAACTAAAAAATGTTGGACTGGACTTGACTTATTTCTTGTGTTCAGTTTCTTACTACTTTCTAATGGTGTTTTTGAGTGGGAGTGCAGAACAGCGTTGTGGATTTTAATCACGACGTGTAGACCGTGGCTGATCACGACCACCACTGCATGGTGGCGGCTTGGTGTGGAAAAAACCCCGTAGAAAGGGAAGGTCTGGTGACGAGGACTAGGGAAGGTAGACCAAACTACTTTTCTATTTTTATTATTTTTAAATTTTAATTAGTTGTCGGAAGGATAAAGTCTTACCATGGATTGAGTTGTTAGAGTAAAAATCTGAATTGGCCGTAAGCCGAAGATAACCACTCTTTTAAGAAACTCGGTGAAAAAAAGTTCGTTTGAAAAAAAAGGATGTTTCTAATTAATATAAAAAAATTTAAAAGGCTTGTGCTCGTTTCAAACCCGTGTGAAAAAAATTATGGTTAAACATATTTAATAAAAAGTTAAAGTAAATTAAAAAAATTAATCTAAGTTTAAACACATTTTGTAAAAACACGGGGAAACTTGTCAAAGAAGAAAGCGCAAGAAACTTATAAGCTGTCAAAAGCTGTTGATATAGTAGTGGTTAAGAAAATACCATAATATATAATAGGTAAAATGCAAAATCAATGATAATTTGTTTAAAAATTTTAGATATCAAAGTATCATATTGGAAATATATATATATATATATATATATTATTATACTTCTATGACTTTGTCTTTTTATTTTATACTACATAGCAACGATTAAGTAAATTAAACAAGTTGAGATTAGTCTATTTCTAAAATAAATAAACATTTTAAAGTAAATAATCTCAATTACTTAAAAAATATACAAGTTGATATTAAATTTTAAAATAAATCAACCATTTCTTATAACTCGAAGAATCTTTTTTTTTCTTTCAAAGTGCTAAAGACATCTTTCTTTTCTTTTAATAATGCTGTATTTGTTATGATCATTATATGTGCTGAATTCTTCAAACGAAGTCAGAATATTCGAGCAATTGATTATCTTCAATATTATTAGAATAATTTTGTAATGTATCTGATTCATCTTTCTATTTAGTAAATATTATTATTTCATAATTTTACATAGGGTTTAGTTTATCAAAATACATCCAACTTTTTATTTTTTACTATTATGTGTATTCAACTTTCAAACTTCTTATTTAGTGCATTAGACATGGAAAAATTACGATTTAATGTATCGAACCCGGTATACACTAACAATAACGTGACATGACATGATTGTTGTGTTGGGAAGATAATAATTTCAACTTAATAATCAAACTATTTTATTGAAATACATAAAATTTAATGATCATAAAACCATCTTAGATTAGACTAGAAATTATATGAACATATGTTGTTAAGAATTAGGCTTGTATTCTGCAAGTTAATAATATAGTTTAGCGGTAGCTGAATGACCAAAATTAGTTGACTAAGCCTTAGCTAAGCATTTTTTACTACTCAGTTGATCAAGCTTCTTCGACTGTTTTGATCTGCTAAGCGAGGTTTCTCGATTAGCTGAGCAATTGTTTTGCTTAGTTGAGTAAGCACTACTTGTGCATCTTTGCTCAGCTGTGCTTCCTCATCTGATCAATCACAAGCTATGTTGCCTAACTGTATTTTTTTGATGTAGTAGTATATTTGTCAAAACCGAATAAGCATTGTTCATTATGTCCTTAAGACTTCTACTTGTAAAAGTTTCAGCACATTATATCTTGCAACATAAGACTTAGTGGATATAATTCAAATATGATGAAAAAGATTTGATTTAAAAAAGAAAAAAGATCTTAGAAGCTCTTGAAGTTAATTAGGTGTGATTAACAACTTTATGCTGGGTTAACCAAGAACCCAAGATGATGAAAATCATTAAATGCAATATCATAGCATTTAATGAGAAGATTTGAGATGTTAAGTTAAAGTGTATGGGTTTATATGAAAGTAGTGAGTTAATTTATAAGTATAATATAGTGAAAAACATTTTTTCATTTATAGTGTACTTTTACACAAACAAGAATGATTGCTTTTTTAAAGTATGTTTTGTTTCTTTTTAACCTTGTATTTTGATACATCTATCCTTCAAAATCAATCTTCACTCTCTTCTACAAATGTAAGGCAATCTCCATTGTTTGAGTATTCACTCTTCTCATAGAAATCGGTATAGCATTTTAAGGAGGATAATCTTTAGGTTGTTCATGTACTGAACACCTTAGACATTAGTTGTCTTAGATTAGTCTCGTTTATCCGTTAGACCAAATTCAGTTGTCATCTTTTATGTATTAGAAAATCCCGCTTTCTTGTACATATAATTTATGATTTTTATTAATAAAAATTATATAAAAGTAAACGGTGTGTCAACTTAAATTTAACAAGTCTAGTTTGTATTCACCCCCCTCTCCGATCCCCTATATAAAAATAAGTGTTATGAAGTACCTAATCCGGGACTAACATTTTTCTTCTTTAAAATTAAACTTTAAAAACTAAATAACAATAATAACAACAACAACAATAATAAAGGATTAAATATAAGTCAGAACTAATTACCGATGTGGAAATACATATGGCAATTCAAGGGCATAAAGTAAATCAAAACAACAAAATTGAATGCTTCATATTTACTAATACATTAAAAGGTAAGTTTGAAAAATTTGATATATCAAATAGTAAGTTATAAAGTTAGATGCAAACAGTAATAAAATATAATAAGTTAAATACTTTCTAGTAAACTAAACCTTTTTACATAATTAAGAATCAACAAGGTTAAAGTCATATTTCAATTAAAATCTCCGAATGTGTTTTAAATGATAAAAAGGTATTAAAACAATAAATTCTACATCATATTAATTATATTATGGCTAGTTATCCGAATGTTAATTTCTGAACAGCACGCAACAGCTTTTAAAATGAACATACAAACAAGAAGAAGATAGTGAAAGAACCGGTAATTTAGTATAATCGGGATTAACTTTGAGACTAGCCGATTCTAGACTTGGTTATAATTCGGGTTTAGAAGTGCGGAGCGCACACTCATATAAACTAAGATAGTATCGTGGGATACGGTACGGGGGTCCGGGGGCAGATCAAGCCCCTGGCAGGGGTCCCGCTGCAAAAATTATATATATATATATATATATATATATATATGAATATATATATATATATATATATATGAATAACCGCCGCCGCCGGCCGGTAACAACCACATTTCTCACCTATATAAGGCCATTTTCGGCCTTGGTGTTTGACAGAGAAAACAAAGTTATACGTAAGGCGGAAATATGGAACGCAAAATATACGAACGATATACGTACAAAAGAATACGATTACAAGTCGTTATTCTGACGAAATAGTCTCAAATAAACGAGAGATAAAACAAAGGACATTCTGTGTTTGGATTTGAATAAGCCTGTAATTCAAATCGAGTTTCTTGGATTATCCTATATCTGAATTTGTGATGCCCAGGCAATAGGGTAGAATTACAGATTATAAAAAGTATATTTAACACGATCCATTAAATTATCCAAGTTATTATTATTATTATTACCTTCTACAAATCCTTTCCTCCAACAAACAACACCAACAGCTTTTAAAATGAACATACAAACAAGAAGAAGATAGTGAAAGAAGTGGCAAAAAGAATAAAAAAAAGAAGTATAAAAAATAGGAGGATTTAGAAATATTGTTATATATAAATGTATATATATTATAATAGCCTCACGCAAATCTATGTTGGTATTCATTTATTCAACATCATGGTTACGTAATTGGCTCGCCAATATCTTAATTTACCCATCAATAATTTGTTTCTCTAGAAAGTGTTACGTAAGGTATTGCATAGCGTGCAGCTTTTATATATTTTTTTAAATAACAAACATACATTCACTAATACTTTTAAATCTGCTTTATTTTCTATCACAATACTTGAACTCTCAAGCTTTTAAAGAGGGTATCTTTCACCACCTAATACTTTTAAGCTACAAGCTTTTTTAATATTCTTGTATATAAAAAATTATATTTTATTCTACTAAATCTTTTTATTTTATTTTTCCAATCATTAAATAATAACATTAAATCCATCCATTCTTTTTCTTCATTTTCTGTTTTAACATATGTAACAAGTATTAAATTGATCTAAAGAGTGGGTGGTGGGTTTGTACCACGTTATGGACTAATTAAGAACACTTTGAAGACTGAAGAGGGTAGCCGCTCAAACCATCACAATGTGAGATTGTCGGTATGCGATGGTAGGCAAGAGGTGTGGTGCGAGAGAGGTGGGTCAATCTCTTTCTGTTTTTTTGTTTTTTTTTTATGTTAAGAGTATAAATCCAAAGTAAAAAGTATTAAATTGATCTAAGAGTGGGTGGTGGGTTTGTACCACGTTATGGACTAATTAAGAACACCTTGAAGACTGAAGAGGGTAGATGCTCAGATCATCACAATGTGAGACTGTCGGTATACGATGGCAGGCAAGAGGTGTGGTGCGAGAGAGGTGGGCCAATCTCTTTCTTTTTTTTGTATATGTTTTTTATTTATGTTTGGTTAATTAGGTAACAAGCGGGATGTATAATTTAGTGTATTCTAACAAAATTGGTAATGACTAACTTATCTATAATACTAGCATCATATCTGCGTAATGCTGCAGCGACAAATAGTTTTTGGTTTACAATGCCGCTTTCAAGAATGTAATGATATTTTATTCGTGCGATTTAATGTCACGAAAAAGTTTTCTACAGTAACATGTTCTTTTTTTAAAAAAATTTTCTTTTATTTACATCTAACTATTTTATTAATTTTAAAAATAAATTTTAAAAGACAATAAAATAAGAAAAAAGATTTATATTGATGAAATAAAGAAAAGAGTTAATAAGATTTTAAAAATTATGTAGATGTGGGTGGATAATTGTGTTAATATGAGATAATATATTTTGGATAAAAAGTTAAAGTAAATTAGGAGAGAATAAAATAGTTAAATATTGAGTGGATGAGATTAGTTTAGATTAAATGAATGGTCAAGATTTTATATTGATTGAATTTTAAGAAGTTTTAAAATTTAAGAGGAGAGAGAATGTTTGATGGTTTTTATAGTAGTATAGATTTATACTTCTTAAATTTAAGAGTTCTTAAATTTCAATCAAAACATCTTTACATTCATTATATTTAAATTAATCTCATCCACTTAATTTAAGTTTACTTTTTATTTATTTACAATATACTCTCATACAAATACAATTAGAGTGTTGCTAGGTGTGCCCTAATCTATTTGATATTCATTTGTTGTATTGGTTAATGTTGTCATCATCATTGCTTTAGTTTAAGCATAAAAGTAATTTTATTGGTGAGATTTGTCTTTTTCATAGAGTAGGGTGTCATACGAAAATAGAGTAGGGTGTAGAAAGAAATAGCCATATAATTATCAACCATATCTGCATAATTTTTGCAATCTTATTAACTTCACTCTTCTTATTTCATAAATGTGATTTTTTTTATTTTAATGTTTTTTAGAATTTATTTTTAAAATTAATAAAATAGTTGATGCAAATAAAAAAAAATTTGAAAAAACGGATATGGTGCTAAAGAATTTTTTTTGTGATACTGAATCGCGCGCATAACATATTATTACATTCTTGAAAGCGAAATGTTGTAAAACAAAAACTATTCTCCACATTATACGAGTACGATGCTAGTAATAAAACAACAAATCACCAAGTCTGCTTGCGAGTTATTCAACCGCCACATATCTAAAAGGAGTAAAAGTTACATATTTGTAGTGTAAAATAATAACTAATTTGATAGATATAATAATAATTAAAATTGGTCAAGATTAACAATAAATACAACAACTAATTTTGATCAGTTTCTGCATACGACCAGCACTGGTGCTGAATCTTGCACCAAGACCTATCTAGAAGACAACAAGAATATACACTCTTTGATTTTAAGATAAAAAGTAATAACATATTATTCATTGATTCTACATATGTGTTTTGAGTCAAATGAACGCATTGACCTGGAGTCAAGTCACTAGCATTTTTCCATCACAATTAAAGTTAAAGATACAAGTGGTGGCATAGTAGAAGTTTGACCAATGTGTAACAAGTATAAAAATATCATTTAGGGAGATTGCGTTGGTTTGGACATGTTAAAAGAAGGCATCCGACAACATCAGTTAGGAGGGTGGAATACTGGAATCGATTTTAGTTGATGGCAGGAGAAGGCGTGGTCGCCCATCTATGAGGTGGGAATATAGAGTGAGGGCGGTTTTAAAAGAGCTTTCACTTTCTGAGAACATAAACTCGGATACGTTTTCTTGGAAAAGAAAGATTAGGATCACGGGTAGGAAGTTAAATGGGACTAGGTTAAAGTAGGAGATGGTTTTATAAATCAATAATTTTCTAACTAAATAAATGAATAGTTAAACTTGATAATTAAAATTATATCTGGTTCAACTTTAAACGTTTTATCAACTAATTTGTCTACATTATTTCTAGTAATACTTACTTACATCAAAAAGAAATTGATAAAGAACTAGTTTTAATCAATAAAGATGATGAACTAACGATTATCAGTTGATATATATACCGAAAAATGATCAAATAATCATCCCTTTTACACTTTTTACTTTAATTTTCTTTTTATTTAATCTCATCCCTATATATATCCACACACGCTACCTTTTTATTTTATTTCTTTGATCATTTTAATTTATTTTTATTGCTTATTATTTTATTTTATTTGTTTATTTATTCATTCATATTTATTTTTATCTTATTATTATTATGATTTTATTTGTTCTCTTTTTCACTGTTGTAGGTTTGTCGGGAAGCAATCTATCATCCTCTCTACCTACGGGTAGATGTATAATTATCTACATTTTACATCTCTTATACTCCGCTATGCCATGATTGGGTACTATTGTTGTTATGAGAGTTTTAGACCTATTAAGATATAACATCAAGCGGTATATAAATTTTGGCCGATATTATGTAGAGCTAGCCTCAAGTTCTAAAACCATGATCTAAATCATCAATCTTACACATCCACGTCTATCTACACAACAATACAATCTATGGTTCTAAGTAAAGTTTAATAAAATAAATATGAACTGGTTCTCTATGTATGTGTTGAGTGAAATTAATAAAGACAAAGAAAGATTGGGTTTTGACACAAACATGACTAAATAAAAATAATTGAAGGTTGATGCGTAGTGTATGACCCAATCCCTTCGGCAAGCCTTTTGGTTTTTTGGGTTCAAGGGTAGAGGTGTTCACGGGGCGGGGCGGGTAATGAAATTTTTGCAAACCATAATTGCGGGGAAGGTACCTAGTTTTGAAAACCGAAACCGAACCGCAAACAGCGGGTACCCATTGTGCGGGTACCCGAAGGGAGGCGGGTATCCACAGTTCGGGTCACGGGTACCCTAAAATTGAACTGTTTTTAATTTTTGTTGTTTTCAACAAGTTTAGATACATAATAAAACAATAAACAATAGTAGAAACAAGTCAACAATAATAAATAAATCACTAGCAGAAATCAAACAAATCTTCGATGAGAGCTTCGAAGAAACAAAAAATCGATATAATTAAAGTTGGCACTGTTGATCTTTCGGTGTCACCATGTTGAACTCTCGATTGTTGTACGCTTGCGAACTCTCGATTGTTGTAGGCTTGCGAACTCTCGATATCGAAGCTCAAAAAAAAATTGGGGAAACGGTAGGGGCTACTAGAAGTAAGTTAGGTAGTTTTGAGGAATTTAAGTTTTCTAATGATTTTGTTATTTCATATTAACAAATATATATATATATATATATATATATATATATATATATATAGGGTAGAGATCAAGTAAAAAGAAAATTAAAGTAAAAAGGGTAAAAGGGAAGATTATTTGATCATTTTTCGGTATATATATCAACTAATAATCGTTAGTTCATCATCTTTATTGATTAAAACTAGTTTTTCATCAATTTCTTTTTGATGAATCCAACATATTCATCACTTTTTAGATGAAAGCATTTTGTTCATCAACAAATTATTTCAAAATTTTGTTTTCAAAATCTGTATTTGAAATCAAAAAGAAATTGATGAAGAACTAGTTTTAATCAATAAAGATGATTAACTAACGATTATCAGTTGATATATATACCGAAAAATGATCAAATAATAATCCTTTTTACACTTTTTACTTTAATTTTTTTTTATTTGATCTCATCCCTATATATATATATATATATATATAAGTTAAAAGCATACGGGGCGGGGCGGGTATCCGCGGATATCGAATTTTAAAAACCGAACCCGCCCCGTGTTTAGCGGGTACCCTAATTTTCGGGTTACGAGTTTTACGGGTATCGGTTTTTTCGGTTTCGGTTCATGCGGGGCAGGTCGGTTTTTCAGTTTTTTTGAACACCCCTATTCAAGGGGAACACCATTACGCACCTTTTGGTTATCCAAGTTGATAGTTTTTTTCCCACCGCCAGTCCACCTTCTCGATCTCTATTTCTCTCCTGTCTTTTCTTTTTCTCTTTCTTAATTAAAATAAAGTAAAAGGCGGGGTAAGATTGTGTTGAGTTAAACTAACTTTTAGGTTGAGAAAAAGAATAAAAACAAAATATGATGTGATGCTGATAAGAAAGTTGGGTTGAAAAACCAGCTCAATACAATATGGATGGTCTAGTAACGAATAAAAAGTTAAAAGTTCAAAACTACTTTATGTTAAGAAAATATCATTTATCGTCAGTTATTGGCATTGACTTAGAGTCAACATAACAAAAGAAAAGCATTTTCTAGCATCAATACAAGCTAGTCAAAGATGTAAGTGGTGAAGCTTGACCTATGTGTACAAGTATAAAAATATCAACAAGAGTGAATTAAACCAAATTGAATCATTGGACATATTAAATATAATCTTAACATGTTATTACCGGACTGATGATTCAAGTAGCTGTTTTGGGTGAGCACTTTTATATAGATTATGATTAATTAATAGCTTGTTATTAAAGCTGTTTTTGAAATATATTATGTGCACAATTGGAATACATACACATATGTATGTATGAATGGAATTCATGTAAAAAATATTTTATTTGTTCTACAGGTCGGCTGCGTGGGTTTGTGTTGGTGTTCTTTAGATTTGTTGCGATGGTGGGCAGCGGACGGCAGGGAGAGAGAGAGAGAGAGGCGGACGGCTAGAGAGAGAGGGGTGAGGTAAAAATGATGTTGAGGTAGAGAAGGTGGTTTTGGGGGTGAATAGGTTAATTTTGTGTGGTGCGGGTATAAGGGAGACAGGATAGAGGAGTGAGGAGAGAGGAAGATTTGAATATCCAATTTACCCTTGTATTACCTAAGTTAATACCATTTTAATTTGTATTAATTACAAAAAAGCCATGACTCATCCTAACCCTTGATTAAATAATCTAAAGGGCATAATTACTTTTCACACTTTTCGTAAAATAACTACGTTTTACATGAACCATACTATATATATAAATATAAATATAAATATATAAGTGAGGGTTCAAACGAGAGCTGTTTTTCGTACGAGAACTGCGAGAACCAATCTTGGCCGTTCATTTTGGATAATGGAATTCATGGATGAAGAGCACGAGGGGATTGAATGTGGTAGGGTGCATGTAAGAAATTCATGGGTGGTCAATCCAATTGAAGAAGGGGGAATTGGACGGCTAAGATTGATTCTCGCTATATATATATGTGTGTGTGTGTGCGTGTATTATAAATCAAAGCAACCTGTAAATTAAAATTGTTGACATAGTTCTCTCCAAAGTGATTTGACGTTGAATAATCCCCCACAGATATATCAATCACACAAAGAGGTGTTTAAGTTATGAATAATTGATGATCATAAAGGCCGAAGGTTCGAGAGTTTTGATGGTTCTTTTCTCTCAAAAAAGTATGCATCATTTTCCAAGAAATCTTAGGAATGCAAGTAGTGGTCGGTTTCATTTTGTAAAGATGTTATGAAATTTGATGGTCTTCTTGAGCCCCCTTAGAAGATGTGATTTTAATGGCAGTGGTTCAAGTTGGCAATTCTAAAACAATGCTATTGATGGTTTTGTGAGCTTCATTCGAAGGATTCGGTTTGAATAATAGTGCTCATAGCTTATTAGTTTGTTCAATTTGGTCTGATCTAGGTTGGTTTTGATGATCCATATCTATTGGTGGTAATATGTATTTTGTGCTATTTGAAACTATTGTATTTTTACTTTTATTTTGATTTTAATTAACCTTTGAGGGCTTGACGTGAAGGTTCAGGGCCGGCCCTGGGCATGGGCAAGCAGGGCGGCCGCCCAAGGCCCGAAAATTCTAGGGGCCCATTTTTATCAACCTATATATATATGTGTGTGTGTGTGTGTATATAATGATAAAATAAGCTTTGCAGTAGTGCAACCGTTAAAGAGAAATGAGAAAAAATAAACAAAAAGATGCATTAAAAGTAACAAAACAACGTTCAAAATGTATATGTTCATTGGCCCTTATTGTTCACTTTTCTTTCATGTTGTAGCTATTGACCATCCTAAAAGTACAATCAAACTTTCAAATAAGCTTCTTCTATAAACCAAGAAGTTCACCCACAAAATCGGGTTCTTCCTATAATGAAGTCGATGTGGTAATATTTTGCTTCTCATCTTCGATTGTAACACATTTCACCGGCTCTGGCTACACAACTTCTTTTGCAGAGTTTCAACATTTTGGGCCTCTAGAAACGACGACGTCTACTATCGCTGATGCAGACGGGTTTCTTTCGCCACCGATGGATCAAACAAAGATTAAATATTTCAAAATGATAAAGTAGGAGATAAATGAGAAATTACTAGGGGAGTGATTTTTGTAATGTTTAGTTATATATTTTTATTATATTTAATAATTTTAGGGAGGGCTTTTTTTTTTATTTTTGCTCAGGATCTCATATATGTTTGAACTGGTTATGTGAAGGTCTAAACTATTGCTTTTCAAAAAAAAATGTTGCCAACTAATGTTTTTTCACAATAAAATTCTTCAATAACTAAATCAATAGTGTTTGCGAGTTATAAAAATGTATCTGTTTGGACATATAATATAAATAATAAAATACAAGGATTTTGGCTAATTAAGGGCCAAGCTGTTAGGTGAACTTGAAATTAGCGTTATAATATTGAAACTAAAATCTAATTAAAGAGGAGATTGATGTAAAACCTATCCAAGTTGTTTTGGTAAGGATTTAATGGCAGCATGGGTGCACGATGACGAGTAGATCAAGAACATGGTTTTTGGATTTAGGATTTTTAGAGGGTGGTTGACATGGAGTCACCTGCAGCAAATCTAAGTTGTTTTGGTAAAGATTTAATCAGCGGCCCGATTTATATTAGTTAGGTTTTTAAAGTTTTGTGTCTATAAATATCGTCACTAGGTTTCATTCAATCTATGCTTCTTAGGGTGACATCTTGTAAACACTTTCAGTTATAATAAGGAAGTCTCTGTTTCCTGCTCGTAGACGTAGGTCGTGACCCTAACAATCGAACCACGTTATATCTTGGTGTTTGTTTATCTTGTAATTGTTATCCACATCTTCTAACGTCTTGTTATGGTTCCAAGTTCGATCCTTACAAGTGAAGATTTGATCCTTACACTAGCACTCTTCAGCCCCTCTATGTCTCCGTCTCCGATCGCAAGCACCATGACAACATATTGTGTATAAAAGCTTTGATAATTTGTATATTTTTATGATCCCATATTTCAAAATAAAAGCTATGATAATTTGTATATTTTCGTAATCTAAAATGTACAACATATTGCGTATAGGATCTAGTTTTCCTAATTTATACATAGCACTATAAACTTTAAAAAAATTAGAAAAATTATCTATGCATCTAAAATACATACACTCGTGAAAGAATCTAGATTTGCTTTCAAAAAATTCACCCTTAATGCAGAATCCGGGGCGTGGGCGTCGTGACTGGTGACACGCTGTTATGTGATGGTTGTGCTGATTTCATAACTAACTAGTGTTACCTTGGGTAGAAATGACTGTGGGAAACTGTAGCAACTGAACTAGAAGAATCACCCTCATAGCAATTCAGCAACTTTTGTGTGATATTATTGAGTTCCATGGTTTTCTCATCTATAAAAGGAGGATTAGAGGGGGTCGGCAACGGCTCATCATCCTTTGCTAGCATTTTAAGCACAGTTGACATTGATGGTCTTAAAGATGGAGATTCTTGAGTGCAAAGAAGTCCTACTTGTATCACTTTTGTCGCCTCTTTCATGTGATTACTGTTAGGATACAGATGCATCATTAAGTTCGGGTCCAAGATTTCCTCCACTGTACCTTGTTGGAAGTGCTTCCATGCCTGTTCAACCACAAATAACAGGGAAATACTTTATTTTTCATGTTAAAACTTTTCTGGTATAGTAAACAAACTTGCCCGAAGTAGAAATTGAACTAAATCTGGTTACATTTTTTACAACCCAGCTCATTAAACTTGTAAAATGCGTTTGCCAATTGTAACTTTAACGACTTAAGGTGTTCAAAAAGCAGATCGAGATTGCCAAAGTGATACAAGTTTTTGAGTCCATTCATAGCAATGAAACAGTTTTAGAAGCTGAGTTAAGGTGTACGGAAAGAAGACAGTTGAGCTGAACACTTGTAGAAGTATGTTTGTATTATATGTCGTTTGCCATAAACCATAACCCACATGATACCATTATCTTTTGGTCAGGTGAAGTCTTTATACTTACAATAGAAACTAAGCTGTCGGTATATTCTGTGGCTGTGGTTTTGCTTTTGTTGTTTTCCATTCCAGTGACCACCTCCAGAAGTAACACACCAAAACTATACACATCTGCCTTTTCTGTTAGCTGACCATGGGCTAGGTACTCTGGTGCCATATATCCTCTGTTGATGTTGAAAAGAGAAAAAGCAAAGTAGCGAGATTATTTTGAAGTCTTAGAAGGTGTCTGAGATTGCATTTTATAAATGCAAGAAGCACTTTTGAGTAGGGTGCAGCCTAGCTCGTATTGAGCTCGAGCATAGAAACAAGCTCAAAATAGATAGTGAAGGCTTATAAGGGCTAGGCTCGACCTCTTATTGAGCTTTATATAATATATAAAAACAGATGTGAGATTGATTTACGAATGTCATTATTATTGGACTTCATTATGGTTATACTTTTGTCAAAAAAAATTTGACTTGCGATCAAATTTTGTTGTAATTTTCATTTATATATTTGAAATGAGAAATGTTATTTGAATTAAATTTACACCTATCTGAAATAAGTTTGGCTACTAAGAATAACTTTTATAAAACTGAATCGAGTTTTCAGCAAAGAAGCTCGAGTTTAGCCTAAAGTAGTTGGGTTGTTTCTGTCGAACTTGAACTACACTTGACTCATTTGCAGCCCTACTTTTGGGTGTTTGCATAGGAAAAAGAGAAAGTACCTTTTTGCTTCTTTTTCTGCTGACACAAGGACTTTTTAAAATGCTTATTTTGAATTAAAAGCCAGAATCATGCACTTAAACACACTCCTAATAGGACAATAACATACTTACAGTGTTCCTGCAATGGCTGTGCTGATGTGGCTTTTATCATCTTGAAAAGATCTGGCCAAACCGAAGTCAGCTATTTTAGCACGAAAGTTCAAGTCTAGTAAGACATTAGCAGCTTTGATATCCCTATGAATAATACGAGATTTGGTATTCTCATGGAGGTAAACCAGGCCTTCCACTATACCAATAATAATCTTGAATCTCTTCTCCCAGCCTAATTCCCTGCCTCTTATTTCATCTGTACAAGTTCATGAGTTTCATAAAATACATCTTAAGTCAATGATTTAAGAATCCTTTATCAGAATAAAGGAAATAAAGGTGACAAAATGGGCGGGTTGTGTAACGGGTGAAAACATTGGTCGACCTTTTTTGGATCATCAATGCATTAATCATGGTTGCAAAAACGTTATTATTACAATAATAATCTAACTTTTTGATTAAATGATTAAAGAAGTTATATACATTAGACATAAGCTGGATAAATGCACAACTCAAACAGAGGGATCCCATAAGTAGATGAATAGAATTTGCCACCATTAATACAAAATGACGGTCATAGAAAGCTTTTAAGCTTACCGAAAATGAAGCGGTCGAGGCTCATGTTGGGTAGATATTCATATACAAGAATGCTTTCGGGTCCTGAACAGCTGCATCCTAAAAGCCTGACCAGGTTTTTGTGTTCAATACTGCTAATCATGTTAACTTCATTATAGAAATCAGCTGCTCGAAATTTGTTGTTAAAGAAGAGCCTTTTAACTGCTATTTCTCGTCCATCTGGAAGAACCCCCTGAGAAAAATTCAGGCTAAGTTATATAATGTCTAAATGGTCAAACATGTAAAATTATGTAAGTTAAGCTAAAAAGAAGACCAAGCAAGTGGACTAAATGGATCAAAAGTCTTATCGAATGTATTTTTAATGCATAAAACATTATAGCCATTTTATTCATGAAAATCATCCAAAAGGATGTGGTTTTTGTAGTCATATCTGATCTGACACTAAAAAAGTGTTCTAGGTTAATCCAATCCGACCTATATCAAAACATTATCTGTTTTGAACAAATGCTCAACCCACGTGTGGCGCTACATGCCCATACGTTATATGTGGTTGACCTATAATGTACTACCTTGTAGACAGTCCCAAATCCTCCTTGCCCAATCTTATTGGACTCGTCCCAGTTTCCTGTAGCTTTTTCGAGAGTCGAGTACTTGAAGTTTAATCTACTGTCAATGAGAACCTTGGCCAGTTTCTTGGCATCAGAAGAACCTGAAATCCTTAAGCAAACATTAGTTAGTATGAAGAATTCTATAAAATGGATCAAACTGACAAAAAGTTATACCTTTTCTTTTCTGTTGTATATACCTGCGATTCCTGATATATAATATAACCATTAAAGCAACAATGAAAACCACCACAGAGCTAACAACAGAGACTACAATAGCTATTATCCTCCCTGCAAAACCCATGAATTAAAAAACATCACAAATTTATAGAAAGGCACATGTTATACTCTATAATCTATATATGTACATTGTTTACAAGAAGACAAAAAAAAATACCAACAATTTACCCAATCCCTTGGTAAAAAACTGAAATTACCAACAATCCTTGGTGAATTCAGTATTATTCTTACCTTTGCTACTAGGGCTCGATGTGTCTGGTAGAGGATTGAGGAAATTGGTATCAGAATACCTCATGAAACACCCCGTGTTCAGCACACGACCCTCAGACCACGGTAAACACGTCGTGATCGAACTCGAAGCATTCTCCAAACACGCCCTACAAGAGCTCGGACTCAAAGTCCGCCAACATTCCGCCAACACGTAAACCGACTTATTACCACCCGACACCAACACTTCTTCCCTAGCAAAATACTCATTAGGGTTTCTTAACGCCCCCGTTATAGCGTTGACCACAGCCCGTTGTGTTGACTCTTGAAACAATCTATCATTTCTTGTCGTATTCCCACAAATGACGGTGTCGTTTGGGCTCGTATACTCCTCGTAAAAGCTGTAGTTTTGCAGCCGCGTAAAACAACCGTCGAGATAAATCCGGCCGCCGTTACGTGGGAAACAAGTGGGGAAAACTGTACGGATTTCAGCGTAGCATAAGATACAATCTTGTGAGGAGAGATCATTGTAGCATTGGGCCAACCCATAAATTTGGTCAGGCCCAGTACCCACTGCTGCTGTTGCGTTATTTGTGCTTCGAATTTGGGTGCCGATCATTTCCATTATTTGGATAAAATTGATGACGAATATTGTTTGGTTGTTCTCTAAGGTTTCGTCGCAATGCATTTTGATGACTTCGGATCTTGCAGCACCCTTTGATTTTGATACTAGTAGGAAAATGACGATCAAAATGATGAAAATCAAATAAGTACGTGTTGATTTCTTCATCTTCTAGTACATCAGAGTTGCTGAAAAGCTGTTCAAGACGATAACTGTAAGTACAAAAAATAATGATTATAGTAATAGCCAAAACCCCAAAAATGATTTGCACACCGTAACATCTTTACGCTGTGAATTCTTCTTGATATACAACAATTATGTACTACATTATTTGTTTTAATCATACGCCACGTGGCAGAGCAGTGGACGAATTCATGTTCGAATTCAAGTCTTCAACAACCTCTACCATTTTAAAGAGTTGTGGGTCCATCATGTTCAAATTTAGCAACCAACCAGACATTATAAACACCAGAAATGAGAAAACAACGTAAGAATCGGTCAAAACGACAACGCACGACAATGTTTAACGTATGCCAAGTAAATTTGTAACATGCCTCTATGAATTCTTTATATACAATATTGAATGTCTTATTATTAAGTTGATCACCTTTGTCTAACGGCTTTTAATTCTAGACAAAGCTATATATAGTTGTACATGTGTAAAAACAGAGTCTTTTAAGTACAAACCAACTCTGGATAGTGACTGTCATTAGCTTTTGTTTATTGTCATAGCAAAACATACAGCAAGTGAAAATTATCTTCTTTGAATTTTAAAAGAAAACCTCTTATCTAATGGAGTCAGTTGCATCATTGGAATAAGTGTTCGTTTGCCACTATAAATGTTTATCGACCTTATCGAAAACAATTAAAATTCAGGTAATTTTTTGCTTTATATCTATAATAATTTGGAGTGCAACTTGCACTCATTATTTTATCAAATCTTTGTATATAATTACACATTATATGTTTAAGTACTCCTTATTATAAATGTTTGAAATTTAAATTAATCATTCTCGTGTTTATATACAGGGTATTAAAAATGATTTGTTAGGTATAACATCGACATAACATTTAGTTAAAGGAGGGTGATAGCTATGCTGAAAGCTCTCTTCTTAGTTAATTTTCTTTTGCTTTTGAAAAATAAAAAAACATCGACATAACATATGACGATACAAGCAAAGCTCATGATAATCTATTATCAAATACATATATATATTTGTCATCTCTCCTAGAAACAAATCATGGTTGTAGTAGCACCAATTTAACATCAATCGAAACACTTAAATCTAACAAACAACTCCATAAATATCATATGGACATCGAGGATTAGATAGCTAGCTAGCTTTAATAATTAAACAGCTAGAAATCATATATAATTAAGATGGAGAAAATAAATTAATAATGAGATCGGAGGACGTACGTACTTACTACAGGTACCTTTTGGCTAAGATTTTGAATCATGAAATCTAGAATTCTTTCTTAATTGTGTCTTCTTCAGTTGGTCATCATCTTGGATTAACACGTACAGAATGGATGGAGCAGAGTAGCTGATGATCGATCATTTATACAAAAATAAATATAGAATATGTTCAATGACTCAGTCAAGGGAGCTAGGGTGGGTGGTAATGTTGATTATTACTGGGAAATATCTGGGAGGATTTATCTATATATAGATTATTAACCTTTTTTCTTATATATATATATATATATATATATATATATATATATATATATATATAAAAATGGTCAGTTGTTCACATGAAGAAGAGTGTCTATGGCTATTTTAGTGCAAATCAATTGAAAGTTTGAGATTGTCTTTTTCAAATTACTTTGTATTGGTTGAAACTTTCAAGTTTACTCTTGAAACGGAAGATGATCGAGTTGTTTTTTATATGTTAAATTGCTAATCATCTGCTTATAAATGTTGAATTTTACTCCCTTTTCTTTAGACTTGTTTGGATGTTTGTTGTTTAGGTCTTGACTAGCAGACTACCCCACAATCAACCAAATTTTAAATTTCTAAACTATAAATATTATTAAATATCGCACACACATATCTTAACTACTCTATAAATCATTTGTAACACCCTGATTTTCAGTCCAAATTTAAATTTTTCAAAACTCATTTCGAAACATATTTTATACACATTTACGGAAGCATTTTAATCTCTATTAAAATATCTGAACAAGATATGAAACCTTTCATCAATAAATCTATCAATAATATAATTCCAAAATCTTTGGTGTTACCACAGTCAATCTCACGATCATAACTAAAAGAGTGGGAAATCCAAGATTACCGGAACTGCCAAAAAACTATGCCCAAGGCATCTACCCGCCTCACCAAGGCCTCTGTACAACCTGCGGATACAAAACATTTTTATACACAAAGTTAGCTATATACATAGCTAGTGAGTACATCCAAAACATTTGTTTTGTCAAAACCAAGTCATCCTTTTCTCTTTTGAAAATACAAGTTTGGCAATCAATATCCTTTTAAAATCATACATAATAGCACATAAGGATGTGGGTCTGTCCATTGGGCCACAATGTATCCACGTGGTAGCTAGCCACAGTCAACACGTGCCCACATGGGGGATTACCACATCACCCCGTCAAGGTGGGGGATGCACAAAGCAGTCCACCATACAACGGTTATCTGGAGTGCATGCCCCGTTCACCAAATCCACTCGTGTTGCCACGGGTTCGGTGGCTCGTCAGCCCAGTGAACCCACACGGTCATGATGGCTACTGACATACCCCTCCACTCTCTACACCGATCCCTCAGTCACCCGTACCTCGCGGTCCCCCAATTGCCGAAGCCACGGGAACCTTTGTGTACGTCCCAATGACTAGGAACCCTATGGTACAGAGTTATATCACACAGTTGTCCGGACCAAAGCACATATACCCCGAAGGGTCACATAAGCACATACCCCGAAGGGTCACATAGGCACATACCCCGAAGGGTCACATAATCACTTACCCCTAAGGGTCATAAAACCACATACCCGAAGGGTCATAAAATCTCATATCCCGAAGGGTCATATAATCACATACCCCGAAGGGTCATAAAATCACTTTTGGCATCTCAATGCCCAAAACATTATAGGTGAAAAACATATCTTTCATTTATCCAAAATCATTCCACAGTGGGCATCTCATTGCCCAAAATATATCAGAAGTGTAAACATATCTTTTATTTTCTCAAAAACCACGTTTGTTATTTCAGAATCAAAGTTCACCCCATCATGGAGTGACGTGTTTCAAAACCATCAATTAAAACTGTCATTGGCTTTGACCATCTCCACAATGGAGCAATGGTCTCATTTTAGTAAAACGTCATTTAAACACTTCTTATACCGAGTTCACAATTTCAGATGCTTTAAACCCAAAGATTTCATAAAACACATGTAACTCAAGTAAACCATATTATAAAACAACCCATGGTTTACACATTCTTTAAGTTCAAAGCTACATAAACAGTTGTAAATCATGTTACCCGCATCATAAAACAATTGCATAGTTTCCATATTTAGAAGTTCAAAGCTCATAAACAATCTCAAATCATTTAATTCATGTTACAAAACAATTTCATAATCCACATCCTTTGAATCATCAAGATTCATCAAACAATTGCCAAACAATCAAAACACAACATGATGACTTGCAATTTTATCATACAGTTGGGTATCCGCAGGGTGTACTCACCTGAGGGTGTGATGAGGATCACAACCCCATCCAAACCAAGGCTCAACACTTGATCATAAACCTAACATGAGTTAACCAAAAGCAAGGTTTCTAGACTTAGACACCCTTTCGGGTCTTAAAAGACTCCAAATAAACCTCCTATAACCATAGAAATCAATCCCCAAACCTATATAAGGTCTCAATGGGTCAAAATAATATTTTTGGAGGCTTCAGGGTGCCTCGCGCCGCGAGAAAATCTCTGGAAAATGGTAGGATGCTGGTCGTGACACGTCGCTCCGCGACGGCTAATGGTCGCGCCGCGACGAGGCCTGCACAGCCCAGCTCTTCTTCTTTCTTTGCTGCAGGTTCCAATTTCTACACTTATTAACTATAAAACTCGATTGCAGCAACATGTGACTTTTAAAACTCAAACAATACAACCTTATAGTCAACAAACAATAACCTATCACATGCTTTTGATCATCAAAACTCAACTTAACCATTTACCCCAAAATTTGACCCATTTGCTTTCATTTCACAAGTTTTACCATGAAACCAACAATTACAACACATAAAGCTAAAATAGAACACAATCACAAGTTTAAAACTTACTTGGCTATCAAACCCACTTGATCCCTTCTTTCTTGCTTCACATCTCAAGCCTAGAGGTTAGATCAAGTGTTAAAACACACCATATAATGCCACTAGCCACCAAGTTTCTCCCTTGATTTCTTCCTAGCCTTGAAGATCTTCTCTTGCTCTCTCCCTTCTCGATGGCTCCTTCCAGAATTTTCTTCTTCTTTCTTTCTTTGACTCCAAATGAAGGAGTCAACACTATATATATACATATATATATATAGAGAGAGAGAGTGGAAGGTTCATGCGAAAAGCACTTTATTTGCGAAAAGTGCGAGAAATAATCTGAACCACACAATTAATTAATCAACGGTTATTAATATATATGGCAAATTTGTAATTAAAAGGAAGTTAATTGGTATTTAGTTAAAATAAAAAAGGGTAATATAGACATTAACAACTCTCTCCTCCCTCTCTCCTCACACTCTCTCTCAATTCATATATCTGTCGGCCACTCATCCCCTCACCATTTGAAAAAATTCAGAAAAATACCCCCCCCCTCTCTTTTTGCACCGTTTCTGGCCCACATTAGTTGTTGTGGTCACCGGCCACCGTTGGTGGTGGTCACCGGCACCATTGATGTGTTTTTCGTTCAACACCACAATCTCCATTCACGTGACCACTGCCGCTACTCATCTTGTTGGTATTGTTTGTAACTGCCGCCGCCACCACATCGTCCATGGCCGGTGATCTCTTTTTCTCTTCACAAGCAATAATGGATTTCTCTGTCTTCGAGCTCCGTCGATATCAACCTGCCGATCAGATCTGGGCTCGATCTTTAAGCATGGCGGCGGCTAGGGTTTAGCTACGCCGATCAGATCTGGGTCTTCTTGAAGATCACCACCGTATCTCTCCACCTCCTATACCTCCCTTCGCTGATCAGATTCCAAATCCAAAGTGTTTGTTTATTGTCAATCTAATTTTTTTATGTAATTCATTTTTAGGTTCCCTAGGTTGTGCATGTGTCCATCTTACCATTTTTAAGGTTACTTGTGTTCCCTAGGTTGTGCATGTGTCCATCTTATCAATATTTGTATTTATTTTCTTTTTTTTTTCTGGGCATACAAGATTAGAAGAGAAAAGATTACTTGTGTTCACTATTTATAGAAGAAAGTTTAAAATTTTTAAATCATATATTTACTAAATGAATGTGAGATAAATGTTAATCACGTTCAATGAAGAACATGATGTATTTACTAAATAAACGAGATTGTTTATGACAGAATACTCATATTAATATGGGTATTCTTATATATATATATATATATATATATATATATATATATATATATATGATAATATGAGTATTTTGTTCTTTTAAATCATATATTTGTTAAACTGTATTTTCAGCCGTGTATTAATGAACAAGTTGTTTTAACTTGTTTTTAGTTTATATTCACCAATAAACACCGAATTTCTACACAGCAAAGTTGAGTATGATTATACAGTAAATACAACAAAAAGGTTCAACAATGAATATAAATAATTAAAATAAAAACGGACACTAAAAGTTGAAAGCAAAAAATGGTTCATTACTGAATACATAATTAAAATAAAGATGTCAGACGAAAGTTGAAAGCAAAAAAATTGTTTATTATAAAATATATAATTAAAATATAAAAATTTCCTCAAAAAGAAAATAAATCGTTAGATTAATTGAAAAAAGAGGAGAGAGAATTTTTTTTGTTTTACTAAATTACCCTTTTCAATTAAAGAAAAATAATAAATATGATTATTCTGGATCATTAGATCAAAACGTGATAAATGGCTCATAAAGCTTCTCGCACTTTTCGCAAATAATAAGATTTTCGCATGAACCCTCCCCTATATATATATATATATACATATTTACTTTTCTAGTCCTCCAACTTCCAATCCTTTTACATTATATTACCATTTAAAGTTTATAAAACACATACCCACTACTAACACATAAATACCAACCTAAAACATAATTTTACTAATTTTCAAGTGAACTGGCACATATGTATATATTTTATTGTTTCCAAAAATACGGGTTTTACAGCATTTAGCTTTTTTTTAAAACAATTTTTTAAGTTAAGTAGTACAAGTAATATAACATGCTTTACAATAACTTCCAGCAACAATCTTAACACTTTTAAAATAGTACAACTCAAATAGCATTATTTACAATATGTTCAAGCAATGATCTTAAACACTTTAAAACTGTCCAAAAATTTAATTACATAAAATTATCAGAATTTAAATATACAATTAATACTTTAAAACTGTCAAAAAATTAATTATAAAAAACTGTCAGAATTTAAATACATAATTAATACTTATTGTTTTCAAAAAGTTTTATATATACTACCATGTAATATGATCGTAAAAATTGGTATGAATTCATTTATACAAGAATAGAATGTTGTCATTTAAACATAAGTGTTGCGTTAACTTGATATTTATACGAAGATCACAACCACCATATTCTCTGACAATATCACAAATAACATGTTGAATTGACATGTCGACAAATGAAACTATTTTACCCCGATGCATCGCGCGGGTAAAATACTAGTATATATATATAGGCAAAAGTTCAAACGAGAACTGTTTTTCGTACGAGAACCGCGAGAACCAATCTTAGCCTTCCAATTCCCCCCCTTTCAATTGGATTGTCCACCCATGAATTCCTTACATGCACCCTGCCACACTCAATCCCCCACGCTCTTCATCAATGAATTCTATTATCCAAAATGAACGGCTAAGATTGGTTCTCGCAATAAAAACGGTTCTCAAATGAACCTTTCCCTATATATATATATATATATATATATATATATATATATATATATATATATATATATATATATAAGATTGGTTCTCGTAATAAAAACGGTTCTCAAATGAAGTTTTGCCTATATATATAAGAAGACTGGAAGAGTTTTAACAAGAAATGTTTTTTGTAAGAAATTGGCGAGAACCAATATTGATCATTGATTAAAATAAATTAATGACTAATAATTGTAAGAGCTTAATGAGGAATATTTTAGGTAAATCAAGTATCACTCATTAATGATGGTCACAATTGAGTAAATATATAAATAACCAAAATACCCCTATTAATAAGTCATTACAAACAATTCTCGTAAGTCAACCCTATTGAGTTTTAGGTTAGTAGGGTCGGGTTTCTTGTTTTGTAAGTTTCATGTAGTTGTTAAGTTGGATATATGGAGTTAAAAATGAAGATGTATTATTATCAAAAGCCAATATATATTCCCTAGCTACTCAGGATTAATAATCTAAACTGGGTAGCTATCACTACAAGAAAAATCGGTTTTGGACATGCAGACCTTTCCGCGACGACATATGTCCTCGCTAAAGGTCGGATACACACAAAAACCCTGACGAAAAGACATTGGGAACATGCGATCTGACGAAGGTGACTTTCAGCGAGGACATGTCCTCGCTAAAGGTTATTTTTATTTTTTTAAATCTTTTTTTCCAACAGTAAACAAACTTTAGGCGGTAGATTGAAAAAGGTATCCGGTTTAAACCCATTGACGACAACTTTTGTCCTCGGAAAAAGCTATATTTTTTAATTTTTAAATATTGTTGTCAGTCAAATTTGTCGTGTAGTACCTTTCAGCGGTGTGTTGTTGTTGTTGGGTCCATCTCAGAACATCAACGTACTGGTATATATACCTTGGATATTATTAAGTTAATAAAATAAAAAATCAACTTAATTTATAGGGTTTAAAAAAAGATCATCATTTATAATCAAGACAGAACCTGAACTAGATATAAGTGGAAGGAATTTTATATTATCGGATTATAAAGGACGACGAAGATATTTAAACTTTAATCGATCTAAAAGCATGCATGTTAATAACTAAGGAAAAGTAGACTACAAATTTTAATGTTAAATTATGAATTAAAAGTGAGAGAATTTTTAGTTTTTTTAAAAAATTTGCAAGTAAACATGTTTTCTAATTTAAAGTTTCTTAAAAAAATTTCTAAAACAATGAAAGATTTTTCAAAAAATAAACGTAACCTAAATATTTTATTCGTTTTGATTTGATTTGGTTTGGATATGGGCCCAGCAGATACCAAAATTATTACTTAACAACGCCGGGCGCCACCCCCCTGATGATGCAGTGTTGAAATCTAGTAGTAATTTGCGGGTCAACAATTTGTGCGTATTGAATATTCTTTGAGTTATCCAACCTTTACTTGCCAGCCTCAGCCTACTTATTATTAATAATAATAATAATAATAATAATAATAATAATAATAATAATAATAACCAAATAACTGATGTTGCCTTGGTTGTTCATAAACTAAAATATATGCTGGGATCATATGGTTTCAATTTCATGTAGAAAAATAACACACCTCATAACAAAGTAGCTCCTCTACTCATCAGGGGCAGACCCATGTGTATATTGGTGGTGGAATAGGATACTAGCTAATTTTATACGCTTAGTGTAAATTTTGATTTTTCGTAGTATAAATTCCGATTTTTTCGAGACAATGTTACCACACATTCAATGATGCAACCACCCATTTAAAATCCTGGATCCGCCACTGCTACTCACTGTTGTGCCCATGCCCAGGCACATCGGTCAAGAGGTATTTAGCTAAAAAAAATTAGAGCATATATATAGTAGTAGTCCACAATCAAATATCTGAAACCTATTGGTTTCAATTTCTTAATAGTTGTCCTCATGATGGTATGTAAGTGATCGAGGACATGAAATCTACGGTATAAGTCTAAGAATCAACCATTAACACATATGTTGTCCCTTGAGTTACGTGATTTACTGTTTCCATATTAGCCACGTGATTGATCAGTGGAAGTCCCTCTAGAGTAGGGGAGAGCATGGTACCGGAACTGGTACCGGTTTTACCGAATACCGAATTTGGTTTAAAGACGGTACCGAATACTGTACCGAGTATTCATACTACGGTACCGGTACCTATTTTACTTAGTTTTTTCGGTACTAGTCCCGAATACCGATTTAGCAATATTTCAAGTACCGAGTACTGGACCGAAAGCTCTATCTCGGTACCGGTGTCGGTACCGTTCCGTATTTTCGGTACTCATGCTCACCCCTACTCTAGAGTGTATTACCCACAAAAAAATCTTAATACTAAAATATATGGTTTTAGGTTCGGTTTTTAATTACGTCATAACAATCCATACTCACCTCTGAAAATATGTAAACAGTATTAGCAGTAGAACATATAGAAACGTATTGTTTTTTCAATTAAATTGGTAACCTCTTTCAACTTTTGTAGCTTTAAACTAAAATAATTGACATCATTTTTGAACCCACAAAAATATTAACATATGTGCGAGGAGTTCATTCATTTCACTGATGATTGCACCTTACTCAAGGAATTTCATAAACCAACTCACATTTTCCGAATTCCAAGTGTCCACTCCGGGTAATAAGTGTTTCCATATTTCCAGTTTATATTCCTTTCTAGAAACTGAAAGCTTGTGTACACACAAATAATGTGAACAAAATGTAAACAAATCTAAACCTGAGATACAATTTAAAAAATATATATGTGATCTATTTGCTACCATCGATTTTGATATAACTAGCTAGTGTTACCTCGGGAAGAAATGACTGTTGTCAACCGTAGCAACTGAACCAGAATCATCACGGTTAAAGTATTGATATAACTTATGTGTAATCTCGTTGAGTTCCATGGTTTTCTCGTCTATAAAAGGGGGATTAGATGGTACAGGTAACGGTTCATCATCTTTTGCTAACATTTTAAGTGCCGCTGACATTGATGGTCTTAAAGATGGAGCTTCTTGAGTGCAAAGAAGTCCTACTTGTATCACTTTTGTGGCCTCTTTCTTGTAATTACTGTTAGGATAAACATGCATCATTAAGTTCGGGTCCAAGATTTCCTCTACCTTATTTTGCTGGAAATGATTCCATGCCTGTTTCATGCACAAAATAACAGAAAATGAATTTATCACCATTTTTTGCAAGCAAATATCTGGAAACAGAAAAAAAACATGGATGATGTTAAAGAAAATATTGCAAAATAATTATATCACCATTTGCAAGAAAATAAGTAGCACAAAACATTTGTTGCAAGCAAAAAGGTCACCCAAATACTTAAATCGTTACACTGAAGCCAGTAGGACACCCATAAAATAGAACAGCATTACAAGCCACCAAAGTAGCGAACCAGTGTTGTTTATTCCCCTAAATGTACTTAAAAACATTTTGCCAATCCATGATGATCCATCTAGAGTTGTAATTTTGCCAACTCTAAAAATGCTAAAAGCTTTATAGTTGGGGCTCTTTTGACATTTAACAAATTTCTAGCAAGTTTTTGACTGCTGCAATGTTGTTTTGATGCTTAAAGCCTATAGATGCATTAACAATTTCTAGAAAGTTTGATGCTTAAGTTACAAAAATGAAAAATCTTATACTTACAATAGCAACTAGGCTGTCTGTATATTCTGTTGTTTTGCTTTTGTTGTTTTCCATTCCAGTGACCACCTCCAGAATTAAAACACCAAAGCTGTAGACATCTGCCTTTTCGGTTAACTGACCATGGGCTAGGTACTCTGGAGCCATGTAACCCCTGGCATTGAAAAAAAAAACAAATTAGCAGATTATTATAAGAATTTAGAAAAGGGAAATAAAGTACTTACAGTGTTCCTGCAATGGCTGTGCTGATGTGGCTCTTATCATCTTGAAAAGATCTGGCCAACCCAAAATCTGCAATTTTAGCACGAAGCCTCAAGTCTAATAAGATATTAGCAGCTTTGATATCCCTGTGGATAATCTTGCTTTTGGTATTCTCATGAAGATAAACAAGGCCTTCTGCTGTACCAATGATGATATCAAATCTCTTCTCCCAGTTTAAGGCCTTGCCTCTTGTTGCATCTGCAGAATTTACAAATTCATAAATACATTACAAACCATTCGATCTAGAGTTAGCAATTTCTACTTATCTACATACAAACGCGTCGAATTTGATTGTGTTTCGTATATAGCGGGTCAAATAAAATAATTCAACTAAGGAACGGGTAAAACGGGTTGATAGTAGCCCATAATCTATTTTAAATGTATTCAACCTCTTACATCGTTTTATTTAATGTTTAAATCGTTATTGTAATATTATTGTTTTTTTGTAATTGCATTTAACATGTTAACTCCATATAAATCTTTAAACATTGAAAATATTTAAGCGTAAAGGAGTCAATCCACCCCAGCCTGTCCCTGTTTGACCAATACTAAGAAAATGACCCGTTTTGACCGATTATCCAACCACCAGTATTGACCTCTCAAACAGTTTTTATTACTTAATTATTATAAAATCATTCAAAACTTGTTTATTTTGCCTAAAATAAGTTACTTCCCAAAATATAAAGCAGACAAATGCAATTAGCCAATAAGATTGACAACAATTAAAAGATATTAAACTAACCAAAAATGAAGCGATCTAGGCTCATGTTGGGTAGGTATTCATATACAAGAATACTTTCAGGTCCTGAACAGCTGCATCCTAAAAGCCTAACTAGGTTTTTGTGTTCAACACTGCTAATCATGTTAACTTCATTATAGAAATCAGCTGCTCGAAATTTGTTGTTAAAGAATAGCCTCTTCACAGCTATTTCTCGTCCATCTGGTAGAACTCCCTGAAAGAATTCCAATGCTCTGCATTAATTATATAAAAGGGTCTACGTACTTAAGCAAAGGTGGCAAAATAGGTGGGGGTGGGTAGGTTGTTAACGGGTCAAACCGAGTTCGGGTTTAAAAGAGTCAACTTATATGGATTGATGATGCAGTTAAGTGGAGTTGGGTTGGGCCAAACCACATCTTGTCCAAACATTTTATATTCTTTATAACTAACTAGTTTGTTGAATACGACTAAATAAAAATAAATATTTCAAGGATCATATAGATTTTTAATAAAATGATTCAAGAGGTTGTATGCACTAAAAAACCCATTTGTCCCATTTCCATTTATCTTTTCTTTTTGACCTATTTGACATGTCAGAGATAAAGTTTGACCCAGATTAACCAATTCGTAAGTAAATGGGTCGAAATTGTGAATTGTGACTATTAGGTACAAGTATACAACCTTGTAGACAGTCCCAAATCCTCCTTGTCCCAGCTTATTAGATTCATCCCAGTTTCCCGTGGCTTTCTCAACAGTAGAGTATTTGAAGTTCAAGCTGCTGTCATTAAGCATCTTTGATAATTTCTTGGCATCATAAGAACCTGAAACATTTAGCAATCATTAGTTTTTTTCACAAATTCTGCAGGATTATGTATGTTTTTTGTAAGGCTTTAACAAGTCCACACGTGTTTTGGTATTTTGCATTCTAAGATATGGCACAAATGGAGTAAAATGATCCATACCTTTTCTCTTCTTCTGTATGTACCTATGTTTCCAAATATATACAGCAATCATTGAAGCAACTGTGAGAACCGCCACAGAACTAACAACAGAAACAACAATTGCTATTATCCTCCCTGCAAAATCAGATAAACAAAAAACATCAGAAATATGTAGAAAGCTTTTATCTTGCTGAAGTGTGTGTTTTCAAAAAATTTCATATAAATGAATTTTTTTATTGAAAAAGTCGCTCTGTAACTTAACAAGTTGACATTTTAATAGATTTCTATGGCAACGCCCATGCTTCAGTTTACTGATCTTTTGGTGATCTTAATGATGTCAATATTCTCATTTAACTTGCAATAACTTAATTACTGCGTTATATTTTCTTAAAAATGTGTCATATATCTCAATTGCTCATGTGGTAAAACCATTATGGATTTAAGTTGAAGATTAGATATTTTAGTAATTATGTCTTAATTTTAACCATGCAGTCATCGTGGTTGACCAAAGTATTTGGATACATCAGTTCCATCAAGACTACAAGTTCTAACTAAAGGCTTTATTTATATGTACATTGAGTAACCATAAATTGGAATTACAAGATTGTTGGTAAAAGCTAATTATCGTGAGTTGGTGGCCACGTTCTCAAGAAAATCTAATTAAGATTAAACATTATAATCATAGTAACAACAGTTAGATAAATGACAGGCTTCCCTGTTTATTTTGGTTAGCAATAGATGTGGCGATTTTAAGTTTTTAACCTATTTCCTAATGACTAAGTCAATTTGAGTTATAGTTTATAACTAACAGGTTAGTATTAGCGTAAAAGAAAGCCGGGGCAAATATGTCAAAAGATCAACATTTTTTCATTTATTTTAGAAAAAGAATAGATTCTAATTGTAATCATATTTATTGAATTAACTACTAATAGAAAAATGGACCAAATATGTTTCTGATGAACGTAACCCAACCCAAGCCATCTTGACAACTACTCAAAACATGTTACCCATCTCATCTAACCCCTTTATTTTGCTTACATGTAGTTAGCATTTCGGGGGTCGGAGGAGGGGGGAAGATATAAATGTTTTAACAAGTACTGTATATAGTGATTAAGTGTCATTATTATTAGTTACCTTTATTGTTAGAGCCTGCTGCGACCGGTACAGGGTTGAGAAAATCTGTATCTGAATACCTCATGAAACATCCGGTGTTCAATGCACGGCCCTCAGACCAAGGCAAGCATTTGGATATTGATGCTGATGCATTCTCCAAACATGCCCTACAAGAGCTCGGACTCAAAGTCCTCCAGCAGTCCGCCAGCACAAAAACAGACTCGTTTCCAGTACCAGACACCAGCATCTGTTCCCTAGCAAAGTAATCACTGTCACTGGATGCACCCGTTACAGCATTAGACACAGCCTGCCTAACTGTATCTTCAAATAATCTATTCTTCCTTGTTTTATTTCCGCATACATAAGTATCATTAGGCCCTGAATACTCTTGATAAAAGCTGTAGTTCTGGACTCGCATAAAGCAACCGTCAAGATAAATTCGACCCCCGTTGTTGGGAAAGCAACTTGGAAGAACCGTGCGAGCTTCAGCATAGCATAAGATGCAATCTTGTATAGAAAGATCACCGTAACATTGGGCAAGTCCGTAGTTACTGTCGGCCCCAGTTCCCACAAGTGCTGTTCCGTTACGCGAGCTTCGCATTTGGGTGCCAACTATTTCCATCATGCTGACAAAGTTCGGAATAAATAGAGTTACATTGTTCTCTAACTGTTGATCACAAGTCATTTTAATGATTTGGGATCTAGCTTCACCCTCTGTTCTTGCTACTAGTTGTACAATTATGATCAAAGGAATAAAAATTGAAGCTGCTTGTGCTGACTTCTCCATCTTCTAGTAGGTACAAACTGTTGAAGCAGGTTTGTTTGGCTACACGGGCTGTTTAACGATGAAATTGCACATGAAGTTTAAAGAAATAACCATGTTGACATATAAAGAGATATCATTGATGATTGACCCACCCTCGCATGCTTACTACGTATTTGATGCAACACTTGTAACTAAGGTGCCGAATTTACTAGAGTTTGAATTTGATAATCCAAGAATCTTTGACAATTGGAAAAAGAATTGCAGGTTTAGTGACAAATTTGAGGAAAGGAAGAAGAAAACAGGCAACAGAATCTTCTTCCCCACTTGATCAAGAAAAATCACGCAATATCATAAATATTCTTAAACTACTGGAATAAAACATAGAAAATAACAGAAAATAAAACCATATGTGGAGATGGTGTGAAAGGTGGAAGTCATGAGCATTTTAAAAAACTAGAATCGGCTCAATTTGTTTGTTAGCAGGCGAACGAGGTTGTAGGTAGCAAATAAAGTCAACAATGGGCACCGACCCTCTTTATAATTGTTTCCTTTCTCAAAGCAATTAATTTGTCATTTTTGTTTGTTCATACCAGCAATTAATTAGTAGAAAATGGTGTCAATAGCATCTCCTAGTCCAGTCACCTTCTTACAGAATACAATTCTATAAACATATAATAAAATCACAATAAAAACATATACATCATGCATCGTTTATTATGATTAAAATGCTCATATGTATTATGATTAACATGCTTATACATATAAAATAATTTATTCGAAAGAAATCATACGTTAAGGTAAGTGGTTAACTTAGGACGAAGGGAAGTAAGGAAAAATTAATTTTACAATAATATAATTGATATGATTATATCCATGCATTAAGGGATGTCCTACATAAAAATCATATTTATTTAATAATTAATACTCGTATCACCTTCTAACAAATAGGCAACTGGCTAAAAGTCATCGGATTGAATAAAAAGTATTTTACCACTTAAAAAATTTATTTTTATAATAATAACAATTATTAGAGTTAATTACTTTTTTGGTCCATGTTGTTTGATGGTTTTAAGGTTTTAGTTCCTAACTTTTAAATTTTATGACTTTAGCCCCAAAATGACCAAACCTCTTATGGTTTCGGTTCTTGCTCAAACAAAAATGCCCATTGTGCCCCCGAACTTATTTTTTATTTATTTTTTACATTTTTTACATTTTTAATTAATTTCTAAATTGTTTTTAAAAATAAAATATAAAATATAAAAAACCTTTATATATATATATAGTGAAAAGTTCATTTGAGAACCGTTTTTATTGCGAGAACTAATCTTAGCCATCCAATTCTTCCTCCTTCAATTCGATTGCCTACTCGTGAATTCCTTACATACACACTGCCACACCCAATCCCCCAACGCTCTTCATCCATAAATTCCATTATCCAAAATGAACGGCTAAGATTGGTTCTCGTGGTTCTCACAATAAAAACGGTTCTCAAATGAATATATATATATACAGGGAAAAGTTCAAACTATAACTGTTTTTCGTACGAGAACTGCGAGAACCAATCTTAGTCGTCCAATTCCTCCTCCTTTAATTGGATTGCCCACCCATGAATTCCTTACATGCACCCTGCCACACTCAATCCCCCCACACTTTTCATCCATGAATTCCACTTACCACTTGAATAAACAAGATTGGTTCTCGCAGTTCTCGTTTGAACCCTCCCCTATATTATATATATTATCCCACCTCTATGTCTACTAGATTACCACGACACCTCTCTCTCTCTCTTCTACCTCAGCCTCCCTAAAGATCCGGCCACCACCCTCCACCTCTGGTCATCATCTCCACCATCCATCATCACCATCTCTCTTTCTCTCTTACCTCCCACCTCTTTCTCTTACCTCCCTTCTCTTTATCTTATCTACCATTTCTCTGTCAAAGTCTTGGCACCACTACCACCGCCATCGCCATCAACTCCATCACCCACCACCAGTCCTAACTTCAGGTTTGTCGTCGAGGGTTTCATCTGTTCAAACAACCAAAATCCAGATCTCCAGCCTCCAGCAATGTTAAGGGTGGGGTGGGGATAAAAAGGCTCGCCATGACAAGGATATTACAGATTTGAGGTTGTTTATAGCATCATAAAAGGCTTTAGTGGGCAATTTGAAAAAAAAAACTTGATCTAGGTTTTTCACAACTAGCGTGTTTGAAGGATGATTGTCTAAATCGAACACCTTTGGTTCAAACCGTAGTGGAAGCAAGCTCCCTGGAGATCGGATTGATGTGGGATCTGAGTTTTGCTTAGCAGTGGTAGGGGTTGAACATGAAGAAGGTTGTGACGGTGGATGAAGATGAAGGCAATGGTGGTGTTCATAGTAGTGGATGGAGTTGGCGACGGTGGCTTCTAGCTAATAGAGGGAGAGAGAGTGTGTGTGCGGGGGGGGGGGGGGTGTTAAAAGGGTGTGGAGAGATAGAAGAGACAATTTAACATTTCTAATTTTAATTTTTTATATATCGGGCAAATCATCCTTTCACTTAATCATTTCTGCCGATTTAGTTTTTTAACTTCAAAGTGGAGAAGACGATCCTTTAAGAAACATTTTGTGGCGAGGATAGTCCATTTTAACGGATTCTGTTTGTCATCTCCGTTAAGATAAGATAAAATGACAATTTTACCCTTATTTTTTATTATTTATGCATTAAATTTAATTTTATTAATATTTATTATATGTTTACCACACTTTTGAAGTTAACAATCATTTCTCATAAACAATCTGACTCTGCACACTCTCTCTTTGGTCAACCACCACTACTGACACTACCTCCCACCACCGCCCCTGTCACCGGTAACCACCACTACCACTACTCCTCCCGTCTCTCTCTCTCTCTCTCTCTCTTTCTCTATTTATTTATCTCCCTTGACACTTCTCTTTCTCCTCTCTCTATTTCTCTCATTGCGAAACCACCACCATCGCCTCATCTTCAAACACCAATCCTTTCTCTCTCTGTTTCTGTCTTACAATGAAACCACCACCACCACCTCATCTTCAAACACTCATCTCTCTATGTTTCTCTCTCACAGTGAAAACACCACCACCTCCTCTTCATCTTCAAACGATTTGGGGTACAAATCTAGGGTTTTCACATGATTTGGGTACATCTATAGGATTTTCACACGATTTGGGGTATAGTTATATGGTTTGTGTGTGTTTGTATGCATGGAGGATGACGAGAGTGAGAGACAAAGGAGGAGAGTAAGAACAAAGGAGAGAGAAAGAGAGAGAGAACATAGAGTGTGGTGGCGGTGACGTCTTTTTACGGGAGGATGAGGAGAGCGAGAGACAGGGGAGAGAGACAGAGAGAACAAAGAGTGTGGTGGCGATGGTGATGGCAGTGGCGATGGGTGGTGCTTGGAGGAGGAGGGTGGTGGTGGGGTAGTCAATCTCCAAGAGGGAAAGAAAAGTGAGAGTGTGTAAGAGAGAGATTGTGTGTATTTGTATGTATGGAGAGCTAGGAGAGAAAAGAGAGATAGTGTGTGTTTATTTAAAGAAGATATTTTATTTTTATTAATTAAAAATTAAAAATAAAAGGGTAAACTGATTAAAAAAACTAAAAGGGTACAAAGACCAATACACCCTTGATTTAACTGACTTTAGTAACGACCAACATTAGAAAGTACTATTCTCGCCACAAAATGTTTCTTAAAGGACTGTATCCACCACTTTTGAAGTTAAATGACTAAATCGATAGAAATATCTAAATTAAAGAACGATTTGACAAATTAACTCTAAAATTAAATAAAAATGATGAAAATAAATAAAAAAGGACAGGGGCAATTTGATCTATCTAGTTTGATCGGAGACTAAAGTCGTAAGAAGTTTGCCTTTAGGGACCAAATATACAAAAAAATGATTAACTCTAAAAATTATTATCCGGGGAGATGTAACTTTTACTTATGAAATTGATAGCGTGCATAAGTAAAAGTTACACAATACTCACACATATCGTCCATCTATCGTAAGTACAACTAGATTATGCATGTTATCTTTGTTTGTTTGATGTATTGTGTAATCAAATATGTGGGTCTTTTATCGTTTTTTTAGGAATTAAATATTTAATTAGGTGGTTCTGTGTACATGGATAAGTGAATCACGCTATGCATTAATTAAAGCAATGGATGACCATTGAAATCAGAATGCATCATACCCTTGCACTTCAACTACCCTTACTGATTATCAAAAGGTCGTGGGCCAGGTGTTGACATTTATCAATCGCTATGCGCTGTACAAAACTTAAATGATTATATATTACAATTAAAAAATTCTTCTTGGTTTCAGATTACGACTTCACATGATAACAAAAGCTGGTACAAGCCAACTGTTTTCTATTAAGAATTGAAGAAATGAGGTTTTCAGATTATTTTTTCATGAATAGATGGAGATAATTATAGTATTTGAGGAGCTTGATCAGCAGTTCCAATTTCAATAAGCAACACAGTTCTAATTAATTAAGAAATGGAGCTCAAATTCCATAGGTTTATCGATAGAAAGATGATAGAAAGTGTATGTTTGGACCCTTAAATATATATGGTTAAGAAAAATAGTTAGTAGCGTAGTAGGGATAAAAAAGTCATGATTGTTATTTGTGGCAAAAAAGTGTTTACACATATCATCTCCGCTAACCATAGATCTTTGATCTATCCTACAATGTGGTCATTGTTTTAAGTCTCAACAAGGATATAGGGACGGGCATTTTCTGTTTAAACAAAAGTTCCTGAAGGTCTAATCAAGGCCATCAATCAGCAAATACCTCATTTTCTTGCAATTTAAAACACGAAATAACATAAACAAGAATCAAGTTTCTAACAATACGTGAATCAAATCAGCTCGTTAACACTTCTGAAAACAATTTTTAATAGAAGCAACAGAAGTCCAGAATTCGTATAAAGAAGTATAGCAACAACCAAGAGAATAGTTGACAAAAATGAAGTCCAAAATTCAATCTTATATAAGCGAAAAATCCAAAGTATTTGAAGATCTTAGTAATCAGTTATGATTCGGCAAACAACAGAAGCGAATCGAATTCGTTACCGTTCCAGAAAACCATTTTAATTAATAACATTAATAGCATACCATTAATGATCATCAATCAATTCAGACTAGCTTTAATCATACTTAGAAGATGAAACCGAGAAAGATAATCACAGATCGGAATTCATACCTTGTATACTACATCTGAATCATGAAATCGAGCTCGAAATTTGTTTAATTTTGAAACTCGTGGTCATCTGGATAGATATAGAAGGGTGAAAGCGGTAGTTGAGAAATATACAGGATCTGTACGTATAATAGACTGAGTCAAGAAGAAAAGTGGAAGAATAATCGATCAAGGTAACAATGGAAGACTGTGATTCTGCGAGGAAGATTTGACTTGCAGGAGCTAGTGTGCTACGCTACGCGGACGTAAATGGAAATCGGAGAGCGAGGTTTATGGGATTGTTGAGCTTCGGTGGGGCCGTTTCCCTTAGGTATATATTTTCTTTTCTTTTTTGGTTTCTAGAGTCGACCTCATTTTGCAGTTTTAAAGACTAATTATATGGCCAACTAAAAAAAAGGATAAAAAATTTATTGACAACAGACATCGATGCATTCTTTTTATAAAGGAAATTTTACATAAGTGAGTGTGAAACTATTATTTTCTTTTTTTAAAAAAATTTATGTAGCTTTTTTTCTTATTTTTTGTTAGGTATACAAAGCATGTATGTTGGTCTAATCAAATGCAATACGATATGCGAGTGTTGATGGGTGCTTTGTTGGGGTTTTAGATGGTAAGGAATAAAAATGATAATAATTAATATTTTTTGTTTAGGTGTAATATAATCAATCATTACTCATTAATAAGTAATAAGTCATTCTTTAGTAAATTGAGAGTAATGAATTCAGAGTAGTGGATTCAGTTATGTGAGTGTTCCCACCACTATCACTGACCACCACCATTCCACCAATATTTCTACCACCACCCTCTGGTGTTGTCACTAACCACCGCCGTCATCATCACCGCCACCACCACCAATATCATTACCACCACCGACTGCCGCCATCGTCGCTGCTGCCACCATCACCACTACCACCGGCCGTAACTACTACACCATCATAATTCGTCGCACAATCACCACCACCACTACACTCTACCACCATAATAGACCACTGCTGCAGTCTCCGCCACCACTACACTCTACTACCATTATAGACCGCCGTTGCTATCGCGAAAGCTGTCACTTCCACCTCATGTCGCCACCTCTATTGACTACTAGAACCGCATGTCGCAACCATCGATGTCATCAATTACCACCCACCGCCACTAATTGACATTAATTGTTGCCTTAACCAACATCGTTGCCGCCGCCACCGACTATTGGCACTAACGGTTGTTGTCACCATCATCAAACACTAGCACAACTTACTATTACCACTAACAACCATCACCACCACCATCACTACCGACAACTGCCAATACCATCAACCTGTAACACACACATATATATATACACACACATATATACATACATTCATATATGTATATAATGATTAGCTATATTAACAAAGCTATATCAATGACAATGATAATACTAGGGAATGCTCATTGCATTCCTTTGTATTCCCTTAGGGGGTGTTTGGTTCATGGACTTGAAATCCATGGGATTTCAAATCCACTCAAATCTCTTGTTTGATTCATGTACAATGGGATTTCTAGGACAAAGATAGTGAAGGAATCGACTCACCTTCACAACTTAACTAGCTTAGAGACGGGGAAGGCAAAAAAGGTGAGGACGACGGCGACGGAGGTGGGCGCAGCGAAGGGCGACAATAGCGAAGGTGGGCGTAGCGAAGGGCGACAACAGCGAAGGTGATGAAGGGTGGAGGCGGTGAAAGGCGAAGACGGTGGAAACGGAGTTGGTGAAAGGCGAAGACAACAGAGGCGGTGAAGGGCGACGACGGAAGAGTCGGAGTCAGTGAAGGGCGACGGCAGCGGAGTCGGTGAAGGGTGACGGCGACAGAGGCGGAGTCGGTGAAGGGCGGCGGCGGCAGAAGCGGCGGCGGTGAAGGGCGATGACGGCCGAGGAGGTGGATTCAGTGAAAGGCGACGACGGCGGAGGCGGTGGTGGAGAGGGGGAAGGGTTACGACGAAGATGGGAAAGGGCGACGGCGGAGTCGAGGAAAGTTACGGCTGTGGCCGGTTAGGGTAGTGACGGAGACGATGGACAAAGGGAGATGACAATGAATGCGGGGACAGTGAAGGGCAACTGTTACAATGGTGGTGGTGTCCGACAACAGTGATGCTAGAGACGGTTATGGTGGTGATTGATTACGATAGCGACAGCGAGAGTGAAGCGTCGGGTGAGGGTGAACTATGAATTGTTGTTTAGATAAGTCCCGATTTTGAAATCCCACATATGAGTGATTTAGAAATACCACCCTCCCCCAAGGATTTTGAAATCCCACACCTATAGAATTTGAAATCTCAATCCCTCCATTCTTATTTTCAATCAAACATGGGATTTAAAAGATTTGAAATGTAAATCCTGAAAAATCTCAAAATCCTATGAACTAAATAGGCCCTTATCATTGTCATTCTCATTCCTTTTTGCTTAACTAAGTGCCCCGTTAAACCGGTAATATTTGCAATTTAATGTAATATTTTTCAACTTTTATTAATTAAAATAATATCTAGTTTTTATTGATAATAATAATAATAACTATTATCTTTAATCTTTATCTTTAATCTTTAATCTTTAATATCTTTAATTTTTAATCTTTAACCTTTAATATATATTAAAAGAATAAGATTACGATGTTATCATCCTATTTTTTTGAATATTTTCACCAATCATGTCTATTTATATTCTTAAATGCCTTTGAATTAGTTGTTTTTATGTTAAAAACCTTAAGCCTTGCATATAATTCAAAAGTTTCATTTTTAAGTGATTTGGTTAATTAACATTAAAATATTTAAACAAAAAATTTATTCAAAAAATTTAATAAATACATTTTATCGTGGTTATTTATTTAAACACGTAGACCAATCTGATTAAATTCAAACATTGAATTTTCGTTATCCTATTTATAATACTATTTTATTTTGGGAATCAATATTCGAAAATGGTGTCATAACATATTATCTTCATTGTTTTATATATTATACATGTTAGTACTGTTTAATATGAGAAATATCTAAAATTTGCTTTAATCATCACCGTGTATAAATACGGAGTGTTATGCTAGTTATTATTATAATTATAATTATAATTATTAATAATAGCCCAAAAATCATTTTAAAATAATAAATAAAAAACTACAATCCGTTTTCTACAAGACACGATGAATCATCTCGAACTTATCTATGACCTACTATACTATTTTTGGAGAATATTAATTTAATATTTTTCTTCCTAATTACTAATATGAATGATTGTATGTGAATTTATTACACGCTCCTTGAATATTTAATTAAAAATTATACAAATCTTTGAGGCTTACGTACAAGTTACTTTAGCATAAGTTAAAGTAACCTCTTAGAATAGGTTTATTTCTTGCGGGTGTCCAAGTGTTAAAGGCATGGGTACAACTCCTTCTAGAAAGTGGATCATAGCTTTAATTTTGGTTTAGAGGCAACTAGGGAGGAAGATAGATATATAAATCAAAATTTTGGTTATGAAGATGTGAAGGCGTTTGGGCGATAGGTACAAGTTTTCAAGTAACTTTTATAATGATTTGATAAGATGGAATTGGTTTTGAATGTTACAAGATGTTTGATAACGATTCTCAATAAACAATCTGAATGATGAAAATTATCATTTTAACTTTTATAATGATTTATTAAATAATAAGATAAGATATGGTTTTTAAATATGAGAATGTGAGCAAATGAGGTATTAGTTGGGTGTCTATTAGTTGATTCTAATCAAGATTTATGAAGGTTATGGAACATCATATGTAGTTGACAATCAAGGTTCATACTTGAGTTTAAATTGTTGATTTTAGTTTATTGATTTTGACCTAAGGTGATGGGATATTATGAATTTAAATTTGTTTTGAATCCAAGAGTGTTTTTACTTTTGACAATCAAGAACTTGATTTTTGGTTATTGAAAATGGGTCAAGTGAACCCGTTAAAGTTCCAATCTTTAAAACTCGTTGTTTTGGGCATCAATGTAGTTTGTTTGTTATCCCTTAGTATTTAGATTAGTTGTGCATGCATTTGTAGCTGGTGTCCATTTTGGTCTTATACAAAGTTGAATCTGTAAAGACCTGTACTTGGTAACTTTATGATGCAAAATCCATAAATTATGGCGATTGAGATCAATATCCTCAAATTTTTCTTAATGTCATTGGAGGAGCGACGTCCCTTGTTGATTCAAACTTCATTTCAATTTATATAATTTATTTTTTATTATATTTTTAATAAATATGAGTTAATCAAGTACGCAAGTCTCCAAATTTGATGTAATGAAAGTGACTATACGGTCAGACCCGTCGGTTAAGTAATGATCAAATAAAAAGATTGTGATATTGATGTATCAGTATCAAAAAATTATCGCTCTCTTTAATCTATCTAGAAAGATATAATGTTTTTATATTAAAAGAATTCAACAATGAGCAAGTTTCCAAAATTCTTAAAAAGAAAATCATAATTATTTATTAAAAAATCTCATAAATTAGGGACTGAAATTCTGGTTTTGATTGGAGTAGTATTTTATTGTTGAAACTTGAAAGTGTCTTCATCTAGGCCCCAAATGTTATCCTGTAGACACATGTTTACTTTGGACTTTGGAGTCTTCCTCATTCTTATGTATTGGGTTGAGAACTTGCCAACTTGCGATGGTCACAGATTCTTCCACTATTCCATAGTCAATAATTTCAGCTTCTAGAAATTCTTTGAGTTGTCCACTGGTGCATTCTACTTATGTAGCTTTCGCCAATTTATTTATAAATTTAAGAGTTAATTTTATAAATGGTCCTTTAACTAATTATGAATTGTAAGTTTAGTCTTTTTTTTTAAAGTTGCAATTATCATCCTTTAACTACCATTTTATTGCATGTATAGTCCTTTCTAACGTTTTCTGTTAACTAAATCCGTTAATTTATACAAAATGACTATTATACCCCTAACATTCTTTTTTATTTACTTCTTAATAATAAATTTATTATTATTATTATTATATTCTAACATATTAAAAGTTAAAATCACCCCCACCACTTTTCATTCATCCGTCCTTTCCCATCTCTCTCCTTCTCTCTCTCTAACCTACCACATCCCCACATCCCCTAATCTGAGAAAACCATCGTCGGCCACCAACCATCAATCTGTCTTCAAAAATCGTAAATCGAAGAGAGAGAGAGAGAGAGACTGTGTGTTTTTGGTTGGAATCTTAGAGAGAGAGAGACTGTGTGTGGAGCTCGCCGATGGTTTGAAGCACGATGTACTCGCTGGTGGTGATTGTTGTTTGGGTGGAGCTCGTCGGTGGTGGTGATTGTTTTTTGGTTAGAGTTCATCGGTGATTGTTTTTTGGTTGGAGTTCATCGCTTCAATCCCTCTCTTGAACCACCGCCTCACCAAGCGTTGGACGCCACCCTCGCTTCATATGTGATCTAGGGTTCTGATTTGGGGGTAGGTTTCCGATTTGGTTCATAGGATTTGATTTTTGCTGGTGGGTTGTTTTAACCGTTTGTGTGTGTCTGTGTTCATGGTGGTGGGTTTTGATTTTGTGTGTTTTGATTTGGGGGTAGGTTTCCGATTTAGGGTTCTGATTTGGGGGTTCTGTTTTTTGGTGGTGGGTTTTGATTTTGTGTGTGTTTGTTTTCATGGTTGCGATGATAATGGAAGCAGAGAATGTGGCGGTGGTGATGGTAGAAGTGGAGGTGGGTGGTGGTAGTGGTGGTTTTTGGAATTTTAGAGAGAGAGATCGAGATAGTGTGCGCGTTTGTTCTTGGTGGTGGTGGTGGTAATGCCAATGACAAAGGCGGCGGCGTTGATGGCGGAGGTGGCGGTGGTAATGGTGGAGGTGGGCGGTGGCAGTTGTGCTTTTCTTGGTGGTTAGAAAGAGAGAGAGAGAGAGCAAATAAATGAGAGGAAAGATAGTATTTAAAAAATTAATATTTAAAAGCAATTAATAATTATAAAACCAATTAATAAATAGAAAAATAGTAAAAAGACGTAAATACCCTTGATTTAACGAACCCAGTTAACAGAAAACGTTAGAAAGGACTATGCATGCAATAAAATGGTAGTTAAAGGATGATAATTACAACTTTTTCAAAAAAAGGACTAAACTTGCAATTCGTGGTTAGTTAAAGAACCATTTATGAAATTAACTCTAAATTTAATAGTAAACGTTTGTTTTTTATGGTTTCCTATTAATTACACTTCCAGTCCTTGAAATTTTATCTATAACTATAAATAAAAGACTTACCTTCTTTCTATTTATACATGTTAAATCAGTCTCTATCAACCAATCAAAACATCTAATTTCACAATTCTCTAATTTTATAAAACAATTTTAAAAAGATGCTATACGGATCCCCTAAATTGAATTCAATTTTAAATCAATTAGGAGAGGGCTTGATGAAAAGTGTGAGGGGGGTTTTATGAAACATGTGAGGGACTTTTAAGAAAATATGAGGGAGTTTTATAAAAATTATATACTAATGTAATTCATTACAGAGTTAATTACAAAAATGGTTTATGTGGTTGTTATTGATTTTCACTTTTGGTCCTTTAACTTTAAAACTTATGAAAATAGTCACTGTAGTTGTCATTTTGTTTCATTATTGGTCTTTTAGACTAACTCCAGTTATCTTTTAACCGTTAGTCAAAGGGTAATTTGGTCTTTTCTTTTATATCCTTGTTTCCAAACTTTATTTTCTATTATTTTGTTCTTATTTAACTTTCTAATTGTATTTAATTATAATAAATGTATTATTTAGTAAAATAAATGTTTATTACACCAACAATCCTTTCTAATTACATTTAATTATATTTGTGTTCATGTTTTTTGAGGAGATTGAAACTAGAATCCATAAACAAGAGGGCAAACCCTAAAAATCAATCAAATTCAATGAATCTAAAACATATTCAAACATTGAATCTGAAGCACACATAAACATTGAAAATATTAAAGAACAAGAATAAGTTAGATGAGTTAAATATGAAGATCTTCAAATCAAATTCTAAAGCTTAAATCCTATCTACAAATCTGAAACATAGTCATACATTCAAATACCGATATGAAATAATCACTCATTTGTTTTTAATCGAGCCCTAAAATCAAACCATTGATCTCAAGCAACCACTAAAACAATGAATCTACAGATTTGAAATCATGTAACGCTCGTGTGTACAAATCTGTATGTATATTTTCTTACTCTTGAACGTGTACGCTTAAATCGTCATTAAGTTATATTAGTTATGTGAACTTGGATTTCCATGTTCTCTAAATATTAAAAACTTTTAGTTATTCTTTATATATGATAGCTGATAATAATAAAATTTATATAACAGTTTAATCGAAGTTATAAATGATTATAAAATAATTGAATACATGCATTATTTCCATAAATTTTAAACATTTTTTTGATATTTTAAAATGAATTAACAGAGTAAATAAACATGTTATCTATATTATATTATAAAGCATTTAGGCATTTTGCTTAATCTCTTAAATTTTAAGTCTTTTGAAATTACTAAATTACCCCTCATATAAACTAAATGGAAACTATTATATAAAGTAACTATTAAATAGAGTTAATAAATAAGAATCTTATATTCTATTTTAATAACTAAAACTTCTATATTTAAAAAATTCATATAAATTAACTTAATTATTAAAAAATACTTTCATAACCAAACCTTTTATATTAAATATTATATCATGTAATAAATATTTTAACATAATTATCAGAAAATGTGTACAAGTAGAACTCATAAATCTGAATAATCTATAATAAGAATTTATAAACATATATTTTAAATTTTTTTAAATAGCTCATATAATTAATAGTTTCAAATTAGTTTACTATTTTCTTAATCTTTTAATTATAAACAGTTTCAAATTATTAATTTACACTTAGTATTTTCATGCAATTTAACTTATTTTATAAGTAAAAACTTTTTTTCTTATTTAATTGTTCTCAAAGTTTATTTAAAAATAATAAAAGAGTTTATTAAGAATAGGAAAATAAAGAAAGTAGACATGTTACCAATGTAAAATTATTCGTTGTCACCATATTACGTAAATTCCCAAAACGAACAAGTTATCGAGTAGAAACTATTTGATGCCGCCGCATTGCGCGGGTACCATGCTAGTAATTAAAATGGGATATTTAATGGTTTAAAGATATCAAATACAAAAAACATTAATTGTAATAAATAACAATAATTGAAAAAATTTAAAAAGTCCTAATGAACCGTTCATCCAACAAAGTTTAAATATTACTAAAAGTGTTATTTAAGAAAGGGCTAAAAAATAATTTATAAAAATGAAATTAACACAATTTCTGCTAACATATTTATGAAAACGCAAAATCTATGAAAACATGAATCGAAATATCTATACTTGTAATTTTGCTAAAAGTCAAACTATCAACAGTTTTCTTTAAAGTAAGTTACACGTTTGATTTCTATGATTTTATACTAATTACACTCAAAGTCTCTAAAATTCATTAATTACATTTGTAATGCCTAGTGTTTTGATCTCTAATACCCATTGTCCCTTTTGCAAGTAAATAGACAAAAATACCTTTAGGCTGTGTTTGGTAGAGAGAGTTGGAAAGGGGAGAAAAGGAAATAAGGCTATTCTCTTGTTTGGGGAGAAATGGATTTTAAAATGAAGGAGAATTGATTCTCCACTTGGTTTCTCTTTCTCAGCTTCATTTGTATTTTCAAATCTCTGCAAAATGGAGAGAAATGGCTTTTGTCATCTCCGCCTTCGTTTTCGTCGACGTTGTCATGCGATTGAACCAGCCGTCGTCGTTGTTGCCTTCGTCGTCGTCGACGGTGTCGTGCGATTGAATCAGCCGTCGTCGCCGCCTTCGTTTTCGTCAACGTTGTCATGCGATTGAATCAGTCGTCGTCGTCGTCGTCGCCTTCGTCTTCGTCGACGTCATCGTGCGATTGAACCCTAATTTGTGGTCGACTGCTGCGACGGGTTTACGGCGAGGCGGCCAACGCCGCAGCCGTCATCGTGCGATTGAACCCTAATTTGTGGTCGTCTGCTGCGATGGGTTTACGGCGAGGCGGTGTCTCCACCGCAGCCGTCATCGTGCGATGAACCCTAATTTGTGTCTGCTGCGCTTTGTGTTTGCTGCGATGGGTTGCGATTTGTGATTGTGTTTTCTGGCGATGATGAGTTTTCCGGCGTTGGCGAGGCGGTGATGCCACCGCAGCCGCCGTCCGGGACCTGAGCCACCGATTCTCGATTTTATTTCTTTGAAAATACCAAACAAGTGAATCAATTCTAATTCTCCACCCATTTCCATTTCTCCCTATTTCCATTTCTCCCTATTTCTTTTCTCTCTACCAAACGCACCCTTAGGTTTTTACCTCCTTCCATCTCTTTTTCCCCCTCCTCTCCCACTAATACCACACTTACTGTCTCCCTTCTACAACCGGCGGTAACCCCTCGCTGTAGAAGACCATTGCGCCACCATCGACCTCCATCTCACCATCATCTCTACCACCCTCTGAGGCTTTGACACACCGCATCCCCCATTCCCTACCTAAATCTCTCTCTCTAGCTCCTCCGTCTCATTAACCCGACACAGATCCCAAAAACTTATGTTTCTCTCTCCTATGTTGTCCGGATGAATAATGAAGATTGATAGGATTCTTGATTTAGATTCCGGTCTGCCAATTATTTGAGTTCTCATTTTCATTCTCCTGGTGTTCTTCATCTTAAATTTGATTCTAATAGTGTACTGGTTTGGTTTGGTTCTAATGGTGATCTTGATTTGGTATGGTGTTACACGGTGGTAGATATTGGGGTGGGTTGGGGGGTGGTATTATTTGTTTATTTGATTATATTTATTAATCGATAATTACCACTTAATATTACTTAGTAATTTATTCTAGATACTAGATTAGATTCTCATACAATATATAGACTGAGTTTTACAAAATGATAACATTAATAAAAAGATATTGAATAATTATAAAACATAAAAAATAAGAATTTTAAAAAATAGTGATATATGACGTGAACACTCAAATCAGCGGTGGAGACGTCAAAGCGAGGTTGAGGGCAGACGTAACGGCAGAAATGTGGTATCATGATAAGAAATGACATGATTGTATTTTTTTTGTACAAGTCATCGATCATTATTATTATAATTAAGGTGATATGGTGTTTACTGATTACAATTCAAAAAAATTAAAATAATTATAAAATATTTTAAAATGATAAAATAAAAAATTTGGTTAAATATGATCTTTTGAAATGTTATAAAGGATAAACATGATATTTGTTAACTAAAGTAGACAAATATGATATTTTAAGGTTTAAGAAGAGCATATATGAAAATTATTTAACAATTTTGATTCAATTGTTGAAATTCCAATTTTGATTGAATCGACATTCAAGATTGAGCAGTTAGATTTATTTTATTAAATGAAAGATTAAAATTATTTAATAAATTTGATGCATGTTAGTATTTTATTTATAATAGAATATTTAAATGAATAAAACTTAAAATGAAATAGTAATCTAAAAAAAAAGGTTTACCATTCTTTCACGTGAGTATAGATCACGAGTATTACAAAATTAAAATAGTAGAAATTATTAACATATACAAAAAAATTCAAAAACGTATATAAGAAATCAAATTAATTAAATTTTTTTGAAGTACTGTATACACAAGTAAACTTGAAAAATAACATAACTAAATACAAAACACGTTTCAAGTATGTAGATAACGACCAAACTATTAGGAGTGATACATAAAAAATAAACAGTAGACATACAGATTGTTTCAAATATATACAAAACAACAAAAAATATCAGAAGCTTAAGCATGCTTAAATTACAAATCATGACACGTCACGGATCAGTCAATGGGCGATCTAGAAATAATAAAAATAAGTGAATCTACTCAAGACATAAATTCTTAAATCAAGAAAAAATAACAACATTCTAATAAACAACCATTATACTTGATCAACTTGATCATTGAGAAATAATAAAACGATAGTCGGTATAAACTGATCATTTTAACATTTATTACATTTTGTATTGGTGTATTACATTTTGCTAATAGATGTTATTGATTTTATCTTCAAGATCCTCATTATCTTCACCATCGTAAACCATCAAAGTCGTCATCATGAACATTGGTCCTAACAAACTAATGCAGATTAAACAAATCAAAACCATGAACCAGAACTTGATTATTGGAAGCTTTGATTTAGTGTGATATATTGAAAACAAAGGTTGGTATAATTATGATTATGATTCAAGTATGCTTTTATATGGGTTTTGATGTTTGAAGAACACCATTAATGGAGTTTTGAAGAAACTTGACAAATGGGATTTGTTGGTTTTGAGATTTTAATTGGTTTTGATGTGTGTTTGATGATTGTTTGTGTTATATGAGGTTTGTTTGTAATTTGGAAGTGTTTCTTAGTGAATTGAAGATTTCCAGATTGTATGTATGTATGGCTTTTGCTGAAAGTATAAACAGGAAGAAGATGAAGTTGAATATTGCATTTGGTCCGACTTTTAATTCAGTCTGACTTGGGATTGGTTCGGACACATCGCGGTGCGATGAGTATATGGTCGCGACGCGACCAAAGGAATTTGGTGCGGCTTTGCCTTTGATCCGACTTTTGTCGTGCGACTTTGGCCATCCGACTTCATTAGTCCGACTTTGGCCATCCGACTTTGGTGGTCCGAATTACTTGGTCTAACTTGGAGCTTGTGGTTTGACTTTGGAGTGGTCCGACTTTGGGACTCATCCGACATATACGTCATGACGCGACAGGTTAATTGGTCGCGACGCGACCGGGCATTTTCAGCATAAAACTTTTGTTTGTTGTTCGATAGTATTGCACGGTATATGTTTGTTTTATATGTGATTATAACATATTGTTTATGATCCTTAAAGATATAAATATATGTGAATATATATTTATGAATCAGAGACTGATTTCGGTTTTGTTGTGTTCTCAAGAACTGCGAAGACTATGTGACATTAGATAACTGAGCAGGTGCAATTGAGAAAAGAGGTGAGTGGATGTTAACTCATGGATGGTAAATGTTATGATTGATGTGATGCATGTGATTGATGATTGATAGACTGTTTAGTCTAATGTTTGATAGTATATGACTGCTTGTGTGTTATTTGATACGTGTTCGTGGTATGATAACGAGTATCGTGATACGATGAAAGTCAGCTATGCGTGTAGTTCGGCTTAGTTCGTGGTATGTAAATGCTGAGAAGTATGGAAATTGATATACCAAAAACTTGGAGATGGTGCTGAGAGACGGTACCTCTATCCACATGAGCAGTACCACTCCTTTGCTTCATGTACATATAGTCCTCATGGTTGGGCTACGGTTAAAAATATGATTCTAGTGTAAAAGTGTTGTAAAGTATGATGATGTACGATCACTCTCTTTTACTTTTAAGAGAGAAAATTATGTAGAAAAAGAAAGGGCTATTGAAGTACTGAACTAGTGTATTGATCAAGAGTTAAATAGTCATGATGACATATATACCGGACAAACCTCTGGACATAAGTTGCTTCGGCCTAAACCTAAGCCAAAGAATGAAGGCTGAAAATATATCCAAAGCACAGTAAAGCCAAGCACCATCGGCAAATAAGAAAACCACCTCCACCAGCACAAGGATCTGGAGGAACAACATTTAATGTTCTATCTACTAAATAGTTTGCAAGCATTAAATGTTTGGTCAAACTTTGTCCAAAGATAATAGAAGTAACCTCTAGAAAAAAGTTTGTAATCATGAGTATATTGCATATAAATACCTCACTCAATCAACAATTAATGTAAGCATTCAATTCTCCAACCCCTCTCTCTCATTTATTGCTCCTCTAATTTTTCACCACCCGAGTACTTACTTTCACGCCGAAGGTTGGTCACGAGCTGAAGCTCGTGACGAGGCTAACCGGTGCTCATTTTGTAGGTACCTCCATCCTGACCAAAGAAGAAGCTAGTTCCGGATAGGCTTTGCTTCAATAAGTCACGGTTCGTAAGGATGAATTGAGGGTGAAAATGACAAAAACAAGAGTACAATTAAATTAAAGTAAGGGTGTAAGTCTTTTCATATTAATATTTAGTGTAGTACGTAAACAAAAAAGCTTAATTTAGTGGATTAATGAGCTCCCATCTTGTATTAATTTTGTACAATTTTAATTAGTTCAGCTATGTAACACCCAGAATTTTATTATTAAGTTTATGCAAGAAATGTACAAAGTGTTACACGAGTTATAAATGGATATACGTGATAAGATGTGGTTTTAAACTAGAGGGGCTAAAACCGTTAAATTATAACTTGATTAAGTGCAGGGGCTGTTGTGTCAATTATTGAAACTTATATATATATAGTACCAACTTTGACTTAGAAGTCAAAGTTTCCATATTTGCTTCCTGCAAACCCACGAACACACACATACAGCTTCTAGTCTCTCCATTTTAGTGAGAAATCAGTAGTACAAGTAGCTTCTTCAAGATTATAGCAAGAATCCAACATAAGGTAAGGTTTAAACCTTTGTTTTTGATGTTTTATAAGATTAAACACATGATTCAATGGTGAATTCATGTTAGGATTGTTTCATATGGTTTAGATTATGTATATCAGTTGTAGGAGGTGTAGGAAAACACCTCTAGTCGATTTCATGATGAAACTATCGGATTTTTTGGTGAAATCCGACAGTTCTTGATAAGAACAGTCTGTTGGTCTGTAGTGTACACGGCCCGTGTAGCGGTACACGGCCGTATAGTAGTAAAGGCGGTCACAGGGCCATGTAAGGTTACATGGTCGTGTAGCATGAGAGGTACACGGCCCGTGTAGGGTGACTAGACCACACTGGCCATGTTGCCAGCTTAGGTCGTGTAGCATATAAGGGACACGGCCCGTGTAGGGATACACGGCCCGTGTAGGCCCTATTTCAGATCAGAATATCCTTATGTGATTTTATGTATTGTTTATATAGGAGGTGATTAGCATATTACCTGTATCATTGACATCCGTGGATCAATTCATGATATTATAATCTAAAAGTGAGTCTTTTAGACTTCACTTCATATCTGCAGCATGTATGCTATTATATCATATTACTGACATGTAATGTTATTCATATGTGTGTATAAGCTTGCTGCTTTGTGCAGTAAGTCTCAAAGGTGGGGTGCTTACTGCTACGTCCAGTAAGGCTCAATTATGGTACAGTACTGTGACCTAGGTTGCTGCCCTGGGTCTAGAACCAGAGGCTAGCATTGTTTGCCAGACATACGTGTATTATCTTCATATGATTTTATACGTGGGTTTATATGATGTTTAGTCCGGTTTACTCACTAAGCTCTCGTAGTTTATCAGATACTATTTTTAAAATATTTTGCAGGTTTTTAGCAAAGACAAGGGCAAAGCTTCGGTTTGACTAGCATTTGATAAACTCTTTGAAATTAACGTCTGGTTTGTAAACATCAAGTTTTTAGTACCAAACTTGTGAGAGTATTTATGTGCGTATCTATTGATACATCAGGATTTCAAATTAGTATTGCTTCCGCTTTTATTTCAAACTTTCAGATGCGAACACTCATATGCGTTTGATCTTAATATTTCAAATTTTGGTTTTTTAAATTTTCGTTTTTGGGGCGTTACAAGCTATAATAGGTCGGTGTCACATGGATAGATTCCAATATCTATCACCATAATTAGATAGCTAGGGGCAGGATGTGTGCGATAATTATATATAAATTAAGGGAAACAGCTACGTACGTACTATAATTAATTTTTATTAATTATTAGCTAAATTCATGATTGATATAATAATTATAATATTGTAATCTTAATTTCACATCTAATATATTAATCCCCACAAAAGTCAGCAAGGTGCTGTACCTACTGCTGGTCTGCTGTTAACAATTGATTAGTTTATTTGATTAATTAGTCGTCGGTCTTATATTGTCTGTCTCGATTTTGTTGTTAACTCAATCCTATAATTTTCAGTATTGTACTTTTGTACCCGATTAATTAGATTGCGTGAGCTCCTAGTTACAAACCTGTAATTCAAATATACTGGAGTTCAATATAATTAAGATGACAAGGTGAAGCGGTTAAAAAGATTAGATAATTGATCAAAAAAATTAGTTATTGATTAAGTCATTGATACTTGATAACATCATATGACTATATATAGTGAAGATTTGTCTCTTATATACTTTAAAGAAGTTTGTTCCTCATTGTCGTTAAGAATTTTTTTCCCAACATTGTTGTCTTACGAATATCGATTGAACTAAATTTATTAATGTTTTTTAAAAACCTCAACATTATAACCTAATTCTGTATAGAGTATAAACACGATTCGAAATTATCGATAAAAGTTATATAAAACTATTAATATAAAATAAAATTAAAACAAACCTACGATACAATATGATAATAATATATAAAATTAATAATAGCCTAATAAGTCAATATAGTGTGTTTGTCTTGTCTCATCTCAAATGTACGATTGCATAGTAAATGATTACAAATATAGATATAAAAATGCAAAGGGGTCTGTAAAGTGTAATCTAATACAAAATATTAGAAATACTTACTTTGCAAAAGGTTGCCTCGTGAATCATTTGCTACCTTTGTAAGATTTTGCATTCTACAACTAAAATCACGTACCATTGTGAAACACTAAGACTTCGACTTCACATCTTCAGCTCATCCTAGAAATTAAATCAGGACCTAGATAGACTTCCTCTTCGGAAGAAGACTAGTTAGAGGAAGGGGGAAGGTTGGCTAGAGGGTTTTGTCGGCCTCGTAGTTCATGAGGGTAAAGGGTATTTAGGGGGCGTCGACTTCATGCGAGTCAAGAGAAGGCCAAGTTTTTGTACAAGAAGTACGGGTTATTTATTGTTTAATCTTCTTTTCTTAGCCCAATTCTTCTTGTTTAGTGCAAGCCAAGTACATAAGGAGGGTCCATTTTTATTATTTAGAGGGTTCAAAATAAAATTTATACATATATTTATAAAAAGATTTTTTTTAAGTGGGGTCAAGACACCCCTCTTGGTATAGAGTGGAATCGCCTCTGTCTCTCACTCTATACATGTATGTATTCTATAAGTTTTAATAAAGTTTTAAACATTTAAAAATATAAAAGTTTTCAGTTTAAAAATGTTTTTCGATCTACCTTAATTATGTTATAATAAACTAAACTGGATTAATTAACCCATTCATATACGGGTATTGCACAAGTTTACCTATATATAACACAACATAATCGATCAAACCCCGGCCATTTCACAAATTAGAAAATAAAGATCGAGGAACATTTGGGCCGGAATGGACAGACGTATTTAGACATAAGAGATTATAATTTTGTTCCCTCTCTTTTTTTTAAAGTGACTGAAATACCACTTCCAAACTTGGCACTTTGGCAGACATCTAACCCTAACATATTCTTCCTCTTTATTTCTCCACACCAGACATCGACGAAACCCTCATCACCTCTTTATTTCTCCACATCAGACATATTACAATCCTCGTTGGCGGCCATTCGATTAAGCCTTTGTCATCAATCCTTTAACTGAGCCTTCTTCGGAGACCTAAGCTCTCACAACCCTTGTCAGACCTCTAGTCTAGTCCCTCCATATATATAGTTAACATCAGTATTCTATGAAGAATTTGATCTGTTGATTTATCTAAATGTAGCTAGCCTTGAAACGTACTCTTAATATAACTTCATTGAGCCTTCGATATGTTATTATATGGTTTCCCAGCCATAAGTAATCTGATAAACGTAGATTTGAGCTACCATCTTGCTTATTGTATGTATGGCTGTTTTGATACATAAATCTGCTCAACTGTTCAGTTTTCCATTAGTATATATATGATCAACATTTGGATCTAGCATCTATATATTGTCTCGATATGCTCGATCAATATATATTGTTTTCGATTAATCTTGATAAGTATTTTGATTTGTTTTGAATCTATTTGGATGTATAGATTTATTTTGACATCTTTGACGTATTTTGATATATCATATCTTTTAGTTTGGCCAGATATATGTATCTTTTTTAAATCTTGATTAAATTATCATTTGGACATACTTTGATTAGTATTTGAAGCTTGATTAGTATTAACTTGAATATATTTTGATTAGCATTTGAGCTTGACTAGCATTTATATATTTTAATTAATACTTTCTTGTTTGTTTAAATCGGATGTTTATAAAGAATATGTGTAATTTGTTGTTTGTTCAAATGGAATTTTATATAAGCAAATATATATGTTTAATTAATATGTAGTTTGTTTAAATGGAGGTCAATAACAATGGTCGAACGGAGCTAGTATGCATCTGGCTTAAGTTAGTCAAGGTTCTTAAGAAAATTTTAGACCGGATTTTGTAAGTTTATGATGTTTCAATTCAAAACTAATTCATAATAAGAGGAGTAATCCAGAACTCTTATGAAACATATTACAAAGTCACACCCGTCTAAAGTAGAGCAATACTCAACAAATTTAACACAAAAACAGACAAAAAATGTATTTAATAATCCGAAAGCAAAAAATGTAGGAATAATATATTTGAGAAACAAAATTAGAAATATATTGAGTTGTGTTCAATAAAATTCATGTAAAAAACATAGTCCTAAAATTTTAATATTCAATCATAGGTGATTCGGTATATAATCACATGTGATTTGTAAAAGCATCTCATGTGAATTACGATAATGTCACTCCGCCCAAATTTTTAAAATGCAATTTGGACCATTGATGTCATTAATCCAAAGACTAAAATTAATCACTTAGGACTATAAATTAAGTATGAACTATATTAAACATTCTTCATAATTCTCAAACAAAACATGCTTCCTTCATAATTGGTAATTAGTTTAATTTTGTTTAGTTCGGATTTGGCACAGAATCAAAATTATACTATAAATTTTGGTTCTTGAAAAATAAAAAGCCGTTTGATTTTGAAGTTACATTGTCGGTTTTCGTTTTGGTTTTAAAAGCTTTTATCAATATTTATGTGAGTTTTAGGGTTTGTCCGGAATAATGAACAAGTTTAAACTCTTTTGAAATTTTCCATGAAAGATCCATATGCATGAACTAAGAAAACAATATATAAAAACAACCATTGGGTGTTTGTAGAAATTACAACCTTTGTAGTGTATGTCCACCGTTGGTGAATATGTTGATCAACAAGGAACCACACACCTAGCAAATGATCACAATACCAAAAGCTTGCTAAAAGTACCTTTCAACACCAAGAACCTAGTAACAAGAAGACGCCTTTCTATCGTTTTCTACTACTAGTGTATGGAATGTGTATGCAACTAGTTGATAACACAATAGAGTCAGAAAACCAAGAACAAAAGTACTGTTAATGTATTCCAAGTATAAAGAAAAAACTTAGTATGTGTATAAAATACTTCAAAAAAATTTAATTTGATTTCTTATGTACATATTTGAAAATTTTGTATTATGTTTATCACTTACATTTTTATTTGATTTTAATGCATTTCAAGTTTACTTCTTAAATATACAAAGACCTGTGCATACACGGGTCTATAAACTAGAACCGTTTTAAATTATTTACAAGTATATAAAAATTAATTATAGAAAGATTTATGTATCAACTGCAGATATAGGTCTTACGATTGGATTACAACCAAGAAGTTTGTCTAGCACAAAATACCTATTTATTGATTAAAAAAACAATTGTAATTGTAATTGTAATAACTAAATAAAAGATAATGAAATCGACATAAGGTGTAAAACATAAAATAATTTTTATTTTTTAAAGATGTATCTGCCAACAGCCAACCGGCCCAACCGTATAGGGTTGACTAAACGATTTTTATGTCAAACCCAAATGTATGAAAATGTAACCTTTGGGCCCAGACATTTAAATTTGCTTTCGCCCAATAGAATTTATCATGTATTAATGTGATGCAATGAGTTATGAGTGTTACGTGTTTATTTTAGTTTTTATCACAAAAATAAACTCGAATTTACAAGAATTTTCGTTTTTAGTGATATATACAAAGTCTGTTAGATTCTTTTTTTTTTTTGTGAAAACCAGCTTTCGTTTTATGTTTTTTTAATAGATTTTGCTTCAGAGTACAAATATCGTCTTGTTATTCTTGTATTTGAATGCCCGTATGACTTTTTTTATAAAAATTATCATGATTCCTTAAAACTTAACCTTTAAGATATGCAATCCGGTTGTTTTTTTAATTAAAAATAGCCGACTACTACAAAATGTATCAAACTTTGAACTTTTTTGCTATTATACGTATCTATATTTTAACGTAATATTTTCAAAACAATGCTACTATCTATACCGCTATAGGGTTAACTTTCACGCTAAAAATCAAAATTACATCTTAATGTATTATACTTTCAATAACATCTTGTTGTGTGTGTCAACTATTAATTTAAAAAATCGAGAGTTATGACCGATCACAACATCTTTTGATATTATCCAAAGTTTTTTGGGTATATTATAAAATATAGAATAGTGTTTTAGTCATCATGTGGTTTACCCTCGACTTTTCAAAATTTAAATATCTTTATTTACGACATTTTTTAAATTACACAAACTATATAAAAGTTCAATATATATATTTTTAAAAATTTGACATTCGTATGTGGGTACATAGTTTTTAAAAGTTTATAATTAGGGATATGGAGTGTTTGGTACGCTCTTTAGTAGTAGTTTTACTCACACTTACAATCGTTCATGGTGGCTGAAAAACTAGAGAACATCGATTAACTTTGCCAGACTCGCGTGTAGGAATATCTAATATTTGGATATGATTTATAAAAGTCAAAATTCAAACCTAATTGGTTTCGGAATATCTTATTTTAAATTGGTTTGTTTGGTTTTCAAATCGGCTTTAGACTCATCGATTTAAAAGGTTGTGCGTGTCTTTATAAACGAATTTTGAATCTTAATTCATCACCCAACTCGAATTTCATACATGTATACACGCACATACACTTGCACATGCACGTCATCCAGAAGTACATTAACGGGACGGGTTCTCGTAACCGATTTGATTTTGCAAATAATATCTAATAGTCTATGTATGACATACATTTTCGGCCGTTGATACTAGAAAATATATAGACATCAAATCTTCTTTACGAGACTCCATTTCTTCTTTCGTCGTTTTGTCTCTAATTTTAGACCTGTTTGTTTATTTACTATAGCCTGATTTTACGTTTTTATTTTTAATTAATATAAATTAAAAGTTCTTCTAACAGTAGTTTTAATGATCCAATTTTTTTTCAAGGGAACTATTCAAAACAAGTACCGATATTTGGCAAATTTGCACTTTCATTTACTCATTATAATTCATATATGCAATAACACTAAAACACTATAACTATATTATGTAAACAATAATAGTACCATTTATATATGAATTACAGTAAGTTATCGTTCGTTTCCCAGGAATTTAAAGGAATGGAATGAAATTTAAATCCAATTTCATTGTAAATTGCGTTCGGTAGCATTTTTCTGATTGGAATCAAATTCTTTGGAAAATATATATTTCTTTATGTATGGGAAAGTCATTCCATTAGGTATGTGGATGGAATTAAAATCCATTCCTTAAGGAAAACTGATAAAAGACTATTTTGCCATTACTTTAACCCTATAACGCCTCACCACCGCTATAGTATAGCGCCACACCATAGCAACCACCGCTGCCACCACCACCACCGTCACCACCACCGCCGCCGCCACCACCACCACCACCGCCACCACCGCCGTCACCACCGTCGCCGCCACCGCCGCCACCACCACCTGCCACCGCCGTCACCACCCGCCGCCACCACCACCACCGCCGTCACTGCCACCACCACCGCCGCCGCCGCCACCACCATCACCACCCGCTGCCGTCATCACCACCCGCCGCCACCGCCACCACCGTCACCACCGCCGTCATCACCACCCGCCGCCGCCACCACCACCGCCACCGCCGTCACCGCCACCACTACCGCCGCTGTCACCGCCGCCACCACCACCCTTGTCACCGCCGCCACCACCATCACCACCCGCCACCGCGGTGGTGGTGGTGGCGGCAGCGGGTGGTGATGGTGACGGCGGCAGTGACAAGGGTGGTGGCGGCGGCGGTGACAGCCGCGGTAGTGGTGGGGGTGACGGCGGCGGCGGTGGTTTCGGCGGCGGCATTGGTGGTGGTGACGGTGATAGTGATGGGGCGGCTGTAGTGGTGATTGTGACGGTGGCGATGACGGTTACGGGTGGTGGCGGCGGCGGGTGGTGATGGTGGTGGCGGCGGCGGGTGGTGATGGTGGTGGCGGCGGGAGTGACGGGCGGTGGTGGAGGCGGCGGTAGTGGTCGCGGTGGCGGCGACACGGGTGCTGGCGGCAGCCGGTGGTGATGCGGGTGGCGGCGGTGACAAGGGTGGTGGTAGCGGTGGTGACAGCGGGGGTAGAGGTAGCGGTGATGGTGGTGGCGGCGGCAGCGGGAGGTGTGGGTAGACCGAGGGGGAGTTGTGGTGGGGTGGGTTGGGTGTGCGTGTGTGTAATGATAAATTTTTAATATAAAAAATGAATAAAAGGGTATTTTGGTCTTTTGATATGATTACATTGCAATTCTTTGTATACATTTACAAACAAACGCAAAATAGGATTGTAATGAAATTCAATTCCATTCAGTTTTCTGCGAAACAAACATGAACATGAATCTAATTCCTTAAGAATTTAATTCCTATAGGAATTGAATTCTTTAAGAAATTCAATTCCATTACTTTAAATTCCGTGAAACGAACGAGGCCTAAGAGTTTGTTACATTTTTTGCGACGGTGGTGGAGGTGATGGTGGTGGTAACATAGGATTAGGGTGTCGGAGATGATGATGGTGGTGGTGGTGGTGTATAGTAGAGAGATAGGAGTAAGATAGATAGATAGAGATATTAGGATATTAATAAGAGATAGAATAGAGTAATCTATTTTTTATATTAAAAAATAAAAAAGTAAACTAAAAATGAGGCCATGAGAAATTTGGTCATTTAAGTTTGACCTGAAACTAACTTTATAAAAGGTTTAGTCATTTCATGATCAAATCTGTAAAATTTAAAAATTAAAGACCAGAATAGTAAACTATCAAATTATAGGAACAAAAATGTAATTTATTTTAAAAATAAGCGAAATAGATCGTGTGGAAGCAATCTTGGATCTGTCAATAAATTCCAAACGCATTCGGAGAGGTCGACTGAACCTTTTCGGGCCCATGAAGATTCTTTATTTTACAAAACACCAATTATTAATTCATAATTTTCTTGAACATTCTCGAAAATACATACTACAGAATTTATTTTTTTCGAATATATACATATAATGTATATACACACCAGTTTATTGTGATCTAGGACCCACGTATTTTATAAAACCAGTTAAAAGGGTAATGATCCTTATATAAATAAATTGATTATACACAGATGCGGGAGCGGATACAGGGGCTGAGCTCTGAAGGGTGCTAGACCACCATTTAATAGGCTCAAAATCGTTAGTATTTTAGAATTCTAAGTTCAACACATATTTATTGAACCTCTCTTATTAGAGTTAATTAGGAACCTAAGTATAGCTCAAAATAGAAACGGCGATGGAAAGACTCAAAGTGATGATCTAATTTTTGAAAAAGCTTTATCAACAATGAAAATTATAAAAACAAGACTTCGTAATAGCATGAGTGATGATTATCTTTAAAACAATTTGGTTCTTACATTGAAAGAGAGATTGCTGATACTTTCTCTACACATAATATAATAGACGAGTTCTATTCAAAGAAACAAAGACGCGCTCAATTACAAACACGAGCGAAATATAATTTTCTCATTGTTATTTTTTAGTTTCATTAAAGTTTTATTAAGATTAAGCATTCGAGTTATTGTTTTAGCTAATATTATGTTTCTAGTACGTTAATGGTGATCATGAAAAAACTTTGATGATTGATTTTGACAAAACTTAAATGTTATTTTAACACAGTTCCCTGTCTTTACATGAACTTTCATTATTTATTTATCTATACAAATAATTAACCTTTTTTATGTCTTTCATATATATATGTGTGTGTGTGTATCATTTGTGTTATGATAAAGTAAAATTGATCCCGCTATAATAAAATCCTAGTTCTGTACCGATATAAATACATTATCAAGTTGTATCATATGTTAATAATCACATGTACCAATTGTGTATGAAAAACTTTTATTGTGTACAAATTAGCTTCCAATTTAAAACATTTTTTTTAAAGTTAGAGCCGTCAGATGTTCAAATAAAAATCCGGTTAAGAATCCTATGAATAAAGCAATAAAATTAGATAAATGAGAACCTGTAATATGCAAAACTGAATTATTAATTCTTTTTTGTTTTTTGTATTCATGTTTATTTGTAACTTTTTTAGATTTGAAAGATTATTTTAGAAAGGGAGTTGATCTGTATATAACAATTTTTAGTAATATACAATAAGGTACATATATTTATTGCATATGGTATAAGTTGATGATGTATAAATTTGTTGTGTATGACCAATTTTATTGTGTATGAATAGTCTCCATTTCAGAAAGCTTAAATGTTTCTTTACTAAAACTTCTTTTGCGTGTTAAATATAGATTTTTTTCTTAAATGTTAAGATTTAAATGTACTAATATATATATATATATATATATATATGCTTTTTGATATTTTTATATATGGATTTCAATAAGTGTAACATCATCAAGTTTTTGAGATCAGTTAAACTAGTTAAACAATATCACCCACAATGAGAGCAGTAGGTTATTATATACTAAACCTCTAATATACATTATCTCTAATACTTCTTCGTAGTAAGAGCGGTAGAATGTTGAATGCTCACATGGAAACGAAAACTACAATGAGAAAGAAATAAAATAAATAATAAAAAATAAAAAGACACATATGAAAGACCTATTTTGTGGCAATGCAATGATAGATTGGCAGCCAAAGTGGTGGCAAGAAGAGCAACGGCCGAGGTAAGAGATATGACTGCAATGACATGAGCTATAACTATGAGGGTGGCTGCAAGAAATACAACATCGATTGTAGGAGTTAATACTTCAGCTGCAGCCGACATGAGCTACAACTATGGTGGTGGCAAGCAAGAGGAACGCTGACAACAATAAGATGCACGACGACAACAAGAAGACCCGGTCTACTATATATTTACAATACGTCATGGGACAGGACGAGAGGATAAAGAAAATAAAAAAAAAGTCGTCACACAAGGAAGGTGGCAACAGCCAAAAAAATCTAATCTTTTTGTATTTACATTGCATACTCAGGACAAGACAAAAGGATAAAAATGAAAAAAACTAGTTGTCACTCAAGGGAGATGATGGAGAGAAAAACTATGTTGAGTCAGTGACGACCAACTATAGTTCAGAGGTGATGACGGAGAGATAGAAGATATGACCAAACTTTGAGGTTTTAATACTATGTAGAATAATAAAAACCTAGTTAATATTGTATGTTACACTAATATCTATTTATAGAATACAAAAATTATAATAAAAACCCTAATCAAAAAACTATAATATGTTCAAACCATCTATACAACCAAACTAGATTATACTGTACTAATACTAAAACATTACCCGTAAAGAAGAATGTTTAATATAGTTTTTTATTAATTCATAGTCATAAGTGATTAATTTTAGCCTTTGGATCAATCACATCAATGATCCAGATTAAATTTTTAAAATTTGGATGAAGTGACATTTTTTTTAATTTTTCGTAATTCACATGTGATACTTTTACAAATCATATGTAATTGTATACTGAATCACATGTGATTAAATATTAAAATTTTAATACTATGTTTTTTAAATAAACTTTATTTAACACAACTCAACCCGTAATATTACGGTTACATTTTCAATTCCTTTTAAGTCCTTAACTAATTAAAAGACATATCTTAAACTCTTTTTTATACTCCCAGTATTTTATCATTTGCTTTCGGCTGAGTATCGTATCGATGTAGTTATTGCACATGTTTTTCCCATACATGCAAAATAGACTAAATTGTGACATTAAATCATTAATTGTATAAGTGATTTATTTATAGCCATTTAAAATTTTAATGAAGTAACGTCACGTAAAAAGGGGACACGAGGTACCCGACACATGGTTTCTCCTTTAACTTTTATTGGAAAGATATTTATTGCAAAAATAAAATCCTACATACGTAAACTATCTGCAGGGGGGTAATTGAAATGTCTTTTAAAATAGAAGGGCTTTTAAGTTTTAATCATTAATACAAGTAACTATTTAAAGTTTTAAACTAAAGAAATATCAATGCGCCTCAGGGTCCACCGCTTTTTGTCTCTGTGTGTGTGGCAAATCCCTCTTTATTCCGCCTCTTACACGTGATAAGCTCGATTATCCGTGCAGATCAAGCGTGCAAGCTCCGCATTTCGGCACGTGTCATGTCATGTAATTATGTATAAGTTTACAGAATGGCCCCTTCAATTTTGGTATGCTGTACATTATATGATCCTCTAATTATTAATTTAGAATAAAACTCAGTTTATTTATAAAATTTGGTACGTGTATAAGTTTATATGTACGAGTTGGTAGCAAAACGAAAATTACAGCGTAACAGAAACCAGATACTTTGGTCTCAAACTATTGAATGTTGTAAATAGGTGTACCTTCATTTAAGCACGTAAATAGGAATGATCGTGTACAATCACATATGATGAAATATATAAAATATTTCTTTCAAAGTGTAATGAGCGATAAAGAGAATGTTCTAATTAGTATTGGAGCACGTGAGTGGGTGTGATCCACCACCATCGCGTTATAATACAAGTAGGAAGTTGCATGATCTATTTGGTGTGAGGGTGATTACAATGATTTCAACTAAAAACAAGAAAATGTTAGAAACACCCTTATTCACTGATAAATCTCTTTCCTCATGAAGCTTAGCTAATCATAACTCATTTTTATTACCTTCACAAAACTAGCTATAAAGTCCCATGCAAACATTCATACTTAACACAACCTAATTACAAGAACAAACCAACACATGCATGTATCCTTACCTTGTATTATGCTAGTAATTATTTAGCCTAACATATTGATATATGACATCATGGCCCAAAATTACAATCGCCTAGTAAGAACGCGGTTATAAAATAAAAGCCAATTATTGGAATAACTTGAAAATAATAACTCAAAAATCGGAATAAAACATATATTAAAAGGTGTTGGTTAGTGAGTACGATGATGTGGAGTAAGGATTCAGTGTGGTGTTGAAATCTTGATTAAGTGTGTCTTCCTCTGGTCATCAATAATCGTAATGTAGTTACTGAAATATGCATATTCTCTAACGTGTTTACACAACTAGTTTTTTTAAAATATAGATGGATACTATTACATTTGACATATGGTATGATGAAACTTTTATGTTTTCACGAGTGATAGTATGATCACACTAGTGATGGCAGAGTTAATATATGAAGAGTTGTTTGATTATTTATAGAAAGAAACAAGGAAATCTTTAACTGTTAATGAATAAGAAGTCTTTTAACGTAAACTTTAGAAAGTGGAAACTGACTTAGAAATGTTGATAATGATGAAGAAGTAAAGACTCTATTCGCAATTGATTACGACTCAAACGGACATGTTTTTAGATTATTTTGATGAGGTCCAACGTATATTTTTTAATCAAATTACAATAACTTATGGGGGAGAAGCGTCATTACTCTGTCAAAACTGCTTCAAGCAATGACATAATAAAAAAGCATGTAAAAAGAATAAAAGAGAGCCACTAGCAATAAATTTAAATGTAGCATCTTGTTAAGCTTTATAAAATACCGCTTCAACTAGAAAATAAGAAAAATCAAAGCTTCAGGTTTTTGGTCTAGGCCGGATTGAGCCAATTCCAAACCGGTATTTGACCAAACACAAATAATGATCACATATTTGATTTGAGTTTTTTTTTTAACTTTTAAGCTTTGAGGGTTTGAGTTAGTTTGGTTTTAAATATGAGCGGAGACAAAGAGAAGCTGAATGGTGCTAAGCCTCCTAATTGGCCCAATTTTCATATATACCATTAGATAAAGTTCTTGAATTTTTAATCAATGCTCCTCTTAATAAAGATACAACCTAATATTATAAACCGAAAGGATAAATCGTTGTTAATTATTAAAATAAATGTTATTTTAATAAATAAGTTTCTTGAAATTAATTTAACTATTTAACTATTTATCTTAAAAACAATAAAACTTTTGATGTCATTTGTATATTATATCTATATAATAACTACTGTTTTATAAAGTTAAACTCTCGTAATATAATCCTAGCTCCGTTTCAATTTTAGTTTCTACCCATGCTAAAACACGATGTAAAATGGAAGAACACACAACATTGGGGGCCATTATATAACTATCTAAAGCACGAAGGTATTCTTTGTCGACTAGAATAAACACAAAGACTTTAATTTTTCAATTACGATATTTGACTCCCGACGTCTATTTTCCCCCAAAATTTGAAGCTTCCCGTAAATAATAATATTAATTAATATTAATATTCACTAAATAATACTCCCTCCACTCTCTTCAACCTCCATCACCCATCTCGCAATTCGAGATATATACACTGTATATTCCTACAATTCTGTTCAAAGGTAAGAATTCATCAAAATTCACGCATAATTCGTTTCGTAAGTTGATAATTTGTCACGGTTCATGTAAGTAAAGTGAAATTTCGTGCTTTTTTTGCTGTTAATTTCGCTCAAAATCTCATATTCTTCTTGATCAACCAATGTATGTGTCCAGATCAAACAGATACTGTGTGTGTTGTAAGTGAATTGTTCTTTTTGTCTAGGATATGAACCTATATATAGTCTTAGAACTGATTCTTGCTCTGTGACGCGGTTTCGTTGGACAGTGACATTGAATCGATTAAGAAAAGAGGGAAGAATATGAGCAATTCGGTAGGACATACTTTGCTTCAATCGACGATTTTAAAGCATCAAAGTCAAAGATATTCTGCTTCTTCCATTGCCGGAAATACTTCTTTTCAAGCTCAAGCGACTTCTCAGATACGGAAGTCACCGTCGGTTTTGTCCTCTTTATTATCCAGCGATTTACGTGGTCGTAGACTGACTGTGCGGAAATCAGGCGCTCAGGCAAACAAATTGGTTTCTGGTCTTGTTCAAGCTGTTTTAGCCACCGATCCGACTTCCGAGGTACTTAATATGCTCTCGAGTGGATTATAGCTGTAGTTTTCTGAAATCTGAACAGTTATCTTCTTTTTATTAAACGCGTCTTAATATGATAATTTCTTAATAATGCGTGTTTATTTCTAAAGATAAACAAAGAGAATAAGTATTCCCTTGATGAATCGTATATTCGTATCTTAGCCCACTAACTTGAAACCTATTTAGATAAATTTTCATCTTTTGACCTTAGGCGTTGCATCCGTCTTACACAATGAATAAGCTGATAATGACGGAAAGGTTCTAAAAGTATCATGATTTTGCCTTATTTTCCAATTTTTTTTGCCATTCTGATGTGAATATATATAAAATAATCGTAAAAGGTATGTACTGGGCACATGTACCTGAGTTAAGATTTCGGTGATTTGCTAGAAATGTGTCATTCACTGCTTCCTGATAAACAATCTATTGATTCTCTGTTATCTTTTTTTGTGACAGACTTAATTAATGATAAATTTAGCACTGCTCCAATAAAGAATTAGACGAATAAACTATAAAAGCATCCCACTTGTTTCCCTGGAACATAACAGTTTCTTATGAAGGAACCAAACATCAGGATTAAATTCTCAACAACCATCAATGACAAACATGCATACCAGAACCATCATGAAATGTGACATTTAGAAGTCATGACTTCCCATAAAAGATAAAATATCTAACTTGCAGTCTTTGTTACGGGTCAGAAGGAATATGTATCATATTTTGCTATGTAGCAATTGGTGTCTGGGCATGTGTTGTCATAGCTCACTTTAAGAGATTATCCATATTGGATTGTTAATGTTGGCTCAATTGGATGGATTTAAGGTAATAAGCATTCATTGTGAATAAATCGCCTATAACATTTCCGTTTATGGTATCGCTCCCTAATCTCTAATTAAATGCATTACATTAGTTAACATCTCATTGTCTTGAAAGGTAAGTCTTTTTGAAGGGTGGAACTTTTGTTTACTTTACATACTTCCACAGCTCTCCATACTGTTGGTAGAGCTGAAGAAAATACAGCCGACATAATCTTTTGAACAAGCTAAAAACTATTTCCAACGATTCTTAATTTTATTTAGCCTCCAAGATGCTTGATAATCAATTTTTAATCAGTGCTCCATTGAGCAAACTATACGAGTAAAGCCTTATTTACAATCACTATCTCGAGACGTATTTCATCTCATGACTTGTATACACTAATTTAAAAAACTGTTTTTCTCTTCTTGTAGCAGCTAGGAGAAAAGTTCATCCTGGGAGGAGATATTGAGATGCAGGTATCTGTTGACTAAGATACGAGATGTATTGTGCCTACCTGTTAGCTTTTCATTTGAACGAGGCACTTGTTGAATTTCTAGGAATTCACTGTTTGAAATTTCAGTGGAATTTTATGTCCAAAAAATAATCTTTACATAACTTTTTTACAGGTTGATGTTAAAATCTCTTCTATTCCAGTGGTAGAGATTCAACTCACTAACAGTACCAACAATCTACATCTACATTGGGGTGGTCTACGAAATATAAATGAGTAAGTTGTGACACATGTAAATATATGTGATTCTACTGGTGCTTGGTATAGCATTATTTACACCCTTTCATGATTTTATTTTTCTTCCGTCATTTCCGCAGGAAATGGCTACTTCCCAGTCGTCGTCCTGAAGGGACTAAAGTATACAAGGACAGGGCTCTTAGAACTCCCTTTGTGAAAGTAAGTTACATTGATAACATTAAATTCTACAAGTGGCAGAATGAGTGGGTCAGACAGGGTGGGTAATTAATCCAAAATCCAAATGGGCTTGTGGCAAAACAATTTATGTGCATGTCAAAACTGTTTGATTGGGTCAGGCCAACCTGTGATCACTTTCTTGTCCTTTTTTTGTATTTTGTAGATATGTAATGTATAAATATGATAAAAAACTATTAAAAATTAATAAAAAGTTTATTTGCACATAATGTTTTAGGACAAGTTAAGCATTTAAATACACTTTTGGTGTGACCCGTTTAAATCCATGTGACCCTTTTTACTTTTAGCTAATCTTTTACATTTTATCTGTTATTATTAGAATATAACCTGAATTGATCCGTTTAGATATAAAGCCTTGTCAATATACCGGATACTGCATGAGACAATTTTATTTTTCCCCTCAACTAATTTTATGTGTATTCTTTTTTCCCCTCCTAGTCTGGCTCTAATTCATTCTTGAAAGTAGAAATTGACGATCCTTCGATTCAAGCTCTAGAGTTCCTAATAGTAGATGAAGGGAAGAATAAATGGTAAGCCTATCTTTTTGACTTGTTGGTCCTGGAGTGCACATTCAAATTCACTTTAATGTCCTCTCACTCTTATTTAGGTACAAAAATAATGGCCAAAATTTCCATGTTAAGCTGCCTTCGAGGGAAAATCCAGTTTCAAATGTTATTGTTCCTGAAGACCTGGTACAAATTCAAGCATTTTTGAGGTGGGAGAAGAAAGGGAAACAAATGTATACCCCGGACCAGGAAAAGGCGAGTAAACTTTTCAAATATCTTTGAATCTTCTTTCTTAATCTTGTTGGAGCAGCCTCAATGAATGGGTTTGATACCGCTTTTGGTTGAACATGTTCAAAAACAGTGCCTGTTAAGAAGTGGGATGCAATGCAATCTATGACGAATATTTGATGCAAACAAGTATTCTGTACACTGAAGATCTTTTTTGTTATCCTAAAAGTTATAAGATTGAAATATCTCTTACTACCAAAGGAATATGAGTACATGATAGGCTTGGGGATCAAGAATAGCAAGAAAATATAAACATCACAAGCAAACAGAAGTTTATTATTTTCTAACTGGATTTTAGATATGTACCCTGGAACTCTCTTGACAATACAAATCTACAATACGAAAGCCTGTTCTTTCCTTAAAGATAAAAAATCCTCACATATAAATAACAAGGCAACAATCAAGATGAGCTCCAGGGCTGATAATAGACTTGACAGATGTCTTTTTCTTTTGGGTTGTGTATGCTAGTTGCTACTGAAATTTTACTGATAAATTTATGATATAACATTTTTGTATAATTATCGACCTTATACGTGCATTATTCACTCACCCTCCTGTGAAAAGTTTCATGTTGTGTGTTGTTATGGAGATATTTATGATATTTGAGAGATATTCTGGTGCTCCATTCATATCTGACTTTGGGGTTTCGGTTAATGTATCTGGGCTTGCCAAATTAATGTTGTGAACAATAGTTGTTGCCTGTCCCTCTTCTAAATCAAAAATTAATGTATTCACTTCTTTTAGTCTCATATGGTGCAGTGATACAATTATTCCATCAGCAGGTCATATAAAACTTCAAGATTTTCTTAATATGATGCTTGCATGCATGTTTTGCTTTCGGTTGTTCTTAGTAATAAAGTAATATAACAACTCACAGATGGAATATGAAGCTGCTCGTGCAGAGCTTTATGAGGAAATTGCTAGGGGCAGTTCCATAGAGGATATACGTACAAGGCTAACAAAAAAAGATGGTAAAAATTCTGAACAAGGTACTGGCGTTGTGGAAGGTGAGACACAAGCTAAGGCTCAAAAGCTGGTGAAGAAAAAAACTTACTCCATTCATACGATTCATCGGAAGAAGAGAGACCTCATGCAACTTCTCAACAAACATATTCCAGTTTCCGTCAAGTCTGTAGAGGAAAAAACCTCCACTAAAGCAAAAACTTTCTCTGCAGTAGAACTTTACTCTAATGCTATAGAAGAACAAAGTGACATAAATCTTCTAAACAAAAAGACGTACAGATTCGATGACGAGGAGCTTTTGGTAGGACCACCTTACTTTATTGGTGTTCCTTTGCTGGGAAGTAGAGGTGACAAGAGGGTCGGGTTGGGTATCAGGTCAAAACGGGTATTTGGTATGGCTTAAAGGGTTCGGTGACCCGAAGTCCCAAACCACATTCTGTCCAAAATTTTAATTTTTTTATATATTATTAGCGCGACAAATATGACTACAGGAGATAAATTATTTTACTCTAATCTAATTTTTTAGCTAGCTTTTTTTTTCTAAAAAGAAATTGCCACCTCTATACAGAAGTCATTGCATTGCATCTAAAGCATTTGTATGTTGTAGGTACTTGTAACAAAAGCTTCTAGTAAGATAAGAGTTCATTTGGCAACAGGCCTGAAGGAGCCACTCACCCTTCACTGGGCGTTGTCAAAGAAAGCTGGGGAGTGGCTGGCAAGTTTCTTCATTTCTAGCTGGGTGATATTGCACCAAACAGATTATAATATAGTTATCTGTTTGAGCACATCTACCACTTCTATAAGAGAGTAATAAAATTGATGTACATATTGCAGGCACCACCTGAAAATTTGTTACCACAAGGGTCTACTCCTTTAGTTAAAGCGGCTGACACACAGTTTTCTACTATCTCTATTGATGGTACTACTAACAAGGTCTGCCAAGAAAAATGCTTTCTAAACAATTTTAGTTAGATGAAGTGAAGGGTCTAATCGTTAATACTATCTCAATTTTACGATCATGGCTGCACTTTTGTGTATAACAGATACAATCGGTAGTGATAGAAATTGGAGAGGATAGTTTTGTTGGGATGCCGTTTGTTCTTTTTACCGGTAAAAGGTGGATCAAGAATAATGGATCGGACTTCTATGTTGAATTTGTTGGACCCAAGAAGGCAGTAAAGGTTCTTCCATCTAATATTCTAATCTTTTAAATTACCATAGTTTACATGCATGTTTGTTTCCCCATTTTTGATAATTCCATTCACATTCTTTTGCCATTTGTCTTATCTCCCCTTGTGAAGGATGCTGGAGATGGAAAGGGTACAGCTAAGGCCTTGTTAGATAAAATAGCAGGGCTGGAAAGTGAGGCACAGAAGTCTTTCATGCACAGGTCAGTACTCTGTTGATTCCACCGGACAAGATCGTGATTCTACTTCTTACTTCAGATTATTGATATCTACATTTACAGTAGGGTTTTTTCTTAAAAGGTTATCCTGTTTACTCCAAAAGTAGATTGACAGTCAATTGTCAGTGGAGATATCTGTAAAGATGTAAATCATGTGCTGCTGTGTTAACAGTATGCTGTGTGAGACATCTGCAATTTGACACTGCAAATTTGAAGAAGTTTTGTAGGTTAAGAATGGGAGAGGCACTGTTTTCGGACAAAACAATGTTTATGGCTTGAATCTTGGTCAATTTGCTAAGTGTCATGGAAAATATCTACAAAATTATTCGGGATTTATAGGTGCCATAATGAGCTCCATTTTACTTTATGTAGCTCTAGGTGCTGGGACCTTTATAAAGACAATTTAATATCCATGTTTAGCTATCCTTTTACCACGATTCCTCTTTTTCACATATTACTGGTTATGCTAGTTACTGGGTTGTATGAATAATCGGTCATAAATTCTTCTCGCCTCTCTCAGATTTAATATTGCAGCTGATTTGGTGGAAGAAGCCAAGGACATTGGTGAGTTGGGTTTTGCAGCAATTCTTGTATGGATGCGGTTTATGGCCACAAGACAGCTAATTTGGAATAAAAACTACAATGTAAAGCCACGGTAAGGCATGTTCCTTCACAAGTTTAGTTACATTCATCTCTCCTTTAAGGTACATTAGATGTGGCAATATGGGTGGGTTGGTTAACGAGTAGTTTTTGTTACTACGGGTCAAAACAGGTTGAGTCAAGTTGGAGCAATAAATTTTTTGTCCAAAATTCTTATAAATAATCAGTGTGATAAATATGAATACACGAACTTTTTATTTATAGTAATAATCTAACTTCAACGAATAAAACATTTTAGAAGGTTTTGTGCGTTAAAAATACACTTGAAGTGACTCTTGACCATTTATCTTTTAGCTGCTTTTTATTTTTTTGAATGGCAACACACACACACACACACCTCTTAAACCTAATCCTAACTCTACTCCTCTGTCCACGACGGGACATGGACCCACAACCTTGGGAAACACCTAATACACTTGATATCGCTAGGCTATAAACCCTTTTGTAAATGGGTCATAATAGCCACCTCTAAGTTACATCTTCAGTGATTTCTGATGTACTGCACATAACAAAATGAGTTCTCTACTTCTCCCATAAAAGATGCTTTTCTCAAGCATCCACATTTTTTGGCATGGTCTTCGTGTATGTTTGGTGCAGTGAGATAAGCAGAGCTCAGGATAGGCTCACAGACTTGCTTCAGAACGTTTATGTGAATTATCCACAATTCAGTGAACTTTTAAGAATGATAATGTCAACTGTTGGACGTGGAGGTGAAGGGGATGTTGGGCAGCGCATTCGGGATGAAATCCTGGTGATTCAGGTGGCTTAAAGTTCTATTATGTTCCTGTCATTTAATTTGCACAAAATCTCTCAATCACTCAAGGCTAATACTCACCTACTTGCCAACTTTAGAGAAATAATGATTGTGCTGGTGGAATGATGGAAGAATGGCATCAGAAGCTGCATAATAACACAAGCCCTGATGATGTTGTGATCTGTCAGGTATATTGCATGTGAAGCTGATTTATATTCTTCTAAACTTGTAGTACGCCTGTATTTGGTCACACATTGTTACACATTTTATTGCAGGCGCTAATTGACTATATTAAAAGTGACTTTGACATCAGTGTTTACTGGAACACGCTGAATACAAATGGAATCACTAAAGAACGACTTCTAAGTTATGATCGGGCCATTCGCAATGAGCCAAAATTCAGGAGCGACCAAAAGGACAGCCTTTTGCGTGATCTGGGAAACTACATGAGAACATTGAAGGTCTGGACTCTTTCCTATAAGTTTTTCCATAGTTTTTTCGCATAAAATATCAGCATACTTTCACTTTTATTCCCGTTTAGTCATTGTACTTTTTAGTACAGTTCTGTCACTAAAAGCTGGCTCTTTGTCCCATTTGGGTCATTATAGGGTATTTTAGTGGTGACCCAAAAACAGAACAAGAACTAACAAACCAAATGGTACAAAAATTCCGCATGATGACACATATGGGAGAAAAAAGCCATTTTCTTAATTACTCAAATGTACCAAAAAAGGTAAAATGACTAAAACGCGAAACCGCTTTTAAGTATGGTGGTATTTAATGTAAAAAACCCCCCTTTTCTTTAAGCATAATCCTTCTGCATGCTCTCAAATCTTTGTCACGCTCTCATCTTGTGCAGGCAGTTCATTCTGGTGCAGACCTTGAATCTGCAATTTCAAACTGCATGGGCTATAAATCAGAGGTAATACCATTATCTTGGTCTTCTCGAACATGATAAACTGTAGGGCGCTGATATGTCGATGTGGAAACCCGTTAACTTACAAGATTACATTAAATCAATTTTTTTAAAGTTCAGTGGTTTCTATAGGAGAAAACAAAGTTCGATACCTGAAATGGAACTCTTCCTAAAGTAAACTACCTTTTGTATGCCATTTTCTCCAAAATAACCTTCCTTTTTATTTTCAATATTTCAGGGACAAGGATTCATGGTTGGGGTGAATATAAATCCTGTTTCTGGTCTGCCATCTGGTTTTCCGGTAATTATCTTTGGGTTTGTATCTTTAGTAATGTCAGTTACTTAGAAAGGAATTTCTTGAACTCTTTGATTTCTTCTCAACCTACAAAGTTTCGTACAGGAACTGCTTCAGTTTATTTTGGAGCATGTTGAAGATAAGAACGTAGAAAATCTTCTTGAGGTACTTGAAAGTTTCTTTTCCTACACTTTAGTGCCTAATTTATTGCACATAAAAACGATTATGAACTGTATTTTCGTGTCATAATAAAGAACACAATGATTTCTTTTTAATCCAGGGACTGCTAGAGGCACGTGAGGAACTTAGGCCATTACTTTCTAAACCAAATGATCGTCTCAAGGATCTGCTCTTTTTGGACTTGGCCCTGGATTCTACTGTAAGGACAGCCATTGAAAGGAGCTATGAGGAGTTGAACAATGCGAAGCCAGAGGTAAATCATACTTTCAGCAGTTCTTTTTCTGGTTTTGCCCCGTTAGCCTGCCAACACTATGCTGATTTGGTGGTTAATTAAAGATGTATTATTATTTGATAAATCTGTTCTATATTTCTCAAGATTGAATTATCTGTTCTGTCAGAAAGTTATGTATCTAATCACTCTTCTTCTGGAGAACCTCATACTCTCATCAGACAACAATGAGGATCTGATCTATTGCTTAAAGGTAATTTCAGTAACCTTTGTCAACATGTCCTTTCTTAACTTGTGTTAGAGGACAGTAATATGGATAACTTGCGTTATAAGGTCATGCACATCACGTTGATTCTCAGTTCTGGTCAGGAAATTTGTTTTCAACCATAAAAATGTAATTTACTTAAAAAAAATGTTTAAAGTGACCAACTTTTAAAAGTTTTAGTTTAGGGTAGAGTGACCTGGTTACCTGTCATAAATAATGAAATGGAAGCTGACGTGCTGGATACTTTGACCATGCTGATCTTTTTTTATGATGTGGCATTGACTTGACCCTCTGATATGGCATACTAAAACCAGTTAACTTACTAGATTTCCCTACATAAAAACTTTTGAAAGTTTGTTACAAGGTTTTGCCGGTAAAGAAAGTTTGTTGCCCTAAATAGAAATCAGGCGTAAGTACTTACCTTTTTATGCAATCCGCCCAGTAAAGTTGTTAAAATGAGTCGATTAATTTACCAGTTATAACTTTTGGGTCGTAATATGTCAAACTAATACGGAAATAAAATTTTGGACTGTTTTGCTATAACATGTGGTAGTTCTACGGTTCGGAAGATTGATCCCAAATGAACATTGGGCGAGTCTGGTTTCTACTTTCATTCTCAATCTTGATTTTAAATACTAAATGATTAAAATCCATCGTCTCTATGTGCTTTGAAGGGATGGAATCAAGCACTAAGCATGTTGGAGACTGGAAATGGTAGTTGGGCACTTTTTGCAAAATCAGTCCTTGATAGAACCCGACTTGCACTTGCAAGCAAAGGAGAGTTTTTTCATCAACTATTGCAACCTTCTGCTGAGTACCTTGGAGCACGGCTTAATTTGGATGAATGGGCGGTAGGATATGATGTCATCATCTTTTTTTCTGAAATGTGATGTATTATAATATATGGATTTAATTATGTTATTTCTTTTCCTTTGAGTTCTATGTAATTATCTTGCACTTAAAATCTGTGCAGGTAAGCATATTCACTGAAGAAATGATTCGTGCCGGCTCGGCTGCTTCTTTATCATCATTGGTTAACCGACTTGACCCTATTCTTCGCAATGTGGCTCATTTGGGAAGGTTGGTTTTACTACTGTGTGGTTAGAGTTTATATAATTACAATTTTTCCCAGCTTTATGATGTCATTAAACCTTTTAAATGCAATTTCCTTTTTGTGGACAGTTGGCAGGTTATCAGCCCAGTTGAAGCTGTTGGATATGTTGTGGTTGTTGATGAGTTACTTTCTGTTCAAAACAAAACTTATGAATTGCCAACGATTTTAGTGGCAAAGTCTGTGAGGGGAGAGGAGGAAATTCCTGACGGTACAGTTGCCGTTGTAACACCTGACATGCCAGATGTATTATCTCATGTTTCTGTTCGAGCAAGAAACAGCAAGGTATTGGTTTTATAAAATTTGATATGCTATCTTTAAGGCATGCCCTCTGAAGATTATTTACATATTCCCTTGCAGGTTTGTTTCGCAACATGTTTTGATACCATTATTTTGGATGATCTTCGAGCAAAAGAAGGGAAACTGTTGAAACTAAAACCTACATCAGCTGATGTAACTTATAGGTAATGTGCTGGTGCTTAGTAAGTTAAAGATTTAGTCTTAGTTGTCATTATTCATGCTCTCTCATTCTCTCTCTCTCTCTCTGCATGTATGATCCTAGTGAGGTGCAAGAAGAAGTTCTAAAGCAATCAAGTAGTGTGGAAGAGGGTGGTCCATCACCGGGTATAAAACTGGTTAAAAAACAGTTTGCTGGTAAATTTGCAATATCGTCTGAGGAGTTCACTAATGAAATGGTAATGTTTATACCGTCATTGTTATCTACATTAAAATATTCTCATACACTTACCACTATATTATTCCAACTTGTTCCGTCTTGCAATCTCCAGTATAATGTTATGTAATGTTTCATTTTCGTTGAACCTTTTTAAGGTTGGAGCAAAATCACGTAATATTGCATACCTTAAAGGAAAAGTCCCATCATGGGTCGGCATTCCTACTTCAGTTGCATTACCTTTTGGTGCTTTTGAGAAAGTTCTTTCTGATGAACTAAATCAGGTACTCTACATATGTAAATTGATATCCATTTCTTTTTTTTGAACGGCAAACACATACATCCATCCTATCTACACATATGTCTGTGATGGGACTTGAACCTCAATCTCATAGAGGGAGGAACACCTTAAACACCCCTAGATACGGCTAGGGCAAAGGTCCTTTGGTTAGATTGGTATCCATCTCATGGGACAATTTTGTCTTAAGATTTAGTTTATTGTCATTTTTCCTTTTTAGTGGTAACTTTAAAGCACCAAAAGCTTGTCTAAAGAATACATTAAAATTTCAGGAGGTGTTTGAAAAGTTACAAATACTGAAGCAAAATTTAGTAGCAGGAGATATTGATGTGCTTGAGGACATTCGCAAGACGGTTTTGGAGCTTGTCGCACCACCCCAGCTGGTAAATCTAATATTTCTCTTTAAGTTTTTAGTATCTTGATCAACTCAAATTATTGAATGCTGATGATAACGATCGTTATTTCAGGTACAAGAGCTGAAAGACAAAATGCAAGGCTCTGGGATGCCATGGCCTGGGGATGAAGGTCAACAGAGATGGGAACAAGCATGGATTGCTATAAAGAAGGTTAGAGGAGCAGGTTTTTTCATTTATGGAGGTGGCATTTTCGACTTGTTTAATTAGAAACAGGTTAATTCGTTTTTGTATGTTTTATTTCTAATGACTCAAACAAGTAAAATCATACAAGTTAGCTAAAAATTAAATTGATCAAGTGCATTGAATATTCACCCAATGTACTTTAATGCCTAAAACCTATAAAATCGTTTTATTAAAAAAAAACATGTTAATTTTTGACAAAAAGAGTTTCAGGTCAAACCTGACCCAACACACAAAAAGTTACCTTTAAACCCATTACCCAACCCGTCCATTTTGCCACGTATATGGTGTTAGTGATTTTAGTGTTATTAAAGCCTTTTAGTTTAATCAGGTTTAATACGAGACTAGCCGATTCTAGACTTAGTTATAATTCGGGTTTGGAGGTGTGGAGTGCACACTCAGATAAGCTAAGTTGTTATCGGGAATATGGGGGTCCGGGGGCGTCGCCCCTGGTGGGGTTCCAAGGGGCATCATCCCTGGCGGGGTCCGAGGGGCAGCCGCCGGCCAACCGCCGTTTTGATCGCCTATAAATAGGTGTTTTCGGTGGTGCAAAAGAGATAGAAAAACAAGGAAGAAAAACGATTTCACTAATCGATATTCTGCTGAAATAGTCTTTGAAGAACGAAAATCAAAGCAAAGATATTCTGTGTTTGGATTTGAATTAAGCCTGTGATTCAAATCGAGTTTCTTGGAGTATCCTTTATCTGAATTGGTCGAATTAGAGATTTCGGAAAGTGTATTAAACACGATCCACGAAATTATCCAAGTATTTATTATTATTCTAATCCCTATTTCAACATTTTTCCAACATATGGCTATATGATGCAATGACTACTTATCCTATGCAACCAACCCCTATAAAGATCCTATACCCATAGTATTTGAAGTCTGGAACAATTATATTAATGTTTCTAAACATATGTTTTGAGTCCTATGAACATTATATTTATGAACATGTAGTATATATAATTTTTGAAATTTATATGTAAAAACTTCCAATCCGAGTACTCCCCGCCTAGGCCGTATACTCGCTACTTCCCGCCTAGCGAGTTTTGCAACATTGCCTATATGATGCAATGACTACTTATCCTATGCAACCAACCCCTATAAAGATCCTATACCCATAGTTGCTTTCTACCTTGCTGTTATATAGAATCCCATGTTAACTATAAACTGCACATATTGTTTCCATTTATACTTGCTTTCAATTACCTAAATAAAATTTCCACTTTCAGTTATTATGATACATAAGGAACGACTTTGCTCATCTTTTTCCAGGTTTGGGCTTCAAAATGGAACGAAAGAGCATACTTCAGTACAAGAAAAGTAAGACTAGACCATGATCTTCTATGCATGGCTGTCCTGGTTCAGGAAATAATAAATGCTGATTATGCATTTGTTATTCATACCACAAATCCATCTTCAGGAGATCCATCAGAGATATATGCTGAGGTGAAGTTATTTAATCTCGCTTATTTTGTTTAACTATTTGAAGTAATCTTCATGTGCTTGACCATCACTTAAATAACAGTAGCTGTCTAACCCAAACTAAACGAAACTCTTCCCTCTTTTGCAAATTTCTAGTTAGTGGTTTGTTAATTGCCACTTTGCCCATTAACAATAATCACGGAATATTAATAATACTGAAATTGGTCTAAAAGCACTACCCTAGTCCTAATGTTTCAATACCTCCAAAAGTTGACTAATAATCAAATACTTAAAGTAAATTTTGTCATGTTGGAACTCTCTCTCTCTCTCTCGGATGGAGTAATATTCAATTGATCAGATGTATCTGTGGAATCATAACAGGTGGTAAAGGGCCTTGGGGAGACATTGGTAGGAGCTTATCCAGGTCGTGCATTGAGCTTCATTTCCAAGAAAGACAAACTTGATTCTCCTAAGGTATTTAGTATGATTACTTTAGCTTATTAATATTTGCATCTTTCATTATTTAGGAATGAAGCTGTTTCTAATATTATTAGAATAAAACCTGCAGATTTTGGGTTACCCAAGCAAACCCATTGGCCTTTTCATAAGAAGATCCATCATCTTCCGATCTGATTCCAATGGTGAAGATTTAGAGGGCTATGCTGGTGCAGGACTTTATGATAGGTAAATTATTACTTCATTCCTCCGATGAAAATTTTAAACCATATTACTTTCAACATTTTACCTTCTAAATAAAGTTTAGGGCTAAATGCATAAAAATGCAAAGAGAGGATCTATATCATCCTACTAAATATTCCTGTTTATCCTCCTAGTCACTTGATCAACACAAGTGTCAAAAGCATGGGGTGAGATGAGGAAAGAGAATTAGTATATTACACATGTCAATCATTGAGTAGGTAGGAGGATGGGGAAATACCATTTTTCAAAGATAAAGTTTGGTCCAATTTTCATCTTGGGTAACTAGTCAATTTGATGCCGACCATTTCCGGCAAACCTATCTACCTAGATAGAAAGTTGGTTAACCTTAACCTAGTAATTATTTAAAAATTGGTTAACCAAAATATAAAATTTTGAAGTTCCTTACCTTATAATAGAAAATAATGAAATATCATCTTTTATTCTTCAATAAAAAAGTCTGGCTACCCAAATTACTAAGGGTTAATAATGGTTTACTCATCAAAGTTTTCGTTCAATTTCGGTTTAACCATCAAAGTTTTTTTCTAAACGAAATTACCATAAAGTTTGAATTTGTTATGATTTAAACCTCAAATTTTTTTTTTCAAATGATTTAATCCTTGAAGTTTTGTTTAAAAAAATGATTAATCACTTAAGTTTTGTATGGTTTTCGATTTTACCCTCTCTACTTATTATGCATTTTACTTTTTATTAAAAAGTTAACAAAACTTAGAGGGTTAAATCATTTTTTAACAAAAATTTAAGGGTTAAATCGTTTGGGAAAAAACTTTAAGGTTTAAACCAAAAAGAAGGTGTAACTTTGAGGATTAAATAATTATAAATTCAAACTTCATGGTAAAACTGTTTGAAAAAAAACTTTGATGATTAAACCGAAACTGAAGTAAAACTTTGATGGTTAAACCATTATTGACCCAATTAATAATTGCACAAACGTTGATTATTTTCTATGCAATCAGCCCTAAAGTTTAAGCTGTATTTGACCTATTTCCACTATTGTCGTTACAAGGTGTTCATTTTGAGCTTGGTTCATAAAATGTACTTGGTTTGAGATCTAAGAACACATTTGTCATGTTTTCTTGTGTATCTTGGGCATACCTGATCAACTGTAATGCATTGTTTGAAGCTTTAAAAAGGTCTTATTTTGTATGCCTCTTCTAATTGCATCCTTGCTTTCTATTTTGACAATTGAAATTGGAAAATAGTGTAAATGAGTAGCTAGGACAATTTTATTTAGGGTAACAAACTTACTACTAAAACTAATTTGACATAATTACATTGCCTTTTTATGCAAATTTGACACAAGCATGTCACTCTTTTGCAGAGGTCAGTGTTATCTTTTTTAAGAGTTTTAGGGAGTTTGTTACCTGGGAAGAATGTGATAGAATTTCGACATAAATACGTTAAATATTTACGCAATTCCCCATTAAAAAACCGAAAATGGACAGTTCTTTTGTGTTAAACTCTATTGAGAAACATGTATTATTTATCAATATTCATAGTAGACAAAGAGGTAATTACAAGGAAACCAAATCAACTACCCCATAAGTATCCTAACTATAGAAAGATAAGCATACAACAGAAAAGTCATAGATACCAACACCACTTTTCCTTAACAGTGACCCTTTTTGTGCAGTGTACCTATGGACGAAGAAGAAAAGGTTGTACTTGATTACTCGTGTGACCCGTTGATCGTTGATGGAAACTTCCAGAAATCGATCCTCTCAAATATTGCTCGTGCAGGAGATGCTATCGAGAAGTTATATGGATCTCCACAAGACATTGAAGGTGTGGTACGAGATGGGAAGATCTATGTTGTCCAAACAAGACCACAGATGTGATTCTGTTTGGTATGTCAGACTTGTTTAGTTAGTCGATACAAAATCCACAGAAATATTTATATAGCTACAAGAATAAATTGGTTAAGCTCAAAATGCTGTCATGAACATGCTTGTTTAACTTCTTAAGTAAATGTATTCATCTTTATATATTCATCCTTCTTTCATATTTTTAAGGGTTGCATCTATTTGTGGTGGGAGTTCTGGCGGGTAAGGTAACAAGTTAAAAAGTTCAATCAATGGGAAATGACATAACATTGGAATACACATATAAAATAACTTCAAGACGAAATCCTTGTTCTAGACACTATGATGTTACAAACATCAAGAAATACAAACTACAGAAGCTTAAAACTCCTTGTCATTGTTGGGATATAACTTGAAATGGTTTGGAAGATATTTGAAATTGAAAAACCAAGGTGCTCCGCGTGTGTTCGGCATGCAGCAGAAGTGCTCGGCGTGGGGCCTCGAATGTTGCTCCGCATGGGCTCGGCTCCATGGTGGAGCAGCCAGATTTGGGAATCTTCTAATTATGTTAATTCCTAATTAGAAATTAGGGTTTCTTGTTTAGTTATAAATATCAAGCCTAGGGTTCAGTAATATGTTAATCTAATACTCTGAGTTAATAAAAAAATCTATATTCTTGCCCGTGGACATAGGTCGTGACCCTGACCGAACCATGTTATATCTTGTTTTTGCTTGTCTTGTTTAGTTGTTTGTTATACGTGCTTGAAGGGTGTCTCGATCCTTACAGTCACAAGGAAACATGGATATTCTTGTGCACTCAACATAGTGACTGGGATCGTTAACCCACACTTCATTTACACGTCCACTAAGAGGTGATGACGAATTGACGAGTTGTATTGTGCAATGGAGTAGGAGCTTTTATCCTCAGAAACTGAAATGTATTTCCCATTGAAAAAGAAAGATTTAGCCAATGCAAACCCAAGATACGATCGATCTTTCATTACCGATATTATTATTGAGCAAAGCCTGCAAATGTTCCAACTGCAATGGCTTTTGAAATTGGAATTATAATTGAGGGGAAGGTGTTGGAGGCTTTGATGGAAGACACATGCATGCTGACCAAATAGATTGAACCATTGGGTAGTGAGGGATAGGAATTGTAATTTTTAATTTGGTGTTGTCTTCATTTGCACCATGAATCATGTATTGATACAACCTGAGACCAAAATAAAAGATATGTGAAAATAACAATTTAGTTGGTAATTAATAATATTTGTCATACTTTCAATTTCAAACTTTTCTTTTAATTATTATTGTTATGTTATTTTACATAATTATGCATGTCATCCCATTTAATATTAAACTTTAAATAAAATAAAACAAAAACTAACCTAAAAGTTGATGTTCTTTATCTTTAACCGCCAACCAAAACTAATCTTAGTTATTTATTTACCTTTTAGTCATTTTGATATACCACTTCTCCATCAATAAAAAGAGTAATGTCCATATGTACCATCCAAGTTTCAGGGTCATTTACAGTTTTTCAACTTTATATGGTCAACATCAGTCCTGTTTTTTTAATTATAGTTACTTGCTTACCTATTAACTTTTTTAATATAAAAAAAATTTACAGCATAAAACGTAAAAGTAGGACAAACAAATCCTAACATGAATTCAAACCTAACCCAAACCAAACACAACCTAGGTCACACAAACATGATATAAAAGTGAATTGGATCAGAAATAAATCAATCCAAAATAACTCGAAACTAGTTCACATGAACACTTTAAATGCATCATGCTTTCGACATCACATCAGGCTTGTTGTGGCATCACTTGGGATTAACATTTTTTTATCTATTTAAAGAGTGAGGTCTGAGTTATTAAAAAAATAAAAAATAATAATAATAAAGACATACAATTAATATTTTTAATTTTTGGACACCATATCAATTCTCTAGGCTTTTTAATAGTTGGATACGGTATGAATGGAACCGGTAAACAATATTTTATGTCTCGCGTATCAATCCCATGGTTCTATTGGCTCTGTCATGGCTTGAGGCTTGATCATGCCGTCACGACATGGTCCAAGGCTTGGACGTAAAGCTTGGTGTACACTAAGGTCCTGCTTGATATGTATTTACTTGTTATAAGCTGTGTTTTTTTAAGCGTGCTAGATGTATTGAGTCATATGAGTCAAATATATATTTATTCGGTTATAAGAATGGTTGAATATACCGAAAACAAAGAAAAAGGTTGATGAACTACGTTATAAACCTATAATTATGTGTTTTTAATAGCTGTTTGTATAATTTTGTATACATATTTAAAATTTATATACAAAATTACCGTCTTAAGCCGCGTCTTGTAAAACGTCGTGAACTCGTCATGGCTTCCAAGGTTTGACCTTTCCACCACGCCACACCTCACGTTATTTAGAACCTTGATCAATCCTCGGGCTTCTTGCTTGTTAGCCGAAACATATATACATAAGAAAAATAGAACCTGCGGAAGCCTTCGTGAGTAGATTTATTAAAGGAGGCGCCACCTACAATGGGAGCCTATATCCATGATGATTTGTGGTAAAGTCTGACGTCGACATCCACCGCCAAGAGTATAATGATGTAGGGTGGGGATTCATTGAATTTACGTAGCAGCAGCGGCAGCTCAATAGTAGCATCAAAGTAAGGTAATGTACAACTGGAACCCTACAAAATTTTGACCACCCTGCATTATTGGGCTAGTCATGATCCTCCAAAAGTCTATATGCACTCTTAGTAGCGTTTGGTTCACAGATTGTTTTTTGAAGGAATTGGAATGTAGGAAGGAATTGAAATTTGAAGGATTTGGAATCTAAATCTTGGCTTGTTGTGCTTGGTTAACTATACCTAAGGAATTGGAATTCACACCTTCCACACCGCAACTATAGATCTACCATCACCATCCATAACCACCTCCACCACCGCCTTAATCGCCACAGTCGAAGGTCGCAAGGTCGTAGGTCGCGAGGTCGTCGCCACAGTCTAAGCTTCGATGGTCGTAGCCTTAAACGGAGGTCGAAGCCCTAATCGCCACCATCGAAGGCCGTAGGTCGCGAGATTGTCGCCACAGTAGAAGCTTCGATGGTTGTAGCCCTAGACAGAGGCCGCCACAGTCACTCGATAGTCGAAGCTTCGATGGTTGAGGTCGTCGCCACTGTAGAAGATTGAGTTGCTCGATGGTCGTAGCCTTAGACGGAGGTCGTCGCCGGTCGCTTGTCGCCAAACGTGATGAGCATGTAGGAAGGAATTTGAATTTCTTAGCTAAATGGAAGGAATTTGAATTCCTTTGGTTAAAGAAAACTTTTCCATACCAAGATTCCAATTTCATAGATAAAAGGTGAACTAAACATGAGAATATCTAGGAATTAGATTCCAATTCCTACAAATTTCTAAAAATTTTCTCCAACTAAACACCCTTATTTTCATTTTTCATGTCTAATCTACCCTATCTATCAAATGCTAATAATATATAACACTCCAAAAGCAAAACAAAAGGTTAATCCACTTGTGCGATTTGCAAATATAATGGGACTAATGTATTAGATAATAAATAGGTTATAACTTGATTCTTATGTTTTTTAAAAAAAAATCAATTAAATTATGAGTAAAGGAAAGGTAACCCGTAAAAAAGAGGAAAAAACCTTTCTAAAATTGATTTGCGTTTGCCGGGAGTCGAACCCGGGTCTATTGCTTGGAAGGCAATTATCCTAACCGTTGGACTACAAACGCAGCTTGTTTCTACTGTTTGAATTTCATTTAAAAAATCAGACCTCAATCCACTAATAAAATAGCATTATCATTAATGTTATATTAAATTGTTTCCTATTTTTGATTTTTAGAATTCCATGATCCATTACCAGTTGTATTTTTACATTTACTAATAAAATAGCATTATCATTAATCTTATTAATCAGTTATATGTAGATAGATAAACAATAGGTGTTTTCTAATTTGGATTATTCAGGAGTGTCAAGCTTTTGACTTACTTGTAAAACCATCATATGATAACTGATCTTTTGAATTTGTGTATTTTATATGAGTCCGACTTACCATATATAATTTATTTTAATAATAGACATTATTATTATTAACGTAAGTGGTTGCATACAGCCACATATCCCACGAGATGAAATTAAAAGGGTTACAAAAATGCGCTACCAATTATCAATAAAAACCCAGTTCGAAAAAATATTTATTACTATATATCTATATATAGTTTTTTTAACACTCAAAAGGAGCTCAGTTGACCCAAAATATTAAGTGCGATTAAAGCAGCCAACTTACTAAATTATGTTTCTAAATTTTAATAAACGTGCCCATTATATTAAATACAGTCAAGATAACAGAAATAGAGGTAATGGAAAAGAATAAAACATTTAAAATTCATGAGAAAAATTGTGTACGTGACGGGATTATATAAAAAAATTAATTGCGCATGATAAAAGGAAAATAAGAAATGTATGGTCAAAAAAATGAGCTCGCTAGAAAGACAATCTTGTAAAAAAAAACTCATTAATTTCATCAACACCAAACAAGAAGAAGAAAGAGGGGAGACCGGAGAAGGAAAAGAATGGGTGGGGTTGATGTTGATTAGAGAAGAGATTGAATATAAAGTAGGTTCATGGAAATCATGCCAGAAAACTCATCAATATTCGGATATATATTCAATTTGAGATCGCCAGAAAAAAATAGTGAATGCAGCGGACTAGTGTATGCATGAATAATAGATCATTATGACGCAATAAGAAAAACATGTCTGTTACTCACTTAAGAATGAAATAGATTATTTCATAAGGAATTTCCTTCCATCATTTCCATTCCTTGAAGATGTGAGCAGTGTCTAGTATGGATGATTGAGAGATTGAATGGAACGAGTATTTGAAACTTCGGATTCAAAATTTTAACATGGGGAGTAGGGGTGCGTTATTAACGGCTTATAACTATTATACACTTTAATAAAACAGATATGATAACCACAACCCTAAAGATGGTTGATAAGAGTAAAAAATTAATATTAATTTTCAATTATAATTATAACTAATGTTTTATAATTAACTTTCTATTTTTATAAAAAATCTACTTTAATTATCTTTTACTTAGATTTCAATTTTCCATACATGAATTACGGTTGTCATTTTTAATAAATTAATTTCATATATTTTTACTCTTATCCACGGGCCTAAGAGTTGTAGTTATCATTTTCTAAAACTAAATTACTATAAATATCAAATTATAATAAAAAAAAGTTTAACGATTAAACTAATCACTATTTACTGTAAGTTTTAGGGTTCAAACCCAAAACCAATTGGTTATGAGAGGAGTAGCCCATGTCCCTTATTAAGCAGATTACAAAGTCACTTGTCGTCCGATGTGAGACATTACTCAACACGCCCCCTCACGTGTGGCGTTCTTTTTTTTTCTCTCGCCAACACGTGGATACTTATGGGTTACGTAGAGTTCGTGTGGCCTTTTACCAACCACGGGTGAACCTTGCTCTGATACCATGTAAGTTTGTGGGGTTCTAACTCAAAACCAATTGTTTATGAGAAGAGTAGCCCATGTCCCTTATTAAACAGATTACAAAGTCACTTATCGTCCGATATGATATATTACTCAACACTTACAAGTTTATGAGATTTTAAAAAAAAAACTAAATATAAATAAAAAGTTGAAAACAAATTTGAGTCGTTTATTTAAAACCCTGTTGATTTATTGGTACGTGTTAACCATTACTTTGATATTATTCTCATTCAGATTGAGTGGATTACATACATATTCAATAACTTTCTATCAAGTCTTGGTGCTTTTGATGTATAATTTACTTTAAAGAAAAAGATGTTTTTATTTGGACCACTTATTAGTATAAATTAATTTCTGTGATATATGTATATGTGACCTATATTATAGTATTTATTTATTGATGGTTAACAGGTTATTAGTTAGCCGATAATATCACTTCATAAATTGTTGAACCTAACGTTAAACCGAAACGGCCTATTAACCTATAACCAGTTAACTATTTTTTTAGGTTCGGTAATTCGTTTAGTCGGTTAACTACTTTTTTATGGGTGTTAATTTAGCTAATCCCGATTAATAAACTTAGTTTATATTTAAAATAAAGACAACATATAAACAACAAATAGTTAGATGCCTTATGATGCACAACTCCACATGGACTTTGGGCTTTTAAAATTCGAAACAAAATTAATTAATACTACTCGTGTATTATATGGGTACTTCAAATAATATTTTATACTATATGTTATGCATTAACTAAGTGTATCAATGTTTATGTATTATCTTTAAGCTAATAAAAAACTCAAGTATTATATGGGTACTTCAAATAATATTCTATACTATATATTATACATTAATAAAGCGTATCAATATTTATGTATTATCTTTAAACTAATTAAAAACTCATGGGTACTTCAAATAATATTCTATACATATGTTATACTATTAAAACTTATATGCATTTTAATTCTTAAGATTTCAATCATGTCTGAATTAATGTATCCTTATGGTAAAGTGTATATTAGTATAACACACCTTTCGGAGTCTCACTCTATCACGTACGTCACTCGCTCAAATCCTCTAAAAACGATGATACAATCACATATCTCTTACACCAAATTTTAAAACAAATTTATTTTTCATTTATGTATATGAGCATCATATCGTTTGGTATCTACTTGACTCGATTAGGTATATCAACTCGACCTTGACATTGTATACATTAGACTCAAATAGGTAAATAACTTTTCCTTTCTTTTTTTCGATCTAAAACATACCAGATAAACTCACTTTACAATCATCACATATAGAGAAAAAGATCACTAATTATTATTGCATTTATTAATGGTCATTTAATTCTCAATTTCTCCAAAATTCCAATTATGGTTGAACCCCACCAATATATAAACCATTGACAAGCTCGATCATAGTATTTATATATATATTCCTTTAAAACTTAATTTGTTTAGAAAGAATTTTCTTTACATTAATTGTATTTTTCTTTCTTGATCGAAATCTTTTATCAGCTTTTATAATAAAATGAAAAGAAATTAAACAACAACAAACAAAACACAAATTTTGTTTGCAAAGAACATAATAATTATATTTAACACACAATGATGCAACAGATTTCTTGTCATGCTTTGATCACGTTCGGTTTTGTAATTTTTGTCTTGTTGTTTTCTCCCGTTTACTCATCTAAGGTTTTCAAAGATTTCGAGTCCGTGTTAGGCAACGAGACGAGGAAGATGAAGTTGATTCACTCCCATCTTAAGAAGATCAACAAGCCTTTTGTTAACTCAATTAAGGTAACTCTAAAATAATTCTATATTATTGTTTCTAAAAACTTGTTTAGTTTTGAATAATATATATCTTTTATACTATTTTTATATCTTAAATTAACTATCTACTTTTTTTTCTTGTTAAATTAGAGTCCAGATGGTGATATAATAGATTGCGTTCCGATTAATCGTCAGCCAGCTTTTGATCTTCCCCAGTTAAAAGGAAAGATGATAATAGTATATTTAAATAACTTTATGAAGTTTAAACTTATGTTTATATACTATAAGTCTCTACTCAGTTTACTTATCTACATACACGTGTGTGTATATATATGTATAATAAACGTACGTACGTACAGGATCCACCAAAGTTGCCAAAGGGATATGATAATAGAAGAAATGAATCAGAGATCAAACAGTTATGGAGTTCAAAGGGTGAATCATGCCCTTTTGGAACAATTCCAATTAGAAGAACAACTGCAAGTGACATTTTGGGAGGCATTCCAATTTCTAAGTTTGGAAAGAAATTGATCGGTACAAAGAACGACACAACTTCCCGAGACCATGAGGTACGTACTTACATAATCTACGTTCACACTTATTAATAAATATAATTCAATTCATAAACGTGATCAAGAAAAATATAAAATCACAACAATAATGCATGTTAATTAAGGTATATATATAAATAAAGATTTTTATATTTTTTGAACACTATAATTAAGATATATATATATATATAATTAATGAACCCTATTCTAGCTTTTAATTAATGAAATTTCTTTACTAAAAAGCAGTACATATATTTCACATACGATCCCATAAAAAATAAAAATAGATATGAGTGATTAATTTGTTAATGATTATCTAGTACGTGTCACATATATATTAAGAAGGATGCACGTGTTAATATAAAAATAATACTAGCAATGATACATCTCCAAAGTTTTTTTTTAATAAGATGAAAATTCTTTAGAAACTATTGAAAAACCATGTTAGTTGTTTTGAACATATTTACGTTAGGATTTTTGGTATTAATAGAAAACTTGTTTAATATAATTTTAGTAACGACCAAATCCATATAATTAAATTAATGTCTGTTTTAGCCCATTAGCAAACCTATTTAACCAGCTAATTACTTTTACATCAACTAAATTGAAACTCATCCGGTTTGAATCCTAAATTCCTCACAAATATAACAAATAACTTTTTCATTAAGATAAAAAATGCTAAAGACTAACGATCGAGATTATTGTAACACCCGTCATCAGAGTTACAAAACATTTGTTCATATTTACACATATGCTAACAAGTATTCAAAAGATGTGTCAAAACTTATCATTTCAAAACGACTGGAGCTATCCATCCCATCACGAATATGAGACCTTACCCTTGCTAGAACATCAACTTCAATTTTTAAAAGTTTAAATCCCTCTAGTTTTATAAACTCCTCATATCTCATAAAGGCGCTCATATATATAATTAATAACACTTATTCATTTAGGAATTTCAAACCTTGGGACGTTACAATTATCTCTAATATCACAGATATAATTTCCTGTAAGCTAAAACATAAAGAAAATCTTTTACGTAGGTTTTAACTGTTTTCTTTTCTGATAACTGTAAAGTTTAATGATTAATTATATAATTAATCTAAAATAAATGAAAGCTGATTGTTTTTTTTTGTTGACATGATTATAATCCGTATGCATGCCATCATTAAGTAGCATGCAATAGGGTATGTAACACAAGGAGAATTCTATGGAGCAAAAGCACTTTTAAATGTGTGGGAACCAAATGTTGTTGGATATGATTTTAGCATTTCACAAATTTGGGTTCTTTTTGATGTTTCAAGTCGTATCCTCAACACCGTTGAAGCTGGTTGGCATGTAAGTTCATCCCTCCGGCCATCATATATATATAATGGTTTATATATACACAGGTATGGTTATTGTAAAAGTAGATATTTAGGTGAGAATGAGTGAACAAATACTAGCTATTAATTAGATGTTAATCTATTAGATCTAACGGTTGCAATTAATCTGTTACGATTCATAGTCATTGTAATTCATGGTTGGATAATAAATAAAAAGAAGGAACAAATATAGATCATCTGATCAAATCAAATGAATGGCTATATACATACACACACATACACACGCGCACACGAACACACACATACACGTTACTATTAACTCTCTCATTCTCACTTAAATATTCATTCTCAATGGAACATCCATCTATACACATACACGCGCGCGCAAAAAAACACACACACACACATATATATATATATATATATATATATATAGGTATAGGTATATATATTCTCAATGTTTATTTATTTGGATACACATTAACCGATCGAAAGGAGTTTCAATTCTTCATCGATTTATAGCAAAATTTTCGTACGTATTTATACAAACTAACTTTATTTCATTTGCTAATTTTTGCAATATTAATTATGTTCATAAATGTAACATATGAAAAATTAATAACTATGGATCTTGGTTCGAGAACTTCAACAATTAATATTGCACTTTGTTCAACCAATTAACTTGCATAGTTACATGAATATATATTAAATACGTACATCCTTGATTTATATATCAAAACTTAACTTATACCAACATTAAAAAAAAATTGTTCTTTACTTGTAGTTTGTTAATCTTTATTTGAGTTGATGAATATATATATATATATATATATATATATATATATATATATATATATATATATATATATTCATACATCATAATACTGTGCACGTACAATATTTATATATTTAAAAAAATAAGTATTGTTTACAATCTAATCTATTATGACAGGTTTATCCAAGCTCACACATAGATAATGTTCCCAGACTTTTTAGTTACTGGACTGTAAGTTTTAATTAATTTGTTAATTAATTACTAGTTCTTTTCTTCCGATTTAATTAATGTACATCTTTAGTTGTTAATGGTAGTAAATCATTTATTATTATTATTATCATTTTATTTTTTGTCCTTGATGTGTATTTATATATAGTAAGATTTTTAATTGACTAGTTTTTACGTACGTAAAAAAGCTTCAGTTTTTTATTTAATATTCACTTAATTTATTTTGTTTTAATTAATATTAAAAGTCTGAAACTAAAATATACGTACAGCCTGACGGGTATCGATCTGGTTGCTACAATTTGCTATGTCCGGGGTTTGTCCAAACCAATCGTAGGATCTGCTTTGGCATTGCTATCGATCCAGTATCTACGTATGACGATGAACAATTCGATGTTGCCATATCTATATGGAAGGTAAGTACTATACTTATGTCAATTTTCATCATCTGAGATTCAAAACTAAAACGTACGTGGTATTGATCGATTTATATTCGATGTTTCTTGTAGGATCCGAATAGCGGAGATTGGTGGTTAATGGTTGGAAGCGAAGTGATGGGCTACTGGCCAAAAGATCTATTCACAAACCTGCGTGATCACGCGATATCGATTGAGTATGGTGGAGAAGTGTATGCTGAAAACTTTGGTAAGCATACGTCGACCCAAATGGGTAGCGGCCACTTTCCTGATGAAGGGTTCGGGAAAGCAGCATATGCTAGGAACTTGGAAGTCGTTGATAAGGAAAATAATATCATCTAATACCGGTGTCTAATCTAATGCTATTAGCAGAGAAATCTAATTGCTATGATGTTAAAAGTGGGTATAATGACCATTGGGGTAACTATATCTATTTTGGAGGACCAGGAAATAATCCAAATTGTCCCTGAAAATGTTAGATACTATATATAGATTTATTTTTTTACTAATACACAATGATACATTTCTCGTTTATTAGTTAGTTAATTGCTTATTTTCATAAACTCTATATTTAAATAATCCAAACAATTTAGTTGTCACAGTTTGTTATCTTAATTATGTTTTTATAATATATGTTATTTTTATCATAGTTAAAAGATATGATTATTGTAAGTTTTCATCATACTTATCTTCTATGTGCTATCTATAAATAGTAATAAATGTAATACATAGTGTAACATCTTTTACTCACTTATTTATTTAAAACGACTTTAAGGAATGAAAGACGGTTATAGATTGTGGTAATGTGGTCAGCCTTAAATCTTAACCTCTTAAGTTTGAAGCATATCTTCTCTTTACTAGGGAACGTTGTTATTAGCAAACTCCGAATAAAAATTTAGGTGTCAAGTTATTTGGTTTTGGTCATTTAGCATATACATTAATAAGGTTGACCTGTATGTCCAAAAATAGTTTAGTACCTGTATGTTTGTACAAACCTAAGTTGGGTCAGAAGTGGGCCGACATAAGAATGACATGAAAGAGATCGACACAAACACAATAACTCCAAGTTGACATGTTTAACCCGATTTTGCTTAATAATGATAGTAATACAAAAAACCATAGTTAACTTAAAACAATAGATGCATTGGAAATTTGATTTTTTTTTTTCGGCATTTCAAAACTTTAAATATACACGTATAATACTATAACCGAGAATTAAAAAACAAAATATAAATAAAAAATCTAATATTGAATAATACTAGAATTTTGACACATATATTATTATACTAGAACAAGTTAAAAAACCAAAATTTCTATAATATTAAAATGTTTTAGTATCAGCAGACTCATGGATAATTAATTATCTTGAATTTTCTATTGACATAAGTTTAGTCGTGTAGGAATACGTTTCAAGAATATCCTCCACATAAAACAATTGACTTTTGGAGGGATCCACCTATTCCAAAATGATTTTCCTACAGATTGATGATTGGATGAGTTGATTATGATTTGGCGCATAGATTTCACAAAGAACAAGCCACTAGTATCACCTTCCCAACATCATTTATCATCACAATCTAATAAAGATACAAGTTTGATGAATTCTTTTAATTCAGCAAATTATGATGCTAAACTTTCTAAATCGCTATCTAGCATCCACTCCCAATTTTCATCAACTCCCAACATATAAGATTGCATAATCTCGAAGAGACCAAGCATTGTTTTTCACTTTCAATTTCGTATAACTCAGGAAATATAGATTAACGGAATATTTCCAAGCCAATTATCCTCCCAAAAAAGAGTGGAATTACCATTATCTACTGTACGAGTGAAAAGCTCATCAATATTAATATTCAAGGATGTGAGAACATTACCAACTTTGACAAAATTGAGCCACACACCAGACCGCCTGCAATTAGCAAAAGATGAAGAATCACGTCCAGAAACCCCATGTATCGCTTTCACTGTTTTAGCCCAAAGAGCTTGGTCTTCGACCTTTAGTCTCCACCACCATTTAACAAGAAGGGAAATATTAGCATATTGTAAGGAGCCAATTCCTAGACCGCCATGTTCTTTTGATGGAATTACTTTTTTCCAATCCACCCAACTTATTTTTTAATTACCATTTTTATTAATGCCCCATAAGAATTTCCTACATATGTCTATGCAATGCATATGTATAGTATCTTCAAAGAAACTAAGAAATGACATATATATAGGCAAAAGTTCAAACGAGAACTGTTTTTCGTACGAGAATCGCGAGAACCAATCTTAGCCGTCCAATTCCTCCTCCTTCAATTGGATTGCCCACCCATTAATTCCTTACATGTACACTGCCACACTCAATCCCCCCACGCTCTTCATTCATGAATTCCATTATCCAGAATGAATGGCTAAGATTGGTTCTCGTAGTTCTCGTACGAAAAACAGTTCTCGTTTGAACCCTCCCCTATATATATATATATATATATATATATATATATATAGTGAGAGGTTCATTTAAGAACCGTTTTTATTGCCAGAACCGCGAGAACCATTATTAGCCAATTATTATGGATAATGTTTTTTAAAACCTTAATCACGTCAAAAGGGTAGAAAGGTCCTTTTATGCGCCGCCTCTTCCACGTCTTTATTATTTCATCGATTTTTCGTCTTCTTCGTTTCATCGATTTCCGCCGCTTTCCCTTTTTTGCGCCGCCGCTTTCCACGTCTTCATTATTTCATCGCTTTGTGTATTTCATCGTCTTCTTCGTTTCATCGTCTTATTTACTACAGATTTTCATCGCTTTCTGATCGTTTTCATTGTCTTATTCGTTTGCCTTCTTCATCGTTTCTCCATTAATTTATGCGCCGCAACATTGCGTCATTTGATGAAGCCCTAAGTTTAGTTCAGGTTCGTATTTTTGTTCATTAAGTAGCAGAACAACGTATTTTTCTTTCTGTTGTTCAATTTTTGTTCATTCAGCAATTAATTTTTTAATAAATCTATATAATTTGTTTTTTTGTTTTATACAGTAATGGATTCTATTCAAAATATTGGTTCTGATGGTAGTAAGGCTCGTGGAGTTGTTGAATCCAGTACAAGTTATTCTGTAAACAATTTTGATTTGAATTTGTTACCTCAAAGCAATGATGAAGAAGGAGAAGGTAATATATATGGTTATTGTTTTCGTGTGTTTTGTTATTTGCCCATATGCATATTTGAGTTATCTGTGTTTTTTTTTAAGTCAGTTGCACATGTGCATATTTGAGTTATCTATGTTTGTATAAGTCATTTGCACATGTGCATATTTTTAGGTATCTGTGTTTTTTCATAAGTCATTTGCACATATGCATATTTTGAGTTATCTGTGTTTTCATAAGTCATTTGCACATATGCATATTTGAGTTATCTGTGTTTTTTGTAAGTCATTTTTCACCTATGCATATTTGAATTATATGTGTTTTTCATAAGTCATATGCACATATGCATGAAAAAATTTGTATGTTTTGTTTTTATTTTTGTGTACATGTTTATTTATACTTATATTTCATTATAAATTCTGTTAAATTTAGTATTGTTTTTCTTTTATGTAGATAGTGGTGATCATGCAACAAGTAATAGCGAATCTGTATCTACCATGGCTTTAACAAAAATCATTCCTGATGTTCCTGTTGAGTTCAAGCCATGTGTTGGTACTGTGTTTAACAGTTTTAAGGATGCTCATATGTTTTATAATACATATTCTTCAAAGACAGGGTTTTCTACACGGTTATCTACGATTAAAAGAAATAAGGATGTTATTACTAATCGCTATATTGTATGTAATCGTGCCGGAAAAGCTAGAAACAAACAAGTTGACACACTGGGACCTGTTGATCCAAATTCTAAGACGCGTAAGTCGAATTTTTCAGTAACAGATTGTATTGCTCGAATTGTTTTGAAGCAAGTTGGTGGTTCTGAGTCTTATGTATTAGTTAAGTTTATAGAACATCACAATCATACGTTGTTTGATGATAGTAATAGCGACTTATCACGTTCTAATCGGCAATTGAAGCATTCGGACAGAGAGTTTATTCATCGGGTTTCTTCGTCTAACATTGGCCCAACAAAAGCTCATAGGCTTAATTCATTACTGAAAGGTGGTTATTCTAAAATGACGGGAACAGTTGCTGATTATAAGAATTAAGTCGTCAATAGTGAGCTTACTTGCTTATTTTGGGCTGATGAAACATCAAAGTTTAGTTATCAATTATTTGGTGATGTTTTGTCCTTTGATGCTACTTATGATACAAACCTGTAAGTTTTTGTTTTATTCTATTCCTAGAAATACACTAATTCAATTTATGAACTGTTTTGAAACTGCTTTGGAAAAACAACGGTATGATCAGAGAGTTTTTGATAACCATACATCAACAACTGTACCAAAATGGATTACACATTTAGAAATTGAAAGAAATGCTTCAAATGTTTACACTAGAGCTACATTCAATTTGGTCCAGACAGAGATTTCTAGAAGTGTTTGGCAATGTATCCAAAAATCTTCAACCATAACCAATGGTGTCGAGAAGTGTGTCATAATGCATAAAAACAAGCATGGCGATGTTGTAGCTGAATTCAAGGTATGTTTTTTTGTATATTATGATGCATTTTAATGTTTTTTTGAAGTTTTATACTACTGTTAAAGTGTATATATTTTTTGCAGGTTATTATAAATGAGCATGCTTGTAGTTATTCATGTGAGTGTGATCATTTTATTCGCCATGGTTATCCTTGTCGTCATTTGTTTTATGTTTGGAATGCGCATAATGTGAAAATGATCCCTAAAGAATTTATTTTAAAAAGATGGGTAAGGGATCTTTTTCCTTTAGAGTTGCGTTCGTCTCGTCTTAAGTTTGGTCCTGACAATTATGAAAATGATAGGCTTTCTTCTGAGGCCTTTTCTATTTTAGAATCTTGTGTGGAGTTGTTAAGGACTGACACAGAGAAGTTTAATATATTTGTTGAGAGGTTAAGAAATATGAAAAAGGAAGTAGAGGATGATATAGCTGTTGTATCAGAGAGTAAAAGCAAAGAGGATGTTATGAAAGAGTTTCTTGGTGTTGAACCACCTGAAAAGATTTTGATAAATGCACCTCAGGGTATACGAAACAAAGGTTCTGGAAAGAAAAAACGTTTCGTTGGGCCAGGTGAGAAAGCGATTAAAAAAGCAAAGAAAGCGAAGAAAGCAAAGAAAGTAGATACTACAAAGATAAGGAATTTTAAAAAATGTTGGACGTGCAATAAAATTGTTGATGATCATGATACAAGAAATTGTCCAACTAAAGAATCAGCTGAAGATGAAGATGAAGATGAAGAGAATTCAGATGATGAAGAAGACAATTTTGAGAGTTCTAGTAAGCATAGTAGTAATGATGAATATATTAGTGATGATAGTGATGATGTTAGTGATGAATTTTAATTTTTTTTGATACATTTAATGATGGGATGACTATATTGTTTAATTTGATTTTAGAAATTGGAAATAGTATGTTAGTGGAAATAGTAAACTTTTGGTTTTTGTAAGTACATTAATGGCAACAGTTGTAAAATGGTTGAAATGTTTTTTTTCCAACATTTGTATATGTGCATATGCTGTATAAGTAAAATATGCATATGTGTATATCACATATAAACACAAATCAATCAATTATGCGTATGTGCATTTGATACTTTCATAAGTCAGATTATTAAACTGTGTGCCCGCCCTATTAGGTCAAGATGGTAGCTGGTAAGGCGTTGTTTTTTTAATGAAATCCACTCTTCATGCCTTTATTTTATCCTTGTCCGGGTACTGAAAGTGTAGAATTGAAGGAATTCACGGTCATGGTGTTGGTGCTGAAGGCTTTATGTGTTTTTTGCACATGTGCATATTTTTGAGGTATCTGTATTTTTCATAAGTCATTTGCACATATGCATATTTGAGTTATCTGTGTGTTTTCGTAAGTCATTTGCACATATGCATATTTGAATTAAATGTGTTTTTTATACCATATATTTCTAAACTTTTGCATATGTGGATATGTTATTTTGCAAAATACAGTTAAGTGAACTAGGCATAAATACATTAACAGTGATATTACTTGGATTTTTCAAATTTTGGATATGTTCATACAGAAAGAGTTTTTACCAACCTAAACTAAAATGTATGGTAATTAAATCCTAACATACTGCGTCAAACTAAAGTTTAAAACCATGAACAATTGATGTATCTGTAGCAATCAAACCAAAACCAAGCTTGTTCAAATTACATATGTTTTGTAATATTCTTTCTCCAATACTTTCTTACTTTTTGTTTGCTTTTCCCCTTGAGTTTTTGTTTACCTCTTTTTGTGTATTTCTTTTTGCTGCTTCTTTCTTCTTTCTTCTTTTGCTTTTGCTTTTCTTTTTCTTTTTTTTTTCTCATCCCATTCCATGCAAGACACAAGAACTTCATCTCTGAACATATTGAAATTGAAGGTAATGAAGTTTGCGGTGTACTTGTGCCTTAATCTGTTTAACAGCACTTTCTGTTGTTTTCCTTTTGCATTTAGGCCAGCATCCCATTTTTTTAGTGGTTCTCCCATATACGTCTCCATATGTCGCATTGTGAACACACCACAATCAATAGCATTAGTTTTTGTTCTCCAATCCATCTGCAGTATGTCGATCGTCTTGGTCTCCATGAGTTGTGCTTTTGGATGATCTACCTTTTTCAGGTAGTCAAGCAGTATGCTTTTCTGTATTAATATAAGCAGAGTGTCAAAGCCAAAATTTCTTTTGATTATTTGTAGTTGCATATTTCTATTTAATAACACAAAATTTTAAACTAATATATATTATAATATCAGAGTTGTATAACACAGATTAATCGACTGTGTTTATATGAAAATAACAGTAATATATGCAAAACCTTGTGTAATGTACTGTAATAAGACACTTAAAATGCACATATTCAAAATGTGAATAATCTGTGTCTTATGCACATATGCAAAACTTGTGTAGGCTACTGTAATAAGACACTCATAATGCACATTTTGCAAAATGTTAATGATCTATGTCAAATGCACATATGCAAAAACTTGGGTAATCTACTCATAAAAGCACATGCGCAAAATGTGAAATGTAATATGATACAAGTTAATAATTAAAAAAAAAGGAATAAGTGTCTAAATTATAGCAAAACACAAATGCTTATCTTTAAGTATTTAACTTAACACCGTTCTGGGGTAATCAGAATAAGTATTGATGATTGAGTATTCTTCATTATAGATTATGTTGTCAATAAGTTCTATCTTTTCGCTTCTAAAATAAAAAACAACTACATAGAAATGGTTGTCTTGGTATTGTGCACAAAAAACCTGCATTTCACAAGACTTATTAGTTCACATATGTAATCAACTATTATATTAAAAGTATTGCAGACTACGTTTTTTTTACCATATCATATCCATGTAGGTTCACATCATCTTCTCTGCCCTCAACAGCAGAAAGTAAACTTGTTTTAAAAGCTTCAAACAAGTTTCCAGTTAGTGTCGTTTCCATAAACATATCTTCAGTCTGTATAAATTAAAATAATTAAAAGATTAGATGGTTTGCTAAATTCCAAATGAAGTAAATATTACTGTAATAAATTCTTACAATGAAGTATGTAGGAATATATAGTCTTCTTGGTGAACCTGGGGATCTATATCTTTCATTGTAGTTTAGCAAGTAACACCAGCTGTCTATAACATTTGATGAAATCCATAACCCTGGTTTCATCGTTTTCAATGTGTCTAACAGCATTGAATGACCATAAGGTGTTTCAAACACAAATTTGCTGCATAATTTGAATTTGAGCATTAGTATTTTAATGTTTTGAAGAAAAGATTCATATTTGCATTTACACAAATCATATATCATTCAATTTATGCATATCAGTGTGTTATAAGATACATTATATATCTTTGGCATATGCGAATATGAGATAGGGAAAACATAGTTAAGGCAACAATGTATATGTGCATTAAGATTTGTTTTGAAGAATAGAATACCTTACTTATGCTTTTGTGCATGTTCATATTTAAAATATATATCAGTCAGCATATGCCTATGTACATATTCGTGTTTTATTGGATAGGTTAACAAGCTTTTTGAATAATACATTAACCTACTTATGCATAATGTAGATCAGTCAAATATGCCATCTATGCAATGTCAACTAAATGCATATATGCATATTATAGAGTTATAATATATGCATATAATATGCACAATAACCAGATCATATGTATAGGTGTTACAAAACTCACATCATTCAACTATGCATACATTGAATATTAATATGAGACTTTCTATCACAGATCATTCACATATTTTGTATGTGTATAATGAAGATAAAGTTATTCCAAAAAATAGTTAGTCAAACTTACACATATTCTTCATCGGTTTCTGTTTCAAATATGTAGTTGCAAAACCTTATTTCTTCAGGAGTTAAAGCTTTTTTTGCATCATGAACTCGATCAACATATGGCGACTTCAAGGCCTGTGATAAATGAATGTCTCTTTTTCTTTCAACCTTGTTTTGAATGCGTGCATGTTTTGCTGGAGTCACTATGTTGATTGGCACCGCATGAATCACTTCATCTCCAACATCTTCTTGCCCAGAGAGAATGATTTCACTGCTATGCTTTTGTTGATCTTCTTCTGGTGTGGGTGTCAGACCAATATTAAATGAAGGTGCACCTATATCTTTGTATATATCAGCTGCTGTTGAACTCTCTTTAACAGATTTTGATGTCATTTCTTTTATATGTTGTTCAACTTCATTTAGTGTTTGAGATGAATTCCAAAATTGACTTAAATCTATTCATATATTAATGACAAAATATATATTAATGACTTAGTTCACATTTTTATGATGTAAATCAAGTATAAATGCATATGCGAGTATATATGTTTTATTCACTGATCAAAAAAAGTTTATTTTTTATGTACCTTCTTCAAGCGTCAAACCATGATTGTCAGCTGCCGTTGAAGTCTCCTTTACTTTTGTTGAAGTTAATTCTCTAATTACTTCATCAACTTGTTTAAGAGTTTCACGTGAAATGAAATCTATTCACATATTCATGGTAATTCATGGTAAAACATTAAAAATATTATTACCTTCATAAAAGTAAATTATTGCAATCAAAATATAAAGCGATGAAGTTAATTCATTCATACCTTCTTCAATATCATTTTCTTCATTCCCATCGGGCTTACTTTGCAATTGAACTGTTTTTTTTTTCAAAGAAGAAAATGTTACTTACTAAAGAAAGGTAAGTAACACAGATAACTCAAATATGCATATGTGCAAATGACTTATGAAAACACAGATAACTCAAAATATGCATATGTGCAAATGACTTATGAAAAAACACAGATACCTAAAATATGCAAATGGCTTATACAAACAATTGATCTGAACCTCTTGTTACTTACCTTTCTTTAGTAAGTAATATATATGGTTACTGTTTTCGTGTGTTTTGTTATTTGCACATATGCATATTTGAGTTATCTGTGTTTTTTGTAAGTCAGTTGCACATGTGCATATTTGAGTTATCTATGTTTGTATAAGTCATTTGCACATGTGCCCGAAACATTTTTTGGTTACCTTCATACGGTTCAACTCTTTCATCTATATGCACATCAGCTCCTGCAAAAGGCGATTTATGTTCATTAATACAGTTTACAAGTTTTTTTACATTAAATATGGAAAATTAAACAATATGGTTCAACTTTCTCTGTTGGTACCTTTTCCTCCATCATCGTCATCATCATCATCGCTATCTTCATCTTCACCATCAACATCTGTATTTTTTGCATCTTCTTGATCATCATCTTGCTCAGCATCATCTTGATCATCCTCATCCTCATTCTTTTCATCCTCCTCCTTCTGTTTATCATGTTCCTCATCGTCATTTTCCTCATCATCATCTTCCTCATCATGTTCTTCAGCACCATCCTCCTCATCAACATTATCATCATCATTCTCTCTGTTTTCCTCATCAACATTTTCTTTTTTATCTTCTTTTTGGGTTTCTTCAATGTTTACCCAAGCCTCACTAAACAATCGATCATGCTTTTCTCTTATTTTCTGAAGCTGTTCATTTCCTTCATTTCGAGCTTCTGCCTCTAACCAAGTTTTTTCAGATCAGTCTTTCTCATTTTTAATCCATTGGTGAAGATTTTCAAGCTTGGTCAGATACTCCTATGAAAGATTTAAAGAAATTTATCAAAAATTCATGCATAGAATAGTGAAATGATATATCATATCACATTTTGCATATGTGCTTTTATGAGTGTTATAAAACTATAGATTACCCAAGTTTTTGCATATGTGCATCTGACATAGATCATTAACATTTTGCAAAATGTGCATTATGAGTGTCTTATTACAATACCTTACACAATTTTTGCATATGTGAATTTGACACAGATTATTCACACTTTGCATATGTGCATTTTAAGTGTCTTATTACAGTAGATTACACAAAGTTTTGCATATGTGCATATTAATCAAGTCATTCAAACTTTGCATATGTGCATTTATGAGTGGCTAAGAACAGTAGATTACTCAAATTTTTGCATATGTGCATATTACTCATGTCATTCAAACTTTGCATATATGCATTATGAGGGTTATATATAACAGTAGATTACCTTCAGAGTAAGTTGCTTCAATTTCTGAGGAGTGAAAGTTTTCTCTCTTTGTCCTTTACCAAATCCACCAGTTTTTATTTCTATCTCTTCTCTTTTTCTTATTTTGTCCATTGTCCAACCAAGTATTGCCGGACGTCTTCTCTCAACATCAAACTTTTTGCACTTTGTTTGATCAAGGTAAATTAGCTGAATGTGCATATATACTTGTTAGATACATATATGCATATATATACTTGTTAGATGTAAACTAAAATGCAGTAAAAAACAACTAACCGCAAGTAGAGTAAACGGCCCTAAGTAGAAACTGGTTTGATCATGTCTCTTCCAACCTTGTTTGCTTTTCTTCAATAAAAAGATAATGAATCCACACCAATCGATATCTTTAATAGGCACCTTCCTATTGATATGCGGTAAGAATTCAAGCTTGCATGTTCCACTTTTAAAGCAATCTCCAAAGGAGTAAGCAAACACTGTCAAAAAGTCTAATTGGAAATGTCATCCAAGACTATGATCATCAATAATGCTTTTTACACAGTTGTGTGGAGACATGATCTTGGGGTACTTGTTTCTCCAAGTTTCTTTTTCTTTGTCTTCTTTTTTAGGAAGGGGAATTGAAAACAGTTCAATTTTTCCTTTGGAATTCCTAACATCTCATGGATAAGGTCTTTGGTGATTTTGATGTTTCCTTGTGGGAGCTTGAGTATCATCCTCTTCTCATCAAAATTATCAACTACATAATATCCCAACTTTGCAGTAATTCCTTCAAGGTTCATGTTTTTTAACTTACCAAAGCCCATTTCTTCAAGTATTTCCTTTTGTTCTTTGTGCATCCCCCTTATTGCTGTGTGTAATGGTTTGGGGGATGTTCTTGTTCTTAGTCCTGGGAACCTGGTCATTTTGATTTCTGTTTTGATGATTGAATCTTTTTTCGGTTTCTTGATGGCTTCTGGCTTCATTGGTTCTTTCTCTGTTCTTTTCCTCCCTTTTTTATCTGCTTTACTCTCTTGTTATCGGGCTTCAGAAGATCAAGTCTCTTCCTTTTTTTGGTAGGTTTTGTAACTTTCTCTTCATCCATCTTTTTTTTATCTGCTTCATTAAAATTAATATTTATATTAGGTAAGAGTATTATCTTAATTGTATATGTATATAATGACTCTAATAAGACAAATTACTAAACTTATTTATATATGCATATTAAAGAGTTATAACACAAATTTCTAAACTTATGTATATCTGCATATCACTAAAATTTTATGAGGCACATGTTCAATGATTTTTATGTTACCTTTTTGTTGTTTGCTAGGCTTTAATGGACTTAAGTTTTCTCGGAATGCTACTGAAGACTTGGTAATTTCGACAAATTTTTTAGCCTTTTCATTGTTTGAGAGATCTGTTTTAGTTGAATAAGATATACATTATCACATGTGCAAATAATGATATATTACTATTAAATAATAAGAACATATGAGGACTATGATCATTCACCTTGTTCACTGTCGCTTCCAGTACTACTGGCACTAGCAGATCCACTAGTATCTGCATATGACATATTCAAAACAGAGATCACCTCAACTATGACTATGTACATATAGGTGTTTACTTTTTGCACTTATGCATATGTTGTATTCAAAAATAGTTATCAATCAACAATGTGTATGTGCATATGTCATATGTAAAATGGAGATCACTCAACAATCTGTTTTTACACAAATCTCACTGTTATTTGCATATATGCAAATATCATATTCAAAACAGATTTATCACAGATACTGTCATAACACAGATAGTCTAACTATGTTTATATGCATATCATACCTGACATCTTTCCTTTTGTATTGCATATGACATATTCAAAACAGAGATCACCTCAACTATGACTATGTGCATATAGGTGTGTACTTTTTGCACTTATGCATATGTTGTATTCAAAAACAGTTATCAATCAACAATGTGTATGTGCATATGTCATATGTAAAATGGAGATCACTCAACAATCTGTTTTTACACAAATCTCACTGTTATTTGTATATATGCAAATATCATATTCAAAACTGATTTATCACAGATACTGTCATAACACAGATAGTCTAACTATGTTTATATGCATATCATACCTGACATCTTTCCTTTTGTATTGCATATGACATATTCAAAACAGAGATCACCTCAGCTATGACTATGTGCATATAGGTGTTTACTTTTTACACTTATGCATATGTTGTATTCAAAAACAGTTATCAATCAACAATGTGTATGTGCATATGTCATATATAAAATGGAGATCACTCAACAATATGTTTTTACACAAATCTCACTGTTATTTGCATATATGCAAATATCATATTCAAAACAGATTTAGCACATATACTGTCATAACACAGATAGTCTAACTATGTTTATATGCATATCATACCTGACATCTTTCCTTTGTTTTGAGATCTGTTAAATACATAAACAAATTAAATCAGTTAGTAGAAGAGTTTGTATAATAAACTAAACACTGCTTTTTGTAATGAAGCATTATCGATAATACAGATTTTCGAATGCAATGTTTAGGGTTTTTGTATGAAATTTTTTGACGATTTCAAGTTCATTGGTATATATAGTCGGTATTTTGTTAAGAAACTAAACAAAAACTAACGATTTTGCTAGGGTTTTGTGTTGCTAAGTTCTTCAAGCTTAAGCAAAACAGAGATACTTACATGCAAAATTGACGAAGAAACCTGAAATGTAGTTGATTGCAACGATTTTGTTTGTAAAATGTTGCTGATTCTTTCGTAGATTACGCGGTGGAGAATCGAGTTCTTGACAGAGGGTTGAGACGGTTCTTCGACAGAGATTGTTGAGACGGTTTTTGAAATGTTGAGGTCTGAGTAAATGATGACGTGAGAAAATGAAAGTTTTACGGGAAAAAGAGAAGAGGCGGGTTATTAATTTACATAAACTTCCAAATATACCCCTCCAGATATGTTGGAAACTAAAACAAAACATCCTAGGTATTAATTATTACATGTTTGCCATCTTTAATCTCAGCCCTTAATTAATCTAGATCAAGGGTTATAAATGGTTCTCGCGGTTCTCGCAATAAAAACGGTTCTTAAATGAACCTTCCCATATATATATATATATATATATATATATATATATATATGTGTGTGTGTGTGTGTGTGTGGTCACTATAACCTATTGCAAATATACGTTCTTACTTGTTTGCTATATATATTTACTCACATACCTTCTTAGGCTTCCACATTGCCTACTCTGCCGACACCAAAACATTCGGACGTATACATGATTACTTTAAAGGAGGTCAATTTTCTTGTAATCCTCTGCAGACTGCATCAATAAGACATGCTCGTCCGGTAGTCTTATAGCTCTATGAGAGCCTGAGAGCAAGGTAACGAGTACCAATTGCGCATCATGCATAGATCTATATGCTGGTTAATTGCAAGTTAATCTATCAATATTAGGGGTGGCGCGCAATTATCGACCCGACACGCAAATAAATGGGTTTAGGTTGACCATAAACAGGTTCGGGTCGTTTTTGGGTTGACCCATCCACCTGTATAAATAAACAGATCGTGTTTGGGTTGGCTTGCGGGTTCACGGGTCAACCCGCCAACCCGTATATATTTTTGATATTTTTTATTTTTCTTTTTGTCCTTATATTTTCATTTTTCCTATTTGAGTCTTTTGCTTTTATCTTATTCCTTAGTCCCCGTAACCCTAATCAGAAATAAATTCATCGCTTCCCTTTTGTTCCTGCTTCGTCGTTTTGAAACTATTGAAAGTAGACATCATTAAATTATTAATGTTTAATCACTTGTAGCTTAATTGTTCTTAAAATCATTAAACTTTTGTATTTTGATTAAACTATCTAGGTAAGATTGAACTTCATTTAGTATTTTGCATTTGAATTAAGTAATTTGACAAACAAGTTAGGGGCAAAATTAGTAAAACTTGACCCGCCAACCCGGACACGACACTATTACCACCCTAATATTCAATAAGTTTGTACTACTTTAGTATATAGTGTTGGTGTAGATTAATGCCGCGAATTGAAGGTGATTGAATGCCAGACTTATTAAATTGTAAACATGATTCTCTTCGATTCCTTTTAGGGTATGTTTGGTAGAGAGAAAAGAAATAGGGAGAATTGGTTTCTCTTGTTTGGAAGAAATAATTATAATTTTTAGAGGAGAAATGGTTTCTCCATCCATTTCCATTTCTCCCCTTCCTTTGTATTTTCATTTCTCTTCAAATTGTGGAGAAATGGAGAGAAATGACAACCAATGTATACTCATCATTGTCGATGTCCGGTTGCGATGTGTGTCCGGCATTCTAATCATCATCGTCGACATCCGGTAAGGCGGCCAACGCTGCAACCACCGTCCGACAACTTGAGCTACCATTTCTCTGTTTCATTTCTTTTATGATACCAAACAAGGAAATCAATTCCAATTCTCCACACATTTCTATTTCTTCTCATTTCCATTTCTCCCCTATTTCCATTTCCATTTTTTCTAATTTATTTTCTCTCTACCAAACACCCCTTTAAATTAAATACTTGGGATTCCCAGTTAGAAGGTATACGAACAGAGTGGAAGCATGGACGTACATCAGATCAAGGTTATCGATAAATTATATGTTAGAAATCTGGGTGTTTCGATTGCTTGGATTCATTGAGAATCGTGATACACTTTCAGATTTAAGTATTTCGATGGTACAATCGAAATCTCAATATGAGAAACAGAGAATTGGAAATATGTTATATGAATTTTGTACCAAAATGGTGACCAAAATTGAATGACGAACACTGTCATTGGCAGTTAGAAAACCACCGAAAACTGTCATAAAACGGGTGGGTCAAAAAACAGGGTTTGAGAACACAATTTCAGATTTCCATGCATTTTACATAAAGCAATTTTAACCGATTCCATGCCAAGGGCTCTGCCGCTTGGACCCCACCACCAGGGCCAGGGAAATGAACGGTACATAAGCTGCAAAATCAAACTCGAAGCAGAACAGCGGAAGCAACGAACAAAACAAATCGCAAAACCTAGTCTGCCAAAAGCGAGTAACAAAATCAAATCCGCCACTACCGTAGCCCCAAAAACCAAAAAAATCAAAGCTGCCAACATTTCTTATGGGTTTTCTTGTGTCCACGGAAATAAAAAATAATCCGCAAAGTAGTCCAAGTTCACTAACAGAAAATCCAAGCAATTCTCCGAAGTACACTGGCGATAATTATTTTCCAAACATGGATTTCATACCATTGCAATTGCAATTAAATACGAAACAATCCATGAAGCCAAGGAATAAAGCAATTGCAATTAGTTACCACCAAAATCATGAACTCCAAGGAAGAAAAGAAACCGACGGTAGCAAGATAGGCAAAGGTGGCGACTATTATTTCCGAACAACAAACGACGATCAGTGTGACTAACTATACTTTCAATTCGATGTTTAACAATAGCCTTGTGATTGTGGCTCTGATACCATGTTGAAATTAGAGACAAAATGTGCAGTATACTATTATACTGATAAGTACAACTAAAAAATATTGGAAAAAAGATATAAATAGAAAACCCTAACACAGCTTAATAGCTAAGCGGGTCTCACTAGCTAAACGGACTTAAAAGCCTTTTTAGTATGCTAACAATAAGAACCTTAGCTTAATAGGAAAATGGATTTCATTGGTGTTTTTCTATCAGAAGACAATGCGCTTTGGACAAAAAAAAAATCGTCGATCTTGTGCCGAAATGGCAGGCTTGGTTCTTAGTTTTGTAACATGCATGGTTGAGAAAAGGTACATCTTTTAGCTTGAGTATGTATACATATACATATACATATGCATATATGAGATCCCTTGTTGATGGACTGTTTTGGCATGTATCCAAGGTTTTATTTTCTCCAAAGTCCTAGTGGAATATATTTGAATCAGTATATACTGCATGTGTATATGTTTGAAGCATGGAATAGGGTATGTAACACAAGGAGAATTTTATGGAGCAAAAGCACTTTTAAATGTATGCAAACCAACTGTTGTTGGAAATAATTTTAGCCTTTCACAAATTTGGGTTTTTTTCGGTTGAAGCTGTAAGTTCATGTTTACATTTATTTATCATATTTACTATTTGTCAATATAAGTTCATGTTTTCAAGAATGATTGTTTACAATCTATCTAGTCGGTTATGCATGACAGGTTTGTCCAGGATATTACGAAAATAATTTTCCCAGACCTTTCAGTTACTGGACTGTAAGTTCTTCATTCGTCGATTGGGGTAGTGGATCAGAGTCTGAATGGATTTAGATCAAATGGGGTTCGAGGCTTCGGGCTGTTTATAGAAAGATTTCAAATTGGCTAGGTTTTACGTAAAGAAACTTTAGTTTTCTTCAATAGACACTTTATTTTGTTTTAATTGATATTGAAAGTTTGAAGCTAAAAATACAGCCCGACGGGTATCGATCTGGTTGCTACAATTTGCTATGTCCAGGGTTTGTCCAAACCAACCGTAGAATTGCCTTCAGCGTTGCTATCGATCCAATATCTACATATAACGTTGAACAATTCGATCTCGCCATATCTATATGGAAGGTAAATATAATTATGTCAACTTTTATTGTTTGAGTCTTTGAGATTAATAACCAAATGGCGGTATTGATTTATATTTAATGTTGTTTTTTGCAGGATCCAAAGAGCGAGGATTGGTGGTTAAAGGCGGGAAATGATGTGATGGGGTATTGGCCAAAACATCTATTTACAAGTCTCCGTTATCACACGACATCAATCGGGTATGGTGGAGAAGTGTATGCTGAAAACTTTGGTAAGCATATGTCGACCCAAATGGGCAGTGGCCACTTCCCCGATGAAGGGTTCAAGAAAGCGGCGTATGCTAGGAACTTAGAAATCGTTGATAAGGAAAATAATCTAGTACCAGCGTCTAATCTGCTTCTATCAGCAGAAAAATCTAGGTGCTATGATGTTAAAAAAGGGTATAGTGACTATTGGGGTCACTATATCTTTTTTGGAGGATCTGGAAATAATCCCAACTGTCTTTAAAGAGAATGTTTGATACTATCAGTTTATTTCTTACTAATACATAAAATTACAATTCTCTTTTATTAGTTAGTTGCTTATTTTCCTTTTGCTTGTTTCATAAAAGTAGTTTAAACTTTAAAATGCAGGACCGATTTGTTTTGAAAAAAAATGATTGTGTACAACCTTAAATAAATGTCATCTTCAAAATCAGAAAAAGTTATCTTGAAATTAAATGTAACCGAAACAAAATAATTTGATTGTTTTTACTCACGTTAGGTGTTATACATCTTTAACCCGCCCATAGGTTTGTCGTAGACACCCTAACCCAAAGGGGAACACCACGACTCTCCTTTCGGAAACCCTCTCTCCCTCGGACCAGAGTCTCCCCCCTTTCTCTCTCCTCGTCTTTTATCACCTCATTCTCTTTCTCCTTTTCTCTCTATCTCCTTTTTTTTCCTAAAGGTAAATAGTAATAAAAATAATAAAGGTAAAAAAGAAGCCTAGAGGAGTAGCTAGGTTGACAGATAAGGTGTAAGCTTGCATAAGTAGATAATATGTATGTAGATTGTGCTGATATTTATTTATTTACTTACAAGGTTATCTGTTTATGCACCAAAGATTGTTTATGCACGAGGGCAAGTGGTTGTGCAGGTACGTGGTGGAATCAAATTCTTCCTTCGTGATTTCAGTTTCATTCAACTGAATGAATAATGTTGAACCAAACACGGCCTTAGTTCGAGAAAATTAGATATTAATTAGAATACCTAAACATAAACTAGAGGTCGCCGCTATCTGATGATTAGTAACGAAGTATGACTAAGATCAGATGCCTTAAGCTAATTACTTAATGGGTAATCATCGTAAACAGCAATAATATAAAAAATGAATATGAGGCGACATTTATACTTAATTTTATCATATAAAAGTAAAGCAGAATTAACAAAAAAAATATGAAAAAATTTCAGCTAAAAAAGCCATTTTACAACACCTTTAAGTGATGGAGTAGACTGAGTTCAAGATCCTTTATTTTGCTACTTCAAAGTCTAAATGTAAACTGCCGAGACACGAAACTTTTATCAACAAGCTTCATATCTTTCATTTTAAGAACAAGACTGCATATAATCTCTTTAAATTTGAGAAAAAGATGCCAAAAGTTGTAAAACTTACGTGAGCGATATCTTTTCAAGCAAAAGTTTGCCTTCGTCGCTCAACTCGATATTCTCCATTTTGACCCTACGACGCAGAACTGGAGTCGTTTTTCCTGCTGCTGCATATATTCTTATCAAAGATTCTAATACTTCACCACCAACATTATCATCAACTTTCTTCAAAATCTCCACAAACCTTTCTGCGCCATCAACATCACTATTTCCCTCGAAATGCGCCATAAATTTCTGAATAACCCCAGGCCCCGGGACCCACTTTTCACCATTTCCTCTGCCAGTTGAAATTGCATTATCAATGCAATTAACAGCAGATAAAATCTCACCTTTTTCCAAATGATAATTCAAGAATATGTCCCAAGTTTTAGCATTAGGTTTTGCACCTCTCCTCCTTGATAACTCCTTGAGCTCTTCAGCTTTCTCAAATAAATTGGCTTTAACGTAAGCTTCTATAAGAACATTCACAATGCGAATATCATAAGATGAACACCCTGATACCCATTCTCTGAAACATTTTTCAGCTCCTGGTAGATCATTCAATTTGACCAAAACTTGTATCATATTTAAATAGCTTATATTTGCGGTTTTTTTAAAAGCTAGCTTTAAAGAACGCCAAACCCGATAGACTTCCACTAAATTACCAGTCTTCCCATATAATGTAATTAGGTGCTGAAAAGCAGAAAGATCTTTGTGGGAATTTTTCTTTTCTAACTCCTTAAGAGAGTTTTCCGCCTTGCTGGTCAAACCAGAGTCAATGTAGATCGATGCCAGATTGGAATAGGTTGTCCAATCTTCAGAAACTCGTTCATCCCTCTTCATTTCGTCAATTACTCTTTCAACCCCTGAAATATCATTCATGGCAGCAACGGCCCTCATCCAAAGGTTGTAGGTCAAAGTATCAGGTTTGATCTCAGCTGCCTTCATTTCAAGGATCATTTCTGGGATTCTTTCTGGTTGACTAGTTTTTTCATATAGACTCATAATGCAGTTATAGTGAATTGAAGTTAAATTTAAATTCAATTCTTTCATTTTTTCAAACACGGACTCTGCTTTATCAGTAATTAATTCTTTGCAGTAATGGTTTAGAAGTGGACCATATGTAAAGTGGTTTTTTGATTGCTCCGGGAGTTCGATGAAATAAGCTTCTGCAGCACTTATCCCTCTTGTTTTGGCAATAAGATCGATATGAACAGCTTGATCACTGACTGTCTTGTTCATTCCCCTTTCTGCCATTGTTTCTGATAGCTGTAAACATCACAAGACATTCAAATCTAGAAGCTATGTAATAAGTAAACTAATTGTAATATGACTAATACACTAAAATATGATTAGCAAGCTTCAAAATAGATGATCCAAGGTGTTCAACAGACGTGCCATGGGCCCACAACTTCATGATTATCTTTTACTATCAATGTTGTAATACTTGCTAGGCAGTAGTCGAGCAGTCAACTAGAGTGTAGCGAGTAATCGGTCTAGGTAGAGAGTACTCGGATTGGAATTTTTAAAAGAAATTACAAAATTATGTATATCAAATCTCTAAATTTCTTGATAGTTATTTTCTACTGGATCTAAGAGTTAATGTTTAATTCTTCAAGTAACTACTCTAGACCTCTCAGCCCAAATAAAGTTAAAGAAAATAGACACTGCTAGTAAGTAAATGGGCCAGTAAGGAAGGTTTCTAGGGTAACATATATGAAAATGCCTCTCTCCGTATTTCATCGTAGGCATTAGGGGTGTTCTTCGGTCAGGCTATTCGGGTTTGGATAATAAAATGTTACCCAATAACCGATCCGAATAAGGATCGGGTTTTTCGGTTAGTTCGGGTTTAGGATTATTCGGGTAGAACCAAATAAGAATTTGTTGTTTGGCACTTTATGTTTCAATCATAGTGATAGACAATAGGGTTATTTTATTTTGTTACTTGTGTTACTAACTCCATAATAAAGGTTATTAACATCGTATTTTATTAATATGTTAACGACGTGTGTTTTTATCTTGTCTCTTAACTTATTTTTATAAACTGGGAATACATAAATCATGATACTATGATAGTATTTAACTTGTTTTTATTAGACAATAGGTTATTTTATTTTGTTACTTGTGTTATTAACGTTATAATGAAGGTTATTGACATAGTATTTTATTAATATTTGAAGTACTAAACGGCTAAACCCTTATGGCCTTATGAGATGCGATTCAACAAGTTTACGTGATCATCTAGGCTTCAATTTCCATTAATTTATTTGAAATATATATGGGCCATATCTTATTAGTTAAACCCTTATGTGATGCGTATTCAACATATGGGCCATATATATCTTATTAGTTATAATATATAATTAATAAAAAATTTTAAAATTCTTAATCGTGTCACCCGAGCTTCTTTTATTCTAACTGTCACCAGACCCGAATAAGGTAACTTTTAATCGGGTTACCCGAATTAGGCACCCGAAACTGACTAACCCGACCCGATTAACCAGAATTTGATTCAGTTCGGTTGAATTATTCGGGTTCGGTTTTTTTCGACATCCCTAATCGTAGTGCCTCAATCCCATGTCCCCATCTTCTTATTCAATCGCTGATCATTCTGCACCAATTTCCGGTCGTCTGCATCGCTGGTCATCTATCTCACCCACATCAGTCCTTGGTTTTAAAAGGCGTACAACGCCCCAAAGCGCTAAGGGTCCTGGAAGCCGAAGTGCTAAGCGAAAGCACTCGCTTTAAGCACACGAGGCACCCGAAATTCACAAAAAAAATACATAATACTTATGAATTACCAAACATCTATATCTAGTCATAATGCCATATACTACCTTATAAATACTTAAACACCAAAGTGTCAATGCATATATATTTAAAACTCATAAGTACTTAAACACCAAACTATATTTATCAATTTTACTTGTAAGTTATAAATACTTAAATATTTGTATACCATTAATCATACCATGAAGTCGTGAACAAGAGAAGTGGAGAACTGCTTTGCTTCGTGAATTGAATTGTATAAGGAAGATGGTGATTACCGATTGAAAAGTTGACTTATCGACTTTTTATCGCTCTAAAGGATCAAGCTTTACAGCTTAGGATGATGACTCTTTGTTTCCTAACCTAAGCCCACAGTATAAAAACTAGCCACTAATAACTTAAAGCCTGTTAAAAGCCCAAACTAATCAAGAATACTTTAAGCGCTCACCTAAAGCGAAGCAAGGCGGGCGCTTATTCTCGCTTTACGTAACGTAGTGCTTTTAGTATAGCTGAAGCACTAACCCTCATTGCTTCAGCGCTTAGCGCTTTAAGTGGCGCTTAAGCGCGCTTTTTTAAACCGAGATTGAAAACATAAGTAATTCAAAATGTAATAGACATGGATGCAATTCTCAGAGTAAAAATCTCACGAAAATCATAGAGATCCATTATTATAATAGAATATCATAGAAAATTTAGGTTCTACTATATTTGCCACATCCTCTAACCAACAAAATGGATGACGACATGAAAACATGTCTTCTAGAAGAAACAGAAATTGGGCATGCAGAGCATAAATTTAACAAAAGCAAGGTACTCATTGATCTAGTTTTTGTATAATGGGAAATATTGGGTGAAAACTAATAATGTAATGAATTCTAAAGGTAGAGAAATCAATGTGCCAGTCACATCCCGCTTAAACGCATACAACATAACAGCAACGAGATTTGAATCATCACCTCCCCAGCTAAAAACGATAGATTTAACATAAGACATAAGTGTTCATAAACAACTAATCAATTTCCTTAGTTTCTTTCTAATCCAAAACTAAATCGATTTGTCAGCGTACAGAACACCTGCTATACCACAATATCCTCACCTCTGTTTAGTTTTAAGGCAATAAATGTGATCCTGAACCTAAACAAAAAAGCGAGTCTGACACTACTCACTAATCACCACAGAAAAGTTTGGCTACATTCACTTCTGACTACTATTAACTAACATTGCATCAAACATGAAATGGTCATTATAGCTATACAAATTCTGTAACAGTCTAACAGAGTTGATAACCCCTAATATACAGAACTGAAATGGGTACTCTCTGAACATTCGAATATTTTAGCAGGCACATTAGTGCATACAAATTTAATTTTAAATGTAAATTCAAGTGCGTTCATCGATTTTATATTTTTTTCTGGAATTTCTCATTAACTCTTGTTCCACCAAGTCCCTATCTACTGACTTCCTCTCAGCATTTAACTGCTGCTCCTAGATCTGCCTACTATTTCTTAAACATGCCAAAAAAAAGCAACAAAATTCTGTACAAATCTTGGTGAGAATTGAAAATTCTGAAGCAAAACAATACATCTCAACGTGTTTCGAGTAGCTGATAGTACAAATTACAATTAATAAAGCATTAAGCTTCATCGTAATTTGCAATAAGTGAAATTAAGCTTGAATCTTATGGTAGTGCCTACATCCAGAAATTAGGTATAGCATTTTTATCAAGGCTTTCAGGATGCTAGATTGTAACATCATACACCATGTAAATGGAAGTTTAAATTGAAAACGAAGGAACAGCGAAAGCAATACCTTCAGGGCAGGGGCGTAACGCTTGCGATTGCGAAGGATTTTGACTGTGTGATCCACCTCCCATTTGTAAGCTTTCTTTCTGGATTTAAGAAAATGGTTCAAATTCTGTCTAACACTAATATCTGATCCGCCATCTTTAAGTAGCCTCCTGTAAAGCGCTTCTTCCAAGTACTTCTTAGTAGACCTCTTCGTTAAACTCTTTGTTTTCCCGAATCGACGAATAAACAGCGATGAAGACATTTCCAGCTAAATCAGATCATACAAAAACGAAACTGTATCGAACGGGTATTGTTTTGAAACCCCTAAATTAGGACTCCGTTCATGATTAGGGTTTTGCGAGAGGGTTTGGGAATCGAAGGCCGGAAGCAAGGAGTTATCGTCCGGTTGTTGGAGCATGCTTGTAGGGTGCACCCTCAGCTATCTGGGCTTAGATACATTTCTGACATGGGCTTTGGTTTTCTACTTATTGGGCTATTTTGACATTAAGGCATTTAGCCATTACATTTGATAAAATGTGCCATCTTATCTTCTTTATTTTATTTATTTTATATATATATAAGGAAAAAATTATAACATCATCTTCATTGATTAAATATGATTCTGTCAATCAAAACCTTCTAATATATATTTAAAAAAATAATTATGACATCATCTTCCTTTATTAAATATGATTATGATTATGTCAATCAAAACCTTTTAATTAATAAAATTTTGAATTTTTATTGTTTACTTAGAGATTTTGATATCATCTAAATTCATCTTCTTCAATTAAAGGTGACTTCACCAATCAAAACTCTTTAATTAATCAAAATTTTAATTTTCATTATTTGCTTACGTCATGACATTCTAAACAAAAAATTAGACATGGATCATACCATTAACTAGGTAACCTGGATTTTAAATAAAAATATGGTTTCAATTTAATTTCATCCTATACCCCTTTCTTGCATCTCAAAACCTAATCTCCTTTCATAGTTGTCAGAGTCTTTTCGTTTCTACTTTTCATATATCTTTCTCTCTACAATTCAAGTATTAGAAGTTTTCACCATGTATTAATTAATATTTATATCACCGTGTATTATTTGCAAATTTTCTTTATTATTTTCGTTTGTAGTCTTTCACAATGTATATATTAAAGTTACGCTAAGCATCTCCCCGTGTATACATGCAACATTTCAATGAAGACAATTCCCTTTGCTAATTTGTTTTTCAATGACGATAAATAAAGCCAAGGTCAATCATTATCTAATGTTAGAATGATGTTACGGTTTTTCAAGTAAAAAGTAAGAATAATTTAAAAGTTATGGAAAATACAATCGTAAAAATAAAACAATGAATGTTGCCTGCAAAAAATATAATAATGATCTTATGTATGAATTTATGTTTCTAATAGATTTACCCTTCTTTTATGCGATTTTAAAATTTTTTATATCACATGGTAATTGTTAGGGCAAATTGCATGAAAATACAATGAATTTTGTCTTAGTTACCATTGTTTACAACAAACTTTAAATTTTTAAAAATAATACAATTTACTTTCATAATTCTTTAATTGTATGCAAACAATTTTTTTTGTGCCTGTTATTTAGTTAGCATTGTATACAATGAACTTTGTCATAAATTTTATAGTATACAATAAGTTGTATACAATGTGAGTATTATGAAAGTTGGTTGTATTATTTTTAAAAAAATAAAGTTGAGTGTATATAATAATAACTAAGATAAAGTTCATTGTGTTTTAATGCAATTTGTCCTAATTTTTATAATTTACATTAACTATCCCGGTGTTTAACTGTTTATACACAGGGTATTAAGTTAGTTTGTAAAAAAAGTTTAAAAGAATATAAATATAACTATATTGCTTTCTCTTTGTCCATACTAATACAAGCAATGCTCCTATTTTGTGTCTTTTATGATATATATATATATATAGGCAAAACTTCAAACGAGAATTGTTTTCGTACAAGAACCGCGAGAACCAATCTTAGTCGTCCAATTCCCCCTCCTTCAATTGGATTGTCCACCCATGAATTCCTTACATGCACCCTGCCACACTCAATCCCTCCACGCTCTTCATCTATGAATTCCATTATCCAAAATGAACGGCCAAAATTGGTTTTCGTACGAAAAACAATTCTCGTTTAAACTCTCCCATATATATATAGGTTATATATAGAACCACCCTTAAACATAAAACCTAAAGAACAAATCTCAGCCACTCATTTAAAAGAGCAAAAAAGGAATTGAAAATTTGATTACATATCACGCGCCTCCAGGATTATCAAAGCCCATCAGTTTTTTTTATAAAAAAAAACCCTATTAATCATTCTAACGATCATAACTATGTCATATTTATGATTTGTAATAAAAAAATTATACCATTAGCTTTTGTTTTTCTTGCTCTTTAATTCAAGACCACTCTTCCCATATTTCTAAAAATTTTATTTTGAAAATGCAAATATTTTCATCACAACTGAAATGCAAAAAATTTACTTTGATTTTCATTACAGCTGAAAATGCAAATTTCAAACCTGAACATGCAATTGTGGATTAAGATGATAATCAAATCTGAACATGCAATCCTCTTTAATCTAAGACTAGTCCTGATATATTTTGAATGATTTTTTCAAAAATGCATGTTTATATATTTGCATATTCATATATCTGCATATACATATATTTGTATTTTATATACCTGCATGTACATATATTTGCATTTTCAGCTGTGATGAAAATCAATGGTATAGATTTTTTGTATTTTCAGCTGCATATACATATATTTGCATTTTCAGCTGTGATGAAAATCAATGATATATTTGCATTTTCAGCTACATGTACATATATTTGTATTTTCAGCTGTGATGAAAATCAATGGTATAAATTTTTTGCATTTTCAGCTGCATATACATATATTTGCATTTTCAGCTGTGATGAAAATCAATGATATATTTGCATTTTTAGCTGCATGTACATATATTTGCATTTGCATGTACATATATTTTCATTTTTAGCTGTGATGAAAATCAATGGTGTAAATTTTTTGCATTTTCAGCTGCATATAGATATATTTGTATTTTCAGCTGTAATGAAAATCAATAGTATATTTGCATTTTCAGCTGCATGTACATATATTTGCATTTTCAGCTGTGATGAAAATCAATGATATAAATTTTTTGCATTTTCAGTTGCATATACATATATTTGCATTTTCAGCTGCATGTACATATATTTGCATTTGCATGTACATATATTTTCATTTTCAATTGTGATGAAAATCAATGGTATAAATTTTTTGCATTTTTAGCTGTGATAAAAATCAATGGTATATTTACATTTTCAGCTGCATGTACATATATTTGTATTTGCATGTACATATATTTGTATTTTCAGCTGTGATGAAAATCAATGGTATAAATTTTTTGCATTTTCAGCTGCATATACATATATTTGCATTTTCAGTTGTGATGAAAATTGTAACACCGTAAAATGTAAGCCATTTTTTTTAAATTGCGCTGCGGAAGCTTTGATTAACTTTGAACATTCATTCCATTTATAAATAATTACAAACATACATAAACAAAATATCCGTTCTTAAAATAAAAAAAATGCATAAGTCTTTGTTACAAAGTAAACTGGCTCGTTTCATTTCAAATTTAGACATCAGAGTCAAGTCAACTTTTCCTTCCACGAGCACACACAAACACAAACCTGCAAAAATCAACAACTGTGGGGAATTAGCACAAAACTAAGTGAGTAGAGGCTAGAGCCAAAAACAAACATCAAGTCAATACTAATCATGTAATCATAACCACTAAGAAGACCGGCGGTTCGGCGCAGAACCTACAACCAATGCCGGCCAAAGCAAAGGTTTACCGATAGCCCTCTACTGAATTGGCACAGTGAAATCCCACTCTGAAGCAACATATGCAACAGTAAGGCTACCACTGTTCAACCAACCAGTAAACGAGCCTAGCCCAATTCCACGCATAGCTGACTTCTCAAACGCAACTCAAAATCATACTAAGAGTGCGTATCGAACAAATAATCATGCAGCAGTCATCAATAATATATATCACAATCAACAGTTCTAATTTCAAACCATCACATACAATCATGCCTCACATTAGTAATATTAAACACAATCTTTATCATTCGCATCCAACATCCACTCACCTTTCAAGTTCAGACGAAACACTCAAAATTCTTATATTACTGAGCCTTTTGATTTCCTGAAAACATAATAACAATCAATCAGTCCAAATCTTATAAATATATCTCATCAAATATCTATAATTCATTCATAATATCAACAATCAATAAACAATAACAAATCCAAACACAAAATATCAGATTTCAACAACTATCAGATTTACACTCGGATTTCTCAAAATCCGCAACTAAGGTATCGGATTTCCCAAAATCCGCAACTATCTAATAGGATTTCATAACTATCGGATTTAGGAATCCGATGGGTTCCACTCTGTTTTGTCTTAATCGGATTTCAAGTTTCCAAAATCGTAAGTATCGGAATTCACTAAGTCTCGGATTTCAAATTCCGGATTTGGGTATCGGATTTCATGTGTCGGATTTCATTATTCGGATTATGACTTAAATCACTTTCCAAGTTTAGGATTTCATAAATATAGTATTCGGATTTGGGGTTCCCATAATTCAAGTATCGGTTTATGAACTTCCTGTTTTAAAGATTCGGATTTCCAAAGTAATTGGATTTCATAAGAATCGGTTTTAGTCACAATCGGTTTTCAACAATCCGATAACTTCATGCTCCTCAAATCCGTAAACATCAAAATAGTATAACTCAAACCCAGATTCATAATAATCATCATTCCAGAATATAATTTAAACACTTTTAAACACTTTCTCATGTAGTAAACATCATATTTGCATATATCATATGAACACATGAATCATCAAAATCCTATTATATCAAAAACCGATTATGGTGTTCTAACATGCAATCCTCAATCTAAACATAAATCATGTTTTAGAATCATATAACATATCAAGAAAGATTATAGCATGTCAATTTATGAACACCAACCTTAAATCTTTTGATTGATCACACACAAATGGGAGTTCCGATTCTTTTCTTCTTCTTCTTTCGATTTTCTTAGCAAGAACACACACACACTTCTTTGGATGTTTTGAGAGAAAATGAACAGATAAGTTAAGCTCACAAACACATACTACATGCAAATTTAGGTGTCACAACCTCCCATGTCCTTTTCCACGTGTATTTCCACTCACACACACACACACCCCTACGGTCATACATGCATATATAAATATACATACTTATAATAACTTCAATTAATTAATTAATTAATTAACTCACTTAGATAATCACATAATTTGTACAGAATGACACGAGAGTTTGTACAGAATGATACGAGAGTTTGTACAAATTCACATGTGATTGAATACCAAAGAACATGAGATTTGGTATTCGATCATATGTGATTGCATATGGGATTGTTCAAACGAGAACCATTCTTATTACGAGAACTAATATAAAAGACATCGAATTCGAAGGAGAACACATCTGGACCTTTGATAGAGGGGATAGGGTGTTGCTAGTACACGATAAATGCATTCATTGGTAGACAATGCAATTGGATTGGGTGAAATTGAATATGTACATACATGTATAAACGGTTTTAAGCAAACGTTGATTATTTTAAGCAAACATTCAAAATTAATAAACGTTAAATGATATACAATTTAAGAAGATAAAAAAATTAATAAAATAACACATGTAATATTGTTATGAATCACATGTGATTATACATTAATAAAATTTAAGTCCAAACTAACAAAATGAAAAAAAAAGTTTGTCAAAAGTATATCAAGTGACATCTCTAATAAAAGAGGGGAACACGAGGATCACAATAGTATAATTGGTTTCGTCTAACGATTAACGGTTTGTGAGATAATTAATTTTAAATAAATTAGAGGAAAGAGAAAGTGAAGACTAATATGTAAAAAGTCAGAATTGTCCACCCTTATATCAATTTTAATTATTATCTAATATTAAATCTAGATAATTAATCTTGAAATCTAATAGTTAAAAATTATCTTTCAGGACTATGATTTTAATAAGGACTATATTAAACAAAACCTATATATATTAAAATAAGAATTGAATCTCGTATTATTTTTTTCATAGTTTTGTAACGTATACAGGTTGTCACAACATATGCATGCAAGCATACATATACATGCATACATATGTTATTCTTCTGTGTATTATATGGATAGTATAAAAAATTTATGAAAATATAGATATTATAGAGATTATTAGATATTTTAAAATATTAGACTTTAAAATCTTAAAATATTTTAACTAAATATTCAAGACATTATTAGATATTTTACTATTGTAGACTTTGTGTTTATGTTTTTTTTTAGGGTTTAGCCACATCACAATTTAATATTTTCATTAAATTTCAAGAAAATTTATTCAAATCAAATTTAAGATAAAGAACATGAAGATAAAGATGATGATGATGAATACCATGAACTCAAAATCGAACACAACCATCTGTGAACTCAAAATCAAACTCAAAAATTTGTGAACATTCATTCATCCACAAGAACATGAAGGCTGGAGTCTATTGAAGATGAAGAACTATAGATGTGATGCATCCTAACTTGGAAACCCTAAAATCAAACACATCTAAAATGTAACACCCGTAAACCTGGGCTAGTAGATTAGCGGGTTTACGGTATGTGTCTGTTTGTGTTTTAATTACATTAATTTAAATATATGATAAGTGAGTTAGTTTATTAAATTATTGGAATTAGAATTATAAGTATGTATGTATATGACCATGAGTATGTATGCATGAAATTAAGTGGTATACACGTGTGGGCTTATTAGGAGAAATTAAGCCACCTACTTTGCATGTAAACAAAAGAGTGTATGTGAGTCACCTGTTCCTATTACCTCAACATTCAAGAAGTGTATGTGTTTTGTTTTCTCTGCCAAGAAAACCGAAAGAAGAAGGAAAAAGAATCGGGATTTCAACTAAAGTTTATATAAATCAAGATTTAAGGTTGGTGTGTTAACATGTTAATATCTTTCTTGTTATCTGATTCAAATATGATTTATGTGTAGTTTGAAGGTTGCATGTTAAAAACATTTTAATCGGTTTTTGATAGAATATGATTTTGATGATTTTGTATTCATATGATTTATACGTTTAGATGATGATTCAATGCATGATAAAGTGTTTTATTATGATAAATAATGTTTCTGGAAAGATTGGAATGAGTTCATGAAATCTGGGTTTGAGTTATGATGATTTGAAGATGGCGGATTTGGAAAGATGATGATATCGGATTTGGATAGAAATCCTATTCTAGATTAAATCCGGAAGTCCAGAAAACCGACACTTGTGAAATTGAAATATTGAAATCCTTGACTAAATCCGATACTAGGAATATGATTACCCCAAATCCGATTGCTATGTTTGCACAAAATGAAATCCTATACTTGTGAAGTGATATCAGAATCCGATACTAAAATCCGGAACTTGAAATCCGGGAATAAGTGAAATCCGATACTTCTAAATCCGGGAATATTGAAATCCGACATTTCTAAAACCAAGACTTAGAATCCGATATATGTGTTGCGGATTTCTAAGAATCCGATACCCTAGTTGCGGATTTTCAAGAATCCGAGAAGTGAGAATCCGATAGTCAAAATCCGACATTCTTTGTGTTGATTTATAATTGTTTATTGATTGTTAATGTTATGAATGAATTATAAATATATCATTAAGTATATATTTATGGATTGGAACTGATTAATTGTTATTGTGTTTTCAGGCAATCCAAAGACTCGGTAACATTAGAATTCTGAGTGCTTCAACTGAGATTGAAAGGTGAGTGGATGTTGGATGCGAATGGTAAAGATTATGTTTGATATTACTGATGTGAGGCATGATTGTATGTGATGGTTTGATATTGGAACTATTGATTGTGGATATTATTATTGATGACTAATGTATGACTATTTGATCGATACACACTCTTAGTATGATTTTGAGTTGCGTTTGAGAAGTCAGCTATACGTGGAATTGGGCTGGGCTCGTTTACTGGTTGGTTGAACAGTGGTAGCCTTACTATTGTATATGTTACTTTAGAGTGGGATTTCACTGTGCCAATTCAGTAAAGGGCTATCGGTAAACCTTTGCTTTGGCCGGCATTTATTGTAGGTTTTGCGCCGAACCACCGGTCTTCTTAGAGTTGTGATTACATGTTTAGTATTGGCTTGATGTTTGCTTTTGGGTTTGGCTTCTACTCAACTATACAGATAGAAGAAGAACAATATGGAAAAAAACAAGAACAAAAAAAACCCCTAAAATCGAACAATCAAATAGAAGAAGTAGAAGATGAAATTGAAATTGAAATCGAACATACAAATAGAAGAAGCACATATCTAGAAAAAAACGAGAATTGAAAGTTACCCTAAATCGATACTCGCCGATGAACCATAAATCGAACGGAGAACACTCACTAATGAACCCTAAATCAATACTTAACATGGAATCAGAAACACATGATGAACCCAAATCGGAATCTCTTGATGGAATCCTTAAACCAAATCATATATCGCAGATAAAGGTCCAAATGTCGGATGAAAATGGAAACCCAACAACACTAAACACAATGAAGATCCAAACGATGGCACATGGAACCCTTGATGGAATCCTAAACCTAAAAATAGGAAATATATGATGAATTGATGAGTGAAAATCTTCCATTAAAAGGTTTCATGAATAAATTTTGTATATGTTGAAGAACCCAAAATCAAGATCCATGTGAAGTTATCAAACCCTCGATGGAATTCTTACGGTGGTGATAGTGGACCTAAACCCATATCCAAATGAAGTCATCAAATCATATCCTTTTATTTATTTATTTATTGTTATTATTATTAAATACAAATACTAATCTTTTTTGATTTTTTTTAATTTGAAAATCCATGTCACATGCCATGTAACCTGTCACGTCATTAAAACCGGTGTCACATCAGCAGATGACATGTTATACCAGGTTGAATGTATTAAATGGTAGTTTAATAAAGTTGGATACGTTAAATAGTAGTTTTTAAAGTTAGGTATATAGTATGTACAATAACAAAAAGTGACAACTTCGATAAATTTTTGAATATCAAACCCTTTTCTTTAATAAAAGACATTGTAAGTCGAACAGTTAAAAGAGTTGACAATGAGATTTGTTAAACACAACAACATGACATGGTTAATTAAAGATAGACAAAACAAAGGAGTTAATAATTATTATGGTAAATATTTATTAATGAGGTTTTTGTTTTTTTGAACACTTAAAAAGAAGTTAAGCAAAGAGTTTCGGTATGACTATCACTTTCGTTCAACAATTGAAATATTATTAATAAATATTCCATTCTTCTAGCAAGTTACTAGAAGAAGACATTTACATTAATATAATTAAAATAAAAATGTAGGATTACAACACCACATAGGTCAAGCAAAAAGATTATACTTTGATCTAAACTTTATCCAAGTAAAGAGTGATGCTTGGGCTTCAACAATCACCTTTTTCGTTAAGAACCTTGACTCCTCAAAAATTACTTTGTTCCTTGCTTTCCAAACAACCATAAAATACTCCCTACCAAAGCTTTGAAAAATTTCTTTTGTTTTTTTGTCTTTTTGAACAACTGGAAAAAAGATGTTCCATTGTTTCATCTTCAAGATTACAGATGGGACATACCTGTGAAACCATGCAGTTGAACACCTCTCTAGAATTCAAGTTAGTACGAGTTGGAATACGTCCTAACAAAAGACATTTTCGTGCTTCTATGTTGTGACGGTCTCAAAAGCATTTTTTAATATAAAAAAAATGAAATTTGTAAGATATATATGAAACCTAACATAATTACAACATTTTCATATTCTATTTAAAACTTTCACAACGTTGTTTAAATACTAGGGATATAGTCTTAAAGGACCTAAACAACGTTGTAAATTAAATACGTCTTGATCGATTCTCTTACGAAACATAAATTACAACATTTTTCACATTACAACAACCATAACAATTAATCTAATTACTACTAAATAAGACCTTATTGTTTAAAATACTTGTTACGTTTTTATAAAACAAAAAAAATACTTGCGTTTAAAAAATATTTTATTAGAACATTAAAGAGTTTATTTTATTATGACGTTCAAAGTTTGGGTTGTAATTTCTTGATTTTTTACATGGTGTGTATTTAACAAAATGTTTGTTTTGCTTTTAATGTAACCGTTCCGTATTACAACAATATCTTTTTATTTTTCATAGCTATTTATATTTCTTATTTTTCTTTTCTATATATATACTATATTTTTTAGGTTTATTTATTTTTCTAAATACATATATAAATACAAGCCTGTCAGACTTTACATGCTAAATATGTGTACACAATAGTACGTATGAAATGGAAATAGTCAAAATATTGTCCCACGCTTTTAATTCATCCCAAATTGACCAAACATATTTAATACAATACTTATTTTCAACTCTTTTTACTTATTGTTTTCGTCTAAAACTAAAAGTAAATGCATTTTTATTAATATTTTCATGGCTAACAATTACAAATGTGGTTGACGAATTTTGATAATTTTCTCACATTGAAGTGTCACTGTTCTAATTAACTATTTTAACAAGAAAATAAATTTTAATTTTTGAGTTTTAATTTTCGTGCAATAATTAACTATTTTACATATTTTCTAATATTTAGTTTTCGTAGTAGACTTTTGCACTTTCTGTAACGGGCCGAGTTACGTGGCCCACATACATAGTAAATGAATGAATGAATGAATGTGGGGTGAGGGAGACTTTAGGCCCAATATGGTTTGAGTAAAAGTGTAAAATCCACATGGTGTCACGTGCCCCTCACCTTAAAAGTCCAAGATACGTACGGTTTATACGGTTTCCACGTGCCTTCTGCCGGACTAAATTCATGGCTATAACATGTTGTACTTCATGCAAAGGTATGTGTATTATCCAGATTCACACAATAGGGGCTGTTGCGGTTGTGGATTGGATCTCTCATCTCGTCTCATCATAATAATTCGATTTTTAGTTGTTTAATTATTGCATTTGTATCTGGTTAAATGCATGCAATTATGATGCCCATTCATGGAAAATTTTAATTTATTTATGAATCTTATTATGTAAACCCAAAAACATAATTTAATACCTGTCCATTATGCTTAATTTGTTTACGCGACTAATGATTAAAATACTTAATTTCTATTTATCATTTTACTCGTTTGATTAGGACAAACATCAAAACTAATAAATGTGATAAATAAAATAAAATTAGTACATTACATGTTTCAATAAATGATTAGATAGAAAGATGAAGTAGATAACAAAGTAAAAAATATAAAAAATTTCTTATAAAATAAGACAGTGGAAAAAGGATATTATATAGTCTTAAATAAAAATTAACTTTACATATAATACCCACATTTGATTACTTGATGCTATTTACTATCATTTCCTGATAACTTTAAACTTATAAAGTGTTTTAACTTTCATTTATTTTTTTACGTGGGAAGAGTTGTTACAAATGGTATCGGTCATTGCCACTCAGGTTGTCGTGAGTGTGAAACTCATGCATCTCTGGGGTGTGGATTCTGGATATACCGGTCTAACGCCTGACGGGGACATCAGGTGTTTAAGAGAGGGAGTTTGTAACAACTCGTTCCATATGGAAAGATGAATGAAAGTTAAAGCACCTTATAAGTTCAAAGTTGTGAGCTACTAATACCTTCCACCATGGTTTTAAGTTGATTTCGAAGTTATTGGGCTAGCCCGTCAAATCTATCATCGTTCTTGTCATGTTAATATAACATTATCATTTCCTTTCATTTTTTTTCAACCTCTAACAACACTATCAACCTTTTAATTTGTCCGCGTTAGCCCGAGTGAACCACTACACACCCTTCGATCTACTATCATAGCCTTAGGATTATCTTAAACTCGGTTATACTTGACTTGTAACGGTCTTTTAGTAATCAAGCTGGATTAAGTTGGACTTAATTACACACTAGTAAAAGTTTCAAAGTGCTACCCTCGACTATCTGGATGTTGATAGTTTTACAAGACAAAAACCAAACATCTTTTGGGGGATTTAATGTAAAATACAAAAATGCCGACAGTTAAAAGAAAAGAAAAGGTGTCGGTGCCGCTAAATCTGGTGTACTACTAAACAAAGCTTTTATTACTTATATCTTTTTTCCCCATCGCTATAAATGATTAGACCTGTGTCTTTTTGTCTTCGTGGTTTTGCAGGGGCGATCTCCAATTTAAATTTAATACAACAATAAATCTTCTCACTTTGTTTAATTAAAATAAAGATTATTATTTCCAATTAATGATTCTGAACCAGGTAAAAAAATAGTCTTATAAATTTGTTAGAGATAAATGAGATTTACATCAGAGAGGATAGTCGGCTCTGAACCTTATAAAATAATAAAAGTTCCGTAAGTATTTTACATCACAATAACAATTAGTTATAGAATACATAATTAGAAAGGAAACTCGAATAGGCTTTAGTGTATCTATATAATTAGGCTGCTAAACTTTAATCTCGTTTATCTCTTATAAAGTTATGCCGCCATCACTTTTTTTAATAGCTAATTTCATATATAATCTTTCATTCACATATATATACACAAGTTGGAGTTATATCACATGCATGTACTTAATTTAAGCTATAGTTTAATTATTTTCTGGAAAAAAAAAAGATTTTTATTCAACCAAATCCCAAATGAAGGCTAAATGTACAATGAAGTCTCCAAAATGGAGAACTACAAACAGCTACGTACAATGATGATCCAAAAAAACAAAACAAGAAGCAAAGAAACGTGATGTCGCTTTTCAATTAAAAAAAAAATAAGAAACTTGAAATCAAAACCATACATATCAACAACAACAACCATATATATGTTTCTCTATGGCCTAATTTTTACACTCTGATAATCTGATTTGGTCGTACTTTTGTATCTAGGCTAGGGGTAGTACATACAACTTGGATACTAGATATCTCGTAATTTTAGTCTCTGGACCTTAGTTGTTGTTTGGTTTGATGGATTCAGTAAGAATTGAAATCCAATTTAAAAGAATTTTCATATTTGGTTGACACCTTATCAATAGAATTGGAATCTTGGTTTTGGAAAACTTTTCACCAATTGTGTGAATCTGAAATCCTTCCCCCAACATAAGGAATTGAGATTCCTTCTCTTCTCTTCTCATTTCACTACACACCATCGTCTGAAACCCCATCCTCCACACCATCGCTTGCTTACCCGTGACTGGCGAACGGTGACCTCCATCTAGGCTTTTGATTAGGGTTCGTCTTCTTCATCTTCTTCTTCGTCCCGACAGTGGCTTCGACGATTAAATTAACCTAGACACGAGCAATGACATCTATGAAACCAAAATATGTGTATGTGTATTTAAGAAAGAGAAAGAGAGATCTAGAACACATCAGTGAACATGCATAAATAAAAAATCATAATCAAGATCAAAATCGAAATCAATTCAGTTAATTTGTTTAAGTGAGATATCATGAACTAAAACAATAACAATCGACTTAAAAAAATGATACATACATTGAAGAAATCATTAGTGGCAAGTGGTGCAGTGTTCAATTGGGTAAATCATGGAGGGTGATTTGCTTAATATTAATATGAACAACAATAACAAAAGAAACAACACTCTCATACATATTATGTTCAATACACTAAAATGTATTCACAAGGTAAGAAAACATATAAAAAATTAAATAAATTTTAATAATGTTTGCCCCCATTATATTTACACTCATTATATTTTGTAACCGTTAGTTTTATATATAGTTTCTTATATATTCCTTTCTTAATTTGTCACTTTCATATATTGATGCCAATCAATTATTTAAAACATGTTTTGCAATTATTTCTTTTTCATTATCAAACTTTTTTATTAATATTATGTTTATGTTTATTTTGAGTCCAAGTAATTCCTTTTAATAGAAACAATTAATTGGGAATATTATTAGAAGGCATTTTTACATCGTTTTCAACCAATTAATTAGCATTTTAAATGTCTAAAATCATATCTTAATTTGGCCTGAAAATTACAGAGAGATTAGGTCCACCTACTTTTACACCAAAAGCATAATTCTTTGTCAACTAGTTTTCATATGCTTAAGTTTCTGCTACTTTCGTATATAATTAGTAACTACATATTTAGAAAACCGGCCACAGTTATCAACAGTAACCGACGCATGATATTTACTAGGCTATAGTTAGTTGTATATATGCATGGTTAACTCTATATATTTGGCCTCATATATCGATTCGATAAACAAAAACATATGCTTGGAAATCTCATCCTCTCGTACACATATTTACCGACGGCTTTCGAACAATGTTATCCGTCGATAATAACAGTATTCTAGTGGTGAAATTGGTCTCGGCCGGGTTGGTTCATTGAGAAACATTGCATATGAATACACTTATCCTGAAAGCTAAAACTTTTTATCATATTATCTAACATGATTTGTCTAGAGTAGTGCATGAAAAGATTGCTTTAAACTTTATTGTCTTTAATTTATAAATCAAATAATTAAAGATGCAACATAAGTGTGTCACAACTAAAACAAATAGGAGAAAGTGCAAATTTCTATTTGTAACCCCATTTCTTCTATAAATACGGATAAATCAGATACAAAACAGATATGATGAGTATATTACCATATCCATATTTATATATACAGGTATGTATGTATATATATATATATATATATATATATAACGAAAAAATAGCATATAATAATAAATAAATTTTCCATTTTTCATGGGATTTTTTTTAAAAAAAATGTATATCTTGAATGAGTTATGATTGCATGAGCGAAGTACCATGTGGCTTTGTATGTACTCTCAGAATTCAGTATTAATATTCTCATTCACCACTCAACTTTGGCACACATTCTTTTCTTTTTTTTCTCTTTGTATATCTCAAGAGAGAAGAAAAAACATATATGGCATTTCCATTAATCTTTCTTCTCCTTCTTTCTCTTCTTGCCCCTATCTCCACTATATCCTCTCAAGTACAAGATCCCGAGCTTGTGGTACAACATGTCCACAGGTACACTTAATTATTAGATATATAACCCACTTCTTAATTAACTTTCCAATCTTGTCCCTTCTCAATTTTTATAAAAACAATAACACTATAGACGTACTCTTTAGTCAAATTCGTAATTTATTTCTGTTTGTGATCATAATGTGTTTTAAATACATTAATTTGTTTGTGACAATGTAGGAGTATAAATGAATCAAGGAGGAATTTGGGATTCCTGTCGTGTGGGACAGGAAACCCAATTGACGATTGTTGGCGGTGTGACAAGAGTTGGGAAAAAAACCGTCAACGGTTAGCTGATTGTGCGATCGGGTTTGGAAAACACGCAATTGGTGGACGTGATGGTAAAATCTACGTTGTCACAGACTCTAAAAATGATGATCCCGTTAACCCCAAACCAGGAACTTTGAGATACGGCGTGATCCAAAACGAACCCTTATGGATCATATTCGCACATGACATGACCATCAGACTCAAAGAAGAACTCATGATGAACTCGTTCAAGACCATCGATGGTCGTGGGGCCGATGTGCATATAGCTGGTGGGCCATGCATAACCATCCAATATGTCACAAACATCATCATACATGGCATCAACGTACATGATTGTAAGCAAGGAGGTAATGCCGATGTTCGGGACTCGCCTGACCATTACGGGTGGCGAACGATATCAGACGGTGACGGGATCTCGATTTTCGGGGGTAGTCATGTGTGGGTGGATCATTGTTCGTTGGCTAATTGTCACGATGGCTTAATCGATGCTATTCATGGATCGACAGCCATCACCATATCTAACAATTATATGACACATCATGATAAGGTCATGTTATTAGGGCATAGTGACACTTTAGTTCAAGACAAAAATATGCAAGTCACAATTGCGTTTAACCATTTTGGTGAAGGCCTTGTCCAAAGGATGCCGAGGTAAGTCCCGTAAAATATAAATCATTTTCAGATTATTATTATTATTATTATTATTATTATTATTTTATTTTTATTATTATTTTTATCATTTTGTAAAAGAATATTGAGCTCAAGTTATTTTATTCTTCTGTTTTCAGCATACCCAAAATGGGAATTTCTCACACAATATTACTAAAGCATTTCTAATTATAGAAAAGTGAATTGAAGAGGAATATATATATATATATATATATATATATATATATATATATATTTACCATGGGAATATACATTTTTACCATGGGATCATATTGTACCCCCTTTATTTTAATTTTTATTATCTCTAGCCATGTAATAAATATATGATTAAGTATGGCATGAAGTAGAAATAATTGTAGCATGAAACACTAACTACTAACTTTGTTTTTTTTTCTGTTTTTTTGATAAAAATGTAGATGTAGACATGGGTACTTCCATGTGGTGAACAATGACTACACTCATTGGGAAATGTATGCAATTGGAGGAAGTGCTTCACCAACTATCAATAGCCAAGGGAATAGATTTCTAGCTCCTAATTCTCATGAAAACAAAGAAGTGAGTTAATAGAACATGAAGTTGTTGGGTATAAATAATCACTTATAAAAAGAGTGTTGTAATTAGCCTTCTTTATTTATTTAACTAGCTAGGGATATTTTTGGATGTCATGTTTTTAGGTGACAAAACGAGAGGAGGCGTCAGAGAATGAGTGGAAGAGTTGGAACTGGCGGTCGGAAGGTGACCTCATGTTAAACGGTGCGTATTTCACACCATCAGGTGCGGGGGCGTCCAAGAGTTATGCAAGGGCATCGAGCCTGAGTGCAAGACCATCTTCCATTGTGGGTTCGATCACGGCAAATGCAGGTGTGCTCGGGTGCAGGAGAGGCTCTCGGTGTTAGTCTTTTACCCACCCCACCAGTCATTTTGGTCTAAGTTAATACAAAGTGATATCGTACGTGTTTATAACTTTATATTAAATTACTCTTATAAGCAAAAAAAATTTTGCACTTTTAGTTAGCCTGTTTCTCTGTGTCCATGTAACAAATTGCCACTTAGGGAGTTCAATTATGAACCCTAATTGAAACAGATGAATCAAGAGCTAAATTTGCTATGCTAATTTGTTAGATTTCATTGATTATGGTTACCATATATATTCTTCAAATGTTATGATGCATATGATAAGCAATTTTTAGTTTGTTAAATTTTTTATCTTCATTTGAAACCGTCTTTTGTTTATATTTATAAATAAAAAAAATTTATTATGTCTTCACGACGATAGGCTAACGATTGGAGACATGAAATATATAATAGATGTTTATATTTCATCTTCGTATCAAATATCAATCATAAGACCGGTCAATAGAAGCTTCTAAAAGTTTTTTGAACAGTGACAAAATCTTTTAAACTCACCATAATTTATCTGTGAAATAGAAGATTTAACTGACCAAAAGTAAATCATATCTTAGAGTACTCTTAAGTACATAATCAATCATAGTATGAAAAAACATCTCCTTTGTTAATTGTTATTATACAAAACAAGCTCCATGTGGGACCCTATAAATATAAATTATACAAAAAAGCAAGATTATTCCCAAATGATCACATGATAATTTGGATAATATGGTACAAAAGTTAAATCAATTTATGAAAATGAAAACACACACCGACTCTGACCGTACAACTTCACATGCACAGGGTACAACCATCATATAACCATATCAACTAGGTAATACAGCATTAGAAGCACAAACGTACAACTCTCTAATGCATTGGAAAAAGTGCATTAAATTCTTTCATAAAGAACCCACAACTTTGGTAGACCTAAAAATGTAGCCAGTGACAAATAATTGGAAGCTTTTACCAAGGGTTGGTTCAACACTAGAAGCACAAAGGTACAACCATTTATTGCACTAAGACAAATTATCTCTTGGCCTAGTGGTTAAGAGGGAGGTGGAAGGCAAAGCGTTTAATTACTAATTTGGCGCGTGGTTTGGGGCTCGCATACGGCCCTATATGGATGTCACTGCGGACCCAGCCCACTAACATACTAGCATAACTTCGCTATTCAAAAAAAATTTATTGCACTAAGAAATGCATTTAATTCGATCATAAAGAGCACTCGTATGGGTAGACCTAGATTATAACCGACGAGAAATAAGAAAAAATAACAAATGATTTTACCAAGATAGTACAACCTTAAAAGCACAAGATACAACCATTGACTGGTTAAAAAGATGCATTAAATTCTTTCATAAAGAACCCTTGAGTTTGGTAGACCTACAAATCTACAACGTAACCAACAAGAGTAGTTATACAATTGACCGCTTTCTATTTTTACTTTTTTATTTTTATTTTTGGAAACAAATCAAAATAAAAATAGTAAAAATAAAACTTGAATAAACAGCGTCTACACATATAATGAAAAACATAGGAGTTAAACAAGAAGCAAACTTATTAAATAAGTCTAGAAATGATCCCAAAAGTCTTGTGTTTATCAAATACGTTTAAAAAAACATTCCATTTCTGTCGGTCATAAAATCAATTAAAAAATAAAAAGCAAAAAGTAACAAACATTTGGTTTAGTATACGATGTTTAAGATGATTTTTAAGGTCTTTATTCAAGTTCTGTCGTAAAAAAGATGTGAATTTAGTAAGTTTTGCTGTAAAAAAAAGCTTAATGGACGTTTAGACCGAGATATAAATAAAGAAAGATGATTTGTACATAACACAAATTGGTCATACACAACAATCATGACTCTTATGTCCTTACCAACTCACTATCTCTTATTCTCATTCACAAATTCATAAATATTTTTGTTATATATGACTACTTTGTATTGTGTACAAATCACTTCCAGATTACTTCTTAAATCCCTATACATGACACAATGACATGATATAAGACTTGTTAAAGGGTAGCGAATGAATAGAATTAGTAGGTGGCCCACAAGATGAGACAGGTAACATGGCTTAATAAAGGTAGTCATGTATGACATATCAATAAATACTAAACTAGAAAAACTAACATCTATTCTATCCTCTACCCCATCTTAATTTCATCTTGAAAACAACTGTATATGTTAATGAATGCTAATCTAATCTTAATATACCAAGTTTAGTAGACTACCTTTTCTATTAGTATTTAGAATTAGAATTAAACTTTGGTCATGTGTTTTTTTAACTGCAAGAAAAAAGATATATTAGACTAAGACCTTCGGTATGGTTATCATTCAGCCTAACGACCCCAAATTAAACTTAATTTTAGTTTACATGTTTCGCTTTATGAGATTGAGCTAGAAAAATAATGATCCCAGCATTTCGTATCAGAGTTATGATTTAGCATAATATTGGTGTGCATGATGTGGCCGTGTGCACCATGTTTTCATTTGAGGTTGTTGGGCACCAAAAAATCACACAATATATAGAAGCAAAGTAACGCCCTCCCAAGTCGTATAAATCTTACCGCTCAAGGGATCTCTCCAGATAATGTAAGCTGCAATTGCATGTTCTGTCTTCAAGATGAGGAATCATTGTCTCACTTGTTTTTCAAATGCCCAAAGATGATTCCATCATGGAAAAAAAATCTTTACTTGGTTGAATATTCCCCCTTCGCACGTTGCTTCCTTTCTTGACATCTTTTCTACTAAAAATTCCTTGGGCTTTACGACGGGTATTTCTAGAAAAGTTTTCAAAGGTATCGCCTATATATGTTCTTAGGGTTAAGACATGACTCATTATATGCTTTCTCACAAAATGAGAGTGGGTCCCTTATCTAGTCAAGAATGGATCCCCTTTGTAGGATCCAATCTCATGCTTGTGAGAGAACATGATTAATTATGTTTGACCAAAACATGAGAGGATACTAACCCATGTTCTTATCTGGGGTATTTGGAAATCAAGAAACACACTATCACATGCAAGGGAGTCGGCGAAGGAATCGATATTTTGGAAGAATGTGTTCTCAACAATCTAACATTACTCTTTATTTTGATGTAGTGTAAGAGTAAGAAACCGCTGGGGGTTAGTGCAGCCCTACTAGCTTAAGCTTAAGGGTGATTTTGTTTTAGTCACCCTCTCAATATTTGGTTTTTGTATGTATCAAGCCCTTTCTCAGTGTTTGTGATATGGTTGTAACCTTTTGTGAATAAAAAAAATAGAGTACGTGAGTACGTTGTTTTAGTTGTATATGATTAAACTTGTTGGTAAGGAATCATGTTGTTTCCAAAAAAAGAAAAATAACAAAATATAAAACAAAAATATATAAACATTACATCTTGAAGATAATTTGCAACAAGTTTTGTGTTCCCAATGAGAAAAAGGGTTAGTGTTAAATTCGACTCTCACCACATGCTCTCCATTCACACACATACATCAAAGAACCGGGTATTTAATGAAACCCGGTCCATGTGAGTCTTCTGCCGTGTCAGAAAGGAAGCCTCGGTTTTTAGTTTTTATCTTAAATGATTCACATAAATTAAAAAAAATAATTCTCAAACAAAGATAAGAGTTAACATAAATTTTGTTTTTAACACTTATTTATATATATTTATAACCATCTTCATGTACTTTTAAGATAAAGTTACAAATTTTCAAAAAAAAAAATCGTGTTTGTAGCATATGTGTAACAAATCTTTACTACTGGGTTGCTTATTCTTTTATAAGATAGATAGAAGATAATCTTGTGTGATGCCTTTTGCAGTATGGTGTGAGCCTCTTCACAATGAAAAATGAATTGGTTTTGTTTTTGTTTTGCATGTACTAAAAGAATCTACGAGTAAGTGTGATAGGAGTAAATGTTCAGGACTGTATGCATGATAGAGTAAATAACTTAATGCATTTTATGTGATTGGGTACTTACTTAATTCCCTAGATGAAAAAATGTTTATATATAATATTAAAACTAGTTATGTCCATAAGTAGTACACTTTTAGATTCCTTATGTCAATTAAGTAGTATATATCTAAAACTACAATCATATATACTTTTAGGCTGAAATCGGTTATAAATATGCTGATTATTCACCGTAGACACATGACTTCAAAAACACACTCCATATCTCGACAACGCCCTACCAAAAATCGATGCGAACCAAGGTACGACTTAGCCGGTTAGTTTCAACTTTCAAGCCTTTCAAACATTAACCACAACTATAAGTGATCGATAATCTGACCAATGATTCCAAAAACACCGACATTTAACACTTGTTTACAACTTAAAAATTGGGTGCAGAATTATTGGGAGGCACAAGAGCCCACCGCCCACAAGCACAAGCATAAGCAAAAGCACATGTGATCACTCATCATCCAGTCTAATCAAGATAAATCAACCTCTCCTTCCATCGAGCTTAGACAACTTGTAGTCATTACTAAATAGTTTTCTAGACTATGACATAACTTTCACATTACCATCACTACTTGACCCATATAATATCAAATTTAAATTAATTTGATTGGTTGAAAAAATTAAACAAAAAAAAGGAAGACAAACAGTAAGAGCTCGTCATCGAGTGACAAGCAAGTAACAAAGCCACCATAGTGGGTAAGCAAGACTGAGAAAATAAAGCAAAATTTATTGTGGTTAAATTACGGTTTATATTGTACAATATAAAGCCATATAGGTACAAGAGTCACCGGAAACAACTACGAATTTAAATACACACAACATTCTATATCGTTTTACAGCAAGTATTCGACTTAAATAGCAATAATATCGTTTTAGTAATCATATTTATTTAAAACATCTAATACTTATAAATCAAAAAAGAGAAATCATATTCATTGAAATTTTATAAATCAACAAAGAGTCAGCAGTGTTGAACAGTGGTTTATAAGTCTGTAACCACCCCAACCCGTTTCAACTTGTAAATAAACAGAACCCGATTTATACGAAAGATGATTTGTATACAACAATTTTTTTTATACATAACAATTATTACTTTTATACCCCCCTCTCTCTTGTAATCTCACTATTTTTTATTCTTATCCACATTCAAGAGTATGATAGCCAAAACAACTACTATTTGTTTCGTGTATCAAAAACTTGTATACAAATCGTGTCTCGATATTTAAACCTGACCCACCACAGGAAAAGTGATAAAAGTTTACATGATTGTGGATGGCACCGTATTTAACTGAACCCAACCCAACCCAACCCAACCAGTCCATGATTATTGAGCCTGATATTCCAAGTAGAAATACGTGTATTTCACCCAAACTTCAAAGCATAAAGAAATACCAATCATTACAAAAACAATCTGGATCGGAGGTCAAGGGTCCGGATTCCCACAAATAGAAAAAAGAATGCACTCGCTATCTGATGGTTTTGGGGAACAAACTACATAAGGGTACTAAAGATATAATGAAAGAGGTAAAAGTTGAAAGAGCATGAAATATTTAGCAGAAAATAACCAATCACTACAAAAGTGTATTCCAGTAGTTATGAAAACTAATACTCAGATCAGGTGCTGGAATTTATATCTGACACTAATACCAAAGTGTTCTACCTCGAACAAAACTTCAGTCAAAGTAACTAAAATCAATACTCGGATGGAGAGATAACGTCATCGATCTTCAAGATCATCTTGACAACTTGTGTGGCAAGCAAGAGCTGCTGTTGCTTTCCAATTAGGGTTTCAAATACATTTTGCTCACGCATGTCATTTGTGCCAACATCGTTGCAGTCTATGCCACAGCAATGATTGTTGTCCTGCGTATCATTATACCAAATATAATTTAAAATCATGATAATGCATTTAAAACAGTAACATCATAGTCATCAGAGGTTTTTGAATGGGTTAATTTGGATTCTGTGTTTATCTCAAACGGGTCAGATGAGAAAACAAAAGGCTTAATTAAGTGGGTGGGTGGGTCAAACAGGTTAAAAGTTGCCCAAAGTCCATGCATACAGCCTCTTAAAGTCTTTATTCAAGCACTTAGATAACCGTTGTAACAATACTTTCTTTGAAATCATAAATTATGCATTAGTTAATTAAAATATCTCCTTAAAAGAGCAAAAAGGTGTTTGTGGATCAATCACACACCACCAGGTAAAAAAAGGTGACATGTTTCAAATAGATCAAATGAGTCGACTGGGTTTTTTTCCCACCCTCCCCATATTGCCACCTCTAGAAGTCATGATGCAATAATGAGCACACATAAATTCACAATGAAGCATAATGCAAGCAACTGCCATGATTAAAGAAATACCGTTATTTGCTGAGATTTCACTGCGGACAACGTTTCAATGGGTTGCAGACCACTATTCTCTGCAAGAGCCATGGGGACAGAATCCAATGCATCCGCAAAAGCCCTGATGGCATACTGTATACAAAAAAATAGACATTTTCATTTAGTTAAACTTTATAGAAGCAAAGACAAGAGCCTATTCATGTAGTCAGAAGATATCTTGTGTCCTAAACAAAAAGTAACTCGAATATTTAAGAAAGAAATTTGATATAACCCTATTGATATTGTAATGGACAATAATAAAAATCCAAACAAAATACAAAATCAACCTGCTGTCAATTAACCCTGAATCAATAATCAAACGAAAGCATACTACTAAACTTGATAATCTCCTATATAGCTACTTAATTATGGAAATGCTACTATTGCCTATATATACATAATAAATCATTTTCTTTATTTCTTATAAATAAGCCTTGCGTTTTTCAAGACTGTGGGTTGCTATACACGACTTACGACAATATTATATAAATGGTTTGTCATCTAGACAATGACATGGGATTATAAATGACCTAACCATTATGTTACTAATCCTGATATTAATTATTTAATATACATAAAGTAAAAAAAGGGAAAATGTCCGATTTAGTTAACGGACAATAATTTCAAGTAATACCTGCTCAACTCCTGGATATTTATCAGCTGCTGCTTCCACAGCAATTGAGCACGAAATTTCTGCTGAGCCGCCACCATATACAATAGAATTATTGCGGATGAGATTTCTTGCAACACATAATGCATCATGGATGCTTCGTTTGGTCTCCTCTATCATCATCTTGTTACCTAATTGATCAGAAATTGATAGACTACCATACATCAAAAACAGTAGTTGAATTGTAATCAAAAGTAATCAACGCATTAAACAAGCATGAAAGCACCAGAATGGTTTACAATATCTAGAGAAAAATTACAATCAGTCTAAATCGCAAGTCTTCTAATTCAGGTTCAAATGAATTGAATTCAAAACATAGAGGTGGCATAATGAGTGTGTTAGGTTGGACAACAGGTCGAAACAGGTCATATCTGCTGGGTCAGGTTGGGCTGGGTTGACATGCTAATTATATATTTTTGGTTTTTTTTCCATGAAAGATCCATATAATAAGCTAATTATAAATATGATTATTGATTAGTTAAGTATAAGGTTTTTAATTTTTTATATTTGATGTGTTAGAAGCTTAGAGTATCAAAGATATTATTTATCAAATAAATTATATTGAAAAACTTTTACATATCAATATTATAATTTACTAATAAACAATAGTATGACTTGTATTTTGTGCAGCAAGAGAAAAAATTGAAACAACCACCACATGTTGTCTTACCCATTCTTTTATTAAAGCCTAGCCCAACCCAATTTTATGTATCAAGATTATTATTTAGTATTTACTGGGCAATTATTCATGGCCCAAACATACGCAAAAAAAGGGTCATATGGATTCTTTTTAAAAATTTTGGCAGGAATTGCCAGGTCTATCAAAAAGCTACCAGAGACCACATGAAAACATTATTGATCAACATGGTAACTTACCCCCACGAATAAATATGGTTACAGCTCTTGAATTTGCACAATGCTCGATATATAGCATCCGATCCTTTGTCGTACCGAATGCTCTCTCTCTAACCAAACCAGCCTGTACATATAAAAGAGTACTCTATGTTACTTCAGGTACAAAACAATTTAAAATAGTAAATGAGACATCATTATACAGTTATATTATTAGGAAAGTTGTATGATGGGGACTAGTGTTGCAATGAGGTCTGTTTGTTAAATATAAAGCTGTAAATCTCGTGCATCAAGTTTTTCATGTGTTAATTACCTTGCCTAGCTTTTCAGATGTCAACTCCTGGAACCTGGGAACAATTCTTCCACCTATGCAAGATAAAAGATAAATATCACAAAGCAAGGTAGTTTTAGTAACATGATAAAATACACAAAACCTGGTTTAAACGCTTAAAAGTAAATCAGTGCACAAACCAGTGGCTATTGCTATAAGCTCTAATTCAACACCACCAACCCATCTGACAGCAGGCAAGTTTCTGTGCATCAACAAGTGGTTCGCTTCATCGTCAAAACCCCATTGGCAAATCACTAATGTAGCTCCAACATCCTGAGTCATGTAAGGAAACAAAGTAAACGGGTATGAAGTTCCAAAATTATATTGCACAGCTTTCCTGCTAACGAACTCATGCATCATATACTAACAGAAAATGATTCTAGAGGTGGCAATCTCAACTCATTTGTATGAAAATGGGTCAATTTGGGTTGTATTTTCTTGGAAACAGGTCAAATATGAAATTAAAGCTAATAATGAAAGTATGAAACTGGTTAAAGGGAAGATGTCTCACATGCATTCAAATGCTTACAATGTCCCAAATATCAACTATCTATAAGAAACTTTCAAGATAATGGGAAAAGAAGCTTTGACCCAAACATAAAAGTACCCTTTTAGACAAAAACCCATTTTGTTATGTTACCCAACCACATCTGTGCCACACATTTTGCCACCTTTAAATAATTAGAAAAAAACATACTTATCGCCTAATAAGATGCCACCATACCTTGCATTTCTGAACCATTTCATCAAAGTACTTCTGCTCTTGCTGACGTAATGTTTGAAACTTCTCAACTGTATCAATGTCAACCTTATGCTTGGTCTTTGGCTTTGGAGGCTCAAAGGGGCATGTCAAAATGGCAATTTTTGCATCCTCGATTTGCTTTGGCATTTGTGGGTGACTCATATCTTTGTCAACAAGAATCCCATAGATTAGCTCTGTGTCCTCTAACTTCCCACCTACTTTTCCCTCCACTTTAATGAGGTCTAAGTTTACATCCTTCCTCTCCAAATCAGCAACTGCCATGACTGCCTTCACGGCAATCTCAGCCAAACTGTGCTTGCAACGGTTCACACTGAAAGGTAGAGTTGAATCAAATAAAATCTAGTTCACATAAGCCACGTAATATATTGGAGAATTTGCAGTCCTGCAAACATGCTTTTCGATTTAGCAGCATACTTACGACTGTGTGATAACAAGAACAATTGCAATTCCAATAACAGTTCATCATAAAAAATAGTAAAGCTTCTCTTCAGTGGGATTAAAATGTATGCATCATAGTTTAATGATGTGAAACACTTGAAGAATAATAATGGAAGATTCCATAGAATCACTAGCCTACATGTGCAATCAAGGTGCATATACTGATTTAGAAACATGTCGTATTTGGTGAAACAGTCAATCCAACAGAAAGTCAACCTCAATTGCTTACCATGTGCTGTCTACCCCACCCCAAAAGAAGATAGGAAAGAGAGGATCAGCTTGTGAAAGAAATGTTGGTGGAGTATGAATATGATGATCTATGAAAAAGGCATCATTTTCACTGAATGAACAGAAATACCAGTTGCTTACATCTTAGAGGATAATGTAGTCATGCAAGTTTGAACTAGAGGTTCTATGTCTGCTGCACTGAACTGAAACTTGTGTGCTATTTGCTCCAAATGATCAACAGCAATCTTTGAAGCTACCTCATAGCCCTCTGCAACACGAATTGGATGAATACCACGTTCCAATAGTCGTTCAGCCTGTTCCAGAAGTCCACCAGCCAAAACAACAACCCCTGTTGTTCCATCACCAATCTCATAGTCTTGACTCCGTGATAGTTCAACCATCAATTTACCTATTTGATTGTCAACATCCATCTGCTCCAAGATTGTTGCACCATCGTTTGCTGAAAAGAAAAAGGAAATTAACCATTGAAAGTAAAAGCCGACTAATAGAACCCTCTAGCCATTAGTTAAAACTTAAAACCTCGATTGTGCACGTAACATTCCATATTCTGCTATTTTTGGCAATGCTGAACTGAAGAAATTATTTTCTAGTTGCAAACACGCAAATATTACTTATGTGAGACACAACTGATACTTCTTTATGTCATAAATGCATTTTGAAAATAAAAATTGGGCGTCCATGTAAAAATATCATCGACAAATACATAATAGTCATTCAGAATATCCATAATGGGAATGCATGTGCATTCATCCTGATCCAATGTTCTTGAATAAAGTTTGGGTATTTTGGTAGCAGCAAATGACCCAAATAATCATCACTCAAGACATCCTTCAGTTCATGGTTAATACACATGTTGAAATTTAGACAAGCCAATTCCTTGAAGGATCTTTCACCATAGCTATCTAACAAATAAAAACTTCCAACTGCTGAGCGGTTTCCTATCCATTTGAGAAAGTAATCTAGACTAACGTTTTCTAGATGATTCCTAGCACTCCACAACTACCTTCACTATTTTTGAAAATGCACATTTGTATTAGAGTTTTAAGCAATAAAATTCCCTAGAAGAGATTTCAAAAGAGCATATAAAACTCAAAAGTACTAGTTTGAAATCCAAGGCCAACATGTTGTTTGAGTTAATCTCTTTGCAGTGAGGATGCAAATTGTGGGTATCTAGTATGACTGTAGTACCATTTGGCCCTCTGATGTGGTGTGCAGTAAAAAAAAAAACAATCTAAGTAACTTTAATGAAACAAGTTTAACCTAATCCACACAAAAAAGGAAGAAAAATAAATGGCCTCTCAAATTGTCAAAATTATGATCTCATAGTACCACAAATGCATACAACACAATTTCTACCTAGCAAAAAAGGATTCTCCACTATTTTTCCAGTAACTCGCATGACATTAGATCAGGTAGTAATCAAACATTAATAAATAATCATCAACGTAAAAAATGAAATATTCATAAAGATCACAACCAAACCTAAGAATATAATAGATCGTCAACGTGAAATCATATATACAGAGGGATATATAGATATTTACTTATGGTAATATCGCCGTCGGGGCTCTGGAGCATCTTGTCCATGCCTTTAGGACCAAGAGACGTTCGGAGGATTCTAGAAACGGACTTCCCGGCTGAAATGTTAGCTTTCTGAGCATCTATACCTCTTAATCTGCTCTTACCTTCTTGTTCCCTTAAAATTATGAACGGCCGCCCGTATTCATCGAACGCCAACGCCATTTTAGTTTATTTCGCACTTGTTTAAGTTCCTAGATCAACATATGGATTAAAAATTACAGCGAGATCGAGAACCCTGCACACAGTAGCGATGAATAAGGTTGTGTTGGGGTGTTGCGAGTTCGAATGAGTGTGTTTCATGACCTAAAAGACTCCCGCTTGTTTTTGCAAGTTACAACCCGGGTCGGATCCAGAGTCGAAAAAATGGTTTGAATATCGGGTATCTTGAATCTTGATTATATTTTATATTCATGTTGTTTTGTAGAAAAGTGAATGGAAGAAGAAAAAAGAATTGAGTTAATCATTTACCCAATAAATCAATCCAAATCATGATGGTGAGAGTCGATTTTTGATTTCTTACCTAACTCAAAGTCGTAAAGGTGAAGGTTTTATTGTAACCCTAAAACTCAAAAAAATTAATGACTAAGTGTTATAAAAGATTAGAGGTGTTTCTTAAACTAGAGAAGCTAATGCCGTCAGTTTAAAAGATGATAAGTTTATGGGCTATTTGGTAATTATTGGAAAGTGTGTGTGTACTATTAAGGTACCCGCACAATGATGCGACGGTAAATAATTTCTATTTTACATCATGTTGCTTTTAAAAATGTAGTAATATGTTATTCGCGCAATTCAATGTCACGAAAAAATATCGTACAATGTCAGTTTTTTATTTTTTTATTCGTATCAGCTATTTTATTAATTTTAATTCTAAAAGACATTAAAATAAGAAAAAGATTTATATTTATAAAATAAGGAGGGAGAAGTTCATAAGATTTTAAAAATTATGTTGATGTGGATGGATAATTGTGTTTGTGTGAGAGGGTTTTTAGTGTTAGAGAGATATTTTAAATAGATAAAAAGTTAAAGTAAATTAGAAGAGTGAATGAAATGGTTAAAAGAGGTATTTTAAAAGTTAAAGTAAATTAGGAGAGAATGAAATGATTAAGGTGTATTTTAAAAGTTAAAGTAAATTAGGTGAGAGAATGAAATGGTTAAAAAAGGTATTTTAGTACATTCAAGTTATTTAAAATTAAGAGTTTTTAAGGTTGTAAATGTATTATAAAAAAGTAAGATATATATATATATATATATATATATATATATATATATAGGGTAGAGATCAAGTAAAAAGAAAATTAAAGTAAAATGGATTTGTTGATGAACAAAATACTTTCATCTAAAAAGTGATGAATATGTTGGATTCATCAAAAAGAAATTGATGAAGAACTAGTTTTAATCAATAAAGATGATGAACTAACGATTATCAGTTGATATATATACCGAAAAATGATCAAATAATCATCCATTTTACACTTTTTACTTTAATTTTCTTTTTATTTGATCTCATCCCTATATATATATATATATATATCTGTGTGTGTGTGTGTGTATATATATACGTGTGTGTGTGTTAGTAGTTTGACTTGTGTTAGTCAAACTTGACATTTTCACAAAACCCTAGTCATCAGCTCGTAGTCTGCGATTCGTTGTCCGTCGCCAAATAGGGTGAGTGAGAGACAGAGAGATAGAGCGACACATAGAGAGAGCGAGGAGCAATCCTTGAGCTATCTTCAGTTGGAGAAGACGGCGAGGACAAAGACGTCCTTTTCACAAAGGGAAGAGGGAATAGTGAGACAAAGACGTGTTTTGATTTTTTTAGGGAGCAAACTTTTTTCATCACCAATTCTCCACCCCATTTTTTATTCCCCAACTTTTCTATTTTTCTCCTTTTCTCTTGATCTAGTGAAGAATTATAAAGAGAAAAGTAGTTTACTTCTAGAAAAATCCTAATTTTTTTTTAAAAAAATTCTAAGAAAAGGAAAAATTAGAAAACTTGTTTACTTACACATTTTTCTTGGAAAACATAAAACTCTTTTCTAAACTCCCTCACTTTTCCAAACAACTTTTTTTAAAAACATTTCAACCAAACATGTTTTCTATTTTTTCCTGAAAAATGAAAACTCCACCCATCAATCTAAATATGTTCTCCATTTTTTTAGAAAATAAAACTTCAACTTTTTTCAACAAAAAACAAAAATTTTCTCTTGCTAAACACAGCCAAAATGATTTTTTTTTTCCACTTCTACATTTCTCAAAGATAAACAATCAAAAGAATTTTAGTATCATTTTCTTTTCTCTCCTCTAATTTCCTATACGAAACGACCCCTAAGAGTCACGAGCTATACCTTACAATTTCTATTGTCCAAGCATAGCAGTCAGGAGAGTCCCACTTTACTGGAGCATCCCGTTAATACCTTCTCCCATTTAGGGCTAGGAAAATCACAATAGATAAAATAACCAAAATCCATGAAACTTGAAAATAAGTCTTTGTACTGAGAAGCGAGTCATACTAATAGCGTAACATGAGAATCTTCAAATCAACTTGATATTTTTGTCAAATAAGGTTATTTTTCCAATTATAAAATTGATTCATCCACGGAAGACATAACACCTTTAAACCTATATTAGAAGTTAGTAAAGCATATATTTCCTTTCGACGAATCAATTCCCGAGAGATTTTTGAAGTAGGGTTTCAATTGAATCAAATCCTATCACCAAGTTCCACTACAAACTAGCACTATAAACTTTATTAATCCTGAACAGTACCCAATTCAGTAAAAATTTGCAAAGCTGGTTCAGGATTAATAAAGTGGAAATTTAACCATCATCTCAAAACAAACAAAAAGGTCAAAATTGTGGATGGCTTCGAACTTGATGGATCATTTCCAGGCTTTGCGGCCTCTGAACTGTTTGTCAGCACCCCTTTGCTTCATCTTTTTCTGTCTCTTTGATCTTTCAATCTTTGATCTCTTGGCAGCCAAAGGCATTGCCTTCTTGTGTTCTTTCTGCCGGTTGCTCAACCCACCAGTCTACAATCACAATTGCAAAAAAAATGTTAATACCGGATGAAATGAAAAAACATGGCTGATGGATTTCTTCATTTTCCAATATTTTATTTTCATTGAAACTCCAGACCATTTGTCTTCGACTCTTTGGAAACCAAGATTTCCTCATAAATGTGTGTATACGCACACATACACACATGTATACATAGTGGGTGCATGCATGTATTAGGGGGGGGGGGGGGGGGGGGGTGTACATACAAAAGACCATCTTCTCTATTGTGATTGAATTAGAAATAAGAAACCTTGAACCATTTCTCACTTAAAGGATGCAAATTGAATAAACATGCAGGTTTTTGTATAGCAACTACACTTTCTAAAAGTTATCAAGGACAGAGAAGTGCATAATCCCTTAGGGCAAAAGATGCAGGGAAATAAAATAAAGAAACAGAAGATATGAAAACACACCTTTTTCTGCTTAATAGCAGCTCTTGCTTGGTACTTCCCTGTGTCTTCTCTTCCTGCTTTTATCAAGGCTTTCCTTTCTTCCTTCGTCATCTTCTTTCGAATGTTTGCCTACAAATATGTACACAACCATTACAATATTTTTAATGGTAACAAAGTAGCAGTAAGAGCGATATGGGAAGAGTTTTTCCACATTTCACATGGTCATACAGGAAACATAAGAGGTGGTAACTTCGACCCATTAACAAATAATTGGGTCATTTCGGTTTATAACAAATTCAACAGGTCAGGTAAAAGAAGCGTAAAGAGAACTGGTCGAAGGCAGGGATGGCAAAAAATCCCGTATCCGATGAGGAATCCCCGAGTTGACCGGGGATGGCGATGGGGGCGGGGATTCCTGAACATAGAAACGGGGATGGAGATACCCCTTGGTTCCCCAAACCTGCACATATTATATATATATATATATATATATATATATATATATAAAATTCTTTAAAGTCAAATTTCTCATATAAATATGTATTTGTATCTAACTTGCTTACATTAATATGCATATCAATAAGATTGTTTTTTGTTTGAAGATACATGATCATTTCATACGATTTAGTAAACATAGAGAACAAAAAAAAACTAATACGATGAAATTACTAATACAGTTTTTGTAGAATCATCTCTGAAAGTATTATAAACGTCTTTCATGGACATATATGTTAGAGAAATCATCTATTTGATTGATAATGTTATGTGTATTATAGAACGATTTAGTAAATATATCGTCTTTTATCAAGAGCATTATCTATCTTACAAAACTATTAAAATACTTGATTTATTACATTTTGATGTGAACTGGTTATAAAATAAGTTAAGATATGTATGAAAATTCTCACGTATATGTATTTAGAAAAAACTAATTAGTTAATTAATTAATTCCCACACAGAAAGTGTTTCAGGTCAACTTAGCCTGACCCTACCAATAATTACCCAGTCCACCCATTTTGCCACCTCTAAACAAAAAGAAGGATACTAGCATATAGGCCGTTCAATTGTGTACTATAGCTAGTCGTCTTCACTATACATCAAGTATGTTAAATCACTTCTATATGCAAATAATAGAGAAAGACACTCCTTTAAAACGTACTAAAATTTTATAATGTGACGAGGAACATGAAGCTGCTATGAGTAGAGAACTTACTTCAAGTGTATATCCATCCACTCTTTTCAACCTGAGTTGATCAGAACTTGGGATCTTGAAGGGCTCTGACTTCGGATCTGAAGCTTTTTTCAGCAATCCATGATGAGTCAATGCAAGTTTTGCTTCCTTTTTTGCCTATCATCAAAGGTTAAAAAGATATTGTGCCATTGTAATTAGCAAGGACAATAGAAGAATCTTAATAGTTAATTTTGAGCTTCATAAGATTGCAGGCTTGCAGCATATTATTATTACATGGTGTGACATTCCAACTTACCTTTAGCTCTTTTATTCTCTGGAAGTCCTCATTTGAAAGAATACCATCTGTTGCATTTGAGACATCATTTTCCAATTTAGTTCCTGCTAGCCTTTTAAGAGCCCTAAGGCTTTGATTGGCGGAATCAAGTTGTCCGTCAAAATCAATAAATTTCCTCTTTTGTCCTTTGATTCCATCTTCGTTCTTCACCTCCTCATCATCATTGTCTTTGCATGAATCATCAAGTTCATCTTCAGAAACTTCATCCTCTTCACTTCCTATCTGTGTATCAACTTCACCATCACTGTCGTCGTCGTCATCATCTTCTTCTTCTTCAGAATTTAGTTCTGAACCCCCATCATGAGTTCTGATGTCATCATCGTTATCTTGATCAAGATCATCAATGGAGTTATCCTCCATGTCAGAGGCATTGCTGACATCATCCATGTTATCGTCAAGGAGTAACTCAGCCCCAGGGACATCAGTGGGAATGGTGACCTCACCAAAAGCTTTTGGCATTGCCTTTGGATCAGTAGGCCGTCCACGGTCCTTCTTTATTAAAAGTGAAGGACATATCTACAAAACAACCCATATCCATCCGTCATGATTTTTTTATAAACAGTTTGGCTCAAAGGTGAATGATGTGATTACAAAAACTAACTATTTCAATAATAATCATTTTTCATTAATATATACTTTGGGAGAATTTCAACCCATTTGATCAGTTTCCTTTTCAAACACATTTTTTTAAAATTTCTTCCGTTCAATAGTTAGAAATCAACCCATTTGTAACTAAAAGCGTCAAAATTTGTCACCTTTTCTTTAACATAGAAAATAAAAATAATCTCACAGTACCTCTCTGAACAATGAAATGAGTGAACGAGCTGCAGATGAAACTGCCTTCTCATGTGATTTCTTGTATAGCACAAGGTCTTGCAGCAAGTCCTCTGTCATTAACTGATCAACAATAAATGTAGTATTTAGATTAAAGCCAATGCTGAAAATGGCAATTCACTATTAATATGAGACCATCAAGACGGAACTCCTCGCAATTCTTACGAAAAATCCCAGGAACCGAAGTCTGCAGTTTTTACCAAAACTACATGTAGACGCATGTAAATGAATGCAAATTGAAAGGCTTACCAGAGGAATACGCAAACATATTTCCCGCACAACATTCAATCCAACAGCAATTGACTGCAAAGGGAAGTGAATAGGGATGTAATCTAAATAATTACATCACTCAAAACAACGTGAATATAGCCCAAAATATCTATGAGATACCTCTGTGCGTGAGCGATCATGCACAAATTGATTGACTATTTGCTTGAACAACGGTTCAACTGCATCAGGTGGCACCTGCATCAGAGAGACAAGTAACAAAGAATAAATTCTAATAAGTGAAAAAACATTTGAAGATTATTACATGATGTCAGTGATAAATAACAGGTTACAATGAATACCATATCATGACAGGCTTGGACAGCTGCGGCAAGTAAGTTTGTCACGTCCCTTTGATGGGGCTGCAAAAAGATCAGAATTTTTTGTGGTATATGTAGATATAAATAACAATAAGAAAGTATAAAACTAATGAATATACACGACTAGAAAGTACTAGGCATTCAGGGGACACAATACCTGAACATACTTCTGAAGGAAGGGATAGAAGTTCAACAAAATCAATCGATGAAGTCCAACAGTGCGAGCAACTACTTTCACAATCATCATTTTTATCTGCAATAGAGAAAGCAGGGCAAAATATTAAACATGTTGGGCAGTAACTTCATATTTATCTACCAGTAACCAATTAAATTGAGATATATGAGTAACTACCTCAAAACGTTCTCCACAAGTTTGAAGTCGTGAGAACAGCTTCTCAGCAAATCCCTGTAGATATTTTTAAACTCAAGACACTTGATTTATTCCTTAAATATAAATATAAGAAAGTGTCTAGACATGCCTGAGGGTCTTTCAAATAGCTCAAAGGCGAATAGTAGTTCAGGTTATTATCACGATCTGATGATATACGCTGCTGCTTTTTCATGCTACGAATTACACGCTGCAACTTTGCTTTCTTTTTCTTTTTGCTGGATGTCGTCCCTGTGTTTTTTGCCTATTATGATGGAAAATACATCAGGAGCCAAACAGAGTGACACTTATGAATAAACCAACTGTTTTCTAAATACAACAAAGATACGGTTTATTCTTGTTGTTGACTATCATAGAAAGAAATAAACAAAAGAAGTCTTCAACATGCATTTAGTGATTTAGACCAAATAAATGTCATAAACTGAGCAACTAACCTTGTAAATAGCCTCTTTACTCACGACCACATGAGGTTGGTGGATTGCTTCTTCTTCGTCACTCGACACATCACTGTCATTGTCTTGCTCAATTTTTTCATAATCAAGAAGAAATGACAAAGCAGCAATCATAATTCTGATAAAAAAACACTTCTGTAAGTACATTATATGTGCTACAACAAATGGGACTCCCAATATGTAAGAATGTATTGTTGAACCTTGATGATGAATGGAAACATGCCCGGCAAATAGCATTGGCTGTTCTATCATCAAACCAAACCTTCCTCCGGTGAAGATCACATATTGTGACAAGTGACCTCATTGCTTTCTTTTCATCCTCTTCCTAAAGCAACATAAAAGCACATGATAGTTGGATCCTACATATGTTTATTAGATAGGTTTAAAAGACTAGATAAACAATTACATACCTGTAGCATTGAAAATAAAATGCTTTGAAGTGCTCTATTTTCTGTTTCATTCTTGTGTTTCTGATTCATACGCCTAATACTATGAATGACATGCGAGAATGCCAATATTTTTAAAGTCTTGTCACTCAAGACCTGAAGCTCCATAAACAACGAAAGAGTCTCCTTGATAGCAACAATCTATCAAAACACATGTTACAAGTCAACTCCAAAATGCTTGGAAGATGAGACTTACAGACACAAAAACTTTGTAAAAAGTGTCTGAACAGGGGCTAGGAGTCCTGGCCCCCAGCCCCCCTCGACCAACACGACGACTATAAGTAGAATAGTAGATTCGAATACCAAATAAAATGGAAATTACCAATCAATTTAACAAAGGACATAAAAATATGTGGGTAATTTTGTTGAATAAAACAAAGGTTTGGCCCCTACAACAACAGTTTTCAAGTTTTGGCAATTTGGCCCCTAGGCCCCCTACAATAAAAATATTCAAGTTCGGCTGCTGCTTGCTGTATGAACTCCTCAGAACCAGAGAATTCTAGAATCAAATAATAGGTAATATCCAGAAAACCAGAAAATAATTTCAGTTTCTGCTATGAAGTCAAATCATAGTGCTTTTATCACAAAGCTGACCTCAAATAATTTAGCAGATTGTTGTGTTTGCCGTCCCATGAAATTCAACATATTTGTCAATTGTTCCTCAAAATTTAACATTAGTCAATCATAATCGTGTGTAAATAACTCCACATAATCAGATAATAACGTTCCAACTTAGATAGTACCTTCCGATTAAGAAGAAGAATGAGAGCTTGTGTAACAGTGACCCGAAGAGATGATGGAAGCACACGAGCGGATGACCTAAGGAATTCCACAAGCTCTTTAGGATAACCTGATAACTGATTAGGATAGAAAGGAGTAACGTGAGCCAGGAACATGGCGCGATCACCGAGGTCTTTGGCAACGGTAGGGTCACTACCAACGCCGCCGCTAACGGCTGAGGTAAAATTTAGCGCCGCCTGTTGTTGAAAGAGATCCACAGACGACTTGAATTGGCTGTAAACTAAACTTAACTCGGTCTCATAGCCTTCAGGGTCGCATTTCATTTTAGACTGGAGTGTAGGAAGGCTCATCTTTTCGGAAGACCGGCCAGACGCCGACAAAGCGTCGGCGGTGATCTCCGTCGCCTGCATTTTTTAAATTTGGCAAGGCACACCCTTTCGCCCCAACTTTGCGCGCTGTAACGAAGAGAAACCCTATACCCTAAACCTAAAGTGCAATGAGAAGTAGATGACGGTTGTAGATTGGATACCGTACATTTTGGCCCTTATGCTTCGACCAAGTTTAAATATTTTACCCCTGCGTATATAAACATAAAATTATGGATGTGTATAGATAAAATTATGGGTGTGTATACGACTAAAAAACAAACAAAGTGAACCAAATCACATTAGGAGTAGTCTAAACCAGACCCGTTCTTCGGTCATTGTTTTTTTATAGATTTTAGGTTTTGGTTTGGTACGGTGTTTAAAACAACCGATAGACCAAAAAAACAGCGAACCAAACCGGACCAATACCGGTCTAGGTAGGGACCGGTCAGTCCGGTCTTCAGACCTAATTTTTTATATATTCAGGTTTCGTTCTGGTCTTATCTTTTTCGATCTAGTTCAATTTTTAAACCGGTCTCACTCCTAGGTAAAATAATGAACAAGTATAATCAATGATAAACTTAACCTAAAATATTTTAATAAACAATCTATCTTAATCTATACAATTGAAAAAAAGTTCTATTTTTTTAAACTCTCGTGTATTAATGACTATTAAAGATGGCAATCATGTCATGCTTGAATTGGTGGGTGACGTAGTCACAAGTTAACTCGTCAGAATACAAGATCCGAAAACATCATGTGTTAGTTATTCGTGTCACCATTTACAACATCAACCCATATATGTGATATAAGAATAAACCCGCATAACCCGTTTAATTGTACGAGTTGACTAGCCATTTGCAAGTTGACGTCAATGCAAAAACTAAACCTATATAAAAATTAAACGAGTCAACGTGTTGTAAACTCTTTGATGTGTCATAAACCGGAAGGCGTGTACAAACGAGTTCACAAGTCAACCCACTGGCTTTTTGTATAACCCAGGTATGACACACTTGTTATACGTGTTATACGTGTCAACCAAAACATGCCATGTCTATTATATGTGTAAATCCATACCTATTTATCTTCATATCGAGTTCATACCGAGACAAAAAATTACCATGTCGAGTCAACCCGTTAACAAAAAGTAAATTGAAATGACCAATAAACATTACATCTGAAAACAAAAAACTTTAATATGATCGATAATGTTTAATGTAATTGATACTTTATGTGGATACAGGTAATGATTTAGCACAACTCTTGCAGTTAGAAGCCATAAATTTGGAAACCATCATGTGACTTGGAAATTCCAAATTTAATGGGAAAATGAGTTAATCAAAGTAATAAAAAATTACCAATCATGTATAATATCATTCATAATAATAATTTATTCTTGTATTTGACAATGTGTAAGTTATCACTTATCACACTATGAAATCATAGATAATTTGTTTGTCAAATTGCCATAAAAATTTCTTATAAATTTGTTTATCCTGGTAATTTTCAATTAACTTTTTAAACTAATTTTCAAATTAAGGATTGACTTACAAGTTAACAACCAACCTTTATTTGAGTTTACACATGGAAGTAATTAAATGAAAATATGTTGCTAAAAATAGCCTGCTTTAAATTAATGGAAAGTTACTAAAAATATGATCAACTAAATCAATAAAAATAACATGCTGAAAATACATTCCCATTTAAAACCAATGAAAATTTGGTATGTAGACCAAAAGAAAGTCATTATACATGACTATATGGACAATGTCTTGTCATAATGAATCGTAGATGAGCGTTTTAGAAAGTTAATCAAATCAATAATTTACACAAAATCGTGTACAAGACGAACACTAAAAGCACTATATAAACATATAACCCGAACGGTGGTAGGATTAACCGTAATGCATACCTATCATATATGTGTCATTTATATCATAAAGCGTAAGCTGACACTTGTTTCTTTGAAATGTGTTTTATGCCCGTGCAGTTTGTTTAGGTGTGTGCCCTTGTGAGATGGATGTCAATAAGTAGTTTACTTATGTTATGATGTTTAATGAAACTGACTTGTGGTTGTATAATGAACAGGTTTTAAACAATGATGTGATTTGATGTAACGGTGTTTTGATTTTGCTGGGTGGTTAACATGGTTTATCTGTTTTAATAAATATGATGTTTTAAAGTCCTTCGTTTACAATAAATCTGACTGAGTAGAATTTTTTGTAAATCTCAATTTTTGAAAAACCACGACTGTTACATAACAGAAAGAATAAGCCATGGCTAGGAAACCCCAATGCAGGGTTTAGAAGATTAGGATTACTCTTTCTTCAAAAAAACGTTTAGAATCTCGAGAAAGATTTCTGTTTCTGTTATCCAATTTTATTGTACTTGCACCAAATACTCTTGACTCAATGCCCTTTGTATGATCACATTGTTTCATTTATTTGAATTTTTGTATCTATTGACTTTTAGAATATTAAATAATTTTGTTTTGATTGGTTTTACAACTACATTCGAATTTCATCCTCCACAACTAGGAGTGAGCAGGAAAAACTGAAACCGAACCAAAAACCAAACCAATTTAGCAACCGGCGGTTTTGGTTTTCAAATAAAAAAGACAACTTTTTCGGTTTTGTTTTAAATTTTCAAGACCTGAACCGTTTCAAGGGGTAGTATTGTAAATATACATGTCAAAAAATCAAATACCCTAAGAATTTCTCATTTAAACACCCGCCCCACATTTACATTAGGGTTCCACTTAAGAGGTCTCATACCGATTCAAATCTCCTTTAGAGTTGCAACTTCGTTTGGTCGTCAAACTACTCAATTGAGTTCACTTATATCACTGTCTTTCGAGTCAACGAGTTCACTGCCTTTTGAGTTTATCCATTTATAGCTGAATATAGAAATACCTATTTAGTTGTTTATCTCGCTTTTCAGGTTCTGTTTTTCGAGTTGTATGCAGTTCATTCGGAGTTGGTTGTTCATTTCGATTTTTAGTTTTGCTAGTTTGTTATTTATCAATTTGCTTTGAGTTTTGATTTGTTTCAACATTGACTCTAAAGTTTAAGCATTTGACACACATTTCGCTTGTATAAATTGCAATGTATATAGCTTGAATTAGGTGGCACATATCTTGATGTTTTGAAAACAACTTTAAGTTTAATTTCATAGCTTCATAAATGATGGTTGTATAACTTCAAGTCTTGATATTTGTGTGGCTTCAAATTTTGATAGTTAAAACGGAAAAGTTGTAAAACTGAACCAAAACTGACTTCAAAACCGAAAACTAAATCACTCCAAAAGCAAACGATTTTGTTTTGGTTTATCAAAAATCAAAAATTTCGGTTTGGTTTTTGTATAGTTTTATACCAAAACCAAACCAAACCAAGCTCACCCCTATCCACTACTTTCGATCATTTGACTGTGTCTTCATTCATCGCTACCGTATTGCACAAGTATCTTACTAGTTTTTTATTACACAGTTAAATAAATTATAAGCAAACTTTATTTTGATATCACATATCGAGCCTAAGATTACCATATCCAGTCCACCCTAACTAGTGTTATACTTGTACGTTGTCCGGGACAACTTTTCTAATGCATGTTAATAAATCTAAAATATTTAGTACATGTTTACTTATATAATTCCGTATAATGTAAGAGAATTTCGACATTACATTATTAATAAACATCTACGAAGTCGTACATTTTTTAAAACTGAAAAGACCAAGGTCGTTAAGCAAATCTACAAACTACGAGTATGTCATGACAAAAATATAAACGAAGTAACTTTATATTAACACAAAGTTTTAACACAAGAAGAAGCCATTATGAAATTTGTATCTACTTAAAGATCGGATATGTGCAACTCTATAATAATCGTTGACAAAAGTGGCGGCAGCGGACAACGGTGCGATCTTGGTCACCGGTGGCAGTGGTGGCATTGAATGAAGTTAGAACATTAATCTAGAGTTTATTTGCTCATTTTACTCTTTTCATAAAAAATAAAAACATAATGAATAAAAATAAATTGATGACTTAGATTGGTTTTTGCAATAATTTTGGTTTTATTTTCTTATATAATAAAACGAATGATATTGTTAAACATGTTTTATATTGATTTTATCTCTTCATTTTACATTAATGTCATCACCGATTATCACTACTGCCATTGATATCCATATCATTGCTCTTGTACTACTACAAAGAACACATTTAAATTGCACATGAACATTTGTCCAGTTAAAAAAACCCAACCACCAGTGTACACAATGTTATGACCCATTATGATGGATTACATATATCTTATTTTTGTTAATATTATTAGATACTTATGTGTAAACATTCAATAGATAATCATATAATGTTAGTGTAACCTTTTATTTAAAAGAATCTATTTTTTTAAAAAGTACTATAATATGAAAGTCAAATTAAGATGAACAAAATACTTATTGATTGAACATAATCTTTATGATTTTAAAAGTTTTGAATGTTAGAGATATTTTTACAAACATTGGGTTAATATTTGACTTGTTTTTATATGGTCAACATTTAATGAGGAAAATATAACAATATGAGTGTCAAATAGAAGAAAATAAAATAATCGAAAATTTGATATAATTTTTATATTTTTAAATTTTTAAATTTTAAAGATATTTTTATTTTAAAAATATAAAGGTAATGTTTGACTTGGTATTAGATATATCTTAACAATATAAATCTTATATTTATGTAATATTTGACTTGGTCAATGTGTAGCGCCATGTCATATTTATACGTCACTATTGACATCATCATTTAAGTGCCACCGAATCAGTTTTTCTCTATGCTCCATGAACGATACATATATTAAATTAGTTAATTTTTTATTATGTAGTTAAATAAATTAAATTTATTTAAGAAAAAGATTGAATAGTACACGGTTGAACTAACACCCTGTTCTCGAACAACCCATACAACTCCCATCAGTCCATCTTCATCCTTCTCTGCAAATCAAGTGGTGCATAGGGAAGTGAGGAATCCTGAAACACATTATGAAGTTTGTTGTGCAAATACATCCTCCGATTTCGTCTCTCAGATTTCAATCAAGATGCATCTCATTTACTCCTCAGGTTTGTGCGTCTTTACTATTTACTTCCTTTTTGTTTCTTGTGAAGGACCGCTCAATTTAAGCAGCTTGCTTCGCTATATCGTGCCTGTAGTTATGTAATTTCTATCGAAACGGCAAGGATTTGCTAGATAGGTAATTGGTTAGGTATCATGTTTTCAAAAGTTTTGCATTAATTATTTAATTGATTTCTAGGTGGGTTTGATGGATGGAGAACGGTGACATAAGTTGTTTTCAGTAAGCAGTTATGAGGTTGCTATTTGGTGGGTTTAGAATTACAAATTTTCTTTTGCAAATTACAATGAAGTAAGCTGTTTCCATAAAGTTGATTATTTGCTTCTGCTTGCATAAGCATAATTTGTTTGAATAAGCAACCTAAACAGTAAACACCACTTAAAGCTGAAGATATCATGAGAGTGCACGCTTGTTTCCAGGTCATTTGTAATTCAGATTTGAGCAGAGAAGAGTTTATGTTGAAAATACTGAATCGGAGATGGACATTAATGAGTCCAGACACAAAAGTTCACCAAATAAAGGTTTCTAGTTTACAAACACAACAGCATAGTGGATCACTTGGCAACATTTCATTTTCTACGAACTCACATCCTTCTTTGGGTGAGAATGTAACGAAACAGCAGAAGGAACAGCCATCTTTTTATATCATTCGAGATGATTTGTTGCATCCGCTTGTGAATGGTAACAAGGCAAGGAAACTGGATGCTCTGCTTCCACTTGTTGAAGATCATTCGGGAACAGATGTGGTGAGATAACATGTTTTTAATTCATATTTAAACTTTGTTAACAATATATTAAGCATATAGGTTGTGTGTGAATGGTTCTCGATTGTTACTGCATACACGATAATGTCTCGTATGTGTAAAATGAAAACCTTATATTAGGATTAATGTCTTGAGGTTCCAATTACATCATTTTTATAGGTAACATGCGGAGGTTGTCAAAGTGCACATGCTGCAGCTGTTGGTATGTTGCATATATTACTTGAATCTATTAAGGGAGTGTTTGGACTTGTGTTTTGAATGTTATTATGTGATACTAAATAGGCAAAATCAGATAAGTGGCTATAATAAATTGGGTTGTGGAAAATAGTTTTGGATGTGTTTGTTTATGTTTGCAGTTGTAGTAATTAGATAATCAAGTGTTTGGGTGTCTGATAAAAATTGCTTATTATAAGAAATGATTTTGTCAAAATGACATTATATGAAAAAGAAAAAGCAGAGACGGTTTGTGAAATGTAAATAATAGCTTCTCAACTTAAGTTGAGAAAAATTGAAAACTCTTAAATAATTAGTTTAAACGATCTGATATTCAGAAGCAGAAACTGTTGATCAAACATAGAAATCTGAAAATCAGTTCCAAAACACAAATCCAAACGCCCATGAAACACTTACCTCTGATTTTTGGATTTAGTTCCATATGATTATGCATATCCAGCTTAAGTCAGTTCTTGGTATTCAGTTTGCGTGTTTGTCAGCTGTATCTTGTGCAGAGAGGGGATTGAAGGCACATCTGCTTTTACGGGGAGAACAACCTCAAGTTCTAACAGGATACAATTTAATTTCCATGTTATATGGACATGTCACTTACATTCCAAGATCTTTATATGCTAATAGGGAAGAAATGCTAACATCACATGCTGCTTCAATAGGTGGAACTGTTGTAGGCCTTGATAACTTACTAGAGGCTTCCATAAATAACAACTCTATAATTTCAAACTTTCCAAACATAAAAGAAGATGAGCGGCCTTTAAATTCAAAGAAGATAGTAATTGTTAATGAAGGTGCAGGAGATGCGATTGCATTGCCTGGTAAGCTTCAAGTCCATTTTGTTTTGTTAGCTGTAAACGGGTCGGGTTTGACGCACTGATACCTTTCTTTATAAGTTTTAAACTGACTATACTCTCCTTTTTATATAGGCTTGATTCGCCTTGTACAGTATTTGTCACAACATCATATACTCGGAAAAAATCAGCCTTTGAAAATTGTTGTAGATGCTGGTACTGGCACAACGGCTGTTGGTTTAGCTTTGGGAGCCTTATGTTTAGGGTACGTGGTAATCATTTAAAACAAATGCAGTTTGCTATAAGCTTGTAGCTTCATTAGATCAACTAAACGAATGCTTCTATCCTATGCTAGACTCCCGTGGGAAGTATCTGGAGTGATGCTGGCTGACACCAGTGAAGGATATAGAAAACAGGAGGAATGTTTGATATCTGAATTTTGTCGATGTTTTGACTTGCATATCACGAACAAAAGACTAGTAAATTGGGTAGAACGTCAGCATCCAAGAAAGTATGTTTCATTAAATGTGATTAAAACATCATCAGATTAGATCCCAAGTGCTTTATTATGTTAATAACTAACCTTTCTACCATTCTTCATTTCTTTTCAAATGATGTGCTTTCTGCTGCTTCATATACAGATTTGGGAATGTGTTGAAAGGGGAAATAGAAGCATGCCAACAAATTGCTCAAGAAACCGGTGTTTTAGTGGATCCAATATATACTTTGGCTGCATGGGAGCTAGCAACTCAACTTAGTCAAGAGGAGAGAAAATGTGGTGCAAAAGTGGTGATGCTTCACACAGGTGGTACACTTGGCATGTTTGGCTTAGCTCAGCGGTACAAGTCTTACTTCTAATTTTTGTTGTTGAGACAGGTATGTCACATTAACAAGTATTCTCTTCTTAAAAGACATGTTAGGGTTTAGGGTAAGGTTAGAGATAACTTATATACAACGACGTTGAACATTAGCTAATGACAATTCTTGTCTTTCTTTGTGAATAAAAATGGTTGCATAGGCTTGATTTGAGTATTTGAAGGTTTGAGAAAGATTTGAAAGTTTAAAGATGATGTGTAGATGCTGTTTTCTTTCTAAGACAATACTAAATAGGTGGCAAGATATGTTGGTTGGGTAACTGGTCTAAATATGTAATAATAGCCCAACTTGATGCTCTATTGCCTATTGGGCTTAATCCCTTGTAGAAATGTGCCGTAAACTGGATCTTACGATTCGTGAATTAAGCAATAGATCAGATACCACAATTATATTTAAAAAATTGTGTTATTCAGGCTTGAGCGGCCCACAAATGGACTTTAGCCATTGAACACAAGCTCCTAGGGGCAATCTAAAGAAGGTCATCATATTTTCATATTTGATGAGTTTATTCATTATCTCTCTGATTTTGATTGCTTGTTTCTCTAACTTTGACAGAATCAAGCTTCACGGCTTCCCTCAGTTTTGACTGCACTATTTGCATGGTTCGCCTAAGGAAAAAAAATATGTGCACCACGAACCACACATTGTTAAAACTGGTACTTTCATGGTGAAAGGAGCAAGGGTTGATAACACGTCAAAAACAGACAAGTGTTATACTTGGGTTGGGTAATGGATCAAAATAGGCAATTGAGATCATACATGGCAGATTACATGTGATCAACCAATCAACACCTTTTTTAGTCCAAGTGTTTGGGATTTTATAAATAGCTAATGTTTTCTGGTTTATTTGTATGACCCGTTATCAATAAAATTCATTCGAAGCTAACCCATTTTCATGCAAGGAGGTTATTTATATATCACTAAATTGATTTGTACATCATGCAATATAAGATCAAAATAGTTGGGTACAAACAACATTATTGGTGTACATATAAGTCCTTTTCCTATAAATTGGTTGAGATTTTCACACTCCTATTTTGATGTTGAGTATTTTTATAAAAGCTCGAACCGAGAGGTTTAAGCGGAACATGAAAGGAGGCAATCACAAAAAGGATTGCTATAGCTGGATCAAACATATTGGTCTGGTAAGGTCCTTCCCAGATTGGTTTCATCCAAGCTCTCTAGATTCAGATCATGTGGATCTTAGTAAATTTTAGGAGAAGTTGAACTTGAAGCTTTGCTTCTAAATGACACATGTGTGACTGTAAGGAACAAATAAAATGACAATTTGTGACATGAAAACAATTTTAGAGAGCTCCAACCATTTAAAATAATATGGCAAAACAGAAGTAAAGTAATATGCTACCAGATGTAACCAGCTTCTATATTTTTATGTTCTTAGTAGTAAATTTTAATTTAATCTATTATTTTATAAACAAGATGCTTTGAAATGACACATGAAGATGCTTTCAATGAGTTAACTGAAGACTGTACGGCCGGCCAAGAGATATCACATTTGGAGTTATAAAAAGACATTTCACATCAAACATATTTATAACTTGACAACCTGCAAAATCCCAAATTTATTTTTTTAAATTAACATTTCACATCAAACACATTCATACTAACATGAATAGGAATATATAGTGAATAAAATGTATCACATATTCACATGTGGAGTTATAAGCAACATTTTGCAGGCGTCAAAGTTACCGACAAACAAGAGACGGTTTTCTATAGTCTCCATTTGTACTTTCTCTTTTTAGCTTATTTCATCATCAGCCAAGCGATTTTGTTGTTTGCTTTTGTCAATTATTTCTTTAGTAATTACGACTCGAGATCTACTCGTTAGATATTTCGACCTCGTTTTATTGGCTCGAATTTGAACTTGATAAAAACTCGAATCAAACGAGCTTGAATAGCTCGCTCAACTCATTTGCAGCCCTATGCATTAAACTTTAAGCGATTTTCAACTCATCTGACTCGTTCCCTTTAGCTACATTATCTGATTTTGACCTATTTGTGATAAAACTTAACCCAAACCAACCCATACAAGTAAAGTGGTCAAAATTGCTACCTCCAATGAAATTCATGGTATCCTTTTATAAAATTTATCTTTCAAGTGTAAAGGTATCTTCCAACATGATCACCATTTTAAGTATAAAAATAAGCCGTCACTTATCATATCTTATGTCATGACTAGTGACTTTGAGATCGATAACTATAACTACATCACTCCGAAATTCGATTTGCTAAACAACAAAAGAGCATCACAAGATTGCAGTTATTAACGAAGGATCCCGACAATCAAATGCAGCTAAATAGAAGATAAAGTATCAAAAACTTCCACAGATGCTACCTATGCAAGTGTTTATATGTATGTCTATGTGTGTGTTTGTAGATGATTTAAGATTACAAAATTCTCAAGGTGTTAGCTGTTGATTACAGACTCTTTTCAGATGGGGAAAAAAGGTGGAATGTTTTATTATGCAGATGGCGTAGATAAGCTTCTTATGTTATTTGGTACATTAGGTTGTATTGGAGATGGGTTAATGTCTCCTCTTACAATGGTAATCCTTAGTGGGGTTATTAATGATTATGGAAGTAGTGATATTTCTTTCTCCATTGATGTGGTAAACAAGGTATATCATTGTTTTCTTATAGAGCTTTATATTATAGTATCATAGTGTTTAGACAAGGTATATTATTGACAAGTTCCTTATGATCTCATAGTATGCACTCAAGCTGCTCATCCTTGCAATCGGTGTTGGAGTAGCAGCTTTCATTGGTGAGTTTAGTTCTAACATCCAAACCTGCCAACAACAACAACAAAAAAAAAAAAAACAGAATCCTTATATGTTACATAAAAGGTTAATGCTCATTTTCATGTTGATTCATGTATCGAACGTTTTGTAGAAGGAATTTGCTGGACAAGAACTGCTGAAAGACAAACGTCACGTCTGAGAATGGAATACCTGAAATCCGTTCTCAGGCAAGAAGTCGGTTTCTTTGACACGCAAGTTGGCTCTTCCACCAATTTTGAAGTGATCTCAGCCATTTCTGGTGATGCTCAATTGATTCAGGATGTTATGGCGGATAAGGTTATTCATTCATATTTCTAAAGAGGTGGAAAATTTGGGTGGGTTGAGTAAAAGGTCAATAAGAGATTTTTTGTACAAGTCCGGTTGACCTTAAACACTTTTTTGTCCTAAATTTTTAATTTTTTATTATGAGCTAGTGCATCTTTCATGATTATAAAATTTTTATTTTTTCATCAAGGAAAATTGCATTAATCAATACACAACATTCCTCGAATTTCTATTATGATTAGTGTATAAAAAAACTTAACTCGTAAAAATGCACAAACTTCCAAAAAGTTCTTATTAAGGTAAGGATGATTTTAAAGTTCTTCCCCTTTCGAGTATACGGTGTTCAATTATCTTCTGGTTCAAGATAACCGTTTTTTTATTTTTTCTATTTCTGATAGATGGGTGTAACCAAAATTGTTCATTTTCACACTGGTCTTCTAGTTTTGCTACTTTACAAGTTTATACATTAAAAATACACTTTGGATAACTTTTAAACCATTTGACCCGTTAGTGATAAAACATAGTCCCAATCAAATATTCCACCTCTAAGTTATTCTTTCTCCTAGTTCTTGAATAGTAGAATCTCTTATATACCCCTTTCATTCAAATACTCACCATGAACCAAATTGTCATGCAGTTACCCAACACTATGGCTCACCTATCAGCACTTGTATCCAGTATTGTAGTGGGCTTTACACTTTCATGGAGACTGGCTTTGGCTTCCCTTCCTTTTGTATTTCTGTTTGTTGTACCTGTGTTAGGCCTTGGGGCGTTACTAAAAGGTTTGGGGATGAAGATGAAGGATGCTTATGATAAAGGCGGTGGGGTGGCAGAGCAGGCGATCTCATCAATCCGAACAGTTTATTCTTATGTTGGGGAACAACAAACTATTGATAAGTTTAGTCATGCACTTGAGACAAGTATGAGACTCGGGATAAAACTAGGATATACAAAGGGCCTGATGATAGGGAGTATGGGTATGATTTTTGTGACTTGGGCATTTGTTGCTTGGGTCGGAAGCTATCTTGTTGTCGAAAAGGGAGAAAAAGGAGGCCCCATTTTTGTATCGGCAATCTGTGTCATCATGGCAGGACTGTAAGTCACTCAGCAAAAGAATCTAGTTTATTGTCACTAAAAGATGGTATATTATCTTGTTTAGGTCGTTATAACGTACTTACATGATGACTCAAACGGGACAAAAACTTTTACAGGTTCATATAATGACCCGAAATGGTACGAAGAGTCTATATAACCTAAACGACACCAAAACCATCCTTTAATGACTTAATATCTAAAACAGGACATAAGTGAAAGTGCTTTGTGACCAAAAAAACTTTCATCATTACAAGCAAATAAATTAGAACATGGCCAACTTATTTTACTAAGAAAAGGTCTCATACTATAATATTGAAGCTTTGTTGTGTTATTTGTGCTGTTCACAAGAAATAAGTAGATAATTTTGCAAATTGAACTGATGGAATTTTTTTTTCTTTTTCAGGTCAACTATGAGTGCACTGCCTAATGTTCCATTCATTTCAGATGCAAAAGCTGCTACAACAAGAATGTTTGAAATGATTTCCAGAGTTCCTCTCATAGATTCAAGTAAGGTTAAGGGTAAAATAATACCATCTGTGAGGGGTGACATTGAATTTAGGGGTGTTGAATTCTCATACCCATCAAGACCCGATTCTCCAATCCTTCAAGGACTCAACCTAAGAGTCAAAGCCGGCAAGACAGTTGGTCTTGTGGGTGGCAGTGGCTCAGGAAAGTCAACAGTCATTTCTTTGCTTGAAAGATTCTATGACCCGGTCAAAGGAGATATCCTTCTTGATGGACACAGAATAAAGGGTCTTAACCTTAAATGGTTAAGATCTCAAATGGGGTTAGTTAATCAAGAACCGGTATTGTTTGCAACAACGATTAAAGAAAACATACTTTTTGGAAAAGAAGGTGTGACAACTGAACTTGTTGAGCTGGCAGCTAAAAAAGCAAATGCGCATGATTTCATTGTTAAATTACCCGATGCTTATGAAACTCAAGTGGGTCAATTCGGGATTCAGTTGTCTGGTGGGCAAAAGCAAAGAATTGCAATAGCAAGAGCTTTGCTCAAAGAACCAAAAATTCTTTTACTAGATGAAGCAACAAGTGCATTGGATTCAGAATCTGAAAGAGTTGTTCAAGAAGCATTAGATGAGGCTTCAAAAGGAAGGACAACAATCATTGTTGCGCATCGCCTTGCAACAATCCGAAAAGTCGATAAGATCATGGTTCTCCAATCAGGGAAAGTCATCGAATCTGGTTCACATGAAGATCTAATGCAGAAGAACACAGGAGAAGGTGGTGCCTACTACCAAATGGTGCAATTACAGCAATCAGCAACACAGAATGAAACTCTAGATGGTCCACATACACCAATAGCACAAAGAAATATTAATCCCCAGAGAAATTATAGCCCACAAACGCCAAGAACACCGATTAGTGCAAGATCAAGCATCCAAAATAGCCCGATGTCCCCTTTCACCCCAATGGTTTCCATTAGTATGGTTCATTCAGGTGGAATGTATTCTTATGAAGAAAGTGACGATGAAGACTTAGGTGAAAGAGCTAATCCTAAGGCTAGTAGTCCTTCACAGTGGCGTCTCTTACAAATGAATGCACCTGAGTGGAAAAGAGCCATTCTTGGTTGCTTAGGAGCTAGCGGTTTTGGGGCTATATCACCAATACATGCTTATTGCTTGGGATCAGTTGTTTCGGTCTACTTCTTACCTGAAAAATCAAAAATAAAATCAGAGACCGCGTTTTATTGTATAGTTTTCGTATGTCTTGGTGTTCTTTGCTTCTTCACCAATCTACTCCAACATCATAACTTTGCTGTTATGGGAGAGCGTTTAACCAAAAGGGTAAGAGAAAAATTGCTTGAAAATGTGCTCACTTTTGAGATCGGGTGGTTTGACCGAGACGAGAACACGAGTGCAGCCGTTTGTGCCCGGCTCGCAACCGAAGCTAGCTTGATCCGGTCACTCGTTGGAGACCGCATATCATTACTACTTCAAGTGTTCATTAGTGCATTTCTTTCTTTTCTGATTTCACTGATAATCACTTGGAGAGTTGCAATTGTGATGATCTCGGTGCAGCCTTTGCTCATAGCAAGCTTGTACTCAAAGATTGTGTTAATGAAAAGCTTATCTTCCAAAGCGAAAAAGGCACAAAACGAAGGAACCCAATTAGCAAGTGAAGCAGTTGTAAATCACAGAACAATCACCGCTTTTGCTTCTCAAGAAAGAATCATGAGATTGTATGCAGAGACATTGAAAGGGCCAAGAAAAGAATGCATTAAACAGTCATGGATTTCGGGTATGGGCTTGTTTGCTTCACAATTTGTGACCACTGCTGCAATATCATTGGCATTTTGGTATGGTGGAAGAGAAATGAATAAAGGCAATGTGAAAGCAAAACAAATGTTTCAAGTTTTCTTTATTTTGATGACCACAGGCAAGAATATTGCAGATGCAGGAAGCATGAGTTCTGATTTATCTAAAGGCGGGAATGCTGTTAGCTCTGTGTTAGCGGTACTCGATAGGAAAACCGAGATCAACCCAGATGACTCGGAAGGTTTGACAGTCAGAAAAGTCAATGGCGATATAGAGCTGAAAAATGTACACTTTTCCTACCCTGCAAGGCCAGAGCAAATGATCTTTCAGGGACTTTCTTTAAAAGTTGAAGCTGGTAAAACAATAGCACTTGTTGGCCAGAGTGGGTCGGGTAAATCCACTGTTATTGGTTTAATAGAAAGATTTTATGACCCGATGAACGGATGCATACTCATAGATGGAAGAGACTTGAAAAACTACAATTTGAGAAACTTGAGATCGCATATTGCATTGGTGAGCCAGGAACCAACTCTTTTTGCAGGAAGTATTCGTCATAATATCATCTACGGTAAAGAGGAAGCAAGTGAAGCTGAGATAAGGAATGCAGCAAAGCTCGCAAACGCGCATACATTTATAAGGTTCTAATTCATTTCATTATCATGTTTGGTTTGCATTAGAATACGATATGTTGAAATAAAGATAAAATTTTAATGCAGCTCTATGAAAGATGGATATGAAACTTACTGTGGAGAAAGAGGAGTCCAACTATCAGGAGGCCAAAAGCAAAGAATTGCACTTGCCAGAGCAATACTCAAGAATCCTGCTATTCTCCTTTTAGATGAAGCCACTAGTGCACTTGATAGTGTATCTGAGAATCTTGTTCAAGAAGCATTAGAGAAAATGATGGTTGGCAGGACTTGTGTAGTAGTTGCTCATCGACTATCAACTATACAAAAATCTGATACAATAGCCGTTATTAGAAATGGAAAAGTTGTAGAAAAAGGATCACACAGTGAACTACTTGCAATGGGGAGTAGAGGTGCCTACCACTCTCTTATAAAGCTGCAACACTTGTAAGTTTTTAAAATAGTTTGTAAGCATGTTCCCATAATGCAAGGGTTTTGTACACATTGTAAGCACCAGGCCTTTTTATAAACTCTCTTTCCTTTGTTAAAGTCTTGAACTTTCAGCTTCTTGTTCACTCATTTGTTTAATTATTTTATTAGTATTGCTTCTTCAACTGATTATATAAAAATACCAGCTCATTTGTGAATAGACAATAAAGTAGGACTTGTCAGTTTTAGATGAAGTGTAGGAGTTTCGGAGAAATTTAGGAGGTGCGCATTTAAATGAATGAAATATGAAAGTATTTATAAGAGTAAAAGAATATATAATGCACACCCTCGATCGGCATCCCTATCCGAATCCGCCACCCCCACCCCGCTATGGAGTGACACCCCACACCACCTAGGAAGCCATGGTGGCAACTCTGACCCCATCCATTAAATGAGCTGCACATTTAGACAATGAAGAAAGAACAAATAATACAACCACAACCCATTAGACTCAACAACGAGTGTAAATCATGAAAACATAAAGAAAAATTATACTAAATCTTTCTACTTCATCTTCTATCCATTAAACGATGACATCTGGAATTTACTAATTTATTTTTTTTCATACTTTATAAATTTTGACACTTGTCTTTATCTAGTGAAACACAAAGTAAATATAACCTCTCAAACATAAAATGACATGAGATTTTTGTTTTGATCCTTTTCCATTTGTAATAGATGTCATAAACTTTTTAACGTTCTTGATGAAACACAGAGAAATATAAATTAAGCAATTATAACAAATTTAGTTGATAAATTAAAACTTAAAAGTACAAGTGGGAAAGTACCACGAAATGAGGTTTTAGTAAACTAAAAATATAAGGGACAAAGCATAAGATTAACCATGAACTCAATTAGCGGTGAAGATGTAAACTGTAAAGAAACATACTCGAAAAATATGAAGATGTAACGTTACACATTAATTAGTAGTTTACCTTTCAAATTATGTGTACTTGTCTAGGCAATTAGTTCTCAAAATAGTTACAAGAAACTAATGGCTGCGCTTGGATAAGTCACGATTCATCAATCACCCAATTGATAGAAAATTCTAACTATGTGGAACATGGTCTGCGTTAATCAACACATCCCAAACACAACTACATGGATCGCCTAAGCACCCATCTTCTATAACATGCGACCTAGGTTCTGTTAAATGATCAATAATCCGGTCAACTACGACATCTTACAACTTGGATAAAGAAGTCACAGAGCTAAAGACAATCTCCGCATACTTATTTGACAATATCGTTTTTTATATCTATCCTCGTAATTTTATGCTTCTTTTTTAGTGTTAGTTTGTACATTGACAAAAATTCTACCAACATATACGGTTAAATAAACAATTTCCTTGATGAGAGATACTAAAAGTGGTATTTATCATCTGCCTTTTTAATTATAAACCTTTTTTTTTCAACAGACAATATTTGACAAAACCATTCATGTTGTAATAAATCTATGATTTAGTGGTACAAATGTAATATTTTAGAAGTTATGGGCCAAACAGTAACTGAGCCCCTTTTCGGTCAAACGACGTTGCAACGTCTATATAAGTAGTCAAAGGGTATTTCAGTAATTAAACTAGAAAAAATAGGGTTTATCTTTCCCCTGTATGCCCCTGTGCACCTATAAATTTCAGTCATTGAGAGAACCCTTGGCGACACTCATCTACAGAGGCTTCCAACAATTGCTACGCCGCCGCCGCCATCAGACGGTAAGGGTATCAGATCTCTTTTGCATAGTAACATATCTACGATGGTTTGCCGTTGCTTTTGATAGGCGTTACGTTTGCCGGCTCCCGGCGGACGTGTCAACGAAAGCATAAATTGAAACTTCAATCGTCGCCGGATTCTATCCGATTTTCTTGAAACAACTACAATTTTTACTTGTAGATTGTTCGTTTTGTGCTTTTGAAACATAATCATTCTCCATGTCGAATGAATTAGACACCTATTAAATCTATTCAATTGTCGAAATATCGATTTTGTTGCTTCATAATGGTGAACTCTCTCAAAATTGAATGAGAGAAATTCAAGTTTCCGGAGCATAGATTAATTTTTTTTAATTGCCAGTATTAAACAGCTCGATGTGTATACAATCGCATTGATGTTACCTGTCTCCTGGCACATTTTGTTCATAGTCACCCATTATAGCAAATGCACAACTTCTCGGTTCATTCTTATACGATTCATGTTACTGATGTCTGTAGTCGTAAACGTTCAATTTTTTGTTTGATTATGCATCGAAATACTGATTACCAGCAGCCTTATTATTAATAGATGTTGTGTATGAGCCGATGCAATATTGATTTCCACTCCGTTTTTTGATTTTTCGATTTCCGAAGTTTTGGTTCTCTTTGATGAGCCATATTTCTTCAGAAGCGGAGAAATTTTTTCACTTCTTATAGTCTTTTAGATACATTGGATATGATGATTATTTCCCCAGATGATCGAATCTGAAATAGCTGAGCGCAAATTTAATTTTCCTCTTTTCAGAGGAAAATCCAAGCCAGAAATCTGATCCGTTCATGATAATTTGCTTCAGTCCTGTTTGATTTGGTGGTTGTCTTTGATGAGCTCTATATATATAAGTTCAGATTCCTAGTTTTTTTCTGTTTGTTACAAGAATATCATTTTTAGAGGATGGATATGATGATTATTTCCCCAGATGATCGAATCTGAAATAACTGAGCGCTCAATTTTAATTTTTCTCTTTCTAGAGAAAAATCCAAGCCAGAAATCTGATCCGTTCATGATAAGTTTGATAAATTGTTTTAGGTTATTTGATTGAATCTTGTTTTATTAGAGAAGAAGAGGGTTGGAAATGATGATTATTTCCCCAGATGATCGAAGTTGATTATACTGAGCGCAATTTTTTAAAATTCTCTTTATCAGAGAGAATCCAAGCCAGAAATCTGATCTATACTCTGAATTCGTCTCTCTTTTTTTTAACCTTTTTGCAAGTGTATTACTTCAACACTTGTATACAAGTGTATCAAATCTAATTTTTAAGTTTGTGCTTTTAGACCGAAAAATGTTGGTGATACGAACCTGAAATGCCCATTTGGCCGACCCAAAAGACACATCAAAACTTAAACGACGTCTTAAAACTTCGTTCACCTACGATCAAATTTTCGGCTTGTTACTTTATTGATATCGTTCACATACTATCAAAATTTCGGCATGTTGCTTGAATGATCGGTCAAGAAGTCCACATACAATTAAGCATCTAGAAACATTATAGAAGCATAAAAAGGTTGTGTTTTAGTTTCTAAGATCATTTTGCCTATCTTAACCAAAAAATCAAACCAAAACCGATCTTGGGGTGTTGTTGTCCTTTCATGTTCTTCTATACGAGTCTTAGTTAGATGTCTCTACTCTTAGTTCTACATAAGTAAGAGAATTTTTAAAAAAGTAATATATAACATAACAAACCCGTAAATTATTTATGAAAAAGTAATATATAGCGTACCTTTATCAATTTCTTGTAGTGTATTCCAATCTTCTTCTCACTCTCCTTTGGCTTTGGGTGCAAGTGACACTTTGAATTATTTTAGGAGATAAAGAACTCCTACACAAATCTAAAACCTTTCTACTAGTGCTAAACATTGATTCTAATGCATTTTCAAAATCCCTTGTGTAAGGTGATTTGTGAGACTTTAAAGAATTCTCAATATTTAAAATCCATTCCTTTTTTTTTCAAACAAACACAACATTTCCCGGTATTTAAAATCTTATTCCCATGAAATTCCACGAACTGTAGTGAATCAAACATGGACTAATTTGTTCCCTGGGTCAATAATCAGAACAAAATATAATAATAGATTCATCTTATCTAACCAAACAGGGAATAATTCATCAGAACTAAACATATGATAAGTAGAGTTTTATCATGTTGGGACATCTCTAATCAAGTGATTTGTTATACCACAATTAACAATCTTTGCAAACTTATTAAATTTATCGATTCTATAAGGTGATTGCCAAATCCACCTAACATCCTATCAAACATTCTCTATTGAACTATCAACTTTTTTAAAACAATTTTGCGCCAACCAAGTTTAAAATGTGAGTAACACATCGAAGGTGTGCCCATTTACCATCTACTAGACACTTGTTGAAATTTTGAAATCTTTTTCTCAAGAATCCAATTGATGCGTCATTAGGACTTGTCAACGAAAATTGTTAAAACATTCTCTATTACCCGTTATATTTAACACTTCTTAACCGTTTTTCCAAGATCAACCCCTCCGATTACCCTCTTGAACCTCAAAACTCAACACTTTTTTTTTCAAATTCCATTCATGATCAACAAAATGAGCCGTGAGACACATAATTCATTTGTTGAGTTGAAGTCCACGTATCAGTTGTCAAACAAATCCTACCAATGTTTTTTAATAAAATCACGAAGTTTTTCTTTTTCGTCTATAAACAATTGGTAGATATCTTTTGTAATTGTACTTCTACATAGAACTTTAAACATTGGTCGAGTAAGACTGTTGTAATGCTTAAAGACCGCACGTTCCACAAAACTAAACAGAAGCTCATCAACTACGATCATGTGTGCTAGTGCCTTCCTAAATACTATATTTATCAAATTTCCAAAATATCAACTTGTTTTCATCCCCATAAATGAAATCTATCCACTAAGTTTAGCCAAGTACACTTTACATTTTTTAAGTGAAGGTTAAGATTAAAGGTATCATAATCTCTTGAGCCACACTTGTATTGCCCCCGCCCACAATGCTTACATCTCGATCTTATGACGTTTTCATTGTTCGTAATCTTGTCAAATTGCTCCCAAACTTGAGACCTTGGTTTGTGTGATTTAGGTTGTTTCTTATTTGTTTCCGGTATTGGCTCATTGCTTGCGCTTTCGAGGTTAATAGTCTCTTTTTCAATGTCATCGTTTAATTAGCCCAAATTTGTGGCTACTATTAAGCAATAAAAATATAACTCAATTTCATATTCTAAAATAATGAAACCCACTAAGTTTGGCCCAACTTAGTATAATGGTTAACCAATAAAACCGATAACGAAAACCGATCCGCTATCACAAAACACTAACCGTCCCATTAGTAACCGATACCCACCGATTTGAAAAAACTCAAGCCGAACCATTCTTGGTCCTACTTTAGAATACACTCAAGGTTGCACAAATGAAAAGATTTAGAAATATACGGAGCAAGTGTTGATGGTGATTAGGAGTGTGATGGGAGGCCATTCCACAACGATGTGGATACTTTCTTGTGTAGATGGAGAACAAGACTACTCTTGATGCTCTTAGGGGATTCTTCGGTGGGGTACACTCCATCACTCCATGAATGTTGCACATAGTATCAAAATCCTGATGGGAGGAGTTTAGGACGAGGGAGAAGCGTTTTTTTTTTTCATCTCAAGATAAGAAAAAAAATTCTAGAGAGGAGAAATTTAGAACTTTTAATGTGAAGACATTTTAATATTTTTTTTATTAAAGTAAGGACAGTAAAAAATCACAATGCTAGATTATTTTGATCGAATTGTTAAATATGTACACGATAATCATTCAACCATATAACATGAAAAGGTAAAATATGTACACAATAATCAAACTGAAAAATGTCATTTAACCATATAATACGGCGAGAATTGAGACCATGCAATACTTATAAAATGTGAATATAGATTAAATATGTGTTTATAAACCAAACCTAAGTTTTCACATCTTTTACCTTAAGAATTTGTATGCCAAAAACTCATCCTTGAGATTTCAAGATGGAGTCACTCGTAATGGTTGGTTGTAAGGTACTAAAACTCGTGCTATTGATGACTTTAAACCATTGGGAAGCAGGATCACATAATTCTTTAGTTAGACATTTACAAGTATTAGTAATAAGGGTGTTTTGAGAATCTACATCGAGGCAAACAATAGTGTCATTCTTAGTCATTGATGAAAGGTGCATTTTAGACGCTGAGATGGCATCCCACTTTGAAGAAGCGTCTCTACACATGACATCTGCTTTTACCGGTGTATGCACCCCATCGGCTTTCAAGCAATAATTTGTGCCCTTGATCATTAATACATTTTCTGGGGTGTAATCCCATGCCTCTACATTGGAACATGGACCCAAAGTCAACGACCGGCTTTGTACACAAAGTCCTGTTAACGGATGAAAGATGATTTTATGTTGAGCCATGTTTGATAAACCCGGTGCTGCAATACATACATGAAAAGCACATTGACGTTAAGCATAATGGACCCAAAAAAACATATAAGATGTGTATATCTTGCTCGGAAGTTTATTGTGTAACTTATATGTGAATTTGTTTTTTAAAATAACCAAAATAATATATGGTTATCTCATTAAAATAAAGAATACCTTGAAAAGGGGATTGAAGAGGTGAAATCTTCTCCAAAAAACTTGAATTCCTCGGCTCACGCCAATTCCAATTCAAAACCCCATAAAACTCCTCCATTCCAGCTACACCTTCTCTATAATAATAACTCCCAACAAGAGTCCATAAGGCCCAATCAAGGTCATGTTCAGCAGCCCAACCCAATAAACAATTCAAAAACCTATTGTCATTCTCATTTGTACCCCTTTGATCCACTCCCCACTCACTCATAAACAAAGGGTAACCTTGGTCCAACAAAAACATTGCATTATTAGTCATTGTGTCGGTGATACGACCACATACATCGTTTGAGTTTCCCATGATCCAGTCATCGCCATTCGAGAAACCATACCAATGAACCTCGTAGACTAGTTTATTGCTGAAAGTTAAACTAACTGGATTATTACGAAGAAACGACAAATCCAGGTCATAATTCAAACCTGAGAGAATGACTAAAACATTAGGGTTTGCCGCATGAACCCGTTCTGCACATTTTTGCATGTACCTAGCATAGAAGAAAGACAAGTGGCTATTTGAGCATGCATTACGATATTCATTAGCCACCACATAAACTATACTGATATAATATTGTATGTTTTTCATGATAATACGTACTTGTACCATGTGTTGACGTTTTGTCTAGGCCCACGAAGTTCATTCCTCAAGCTCATACCGACCACGTTGGTATAACCTTGAAACATGGTGGCCACTCGAGTAATACCCTTTATCCAAACTTCAGGGTCGAAATAGAGGTCGCCAAAGAAACCGTTACCATCGTTGTCGTTGCAACACCATCCAGGCTTGCTTACATGGTTGTCAAGTATTATCATAATGTTGTTTTCGTCGAGGTTGGAAACTACTTCCTGGTTTTGTACAAATTAAAGATGTTATGTTTGTATTTGAACCCTGAATTAGATACATAGATTGAAAATTGGTCTTGAACTCAAACAAAACAATGTGAGTATTGATAGAAAGAATTTACAACTTCTCTTATGCTATAATGTTACATACATATCAAATAACAAATATTATATTTCATTAGATCAGAACAATATTATTTTCAAGAAAAAAGTTCTTTTAAAAGATTTATCTATTCAAATTACATGATGTTAAAAAGCGAGTTTCATATGAAAATAAACACTATATATAACCTTTTACACATCCTATCAAAAATTAATATATATCATTGGTAACGTACTCTATTAACCAACTTGACTAAATGATACAAGTCACTATCGTACAGTTGGATTTCCTTTATAATATTAATTATGTATACACACACACCTTCCCATTAATTAATTAGAGACAAAACAAATATTCGGTCGTTTACAAAATTTAATAGTCTTTTTTACTACTGACTATTATAGCTATTATAATGTATTCTTAAATTAATTAATCTGGATCAACAATTTTTTAGTTATATATGAAGAATATTTTAAATATAGAATTTGTGTTTAATTTAATTTAATTTTTAATTAAAAGTTATGTTTAGCGTTATGTTTTTTAAATGAAAACAAATTGTCTACATAAAGAGAACCATCATGACATAACCTCCATTTCACCAAGAATTCGACTAATTAATATTTTTTAAATAACACAACATACGCACGAATGAACTAAATTACCCTTAAATGTATGTCTTTTTATTTATAACGGAACTTAAATTAATTAACATAAACTTTTTCATCTTGGTTAAATATAAGTAATCATTTTATTAATACATAACATGAATGCTAATTTTAGAAAGGAAAAGGGGGTATAAACTTATAATTTAATTAATGAATTGAATTATTGGGTGAAATAAATAAATAAAGTCAGAAGAAAATAAATGCAATTTGGATTAGAAGGACAGATCACGTCCATACTCCATATTCAAAAAAAATAATAATAATAATTTTTTATCTCCACTTTTCTTGTGTTTAGTTGAATTTAGTTATAGATGAAATAAAACATCGCCCACTAATTAAATTAATTTAACTTCTTTTTAGTAATAGTAATCATATCTTGAACTTACCTGGAAAGCGTCGATGAGTGAAAGGTCAACGATGGCGGGATTGTTGGCTTGAACTCCGGCGACGGAGCCCAACAACCCTAACGACTGCAACGATCGCCTCACCGTCATTGAGCCCAAGGTGTCGTTGGTAAACAAGAACAATGGATACGTGAGCCTCACGCAATTGAAACCCATCTCAAGTATTTTCTTAGATATCACGTCCACCGGTTGTTTGCTCAGCCCCTCAGCCACCGCGGTGTCAAGGTGGCTAACCCAGTTCACGCATGATAACTTCACTCTCTCACCGTCGTTGCGATCGTCAATGATCCAGCGTGAGTTTGTGGAGAGCGAGAGAGCCACCGTTTGGTGATGGTAGGGGTGGTGGTAGACGGTGGTTCGGGGGAGGATCAAGAGGAGGATGGGGAGAAGGAGGAAGAGGAGTGTTGATCGGAATGCTCCTCCCATGGTTGTGACGTGTTTATTATTATTATCCAAGGTTAATAACCTTCTATATACAATAGCACACTTTATTTATTTATTTAATTACTAGATTAGATGCTCGTGTAAGACTAGTATCGTACCCGCGCAATACGGCGGTAAATAGTTCATGTTTTATAATATGTCACTTTCAAGAATGTAATAATATGTTATTCGTGCGGTTCAGTGTTATTAAAAGTTTTCTATAGCAACATGTTCGTTTTTTTCAAAATTTCTTTTATTTGCATTAACTATTTTATTAATTTTTAAAATAAATTGTAAAAGACATTAAAATAAGAAAAGAAATTATATTTTATAAAATAAGGAGAAAAAAGTTAATAAGATTTTAAAAATTATGTTGATGTGGTGAATAATTGTGTTTGTGTAAGAGAGTGTGTTAGTGTAGGAGAATATAATTTAAATAAATAAAAAGTTAAAGTAAATTATGAGAGAATGAAATGGTTAAAGATTGAGTGGATGAGATTAATTTAGATAGAATGAAAGGTCAAGATTTTGTATTGATTGAATTTTAAGAACTCTTAAAATTAAAGAGGATAGAGAATGTTAAATGTTTTATATAGTAGTATAGATATGTATTGGTTTAAAAAATAATAAATATCAAACATTAATAATAATGTTATTAAATTATAAAACATGAAAAAATGAGAGAAAAAATGACAATAGACCGGTGGTAAGCGTCAACGCGAGATTGAAGGTAGAAGTGACGATAGAAACGTGGTATCATGATACGAAGATAAATGATTTTATTTCTTGTACAAGTCATTAATAATTAATGTTACAATTAGAGTAATAACGTAAAATATTCATTGTTTATAATTAAAAATAGTTCAAAAATAATTACTATCATTATCATTTGTCAAGTCTTTACAGGTCTGTCTGGTCCTGCCGTCCTGGGCTGGGTCACAAAGGCAACCGATTAGAGCCCAAAAATTTCAAAGACACATTGCAAGAAATTTAAGCCTAAGTGAATATATTTTTGTTTAACCCATAAAAGAAAATGAATAGGCCCAACAAAAGCAAATTGGAGATACCGGGGAGGCGCAACCAGACAACTTGTGCCTCGTTCTCAAGAGGAGAAACGTCGAAACGATTAAAACAGGTAAAAGAAATCGACCGGGTTCTCAATCCTCGTCGTCATTAACCTTTCAATCAGATATCGTTCATGGCCGTTAGAAATCGAATTAACAAAATTGTTGCTCGTTGTTCATCCTTGCAATCGTTAGAACTTTAATCCCGATCGCCATTGTTGTGGCCCATTCGGGTCTAAGCAATAAGTTGTAAGTCCTACAGCTATACATTGTTCGATTCTTTTGTTCTTCCTTTGAATCAGTATAAAAAGTTGATGTTTATTATTTGTATTGTGTTATTGGTTCTTCATTTGAATAAAAAGTTGATTTCATAATTTGATGTGTAATCATATTCTCAATTATTGTAACTATCATCTTCTGTTTTAAAAACAAAAAAAAAAACTCTCTTTTTTAACTTTAATTTAACACTTAAAACACAATCTTTTGAAGAGGACTCTAAGAATGAAATAGCTTTAATATATTACTAGTTTAATAACACTTGCACTTGCAAAACCTTTGAATCCTAATATATCTACTTATTATATAAAAAGAGCTTCTATATTCAAATGTTGACATGTGTTCACTAAATAGTATGATACTCTTCCATTCTATATATTTGTTAAAGCTAATATTATTATTATTTACTCAATTGAAATCAACAAGGAATATTATATCCGCGCGTTGCGTCGGGTTCATATTTAGACAATCATATTTTTACTAATTTAATTTATATAATTTTACATAAAAGATGTTTGTTCAAAACTAGTGTACATAGATAATATTTAGTTCATAAAAGTATATTTATTTCTTGTAACTAATTTAATATTAGTTGTTGGAATTTGTTAGAGGTCACATGTTTACTTAACAAAAGATTAGGGCATGTACTCCTATATATTGGAGATGAAAAACAATAAATAAAAATAAAAAATAGAGATGAAATCTAACTTGTATAAGTTAGAAGGATGAAAAATAAAAATTTATAAAGCTTAGAATTGAAAATTAAAATTAAAAAAAATGTGAATTATGATATAATGTAAAATGTAATCTATATAATTTAAAGATGAAAAATAGAAAATAAAAAATAAAGTTATCAAATGCAATTTATATAAGTTGGAGGAAGAAAGTTAAAAATTTATAAAGGGTTATAATTGAAAAATGAAATGAATAGTTTTTTTTTTTTTTGTAAATTGATATAAGGGATGATATTGAGCATTATGATTGGCCATACATGGTTTAAAGTTCAACCTATCTTATTTTTTTAATCAATTTTTAGGAGGTAATGCTTCATGATGCATTAGATAATTTAACATTTTCATTATGTTTTTAGTCAAATCCTACTTAAATTTGGATGTTTAGTGGGGTGTTGAATGTACAATTATGTTTTAACAGTTCATAGCCGCTGGCCTAGAGCTTTTCTACGCAGGTTGAGGTTTTTTATTTCCAAAATATGAGTGTTCATCTTGGTATCTTAAGTTCAACTGTGTTGCATTCGGTGTAGATTTTGGATTTGTTGTGGGTTTAATGACTTGCTCGGTCCTTTTAGTCTTGTGTTTTAGTTTGTTGTTTTCTCTTCTTTTAGGTTAGTCTCAAGTTTGATTGAAGTCTATTCATAGGAGACTTTTCTTGTAATCATCATGGATGTACTGTTATATAACAAAATTTTCCTTGCCTTTAAAAAAATCCTACCTAGAAGTAGAACTCTAATATTTTTGTAAGTCCATTGATTTTTTGTTTTGTGGTGTTTATTGAGGTTCATAATAGCTGTAGACTGTGATTATTAGCAACCATAAATATTTGGAATACATAAACTAAATTTTCAAGAAAAATCTTGTTGGATAAATTAGTTTCCCAACCTTAACAAAATATTATCTAGACAACTAACAAACAACGAAATAGATCTAATGAACAAGTGAAAAAGAGGGAACCATCTCTTCTAAGATTGGAACAAAACAAAACGTCAAAATGCACACCTTCCTTAGAATTGTAACGCCCCGATTTCCAAAATTACAATAAAGCTTGAAATAAAAGGTATTTGTCTAAAATCAGAATTTGATAAGCTGATGGAAACCAACAACGTATTTCTGAACCCTCTGGTTCATACAAAAAGGTAATACAACCTCAAATCATGTCAAAAACAGTTTCCAATAAGCTTACCGTCAGCGGAAGCTAACAAAACATTTCATTTAAACACTCAGGTTTGTAATAAAAGAAGTATGCGCGCATTTAAAATCAAAAGTACTTTATGTTACACAAATGGGAGCGTTAATGTTTCAAATCACGTTTTATGCAACCAACCATCAACTGTCAAACCGGGGCCTTGCCTTGGTGCTCACAACCTGCAACACAACAACAAGCAGTATCTGCTAAGCTACAAGAGCTTAGTGAGAAAGCTAAACTGTAAATCATATAAGCATGCGCATACACATATACGAATGCCACAACAGGTCTTATGGATACAGTACTGCACCATCTTAGCATCCGCCAAGAAGGCTAAAATGCTGTCCGTAGCAACGACTGCACAAAGCAGCGTGCTACAGCTCTCTCTCTGTGATCCGCTGATCAATAATATATCACATTGCAATGTATCACACACATATCACACATATGAATCAGAGTTTAGAAAACTCACCTCCGCAATTAATACCACACAGTGTTATGCCAGATATACTCAGAATACTTCAACAGTATTTCCTACATGTATACATATAATCATGGTGTTAATCACATACTCAAACTCAGCATGAAATAAACTGAACAGGGCACCTACACGGGCCGTGTTCCCCCTTCAGCCTACACGACCTGACCTGGCTACATGGCCAGTATTGTCCACGTCACCTACACGGGCCGTGTTAAGTCCACGGGCCGTGTACACTACATGTTACACGACCATGTCTTGGCTACATGGACGGTGTTGACAACTCACCTACACGGGCCGTGTAGCCCCACACGGGCCGTGTACCTCAATCTCTACACGACCATGTATACCAACATGGCCTTGTGACCGCCTTCAACACTACACGGCCGTGTACCTATACACGGGTCGTGTACCCTACAGGTCCAGCCGACTGTTCTTCCTTTCAGTCGCTGTTTTGGTTACAAATCCGGCAAGAACTCAATAAAAACACTACTGGGGTGTTTTCCTACACCCCAAATACCAAATAAACTAGGAACAACAAACATAACATGATTAAATCTTGATTCACCATGAATCAAGCTAAAAACCTACAAAACTTCAAGAACATGGCTAATAATCTTACCTCAAGCTTGTATGTATGCTAGGTTCAGCTCTTCCACCTTGCTCCTACTGTTCTTGATCCAAAACTTCAAAGAAACCCTGCTCTAAGTTCTCTCTCGTGAAACAGAAGAAGAAAATGAAAAGTTTGACTTCTCAAAAGTCAAATCTGCAGATATATAAACAATACTTTGAAAGTTGTCACAAATGGCCCCTTAACTTTTCTAGTTTCAAATTAACAACTTTAACCCCTCAAGTTTCTAAACACCTCCTAATCTCAATTAGGAAATCACTAAAACTGTAACACTGGTTTAATTTATTAAATCATGAAATTCGAATTTCGGGTGTTACAAGAATCCCCCGATTCTAATATTTATTCATGTTACACCACAAGCATCATACTTTTGATATTATTCCTAAAACATCATATATTCATGCTTGGAAAATCAACATAAACGTCGTGGGCTGTGCATAGCACACCCTAAAGAACTAACTAGTGTATATAGGCAAAAGTTCAAACGAGAACTATTTTTCGTACGAGAACCACGAGAACCAATCTTAGCCGTCCAATTCCCCCTTCTTCAATTGGACTGCCCACCCATGAATTCCTTACATGCACTCTGCCACACTCAATCCCCCCCACTCTTCATCCATGAATTCTATTATTCAAAATGAACGGCCAAAATTGGTTCTCGTACGAAAACAATTCTCGTTTGAACCCTCCCCTATATAGTTCTCGTACGAAAAACAGTTCTCGTTTGAACTTTTCCCTATATATATGGGAGGGTTCATTTAATAACCATTATTATTGAGAGAACAACGAGAACCAACCTTAGTCATTCAATTGGTAAGTAGAATTCATGGATGAAGAGCGTGGGGGATATAGTGTGACAGGTTGCATGTGATGAATTCATTGGTGGGCAATTGAATTAAAGGATGGGTATAATTTAACAACTATGATTTGTTCTCGCGGTATTCACAATAAAATTAGTTCTCAAATGATCTTTTTCATATATATATAGGGGAAGATTCATTTGAGAACCAATTTTATTGCGAGAACCGCGAGAACAAATCTTAGCTGTTCATTTTGGATAATGGAAGTCATGGATGAAAAGCGTAGGGTGATTGAGTATGACAGAATGCATGTAAGGAATTCATGGGTGGACAATCCAATTGAAAGAGGGGGGATTTGACGGCTAAGATTGGTTTTCACGATTCTCACAATAAAAACGATTATTAAATAAACTTTTCAATATATATAAAAATTGTAATTTAGCCTTTAGGACTTCACTATTGTGGGTTCATAACTCTTTATTTGATTTCTTCCATCTTTGGGCTACATTGCAACTCACAGTCTCACGAGTAAAAAATCATATTCAAAAGTGAAAAGTCAGAACTCAGTTACGTGGAAGTCAGAAAATTTTATATTAACAATGTCGAAATTCTACTCCTCAAATGTATAACTTCCTTTAATTCTTTTAAGGTTTTAATCACTAATCTGATTGTGAATATGTGAATTGTGTTTACAGTTTGCTTTTTGATAATTGACAATTTGAATATGAATAAGGTATATCAAGTTCACGCGTTACGTCAGAGGTGATATTTAAATATGCATATTCTTAGTAATTTAATTTACATATAATATTATATATAAGATACGATAGTTATTCAAAGTTAGCATATGTAGACAATATTTAGTTTAACATATACCTAACGTATTTGATGGTTATATTATGTACTTAAGCTTAGGTGACCTAATAAGTTATTAAATCAAATGTAACTTATATAAATTAAAGGGTAAAAAGTGAAAATTTATAAAGGGCTGAAATTAAATAAATGAAATTAGATAAACAGAACCTTAACTCTTAACTTCAAAGAGGGAGAGACACCTCACACCTTAATACACCTTGATACCGTTAAATCATATACCATTTGATTTGTAAATAATAGTAAATAATTTTATAAGATAAAACGTAACTTAGATAAGCTTAAGGGTAAAAAAAGTAAAATTTTAGGGTTAAAAATAAAAAATAAAAATAAATAATGTTCTTATGAACTTATATAAACTTAAAAGTAAAAAGTAAAAATTTATTAAAGGATAAAAAATGAAAAATTGAAGTCAATAGTATAATTGTGTAATTTATATAAACTTAAGGGTAAAAAGTAAAAAATCAAAATGAATAGTATTTTATTTTAAAAATTGATTATAACTTTATAAGGGATAATTTGTTGTTGATTTGTTACTATTTGGTAGTATTCCACTAATTAGTTTATTTTGTTGTTCATTGTTGTTTGCTTCCACTACTAATGTGCTAAATTATTACTTAGTTTACGAGAAAAACAAAGTTACTTCATTGTTGTTTTATACTTTGTTTACATCGTGTTTCTTGATTTTTTTATGTGGGGCCCTTTTTAAGATGTTGTATCGGGCTTAGAAAATGGTTGGATCAACTTTTCCTGACAGAATAGATTTAGGAGACAATTTGTCCTAACGAGTATCTCCGAGAAATAGATAGCAAAGACAACCAAATGTATGAAGAATGGAGTAATCGGGTTTGGATTGAAAAAGAAGTTCATATGGGGATACATGATCAAGAGTGGAAGATGGAAGTCAGTTGATTAAAAAGGTTGCAGTGGTATATGCGTCAAACCAATAATGTTTTGGTAAGTGAGCATGAAATAGTAAGGCTCGAGCAATTTCAGACAGATGACGATTTTTGCGTTCAACAACTCCATTTTTGCGTTCACATGAAATGTGATTGAGACAAAAAATGAGCCATTTGGCCTTTAGTTAATTCCGGAGCGCCATCACAGTGACGGTGTTTAATGGTGGTAAAAAATAAATTCTCAGTGTGGGCTTTAAAGTGACGAAATGAGTCAAGAGTTTGAGAACGTTGTGTGAGAGGATAAATTCAAGTGATACGACTATAATCATCAATGAATGAGATGAAATACCGAAAACCAGAACGAGACACAGTAGGAGACGGGCCCATATATCACAATGAACAATATATAATGGCATAGTACCACGAGATGAGTTCATGACAAAAGGTAAATGCATAGATTTAGAAATATTGCACGCATTACAAGGTTTATTAGAAGGTTTATTTGCAACATTAAGAAAAGGTAAATGTCGAAACACTAAATCCGATGGATGTCCAAGTCTCGAGTGCCATAGATCATGAGAAGACGAGGTAGCAGCGGACAAGGAGTACAATTGTTGAGCACTAGGTTGCATGCGGTGGAGTGTCTTTCCCGTGAGCGTCTGTATGGAGAGACCAAGATTAGAGAACATAACACAAATGAGATAATCAAGGACAAGCTGAGTAATATAGAGTAAATTTTTTGTTAGGCAAGGAACAACAAGAACATTTTTTAGAATTAATCTGGAATGAGATAATTTTAGAAAAGCTTGACCAATATGAGTAATTCTAAGGGACATATCATTACCATTTACCAACAATCACTCGATCCGAACTTGTATATGGTTTAGTAATGCAAACAATAGAGGCATTGGATGTCATGTGTGTAGTGACACCTGAGTCTGGTATCCATGTATCAACCATTTGACACGTGTCTGAAAAAGACTTAGTTTCAGCTGACAAACCAAATTGCGATCCTGCAGAAAATTGTGATCCTGTAGAATCAAGTCCATGTTGTTGTGATGCCCATTTATGAAACTCAGGTTGGCTAAACCCATTAAAGTTCAATCTATTATTATTTCCATGAGGGGCAAAGGATCTGTAATTACTAAAATGAGTATTTGGCCCAAAAGAAAAGTTAATGTGGCCCACCTGCAAAGAAACCATTAGTAAAAGAATTTGGTGATCCATTAAACATGTCACTCACTACCATCTGATGAAGGCGACGGGAATAAGCCACCATTATTTCCCGTTTGCGCAATATTAGCACTCAAATTGCCACTGTTCCACCCACCATAGCCACCAGGACCACCTCTAAAATTGTTCCTACCTCCACCACGACCTCCACGAGAGTTGTTTCTGCCCCCACGACCTTGCCACTGTCGAGACCCATTGCGAGATTGCGAGCCAAAATTAGGGCTTGTAGTAGGAGGGGTGTATCGCCAATAGCATTTTGAAGCATCGTGACCTTCTTTCTGGCGGATCTGACATACGGTTTTTGGGCCTCGATTGGTTTGATTTTGATGAGGGGCGGCATCACCAGTCGTGGTAGTGTTCATCGCTGAAACCGTAGGTGATTCGGTCACTTGTGCCAGTCGTTCCTCGAAGATTAGAAGTCTCGACCGAAGTTGAGCGAAGGTAAGTTCAGTGGTAGAGTTTTCAACATTTAACACAAAAGCATTATACGAGGAATTTAAGCCATGAATGGTCTGCATAACTAGGGCTGATTGAGAAATTGGTTCATCAATAGATTTCAAAGAGTCTGCAATATGCTTAATGGAATCACAATACAAAGTTATGGAATTGTTTCCCTGTCTTATAGTTTGAAATTGTGTGTGTAGTTGTGATTTATTTGCAAAAGCATTTTGAAAGTATGTATCTTCTATAACCTTCCATAATTGAGCAGCAGATGTAGTATCAATGGCTAAATGTGCGATTGTAGGATCGAGTGTGGCATTAATACATGCCGAAACATAACCATCTAACCTCTCAAAATTCTCGTATTCAGGTGTGTTGGCTGCCGGTGGTGACGTGTGCGGATTGATGAATTTTAATAGGCCGAGAGTCTTGAGAATTGTCACTATTTGATGCTTCCAAGAAAGGTAATTGTCATTGTTTAACTTGACTGAGACAAAGTTTGATATATTGGCTAGACTGTTCATTGAGTTAGATGATGGGTTTGGGTTTGCTGAACTTGATGTTGTCATTTGGAATGTTGTTACCAAACGAATCTAGGAACTGTAATCAAAAGTGGAAAGTAACAAAAAGGTATAGAGGCTGTCATGGATCAACAGCTCTGATACCATGAAAAAGTTATTAAGCTAAACAACAAAAGGAAGCAAAGATGCTGTGAAACTTTATTATATATAAACTGATTACAATGATGCAATATATATAGTTGAAGCATTGTAATCTGCATTTGGGTAGCTAACAGATTTGACTATTTATCCTCAATTCAAACTAAGATAAAATATTATGTCTAACATCATTCTTCTTAGCTCAACATTTGCTAGATGTATTAGGAACTTATTCGATTATGGCTTTTTTTGTATTTACTGTTTTTAACACTGACACCGAAGTTTCTTACACAATTAGGGTTAATCTTTGACACTCGTATGAATTAATAGAATTTCGTTTCCTGACTTCCCAATTGCCCGGATTTCTTGATACACTTGAAGCATGCTTGTTGCCCCATCTCTGTGTTCCCGAATGTAATTTATGCTATTTCAAGCGTTTTATAATTTTGAAATTAAGTTAATAGCAAGGTGAAAGTTTATAATAGCACCAATATTACTATATTAGTAATGAATTTTACAATCCACTTGCCTTGGGTATATGACACACTCATTTCTTGTAGTTGTTTGTGTGGTTGCAAATTTGATTCAAATGTTGGGTTGTTGTTTTTGTGCGATTTGTTCATATGGATATATGTCTTCAAGATAGTATTTGAGTAAGACACATGCTGATGTGAAGACATCTAAAGAACTTCAATATGCTATCCGTTTGAGCAGATAGATATTACTAACTACATGAAGAGCAAAGGTTTTCCCTTTTTCTGTATCTTATATGCCATTAGTTTACTCTTTTCCTTTGAGTATGTTTTCTAAGTTCCATGCATGTTTGTCATAGGCTCAAAGCATAAGAGTCTGACTAATGCCATGAAAGAATCCAAAAGAAAGTAAATGTTCATTTAAAATCTACTGCATCACAAATTTTCACTAATTTTGGATGTACAAAATCCATACAGATATGTTACTGTCTCACATATTTGAAGTTGTTTGTACCTGTACATTTTTAGGATAAAATACCAGACATGCCTCCATAGACATGTGCTCATGTGTATTGAAGAACAAAAACAAACCTATGCTCTTTGAAAGAACTTGAAAGTTTTTTGCATTAGTACTTGAATCTTTAGTGAGGTTATAGAGAATGCTTTTTCTCTAACAGTTGTTGATCACTAGTCATCTGAAGTACTTTTTGGATCTTGCGGTAATTCATTGTATTTTTTGTCTTTTCACAAGCTTAGTTTACACCATACTAATGATTTATATGTTGAACGTTAAGCATTTTGTCAAGTTATGATTTAATTTATGACCATTCTAATTTAAACTTTTTTGATGTTAACTTTTTTTAAAACGACCCGTTTCATCCTAAACCCTATTTGATACATATTTCGAAATTATACGTTTTGACCTAAACCTGTCCTGGCCCGCTACCAACTTGCTCGTTTTGCCACCTCCGGTGTGTGTATGTATATGTATGTAACTGTGTGTGTGTGTATATGTTTGTAGGTAATTTAAATAATATTTCTAATTTCAAAATATATATTACAAATAAAATTTAATTAATATTTAGTTATACCTCAATTGTATTCTAATCGATTATCCCTTTTAATTATCCTTTAGAAAAATAAAATAAAATAATATTTTATATATTATGCGTGTATATATATTAATAGTTAAACATAGACACACACAAATAAATAAATATATGAAAATAGTAATAAATTTATAAATAATAAAAATAATAATGATAATAATAATAATAATAATAATAAAAATAAAACAAGAATAATGATAGTGAAAAAAACAAGACTACTACTAATAATAACTGCAAGCTCTATGGGTGCCGTCTCTTTTTAAGTTGGAGGTCTTTTGGGAAGCAGTCTCTCTACCCGTGACTTTGCGAGTTGAGCTATGATTGTCTACACCATATGTATCTATACCTCGCTCTTTGCGGGATTGGGTATTATTGTTGTTGTATGTTGATGGTTGATTGGTGTTGAAGTTAGAAATTTTATGTTTGGACAAGAAAAATATCTTGTTTTTAGTTTTCTAAGAGCACAAATGTAAGTGAAAGGGACATGTGAAAGAATTCGTATTATACCTGTACATCGTGATGGTATTTCTTGCCTATTGTATCGTCCTAATTTGTAGTTTCTTTATGCATCTCCATTATTATTGTGTATGGTTTAGATATGGGCACAATTTGGTGAAACTTAAAAATAGAGGACATCTATAAAGATCAGTTGCTAACAAATTATTATGTTGATGTTTTCTTCTACATTGTCTAACAATTGTTTAAGATATGCTAAAGTCAATGATGTGGGTTTTGGTTGAAATGGCATTCAAGATTAGAATTTAAGGTGTGAGTTTTGGTTATTCATCTTTTCAGTTTTTGCATGCGTATGTTCTCATATTCAGGCTCGTATCCAAATGCATATAACTACTGGTTCAATATAGTTGTTTTGGTTGTATTGATGCGATTCTAAGTTTCTGAACTTCTACACTTATTGTGCAGATATATATAACTTCTTGCACAACCAAGAGGAAGCAATTACTTTGATAGATTGATCTACTCTTTATTTAGAACATGTAAGTCCTCGGCTTTGCTACTTTTGTCCAATCCTTTTTTTTTGCTTGGGGTCCATAAGACATCTAGCAAGCCCTAGTTCTGGACATATCAGATTTGAAAGATTCAAAAAAGGCCCACAAAAGATATATAGAGCAATTGGTACTTTTTTTTTCTTATATTCGAATACCCTAACACCAACTTTATATTAAATGTAGCATTGGTAATAAATGTTTGAATTACTGCAGTATAGGCTTATCAACTTTATAATGTTTTAATGGTTAGGGGAATTGTACAATTCGATCTCCGATGTCCTCAACGTGTTGGTGGGATTTTAGTCGATCCACAAATTGACTGGAGTTTTGATGAACTCATATCAGAGCTTAATACCATAGATCACAAACTTCAAGCATCCTCATTGGTCTCTATATCATCCACCAAAATACATTCAAGGTATATTGTGCAACCAAATTATCTCAGTAGAAAATCCAGGTGATTATCTTTCACTAAGGAGTTTCTTTTTGCAGTGATCTTTCAGTTGCTGAAAAAAGTAGGAAGCCCTTTGTGATGCATGTATCGGATGATGAAGGTGACGATGATGATTATGAGAACAATAACATTCATGTGGCAATGGGTAATCGTTTTGGTTGCGAGGAGACCTATTTAAGGTACTGGTTTTATTTATTCATCATTTCAGTTGTTTGTGTTATATAATGGATGAGTCGGGCCAGTTGGCTTACTGATGGATGTGGCTACTTTTATAGTACAGGCTGAGAAGGATCGGGTTGGGTTGACTTGAACATTTATCGTCCAACCTTTTAATAAATAGTTTGTGTGACAGAAAAACTATATCATTACAATAACAGTCTAAGATTTTGAATAAACAGTGCTGAAGACTACATGCTAGAAATACACTTTAGGCGAATTTTTGACGCATTTTCTTTTTAGCTAATTTCTTGATCCGTAAAAGATAAAATATAAATCCAGATCAAATATTCATGGATTAATGGGTTGAAAATACCAACTCCATTTGTAATTACTACTGCTGCTGTGGCTACTTGTACTCTATCACTTCATCAATGATTCTGACCAGTAAATAATTTTCCAGTGACTATGTAGATTCTGATAGCGAGTCAACTAGTGGGTCTCAGTTGTCTTTGATGGACAAAGGTGGACTTATTGAAGGTGCATTAATCGAGCTAAGCCATGAACATCAGCTTAGTGTTGCGGTCCGTCATTGATCTCTTTTACTGCTTTCCCACCTTAACTGATGACTGTTTATTAATTTTTTGATCTGGTCTTCCCATTGTCACCAAATGCTAGAGGTGGTGAAACAAACAGTTCAAGCGAGTTGGGTAATGAGTAAAAATAGGGTATTTTTTATGTTCATGTTGAAGCAGGGCAGGTGTGGGTACCTATTTCGTTCCAAAATTTTAAATCTTCTATCAATAATTTGTGTGTGAAATATGATCACTAAAGTTAGGTTATTCCAGTAATCATCTTATTTTGATTTTCAAAAAATTTAAAAATAATCATCTTATTTTTTAAAAAGAATGAACGAGGAGGTTCTGTGTTTTAGAAATACACATTGGGCGAATTCTGATTTGTTCAAGCCGTTTCTTTTTTAGTCCTTTTGAAATTTTACCCTTTGGATCCATTAGAGATAGAACATAACACAAGTCAACCCATTTATATGTAAATTGGTCGAAATTGCGACCTGCGTTATATTACGTTTTGCTCCTCTAATACCTCTAATGAACAGGAAGAAATAAGAACCCGAATATCTGCACTTGGAACTGATCTTACAAATGAAAAAGAGAAACTCATCCATGCCCTTTCCCGAGCTGAAAAAAGCAACGAGTCACGTCGCGAGCTGGATAGAAAACGCGATTTGCAATATCAACGCCAAATGTAAGACCTTGTATGTATGTTTACTAGTTTTGTGCAGCAGTATATTGATATTCTTTTTTGATTTCTGTAGCGCAGAAGAACTTGATAATCATCTGACTGATGTTCAAAGGCATCATGAATACAAATCTCAGATAGAAGAAAAAAAGATAAGAGATGATGCTGCAATCGAAGAGGCCAAAAGAAAGCAGAAGGCATTTCAGGAAGAAAAGATCCGTCAAGAAAAAATGAAAGCAGAAGAGGTTTGTACATGATTCACATGTCAATAGTTGGTGGTCCGTATAAGTGTTGGTTGTGTGTTTAATCATTAATAATCTTGTAATACGTAGAATGATCTTGCATATTTTCATATCAATTGCTTAATGTTGTTAGTTGACTCTTGTTGTCTTGAAATACATGCTATAGAATTGAAGAAATTAGGGTGTTCATTGATATAAAACCATATTGGACCCAAAATTCTAAGATTTGTGGAACTGAGAACCGAACAGTTCTAAACTAGTTCGGTTTGTGTTTAGAGTTAGGAACAGGTTTTGGTTCCAAACCAGACAGTAACTTGAATACAAACTTGGGGTTATATAGTTACAAGAACGCCATTTCAACTCTGAAAACTAAAAATTATTTGGAGAAAATCCGGATCGGGTTGAAACAGGAACATATTTTGGAAATATCCAAAACGAGAACCAGACCAAGAACAAAAAAACTATACATGAGAACTAAAATGACTATAAATGGTATATTATCTCAAAAAGAAAGTTATTTCTTATATCTTCATGTAGGCCAAACGTCAAGCTGAAAAGAAGAAGAAAGAGGAGGAAGCAAAAGCCATAGCATTGGAGGCTGAAAGAGCTGCAAAAGAAGCAGCTGAAGTGGCGTTGGGAGAAAGTCAAAGGAAGGCTGCTGATGCGTTGACTGCTTCACAAATAGCGGTTTCTAAGGGGTCTGGTTCTGGTGGATTAAATAAAGCATCCGTAGGTAAATCCTTTTCTATTGCTTAGTTTTGTCAAACTCTTAGTGCATAATCTTCTGGAATTTGCAGCTGGATTCAATTTCATATTTCCTTTTTATTCAATGTTAAAAAGACCAAAACCTTCTGGAACTATGTGCAGTTTAGGTTTATTGTATGCTTTAACTTATGAATGGATCGATTTGGGTTATTTTCCATCTCTAATAGGTAAAATAAAAGAATTAGCTTTAAAAGGAAACAAATCAAATGGATTGAAAGTTGCTGAAAGTGTATTTTTAATGCATACAAATTCTTAAACGGTTTTATTTAAAATTATAATTTTTGATAAGTTAAGATGCTAACTGTAAAAAGATATCTTGGACAAGTGTTCAATTTTAGAATGTCATATTTTCTTCTTACTCTACAAATGGTTGAATTGATTGCAGGAAATGTACTAAAGGTTGCGGAGAGTGCTTTAAAAATGGAAGAAAGGAGGCTACAAATGTACAACAAAGTGGTTGGAAAAGATTTTGCATTAGGAATGGATTCCAATCGAGTATGTCACAAATGGCATGCTTTGAAATTCCAAAGTTTTTTCGTTCTTCATATTTGCGATCTATTAATGTTCTGGTTACTCTATCTACTTTCTATAAGTTACATGTTAGATTCATACGTTAAGATTAGCTAATGTTTAATGAGCTTGATTCTTTTTCTAGTGATTGATTTATATACATTTGCATAAAAGAATTCATTTATTAACATGGTATCTTTTCTGCAGGAATACCGCAATCAGGGTATGCAAATGGCTAGACGTATTAAAACCATAACCGGGACAAAAGAAAGTGTGAGGTGTGTGGTTTTCCTTTTTTAATCTTTAAGCCAAGGAATATTGCAAGCCTGTCTGTTTATTGCTTGATTGGCTGGTTCTAGAGGTGGCAAGACGAGCGGGTTGCATAATTGGTCGGAACTCGTTTGGGTTAAAACATATCATTTTTTAGTACGGGTTGAAACATAACCTGGTCAAATTAACCTGTTAACTTTTCTGGACCACTTTCTAAATATTTAAACACTAATGAATGTGTCAATTATTATATGACCGAATTATTAACCAGGTTTTGTTCATCTCACATCCAACAAAAAACTTTTTAAGTTTATAGAAGTTGCCTCCATGGACATCATGGGTTCCCTAATTTTATGACTACATAGATTTTAGTGGGTGCCATAACTGCAAGATAAATTGCAAAATTTTGAAACCTTATTGGCATATATTCAACCAAATTGATACTTGTTAGCCTATATGCTATTTTGATATCTTAGTGTCTTTACTATAACTTTTTAATACTTGAATGGCCTTTGTATAGCTGTATACGCTATCACCAGTATTTAGGAGGGGGTATGGATCAAAAATAGACTTTAGGCTTCTTTTATTTTATTTCTCAGTTTAACTCATTCCTCCTTTTAGCATATTTGTATTTGACCACTATGACCCATTTGAGACTAGCATAGTACCTGCGCAATGCGGCGGCTAGAAATAATTCATACTCGATAACATGTACGTTATGTAAGGCCATAAATTCATACATTATGACATCGAATAATTTTCGTTTGCAATATATCTATTTTCTTTCTCTTTTCTTTATAACTCTTTTATTAATTTTTAAAATAAAATTTTAAAAACAATAAAATAAGAAAACAAAAAGAATATTAAATATACTATAAATTAAACCTTTTGTTTCGATTACACGAGTAATTTAAAAAACCCGGAAATGTCTATAAATTTAGGTTACATTTTATTAGGTTTATGAGTTATAGGTATTCATATTTTCTAATACTTAAATTAAAATATGTGTTATATGATAAAATATTTAAGCTATTAATTTTATGAAGATCCTTTTTATTTAATTTTTAATTTGTATTTAATATCATATAGGTTGAAAATTAATTTGCATTGACTCGACTTTTTTTAAATACTATTTATTGTGTAATGTTTAGTTATAAAAATGATATTTAAGAATCTAATTAACTCTATATAATGGTTTCCTTATAGGTTTAAATAAGGGGTAAATTAGTAATTTTAAATTACTTAAAATTAAGAGATTAAGATAATGACCTAAATGCTTAATAATATAGTATAGATTAAACACAACATAAATAAACCCATTTAAAAGTAATTGGTTGAAATTGCCATCTCTAGTTTCTTCTTTTAATCAACACGTCCTATTTCTTTTTTAATTCTAGGATTTTCTAAAGCTTTTTACAGAACCACATCTAGATTTAACTTTAATTTATGTTGGCCAGAGCAAAAGCAAATGAATTGGTGAAACTTATAAACTCAACCCTTCCCCAATCCATCAATATCGGGATCTTTGCGGATAAGGTAAGACACTTGTTGATTCAGAAACATATATTTCAGTTAATATTATGTATGTATATATAACATAGATCATATACAACACATCAATTAAAATGCTTAAACTGTGCTTGCTTTAATGTAACAGATCGTCTCTCTATGCACAAATGCTAACAGCAATGCCACTTTATATGCTTATGGACATGTCATTGTTATGGTTACATCACAGGTGATACATCATACCTTTTTTGCTCTTATACTTGCCATTTCAGCTCATTGACTCAAAAAACAAGGTGATATGAGATTATGAAACAATGTCGGAACTTATTAAGATGTTGGCCATTGTTATGAAAAGAATATTATTATTATTATCGAGGAGACAATTTATGAAATAAACTTACTTGCGTTTGTTTTTCATCATGAACCTAGGTTTCTGATGCCATGGAAATTCTTCTTGCCAAATTAAACAAAGTTTGCATCTTTACAGTTCCAAAGTATTTAAGTTACTCAGAGGTACATGTCTTTATCCTGTTAAATTATCATACAAGATTTTCTTTCTAATGTGAATCTGAACTTATATGTTGTTTTAACGTGGGTGCCTGGCAAACGCATGAACTGATAGGCAAAAATCCATAGACCACGTAATTATCATTCTCTTCAAATTATTCGTTTTATTTTTTTCTGTCAACAAAAATGTTCTGCTTTACCTTTTTTTCTCATACATCCTCCCATTTTTATTCATTTTGCTTCTTGTGAGCCCCAACCCTATCATCATCAAGTAAATGGCAAATAAAATCACATTTTAAATCTCCTTCACCACATATGGTAATTAGACTGATCAATTTTGACTCAGTTATGTGAAAATTGTTTCAAATTGTGTTCTGTTCTGTTAGTAATGGGCTAAAGGGTAAAAACAGAAAAATCATCAAAAAAAAAATGTGGAGAAAACATGACAGAAATATCTAAAAGCCACCCATAGCATACTCAAATCTTTACAACCTTCTACATTGCTTTAATAAAAATATGGAATCATTTTTTTTTTTTGTTAATATCTTTGACTCTTAATAGTTAATAATCATGTTTAATTCATTAAGTATTTATGAAGAAAAAAGAAGACAAAAAAGCGTTTTATTAAGTATTTATTAAGTATTTATTAAGTATTAATAGTTAATAACCCGCTCCCCTTACCCAAAAAAGCGTTGCCACTTATAATGACAATGGAAATGTTAATCAACCCAAATGTGTTTCTCCAGGCTGCGTTTGAATCAAGAAATGCTCACCTGAGAGCTATTGGTTTTCAAGAAGAAGATGGAGAACTTGAAACTATTGATACTTATCTTTCAAGATTAACCCTACATATGAAACTATATGGGGCTTTAATTCAGGTTTTTGACTTTTTTCCAACACTTGACTAATTTTATTACGAGTAGGATTTCTCTTAAACCCGTTGCTTTAACATCAAACTTTTATTTTCTCTTTTTAGACTGAAGTTAACGGTATCCAAAATCTGCATGGAATTGAAGAGGGTTGGAAATGGCTTGCTAGGTTTTTAAATGTTCTCCCTGCGAATTTATACACCATAGTTGCACTTGAGGCTTTCATTGAGGTGAGTTGATATCCTCATTTATTTTAGCTCTTTGCATATGCTTGCTTATACATGTTATGTGGGTGTGGCATATTAGACTTGTTTACTTATAAATGGATTGATTTGGGCTATGTTTTTTTATATCTCTAGTGGGTCACACAAGTATTAAAAGGTCAGGTTAATTGAAAATCAAACGGGATGAAAGTCCCCCAAATGGTAATTCAATACTAATCATTATATAGCTAAATAGATTATTACTAAAATAATGGTGTATAACTTTTGATTCATATTTACCGCTAATTAATTATAAAATAACTATAACATGTTTTGTGTAAACCTAACCCAGACCTGTTTAGACCAGTACAACCTTATCCATTTTGAGCCGTTACACAATCCACCTGTCCTGTCTGTTGCGCCTCTAAATTAATCTGTTATCAAACTGATGTTGGCATTCTGCCAAGTCAAAGAATGCTTTTGACCTTAATAAATGATTTTTTGTACATAGTAGAACCTTTTCCTTGTTATTGCAAAGTGAATTACAACATTTGAGTGCACATATAATTAAGTAACAAGTGTTATACATTATTACAACAGTCATGTGTGTAAAAATGACTCGAGTCTGAAAGGATTTAGAAAGGACTAAGGAGGAATATTTTACACCAATTGTTGCCATGTGCTTCATGTCTCCCAATATAAAAAAGGGAATATCGGTCTATAGAAATGTTTCCTTATTTGTGAAATTGTTTATAAAAAAGTTGGAAATTTGTTGGAACTGAATACCGAACCCAATAATTCTACATGGTACCAATCCCAATATAGCACCGAATTCGAAACAGGAGGTTCTTGATTCTAAGAAAAAGTTAAGACGATGAATAATTGAAAAGGACGTTTGTTGTTTACAAGAAGATAAGTGCTTCTAACCCCTTCAAATTTCTTATTTGAGAAGCGGTATAAAAGCCACTTATTTATGGCAGATGTTTTAGAGACCCCCCTCTCCAACAACTCTCCCGGATTTACGTAGAGTCTTTCCTGATGGGTTTCTAAGCGGTAGAAAAGTCACTTATTTAGGGCAACGTTGACTCTGTCGGAGTGAGGTTCGTACAAATTTGTCAAGGGCATGATTTTGTCACTCGATTTCTTTCACCATCATTCGATTTCATTGAGGGCATGATTTTTGCTCTGATTTCCTTCATGGTCTCCTGATTTCTGTTTCGGTTTTTTCCAAGGTCGCCCGACTTTTGGTGTCGCAGGTCTCGATTTCTGTTCGCCTTTTAGATTTGTGATTTATGTTTCGCTTTTATATTTTCGTCATCGGCATGAATTATGTTTTGATCGACAGTGTTGAAACTTCTTGTCCGATGCATAAACTCTAATTTTGTTTAGACTAAGGAAAGAGATTACAAATCAAATAGTGTTCTCTAATTGTAAGAGGTACTTTTATCTCAACTCTGTGGAAAAAGTGATTTTATGTCTTAAAACAAACACTACCTAAGTCTGTTGTCCTCTTTGGACGTGATGTATTAGGTAGATGGGGTATTTTTGTTTGGTAATGGGATATACTTTATTTGGGTATGTTGGTATCTTTGTCTATTGGTTTAGATCCTGTAGGGCAAGGCATGTCTTGTCTACGTATGTCCTCTTCTTCTCTGTAAAGTTTTCTTTCGTTATTTCTAAATTTTTGCCAAGGCAAGGCCCTTTCATCAAAAAAAAAAAAAAAAGAAAAGAAAAGGCCAAAAAGGTTTAAAGGCCTTGAACATTTTTAAGAGAGGGAACACTTACTAAGAGAGTTTTAGAAAAGAATATTTTCATAGTAGTAGAAATTTGACAAGAAATTCGCTTAAAAAATGGAATGTTGCAAGTATTATGGGACCGAGTGGGTTGAGTAACAAGTTAAAACTGGTCGATGGGTTGAAACAGAATGGTTGGATTGGGTGACCCACTTCCTTTTTTTTGTCCATTTTCCCAAGTATTTCAGGGATGTATGTGGTGGCTACTCGGTACCCGATATCAAATAACGAAAGTACTTTTTAAAGAGAAAAATACCTCTGGTGTGTCGTCCAAAAATTTAAGGCTGGATGGTCTTAACGTAAAAGTAAAATACTTGAATGGCAAAACTGAATTAATTATGATTACAATTACAATTTTGATAACATATAAAACAATTTAGGAGGTTGTATAATATATCAAAAATAGACTTTTAAGCAACCTATTAGACGTGTTAGAGATAAAAACACAACTAAAACCGTTACAAGTAGAATTGTTTGCAACTTTGATGATGGGGCAGATGGATTAGTAATTGTTAAATACATGATTTTGATTCTCAGGTGGCAGGTTTTGCTCTATACAGAAGATACAAAAACCAGTTCAAGAAGCTCTTAAACATCATATCAAGTGACTTCATTAAAGCATTGAAGGAGAGAAAAGACTCGAAAGTGAAAAAAATTGTGATGAGTTTAGAGAACTACATTCAATCAAACAAGTTCCAAAATGAACCCGAAGGATGGAGACTTCAAGATTCTCTGTTGTCAAGTGAGTTCAACCCTAATGAATCTGACAATCAACAGCAGTATCATAACTCATCAGCAGGATACGGTGGGTACCAACAACAATACAATTATAATTCACCAAATAGGTATGTTTACCGGCGATGAAAGTTGAGGGCGAATTCTTGTTCTTCAAGAACAGCAAAATTTTAATATATTTGGTAGTTTTAGAATCGCATACGAGCAGATGGTCAATTTGAAAGAGAACTCTTTTTTTTTATATTATGCAACTTATAAAATTAGATACCAAATATAACTCGGTTCATATGTATTTATTTATTTTTTACTTTTAATATTACTCGGGGTTGATAATATAGGTTGGTGTCTAATCAAAATTTTGAATATCCGTCTTCTCATTGGTAATTTTAAGGCTGTCAATTCCGGTCGGGTTTGTGTTATTTGGGCTCGGTTTCAGTTTCATGTTGATCCAATTTCAGTCCATTTATTTTTGTGTCGGGTTCGGATCATGTCAGTTTTTTTCTTGTCGGGTTCATGTTGACCCATTTAGGCCAAACGTGATCAACGAATATTTTTCCGGTTTTCGAGTACGATTGTCGAATACACTTTTCTATTTCAACTACGAATTCTTTATCAATATTTCAAATTCCATGTTTGTATTCTAAGTTCAATATTCAATGTTTTTTTCAATTGTATTTGAACTTTAAATTCGATATTTTTTCGGTTTGATTCCAATTTTGCTTTTACTTTTTTATTTTATAACTTATATAAATGAATATGATGTACTACTATCTTATCAATTATCAATAAATAATGTTATTAAATGATCGAATGATTTAAAATTATTCGTCATTAAATAGAGTTATGAACCGATTTAAAATGCTAAAGTATCACCTATTAAGTAATCAAATGTAAAAGTAACAAAATTATATAATTAAAATAACAAATACCAAAATGACGTATTATTGTTTTTAACTGTAAATATTTTATCATTTATTTTAAGTATTTAACGTTTAAGGGTTTTGTAGTTTTGTTTAGCGGATTTTATTGCCATAACATGTCACTTTCTTATTTGAATTCACAATCTTCTTTTCAGAATTTAAATTTTAAATATTAAAGAAAATTTTATGATGTTATAGTTTTACCCTTAAATAGGTTATACGAAATACTTTTTGATTAATCCTAACCCGACCCATTTATTTTCGTGTCGACTTTGTGTTAACCCTCTTTTGACCCGCTTCGAGTTCGCGTCACTTTTTCATGTTGGGTTCTTAATTTCTTATCGGATTTTTATCGACCCAAAAATTACCAGCGTTAGGTAATTTATAGTTTTATAAAAACGCTAAATGTGACAATTGCAATAACTAAATTTTGTTTTATCCTTTTTTATTGAAAAGTTGATCAAAATATTTTGTTAAATATGATTGCAACCACTCAAAACCTAGACTGACATTTGAAATACACACAGCAAGCCAAATGGCACAAACAACTCCCAAATAACCGTAAACATAAATGTATAGAAGTTTTAAAATTGAAATCTGATATCCCTAATTCGAAATCATAAAAATGTTAATTTATTTTTATTCATGAAGTAATTTATAATCTTTTTTTATTACTTTATTTTTAACGATATTTTATTAATTTATTTTATTTATTTCTTAGTCATAATTGAGCTAAAAAATGATGGCGCAATCAGTAAGTTACCGTTCTCTCTAGGCAATATCAAAATCTTGATGCTGTAAGTTTGAATTATTATCAGTGGAAACTAATCTATTTAGTTAATATGTTATCTGGAGAAAACAAATTAGGCATTTACTTTAAGCCAATCTTGGTTTAAGATTCCAACATTAACAATTTAGGTTCCACATGCTTACCAGTAAGGGAGGAAAACTTATTTAAGCACAAACAACAATACCATTTATTTATTTCAAATGCATGCTAGAAATCAAAGTAAAAAACAAATAAAAGTCTCAACTGAAATATATGCTAATGAAAGGCATCTAACATGGCTTCTTTCACTGAACAAATAAAGAATAATAACTTACTGTTGTTGTTCAAGTTGTCACCAAAATAGAGTGCCACTATCTTCATCCCAATCTATTCCACAGTATCTGTCCCCAATTCGTAAGTAATCTGTACTTCCCTCTGGGGTCGGAGTCTTTATTTTTTTACTGAGCCCAAGATATTCTAAAGCTGTGCAAGTCGAAGCAACCGATGCCAGATCTTCCCAAGAAAAGTTGTGACATGAGAACAACACAAGGTCTTTCAGTGTTTGATGACCAGAAAAAGCACGTAATCCTTCGCCAGTTATGGCGTCACAGCCCGTCAAACAAACCTTTACAAGTTTCAAACACCTGCTACCTATTGCACTCAATGAAATATCTGATATGTTTATTACCCATGATAAATCCAACATCTCAATATTTGGGAGTTGGGATACTAGAGCCACAATTCCATACTCAGTGACATTAGCCCCACACTTGGACAAATTCAGATGAGTTAGACAAACCATTTGTTTCAAGTAGATTATACCATTGTCACTAATCCTCTCACATTCACTCAAATTCAGTTCCTGCAAACGAGTCTTCAAATCCCCATTTGCCACATATTTCATACCTAAATCGCTAATCCAACAATCTTTCAAAACCAACCTACGAATACTGCTTGATTCTCCAATAGCTTTGAGCGATTCATCTGTGACACTACTACATCCTTCCAGATTCAAATATTTTAACTTCTTACATGACCTTACAAGGGAGACAACTCCTGCATCCCTAACATGTAACCTTCTACTTAAAATCACATCAAGCAAATTGCTACAACCCTTAGCCACTGCGCACAAACCATCATCATCAAAATCAAACTTACCTGGCTCGATATCTTGCTCTAACTCGAGCGATAGAATCTTGAGGTTGGGATGTGGATGTGCTAGGAGTTCCATGTGGGCGTTTGAAAGTGGCATAGAACAACGAAACCGGTACATCTTTGGGGATGTGGGTATGATATCAAACATCAGATCAGGAAACGAAATGTTTAACGTTCGTAGGCCGGTGCATGCAATTTTCAAGAATCGCTTGGAAACTTGAGAGAATGAATTTTGGGCATTTGGCGTGTTGGCGTAGTAAAAATGGTCTTTGGGGATTTTGCTGAAAATGTTGGCAAGTTCGTCATCTCCAAGTCGCTCCAGTCGATCCATATGTGTATGCTGCAGATTGAATCTCTAGAATATGCAAATAATATTTCAGTGATGATAATCAGAGACCAAAAAATGTCTATAAAAAGACCAAAAAATGATTCGGTGGGTACCATCAACAATACAAGTATATATAGTTCAGTAGTTCACCAAAATATGTTGTTTTACCCTGTGATGATAGAATAAGAGTTGACAATTTGAAGTTGACTTTTTAATAACAAATTCAATATTGACTTTTTCAAGGTGAACATGCAGGAATGGGATTGGAATTTTATAGGAACTGGAATCTTGGTTGATAACTTGATTTGTTTCAATTTTCTAGCAACTTCTTATCTATCTATATCTATATGTATACTCTCTATATATATCTATAATATATTATAAATCATTTAAGTCCTTGAAATTTCTTAACTTTAAGTAATTTGAAATTACCAATTTATCCTTATTTAACTCTATAAGGAAACTATTATATAAAGTTAATCAGATTCTTAAATACTATTTTTATAACTAAACATTCCATAATAAATAATGTTTTAAAAAGTCAAGTCAATGCAAATTAATTTTCAACCTATATGATGTTAAATACAAATTAAAAATTAAATAAAAAGGATATTCATAAAAATAATAGTTTAAATATTTTATCATATAATACGTATTTTAATTTAAGTATTAGAAAATACGTATAACTAAATCTTATAAACCAAATAACATGTAACCTAAATTTATAGATATTTTCAGATTTTTAAAATGACTGTAATCAAAATAAAAGGTTTAATTTATAATATATTTAATATTCTTTTTGTTTCTCATATTATTGTTTTTTTTAAACTAATAAAAGAGTTATAAAGAAAAGAGAAATAAAAGAAATGGAAACATGATCAGAAAGAAAATAGATACATCAATGCCATTATAATGCGTGATGTAGTAGTCTTGCATTATTAAAAACCGACATGTTATCGAGTATGAATTATTTCTAGTCGCCGCTTTGCACGGGTACTGTGCTAGTATATTATAAAGCATGTAACACTCTCTCCTAAAATTTTAAGACTACTTAATTTTAAGTAGTATAAGACTTTATGCAAAAAACACAAACACTCACAGCAATAACCCAATTAATCATCTCCTTAATTAACTCAACCAATTTATGACAATTGTTGGTTTAATAACTTATTAAACATGACAACTATTTAATTAATCTAATCTTGGTTAAATAACTTACATCCATACAAATTTAAAAGCTAGATCAAATTATTTATTAATAATATATATTTTTCCTTATTTTATTGTTTAAAAAAAAACTAAATAAAATAGATTATTGAAAAGAAGAGAAATAAAGAAAACAGAAAAATGAATATATTGTGGAACAGATTATATATTTCCTAACATCGCTTCCACAAATATCATACCTTATATTATTAGTCATCTTATCTTACTCCGTATTAAATAAAAAAATTATCTCTAATTCAACCAATCTAAACTCTTAATTTCACCTCTATTTTGACTTATTATGTAATTCTACACATAATTTTTAACTTTTGCGTCATTTACAAATTTTTCTTTAAGGGGTGTTTGTATAAATTATGAGGGGCTACATGAATATATACAGGGGTGTTTTCATAAATTATATATTTATATCTAATAGATGTATTTAATTGTATGTTCAAAGTTTTTCTTTTATAACTTTATTGGTATAAATATAAATATATATTTTTGATCGTCTCATTTTTATTTAATGACACTTAATATTTTCTAAATAGGTATTTTCTTTTTTATCGTCTTTTTAAACCTCTAAATGGTTAACTTTTATGTTTATAAATTATTAAATCATCAATCCCTTTCCTGATGGGTTTCTAAGTGGTAGAAAAGTCACTTATTTAGGGCAATGTCGACTTTGTTGGAGTGAGGTTCGTACAATTTTTGTCAAGGGCATGATTTCGTCACTCGATTTCTTTCACCATCATTCGATTTCACTGAGGGCATGATCTTTGCTCTGATTTCTTTCAAGGTCCCCCGATTTCTGTTTCAGATTTTTTCAAGGTCGCTCGACTTTTGGTATTGTAGGTCTCGATTTCTGTTTGCTTTTTAGATTTATGATTTAAGTTTTCGTCATGGCCATGAATTATGTTTTGATTGACAGTGTTGAAGCTTCTTGTACGATGCATAAACTCTAATTTTGTTTAGGCTAAGGAAAGGATTAAAGTAAACAAACAATGCACTCTAATTGTAAGAGGTACTTTTATCTCGATTCTTCTTGAAAGAGGTGGAAAAAGTGATTTTATGTCTTAAAAATAAACACTGCCTGAGTGTGTTGTCCTCTTTGGACGTGATGTATTAGGTAGATGATGTCTCTCTTTGTCTATTGGTTTGCTAAAAATAGTAATATGGGACTAAGTAGGTTGAGTAACAAGTTAAAACGGGTCAACGGGTTGAAAAGGGATGGTTGGGTTGGGTGACCCGTGACCCATTTCCATTTTTGTCCATTTTCCCAAGTATTTCAGGGATGTATGTGGTGGCTACTTGGTACCCCGCGTATTCAACCTTTTTCATTATGATTGTCCATATATGAAACTACTTAGATGTATTTGATTTATTTTAAATATCAAATGACGAAAGTACGCTTCAAAACCTTTTAAAGAGAAAAAAATACCTATGGTGAGTCAACATGTTGCCGGTTAAACTTGTATTTTCCAAAAATTTAAGGCTGTTTTTGTTTTTGTAACATCCTTAAAACGGGCCTAGACGTGTCCGATTATGGTACGTCAATTATTTAATTTAATTAGATAAAATATATATATTCTAGGAAATGATATAAAATATGGAAAATAATAAATAAAAGGGTTATTAAAAATATTAATAAATATAGATAAAGATTGTAAAATATTGAATGGTTTCAAACGAGGATTCCAAAAATATCCTCGTTAGTTGAAACGGTTAAACGAGAGATGAATTGTAAGTTGAAAAAGGGGAACAAAATACCCACTTGTGGATAATAACTACCCACAAGTCGGTCCAACCCTTCACAAAAACAGACTTCTCTATACACACACACGTAACACACACACACACTCAAGCTTCTTCTGTTCTTGCAAGATAGGAGAAGAATATCAAGAAGAGATCAATTAAGCTGATTTTCAGTAGCAAATTGGTGAAGAATCCAGCCCAAAGACATCATCTTCTTCATCTCTACCATTGTAAGCTTCATCTCCATGCTTGTTCTTCATGTTCTTGATTTTGGGTTTTTGAAAGAAAACTCACTAAGCTTTGTTCCAGTAGTGAATTAAGGCTTAGAATCACTCCAAGATCAGTTCCTAAACATCCTTTGATCATTGTAAGTTCCAATTCATCCTTGTTCTTGATTATGCCTTTCAAGACTTGAAATTCTAGGTTTCAAGTGGGTTCTTTGATTTAGCAATCAAGAACTGAAATTTATGATTGAAATAGGTTCTAATATCATTTATAAGTGTATAGGAACCAATTCCATGAATTAAAGTAGTGTTCTTGATGAGTTTTGAATTTTGGCTCAAATGGGTCAAAATTGGTCAAATACGGGTCAAACTGATTTTGACCTTCAAGAACTGAAATTTAGTGTTCTAATTGATCTTATAACTTGTTAGGATTGATTAGAACTCAATTGGTGCATTAGAAGTGGTGTTTATGCACAAATCCAATATTTAGCCTAAATGGGTCAAAATGGCCAAAATGGCCTAAATCTGTTTTTACATATCAAGAATTGATTTTTAAGGTTCTAATAGGTTCATATGACTTGTATGAATTTATTAGAACATTGGTTTTGAATTGGAATGGTTGTTTTGCTTGAGTTGGCTAAAATAGTGAAAAATGGGCCATAAATAGGCAAGAAATTGGAAAATGATACCAAACCAAGAGTTTAAAGGTTTTGGTCAGTTGCAACACATTCAATACATCATATTAGGTGTATATGGTGTGTTGCAAGTGTTGGATTTGGTCTACACCAAGTTTTGGCCATTATGCGCACGTCTTTGTCCATTTAATTGTGATTTTTGTATGAATTAATTGGATAGGAGTTTTTGATGTTAGAAAGCTTCCACAAGTGTCAAATGGTCCTATGAAACACTAGATTTTTACCAAAATTGATTTGGAATTGAAATGAGCCAAAATGGGCTTGATGTGCACAAAATAGACATAGCTGCAGCATCTGCACACTGGTCGCGGCGCGACAAGCATGTGTCACGGCGCGACACCCCTGCACACAGCTTTCTTTGCTGTTTTGTGCTATGTATTCGCGTGTTGTTGCTTGGTCTGCTATAGTTAGTTAATAAATGGTAAAATAGCATCATTAGGGTATTGTTTCAAGTATCCTAGACGTTCCTCGCGTATTCAAATGATTGATGCGTAGGTCTTGATATGATAGGTTGAATTGTCAATCCGTGTGTGCCAAAGCAAGGTCGTTGCTTATCCTAGCCTATCAGGTGAGTGTCGAATGACATAACAATTAATATACCTATAACACATATTAACAATGATTACATAATTGTAAACCATGATTTGTACACGCACTTGTTCAAGTGTAGGATTGCATGATGATGCTAGAATATACCATGTTGACACAGTATAGTATGCACTTGATTAGGTGTATGCTATGATGAGTATTGAATATATATGCGCGCATTAACTGATGATTCGATTGAATCAATTGTTTGTTTGTGGCTGATCCGGATCCTATGGACAAAGCTGTCCTGGACAAAGCTGTCCTGCGAGAACAAAGCTGTTCTATTTAAGGACAAAGTTGTCCTCTTTGGGTATAGCTGCGGCTATACAACAAAGGAATCTGCGGATTCCAAAACGCAATGGTGGACGCTGTATAGCTCCCCCACCGGGGCGGTTGATGTGTTTGGTACCCCAGTTTGGTGCATTGAGCCGGGTTAGCTCCCCTGCAAGATATGTTACCTCCTGACTATGCCAACTCATCGCGAGATGCTAGGATAGAACTATCTGAGCATGATTGATGATATGTGATGTACTTATATTGATTGCATGCTATTTGGTACTCACTAGCTATTATAGCTAACAGTTGCTACACTCCACATGTGCATGTAATCCTCAGTGAGCTCGGGAGCCTGCGGGTAGTTATTGCTTTGGGAGGAACACTGCTTATATGTTTAAACTATGTTTATGTATGTTTAAGATAATGGTCAGCCGGTTATGTATTCCGTAACACCAACTGTCGTTTGTGGCATCATTTTGAATGTTTATATAGTTTGCCACGTGTTTTTACTTCCGCTGCATTTTTAAATTATAAGACAGGTTTGATTGTTCTATTACAGTCAAACCCACACAGTTTGAAATCTCAAATTGTATTTTAAAAAGAAAAATTTGGTTCTCAAAATCACGGTGTTACAGTTTTCATGGCTTTTGTTGGTACAAGTAGAAGTAATAGCCAATAGGTACTTCATACTTGGTGGCCTATGAAGAATTAAAATACCGTAAAATTAAAATACTTGAATGGCAAAATTGAATTAACTATGGTTACAAAAACAATATTAATAACATATAAAACAATTTAGGAGGTTGTATAATGTATCAAAAACAGACTCAGGGCGAACTATTTGAAGTGTTAGAGATAAAACACAACTAAAAACGGCTCATTTACAAGTAGAATTGTTTGCAACTTTGATGATGGGACAGATGGATTAGTAATTGTTAAATACATGATTTTGATTCTCAGGTGGCAGGTTTTGCTCTTTATAGAAGATACAAAAACAAGTTGAAGAAGCTCTTAAACATCATATCAAGTGACTTCATTATAGCATTGAAGGAGAGAAAAGATTCGAAAGGAAAAAAATTGTGATGAGTTTAGAGAACTACATTCAATCAAACAAGTTCCAAAATGAACCCGAAGGATGGAGACTTCAAGATTCTCTGTTGTCGAGTGAGTTCAATCCTAATGAATCTGACAATTAACAACAATATCATAACTCATCATCAGGATACGGTGGGTACCAACAACAATACAATTATAATTCACCAAATAGGTAGTTTACCGGCGATGAAAGTTGAGGGCGAATTCTTGTTCTTGAAGAAGAGCAAAATTTTAATATACCTGGTAGTTTTAGAATTACATACGAGCGAGCAGATGGTGAATTTGAAAGAGAAGTCTTTCTTTTTATATTATATAATTAGATACCAAATGTTACTCGGTTCATATGTATTTATTTTGAAAATAAATGTATGTATGTTGGCGTCTAATTAAATTTTTGAATATCCATTTTCTCATTGGTAACTTACAGTTATAAAATAATAACAATACTTTAAGGTGGTGATTTCTTCTGCTAATTATAATTTTTTCAATCCGTATCTATAGCTTTTTTATTGTCTACTTCGGTAGTCGAGTGTTTTCCTCCTTTTGATAATGAAATAATATCACAAGAACCATCCAAGACGAGCATACTAGCTAGAAAATCGCTAGACAACATGGCATTTGGTAAAATTTTACCAAAGCCAATTAGAAACCACCACCTGTCATCCTTTTATTAGTTTTCTTAATTTATTTTCTAAATACGAAACTAAAAACATATATTTTATTTTTAAAATATTTCAAATTATCTTTATTCGTGAAGTAATTTATAATCTTTTTTATTACTTTATTTTTAACTATATTTTATTAATTTATTTTATTTATTTCTTAGTCATAATTGAGCTAAAAAATGATGCCGCAATCAGTAAGTTACTGTTCTCTCTTGGCAATTATCATGTAATATCAAAATCTTGATGCTGTAAATAAATATATTATAGAAATATGTATATAAATTGATTTGTTTCAATTTTCTATTCTTATTTACTCACAACATACTTTTTTTTACAAGTAAAACTCATTATCTAAGGGATAAAATTAACACATCTTATAATCTAGTCAATATTTTATCTTATCTTACTCTATATTAAAATAAAATAAAAGAATTTTAATTTCATTTTCCGTGATTTATCTCTAATTCAACTAATCAAAACTCTTAATTTTACGTCTATTTTGACTTATTATAATTTAACATATAATTTTGACCTTAACATTGAATTATCTCTAACTCAACCAATCAAAACTCTTAATGTATTAAAATACATTTTCTTAACCATTTCATTCTCTCTCTTAATTTACTTTAACTTTTAAAATACCCTTTCTTAACCATTTCATTCTCTCTCTTAATTTACTTTAACTTTTAAAATACCCTTTCTTAACCATTTCATTCTCTCTCTTAATTTACTTTAACTTTTAAAATACCCTTTCTTAACCATTTCATTATCTCTCATAATTTACTTTAATTTTTTATTTATTTAAAATATCTCTCTAACACTAAAACACTCTCTCACACAAACACAATTATCCACCCACATCAACATAATTTTCAAAATCTTATTAACTTCTCTCTCCTTATTTCATAAATATAAATCTTTTTCTTATTTTAATATCTTTTAGAACTTATTATTAAAATTAATAAAATAGTTGATGCAAATAAAAAAAATAAAAAAACTAATATTGTACGGTACTTTTTCGTGACATTGAATTGCGCGAAGAACATACTATTACATTTTTAAAAGCAACATGATATAAAATATAAATTATTTGCCGTCACAGCATTGCTATGCAATAATATAAATGAGGTTATTTCTTAGAGATGTGTATCCGGATGTATTAAGATGGTTTCAAAGGTTAATTTTATTTAAGATAGTTCCAAAGGATATGAATGAGGTTCTTTTTATTGATACGATTATGTTTGTTAAAAATATTTTATATATTTTATTTATACTTTATCTTCTAATCTAATCTAAAATCTATCAAATCTAAAATATAAATAAAAGACTAATTTGATAAAATTTATTATATAATCTGAACCATTCATTTAAAAAATATTTAATTTTAACCATTCATTTACTTAAAATCAAAAAATCAATTTTGACTTTTTAGAGTCAAAATTATTAGAGATAATTTTATATATGTCCTTATTAAATCATAAAAAATTGTATTTGTCCATCTTAATTTATAAATATCATATTTACACTTTATAATATTTAATTAACCAAATTCTTAGTGTTATTATTCTAAAATATTTTACAATTATTTTAAATTTTATTTTTTAATTATAACCAATAACGTTTAACTTTATTACCATTAATTATAACAATAATTATTGATGACTTATATAAGAAATATAATCACGTCTATTCGTATCATGATACCACGTTTCTGCCGTCAAGTCTGTCCTCCCACTCATGTCGATGTTTCCACCGTTGGTTAGAGTGTTGATGTACGTCGTCATTTTTTAAATTCTCATTTAATTCGCGTTTTATTATTATTTAATACGTTTTTATTAAAATTTAATATTTATTATCGTTTAAACCAACCCGGTATATCACACGAACATTTAGTTTAGTTATAAACTATAAATCTCATTAATGTGTATACGAATTATTCAACTAATTAAAACATAATAAGGCTTGGGATAAAATTTAAATTTTAATGGATTTCTAGAAATCCCGCAAGACCCGGGGGAGGGGGTGGAAAAGAAATAGGAAAAAGAAAATAAAATTGACACCAGCATCCCAAACATTGCCGTGCTTCCCCAACAAAAAAGATGCTGCCAAATTTTGGTAGCTATCTCCAAAATCTTATTCTTCTTCATTCCGTGTTTTTTCTTGGAGATCGGATTTCCCAACAAAATCCTCGATCCAACATCTTTTTTTAAACCCTAACAAACAAATCCTCGCTCACTCATTCAATCCGACTCACAAATTTTCAGATACATTCGATCGGTTTTTCCACTACAACAGTAACAATCATCTGATCAATTGAAGTTTGATTAGTTACAAATTTCCAGATACATTCGATCGATTATATTAGTAGATCTTTTCTTCTAATTTTTCTCGTCGATGGCGGATGAAGATAAAGACGCTGTTTTGAGTGATGTAGAAGAAGAAGATAATACTCCGGTGCCGATCGTTATCGGAACTCCATCGTCGCCGGATGATGTGTCGATCGAGAGATTCCGAGAACTGGTGGCGGAGCTCGATCGGGAACGGCAAGCTCGTGAGGTAGTTGAGAAATCAAAATCTGAATTGCAACTTTCCTTTAACCGATTAAAAGTGCTGGCACACGAAGCAATTAAAAAGCGAGACGAGATTTCGCGCCAGAGAGACGATGTTTTGAGATCAAATGAGAAGTTATCGGCGGAGCTGGCTGAGAATGTAAAGGAAAAAGATGAGATGTTGAAGAAGAATGATGATTTTGGTAAGCAGTTAGAGGAAACGGTGAAGGCTAAGGATTCTTCTAGATCAGAGATTGAAATCTCTGCACAAATGTTAGTGACCGGAATCGATAAAATCTCTGGTAAAGTAGATAACTTCAAGAACTTCACTGCCGGGGGATTGCCTAGGTCTCAAAAGTATACTGGTTTGCCTGCTGTTGCTTATGGTGTGATCAAGAGAACAAATGAGATCGTAGAAGAGCTTTTGAGGCAGATTGAATTGATAGCGAAGTCTAGGAATGAGGCTAGGGATCAAATGGAACAGAGGAATTACGAGATCGCCATCGAAGTGTCGGAGCTTGAAGCTACAATCAGCAGGCTTAGAAACGAGGTATCGAAAGCAAATTCTTTTATTCAAAGTTTAGAGAAATCGATACTGGAGAAAGACGAGATGATAGCAGAATTGGAAAGAGAGTTGGACGAGAAGCAAGATTTAGTGATTGATTATGGTAATAAGTTGAGGACTTTGAACTCGCGAATGGATTCACAAAGACCATTACTGGTTGATCAACTGAGTCATGTTTCAAAGATACATGACCAGATTTGTGGTGTCATTAAGATACTTGATAGTAACAAGAAATCGGATTTATCAGATTCCTTGTTTCTTCCACGAGAAACAGACGCAGAGGAGAATATACGAGCTTCTTTAGCTGGATTGGAGATGATAAATGAATTAAGTTCAATGGTTTTGGAAAAAACGAAGGATTTGGTAGCTGAGAGAAGCCGAGAAGTTAAAAGTCTAAACGAAATGATTAATCAGTTAATAAGGGAGAAAGAACATACTGGGTCCTTATTGAGAAGTGCTTTGTCAAGAAGAATGCCAGCGGATTTGTCTTCTAAAACGAACGAGTTGTTTAAAGTAGCAGAAAATGGATTAAGAGAATCTGGGATTAATTATAGGTTCAGTAATTATAGCAAAGATGAAAAAGTTACGGTTTCAAGTAATAAGGATAATAATGTCGAAACAGAGGATGATGAAATATATACTTTGGTGCGTGCCTTAGCATCAACTATTACATCAATAATACTTTCACATTTTTATTTTTACTCAAACTGCTTATCTTCAATGTGCAGGCTGGTGCTCTTGAGAATATTATTAAACAGTCTCAGCTCGAGATAATAGAATTGCAGCATACTGTTGACGAACAGAGGTATTTTTCATTTAATTTACAACGATGATAAATTATCTCACTGTAACCTTTTGTTAGTATGGATTCCTAGCAATACCGGAGGTAGATGATGTTTATCAAATTTGATCAACATTCTATTACATAAGTAACTCTAATGAATTCTCTGCAATGAGTAATTTTCTGGACAGTTAATTGTACCTTGGTTTTGTGTGGTTTGGTGTATGATGGTACAACTAAAATGAAGTAAACTTCTCCATCTTTTATATGATGTTGTGTGTGTGTCTCTCTTTCTATGTGAATTAACTTCAGTTAATTGCTAACTGTGGTAGTGTGCTGTGTTTTGGTGCTACATGTAATCAAGGGCAGAGTCAAGTTTACTTAAGGAACATGCTGAAGCTCAAGCTAAGGAACTTCTGCAAAGTAAGCAAAAAGTAAAGGAACTTGAAGAAAAAGAGAGTGTGGCAAATGAAAATGTAAGTCGTCATTGCTATCGAAGACAATTTTAACTAAGAAGTTATGTCCCAAAAGATAATGCTACATTTTTTTTATTAAAGCTTTTATTAATTACCGTTCACGTGCAAAGCTTGTTCTGATGTAATATATATCATACTTCCACGTGCTGTAGGTTGAAGGGCTTATGATGGACATTGCTGCAGCTGAAGAGGAGATCACAAGATGGAAAGTGGCCGCACAACAAGAGGCTGCAGCAGGCAAATCTGTGGAACAAGACTATGTAGCACAGGTATGCTCACACTTATTTCTCTTAAGTAATGTGCTCCTAGTTATTCTTGAGGTTATTAGATATGCACAGTTGATTATGCATCCAAATATATAAGTTACTCCCGTTCTATGGTTAACCATACATATCTGTGATATATATGGAAGGTGATGCTGTCCAATTTCACGAGACATCTCTCGGTCTTTTACATGAATGCCTTTTTAAATGGTTTACCCATTAGTTCTGTAAATAATCAGAATTAGGCAAACACTGAAAAGGAAGTATCTTTTATTACAACCTCAAATTGCAGAAGTGCATTCAAACTGTTATCTTCTGCAGTCTGTTTTATGACTACTGATTATATGATTCTGATTACTCAATGTTACATAATCACTTTCAACACATCCAAACACCCCCTAAATGAGCTATACCATCCCTGCAGTTATCTAGCGTACGCCAAGAACTAGAAGAAGCAAAACAAGTTGTAATAGAATCAGAGAAAAAGCTAAAGTTTAAAGAGGAAACAGCTGCTGCTGCCATGGCAGCTAGAGATGCAGCTGAGTCATCATTACGATTGGTGGACACGAGAGCTGCTCGGTTAAGAGAAAGAATTGAAGAGTTGACCAGTCAACTTGAAACAATCGATACACGGAAAAGCTTGATTAATGGAAATAGTCATAGATACATATGCTGGCCTTGGCAATGGCTTGGTTTGGACCCCATAGGACCTCGCCAGCTAGACACACATCGAAATGGTTCAAATGAAATGGAGCTTTCTGCACCTCTGATCTGATAGCATTTGCGTTTCAGGTTACTTTTCCTTTCTGGGTGAATTACATATAAACGCTACATAGTTTAGTCACTTTTCCATTTAAAGGGTTATATTCAATTATATTTTTCACTCCAAAAAAATGATTAAACTAACAAGATTACTCTTTTTCACTTTTATAAACAGAGTTACTCTTTTTCTTACATTTGATACCAGTTAACTCACAAGATTACCCTTCATGAAAACTATTTGAAGGTTAAATCTTTCTTTAGAGTGAGAAATAATCGTATTTATCTAAATAGAAAAGTGATGAAAATATGTTGCCTTTTTATGCAATAAGCCCTTCATTTTCTCTCTACACTCAAAATGATAGAGTTTAGCACAATTTTTTCAGAGGATTCCTCAAATACACGATGTTTCGTAGTGTTAATTTATTGTACAGTATATACAAAAACTCGACTCTTGAATAGTATCGATTTTTGACGTTTATGTGGTCAGTCAGCTAAGTTGAAAGATTGTGATTTTGGTGTTCTCCTTTTATTGTACTAAAGGCGTTTGGCATAACAGTTTTAGATGAGATACACTTCCACTTGCATTTGAATTTGCTTATGAGTTTAATGTGGTTTTTGTGTTATTTATCATTTGTGCAACTCTGTTTTTTAGGCAATCTTTTAATTGGTACCATGTCTATATGTATTTAAGCCTTATTTAAGGTGTGATCCAACTTTGGAACACCATACTTGGCTTTTATGCGTTGTTGCAGAACAGCAGCAAAAGGAACTCCATATTATGACACTTATCTTTGTTCAAATCGCTTGTTCTTACAATTGTGTGGTGTCTCTGTGCGTGTGTGTGTGTGTTTTTCTCTTCTTAAATTTTGCAAGATTTTAAAGTAAAGATATATATATATATATATATATATATATATATAACCATCTATATACATGAATTTGGTATAAAAGATATGACATTGTAATGTCGCGTTTAATAGCAGATTACCAGCTGGCAAGCTAACTCCGACCACCTTCTTCAATCACATCCAAGATTTTGTTGATCTTCTAAGACCTTCGAACCTAACTTCTCTAGCTTTCGTAAACCACAAACCACAAACAATTTCCAACCACCCATCTACTCATGGACCTTCAAACCCGACTCTTGTGACCTAACTCCAGACGCGCTCATCGTTCACCCATCAACGGACCTTCAAACCCAACTTTGACGACCTGAACTCCAAATCTAGTGACATGCAAACTCAACTCCCACGCTAACCTGTCATGTTACATACAATGTAACGTTTTAACAAATTTGTTGTCTTAAATGCAAAATTTTAAAGCCTGCCATGTACAACGGTAAGTTAAGCTAAGTTCCTTACATTTTTGTGTATTTACCCAAAAAGATCACTAAATTAGAAGAATAATCATCTAAATTTTAATTCAACTCATCCATAAAATGGGTGATCTTCAATTATCCTTTATTCCGGATGAATGGGTAAATGGTATTTTTTTTTTAATAAAAAAACTCTTTTTTAACAATTCAGAATTTCAGATGGCTGATGGTTCATTCAATACACAACCCATAGTAATTCACGTTCCACGTACCAACACAAACCTCTTTTATTTAGGAACTAGTTTAGAAATTCATCTATTATACGATTTGGTTACAGCAAATTTATGAATAATAAAAATTATATGGAACAATTATAATAAGTAAATGAACTATAATGCCGGATGAGCAATCATAAATTAGAAAATATTTCTTTGTACACAACATTAGATATCTTTTTACAAACTTAATCTTCCTTATCTAAGATTAATTAACTTTAATCATTCTCTACTTTTAACTCTAGATAAAGCAACGGATTGTTGCCAACATGTAAAAACATGATAATAAAAATGAGTTACTCCTCTCCATGCGATGGGCATGAGTTTTAGAATTTATATCATAATAAAATTTAGGAAGGCATTGGGTTTTTATACGCTCAATCTCATTTTATGGGAGAGTGGTAGCCACTCTTTACGCCCTTTTATCAAAGTTCTAGGCTTGGGCCACCAGGGCCCACCAATTTTAGGGACCCGTTTTAAAAAATTAGCCGGTATATATATATATATATATGTGTGTGTGTGTGTGTGTGTATAAGCCCACTAGAATTAAAGCTAAGCCCACTGAATATTAAAAGGAGGCAGTCCAAAACGCACCCCTTTTGTTCTGCGTGAAATCAAATTAGGAATTGGGAATGGGAATGTCATCTTGAAAAGAGGAGAAGTTACAGATTCAACTTTCGATGCGTCCAACCGTCCAAGGACCTTCATCTTGGACCAAGGTTCTTCACCTCTTCATCTTCTTTGCCTAAAGTTATCCAGCCGTATACGATATATCTGCATCTTGCCTCTCGTTCTCTCATTTTGTTCTCCGACCTTCATCGTTTTTCTAAAACTCGAAATCAACTGACAAATCGTAAATCGTAAATTTGTTAATGAATATAAATTTGTTAAATCAATTTGCAATATTGTTGTTTGTTTGTTCAATCTCACAAGTCACAAGTCACAATTGGCAAATCAAAAATCAAAATAAGAATCACGAAAATGATATTGGTAATTGATGTAAGTAATTTTAAGCTTTTGTTCGGTTGTTCTTCTTTATAATACACATTTGAAATAAGAATCTCAATTCTCAATCTTTCGTATAATTTGTTAATTGTGTTTAGGGCTTCTGAAACACGAATCTTGGTATTGATACTTCATATCAATCTGTTGTCTCTTGAGACCACAAATTCATCTAAATGTTGATTTTGCTATTAAGTTAATCAGTTTTGTTCTCCAATCTTATTGTACTTCCAACCCGGGCGTTTAAGTTTCAATTTTATTTGTCTAATTGCATATTTAGTATGTTGATGTTATTTGACTGTGATTACTAAATACTGATTTGTAATTTGGGAATTGTTACTCAAAATCGGAAATTGCTTAGTTATGAAATTGTTTATAGTTATTTGCCAATAAGAGAAATAAAGTTTTGAGTCTTGATTGTGATTCTTGAAATTGTTTATTAGCATAATTGCCTAATCATTTGGCCTTTGCTCGAGTATTTGTCTTATCCTAAGGCATTTGTCTTGGAGAAATATATTTTATATATGAATTTTACTTTTAAAAATATTTACTTTAAAGGGCCTTTTTAAGATTTTGCTCAGGGTTCAAAATTTTATTAGACCGGCACTGCTCTAGCCATATTTTTCATATTGTTCCCCATGAAATGCATTTTAATTACAAGAATGTTATTGCCCATCAAAGCATTTGACTTAATTTGATCAAGATATTGGATTGCTTCCTAGGGGTGATCTTAATATGTTTCTACCACGTACATACACATACTATGTTACGATGGAAATCTATAGTGTCTCTTAATGCTCAATAACATCAAGACAGGGTTTAAAACTCAAATCAACAATTTGCTTCCGGGGAGTGGAATTCAACCTTGAACCTGAAATAAAATGTACTCTTGCTTATCAAACAATTTCATATCCTCGATATCTTTTATAAACTAGAACTTCTAGGTCTCACTACTATATATCTTCTGCATAAGCTCCCTATCTGAACTTTTGATTAAATTACATAAGTACCAAGAAAATGCAAGATCATACATATTCACTAAAACGACACAATACATATTTGGAAGGTTAAATTCAGTCATTGATACACTAAACACTAATTTGAGAACCGAAAGCATCTAGAGTGTCATGTTTTATAGAAAGAAATTACCTGTAAAAATGATTACTTGAGTGTGTCATACTCTGGCAAAAGTTTGAGTTTTTACTTTTTACTTGAAGAAACTTCAAAAAGTTTACCCGATCCATTTTGCCGTTATATAAGTTTTTGAGTTTCTAGGTCTATATCTGCAACATTATTCATGATTTGAACACATTGATTCACATTGTTCAATTATAGTTTCCAGGTACTTCCATAACTCAAAATATGTATAATAAAATTATCTTAGAAAACTTGAGCAAACAACAAAAATTACCCTAATTCATATCTCATTCAAAAAAGAGAAGCATGATTTTAATGACCGGGTACAACTGACCTAAAAGGTATGAAATATGATAAGAAATTAGGAATTTAACCTGAAAATTCAAGAAAGCAATGGGTATGTTGTGCTAACACCCGCATAACTTTGTTCTCTTCATCCCTCTGCTTGCATTAATGAATTTTAAGAATCACTTATGAAAGAACACATAATTGTCTCTGGCTTTAAATTTCTGAAAACAAATAAATATTAGAGGAAGAAAAACAAAGAACCCATTTTTATTAAAACTCCATTTTTCAGTCCGGATTCTTATACTAGCAAGGTCAATTGTGATTCAATATCTAGTGATACGTACTTCAAAAAGTAAGAAATAAATAATTTATTTCGTACAATATTTGAGGAGTTGATTCACGATAGACCATAAATCAACACTGTGGAAAGCTAAAGATTATATCCTAATCATGAATGATTTAAAATACTAATCACCACTAAGCATGCTCTAACTAAACAGTACTTAAACTTGATTAAAGCTACACTACGTAAGCAATTAGGTGTTAATTAACAAACCAATAGAATATTGAAAGGATATAGACCTTTATTAGAGTTTACCAAACAAGCTGCCCCAAAGCCGCTTCATGAACAATCCATTCATACATGGATGACCTTCCCATAATTCAAGCCTGTCGGTGACAATGGCGGGAACGAAAACCAGAAGATGTTTGACCTACAATCCTTGTTTTAGCAATTTGACACCGGGTGGGCCAGGTATTTTACCCGCTTTGCTTTCATGACATAATGCTAAATAGTGTTGAGTCTACATGTATTACCTATATCTATACTATATTATAAAGCATTTAGATCTTTGTCTTAAACGTATAAAGAAACCATTATATAAAGTTAATTAGATTTTTAAATACCATTTTTATAACTAAACCTTCCATAATAAACAATGTTTAAAAAAGTCAAGTCAATGCATATTAGTTTTTAATATTAAATACAAATTAAAAATTAAATAAAAAGAATCTTCACAAAAATAATTATTTTAAATATTTTATCACATAACACATATCTATACTACTATATAAACCATTTAACATTCTCTCTCCTCTTAAATTTTAAGAGTTCTTAAAATTCAATCAAGACAAAATCTTGACCTTTCATTTTATCTAAATTAATCTCATCCAGTCAATTTTTTAACCATTTCATTCTCTTTCCTAATTAAATTAACTTTTTATTTATTTAAAATATATATTCTCTTACACTAACACACACTCGCACACAAACACATATATCCACTCACATTGACATAATTTCTAAAATCTTATTAACTTTTCTTTTCTTATTTTATAAATATAATTTTTTTTCTTATTTTAATGTCTTTTAGAATTTATTTTTAAAATTAATAAAATAGTTTATGTAGATAAAAGAAAATTTGAAAAAAAAACGAACATGTTGCCGTAGAAAACTTTTTTGTGACATTGAATCGCACGAATAACATATCATATTATTGAAAGTGAAATGTTGTAAAACAGAAACTATTTGCCGCCGCAGCATTGCGCGGGAACAATGCTATTATTAATTTAAGTATTAGAAAATACGTATAACTAGAACTCATAAACCTATAACATGTAACCTAAATTTATAGACATTTTCGGATTTTTTAAATGACTCGTGTAATCAAAACCAAAGGTTCAATTTATAGTATATTTAATATTCTTTTTGTTTCTCATTGTATTGTTTTTAAAATTTTATTTTAAAGGAGAAATAAAATAGATATTGCGAACGAAAATGGTTCGATGTCATCATAATGCGTTAATATAATAGCTTTACGTTATCAAAAACGGATATGTTATCGAGTAAAAAATATTTCTAACTGTCGTATTACACAGGTACTATGGTAGTATCTCTATAAGACGTTTAAAAGTTGTTATTTCATGCATTAGCTATAAGTAAGCAAACAAAACTAAGTTTCATGTCCGTTCAAAACTTAGAGACTAATAATTTGTAAGTTTCTTTAGTTTTCCTTACCCTTAGGCCCGGTTATGAGCATGAACAAATAGTTAAATATCCAAGAAAGGCTTAAACTATCATTCGGAATTAAAGGTTTCACATAATCACCTTTTTTAACACCATAATTGAAACTTTTTAACATAGGTAAGTAAATTATTATATAATCATCCACGGCTTCTTTTAATTAGAGTCAACCAAACGAATCCAAGAGATAACCTTTGTTCCTCCACGTAAACTCCCATAGTACGGCAACTAAGAATCCACACTTGAATGGGTCCATTAAATCTAGGATGCAGCTTTCTCACCATCATTTACTAGTGAGTGATTCAAACTTATGCTATCTTTTCAACGCACTCTTTTGAACCTGTTTATAACTACTTTGAGCTTATTTGAATCAAATGAGCTACTCTTAATGGTTCAAATAAGCTACTATTAATCAATGTGAATCAAATAAGCTACTCCAAATTTGCTAAGTCGCGCATACATTCAAGAACATCAAGAAAGTAGTTAATGTGAATCAAATAAGCTACTCCAAATTTGCTAAGCCGCACATACATTCAAGAACTTCATGAAAGTAGTTAAACACAATTAGACACACGGATTACAGATTGAACCTGTTTATAACAACTCTTAATGGTTTCATTCAAGCATTTCATCAAACAATTAGTGTGCATCTTCAAAGATGTCACCTAATTAAGAACAAAGAAAGATCTAATTAGCCCTAATAAAAAGCAAAATACCTTAATTGTTTGACTGCAAAAAACCTTTGTGTAAGCAGAAACCTTATTGTTTGAATGGGTTGTCGAAGTTTCATTATCAAACAGTTGCATCTCGACGCATCTCGGCTCTAGTAGAATCGAGATTCGTTCACTGCATCAGCAACTCTATCGCTAACATTCCAAAAACCTTGATTGATTGAAAACCGTAATCGAGGCAGGGTTTAGAATTATCATCGAACCATCCATAAAATTAGGGCTTTAACTGAAGCAGCGGTAATATATGGTTGGAGATTTTAGAAGAATCGAACCTTGTTTAATTGAAAGCAGAAAACCTTAAAGGGGAAGAAGATTGAACATGTATTTGAGGAAAGGAGAAATTGATTAAGCAGGGAGAGCGACAAGACCGGTTCATATGTGGAAGACCGTCAAAGTTGCTTTCTATTAAAGCGGGAGGACACAAGACAGATGCAAGAGATGGTGTAAATAAGCGGGAAAACACCAAAATGTGCTCTAGAAATAAGACATGTGACACCTAATTAGCTGTTTAGTATAATTTAAAGATTAAAGATAGGTACTTACACATCCAATATTTTCTAAACAAATTATAGAACTCAAGCAGCTGCAGATTTTATCATCAGAAACTACAAGATCAAACATGATGGTAAAATATTTCTAATTGCCTGCGTTTCCCCTGTCATATAACAAAAAATGTCACAAAGAGAATGTTTTTAATTTCAACATCTTTCTTCTGCTTTCTATTTGCTTTGTAAATGTTTTTGCGTGTGTTAATGCAAATTAAATTTGGTGAATGACCATATTAACATCCCTAAACTCATATTCTCTTCCTTGATATTGATAAAGGTCTGCATGTGAAGCAGCAATGAGAACACCTTCAAAGCGACCATTGATGGTCATGTAAGCCATGGTGGTTGTCAGGTGGTGGCTGATTGTTTTCATGATAGTTGTGGCAGAACCCTAGAAGATAGTAACTGGAATGGGTAGTTGTTTAAGCCATCACCATTTCCTGAAGGCCACTCTTCTATAAACCATTGCTTAATAGGCACCTGATACAAATTAAATATTTGAAGGGTATAGTCAGATGCATTACAACATCACAACAAAGAATCATAATATTCGGATTTCAGGTAACTAATACCTAATACAAAATTGCACCATCAAGGGGCCTTTGTAATTGCAATTGAAACTGAACACGTCTTCTAGTTGATTAAATATTGTAATTTCGTGTGCAAGTTTATAGATGTCTATGGTCCAGAAGGGTCAAGTTTACTGGATATGCATATAGAAAGCGGAAAATATAAAGTTGGATTCGGGAGGGTGCTTAGAATTACAGCTAGATACAATGTCTTGGTTGAATTTGAATTCATGTTTTGACTTTTAACATCCATCAAATCTGAATTTGAATGACAGCAAATTTTATTTGAATCGTCATCATTGAATTCAAATACATATTATATAATAAGGAATAATGTAAACGGAGGCTACCAGCATTGTTGTTGTTGGAGCCAACGAAAGTATTCGACCTTTTCCATTAGGGCCACCAACGTATTGAAATGACCATATAGGCCACCCAAGCATATATGTAGTTTTATTTATACCAACTTTTACAAAAACACATGCTGGATGATGAAAATGCCCGTATATTTTTCAAAAAGACAATAATTTTATTCTATAACAGGTTGACACCTCATCGAATGAAACTTTGTCCTTTAAAAACTTCACGAGGCATTTTTGTCATCTCACATGTTTTTGGCTGGAATTGATATTGGTGAAACCAGATACATACTTGGGTAGCCTATAAGGTAGTTTCCATATATGGGTTGCCATGATGGTGAAAAGGAGTTGAATGCTTTCAGTGGAGTCCACATACATATATGCATACGTATATATACACAAACACGCAAACATGTGCTTATACCTAGGGATGGCAAAAAAAACCGAATCCGATGGGGAAACCCGAAATAAACGGGGCGGATTCGGGGATGATAAACAGGGACGGGGACGGGGATGGGGAAAACCCGATTTCTTAAACGGGGACGGGGACGGGTTTAGTTATCCCCGCCCCGTATACCCGAACCCCGGCCCCGTATACCCGATCCGTATATTATTTATATTATATAATATTTTATATATATATATATATATATATATATATATATATATCCATATATAGTCTTTTATTATATATATATGTATAGTCTTTTACAAATGTTTGACTATGATGATGGTATTATTAGTGACGGGTGTCGTGAACGGGGATCACACAAGTTGAAAGAATTACTTAATATTTGAAATATGTTGAAACATATACTATCATCTGTTTTAGTTTTATTTGGATTGTTTGGTTTGACCGTTTTCCCGTTTGGGTGTATTAGGACTTTAAGTTCGTTTCGGACACGTTTGTATTTGATAATGATGTATAACTTTAATATAATCGTTTTTCAAGCTCGTGACAAAAGGTAAATGATGGCGGTGAAAAATCACCGTCTAAATCCCCGCGGGGAAAATTACCCGTTTAAAAAACCGTTTACATAAATGGGGATACCCGTTTCCCCGCGGTTTTCCCCGAATACCCGACGGGGATCCCCGTTTAAATCCCCGCGGTTTTTTAAGCGGGGACGGGGATGGATTTCTTAAACGGGGACGGGGAAGGGGGGACCAATCCCCGCCCCGAATCCGCCCCGTTGCCATTCCTACTTATACCAAGTATACACACTCACGCATGTACATGTGTTTTTATACAATAAGGGTATAAGCTTGTAATCAATTCAGGTACCAAGATTAATCAAAAGGAAAATTAATATATGTTTTAATCAATGCAACACCTATACACCTATCTTTTGTACTTACATTAAACATTCAGTAATCAGTTTTTATTAATTATGACATGAACTAGTGAATCTGTAATTTTTTGTTATATATATTCTTTTTTTTAATATAGAAGACCAAAATAATATGTAATTAGCAAAGTAGCAAACAATGAGTTGATACAAAAGTTACAACCTGGTTGCCTTGCTCTGCAGCTTAAAGTCCGTTAAAAGTAACAGTAGCAACGAGGCTGGCTTTGACTCTTCAAGGTGGCATGTAGTCAAATGAGTTCTCCACTCAACCCAAAGGTAAAATCTCAAATTTCAACCTGAAATTTAATGTAAACAGTTAAGAATAGAAGTTTCAATATAGAACTCTGGCATATGGATGAGTAATTAACATACATACCCTTTCCGTTACTCATGCCAGATAAACCTTTTGAATGGATGGCATTTATAAGAGTCTCTGAAATATTCCTATCAAGAGTAAAACCCTTATCCATCATCTGATCCCACACCAGACAAGCCAATGAGAGCTTGTTTTCACGTATAAGTCCTCCAATTATCAATTTAAAGGTCACTTCATCTGGATACAAGCCTTTGTCTTTCATCAGCTCAAAAAGATTCATGGCTTCAGAAACCCTAGAAGCCTTGCAAAACCCACTAATTATAGCATTGTACGAAACAACATCAGGGGCAATTCCGTGCTCTATCATATCACAAAAGATCGTGTGAGCCATCGATATTCTCCCAGTTTTACACATATGATCAACAATTGTTGTATACAATACACGATCAGGTAATAAACCCATTTCTGTCATCTTATCAAGAAGTGCTTTTGCTAAATTGGAATTCCCGTCTCTAAGAAAAGCTTTAATAAGAATGGTAAATGTAACGATGTCAGGTAAAATACCTTGACGGCCCATTTCCTCAAATAACTCATACGCCCGTTTAACCCTAGAACCTTTGCAGAGTGCTCGAATGATTGTGTTATAGGATACAACGTCAACCATACCTTTTACTTCCATTTTTCTCACCATCAACTTGTATGCTTTTTCAATAAGATTAGCTTTACAAAATCCTTTGATAATTTGATTATAACTGTAACAATCAAGGTTCATCCCATTTCGCTCCATTATCTGCATCAGTTTGTCAGCCTCATCCAACATCATTTTGTCACAACAATGATTTAACAAAACATTGTAAGTAACCAAATCAGGAGGACGCCCATTTTTTCTCATAAAGCTCACAATTGCTTGAGCTTTATCAAGGCGGCCTGCTTTACAGAATCCATGAATTAGAACATTATACACTGACGTGCTAAAATCAAGTTTCATGACACCTACAGTCAATTCATAAGCTAAATCAACTTTCCCAACACCACATAAACCTAGTACAAGTGCCTTACAAGCATTAGCATCAGGTCTTAAACCTTTTTGGATCATTGATTGCCACATTTGAACAGCCTCGTCAAACTGTTTAGCTCTCATTAGACCACTAATAACCGTAGTGTAACTCACAACATCAGGCTCTCTACCCTTTTCAGTCATATTCACCAACACTCTTAAAGCCATATCCACTAAACTCTCAGAACATAAAAGATTCAAATACATGTTATATGCCCACATATCAGGGACAGCTCCTATCCTATTCATGTCTTGCAAAAGTTTATCAATCAATCTAAAGTCTTTAACTTTACATAAACCACATATAAACCTTGAGTATGTAAACGAGTTTAAAGAATACCCCTTTGGAATCATGGCATCGTAATACAATTCCACTAACTCAAAACGTGAATGGCAAACCAAAACGCCAATAATACGGTTGTAATCAATGCTGAAAACTCTACAGTCTGATTGAGACATTTCATCGAACACTTGGAGGGCTTTGTCAATGAGACCAGTTTTAACGTAGTTTGATATCAACGAACGGTATATGAGCCGATGTCTACCAAGAGCTCTATACATATCCAACTGGGTATCTCCAGATATACATAATCATCAAATTAGGTGAGCTCCGAACATGTAAACAAACTCGGAGATGTATTATGCTCTAAAGATAAGCTGTATGAAACAAATCAATCGGAATGTGGATTTACAGGATGGATTTGCATCCTGTTAATACGAATGCACGCACGCAATACAGAAGCAAGGGGAAAAGAAATGCGAGATCCCTGGTCGGCCGTGGAGAGACGGCGAACGAGAGGGAGAGAAGAGACATCGAGCACTCGGGGCCCAAGTCCACTTATTGAAAATCATATGATTCAGGTAAATGGGCTTCACATGTGGGCCTTTTCAATCTATGGTCCATGACTCCATGTGAGGAAATTTTGATTGTATAAATATAAATAAATCAAGAGTTAATTACTGTTGTTTGGCTTACTTTTTGCTAAATTTCATTTATTTCACAGATGATCATTACTTTTGAAACCTGTTTATACTTTTAGTCCCTTAAACTGTTAAATCTAAAGGATGGCCGTTAATTAATGTTTAAATAGTCATTGTATTTGTATCCTTTTTGTCATTTTAGTTTTGGTCCTTAAGATTTTGAAAAAGTTAAGACATGCATATGGATAATATGGTTATAAATGTTTAACACCACATTCATTAGCTTTGACCACTACGCCTTTAGTCGTTGTTGACCGCCATAGATCACTTTCAAAATGTTAAATTTATGTTCCTTAAATATTTAATTAACAAGAACATTGCACGAGCAACAATCTAAAGATGGGGAAACTCAAATTCAACTAAACCCAAAATGTCGACGGGAGTAACAAAAAAAAGGTGGTGGTGGTGGTGATGACTGGTAAGTGACTCAAGTCGACAACAACGTGTGTATTTTTGAAGAGTGGGAGTTATGCGTGTCACATTTTAGAGAGAGCAAAATTTTCTTGTTAATTAATTATCATTATTTATTATAATAAAAAAACTTTTTTCTAATTGTAATATTATTATTATCGTATGGAAAATGATCAAGAACCGTGAATAAGAATAAAAAATATGTTTTAATTTTTAAAAAAGATAACCTTAACTCACGTATAGAAAGTTGAAATCTAAGTAAAAGATTATTAAGGTGGATTTTTTGCAAATATGAATAGTTGATTATGAAACATGGTTTATGAGTGTTATTTTTTAAAATAAATATTATATTTTTATTCTTATCCAAAACTTTAAGTGTTGTGGTTATCATTTTTTATTATAAATCATACGAAAAGATTATATATGTATATATATATATATTCTCTTTAATTACCATATTTTTAATCTTTAATATATATTAAAAGAAAAAAGATTATGATATTATTGTCCTATTTATAGAGTATTTTGCATCAATCATCCACTTTTATTTCCTCAAATGACTTACGAATGAGTTGTTTTCTCGAATGCCTTTTTTAGATAGTTTAGTTTGTTAGCACATAGATATTTTAAGGAAAACATTTATTCGAATCATTTAGTAATTACGTCTACTTATTTTTATAGTTATTTATGTAAACACGTATATCAATTGGATTAAATTAAAAAAAATCAAATTTGATTATAAAAAAGTTTTACAAAATTTTCGATGATGATGTTATGTATTAATTTATAATTTCTAATAAATTTACGCATATTCTATGAGATTTTATATCTTTATGTATGTTTTACAATTAATTTACTATTTATGTTAGTACTTTTTATCTACAAAATATTTAAATTTAATTTAATTATTTCTCGTGTTGATATATTGAATGTTAACTATTAACATACCAATAAAAAAAAATAATCACAAAAGAAGATACCCTTACCCCAAAAAAAAGATACTTTGCTTTTAGACTAGTTGCGTTCACGACCGACTGTGTTGAATACCGACTTGATCCACTTTTTAATTTTAGTTTCTATTTTTCTATAGACCGTATAAATTTATAAAATAAAAATCAGACTAAATATAAGAACAATAAATTAAGTGAAAAACATGATTCATTAATTAGAACATACACAAACAAAATATAAAAAAAAATTACATTAAATAAAAAAAATCAATTTTAAAAGTTAGTCGCCAAAAAAGCTAGAAAAGATGGCATCCGGCTTGACCAACATCATTTTGATGTTTATGTATGTACTGCCTTTGGCGTTTTACCTTTTTTTGTGTGAAATTCTCACTTATTTTTCTTTCATTGTTTGAACAAATTTTATCACACCTTGTATAATATTATTTTCATGCTGCGAAGAATATAATCTCACATTATATGCATCCACTTTGATGATATTAAAATATATGTGACGACTTTGTTTTGTTGATTTAGTACTTAAGTAAATAGATGGTATTTATAGAAAAAATAACCATGGTCGACTAGTTCTCATGTTGGTGTTTTTTAAATGGAAATGCTAATTATATAATACTATTTTTAGAACATAAAACTATGTTAATTTATATTTTAGTTAAGTTTGTTATTGTTATGATAATAATCATAGTACAAGATACATTACAAAAATACCTTTTAAGTATATAAACAATGTAATTTATTATAATTCCTTTAAGTATTTCAATACACCAAAATACTGTGTGTGTTCTTCACATTCTCTCATACGTACATACTAAAATTATGCATAATCAAAATAAATTTGCTTCATTTCCGCTGATACTTGGTATAATTTGGATATGTTAATTATTTAAAATATTGTGACGTAGTAAGAAATTATTGTTAAGAAAAGAAAAATATATACAAATTGAAGTAATAGTATAAATAAAGAAATGTAAATTTCACGAGGTTTGACTGAGACCACCGGCGTCAATGTCAAAAATGGTTAACTCCCTCCCTCCCTCCAATCTTTGGTTCAATGTTGAAACAAATTCATTCGTATCTTTATTCAAGTTTCCCTCCCCAAAACTAAACCTATTCCATTCCATTTCTACTTCAATTTTCACTTTTTATACTGAAAAGTATAAACCTAGATTTTAGTTTTAGGGTTCTTCATAGTCTTCAAACATCAAGCCGCCTCTGCTTCTTCAGTTCTTCTAGTAACTAGTAAGTCTCCATTCAACTTCTGCCCCCCTTTTACTATTCATTTCCCCCCAATTATAAATGTTCCTGTTGTTTATTACTTCTCCTATAAAGAAATCCAATTTGTTTAAGCGTAGGTTCCTTATGAAAGATTCAAAGTCTAGGGTTTGAGGTGAGTAATTTAAGAAGAATTGATGTACCGATAGGGTTTATTGATCTTTCCTGAAACCCTCTTTCGACGAATTTGATTGACCAGCATTTTAGTTGAAATTTTTTGGATGTTAGGGTTAGGGGAAGAACATGATAACAACAGCCTACCACCAGCACCCCCACTGCCAGTACCACCTGTCACCGCCGGAGCTCGTAGCCGAAAAACATTTTCCCGTTCAGTTTCATGGGCTGGCGGTTCACCTGTTATTGTAAACTCAAACCCTAGAACCTCAAAATCAAGATCATGTTTGCCTCCCATTTCGGTTTCCAGGCCCGGAGCAATGGGGTGGCCGAAGGCGGGGCCTGATGATCTCGGGGTATGGGCAAATGTCACCACCACCCCGAGTACTAGATCTAAACCCCATTTCGAATTCGACAAAGAATGTTCAAGAGTCATAGATCATGTTTTCTTAGGAAGTGATTCTGTTGCCAAAAACCTTGATGTTCTTCAAGAGAATGGGATCACACATGTTTTGAATTGTGTTGGGTTTGTATGTCCTGAGTATTTCAAGAAAGATCTTGTGTATAAAACCCTTTGGCTTAGAGACTCCCCTACAGAAGACATCACAAGTATCCTATACGATGTTTTTGATTACTTTGAGGATGTTCGTGAACAAAAAGGTCGAATCTTTGTTCATTGTTGTAAAGGGGTATCAAGATCAGCGTCTTTAGTTATTGCTTACTTAATGTGGATTGAACGGTCTAGCTTTGAAGAGGCACTTCAACAAGTGAAATCAGCAAGACGGGTCACTGATCCAAACATGGGGTTTGCTTGTCAGCTATTGAGTTGTCAAAAGCGGGTGCATAATGTGCCTGTGAGCCCAGATTCTGCTGTAAGAGTGTTTAGAATCGCTCCACATTCCTCATATGACCCGCTTCACCTTGTGCCTAAACTATTAGCCCGGCCTAATTACAGAGCCCTTGATTCTCGTGGAGCGTTTATTGTTCACATGCCTAGTAATATTTATGTGTGGATTGGAAAGAAGAGTGCTTCATCAATGCTTGAGAGCGCAGTTTTAGCGGCTTCCCAGGTTATTAGATATGAAAAGGCAACAGGCCCGGTTTTGATAGTTATGGAAGGTGAAGAACCTGTTGGATTTTGGGGAGCGGTTTTGGGTGAAAAAGAAGTTAGAGGGGTGTCAGGTGAACAAAGAGTCGTCGATTATGATTTGGATTTTGAGATTTTTGATAAGGCGGTAAATGGCGGGGTCGTGCCTCCTTTGCCAATCTTGACCAACGACCATGAGATTTGTTTGCCTGCTAGACAAAGTGGTTGGCAAAGATTGAGAAGAAAGTTGAGTAATGATGTCATAACAGAATCTATGGATCATAAAGAAGATTATGAAGATGAATATGAGTACCAATCATCTGAATCTTGCTCTTTTGTCGTTAAAAGATTCAGGAAAGTTCGATAACTCATGTGACGAGGAGCTGTATTCGAACCAAACCGCAAAGGGCGAGTAACCAGTTCTAAACTTCTAATAAACAATCCCGAATACCCGTTAAATAATCCAATTCATGAAACATTTGAATCTCGATCCTCATAGAATGGTGTTCGAATAAGATGGTCAACAACTTAGTCAAATCCATATATGGATGATTTAGAAGAAGGTTGAGATAGATTGCCTGGTCAATCAGTTTTCAAGATTTCTGTATGCTTTATATTTATGCATTTCAGCCCATTGAATATTGAATGAACTTCTTACGGTTCTGTAACTTTAATAACTCCCCAACATTTTTTAATGGTTAAACTGATCAATTCTAACGAAATTCAAACCAAAAGCTAAGTTAAAGCCTGTGGGTAGATATTCAGCACAGAGAGCAACGATTGTTGGCAGCAGTAATTAACTTTTGATATATATACTTTTTAAAAATTTAGTCAATAATGATAGATAGTAGAAATCTGTGAATTTTAGGAGGGTAACTAAAAATATATACATTACTTGGTCCTAGTTATCCTTCTACCAAGACAAATATAATTAATGGAGTAGATGGGGAAAGAGAATTAGTAGATTTTAAATGTCATATTTGTGATGAACAAAAGGATAAAGTAGAAAAAAATATTTTACTTTCATTTTACTGGCAAAAGAATGCTACACGTGATGTGCAAAAAATGAAATAAAATGTAGTATGCAAATCACTGGTGATATTTACATTAGCGAAGCGATTAAATGGTTTTATTTATTATTCTTATTATTATCGATATTGTACCATGACGGTGTATAAATCTCATTTCCAAAAGAATTTCTCTATTTAGAGATTTGATAATTGAACCCTAGCCTGCCGATAAACCCTATGATGTATATGAGTGTATTGATCGGTGATATAACATGTTTGAATGTGAGAAAGGTGGGGTGTAGTCTACATCACAATTCAGTAAATATCTATGGTATACCATGCTTACATTTAAACTTTAGCTTCGGTTAATTCATGTATGTATAGATCTTACAGTTATATGGATTTTTCGGTAGATTCAATAGCTTCATTTTCAAAATAAGGAAATCATGATCCGAACCACGGATTTCCATTGTTGTGCATTTCGGTTTAGTTTAGATATCTTGAGTGCATGATTAGGTTTCGGATAGTAAAACCAAGTACCCATCCGATGACAATAGTTCTCATTTTTTTTAACTACCCGTTTTACCTTGTGTACACCTCTACTAAATTTAGGACATACGAGAACAACTTTTTAGATTCAGCTTTATCTATTAGATTAATAAACAATATTGTTTTGAGAGAGTAAATAAACAAATATTAAATTTAAAAATCAGAGTATATAAATAAAAAGAAATTTCACTAATAAAAAATTAAAGTAATATAAAGAAAGTAAAAAATCATATTTGTTTTATCTCCAATCCATTTTTTATTTTTATTTTTCTGAGCTTACTAGGTGGACGTATGACTTCTTCACCTTCAAATAAATCAAAGTTTTCATCAAGATTAATAGTCGGGCCGTTCGAATCATCAAATAGTTTTAAAAGCCGGAAGGTGAGAATTCATAAGTGCATTTCCGACAATCATTGCCGACGAATCATCAAATAGTTCAAAATCACGACATTCCGATGGTTCAATCAAAACATTAGGGTTGTCTCTTTAAAAACCGGAATTCCGAAAATCCATTTTTTTCCCCACTCTAAAGCACACAACCTCTCAAAAACTATTTGTTTTTTAGTCAGGGCTGATTAGGGATCTAGATTAGGGTTTAGAAAGACTTGATCGTGTATTCCATCATATATATAGAGTTATGAATGCTTAAATGACACATTAAGCCTTCAAACTTACTTAAAATTCACTCTAACCCGTATACTAACCCAATAAGTCATTCTTTTAACATTTAAGCCCATAAAACTTATCTTAAAATTCCTATAATATACTCTCAAATAGGAGACTAACTAGGAGTCATTAATCACAATAATTGTTAGGATTTAAGGTTGTTACATTTCAATCAATGATGGTAAGAAAACATTCATGATAGCGATTAGATTGCATATATCCGAGCAACTACTCGACCTCTACTCCTCTAGGAGGAGCCATAACAAGGAAAGAGAGAAAGAATCCTTAAAAAGAAAAACATTACATGAACACTACGTATCGTATCAAAGATTTTATATTATTTAAAAGCAATTTTTATTTTTATAATAATATATATTATTTAAAGACTACATTGTGTCAACAAGTTATGTGAAATTGTCGTCTTTCTAAAGGTTAACTAGCATCATTTATCTTGGTGTAAAAAACATAGATACTTGGTTTGTCGGTAAATAAACCATGTTCGGATTGGTTACAGATAAGGGTCAAGCAGTTCAAAATTAGAACTTTACAAAATTGTAACTATAAATTTAACCCGTCAACTAGTTTATAAACAAACTAACATAGTAACATGCTTAACCTGCCAACCCATTTTACTTGTCCTTATATACGGGTCACGCATGTGATGTCCAGATTACAAGGGTTAAGCATCTCCAAATTAGGGTTAGATTTTTATCGAAAGGATAAAAACGGTACATGTTTTGGTTGGGTAAAACCAACCACCCGCCAAAACCCAATATGAATTGCACTAGGTGGCCCACACATAAATTTACATTTGCCCATATGATTCTTATAGCCAAGCTTACAAACAGGACAAATGTTGTAACTTTACATCGATCAAAAGTAAATTAAGTTGGTAGTTTATAAGTCTATGTATACCCTCACCCTACATGCTGATTTTAAGGGGCGAGTTTTACACTTGGGATTATGATGTGATACAGACCTAATATGGGATAGGTTCGTACCAATTGGTATCAAAGTCATCCTCATCTTGCAACGTTCCAATACTCGGAGTGGTGGCTTGGACCTAAAAAGAGGGGTGTCAACCTTGACCAACATAGTGTGACTAACGATGACTCGGAATGATGACGTAAGGAATGGCGGCTTGGACCTGAAAAGAGGGGTGTTAACCATGACCAACATAGCTGTGACCAATGAGGACGTTGGTTCTTCAAGTGTGAGGTATTGTTGATTCCCACTTCAGTCAAAAGTAAATTAAATCAGTGGCTTATAAGTTTAGTTGTCCCTTCCTATAAACCGGTTTTAAGAGGTGAGTTTTGTACTTAGGCAGTTAGGCTTATGTCGTGATACAAACCTATTATGAGATGGGTTCATATAAAAAACATGTATACAAGCATGATCATGAAAACACAATATGCACCCATGTCATCATTTAGTTTGAATCCAAAGATCAGATGTCGCTTTCCACAAACTAATAACAGCAGAACTGAAGGTCTCAAAAATCAGTTCTTTCTGTCGAAGTTGGATCAAACAAGTTGCATCACTACATAAATATTGAACAGATTGCAATGATTTTAAATGTTGTTTTTTGACCTTAACAAAGCCATTGTTGGACCAAGTGCACTACCTCTTAAAGCTCTATATGACCATTTGTTCCACCCAGAATCTCTTCTCATCTCTTCATTTATCTCCGATAATTCTGACTTCTTTGCATTTAAAGCTTCACTAAGTTCTTCCCATGTGTTACCTTCTTTGTTTGATATCACTGGTCAAGAAAATAATACAGAACAGATTAATAACAATGTTTTAATAACTTTGTTCATTTGAGCACCAAACAGTTACAAATACCACACCTGGACTTGGATCTTTGGAGAGATTTGCCTTATTGTCATTCCTACTAAACATTTCATTTGATACAGCATTCTTTTCATCAGCCCAAGTAGTTAGATTAAACCCATTACTGACTGCTTTGGTAGCATCTGAGTTACTTTGTTTGATACTACGGACATCAGCAAGAGCTGCAAATTTGATCTGCACAGAAAGCATTAAGTGAGACACAAAAATAACACAACTTCTTACTTTATAGACGGTCAATTTACTCTTACACAACTCGAATAGTAAAATAGCGAGTAGAAGTGGTAAGAGGGTAAAACTGTCCAAATATATGTAGTCATAGTGTGTATGAAGATAAAAAGATTGTGTACAAATTATCTATTGAAGAGAGAACACCTCCCATTCCAGTTGAAAGCCGATATCCTCAATTAAGACCAGTGATGGAAAAATGTACGGGTTGGGTAACGGATATCTTTTCATGTCAAAATGATTCAGCTTGAGTTTACAAGAAAGACTTGTGATCCTAAATTTTACAAATTACTATAAACAACTAGTGTGCCAAATCTGATTACAAAATTAGATTATTCAATGATAATCTAATTTTTGAATAAAATGAGGCTAGACTTTATGCACTACAAATTGACTTCGGGCGACTTTCAAGCTGTTCAACCCATTTTCATTTTAGCTATTTCAAAACTTTACCCTTTAGAGATAAAACATAAACAAAACAACCCATTAATAAGTGAATGGGTCTAAAATACAACATCTAACCAAAACAATAAAGGCAGAAGAGGAGGGTTGCTTTTGAAAGCATATAAACTTTAAATACCTCTAAACTTCCATCTTCTTTATAAAGAGAGTTTTCTGTGCCGTCTTCATCCATCTTATCAAAGACAATGGGGTATTCTGGTACTGGCATCAAAATGATGTTATTGGCGTCATAATATGATATCTTTCCGACCTGCAATGGGGAATTAATTATTGACCATAAAATTGAAAAAAAAAAACATAACAGTCTGCTTGAGTACTTCTGGTAAAAGAGTGTACCCGATAGGAAGAGAGCTCAGGGGTCCACGAGGAAGATAGCTCAAGAACACGGTATGCAATGACATCACCTTCCTACAAATTGTAAGAAAAATCTAAGATTACAAGAACAATGGTTTGATCTAGTGAGGTGACAACACTGACCCATTTACTTATGAATGAGTTGGTGTGGGTTGTGTTCTATCTCAAATAGGTCGAATGGTATCCAGAATCTATTTTTAATGGGCATATAACTCGCTCAGTCAAGTAATTCAGAGAATTGGATTATAATGGTAATAATATTGTTATTGTGATCATACTTCACATATTTACATACTATCCAGCTTTGTACTATTACCCTACCCAACTAACAAGTGGCCGACCCCACCCATCTTTCTTTTTAAGAAAGCATCACCATCAGGCCTTTCGCTATACCCATCTTTCTATCCTTCATTCTTTCTTGTCACATCAGCGTCACATCACTCTCCCTCTTCCATCTTTCTATCCCATAATACTGATCTTTCTATCCCCCCTTTTCTCACCCACTTTTCTAATTACAATTAATTAATAATTTAAAGAGCGATAATTAAATAAATAATTTAAAAAGTAATACAAGACTAACGGTTAAATTAAAAAAATTCATTAAACTAAAACTAATATTTTGAAAATTAGATAATAAAAACTAAAAAATTTACAATTATATAAACTTAATAATAACAATAATAATAATAATAATAAAAAGATAACTACACGTCATCGTCGTGGGGAAGTCGATTTGTGTAATATGTTCGATTAAAGCGGACCGAAGGTTATAAGGGGTCTCTCGGGTATGGATTTCTCGAACATTTGCGGCGTATTGTTCCTCATTGATTTCTTCTTCTTCATTATATAATTGAATGTTGTTTGCATTGAGGCCACAAATCACGTGACCTTTGTCTTTCAAGATCATATTGTGTAATATGATGCAAGCGTAGATTATGTTTCTAATTTTCGCGGGATGCCATGATCTTGTAGGGTTGTCCAATATGTGCCAACGTTGTTTAGGACACCAAACGCCCCTTCAACATCCTTCCTTGCCGATTCTTGCGCGGACTTAAACTTTATTCACCTTTCATCTAGTGGGCATGTAAAAACCCCATTGACCTGCAATGGACACTCTGCCCATCACAGACATCGTTAAATAACGGCGACTAATTGAGTATACTAATGTCGTTGGATTTGGCAACACCAAAGAATGTATGCCAAATCGAAAGATCATGGGAGGCCACTGCCTCTAGCATTATCGTCCAATGTTCATGATCACTTCTCATTACTAACCGCACCATGCAACCCGGCAATTTGCGGACGACCAACGAGTATAGTCTACGCTTCCTAGCATGCCAGGAAAGCCGTGCCTTGATTCATGTGTGATGTATAATTTCTGAATATCATCATAATTTGGTTTACGTAAATATTTTTTAACGTAACTTGATGACACTTCTAGAGATGCCTTGTATGCACTCTCATGAAGTTTCCTCCGACATCCCCAAGTATACGTTAAGTGAGTATGCGGCTGCCCCGTATGCTATTCGCTGAAGTGCACTTTTGTAAAGGAGAGAAACTTGTACTACCTCTAACATCCTAAGTCTCCCTAAAAAATGGAAATTCTCTCTCTAAATCAACAGCTATCCATTGGAATAGTCGTATGCTCATCCGGAACCGTCACCTGAACATCTCGTCATTATAAATAGGGTTTTCAGCAACATAGTCGTGTATAAGTCGCTCGTATGCAACTTGATAGTCTCTATTAACAGTCGCTCGTCTCGTTGTTGAAAACTAACTTTTTTCTTCATCAAACTCAAACGGAGAGATTTAGCTTCAGATAATAGCAATTGAAAAATATGTTTCCTCAAATCCATCCACTTGTCAAATGAGAATGAAGATGATTAAGAAGATGATGAGGAAGACGACGAGGAATCAATATTTGCCCACTAAAAAAGTGGAAGTAATTTTAGAGAGTTTGAGAGAAGAAATTTTGTGGTGTGAAAAAATAATTTGGGAAGGTGGAATATATATATATAGAAGGAAAAAAAGAAAAAACAAAAAAACATTTTACTGTTAGAGGGTTAGCATAAATAATGTTTCATACAAATTTTAAAATACCAGTAACTTATGGGTGTGTGGGTGTGTGTGGGTGTGAGAGAGAGAGAGAGAGAGAGAGAGAGAGAGTGTGTGTGTGTGTGTGTGTCTGGCTAAAGTGGAAAGGGAAAGGACCTTGGGTGAACTGCAGAGAGGGAGCTGGTCACAGTCATTGAGGTCAATTGAAGGTACTTGTGTATCTGCAGTCAACATTGGGGACGGTTCTTTGCTTGCTTTTTCAGAGTCATCCCTTCGTGAAGTTGAAAACTTTTCTATACCCCATTTTTGACCCTTTTTCTTGCTGGTGATACCATTCCACTCAAAAGCTACCTGGAGCAATAAAAATCCAGAGAAATTTTAAGACCATTTCTGAAATGGGAAGTTATACAATAACCGAACACATTCCAAAAATGGACCAGGTTTTAATTAATGGTTCCAATTATTACTACTAAGAAGACCATGCACATGATTAAAAATAATACGCACCAACAGAATCAGTCCTTATACAGAACTAATTAGAACACCCAAGCGAAATAGACATGATAACTAAACTTTTACCATGACCATTGATCAGTGAGTGCACCAATAAGTAGTAAAATATTGATCAAGATGGCTTACCATCAGAACAAATGTAAAAAAGTCCTTAATCCATGAAGAGAAATAGAGAATACAAAAGCAGTAAACATATATGGATGCTAAGCATGAAAAACATACATCTGGTACTTGGGTCTGCTTTGCATCTTCATCTGCAAGAAAAACTAAAGATTAAATATTTACAGGTTAAAGGAATGCTGTAGCATCCTACCATTCCCATAATATAATATTGTTGCACTTTGACCTCTATAGCCAGTAATATATTTGGATTAAAAACATGGTGTTAACGTTCAAGAAATGACCTATTTGTCCAAGAAATTGCAATGTTTATGTTGGCAAATAATTTAATAAAAAACGTTTAATTATTGATCAAATGCTTGATTAAGTAGACAATAATAAATGTATTAGTATGGGACATTACATACAAGCATACATACCTTCATCTAGAGGTTCAAAGCGAATATGTCCTGGTCTAACTACACGAGGAACGAGTTCAGTGTCCCTGCTATCATTATGGTTTGTTCCTTCTTGTTCTACAATATTCTCATGCACAAGTTTTACAGGCACCTGAGCCTCCTGTAACTACAAATTGAGAGAAACTTGTAAATTAGAATCAACGTCACATCTTAAAATCGAGGAACAAAACCCGTTTTTAATTACCTAGACTAGACAAACATTTCTAAAAAAATATTACTTACAGGTCCCTCTGTATGGCCATTAGCCTCTTTGTTTTCAGATTTGGATACTTCTGGCTCCAGATGGGTATCAGGCTGCAATTTGAGATTGCAAGTGATGAAATATAACAGATAATGGGGATCATACATGAAATATTGAAATGTCGAGTTTTTTTTCACAGTTCATTCACATAGATTATCTAAATAACAGCTTACCTGCTGTGAGATTTTGGCAAGTTCACGCCTCCATTGTCTCTTAGCCTTTTTCCTTCTAGCACTTCTACTAGGGACCTAACAATTCATCAAAAACAATTTATTGGCATTGTGGGATCCACAACTACTTTCAAAACCTTTATGAAATATGTTAACACATGCTAAGGCGCTTACATCGTTTCTATGACAGTGTGACTGGTATATATACACATATATACATCAGCAGCAATGATAAAAACAAACAATAAATAGTGTATCTGTGTTTTAAATAAGGGTTAATAATGGTTTAAACCTCAAAGTTCACGATTTATTTTGGTTTAAATCTTAAAGTTCTTTTTCGAATACTTTAACCTTAAGTTTTGTGTAAAATGATTTAAACCTCAAAGTTGCATTTTATTTTGATTTAGACCTTAAAAGTTTTTTTAATTGGTTTAAACCTTAAAGTTTTGTTAAAAAATGGTTTGACCCCTTATGTTTTTTTTTGGTTTTCAACTTTACAATGCATATTAATTTACCCAAAAACCTCCTTCCACCTGTAAACGAACCGAATGAACATGAACGGGGCTTGTTCGTGTTCATTCGTTTAACTTTAGACAAACAAATAAACAAACGTAATTTTGCGTTCGTGTTCGCTCGTTTAACTTTAGCCGAACATAAACGAACGAACACATATATAAATATGAGCGAACACAACACAACTCGTTTAACTTTAGCCGAACATAAACCAACAAACACATATATAGATATGAGTGAACACGGACACAAAATTCCGTTCATTTATCCCTTCGTGTTTATTTATTTGTTCGACTAAAGTTAAACAAACAAACACGAACAAGTCATGTTCGCGTTCATTCACAACCCTAAGAGGGTGGATGGGGGAAGGAGGTGTTGGGGTAAATTAACATGTATTGTAAAATTAAAAACAATAAAAAACATAAGGGGTTAAACCATTTTTTCACAAAACTTTAAGGGTTGAACCATTTAAAAAAGAACTTTAAGGTTTAAACCAAAATAAAATGTAACTTTGAGGTTTAAATCATTTTCAAACAAAAATGTAAGGGTTAAAACATTCGGGAAAAAAAACTTTAAGGTTTAAACCAAAATAGAGTGTAAGCTTTGAGATTTACACCATTATTAACCGTTTACATAACCAGTTAAAATGCCTTGAGGAGGCATGTGTAAAGTTGACGATGGGATCACATGTGAGATGTGAAAACCAGATGGTCACCCTGACAGAAAATTATTCCTCTATTTCAGAAGCTATATAATGACCTTTGTAACCTCATTAGGTGCAGTAGATGCTTGTTCAGCTCCTTTTACTTTGTCTTGAAGAGTCTCGGAGCTACATAATATAGATGAATAAAGAATTAATAGAATAGGAAACAACAAAGAAAGAATAAAACCAAATATTTGTATGATATGCAACATTTTCTCTTACAATGGAAAAAGGAATTAAACCAAATATTTGTATGGTGGTATTGTGTAACACTTAATGTTACAATGAGAAATGTAAAAGTCTAGTGAATAAATCAAACTTTAGATTATGTACACATACATGTCCTTAAGATTATGTATTACCTCTTCACATCATGAGATGTTTTAATATTTTTGCCACTTGTTTCACCATTTGCCTTGTTAGCCTCCTTATTTGGTTCAATCTTCTTCTTGTTAATAATTTTTCTGGGAAGAGATCCATAGTTATCAACGTTGTCAATTCCATCAGTCACAACTTCATCTTCAGCACCATTCAGCACCCCCAAGTGGTGTTTCTTCTTCCTACAATTCACAAAAAGCAGACATGGGTAACCCATAAACCCTGAAAGACCCCAAGAACGAATTTAGTAAGAGCACCTTTTTTGTATAGAAAAAGCACCAACTATGAAAAACTTCAAAATAATTTATACACGAAAGCAAGATTGTATATTACCCCTACCTCTTCACCTCAAAAGGAGATTTAACCTTTACGATGTTTGTTTCACTTTCATCATTCTTCTTTGCCTTTTTTGTTTTAATTTTCTTGCTAATGAGTTTCATGGGAAGCAATTCATCATTATTAATATTGCCGTCCTCTGTTGCAACTTCATCTTCAACATTATCCATCACTACTGACCTTTTTTTCTTCTTCCTATGACTCACAAAAGGAAACACATGTAAGATACACACCTGTGGAAGGAAAAGCACTAAAGATGATAAACAATATATGCATCAGATCTGGGCAAGGCCCAACATGGTTCATGAATATGGTGTGCATGGTTAAAGTTGACTTTCGTGAAGGCTAGCATCGACTCCAATTTCAAAAAGAAAAAAGAAGGGAATAATGTAAAATCACCCACATAATATTCTGGTGAACAATATAAACCCCAAGTTACCACAACAACTCGTCCTAGTAATGCACAGGACACCCTTTACAAGTTTACCTGTTCCCTTCCACACGTTTACACTGTCCCTTCTGCCCTACAAATATCTCTCTCTAACTGCTAATAATGCCTCCGTCCCACAAAAATTAGGACAAATATTTTTTCAAGCTTTGACAAATGTCTTGCAATAATGACAGGTTGAATGAATTATGTAGATACTAATATTTTCCAATAACCACTAATAGGCAAAAGATCAAACCATACCCTGCAGTTTTTTATAAAAATAGAAAATGTCACGATTTTATGTGACATCCCAATATGGGAAGCTGATAGAGAATGTACTACTTGTACACATTTATATGGCCCATACCCATATCTAAGAGACCCAGCCCAATGAGCCCAGGTTCTGTTAAAGAAGTAATTATACATAATTACATATAGTCGATTGAGGGGAGAAAAGGCGGAATCGAGAGTTATCTCCTCCTGTGAGGGTTTTGGCTGAGAAGCTTGGACATGAAGACACCAGGAGGTCTTCTCTGATTTAGGGCAGAGGAGTATCTCCTTCTTGTAATTCAATCAATTTCAGTACTTAATATACCTTTCATCTCCTATTCTTAGCTCTCTGTTCTGTATCATCTATCTAGTATTCTAGTTGATCAAATTCCTATCAGAAGCGATGCAATTAGTGTGACAACCCAAAATGCAAAGTGTTGTAATTTAATGGGACGGAGAGAGTGGCATCTAACACCATCTTTTGTACAAAATCTATCATACAGTAATGTGCTAATGAACCTTACTATCTAAAACAAAGACAAAAGATACAATCAGATCACATCACTTACTTTGAACTCTTAAGTTTTGTGGAGGCTTTTCTTTTCTTGGAAGCTGTCTCTATAGGTGAAGCTTCTTCTTCCCACTTCTCTTCCTCGGATTCACTTTTGTATCCTCCAGTTTCCTTATCAAACTCTTCATTTGCTAAAAGTAGCATGCCATTATCTAGAGGTTCCCTCTTGTTGATCTCTCTATCATCAAGCAAATTACATGCATCTGCACCCTCAATAGCTTCAGCCAAAACCATCCCTTTCCTTCTAACGCTAAAGTAACAAACACGTATTGACTTGTCAAATAGCTAATTACATGTTTGTCAAGAATGTAATATGAAGTTAAAAATCAAGCTGACCAGATTATATCCTTGTCCTTGAAGATTCGAGTAGACTCAGATGGTGGTAATACAAACTCTTCCATCTGCAAGAGTTAATGGTTGCTTATTCAACGACTATCCATGCGCAGAAATCGTCAAGTCACTAAAATTTTCAGACTCCAAGCCTCAAATCAAAATAAGAATTTCTATCGTCAATATTGGGCCTTTTCCAAAGACAAAAGTATAACAGTATATTGTAAAATAAACACAAGAGTAGATTAACTTTACAGGGGAAGACAATTCCTTGTTGCCTTGAATGACAGAAAACAATATACAAATTGATTTCATCATTACAACCTCAAAGATCAATGGTTTTAGTTTGGGATGGATCATATACAACCTCAAACTCAAAACAATTTACATTCTTCTCCAAGTACGAATAGTGAACTTCCATCGGAAAAGTACAAAGTTAGAAGTTACATCACCTGCCCATTGGTTTCTAAATCAGGAAAACTTCACAAAACCATTGGTAGTGGACTAGTAATAACATCCCACTATGGTATAGTTGATTGGAGGTTATGTGGACAGAATAGCAGTTTCAGCTACCACGTTACAAATAAGTATGAGAAATTAGGTTAGGTTTTACATTAGCTGTTAGAAAGAATTAATACTAAAAACAAAAAACATTCCCTCGATTGATGAGTGATTCAAAGAATAATTAGGTTTTAGTACTTTTGTGCATCAATATGACAGATTGGGGATATATATATATATATATATATATATATATATATATATATAAATATAGAGAGAGAGAGAGAGAGTTACAACGAGGAGGATGCCATAAGGGCAGGAAGTGTGAAGGTTGAAGATGCGGAGAAGATGACTGCAGACGTCAGAGATTTTGGGATGTTGATTTGGTTGGACTAAAATCCAGCTGTGGTTCATCCCCTCGGATCGTTGAGCTTGGGTAAGAACCGAAGGATCATCGAACACCAAACGAAGCCTTAAACAACACTGCGACTCCATATCTAACGCCACTCTCTACACCGGACAGTGCGAGTCTGAGTCGAGTTGGGAGACTGGAGAGACCGCTCTAAAACCCCACCATCATAAACCTTCGTGTGTGAGAGAGGTGGTGAACAAAGATGCATTTTGTACCCCTACACTTCTACGACGCCGTACACAACTTATTAAAAATGTTTATTAAGATAGATTTTGTTTACAATCTTCTAATATAAACTAGACTAAATATTCGTGATACCACAATGATCAGTGACTTGTATAATAAATACAATCATGTTCATTTGTATCATGATATCACATTTCAACCGTCACATTTACTCCCAACCTCGCATCGACACTTCCACGGCTAGTCTGGTGTTGACGACGTTTGTCGTCAATTTTTTTAAAATTTTCATTTCTTTCGTATTTTATAATTTATTTGATATTTTTTTGTTAAGGTTTAGCATTTATGTTTTTTTAACTCGGTCCGTATATCACACGGGCATCTAATCTAGTTATGAAATATAAATTACTATTGTTATTTTAAAAAATAAATATTACTTTTTATTTTTATTCACATCTCTAAAAACTATAGTTATCATTCTATAAAAAACACTCACAAATCATCTGCTAGTAATTTCTTTTAGAAAAAAGAACTATATGCTTGCTTAATCTTCTTAAGATTAGGGGTATTTTAAAACATATGGTTGTACGAAAATAATGTGTTGTGTTATTAAAATACATGATGAAAACTAAGATGGTGAAAATAAGGATGTTTAAAAAAACTCTAAACTTACAACAAAATGTCTCTAAGATTGATACATAAGCCTAGGCCCATAAAAACCAACTAAGCAGATTTTATTTCCTTGTTGACAATCACATTTATGCATGCTTGAAAGAGTGATAAAACAATCTACACATTGCAAGCGAAGGAGTGAAAGCTACTCAAATAGCAGCTAAAGGAAAACCCGATACAAAAAAAAATCACTAAAATTTGAGATTCTATTCATTCCACTTTATCTGCAAGTTTGGCTTTCTATTAGCAACCCAAATGGCCAAATCATTTGCAATATGGGTGTTCAATCGGTTGGTTGTTAGTTTTATGGATTTAACCGGTTCGGTTTAATTGAATTTAGAAAAAAAAACTAACCGGCCATAATCCAAACCAGATTTATACTAAACCAAATCAATCTCACCGAATAACCATCGGGTTAATCAAATAATTTTAAAACAATCAAATAATCTACCAAAACCATAGTATCACTATAATTTTAAAAAACATACGTGACTCTTTTTATATACAAAACCTTTTAAGGAATTACTATCGTATTCAATAATTCATAAAGAAACTCAAAGGAAATAAATTATTTCAAAGGAATTTTATGATAATATATATACATCATTAAAATAAAAATGCAATTCCTTTATTTATTCGGGTATTCGGTCGGACCTCAAAAGAAAAACTTAAAATCCAAACCATAATCCGGTTAAATATTCGGGTGTATCCAAATAACCGATCCAAATCCAATTAAACTGTAACACCCGATTTTTTTTAAATTGCAACAAGGAAATAACAATAATGTTTATTAAAAGGGCAACAACCAACTCAGGTGATATAAGAACATTTTACTTTGATGTTGCACAAAAACTCTTTTGTATGTCCACGCGGAAACCTTGTCTGCTAGAAAACCTAAAAAGAATGAACAACGATAGGCAGCGACAGGTCGCCGGAAACTTACGGTTTTCCAGCCAAATCCCACTTTAATAACATTCCCATCACTTTTTAATCATTCCATAACCACCACTAACTAAATTAAACAGCATAAAAACACCCTTTGATAATAAATCATCATTTAAACTCAATCTTGACCCATTAACACTTCATTTTAATCAAGAACAAAGGAGAAGATGATGAAGAATACTTACCAATTGATAAAGGAGATGATGGAATAGGTTGATCCTAGCTTGCAAACAAATCTAGACATTTCTCCTTTTGAATTCAAGTTTGGGTTTAAGCTTGTATGTGTGTTTTGGTTTGAATGAAGACACAAGAAAGAACAATAAGGAAAAGGAAGGAGGAGGTGGCTGTCGATCCTTGAGTCAGTGGTCATCTTTTAGCGGGTATCCCGCTCCCTATTCGACTTACAATTCATCCATACGCTATCCATAAATCCAAACGAGGATATATTTAGAATCATTATTTTAAACAATTTAATAATTTAAAACTTCTATTCGGTTTTCCTCAACTTTTATTTAACATTTCATTTTAATAATTTATATAAGTTTGGAGAAGAAACAGGTTCACGAAATCTTGCATACAAGTGATCATAAGCAACCTCTTTTATTTTAACTGGATCCGAGGACCATGCCGCATTGCAAATTAGACCCTTTATATTTCGATTTTCCCATATTTGATTCACCATTGCATGAAAATATCCGGTGTTTTCCGTCCCTTTCCATAGTCCACTTAATTCTAACCTTTTGCTTTAGGTCCGGTCCTTTTGCCTGTTTACATTTGATGAGTGTGAAAATGAGCTTGATAACCAAGAATCCAAGATGAGTCTACCTTCGATTTGAATGAATACAAAGACAACCAAGAATCAAACACTCTAAAAGGCTTTGAACCGAAATTTAATTCTTCCATCCTCAATAACCAAGACGAGTCTACCATTGAGAGAAAAAAAATAGATGTTACCAAGAAACGATCTAACTTAGTCATATTACTTCTATCGCTACTAAATCTCGTAAATCTTCTTCTATCGCATATTTGAAAATAATCTTGTAAACCAGAGGAGATAATGAAATTGTTAAAAAACAATGCTTCCTTTTTTCCATGGATTTCGAACTAATCCTTTCTTCCATAAAGCAAATTCACCCAAAACAGTCCATATACAATCCTCAGAGGTTATGTAAACCTGACCATGGTGTTGCCTCCATATTGATATTGCTAGCGTGAGGGCCATAGACGTTGACAATTCCCACTTTTTCCTCGATGCCCATCAATAACCCGATTACTCCACATGAATTACTTTCGAGAACGTCTTCTTTTATGTAAATGCTCGCTACAAATTAATAGAGCTCCTCCCAAAGCATAGACAGACTAACTTCTACAACAAAGTCACTTTCTTGCGAGCCCCACACAGATGAACTTCTACAACAAAGTCACTTTCTTGCGAGTCCCAGACAGAACTTCTACAACAAAGTCACTTTCTTTTCTTACGACCCCAAATAACTTCTGAAACTTCCTCTGTCTTCGTTTCTTGAATCTTGTTTCCCTCTTCTTTTTTTTTGTAGATCACAAATACCTTCCACTTTGCCCCCAAACCACAGTTGTTAGCCGATGACAGCCGTAACTTATTGGTCACTTGTAACAGTGCGATTTAATCAATCTTTCACGTATCGTTCTTCTAGCCGATTCAAGGGTGTACTACAATGCATCTTACATTTTGGAGATATGTGACCGATAAAAAGACGTGTAAATCAATGCAAGAATAATATACACATGTTTTAATTATATAAATTTCTTGCTTATAATTGAATCCTACGTATAATTGTTAATCTTATCTTTTATGCTTATTAGTTACTGTATTCAACTATTTAGAATCATCTTATTAATGGTCACAAGTTAAATGAAAAGGAAGACGAAAAGAAAACAGGATTACGTAGACATCAATGACTTTACAAATGGCAATATTATTATCATTATACACATTTTCTAGAACTCCATTTATTAAGCAAGTTTAAGACCGTGCGTTATGGTAGACTCGAAGCCATCGAGTACCCACCGGGAACACCATTACGCGAATTCGAGTAGGTGTAGCGGGTAGGCCATGCGGGTATTGGAACTCGATGGAGAAGACTCAACCCAACCCCCCCACCCACCCACCCACCCACGCACAGATATATATATATATATATATATATATATATATATATATATATATAGGGGAAGGTTCATTTAAGAACCGTTTTTATTACGAGAACCGCAAGAACCAATCTTAGTCGTTCATTTTAGATAATGGAATTCATGAAGAGCGTGGAGGGATTGGGTGTGGCAGGGTGCATGTAAGGAATTCATGGGTGGGCAATCCAATTGAAGGAGGGGGAATTGGACGGCTAGAATTGGTTCTCGCGGTTCTCAAATGATCTTTTCACTATATATATATATATATATTATGAAAAAGGTTTGGATAAAGGAATGGAAGGTATAACACTTATTTTGGGTAGGGTAAAGGAAATGAAGGAGGGAATGATGTAGCGTTGATATGGCATTGAGTAAGGAAAAGGAAAAGGGAGGGTATAACACAAGGCCTAACGATCCAATATTTAGATTGTAGCAAAGAAATAGAAACAGAAAACCATGCAAACTTCCTGGGCCAAAATGCACATCTTAAAATCCACTACCACAATGAAAGATGAATGAAAGTTTACATGTATTGTCCAATAGATGGACTCTAGTTATGGAATTGTAGAACAAAACTAAACTCCTTTCGACTCTTTTCTTTTAAGAAAGATACAGTTGTACCAATAACAGCTCGTCTTTATTTCATCCAGCATTATGATCAATAACCCCTGCATCAATCCAGTAAAGCATGTCAGACACAGTAAATACATCCTAAAGCGGCTAAAAAAATAGCCTCGACTCTGTGAGATCCATGAAAAGTAGATAGAGATACTCTCAAACTAAGTATAACATGACCGATCATATTCCTTATAAAAAGAAACAGCAGAGTAATTAATACATATACAAATCAGTACAATTAGTAGGTAATACTCCCTCAACTGCAAATTAAAAGACTAATTGGTTTTTCATCATCAACAATACTAAATAGACTTTAATAGAGGTATGATACAATTCTGCTATACGAGTTAGCTATTGGTTTGTGCACAGAACAGTTTTGGAACTTTTGATAGATATACCCTAGTAACCGACAGATTCAAGTATATAACTACACAATTCCCAAGAGTAATAGAATCAATGGCAAAATGGGCAAGTTGGGTTTGGGTCAAAACATGTCATCTTAAAACCCTAGTCTGGTGGGTATGGGTTAGAAGTTAGAACAGGTCAGGTCAGGTCTTTTTTACTTAATGAAATGTTATTTTAAATGATGTTATTACTAACTATTATAGAATTCAAACAATTAGCAGAAGTTAGGTTATTTACAAAACTTGCTTAATATTTTAAGAGTTGATTTTGTAACTATATTTAAGATTTTAATAATTTATACTAGGATAAAGTTTTTTAAAATTAACCGCATTTATACAACAAAAGTAAAGACCGTGTTTGGACCCATTCTGACCTATTAGTCAACTGCTGAACAACCAGTTAGGATGCTGTTTGGACCCAAAGAACCCGATAAGCAAACAAAGAAGTACTCAAATCTACCCATTTCTGATAACACAGGTTCTGATTGCTAAGCCTGGGATCAACCATCCTATAATTGTTCAGATTATAATAGCTGGTAAGTAAACAACGTATATACAATCTTAAGATATTATTAGCACCCCCAGAACTCTCTTTCTACCAATTTGCTAGTACCAACACAATTCTATATTGAACCATAACCCTGATGACCTACCGGTCAATACTCTCCCCGCCCCCCCCCCCCCAAAGGGTTTGAATCCTGGGGGTTTCAATTAAGGGATGGCCACGTGGTTGCTTTGGAAACGGCCACGAGTAACACTGGTTAGACCATGTACATCTGAGCCAAAGGCTCAGCGCCCCGGGAGGAGCCTGAACAGTGAAAAACTCCTTTGAGAAAGCACAATTCTATATTGACAATAGCTCGTCAAGTCGCGAACCAAGAAAACATAAAATTAAGTCCTTTAAAACCTTTTATAGACCAGCGTGAGTGCACCATGGGAAATTTTGGCTCGAATAAAAAATGACTCATTAAATTCTTGACATTACACAGGTTCAACCTTGTATTTATACAAAACGTCCTTCCAGAAATCAGCAGGCTAAGGTACAGTGTCGAATATCAAGCTCTTATAGTTCTCAAGGGTGAGAAATCAAATAGGGGCAGTTCAAATACTGTCATTATTGTGAGTTCATATGGACTCCTCATTCAGAAAATATAAAGCAAAACACAAACTCATAGGAACTAGATTAACGATGCAATTCTTACAAAGATAATTAAAAATCTAATAAGTCGTCCTTTTAATTCCTTTATGTGTTCATCTGTACAGTATCACAGCCATTGGCATTCATCACTTACCTAGTGTTCCCTTATAAAGCATATCAAATTAGCAACTATTTTTGAAATTTGGTTCCTAAGAAACTAGATTAACATGTAACAACTATTTCTCTGTACATATTTCAGTTCATTGTTTCTAAATATATCTGGCCACTTTTGGCAAACTGCTACATGTTTCTAATCCTTAATTGAATATAACTGCCAGCCTTAATGCTTTAGAAGCACACTTCTTTGGCTTTTGCATGTTTCCTTTCCGGCATATCTTTTAGTAACCACCTGGTTATGTTTGACTCCTAGGGTATTTATCAGGTGCTTGATTCCCATAATTTGATTGACAGAAACAAGACATTCTTCCAGAAAACAAAACGCTCAAGTTTCTTCCTGAGACTGATGAAATAGCTCAACAACTTGTACCAAGGGTGAGATATCAAACATGGGCAGTTCAGATTCTTTTGATTATAGTGAGTTCAATTGGTTTCCGATAGTAAGAATTATAAATCAAATATCCCGCTCATATCACCGTCCATCAAAGAAAGGCCTAAAATCTAGAAATGAAAATATAACTCTATCATATTGCATAAAAAAACCAAAATAAAATTAAACTTCTGGATCCTCCACGTACATAATTCCAGAACCACGTAATGTAAACAACAAATAAATCAAACAATTTCATAGAAACCCGAAATGTCTAAAATATAACAAGATTATAACAGAATCACCGTACCTGACTTTTCGAACAAGAATCGACTTGAGCTTACGAGCAAGTTCTTGAGATTTAAGCCTTCGCTGTAGATTCTTTCGAGCCAAAATTCGCTTCTCTGAGTTCTTGATGTGATATAACTGTTCGTTCTTAATCATACGTTCGATGCCACTAGATTGCATTATCCTCTGCATATAAGTTAATCCTCTCTCCAAGTTGTTGTTCAAAATCTTCACTCGGATCCCCCGCCATTGCTGTAAATCTGAGCACCGATGATTTAATCCAACGTTTGGACGCGAGAAGATGGACGAGAAGCTCCTGTACATTGAATTCATTGTCAAGTTAGGGTTTCGGAATTGGGAAATTTTGTTTTTTTTTGTTTTTTCTTATTGAACAAATTTGGGAAATTCTGCTGTCCGATAAACGGGCCAAGAGGCCCAGTTTGTTAATTAGGCCAATCCAAAACATCCAAGTTAGCCTGCTAAGTAAGTGGCATAAAACTTGAAGTCTTGGTTTCAAAACTGTAATAACCTAATTTAGTTGTCCAATTTTATGCAAGTGTAAATGACCTATCTTGCCGGTATTACCTAAGTTAGGTATTATATTCACAACTCACATAAATAAAAGGTATTTAAGTAATTTAATTGTTTAATGAATTAACTGAATTGTAAGTATAGTAGCATCTAAATTAAGTGATTCTAGCAACATATATCATTTTTCTGTTATATTATCATACATTAATATTTATATAAACATTTGTTTTAAAAAAGAGTGATATTTAAGTGGTGTCTTTCAGTATCAATGATCTAAAATAATTCATAATAAGATATTTTATGAATTCTTCGGTAGATGTTAATGTATATATTTACAAATTGCATGAGTTGGTGTTTAGAAAAAGGAACAACTTAAGAAAAAAGATGATGTTTTCGACTTTTTACGAAAGAAACAGAAAGAGTAGAAAAGGATTCAATGTAAGAATCTGATCCAACTTTTCTATCCAATTTGTGTAGATTAATTATATGTTTCTGTCCAATCCTTTTCACTTCTCTTTCTTTTCTTCTCTCATTTGGAACTCCTCAACCACGCTGACCATGGTATGCTTGCCACACCACGACAACATGGCGGTGATCAAGTAAGTGGCGGGAGGCGTGTTGATTAAAAAGATTGTAGGTCTCATAGTTGGTGGGATGGTGAGTTACCACAGCTAAGCCCAATGACGACTACAAGTGACCTGATCGACAATTTAAAGATACTATTTTCATAGCCACCCTTATAAAACATTTTATCTACAAAACTAATTGATATAAAGTTAAAAACCCATGAAATGATATGATTTGAACATCTTTATTTACATCTCCTTTAAATTCTTGAAGGGATTGTTATCTCCCATTCAATTTCAACAACAAACATATAACAGAACATGTAAAAATAACAGTTGTGACACCAGGAACACATTACACTAACGATACGGAATTTTACTAGCATAAACAGGTTTAATACAAATAATAATATGATTCAACCTTTCTTGGGCATGGCTGCAAGTTTGGTATACATCTTAGCCATGGACTGAAATCCTCGAACATCACCAGATCGAAGAAGATTGCCTGCAAAATGTAAAACATTATCTCTAAGGGCGTTTTTGGATGTGCATTTAAATCGGTTATTATGCTTTGAGGTCTGCAACAATCAATTCTGAGTTATTCTTGTATTGTGATTATGAAGGGTCAAAATTATCAAATTTGGGTGATCCAGTAAACAGTTATAGAAAATCTAACTGTTTACTTATTTAGCATTCACCAACCAATTATGTATTTATGTGACTTTGGTTCTCATTCTTCAAGTCTTCATAATCACTCAGACATGAATATTAAATCGTATATAACCAATGACCAGTCCATGTGGTAATACCTCAAGCCTGTAATTTCATTTTACAAACAAATATATTGAGATCTCACATAATAAAAGAAAATTAACTTTCAATCACAACTGAAACAAAATCCGATCACACTCCACTTATTTCAAAGCTAATTATATATTTCTATTTCAAATTTCAAAGGCTAGGTCAAGGTTTTACAAGATTTTAAGTTGTATATATGAAAATCCTTTTGTTAATTACTTTTCACTAGTGACTAACAAGTAGAAGACTGCATATCTGAGCTGCTAGGGGGAATGAATATCTATAAGACATTAAGACGAAGTTGGAATCTGAAGGAACGAAAGCAGATGATGAACAAAAAAAAAATTATTAATGGAAGTATGTGACAAAATGAATCTATTGAACTTTTACCCGAATCACAATTCAATGGGCTATCTGGTTCTGGATGGGCCATTAAAGCAATTATAGCTCTACAAACAGACTGCAGTGTCCAAGCTGGACTCCAAGCATTCTTTAGGATATCAAGGCAAATTTCTCCTGTCTGCACAATCAAATATGATAAATCTAGATAAAATAAATGTATTCAATAATGACACTCTTCATAGGAGGGTCAATGTGCAACATGAAACACAGCATGAAAATAAACAGGTTAGGGTGAAGTCAAAAGAAACTTGGGTCGACCCACTTAATCCTTTTACTAAACAGGTCCTGTTTGTATTATGGATGAATGGGTCAACCTGCTAACCTGTTTAAAGAATTTGATTTAACAAATAATATGTAGGAAAAAATACACATCCAACCCACCAACTCGTTAATGACACGTTTACAATCCAACTTCTGCAATTTTATCCATAATCCAATCACCCCGTATAGATGAATGGGTTAGGGAGTTAAGGTTTGAGTTTACCGACACAAGTAATTTAACAGGTCGTGTTCAGGTTTGGTGACACTAACAAGCCAGATATGCAATATGCTTCTGAGTTTATAATCAATTTTCATACAACAAATCAAATCAATCAAGAAAAGAATAAGATCACATATTTATCCTTTCTCTTAAACCAATACGGGAGACTTTCAATCCTATATCACAAAACGCCTCTCCTAATGTATTTTTGCTGAACTTATCAAATTGGTTTTCTTAAATAGCTAGAACTTGCCGAAAACAGTTGATTATCTAATTATTACAACTTCAAACATCATAAGCACATCCAAACACTATTTTCTACAGCCCATTTAGAAGGGCAAATCTACAGATACTATCGACTTTCTTTAAAATGGGGATGTTTGCAATAGAAAGATCTCAATCAACTTCGTAATGCCACTAACATATGTTCATAACCAATGCATATGTAGAAGAAAGAACAAAGAAAAAGAGACAATACCTTGAAATGCACATTTGGATGAAAAATTTTAGTTAAAAACCTCACTTGAGGAGGCTGCAAAGGATATTGCTCCGGAACAGAAAAAGCAAGCTGAAAGACCCCGCCTTCATAAGGAGTTTCTGATGGTCCCTGTATTAATTAATTGGTCAAACAAATAGCAAAATCTGCGTGTGTGTACTTCCGTTAAGGTGAATCATACCTTGATAAGTGCTGTCCATTTAAATATGTTGGAGTCATCACAAACAAGTTGTATATCTGGATCAGCTACCTTCTCCTTTTGAACCTCCTTGTATTCTTTGAATAGTCTTGCTCTTGATGCCTAAACTCATTAGTAAAATGTTATAGAACAAGAATCTTTATGTCAAAACATGATTGATGTCATAAAGCAAAAGACAGATTTTGTTAATTTTTCATTCTCTTTGGATAACAAGGATACCCAGGAAAGTTTTGGACACGTTGTGGGTTGGGTGGATTAAAATTATCTACTTTATTTGTGTTGTATCACCAAATCATAGACCAGGAATGCAAGAGGATACAAAACTGTGTTTTGACATGAAATCATGGTGAATTTAATTTACAAAATGAGAGTGTGAGGGCTAAAAAGTACAGATCAAAAGTAACACTTGATTGTTGTGGCTACGAGAGAAAGGCCAAATGACATGCTGATAAATTACTTTTTCTTATTAGTCATGGCTGACGCCTGACCGGAACATACCAAGTATAATTGTGTTCATGTAATATATCAATTCTTAATGTTTGTGGCTTGACGGAGTAGAAACATTACAATAAAAATCAGGGTATAGATGCATCTATATAAACAAAAACACACGCTGATCAATACTAGCACCAAAAACACATATTGAAATGAACCCACCACATAGAAATAAGCTACCACTTAATTAGAAAATAACTGACCTGCATTTTATTTACTTTATAATCCTGCAAAAGCTCTGCAAATTCACAACACCAGATTATCAGACGTAAAATCAGTTATCAACAGAAGAAAGAGAGAAGTGTAAAACCCTAAAAGGGATTGACAGCATTAGAAAAAAATCATGTTTACCTGATAAAAATTGGGGTTTTTTTTGGGTTGGGTTTGTGGGTTGGGGGGGGCACAGATTATTGGTACAATCTATGATATGATTAACTTGTAGGCATTAACTTGCATGTTGAAAATTGAACACCTATTTTTTGCATATTTTTTACAACTAAAATCACAACTTTCACCACAAAGAAGGACAATAACAACTTCACCATATCTCATATAATACAAGCTACAGGCCGTATACAACCAGCCCAAGAATCCTCGAGGCAGCGAGGCCCAAGAAGTCAACCACCTTCCCATGCAAGTCGCCAACATTCATTTAGTGGCCAATGTTCCCATGCAGCATTATTCTTTATATTTCTCAACAAATAAGTTGCCAAGTCTTGCACGTCTGTTGCTTTTGATTAGTAGTAATGGCTCCTAGTTTCAAGTCGTTTAATTCCTAGAGTTTTAGTATAAATACTGTACTGTTCTTTCATTGGAATATAAGCAGATAATTTCCCCAATTACTTGTGAGTTGTGTATTTGGTAAGGAGATTGGTTATCTCAAATCAACTAACATCATACTTCCAAATTTCCATATGCTTTTAACATACTATTTTAACTACTTCATATGCTTTTAGCACACAAAATTACCACCGATTTTAACGCAAAAGACTCCATATGCTTTTAGCACACAAATCTAACACTAATTATAACCAAAGAACTTGGATCATTACAACTTTACATCAACCACACACCAAGAGTCATGTTCCAAACAACACTGTGACATTGATTTGTGTTTTTGTCAATAAAATCCCTGTTAATTGGTATGGTTCCTAATATTCATCTACCAACTTCCAACTGACGCTCCATTTCAATCAACTACCAAAAAGACAAATTACTACAATCATCAGCATTCATAAAACAAATTACAATCACAAACACAGAATTCTTGCAAAATTTGCGGTTGCTTCCAAAATCAAACATCAGATATAAGGAACAGACAAATCGACATCAAGGCTGTGGGGGATTTGATAAATAGGTCAAGAAACCAATGTTAAATTCCTTATCATGTTTTAAGTAATCGAACATAAGAAACAACAGAAAAGTCGAACCAAAAGTCGATCAGAAGTTATTGAGGGTTTGGTTTCAAAGTTCAGCAGAAATTTCAAACCAAGCAGCAAAAACGAACGGAAACGAATCAAGAATCGAAAAATCGAACCTGTGGAGAGAGGGCTGAGTAAGGCGACGAGCAGCCGGAGCGTTGCGGGGACGACGAAGAAAGATTATAGCGTTGCGTTGTGGAGGAAGGTGACTTTGGGGCTTTTGGTTTCCTTCATTTATTTGATATATATCTGTGTAGATCTGGGCATTCACTGTTCAGGTTTTATACTTTGTTTTAATTTTTTTAATGTGTTTTTTAGTTTACTTTTTAAGTTTATGAAAAAATTATTATTTAACTTAGCTTATTAGCTTATCTTTAATAAAAATAAGTTAATTTTGATAAGTCAAATAAAAACAATTTTTTTACATGGTTTTACACATATTCTTTTCATTCATTCTTTTCTCAATATATTATCTTTCTCAAATGTAAGCATACATTTTTTAATCATTTTACAGTAATAAACTACGCAAAAACACTTTTTTTAAAAAGAGTTTATTAGCTTAGAATCATGAGTTAATTCAAACATCTTTTTTACTAATAGCTTAAAAGCTAAAAAGCTCTTATACTAAAAAACTAATAAGCTTAAGCTCAAAAAAATAAGCTTACCCAAACACCCCCTAAACATAAAAATAAGAACATATTTAGTTTTTAAAAAGATAAATGTTAGCATCTAGAGGCCGTTATTATATGTGTTTTCACAGTCGTAAATATTTAAATGAGTAAATGATAATTGACTAACATACTATTTTTTCAAAATTTTTGTAAGTATAAAAATATCCAAGATAAGTATTATTAGAAACATATATCTTATCCCCTTAGATTTTCTATAAAACTTAAAACTTAACTACATATTTAGTTTCTTTGACATAAATGAAATTTTTATTTAATAGAAAACATTAGCAAGCTGCTAAATGGCAGATAAAATACAAATTTAAACAAGTGTTTGTGAGTGAAAATTTTACACCTCCTCAGATGAGTTATTTTGTCAATTAATCTAATCTTGTACCCTTTAAACCCATATCAATATTCCATTTAAATAGAGAATTCACCGGTTCATCATTTGGCCCATCCACGTCCACCACCTTTTAAGATCTTTCAAAAGATTTAGGGTAGTACCACAGGACCGGAAAATATGAGACCCGGTCTCAAAATCCAACCCACATAAAAATTTGACCGAGGACCTAACATGAATTCCTCCTCGAATTAAGTTAAATAAGGCAGGAAGTCTACCATGTTGAAGTGCTCTATTTTAAATTGTGGAACTATATGTGGGTTAGAAATTTATTCCACGCCTGTTAAACATATAATCTTGAAGCACTCTCTCTCACCTTTTTTTTTTCTTCCAACCTCAACCTCTCACCAGTTTAGGGTGGAAATAGAAAATAGGGAGATTTGTTTTCCATAATGTTTCATTAAACAGGAGGAGATATAAAGGTTAAGAGACTATGCACCATGATCAATGTGACATGGTTCATTATGGGCTCACAAGTCACACCTGTTGTGGCTGGATGGCTAGGTTGTGATGTTTCTTATGACATTGATTCGTTATAACTGTAACGCTTGCTATCCATGTTTTTATATGTAACAACTAAAAGTAACGGATGTATCCGAATGACACGACGTCTTTTTATTTATAGTATATATATATACATGGGAGTGTTTATTTGAAAATCATTTTTAATACGAGTACCGTGAGAATCATCTGTAATCATCAATCATGATTAATCAAATGTTAATATTAATTGTGATATGACATTTAATTAATTAAAAAACACAACCATCATTTTCATTTTCCTAATATTCTGGAAGCGTATTTTAGGCAAATTGTCTAAATAAATGAGGGGGTCACTTTCTAACATTTTGTAACACCCGCAACCCTGGGCTAGAAGATTAGCGGGTTGGCGGTACGTAATTGGTTTGCTTTATTTGATTGTGTGTTTATTAAATGTTAAGTGAAATTAAAATGAATATGAGTTTATAAATATATAAATGTTACTGGTGGAATTAAAAGGAAAAGAAGTACAAGTGTGTATGTATGTAAGTTAATATGTATGTATGTAGGCATGCATGAGAAAATTTATAAAAGAATAGGATTCTTAGTTTTGCCACCTCCTACTTGTTTAGACAATTATGTATGCATACGTGTATATTTGTCTGCTCATTATCTTAAAGTGTTGAAGGTGTTAGTGTGTGTTTTTGAAAGCAATACCATTTGTGAAGAAAAGTCACCAACTTGAAATCCTAAGATCAAGATCTTGTGAGTTTTAATTCAAAAGGAAGGTAAGGAAGTAATTGTATCTTGTTATAATACATGTTGATGTGTTTAAATATTGAAAAACATGAATCTACGTGGTTACACCATTTTTAAGTTTGAAAGAAAGTTTGAAAATGGGTTTTGAAGATTTGTGATTAGGAATGAATGAAAACATGTTTTTGATGATCTATATGCTTGTAAATGCTAAATATGTGTTTTGGTGGAAGTATTATGAAGTTGGAATGAGATTTGGAGGAATTTGACTGAAAATCCGACACATTATGGAAGATGATAATCTGGAAATTTGCGTGTAGCGCCGCTACACTATAGCATCGCAGCGCGACCTTCAACCAAAACCGGGTTCTTAGGTTTCGGATTATAGAAATCCGACTTTGAAATCCGAATAATGTTGCGGAATCCGACCCTAGAATCCGAAGAATGACAAATCCGACTCTTAAAAACCGATTCTTGATGAAATCCGATGGAAATCCGATTGTAGATCTCGGATTTGAAATCCGATGCTCGTCGCGGCGCGACATGCCCCAAATCCGATTGTTGGCTTTTCTTTTATATATTTTGCTTGGTTTGAGTTAGTTTATTTATTATGTGATTTAATTGAGATATAAATATATATGAGAAGATATATTTATTTATTCGCAACTGATTTGATTGTTGCTGTGTTTTCAGGCAATCCAAAGACTCGGTAAAATTAGACTTCTGAGCCCGTGTTGATTTTGAGGTGAGTGGGCGTTGATCGCGGATGGTAAAGATTTCAGTTAATGTTATTGGTGTGATGCATGTTTGTGATTGGATTGGATTGATTGACCTGTTGATGTGATATTGATTGTTGATATCTGCTGCATGAATATTTGGTCGATACGCACTCTTAGTATGATTTCGAGTTGCGTTAGGAAGTCAGCTATACGTAGAATTGGGTTGAGCTCGTTCACTGATTGGTTGAACAGTGTTAGCCTTACTGGTGCATATGTTGCATCAGAGGGGGAGTGCATTGTGCCAATTTAGTGGAGAGCTATCGGTAAACCTTTGCTTTGGCCGGCATTGGTTGTAGGTTCTGCGCCGAACCGCCGGTCTTCTCGGGATACGTGGTTACATGCTTTGATATTGATCGTGAATGTTTGCTTTTGGTGTTTAGCCTCTACTCACTTAGCTTTGTGCTAATTTTCCTCAGTTGTTGCTTTTGCATGTTCGTATTTGTGAGGTTGGCTGAAGGAAAGGAATGACCTGACTCTGATATTATTTTTGAATGAAACGAGCCTGTAGCTTTTGTAACACACAATGATACTTTTGTTTGTGAACACTGTTTGTATATTTTGTAAAGAAAAAAAATCGCTTTTGCTGGGTTTTTTTCAGCACAACATCAAATATGTGCACATAACAATCGATTTTTTCGAGCACAGACGCGGATGGGTGAACATGTGCACTGCCTTTGTTGCACGTGTGCACATGCATAAGTGCATATGCATATGTGCAACTGGAAACTTGAAGTTATCCACTTATCCCTAACATAATCTAAGTCCTAATTAACATAATCAAAGACCTAAATTGTAAATGGGTAAATTAATAACACCCTTTTGGTAATGAAATGCTTTAAACAAATAAACAAACAGCCTTAACCCAAACATACTTTGGTGTAGTAGAATTAGTCTCTAAGCTTTTACAAAAAAAGAAAAAAAAAGAAAAACACAAATCCTTTTAATTTCAATAAAATGGGTAAACCTATAACACTCAAAAGTCACTGTGTTTCTTTGAAACCTTATAGACTTTTACAAGAAAAACCAAATATGAAGAATTCATACCTAAAGCCACCACCATCCCCTAATCCATCAAAAAAACGATATAGTTGGCTTTAAAAACTACACCGTCTCATTTGCTATTGTTGGCTTCAAAATCGATATCATTTGCTATGGTCATTAGGATGTATTGTTCGCATTCTTACATGTGTTTGAAGATAGTGACGCCAACGAGACAAAAGAGATAGCAGGTATAGGGTTTATATAAAAACAATTATCGATGGTTTGTGAGAAATGATTGTTGCCATTGTTGGATGTGGTTTGGTGGAGAGATATGATAGAAGATATAACATATCTAGATTTAAAAAAATGATGATCGGCGATGGTTTGTGAGAAATGATGGTTGCCGGTATTGGTGGTTGGCTGAGAAGGGAAGTTTGACCACAATGCAAGTGGTGTTGCAGGGAAAAGAAACTAAAGAGAGGGGGGAGGTTAACAACGGTGATGGTGATTGTTGCTAGCGGTGTTGTTATTCGTAGGGGGGTTGCCGGTGAACGCCTTAACTGTGTTATGGCCGCCAGAGCTATATGTGACTTGTGAGAAAAAAAGACGAGAAGGTCAAGCGAGGAAATGTTGGTGGTAGTGGTGGTCTAGGTTTCCATGGAGACCGAGGGAGTAAAGGGCATAAAAGAGTTAAACAGTAAATCCTAGTTTACCTTACAGCGAGAGAGACCTCAAGGTGTGGTTGTTAAAATGACTATGATGCCCTCTATATTTTAAAGAAAATATTTAAGACAAGAAAATGAGTGATTGGTCCATAATTGTTTTCGCGACACTCTCATTAATATCAGTTTTCAAATAAATTTTCATATATATATATATATATACACATACACATATATACCATTCAAACTCACATAGAAATTTACATATACATCTTATAAAAAAACAAACAAAATTGACAAGTCTCCATCTTCATCATCTTTTAAATGTTTTTTATTCGTTTTCATGTTCTTTATCTAATAGCACAGAAAGCACAAAATTGAATGAACATATACTTCAAAATCTATATATATGAATACCTTAAATGGAATATGAAAATTAATTGATTGAAACCTATGACGGTATATGAACTTTCATACAGAATCTCATCCATCTAATCAAGTCTTCAAATAACCTTAAGAAAAATTCAATATCAGCTCAATCATTGTTCTAATTATATTACTATTATACAAATATCTTTTTAAGAATTTTTTTTTGTAGCTTTCATAGGTGTTTTTAAACTCATAAATACTTAAATGAGCAAATGATAAAATAACTAACGTTCCTCCAATTTAAAGTATTTATAAGTATGAAAGCATGTAAGATAGGTGTTGCTATAAATATATCATATCCATTCTTCTTAATTAATGTAAAATGATAACATAATCAAAATAAACACTTAATATAAATTAAATACCGATAAAAATATAATTTTCTCTTTTCAACAACACCCTTTCAAGCTCTTAGCTATGATCTTGAGGGTAAGGGACGGGTACCTTTAGGTTGGCGAGAAAACTACCGCATCCTTCCTCTTATGTCTTGCTTAACCGTCACCCTCTTATCTTTCTACAATCTCCTTCCTCTCTCTCATTGATATACTTTCTTTTCTTGTTTTTTCATTATTTTAAAAATAGAGAAAATTTAGAGGGATGCTAGCGAGGCTAGTAAGATGGAAAGAAAGATGAAAGAGTATAATAACGCGAAACTAATGTGGTAAAAAAGATAGAAGAGTTAAATGTTCCAAAAGGGTTATAGCCACTAAATAACATCTTCTTTTGAAGGTAATTTACCTTTTTACTATCCAAATCTAATCTAAATAAGTAATATACTTTGCAATGACTTGTTAAAATAAGTAATAATTTAAATTTTTAAATTTGAGCTTTGACTTTATCCAGATTTTTTATTGTTGGGTAAATACCAAATCTCGGTGACCTAACCAGATTTTCTTTCTGGTGGTGATAGCGAAGTCTGATTGATTATCGTTGTCGCATTTAATACCTAAGTAGTCATGTAAAATTCCGAAACGATGCCCGACGAGGCGGTCAGTCAAACCCTATTATCGTCACCAAAAAGAAATTCTATCACGTCTCTAAAGTTTAATGATAATCTAATGATAAAAACTCTAGCTAAACCAAAATTATAATTGAGAATTTTTAAATCCTTGCTTAAGAAACTATATTACTTGTAAAAAACTATTAAAAATGTAAGAAACTATATTACTTGTAAAAAACTATTAAAAATGTAAGAAACTATATTACTTGTAAAAAACTTTTAAAATATACATAAAATTAAAAAGCTGTAAGAAGTACGATGATGAGAACCAATGAGTGACACGCGTGTTGACAAAATTGAATGCTGAGCGGTCAGCTACTTTTTACGAACCCAATGTCTTTCACCCACGACAGTGCCTCCTCACCGGAGAAGTTAAAAACTACGTTTTCACCGCCGGACAGTAACCGACGAAAATGTCTTCCAAACTCCCTCAAATAACCGTCTTATTACGCCGATAAACCCTCAAACCCCGTTTCCGACGTTGTATCGTTATGGTTACACACTCTCTATTCTCTCTCTCCCTGTATATGTAGATTATATTATATATAACTAATATATATCATTAGTCTTCGTCGCTTTCAACCATCGCCACTATAAATACAACATATTTGATCCCAATTTTCATTCGATCAAACACTAGTGACGCCATGAATAAGCTTATCTTCTTATTCCTCATCTTATTCGGGGTTTCCTCTGAAAGGTGACTTCTTTCTCTCTTTCATTCTGTTTGAGTTCTTGAATTTGATTAAAGAGGTGCTTTCTTTCTATCTTTCATGCTTTCCACGTTTACTGTGATTAAATTTTTTTGTCATCTGGTTAAGTTAAGTATGTTTTTTTTCTAAACCCTTGTTATTTGATGTTTTTATTGATAAGTGATTGTAAAGTAGTAAAACCCTTTTTTATGAATCTGGTTGATTTAATTGAGTCTGCTTTAGCTTTGACTGATATGGATTCAGCTAAATAATTAGCTGTTTCGATCAAAATCACCGTGTTTGACTTTCAAGAGTCAAAGTTAGCTTATGATATGTGGCATAGCTATTCTAGTGTTTGAATTTAATTAATTTAGACTGGGTTTGCTAAAAGCCTAAAATCCTTGTCATTTGATGTCTTTTCTGATAAAAGTGATTGTAAAATAGAAATACCCTGTTCTTGAAGTCGATTGGTTTAAATGGATTTGCTTTTGGTCTGAATGATATGGATTCTGATGAATAATGTTCAAGAGTTTATAAAAATCAATACGTTTGACTTTCTTGAGTTAGTACCATAGCTGTCGTAGCTCTTGAATTTGGTCAATTTAACATGGATCTGCTCAAACCCCTGTTATTTGATGCTTTTCTTTTCCTTTTCTCTGACGAGTGATTGCAAAATAGTAATACCCTTTTCTTGAGTTTGGTTTATTTAAACGGGTTAACTTTTAGTTTGAACGAAATGGATTCAGCTGAATAATGTAGCTGATTTATTTCACTACTTGGGACTTGTAAGAATTGAAAGTAACATCCTTTTTCTGGAATTGCTTGATTCAAATGGGTTTGCTTTTGGTTTGAATGATATGGATTCAGCTGAACAATGTTAGCTGAATCTATGGAAATTAGTATTTTTAACTTCCAAGAGTCATGCTTAGTCTGTAATATGTGGCACAGCAGTCCTAGTTCTTCAATATGGTTAAGTTATTATGGGTTTGCTACAACCCTTGTTTACAATATCTGCAAAAGGAAATCATGTTCTCTGCTAGTAACACCAAGAAAAACTAAATCTTTGTCTTAATTTGCAAGTTTGATAAGGGTTATATTAGACTCTTGAGATCAAAGGTGAACTCTAGGTCTTGAAGTTGGTTTTTCAAATGGGTTCGAACTGGGTTTTGAAGATAGTGTGATGAATTGATTATTGATGAGTTTGTTGATAAGTTTGTCTGTGTTTCCCCCTTATCTTACAATTTGATAAAGTTTATATGCCTTTTGACATGCTCAATTGTATAAGCTTAAGATTTTTTTCTTTTCTTTTTTTGTTCCAGGGTGTTATCAGATATCCATGCTAGCTTACCACCGAGAGGTTGGAATTCCTATGATTCGTTCTGTTGGACCATATCCGAGGAAGAATTCCTACAAAATGCTCAACTTGTTTCACAGAAATTACATGCTCATGGCTATGAGGTCTTTCCCGCTCCTGCAGCCAATAATCATAAAAAATTGAAACTATACAATTTTCTAAAAAATCCTCAAAGTTAATTACATTTGCCTGCTGTCATCTTCACAGAAAGGTAGATGATGTTAAAACGGGCTTTGATACCTTGTCATTGATTAAGGGTAATTTGAGATATTTGATAAATTTTCAAACACTTCTCTAAAACTATATTCTTGAATTTGTTTCGCATGTTTAGTCCCTTAAATAATTCTAACTTACTATTTTCTTGAATAGCTCTCAAGCTAGAACTACATAGTTGCCCATTTTATCACAGAACTGTGGCTGACTAGCTGGTGTCTGTAAAAACAGTTTTATTCTAATAGTTACCCAATCACATTCTTTATTGGGTAACTGTGTAAAGGGTTTACCCAATCAACATTGTTTGTTTCCTTCAAAAATCTCTTACTTTATTTAAACACGAACACGAAAATGGGGAGATAGTGTTCGGTTCACAACTTCAAATTATATGAAGCCTCTAAAGAATTACCAAATCTTATTGAAAAGCATTTGTTGTTAAAACTCATTATCATTGTGATTTCCTGACTTTGTTTTAGTATGCGGTGGTGGATTACCTTTGGTATAGAAAATTGGTCCCGGGTGCTTACGTCGATTCACTTGGGTATGACGTGATTGATGAATGGGGGAGGGTGATTCCTGACCCTGGTAGGTGGCCCTCATCAAAAGGCGGCAAAGGGTTCTCTGAAGTAGCCAAGAAAGTTCATGACATGGGTTTAAAATTCGGGTTCCATGTTATGAGAGGCATAAGTACACAAGCTGTCAATGCAAACACACCAATTTTAGATGTTACAACGGTATCGCTCTTCACTGTGGGTTGGGTTGACATCAGAGGCGGACCCAGGATTTGAAATGGATGGTAGCACCGGACCTAAAATTTGAAATGAATGGTGGCACCGTCTCGAAAAAATCGAAATTTACACTACACGAGATCGAAATTTACACTACGCGTACAAAATTGGATGGTGTCCCGTGCCTCCGTTACACTATACTTGGGTCCGCCCCTAGTTGACATGATACAACACTTGTCCAAATTTAAAAATCTTTTATGAATGGTTTTGTGTCCAAGCATGTTTAGGAAAATATAGTATCACTAATAATAATCTATTTTTAATTGAATAAGGAGATTTAGGACGTTGTATGCATCAAAAGTACGCTTTGGAAGGTTTTTGCCTTTTCCTAATTGGCAGTTGTTTGGATTTACCCCTTTCACCTGTTAGAGATTAACATAAACTCAATGGAAGGTTCATAGTAAATGTTTTGAAATTGCCACAAAAGAAACATCTTTCATTTGACCTTATATCTTTGTTTAGTATTCCTGTAGTTCTTTATTCCTCATTTGTAAATCTCCGTCCAAAGTTCTATGAAATTGCAGCTATTTCCATTTTGTAAATGCCCAGATATGATAAATAGTCAAGCACTTTCCTTAAGTCAAAAGGTTAGAACTTTCATGGGACAAAGGGATGAAATCTTCAAGATATTCATTTGGGTCAACAAGATTCATCAATTTGTTAATATTGAAGGGGATTTTAGTCACTTGGCTAATAATAAAGAATATCTCCCTAAAATTATGTGCTTAGTCAAGCTTTGCAAGTTCATAGAACTATGGGAGCTAATTTTAGTTTTCTTTTTTTTAAACTGTGATTAAACTTTATGAATTAGGGGAAAGCGTATGTGGAATCTGGAAAGATATGGCATGCTAAAGACATAGGGATTAAAGAGAAGGCTTGTGGGTGGATGAAAAATGGTTTCATGAGCGTTGACACAACATTAGGGGCTGGAAGAGCGTTTTTGATGTCTCTTTATCACCAATATGCCGAATGGGATGTTGATTTTGGTAATTTCTTCATTATCCTTTTCAGTACAATAAATCTTACATTTTATACATGGAGCTAAACATTTCACTTATAGAATACAAACTTCACATTTATGCTTTTAAGTTTCTTGTTTTTTAGCTTGAATATGTTCAGTTATCATTATATAGCCTAATGAACAAGCTTTATTAATAACCAAATGGTTCTAATGAGTTTACATTTATGTTGTTTACCACTTAAAAGTGAAACGTGGAATCTGACGGGATTATGTATCTATATGTAGCTTTTGCGGGGTTTTTGTACTCCCTTTAGCTTCTTCTGCCTCATGAAAACTCTAAAATTACAAAATTGCTTTTCTCCATAAGCAAAAAATTACTTAAATGGCCTTTGTCATTGTCACAAAGGGATATAATGTTGATTTTGAATTCACAAGTTTTCTTACTTGGTCACTATTGAAAGGTATTTTAAGACGTTTGGGATCCCATGAAAGTTGATTTTCTTGGGAACTTTATAAACTAAAATTGCGTATTACCCTTCTTTATCATTACAAAGAGATATCATGTTGATTGTAATCCGAATGACTTCCGTATTTAGTTACTAAAAGGTATACAAGACCAATGGGATCCCACGAAAAAGGTGCAATTTATTTTTAGGAAACTTCTTAAACTAGAATTACTTATTCGCCGTTGTAACTTATTTACCCTTTGTTATGGTTACAAAGAGATATGCTGTTCCTCAAGATTCCCTTATCTGTTACTACTGAGAAGACGCTGGCAGTTTCTATTTACATTTAAAACATAGCAAATATACTATCACTGCCACCTGATATTAACAGTTGGTTGTCTTTAAACAGTAAAACATGACTGTGTGTTTGGAGATGATTTTGAGCTTGATGAGATAACGGTCGTCTCAGGGGTATGCAAAGTTATCACTCAATATTTTGAATATTTAGTTTTGTATGTTTTCAGGCTTTTAACAAATAACAAATGCAGATCCTGAAAGAACTAAATCGTCCAATTATTTATTCACTCTCGCCGGGAACTAGTGCCACACCAGCCATGGCAAAGCAAGTTGCACCGCTTGTAAATATGTATAGAGTCACTGGGGATGACTGGGATAGTTGGGGAGATGTTGCAGCTCATTTTGATGTTTCAAGGTATGTATATGTTGTTGACCTTTTTGGGTCAATTAATATAATTTTTAGAATTCAAAATGTAATGCATTTTGCTATGAAGTATCACCATTTGTTTGTTTCTAGGATTTGTTCTAAAACTGAAAACAGTATCGAATTTTCTGTCGTGGGAATTTTCTAAAAGAAAATTAAACCAACGGAGTTAAAAAGAAATTCACTGTTAGACTTCAAACATCAAATTTAATTATTTGCAAGGAGAAATGTTACCCTTAATCTTGAAAATTACTACAGTCATTAAAGATTATACATGAAGGATTTAACATTTCATGCTTTCAATTAATCTTGAAAATCTTTTTTGTATGTAGAGATTTTGCAGCTGCTAGTATGATAGGTGGCAACGGTTTGTTGGGAAATTCGTGGCCTGACTTGGATATGCTTCCACTTGGATGGCTAACTGATGCTGGTTTATTTTTATTCTCAAATTTGAAAAATAAAATAATAGAATAAAGATCTGAGCATTTGTTCAAGCATGTCGTCAATCGGTATTTTGATATGAAATTTTGTTTTATTTATAGGAGCCAACGTTGGTCCACACAGGAGTTCAAGTCTTAGTTTAGAAGAGCAAAAGACTCAGGTAAGTCCATTTGGTTCTTTCTCTGGTGATGCATAAATCAAGTTCTTCCATCTTTCTTTAATTTCACTTTTCATTATCTTTTTGACATTTTATGTGTTTCAGTTGACTTTATGGTCAATGGCCCGATCGCCTTTGATGTTTGGAGGAGATATGAGAAAGCTTGATGACACAACATACGGACTGATTACGAATCCAACTCTATTGGAAATCAACTCCTTTAGCTCTAACAATAAGGAGGCATGTTGTTCTAGAATCACTACTCTTTTACTTGGTCAGAAAAAAAATCTTAACTTCTGCGTTGAGATGGCCAACATAATTTTACTTTTCCTATCTCCAATTTCTTATATAATACTAACTAATAGCAAATACTATTTATGTTATTTAAAAATAATTTTGCCTTTGTAATAAAGATCACATTCTTGTCAATTTGATAGTCGGATGATAAGTCATTTGACTCTCAAAATTCAAACCTTGTGTAACAAATTTGCCCTTTTTTAATTTGTTTGCAGTTTGCTTATATAACAAGCACAAATGAATTCCACTCCTTGGATCAAGGTCCTAATATTCAAACAAAAAGTCTAAAAGATGCGCGTGTGTCGGAAAAACTCGTTTTGGGGCTCTCTAGCTGTCACGATCCCGAGGCCAAAGGTTGGTTTGTACAAGAGCTTGATACGGATCTTGAACGAGTTTGTTGGAGATGGGGTGCAAGAAACAAAAAAGTTGAACCTTTTTGTCTATACAAGACCGAACCTCTTTTGCAATCGTAATTTTCTAAACCTTTTTAATGCATAGTTATTAAAAGTAGCAAGATGGATGGATGAGTTGGGTAATAGGTCAAACTGGCTAGTAATTTAGTACAAGACAAAACAGGTTGGGTTGGCTTTAGCCCTAGGACTTCTGTCTAAAAGATTTAGTTATCTTTTTAAGTAGTAACTAGGTTATAAGGTATGATAAATGATTATTATACTTCAGTAAAATTTATGAAGTTCTATATGTTAAAATACACCTGAATGGCTTTGGAGATGTTCGACCTGTTATGCCGGTTTCACATAAGCTACTTCAAAGAACATAAGCCACTTTGGCCCGTTTGTAAGTATATGGGTTGGCTGATGATTTGTGGGTGGTGGTTTATTTGTGCTTTTTTCGTTTTCTTTAGAGATGAAGGTGTTACATATAGTGAAAAATACCAAGGAAAACTTCACCTACATGCGAGAAATAGAGAAGGGTTTTGTTTTGATACTTCATCCAAACGGAAGCTTACTTCAAAGGAGCATAAAAGAGCCTCATTTACGCATTGTAGACTCGATGCCAACCAGGTACAAGTACCGGTTTACTAATTATGTTTGTGGGCTCGGCCAATTCATAAGTTAATTTGTTTAAATTGCCACGTTTGTTGATATTTTTATTTAGATGTGGGAGCTAAACCATAATGGAACACTTGTGAATAGTTATTCTGGTTCATGTGCTTCTATAAGAGTAATGAATGCCAATGCGAGTCCCTCAGGAACTCGTGCGTGGATCTCAACCGGAAAGAAAGGTAATTTTAAAAGTTTTCGCGATTTATGTTAATATGATTATGTTTTATTTCACATAGGTGAAAGAGAGAATAAATATGATTAGCTAAACAGTGAAGGGTCAAAATGGGTCATACCCATCAAGGTGTATTTTTAGTGTATGAAACTACAACACCTTCTGAATTTTTTAAATAGTATTTAACATTAAAATAGTTTTGTAATCATATTCGACACGATAATCATGTAAAAATAAAAGAAGTGGACGAAAAGTTTTTTTGGGTCAACACGACACAACTCATACCAAAACAATTGCCCGTTTTGGCCTGGTTACCCTACTTGTTTTGTCATCTCTGGTTTTATGCAACAAAAAACCATATATGATAATTTAAAAAATAAATCACTCTTATCAACGTTGACTTGAATAATCACCTGTAAATTGTAATGATTCAGGAGAGGTGTATCTTGCTTATTTCAATCTAAATCCCACAAGAACAATTATTTCCACAACGGTTTCGAACCTTTCAAAGGCTTTCCCGACTATAAATTTTGGCTCATGTTCATGCAAAGAGGTTTGGAGCGGAAAAAGTTACGGAACGCTACAACATTCACTCTCAGCTTCTGTAGATTCACACGGTTGTGCTCTTTTTATCTTAACCTGTACTTAGTTTGGTGAAGTAGAGGGGGTGGGGGCGATCACACATGTCTTTGGGTTGTATTTGCATCATGTATTATTGAACTAAGAAGCAAGAATCCAATGATTTTGAGTGGTTGTTAAAGATTAATGTTGAATTCCCAAAAGGGTTTGTGTGTGTTACGAAGAACATCAAAATGCAAGTGCTATCTGGCAATTGTTATGGTTAACGTTAAAGCATGTTTTTTTTTAAAAAAAAAATAAAGCATTAAAAAAATTCCCTTCTTCAAAAATAAATATAAATAAATTAGGCATTAAAAATCTCCTGTGCTCTTTGTCAATAAATAAAGCATGTTTTTCTCTGCGTGTTTGTCGCTGAATTTCAAAACACATATTTAATTAGTTAATTTTTTTTAACATAAATTAGTGGTTATAATTTATAAAGCCGGTCTTTATTTATTGCAGCTGTAAAAGACTAAAAGAGCAATAACACTTTTTCTAAAAAGAAAAACAAAATTAATAATATAATATATGTTCACTAAAAAAACTTGGTCTCAAAATTTGAAAATTGCATCGTTGCTCGAATATAAAAAATAATGTTAAAACAGAAAAAACAAATAAAAATAATATGATTAAACTTTAGAATCAATCAAAAAAAATCTTAATATCTATTAATAATATTCAACTTCTATGTTTTATATGAGACTTGAAATTAAAATTTAGATCAGTTTTGGTTTATATCATTCACTTAAAAAAACTGGTTAAAACAATCATTATGTATTTATTGAAAAACCTTGGAACCAAAAAATTTCATGGGCAAAAGCATCTCAAATTGTGTTCATAACTTAACTACCAAATGGTTAGTTGCCATTAAACAGTAACAATATACAACTTCTATGTTCTATATGAGAATGAAATTAAAGGTTTTGATTTATATTATTCACTTTCAAACTATTGATATTAGAGGATTTGATAGAATTAAAAGAAAGAAGATATAGTATTACATTATAGACATGAAAAACCATATTATAAAAAAATTAACAAATATTTAATAATTTTTGATGTAGTTGTACATATTCAGAATCGCAAATCATGAATAACATGTGTTGGTCAATCACAAACTGTGTGTTATGTCTAAATCGCAAATTGGGTGTAATCCCGTGGAATTGCAAATCGGGAATATAATGATATGTCTGTGTTTAAATTGCAAATTGACCTGTACGTAGGACTGTAACTTGTGAACCCAAACGGGGAATTGGGCCATGGGCCGAAAACTCTTAAATGGGCTTGAACCGGAAAACTGAAGTATACACATATCTATTTCTATACTATCTATACTAATATATAAAGCATTTAACACTCTCCCTCCTAAACGTCTTAATCTCTTAAATTTTAAGTCATTGGATATTACTAACTTACCCCTTATTTAAATCTTACAAGGAAACCATTGAATACCATTTTAATAACTAAACTTTCTATAAAAATAATGTTTAAAAATGTCAACTCAATACAAATTAAATTTCAACCTATAAGATATTACACAAATTAAAAATTGAATAAAAAAACATTCATAGAAATATTATTTAAAAAATTTTAATAATATCTTACTGATCAAGCATCCTCTGCCGAATCAAGCATCCTCTGTTCAAGCAACTGTCGAATCGAACCATAACTTTGTTCATCGATCGATATCTTACTTATTTCAGGGTTCTATCGAACCTGAATCGACCCATCGTACCTTCCTCGATCGTACTTCACCCATCGCCATCGCGCCTGCAACGACCTTTGTTCACCCATCGCGCCTGCATCGACCTTTGATTTGGGTTTCGAACTTTCGACGGGTAGCCTTCAATCGACCTTCAATCGATTTGAGTTTCTTGTATAGAGTGATGGTGGTTTGATTTAGGTCTCAGTGTCTAGTGGTTTGATTTAGGTCTCGGTGTTCAATCGATGTACATATAAGAAGGGTATTCTTGTAATCTCACAAAACAATTATAAATAATTACAATTTTAATATCAAGAAATCAAATTAGGATAATATTTATTTTTGTTTTTTAGATTTTAAATTGGAAAATTATTATTAAATTAAGTGTTTGGGTATATTTGTGAGTTTATAGATTTTATAAGGATATATACGTAATTAGGGAAGTTTCTAAGGATATAAACGAAATTTTCCCTTTTTTGGAATACACCAACCCAACCACTAATATACTATCTCATACCTACATAATTTCTCATTCAAATCAACACAATTCACCAAATCATTGATATGTTTTTATCATATTATTTTATAAGTAGAGATTGTTTTTTTCTTATTTTATTGTTTTTCAAAGGTTATTTTAGAAATTAACGAAAGAGTTGATAGATAATAAAGAAATAAGTAAAATGGAAAAGAAGGAAACAAAATGGACATACTGCAAATGGAAATTATTCAACGTCGTCATAGTGTGTGTATACCATACCCTACGTTACCGAAAACGGACATGTTATCGAGAATGAATTAGTTATCATCGCCGCATTGTGCGGGTAACATGCTAATATAAATATGAATCGCAAATCCATTAAATATAGTGAATTTCAAATTAGGCTCGGTGCCTAGAATCATAAATCAACCATGTGTATATATATGTAATCACAAATTGACTTATGAGTAGGGGTGAGCATCTTAACCGAAAAACCGAACAACCACCGATAAAACCCTTAAAACCGAACCAAATGAAAACCGACGGTTCGGTTTATAAAATTTCATTAACCGATAGATAGTGGGTCGGTTTCGGTTTTGTACATGTAATTGAACCAATACAAAACCGAACCGATAAGGATTTATTATTGAATTATTTTATATATTTAACTATTAAAAAGTCAAAACAAAAGGAAATAGAAAAGTTAAAATTTAAAGTTTATCCACCATGAACACTTGATTGTTTCTTTCATGTGAGACTATTAAATATATTAAAAATGAATTCACAAGTTGTGAATTTGTTCAGGCTAAGAGGTGTGTAGCATTAGACCCAAATTTATGAATTAAATATTGTTCTAGGATACCATTTTGTACTTTTGTTATAAAAAATAATGAGCTTAACAAGTCATAGAAAATAATCAAATATTAGGCCCAATTTTGTGACTACCGCAAAACAATAAAAAATACAACCCAAGCTCGTATTCTGAAATAATGAAGTCTATTAAGTTTGGCCTAACTTAATATAATGGTTAACCAATAAAACCGATACCAGAAACGAACCGCTATCACAAACCGATAACCGCCCCATTAGAAACCGATACCCATGGGTTTGAAAAAAAACTTAACAGATATTATCGGTTATGGTTCGGTTTGGGATCAAAACCGACCCATGCTCAACCCTACTTATGAGGGTTGAGTTTCTTAGTGGATTCCCCAATTGCAAATTGGTTAGTTTGGCCAAATCGCCAATCAACTCATGGTGAAATTGCAAAATGAGGGTCCTTGAGGGAATAGCAAATTAGTTAAAACTTATGAATCGCAAAGTTGTTGCCAAGTGCTATTATAATCACCAATTAGGGGTTCACCCCAATCCCAAAACGTTGGTTTTGGACTATTGATAAGTTAGGACTCAGTGTTGACTTGTTCAGAACTATACTGTAGGTTCACGCTATTTCTCGTAACTGTTATTGAAGTTACACCTTGTTGTTGATTGGGTGAGTTTTGCATTAACCAAATCCCCTGAGTCAACAATGAATTGATTCAAACTTTCTTGTAGATTTGGATCTGACTCCTTAACTCTTGAAGCATTTTGTTCTTTCTTTTCACCTTCCTGGACTCATCAATCTCTACATGTTCTATCCCATCCTTTGATTCCTCATTCCTATATGACCTTCTGAGTTTCTTACCCTCTGAAGTCGACTTTGCCATTTTATTTTTCCTTTTCATTGTTTTCATCACCTGTTCTGCTTTCTCCTCTTTCTTCTCTCCTTTTTCCTTCCTCACTTCCTATGTACTCTCAGGAATCTGTACATCATGAATGCCTTTTAGTTTCTTTTCCACTTCAACCCTTCTTTCATCATTCCAACTCATCAATCTCTTCTTCTCATATTCATACAAAGCTAACAAATTTTCAAACTTTATGGGACCCAGTTGCTTCCGACTATATACACATGCTTTCAAAAACTCAACAAACCTTTTCTTTTCATTTATAAAATCTAAATTTTTCTTGTTCTTTTCTTTTGCACTAGCCAACTCTCTTTCAAGTAGTTGATGTTCCTCTTCCTGTAGCTTCCTTGCCAGCTCTTCATCTTGTTCAATTTGTTTCTTCCGGGCTTCATTGGTTTTGCTTGTTTAACTACTATTTCCTTGCCTTTTTCTTTCCCTTCCTCTGTAACAACCACCTTGGGACCTTCTTTGTCAAAACAATGCCTTTTGGCCTTGTATCTTGTACTCCGTGAACATTTCCAACAACTTCCTTTTCTTTTTGTTCACTACCAATGGAGATTCCTTTCAACTTTTGAGTTTATTTATAAGCCTCCTTCACTTGCATCAAGGCATTAGCTACCAACCTTTCATCTTTAGTAGCTTCCTTGCCAGCTCTTCATCTTGTTCAATTTGTTTCTTCCGGGCTTCATTGGATTTGCTTGTTCAACTACTATTTCATTGCCTTTTTCTTTCCCTTCCTCTGTAACAACCACCTTGGGACCTTCTTTGTCAAAACAATGCCTTTTGGCCTTGTATCTTGTAGTCTGTGAACATTTCCAACAACTTCCTTTTCTTTTTGTTCACTACCAATGGAGATTCCTTTCAACTTTTGAGTTTCTTTATAAGCCTCCTTCACTTGCATCAAGGCATCAGCTACCAACCTTTCATCTTTAGTAGCTTCAGCCGATTTCTTATTATCTTCCCCAACAACCTCTTTATTCATACCTTCATCCATAGCCTCAATCTCATCTTTTACAACTTCTCCAATCACCTCATCAATGTTCACAACTACCTCATCGATTTTACTCTCCTAAATATCATCCAATTCAGACTCTAGGTTTTCTCCTTTTTTGGTAGCATCCTTAGAGGAGCTAGAGGAAGAATAAACCCTTTAGTCAGTCCCCACCTTCTCGAGTCTTTTCAACCGAAATTGTTTGTGTTTTCTCTCTCTCAATAGCCTATCAACTTTCTTTTTCAAACGATCAATTTCAATCCGTTGACCATCAATGACCTTTTGTCGTTCATGCACCTCTATCATAATGTTAATGCACATTTCCATCAATTCATCATAGTTATATCTACCCTTATCTCTTTTGTGTGTGTATGTCACCCTTGGAGAATCTCCAGGAATGATTTTAGAAGAAGTCTCAGGCCTAGCTGAGCATCTACCTCCCCCTGGTTTCTTGGCACCTCGGCCTCCTAGCAAATTTGTTCCAATTGGGACTTCCTTACTTAGAGTTGCCGTGGATTGGGTCCTATTGTCTTTCAACATGTCCTGGTCCACACTAGGTGCAAATTTAGTAGGCTGAGCCCATTCCACATGGTCATCCCCCTCCTAGAGACCACCTTCGTGATCCCTGGGAGACAACTCTATGGTTTTCCTTTATATATTCTCATGTGAAGAATGCTCCACATGAGGGATTGGAGAGACACAAGAGAGGAAGGAACTCTCTTTGTCTTTGTTCTCCTGTATATTTTGATTGATGGTGGAAGTGTTGGGGTTGTACAATCGGTGACCACCGAGGACTATTTTTGGTGTTGAAAGGTGTGGGTTGGGAATCAATGGGTTTGCTTGTTGATGTGGGCTGTAAGCTTGATCCCTCACCTTGAGTAGTAGGCACACTCACCATTGTAAAGAACAGTGGTGTGACATTTCCAGAAAAGTTGTTCCCCACCCTCCTCATATTAGCAAAAACCTTTTTCGTATGAGAGGGGGTAACATAAATCTCAATATAAACTCTGAAGTTCAAGATTAAAAATGGTTTGTAGAAATCTTGGATACATCAAATTTTTTTTAGGTTATCAAGATTCCATACCATGCCATCAAAAGTCATTTTTGAAAAGTTAAATTGTTGGTTTGTGGCCACACACACCATTGCCGAAGCAACAGTGCCACCAAACTCATTCTAGGCCGTTCTCTTCTTTGAGAGACATTGTTGAAGAGTATGGACCAAGAATTTCCACCGGGGTGATATGAGAGCCTTTTAAAAAGTGAGTTTTGTAAGTTTGCCCTCATACCCCATAAATTGAAACTGTTTAAACAAAAAATATGAGGTAAAGAATCAATAGTTGAAGATGATTACGAAACGAATTGATTATCATTATGTTTGCCATCCACAATAGCTTTAAGTTTTTTGACCTCATTTACCTCCTCAACTACTGCTATCACCCACAAATCAATAATGTGGGCGATATATATGGTAGGGTTGACTGACAACTCGAAATTTATCGAGAAGTTGTGCAAGAAATCAAGGATTTCATGAAATCCAGAGGATTCTTTAACCTTCTTGAGCATTGAACACATATTGTGCTGATTGCAAAAGGCTAGGTTTGGGCCAGGGTTTGAGGTTGAAGGAGAAGCACTTGCCATAGCTGGAAATGTGAAGAATCAAAGAAGAATGCGAGTTAGGGTTTGTATAAATCAAGAAAGCATGTAATCACATAGAGAATCGAGAGTAATTGTAGGCAAAGATACGAGAGTTGTGCTTTGAAATGCAAGCGCAAACACCATTTTATATCCATGCCGACCAACATTAATAACTCAAACGACACTCGAACATTTAATAGTACTAACAAAATAAAATAGTACAAATCTTGCCGGCGCACAAAGTGCTTCAACCAGCACTAATGAGCTTGGGTAGTACTAAATCTGAGACAACAATAACAAATGCATTAGTAGCAGTAATATAGTAACGAGTAGAAACACAATAAACAATATTAACTATGGGAACAACATTAACTAAGAAACAACATTAACTTAGACTTTGAAAATTGTTCATGTAGAAAATAGTGACATGTTAAAACAAAATCATTCAAATTTGATCATTCCTACGCTTAAGACCAAAAACGTAAACCTTCCCACATCAAAGGCCTTCGTGAAAAGATTTGCAAATTAATTATCAGTGTGAACTTTTTGAACTTGAATAAGCTTCACTTCATTACAATCCCTTATAAAATGGTACATGATTTCTATGTGTTTAGTCTTAGAAGGCTCTTCTGGATTATTTACAATACTGATTGCACTGTTATTGTCAATGTAAATAGGAGTATTTAGAAAATGTATACCATAGTCCAACATATGATTTTGAACCAAAAGAACCTATGCATAACAAATTGATGCATGTACATACTTTGCCTTTGCAGTTGATGTGGACATTGTTGTTTTCTTTTTGCATTGCTATGAAACCAATCTTACTCCCAAAAACTGACGGCCTCCTGATGTTGACTTTCTGTTAAGGTTGGCACCTCCATAATCACTGTCAGTGTATGCAATTAGCTCAAAATAAGAATCTTGTAGATACCAAAGTCTTAATTTTGGTTGGCACTTTAAGTATCTAAAGATTCTTTTAAATACATGTAGATGAGACTGTTTTGGATTTGCTTGAAATCTTGCACGTACACATACTGCAAACATGATATCTGGACTTGAGGTAGTGAGATACATGAGGGAACCTATCATTGATCTGTATAGATGTACATCAACATTCTCCCCCTCTGCTTGGTGTTGTTTGTGTGTTTCCATTGGAGTGCTTGCAATCTTTGTATCCAAACTTGTCTAGAATGTCATTGACATACTTTGATCGACTAATAAAGATTCCATCTTGTTTCTACTTCACTTGAAATTCTAGAAAGAAAGATAATACTCCCATTTTAAACTTATGATGCTTTAGTATCTCAATCTCTTTACACAAAGAATCTAGTGTTGACCCAAAAATGATGTCATCCACATAGATTTGAACCAACAAAATATCATGTTTCACTTTCTTTGTGAAGAGGGTCTTGTCAATTGCTCCACTTTTGAAGTTATTCTCCGATAGATACATGGAAAGAATGTCATACCAAGCTCTAGGTGCCTGATGCTTTGTCTAGTTTGTACACTTTGTCCGGATACTTTGGATCTTCAAGGTGGTTGACACACATATACTTCCTCTTCAATCTTTCCATATAAGAAAGCACTTTTCACATCCATGTGGTACACCTTAAACCTTTTGAATGAAGCATATGCCAAGAAGATCCCGATTGCTTCTATTCTTGCAACAGGGGTAAATACTTCGTCATAATCCAATGCCCTTTCCCTAAGTGTACCCTTGTGCTACCAATCTTGCCTTGTTTTTTATCACAATTCCTCTTTTATCCTTTTTTTTCCTAAATACCCATTTTTTTCCAATTGCTCTTTTCACTTTTGACCGGTAAACTTCTTGAAGTTTAAACTGCATTCCAAACTTCTTGAAGTTTAAACTGCAACAACTCTTCCCGTATTGCTTTTATCCAAGCTATATTTTTCAAAGCTTCATGAATCTTCTTAGGTTCCATTGAGATAGAAAGCATGAGAACAAACAAGTGTTTGCATTTTCAGTTGTACCCACGATTTTACTCCTTGTTTGCATGAGAGTGTTGATATCCCCAATTATCAAATCAATTGGATGATTATTCTGAACTCAAGTTGAAGGGAGATATTCTTCTTGAATGATGGAATAAAGGTTTGTATCATTATGTTCTGGCTGAGCATTTTGCATTTCTTCAAATTCAGAATACATAGAGGATGCTGGTTTTTCTCCATTTTCTTGTGAATTAGCATTTGAGCCATCCTTTGAAGTTTCATTTGGATCATCTATTGAAGCATCATATGTGACAACAGTTTCTGTAGGACTTGAAGATGGACTGAGATTTGGTGGATCAATCGTTAGAGATGGAATTAGACATAGTCTTGTTGACTCTCTTTTTCCTTGTTTGTAAGACTTGATTCATCTGCACTTGCACTCATCTCATAACCAACACCAAAGATCTGGTTCCAGTTGCATTAGAAGTGTATTCATCAAAAGTCACATTGGCACTCTCCTCAATGATCTTAGTTTCCTTGTTGTATACTCTGTAAGCTTTACTTTGTGTTGAGTATCCTACAAAGAACCCTTTATTCACTTTATTGTCAAACTTTCCTAAGTAATCTCTAGTATTCAAGATAGTACAAGGACAACCAAATGGTTTTAAAAAGCTTATTAGTGGCTTTCTCTTGTGAAAGAGTTCATATGGTGTCTTTGCTGAGCCTTAACAACTAGGATCCTGTTTTGCACATAACAAGAAGTGTTAAAAGCTTCTGCCCCGAAAGTTATAGGTAGTGTAGAATCTACTAACATCATTCTAGCAGCCTCAATTTGTGTTCTATTATTCCTTTCAAACACTCCATTCTATTGAGGAGTTCTAGGTACACTAAACTGTCTTTCAATTCCCTTTTCTTCACAAAAACTATTCATCTCACTATTTTTGAATTGTGTTTCATTGTCACACTTTATCACTTTCACGCTTAAATTCGTTTGGTTTTCTACCCTGGTTAGGAATGATTTAAGCATTTCACTAGTTTCATCCTTAGTCTTGAGATAGGTTTAATGACATTTCAATAAATGGATTTTTTTAATAAATGAATATGAGGTAAATTTGATGAAAAGTAAGTGAAAATATTTTTAGACAATTTTGAAAACGAGGACGAAAAGATAAAGTTTAGTAGTTTCTAAGAAACAACGATGGAGGGGGTTTGATTAAAAATTTAATATATTAGTATAGTTTAATAAAAAAGGACGAGATAAATTTGATGAAAAATGAGTGAAATGATTTTGAGATAGGTTTTTGAAACGAGGATGAAAAAATGGATGATATCACGAGGATTAGGGAAATTGAATGAAAAATTTAATAAATGGAATCTGATTAGTAAAAGAGGACGATGTAAATTTGATAAGAAATGTAATAGCAAAATTTCGAGACTTAAATTGGACGAAAAATGATTTGAAATTTTTGAGACGCTTTTAAAAATTGGAGTGAAGAAAATAAGTTCTTAAAAAACGAGGTTGTGAGAGATTTAATGAAATTTCAATAAATGAATTTCTTTAATAAATGAATTTGAGGTAAATTTGATGTAAAGTAAGTGAAAATATTTTTAGACTATTTTGAAGACGAGGATGAAAAGCTAAAGTATAGTAGTTTCTAAAAACCAAGGATGGAGGAGGTTTGATTAAAAATTTAATATATTAGTTTAATTTAATATAAAAAAGGAGGTAAATTTGAGGAAAAATGACTGAAATAATTTTGAGATAGGTTTTTGAAATGAAGACGAGAAATTGGATGATATACTGAGGATTAGGGAAATTGAATAAAAAATTTAATAAATGGAATTTGATTAGTAAATGAGGACGAGGTAAATTTGATAAGAAATATATTAGAAAATTTCGAGACACTTTTGAAAATAAGGACGAAGAACTAAAGTTTAGCTTCTAAAACACGAAGATGGATTTGATAAAAAGTAAAATAAAAAATATAGTTTAATCAATGTACAATAGGTAAATTTTATGAAAAATTAGTTAAAAGAATTTTGGACAATTTTAAAAATGAGTATGACATAAATTTGATGAAAAACAAGTAAAAGAGTTTTGAGATAATTTTTATAAAAGATGATGAAAACTTTTGATGAAAAAAAAGGATGAGGGAGATTTCATGAAAACTTTAAGAAATTAATTTTGTTTAATGATTGAGGATGAGGTATATTTGATAAAAATGAGTTAGAAAATTTGGAGAAATTATTTAAGGAGGACTAAAAAAATAAAGTTATGTTCATAAAAAAACAAGGATGGATTTGATGAAAAACTTTATAAATGAGTTTAGTTTAATTAACAAGGAATTGGCAAATTTGGTTGAAAATGAGTTAAAAAATTTAAAACACTTCTAGTCATGTGGATGAAAAACTAAGATTAAGTTTATAAAAATCGAGGATTTGATGAAAAATGAGTTAAATACTTTGGATACGGTTTTTAAAAAAGAGGCCGGAGATAGTATTGTAACTTGAACTTTTAAAACTAGGGACGTTAAAGATTTGGTGAAAATTGAATTAAGGGACTTATTTTGAAACTTTTAATTAAAACAACCATACTACTAAGTTTCAAAACAACGAGTAGGAAGTAGATTTGATGAAAACTTTAATAAAAATATTTTGTTTAAGAAATGAAGACGAGTTAATGGATGAAAAATGATTTGAAAATTTTTGCGACGCTTTTAAAAACTAGGATGAAGAAAATAAGATTTTAAAAAACGAGGTTGGGAGAGATATAATGGAATTTCAATAAATGGATTTCTTTAATAAATGAATATGTGGTAAATTTGTTGAAAAGTAAGTGAAAATATTTTTAGACAATTTTGAAAATGGGGATGAAAAACTAAAGTTTAGTAGTTTATAAAAACCAACGATGGAGGAGGTTTGATTCAAAATTTAATATCTTAGTTTTTTTTAAAACAAAGGGCCAGATAAATATGATGAAAAATGAGTTAAATAATTTTGAGATTGGTTTTCGAAAAGAGGACAAAAAATTGGATGAAAAAACGAGGATTAGGGAAATTGAATGAAAAGTTTAATAAATGAATTTTGATTTGTAAATAAGGACGAGGTAAATTTGATAAAAAAATGTATTTGAAAATTCGGAGACACTTTTGAAAATAAGGATAAAGAACTAAAGTTTAGTTTTTAGAACACGAGGATGGATTCGATGAATCGTTGTAGAAGAGGTAAATTTTATGAAAAATATGTTAAAATTTTTTTGGACAATATTGGATATGAGGATGACATAAATTTGATTTAAAAAGCGAGTAAAAGAGTTTTGAGACAAGTTTTATAAAAGAGGATTAAAACTTTTGATAAAAAAAAGAACGATGAGGGGGATTAGATGAAAATTTTAGTAAATTAATTACGTTTAATAGTCGAGGACGAGGTATATTTGATGAGAAAATGAGTTAGAAAACTTGGAGAAATATTTTAAAGTGTATTAAAAAAAATAAAGTTATGTTTCTAAAAAACAAGAACGGATTTGATAAAAAACTTTATAAATGAATTTGATGAAAATGAGTTAGGAGAATTTTGATACGGTTTTTAAATAAAAGGCATGAGATAGTATTAAAACTTGAATTTATAAAACTAGGGATGGAAAAGATGCGGTGAAAATTCAATTAATTTTAATAAAAACACACATGCTATTAAATTTCAAAACAATGAGGAAGGAGATCGATGAAGATTTTAATAAAAATATTTTGTTTAAGAAATGAAGACGAGTTAAATTGGATGGAAAATGATTTAAAATTTTTTGAGACTCTTTTAAAAACGAGGATGAAGAAAATAAGATTTTATAAAACGAGGTTGAGAGATATTTAAAGGAATTTCAGTAAGTGGATTTCTTTAATAAACTAATATGAGGTAAATTTGTTGGAAACTAAGTGAAAATATTTTTGACCAATTTTGAAGACGAGGATGAAAAAATAAATTTTAGTAGTTTATAAAAAGCAACAATGGAGAAGGTTTGATTAAAAATTTAATATATTAGTTTCTTTAATAAAAAAGGACGAGATAAATGTGATGAAAAATGAGTTAAATAATTTTTGAGATAGGTTTTCGAAAAGAGGACGAACGAGGACGAAAAATTGGATGAAAAAACGAGGATTAGGGTAATTGAATGAAAAGTTTAATAAATGGATTTTGAATAGTAAATAAGGACGAGGTAAATTTGATAAAAAAATGTATTAGAAAATTCGAAGACACTTTTGAAAATGAGGATGAATGACTAAATTTTAGTTTCTAAAACACGAGAATGGATTCGAGGAAAAGGAAGATAAAATAATTTAATTTAATCATTGTAGAAGAGGTAAATTTTATGAAAAATGACTTAAAATTCTGTTTGGACACTTTTGAAATGAGGATGACATATATTTGATGAAAAAACGAGTAAAAGAATTTTGAGACAATTTTTATAAAAGAGAATGAAGACTTTTGATGAGAAAACAAGGATGGGGGAGATTTGATGAAAAACTTTGTTAGAACCTAGAGGGGGGTGAATAGGTTATATGCCCACTTTTTGAAGTTTTTAACAATATTTGCAAGTAATTGAAGAGTTTAAGGAAGAAAGATATCACCAATGAAGTAGTTTGGACACAATGATTTATAGTGGTTCAAGCAAGGGTTAACAACCTTGCTCTACATCCACTCCTTGGCTTCACCCACCAAGAGTTGCTCCACTAACTTCTCTCTTTGAAGGTAGAGATAAACCTTTTACAACTTCTCTCTTTAGCTTACAAGAATTACACTTCACTCTTGCAAACAAGGCTAAGATAAACCACACTTCACTCTAATTTGAAAGGCTAGAGTTGATCCTCACTTATCTCTAATTCTAAGGCTAGAGATGATCCTCACTTCTCTCTAATTCTAAGGCTAGAGATGATCTTTACTTCTCTCTAATTCTAAGGCTAGAGACGATCCTCACACTATTACAAATGTATAAGAAGATAATGTAGTGTTTGAACTTTGAATGCTTTCACTCTTGCTTCATTCTTGATCTTGAAAGATTGAATATTTATCAAAGAATATGAGCTCACAAGATTTAGTATGTGTTCTGTGTTTTTCAGATTGCAAGAGCTTGATAAAAAAACAAGACTTGAGTTGCCTTAAATAAGGAAAAAGGTGCAAGCTCAAAAAGTGTCCAGACTGTCCACGGTCGATCCACGGTCGACCGTGGCATCGACCGTCAGCCTGCTGGAACTTTTTGAGCCTTGTGAATATAGACGTTGGCCTTTTACCAAAACCACACACAATCCATTTTTACCATAAAAATGCACTGAAAAGAAGCTTTTAGAAAAGTTGGGTAAGTGCCATACTTCTTAAGTTTGAATTTAATCATGAAAATGGTAGTTTGGAAACCAAATACACAAAGCATGTTGGAAGTTTTCCTCTTTGGGAGATTCCTTTTGCTAAATATGGTTTTGGCTTATTTCAATAGAAGATTGTGTTTAGTATTTGCCAAAATAGGAATTTCATTTGCCTTGACTACCAAGCTTGTGATTTTATAAAAAATTGTCTCAATTTTTATAAAAGTTTTTATAAAAATTATTTTATAAAAACTTAAACTCATTTGATTATTTATTTTGTAAGCTCATAAACTTCAAACGTTTGTTTGTAGGAATCTTCGACATCAGCTTCTACTTGAACTCGGATCTTGACGATTGGAGCTTGGACATTTGATAAAGCTTGTTTTGTAGATTATAGATAGGAATATATTTGATTGAATATATATATATATATATGTATATGTGCACATATGTTAATGTTAATACATACAATTATATAAACAAGTTATATATTTTTGTGTCAACAAAAGAGGATATATTTATAAGCCTATTTTTCCCAACAAACTTTATAAATGAGTTTAGTTTAATTAACGAGTAATAGGCAAATTTTGATGAAAAATTAGTTAAAAATTTAAACGAGGATGAAAAACTAAGGCAAAGTTTATAAAAATCGAGGATTTGATGAAAAATGAGTTGAAGAATTTCGATACGGTTTTTAAAAAAGAGGCATGAGATAGTATAGAAACTTGAATTTTTAAAACCGGGGATGGTAATGATCCGGTGAAAATTGAATTAATGAACTTATTTTTAAACTTTTAATAAAAACACACACACTATTAACTTTCAAAACAACGAGGAGGAAGGATATTGATGAAGATTTTAATAAAAATATTTTGTTTAAGAAATGAAGACGAGTTAAATTGGATGAAAAATGATTTGAAAATAGTTGAGACTCTTTTAAAAACGAGGATGATGAAAATAAGATTTTCAAAAACGAGGTTGAGAGAGATTTAATGGAATTTCAGTAAATGGATTTCTTTAATAAACGAATTTGAGGTAAATTTGTTGATAACTAAGTGAAAATATTTTTGGACAAGTTTGAAGATGAGGATGATGAAAAAAATAATATTTAGTAGTTTATAAAAACCAACAATGGAGAAGGTTTGATTAAAAATTTAATATATTAGTTTATTTAATAAAAAAGGACGAGATAAATTTGATGAAAATGAGTTAAATAATTTTGAGATTGGTTTTTGAAAAGAGGACGAACGAGGACGAAAAAATGGATGAAAAAACGAGGATTAGGGTAATTGAATGAAAAGTTTAATAAATGGATTTTGATTAGTAAATAAGGATGAGGTAAATTTGATAAAAAAATGTTTTAGAAAATTCGAAGACACTTTTGAAAATGAGGATGAATGATTAAATTTTACTTTCTAAAACACGAGGATAGATTCGATGAAAAGGAAGATAAAATAATTTAATTTAATCATTGTAGAAGAGGTAAATTTTATGAAAATGACTTAAAACTGTTTTTGGACTCTTTTGAAATGATGATGACATATATTTGATGAAAAAACGAGTAAAAGAATTTTAAGACAATTTTTATAAAAGAGGATGAAGACTTTTGATGAGAAAACAAGAATGGGAGAGATTTGATGAAAAACTTTATAAACGAGTTTAGTTTAATTAACGAGTAATAGGCAAATTTTGATGAAAAATTAGTTAAAAACTTAAGACACTTCTCATCACGAGGATGAAAAACTAAGTTAAAGTTTATAAAAATCGAGGATTCGATGAAAAATGAGTTGAAGAATTTCGATACTGTTTTTAAAAAAGAGGCATGAGATTGTATAGAAACTTGAATTTTTAAAACTGGGGATGGTAAAGATCCGGTGAAAATTGAATTAATGAACTTATTTTGAAACTTTTAATAAAAACACACACGCTATTAACTTTCAAAACAAAGAGGAGGAAGGAGATTTGATGAAGATTTTAATAAAAATATTTTGTTTAAGAAATGAAGACGAGTTAAATTGGATGAAAAATGATTTGAAAATAGTTGAGACTCTTTTAAAAACGAGGATGATGAAAATAAGATTTTCAAAAACGAGGTTGAGAGAGATTTAATGGAATTTCAGTAAATGGATTTCTTTAATAAACGAATTTGAGGTAAATTTGTTGATAACTAAGTGAAAATATTTTTGGACAATTTTGAAGATGAGGATGATGAAAAAAATAATATTTAGTAGTTTATAAAAACCAACAATGGAGAAGGTTTGATTAAAAATTTAATATATTAGTTTATTTAATAAAAAAGGACGAGATAAATTTGATGAAAATGAGTTAAATAATTTTGAGATTGGTTTTTGAAAAGAGGACGAACGAGGACGAAAAAATGGATGAAAAAACGAGGATTAGGGTAATTGAATGAAAAGTTTAATAAATGGATTTCGATTAGTAAATAAGGACGAGGTAAATTTGATAAAAAATGTATCAAAAGACTTCGGAGACACTTTTGAAAATGAGGACGAAGAACTAAAGTTTAGTTTCTAAAACACGAGGATGGATTCGATGAAAATGAAGATAAAATAATATAGTTTAATCATTGTAGAAGAAGTAAATTTTATGAAAAATGACTTAAAATTCTTTTTGTACTCTTTTGAAATGAGGATGACATATATTTGATGAAAAGGAAAAAATAAGTAAAAGAATTTTGAGACAATTTTTATAAAAGATGATGAAGACTTTTGATGAGAAAACAAGGATGGGGGAGATCTAATGAAAAGCTTTATAAATGATTTAGTTTAATTAACGAGTAATAGGCAAATTTTGATGAAAAATTAGTTAAAAATTTAAGACACTTCTGATCACGAGGATGAAAAACTAAGGTAAAGTTTATAAAAATCGAGGATTCAATAAAAAATGAGTTGAAGAATTTCGATACCGTTTTTAAAAAAGAGGCATGAGATAGTATAGAAACTTGAATTTTTAAAACTAGGGATGGAGATTGTATTAATGAACTTATTTTGAAACTTTTAATAAAAACACACACGCTATTAACTTTCAAAACAACGAGGAAGGATATTTGATGAAGATTTTAATAAAAATATGTTTTTTAAGAAATGAAGACGAGTTAAATTGGATGAAAAATGATTTGAAAATTTTTGATACTCTTTTAAAAACGAGAATGAAGAAAATAAGATTTTAAAAAACAAGGATGAAAACTAAGTGAAAATATTTTTGTACAATTTTGAAGACGAGGATGAAAAAAATGAATTTTAGTAGTTTATAAAAACCAACAATGGAGAAGGTTTGATTAAAAATTTAATATATTAGTTTATTTAATAAAAAAGGATGAGATACATTTGATGAAAAATGAGTTAAATAATTTTTGAGATTGGTTTTCGAAAAGAGGACGAACGAGGACGAAAAATTGGTTGAAAAAAACGAGGATTAGGGTAATTGAATGAAAAATTTAATAAATAGAATTTGATTAGTAAATAAGAACGAGGTAAATTTGATAAAAAAATGTATTAGAAATTCGAAGACACTTTTGAAAATGAGGATGAATGACTAAATTTTAGTTTCTAAAACACAAGGATGGATTCGATGAAAATGAAGATAAAATAATATAGTTTAATCATTGTAGAAGAGGTAAATTTTATGAAAAATGACTTAAAATTCTTTTTGTACTCATTTGAAATGAGGATGACATATATTTGATGAAAAGGAAAAAATGAGTAAAAGAATTTTGAGACAATTTTTATAAAAGATGATGAAGACTTTTGATGAGAAAACAAGGATGGGGGAGATCTGATGAAAAGCTTTATAAATGAGTTTAGTTTAATTAACGAGTAATAGGCAAATTTTGATGAAAAATTAGTTAAAAATTTAAGACATTTATGATCACGAGGATGAAAAACTAAGGTAAAGTTTATAAAAATCGAGGATTCAATAAAAAATGAGTTGAAGAATTTCGATACGTTTTTTAAAAAAGAGGCATGAGATAGTACAGAAACTTAAATTTTTAAAACTAGGGATGGTAAAGATCTAGTGAAAATTGTATTAATGAACTTATTTTGAAACTTTTAATAAAAATACACACGCTATTAACTTTCAATACAACGAGGAAGGAGATTTGATGAAGATTTTAATAAAAATATTTTGTTTAAGAAATGAAGACGAGTTAAATTGGATGAAAAATGATTTGAAAATTTTTGATACTCTTTTAAAAATGAGGATGAAGAAAATAAGATTTTAAAAACGAGGATGAAAACTAAGTGAAAATATTTTTGTAAAATTTTGAAGACGAGGATGAAAAAATAAATTTTAGTAGTTTATAAAAACCAACAATGGAGAAGGTTTGATTAAAAATTTAATATATTAGTTTATTTAATAAAAAGGGACGAGATAAATTTGATGAAAAATGAGTTAAATATTTTTTGAGATTGGTTTTCGAAAAGAGGACGAACGAGGACGAAAAATTGGATGAAAAAACGAGGATTAGGGTAATTGAATGAAAAGTTTAATAAATGGATTTTGATTAGTAAATAAGGACGAGGTAAATTTGATAAAAAAAATGTATTAGAAAATTCGAAGACACTTTTGAAAATGAGGATGAATGACTAAATTTTAGTTTCTAAAACACGAGGATGGATTAGATGAAAATGAAGATAAAATAATTTAGTTTAATCATTGTAGAAGAGGTAAATTTTATGAAAAATGACTTAAAATTCTTTTTGAACTCTTTTGAAATGAGGATGACATATATTCAATGAAAAAACGAGTAAAAGAATTTTGAGACAATTTTTATAAAAGAAGATGAAGACTTTTGATGAGAAAACAAGGATAGGGGAGATTTGATGAAAAACTTTATAAATGAGTTTAGTTTAATTAACGAGTAATTGGCAAATTTTGATGAAAAATTAGTTAAAACTTTAAGACACTTCTGATCACGAGGATGGAAAACTAAGATAAAGTTTATAAAAATCGAGGATTCGATGAAAAATTAGTTGAAGAATTTCGATACGGTTTTTAAAAAAGAGGCATGAGATAGTATAGAAACTTGAATTTTTAAAGCTGGGGATGGTAAAGATCCGGTGAAAATTGAATTAATGAACTTATTTTGAAACTTTTAATAAAAATACGCACGCTATTAACTTTGAAAAGAACGAGGAGGAAGGAGATTTGATGAAGATTTTAATAAAGATATTTTGTTTAAGAAATGAAGACGAGTTAAATTGGATGAAAAATGATTTGAAAATTTTTAAGACTCTTTTAAAAACGATTAAGAAGTAAATAAGATTTTAAAAAATGAGGCTGAGAGAGAATTAATAGAATTTCAGTAAATGAATTTCTTTAATAAACGAATGAGGTAAATTTGTTGAAAACTTAGTGAATATATTTTTAGACAATTTTGATGATGGGGATGAAAAACTAAAGTTTTGGAGTTTATAAAACCAATGATGGAGGAGGTTTGAATCAAAATTTAATATATTAGTTTATTTAATAAAAAAGGACGAGATAAATTTGATGAAAAATGAGTTAAATAATTTTGAGATTGGTTTTCGAAAAGAGGACGAACAAGGATGAAAAATTGGATGAAAAAAACGAGGATTAGAGAATGAAAAGTTTCATAAATGGATTTTGATTCGTAAATAAGGACGAGGTAAATTTGATAAAAAATTTATTAGAAAATTCGGAGACACTTTTGAAAAAGAGGATGAAGAACTAAAGTTTAGTTTCTAAAACTCGAGGATGGATTCGATGAAAAGTAAGATAAAATAGTTTAGTTTAATCATTAGAAGAGGTAAATTTTATGAAAAATGAGTTAAAATTCTTTTTTGACAAATTTGAGAATGAGGATGACATAAATTTGATGAAAAACGAGTAAAAGAATTATGAGACAACTTTTATAAAAGAGGATGAAGTCTTTTTATGAAAAAACAAGGATGGGGGAGGTTTGATCGAAGTTGTAATAAATTAATTACATTTAATAGTTGAGGACGAGGTATATTTGATAAGAAAATGAGCTAGAAAATTTGGAGAACTATTTTAATGAGGATTAAAAAAAATAAAGTTATGTTTCTAAAAAACAAAGACGGATTTGATGAAAAACTTTATAAATGAGTCTAGTTTAATTAACGATAAATAGGCAAATTTTGATGAAAAATGAGTTAAAAATTTAAGACAGTTTTCATCACGAGGATGAAAAACTAAGATAAAGTTTATAAAAATTGAGTATTTGATGAAAAATGAGTTGAAGAATTTCGATACGGTTATTTAAAAGAGGCATGAGATAGTATTTGAAACTTGATTTTTTAAAACGGGGGATGGTAAAGTATTGGTGAAAATTGAATTAATGAACTTATTTTGAAACTTTTAATAAAAACATACACGCTATTAAGTTTCAAAACAATGAGGAGGAAGGAGATTTCATAAAGATTTTAGTAAAAAAATTTTGTTTAAGAAATGAAGACGAGTTAAATTGGATGAAAAATGATTTGAAAAATTTGAGGACGAAGAAAATAAGATTTTAAAAAACAAGGCTAGGAGAGATTTAATGGAATTTCAATTAATGAATTTCTTTAATAAATAAATATGAGGTAAATTTGTTAAAAAGTAAGTGAAAATAGTTTTAGACAATTTTGAAGAGGGGGATGAAAATGTAAAATTTAGTAGTTTATAAAACCAACAATTGAGGAGGTTTTATTAAAAATTTAATATATTAGTTTATTTAATAAAAAAGGACGAGATAAATATGATGAAAAATGAGTTAAATAATTTTGAGATTGGCTTTCGAAATGAGGACGAAAAATTGGATGAAAAAACGAGGATTGGGGTAATTGAATGAAAAGTTAAATAAATTGATTTTAATTAGTAAATAAGGTAGAGGTAAATTTGATAAAAAAAAATGAATTAGAAAATTCGGAGACGTTTTTGAAAATGAGGATGAAGTACTAAAGTTTAGTTTCTAAAACACGAGAATAGATTAGATGAAAAGTAAGATAAAATAATTTAGTTTAATCATTGTAGAAGAGGTAAATTTATGAAAAATGAGCTAAATTTCGTTAAGGATGACATAAATTTGATGAAAAACGAGTAAAAGAGTTTTGAGACAATTTTTATTAAAGTGGATGAAGACTTTTTATGAAAAAACAAGGATGGGGAAGTTTGATGAAAGTTTTAATAAATTAATTACGTTTAATAGTTGAGGACGGGATATATTTGATAGGAATTCGAGTTAGAAAACTTGGAGAGATATTTTAATGACGATTAAAAAAACAATGTTACGTTTCTAAATACAAGGTTGATGAAAAACTTTATAAATGAATTTAGTTTAATTAACGAGAAATAGGGAAATTTTGAAGAAAAATGAGTTAAAAATTTAAGACACTTATGAACACGAGGATGAAAAACTAAAGTAAAGTTTATAAAAATCGAGAATTTGATGAAAAATGAGTTGAAGAAATTTGATACGGTTTTCAAAAAAGAGACATGAGATAGTATTAAAACTTGAACTTTTAAAACCGGGGATGGTAAAGATTTGGTGAAAACTAAACTAATGAACTTATTTGTAACACTTTAATAGATACACACACGCCATTAAGTTTCAAAACAAGGAGGAGGAAGGAGGTTTGATGAAAATTTTAATAAAAATATTTTGTTTAAGAAATGAAGACGAGTTAAATTGGATGAAATATGATTTGAAAATTTTTGAGACGCTTTTAAAAACGAGGATGAAGAAAATAAGATTTTAAAATACGAGGTTGGGAGAGATTGAAATTGTTTTGGGATTGGTTTTTGAAAAGAGGACGAACGAGGACGAAAAATTGGATAAAAAAATGAGGATTAGGGAAATTGAATGATAAGTTTAATAAATGGATTTTGATTAGTAAATAAGGACGAGGTAAATTTGATAAAAAAATGTATTAGAAAATTTGAATACATTTTTGAAAATGAGGATTAAGAACTAAATTTTATTTTCTAAATCACAAGGATGGATTCGATGAAAAGGAAGATAAAATAATTTTGTTTAATCACTGCAGAAGAGGTAATTTTATGAAAAGTGAGTTAAAATTCTCTTTGGACAATTTTGAAAATGAGGATAACATAAATTTGATGAAAAACGAGTAAAAGAATTTTGAGATAATTTTTATAACAGAGGATGAACAGTTTTGATGAACAAACAAGGATGGGGGAGGTTTGATGAAAATTTTAATAAATTAATTACGTTTAATAGTTGAGAACGAGGTATATTTGATAAGATAATGAGCTAGAAAACTTGGAGAACTATTTTAACGAGGATTAAAATAAATAAAGTTACGTTTCTAAAAAACAAGGATTTGGATTTGATGAAAAACTTTATAAATGATTTTACTTTAATTAACGAGGTATAGGCAAATTTTGATGAAAAATGAGTTAAAATTTTAAGACACTTCTTATTACGAGGATGAAAAACTAACGTAAAGTTTATAATAATCGAGGATTTGATGAAAAACGAGTTAAGGAATTTTGATACGGTTTTAAAATAAGAGGCATGAGATAGTATTGAATTAAAGATTTGGTGAAAATGAATTAATGAACTTATTTTGAAACTTTTAATAAAAACACACTCGCTATTAATTTTCAAAACAACGAGGTGGAAGGAGATTTGATGAAGATTTTAATAAAAATACTTTGTTTAAGAAATGAAGACAAGTTAAATTGGATGAAAAATGATTTGAAAATTTTTGAGACTCTTTAAAAAAACGAGTATGAAGAAAATAAGATTTTTAAAAAAGAGGTTAGGAGAGATTTAATGAAATTTCAATAAATGGATTTCTTTAATAAATGAATATAAGGTAAATTAGTTGAAAAGTAAGTGAAAATATATTCGGACAATTTAGTAGACGGGAATGAAAAAAATAAATTTTAGTAGTTTATAAAAACCAACAATGGAGGAGGTTTGATTAAAAAATTTATATATTAGTTTATTTAATAAAAAAGACGAGATAAATTTGATGAAAAATGAGTTAAATAATTTTGAGATTGGTTTTCGAAAAGAGGACGAAAAATTGAATGAGAAAAACGAGGATTAGGGTAATTGAATGAAAAGTTTAATAAATGGATTTTGATTAGTAAATAAGGATAAGGTAAATTTGATAAAAAAATGTATTAGAAAATTTGGAGACACTTTTGAAAATGATGATGAAGAACTAAAGTTTAGTTTCTAAAACACGAGGACGGATTCGATGAAAAGTCATATAAAATAATTTAGTTTAATCATTGTAGAAGAGGTAAATTTTATGAAAAATGAGTTAAAATTCTTTTTGGGCAATTTTGAAAATGAGGATGACATAAATTTGAATAAAAACGAGTAAAAGAATTTTGAGACAGTTTTCATAAAAGAGGATGAAGACTTTTGATGAAAAAACAAGGATTCGGGAGATTTGATAAAAAAATTTATAAATTAATTACGTTTAATAGTTGTGGACGAGGAATATTTGATAAGAAAATAAGTTAGAAAACTTGGAGAACTATTTTAAAAAATAAAGTAACGTTTCTAAGAAACAAGGAAAGATCTGATGAAACACTTTATAAATGAGTATAGTTAATGAACGAGAAATATGCAAATTGTTAAAAATTAAGACACTTATGATCACGAGGATGAATTACTAAGATAAAGTTTATCAAAATCGAGTATTTGATGAAAAATGAGTTGAAGAATTTTAAAAGGGTTTTTAAAAAAGAGACATGAGATAGTATTGAAACTTGAAATTTTAAAACTAGGGATGGTAAAGATTTGATGAAAATTGAATTAATGAACTTATTTTGAAACTTTTAGTGAAAACACACACGCTATTAAGTTTCAAAACAACGAGTAAGGAGATTTGATGAAGATTTAAATAAAAATATTTTGTTTAAAAAATGAAGACGAGTTAAATTGGATGAAAAATGATTAGAAAATTTTTGAGACTCTTTTAAAAACGAGGATGAAGAAAATAAGATTTTAAAAAATGAGGCTGGGAGAGATTTAATGGAATTTCAATAAATGAATTCCTTTAAAAAATGAATATGAGGTAAATTTGTTGAAAAGTAAGTGAATATGTTTTTGGACAATTTTGAAGATGGGGATGAAAACGTAAAGTTTAGTAGTTTATAAAACCAACTATGGGGGAGGTTTGATTCAAAGTTTAATATATTAGTTTATTAAATAAAAAAGGGCGAGATAAATTTGATGAAAAATTAGTTAAATTATTTTTAGATTGGTTTTTGAAAAGAGGACGAACGAGTACGAAAAATTGGATGAAAAACGAGGATTAGGGAAATTGAATGAAAAGTTTAATAAATGGATTTTGATTAGTAAATAAGGACGAGGTAAATTTGATAAAAAAATGTATTCGAAAATTCGGAGACACTTTTGAAATGAGGATGAAGAACTAAAGTTTAGTCTCTAAAACACGAGGATGGATTCGATGAAAAAGAAGATATGATAATTTAGTTTAATCATTGCACAAGAGGTAAATTTTATGAAAAATGAGTTAAAATTCTTTTTGGACAATTTTGAAAATGAGGATGACATAAATTTGATGAAAAACAAGTACAAGAATTTTTAGACAATTTTTATAAAAGAGGATGAAAACTTATGATGAAAAAACAAGGATGGAGGAGATTTGATAAAATTTTTAATAATTAATTACGTTTAATAGTTGAGGACGAGATATATTTGATAAGAAAATGAGCTAGAAAACTTGAAAACCTATTTTAACGAGGATTAAAATAAATAAAGTTACGTTTCTAAAAAACAAGGACGGATTTGATGAAAAACTTTAAAAATCAGTTTAACTAAATTAACAAGGAATAGGCAAATTTTGATGAAAAATGAGTTAAAATGATCACAAGGATGAAAAAGTAAGGTAAAGTTTATAATAATCGAGGATTTGATGAAAAATGAGTTGAAGAATTTCGATACGGTTTTTAAATAAGAGGTATGAGATAGCATTGAAACTTGAATTTTTAAAACTGGGGATGGTAAAGATTTGGTGAAAATTGAATTAATGAACTTATTTTGAAACTTTTAATAAAAACACACTCGCTATTAAGTTTCAAAACAACGAGGAGGAAAGAGATTTGATAAAGATTTTAATAAAAATATTTTGTTTATGAAGACGAGTTAAATTGGATGAAAAATGATTTGAAAATTTTTGAGACTCTTTTAGAAACGAGGATGAAGAAAATAAGATTTTTAAAAAAGTGGTTGGGAGAGATTTAATGAAATTTCAATAAATGGATATCTTAATAAATTAATATGAGGTAAATTTGTTGAAAAGTAAGTGAAAATATATTTGGACAATATTGTAGACGGGGATGAAAAAATAAATTTTAGTAGTTTATAAAAACCAACAATGGAGGAGGTTTGATCAAAAATTTAATATATTAGTTTATTTAATAAAAAGGGACGAGATAAATTTGATGAAAATGAGTTAAATAATTTCGAGATTGGTTTTCGAAAAAAGGACGAAAAATTGGATGAGAAAAACGAGGATTAGGGTAATTGAATGAAAAGTTTAATAAATGGATTTTGATTAGTAAATAAGGATACGGTAAATTTGATTTAAAATGTATTAGCAAATTTGTAGACACTTTTGAAAATGAGGATGATGAACTATAGTTTAGTTTCTAAAACACGAGGACGGATTCGATGAAAAGTCATATAAAATAATTTAGTTTAATCATTGTAGAAGAGGTAAATTTTATGAAAAATGAGTTAAAATTCTTTTTGGGCAATTTTGAAAATGAGGATGACATAAATTTGAATAAAAACGAGTAAAAGAATTTTGAGACAGTTTTCATAAAAGAGGATGAAGACTTTTGATGAAAAAACAAGGATTCGGGAGATTTGATAAAAAAATTTATAAATTAATTACGTTTAATAGTTGTGGACGAGGAATATTTGATAAGAAAATAAGTTAGAAAACTTGGAGAACTATTTTAAAAAATAAAGTAACGTTTCTAAGAAACAAGGAAAGATCTGATGAAACACTTTATAAATGAGTATAGTTAATGAACGAGAAATATGCAAATTGTTAAAAATTAAGACACTTATGATCACGAGGATGAATTACTAAGATAAAGTTTATCAAAATCGAGTATTTGATGAAAAATGAGTTGAAGAATTTTAAAAGGGTTTTTAAAAAAGAGACATGAGATAGTATTGAAACTTGAAATTTTAAAACTAGGGATGGTAAAGATTTGATGAAAATTGAATTAATGAACTTATTTTGAAACTTTTAGTGAAAACACACACGCTATTAAGTTTCAAAACAACGAGTAAGGAGATTTGATGAAGATTTAAATAAAAATATTTTGTTTAAAAAATGAAGACGAGTTAAATTGGATGAAAAATGATTAGAAAATTTTTGAGACTCTTTTAAAAACGAGGATGAAGAAAATAAGATTTTAAAAAATGAGGCTGGGAGAGATTTAATGGAATTTCAATAAATGAATTCCTTTAAAAAATGAATATGAGGTAAATTTGTTGAAAAGTAAGTGAATATGTTTTTGGACAATTTTGAAGATGGGGATGAAAACGTAAAGTTTAGTAGTTTATAAAACCAACTATGGGGGAGGTTTGATTCAAAGTTTAATATATTAGTTTATTAAATAAAAAAGGGCGAGATAAATTTGATGAAAAATTAGTTAAATTATTTTTAGATTGGTTTTTGAAAAGAGGACGAACGAGTACGAAAAATTGGATGAAAAACGAGGATTAGGGAAATTGAATGAAAAGTTTAATAAATGGATTTTGATTAGTAAATAAGGACGAGGTAAATTTGATAAAAAAATGTATTCGAAAATTCGGAGACACTTTTGAAATGAGGATGAAGAACTAAAGTTTAGTCTCTAAAACACGAGGATGGATTCGATGAAAAAGAAGATATGATAATTTAGTTTAATCATTGCACAAGAGGTAAATTTTATGAAAAATGAGTTAAAATTCTTTTTGGACAATTTTGAAAATGAGGATGACATAAATTTGATGAAAAACAAGTACAAGAATTTTTAGACAATTTTTATAAAAGAGGATGAAAACTTATGATGAAAAAACAAGGATGGAGGAGATTTGATAAAATTTTTAATAATTAATTACGTTTAATAGTTGAGGACGAGATATATTTGATAAGAAAATGAGCTAGAAAACTTGAAAACCTATTTTAACGAGGATTAAAATAAATAAAGTTACGTTTCTAAAAAACAAGGACGGATTTGATGAAAAACTTTAAAAATCAGTTTAACTAAATTAACAAGGAATAGGCAAATTTTGATGAAAAATGAGTTAAAATGATCACAAGGATGAAAAAGTAAGGTAAAGTTTATAATAATCGAGGATTTGATGAAAAATGAGTTGAAGAATTTCGATACGGTTTTTAAATAAGAGGTATGAGATAGCATTGAAACTTGAATTTTTAAAACTGGGGATGGTAAAGATTTGGTGAAAATTGAATTAATGAACTTATTTTGAAACTTTTAATAAAAACACACTCGCTATTAAGTTTCAAAACAACGAGGAGGAAAGAGATTTGATAAAGATTTTAATAAAAATATTTTGTTTATGAAGACGAGTTAAATTGGATGAAAAATGATTTGAAAATTTTTGAGACTCTTTTAGAAACGAGGATGAAGAAAATAAGATTTTTAAAAAAGTGGTTGGGAGAGATTTAATGAAATTTCAATAAATGGATATCTTAATAAATTAATATGAGGTAAATTTGTTGAAAAGTAAGTGAAAATATATTTGGACAATATTGTAGACGGGGATGAAAAAATAAATTTTAGTAGTTTATAAAAACCAACAATGGAGGAGGTTTGATCAAAAATTTAATATATTAGTTTATTTAATAAAAAGGGACGAGATAAATTTGATGAAAATGAGTTAAATAATTTCGAGATTGGTTTTCGAAAAAAGGACGAAAAATTGGATGAGAAAAACGAGGATTAGGGTAATTGAATGAAAAGTTTAATAAATGGATTTTGATTAGTAAATAAGGATACGGTAAATTTGATTTAAAATGTATTAGCAAATTTGTAGACACTTTTGAAAATGAGGATGATGAACTATAGTTTAGTTTCTAAAACACGAGGACGGATTCGATGAAAAAAGATAAAGTAATTTAGTTTAATTGTAGAAGAAATAAATTTAATGAAAAATGAGTCAAAATTCTTTTTGGGCAACTTTGAAAATGAGGATGACATAAATTTGATTAAAAACGAGTAAAAGAATTTTGAGACAATTTTCATAAAAGAGGATGAAGACTTTTGATGAAAAAACAAGTATTTGGGAGACTTGATAAAACAAATTTATAAATTAATTATGTTTAATAGTTGTGGACGAGGTATATTTGGTAAGAAAATAAGTTAGAAAACTTGGAGAACTATTTAAAAAAATAAAGTTACGTTTCTAAAAAACAAGGAAAGATTTGATGGAAAACTTTATAAATGAGTATAGTTTAATCAACAAGAAATGGGCAAATTTTGATGAAAAGTGAGTTAAAAATTTTAGACAGTTCTGATCACCAGAATATTAAGATAAAATTTATCAAAATCGAGAATTTGATAAAAAATGAGTTGAATAATTTCGATACGGTTTTTTAAAAAGAGGCATGAGATAGTATTGAGACTTGAATTTTTAAAACTAGGGATGGTAAAGATTTGGTGAAAATTGAATTAATGAACTTATTTTAAACTTTTAATAAAAACACACACGCTATTAAGTTTCAAAACAACGAGGAGGAAGGAGATTTGATACAGATTTAAATAAAAATATTTTGTTTAAGAAATGAAGACGAGATGAAAAATGATTAGAAAATTTTTGAGACTTTTAAAAATGAGGATGAAGAAAATAAGATTTTAAAAAACGTGGCTGGGAGAGATTTAATAGAATTTCAATTAATAATTTTCTTTAATAAATGAATATGAGGTTATTTTGAAGAAGGGGATGAAAACGTAAAGTTTAGTAATTTATAAAACCAACTATGGAGGAGGTTTGATTCAAAATTCAATATATTAGTTTATTTAATAAAAAAGGACGAGATAAATTTGATGAAAAATTACTTAAATAATTTTCAAATTGGTTTTTGAAAAGAGAACGAACGAGGAAGAAAATTTGGATGAAAAAAACGAGGATTAGGGAAATCGAATGAAGAGTTTAATAAATGGATTTTGATTAGTAAATAAGGACGAGGTAAATTTGATAAAAAATGTATTAAAAAATTCGGAGTCACTTTTAAAAATGAGGATAAAGAACTAAAGTTTAGTTTCTAAAACACAAGGACGGATTTGATGAAAAACTTTATAAATGAGTGTAGTTTAAATAAGGAGGAATAGGCAAATTTTAATGAAAAATGTTTTAAAAATTTAAGAGACTTATGAACACCAAGGATGAAAAACTAAGGTAAAGTTTATAAAAATCGAGAATTTAATGAAAAATGAGTTGAAGAAATTTGATATTGTTTTCAAAAAAGAGACATAAGATAGTATTGAAACTTGAATTTTTAAAAATGGGGATGGTAAAGATGTGTTGAAATCTGAATTAATGAACTTATTTTAACACTTTTAATAGATACACACACGCTATTAAGTTTCAAAACAAGGAGGAGGAAGGAGATTGGATGAAAATTTTAATAAAAATAATTTGTTTAAGAAACTAAGACAAGTTAAATTGGATGAAAAATGATTTGAAATTTTTTGAGACGCTTTTAAAAATGAGGATGAAGAAAATAAGATTTTAAAAAACAAGGCTAGGAAAGATATAATAGTATTTCAACAAATGGATTTCTTTAATAAACAAATGTGAGGTAAATTTGTTGAAAAGTAAGTGAAAACATTTTTAGACAATTTTGAAGACGGGGATGAAAAACTAACATTTAGTAGAGTATAAAACCAACGAAGGAGGAGGTTTGATTCAAACTATAATATCTAGTTTATTTAATAAAATAGAACAAGATAAATTTGATGAAAAATTAGTTAAATAATTTTGAGATTGGTTTTCGAAAAGAGGACGAACGAGGACGAAAAATTGGATGAAAAACGAAGATTAGGGAAATTGAATGAAAAGTTTAATAAATAGATTTTGATTAGAATATAAGGACGAGGTAAATTTGATTAAAAAATGAATTAGAAAATTCAAAGACACTTTTGAAAATGAGGATAAATAACTAAAGTATAATTTCTAAAACACGAGGACGGATTCGATGAAAATTAGGATAAAATAATTTAGTTTAATCATTGTAGAAGAGGTAAATTTTATGGAAAATAATTTTAAAATTTTTTTTGGACAATTTTGGAAATGAGGATGACATAAATTTGACTAAAAAAGCCAGTAAAAGTGTTTTATGATAAGTTTTATATAAGAGAAATAAAACTTTTGATAAAAAAAACAATGATGAGGAAGATTTGATGAAAATTTTAGTAAATTAATTACGTTTAATAGTTGAGGACGAGGTATTTTGATAAGACAATGAGTTAGAAAACTTGGAGAAATATTTTAAAGAGTATTAAAAAAAACAAAGTTACGTTTCCAAAAAAGGGGACGGACTTGATAAAAAACTTTATAAATGAATTTAGTTTAATTAAGAAGGAATAGACAAATTTTGATGAAAAAAATGAGTTAAAAATTTAAGAAACTTCTGATCACGAGGGTGAAAAACTAACATAAATTTTATAAAAACCGAGGATTTTATGTAAAATAAATTGAAGAATTGATGATCTTGTTATGAAACTTTTAATAAATACACACATGCTATTAAGTTTCAAAACAACGAAGAGGAGGGAGATTTGATGAAGATTTTAATAAAAATATTTTGTTTAAGAAATGAAGACAAGTTAAATTGGATGAAAAATGATTTGAAAATTTGTAAGACTTTTTTTAAAACGAGGATGAAGAAAATAAGATTTTAAAAAACGAGGTTGGGAGAGATTTAATGGAATTTCAATAAATGGATTTCTTTAATAAATGGATATGAGGTAAACTTGTTGAAAAGTAGGTGAAACTATTTCTAGACAATTTTAAAGACGGAGATGAAAAACTAAAGTTTAGTAGTTTTTAAAAACCAACGATGAAGGAGGTTTGATTAAAAATTTAATATATTAGTTTATTTAAAAAAGAACGAGATAAATTTGATGAAAAATGAGTTAAATAATTTTGAGATTGGTTTTTGAAAAGAGGACGAACGAGGACGAAAAAATGGATGAAAAAACGAGGATTAGGGGAAACTGAATGAAAAGTTTAATAAATGGATTTCGATTAGTAAATAAGGACGAGGTAAATTTGATAAAAAAATGTATCAAAAGACTTCGGAGACACTTTTGAAAATGAGGACGAAGAACTAAAGTTTAGTTTCTAAAACACGAGGATGGATTCGATGAAAAGGAAGAAAAAATAATTTAGTTTAATCACTGCAGAAGAGGTAAGTTTTAGGAAAAGTGAGTTAAATTATTTTTGGACAATTTTGAAAATGAGGATGACATAAATTGGATGAAAAACGAGTTAAAGAACTTTGAGACAATTTTTATAAAAGAGGATGAAGACTTTTGATGAAAAAACAAGCATGGGGAGATTTGATGAAAATTTTAATAAATTAATTACGTTTAATAGTTGAGGAAGAGGTATATTTGATAGGAAAATGAGTTAGAAAACTTGGAGAACTATTTTAACTAGGATTAAAAAACATAAAGTTACGTTTCTAAAAACAAGGATGGATTTGATGAAGAACTTTATAAATGGGTTTAGTTTAATTAACGAGGAAATGGCAAATTTAAATGATTTAAAATTTTAAGGCACTTCTTATCCAGAGGATGAAAAACTATGTTAAAGTTTATTAAAATCGAGGTTTTGTTAAAAAATGGGTTGAAGAATTTCGCTACGGTTTTTAAATAAGAGGCATGAGATAGTATTGAAATTTGAATTTTTAAATCGGGGGATGGTAAAGATCCGATGAAAATTGAATTAATGAACTTATTTTGAAATGTTTAATAAAAACACACACGCTATTAAATTTCAAAACAACGACGAGGAAGGAGATTTGATGAAGATTTTAATAAAAATATTTTGTTTAAGAAATGACGACGAGTTAAATTGGATGAAAAATGATTTGGAAATTTTTTAGACGCTTTTAAAAATGAGGATGAAGAAAATAAGATTTTCAAAAACGAGGTTGAGAGAGATTTAATGGAATTTCAGTAAATGGATTTCTTTAATAAACGAATTTGAGGTAAATTTGTTGATAACTAAGTGAAAATATTTTTCGACAATTTTGAAGATGAGGAAGATGAAAAAAAAATATTTAGTAGTTTATAACAACCAACAATGGAGAAGGTTTGATTAAAATTTTAATATATTAGTTTATTTAATAAAAAAGGACGAGATAAATTTGATAAAAATGAGTTAAATAAATTTTGAGTTTGGTTTTCGAAAAGAGGACGATCAAGGACGAAAAATTGGATGAAAAAACGAGGATTAGGTTTATTGAATGAAAAGTTTAATAAATGCATTTTGATTAGTAAATAAGGACGAGGTAAATTTGATAAAAAAAATGTATTTGAAAATTCTAAGACACTTTTAAAAATGAGGATGAATGACTAAATTTTAGTTTCTAAAACACGAGTATGGATTCGATGAAAAGCAAGATAATATAATTTAGTTTAATCATTGTAGAAAAGGTAAATTTTATGGAAAATGACTTAAAATTATTTTTAGACACTTTTGAAATGAGGATGACATATATTTGATGAAAAAACGAGTAAAAGAGTTTTGAGACAATTTTTATAAAAGAGGATGAAGACTTTTGATGAGAAAACAAGGATGGGGAGATTTGAAGAAAAACTTTATAAATCAGTTTAGTTTAATTAACGAGTAATAGGCAAATTTTGATGAAAATTTAGTTAGAAATTTAAGACACTTCCGATCACGAGGATGAAAAACTAAGGTAAAGTTTATAAAAATCGAGGATTTGATGAAAAATGAGTTGAAGAATTTCTATACGGTTTTTAAAAAAGAGGCATTAGATAGTATAGAAACTTGAATTTTTAAAACGGGGAAAGGTAAAGATTTGGTGAAAATTAAATTAGTGAACTTATTTTGAAACTTTTAATAAAAACACACACGCTATTAAGTTTTAAAACAACTAGGAGGAAGTATATTTTGTGAAGATTTTTAATAAAAATATCTTGTTTAAGAAATAAAGATGACTTAAATCGGATGAAAAATGATGCGAAATTTTCGAGACGCTTTTAAAAACGAGGATGAAGAAAATAAGATTTTAAAAAACGAGCTTGGGAGAGATTTAATGGAATTTCAATAAATAGATTTCTTTAATAAATGAATATGAGGTAAATTTTTTGAAAAGTACGTGAAAATATTTTTAAGGGCAAAATGCATTAAAATACAATTAACTTTGTATTAATTATCATTGTATACAATCAACTTTAAATTCTTAAAAATAATACAACCAACTTTCATAATTCACTCATTGTATGCAAACAACTTTTTTTTGTGTCTAGTATATAGCTACCATTGTATACAATAAACTTTTCTATAATTTTTATTGTATACAACAACTTGCATACAATTAGAGGATTATAAAAGTTGATTGTATTATTTTTAAGAAAATAAAGTTGATTGTATGCAATGATAATTAAGACAAAGTTCATTGTATTTTCATGCAATTTACCCTATTTTTAAACAATTTTGAATACCTGGTGAAAAACTAAAGTTTAGTAGTTTATAAAACCAACGGAGGAGGAGGTTTGATTCAAAATCTAATATCTAGTTTATTTAATAAAATAGAACAAGATAAATTTGATGAAAAATTAGTTAAAATAATTTTGAGATTGGTTTTCGAAAAGAGGACGAACGAGGACGAAAAATTGTATGAAAAAAGAGGATTAGGGTAATTGAATGAAAAGTTTAATAAATGGATTTTGATTAGTAAATAAGGATGAGGAAATTTTGATAAGAAAATTTCATTTGAAAATTCGAATACACTTTTGAAAATTAGGATGGATGACTAAATTTTAGTTTCTAAAACACGAGGATGGATTTGATTTAAAGGAAGATAAAATAATTTAGTTTAATCATTGTAGAAGAGGTAAATTTTATGAAAAATGACTTAAAATTCTTTTCGGACACTATTGAAATGAGGATGACAAATATTTGATTAAAAAACGAGTAAAAGAATTTTGAGACAATATTATTAAAAGAGGATGAATACTTTTGATGAGAAAACAAGGATGGGGGAGATTTGATGACAAACTTTATAAATTAGATTAGTTTAATTAACGAGTAAATCGCAAATTTTGATGAAAATTTATTTAAAAATTTAAGACACTTCTGATCACGAGGATGAAAAACGAAGGTAAAGTTTATAAAAATCGGGGATTTGATGAAAAATGAGTTGAAGAATTTCGATACGGTTTTTAAAAAAGAGGCATTAGATAGTATAGAAACTTGAATTTTTAAAACGGGGAAAGGTAAAGATTTAGTGAATATTGAATTAATGAACTTATTTTGAAACTTTTAATAAAAACACACACGCTATTAAGTTTTAAAACAACTAGGAGGAAGTATATTTTGTGAAGATTTTTAATAAAAATATTTTGTTTAAGAAATAAAGATGACTTAAATCGGATGAAAAATGATTTGAAAATTTTCGAGACTCTTTTAAAAACGAGGATGAAGAAAAAATAAGATTTTAAAAAACGTGCTTGGGAGAGATTTAATGGAATTTTAATAAATAGATTTCTTTAATAAATGAATATGAGGTAAATTTGATGACAAGTACGTGAAAATATTTTTAGACAATTTTGAAGACCAGGTGAAAAACTAAAGTTTAGTAGTTTATAAAACCAACAAAGGAGGAGGTTTGATTCAAAATATAATATCTAGTTTATTTAATAAAATAGAACAAGATAAATTTGATGAAAAATTAGTTAAATAATTTTGAGATTGATTTTCGAAAAGAAGACGAACGAGGACGAAAAATTGTATGAAAAGAACAAGGTTTAGGGAAATTGAATGAAAAGTTTAATAAATGGATTTTGATTAGTAAATAAGGATGAGGGAATTTTGATAAGAAAATGTATTAGAAAATTGGGAGACACTTCTGAAAATGAGAATGAAGAACTAATGTTTAGTTTCTAAAACACGAGGATGGATTTGATGAAAAGAAAGATAAAATAATTTAGTTTAATCATTGTAGAAGAGGTAAATTTTATGAAAAATGACTTAAAATTCTTTTTGGACACTTTTGAAATGAGGATGACAAATATTTGATGAAAAAACGAGTAAAAGAATTTTGAGACAATATTATTAAAAGAGGATGAATACTTTTGATGAGAAAACAAGGATGGGGGAGATTTGATGAAAAACTTTATAAATTAGTTTAGTTTAATTAACGAGTAAATCGCAAATTTTGATGAAAATTTAGTTAAAAATTTAAGACACTTCCGATCACGAGGATGAAAAACCAAGGTAAAGTTTATAAAAATCGAGGATTTGATGAAAAATGAGTTGAAGAATTTCTATACGGTTTTTAAAAAAGAGGCATTAGATAGTATAGAAACTTGAATTTTTAAAACGGGGAAAGGTAAAGATTTGGTGAAAATTGAATTAATGAACTTATTTTGAAACTTTTAATAAAAACACACACGCTATTAAGTTTTAAAACTAGGAGGGAGTATATTTTGTGAAGATTTTTAATAAAAATATCTTGTTATGAAAAATGATTTGAAAATTTTCGAGACTCTTTTAAAAACGAGGATGAAGAAAAAATATGATTTTAAAAAACGTGCTTGGGAGAGATTTAATGGAATTTCAATAAATTGATTTGTTTAATAAATGAATATGAGGTAAATTTGATGACAAGTACGTGAAAATATTTTTAGACAATTTTGAAGACCGGGTGAAAAACTAAAGTTTAGTAGTTTATAAAACCAACGAAGGAGGTGGTTTGATTCAAAATATAATATCTAGTTTATTTAATAAAATAGAACAAGATAAATTTGATGAAAAATTAGTTAAATAATTTTGAGATTGATTTTCGAAAAGAGGACAAACGAGGACGAAAAATTGTATGAAAAGAACAAGGATTAGGGAAATTGAATGAAAAGTTTAATAAATGGATTTTGATTAGTAAATAAGGATGAGGGAATTTTGATAAGAAAATGTATTAGAAAATTGGGAGACACTTCTGAAAATGAGAATGAAGAACTAATGTTTAGTTTCTAAAACACGAGGATGGATTTGATGAAAAGAAAGATAAAATAATTTAGTTTAATCATTGCAGAAGAGGTAAATTTTATGAAAAATGACTTAAAATTCTTTTTGGACACTTTTGAAATGAGGATGACAAATATTTGATGAAAATACGAGTAAAAGAATTTTGATACAATATTATTAAAAGAGGATGAATACTTTTGATGAGAAAACAAGGATGGGGGAGATTTGATGAAAAACTTTATAAATTAGTTTAGTTTAATTAACGAGTAAATCGCAAATTTTGATGAAAATTTAGTTAAAAATTTAAGACACTTCCGATCACGAGGATGAAAAACCAAGGTAAAGTTTATAAAAATCGAGGATTTGATGAAAAATGAGTTGAAGAATTTCTATACGGTTTTTAAAAAAGAGGCATTAGATAGTATAGAAACTTGAATTTTTAAAACGGGGAAAGGTAAAGATTTGGTGAAAATTGAATTAATGAACTTATTTTGAAACTTTTAATAAAAACACACACGCTATTAAGTTTTAAAACAACTAGGAGGAAGTATATTTTGTGAAGATTTTTAATAAAAATATCTTGTTTAAGAAATAAAGATGACTTAAATCCCATGAAAAATGATTTGAAAATTTTCGAGACTCTTTTAAAAACGAGGATGAAGAAAAAATAAGATTTTAAAAAACGTGCTTGGGAGAGATTTAATGGAATTTCAATAAATAGATTTCTTTAATACATGAATATGAGGTAAATTTGATGACAAGTACGTGAAAATATTTTTAGACAATTTTGAAGACCGGGTGAAAAACTAAAGTTTTGTAGTTTATAAAACCAACGAAGGAGGAGGTTTGATTCAAAATATAATATCTAGTTTATTTAATAAAATAGAACAAGATAAATTTGATGAAAAATTAGTTAAATAATTTTGAGATTGATTTTCGAAAAGAGGACGAACGAGGACGAAAAATTGTATGAAAAGAACAAGGATTAGGGAAATTGAATGAAAATTTAATAAATGGATTTTGATTAGTAAATAAGGATGAGAGAATTTTGATAAGAAAATGTATTAGAAAATTGGGAGACACTTCTGAAAATGAGAATGAATAACTAATGTTTAGTTTATAAAACACGTGGATGGATTCGATGAAAAGTAAGATAAAATAATTTAGTTTAATCTTTGTTGAAGAGGTAAATTTTATGAAAAATGACTTAAAATTCTTTTTGGACACTTTTGAAATGAGGATGACATATATTTGATGAAAAAACGAGTAAAGAAATTTTGAGACAATATTATTAAAAGAGGATGAATACTTTTGATGAGAAAACAAGGATGGGGGAGATTTGATAAAAAACTTTATAAATTAGTTTAGTTTAATTAACGAGTAAATCGCAAATTTTGATGAAAATTTAGTTAAAAATTTAAATCACTTCTGATCACGAGGATGAAAAACCAAGGTAAAGTTTATAAAAATCGAGGATTTGGTGAAAAATGAGTTGAAGAATTTCGATACGGTTTTTAAAAAAGAGGCATTAGATATTATAGAAACTTGTATTTTTAAAACGGGGAAAGGTAAAGATTTGGTGAAAATTGAATTAATAAACTTATTTTGAAACTTTTAATAAAAACACACACGCTATTAAGTTTTAAAACAACTAGGAGGAAGTATATTTTGTGAAGATTTTTAATAAAAATATCTTGTTTAAGAAATAAAGATGACTTAAATCCGATGAAAAATGATTTGAAAATTTTCGAGACGCTTTTAAAAACGAAGATGAAGAAAAAATAAGATTTTAAAAAACGAGCTTGGGAGAGATTTAATGGAATTTCAATAAATAGATTTCTTTAATAAATGAATATGAGGTAAATTTGATGACAAGTACGTGAAAATATTTTTAGACAATTTTGAAGACCGGGTGAAAAACTAAAGTTTAGTAGTTTATAAAACCAACGAAGGAGGAGGTTTGATTCAAAATATAATATCTAGTTTATTTAATAAAATAGAATAAGATAAATTTGATGAAAAATTAGTTAAATAATTTTGAGATTGATTTTAGAAAAGAGGACGAACGAGGACGAAAAAATTGTATGAAAAAAACAAGGATTAGGGAAATTGAATGAAAAGTTTAGTAAATGGATTTTGATTAGTAAATAAGGATGAGGAAATTTTGATAAGAAAATGTATTAGAAAATGGGAGACACTTCTGAAAATGAGAATAAGGAACTAATGTTTAGTTTCTAAAACACGTGGATGGATTCGATGAAAAGTAAGATAAAATAATTTAGTTTAATCTTTGTAGAAGATGTAAATTTTATGAAAAATGACTTAAAATTCTTTTTGGATACCTTTGAAACGAGGATGACATATATTTCATGAAAAAACGAGTAAAAGAATTTTGAGACAATTTTTATAAAAGAGGATGAATAATTTTGATGAGAAAACAAGGATGGGGGAGATTTGATAAAAACTTTATAAATTAGTTTAGTTTAATTAACGAGTAAATCGCAAATTTTGTTGAAAATTTAGTTAAAAATTTAAGACACTTCCAATCATGAGGATGAAAAACTAAGGTAAAGTTTATAAAAATCGAGGATTTGATGAAAATGAGTTGAAGAATTTCGATATGGTTTTTAAAAAAGAGGCATTAGATTGTATAGAAACTTGAATTTTTAAAACGGGGAAAGGTAAAGATTTGGTGAAAATTGAATTAATAAACTTATTTTGAAACTTTTAATAAAAACACACACGCTATTAAGTTTTAAAACAACTAGGAGGAAGTATATTTTGTGAAGATTTTTAATAAAAATATCTTGTTTAAGAAATAAAGATGACTTAAATCGGATGAAAACTGATTTGAAAATTTTCGAGACGCTTTTAAAAACGAAGGTGAAGAAAAAATAAGGTTTTAAAAAACGAGCTTGGGAGAGATTTAATGTAATTTCAGTAAATAGATTTCTTTAATAAATGAATATGAGGTAAATTTGATGACAAGTACGTGAAAATTTTTCTAGACAATTTTGAAGACCGGGTGAAAAACTAAAGTTTAGTAGTTTATAAAACCAACGAAGGAGGAGGTTTGATTCAAAATATAATATCTAGTTTATTTAATAAAAAAGAACAAGATAAATTTGATGAAAAATTAGTTAAATAATTTTGAGATGGATTTTCGAAAAGAGGACGGAAAATTGTATGAAAAAAACAAGGATTAGGGAAATTGAATGAAAAGTTTAATAAATGGATTTTGATTAGTAAATAAGGATGAGGGAATTTTGATAAGAAAATGTATTAGAAAATTGGGAGACACTTCTAAAAGGAGAAAGAAGAACTAATGTTTAGTTTCTAAAACACGTGGATGGATTCGATGAAAAGTAAGATAAAATAATTTAGTTTAATCTTTGTAGAAGAGGTAAATATTATGAAAAATGACTTAAAGTTCTTTTTGGAGACTTTTGAAATGAGGATGACATATATTTGATGAAAAAACGAGTAAAAGAATTTTGAAGACCGGGTGAAAAACTAAAGTTTAGTAGTTTATAAAACCAACGAAGGAGGAGGTTTGATTCAAAATATAATATCTAGTTTATTTAATAAAATAGAACAAGATAAATTTGATGAAAAATTAGTTAAATAATTTTGAGATTGATTTTCGAAAAGAGGACGAAAAATTGTATGAAAAAAACAAGGATTAGGGAAATTGAATGAAAAGTTTAGTAAATGGATTTTGATTAGTAAATAAGGATGAGGGAAGTTTGATAAGAAAATGTATTAGAAAATTGGGAGACACTTCTAGAAATGAGAATGAAGAACTAATATTTAGTTTCTAAAACACGTGGATGGATTGGATGAAAATTAAGATAAAATAATTTAGTTTAATCTTTGTAGAAGAGGTAAATTTTATGAAAAATGACTTAAAATTCTTTTTGGACACTTTTGAAATGAGGATGACATATATTTGATGAAAAACGAGTAAAAGAATTTTGAGACAATATTATTAAAAGAGGATGAATACTTTTGATGAGAAAACAAGGATGGGGGAGATTTGATGAAAAACTTTATAAATTAGTTTAGTTTAATTAACGAGTAAATCGCAAATTTTGATGAAAATTTAGTTAAAAATTTAAGACACTTCCGATCACGAGGATGAAAAACCAAGGTAAAGTTTATAAAAATCGAGGATTTGATGAAAAATGAGTTGAAGAATTTCTATACGGTTTTTAAAAAAGAGGCATTAGATAGTATAGAAACTTGTATTTTTAAAACGGGGAAAGGTAAAGATTTGGTGAAAATTGAATTAATGAACTTATTTTGAAACTTTTAATAAAAACACACACGCTATTAAGTTTTAAAACAACTAGGAGGAAGTATATTTTGTGAAGATTTTTAATAAAAATATCTTGTTTAAGAAATAAAGATGACTTAAATCCGATGAAAAATGATTTGAAAATTTTCGAGACTCTTTTAAAAACGAGGATGAAGAAAAAATAAGATTTTAAAAAACGTGCTTGGGAGAGATTTAATGGAATTTCAATAAATAGATTTCTTTAATACATGAATATGAGGTAAATTTGATGACAAGTACGTGAAAATATTTTTAGACAATTTTGAAGACCGGGTGAAAAACTAAAGTTTAGTAGTTTATAAAACCAACGAAGGAGGAGGTTTGATTCAAAATATAATATCTAGTTTATTTAATAAAATAGAATAAGATAAATTTGATGAAAAATTAGTTAAATAATTTTGAGATTGATTTTAGAAAAGAGGACGAACGAGGACGAAAAAATTGTATGAAAAAAACAAGGATTAGGGAAATTGAATGAAAAGTTTAGTAAATGGATTTTGATTAGTAAATAAGGATGAGGAAATTTTGATAAGAAAATGTATTAGAAAATGGGAGACACTTCTGAAAATGAGAATAAGGAACTAATGTTTAGTTTCTAAAACACGTGGATGGATTCGATGAAAAGTAAGATAAAATAATTTAGTTTAATCTTTGTAGAAGATGTAAATTTTATGAAAAATGACTTAAAATTCTTTTTGGATACCTTTGAAACGAGGATGACATATATTTCATGAAAAAACGAGTAAAAGAATTTTGAGACAATTTTTATAAAAGAGGATGAATAATTTTGATGAGAAAACAAGGATGGGGGAGATTTGATAAAAACATTATAAATTAGTTTAGTTTAATTAACGAGTAAATCGCAAATTTTGTTGAAAATTTAGTTAAAAATTTAAGACACTTCCAATCATGAGGATGAAAAACTAAGGTAAAGTTTATAAAAATCGAGGATTTGATGAAAATGAGTTGAAGAATTTCGATATGGTTTTTAAAAAAGAGGCATTAGATTGTATAGAAACTTGAATTTTTAAAACGGGGAAAGGTAAAGATTTGGTGAAAATTGAATTAATAAACTTATTTTGAAACTTTTAATAAAAACACACACGCTATTAAGTTTTAAAACAACTAGGAGGAAGTATATTTTGTGAAGATTTTTAATAAAAATATCTTGTTTAAGAAATAAAGATGACTTAAATCGGATGAAAAATGATTTGAAAATTTTCGAGACGCTTTTAAAAACGAAGGTGAAGAAAAAATAAGGTTTTAAAAAACGAGCTTGGGAGAGATTTAATGTAATTTCAGTAAATAGATTTCTTTAATAAATGAATATGAGGTAAATTTGATGACAAGTACGTGAAAATTTTTCTAGACAATTTTGAAGACCGGGTGAAAAACTAAAGTTTAGTAGTTTATAAAACCAACGAAGGAGGAGGTTTGATTCAAAATATAATATCTAGTTTATTTAATAAAAAAGAACAAGATAAATTTGATGAAAAATTAGTTAAATAATTTTGAGATGGATTTTCGAAAAGAGGACGGAAAATTGTATGAAAAAAACAAGGATTAGGGAAATTGAATGAAAAGTTTAATAAATGGATTTTGATTAGTAAATAAGGATGAGGGAATTTTGATAAGAAAATGTATTAGAAAATTGGGAGACACTTCTAAAAGGAGAAAGAAGAACTAATGTTTAGTTTCTAAAACACGTGGATGGATTCGATGAAAAGTAAGATAAAATAATTTAGTTTAATCTTTGTAGAAGAGGTAAATATTATGAAAAATGACTTAAAGTTCTTTTTGGAGACTTTTGAAATGAGGATGACATATATTTGATGAAAAAACGAGTAAAAGAATTTTGAAGACCGGGTGAAAAACTAAAGTTTAGTAGTTTATAAAACCAACGAAGGAGGAGGTTTGATTCAAAATATAATATCTAGTTTATTTAATAAAATAGAACAAGATAAATTTGATGAAAAATTAGTTAAATAATTTTGAGATTGATTTTCGAAAAGAGGACGAAAAATTGTATGAAAAAAACAAGGATTAGGGAAATTGAATGAAAAGTTTAGTAAATGGATTTTGATTAGTAAATAAGGATGAGGGAAGTTTGATAAGAAAATGTATTAGAAAATTGGGAGACACTTCTAGAAATGAGAATGAAGAACTAATATTTAGTTTCTAAAACACGTGGATGGATTGGATGAAAATTAAGATAAAATAATTTAGTTTAATCTTTGTAGAAGAGGTAAATTTTATGAAAAATGACTTAAAATTCTTTTTGGACACTTTTGAAATGAGGATGACATATATTTGATGAAAAACGAGTAAAAGAATTTTGAGACAATATTATTAAAAGAGGATGAATACTTTTGATGAGAAAACAAGGATGGGGGAGATTTGATGAAAAACTTTGTAAATTAGTTTAGTTTAATTAACGAGTAAATCGCAAATTTTGATGAAAATTTAGTTAAATATTTAAGACACTTCCGATCACGAGGATGAAAAACGAAGGTAAAGTTTATAAAAATCGAGGATTTGATGAAAAAATGAGTTGAAGAATTTCTATACGGTTTTTAAAAAAGAGGCATTAGATAGTATAGAAACTTGAATTTTTAAAACGGCGAAAGGTAAAGATTTGGTGAAAATTAAATTAATGAACTTATTTTGAAACTTTTAATAAAAACACACACGCTATTAAGTTTTAAATCAACTAGGAGGAAGTATATTTTGTGAAGATTTTTAATAAAAATATCTTGTTTAAGAAATAAAGATGACTTAAATCCGATGAAAAATGATTTGAAAATTTTCGAGACTCTTTTAAAAACGAGGATGAAGAAAAAATAAGATTTTAAAAAACGTGCTTGGGAGAGATTTAATGGAATTTCAATAAATAGATTTCTTTAATACATGAATATGAGGTAAATTTGATGACAAGTACGTGAAAATATTTTTAGACAATTTTGAAGACCGGGTGAAAAACTAAAGTTTTGTAGTTTATAAAACCAACGAAGGAGGAGGTTTGATTCAAAATATAATATCTAGTTTATTTAATAAAATAGAATAAGATAAATTTGATGAAAAATTAGTTAAATAATTTTGAGATTGATTTTAGAAAAGAGGACGAACGAGGACGAAAAAATTGTATGAAAAAAACAAGGATTAGGGAAATTGAATGAAAAGTTTAGTAAATGGATTTTGATTAGTAAATAAGGATGAGGAAATTTTGATAAGAAAATGTATTAGAAAATGGGAGACACTTCTGAAAATGAGAATAAGGAACTAATGTTTAGTTTCTAAAACACGTGGATGGATTCGATGAAAAGTAAGATAAAATAATTTAGTTTAATCTTTGTAGAAGATGTAAATTTTATGAAAAATGACTTAAAATTCTTTTTGGATACCTTTGAAACGAGGATGACATATATTTCATGAAAAAACGAGTAAAAGAATTTTGAGACAATTTTTATAAAAGAGGATGAATAATTTTGATGAGAAAACAAGGATGGGGGAGATTTGATAAAAACATTATAAATTAGTTTAGTTTAATTAACGAGTAAATCGCAAATTTTGTTGAAAATTTAGTTAAAAATTTAAGACACTTCCAATCATGAGGATGAAAAACTAAGGTAAAGTTTATAAAAATCGAGGATTTGATGAAAATGAGTTGAAGAATTTCGATATGGTTTTTAAAAAAGAGGCATTAGATTGTATAGAAACTTGAATTTTTAAAACGGGGAAAGGTAAAGATTTGGTGAAAATTGAATTAATAAACTTATTTTGAAACTTTTAATAAAAACACACACGCTATTAAGTTTTAAAACAACTAGGAGGAAGTATATTTTGTGAAGATTTTTAATAAAAATATCTTGTTTAAGAAATAAAGATGACTTAAATCGGATGAAAAATGATTTGAAAATTTTCGAGACGCTTTTAAAAACGAAGGTGAAGAAAAAATAAGGTTTTAAAAAACGAGCTTGGGAGAGATTTAATGTAATTTCAGTAAATAGATTTCTTTAATAAATGAATATGAGGTAAATTTGATGACAAGTACGTGAAAATTTTTCTAGACAATTTTGAAGACCGGGTGAAAAACTAAAGTTTAGTAGTTTATAAAACCAACGAAGGAGGAGGTTTGATTCAAAATATAATATCTAGTTTATTTAATAAAAAAGAACAAGATAAATTTGATGAAAAATTAGTTAAATAATTTTGAGATGGATTTTCGAAAAGAGGACGGAAAATTGTATGAAAAAAACAAGGATTAGGGAAATTGAATGAAAAGTTTAATAAATGGATTTTGATTAGTAAATAAGGATGAGGGAATTTTGATAAGAAAATGTATTAGAAAATTGGGAGACACTTCTAAAAGGAGAAAGAAGAACTAATGTTTAGTTTCTAAAACACGTGGATGGATTCGATGAAAAGTAAGATAAAATAATTTAGTTTAATCTTTGTAGAAGAGGTAAATATTATGAAAAATGACTTAAAGTTCTTTTTGGAGACTTTTGAAATGAGGATGACATATATTTGATGAAAAAACGAGTAAAAGAATTTTGAAGACCGGGTGAAAAACTAAAGTTTAGTAGTTTATAAAACCAACGAAGGAGGAGGTTTGATTCAAAATATAATATCTAGTTTATTTAATAAAATAGAACAAGATAAATTTGATGAAAAATTAGTTAAATAATTTTGAGATTGATTTTCGAAAAGAGGACGAAAAATTGTATGAAAAAAACAAGGATTAGGGAAATTGAATGAAAAGTTTAGTAAATGGATTTTGATTAGTAAATAAGGATGAGGGAAGTTTGATAAGAAAATGTATTAGAAAATTGGGAGACACTTCTAGAAATGAGAATGAAGAACTAATATTTAGTTTCTAAAACACGTGGATGGATTGGATGAAAATTAAGATAAAATAATTTAGTTTAATCTTTGTAGAAGAGGTAAATTTTATGAAAAATGACTTAAAATTCTTTTTGGACACTTTTGAAATGAGGATGACATATATTTGATGAAAAACGAGTAAAAGAATTTTGAGACAATATTATTAAAAGAGGATGAATACTTTTGATGAGAAAACAAGGATGGGGGAGATTTGATGAAAAACTTTGTAAATTAGTTTAGTTTAATTAACGAGTAAATCGCAAATTTTGATGAAAATTTAGTTAAATATTTAAGACACTTCCGATCACGAGGATGAAAAACGAAGGTAAAGTTTATAAAAATCGAGGATTTGATGAAAAAATGAGTTGAAGAATTTCTATACGGTTTTTAAAAAAGAGGCATTAGATAGTATAGAAACTTGAATTTTTAAAACGGCGAAAGGTAAAGATTTGGTGAAAATTAAATTAATGAACTTATTTTGAAACTTTTAATAAAAACACACACGCTATTAAGTTTTAAATCAACTAGGAGGAAGTATATTTTGTGAAGATTTTTAATAAAAATATCTTGTTTAAGAAATAAAGATGACTTAAATCCGATGAAAAATGATTTGAAAATTTTCGAGACTCTTTTAAAAACGAGGATGAAGAAAAAATAAGATTTTAAAAAACGTGCTTGGGAGAGATTTAATGGAATTTCAATAAATAGATTTCTTTAATACATGAATATGAGGTAAATTTGATGACAAGTACGTGAAAATATTTTTAGACAATTTTGAAGACCGGGTGAAAAACTAAAGTTTTGTAGTTTATAAAACCAACGAAGGAGGAGGTTTGATTCAAACTATAATATCTAGTTTATTTAATAAAATAGAACAAGATAAATTTGATGAAAAATTAGTTAAATAATTTTGAGATTGATTTTTGAAAAGAGGACGAACGAGGACGAAAAATTGTATGAAAAAAACAAGGATTAGGGAAATTGAATGAAAAGTTTAATAAATGAATTTTGATTAGTAAATAAGGATGAGGGAATTTTGATAAGAAAATGTATTAGAAAATTGGGAGAAACTTCTTGAAATGAGAATGAAGAACTAATGTTTAGTTTCTAAACCACGTGGATGGATTCGATGAAAAGTAAGATAAAATAATTTAGTTTAATCTTTGTAGAAGAAGTAAGGGTAAATTGCATGAAAATACAATGAACTTTGTCTTAATTATGATTGTATACAATCAACTTTATTTTCTTAAAAATAATACAATCAATTTTTATAATTCTCCCATTGAATGCAAGTTGTTGTATACAATGAAAATTATAGAAAAGTTCATTGTATGAAATGGTAGCTATATACTAGACACAGAAAAAAGTTGTTTGCATACAATGAGTGAATTATGAAAGTTGGTTGTATTATTTTTAAGAATTTAAAGTTGATTGTATACAATGATAATTAATACAAAGTTAATTGTATTTTCATGCATTTTGCCCAAGAGGTAAATTTTATGAAAAATGACTTAAAATTCATTTTGAAAACTTTTGAAATGAGGATGACATATATTTGATGAAAAAACGAGTAAAAGAATTTTAAGACAATTTTTATAAAAGAGGATGAAGAATTTTGATGAGAAAACAAGGATGGGGGAGATTTGATGAAAAACATTATAAATGAGAAAATAGTTAAGTTTATGAAAATTTTAGTAAATTAGTTAAGTTTAATGGTTGAGGACGAGTTATATTTGATAAGAAAATGAGTTAGAAAACATGGAGAGATATTTTAACGAGGATTAAAAAAATAAAGTTACGTTTCTAAAAAACAAGGTTGGATTTGATGAAAAACTTTATAAATGAGTTTAGTGGAATTAACAAGGAATAGGCAAATTTTAATGAAAAATTAGTTAAAAATTTAAGACACTCCTTATCAAGAGGATGAAAAACTAAGGTAAAGTTTATTAAAATCGAGGATTTGATGAAAAATGAGTTGAAGAATTTCGATACGGTTTTTAAATAAAAGGCATGAGATAGTATTGAAACTTGAATTTTTAAAACGGGGATGCTAAAGATCCGGTGAAAAGTGAATTAATGAACTTATTTGGAAACTTTTAATAAAAACACACACGCTATTAAATTTCAAAACAATAAGCAGGAAGTATATTTTGTGAAGATTTTAATAAAAATATTACGTTTAAGAAATGAAGACGAGTTAAATTGGATGAAAAATGAATAGAAATTTTTTGAGACTCTTTTAAAAACGAGGATGAAGAAAATAAGATTTTCAAAAACGAGGTTGAGAGAGATTTAATGGAATTTCAGTAAATGAATTTATTTACTAAACGAATAAGAGGTAAATTTGTTGAAAACTAAGTGAAAATACTTTTGGACAATTTTGAAGAAGAGGATGAAAAAATAAATTTTACTAGTTTATAAAACCCAACGATGGAGGAGGTTTGATTAAAACTTTAATATACTAGTTGATTTAATAAAAAGGACGAGATAAATTTGATGAAAAATGAGTTAAATAGTTTTGAGATTGGTTTCTGAAAAGAGGAAGAAAAATTGGATGAAAAAACGTGGATTAGGGAAACTTAATGAAAAGTTTAATAAATTGATTTCGATTAGTAAATAAGGACGAGGTAAATTTGATAAAAAAAATGTATTAGAAACTTCGGAGACACTTTTGAAAATGAGGACGAAGAACTAAAGTTTAGTTTCTAAAACACGAGGATGGATTCAATGAAAATGAAGATAAAATAATTTAGTTTAATCACTTCAGAAGAGGTAAGTTTTATGAAAAGTGAGTTAAAATTATTTTTGGATAATTTTGAAAATGAGGATGACATAAATTTGATGAAAAACGAGTCAAAGAATTTTGAGACAATTTTTATAAAAGAGGATGAAGACTTTTGATGAAAAAAACAAGGATGGGGAGATTTGATGAAAATTTTAATAAATTAATTACGTTTAATAGTTAGGAAGAGGTATATTTGATAGGAAAATGAGCTAGAAAACTTGGAGAACTATTTTAACTAGGATTAAAAAACATAAAGTTACGTTTCTAAAAACAAGGACGGATTTGATGAAAAACATTATAAAAGAGTTTAGTTTAATTAACGAGGAAATTGCAAATTTTGATGAAAAATGAGTTAAAAATTTAAGAGACTCCTTATCCAGAGGATGAAAAACTATGTTAAAGTTTATTAAAATTGAAGATTTGTTAAAAAATGGGTTGAAGAATTTCGCTACGGTTTTTAAATAAGAGGCATGAGATAGTATTGAAATTTGAATTTTTAAATCGGGGGATGGTAAAGATCCGATGAAAATGGAATTAATAAACGTTTAATAAAAACACACACGGTATTAAATTTCAAAACAACGACGAGGAAGGAGATTTGATGAAGATTTTAATAAAAATATTTTGTCTAAGAAATGAAGACGAGTTAAATTGGATGAAAAATGATTTGAAAATTTTTGGGACTCTTTTAAAAACGAGGATGAAGAAAATAAGATTTTCAAAAACGAGGTTGAGAGAGATTTAATGGAATTTCAGTAAATGAATTTCTTTAATAAACGAATATGAGGTTAATTTGTTGAAAACTAAGTGAAAATATTTTTAGACAATTTTGAAGAAAAGGATGAAAAAATAAATTTTAGTAGCTTATAAAAATTTAATATATTAGTTTATTTAATAAAAAAGGACGAGATAAATTTGATAAAAATGAGTTAAATAAATTTTGAGTTTGGTTTTCGAAAAGGGGACGATCAAGGACGAAAAATTGGATGAAAAAACGAGGATTAGGTTAATTGAATGAAAAGTTTAATAAATGCATTTTGATTAGTAAATAAGGACGAGGTAAATTTGATTAAAAAATGTATTTGAAAATTCGAAGACACTTTTGAAAATGAGGATGAATGACTAAATTTTAGTTTCTACAACACGAGTATGGATTCGATGAAAAGCAAGATAATATAATTTAGTTTAATCATTGTAGAAGAGGTAAATATTATGATAAATGACTTAAAATTCTTTTTGGACACTTTTGAAATGAGGATGGCATATATTTGATGAAAAAACGAGTAAAAGAATTTTGAGACAATTTTTATAAAAGTGGATGAAGACTTTTGATGAGAAAACAAGGATGGGAGAGATTTGATGAAAAACTTTATAAATGAGTTTAGTTTAATTAACGAGTAATAGGCAAATTTTGATGAAAATTTAGTTAAAAATTTAAGACACTTCCGATCACGAGGATGAAAAACTAAGGTAAAGTTTATAAAAATCGAGGATTTGATGAAAAATGAGTTGAAGAATTTCTATACGGTTTTTAAAAAAGAGGCATTAGATAGTATAGAAACTTGAATTTTTAAAACGGGGAAAGGTAAAGATTTGGTGAAAATTAAATTAGTGAACTTATTTTGAAACTTTTAATAAAAACACACACGCTATTAAGTTTTAAAACAACAAGGAGGAAGTATATTTTGTGAAGATTTTTAATAAAAATATCTTGTTTAAGAAATAAAGATGACTTAAATCGGATGAAAAATGATGCGAAATTTTCGAGACGCTTTTAAAAACGAGGATGAAGAAAATAAGATTTTAAAAAACGAGCTTGGGAGAGATTTAATGGAATTTCAATAAATAGATTTCTTTAATAAATGAATATGAGGTAAATTTTTTGAAAAGTACGTGAAAATATTTTTAAGGGCAAAATGCATTAAAATACAATTAACTTTGTATTAATTATCATTGTATACAATCAACTTTAAATTCTTAAAAATAATACAACCAACTTTCATAATTCACTCATTGTATGCAAACAACTTTTTTTTGTGTCTAGTATATAGCTACCATTGTATACAATAAACTTTTCTATAATTTTTATTGTATACAACAACTTGCATACAATTAGAGGATTATAAAAGTTGATTGTATTATTTTTAAGAAAATAAAGTTGATTGTATGCAATGATAATTAAGACAAAGTTCATTGTATTTTCATGCAATTTACCCTATTTTTAAACAATTTTGAATACCGGGTGAAAAACTAAAGTTTAGTAGTTTATAAAACCAACGGAGGAGGAGGTTTGATTCAAAATCTAATATCTAGTTTATTTAATAAAATAGAACAAGATAAATTTGATGAAAAATTAGTTAAAATAATTTTGAGATTGGTTTTCGAAAAGAGGACGAACGAGGACGAAAAATTGTATGAAAAAAGAGGATTAGGGTAATTGAATGAAAAGTTTAATAAATGGATTTTGATTAGTAAATAAGGATGAGGAAATTTTGATAAGAAAATTTTATTTGAAAATTCGAATACACTTTTGAAAATTAGGATGGATGACTAAATTTTAGTTTCTAAAACACGAGGATGGATTTGATTTAAAGGAAGATAAAATAATTTAGTTTAATCATTGTAGAAGAGGTAAATTTTATGAAAAATGACTTAAAATTCTTTTCGGATACTATTGAAATGAGGATGACAAATATTTGATTAAAAAACGAGTAAAAGAATTTTGAGACAATATTATTAAAAGAGGATGAATACTTTTGATGAGAAAACAAGGATGGGGGAGATTTGATGACAAACTTTATAAATTAGATTAGTTTAATTAACGAGTAAATCGCAAATTTTGATGAAAATTTATTTAAAAATTTAAGACACTTCTGATCACGAGGATGAAAAACGAAGGTAAAGTTTATAAAAATCGGGGATTTGATGAAAAATGAGTTGAAGAATTTCGATACGGTTTTTAAAAAAGAGGCATTAGATAGTATAGAAACTTGAATTTTTAAAACGGGGAAAGGTAAAGATTTAGTGAATATTGAATTAATGAACTTATTTTGAAACTTTTAATAAAAACACACACGCTATTAAGTTTTAAAACAACTAGGAGGAAGTATATTTTGTGAAGATTTTTAATAAAAATATTTTGTTTAAGAAATAAAGATGACTTAAATCGGATGAAAAATGATTTTAAAATTTTCGAGACTCTTTTAAAAACGAGGATGAAGAAAAAATAAGATTTTAAAAAACGTGCTTGGGAGAGATTTAATGGAATTTTAATAAATAGATTTCTTTAATAAATGAATATGAGGTAAATTTGACGACAAGTACGTGAAAATATTTTTAGACAATTTTGAAGACGGGGTGAAAAACTAAAGTTTAGTAGTTTATACCAACGATTGAGGAGGTTTGATTCAAAATCTAATATCTAGTTTATTTAATTAAATTGGACAAGATAAATTTTATGAAAAATTAGTTAAATAATTTTGAGATTGGTTTTCGAAAAGAGGATGAAAATTGTATGAAAAAACGAGGATTAGGGAAATTGAATGAAAAGTTTAAATTAGTAAATAAGGATGAGGAAATTTTGATTAGAAAATGTATTAGAAAATTGGGAGACACTTTTGAAAATGAGGATAAAGAACTAAAGTTTAGTTTCTAAAACACGAGGATGGATTTGATGAAAAGTAAGATAAAATAATTTAGTTTAATCATTGTAGATACACAAATTTTATGAAAAATGCGTTAAAATTCTTTTTGGACAATTTGAAAATGAGATTGACATAAATTTGATGAAAACAAGTATAAGATTATTGAGACAATTTTTATAAAAGAGGATGAAAACTTTTGATGAAAAAAAAGGATGAGGGATATTTGATGAAAAAATGAGGGTGATGGAGATTTGATAAAAAAATATTGATAAATGAATTTAGTTTAATAAATGAGGATGAGGTAATATGATGAAAAATGAGTTAAAGAATTTTGAGACGATATTGAAAATGTGGATAGAAATATTGAAACTTGAATTTTAAAAAATAGGGTTAGTAAATATTTGATAAAAATTGAGTTAGGGATTTTTATTTTAAACTTTTAATGAAAAAGCATAAGCCAATTAAAGTTTCTAAAAAACAAGGATGAGAGTTTTTGTGTAATAAACCAGGATGAGGTAAATTGTATGAAAAATAAGTTGAAAATTTTTAGACGCTTTTGAAAATGAGTATGAAAAAATTTAAGTTTCTATAAAACAATGATGAATTAGATTGTATTAAATATCTAATATATTACTTTAAGTTAATAAACGAGGTTGAGGTAAATTTGATGAAAATGAGTTAAGAACTTTGTGACATATTTTTAAAAAGAGGATGAATAAGGACAAAAAAATTAGATAAAAAACGAAGATTGGGGAGATTTGATGAAAAATTCAATAAATGGAGACAATTTTAAAAACGAGGATGAGAAGAAGCTATGAAAAGTCAAACGAATGAGTTTATTTTGATTGTTTTCTAAAAGAAATCAAGCTAAAATCTTATTTGTTTTAAAATGAGGATGTAGGGTCACATTTGAGTTCTTATTGTGAGTAGAGATATTTTGAAGGAATAGGGAACGAGGACATTCCCTCTTTTTAAAGGCATTGGTGAAGTTGTAGAAACTTATGAGATTATTATGAATTGGCAAAAGGTTCTTGTGTCTTATGTTTAAGTAGAATTAGCAAGAGGTTCTTGTGTTTTATGTTGTGGTAGAATTCATAGGATATTTGGTTATGTGTATACGGAGTGTGTTAACTTTTGAAGCTAAGAGAATTTGTATGAAGTGTGTTCATTAGGCATGTGAGATTGCTTAAAGCCTAACCATTAAGTATGAGGCGTAATATTTGGAACTAGAATGATACAAATACTTATTTTAAAGCAAATATGTGAACTTTGCTTGAAGTAAGATTTATTAATGGATGTTTGTTTTTGTATTTCGGAGTGTATGTAGGGGGCACACTTGAGTTCTTATTGTAGAGTAGAGATCTTTTTAAGGTATAGGGAATGAGGACATTCCATCCTTTTAGAATGATATAAATACTTATTATAAAGCAAGCATGTGAACTTGCTTGAAGTAAGATTTATTAATGAATGTTTGTTTTTTGTATTTGGGAGTGCATGTAGGAGAGTACTTGACTTCGTAGTAGAGATCTTTAGAAAGACAGGGAATGAGGACATTCCTTCCTTTTAGAATGATACGAATACTTATTCTAAAGCAAGCATGTGAACTTGCTTGAAGTAAGATTTATTAATGGATGTTTGTTTTTTGTATTTGGAAGTGCTTGTAGGGCAAACTTGAGTTTTTATTGTAGAGTAGAGATATTTTAAACGCATAGGGAACAAGGACATTCCTTCGTTTTAAAATGATATAGTGTACTTATTTTAAAGCAAGCATGTGAACTTGCTTTAAGTAAGATTTATTAATTGATGTTTGTTTTTTGTATTTGAGAGTGCGTGTAGGGGAGTACTTGACTTCTTATTGTAGAGTAGAGATATTTTAAACGCATAGGGAAAGAGGACGTTCCTTTCTTTTAGAATGATACAAATACTTATTTTAAAGCAAGCATGTGAACTTGCTTGAAGTAAGATTTATTAATGGATGTTTGTTTTTTGTATTTGGGAGTGCATGTAGGGGAGTACTTGAGTTCTTATTGTAGAGTAGAGATATTTTAAACGTATAGGGAACGAGGACGTTCCTTCGTTTTAAAATGATACAAATACTTATTTTAAAGCAAGCATGTGAACTTGCTTTAAGTAAGATTTATTAATTGATGTTTATTTTTTGTATTTGAGAGTGCGTGTAGGGAAGTACTTGATTCTTATTGTAGAGTAGAGATATTTTTAACGCATAGGGAACGAGGACGTTCCTTCCTTTTAGAATGATACAAATACTTATTATAAAGCAAGCATGTAAACTTGCTTGAAGTAAGATTTATTAATGGATGTTTGTTTTTTGTATTTAGAAGTGCTTGTAGGTCAAACTTAATTGAGTTCTTATTTTATCTTTTGTAGGTATAGGGAACGAGGATATTCCCTCTTTTTAAAGGTTGTAGAAACTTATAATATTATCATGAATTATATGTCTAATATTACAAATAACTAGAGGTTTTGTATATATTTACATCTAACTAACTTGCTCATCAAATAAAAATAGGGAACGTACCGGAGGGGGCGCAGCATAGCAGAGCTGATTTACCACAAAAACTTTCAACATTATCCGTTACCTAAAGGAAAACAAGGACAAGAATCAGAAAATGAATGCATAATGTTGTGAGTAAAACATGCAACTATACACATACATACATACTTTGATCTATCTTCCTTTGCAATATTGTGACGCCTCATCTTTTCCTAGAGTAAAGCAAGTTCCTGTGTGTAATGAGGCTTCGGTTAAAAACAGAAATTTACTCGGTTGTTTATGGGTTTAAAAGGGGAAAGGAATCAAGAAATTCCTTAACAGCAGCTATTGATCGAGTAGAGTAGAGTACCTGATGATGTCTATGGGTTTAAAGATGAATACCGAATCGAGAATCCATTACTCGATCCCATCATTCCTCAATAACGCTTGTGTCAGACTGAAACATACGTTCCCCTGTTCTTGGACGCTGTTGCAATGAAACAACCCTGAAATGAGTTTGAAGTGATTATACACTGTGATTAGTGCACAATTGTTTGTAAAGACCAACTTTTTCAGCATCAATGTTATTTCAGCCATTAAATTCAGCAGACACAAGTTCGACAAATCCGAACAATAACAATTAAATTATAAGGTCAAACATTTACTTTATGTTATATGAAAAGTCAAACATAGTGATTTCATTTAGATCCACGTACAGGATGGTAGCAAACAAAGATTTTATTAAGCATAGAAGGGTTAAACAATGAAGGAAACATGTGGCATGAATGAAAGTCGAATTATTAGGCATGATCGACTTTAAAAGTCTGATAACATATAAGTCAAGCAATTAATACAAAAGGTCAAGAAGAAGATTAATCGTAATGGGTAAAAGATAAAAGTACCTTGAATTTGAGTATGAGCGATAAGTGAACAGAGCCGGTTTCTTCATGAAGACGCATGCATCTATATGGATCGTTCGGGCAACGGACTCTGATAATTATGCACATAACATAACATGCATCAGGATTCGGATTTCAGAAGATGGCACACACATGCATTTATAACTACACATTTATGGACATGCATATTTGTACGTTTTCAGTTCAAGCTTGTCTTCTTAATCTGTGTACACTACAGGCAGGCATATATAGTTTACTAAAGAAATTCCCAAGTGACGGTTTGAAGCAAACTGTTTTTGTTAAAGTGATGACCCCCACGGCTGTGTTGGATAAAATGACAGTAAGAACAAGAGTAAAAACAAAGAAGAAGAGTCTTGGTATTTCTCTCATTGATTTACAAGAGACGCAAGCCTTCATAAATAGGCATTGCAGTAACAACTTAGAAACAGGATAGCTAAAAACTCTCCTCTACCCAACGTCTAGAATAAAGAATCAGCAACCACTAATGACTCATTCTCTACTTATTCCATATTTTATTTATAATAACAAAAGAGTTTGAATTAACTATGACAACTAACAGGCTGAACTTAGAAAAGTTAAAGCAAACTACTTCTAAATTTGAAGTAACAAATTAACTAATAATTAAGGTTTTCTATATAACACTATAATTTTTAGCATGATGGAGTAAAACCATTTAATCTGATGAATATAAAGAAAGCCCATCCACACTTATTAATAGACAACAATCAAGAATTGAATCAAAACTAATACAAGTCTCATAACAGAGCAATTAAGACAAAAGAGAAACATGATTACAGTCAAGATTACAAGAAATGTGATGAATATAAACAAGATTTACAGTCAAGAATTGAATGAAGCACTTATTAACCGAACAATCAAGAACTAAATAAAAGATTATAAGAAGTATGATAACAGAGCAATTGAGACAAAAGAAAGCCAAGATTACAAAACACTGGATGAAACCAATCAAAGATTACAATCAAGAATTGAAAAAATTCTGATAACAGAGCAATTGAGACAAGATTACAGTCAAGATTACAAGAAACGTGATGAAAATAATCAAGATTTACAGTCAAGAATTGAATGAAACACTTAATAATCGAAAATAATGAAGATCACAATCAAGAATCGAATCAAGATTAATAAAAGTCAGATAACAGAGCAATTGTGTCAAAATTAAGAAATCAAGAACCTGAGTCAACAGGGGCTGGTCTTCTTCTTCATCAAATAAATCCTCGGAATGGCCAAGAACCTGGGTGAACCTAAACACATTCTTCGTTGAGATTGATTGAAAACAGAAACTTGGTGATAGAACGACGATCGGAGATGGTTAATTTACGGTTTCAGTGTTTTCGGTGGTCTGCGGCTGGCTGTGTATAAGACGACGGTGTTAATAGGCGGTGGTGGTTCAACAACAGCAGCTAGCGGTCACTGGCAGCCGGATTAATATGAAGTATTTCAGTAACGTATCTCGTCGGAGCTTCCGTAATATCCGTATGCGAATGATTTCGTATCTTTTGCCACACGCTTGAATTAATTAATTAATTATATCTTTTGACATCAATAAAAGGCTAACCTGATATTTATCTTTAATTTAATAAATAACTTAATCTTAACCATCTATTTAATTCAAATTAAAATTCTAATTTTAACTTTTTTTAATCAAAATTAAACTAAAGTTAGTAGAAAAATCGCATATATGTCTTTCATAAACATTAAAGTATCATATTTGTCCACTCTAATTCAAAAATATCATATTTATCCTTTATAACATTTAAAAATATTACATCTAACCAAATTCTCAATGTTACCAATTTAAAATATTTTATAATCATTTAAATTTCTTTTTAATAATAAAGACTTAACCTTATTACGCTAATTGTAATAACAATGATCAATGAGACAATGACTTATACAAGAAAAATACAATCATGTCTCTTCGTATCATGATACTACATTCCTCAACCTCATGTCGACGCTTCCCATGTTGACAACGTTTGTCGTCAATTTTTTTAATTCTTATTTTTTTGTGTTTTATATTTATTTGATTTTTTTATTAATGTTTAACATTTATTTTAGATTTTAAAACTCAACCCGTGTATCACACGTGCATCTAATCTAGTTATATTATATAACTTCAAATTCAATTGTAGATTAGTGAAGATAAACAATCACTAATAAATTAACCGGCAAGGGTTGGTTTAACATAGGTTAGGAATCCATAGCAATAAGAATTAGTTCATTTGGCTGTATAATGAACGATTTCGAATTGGTTAGTATCAATTATGCTTGGACCAATCGCATATGTTCTTGAATAGATATGAATCGTAAATTCCTTAAGTGTGTAAATCGTAAATCAGTGTAGCCAATACAGAAGAATCGTAAAACAGGTACCAAACAATCGAAAACCTTAAGCTAGGTCCTAATTGTAAAATTGAATTGAGTCTCTTGGTGAGATTATTCGATCGTTAATCGTGACTCAGAATCGAAGGCTGCAACCAATCGAAATTGGAATTGTAAATTCGGCACAGTAGCATGAGAATCATAATTTATTCGTAGCACTAGATCGTAAATCAAAAGTTAATGGAATCGTAAACTAGGATCGAAACGCAACAGCAAACCCGAATCGTAAATTGGGTGGTGGTGTGAATCGCAAATCATCAATCAAGAACCTTCGTGTTTAACAATAGAAAACCGTTACCATGGGTCAAAATCGTAATTCAAGGTGGGGTGCTATTTGAGATCGCAAATCGTAAAAAGGAGCAATAGGAATTCTCACAATGTGGCCAGGATAGTAAAGTATAGGACGAGTGTAAATTCATCCTATACCTCTGTCCATGTTGGGACTTGAACTCTCAATCTCGTAGAAGAAGGAGCACCTTAATCACCTAATCACCCTTGATATCTTAGGCCGAAGGCCCTTTGGCGTTTTTGTTTTTATATAAGTCTCGTGCAACTACAATTTAAAGGGATATTTTTCCAGTTACGCGGCGAAGTTAGGCATGTGTGGTGTTATCATTTCTTACCCAATTAAACCCAACTCTAATAAGCTAGTTCAGGTTGGATCGGGGTATGCAGTGTGGTCACATTCTAATTCATTGGTAAACAAACTTATTAAGGAATTGAATTCACATTTAAATTCTATTCCTCGGCATTCCGGCTAACCAAACACTACATAAGATTTTATGCGATTAATGGATCAAGAGAAGATTATGCGCCTGTCGTTTGACTTTAGCCGACAGGGGAACGGAGGACATAACTTGAGCACTATTTACTCGGTTATTACAATTGGTCTATAATGGTTTGTAATTTTTATTTTTCTACATGTTTGTTTTCTAACTTGTCTATAAGTTAAATCTCATGGTTTATTTTTAATATCTTTGTTTTTGCATCTATTTGATTCTAGTTCATGTTTATTCAATACAGTTGCAATCTTTGGTCTTAATCGTCAACAAATATACATGAAAACTTATAAAGCAATTAATAATATCAAAATTAGAATAGATTATGATAATTAAGAATGAAACAACGATTAAAAGATATATAAATGAAGCGGTGGTGGTGGTTAAACAACGATTAATGTGAAGTGTTTCGGCGACGTATGGTATTAATTAATTAGAGGAGGCCGGATTGGACAATAGTGTTACGTACTGCGATATCGCTTGTGGTGTTGGTGTTGGTGTTTTCCCGCTTATGGTGGTTTGCGGCTATAAATCAAATGAGGGGTTATGGTGTTGATATATGGGGGGCTTTGGCGTTGGAGGTCTTCCATCCGTTCAGTAATGTGGAAACCAATTATTTTTACCGAATAGCATCTTACTTTTTTAAAAGTGTCAATGTAGGTAATTTATTTTTTTATTACCCAAATAGATTACCTACTTTGTGATGAACATTTAAAGTAAAATTTTGAATTTTTCGATTAAGATTTTGGCTCTTGCCGGATTTAAAGAAAGTTGCGTTGCTGTTTTCCTTAAATCAGGCAACAACTGTCGACAGAACAAACTTAAACCATTACCACCGGAAAGTTCCGGTTAGGATGGTTGGTAGAAATAATTAGAAAATTGAGATCATTTACCACAAAGTATGTTATTTATTTGTGTATTAAAGAAGGTAAGTGACCATAACACTTTTGAAAAATTAGGATATATTAAAAGTAACAAAGATTTTTTTATCTTATTTCTCCCTTAATATAAGGCCACTCGTAACTACCCCGAACAATTATGTGAAGTTCATTATCATTTTGTAACTCCTTGGCTTATGGTCTTATATGTTAAAAAATTAAAAATAAATCCCTATACCCTTTTCTTAAAAATTAAAAACTATAAAAATCACCCAGAAGAAGGGTAACAGACTAATAGTTCACGATTTATGTTAATCATGTTACGTTATATTACATTTTAATAAAAAACATCACAAACTCTTGAATATCCTCCCTGGGAGTATCGATGTATCTGTGGCCCTTCATCATTCACATACGCTGGGCAGTAAAGCAACTTCTCTTTGAATTCAACATTTATTTGATTGATAGTTTGGGTAGTTTGCTCAAATTTCATAAACTCATCCATTACTCATTCCACTTTCACCTTGGGTGAGTACTCCTCGAATCCCCCCCCCCTCCCCCATGACATGGTTGCCACAGCTCTCCTTTCAATTGCCCCATGACATGGTTGCCGGTCTTTGGCGCTCCCTTTAGCAAATTAACAACATACCAAACCTTGTTGTCATCGGGACATTGACAAGTAAGGAATGCACCTTCGACCTCCAAAACTCAATGAGCACTTTTTACAGTATCAGTATTCCCTTTGAAACTTGGCGGTTGACAAGCCGCAAAATCCCTGTAAGTGACTACTCGTGCAGTCTAGTTGTTGTAGGAGTTGTTACTCGAATAGTAGCGGCAATTGCCTCTTTTGTGGCCCACAGGGTGCTCAATTTCTGGTCAATCATCGTGCCCGTATCCTGCTTCAATTCAGCTACTATTTTAGGTAGCATTCTAGTTAAGGTTTTAGTAACTTTTGCCACTACTAGCTCAACTAAATCAGGTTCTTCGTACTTCTCATCATTATCTGCATTCTACGGGTTTTCATACCCTGGAACCACGTTCTCAAGCATCGGTTGATTCAATACAGGGTGTCGGTGAGTATATGTCTCGCTAGTCACGCTAGTCTCTACCCCATCGATTGCAGGTACGCGTCTATGAGTGTTCACCACTCTGGAAGTATAGATAATGCACTAAAGCATTAGGTCGCTTTACCACACTCCCCACAATGTATTAGTTCAAGCCCATTTATCACGTTTGCATGCCTTTTCACATGTCCAAAGTAGCCCTACGTTCACTAAGGCACTCTTATTTTACATGCACAGAAGTTCCTACAAGTACCCCTCACCCGATCACAAGATTTCCTATGACTCGGTCAATCTCCAACATGCACCATGTGCTCGTAATAATATGGGCCCGTATATTATTCCGGACACACTATATACATTTGATCCTGGCTTTACCATCGGAAAATCCCGAATCACAAGCTTAGGCCATGTATCATATAACAATTCATGTGTAATCATCACATAAAATTCAACTTATGCTAAAGCACCCTATTTAGAACAATACACAAGACCAACACACACGTCAAATACGTTACAAATACAAGTCCCTGCATAATACTAAGTCATACAGGCAGTCGAATATTTTATTCCACCCCAGATACCACATGCGTGGCCGGCAACCGCTAGTGTTCCAAGGTCCGTCCGTAATGTTCATGAAAAATCCTAAGTTCCAAGGTCCATCCGCATCGGCAAAAGTTTACTAAGCGTGTCCAACAATTATGGTACAAATCAGGGCGTGAATCCCACTTGTACACACACTCCCGTAATCTATTCGCTATAGCTACTCTGACATAAGTCTTTAGGTGAAAGCACAATCGGTGCCCCCATATTTAGGCCCTCCTTTCACCCTCGTGGTGTCATGCATTTTGACCTCCACCTTTAGTCAAACACCACTCCAGTATACGCACACATAAAGTACAAATACACCATGTGTTGTCATGGTTATCTAGAAACCTGACAACAAATCATCTTTGTTAGCATATCCTAGAAGGGACACTTTTCCTACCATGCATCATCTTTTCATCTAGGAGTATGTCTACTCCCTCCCAAATCATCATATCAGTTCATCATAATCATCCGTTCATATATCTATAAGTATATATACATGCACTGCAAACATCATGTAAATCAAGAGCATGCATTACAAACAATCGTTAGTCAGTCATAAACATTCGTGTATGGATATATCATCTTAAAAACCGTTTATACTTTCAAAATAGATTTTGTCTTCGTGTTCGGTTTTGTAAAATAACCGAACTCACCTCAAACCATACAAATAGATCACCACCGAACTAGATCTGACGAGCTTCACACACGGATCGTTGAATCCCGGTCTTACAACTCCACAACACTCCTTGAGATCTCTGAAAACGAAACCGAAGTCAAAACTTAGCTCGAAACGGTATCACCGTAACTCCCGAACCTCGCAAACACGCAATAACCAAGCCCAAACACTAACACATGCTTTTTAGCCTTAGAATCACTCTTAAAATCGCAGAGTAATAGTACAAATGTGGAGGAACTTGTGAGAAATGGCTGGAAAACAAACATATATAGGGCTGATATGACGCGTCGCGACCACATTTCTCACGTGGATTTTGTAACTTGCAAACGCCTGACACACACAACATCTAACACACGCTTGCCCAGAACGCATCGCGTCGCGATCCTTAAAAAAATCAGAATTTTCATTTTTCTTTAATATCCAATTCCATAAAATAAATATACTTCGTGATAAATGATCTTTATAAATATCATCCTTTATTTATTTAAATAATTCATGAAATAACATCCACAAAAAATCGGGTCGTTACAATTCTCCCTTCCTTTAAAAGATTCCGTCCTCGGAATCTAATAAGTAAAAAGATGAGGATATCTAGTCTTCATCTCTTCTTCAGTTTCTCACGTCATATCCCCTCCATGTTTATTCTTTCATTAAACCTTCACTAGCTTGACCCGTTTCTTTCTCAATTGCTTAACATTACGGTCTAATATTGCTACTGGTTCTTCAATCAACCTCTTACTATCATCAACTCAAAATTCCTCTTGTGAGAAGACGCTCGGTTCCTCAGGCAAACAATTTTGTAATAAATGATCTTTATAAATATCATCCTTTATTTATTTAAATAATTCACGAAATAACATCCATAAAAAATCGGGTCGTTAGAGGCGTGTTTTCCTACCTGACCTGACTCACAAACCAAGTCATGAAAGGTGAAAAATACGGTCTTAGTTGCTTGAGAACACGTAAAGAAGGAAGACCAAGCCGACAATGAGCTTTGTGAATACTTGATTCACATAGGTGTGCTAATGGTGACTGCAGTGTGGACAAGCGGTAGAGACCTTGAGACTCAAAAACATGTACCAACTACCAATCAATCAGTTTATCTCCGGTTGCTGGAAATAAAGTTACCAAGCAGTTGTGTTTCTTGGCAATGTGACTAAGAGGTATATGAGACTGGAAAGGTAGGAACATAAAGAATAGATGACAAGTTTAGGTTTGGTAGATTACTAGTGGATCATATGCCCATAATTGGACATGAATAACCATTAGCAAGTCTAACGGGTTTATGAGTAAACTTGTATCTAGGTTAGGTATAATGTTTTTGTTTGTATCGGTAGCTATAATCCACGATGATGAGCAAGCCGAAAAACAAATGGAAGAAACACCGGAGTTAGTTGTATTAGCACGAGGAGTGGATGCTACCCGTGTCTAAAAGCTTGAGGATAAACGTCTCCGTGGATGCTACTTGAGCATGAGGAGGACGCGGGGGTGGATGAGATCTAGGCGGTTGATTCGGGCAATTGTACTTTGTGTGCCTATATTATATATGTGTGTATATATATATTGGGTCTTACAATTACTTCGTGACCTTGTCATCAACATGCTCACACTTAAACAAAAAGAGGTACTTTAAAAATAATTATCTACAACATTTCTAGTCATTTTAGATGATGGTTATTTTCATTCTCATTAGCTTTCCTTCTCGTTAGCTTTCCTTCTCTTTAGTTTGTTATGTTAGACAGTTTAGTAAAAAATATGTATTTTTACTAACTTTGGACACATTTAAATACATACATATGTATTTTTTACGTTAAATCCTTAGTGGATTTGTATTCTCCTTATGAGATCTTCGTAACGATATATAATGTGTCCAAAACGGAGTATGTGTGAATGAGATATCGATACTCAAAGTTGTGTACTTGGAATGGATTTTGGCAAAACCAAGTGGGTGTGGGAATGTGTCCCAAATAGGAGAGAGGAGAAAGCATTTAGTGGGTTTATAACCATGGAAGCATAAGGGCTTACAAGCTTCTTTGTGTGGTTTTACTCCAAATCCTACCCGCGCGCAAGGGGGTGCTAATGGTGGATTTCGTAGGCTAAAATCGGCAAACTTGTGTGTGGGTAAGACCTGCGGACACGAATGCAGCTCTAAAATGTTGGTCCACGCGGCTTGGTTTTGCTCATTTTTCATTTGACCCAGAGACAATTTCTGTAATTGAAACACAATGAAGATTAATAAATGATAATTAATTCGTTTAATTCTCAGTTAATTACGAAATTAATTATTTTGGTTTTAACCTTCACTATAAAAAGGGGGACAAGTGTCTCATTCTAAGGACACATATCATAGAATTCATACAGCTTCTTTCTCTATTCTTGGACTCCAGTTTTCCGGCGACTTTTCCAGGCAAGTGGTCATCTCGGAAAGTATATCTAACAAACGACGAACCTGTTTAAGGGAATCGTGTTGGACATGAGCCTCAGCCTTGTTCAAGAGTCTTTTCCTGAAATCTGAAGCCTCCTTACTCAAGCTTTTGAACCGAAGCTTACTTACCGAAGCTTCTTATCTATACTGAAGCTTCTTATTTGAACGGAAGCTTCATAACTCCTGATCTAAAGTTCACTTATCAAAAGTACCTATTTGAATTAGTTTCAGAACCTAATTTCAGAAGTTTGTTTCTTGGAATTTGTCGGTTCGTAATTTAATACCGTTTTCAGCAAATGTATTTAACAAACAATCTTAAACAAAATCGATATATTTGAAATTTGTTTTCCAGGATGGTGGACACTCCAATTAACAAAACTCCAACCACACATGTGCCTAACACCATGGCTAATCACGCTGAAAGACCGGAAAAATTTTCTAGTATGAATTTCAAGAGGTGGTAGCAAAAGATGTTTTTCTACTTGACCACCTTGAACTTGGCTTGGTTCCTTACTGAAAGTGCTCCTCAAATTGCTAAGGGAGAGACCAACACTCAATCTGTGAACGCTGTGGAGGCTTGGAAGCACTCCGAATTTTTATACCGCAATTATGTGTTGAATGGGCTTGCTGGTCCACTTTACAATGTTTATTGCAAAGTAACCACGACTAAGGAACTTTGGGAGTCTTTGGATCGGAAATATACCGAAGATGCGGGAACCAAGAAGCATGTTGTTGCTAGATTCTTGGATTTCAAAATGATTGAATCGAAAATTGTGACGAGTCAAGTCAAGATCTTCAAGTCATCTTGCATGATATACTTGCGGAAGGAATGGTTCTTAGTGAGACCTTTCAAGTAGCAGTGATAATTGAAAAGCTTCCTCCCGGTTGGATAGACTTTAAAAATTACCTTAAGCATAAGCGAAAGGAAATGTCTGGAGGAGCTTGTGGTGCGTCTTCGTATTGAAGAAGACAACTAGTTGGATTTGAAGAATGGTTATAGTGTCGAATCTTTAAAAACTAATGTGGTAGAAGTTGGACAATCTTCCAAAAATAAGGGCAAGAGGGTTGACAAAGGCAAAGGAAAGTGAAGAACCTTGGGCCTAAATCTGGAACTTTTAAGAAGAAGTTTAAGACTTTAAGTGCTACAATTGTGGCTAACTGGGTCACAAAGCTGTTGATTGCAAGCTGCCCAAGAAGGACAACTCATGTTAAGCAAACATGGTGAACGATGATATGGACTTGGATTTGGTGGCTACGATCACAGATTCACGACCATAGTCTCGGAGGCAAATATTGGGGATACCAATTCGAGACAATGGTGGGTTGACACACGAGCTACCCGTCATGTGTGTCATGACAATAGTAACTTCAACACCTTCAAGGATGTTGCTGAGGGGCAAAAGCTCTACATGGGTAATGCCGCCACCGCTGAGGTCAAGGGTGTCGGAGACGTCATTCTTAAGATGACTTCCAGGAAAGAACATCTCCGTAAAAACCTCGTGTCGGGGTAGTTGTTGAATAAGTTTGGTTTTAAACTTATGTTTGAGATGGACAAGTTTGTTTTGTCCAAAAATGGTATGTATGTTAGAAAAGGATATGTCTTAAATGGCATGTTCAAAATGAATGTAATGGTTTCTAATGGTATGAATAAAGCAAGTACTAGTTCTGCTTATATACTTGAGTTTCCAAATGTTTGATATGGTTGCTGCTTCATCCTTTAAAACAACCTCTAACTATCCTTTTAATTAAAATTGAAATTTCAATATGGTTGCCCATCATTCTCCATTTCTATTATTGTTTGTGATATGGTGTGTGTGTTTTGTGATATAATGCGTATGTTTTTCTTGGGTGTGCTTGGTGGATATTTTCATTGGGCTATGTGAGTGGTCTCGACACGTGTGGTTGATTGTCTAATGGTCTTGATAGTATAGTTATTCATTGTCTGTAGTTCTTACAAAATTATAGATTTAGGTAAAAAAATTCATTGTTAATAATTTTAGGGTGTATATTTGTTCTTTGATATGTGTGTGAATAAAGTTATCCTACGTAATAATACTTAAAGAAAAAAAGAAAGAAATGTTAAAAAATCGGACTTGTTCACATATGTAAAGACATGATATGTTTTAACATCATATTTTAATAGATATCCATTGTAGAAATGAAACATATGAAAAGTTTCACAATTAAGAATAGTTTAATATAAATAAAAGAATAACATGATTAAATTTATTAAACAATCCAAATCTTTATTTAATAGAATAAATTTTATTACTTAATTCTAACTATCCTTTTAATCAAAATTGAAATTTCAATTTTGATTTTTCTAAATTAAAATTATTAAAGAAATTTTATATATCTATTTTTAATCCTTAAAAATAGTATATTTGTCTATCCTAATCCTAATTTATATTATTATATTAACTTTTTATAATATTTTAAAATATTATATTTAACTAAATTTATAATTTTATTATTTTAAAGTATTTTAAAGTGTAACCGATAAATATTTGATTTTATTATTTTAATTGTTATAATAATAATCAATAACTTATATAAGAAATAGAATTATATCTTTTTAAACTATTATATTATTTTGTTAAACTAATTCAATGTAATAAGTTATAACATACCACATGAATTATTCATTCATTTGTACCATATAATATTTCACATTCGATATATAGTAAACAAACGAGGGGTGAATATGGAGCATAATTTGATCTGCAAGGACTAGAAATACAATTTACCCGAAAACAGCCTCTTTTGGCTGTTGCTTAGCCTCGTTGCTTTTACTACTTTTCACACACTATACCCACGTCTGACAAATAAAAAACTTCCACGTCATTTAAATCACCTACTTCACACACCCACTATCACACTTGCATCCAGAAATCATCCAACGGCTCCAAGCCTGTCCAAAGTTCATCCGTTGGCTCGTGTATTTAACGCACTACGTACACGCGTCACTAACTCACTCCCTCTTTCTCTCTCTCTCTCTCTCTCTCTAAACTCTGAAAACCGCATATTAGCAACATAGCTGTTGTAGGTTATTCCATTTTCACCGTCGTTACCACCACCAACCACCGGACATCTCCGCCGTTCGTCGGAGGTATCGGTGTTTTCGCAGTAAACATCTAGTTGCTGATAATCTGTGAATCTATTTTCTACGAGTTCCTTTTTTTATTTTGAGATATTCCAGATCTACAATGTCAAAGATATGGGGGAATATTGGCGCCTGGGCGGCGGAAGCGGAGCGAGCCGAAGCCGAAGAGAAGGAACAGGAGGCCGCTGCCGCGGCGGCAGCCGCCGCTGCTCCACCACAGAGTTATCCGAGCTTGAAAGAGGCTGTGAACACTAATAAAGGGAAGAAGAAGACGAAAATGACCTTACAGGAGTTCACGATGGCCGGAGCTGGAGGTGGAGGTTCCCGTCGCGACTTGGCTTTCGAGCATAAAGGATTGACTCCTGAGGAGATGATGCGGCTTCCGACTGGGCCGAAAGAGCGGTCTGCGGAGGAAATGCAATACGGGAGGTTAACTGGTGGTTTTTCGTCGTACGGAGGTGGTCGTTCCGGTGGAGGACCGAGGATGAGGGATAGAGACGCGGATGGTGACGGTTCATGGGGGAGTAACCGGAGATCTTACGGTGGATTTGATGATGATCGTAGAGGTCCGCCTTCTCGTGTTTCAGAATACGATCAACCATCTAGGGCAGATGAGGTTGATAATTGGGCAATGGCGAAGAAACCTATAACACCTTCATTTGATGCTAGCAGTAGACCTAACCGCTACAGTTCTCTTGGCGGAGGCGGAGGAGGAGGAGGAGGAGGGGGATTTTCTAGGGCTGACGAGATTGACAATTGGGCAGTGAACAAGAAGCCCATAGCACCACCACCCGCGAGATCTAATTTCGGCCCTGGTTTGCGTGATTCTGGTGGACCTGAACCCGACCGCTGGAGTCGGGGAACTGTGCCTCGCGATGGCTACCAGGAACGGCCAACGGAGCGCCGTCGTTTGGTATTAGATCCACCTAAGGGTGAAAGTTCTCCGATTGAGCCAGTGGTCAAAACTAATAAACCAAATCCATTTGGGGATGCCAGACCGAGGGAAGAGATATTGGCTGAAAAAGGCTTAGATTGGAAGAAAGCGGATTCAGAACTTGAAGCTAAGAAAGTAAATAGCCGTCCCACAAGCTCTCATTCTAACAGCAGGCCGGGGAGCGCACAGTCAGGCAGGTCAGCTGAGGGCTCAGCTGCATTGCAGGGATTAGAGAAACCTAAACCTAAAGTGAATCCTTTCGGTGATGCTAAGCCTAGGGAAGTTTTGCTTCAAGAAAAAGGTGTTGATTACCGGAAGATTGATATAGAGCTGGAGAGGCGACGGCTTGGCAGGTGCTAAATCCTATATAAATTTTTTCTTTTGCAAAATACTTTTAAAGAGCAAACTGATAGTGTGAAATTGGTTTCCATTGACGCTCTGAGTAACTATACCCAAGTATATGCACTATTAGCCTTTCTATTTGATACGTCTGAATTTTTGGTTATGTAAGCTGTTGTCGATTCCAAGGCATTAAGTGGGAATCTGTCGGTTCTATAGGTAATTTGAAGTTGTGAAGAAACGATTATCTTGCTGGATTATGGTCTTAAAAATAAGACTAGTTTGGTAAACCATAGACCCATTTAGTCTTTAATTCTTGTTAATCACAAGATTATAGGACCACTGGATTCCATCTTCATCTACTATGTTTGATTCTGATTCAACTCTAGACATGGTTCAAATAGAATACAGGTTGGATGATAAGCATTTAATCATTTATAGACCTAGAACACTCGCACATATGTTCAAAGTTGAAAAACAAGTTGTTCACTTCTTGATATTATGTTTTGGCTGGTGATAAACATTGTGTTGTTGGAACATGAATGATGAATATATAGGAAATTGAAAATCTAAATCAGCCAATCAGGGCTTAGCTTATGTCTGTGCCTTTGTGGTTGTTTGAAAGTATATGAATTGGACCTTTCTAGTTTAAACCTATGTTGAAACATTGTCTATCATTTCGACGTAAATAGTTTGTTGATAGTTTGATACAAGTATACAACTAATGCCTATTCATAATACTGGACAGATATTAGATGGGTGTTTCAGTTCAGTTTGTTATTGTGATACACTTGTTTCCCCGAATGCAAGGATTAAGGGTGAGATGCAAGGATCGCTAGGTTCATAGTTTCTCTGGCCAAAATTTATGTGCAAAAAAGTTGATTAAGTGCCTTTGAACACTTGGAGGCTGGCTTGTCCCAGTAGGCTCTGTTTGTATTTATTCTATCAGCAAGGAAATACAATTGACCATTAATGGGGAGCTGCATATGATATATAAAGTCACAACATATTATTTCTTTGAGCATGGTTTATAATGCTTCACTTGTACTCTGATCTTTGATTTTGCAGTTACTTCTTCATAAAGTTAATGTAGATTATGTTAATCATTTTAACTGTAGTTGCAGTTATCAGGAAATATAATAATGTTTCATGGACTACAGTAGTAGCTTATAAAACTTGCTTACACAGTCCATATCAGCTCTAAGATCGAGGAGATTGATTAGTACTACATGTTATTCTCAGTCTAGATTATATTTTTTGACGTTTTTATATTGGCCTGACATAGGCACATAGCTTTATTTGAAAAAAGAAATTTTCATTCAACAATTATGTTTTTTATAAGGTTTATTACCTGTGGATTCGGTATGGCATTTCTTTCTAAATGTTTTATAAGAATATTTTACATCGTAATTCTTGGTTTTTCTTCATATATTTTCTCCTTCAGTTATTTATTGCTTGCTTAGCTCTTCCTTTGTGGACTGTAAGATTCAGTTTAGCCTCTTGATTAGAGGTCCTAGAACCCATAACCTAAACTGTTTTCAGCTGTGGTCAATATGTTATTTTATTCTAAAGATAAATGCTTTCAGCTTAGATTAGAATGTTATACTTTACTCATCTTGTTGGAACTTGTGTGTAAGTTAGATGATACTGATATTCATGTAGCCAATATGTTGAAACTGTTTTTTCTTTGTTAGATTAGTATTGAAGTTTCAGACCACCAGTGAACCATATAGTTTTAAGTAAATTTTCTATATGTTTCTACCCTTTTCCCTCAGGACCTAAATGGTTTAGTTTAGCTGGTGTAGTACCAAAAGAATATTTAAGTTTTTTATTGGGCTTGGTTAAGTAACATAGCCATTACCACGGACAAATCTATAAAATAACTCTCCCTATATGTAACTTACAGTTCTTGTCAAGGTTATATAAAACTTAGAACAAGCATGTTTACTTCGGTTGCCAGTCAGGATTGTTTATTGTTGTGTAATCTCCACTGAAGAATTTACACTATGATCCCTATTTTTATTTAGTAGGAGCATTTATCTTTTCTTTTTCTTTTTTGGAACTCTTATTCACTCACCGCAGTTTGTTTATATAACAATGAATTAATTACCAAAATTTGTTTGACCTGTCTTTTATTTTGTAGAGAATGTTGTCCTTTTCTTATATACTCGCTTTCTATTAGATAATACAGACGGTAAATCTACTTTGACATTGAAAGGGATATAATTTTTTTCCAGGCCTGAGACAGAGGCTGAAAAGAATTTGAAGGAAGAAATAGATGATTTGAAAAGGGGGATGGAGAAAGAATCTCATGAGAATCAGACCAGTTTACATGATTCAATAGTTGAGAAAGAAAGGAAACTGGAACAGTTAAGCCGTGAACTTGATGATAAACTTCGGTTTGGTCAAAGGACTATTGAAAGGCCCGGTTCTGGTGCAGGAAGAGCAAGCTCAGGCTTTCAAGAAAGACCACCTTCTCAATCAGGTTCATTTGATGAGTCCAGAAGTGTTGACTTTTCAGAGAGGCCTCGTTCCCGTGGGGATTTTGGGATGAGATCTGGTGATGACAGAAGAAATTTTGGCGGTGGAAGGGATAGAGGATTTTTGGGCAACCGAGAACTTGGCAGGTATGCATTCTCTTTAAATTCTATATAATGGAATAATAAAGTCAATATTTCAAACGTTGTGCCACAGGCTTAACCATTGTGGATTTAAAAGTTCTTTGTAGTTAAAAAATCTGGTCTGTCGTATTAAGTTGTGCTGATTATGTTCTAGATCAAAGTAGCTGAAAAAAGGCAATATCTTTGTCAAAAAAATTCTTTACTTTCTTGAAGGATAAAGACTTATTAAGAAAAAAGCCACAGTGAAGTTTAGAGAAGTACTCTATCTTTGTTTGAAAGTTGGAAAATGGGTGGTGGTGGCAAAATGGATGGATTTGGGGACTAGTAAAAACTACTAGATTTTTGTCCTAGATTTGTCAACTTTTTATAAAAAATTAATGTTAAATATGGCTACAAAAATTATGTCAAGGGGGTTAAGGTTCCCGGGAATGCACCCTTTTCACTACACGGACAACGGTTGCAAAAATCAAGAAAATTGACAAAATTACCTTCATTTTTTATTCACAATAACATAAGAACAATTAACTTTTAAGTTATATTAAAAACTGATGCGAAGAGTGATAAATATAGTAGATGCATCTAATTTTTGTAGATGTTTCTAGTAGATGCATCATATTTTGTAGCCTTTAGATCATGATTTCAAGGGCCCAGATCTGTTCTCTCCGAAACAGCTGTTCTCCCTTGATCTTGCCTCATGTCAAGGGTTTATGTTGAATTGACCAACTTAACGATAAATTCTCTTGAATTTTTCCGAATGGTTTAGTCTCTGAGGTTTTTGTTTTATTCAAACATAGATAGAGTGGTTAGATTTCTTTTCCTAATTTATCAATTGCGTACCTAAAGTTTATTGGTCTCATTTAAAATTTTATTTATGAAAATTTATGTTTGAATAGGATTAATAAATTAAGGGACTGAAGTACTGAACTGCTAAGAATAGACTTGAGGGTCTTAATCTATAAATTGAGGGAAAAGTTGGCTGGTTAATAACTACATATTCCTTGATTCAGATTAATATAATATTCCTAATAAAATGTTCTGTTGGTGTAGTGCTTAAAAATCAAAAAATACGTTTGGGGCTAGTTTAAAACCGTTTGACCTGTTTCCTTGTTAACTAATTTTATTACTTGTGTGGCCCGTTAAGATAAGAAACAGAACGTGAATCAGCCCATTCAGAAGGAAAGGGGTCGAAATTGCGACCTCTATCTTTGTTATGTGGAAAATGAGCAAGACGAATGTAGCAGGAAAGATGATGCTAGGAGGAACATAATTTAGTATCCCAACTTTTGTAGGAAGCTGGTCAAACAAAAGATTCCCAGATTAAAAACATGTTTGTTTTTGGGAATTCCCGAGCCAGTGTTATTGGATATAATAATGCACATCAAGTTGCTTTTCTGACTAGTGTTCATATCTTCCTCATGGGACCCTATTCTAGTGGTCCTCCCTAGCTAGGAATCTAAACAGATTTGGTAAGGACAGGCAAAAAGCATTAAAAGAAACTTTAGTTTATCAACGGTCTTGATCTTAACAACATATCAACGGTCTCAGTTTTAGTTTATTTTTGTTATTATACTATTTGAAATGTCCAGACAGTCTTAAAACAATTTGCTATTGTATCAAAACACAATTAAGTGAATAAACAGCTGTAATTAACAATCCCAAACACACCTGAAATATATATATATATATATATATATATATATAAATAATAAAAATGGCAAACATGTGGTGGTATTTAGTGATATGGTGTTATTCTGTTTGCAGGTCAAGCTCAAGGGAGAGATGGTGAAAGTGAATGTGTTTGACCAAGTAGAAGATAAAAATAATATTACAAATTTTTGTGAGCTTATGAAAATGAAGTAAAAAAGAAGGAAGAGTTAGAAGAAGAGGGTTTTAACTTTGAACAAGTGTGTCATAACCCAATTCAAATTCCTGTGCCTGTGTAAAGCTTTTATGATTTGGTAAGGAGGACACAGGTTATGTTATTAATTTGTCACCCAAACACTCTTAATATTCAGTGTACATCTCGAACCTGTGGATCCTCAGATTTTAACTGTTTGTTTCTTCATCTAAAATTACAATTGGGTTTGGGTTTGGGTTTGGATGAACAAGATCAGGAACCTAGCAGTTGTTTGTATGCAAATTTAATTCGTCTATGGTAGCTACTGTTGGTTGATTTTGTATCGCCACGAAAGAAGATTACATTGTGTTTCAGGAATCAGGACGTGTTTGTGATTGCTTGTCACAGTAGCTTGTAAGTTGTTTAAACGGTTTATTCAAAACAGATTACTTCATTGATAAATATTCAAATAAGCACTCTGGATAGGTACGCCAAAGTAAACACTTTTGATAAGCAAATCCCAAATACCCTTTCAATGCAAAAATGATCTTGAGACACAATAAGATCCGATTCAAGTTAGTGTCACAACTTTTATAACCTAATGTGTGTGTGTGTGTGTTTTTGTTAATATTATTGATTCAAACTTGTTTGTGTTAAACTAGTCGTGTTTGATGTTTTAAATCTATTCGAGCTCTTAAATGGAACCCGTCTTGTCGAATATTTGCTGACCAAAAGGAAGAGTAATTAGGATAGCGAGTAACAGGGGATGAGATTCCCAACTCTGAGTCATGTGAGTGCCATTATGAGCTCCCGTGAGTGAAGTGTCCCATCTGAGTCGGTAACCGGGAATGGGAACCCCGGTTTCTCAGTCCATGTGACTTCGTCGGTGTCCTGTCGTTTCAAATTATATCACATTTGCATGCCACCCACTCCATTCAAAGCACACACCTACCCATCTCTTTTCACTTTATAAACAGACGGCCCGCTTACCTTCTTCCTCACAATTTCTTTGAAACTTCAAAACCTACTTCTCTAAAATCCTTTATACTTCTATTTCTTAACTTCAAAAAATAGTTTTGCTATAAAATGGAGAATATGAGAGTTACTCCAAGTCCGGTTAATAGTGAGTTGTTATTTTTAGAGAGAACACAAGGCGTATTCTTTGTTTTACAACACATCAAATGATACTACATTGAAGGTAAGAAGAGCTGACCGAAATTTGTGATCAATTATCAAAAATCACCCAATCCAGCCGAGAGTGATGAACTTCATACGTGCAACCGGATTCGGTGGTGTCTTTGACTGTGGTTACAAGGTAATCGACCACAGTCTTATAACGGCACTTGTAGAGAGATGACGTCCTAAAACTCACACATTTCACTTACCAATTGGAGAGATCACTGTTACCCTTCAAGACGTACAAGTGATGTGTGGTTTACAAATTGAGGGTGAAGCAATAACGGGAAAAGAAAAGAAATGGAATTTTAAGAATGCGTATGACTAAGTGTTTTGAATTGCTCGGTTTTTCACCGGAACCTAGTAATTTCAAAGGTGGACAGCTTAAATCAAAATATTTACGTACGCTGTTGGAGACCCCTGTACCGGATGACGCTCCTGTTTTTGTGTGTATACAAAGAGCCCGTGTGTACATACTACTTTTATTGGGTGGTGTTCTTTTCCCGGATACTTCAGATACAAATGTACATATGTTTATGTTAGGTCTTATAGAAGATTTAGATATGTGTAGCAGACTTAGTTGAGGAGTGTTGTTCTAGCATGTCTGTACAGAAATCTGTGCAAAGCTACATGTAACGCCCCAAATTCATAAAAAGATATAAAAGTAGGATAATTTCATAAAAACACTCAAATCAATTGAGTTACATAAGCGGAAACGTTTTTATACAAAACCATGCTATTATCAAAAGATAAACCCACAAGTACAGACTTAGTGTACTGTCAAGGTTAAATATTTACACAAAAGGGCATTAAGAGTTATTGTTTAATAAACTGAAAAGCAGTCAAACAGGAGCTTTGCCTTTGCCTTTGCTGCAACCTGCAAAAGATTTTAAAAACAGTATCTGATAAGCTACGAGAGCTTAGTGAGTAATCTAAACATAACATCGTATGAGCACACGTATACATTCACATGAAGATAATACACGCATGTCTGGCAATCAAAGCTAGCCTCTGGTTCTAGACCCAGGGCAGCATCGTAGGTCACAGTACTGTACCGCATCTGAGCACTACTGCACATAGCAATAAGCTTACATATTCACATGTATAACATAGCATGTTAGCAATCTGATATGAAACTACACATGCTGCTGATATGAAGTGAAGTCTAGAAGACTCACCTTATAACTGTAATATGAAAGGCTTCACTGATCACTGATACAGGTACTATGTAAATCACCTCCTATACAAGCAATGCATAAATCACATAAGGCATTCTGATATGAAATAGGGTCTACACGGGCCGTGTATCCCTACACGGGCCGTGTCCCATCAATGCTACACGACCTAAGCTGGCAACATGGCCAGTGTGGTCTAGTCACTCTACACGGGCCGTGTACCTTTAATACTACACGACCATGTAACCTTACATGGCCCTATGACCGCCTTTACTACTATACGGCCGTGTACCACTTATGCTACACGACCATGTATCCTTACATGGCCCTGTGACCGTCATAACTACTACACGGCCGTGTACCGCTACACGGGCCATGTACATATCAGTTCAACAGACTGTTCTTGCCAAGAACAGTCGGATTTCACCAAGAAATCCCATATTTTCTTCATAAAACGACTAGAGGTGTTTTCCTACACCTCCTACAACTGATATAGATAAACCAAATCATATAAAACAATCCTAACATGAATTCACCATTGAATCATGTGTTTAATCCTACAAAACCTTAAGAACAATGGTTTGAAAGCTTACCTCAAGTTATACACATGCTAGATCTTGGCTAAAGGCACTTGGTTCTGCTGGTTTGGCTTGCAAAAAGAGAGCTTATGGGCTGCTTGAATGAAATCGTGAATTGGCAGGAAGCAAATGACTAACTTTGACTTCTAAGTCAAAGTTGGTGTTTATATATAATTAGTTTCACTAATTGTCATAACTGCCCCCTGGACTATTTCAACTTATAATTTGACGGTTTTAGCCCATCTAGTTTTAAAAACACATCTAGTATCATAAGGGTAACTTCTATAAACATATAACACCTCCTATTAAAATATAATAAAAGGAATATCGAACCTTGGGTGTTACAACTCTTCCCCACTTGGAATGATTCCGTCCTCGAAATCAACTGTTGAAGAATTTTGGATAATTCTGCATCATTTCCTGTTCAGGCTCCCAAGTAAAGTCTGAGCCTTTTCTGTACTTCCATTGGACTTTGACCAGTCCAATCTGCTTGTTACGTAGGGTTTTAATCTTTCTTTCTAGTATAGCTATAGTTTGCTCCACATAATTCAGTCTATCATCTATGGTAACATCTTTCAACGGTACGATTGCAGACTCGTCTGCTAAATATTTTCTGAGATGCGATACATGGAAGGTGTTATGAATCTGAGACAATTCAGCTGGTAGCTCTAATCTGTAAGCAACATTTCCCACACGTGCAACAATCTTGAATGGTCTAATAAACCTTGGACCGAGCTTTCCTCTCTTTCTGAATCTGATAATGCCTTTCCACGGCGATACTTTCAACAATACATAGTCTCCCACCTGAAATTCAAGCAGTGATCTGCGTCTATCTACATAACTTTTCTGTCTACTCTGGGCAGTTAACAATCTGTCTCTGATAAGCTGAATCTGTTCTGTCGTTTGCTGAACCACTTTTGTACTGCCCAACTCTCTCTGACCCACTTCACCCCAGCATACCGGAGTTCTGCACTTTCTAGCATAAAGCATTTCATACGGGGGCATCCCGATACTGGAATGATAGCTGTTATTATATGAAAACCCCGCTAAAGGCAAATACGAATCCCAGCTTCCCCCGAAATCAATAGCACATGCCCGCAACATATCTTCTAGAGTCTGAATAGTTCTTTCGCTTTAGCCATCTGTCTGAGGATGATACGCTGTGCTGAGATGTAATTTAGTTCCAAAATCCTCATGAGATTTGCTCCAGAATCTAGAAGTAAATCTGGTATCTCTGTCTGACACAATTGAAACTGGTACACCATGGCGAGTCACAATTTCTTTAACATAAACATCTGCTAACCTTTCTGAAGGATAAGTCTCTTTGATGGGAATAAAATAAGCACTTTTGGTTAACCTGTCTACGATTACCCATATAGCATCATAACCACGTGGGGTTCTAGGTAATTTGGTAATCAGGTCCATAGTAATGTTTTCCCATTTCCATACTGGAATTTCTAACGGCTGCAACTTCCCGTGAGGTTTCTGATGTTCAGCTTTCATTTGCAAACAAGTAAGACATCTTTCTACATATCTGGCTACATCACGTTTCATGCCTGGCCACCAATAATCAACCTTCAGATCCTTATACATTTTAGTAGCTCCTGGATGAATGGAGAATCTGGACTTATGAGCTTCACTAAGAAGTGTCTGACGTGCATCGCCATAAACCGGCACCCATATACGACCATAGCGAGTCCATACATCGCGACTGTCTTTAACAAAACTCGCTATCTGCCCCTTAATTCGTTCAGACTTATGGTTTTCATCTCTAATTGCTTCTAACTGAGCTTTTCGAATAACATCAATGATAGGCGTCGTGACTGTTATCTTTAAAAACTGGTTCTTCACAAGCACCATTCCTAACTTTCTGCTTAGAGCGTCAGCTACCACATTTGCCTTCCTCGGATGATAGAGTATATCACAATCATAATCTTTCAACAATTCTAGCCAACGCCTCTGTCTCATGTTGAGATTCTTCTGATCTTTGAAATACTTCAAACTTTCATGATCTATATAAATAGTGAATCTCACGCCATATAAATAATGCCTCCATATCTTGAGTGCAAAGACTACTGCTGCTAACTCCAAATCATGAGTTGGGTAATTACTTTCATGTGACTTCAACTGCCGTGAAACATAAGCTATAACTCTGCCTTTCTGCATCAATACACAACCCAATCCATGATACGAAGCGTCACAAAATACTACCATATTTTCAACCCCTTCTGGTAAAGCGAGAACTGGTGCTTCACATAACTTCTGTTTAAGAGTTGAGAAAGCAGACTGTTGTTCATTACCCCAAATAAATTCGGCATTCTTCTTAGTTAATTGGGTTAAAGGAATGGCGGTTTTGGAAAAATTCTAAATGAATCTCCGATAATAGCCTGCCAATCCCAGAAACTTCGGACTTCAGTAGGGTTCCTTGGCGGTTCCCATTTCATCACAGCATCCACCTTCATAGGGTCCACCTTAATCCCATCTTGATTATTTAAATGACCCAAAAACTGCACTTCTTGAATCCAAAATTCACATTTAGAGAATTTGGCATATAATCGTTCTCTTCTTAGCGTTTCCAAAACTTCTCTGAGATGTCTTTCGTGATCCTCCGGATTCTTCGAATAAATCAATATATCATCAATAAAGACAATTACCGATTTATCTAACATCGGTCTGCAAACTCTGTTCATCAGATCCATAAATGCTGCTGGTGCATTCGTAAGACCAAACGGCATCACCACGAACTCAAAATGTCCGTATCGGGTTCTTAATGCGGTTTTAGGAATATCTTCCTTTCTAATTTTCAACTGATGGTAGCCCGACCGTAAGTCGATTTTAGAAAACCACTATGCTCCCTGTAGTTGATCAAACAGATCATCTATTCTGGGTAACGGGTATTTATTCTTAATGGTCACCTTATTAAGCTCACGATAGTCAATGCACATACGAAAGGTACCATCTTTCTTCTTAACAAACAATATTGGAGCACCCTAGGGAGAACTACTAGGTCTAATAAACCCCTTGTCTAACAGTTCCTGCAGCTGTTTCATCAATTCTTGCATCTCTGGTGGAGCAAGTCTGTATGGAGCTCTGGCAACTGATGAAGCTTCCGGTACTAAATCAATTCTAAACTCTACTTGTCTGTCTGGTGGCACACCTGGAAAGTCTTCAGGGAAGACATCTGGGTATTCACATACTACCCTCACATCATCTAGACTCGTCTATCTCTTTTCTAGTTTCGTATCTATCACATAAGCTAAGAAAGTTGTATACCCATGCTGCAAATACTTTCGGGCTCTAGACACTGAACATATACATGATTTCCCCTTTCTGACATCACCATATATAGATAGTTTTTCCCCACTTGGGGTATGAACTCGTATAACTTTCTGCCCACACATAATGGTAGCCTGGTTATAACCTAACCAGTCCATTCCAACCACTACTTGGAATTCTCTCATAGTCACGGGTATAAGTTCTATAGGGAATCTAACTGTATCTATTTCTAATACATTATGCCTATACACATCAGATACAATAACAGTTTTATCATCAGCAATTTCAACTTCAAGGGAAGAATCTAACTTTTCACACATTTGGTTGAAACTTTTGCAGAAGGAAACAAATACAAATGATTTACTCGCACCAGAATCAAATAGCACAAGGGCAGGCAAGTTGTTGATAAGATATGTATCTGTTACTACATCCGGTTCAGTTTTAGCTTCCTCAGCCGTAAGCTGGAAAGCCCTTCCCTTTGGTCTGGAAGTTTCTTCCTTTTTCACATCTTTCACCCAGAGCTTCGTGGCGGGGGTAGTGCTGGAGCGGGTCTCGATCCGGTGGACTGAACATTTGATGCAAGTTTCTGGCATTCAAACTTCTGGTGGCCCGGCTGATAACAATTGAAACATACCTGCAACGGAGTCTTACAATCCCTCCCCACATGACCTGGCTTACCACACTTATAACATGCAGAAGACCCAAGCCTACACTCACCCAAATGATGCTTCTTACATTTCTGACATACCGGGTAAGTCTTCTGTACCACCTTCTTATCTGATGGCTCAACCCTCTGTTTCTTGTATGCTGGTGCAGCTTTCTCTATCACCTTCCTCTCTTTATCCTGTCTTTCCAGTTCCAACTCTCTTGCTCTGGCCGCGTCCATCATGGACTTCAATGTCTGATGCTTACTGGCATCAATAAACTCCCTCACACTAGGCTGAAGTACCATCATATATCTGTACATTTTCATCTTCTCGTTTGCAACATAATCTGGGCAAAAGCGTGCTTGTTCCATAAATTTAGCATTGATCTCCGGAACCGTTTCTGTTGTCTGCTTCAACCTGTGAAACTCATCCACTATCCTGTCTATCTCGGACTGAGGAATGAACTGCTCTATCACCAGCTCTTTAAACTGCTCCCAAGTCATAGTTTCAATCTGAGTATAACCCCTCTGTTTCACCTCCATATCCCACCAATCTTTCGCAGCACCACGCATCTGGTTGGTAGCATACCTTACTTTAAACTCAAGTGAGCATGAACACGTATGGAAGGCACCTTCTATCTATGAGATCTATCTGTGGCTGATAACTGGATCTGTGGACCCCTGAAACAGCGGAGGTTGACATGCAGAAAAATCTCTGAACGTGCAAATCTTAGGGGCATCACGTATAATCACTTGTGGCTGGGGATTAAATCCTTCACCACCTGCAGCAAATCTGGTTGCCAACTCTTGTCTGATCGTTTCCCTATTCTGATCTTTTATCTATTCAACTACCTGTGTAACGATAAAGGGAATGCTCTGTTCTAATGCTCTGCCGATCTCCCTGGCGACAGTCTCTTGTACAGTAGGTTCCACTATTCTTTCGTTCAGATCTGGGGCTCCCTCATTCACAACCTGTTGATTCCTAACCGGAATCTGCTCACCAGGAACACTGGTTTCTATACCCTCTGGTCTATGGCTGGGACCACCTGTCTGTCTATTGGCTGCTCGCGACCCTCTAGTGTACACCATCCTGATAGTATAGATAAAGCATTAAAATATAGGTAGCTCTATCACACCACCCTCTATAATAACTATATACTCATAAATCTAACATCTCAGTATACCTTATCTTTAAACCAAAGTATTTCTAATGATTCCACTAAGTTCCAACATGTATCATGTGTTGGTAATAATATGGGCCCTATATTATTCTAAACACACTACACACGTTCGATCTTAACTTTATCACAAAAGTCCCGATTCACAGGCTTAGGCCAAGTATCATCATAATAATATCATATAATCACGTATGTCCTAAAGATTCTGCATATCACATAGCAATCTCCATATAAAATATAATAAATAATCACTGTTAGTTTACTCACTAAGCTGCAAGTACAAGCCTCCAGTTTGACAAAATTTTCAAAACCATGGTTCAAGTCCAGACTGTGCTTCACACAATCCAGATCTCTCAAACCGTGGCTCTGATACCAAGTTGTAACGCCCCAAATTCATAAAAAGATATAAAAGTAGGATAATTTCATAAAAACACTCAAATCAATTGAGTTACATAAGCGGAAACGTTTTTATACAAAACCATGCTATTATCAAAAGATAAACCCACAAGTACAGACTTAATGTACTGTCAAGGTTAAATATTTACACAAAAGGACATTAAGAGTTATTGTTTAAAAACTGAAAAGGAGTCAAACATGAGCTTTGCCTTTGCCTTTGCTGCAACCTGCAAAAGATTTTAAAAACAGTATCTGATAAGCTACGAGAGCTTAGTGAGTAATCTAAACATAACATCGTATGAGCACACGTATACATTCACATGAAGATAATACACGCATGTCTGGCAATCAAAGCTAGCCTCTGGTTCTAGACCCAGGGCAGCATCGTAGGTCACAGTACTGTACCGCATCTGAGCACTACTGCACATAGCAATAAGCTTACATATTCACATGTATAACATAGCATGTTAGCAATCTGATATGAAACTACACATGCTGCTGATATGACGTGAAGTCTAGAAGACTCACCTTGTAACTGTAATATGAAAGGCTTCACTGATCACTAATATAGGTACTATGTAAATCACCTCCTATACAAGCAATGCATAAATCACAAAAGGCATTCTGATCTGAAATAGGGTCTACACGGGCCGTGTATCCCTACACAGACCGTGTCCCATCAATGCTACACGACCTAAGCTGGCAACATGGCCAGTGTGGTCTAGTCACTCTACACGGGCCGTGTACCTTTTGTTGGTTCTATGTGCACAAGACACAAATTAATACGATATTACTAATAATAAATAAACCCATAGGGTCACACATTTACAATCAATGGACACCAATTACATATTTGAATATGATTTAAATATGTTTCCAACTCATTATATATATAAGTATATATATGCATTGTTGCATATTATTATTTATGTGAAATAATAATATCACTCTTATATATTAATATAAGATAATGCATATGAAATACATAAATATAAACATATGATTTTATATATGTATATATATATGTATAAATGTATATTTGTTACAAGTAAAGAGTTACTAGTAACAATTATATAAATGTATGTATATCTTTGTTACAAGTAAAGAGTTACTAGTAACAATCAAGTATGTATATAAAATACATGTAGATGTATTTTATATATTGTATGGCATGGTCTAGTATACCTTTTATATAAATATTTATAAAAGAATCTAGAAATCACCACAATGAACTATGAGGGGGCCATGTTGACTTCTTGTATGAAGTAATTAAACAAGTATGGTGCCAATAAGTCAAGAAGGAAGACAAGCAAAAGGGGGCCTCCCCTCCCTCCCCATTTACGGCCAAAAACAAAGGCCAAGAGGGGCCTCCCTCTTGTTTTTTCAATGCTTGGCTATTTATAGCTCATGCATGGTCATTGTGAGATACTACATGCTACCACCTTTGCTATTCTTCAAGAAAACATCTAAGTGTTCTTAGATATTTAAAAACATCCTTACTTTATAGTATTGGTGTTTCAAGTGAGCAAAGTGTGGTACTAGAATACATACTCATATACATACATAGTAAGTTCAAGAAGAAGAACAAGAGGTTGTTGCTTGCTTGCTTGAATTTCAAGGGTTGGAGAGACTAGCATCTTGGAGGTGTTGGACTCATTGATTTGTGGATACCTTGGAGGAAGTCTTCTCTTGGCTTCTCATAGATCAACCACTTCATCAACGGTTTACTCACGCTACAAAGGTTGTAGTTCTAAACACCCTATGGTTGTTTTGTTTCTTAAGGCTTGCATATGGATCATTGGTGGGGAGTTTTAAAAGTTTAAAATTGTTGTTCATGCTTCCGTTGCTAAAATATATTTTTGAAAAACCGAACAAACCCCAACAGTGGTATCAGAGCCACTTATGTATAGTTTTAAGAAACCTTTTGAGTATGTATTGTTTAAGAAAATGGACAACTTTTCTTTTGTTAGAAAAGTTATGGATTTTCTTGTTGGCAACTTATATATGTTTATATATTTATTTTGGGAAACAACCAAACCACATGCATGTTTGGTTGTAAAAGTTGCCTAAATATCAAGTGTTGATATATATGTTTTTATATATGTATGTTGTGCATAACAAGCCATAGACCTTTTGTGATGTGTTGGAAATTCGATTTGGTTGTAAAATTATTTTTTCATTTGGTATGTAATAATAATTTTAGTTTTGTTTCATCTTATTGTATTTTGTAAGTAGTAGAATAGTTTAGACTAGTTTATTTTTATAAGAATGTAACAAGATGAAGAAATGACCAAGTTGGAGTTTTCAAGTGTGGTGGAGTCAACCATGAAGGCTTGGAGTCATTTGCACTTCAAGGAGTTGTTTTGGCAAGTGGGAGCTTCAAGTTCATCACAAGAGAAATATTTGGTCCTTAGTTATGACTTGGTATTTTTGTATGGCTCACAAAAATACCACTTAGGATAAATGGCTTGGTTATGCACTTATACATGTTATTTGTGTGTGTTTATGTTTATATTATTATGCATGGTTGAAAATAGGATTTTTTGCATGCTAGATAATATTTTTTACATAATATAAATCACACAATGGGAGTTTGGTATTTTAAGTTGACATAACATAAGATGTAAAATGAATTTTATATAAAAGGAGTTTTGTAAAGATTAAAATTCATTATGTCAAAATATATATCTTTATATATATATATATATGAGTTTTATAAAATAGAGATTTTAAAACTCAACCAAACTCCATTCAAGCTTAATAATAAAATGGTTTTATTACAAGCTAAAATTGGTCGTATTTGCGCGCTCGAAACTACACACATTAATATAGGACATTAATACTAGTTTAAAATTGAACGCGTTGAGAGTTCGTAAAATATGGATTTTAAGAATACTCAAGACCAATATATATATATATATATATAATATGATTTTATCAAAACGTGGACTTATTATTGTATGCATGCAATACTAGTCACACGACTCGTTTTGTTTTATTTAATAAATATACAAAATGGTAAAAGCCCTTTTTCAAAACGTAAGTCTATGCCATCCCATTTTAAGACACTCGCTTGTTGCAACGACACTCACGTGGAGAGAGCATTAGCCAAACGCGTGGATTGTTTTTGTAACAACCGAGGTGTTTTTCCGCGAATTCCATGAACGTCTTGGGCCGGAAATTCACCGTCTTGAAATAGGACGACTTAATCGGAATCTTATTACGGAGAGAGCATTAGCCAAACGTAAGGAAGCCCGAGGCATAGATGGGATCAAACATGTCAAAATTGACAATCGTTGTCTAGGATCCCATAAAGATCTAGGAATTACATACGAGATGTAATTGGTAAACGTTACCTACCTTGTTGTTTTAACTTGATGGAGAGAGCATTAGCCAAACATTCAAGGTTAAGTTCAACTTGGATCCTAGCCTTTAAAAATTAAAGAATTTTATAATTCTAAAGGGTATTAATTATTAAAGGATTAAATATCAAAAATACTAAATTGAACTTTGTTAATTTTGTAGATGGCCCCTAACTCAACTACGCCCGTTAACAACTTATCTCTTCGTTCAATCTTAGAGAAAGAAAAACTCAATGGTACAAATTTCTTAGACTGGTATCGTAACTTGAGAATCGTTCTTAAGCACGAAAAGAAATTGTACGTACTTGAGGATCCCGTCCCTGAGGAACCTCCATTGACTGCGGCCAAAGCCGTTAGGGATGCTTGGGTGAAGCATTCCGACGACTCGGTCGAAATTTCATGCCTCATGCTTGCTACCATGTCTCCGGATCTTCAAAAGAACCTTGAGGAGCATGGAGCATATGAGATGCTTAGCCAGCTTAAGGAAATGTTCCAAAAGCAAGCGAAGCTAGAACGCTTTGAGGTCACTCGAGCCTTCCATGCATGCAAGATGGAGGAAGGTCAATCCGTTAGCGACTATGTGCTAAAGATGAAAGGATACATTGACCAGCTTGCTAGGCTTGGATCTCCCATAACCAACGAGTTTGCACAGGATATGATCCTTAACTCGTTGACCAAAGCCTATGATCAATTTGTCATGAATTATAACATGAACAATTGGGAGAAATCTGTCTCAGAGTTGCATGGGATGCTTAAAACTGCTGAGAGTAAGATTCCAAGCAAAACACCTCAAGTCTTGATGATTCAAGAAGGGAAAATCAAGAAGAAAAAGAAAAACAACTCAAAAGGGAAAGGCAAAGCGAAGGCAAAGGGAAAGGACAAAGGCAAGCAAGTTGCCAAGGCTCCTACACCCAAGATGGCGGGAAATGTTCCCAAGAATGACCCGTGCTTTGAATGCGGGGTGGTAGGACATTGGAGGCGCAATTGTCCAACCTACCTTGCAGAGTTGAAAAAGAAGAAGGCTGGCGAGGCTAGCACTTCAGGTATATATATGATTGAAATGTATACTTTTTCCATTAATTCCTGGGTATTTGATACCGGTTGTGGAACTCACATTTGTAACAATGTGCAGGGGTTGAGAAAAAGTAAGCTGCTGAAGCCAGGCGATTTGGATCTCCACGTGGGCAATGGAGCAAATGTTGCTGTTGAAGCCCTTGGAACTTTTGAATTATTATTACCAAATGGCCTGTACTTAATATTAAACAATTGTTGTTATGTACCTAGTTTAACTAGGAATATTATTTCAGTAGCTCGGTTAAGAGAATCTGGATTCACTTTTGGTTTCGTTGATGATGGCATTCGTGCCTTCAAAAACGACATTTTGTATTTTGAGGCTCGGCCTCTTAATGGAATATATGAAGTTAATCTTAAAAGATCTCTTGATGATAATTCTATATATACCACTAGCACCAAACGACCTAAGCATGACTTAAGTCAAACATACCTATGGCATTGTCGACTTGGTCATATAAACAAGAAACGCATTGCAAAACTTCAAAAGGATGGAATTTTAAAATCAAACGATTCTAGCTCATTTGAAGTTTGCGAATCATGTTTATATGGGAAGATGACTAAGGCCCCTTTCTCCGGTTCAAGTGAAAGAGCCAAAGATCTATTAGGAATCATACATACGGATGTATGCGGTCCTTTTAGATCAATGTCTAGGGATGGTGATAGATACTTCGTTACATTCACCGATGATTATAGTAGATTTGGTTATGTTTATTTGATGAAACATAAACATGAAACATTTGAGATGTTCAAGCTGTTTCAAAACGAAGTACAAAATCAACTCAACAAAACAATCAAGGCCCTTTGTTCCGATCGAGGTGGTGAGTACTTAAGCCAAGAGTTTATGGATCATCTTAGTAATTGTGGGATTATCTCACAACTTACTCCTCCTAGAACGCCACAACATAATGGTGTATCTGAAAGGAGGAACCGAACTCTACTAGATATGGTTCGGTCTATGATGAGCCGAAGTACTCTACCCTCGTCCTTTTGGAGTTATGCTTTATTAACTGCTGCGCGCATATTGAATATGGTTCCAACCAAGAAGGTAGATAAGACACCATATGAGATGTGGTATGGAAAGGTTCCAAACTTATCTTACTTGAAAGTCTGGGGTTGTGAGGCTCATGTACGACAAGAAGCTTTAAGCAAACTCGATCCTAGATCTATCAAATGTAATTTTGTGGGATATCCTAAAGATTCATTAGGATATTATTTCTACAACCCAGCTGAGAACAAAGTGTTTGTTTCTAGGCATGCCACTTTCTTAGAAAAGGAGTTTCTTTCGAAAGAGGCAAGTGAGAGCAATGTAGACCTTGAAGAAATTCAAGAACCACAAAATACAAGTCAGGTTGACACTAGCACTCAACAAACGGTTGTTGAACCTGAACAATTGGTTGTTCAAGAACCTACTGAAACACAAAGTGTTCGTAGATCTGGTAGACCTCGTCAAGAACCCGAGAGATACGGATTTCTCGTGTCCAATGATGAGATTTTCTTGGTAGACTCTTCTGAGCCTACTAACTACCAAGATGCTATATCTGATCCGGAATCCGATAAATGGCTTGATGCCATGAACACTGAGATGCAGTCCATGTATGAAAATCAAGTATGGGACTTGGTTGATCTTCCTCCCAATAGTAAGACTGTAGGGAGCAAGTGGGTCTTCAAGAAGAAGACAAACATGGATGGAAATGTACACACATTTAAGGCAAGGCTAGTGGCGAAAGGTTTCACTCAAACTCATGGTATTGACTATGATGAAACTTTCTCTCCGGTAGCCATGATTAAATCTATTAGAATACTTATTGCCATAGCTGCATATTATGACTATGAGATATGGCAAATGGATGTCAAAACGGCTTTTCTAAATGGACACTTAAGTGAAGATGTCTATATGGTTCAGCCTGAAGGTTTTGTAGATCCTAAGTATCCTAATAAGGTGTGCAAGCTTAAAAGATCCATCTATGGACTAAAGCAAGCATCTCGAAGTTGGAATCTTCGATTTGATGAGAAAATAAAAGAGTTTGGTTTTATCAAATCAGAAGATGAACCGTGTGTTTACAAGAAAACTAGTGGGAGCGCAGTAGCATTCCTTGTCTTGTATGTTGATGACATACTACTCATTGGAAACGACATCCCGACCTTGCAAGACATCAAGTCTTGGCTTGGGAAGTGTTTCTCAATGAAAGACTTGGGAGAAGCCGCCTACATTCTTGGAATAAAGATCTATAGGGATAGATCTAGGCGTCTTATTGGCCTAAGTCAAAGTGCATATATTGACAAAATCTTGAAACGATTCAGGATGGAGAATTCTAAGAGAGGATTCTTGCCAATGGCACTAGGCACGGTTTTGAGTAAAGCTCAAAGCCCTAGCACAAGAGAAGAGCTAGATAGAATGAGTGAGATCCCATATGCTTCTGCAATTGGATCCATCATGTATGCCATGCTATGCACTAGGCCAGATGTCTCGTATGCTTTGAGCATGACGAGCAGATACCAGCAAAACCCAGGAGATAGCCATTGGATGGCAGTCAAGAACATTTTAAAATACTTGAGAAGAACCAAAGACATGTTCTTGATCTATGGGGGTTTGGAAGAAGATATTTGTGTAAAGTGTTACACAGATGCTAGTTTCCAAACGGATCGAGATGATTCTCGATCACAATCGGGCTATGTCTTCGTTATGAATGGAGGCGCGGTTGCTTGGAAAAGTTCTAAGCAAAGTGTAGTTGCACAATCCACTACAGAATCTGAATACATTGCTGCTTCTGAGGCTGGACAAGAAGCTGCATGGATGAAGAAGTTCATTGCTGACCTTGGGGTAGTAACAAGCATTCAAGACCCCATAGAAATATTTTGTGATAATGAAGGTGCTATTGCCCAGGCAAAAGAACCTAGATCACATCACAGCACCAAACACATCCTCAGGCGTTTCCACTATATACGGGATATAGTGGATAGAGGAGATGTGTGTATTCGCAAAGTTCATACAGATCAGAATCTTGCAGATCCTTTTACGAAACCTCTTGCCTCGACTAAGCATGAGTCTCATACTAGGGCAATAGGTCTTCGCTTTGCAAGGGATTGGATTTGAATTGTAATTTAGTATTTGGATATTTTGGAACATTATGACAATATCTATTTTATCTGAATGATGTATGGGATATGATCACTTCATTAATATATATTGTGTTCTTTATTAGCATGTTTAAATCCATGAATAATTCTTTATTCTAAAACGTCCATAGTCGGTTATAACTATGGGAATAGTTATGAATTAAGACTAATGTGAATAAGTTGGTTGACTTTCATTCGTGATGAAAGTAGGCAAAAGGGTTTGCAGCCAAATTCACTAATGTTTGTTAGGGAACGAACATTGGACATGACCCGCTCTTAAGATCGCTTCATGAATCAGTGTCATAAGTAAATCTTGAGAAAAAGGTGGTATCTTTGTATCCTTAGACCTGAGACGCATATTGGGACTCGAGTATGAGGAGTATCATGCTTTAATGTGGTTAAACGCTATCTTTAACCGGGTAGTTATAAAGGCCATTATTAGGTATGATATGAGTCTTATAAGAGACGTATGTGGTCAAGATGGAATTTGTTTCTCTCATTTAATTTGGAGTATAATATCTCTGGGCCCTAAAACAAGTTGAACATTATATGAGAATTGATGACGATCCATGTCTCATGTTCAACGAGATGTTAAAACAAAGGGATAATTGATGACTTACCTATAACAACGATTTGTAGCTAGTGAGTTAACTTCGTTGGTGAAAGTGTTGATGAACACACTTTATTTATTATTAGGGGCAATGGGATGTTGCTAGACGTTCTTACCATTGTCTATATCGTCTTAAGTTGTAACTTGTGCAAGTGGGAGATTGTTGGTTCTATGTGCACAAGACACAAATTAATACGATATTACTAATAATAAATAAACCCATAGGGTCACACATTTACAATCAATGGACACCAATTACATATTTGAATATGATTTAAATATGTTTCCAACTCATTATATATATAAGTATATATATGCATTGTTGCATATTATTATTTATGTGAAATAATAATATCACTCTTATATATTAATATAAGATAATGCATATGAAATACATAAATATAAACATATGATTTTATATATGTATATATATATATATATATGTATAAATGTATATTTGTTACAAGTAAAGAGTTACTAGTAACAATTATATAAATGTATGTATATCTTTGTTACAAGTAAAGAGTTACTAGTAACAATCAAGTATGTATATAAAATACATGTAGATGTATTTTATATATTGTATGGCATGGTCTAGTATACCTTTTATATAAATATTTATAAAAGAATCTAGAAATCACCACAATGAACTATGAGGGGGCCATGTTGACTTCTTGTATGAAGTAATTAAACAAGTATGGTGCCAATAAGTCAAGAAGGAAGACAAGCAAGAGGGGGCCTCCCCTCCCTCCCCATTTACGGCCAAAAACAAAGGCCAAGAGGGGCCTCCCTCTTGTTTTTTCAATGCTTGGCTCTTTATAGCTCATGCATGGTCATTGTGAGATACTACATGCTACCACCTTTGCTATTCTTCAAGAAAACATCTAAGTGTTCTTAGATATTTAAAAACATCCTTACTTTATAGTATTGGTGTTTCAAGTGAGCAAAGTGTGGTACTAGAATACATACTCATATACATACATAGTAAGTTCAAGAAGAAGAACAAGAGGTTGTTGCTTGCTTGCTTGAATTTCAAGGGTTGGAGAGACTAGCATCTTGGAGGTGTTGGACTCATTGATTTGTGGATACCTTGGAGGAAGTCTTCTCTTGGCTTCTCATAGATCAACCACTTCATCAACGGTTTACTCACGCTACAAAGGTTGTAGTTCTAAACACCCTATGGTTGTTTTGTTTCTTAAGGCTTGCATATGGATCATTGGTGGGGAGTTTTAAAAGTTTAAAATTGTTGTTCATGCTTCCGTTGCTAAAATATATTTTTGAAAAACCGAACAAACCCCAACACCTTTAATACTACACGACCATGTAACCTTACATGGCCCTATGACCGCCTTTACTACTACACGGCCGTGTACCGCTACACGGGCCGTGTACCACTTATGCTACACGACTATGTATCCTTACATGGCCCTATGACCGTCATAACTACTACACGGCCGTGTACCGCTACATGGGCCGTGTACATATCAGTTCAGCAGACTGCTCTTGCTAAGAACAGTCGGATTTCACCAAGAAATCCCATATTTTCTTCATAAAACGACTAGAGGTGTTTTCCTACACCTCCTACAACTGGTATACATAAACCAAATCATATACAACAATCCTAACATGAATTCACCATTGAATCATGAGTTTAATCCTACAAAACCTTAAGAACAATGGTTTGAAAGCTTACCTCAAGTTATACACTTGCTAGATCTTGGCTAAAGGCACTTGGTTCTGCTGGTTTGGCTTGCAAAAAGAGAGCTTATGGGCGGCTTGAATGAAATCGTGAATTGGCAGGAAGCAAATGACTAACTTTGACTTCTAAGTCAAAGTTGGTGTTTATATATAATTAGTTTCACTAATTGTCATAACTGCCCCTGGACTATTTCAACTTATAATTTGACGGTTTTAGCCCATCTAGTTTTAAAAACACATCTAGTATCATAAGGGTAACTTCTATAAACATATAACACCTCCTATTAAAATATAATAAAAGGAATATCGAACCTTGGGTGTTACACTACATCACCAGAAGCAACCGAAATTTGTGGTCCGCTTATGTTGCAACTGTGGTCTTGGTGCAGGTTGCCGGCCACTTCCCCAATTTTGCCTGTTAATGATGACGAATTTAGTGGCAAACCTTATGGTGCTAGGTATGTAATTATTTTATACAAAAATAAATACGTGTCATATATGAAACTTGTTTTTTTCTAATTTGAAAGTAATATTTATTTCCGTATACTTATGAAGGTGGAACTGCCTTACTAGTTTTGTGGAAACACCTTCGCACATGTTAATCGGTTTTCGTTCACTCCTGCATGTATTACACGAGAATGAGGTATTTCTAAGTTCATAAAATACAGTTTTTTATTTGTTAACGTGATAGCTAAAATATTAAAGGAATTTTTACAGTTTATATGGACTCCCTATGACGATGTTCTACATAAACTGCCAGTTATTTGCAGTAGTGATCAAACAAACTGGTTGTGTGATACTTATATAATATTTTGGGAAATTGTTGAGGAGTGTTTACCCAGCAGGGTAACGAGACAATTTCATTTAGTCCAAACAACTCCCCCCACAATCGGATTATCAAGTGTAGCGCAACATAGGACGCTACACAGGATCACACATTGAGGGGTCACGTCGAAAGACTCGAAGAATCATCATCAAACACAAATAATCCAATGGAATAATCGGAGGGAACATTCCGTTAACGGGGTTTTTTCCCATGCTCCGATAACTGTTAATGGGTATATGGATTGGTACTGGCCTCGTACAGTTTTATTTATTACTAATCCAAGGCCCGGTGATGAAAACTCCTCCCGTTTTCGTAACCTTGGAGGAAATTTTGAAATTGCAGTACGTATACATATATAATTATTTTATGTTTTGTTGTCAATGCAAATATATTATTAATAAAAATATTAACATATAAACTGAATGTAGGTGGACGGTATTAGCCGGATGTATCAAAGAATGGGGAGCATGATGGGAACTAACCCACAGAGTCAACCGTACATATAGGAATTTTAGGACATGTCTCAACATTATTTGCATCTAACGCATGCAGATGACCGTACGCATCATCGCTCTACACATGTGGTAGACGCAATTACTGCAGTCCAAGATTTGCCCCCAAATATGAACCGGCTACAAAGGATGCCTAGACGAGGTGGTAGGCCAGGTGATCATAGACGTGCACAAGCCGATGAAGCGGGTCTCTCGAACCGGGATGAACAGACACCTTCGTATGAACCGGCCCCCTCACCTCTTGTTCAAGATGTAAATAGAAATAATTCTCCTGTAAGATTTGGCAATTTTGATTTAGATATTAATATACCATGGACTGAAAATGAAACATAAAAAGAAGAAGTTAGACCAAGAAGAAATAAAATAACACCTAGTTGTGGTACAGGAGATAGGCTAGGTTATCGTCATTAGTTTATTTTTATTCAAAAAATATAAATTGTAATTATGTATTTAATTGTTTAACTTGTATTAAATCATTGAATTCTAAATTATTATAACATCAATTGCACATAAGGAGCACATTGTAAAAACATGTGGATTATGCAAACAAACCAGTCATAACTAAACCACCTGCATAAACTCTCATCCTTAAAATTTTAAACTTGTAACATTTCTGTTTATTTTAAATAAAATAAATTATATGTTGTAACATTATCTATCAATTTATTTATTCCAATTACAAAGTTAACTTATAAATTTATTATAAACAAAATAATAATCTTAATTAAACTAACTATTTATTTTCATAATACAAATTTTACTTTAATCTAAAATCAATTAACAAGTAGATGATAAATAGTTTGTGATTAACATGTATGCGACCACATGTTATAATAATATTACCTAATGACTAATGTGTTCCAACAAGTAGATGATTAATGTATATATATAGAGAGAGAAAGAGACAAGATAAAACGAAAACATCTTTAAAAGTGAGAATTTGGAGAACTGTTTTTAGTCATTAGATGATCTTTATTTAATGACTGATATTAAATTTGGTTTAATTAAGGTATGTTGATTTTTAATTATTTGATTTCTAATTAAATGATTAGCCTACAAATGTTCTCACTAGCAAGGTATCCGCGCAATACTGCGCCGGCAAATAATTTCTATTTTACATCATGTTGCTTTTAAAAATGTAATAATATGTTATTCGCGTAATTCAATGTCACGAAAAAGTATCGTGTAATGTCAGTTTTTTATTTTTTTTATTTGCATAAACTATTTTATTAATTTTAAAAATAAATTCTAAAAGACATTAAAATAAGAAAAAGATTTATATTTATGAAATAAGGAGGGAGAAATTAATAAGATTTTGAAAATTATGTTAATGTTGGTGGATAATTGTGTTTGTGTGAGAGGGTGTTTTAGTGTTAGAGAGATATTTTAAATAGATAAAAAGTTAAAGTTAATTAGGAGAGAGAATGAAATGGTTAAAAAGATGTATTTTAAAAGTTAAAGTAAATTATGAGTGAGAATAAAATGGTTAAGAAGGGGTATTTTAGTATATTCAAGTTACTTAAAATTAGAGTTTTTAAGGTTGTAAATGTATTTTATATATATATATATATATATATATATATGTTCTATATTGAATTATTGATCCATTTACTCTCTCTCTCTCTCTCTATATATATATATATATATTTATATATACACTAGCACAGTACCCGCGCAATGTAGCGGCTAAAAATAATTCCTACTCAATAATATGTCTGTTTTTAATAACGTAAGACTATTATATCACGTATTATAATGACATCGAACAATTTTCGTTCGTAATGTATCTATTTTCTTTCTCATGTTTCCATTTCTTTTATTTCTCTTTTTTTTATAACTCTTTATTAAGTTTAAAAAACAATAAAATGAGAAACAAAAAGAATATTAAATATATTATAAATTAAATCCTTTTGTTTTGATTACACGAGTCTTTAAAAAATCTGAAAATGTCTATAAATTTAGGTTATATGTTTTTGGTTTATAAGTTCTAGCTATACGTATTTTCTAATAAATAGTATTTAATATCATATATGTTGAAAATTAATTTGCATTGACTTTACTTTTTTAAACATTATTTATTATGGAAAGTTTAGTTATAAAAATGGAATTTAAGAATCTAATTAACTCTATATAATAGTTTCCTTATAGAGTTAAATAGGGTAAATTAGTAATTTCAAATTACTTAAAATTAAAATATTTCAATGACTTAAATGCTTTATAATATAACTAGCAAAGTACCCGCGCAATGCTACGACGGCAAATAATTTCTATTTACATCATGTTGTTTTTAAAAATGTAATAATATGTTATTCGCGCAATTCAATGTCACGAAAAGTATCGTACAATGTCAGTTTTTTATCTTTTTTTTATTTGTATCAATTATTTTATCAATTTTAAAAATAAATTATAAAAGAAATTACAATAAGAAAAAGATTTGTATTTATGAAATAAGGAGGGAGAAATTAATAAGATTTTGAAAATTATGTTAATGTGGGTGGATAATTGTGTTTGTGTGAAAGGGTGTTTTAGTGTTAGAGAGATATTTTAAATAGATAAAAAGTTGAAGTAAATTAGGAGAGAGAATGAAATGGTTAAAATGGATATTTTAAAAGTTAAATAAATTAGGAGAGAGAATGAAATGGTTAAGAAGGGGTATTTTAGTACATTCAAGTTACTTAAAATTAAGAGTTTTTAAGGTTGTAAATGTATTATAAAGGAGTAAGATATATATATATATATATATATATATATATATATCTACTAGCAAGGTACCCGCACTATGCTGCGATGACAAATAATTTCTATTTTACATCATGTTGCTTTTAAAAATATAATAATATGCTATTCGCGCAATTCAATGTCACGAAAAAGTATCGTACAATGTCAGATTTTTATTTTTTTTATTTGTATCAACTATTAATTTTAAAAATAAATTATAAAAGACATTAAAATAAGAAAAAAATTTATATATATGAAATAAGAAGGGAGAAGTTAATAAGTTGATGTGGGTGGATAATTGTGTTTGTGTGAGAGGGTGTTTTAGTGTTAGAGAAATATTTTAAATAGATAAAAAGTTAAATTAATTAGTAGAGAGAATGAAATTGTTAAAGGGGGTATTTTAAAAGTTAAAGTAAATTAAGAGAGAGAATGAAATGGTTAAGAAAGTGTATTTTAAAAGTTAAAGTAAATTAGGAGAGAGAATAAAATGGTTAAGAAATGGTATTTTAGTAAATTCAAGTTACTTAAAATTAAGAGTTTTTAAGATTGTAAATGTATTATAAAGGAGTAAGATATATATATGGGGGAGGGTTTAAATGAGAACTGTTTTTCGGACGAGATCTTTATAAAAATAATAGTTTAAATATTTTATCATATAACACATTATAATTTAAGTATTAGAAAATATGTATAGCTATAACTCATAATCCTAATAACATGTAACCTAAATTTATATATATTTCCGGATTTTTTAAATGACCCGTGTAATAAAAACAAAAAGTTTAATTATAGTATATTTAATAATCTTTTTGTTTCTCATTTTATTGTTTTTGAAATTTTATTTTAAAAATCAATAAAAGAATTATAAATAAAAGAGAATAAAAGAAATGGAAAAAAGAGAAAGAAAATAGATATATTGTGAACGAAAATTATTCGATGTTATTATAATGCATAAGTATAATAGTCTTATGTTATAAAAAACAGACTTAATGTCGAGTATGAATTATTTCTAACGCTACATTACGCGGGTCCTATGGTAGTATATACAGACACTATTACAAGAATAAGAGAAGATTTGATTAATGAGAGGTCGGTTTTTGTTCACAGCAGCCTAACCAAATAGATAACAAACACATTCTGTTAATTATTATGATTCACTACGTTTTTCGATCCATTTTTTAATTAAAAATTCGATGTTCGTTAGAGTTATATATATATAGTTGAATATATATTGCGTCACTTTACAAAACTAGAGAGAGATAACTTGAACAGGCTTCAAAGCAATAACTCCCAAACACAAATCCAAGTGAAATCTGCTTTCATTTTTTGCTTTCGGTTTCTTGCAAGCCATTCTTAGATTAACAACACCCTTCATTTTGCATCCCCATCCTAGCTAGCTTTTCCCCTACTCAATATGTGTGTGTATATATATATATATATACACACACACACACACACACTAACACACACGCACACACGGAGATCGATCGATATATGAATGCATGATTCAGAAAGCTAGTCAAGATTGAATAGTACGTGCTATATGGAGATCAATATCGATAACCAAACACAAAATGTCGAAGACCTGCAACAAACCCCTCTTCTCCAAAAAACACTTTTTCCCGAACCCACCGAAAAAACTCTGATACAAAAAGCCATAAGCCAAACATTCCAAAGCACGGCTCACTTGGCCAATCTTTTGCCCACTGGCTCGGTTCTCGCTTTTCAGCTCCTTTCACCCATATTCACAAACCAAGGCGAGTGCGATCCCGTGAGCCGTGGCTTGACTGCCGCGCTCGTGGCTCTATGCGGCCTCTCGTGTTTTCTATTAACATTTACCGATAGTTTCACGGATCAAGATGGTAACGTATGTTATGGGTTTGCGACGACACGTGGGTTGTGGGTCATTGACGGGACTCGTGCTTTACCTCGAGAACTGGAGGCTAAATACAGACTAAGATTGATTGATTTTGTGCATGCGTTCATGTCGATTATGGTTTTCGCAGCGGTGACTCTGTTTGATCAAGATGTTGTGAGTTGCTTTTATCCGTCGCCATCTGATGAAACCAAAGAGCTTCTTACATCACTTCCTGTTGGATTGGGTGTCATTTTTAGTATGTTGTTTGTTGTTTTCCCTACTCAAAGACATGGTATTGGGTTTCCAGTCACTACCAGTTGACTTTATGTATATATGTAATTTTATTAATTAATGCTAAAATAATTTCACCTGAAACAAGAAGCAACCTGAATTTATGTAATGAAAAGCATTAAAATTCTAAGTTCATATTTGGAAGATTAATTAAAAGAATGAAAAATGAGAGAAAGATAAGTAAGGAAAACGTAAGGCTAGTTGGAGATTAAACCATACGTACGTTAGTTATTTAAAATGTATTAACTTTTGTCAACTTATAGTTTTAATTACGGATCTGAAAATGTGTTTTAGGGTATGTTCGGTATGGATCTCATTGGAGCTGGTAGCCTTTTGTTTTAAAAGAAAAAGTTACAAGTCATGTTCGGATTAAAAGGTTAGAAACTTTTTTTTAAACAAAAAAGTTACAAAACAAAAGCTTCTTGAAATAACTTTTAAAACTGATGGAAGCTTTTATATACCAAATTATCTAACACCCTCTTTAATTGTTTTATAATTACTCCTATTTTTATAATTTGTCTTTTTTTTTTTGTCATTTTACCCACTATTAAGCTCAAGTCCAACTCAATACATAATCTTGATTCCTTGATTTTATGTTGAGATCTTATCTTATCTCTTATCTTATTAATAATTTTAAAAAATGATTACTTGCCTTTTATTAAGACTGCAAAATTTTAGCTTGTTTTTCTAAAAAAAAGATAAAACTTATAACATCTAATTTAGCACATAAGAAGCAAATAGACACAAGTTTATTGAAGTTCTCAAGCCTAATAAGGGGTGTTTTTTTAGATGCTTATGGCTTATTGCATAGACAAGTTTATAGCTTTTTTATCTGCTTATTTTACATGGTTTATAGCTTTTATTTGAAAGGACAAGTAAGTTACTTTTACTTGTAAAATTATTAAATTAAATAACCAGAATCTGACAATCTGTACGGCTATTGGATCTTGTATAACATAAGATTATCCAACTAATTTCTATTAGAATGCAGCTAATATATGTTGAAGCAATCTGTTCACTCTGTCGAGGTGCCCAACAGGTGTTTGTTAAAAGTCTTAAGTGAAATATTAGTCCATTCAAACAAGAATGGACTGGAGACAACGAGTGACGAATCAGACCAGAGGATGGAGTTTGATGGTTTCAATCGGATGTCTGTTAGTTGTTACATTCTCTATTTTCATAGTGCTCAAAGAAGGGAGAGTCCCAAATCTTTATCTTCATCAATCAAGTTCTTGTCAGTTTCCGGCGATCTACAACTTTGGTGATTCGAATTCGGACACAGGAGCTGTATCTGCTGTTTTTCACCCGCTTCTTCCTCCTTTTGGGATGACCTATTTTCAGAAACCTTCTGGCAGGTATTCTGATGGGCGTCTAATGATTGATTTCATAGGTAAAATTTTATATACAAAAATTTCACTACAACGATTGTGTTTTAGGTCTTTCTATTGTTGTTCTTGAAGTTTTAGTTGAATTTTGAGTTGACTTTTGCAAAGTGCACTCAAAGAGATTTATAAGTCTTCACTTGGAACTTAAAGTGGAAATATAAGCACTATACCTTTTTTTCTGAATGTTAATCTTGTTGAAGCCAACTGATTGTAATCTCTGCACCAAAATTTAAAGGTCAGGTTTTTTCTCCTTTAAAACATTCTTTAGTATTTACACATGGGTGGGATGGTTTCTCTTAGCTATATGGTTCTCCACAACACTTTTTGTCCAAAAGTTTTGATTTAATATGCATGTACCTAGTGTACCAAATATAGTTACAAAAATCATATGTAGGAGATCCTATATTCCTATGCAATGAGGTGAATCACTTTGGAGTTTGGACATTTGACCCATTAGATATAGAACTTCATCTAAAATTCTATATATCCCATTCATTACAAAATGAGCCAGAATTGCCACCATTAATTGCAAGTAGCTGTGACCCAGTATGACAAATAACTATATAAGTACATGCTGATAAGCCCTTCATTTTTTCCCTTTATTGCAAATCTTGTTCAAGTCACCTTTTTCTGTTTCTGAATGTGGGTTTAACTTTATGAACCAATATCTGCAGCTGAAAAATTAGGTTTACCATATTTAAGTGCATATGTGGACTCTATTGGAACAAACTTCCGACACGGTGCTAATTTTGCTGCTAGTGGGGCCACTATTCAGCCTGCGGACGCTCTAATGTTAAACAGAACTTTTAACCCTCTCACTCTTGATGTGCAGCTCTCACAGTTTATACAATTCAAAGAACGATCTGCTGATTTGTATCGTGAAGGTAGACTTAAAACATTTAAGCAATCATTTTAAAGTACTTCCAGTCCAAAGTGCAACCCAACTTATATTAATTCTTGCATTTTATGTGGGTCCTTTTTTCGGGTTAGCAAAAAGTTCTGAAATTAAAGATCGGCTTCCAAGATCTGAGGAATATGTGCAGGCCCTTTACACATTCGACATAGGACAAAATGATCTTCATGCTGGGATTGCAGCAATGGAGGAAGAGCAAGTGACGAGATATATCCCCATCATAATTAATGAGTTTGCTTCTGTTGTAGAGGTATTGCATCTTCTACTTATAGACCTGGAGGTGGCAAAATGTTCATTTTGAGTTGGATTGACCCGATTTTTTTTCTTGTAGTAAATAAAATCTTTGCGTGCCAAAAATAGCTAATAATTATGTTATTTCAATGATACTATAGGTATAAGTGGCAAAATGGAGGTTAGGCAAGTTGGATTAACAAGTCAAAAGTGGGTCCAGATCAAAATGGGTTGGGTTAACCTGTCAACTTGTTTTTCTCCATTACTTCACGATTTCACATATAATTAATAGGAGATGTTATTAAATTAATGATTCAGCTTATTTTGAATAAAGCAATTAAGGAGGTTGCAAATAGGTATACCTTGGGCCTCTTTTGAACTGACACATTCCCTTTTTAGTAGAAGTTTTGACATGCCCCATTGTGAATAAAATATAAACCATATTGATCCTTTTTTATATAAAAGTTCTATGTTTCCATTACAGAAACTTTATAAAGAAGGAGCAAGAACATTTTGGATTCACAATACAGGCCCGATTGGATGCCTACCTTTTTTTGTCAAAAACTATCCACCAGCTCCAGAAAATGCAGACCGAATCGGGTGTGTTAAATCATACAATGAAATAGCACAAGAGTTCAATAAACAGCTCAAAGACAAGGTATCACAACTAGGAACACAACTTCAGGAAGCATCATTGGTGTATGTTGATCTTTATTTGGTCAAATATACTCTCATAAGTGAAGCAAACAAGCATGGTAAGCAAATGCTTTGATCTTTGACAATGGGTTTTAATGTTAAAGTTAAAATTTACCTGCAAAAAAAGCAGTACCAATTGGACTGGGACTTGTCCTAGACTGGACCATCTTACGCCCTAAAGTCCTGTTAGGACCCATAATCCTTGCCTTGACCCATATCTTGTGAAGGACCAGATATGAGAAAATAATGTCTCTTTTCTTTTTCTTTTCTTGAAGTCCTGTTAGGAGCTGTTTTTTCCTCCATCAAATGTTGTTTTGATAGAGTGCCTGTGTGGATCCATAAGGCTGTCTACAGTAAGTACCATATGAGAAAATAATGTTTCTTTTCTTTTTGCTGAATGAATTGTTTTAGTAACAACAGATGAGCATTTACCCCTGTGTCTGTGTGAATAAAAGATCACGGTTTGATAAATATTTTATGTATAAATTTAAATAACAAAAACTATGAACTCATAGAGGTCAAAATTATCCGTGATGGTAATGTCACACAAGTTATGCTATGTTAATGAAAAATAATTTCCAAAATTTACATTCTAACCCTCTAATTTTCTTACATACAATGCCACCCTCGTTGACGGTTAAACAGTAAAAGTTGACCTCTTAATGTAGACAGACACCATCTCCTCACTTTCTGCATTAAGACATTTTGTTCATGTTAAGTAAAAAAAAGAGTTTTTTTTATAGCTGTAAGTGTAAAATGGTATGACCTCTGTGCCTTATGTCATTCGTATCTACTTGTCAAAACGGTCAAGTTTTGTTGACCTGAAACCATTATGTCCAAATTCTTAGGTAGCATCTGATTTACAGGTATGGGAATGGAGGAATGACTTTCATTCCTAATAGGAGTATTTGGTTAATGTGTTTGGGTTCTTAAAAACCTTGTCCATTCCCATTCCACCGTATTATTAAAAGCATATATATATATATATATATATATATATATATATATATATATATTGATTTCTAGTTACAAACCAAACGCCTGTTGATGAATAATTAGTAGGGAAAATATGGTTCCAAAATTTAGAAGGTTCTTTTAAATTATGCTCAAACCTGAATTACCCTTTTCAGAAGTTAATATACTGAAATTGTCATCTCTAACTCATACACTTGTATATTGATATGTGTAGGCTTCATTGATCCTCTGGGTGCATGCTTAAGGAAAGACGGGGTCATTAGGGAAGCTTGTGCTAACCCGTTGCAATATATCAACTGGGATGGAATACATTATACTGAAGCAGCTAACAAATGGGTAGCTGATCGTCTTCAAGATGGCTCTGTATGTTCACCCGAGATTCCCCTCACTGAAGCTTGTCGGGCCATATAAAGTTTCAGGACAGTACAAAAAATGGAAAATGAGAAAGAAATACTCATCATGTTGGTCACGGATCTTTTTGCTTGTGTGTGGACTGTATACTTAGGTTGGCTAGAAAACAGTTAATAGAAGAATATAATTTCATATATATCCTTACAAACTTCTATATTACATATATATCCTTCTAAAACCTAAAAACTCACATATATATCTAATAACTTATTTTTGAATATATTTAAACCATTTAAAAATCAAAAAGTTATCTTTATATTTGATCTATTTTCATCTAAAAACATCTAAAATATTGTATTACAAACTGCCCTCCCCATTTTGAATATTTACACACCCCTATATTACGCACATATACATAACATATGTATATGTGTGTTGACATACAAACATAAGAAAACTGACGGGACGACACACGAAACCTTGGAATCGGCGGCAACGCACGGTGATGGCAATCATGGTAGTAGCGGGGTGGTCGATGGTGGTGGTCGGTCGTCGACAACAGCGCTAGCGGTGGGTGGCGGGGGTCACCGGTGGCGACGTCGATTGGAGGCGGTGACGGTTTGTAGATGGTGGCGGGACTGATGGAGTGGTTGGTTTCGGTGAAGGAGGTTGTTGGCTCCAGCAGTTGGCTATGCCGGTACGCGGGGTTGGCGGTGGCGACGACCGGTAGGGAACTCCGGCTGAGGTGATGGTGCTTGTACGAATCTCGACAAGTTGTTTCAAGATGTGGATGTAATCAAGTAAGAATTCAAGGTCTGGACAGGTAACGATGCTAGTATGAATCTCGACTGGTGGGGAACTCAAAGAGAGAGGGTAGGTGATGGAGACGATACTTGAACTCTAGGTGATCGATTGTCTATAAGGATGAAAGATCTGTCATTTGATTAATCTGAAATGGGAGGGACAATTACAATATTATATTTTAAATGTTTTTAGTATTCAAAATAAGTTATTGGATATATATGAGTTTTTAGGTTTTAGAAGGATATATATATATATATATATATATATATATATGTATGTATGTATTATAGAAGTTTGTAAGGATATACATGTAATTATTAAAGTTTATAAGGATATAGATAAAATTCTCTGGTCGAAATGAAAATTTTTGAATTGATAAAAAAGAACTCCCCTTTGATAATATATTTTAACGTAGTGGTTAATAATTTTAAGTTTAAACTGCAAAAATGAAAGGATAAAAAAATGAAACATTATCGACTCCGCTGGGGATCGAACCCAGAATCTCTGGTTTCGTAGACCAGCGCCTTATCCATTGGGCCACGGAGTCCTTTTTGTTTTAGTTTTCCAACTTTACTTACATAATGTTTCCGTACAAATACATAACAAATAGATATGTTTTTCTTTCTTTTTGTTTCGTATAATTCTATAAAAAAAGATATTTGTTATGGTGACAGTTTTCACTTTTTAAGCCAGTGAGCCAATCAAGGATGGGACACGTGAAAAAGGCGTAAATACCCCTTATCCCTGTTCCTTTTTACTTCTTCTAACTCATTAGAGAATAGAGACCATCTCGTTTGGCAAGCCCGTTTTGGTAATTTAACATCATGCAAATTGCTTTTAAGCCCATTTTGCACATGTAATAGGCAGTTATACTTTTATACCCCACACATTATATATCCTCTTCTATTCTATTCCCATTTTCTCCGATTTAAAAGCAAAAGCTTACGCTCACCGTCTGTTATTCTCTCAGTCATGGAGCTTCCTCGTCGCCGGAGAAATTTCCCGGTGAGAGCTGTTACATTGTTCTTGTTGTTGAACCAAGTTGTGAATGCCATTAATATCATCAGCACACAACCATGTGGTTTTCCAGCGATTTTCAACTTTGGAGACTCGAATTCCGATACTGGTGGCTTGTCGGCGGCGTTTGGACAGGCCGGACCGCCTCATGGAGAGTCGTTTTTCCATGGTCCTGCCGGCAGGTACTGCGATGGTCGTCTAGTTATTGACTACATAGGTATATAAATTCCAATCTCTTTCTTATTTTTTTATGTAAAGAAATGATATATATAAATTTGCAAGTTGATAACTTATTTAAGGATATAGTAGAAATATTTATTTATTTTTTGAAAAGCAATAATTATTATTCAATGATATTAAATGAGTTTAATTTACATGTCACTGGCAATCTGTAGTACAAGAAGTAGACAGGATGTCAAGAGTAGCTAGCTGTCTTACTATGTACCTCTAAATCCACTTGATCCTATTTCCTAAACACCCATTTGCTTAGCTACTTCAAATGCCCAAGTTATTAACTTCCATCTCTTTATTCTACCTCTGAACCAATGGAATCAGAGAAGTTTAATCTCAAAGACCACATCGTCGATCACCAATTACGTCAGTTTTTTCGCATCACTGAACTCATTGCTCGGCGCTGTCCAATAGCTCTGTCTGTTTGTGTCAAGTTGGGTTGGCATGTTGCTATGATCTAACTCGAACATCATCCTTTAAGTTAATTTTGTTTAAAAAAACCTATACATAACCCGAAAACCTTTAACCGGAATGTTGATCTAAACAAGTCAAACCGTTCGTAAACGAACCGAGTGGGTAAATATATAGTTGTAAACTGGCTAATCAAGTTGTGAGTTAGCTTACAGGTTGAATTTATTTAGTAGTCTTAATCTTTAGCAGAGGTGGATCCTTGCTCATAACCCAACTTAAACATGACTCGGTTAAACTTTATCTTAGTCCATTTATTCATATGTGGAGCTCTATCAAGTTTGAACTTACCACTCCTATTTATAACATCAAGTTTGAGATCTTAATAATTACTAATAACCAGGGGCAGACCCGGGATTTGAAATGGATGATAGCACCAGACCTAGGCTTTGAAATGGGTGGTAGCACCGCCGCAAAAAAATCGAAATTTACACTACGATAGATCGAAATTTACACTACGCAGACAAAAGTGGCTAGTGTCTCGTGCCACCACCGGCACAAGCTTGGGTCCGCCCATGCTAATAACTAAATAAGTTTGAGAAATATAAAAGGAAAAAGAATCTGTGTTGTTAAGCACTTTAAGTAATGTCACACTTACATACATATTTAACGAAAAGTAATTACGTCATTTCCATATATGCTTATTAAAAAATTTAATTATGAGTATGACATGGCTTTGTTTAGATGTCTTTTATAGATCCTTGTATCTAATCGCAGAAAAAGTGAAAACGGACCACCGATCCACATTCGACAATATTCTTTTCACGCGAATCGGAGATATACGTGATTAATGGGCGGGGTCAGCAAACCCCCAATAAGTCCAAAAACATATAATTGAAAATTTGAATCTCACGTGCTTTGGTGATTTTTTATAAATAAATCAAATTATAACATAATAATATATCTTAATTATTTTGATTTAAAACTATTCGTATATATATATGGACAAGTTCAACTTTTTGGCCAACATATTCATATTATTATAGATGCACAATATCTTTTCGATAGAAACGAGATTTTAAAATCTTGATTTAAGTGCTACAAAAATATTGATTTAAGTGCTAAAAAAAATATGATGTATCTATTAGATTATTGTGAATTTAAAAAATATGATGTATCTACAAAAAATATTGTTTTTCGAATTACTTTTTTAGAAGCTTCTCGTTTTTATATTATTATGAATTAAAAATTAAATTAAATCTGTCAATTTTCTTGATTTTACAACTAACTCCGCAATAACTCCCTAAAACCTTAAACTATTATTATAAATGTAAGTTTTGGCCTTCTATATAACACTTTTTTAAGCTAACTGTATAACCTCGTTATAATTAAGCATGATTTAGAAATTAATTATTTTGTTTGATATGTGCAGCACAAAGCTTCGGGTTGCCGTTCTTAAGTGCATTCTTAGACGCACTTGGTTCTAACTTCACCCATGGTGCCAATTTTGCCACAGCTGGTTCGACCATTAGACCCCAAAATACAACCCTTCATCAAAGTGGATTCAGTCCCTTTTCCTTAAATGTCCAATGGTACCAATTCAGTGATTTTCATCGCAGGGTCCGAACTCTTCATGCCCAAAAAGGTCACATTTCTTGTGTTATAAATCTATAAATATCTTACAATTAAGATTTGTAGTATTCAAACACTTGTATAATATGTAAAACTCGATGCAGATAATGAGATATTCAAGAGATTAATCCCAAGCATCAAATACTTTTCACGGGCTTTGTACACGTTTGATATCGGGCAAAATGATTTAACCGCGGGCTTGTTTCAGAATTTGACTGTTGATGAGGTTCGGGCAAGCATCCCTGATATCGTGGGCCAGTTTAAAACTGTCGTTAAGGTGAACATCTTTAATTCTAAAAAAAAGAAGGTTATGATGTCATCATTTTATTTTTAGAATTTGTTCATCAATCATCCCATTAATTTTCTCAAATGGTTAACGAATAAGTTGCTTCCTCGAGTGGCATTTTTTTAGATGATTTAGTTTTCTAACACTTAAATATCTTAACAAATACATCTAGTAGATACATTTATCTATTTTTGTGATTATTTATGTAAACCCGTATACCAATTGGATTAAGTTAAAAAATTCAAATTTAATTATAAAAAGGTTCTACAAAAATATCTTAACAAATTGGATTAAATTTCTGATTTCCAATAAATTTACTCCTTTTTCAAAAGATTTTATCTCCGGTTTGTGCCGGGCCGGTCCCGATCAGTTGCTCACCTCTATATATCTATATATATGTTTTATAATTGTTTTACTATATATATGTTAGTACTCTTTTAACACCATAAACATTTAAAATTACTTTAGTCATCCCTGTGTTTATACACGGTGTATTAAGCTAGTTATTTTAATATAACATTATAGGATAGTGTAGTCTAATCCTATAATAAACTCAGTTCTTCTTGACTCATGACCAGGATATATATAATAATGGAGGAAGATCGTTTTGGATACATAATACAGGCCCATTCGGATGTCTACCATACGTGTTAGATCGTCAACTAGTCACAGCCGGAGAAATAGACAAATACGGATGTGTGGGTCCGTTTAACGAACTCGCTCAGTTTTTTAACCATCGACTAAAACAAACTGTAGATCAATTGCGAGAGGAGTTACCTAAGGCGGCAATCACCTATGTTGACGTCTACACAGTCAAGTATGCACTCATTACTCGAGCAACCCAAAATGGTGAGCCTACTTGTTATTATAGTAGTCTCAACTTTAATTTTTTTTAGCCGTGAGTCTTTTTAGAAATAGTTTTTTTACCTTTAAGTAAAACTATGACAATCTTCATCATACCTTCTCATACCTTGTTAAGATAAAATTGATTTTAGTTGTTATTTTTGTGTGAACATAAGATTGTGTATAGATTGATGTACATTTGTTTAAAATGTAGGATTTGAGCATCCACTAAGAGCTTGTTGTGGTCATGGAGGAAAGTACAACTTCAATACACATATTGGTTGTGGTGGAAAAGTCAAAGTCAAAGGAAAAGACATCCTGGTTGGTAAAGCATGTGAAAATCCAAGGGTGATGATTAATTGGGATGGGGTCCACTATACCCAAGCAGCCAATAAATGGATATATGATCAAATTGTAAACGGGTCATTCTCAGACCCGCCAACACCAATAGTATTAGCTTGCCATAAGCAATATTAGAATGTAATCCTATTTTTCTAATTGGGGTTATAATCTTCTAATCTAATATAAATAAAATAATAATTTTAATAAAATCTAATAGATAATCCTAACAATTAAATTTAGATAAAGTTTTAATTATCAAATCTCAATCATCTATTTTGATAAATATTAAAATCCAATTTTAACTTTTTTAAGTCAAAATTGAATTCAAACTTGACTTTAAATTAAATCATAATTGTTAGAGATAATTTTATATTTTATTTGCTTACCTTAATTTACAAATATCATACTTACCCTTTATAATATTTTATAATATCATATTTAACTAAATTCTTAGTTTTATTATTCAAAAATATTTTATAACTATTTTAAATTCTTTTTTAATTGTAACCAATAAAGCTTAACTTGATTGACCTTAATTGTAACAATAATGATTGATGACTTATATAAGAAATTCAATTACGACTCTTTGTATCATGATACTACGTTTCTGCCGTCAAGCATGCCCTCCCTCTCGCATTAATGTTTCCACCGCTAGTCAGAGTGTTGATGTCGTATGTCGTCATTTTTTTAATTCTCAATCCATTCGCGTTTTATTTTTTTAATATTTATTATCTTTTAAACCAACCCGTGTATCACATGGACAATAGTAATAGATATTATTGATTTTTCTAATTTTATATTCGAGACTATTGTGTTTAAATCAAACAATTTACAATTTAACCTAATAACGTAGTGTTCTGTAGTTTTAAAAGAAATAATCAAAAAGTCTTTTAATTATTAGATTTAATATTTAAAAGAAATAACTCCGACCACTTAGGCAGTGATTGATATGGATGATTGAGAGAGGGAATGAAATAAGTCATTCCGTCGTAATGGAAAAACCCCATTTGTTAATCATACAGGAATGAAATGAACCATTACACAAGGAATGTAATTCCTTCCATTTCATTCCATGGGGAAGGGGTGTTTTCTTCTCATTTTATCATGGAATAGAATTTAATAATTAACCTATTTTTTTATAGTTTTTTACTAGTTAACTAATTTTTTAAATCTTTTTATGCTTAATCTTTCTATCTAATAAATTATTGATCTACATACTTTTATTAAAATTATTAAGTAATTATAAATAAAATACATATTAGAATGTGTATATAAAATATAAAATTTTGATAAAGAAAATATTATTTTCAAATAAAAATAGAGAAATAAAATAAATAAATCCTCTTTCTCTAAAGATGTCGTATGTAATGATTATTCTATCAGAAATTACATTATTTGTATAAAGACAATTTAATTGAATGACTCATTCCATTCCGTATGTAAAACAAACATGATAATAGAATGCAATTGATCATTCAATTCTATCTCTCATTTCATTACGGTGTTCATTCCATTCTTTCATCATTACATTACGTCCAATCAAACACACCCTTAATATTTTTGGCAATTATTAACATTTCAGCCATATATGAACTAGAAGAAGTAAATTCATCATACCTAATATTAGACCATCTGCATCCAATTAACGGGTGTGTGACTGGTTGGTGCGTAGTTCCATTTTACACCATTGTCCCTACCCTCTTCCCCCCCCCCTCCCCAGCTCGCAACTCACGCTGAATTTTTTTGCCTCTATGTGTATATATATATATAGGTTAAAGATGGGATGGTTAAGAGGGATGAATGTGAGGTTATAGTGATAGGAGTGAGATGGGAGAGAAAATGATATGGCGCTGACGTGACAATGAAAATGAAGATGATTGATGCACATGATCTTAGTTGTAAGTGGCTTAATAATACATATGTTTATTTAATTTGTAAAACTATTGTGTCAGTGCTTATTACTAGGGCCCGTCCTGAAATTTTGAAGACCTATACACTTTAGTAAAATTAGGTCCTAAAACCTATAATTGAAAGTATTTAAAATAAATTTCTAATTTTTCATTTAATCTGATAGTATTCTTCAAGGGCAAAATTTCATTTAAAATGTTACACATTGAAAATATTTAAAACCTATAATTCTTTATTTCTTTGTTTTTTCTTACGTTTTTCATATTCGGAAGCATATATGTTTTCTAATTCCGGAAAGCATAATAAATTATAAAAATGAGATAAATCTCCTGTGATTTATAAAAAAAATCCTTGTGATTTGTAGTATGTAGATTTCCAGCTCTTGAGTCTTAAGCAACCAAACCAAATTGTAATAAAAAAAACTGAAACTTTATCAAGGTATAAATCAGAACAAGATTCAGAAATACGTTAGAAATAAGAAAGGTAAAAACCTGAAACTAAGAAACTTATATAATATTTAGTCATTTGCTTACCTTAGACACAAATCCAGATTTTAGAAATCAGAATCCAAATCTTAAACAAAAATTTAGCTTATGTAAAGTTCAAGAAGATAGAAAATTTGACAGTAACTTAAAAATTAGAATTAGAAAGATATAAACAAAGAAAAAAAATCAAGAATTTGGAATTTCACCTTCACGAATCACAATTTCAGTATTTCACCTTCAGCTGTCGGCCCTCTCAGGTCTGGTCGAACACTCGAATAGTGTTTGATTAATTATTGGACATGGGGAGCAACTACATGATTGGATTTCACCTTCACAATTTGTAACACCCGGTCGGCGTTGACCGACCCTCTGCCGGCGCTACCCATTCCAACGTGTTAGGTCCGCAGCCCAATACACCTCAACCCCTCTGGTAGCCAATTAATTAATTTGGACCTCACCTGGGTTGTTGCCAAGGTTTGAACCCTTGACCTTTAATAGCCAGCTTTCCTGAGTACTATCACCAATTGAGCTGCAGCTAAAAATGTTCATGAACTTCAATGAGATCTTGAGTTCATCTTTGATTTGATACATATATATCAGGGCTTTGTTATTTGTGATTTTGCTTGGGTTTATAATTTTGTTACAGATTTGATCTTTGAATGTTTTTAGATTTTTTATGGGGTTTGAATGTTTTGGATTTCGAGAATAAAGATGATGAATATAATAATAAAAAAATTACAATTTAAGAAAAAAAAATTATAAAATGACCTGTAACCTGATGTGTAGATTTAAACTTGCATACAATGTGAGTTATAAGAGAGTATATTGTATTTTTTTAAAATTTTAAAATTCGTTATATACAATGATAGCTTAGCTAAAGTTGATTGTATTTTAGTATAGTTTACCTTTTTGTTATTAGTCAATAGTTTATATACGTATAGTATTAAAAAGGTTGAATATATATCCAAACCTCCACCAGTTCTGTTGTTTATAAATTGCAAATATATATATACACACACCCCTCTCTCTCTCTCTCTCTCTCTCTCTCTCTCTCTCTCTCTGTGACGGGACCTCATTGCAATAATTAAGATGGTTCCCATTTGCAAGCTACTGATTTTCGTGACATTAGTTTTACTACCGATCTCGATATCCACTTTGCCGGAATGTAATTTTCCGGCGATATTTAACTTCGGAGATTCAAATTCAGATACAGGTGCTCTGGTGGCGATGTTTGGAGAAGCTGCTGCTCCTCCGCCTAACGGTGAAACTTACTTCGGTTCTCCTGCCGGCCGCCGTTGTGATGGCCGTCTTCTAATCGATTTCATAAGTACGTACACGTTACTCCGTATTAAATAAATAAATGATTCTTTCATATAATATATATTCCATTCGATTTTGCTTGCTTGAAACACACACTAAATATTACATTTATTAGCATAAAAATCGAATCGGATTTTACACTATTATGATATTTTACCCGATATGTAGTTAATTTGACACAATTTTACAAAAGTTCAACTATCACGGAAGTACATATGCTTGAGATTCTAATTTTTATAATTTTAAACTTTAAGTCTTCAAAGGATTATAGAAAATAACTACAATTTATTTAAAGTAGACTGTAAAATGATAATCGAAGAAACTTCTTCTTTGTCGCTTTTGACCCGGTCCTCCCTTTGACGTATATATTTTTCTTTAAAAGGCAGGCAAATCAATTTTTATTTAATAATCACCAAAAAAATAATTTTCTTGGGCAGTAGCTACATGTTTTATAACCTTATTCTAACTTTAAGATGTGTTGATTTGATTTTCCAGCCGAAGGTTTAGAATTGCCTCATCTTAGCCCATTTCTAGATTCAATGGGTACAAATTTTAGCCATGGAGCCAATTATGCGACTATCGGATCCACAATCCTTCGTCAAAACACTACCATTTTCCAAAGCGGGTATAGTCCGATTTCCTTAGACATTCAGTATGCCGAATTCTCCAATTTCTTAAAAAGATCCCAAACGATCCGTCAACGAGGTACTCCATCATTTTGACCCGTTAACATAGGTGACTTGTACACCTTGAACTAAAATGTGATACCACTGCACATGATCATTGTACAGGGAATGTCTTCAAGAACATGTTCCCGGGAGAGCACGAGTTTTCTAGCGCATTGTATACGTTTGATATAGGCCAAAATGATCTTACAGCTGGGTATCAACTTAATATGTCTACTGACCAAGTTAAAGCTTATATTGCCCAAGTTATATCAGAGTTTAAAACTACTATAGAGGTACGATCAACCCACAAATTAGCCCTTCTTTATCAGTATCTTTAGTCTTTGTTAAGAAGTGAATAGATATGCTATTATTAGTACATGTATGGAAATACCTTGATTTAAAAGACTTCTATGAATTTGGATACATTTCCAATGACTTTCACCATAGTTGACCTTATCTACATTTAAGTATTAGAAGTTTGGATACTCCTTAATTCTGCTTGGGCCAAGGTTTTTTGATGATTTTCTTTAGTTAAATCCTTCAATTTAACCAAATTAGACCTTCAAAGATAAAACTAATCTAAAACAATATTATGGATTACACAGAATGTGTATGCTGGTGGCGGGAGAGCATTTTGGATACATAACACAGGACCAGTTGGTTGTTTGCCTTACATTTTGGATACTCAGAAGCTCACAGCGTCACAAGTGGATAGCCAAGGTTGTGCCGCCCCGTTTAATGATGTTTCTCAGTATTTTAACCAGAAACTAAAGGAAGCGGTGATTCAACTCCGAGAGGAACTTGAATTTGCTGCAATCACCTATGTTGATATCTATTCCGTCAAGTACTCACTTATTGCCCAATCGGAAGAGCTTGGTAAGTTCTATGTTTTGTTTTTGGGGTGGTATGGCGAGTTGTGCAGTTTAGGTAATGAGTTAAAACAAGTTAGTTTTCGGAGAACTCACAATTTTTTAAGCATTTAACCAGTTCAACCTAATTGACATGTTACCTTATTAGTTATATACTAATTCATAAGCAAATTGAGTGTTCACTGGCAATTTGACTGAACTCAAACTCATAGGATTTGGCGATCCTTTCTTGGTGTGTTGTGGATACGGAGGAAGGTACAACTTCAACAATGAGAGGAGGTGTGGAAGCATGATAACGGTGGATGGTAAAGAAGTCATGATAGCAAAGTCTTGTGAAGATCCGTCTTCACGGATCATTTGGGATGGGATTCATTTCACCGAGGCGGCTAACAGATGGATTTATAGCCAAATTGTTGATGGGGCATTCTCTGATCCTCCAGTTCCATTAAAGATGGCTTGCCATAGACATAAGAGTAGACAATTGTATTCATAATATTAGTGATTGTTCATGTAACATATAAACTAATTAGAACCAAATAAGCTAACCAAATTGGACAATTTGGTTCAGTTTTTAAACATGCTGTTTGTATTGTATAATGAAAATCTTCCATTTTTATAGGCAAGAAATGTATCTAGCTTTCACTTGTTTGATATATTTCAGGTACCTTACTTTATGGGTCTTTTATCGTTTGACCGAAGCCAATTTAGATAAAGTTGGTTACACAAGAAATTAAATACAAAAGGTTAATTACATCAAAAGTTATGTTTTATAAGTTTAATTCTGCAAAAGATAAGCTTTGATGTGACATGTAACAATAAAACATGTATAACAATTGTTGAGTATGAAACATTTTTTCTACCCCTTTACACAAGTTGACTTTTAAATAATCAAAATACAAAATTTCTGATTTATACTTTTGAAGTAAAAAATAATATTCCATACATTTATAGTAACTTTACAAAAATTGACAATTTAAATACCAATTTGATAGGTCACTCTACATTAAAGGGTTTTTGATGTAGCGGTATCTAATATTTAAGGTAATGTAAAGAATCTCAATATAAGACCCCACAGTCCAAAGTCATTGGCTAACTATTGGTTGTTATAAATGGTATTAGAGTCATTGTCTTTCAAATTGTGGTGATTGTGAGTATGTGACATGCATCTCCTAGAGTTTATATTTTGGGTATGTTGACCTCACGAGGACATATGGGACTTTCTAACAATTTGTCACATATTGAAAGTTAAATGAAAGTTAAAATACCTTATAAGTCTAAACTTGTGGTCCACTAATAACTCCCGACATGACTTTAAGTTGATTTAGAAGTTATTGGCTTAGACCATGACTTTCGAGTGTGAGGTGTTACGGGTGAGTATCAGAGTCAGGTCCCGAACTGATATGCACAGTGAGGAAGTGTGTCCGAAGGGGAGATGATTTGTAACCTTATAGCATTACCTCTTATAGTATGATTGTATGAGGCCTTTAGGGTAGAATGTTCTGTACTATAAATAAAACTGTAAGCCACCGGAACAAAACAGACAATATCGTGCTACGGGATTTGGCTCTCAACTTAAGTTCAAGTTTTGTAACAATCAAAGTATAGATTTGGAAGTAGATCTTGAGGATCTGGTAGTGTTCACCTATAAAAAAAAGTTCATCCATTTATTAATAGGATTAAGGCCATGGAATAGACTCGTATTTTCCTAAAAGAGTTGATATACGTAATTTAATTTTTTTATTACCCAAATAGTTAACATACTTTGTGTTAACCTATTAAAGTAAGTAAGAACTAAATTCTAGTCGGTGTTCTCATCGTTGAATTACCATCAAACCTTGATGTCCTAACAAAAATTACTTCCTGGTGATAATGATGAAGTTTGTTTGGCCTCCAGACAGTTGTCGTTGCTAATAAAAGAAAACATCAACAACGAAGCCACCGCCGCAAGATGGCCGACATGAGGCAACAAGCTGATCAGATTCCACAATCACCTTCAGAAGGAATTCTTAATTCGTTTGATGACACCAAAGTCCGGTGATAATCCAACGATAAAAACTCCGGCTAAAGACAAATCCTAATTAAAAAAATTTAAGTTTTTATTTATTTTAATAATTTACCGGAAAATATATTATCTATTTATTTAAAAAAATAAATACTTGTATTAATTTTAAAAATAGAATGCAGTAGTCTTAAACTGTTAATCCTTACATTTCAAATGGTCAATTATATATATTAGTTTAATGGCGGGCATCAGATTCCCTTTAAAATATATATTCTTGTTTTAGAAAAATGGATAAAATTTTAAACCTCCATTGGCTTCTTGGAGCTCTAGACTGTGAATTTCTCACTCATGGGATCTCACCGGCTGAAAATTGTTCCGATTGGCAGGCTACTGATTTTTGTTACCTTGTTACTATCGATCTCGACGTTCTCTTTGCCGGAATGTAATTTTCCTGTGGTATTTAACTTCGGCGATTCAAATTCCGATACTGGCGGTTTGTCGGCAGTGTTTGGACAATTTCCTCCGCCTAATGGTGATACATTCTTCCATTCTCCGGCTGGACGCCGCTGTGATGGCCGTCTTCTCATCGATTTCATAGGTAACTGTACCACCGCATGTTCTGTTTTCAGTATGTATATATTTCTATTAGTTGTGTTAAAACATCGTGCTTACTTTCGATCTATGATAATCCAAATTTATTGTTCCTGGTAGAAGAGATTACTTAATTTATTTTAGAAACTCATATCCTAAATTTGAGTTTTGTTTATTTCAACATTCAGCTGAAGGTTTAGGATTACCTCATCTTAGTCCATTTCTAGATTCAATGGGTACAAATTTTAGCCATGGAGCCAATTACGCCACAGCCGGGTCAACAATCCGGCGTCAAAACACTACCATTTTCCAAAGCGGGTATAGCCCGATTTCCCTAGACGTTCAGTATACTGAATTCTCTGATTTCTTGAAAAGGTCACAAATAATCCGTCAAAGAGGTACTCTCATTCTTGGTTACTTTACAGTTTACGTAATAACTTGTACACTATGCATTAAGATGTGATATTGCACATGATCATGGTGCAGGAGACCTCTTTAAGAGCCTATTCCCGCCAATGTACAAGTTCTCAAGCGCGTTGTACACCTTTGATATAGGCCAGAACGATCTCACTGCTGGGTACAAACTTAATATGACTACTGAGCAAGTAAAAGCTTATGTTCCGGACGTTATCGCGCTCTTTACGACTACCATCAAGGTAAGATACTCGACTTGGAGGTGTTTGGATTCGCCTTGTGGAACTCGTTATGAGATTTGAACCTCCAATCACTCTGTTAAGTAGCATGTTAATGTAGAATAATGAACCCCGTAGGTATTGTGCATTATATTGATTACTATTTTTAGTGTGTAGGAGATACAATAGAAAGGAAAATCCTAATAGATTTGGGCTTACACTAAATTCTAATATCATTCTATGTAATAGTTAATACCTATTACTGTCATAACTTGGCAACAATAGAAATTAGTCCAGAAGTTATTTTTCCAGTATGTTTAGTCACTTTAGTTAATTATTTGATTTTGATTATTGAGTATCTCATCTCTTGATTACTTTATAAAAGGTGAATCCAAACACCTCCTTGGGTTAGTTGGTTAATTGTATCTTAAGAGTAACTGATGCATTCTTGAAATGCAAACTGTTAACAGAATGTGTATGAACAAGGTGGCAGAGCATTTTGGATACACAACACAGGGCCGGTTGGTTGCTTGCCATATATCATGGATACACGCCTGATCACGGCAGCACAGGTGGATAAACATGGTTGTGCTTCCCCGTTTAATGGCGTTTCACAGTATTTTAACAAGAAACTCAAGGAAGCCGTGATCCAACTCCGAAAGGAACTTAGTTTGGCTGCCATCACCTATGTTGATCTCTATTCAGTCAAGTATTCGCTCATTGCCCAAGCAAAAAAGCTCGGTAATTTTGTGTTTTTTCTTTATCTCCCCGTTTATGTTCACTTTTTTCCTCTAAAACACAACGACCGGAAACAACCTAATATCTAAGAAAATAAGTTATCAATGCCACCTCTAGATAAATTGTATTTGGACTACAGGATTTGGTGATCCGTTCTTGGTGTGTTGTGGGCACGGAGGAAAGTACAACTTTAACAATGCAATGAGATGCGGGAGCACGAAAATGGTGAAAGGCAAAGAAATTGTGATTACAAAGTCTTGTGAAGATCCATCATCACGGATCAATTGGGATGGGATTCACTTCACTGAGGCGGCTAATAGATGGATGTACAGTCAGATTGCTGAAGGTGCATTCTCTGATCCACCTGTTCCTTTAAGGATGGCTTGCCATAGACAAGACAAGTGAACACATTGTATTTATGAGTCCAATGATTTAACCATGAATTCTGAACTTACTGGAACCAAAGAACCTAACCCAACCCAACCCAATAATATGATTAGGTTTTGGTCTATGAAGCTTGGTTTCGGTTCAGTTCATACAGTTCTGATATATGTTAGCAGTTTGAGTGCCGAAGAAAATGGAACCAAGCACAGGTTAAATCTATGTACTTAACTATTTAATATTTATAGATTATATGTATTAAAAAGATTAAACTAAACTGGGGCCTGTAGACATTAATTTTATAGTTCATCAAACTAGTTTTGTAGCTTGTTTTTTTTTCTTTTTGAAATAATGCTTGAACTTTAATGCATAGCATACAAATCTATATGTCAAAAAATAAGAAAAACGAAACAAATACAACTTAATGTACAACTTTTAATGCGCAGCAAACAAGTCGTTATAAGATTACAGGAAACTGCATTTACTGGTAGTGGATCCGTTCTTGAAAAGCTTTAAGATTAACAATGTGAACCTCTTAAAGCCAAAGAGCAAGCATAAGGCAAATTAAACCTCTCTTAATGCACAATGTACAAGTGAGGGATGCAAATTTGAAATTTCCTTGTCTAAGTCACTGGAAAGCTTTCAGGTCAACTATCATAACAGTAATATCATCTAAACTACCTCTACTTACAGCAAGGTTTAGAAGCTCCTTGCAAGCATCCACAAGCCCATCAGGTGTCATGCTATTGCAATGCTCCTGATCTTGGTCCTGGTTCTGAGTCCTGGTCTTAGCCTGATTCATAAATGAAACCCGTCTAGCCTTGCGTTGAGGTTCATTGTTTTCACTAGTGAAGTAGTTTTCACTTTCTTTCCAGTTACTTATTCTTCGTTTCATTTGCTTAACCCGACAAACTTTCTTATGTTTTGGTGAATGACTTGTCATGCATCGTGTTACTACATCAATAGCTTCTTGATTTCCAACCTAGAAACATTTGAGGTAATACTTGTTATTTAGAATCCAGAATTCATAAAGATAGTTCGTCACTAAAATAATAATTTCACATCAAAGAAGTCCTCGTCACTGTAGAAGCAACAAGATGGGTGGGCCAGGTAAAAAGATTTTTAAAGAATTCGGGTTGGGTCATTCTCTAGTGCAGGTCAGGTCAAGGTTGAATTGACCCATTATAGATGGAATACAACCCAGCACTCTAGGAATAGAAACTGAATTTGATTGAACTCAGGTCAAATCGCAACAGAATGCCTGTGTTTCGAGTTGTTTTTTAGAAGGAAAGAAAACAATTAAGTTGATATGTTCTTTAGATTTTTTAAGGAGGGGAAAGGAAGGAGGAGTTATTTTGTTCAAATATGCCCTCCCAAATATGGGATGATTAGGAAGGAAATGAGGTCCCCCTCCATTTCCTTTCCTTTCCTTCCAACTCAAAAGCACAAGTTAATCCTTCTCATTCTTTTCCCTTCACTTTCCGTCTTTAAAAACCTCGAGAACACAGTGAATATGTACAAGTACAACTGATTGTAACGTACCTCGTCCCACAGTCCATCAGAAGCCAAGACTAGATACTCGAAGTCATCTGTTAATGGAAAAGTATTCGTCTCAGGTTCACCCAACACCCAATCTTTCAAATGAGCATCACCTATGCTTCTTGAGACAGCGAGTACACCATGAACTCTCCAAGTCCCACGATGCAGCTCTACATATCCACCCTGAATACACACACAAGCACAATAATTGGTTTCATGGTTTTCTAAAGAAAAAGATGCCAGAGGTAGCAAGATGGGTATGCGATGTAAGAGGTCAAAATGGGTTATTACTACTGGGGGTTGAAACAGACCATTTTTGTTGGGTTGAGCTGCTAACACCTTTTTATCCATTTTAAAACAATAAACGCCTCTATTATGATTAAGAAGAAAGCATTGTTAACAAAAAAAATAAAGCGAGCTGCTTTTGCCAAGTCTCAACCTGTTTGGTAGTTCCACTTTTAGCTAGGCTTTTTATCCGACCCGCTTAAAACACTACCTAGGTCAACCCATTTAAAAGTAAATAGGTCTGAACTGCCAGCTCTATAATACTAACTAACTTGATTGTACCTTATCTTGTATCCTTTTACGTTCATCCTCTTGTGATGCTCTGTGATCTTTAGTTAAAGCTTCCGCCTTTCCTTTCCTAGAAAGAACAGCTCGGCAATCACCTAAGTTCGAGACAATAAGCTCCTTCCCTTTAACCAGGGCTGTGACACAGCAAGCACCACTTTCTAATTCCTGCAACTCATCACCACATACCATTCAGTTTTTCTACTTTTTAGAATTCTAAGTCAAGCATTTGATTTGACAAATTCACTATTGATGATATGGACTCGGTTGCAAATAAGTAGCATGATTAACAACTGTAATTTTAACCATTGTTATTGTAGGGATCTGGATAATAGTTATCCAATTTGAATATTTGTAACCGTTATTCTGCGAAAAGTTGGGGAAATTGTTCTTTTAAAAATATGCAACTACAGTTGGTTCTTTGAAGTTACAAGGTCAACTACATTAGTTATAAATGATAATCACTGACATGTAAAAGACAACTTTCTTTCATAAAATTTACTACTTTTAAGTTAGAAAAAGTCCAATTTTCCCTTTGGTATGTGACTTTGTCTGTCATTGGCAATTTGGCATAGTATGACCAAGTCTAGATCTTGAAAAGTAAACAAATATGTGAACAACTCTTAACAATACTTGAACTTAGATAGTAGAATTTATTAGAACCAGTCAAATAGTTGTTAAACAAATATTTTACATTGTGTCACAATCAACAATGCAATGTTGTTCACACAATCTAGCTTTGCTGGAGTAATAGAATTTTTTGACACGTCAGTAAGAAAGCTATCAAGATGTAAAAGGAATCATCGGCATCTCCTTTCTTTCAAACAAAATTGCTCGCTTTTCTTGCCAAAAAAATAAAAAAAGGAAGAAAACTATTTATCAGAATATTTTGTAAGGCATGATATTGAACAAAAAATGTGTCAAATTCCATGACCCTGTTAGCATTTACATTCCACATATTATCCGCTCCTCCTTGGAAACTAAAGGGTGTTTTTACATGCATTTTGAAATGATTATGTGATACCAAATAATCATATAAATTATATAATAGACCGTGACCAAACACTCATAAGAGATGGTGTTTGGATGTTCTTCTGTTTATTGAAAATTGTAACAAGTTTAACTGTTTGGACAAACCTGTTTAAGGAATTCATCATCAGTTCTCATGAAAGCAGCTCGAACAACTTCTTCAGTTGTTGTATTCTCACAGCAATTCTCCAACATCTTGAATACATTAGAGTGCAGGTTTTTCGCTACAAATTCTGCAGCCTTGCTGCCTCCATGTCCGTCATAAACCCCGAAAAACCCCTAATTTCACAACGTAAAATACTTAATTTAACATTAAAAACAGGTCTTCAACTAGTGATAGATCAAACTTCCATCAGAATATGAAATAGCAAAGTAACTATCATAAATTATTTCATAGTTTTAATGTACCTTTTCTATGTTCGAAGAAGAAACAATCGTGTGAGTGTCTTCCATGAACGACTTCCTGCCTTTGACGGAACAAACACCGACGCCGAATCCACTAGACGAGAACACACCATCAGATCTGGATTCACAGATTCTCGGTGTAAATTTAGTGACGGCAGATTCGATTACTTGAAGTACGTTTGGGATTTCAATCATCGGCGGTCGTTTACGTTTCTTCAAAGAAGTAGGTGCGACGGTGAAGGGCTCCGGCTGCGTAACATTGATACCTCCGTCGTTCATGTTGGGCAACCTCAGTATGCTTGGCGGCATCGTTGATTACTGGTAGCCGGAGAAAGAAGCCCCGACGATCAACATACCAGGGAAAGGGAGGAGGAGGTTGGGGGTTAAAGAAGAAAAAAGGGAAAGTTGTAACGGCTACTTCAAGGGGGTACCCTAGAAATAGTAAATGACCATACTACCCCTCATGTTATTGATTTGCAAATTGCGCTTTCTCATCGACTTGCAAAGTCTTCGACGCTTTTTTTTCTTTTTCAATTAACACATTTTATTATTGTTTAATTGTATCTAAGAAAAAAGAAATATTATATGTAACATTCTTTTATTTATGACTGAGAATGGGTCGGTTTGGGTCAATTTTAACCACAAACCGAATCATAACCGATAATATCAATTATATGTTTTTTGAAACTGATCGAAACCGATGGGTATCGGTTTCTTATGGGCCGATTAGCGATTTGTCATAGCGGATCAATTTTTGTTATCGGTTGTATTGGTTAACTGTTATATTGAGTTTGGTCTAACTTAATGGGCTTCATTATTTCAGAATATGGTTTGAGTTATATTTTTTATCGTTTTATAGTAGACACATAATTGGAACAAATAATTGATTGTTTCTATGACTTGCTAAGCCCGTTAGACAAAATTACAAAAGGGTAGGCTAGACTGCTAGAGTTATATTCAATATGCAAAATTAGGTCTAATGTTACACACATCTTGGCCTCCTCCAATTCATAACTTGGGTATTGGGACGTAGGAGAAGGAGTATGGGGGAATGATCCAAAATCCAAATTGAAATTTTCAATTCCAAAAAGTTCATTAGGTGGGTAAACTTCAAATTTCTACTTTTCTATTTCCTTTTGTTTTGACTTTTTAATAATTAAATAATAAATCATTATCGGTTTCGTTAAGTGTACAAAACTGAAACCGACCCACTATCTATCGGTTAATGAAAATTTATAAACCTAACCATCGGTTTTCATTTGGTTCGGTTTTAACGGTCTTATCAGTTGCGGTTCGATTTTTCGGTTAAGACGCACTAAACCCCTACTCTTATTACTTTAATAAATAACTAAAGATTAAGTTAGTTTTGTTTGTTATTATCATTGTTGGGAAAAATAGGCTTATAAATAAATCCTCTTTTGTTGACACAAAAATATACAACTTGTTTATATAATTGTATGTATTAACATTAACATATGTGCACATATACATATATATATTCAATCAAATATATTCTCATCCATAATCTACAAAATAAGCTTCATCAAATGGCCAAGTTTCAATCGTCAAGATCCGAGTTCAAGTAGAAGTCGATGTCGAAGTCTCCTACAAATAAACATTCAAAGTCTATGAGCTTACAAAATAAATAATCAAATGAGTTTAAGTTTTTATAAAAATCACAAGCTTGGAAGTCAAAGCAAAAATTCCCATTTTGGCAAATACTAAACACAATCTTACATTGAAACAAGTTAAAATCACATTTAGCAAAAGGAATCTCCCAAAGTGGAAAACTTCCAACATACTTTGTGCATTTGGTTCCAAACTTCCATTTTCATGTTTAAAATTCAAACTTAAGAAGTATGGCACTAACCCAACTTTTCTTAAACTCCTTTTCAGTGCATTTTTATGGTAAAAATGGGTTGTGTGTGGTTTTGATAAAAGCCCAACGTCTATATGCACAAGGCTCAAAAATCTCCAGCAGTGCGACGGTCGATTCCACGATCGACCGTGGATCGTCTGGACACTTTTTGAGCATCAAACTTTTTCCTTATTTAAAGCAACTCAAGTCTTGTGTTTTACTCACCTCTTACAATCTGAAAAAACACAGAATACATAAAAATCTTGTGAGCTCATATTCCTTGATAATTCAATCTTTCAAGATCAAGAATCAAGCAAGAGTGAAAGCCTTCAAGTTCATATACTTCATTACATTCATATACATTTGCAATAGTGCGAGGATAATCTCTAGCCTATAGAATTAGAGAGAAGTGAGGATCAACTCTAGCCTTTCCAATTAGAGTGAAGTGAGGTTTATCTTAGCCTTGTTTGCAAGAGTGAAGTGTAATTCTTGTAAGCTAAAAGAAGAAGTTGTAAAAGGTTTATCTCTACCTTGAAAGAGAGAAGATTAGTGGAGCAACTCTTGGTGGGTGAGGCCAAGGAGTGGATGTAGAGCAAAGTTGTTAACCCTTGCTTGAACCACTTAAATCATTGTGTCCTAGCTACTTACATTGGTGATATCTTTCTTCCTTAAATTCTTTAATTACTTGCAAATATTGTTAAAAACTTCAAAAAGTGGGCATATAACCTATTCACCCCCCCTCTAGGTTCTAACAATCATAAATGATATAATAAGAATAAATAATAAATCAATCCATCCTCTTCGTTTCCGATTCCGAACAACCTTCAATACTACCACCAACTTTGGCTGTTTGCTTGCTTGTCTCCGGCTAGAAACGCCCACTAACAACACCTACCTTGTTCTTGTTGTTCACTACCAATCGAGGATGACAAAGACTAGGAGAATTGGATTTGGATCTACTGGAGACTACAAAGATGGTCATAGTGATGCTTTGCCAGAGGATGTTAAGATGATTGTACTCTGCTAGTACATACGTAGATGGTGGTGATGGTGCTTTGTTGAGGAAGATGATGTCGCTTGATGGTAGTAATGGTGCTCAACTAAATGAGACGTTTTTGACCTAATAATTCACGTTTGGTGTTGTTGGAGGAGATACTAGTATGATGATTGGAAAAGTAAGATGACGAGGAGGGTAGTCAATTAAGAGATAGAAAGAGAGGAAGAATTTTGGAGCGTTTACTCGATTGAGAGAGAAAGAGAGAAATAAGAAGCAACGAGGATAAACATTGATTTTTTAAACATAGTTCATCAAGTCAATGTTTGACTAAATCATATAAAAAAATCAAAATAAAATTAATAGCTGATTATTTATTCTATAAGGTAAATAAAATATCTTAAAAGTTATTTCTATACAATTAAGAAATTTTTTTTACTATAAATGTATGTAACTAGTCTTTTACCTACAATGAAGAACAAGTCTCTTGTAGTCTTGTTATGCTTAATGATAAAATTAAGTTATTCTATTCTTAAATATACGTAAGTAGTCTTTCTCATCAAGTGAAATACTAAAACGACACTAAACATTATGTTTAATTAATCTAACTAATGTGTGTTTTTTTATTGACCTGTCTATTTGACTGTTTTAAATACTGACTAATCCCAAAGCAATCATCTGTTTTGCGAATAGTTCGGAGTCATCACAAGTGAACCTTTGCGATCACAAGGGGCAATTTGGTTGCTCATAGGGTTTGAACTTGGGACCTCCAAGTATTTTCACCGGTGAAGACCAAGTCTTACCATAAGGTCGCCACCCTATATGTGGTCGGCATATATAGTTCAAACTTTAAACTTTAAAAGACGTTGTGTGATAACCCTATTATGACACTAGCTCGTGACATATCAACTTTTTCTCCATCATGTTGTTCATTACACACTAACAGACTCATCCTGTAATGTTATTAGCACATCACACTGAAATATGAGACTTACTCCTTTAATCCCTCCATTGGCGATATGGTATCAAGTTGAACCGGTGGATTGATCACTCCATCACATGTGAAAAACCCTTCTACACCGCCTTCTTTTACAGCACACGTAAGTCATAACTAAAGCCTAGTAACAAACAGTTAACTTACCTAAGGTAGAGTTTATGTTTTGTAGGATAATGTTAAAGATGTATATATATCCTTTATTTTAAAACCAGTGATGGAGCTAGGATTTTAATATTAGGAGGGTTTCCTTTATCATAACACTAAAAGTATCTATAATATACGAACACCATAAAAAAATCATTATGTGTAAGATAAATAAATAACGAAAGTTTGATTAAAGAGAAAATTTACGTGTTAAAAATTGCTTATTCTTTAACAAAATCAATTTTAAAAATTTTCTCTCCATCATTGGTTAGTTTTTTATTAATTAACATGCCGGTAACAAAATATTAACTAAAACCATATTTTGGATCTTAAAAGTAAAATAATAACAATTAAATTCAATGATGATCACTCTTAATTGGTAATTCAATAACAAAAAGAACGTTCATTACAAACTTAATGAACACGAGTCAAAGTTCTAACAAGATAGAATTATTTATTATAACAACTTTTATAATTCATATTTATAAACTCAAATAGTAAAATAGATTATTCCTATATAAATTGCAAACCCGTGTGAACAATTTTGTTCAATTTTCTAAATTCTTTGATGGTTTGGTGCCACCTCTTTCGGTGTTGATAAACTCAAAAACAACATTTACATTCAAATTAAAACGACGCAAAGGGAGAACCACAAAACAGAGAAACAAATATCAATGAACATATTGACAGCGGATTAAAATAACACGAAAGACGTCTCGAAAAGAAAGAATAAAATAAGAAAACCCTTAAATGTAGAATATCGCTTCAGCCTTCAAAGCCTTTATCATGTTTCTAGTGTTATATTGGCCTTCTATGTTATTTAGAAGGCTTAAGCACCATTCAACCATAGAGTTGAATCTCTGTTTAAAACAAGTAGGCTATCTATACTACTATATAAAGCATTTAACACTCTTTCTCCTCCTTAATTTTAAGACTTCTTAAAATTCAATCAAAACAACATCTTGGCCTTTCATTCTATTTAGCTTAATCTCACCCACTCAATTTTTAACCATTCTAATCTCTCTCCTAATTTACTTTAACTTTTTATTCAATTAAAATATACTCTCACACAAACATAATTATACACCCATAATAACATAATTTCTAATATCTTATTAACTTTTCTATCCTTATTTTACAAAAATGATTTTTTCCCCTTATTTTAATGTCTTTTAGATTTTATTTTTAAAATTAATAAAATAGTTTATGCAAATAAAAGAAAATTTGAAAAAAATAGGACATGTTGCTAAAGAAATTTTTTTGTGACATTAAATTTTGCGAATAACATATCATTGCATTTTTTAAAGCGACATATTATAAAATAAAAAATATTCGACTACGCAGTATTACGCGGTACGATGCTAGTATTCATAAAGGCATTAAGCCACCCAAATTTAAGGCCGCCAAAACGTCACAAAAAAGGGACTCCAAATTGGAGACCCAATATTTGACATCACGCAAACCAAGTGGTAAGTATGGTAATATCAAGATTCCATAAGGGTAGTTTTGTCATTTAGAAGGTCATTGAGGAAAAATAGTGGAGCGGGTCAAAGGGGTATTTATGGTTAGTTGAGATGAGTCAAAGATAGGCCGAACCGTTCGGATTTAGAAAATGAAAAGTCAAATTTATTGTAAAGGGCTAAAGTCAAAAGCCGATGGTTTTGAGGCTCCTAATCTCATTTATTACTAGAACCATGTCAAATGCTATTGACATGTTGCAACATAAAATATAAACTAAATAAACTTAGGAGTTTAAGTGAATCAAGTTACTTATCAATTATTCAAGCTCGACTGTCACTTCTTTTTAGGACTTGGTCTTTTTTTACTTATTTTATTTGCTACGAATTCAGTTATAATTGTAAATCTATAAACAAGATGAACTCGATTTTAAAGCTTCCAACACTCACCCACTTCATAAAATCAACAACGTTTATAGTTGTAAGAATGCGAATAAAATGAGTTGCAACTTACACATGGGCTTATTAACACAATTTTAAGAACACAAATGGATGTTCATGAAAAAAATGCTTCACATACCATATTGATATTTGTAAAATGTTATAACATTTTAACAACTTGATCACTTTAGTAAAAAATAAAAAATTAAAAAGTAGGTGCAATTATGACATTTAGTCATTCACCACTAGGCAATAAATCATAGAGTTAATTACAAAATTGGTCATTTCAGTATACCACTTATTTCACTTTTAGTCCTTTAAGTCAAAATCTTACAATATTGGTCATTTAAATGAGTTTTATGCACACAATTGGTCATTTAACCGTTAACTTTAACGGTGTTGCTGTCAATTTTTTTAAATACCCCTTTTTGCCATTCTCTCTCTCTAACCTCCACACCATAAAAGTCTTAAAAAGGCCCATCATAGCCACCATTAGCAGCAGCAACATACGATGCTGTTGGGATCACACTAGTAGAAACGTTTCTACCATACCCACCACCTCTTAAACCATAACTGTTATCACCACCTCGTGAAGTCCATCGGGAAGGAAGGATTGGTGGCGCGTCAGGTGGTGGACATCGCTTCAACAGGGGGAAAAGATATCGTAATTGAACAGCTGGAATTCATCCACATACACAAGACGGCGGCGCTGTTGGAGGCCTTCGTCGTGTTAGGCCCGATATTGGGTGGCGGAAGTGAAACCCAGGTAGAAAAATTAAGGAAATTCGCAAGGTGTATTTGACTATTGTTTCAGTTGGTGGATGACATATTAGACGACATCAAGACCCGTATTACCAAATCAAGAAAGTTTAAAACCCTAGCTCTTAAAGGTATCAACAAGATCTTCTACAAACCTTGATTTCATAAGATTGGAAGCAGAGATCTGCTAGAAATTAAAGAACACGGTTCAGATTCTGGAAAGAAACGAGCAATGGCGATAAATAGAGCTTCAATTTTAGCTCAAACAAGTTCAAGAAAGTTAGAAACCCTAAATTTTAAGGACACCAACAAGGTTTTCAACATACCCTTTAACCATTAAACTTCAAATCTTGATTTCATAAATGGGAAGCAGCAATCTGCAAGAAATTCAAGAACAAAGTTAAGAACCTGAAAACAAAGGCGCCATGGCCATAAAAACGAGCTTCAGTTTTAGCTCAAAAAACTTAAGAAAAAAGACTACCAGGAACCAAATGTGTTGTTAATAATCGAAAAATAACAGTCAAGGCCTAAAAACAATAACTAGTTTCTGAATCAAGAACAGGAGATGAGAATGAGAATCATACATTGAAAATTGATGAGCTACCATCCATGGATGTGTTTGAGAAGACGTCTATAGCACTTGGGGAATCAGAAGAAAAGACATGCAGGTGGCTGGTGTGGAGGTTAGGGAGAGAGAATGACAAAAAGGGGTAAAATGGGTATTTAAAAAAGCTTGACTACAACACCGTTAAAGTTAACGGTTAAAGGACCAATTGCGTGCACAAAACTCATTTAAAAGACTAATATTGCAAGATTTTGGCTTAAATGACTAAAAGTGAAATAAGTGGTATACTGAAAGAACCAATTTTGCAATTAACTCTAAATCATATGATAATTCATGGTCAAATCATGTTGACGTAACCGTCGGCCATATTAATCATCACTACATGTACTCTTATAGTTGATAGTTTAATTAGATTAGGAGCTCGACACACATAATTCAAAAAGTAACTCTACATGTAAAAAATGGTATATTGTCAGTCTCTAAATGTTCTTTCAACATTTTACTGTTTATACAATATCCTTACCTATTAACCAAGAGCTCAACATACATTATTCGATTGTAAATTTTGTAAAAGATGACAAGCAACTCGATCTTTTACCATCGAAAGTTGCATCATGTTATTACTCTTATAAAAGGGGTTACTTGGTTTGGTCAAAACAGACTTATGCATTTTACGCACTATTACCAGGGCTGTCTTAAATATTTCTGAGGCCCGGGGCAAAACTAAAATTGGGCTCAAAAAAATATTAAACGATATAAATATGTTGAAGAAACCTATAATTATATATACTTAACTGCAACAATAGACGAAAATATATAATTGACAACCAAATAAGTGTTTCTTTTAAAATATAATTTAAAAATAGCAAACTAATATGCAAATACCAATTAACCAATTACAAAACAAGTAAACTAATAAACAGTGATTTAAAAATTAAAATCCAATAGTTACCAACTAAGCAAACTAAGAAACAAACTAATATGCAAACGCCCATTAATTACTAGATAACTAATTAACCAATTACTAGCTAAGCAATTAATATACAAATATCAACTAAACAATTACACTAAGCAAACTAATATGCAAATACCAATTAATTACCAGATAATCAATTGACCAACTTAGAAAATCAAGCATCACAAAGAGATTTCCTTCCGAACAATTCGGTGAGAAATTTTCAATGAATTTCCCAAGGATTTGAGTCTGAAAGGAAGATTTTAACGGATTTTTCACAAAATTTGTAGAAAATATGAGGGAAATAGTTTAACCACGATGCTTTTATCCATGATCTATTCGGTGGGAAATATAAAGGAAACAACCTATTTTCACGGATTTATCCAACACAAGGGGTTGTTATTTCTAGTGGACCAAAAGATTTTAGCAATTGAATATATGATTCCTATCGTGTTAGTCTCGAATGTTTAACAAGTCCTTAGTGTCTACAATAGTTAACTCATAATAGATTAACTAAACTAGGGTTAGAATGTTAAAACATATACATTGCACACACAAGAAAAAATGGGCCCCTTTAATCCATGGGCCCTGAACGGTCGTCCCTTTCGCACGCCCCTGACTATTACCTTCTTTTAGTTGATAATATTTATTTTGTTTGAATCAAATCGAACCGATTAACTAGAATGGTTATCTTTGATTTAGTTTTTATTTTTCCGATAACTACTTAGTTTTTTAGTTACACCGAAAAAAAGATATAGTTTGAAATGAATTAGTTAGAAATATTAAATCTCAATAGTCGGTTTATGTGACATAGATTATTAATTCACCATAGTGTTTTTGAATTTGTTGTGACTAATTTGATGTTTATTAAGAATTATGTAATCAAACAACGTACGTATGTTATACCTCTTTTAACATCAAGAAAGAAATATCTACCATATTAGAATATAATATTTTTTACAAGAAATAAATACGTATAATTATTCGAGTTTTTTCTTTTATATTTATTTTATTATCACCTAAGCTGCAAGTTAAATGAATTACTTTGATGATCACTAGTCAAATGAATTACTTTGATGATCCCTACTTAATAAAACATCCGTCACTAAATGTGTACATTGTTATCTATCTAAACCAGTAAGGGTGGATGGAGTGAAAGCGGGAAGAAAGCATGGTGGAGCAAACGACGCCATGCACTAGGATCTTAGTCACACCACCACGCTGTTCTCACTTCTTGGCATGGTTACCTTCACCGGATGGGAGGTTGCTTGGATGATGGGAGGTAGGGCACAAGTCAGCTTTTCATTCCTTAAAAAGAATTAGCTTTGATTGGTTAGTTAAGTATTATATGAGTACTAAAATTTTACGTGATCGAGAGTGATGATAAGTAACCGTCAACATACTAAGGAGGCGTTTAGTTTGCAGATTTTTATGGGATTTGCATTTTGCAGGATTTGCATTTCGCAGTGTTATGAATCCAGTCCTGTGTTTGGTTGACAAAATCTATCAGAATTTGCATCACTGAAATCCTGTTTGTTTTGTAAATCAATCAAACAATTTGGATTGTTTCTGTGATAAATGATATAATTGCCCTTCAGTTATATTTGGGTAGGGTAGGGTGGGGGTTAGGGCACACTTGATTTGTTTATTTGGTATCTTGCGGTTGTAATTGATGCTATGTTATGGTTTTACTTTCATTCACTTAGCTTTGTGTTAATCTCACACCTCTCACTCTTTTTACAGGTTTTGGTAAGTCAGCAGCTCGGCTGAAAGTGAGTTTAGCTTGGGGAATAATTGACTGACACTCTGATATTATTTTGAGAAGAGTCGTTGTTTTTGTAACACTAGTATTTTGAGATACTGATGATTTGATAAACTGTTTCTCTTATTTTCAGTTGTAAATATTTTATGACTTTCGAGTATTTTAAAAGAAAAATCTAGATTGAAAATGCGGTGTTACAGATGGTGCGTAGGGTAGGGTGGGGTAGGGTGAGGGTGAGGGTGAGGGTAGGGGGTAGGGTGGGGATAGGGTGGGGATGGGTAGGTACGTAGGTTGGGGGTAGGGTTGGGTGTAGTAGGGGTAGGGTAGTGTAGTGGGTAGGGTAGGATAAATGGTAGGGTGGGGGCAGGGTAGGCGACTGGGTGAGAATGCCGTAGGGTAAGTTAGGGGTTAGGGATTTAGGGTGGGGGATAGGGTAGGGCAGGGATGCTGGGGGTAGGTAGGATAGGTTGGGGGTAGGGTAGGTTGCTGTACGGGTAGGGTAGTATAGGAGGTGAGTAGGGTAGGATAGAGGTAGGGTGGGGTTAGGGTAGGGCTTATTTGGGATGGTAGGGTAGGGTGGGGGTGGGGTAAGGATGTGGGGGTGGGGGTGGGGGTGGGGTGAGGGTAGATAGGGTGGGGTTAGTGGGGGGTGAGAGTAATATGGTAATTTAGAGATTTCCTTGTTTATGAGATTTGAAAATACTATGGTGGGTGAGAGGATTTATAAAATACCATGTCTAAAGCATTTGATAAGATTTTAAGAAAATCCTATTATTTAAAATCTTTTAAATTTTTTCCAAATAAACACATAATTTCTTAGAATTTGAAATCTTAATCTCAGAATATATCACTAAACAAACAGGACCAAAATGATGAGAGTAAAAGTAAACATAAAAGATTATATCATTCGACTAAACTTTTTGTTTATAATAAAAAAGAAGTCGTGCATCTTTAATTGTTTTGAAGTCGGTAAATGGTTTTTGTTATTGTCATATCTCTATCATTAATTCATTAGCAACTTGGGAAGATTCTGACTAATTATTAATGATTTTACCTGATTATTCAAAACCAATGACTATGCTATCTCTATCATTAATTCATTAGCAACTTGGGAACATTCTGAATGGGGGCGTACAAGTTCTTCAGTTAAAGGAATAATCGTTGAAACCCACGTTTTTTTCGCTGAAGAACTTCACGAGGAACTCCCTCTCACTCCCTACAATCACATTTCTCATACCACTATTCGATTCACGAAATCTTTAAGGTTAAAGTTGTTTAACACATTGGTTTCCTCGCAATAGCTGTGGGTTGGTCCTCAAAAGCAGTTTTCAGGTACTCTTTTATGCTAAAGTCGATTGCTTTTTGTCTGTTTTGCTATATCTGTGAATGAAACAAGAGATATATAGTGCAGGAATAGGTTTTGTTTATATGGAATGATACTGTGAATTGAATTTAAGCAAAATGAGTTGCTTGCTAGGGTTTCTATTTGTATTTGTGCTTTATCAGTTTGCTTGAATCGTGTGGGTTTTATTAATTTGTGATGTTTTTATTATTATTCTGGGTATTAGAAAACTTTATGTTGGTGCCCATACTGTTTCAATTTGTCAAAGTTGGTTATGTTTCTTGATGTTTGAGTTGGCTATGGAGAATCAAGGGGGAATCATATACTTTGTCTTGTGGGCATCCTAAAATGGTTTATTTTTCTTTGAAATTCAGTTAAAGAAATTTGTTCTAGATTGCAATTAGGTTTTTGTTGGATTCTTTGTTCTGGTTGTTTCTCTTTCTATTTGGTGTACGACTAGTTTTAGGAATCCTTTATGCTATCTTTGAAGCAATTAGTTCAAAATAGAATAATAAAGTTAAAGTTATTGCATTCGAATTATCAATTAGTTCATGGTCTTTTTACGAGTTAAATTGCAGCGAAAAATGATATACTTCAGTCCAAACTCTAAAATCTAAATTGACCTTCAAACCACTAATAGCTGTCTTTTTGTTGTTTGAAACTTTCAAAACCAGTTTCCTGATTGTTGTTCTGGCATATGCAGATATTGTTTTGTTGATCTAAGCTGTCTTTTTGTCATTTCTTGAGTGGTTGCTTGGGTTTTAACGTAGAATGCAAGTTGAATTTGGAGTTTAATTTCTCGTGTCATTATGAGATCTGAAGAATATAAAAAAAGAGGAAGCACTAGTCGTAGGTTTGTTTCTTTTTTTCTTTTTCTGTAATGTAATTTTTATGAGTTTCTTGATGAAAATTATTATGTTTTACTTCTTCTTTCATGATGCAATTTTCAGAAAACCAAATGATTGTATGAGGCCTATTGTAACTATCATTGTTGGTATTGTTCTCGGATTCTTCATTGGAGTCTCGTTTCCTGCTTTTTCTCCACCGAAGGTATGCGTATGTCTTTCTATCTATACCCCACAAATGTCCATGTTTAACGATTGGGAGTCAAAATTGTCAAGAGTATTTTACTCTGTGTAAACAAGATTTTGATAATTAGATTGAATAGTTTATAACATACTTGAGGTAAAGCATAATGTTAATTTGACTTGTTCTGTGGTTCTAAATTGATAGCTCAAACTTGTACCTTCAATTGATACATACCTTGGTGACAAAAATTCGGGCCGTTCTACACAAACAATCTTAAATGTGATTTCAGTGGCGAGGGACAACGTCTCAACCGGAGCTCAAAAACTTGATGATCCTTCAGAGGTAATATTTTTAAGTATTCGAAGTTGTCAAAGTCTTTCAATGTTCATGATTATCTCCTCGGCATAGACTTGTAATAGTTTTTTGCAATTGCATTTAACATATCAGTTACTTAAAATTCAGAATACTTGAGTGAAAATTTTGATGGGAGAATCCAGCCTGACCTGTTTCAACATGCTTTAAAATTTTGACATGTTTCTCTACCTGTCCATTTTTCCACCTGCAGGTCTGGGTCTTTTTGCAGTTAGGCTTTCTTTTTTTTTTCCCATTTCTTAAATTATGTGTTATATGGATATGTATGAATGACTCAACCCTCTCGCACTCAAGTGTCTAGAATACGCTTGAACAAATATTAAACAATATTTTAAGTGATAAAACTTATCAATTCATGAATTATATAAATCAAAGATGTTTGAGATGAGACAATGATATACATTCAATGATGATATGGTCTATTAGTCTTAAGTCTTAACATCATCAAAAACTTAAAAAATAATTATAAAACAAGATGTATTGATAATTTGTCAATGTATGAAACTTTATGCAGATTTACGTGTCAAGTAACCCTCGGGGTGCTGAAAGATTACCTCCAGCTATAATCGCTTCTGAATCAGACTTTTATCCTAGAAGATTGTACGGTAGACCTAGTGAGGTGAGCTTTAATGTCCACAAAACATGTGGTCAAACGTGGTCTTTTGGTTTGACTTTCTTGGAGACTTGTTAAATATCAAACATTTTATCTCCTTTTGGTTTGCAGGACCTAACATTCAAACCAAAGTATCTTGTAACTTTCACTGTTGGTTATAATCAGAAAGATAACATTGACCAAGCTGTGAAAAAGGTCAATTTTTTTCTCTTTATCTCCACCACTCACTATCCTCTATCTCTGCCCTAATGGTGTTGCTCCTACAGTTTTCAGACAACTTTACCATCCTTTTGTTCCATTATGATGGCCGAACGACTGAATGGGATGAATTTGAGTGGTCAAAACGAGCCATTCACATAAGTGTTCTTAAGCAAACAAAATGGTAATGAAACTAGCACAACAGACATTTTTTAAATGGTTAGATTCAGGGGTTTATGTTTGACTTTTTGTTGATTTCAAGGTGGTATGCAAAAAGATTTCTGCATCCCGACATTATTGCGCCATACGAATTCATATTTGTATGGGATGAAGACCTGGGAGTTGAGAATTTTGATGCTGAAGAGTGAGTGTCAAATTACACGTCTCTATGAAGACTCTTTGATCAGTCAATTGACGTTGACATGTTCTTTGAATCTTCATATTTCAGATACATTAAACTTGTGAAGAAGCACAAACTGGAGATATCGCAGCCCGGTTTGGATCCAAGTAGTAAGGGTTTGACATGGCAGATGACCAAGAGACTGGAAGATCTTGAAGTTCACAAGTAACTCAACACTGCCTATTTGTTAAAAATAAAACCTTTTTGTATGTCTTTGAATCAATGAAGTGACAGTTTTGCTCATTGTTTCATTTGTTATGGTTTGGTAGAGAAACAGAGGAGAAAGAGGGCTGGTGCACCGACCCACATTTGCCTCCATGTGCAGCGTATGAACCCTTTCTTTTCTAACTATTTTCTGATAGATTTTTTTACAAACACCCATTTCCGATCATCTAAAAAAAAGATGCAAAATTTAACCTTCAGGAATCAGACTTATTTCACTTTTGGGGTCAAATGGGCATATAGTTCTGACTTTACTAGTTACAATTATGGGTTGTTTACAGGTTTGTGGAGATTATGGCTCCTGTATTTTCTCGAGATGCTTGGCGTTGTGTGTGGCATTTAATTCAGGTCTAGCATACACTATGATTAAAAAATTCTCCCATTACTCCAAATAATTTAATGCTTTCATTGGTTATAAATGCAGAATGATTTGGTTCATGGATGGGGTCTTGACTTTGCCCTTCGAAAATGTATTGAGGTAATGCATGTTCATGTTGTTATTTACTACAAGTTCTGTTAAAAAGGTGGTGAAACGAGTGAGAAGGGTTGACCCATTTTTTTTCTTTTAATAAACAATTAGTGTGTGAAATATGTCACAAAAGTTGTACCATTAAAATAAAAGATCCACACTCACAAACACTTAAATGAGTAAATGATGAAATGACTAAAATACCCTCACATTAAGTGTTTGTGAGTGTGAAAGCATCTAAGATAGGTGCTGCTAGTAGCGTATATCCTATGCCCTTTAAACAATACACTAATATTCTTGGATTACGTGATTTAGGAGGTTTTATGCAGTAAAATACACTTGGAAGACTTTCAACCTGTTTGACCAATTTGGGTATTTGACCCATTTTATTTTAGCTCTTTTCTTTTTAATCTTATTTTATTTAAACTTTTACACATTAGAGATAAAATGTAATCCGAATCGTCCTATTAGTGAGGAGATGAGTTAAAATCGCCACCTCTAAATGAGTTTCATTGTTACTTGGCTTTCAAGAAACATCAAGGTGTTAATAAGAGTATGCTCTTTTATTTTTTAATATATAGCCTGCCTATGAAAGAATTGGAGTAGTAGATGCACAATGGATTGTTCATCAAGGTGTGCCATCATTAGGGAACCAGGTAATAAGCAAATTTCCCAGCTAACCTTGAAAGATTAGGGTTGGGGAGGGGGTGCCATCATGCTTTAATCTTTTTTGCTTCATTTATAGGGTAAAGAAGAGGAAGGGAAAGCTCCATGGGAAGGGGTATGCAATGGACCTCTCTCTCTCTCTCTCTCTCTCTCTCTCTCTCTCTCACACACACACACACACACACACTCTTTTACATGCATCAGCAGACAGGCGTTTTGTACAAAAAGTTGTTGAATTTTTGGTGTCAAAATCTTTTTTGTGACAGGTGAGAGAGAGGTGCAAAAACGAGTGGAAAATGTTTCAGGATCGCGTATCAAAGGCAGAAAAAGATTATTACAAGTCGGTTGGTATTGGATCTACGGATCATGAAGCGAATTGGGTGACAGATGATCGAATTCAATAAGTATTTTTATAGATGATTAATACGGTTTACTTGTTATAGATCATAGGATATGATGTTAGAGGGAAATCTTTACTATATATGAGAAGATGTTAATTGTTCTCCAAGGGTAAAGAAGTAATTTACTATACTGACGACTTGATTGTGACTGGGGGAAACGGTCTAATCGGTTCTATCATTTTTGTTTCGATCGAGGTCAATCGTCCAATTAAACTACACCAATAAATACCGGAAAATATCAAGTAGATCGAAATAGCAGTAGCGAAGACTATCTTCATATCGAGTCAAATGCATCTATAAATTTATTATTATACATCTTAATTAGAGTGATTTGTGAGTTTTTTTAAAAATTTGGGTGGAAGAATGTGAACAAAATTAAAGATATACAATAATACAACCGATACACATCGTATATGATAGCATATTTATATTTCATAAATATCTTTTCATTCAAAGAGTAAATTGTGGTTGGACATAAATACCCTTAACGAATAATTTGATATTATAAATCAATTAAGTTATGATTTGCAATATTAAAGCTACGTTTGGCTAATTACACGTATTATATCTAAAGAGTATGGAATAATGATACAAACTGTTTATTTTATTTCATAGCATAATATTAATACATATGTCAAATACAAGATACAACGTTATTAATCAACAAAGATTTCCCAAAATACACATGAACAAATTAACACGAACAAATATGGATAATTTTATACGTACATATATATATATACATACATATATATATATATATATATATATATATATATGGTTTAGCCTCCCATCATGGACATCGTTTTGTTAAGTTCAAATTTCTTGTGCCTCGACTCAATGAAATCTGTAGCTTCTGCATCTATATCCTCTTCGTATCCCACGAACCCAAATGTGCGTTGATGTTCATAATCGTTTGCGACTCTAGTCATGTTTGTTTGAGGTTGATTCGAGAATCTCCCAATGCCATTGCCATTGCCATTGAAGAACACATTGTCAGAAGGAGGAGGAGCGTCTAAAAGCAGTTTCTTCTTTAGATAGTCGTGGTGGTGGTGCATGTGGTGGTGGTGGTGGTTGTGGTGGGGATGGGCGGTTGAACGGTGGCTATTCGACATGTTGATGGTGTTTAGTTTGCAAATGGTTGGTGAATAGAGGAGTTAAATGATGAAGTTGCTTAATTAGAACTCATTAACACGTACATATTTATATAGGATTTTGTTAAGGTTTGTATTGGCGGAAAGGAGTCATGGAATCTGATTCCCATCGATCTATTTGATTATTTTGGGGTCGAGTTAATTTATCAAATTAATATATTATATCTTATTATACATATGTACATATATTCGGTATACTTTAATTTTATTTTACGAGTTTATTAATTCTATATTATATTAGTAGCTAAGCGACTGCACGGGTGACGACAAATATTTAATGTTAAATAATAACGAATTTAAAAAAATGATTAGTTTTTTTAATTATTGTTGAAATCAAATATTTTGTAGGACTTTTTTTTATAACTATTAGTTATATTATTTAAGCTTTAACTTAATTATATATTAAGATAAGATAAATAACTACGCCTCAATAATGATTATCAAAAGCTTTGTACATAAATATTTCAAAATTTTAATATATATAAAACGATTAATATTTATACTAATATATTTAAATTTATATACGAAATAACTATATGGTTATTTATAGCAAATATTTATTTGGATATACATGCTCGTCAATTATAATTATATATATGTATATATACATATATATATATAATAGTTATTCAAATGAATAATATTTGTTATAAATAACTTGTCATTCGTATATAAAGATTTGAAAAGCAATTATCTTTTTGTAATTATATATCTTTTTTACCTCCTATTTTATTTCATAGTAGATAAAGATAGAAAAAACTAAACATTATGAAATGCATTTGAATTAGAATAATCTCGTAATCTAAAGTTAAAATTGAGTTTCAATGTTGATTAATTAAAGTCAAAAATGATTTTTAATTTTAGAGAAATAAATGGTTAGTATTTAATTTTGATTAAATAAAATATTCAGATTATCTAATTAGATCGATAAATGTTAGTTTTTATTTATATTAAAAGATGCCTTATAATAATTATTATAACTAGTTTAAAACACCATGTATAAACAGGAGGAATGATTAAATTGAATTTTAAATATTTATAGTGTTAAAGAGTACTAACATATATAGTAAAACATTTGTAAGACATACAAAAAGATATAAAATCTCTTAAAAGAGGGGTAAATCTATTAAAATCAGAAATTCATACATAACATCATTATTAAATTTTTTATAAAACTTATTTATAATTAATTTTGGATTTTTATAATTTGATTCAGTTGATATACATGTTTACATAAAAAATCAAAAAAGTAAATAGATTTATCTACTTAATGATTTAAATAAATATTTTTAATAAAATATTTAATTGTTAACAAACTTTATCATGTGATATTTGAAGAAACAGCTTATTTAATTTATAAGAAAATCAAACGAGATTAAAAATAAAATAATGATAAAAGAAAGAAAATACGATTTCGGATTTCGGCTGCCAACCTTTGAGCCGTTATAAGTTTGGTGGCTTTATTTGCTTTGACAACACGTCAAGCCTCCAAAAACGACGCATGTTTTTTAAAGCATTTTTAGTCTCTTAGGAATCTATTGAATTTTATTTTTCTAGAATTAGAAATTGATTACATCTCCGTTACTTGTACCAAGTACTATTTTATTTTGTATACTTATGAAATCTTTATTGTAATTACAACAGTAAATTATACTATTAGAATATGTCGTATCAAAATATAATGAACTTTGACTAAACTGTCATTGTATATAATGGATTTTTTTAAAATTAATATAACAAACTTTTATAATTCTTATATTATATAGAGTGACCAGTTATAACAGGTCACTTTACATATCTCAACCGGTTACCTTTTTTTATTTTAATTTTTGTCTGTTTAATTAATTTAATTAATATATAATTGAAATACACTTTTCTGAAGCAGACTCATACATTCAACAGTATCAACACCCACCGCCCCATTAAAGCAAACCCACCACCCCCATTAAAGTTAACCTACCGCCGTCACTACCCTCCAAGATCCCACCGCCGTCGCCACCCTTCAAGATCCCGCCATTGTCGCCAACGTTCAAGACCCCACCGCCGTTGACAACCTTTAAGAAACCCCACTGCCGTCGCCAACCTTCAAGGAACCCCACTGCCGATGCTTCAAAACCACCATCAACACCGTCAAATTTCTGGTTCAAACCACCACCATTAACGACCGAAGCTTTAAGATTTGAAAAAAAGATGAAGATTGTGATTAGGGTTTTGACGTAGATTTGCAAACGATGAAGTCTTTGCTGAAGATCTAAAAAATGATGAAGAATGTAATTAGGGTTTCGAAATGATGAAGGTTACGATTAGGGTTTCAAAATGATGAATATTTGAAGTCCTCGATTCTACTACCCCACATTCATGAGCGATTTGTGTGTTTTAGGGTTTCTTCAAATCGATTTCAGTACCACCTGCAGATGCGATTTGAGTAAGTTTAGGGCCATCGATCTGTTCATCTTCTTCATCTGGGTTTTTGCAAATCTAAGTTTTGATTAACGTGTTTTAAGGTTTAAATTTACACACTATATGTGAGTAAGTTTGTGACTTGCAGATCTGTTTTTGGTTTTTGCAAATCGAGTCAACGTGAGTAAGTTTGTGACTTGATTTTCTATCCACATTTCGTTTCAATTTCATGTGTGATAAGAATTTCAAATTTATGGTTTTGTATGTATTAGATCTTCATGTTGCAAAATTTTGGTTTCATTGAAGATGATTAAGAACATATGAAGATGAATTGAAGAACAAAATAGAATATCTTGAAGAACATATGAACTTAAAATTAAAAAATACTAAAAAAAATAAAAATACCAGTTACCGATACTTCAAGTTACCGATTGTACACAATGGTAAGGTTATAAAAGTTTGTTGTATTAAATTTTTTTAAAAAAGTTCATTGTATACAATTACAATTTAGCCAAAGTTCGTTATATTTTGGTGCAGTTTACCTATATTATAATTTTGTATTGTTATAAGTGAAAACTTTTTTTTTGATATCTCTAAGCAAGACAAAGATTAATTAAAAGTGTTGTTCTTAAGTTTAAGACTTAAGAATGAGGGGAAATGAAAGAAAATGGACAAGAATCTTATTCTTCCAAATTCTTTTATTTACTTAAAGCATAAAATGGAGACTTTTTTTAAATCCATCTTTTTCCTTTGTTAAATTAAATTCAACAACACAACTTTTTTTGTTTTCCTCCCAAATCTTTTTATTTCTTTTGCTAAAAAACTCAATTACACACCGTAAAGTAGTCTAGTGGTTGGTGTTTTCGATTCATACAAAATGTTATGGGTTCAAACCTCACTAGGAGAGTCCTTAAATAGACAAGGTTTGTCAGTGTAGATTGGAAACATTTACGAAAATACCGGTTAGACCATGTATATTTGATTAAAGACTCGATACAGCTTATAGCCTGAACAAAGATCCTTATCTGTTTATATTTATACATTGCTATTTTTTATACGTTTGCATAAATCATGAAGAAACAATATGCAAAATCTTTATACTTCCAATGGTATAAGAATCCATACATTCAAATATAAGTCTTGTTTTTATTCAACAATCCTTTTCAGGAATTTTTTTACTTAACTGTCATTTTCTTGATTACCATGGATTGACCTAAACCTAGATTTTCTCAAACTTCCTCTATGATTTTTGCAATAATAAATTAAACAATATCAATAAAAACATAAATTGTAAAATTTATTCCATGCCCTTAAAAGGTTACAAATGATCAATACAAAAGACATGTATATATTATATGTATCATATAGCTAGTTAGTCTCCCATCATATATATATAGACATTGTGTCGCTAATTAAGTTCAAATTTCTTATGCATTGATGTAATGAAATTCGTAGCTTCTGCATCAACATTCGCATCTTCATTTTTAGCCAACTGAGATTTCTGCAGCTCGCCATCAGCGTACTTCATGATTCTAAGATCTTGAGGCCGGTATGAGAGTCTGTGAAAGCCATGACCAGTGAAGTACATGTCATAATAAGGAGGTGTCTCGAGTAACTTGTGTGGCATTTCTTTGAGTTTCACCTCTGAGGAGTCGTGTTCGTAGTGCCGATGGCCGGTTGACATCAAATGTGTTTTCAGTTGTTAACTGTTGGTCGATGATCAGTTAGATGAGGTTTTGTTGAAATTCAAACACATATTTTCATATTTATATATGTATGAGTTGGGGAGAGAAAAAAAGGGGGGGGGTTATGAGTCATGGAATCCAATTCTCATTTTTTTGGGAGAATTTCGTTTATATCTTTAGAAACTTCAATAATTACGTATATATCCTTGTAAATTTTAAAATTACATATATATCCTTACAAAACCTATAAATTCACATATATACCCAAACACTTAATTTAATAATAATTTATTAATTTAAAATCTAAAAAACAAAATAAAACATTATCTTAAATTGATTTCTTAATATTAAAAATGTAATTGATCTATTAGAGTACAAAAGTACCCCTCAGTGTATATCTCGATTGAAACACCCCAAATGAAACAAAATCATAAGCAATCTCTTCTCCCAAATCAAACACCCCACCAAACTCAAAACAATTCAGAACAGGGTGATCAACTTTGAGTAGATTTCGTCGACTCAAAACAACTCGAGTTAACATGCTTTGATTTCCGATTACCCACCGATCGATTGAACAAAGGATGCTTGATTTGGAGTAGATTTTGTCGATTCAGGTTCAATGTCGAATCGACACTTGCATATGCTTAATCTCAGGTTCAATCAACAAGTTTATGCTTCTTCTCGGTTTATGCTTATTTGAGAACCACCGGTCGATTGAACCCTAAAATACAAATCAGTTGCGAGATGTTTCAATCGAGTGCCCTCCGTTCGACATTGCTTAAATTTGACGTCTTTATTAAATTTGGATTGTTCGCTCTTTTTTTAATCCCTACTATCAAAATGAAACTATCAGGTAATTGCGTTTATATAAATGGTATTGGGTCTGTTGTAGAATGTATCTTCAAATTTTAGTTTTGAATTGGTGATTAAGTCTAATGGAAATGGGTATTAGGTCTGTTGCAGACTACACTTCCAAGTATGTTGCAGACTGTTTTTCCAAGAATGTTGCAAATTGTATGGCAGCTCAACATGCTCAAATTTTGATGATTTCATGTATTTTGCAGCCTATTTTTCCAAGTCTAAATTCAGATACGTGAATGGGGGAAGAAGGAGATCACAATATTGATTATGGTGGTGGTGGGGGTGGGAAATTAAAATGGGTATTTTTGTAATTTTAGTAAGAAATTAATTTAAGATAATGTTTATTTTGGTTTTTTAGATTTTAAATTGATAAATTATTATTAAATCGAGTGTTTGGGTATATTTGTGAGTTTATAGGCTTTGTAAGGATATGTACGTAATTTCAAAATTTACAAGGATATATACGTAATTAGGAAAGTTTCTAAGGATATAAACGAAATTCTCTCTTTTTTTTTGGAGATATTAAATATTATATATTTTGGTATCTTAATTTTGTGGAGCTGGTAATAGGATTCCTCTGTGTTGAATTATTGGCTGAATAATTTTATGACTAAATTCATCTGATTGTAACTTGTAAAAAGACTTAAAGAACAAGTGAAAGTTTGAAGGAAAAGATTCAAGTCCAAGGTGTGTTGCACATACACCACCATAGATGATCAAGGTTGTTGTAGCAGCTAGCTATTTGAAGACTTTATCAAAGTTGTTTTGAGAAGTATATATATATATATATATATATATATATATATATATATATATATATATATATATATATATATATATATATATATATGAATTCAATAGTCTTGGGATATCTCTAGATCATGTATAGAAATCATGCATTAGTTATTTGCTTCTTATTAGAGTATCATAAGTATCAAGTAAGGATAGTCTAGAGATATTTGAATTCGAGTTGGTTTATTCCATTTACAATCACAATAAAAAAAGATTACTTTAATAATAATAATCGTCAAAGTTGGTTATTTGAAAACAAGTGCTAAACTTAACAAACGGGCTTCAGCAATTGCTGATCAAACAGAACCAATTGAAGAGCGTGGGGGATTGAGTGTGACATGGTGCACGTAAAGAATTCATTGGTGAGAAATCTAATTGAAGGAGGGGGAATTAGACGGCTAAGATTGGTTCTCGTACAAAAAACAGTTCTCGTTTAAACTTTTGCCTATATATATATATATGAAAAAGATTATTTGAGAGTCATTTTTATTACAAAAATTATTATGGACCAATAAAATTTTAAATTACCTTATTTAACTAAATAAATTAAAAGGGACAAAATTGTTCATTGAAAAGTGACGCCATTTTTTTCTTTTTATATGTTGCTGGCTTGCTGCGACTTTTTTTTTTCTTTATTATAGATAACATGAATTTTTTTTGTATTTTTTTCTTTTATTAATAATCATTTATATTTTGATTGAAGATTGATGAGGAGAATTTTTTTTCATGTTGACAAGTAGAATAACCAAAATAATCTAAAAAAGTCACTTTTTTTAATTAATGACCTACTTTTAGTTACAAGCATCAAATTTTAAACTCATAACAATATGTGAAAAAAACAAATGTAAATTTGTGTAGTTGTTTTCTGTTTATTTTCTCTCGTGTTTAGTGTAATAATTCAAGTAGGTGATTTTGTTGTGATGGTTGTTAACATATAAGTAATAATAATATGTATTATGACAATTAACAGGTACTTCTTAATGTTAAGTTTGACCTAACCAACTTTGAGTTGCATATATGTATATAAAGGTGTACATGTGTATATGCACAAATCACATACACAAATATGTACCTGTGCAGAAATTTGTATTCGTGTTGGAATGAAAATCTAGTGTTATGTCTTCATGTGCATATATGCACGATATGCACACATGAACAGTGCATATATACACCCAAACACACCTATGCATTATGCACCTGTGTTTGAAAAAAATCGAGTGTTATATGCACATGTACATATATCTCATGTTGTGCTAAAAAAACCCTGGCAAAACCGATTTTTTTAAAAAAATATAGCAATATGAATGTCATATTAAAGAGCATATTTTTCTCGTTAATTTGGTATAATTTTCGTATTTTAATAGATTTGCGTTTGGTAGATATTTTTGTTTAAAAAAAGTGGGGGTAAGTAGTCCCTCCTTTATTTAGACAATTTGCCTAAAATACCCATTCATTTTTTTGAAAAATGAAAATGATGGTTATATTCTTAGTTAATTATATGTTTGACACAACTAATATTAACTTTTAATTAATTATGATTAATACCTACTAATAATTTTTACGAGTCTCGCAATATATAAAACTGGTTCTCAAATAAACCAGTTTTAATATAGAATCACTCCGGTCAGAAAGTAGCATGCATATACATACCCTAGCTAGCTTGCGCTTTTATTAGATGCTTAATTTTAATATTATTTTTACGTGAGAATTGAGTAAATACGTACGTATATACTTCAAATTATAATTAAAAAATTAAATTAAAGGAAGATAAAGCGATGACAAGAGAACTAGTAGCAAGGCGCATTACACGTACCTGGTCGATCTCATTAATGTATGATTAACAAGTAGTAGGCGCATAATTTGTGACTTTTTTATTTTATTTTATTTTATTAATTAATGATTGATCCATCCACAATCCTCCATATGCATGAACTTGTTTCTGTATCGTCCTTAATTTTGTTATTATTTAAACCAGCTAGGTTTTATTTTGCAACCGGATTAAATTACAATTTAGATTACTTTAGTAAAATATTATTACTTCGGGTTTTTCTTAAAAGATCGAGTATAATCTATAAGGACTCGTGATGCTATTTAGATTAATTAAATAAAAGAATGTTTAATATAATACATACTTAATTTATAATTCTAATGGACTAATTTTAGCGTCTGGATCAATTGTATCAATGATCCAGATTGCATTTTAAAATTTTAAACGGAATGACATTTTCATAATTCACATGTGATTGTATACTGAATATATTACTTGTAATTAAATATTAAAATTTTATTAAACACAACTCTACTTAAATAAAATATTATTACTTCAATTTTTCTTAAAAATGTATAATCTATAAGACCTCATGATTCTAACCTCAACTTTCATTACTAAAGTCACAATATATTACATCGATCGGGCTAAAGGATGAATTTCTTTTTTTTTTATGATAAACAAAATATATATATATGCCAACGTTGTTTTATAGAAAAAGAAAAAAAAACTACTATCGGTTGAAATCTTCTAATATAAATAAAAGACTAATTTGATAAAACTTATTAGATAATCTAAACTATTCATTTAAAAAAATAATTAATCTTAACCATTCATTCACATCAAATCAAAAAATTAATTTTGACTTTTTATAATCAAAATTATTAAACATAATTTCATATATACCCTTATTAAATCATATAAAATTGTATTTAATTTATAAATATTATATTTACCCTTTATACAATTTCAAAATATCACATTTAACAAAATTCTTAGTTTTAGCATTCTAAAATATAATAGCTAAACTTGACAACTTGGATACATTTTGGTAAACTAAACTCTTTAAAAAATATTTAATCTTGACAATTCATTCACTTAAAATCAAAAAATGAATTTGGACTTTTTAGAGTAAAAAACATCTATCAGCACAAATATGTGAATATCTCAATTTTCTTTCTTCATCTTTTAATTTTCAATAATTGTTTCTTGATTTATTATTGATATATCGATTATAATTTTAAGATTTCACACCATAAATTTTTAAAGTTTACATAAACAATCCCATGTTTATACACGGTGTATTAAACTAGTTCTCTAATATTTGGATAAAGTTTTTTATTTTTTTCTTTCCATATAATCTTTTAGGTTATCTATATAACAGTTTAATCTTTGAAAGTAATATTGATCTTTTAATATAAATAAAAAACTAATTTGATAAATTTATTAGACGATCTGAACTATTCATTTAAAAAAATATTTAATTTTAACCATTCATTCATTTAAAATCAAAAAATCAATTTTGACTTTTAGAGTCAAAATTATTAAAGATAATTTTATATATGCACTTATTAAATCATATAAAATCGTATTTGTTCATCTTAATTTGCAAATATCATATTTACCCTTTATAATATTTCAAAATATCATATTTAACCAAATTACTTATATAAGAAATACAATCACGTCTTTTCGTATCATTATCACGTTTCTGCCGTCAAGTCTGCTCTCCCACTTGCGTTGATATTTCCACTGCTGGTTAGAGTGTTGATGTTGTACTTCATCATTTTCTAAATTCTCATTTAATTCGCGTTTTATTATTATTTAATACGTTTTTATTAATATTTAATATTTATTATCGTTTAAACCAACCTATATATTATACAAACATTTAATCTAGTAGTAAATAAAAAAGTATAGGGTCGTATCTTTTATTTTTTTAAAGTAATAGTAGTAAATAAAAACAGAAAAAAATTTCAAAAAAAGATGTCAGAGTTTTAAAGTTTACAATACTATTAATTAATGATCGGGATAAACATGGCAAAAACAATCTTGACAAAGTATTTAAAAAAAGCATGAGTTTGTACCGTAATCCCTTAAGTCTGTACGGCTATATAACAAGGAAAAAAGAAAAAGAAAAACATGGTAGGCAGGAATCAAACCATATTGTTCTTCTAGTCATTCAATAAAGTAAAATAAAGAGATTGGGATGTTACTATTCTTAAGACCCTCATAAATATTAGTATTATAAAATAAATTTTTTGTTATATCTTAAAATCATCATGGGTTTTACTTGAATTTAAATAGAAATTAAGATAAATAAATGTGTATGAGTTTAGTGATGATAATTATAAGTGTTATTACTGTAACTATTTAGTTATAAAGTAGTTATGTTGACGTAACGACTTATTATTATAATTATTGGTTTAATAACCACTACGGATGCTCTAAGACCATGGTGTGTGGGTTTGGCGTCGGCTCCGCATGCACACTGGAGCTCGGTACCGCCAAGAAACACCAATTTATATAATATATTTTTACATAAAAATTATAAAACAAACTAAAATAAGTGAGAAAACAAGAAGAGCAATTCTGTCATTTTACATTACTGAAAGCAAATTCCACTTTCATTTTCTACCAACCAAACAGATCACAGATTCAAATTCCAATTCCTGACATATTCCAATTCTTTCACAGATTTATATTTCTTCAAAAATATTTTGCGAACCAAACGCCACCTAAATGAATTCATGAAACTTACACTAAATACAAACAAATTTAATCGCAAAATTAAAAGAATGGGACATTCAAAGCAAGAAATAAGACATTGACAATGTTTATAAAAATGTTTGGAGTTAATTCCCTTACTTTCTCTGTATTTTTACAAAAATTGGGAATGTTAAAAAATCACAAATTTACAATCACAAAGTCATATGCCCTAAAATGCAATATTTGTCATTCAAGTGGTAAGTGGAATTCATGAATGAAGAGCGTGGGGGGATTGAGCTTGACAATGTGCATATAAGAAATTCATGGGTGGACAATCCAATTGAATGAGGGGGAATTGAAAAGCTAAGATTGGTTCTCGCAGTTCTCGTTTGAACTTTTCCATATATATATAGAGAGAGAGTGTGTGTGAGGTTCAAGAGAGAACCCTTTTAAAATACACGACAGTGAGAATCTGTGTAAACTTGTAATTTAGCATTTCTCCTTTACGTTATGTTCACCCATAACTACCCAAAAGTCAAGTTTACATCCTAAATCTTAAAATCAAAATTATTTCAATATTATTAACAATTTAAAAATTTGTATGCATTGATGCATATAGACAAACACTTTTGTATGCATTGATGCATCAGGTGTATAAATCAAATTAACATGACAGTTTTTAAACTATCCGATCAATGAAATAAAAAACCCAACAAAAACGTAATAGTTTTTAAAGCATTCGATCAATAAAATCAAAGGTCTAAAAGTGTTCTCTCTGTTCTCATTTTAAAATTGTTCTCATTTGATCCTAACTCTATATATAGTGAAAAGTTCATTTGAGAACCGTTTTTATTACGAGAATCAATCTTAGCTGTCCAATTCCCACTCCTTCAATTGGATTTTAAATATATACACACACTTTCATTTTCTGTTTTAAGTTATTAATTATGCCATTAATTTATTAGAAATGTTTTTGCTTCAAGAATTCCGGAGATCACATGAAAGTGATGTTCTTGTGACCTACAAATTAAAATCAAGGTACGTACTTTTTAACAAAAATAATTTTGAGTTTAGTGAAGGTCTACTACTTGTATATATAATTAAGATAAATCTTGTAAATTATTTATATAATTAGTTGGGACTTGGGACATGCATGCATATATGGGTTTAATTAAGGCGTCGTAGGGTTTATAATCAATGAGGCACAATCACAATTACAATTACAATTACAATTACGTACGTACTTATTTTTCGTCCTTGTTAGACGAACACTACCAGCGAGGACAATGGAGTCGTGCATGGCCGGAGAATTGATAACGTACACTAATCTTCTAGCTAATGGGTTGGTGCTGCCGGGGCCGGCCGGTAAAACAACTAATTAATTAGCGCTATATATGTACTGAAGGTTTTTGTTTGGCATAATCGAGTAGCAACGGAAGCAAGATATAATACAAAAACTAAACTAGCCAAACAAACACACATGCCATGAACCAATATCTAGACATGGAATTGCAACTAAAATATAATAAACAAGATAGAAAGAAAGTTATACCACAACTCAAGTACAATGATCTTCCTCTTGTTAATCTTCAAGAACTCAAGCAAGTCAAGGCTTCAAGAATCCAAACAAAGATTCCTCTAATGAAGTCCACCCCAAGCAACCTTGATTCCCAAATGCTAGTAAGTTGGTGTTACCACCAAAACAACCATAAAGTATATTCTTACACTCTTGTGCACCCAAAAGAACACCAAGAAGAAGAACAAGATTGAGAGAGCTTTCTTGTGCATGAACCAACTCCAAGAACCACCAAAAGTCTGTTCTTGAGCAGAGAAAAATGTAGCCTCTTAATCTACCCAAGTTAATGACATAAACCCTATTAAAACAAGTGTTTAAGGTTGTTAATTCTGCTGTTACAGGGACTGTACACGGCCCGTGTTGGTCAACACGGCCGTGTAGGCCCAAAGTCCACGTCCCCAATTGGGCTAAGACGGCCCGTGTTCATCTACACAGCCCGTGTAGGCCCAAACTACACGACCAGTTACGGACCAAGCCCAAACTATACATAGAGGAACAAATTCCTTTCGACTGCATAGTCCCGCCACATAGATAATACTCTACCCAATCATCTCCCTTATAACGACCAGTTACGGACCGCGTTAGAAAACGATCAAAGCAAAGCAGACCTATGCTTTGGAATCACATGCATCTCTAGTTTAAGGATGAAACGTCATCATCATCCCGAGTTTCTTATGACTAGAACCATGAAGCGAACTCAGGTGCGGGTCCTCCAATCACTTGAAACCCCTTTCAAGTATAGGCAAGAATCACGTTTAACAAAACCAACTCTTTACCTCAATCTTAATTTATACTTCCTTCCCGTAAAGTATAACTGATTGTGGAGATTTTAGAATGATAAACATTCTCGGAAGTGTTTAAACATGCTAAGATGGAACACAATAAGGATTCATAAAATACCCGCCCTCGGCGTATTATTAAATCTCCATTTAATAATCGATATGGTATGAATTGCAATATTGCTTAATGTCCCCAAAATATAAGTACAAATCAAACCTAAACCAAAACATATTCAAGCCAAGTTATACGCATTAGACATGCTGATGGACCTAGTATGACAAACATCACTAGTCCATAACAACGGCTTAACTAGTGGATTTGTTCCACAACATCCACAAGTTCTTTTGTTATTCAATTATATCTCTTTTGACAAGACTACTTCAAAAGTACGCATCAAAGAGATCTTACTTTTCTAAAAAGGTTAAAGTAATCACACCCTCATTGTCTCAAAAAGCCCACAATAGGGTTAGTGATACTTAAGAATCAACAAACAACACCACAAGTTAGGATCATCAACTTTGATCAAAGATCAACAGTTATCCTAGCAGAAACATGCATTAGAGTAACTACTTACTCCAAGCCTATTCAAGTTGTCAAACATCAAGAACATATCTCTATATTTCTTGAACTAAATACTATCCAATTTTGTATCTCTTAAATGCCCCTATGAAGCAGTAATTGCTGAATTAGGTTTGCAGATAACCTAATATCGGGACATTATCTTCCATAGACATTTAACACTAGGAATACAACAAAGCTCCCACTAGCCCGGACATACGTAAAAGGCATTATCTATGCTTTTAGAAAACTCATCACTATGATCTTCTAATAGTAAGCAAAGATATCTTTTCTTCAAGATGCAAGAATAAGCCCGAAGTGGTCTTATCCACTTTTGTAGACATAATTCGGATACTACGGACGTATATTAAGACCCTCGGATAGTGTTATAAGAACTTCCTCATCATATTGTTTCATGACGAAACGCGGTCATTAATATCCACGAGTATCAAACATTCTTCAACATAGCCACTAGGACAAGTTTCTCCATAACCACCATGAAAAACTTTACCACTAGTCGGTATTTGAAGTTGTCTACAATTCCATCCATGTTAATCCCATCACTACCACCTTGGTATACACCTAGGTATGGGATCAAGTCAAGTCAAGAACTTGGACATTCCAAATGGATTGCACCTCTTTATCATTTACTTCTTTTAACTTTAGCGAATTCTAGATCCACTACGTCTTCCGATAGGTGGTGAACTCAACATGACTCACCATCAAGTCATTGCCACTTAGATATAAGAAACCCACATCTCTTTGGATCTCTATGACTCAAATCAGAATTAAAAGAAGTAATGATTCATAGTCAGGCATACCAGCATAACCATGCTGATCATCTATCAAAGATATCAGATTATATGCTAGTATCATCATCAAGTCTTCATTTAAGTTCCACGTTCTTTCACTGGAATGCTTTAGTTTTAGTTTCTTCCTTCTTCCCCTTTAAGCAACAAACATTGTTCTCAAAAGGTTAAATAACTAAAATTTAGAAGAACTCCTCAAATGTATTAGCACCTCTTGATTTCAAGTTTATCCTTCTCCCACTGAATGTAGAATGGACAACTTCGAACTATAAGATAGACAAGCATAGAACCTTTCTAGTCGTATCTCAATAAATGTTAAATAGACTATCTATTGAATTTGGATTTGAGGACTTAGTCACAATGGCAAATGAATATCCGGACACACATTATCGACCCGTCATAAACCGGATCAATAACACCCGGTTCCCTACTCCATGACACCATGTACCAATGCGTCTTAGTAGGATATGAATTGTGAAACAATTCCACAATTCACTATATGGTCATCCAATATATAGATAATAGATACCTTAGCATCTTAACTAGATCTAAGTACCTTGATCTATATGCCCTATTGATTCTTAAATTTGTCTTGGTTAATTCTGAACACCAACACGGTTTCAGACATATACCTAAACTAATAAACGTCTCGCCACTACTACCATCAAAGTAGTGACAAAGAAGTTTCGCTTTCGTTATTCTTTGTGGTATGCTTGAACGGATTATCCACAAAATGTGATCAATATCCAACAAGCTTATAATCCTCTCACAAACTCCGGCGAAGGATCTCATAATCATCTCAGCCTAATAAACAAGATCAACATCAAAGCGTTTAGCCCGAGACTAAACTATTCCAAGATCCTAACCACATGGATCTAGGCGATATATTTCTTGTTTATGTGATATTGATTATCACACAAAGATAACTCATCCAAACTATTTTGGATTCAGAATCAATTATTCATGAATATTCTATTACTTGTAACAAATCCTTGTGTATGCCATGACATGGGAAACTTTGAACAAAATTATCTCACAATGGATTTTCATAATAAATTTCGTATTTTAAGAATAACTCATTGTCACCACATGTAAAGTTGTACGCCACGCAGGGCAAAACAACACATGAGCTATGACATAAAACCTTGAATAAATAACGTTTAAAAAGGTTCAACATCAATTCTTAAAACTTCAACATTTTTGTTCACTGTAATTAAAGCGAGCATACAAAGAGATGTTACTTTCCACGCAGGGCAATAAAATAAAATAATAAATAAACCGGTGACAAAAGCGAGATCAAGTCTCCTTATCTTCTCTTGGAGGACAATCACCATGGTTTCCTCGTTCGAGATCCGGTTCTTCATGCTTTTCTTTCAACAAAGGACCTACACTTTGTAACAAACAAATTTGTGACAAACGTGAGTCAATCCGCTCGGGTCAACAACCCAGCTTATAGAAGAATAGCAATGAATCATGAACGTACCTGAAGATGGAAAGTTAACTCCCTCTTTCCTGAGAAGTTTTATATCCTCACGGAACGTAGGGCAGGCGTGACGGCCCCAATTTCCAAACCTTCCACAGAAGTAGCAAACCACATTTTCTTGAGTCTCATCTTGAGGCACATTCTCAATGTCCTTCGACTCAATATTAAGAATAGTCTTGGTAACTCCAACCTTTCCTCTTAGGGTCTGTTTTTTCTTCCTTTTCTTTTGTTTCTTTAAGCCCAATACGGGAGTGGTTGAGGTGGAATTATGCTTGGCCATGTCAGACTCCGCAGACTTCAACATGACATGCAATTCACTTAAGGACTTCTCCATTCCTTGCATATGATAGTTTGCGACAAACTGACCATATGATGCGGGCAGAGACTGGAGTACAATATCCACAGCGAGCTCTCTCCCAATAGGAAATCCTAACCTCTCCATTTGGTCCACGTTCGCCTTCATCTTAAGGACGTGAAGACCAACATTCCCGCCTTCCTGCAGCCTACAACCGACTAGGCTTTTAACACACTCATAGTGTTCCTGCCTAACTTGCTGTCGGAACATGTCCTTGAGCTTGTTTAACATATCGTACACACTCATGTGCTCGAGCTGCTTTCGCAACTCCGAGCTCATAGTTGACAACATGAGGCAGGCAACATCGTGCGTGTCCTCAACACGTTTTACATACCCGTATCGGATGGCCCAAGTCGCGTTGGTAGCAGGTGGCTCCGGAAGGGGTTCCTCAAGGATGTGCAACTTTGATTCATGGTGTAGGACAATTCTCAATTGCCTAAACCATGCAATAAAGTTCACCCCCGTGAGTTTCTCCCTTTCTAGGAACACACGAAGTGAGATGTTTGACGTGGTATTGTTATGATTTGACATCTATAAATAACAATAATGCGAGTTTTGGTTAGTTTAGATAAACTTTGTTAAAAAATAATTACCCCATAGTTTTAGACAAAAACAACTATTTATAACAAGGGCTAAGAACCTCATTTCACCTCGCACCGTGACGGGTTTACCGCGGATCACGTGGCGAAGCTATTTAGGCCGGCAACCATTTTACCAATTGTAATCTCTATTACAACTCTTAGACACTTGCGGGATCCGTTGACATCCATTATGTCGGTTGGCATGTTTGATCCCTTTCTTACACCAATCTTAATATATAATTTTTGTTTAGCTCGTGCTTAGCTCGACAACTAATCAAGAATTATATACTAAAATTGTAAACCGTCCGACAAGACACACGGGTGGCACTCCCGACCATCAATTGGCTCGTGCTTAGTTCGACAACCAATCATGCGAGTTACCCCACTCACCTTCCACACAACTACGCAAGGAATGACTCGTGCTTAGCTCGACAATCATCCTTGTTTCGTTAGATTCGGGCGGTGTCATCTTACGGATGGTGCGTGATTTATATTTTTGAAAACGGGATTTTGTTTCCGGTTTCTAAAAACCTTTTTGTGAATTAACAAAGTAAGTGTCAAAATGATTTTTAAGCACTTTTAAATATAATACCAAGTTTATCATTTCTTTGTCAATTCTATTCGCGAGAGATTGTTAACCATTTTAACAAACGTTGTATTTTATTTAATTTTATAGAAAAATTATCTAGCATGCGAATCCTAATCCATGCATAGAATAATAAAATACAACCACGCAAATATCTATACATACGATTCGGTAACATGCCCATAATTCCTATGCGTTTTCCCCATGAGCCACAACGGGGAAAACGAGGCCAAAAATCTAAGGACAAGATATGGTCTCATTGGATGAGCTCCCACTGAATCCAACACCTCCAATAGCATGTTAATTCCTTCTCGCCAAGACGTCATCACCATGACTCCCGTTGACTATTTTGGTTTTAAATCTATACTATATACAAATACATAGAATATATATAAACGACACGCAGGTCGCAATCCTATACTATTTATACAAATACATAGAATAAAAGAAACGGCGTGCAAGCCGCACCAATAAGTAAATAAATTAATATTGTTACAACAATACAGCACGCAGGCCGCCAAAAACCAAAAATAATCAATCATCACAACACATAGGTCTAGGGGCATATCTTGTTACCGAATCAAACTAAGTATATCAAATAGAAACATAGTGTGCCACACATAACCATGATATATAAATATATATCTATATTTTAGTTAAGATTGTCAAAACACCAAAGGCACTAAAAGGACAATCCTTGTACATAAGCATTAGTGTACCAAACCATTTTTGTGACACATATTCATATATACATTGATAAGTATATATTTGTGTACACTTCATGCCAAGTTACAACAAATATATAAATATAAAAACTAAAATATATTAACACGTCTACGAATAAAATCTATTTTAGCACAACAAGAGTCTCAATGGAAAAACCAATTTTAAGAAAACAATTTTCTTATATAAATATACTTATATGGTTTTTGAGACTTGATGTAAAAACTAACATCATAGGTGGGCTACAAATATACCAATTTTAGCCTAACATGAATCTACATGAAAAACCATTTCTAGAAAATAATTTTCTAATATAAAAATATTTATATGATTATTATGTAAGCTACAAATATATCAATTTTAGCCTAACAAAAATCCATACCAAAAAACATTTCAAGAAAACAATTTTCTTGTATAAAATATTTATATGGTTTTTCTAGACTCCTTAGTGCAAAGCCATGCTAGATATGGCTCTGATACCACTGAAGGTTTTGTTTGGCATAATCGAGTAGCAACGGAAGCAAGATATAATACAAAAACTAAACTAGCCAAACAAACACACATGCCATGGACCAATATCTAGACATGGAATTGCAACTAAAATATAATAAACAAGATAGAAAGAAAGTTATACCACAACTCAAGTACAATGATCTTCCTCTTGTTAATCTTCAAGAACTCAAGCAAGTCAAGGCTTCAAGAATCCAAACAAGGATTCCTCTAATGAAGTCCACCCCAAGCAACCTTGATTCCCAAATGCTAGTAAGTTGGTGTTACCACCAAAACAACAATCAAGTATATTCTTACACTCTTGTGCACCCAAAAGAACACCAAGAAGAAGAACAAGATTGAGAGAGCTTTCTTGTGCATGAACCAACTCCAAGAACCACCAAAAGTCTGTTCTTGAGCAGAGAAAAACGTAGCCTCTTAGTCTACCCAAGTTAATGACATAAACCCCATTAAACCAAGTGTTTAAGGCTGTTAATTCTGCTGTTACAGGGACTGTACACGGCCCGTGTTGGTCAACATGGCCGTGTAGGCCCAAAGTCCACGGCCCCAATTGGGCTAAGACGGCCCGTGTCTAACAGGCACTACACGGCCCGTGTTCATCTACACGGCCCGTGTAGGCCCAAACTACACGACCTCGAACTGGGCTAATACGCCTCGTGTATGTTGGACTGGACATGGCCCGTGTTCAGGAACACGGCCCGTGTACCATCCTGCCAAAACCCAGTTTGGCCTTTTCCTCTCTTTTGCTTAATCGTGTTGCCGGAATCAATACTTTGTGTGTGACCCAATAGGCCTATACTTCATCAGCAGTGCTATTAACTCGTTCGTGTCAGTGGGCATATTTCAACATATACGTGTATATATAGGGGTGGTTCAAATGAGAACTATTTTTCGTACGAGAACTGCGAGAACCAATCTTGGCCGTTCATTTTGGATAATGAAATTCATGGATGAAGAGCGTGGGGGGATTGAGTGTGACATGGTGCATGTAAAGAATTTATGAGTGGACAATCCAATTGAAGAAGGGAATTAGACGGCTAAGATTGATTCTCGCGGTTTTCGTACGAAAAACAGTTCTCGTTTGAACTTTTGCCTATATGTATATATATATATATGTATGTGGCTAAACTAATTTTAATTAAGTCAATTTATTTATTAGGTCTGCTCGTGACCCTAGCTTATTCCTTTACAAAAATGGTTTCACTCAAATAAGCAAAAGGAGAACTAAGACCATTCGCATCCAACCCTTGTTACCCCACTGTCACATCAGCATTCACATCATCTTTCATCTTCAACCCAACTTACCCTACAAACACCCACATCCAACCCTATCTCTTTTCAATTTTTATTTTCTATTTTTTGTTTTAATTTAAATAATTTATTTATTTTAAAGACAATAAAAATAAAAAAATAGAAGTAAATAAATTAAAAAACAACAACTAGTTATCAACGTTGTGTCTTGGAAGCCGATTAATGTGTTCGATTATATCCGATCGAAGGTTGTGATGTGTTTCCGTGTTTCGGACTTCTCGGATGTTATCGTGATATTGTTGTTCGCTAATCTCTACGTCTTCTTCCTCATTCGCTTGATTAGCATTTTCGTCGAACGGACAAATCACGTGACATTCATCTTCCAATATCATATTGTGTAATATGATACAAGCGTACATTACTTTACGTATTTTATTCGGGTGCCACAATCTTGTCGGGCTTTGTATAATGTGCCACCGTTGTTTAAGCACACCAAAAGCCCGTTCCACATCTTTCCTTGCCTCTTCTTGCATGGCACTAAACCTTATTCGTCTTTGATCTAGAGGGGTTCTGAATGTCTTGACAAAGGTAGCCCATTCAGGATATATCCCATCTGCAAGATTGTACCCGAGTTTGAATTGTACGTTGTTTACTTGAAACGGGCACTGTGGTGCTCTCCCATTATAAACATTGTTAAATAACGGCGACTGGTTTAGCACATTAAGATCGTTGTTGGAACCAGCCAACCCGAAGAATGCATGCCAAATCCAAAGATCCTGTGATGCAACTGCCTCTAGTATCAAAGTCGGCCGTTGATGATCATCTCTCATGAACTGCCATCGCCATGCGTTTGGGCAGTTGTTCCAGTCCCAATGCATACAATCTATGCTTCTAACATGCCAGGAAACCCGTGCCTAGCCTCATGCGCGGCGTATAAAAGCTGAGTTTCATGGTAAGAAGGTTTACGTAAGTATCGCTTACCATAAAGAGAGATGATACCTTTACAGAAGTTTTGTACGCATAGTCGTGCGGTTAATTCCGCCATCTTCAAGTACTCGTCAAATCCGTCGGCAGATATCCCATACCCCATTTGCCGAATTGCCGAGATACATTTTTGCAAAGGAGATAACCCTTTCCTACCTCTAGCATCGTAGCCCTGTACAAAAAATGTGTCCCATCCCTCAAGATCCGCAACTATCCGTGTGAATAGCCGTCTGCTCATGCGGTAACGTCGCCTAAAAAACTCGTCATTGTAGTTACAGTTTTCCGCAAAATAATCTGCAACAAGTTGGTCGTGGGCAGCTTCGCGATCTCTAACTTGATCCGGTCCCCTCCGTCTTATTGGACGCGAGCTCTCTTCATTATCGTCAACAAGCCTATTCACAACCGACGTTAGTAGTGCACGAAAAAAGACGCCACTTGTTTGACGATATGCGGCGATACGAGATCCATCGGAAGACGAAGAAGACGAATCATCTGACTCCGATGTTTCATACGAAGAAGAAGACATTTTTTTTGGAACCGTAATGTATTTTTTTAAAGAATGAGAAATGAAAGATTAGAAGATAGTGAATATAGTAGAGAGGAGAAGATGTGTAAAATATATATAGGTTTGAATAGTATTTATAGGAGAGAGAAAAAAAAAATATATATATATACATATGACTGTTGAACGGTAAAAAGAGAAAAAAATTGTTATCCGAGCAGGTTCGTGGACTAGAAGGGTTGGGAACCCGACGGAACCCGGACATCCGCGATGGTGTTCCCGGGGTACCCGACAGAACCCAACTATGTTACCCGACGCGGATGCGGAGGGTCTAACAACTTCAATTCACTAGACTCAACACAATAAAAAAATAACTCGCTTTGATCCCATACTCAACCTAACCTTATCTTTTTTAGGCATACTTTTATAAATTAATATTCTTAATTACAAGACTTAAAAGTTCATCGATACCTTCCCAAACCTCTAAATTCTACCCGAATATTTAATTTTATCTTAATAAATCATTTAACTATTAGACCATTATCTACAAATATATTGATGTATAATTAAACAGAATAACATGCACCTACTATATATATATAAGAATGTTAAATATAGTCCATAATTAATTCATAGTTTTAAAAGACTAATTTTAGCCTTTGGATCAATGTCATCAATGGTCCAGATTAAATTTTAAAAATTTGAGCAAAGTGGTATTTTCGTAATTCACATATGATGCTTTTACAAATCACATGTGATTGTATAGACGCGACACATATAATATATGTAGTAAATAGAAAGCATTATTTAGAGTCGTAACTTGAGTACCACTTTGAATCAATGTCATCAAGTAAGACAGTTTTCATCTATAAGATATGGAAAGTGTAATTATAGATATATGTAATAATTAGGCAAGGCAAAGCAGACACTGACATCCATTATTTACTTGTTATGCATTTGTTACATATATATATATATATATATATATATATATATATATATGTAGTAAATAGAAAGCAGACATTATTTAGCTGAGCCGTAACTTGAGTACCACCGAGCTACAAATTAAACCCACACGTACACGTACTTACTTCTTTGCCGTAAGCTAAGTTCAATTCTTAAGATATGGTGTTCATTCATCATCATCATCAAGCCCCTTCAAAATCCAAGATGGTTTCTGATTATAACCCTGATTCATGCCACTTGGACTATGACCATAGTTTGGGTTGTTGCTTCCGTAAGTGTTATGCCCATGTGTGAGCTTATTAATTTGGGTTTTTATACCATCCCCATAACCATGTGAGTTCCCATATCCGTGTGTTTTTCCACCATGACCATGGTCGTAGGGGCTCCCATAGCCTTGGTGATGTGGGGGGCTCCCATGGCCCTGACCGTGGGGGATGCCATGACCTTGGTGGTGTGGGGGGCTACTGTGGCTCTGGCCGTTGGGGATGCCATGACCTTGGTGACCGTGGAGGTTACCATGGCCCTGGTTGTGTGGACTCCCATGGTTAGATTGGCTTCCATAGGAGTATGAGTTCTCATAATGAGAAGTTCCATATCCGCCAGTTGTGGGCTTCAGGGGAGTAACCATTCCGCCACCAGCATAGTGGCCGGCTCCATTGCCATAGTAGTCACCACCAGTGGAGAAACCAGGTTGGGGGTGTGGAGCATGGCTTGATGGATAAGTTGGGATACGAGGATTACCATAGTATGGGTTTGTGTACTCGGTAACATCTTGGAAGCTACTGTAACAATCATTCGGCCCTTGGTATGCTGAGTAGCTCTGTTGCTGGTAGCCACCATTGTACCTCTCGGTCTGAAGAACCATTTTCAGTGACTCTGTGTTTTGTAAGAAGTTGTGATTTTACGGATGGTTTCTCTACATGGTTACTTATGGTTATATATAGCGTTGGGGGATGATTCTAAAACCACACATTCATGAGTGGCCATCACTTCAAAGGGCATATATATCGGGTATTTATTCTCGACTAGCTAGTAAGTATGGCAACTATATACAGATTCTTTGCTGAATTGAATGCTAATATTGAACGGCCCAAATATATGCCATTTCCCAATATATATGACGCATGCATTTGTTCTGATTCCTAGATATATATATATATATATATAGAGAGAGAGAGAAGGGGTAATTCTAGCATTGTCCCCACCCAATGCGACGCTGATGATAATAATTTATGTTCGACAATATGTTCGATTTCAATGAATGTATATGTGTGAAATGTTGTATTAGGTAATGCAATTTGTTCCACAACATATCCAATTTCTTTCTCCTTTTTTCTATTTGCTTTATTTTTTTCCAATCAACCTTTTTATTAGTTATTAAAATAATTTTAAAAAGACAACAAAATAAAATATATATTATTATTAAATAATTAGAGAAACATATAATCTGGCTTAAATTGTATTGATGTAAGTGATATATCAAAATTAGATTAATTAAATAATTGTTATCATGTTTAATGATATATTAAAATAATAGTTACCATAAATTAGTTTAGATAATTAAATGAATGATTAATTAGGCTAACTATTGCTTTAAGTGTTTGTATGTTATGCATAAATACATATACTACTTAAAATTAAGTAGTCTTAAAAATTTTAAGAGAGAGAAAGTTAAATGCTTTATAGTATATATATATATATATATAGAGGGAAGGGTTCAAACGAAAATTGTTTTTTGTACGAGAACTGCGAGAACCAATTTTGGCCGTTCATTTTGGATAATGGAATTCATGGATGAAGAGCGTGGAAGGATTGAGTGTGACAGGGTGCATGTAAGGAATTCATGGGTGGGCAATCTAATTGAAGAAGGGGGAATTGGACGGTTAAGATTGGTTCTTGCAGTTCTGGTACGAAAAACAATTCCCGTTTGAACTCTCCTCTATGAATTGAATTGCAATTCTCGCGAAAAAAACGGTTCTTAAATATTCTACTTCCAGTACGTTCATATATATTAATTACGTCCGTTCTCATTGAAGCTAATTAAAGAAAAAGTGTTATATTTTCGTTATTTCTATAAATAAATAAATAAAATAACATACATATAGACCCTTAGCTAGAAATATACTTGCAATAACTTAGGTGGGGTTCACTTCGACCAAGGTAATTTTATATATATATGGTCATATTTTTAATTTTTAGTTTTTTATATATATGGAAAAATTACCAATTATGGAACATTATGTGATTAAAGCTTCAATATTTGACTAGCTAGAAGAACGGAATGAAAGTAAGAATTTTTAGTATTATGGAAAAATACCAATTATGGTACGTTGTTATATTTTAATTAATATATATTATTTTTTGGCATGCACTGTTTGTTAATTTTCTTATATATAATGTGTTTTGATAATTACAGATTCCAGTTTAATCAACTTTGGATCACATAAACACGTACAAATTAATGATATACGATGATGAGTTGATATATATAACATAATTAAGAATCATATTCATAAATTTCAAAAACAAGTTCATAAACTCTCCTAAACCTAGCTAAATGTTCAAGGAATCATCAATATAATATCAATCAAAATGAAGCTTAGCCACATATAACTAGAGCAAATAGAAGTGTTTAAGTGTACGAAACATGCAAGCAAGTGTAATCTTCAAGAATACTCCAAAACACCCAAAAGTCGCCTCCCTCCTCCACTTCGTGCCCTCTGTTTTCTGTGAAGCGTGTGCTGTAAATCTGCCCTATTTCCCTTTAAAATGGCAGCTCCAATGAAAAATTACAAAAATAACCCTGCAGGCCCCCGTAAGAATTTTTGAAATTTCACCATAATAATAAAGACTCAAGTGGAGACAGAAAAACCACTAAATGGTGTAAAATCAAACGGGTCAAAATAAGATAACAATTGTGACTCTAAAATATAACATAAACTAGCACATAACAAAAAAAATCACCAAACATCTCGTGCAAATGGAGCAAGTAAAATCACGAAGATAAAACTAAAGAGGCGAAGACCACATAAATCTAAGATAATATAGCACTCGCAAAAGAGGCGAGATAAACACAAAAAACCCTTATGAAAGTTGCTATCTGTAATCAATTTCAGAAGCAAAGCATGTACCACATACACATCCTAACCGATTACACATAATAATAGAGTACTCACGGGTAATAATTATTGCGCCCTTTGTTTAACATAATTTGTCACAAGTACTTTCATTTACGTTGATCATTTTCTCGTGCACATATGCTATCACAGTCCCTGTAAATGTTCCTACTGGTGATCTAAAGTTTTAAAAATGATCGTGGTGTAATAGACATAGAGGTCAAGGAATCCTAGATCAATTATGAAGTGATATTATGGCTCACAGTTAAGGGTAATCTAGATGGGAGGAAAAGAGAACAAAAATATTCCAAGAAATGCAAACAATCTAGTCTAAATGCAACTAATATGCAAAAAATTTGAAAAAGAAGTAAGCAAAATAATTAAATATGCAAATATATACAACCTAAAATGATGCAACTAACAAGACAAAGGTAACCCATCCCAAGCTTTTAAAAAAAGCATTATCCTCAATGCTTAGGGAAAGGGTAAAAATAAGACTATAACGGGGGCTCGGGCGGTGGGAAATGCCCACTCCGGCGGTGGAAATCTAAATAAGGAATAATTCCGTAAAATATAAGCAATAAACAAGAAGGAATGTACCAAAGTTCGGAGATCAAAAATATGAATTTTGAAAATCACGTGCTGAAAATCTGAAATTCATGAAAAATACGTGTATCACCCACCCCAAACTTGAATCAGACAATGTAAGTGTAGGAGGTGATTTTCTGATGAAAAAGTAGCCCCTTGTTGTTTTCCTGGTGAGTCACATGGCGGCAAACAGCGGTGCAGCGGTGGTGTTCAGTTTCTGGAGTGGATCGGGGCAGACAACGCCAAGGTAGTGGTGGTCGGCTTTGACGGTGAGGGTGAAACGGTTGGATGGTGTGTATTAGGTTTAGTGTAACATCCTCAAAATGGGCCTAGACGTGTGTGAATTTGGTACATTGGTTATTTTAAATAAATTAATTATACATAGATTCTAGTTATTAATATATATTATGATAAATAGTTATGAAATGAAGTTATAATAATAATAATAATAATAGATAAAATTAATAAGATAGTAAATGGTTTTAGATAATGATTCTAAAAAATACCCCCGTTAGCTGAAACGGGTAAATGAGTGTTAAGTTGTAAGTTGAATAAGGGAACAAAATACCCCATTTGGATAATGTTGAACCTATTAACCTATTGGCTTTTCAAAAAAATGTTGAACATATTGGGACGGTTCTCCCTTTTCAACACAGACTCAACACACACACACACCGTACATATACACACACACTTCTTGTGTTCTTGGTATTTTGAAGAAGAGAAATTAAAGGAATCATCAAGCTACAATTTCAACAACAAATACAAGTGTATAATCTATTCCAAGTTCATCTTCATCTTCTTTTTCCTTCCATTGTAAGTGTTCTTAATTTTGGGGTTTTAGGGCTAATGGGTCAAGTGATGATTTAGCTATCAAGAACTGAAACTTTATACTCCAATATGTTCCTACATCATCTATAAGTTGTTAGGAATCCAATTTATGGATTGGAAGTATTGATTTTGTTCATATTCAAGAAATTGCTCAAATGGGTCAAAATGGTGAATTTGAGTGTGATTCTTGAATTGTTTGTTAAAGTATGTAGTTTATGTGTTTATGGACTTTTGCTATTACCCCATATGATGTACAATCACTGGAAATAAGTAGAAACCATTTAGGATTGAATTGGTATGGATTTAAGCAGTGCAGAACACTGTTGTTCGTTTTTGTGTAGGCGTCGCGACGCGATCTCTGCTGATAGCAAACAGTTTGTTGTTAGTTCTTGTTTTGATGTATAGGTAGTTGTTATAAGCTAATAGTTGGATTAAGGACATTATTAGGGGATTAATACCAGTATTTTGGTTGTTATACTTTGTGTGTTAATATCTAAATGTAAGTAATGATGTTATAGGTATTTCCGACGACCACGAAGAGCCGGAACACTATATTTACATGTTATAGCTCTACAAGTGAGTACCAGTTAATCTTAGCATCATAGTAAGAATATTATATAGCTAGTATGAATACTAAACTAAAGTTGAGTTATTGTTCATATGTTGTTTAAATTGAATTGATATGAATTGATATGCAACTATGTTAGGCTTGAGTAGGCCAATTGTGATATGATTTGATATGTACTTATGTTATGGATTTTGTAGGCTAACTTTGTTATGATATGGCTTTTGTAAGCCAACTTTGTTATGTGATGACTTATGTAGGCCAAATGTGTTAGTGCCGACACTTTGTTAAGGTTGTTTGGGGCCAGCTTAGTCTGGATCTGGTTAGGGCCTTGTGCCGTCAGCTATGATAAACGATGATTCGTCGATCCCGAATCTTTGTTTCTGCAGAACCTTCGTCCCTTAACTTTATGATGATGGGCTCTCAGTTCCCGCTAAACCTGATGGGGTAAGTTTCCCGTTAACGTAATGGTGGATTGCTATCCGCTTATCCACCGGCGTGTTGGAGGTATTCGGTTTCCCTAGTCAGGATCATTGAGCCGAGTTAGGTACCTTGCAAGACGTGATTCCTGCTGACTACATCAGTGTTTCGCTATGTGTTAGGTAAACTTGTTTGCTATTATGTGATATGATATTTTTGTTATGGTACTATTGCTTAATTGTTATTCACTAGTTATTTATAGCTAACCCTTTCCATGTATCCTTCCTATGTGTAGGTAATTATATTGTGCTGGTGAGGCGAGTACTTGCTATGGGTTACATATCGGTTTTGGGAACACATTTGCATGCTTTTGAATAGTTTTATATATATATATATATATATGTAATGGTCGATCGATATTTGGTAACACCGATTGTTTTGTTTTGTTGCCACTTATTTAATAGGTTGTAAATATTAAATTAGATAATAAATGTTCCCGCTGTGACAGCTGTAGATATTTTTGATAAAAACATGTTATGAAAACGTTGTATTTACAGCCATAACCACGCAGTTTCAAAACTTTGATTTTAAAAAAAATAAGCTTATGAATTTGACGGTGTTACATTTAGAAAGAAGAAGTTAGGTTGTTAAAAAGGGGAGTCAACAAGGTAAAAATTAAACCTCGTTAAAGAATCCCGTCAAAAGGCCACGCGGGTCATGCTAGAGCCAACGTGGGCCGCATTGAGTTCTGGAAAAAATCTCGTAGCCATCGGATAATCTACATGGGCAGAGTGGGAAAATGGCACGGGCCATGTACCAACGCAGTCCCCTTTCAATCCCACACGGCCGCGTCTTCGTTCTGGATAATTTTTGGTTACCGGATGTTACACATGGGCAAAACCAAGAACGCATGGGCTATGTGCTCTCACGCGGGCCATGCTTATTTCACGCGGACCATGTAACACCTGAACGAATTTTTATTCATTTTGGCAAATTCTTTCATGCAGCCAGACTCTACCTTCTGCATGGCCCATGCATACGTGCACCTGCACTCAAAGATTGAATTCCTCCCAAAATATTATCTTTATTTAAGTTCAAACTCGACAAACCCGAATTCAAAATAGGCATGATAAAATTAGAGTTTCTCATGGGTATTTAACATGATTTCAAAAGACAATTATTACAAAAACGTAAGCTTTTTATTTCAAAATTGTTTATTTTGATTTTGAAATTGTGAAAGCATAATGCTTTCCAAAAAAATGCATTTATTTAACGTCTTTGCCAAGACACAATGCCAACTTAACCTCAATAATTCGGGACATCCAAACAAATGTCGTTTAGGGCGCCCTCGTTGAAACCTTCGTAAAAGAGTTTCAAACGGTGTCCATTGACCTTGAAAATTTGTCTGGTATCAATAATTCGGATCTCAAGAGCTCCATGTTTAAAAACTTTTGCAACAACAAAAGGTCCATTCTATCAGGATCTTAGTTTCCCGAAAATAAAGTTTTAAACGTGAGTGATAAAGAAGAACCTTTTGATCCGAAATGAAGTGTTTCCGGGTTATGGATTTATCATGAAAAGATTCCACCTTCTCTTTGTAGATCTTGGGGTTTCATAAGAATCGTTTCTTAATTCTTCAAGCTTTTGCAATTGAAACTTCAAATGTTGCCCGTACCTAATGTGCCACCACAAGAGAACTCAAACAACTAATGTGTTAGTGGTTCAATAACATCAACAAAATACAAAGAAGACACATCACTAGGATATCTCATGGCATCATAAATATTGAAATTAATTATTTCGCCATCAAACACCATCATAAGATTACCCGCATGTACATCAATCTTGGTTCTAGCTGTTTTTAAAACTGGTCTTCCTAGCAAGATTAAAGCCGATTTGGAGGGAACTTGTTCCTCTAAATCAATCACATAAAAATCTGTCGGAATGACAAGTTGATTTACTTGAACTAAAACATCCTCTAGAACATCCCTAGGAAAAACACTAGATTTATCCACAAGTTGAATTATAACACCCGTTTCATTCAAAGGGCCAACATGTAAAGATTGGTACACCAAGTATGGCATGACATTTATCGAGGCACCAAAGTCAAACATGACACTATTAATAGTGACATCCCCTATCTTGCAAGGAATTGTAAAACATGCCCGGATCTTTACACTTTGAAGGTAATTTTTTTTTGTTAGACCGCGGAAATATTTTCACTCATTGAATTCTTTTCGTTACCTTTTAACTTCCTTTTATTAGTGCAAAGCTCTTTGAAAAATTTAGTGTACCTTGGGATTTACTTTATGGCATCCAACAATGGGATGTTCACTTCAACTTTCCGAAAGCTGTCTAGAATCTCATTTCTTCCACCTTTTTCTTTGATGTGACAAGGCGTGAAGGGAAGGGTGGTGGGATGATCAATGGTGGGGTTGCCTTCTTTGATGTTTCAACTTTTACACTTTCTTCTACAACTGATTCCTTAGTGGGAACAACTTCAACCTTTTTCTTTACTTCTCTTGTAACTTTCTTTGTAGCATTTCCTCCGATTTCTTTCGTACTCCTCAATGTAACCACATTGACATTAGGATTCTTTTCGGTTTGGGAAGGAAGTTTACCACGAGATTTCAACTTGCTAATAGAGATGATTACATCTCCCATTTGTGCTTCAAGGTTGGAGATACTAGTTCTTGTTTCTTTTTGGAATTGTTAGGTGCATGTGGCAAGGGACTTCACAATATCCTCAAGAGTCATTTCAGAGCTACTTGCTTGAGTTTGTCGAGGTTGTTGGTTTTGGTAGTGTTGTTGGTGAGGTTGTATTGGCGGGTATTGTGGTTGGTGTTCGTAATATGATTAGTATTGAGTTTATTATGGTGAGTAAGGAGGTCTTGTTAAGTCATTTGAGGGAAGCGGTTTTGGGGCATAACTCATATTGGGATTCAGTTTCTAACTAGAGTTATAGGCGGCATGGTAGTCCTATTGCTTATGTTGACCGTGATAACCTCCTATAGCATTCACATTCTCGGAATCTCCAACTATAATGTGATATAAATCCGTATGATGACCCACATTGTTACAAAGGCCACATACCACCACTTGTTGCCCATTCACCAAAGCCAATTGTTGAACACCATTGGTCAAGTTTGTAATTTTGGACTCAAGGCTTAAGGTGTCAACCTCATTCACCTTGTGATGTGTATTCCTCTTCATGTCTTGTCATGGACCAAAGTGTTGGGAGTTTGATGCTATGGTGTTGAAAAGTTCTCTTGTTTGTTGTGGTATTTTCTTAAAGACATCACCACAGCTTGAAGCATCTACCAATCTCCTTTTCATAGGTAACAAACTTTCATAGAAGTGTTGGATAAGGAGTTGTTCAGGAATTTGGTGTTGTGGACGTGGACAACTCACACATAAGCCATTAAATCTTTCCTAATAATCATGAAAACTTTCACCTTGACCTTGGCGGATCCCACAAATTTCGTTTCGTAGGCTTGACACTCTTGAAGCGGAATATAATTTGTCTAAGAAAGCTCTTGCCATTTCGGTCCATGTGCTTATTGACCCCATTAGTATATAAAATAGTCATTTCTTTGCTATATCGGCCAAAGAAAAGGAAATGCACTCAACTTGAATTGGTCATCGGTGACATCTTGTGGTTTCATATTTACACATACAATATGAAACAACTTCAATTGCTTGTGAGGGTCTTCATTTTCCAACACATGATAGGTATGAAGGTGATGAAGGAAACTTGACATCAATTCTATACCTCTTTCATGGATGGGGTAATTGATGCCAATGGGTGTTTGTATGACATCAGTTTCCATCATTTGTCTCAAAGTTCTCTCGTGGGGTGGGTTATTATCGGCCATGTCGTTTTGGTTAATTGTAGGTGTTTCAGGAACAACTTGTTCAAGGTCCGGATTTGATTCGGTTTCGTTATTGTTATCACTTGAGAATTCAAATATAAATTTTGGCGCCAAATTAACTTGGAAAGTTTGGCCACGTCATAGTCTCGCTTCTTTGGCTAAATGTCTTGCTTCTTTCTTAATTTTGGGATTGTAAACCAAAATCGCCTGTACGATTAGATCTGGGCATAGAAAAACAAACCGATTAAAAGAAATCAGTCCCGACAACGGCGCCAAAATTTGGTGGTTGTCGAGGCCAACAAATAAATAATCCTTTAATCTAACACATATAATAGTGTATAAATAGTAAATGGATCGAATTCACGGAGACAATCTCAATTTAAATTTCTATTCAATCCAAAAGTTTAGATGATTTTTGTAACAACAATAAAATAAAATAAAAGGGGGTTTTGAGATTTGTTTGATTAAAACTAAAACTTGACAAGTAAATAAAAATTGCAATTAAGCAAAGTGGGTTAAATTAATGAGAGGTGAATTAGTCAACATTGATTTCATCACACGAACCACTACTAGGTAGCTTATCTCAAGGAATATGGTGCAATACTTGTACTTTAATTTAATTTGGCTATAGCAATTTAAAAGTTACAATCAAATAGATTCTTCATAGTTAATATGGAGGTTGGAGAAGCTCCTAACATAATCCAACACCAATAAAAAAAGATTGTATTTGTATATATGACATGAAAAACAAAATATATCAAAGGAACTAATGGACGCGCGACCCACAGGGTAACAGCCCACCACTTACTACTTTACTAGGTGTCCAACAGGCCCGCCCAGTTTACATATAAAAAAAAGCAACTCATTTTGTCTTTTTTTTTTTGTTTTTCCAAAATAAAGTTATATAAAAATTAATAGAAAAATCAATATATAAATATGCTCAAGTGTTCAAAGTTTTCACTTGATAACTATTAAAATAATTTTAAAAGACCATAAAAATCAATTTAGTTTTATTTATACCCGTTTTAATAAATAAAAAATTATTAGTGTTTGCAATGACAAAAATCCAAACTTAGCTTTTACAGTAATTGAATCTGTAAAATCGACACCTATATCCATAAATAAATATATATTAAAAATCAACTTAGGAGTGTCTGCACTAATAATTATCATTACTAACACCTCGCGATAATAATTGTCATGTAAAGAACTAATTTCAAACAAAATTGTTTAGATAATTCAGTTTTATTAAATACTTTGTAAAACTTCTTAACATATAATTAAAATAAAATTTGGAATTTATATGTTGAGAATTGATTCGTTGCAATTGTTATTCCAGAAGTAGATAGATAGATAATTATTGGCATATATATATAATACATGTCCAGAAGTAGACCACAACCTTATTATTCTCACCCATGGCATGACCGTTGGAAACAGTAAAGGCTCCTGCTCATGCTCCTACTCCTACGTGGAAATTAATGGCCCATTAACCCTAATTCAAATATTCCATTAATTATTTTTATATAAAAAATCTCAGCATACCAAGTACTAACTACTACTAGAGTAGCCATTTAGCCAGGATGAAAGAGGAGGTATTAGCAATAGATTACTAGCTTTTTTTTTTAATTATCTTTACCAAACATACCCAATGTTATTTGATACCAACCAAACACACTCAATGATTAACCAAATGCCAAACCAAACAAACCATGAGGGAGAACCTATACCAAAACTCATGTTTCAACTTTCACATAAACCATTTTCTAAGCAAATCATCGACAACAGAACATGCTATTGCTTGCTGTCATTTTTCCAACCCTCTCTTTCTTTCTTTAATGATAAATATGTATGTAGGGCATCATTGCCAACCTCAAAAACAATAATTTTGTCTAAAATAGGCATCAGATTCTTCTTTATACCAAGAATCATTCTGTCTTCAGGCTGTTTCAAGGTTTTATTATTAATATTCATAGCTGTATACAGAAACAGTTTGACATTTACAAAACAAACAACCACCTCTATGAAAGATGTCATCATCAACAAAACAAAACCCCAAAGTTACAAATTATGAGTTAAACCTGTAACACAGTTTCAATTAAATATATGTTTAAGATAGATCCATGTCAAAGATTCAGAATTTCCTATAACCAAATAGACAAAAATCTCAAACTTTCTTCAATTATCTTCATTGGGGGGGGGGGGGGGGGGGGGGGAGGGGCATATGATGATGATGATGATGATGATGAATCTTGAAAATGTGTATCCCTGTTTCGTAGAAAACCCGAAAGACTATGTACACTATCACCCCAGAAATCAAATGTTTCTGAAAGAATGATGCTAGGATCGCCAGAGTTAGACCCGCGTCAACTATCTTTTGGTCAAACCTTGTATGGGTTTTGTATGAGAACTTCAAAGATCTGAGCTTTACACAAAAAGAAACATTCTTGAAATTTATTTTACTCACTTTCTCTTGCACAGTTTCCTGGCAAGAGATATCTGTACTTGTCGGCGTTCTCTAGAAGATGAGCAGGAAGATGAACAGCTGAATACGAATGCGGGATGGGTCCCATTTTCCCGATGATTTCCTTAAACGTGTACTCCTCAGGAATCATATCAAAGAGGTCTGCCCCTCTGCAGATTACTTTCTGAACCCTTTTAGGGTTCAAGAATTTGTTGAACCTCACTCTATCGACATGGCTATAAGCTTTCATCTTGAAAACAAACTCGCTGATGTGGCGGAAGCAAAAGCTACAATGCCACCCTGCATCTGCCAACACAACATCTGACTGGCGATAATGAGCATATCTTGTCTTTCCTGATTGATATCTATGAACCGATGCCCTCCAACTATTATTATCAAGTAAAAACTCGAATGAATATAGATAATTCTTGAGGCGAAGATGAAGAATCGGGGGTATGTCATCACACCATCTCAAGAGATTGATGGTGTGTCTACTTGGTATCTCATCAATATCCGACATGATTAACAAATCATCATCTTGAATCCCGGCTTTTCTTAAAAGATAATCCAATGCAAGTCTTTGATAGGCCTCCTCAACAAACGGATTCTCCCCTTTACGAAACCTCCCAGGAATTTTCCCATATGTTAATCTTGGCTCCGCAAATTTGAATTGATCACGATGACTATCAAACACTAAAGGCTTAGGTAATCCAGTGAAAGTTGAGTTTGATTCAAGGAGTACAAACTCTGTAACATAAGGGTACAATTCATGCCATCTTATTGTAAGTAGGTCAACTTCATTGCTAAATAAAACTGCATCAAAAACACGCCTTGGGAACTCCCGGGTTCCCCAACCATGAAGTCTGCAAAGATTCTGCATTGATACGTTTTCGTGATAATAATGTGGGATTTCATGGAAAGGTTTTGGTGGCGATTCCCATAACGGACGCAAGAAGTATGAGATTTTCTGCCCGTGAACATATAAACCAAGAATCACAGTTGGGATCAACACGAACACGAATACAAGTGTTTTCAAGTCTAACCCGCGAAGAATGCAACGTACTCTTGACATTGTTGATGAACTTCCTGAATCCTGCAAACCAATTGTACAAAATTGCTAAGAATCCACACAAACAGTAATGAAATTTACAAAATGATTACCAAAAATTGTTCATTTCATGATTTTAATTTCAGGAATATTAAACATATAGAGCATCTCAGGAAATTGAAGATCACTTTAAGTTTGCTGGCCTCAAGATCATGGGCAGATTCATAACATGATAAAGGTTCTTTAATTAAAAGGTAAAAAGTTGAGAAAGCTTTACAGACTTCAAAGCACTGATCAAGCATAAAATAACAAAAATGCAAAAAAGAAAAACAACACCTAATTTGATTCTTCAACAAAATCTGAGACTAATACACTACGAGGAAAGAACCCTAATTTGACTAAATCAGGGCTCCAAAGCAGGAAATTAGATGCAATTCACCAACAGGTGTGATGAAAACGAAAATTTGGGGCACAATTAAACAGAAAAACATTTGAAAACCAGCTACAAATCCACACAATAAAAGGGAAAACGACGAATTTGTTTTTGTCGAACTTAGTCAATTTTAATATCCCAAATACAAAACCGAAACACACAATGCCTAGAGCACATCACGAAATTGAAAAAGGGGATTCATGGAATGAGAAAAAAATTAAATTAAATTACCTCATCACAAACATCGCCGCAGATATCATCGGACTTTTTCGAACAATAACGAGATCCACCTTCTGCCATCAAATAAACTCTATCGAGAAATTTCGATAAATTAATCATCGCCATTTCGGATCTCTAATCCCCAATAAATCAGACAAAGAGACCACCCCCAAATCGGGAAATCCAATCAGCTTCTTCACAATCTAGTATATTCTAAATCAAGAAAGAACAGACATTGAGAGAAATTGAACCCAGATCGTTGAGGCTGTGAATAATAAACCAAAATCCAGAAAGAAGAAAAGATAAATAGGCAGTGGTGAGGTGTTCTCCTCGACACACTTTATGTGCGTGTTTTAAAGTGTGTGAAATATGTGTCTGGTTTTAATGGATGGCAGTTGTGCATACACTCTCTACAATGAAGCCGTTTCTCTTGTCCGTTGCTAGCTTTTATAGATATAAGTTCTGTATCTATATATTTGGGGCTCGGAAAGGATTGTTTTCCGATTGGACAAAAGTGCCCTTGGAATTGGTTTCACTTATTTAATTTTTTATTTTCTTTTTAGTTTCTATAATTTATTCAATAATCCATACTATAGCTATCTTTCTTTTTAACTTCAAAAAGGAAAGATATCATACACACTACTAATGTTTGTTTCCTTTTGGTATCTATAGTCACAAGTTCTTTAATCGAGCTGAGTTGTATACAGCAGAATTCGTTCTATACATAATAATTTTTTGTTGTATACAGGTTACACGACTTTGTATCAAATATTTCATCAAAAATTGTATAATTAGATGATTTTATACTTTATCTTAAATATTTTAAATATTTATCAAAATAAAAAAACAAGATTGTGCCAATAGAATATTATACAACTAACTATTGCACTTCCTATATTGTATCCATACACACTGTTTACAGTGTATGTAAGACAATGTTTGTTATGATGAAATGGAAGAGGGAATAGAAACACTCATCCATTCATTTACTAAAAAGATGTTTGTTTACTAATAGGGAAAGGAAAGCAACATTACAAAGGTAATGTCATTCCTTCTAATATGCGTTTTTTCATTCCTCCCTTTCACCCCTGTTTTTTTTTCATTCCAATTGTTAATGAGATAGAAAATGACCGGTATGCCCCTTTAACTAACAATACATGATCATTTCTCTGTTACTTTTCCCGCATATCTATCTGTTGCTATATATATGTGCAACGGTTACTACTCCATTGAACAATCAAAGAGCAGAAATTGAAAATCGACAAAAGAGAAGAGCAGTTGACTAGGTAGAGAAAGTCGGCCGAGAGAAACGCTTGACGAAAGAGAGAAACAACTAAACTCGAATAAATCTGATTTGATTATTTGATCATCACAGAAGAAATTGAAAACAAAGTTTTTGGTTGATCTCGGGTTAGTTACATTCAAAATTTCTTGATTTCTTGTCATTTTACTTTCTTTGAACTAGGATCGTTGAGTTTTTTTTTTCTTTTTTTTGCATATTTTGGTTGATCTTAACCAAGTTCTATTGTTTTACATGATTGGTACATGCCTACTAGGTGTTTGATATAATGTCACAATGAAATATTGTTCTTTGTGTATTTTGGTGGGATCTATAGCTTGTCGACGATGCTTGACATTGATTTTATAAAACATTTTATTCGTGTTTTTCACATAGTATTAGTCGTAATAAGAATAGTTATTTCCATGTGGTACTCTTGTATAAAACAGTTTTTATATGGTTTTGCTATTATTAGACTGACATTATTTATTAATGATAATCTCGTAGTTTTGATATTTATCAATTTTTTAAGATGTGTAAAGTGTATTTAAAATAAATTTTTATATATCAAATTATTTAAATTTAAGTTATATCTATTTTTTAATACATGGGCATTTTGGTCATTGTTTATTTATTTCATTCCATTCCGATGTTTATTTCTCTTTACCAAAAATACTACACAATGATTCATTTCATTCCGAAAAAGCAATCAAACATGCGGATGGAATGATAATGAACTAGTTCATTCCTTTATCTATTTCATTCCTTTATTTATTCTATTTCTTTTTCATTTTTTTCCGTTCAATCAAACATACCTTAAGAGTATCATGTCGTCATAGTTAACCGCATCGATTGCGTATGATATAAAATACTAGTTAGATAAATTGTGCTGCAGTAGAAAGTCACGTACTTTTAATAATTAAATAAAAAGCAACAATTTTACGTCCTCCTAACGGTGTTCAATGAAAAAAAAATTATAAAAAGGAAATGGGTGAGGGTAATTTGGTCAAGCGCAAAAACAAAGTAGAAACAGCCGGGTCACGGCAACGCGTCTTTTGAGGAATACCCGGTTTGACTCAGCACTTGGGTGTATCTCCGGTCCACAGCCACGCTTGGTCCCCTACGCAACGGAACCATTAAATATTTACTACATTCAACCTCCAACTTTAGAAAAGCTACAATAACACCCCTTAACAATCAGGAACATTTTGTGGACTATTTTTTGTAAAAAAATCTATAGAACATGCCAATGGTTGATCAAATGATTTATGGAGGAGATTGATATTTCAGTTAACTTAAACTTTTATATTTATTCAAAAAAGAATATGTACCACTCATGCCAAATAAGATTTTGGACTATTAATTAATTCTTGAGCAAAAGGAAATATTCCAATAATGTTTATGATTATCAGAACTAAAAAGTTAAAAAGGAATGAAAGAATCTTATGAACATGAGAGGGAGGGTTTATAATTTGCTTGATTTTAACTTTAAAATATGGAATTTATAGAAAGAAGTAAAAAGGTAAAGGATGTATAGGTGGTTGCTTGAGAGAATTGTGTTTAATACTTTTATGTGTCTTGAGGACTAAGGAATAAGGATGACATGCATGTTTTTCACATCCAAAAATAACATGTGTTTTCTAATAGAGATGTTTTATATTCTACTTATCATTCTATTTACTTGATTATGACAAATGAAAAAATATAATACTAACAATTTTGGTTGGCTTTGAGTTATCGGGTTCGTGTCATTTGTGATTATATCGATCCATTTTTGACCCGTTTATTTTCGTTCAGGTTAGGGTCGTGTCACTTTTTCGTGTTGGATTCACTTATTCAGGTCATGTTTAGTATCGACCCATTTCATCAAAATGTATCTGGGAATTGTTTTCATTTTCGTATACAATTTTCATTTTCAGATTTTCTAATTCCTTGTTTGCTTCGATAATTTCGAATATGATATTTATTTAGATTTTAACTTCAATATTTGTTTCGATTGTATTTGAACTTTCGAAAAGGTGTTTGTTTTAGTTTAATTCGAATTTTGACTTTATTTTTATTTGACTTATATAAATGAATATACTAAACAATATAATCTACTAGGCTTCTACAAAGTATCAATAAAGAATGTTATTAAACACCAAATAAAATTAAAATAATACATCATTAAATATAGTTATGAAGTCAATCCAAAATATTAAAGTACTTCATACCAAGTAGACGCAAGTCAAAATACTAAAACCAAATTGTCAAAATAACAAATACCAAAATGATGTAATATTGTTTTAGCTTTAAATATTTTATTGTTTATATAAGTTTTTAACTTTAACTTTTAAAGATTTTTTACTTTTATTTGTCGGGTTTTATTGCTTAAGATGTTAATCCCTCATTTTAATTCACAATCTCTTTTTTTTAATTTAAATTTTAAGTACTAATGAAAACTATCCCTCATTTTAATTCACAATCTCCTTTTTTAAATTTAAATTTTAAGTACTAATGAAATTTTTTATAATTTTATAGTTTTACCCCACTTTCGAGTTGTCTAGTTAACCCTAACCCAGCTCATTTATTTTCATGATGAGTGATGACTTGCTTTTGACCCATTTCGGGTTTGTGTCATTTTTCATGTCAGGTTCTGAACGTATTTCGTGTCAAGTCAAACATATATTGGCAGCCTTTGAAAAATCAAAAAAAGAGATAAGGAAAGATAATTAATGGGTTCCACGTCCTTAGAAAAATATGATGATCGGTATCATTCATCCAATTAAAAATCAACTTCAAATGCAGATCGATAATCAAAGGAAAACACCGATTTTGCAACATTTTGTTTTCAATGCAGATCGATAATCAACAGATAAAGCTTTTGTTTCATGTTCAATTAATAAAGCTCATTGGCCTCAGAAGTCAAAGATAACTTTATTTAACTAATTAATTAAAAGTATTCATGTATTTAGTTTGTAAACTATCCAGTAATTGCCGATCGAATATGAGTAATGATATATATATATGTCCAGTAATATTATGGTTAATCTATTCATCTTTTGACATGTAAATTACATATTTTCTTTCTTATTCTTCTCTTTTTATTTTATTATGTGTTTTGATTAAATTGTTAGATATATATTTAGTCTCATATTTTAAACAAATGGATCATTTTTCAATGAATAATTATATTTTGAAAGAATTAATCAAAGTCTATAATATGGGAATCACTCACATGGGCAAATCATTGCCAATTTATTTAATTTGTGCTTCAATCATTCTACTAATTAATTCCTTTTAGTCTATTAATTAATTTCTGGAAGACCAAGTTTATCTAGCAATTTCCACACACACAAAAATTAAAAAAAATCATAAAGTCTTGTTACTTTTGGCCATATCTAGATAGTGCTTCGGGGACGATGGTGGATCACTTAATCAAACATACAAATCGTTTGGTTCTCTTCTTGTAACATCTCATCATATTATGTAATATTACACAAGCGTGCATAATGTTGCGTATTTTTTTATAAATCACGGTCGTGCCGGATTTTGCAATATTTGCCAATGCACTTTAAGAATACCGAATGCTCTTTCAACGTCCTGCCGACTCTTGAGCTTTTTTGAAATTAATTTTTACGCTTCTCATCTTGTGGATATTGAAATGATTTGACAAATGTCGTATATTCTGGATATTTCCCCTCCACAAAATAATAGCCATATTTGTATGTAATCTCGTTCACTAGGAAAGGACACATGGGAGCTTTGCCATTTAATACGTCATTGAATATCGGAGATTGATTAAGAACATTAATATCGTTGTTCGAACCAGAGACCCCGAAAAATGTGTGCCAAATCCATAAATCTTGGATTGCAACCGCTTCGAGCATAAAAGTTGGATGTTCGTGATCACCCCACATGTATTGTCCATGACTCCATGTCATGCTACCGGACAATTTGACCAAGCCCAATGAGTGCAGTTGATACTTCCTAACATCCCCGAGAATCTATGCTTGGATTCGTGATGCGGGTATAATTGTTGAATGTTGAAGAAAATAGTGCATCGTAAATACTCCTTTCCATAAACTTTAATTACCCGTTTACAAAAAATAGTATCACTTCACGTGAGATCCGCTTCAACGTATGTAGGTACTCTTCAAGTGCGGAGAGTGAGTTCCGTAAGCTAATTGACGTTTTGCAGAGGTACAATTCTGTAGCGGAATAAAACCTTCCAACCTAGTGCATCCCATTTTTGTGTAAAATACGGGATTGTAATTTGTAAGTCATTCACGATCTGCAAAATTAATTATTTGGACATCTGAAATCGTCTCCTAAATGAACCTTCATCAAAAACACAATCCTAGTCAAAGTAGTCCTTCATAAGCCAGAGATGTGTCTCGTCACGCTGCCTGTTGATCACCTTTCTTGTTTTTTCGTGGACCACTTTACATTCATGCTTCATCAATTTGTTTTGATATATAAAGTCAGTTGTGCAAACGTTTCGTAAATCATTTTATACCTCATATTTGGTTCCTCTTCGAAAGATGAAGAAATAGTCAAACAGAGTTTGATAGCATTTTTTGTGTTTTGTAAAAAAAAAATAGTTTGTAGAGAGAAAGGATATTTTTATGTGTTTTGAAGAAGATGTAGTATTGTGTATATATTAGGAAACAATCTTTTTTTTTAATTTCCAAACGGTCAAATGACCGTTGAAGCCTCAGAAATCATCATAATTCTCCTCATCACTCTCGACATTCAAATACCGAATACATGTGTTTTGTTAGTACGGAAGGCAGGGGGTGGTGTGTCCCTTGGTACCGTCCCTCCATTTAGTCATACCGATCGGCTGCCATGAACACACGTGACGCTCTAATATGAAACATGTGTTGGTAACATTATATAGTAAGCGTGCGAAGCGTGGATAGTACCAGGGTTTAAGCATGCATGAAGCATGGAGTGGGTTATACTGATACGACGCTGATATGGCTTGAAGAATGAGGTGTCCAAAAAAGAGTACACTCCATGCTCTTAACCTAAACAGCGTTACTATATATATATATGTGTGTGTGTGTGTGTGTACACACACATGTACGAAATGTCTAATTTCAAAAACATCTTGCTTCTACCCCCCCCCCCCCCAACATATGTAAAGCAGCTAGACAATCAAATTAAACCCTCATATTGATTAGATAAACTAGGGGTGAGCATAAAAACTGATTAACTGAACCATAACTGATTTAACCGACAAAACCGACACAAACTAACCTAACCATTTCAAAAACCTGTGTTTCGGTTTCTAAATTTTGATTAACCGATAAGGGCGGTTCAGTTACGGTTAATCACAAAAACCGCCCCATTATTAACCAAACCGCCCCAATAAAATATTTTATAATTTTTGTGTTATTTATTTATACTAATATGAAACCTTATTAAGGATAATTATATGTAAAATTAAAAACAAAGTCCTTTTAAAGTGTTGTGTTTTAGAGTTTTTTGAGTTTTTATATTATTTTGAAGCTTTATAATCGTTTTCTATTATATATCTTCTATACGACGTATCGTATTTATTTATTTTTGTTTCACATGAAGTTTTCTTATTTAATTTATACCAAGTTTTGTTCATTTCTTATATTAAATTCTTGTTCATTTAGCCAAGTTTATTTTTAATGTCTAACTTACTTATTGGTTAACCACTCCATTTAATTGATAACCGACCTATTAACCGAATAACTACCCCACTAAAAAGTCAAAACCGATGAGTTTGAATTAAACATAACTGAAATTATCGGTTATGGTTTAGTTATAGGTCTTAACCGACCCATGCTCAACCCTAAGATAAACTAACATCCATGGTACGTTCATTTTAGACAAATAATTAAAGAGAATACCTTTTTTTCACTTGATCGGTTAATCGGTAGCGGACTTGGTTTCCATCAAAACCCACATTCAATTTCATTGCCCTATTGCAGATCTCAATTTTCTCTTCAAAAGCTATTGCCACTACACGCAACTGATTCATCTTCCCTGTCGTGGTCTTCCAAAAGATGTAATGTGTTGGTTTTGAAAATAAAATATGTGATTTTGTAATATTTGCAATAAATACGGTTAAAATCTATCCATCTTCTGTGATGTTTCTCTCTATGTTCATTAACGTACACAAATTATTTAGATATAAAAAAGTATGTTGTTCAGTTCTTTGTTAAGTATACCTTTCTGTTTTTTGGGGAACACTAAAAATATTAGAAAACAAATACAGTACTCTACAAGTTTCGCATAAACCCTCTCTCATGGATGTTAAACTTCTATAATTTTATATATGTTTATCCTGGTAAACATATAATTTAACATTAGAAAAAAATTCATGCATATGCAATTTCTATTATTTTTATCAAGTGTTTAATGGTGAACACGATATTGTTGGATTTTTTTTCTTTTTAAATGGTTAAAACAGTTTGCCTTTGACTGTGTTCGCCCATGAACATAACATCAATGATAAAAAAAACTAGTAAACATTTGAATGTGTTCACTAGTGTACACCGTAAAATAAATAAAATACTAGAAAATTATTTTTAATTTATAATTTAGGAGTGAGAAAAACATGAGAGGGGAATATCAATAGATTGAAAAGAGAAAAAAAGTAATAGAGGGAGAAGAGAGAAAATATTTGTATTTACTATTTTACTCTCTTGAATTAAATAAAAATATTAATTATGATTAATGTGAACCACAAGATCAAAAATCAATCAATGGCTGAAATTGTTTCTCGCACTTTTCGCAAATAAAAGACTTTTCACATGATCCCTCCACTACATATATAGTGAAAAGATCATTTAAGAACTATTTTTATCGTGAGTACCATTTGTAACCATCATTAATGCTCATTAATAGGGGTATTAATTTTGGTCTTTTATATATTTTTCAACCGTAATTTGCGTCCGGGTGAGTTGTTATTAAAGATCGAGCATTGATTTTTCCAAAACACCCCTCATTAATGAGCCGTCATTTTTATTGACTATTGATTTATTTTAATCAAGGATGAAGATTGGTTTTCACGATACTCATAATAAAAACGGTTATCAAATGAACCATCTCTTATATATACACACACGCACACATAAAAAAAGGTTCATTTGAAAACCAATCTTATTGTGAGAACCACATTCAAATAAACGCTCCTCGTATATATAAAACCATTTTAATATACATTTTGGCCAAAGTTAAAAGAAGGCTACAATTATTTTATGCACTTTTTTACTTTTCAAGAAAAGAATTCAACAAGTCTATCTTTTGGGTTGACTTGGCATGAAAATTTCTTACACAAAGTCTACTTGACCCGGTCTTGTAACATGGCTATTTACTTATATAAATTCTCACCAAGTTGTCTCGTTGTTGTTAATTAAAATAGATAAGAATAATATGGGTCCTTGTTTTCAGTGACTAATAGTAAAATAATTAATTTGAAATATAACTAAACCTGGTAAAATAAATTGCTTGTTGGAGTGTTTTTACATATCAAGTTAATTAATTAAAACATTTTTCCATATTTCTTTTTCCTTTATATTATTGTTTTGACTCTTGAAAGTCAAGGTAATATTACTTGTTCACTAATAGTGTACTATAGGTACGTCGAGGCTAAGTCATTTATACATCTGAAATACATCTTTGAACGGAGGTGAAACATTCCTTTTATTCGGAGGTGGAAACCTCCAACAGGATATGGTTATCTTAACGTCTTCAGCCTAGAAGGCAGTTTTATTAGTAGAATCCAGGCAACGATAAAGTATGAGTCACGTCCTACACAAACTCCACTTGGAGGCAACCACCAGGACTCCCATAAATTGCCTATAAATAGTAACCTAAGCAAAAGGCAAAGGTAAGTTGAATTCCCTTAATAATTCTCTCTTATTATTGACTCATATTATGACATGCATGGCTGACTTAAGCAACGGAGGGTTTACCGCGTGGGTTCCTACTGCAGCAGCCTAACGATTTTCCTATTTTGCATGTATCCCAGCCGAAGCTCGTCGTAGAGTTACCATTTCTCGATCTCTTCTTTAGTTCCAGCCCTATATCTATTACTTAAGCGCACTTGATAGCAGTGGAGAATGATACAACGTTGAGATAACAAGAAAGATGAGAAGAAGAAAATATAGGCATCACGAATAGCATGAGTCAACGGATTAAATTTCGCTACTTATTTAATTTTAAATGGTAAAACAATGGTCGTACTTAAGTTTGTAACGCATGTCAATTGTCATCGGAAGCTAGCGCTATATATATCGTGACACTTGTCGGTTATCATTAGCATATGCTTATACTAATTTAATATGTTTTAAAATTAGAGAATCCATCCATATATATTATGTATAATAATAATAATAATAATGTTTGTATTAAATAAAAGAAAGAGGGTCGGTGTGAGTGGGTTATTTCCTCCCCACTTTCTTGCCAAATGTCACATAGAAAGACTTTTGACGGATAACTAGATGTATCATATTTTAAATATATAACATATGTTCAAATAATCCTGTAACGTATCCTTATTTATTCTTCTACTTATAAGATTAAAATAGATGTTTACGTTAAAAGAAGAAACGAATAAAGAGAATTAATAGATTAAACATGTTATCATTTAGTGAGTAGGAAAATAAAATAGAAAGATTTAATACGAGAAAATATAATTCTCGTATATATATAGTGAAAGGTTCATTTGAGAACCGTTTTTATTGTGAGAACCGCGAGAACCAATCTTAGCCGTCCAATTCCTTCTCATTCAATTGGATTGCCCACCCATGAATTCCTTACATGCACCATGCCACACTCAATCCTCCCACGCTCTTCATCCATGAATTCCATTATCCAAAATGAACGGCTAAGATTGGTTCTCGTAATAAAAACGGTTCTCAAATGAACCTCCCCCTATATATATATATATATATATATATATATATATATATATATATATATAGGGATGAGATCAAATAAAAAGAAAATTAAAGTAAAAAGTGTAAAAGGGATGATTATTTGATCATTTTTCGGTATATATATCAACTGATAATCATTAGTTCATCATCTTTATTGATTAAAACTAGTTCTTCATCAATTTCTTTTTGATTTCAAATACAGATTTTGAAAACAAAATTTTGGAATAATTTGTTAATGAACAAAATGCTTCCATCTAAAAAGTGATGAATATGTTGGATTCATCAAAAAGAAATTGATGAAGAACTAGTTTTAATCAATAAAGATGATGAACTAACGATTATCAGTTGATATATATACCGAAAAATGATCAAATAATCATCCATTTTACCCTTTTTACTTTAATTTTCTTTTTACTTGATCTCTACCCTATAATATATATATATATATATATATATATATCAAAATGATCGAACGAGAACATATATTTTTGAAAAAGTGTGAGGAATAGTTTATAACAATTAAATCATCTTAATTAATCGTTGTTATATATAATATTTAAACCCTGCATCCAAGCTTAATGGATACTAAAAGGCTTATAACTTAGCAAGATCTGGAGTTATTAGTGTCTTATAAGATTGTGGGTTTAAATCATGTAGTAGACAATGATGTAGAATTAGGTTTAAATTTAAGGAATATGTGTTTAGTTGTTAAATACATCTAACTTTGCTTCACATGTAATTTCTTTTGCGCATCCAATTTTTTTAGATATATGATGAGCAGTTTCAAATTAAATTACATAAAAAACAGAATCTAATGTTATAATTTGTTTGATATAATATTATCATTTAAAAGTTGCATACAATTTAAAAATCAAGTTGTAATTTGAACCTATTAATGATATGGGCTGCTTCCAAATCCAAATAAGTAAATAAAAAAAATATTGATGAGTATCTTAACAGAAAGAAAAAAAAAAGAGAAGTTAAAATTGCGATGCTAAAACAAAGAAGTTGGTAATGGTGTGGGCTTTTATCCTTCAAGGTTTAATTCAACCTATTAATGATATTGGGCTTTTAGTTATTTCCTCCTTATCTTAATTACCAATTTCAGTGGGCTTTCCTATTCGTCCATACTTAATTAACATCTTCATTATAATTGATTGCGCAGGTGATATATATATATATAGGGGAAGGTTTATTTGAGAACCGTTTTTATTGCGAGAACCGTGAGAACCAATCTTAGCCATCCATTTTGGATAATGAAATTCGTGGATGAAGAGTGTGGGGGGATTGAGTGTGACAGGGTGCATGTAAAGAATTCATGGGTGGGCAATCCAATAGAAAGAGGAGGAATTGGACGGCTAAGATTGGTTCTCGCGGTTCTCGCAATAAAAACAGTTCTCGAATGAACTTTTCACTATATATATATATATATATATATATGTAGGGGAGGGTTCAAACGAGAACTGATTTTCGTACGAGAACTGCGAGAACCAATCTTGGCCGTTCATTTTGGATAATGGAGTTCATGGATAAAGAGCATGAGAGGATTGAGTGTGGCAGGGTGCATGTAAGGAATTCATGGATGGGCAATCAAATTGAAGGTGGGGAAATTGGACGGCTAAAACCGGTTCTCGTACGAAAAATAGTTCTCGTTTGAACGTTTGCCTATATGTGTATATATATATATATAGGGTAGAGATAAAATAAAAATGATTTTATGGTAAAAAGGGTAAGAGGTAATAAAAAATCATTTTTATTGATTAAAACTAATTCTTTATCGATTTATTTTTTATGAATCCAACATATTCATCACTTTTTACAGAGCAAAAGAGATTTTCAAATACAGATTTTGAAACCAAAATTTTGAAATAATTTTTTGATGAACAAAATGCTTTCATCTAAAAAGTGATGAATATGTTAGATTTATCAAAAAGAATAGATGAAGAACTAATTTTAATCATAACTAACAATTATCAGTTGACGTATATACTGAAAAATTATAAATAATCATACCTCTTACATTTTTTACTTTAATTTTCTTTTTATTTGAGCTTATCCATATATATATATATATATATATATATATATATATATATATATATAGCATTGAAAAAATTTCTAATATTACTTTTAAATCTTTTATTAATAAAAGTCAAATGTTACTAAATCTATAACTATTATTAAAAGGCTTACCTTTTTTCCTTTTTTAGTTATTAAATCATAACCTATTAACCAATCAGAACCCTCAATTCTAAAATCAATTCAATTCTAAACCTGTTAGATCCTTTGATGTTTTTCTTTAAGATTTAAGATTCTAAACCTGATTATGATTTGTATGTTTTCATATATATGTACTGATAATTTCTCGAATTCTAAGTGATTGTTTAGGTTGTGTTCTGTTCCATTCACTGTGTTCGAATCTTAAATACGTATCAGGTGTGTGTTGTAATTTCCTTTCATATTCGAGTGGTTTCCTGAAATTTTCTTTATATTATTTGATTTATACTTCGTCTTCTTCGTTTTTGTTTACTAAAATTGGATTCAGGGTTTTCGTTTTATGTTAGTCTACATTCAAAGTCGTTTCTTCTGTGATCTTGGCTTCATATCATGTATGATATACTTCCTTTCATATTCGAGTTGTTTCTAAAAATTTTCTTTATATTGTTTGTTTTATACTTCGTTTTCTTTGTTTTTGTTTACTAAAACTGGATTTAGGGTTTTCGTTTTATGTTAGTCTGCATTCAACACCGTTGGCGATCGACAAGACTTTTAATTAGTAGCAAAGGTGAGTTAATTTCATAATTTTTTTGATTTACACTACTTACAGCTCTTTTATAATTATGGATTTTGTTTGTAGGGCAATCGTCGTGCCTTTTTTGCTCATACATGCAACACGTGTGTTAAAAATGTCAGTCATATTACTATCTCTATTTACCATCATAAAATTGATTGATTTTTATAATTGATATCATGTTTCTTTTGTTTCTCAATCTCATATTCCTGTAGTATTTAAAGTTATATTTTCATTTTCGGTTCTGCCCACCAAGTGTTCGATTAAATGTTTCTAAGTTTATTATGCTGATAACTGATTAATTGAATGTTGCTATGATTAATATTGATTTGTGGTTGTTACATTTTACAAATTGAAGTTGAACAATATGATGAAGCAATGCACAGTTTATTATACAAGATGATATTGCTCTCACTAAGATTGATGAGGCTATGCAACACACTCCAACTGTTATTGATTTATACTCTGTTAAGGTTTGTTTTTACTGTCCCCTTTTCCATTTTGTTTATAGATAACATGTAGGTTAGTGTGCGAGGCTAATAATTTTACTAGAAATAGTTATCTTAATGAATCTTTATGGAGTTTCTTTGTTCACAGAGCAAAATATTAAAACATGATAGGGACTTTGCAGCTGCTGCTGCATTGGTAGATGAAGCTAGGTGCATGGACCTTGTAGATCGATATGTAAATAGCCAATGTGTCAAACGAATGTTGCAGGCTGATCAGGTTTGTCATTCTAAATGATAATTTTCTTCACTTGATATTTGTGTATGATGTTTGATTCAGTAATTAACTACATTTATTTTCCTTCACACAAATCTCTACTAATATTGCTATCACATGCCATGGTAACTCATTGTTTAATTGACAAAACTAATTACTAATAAATCTCATTCGTTTTTGGGGGTACTCAGATGATTTACTATATATGATCATTAACACGGAACTCTTTCATAATCAAAATCATTGATTAAAGGTGGAAGTTCCATTTCTTGACTATTCAATCTCTTCCTTGGACTTTACATCGATTAAAATGTCAAAATTAAGAAATATATTTAACCTTCTGTGGTATGCATGTGCTTACACTTCAAGATGTTGACTTTTCTGTTTTAGCTAAACTTCTCGAGTTACACACATGGCCTGTTAGAAGTGAAACACAACCCAAATCGACCCCTTTACAAGTAAGTAGGTCGGAATTGCCATCTGTAGTCATCATAGACGAAAAGTTGGATGGTTTAGGTTATTTAACCATTTCCTAGCCCATATGATCATTCTTATTCCATTATATCAAGTTATCAACTTAATTTTGTTCTTCTAATTTGCAGATGGAATTCTACTAAAAGAAATAAACCGACCTCTTCGGCCAAATGGTTATTTTATATATTCGGCTCCTTCTGCTTATAGAAAAGACAAGGATTATCCTGTTATTTGGGATAAGTTGGTGAATATAACTTCTAGAATATGCTGGAAGCTTATTGCTAGGAAAGTTCAGACAAGAATATGGATTGAAAAAACCGATAGCACATGCCTTTAGCAAAATGCAGAACAAAACCTCATAAATATATGTGATTCTGTAGATAATAATAATCACAATGAGCCCTCATGGCAAACCCCTTTAAAAAACTGCGTTACACTTGACACTTCAGTTCTGCATTCTAAAAAACTACCTCCTATACCACAGCGTTTTTCAGTGTATTCAGAAAGTCTCAATAGCATAGGTATGTTTTTATTTTTTTATTTGTTTTACGCTGACATGACGTTTGTATAGACTCTTACCCCCCCTTTTCTGATTTTAACTTTCTTGGTGCAGGTATCACATGAGAGAAGTTTCTGTCGGATACCCTTTATTGGCAAGATCAAGTTCGTGAATATTGGAGGTTGATGAATGTTGACAACACAGCAATTAGAAATATTATGGACATGAATGCATTTTATGGTGGATTTGTAGTGGCATTCAGTACTTGGCATGTTTGGGTAATGAATGTAGTCCCTTCAACGATGAACAACACCTTATCTGCTATTTATAAACGGGGTTTAATTGGTGCTTTTCATGACTGGTGAGTTGAATTAGCAAACTCTATTCTACATGATATTAGAGGCATGCAATTTTGATCCATTTACTTATGAACGGGTCGATCCAGGTTATGGTTAGACGGGTTAAGTAAAAAATTTTAGCTAAAAAATACGGTCAAATGGATCAAATAGGTTAAAAGTCGCACAAAGTTAATTTTTGTATGCATAAAGTTATTTATTTCGAGTATTAGATTATTGTTGATATAAAGTGATTGTACGAATATATATATATATATATATATATATATATATATAGATTTCGTAACCTGCCAACAAAAAGAGCCCCTACATCTGTTGAATGATTAAGTGTATCAACATATATTTCTAAGAAATTAGACATAGGCTATTTTCGAGACACCAACAACTGGTGTGTTTTTTTAGCTTTCAGTTTTTATAAAACATGTTCTCTTTTAGCTAGATTCTATGTTATCAATGAATATATGACTTAAGCTTTGTAAGTAGTCATCAAATAAGGAATGTTTGCTTTGATGTTTAAGTAGTAATTATGTACACTTGCTTAATTTAGATTGGGCAGAGATCAATGTTTTCTATTTGATTTTAATTATTTAATATAATGAAATTTTATCGGGAGCTTTTAAATCTCTTGATGTTGATGTCATTTGATGTTTGATATTTGTTTGTGCCGACTTACTGATTATGTGTTTTTGATTTGTGATCCTATCCTCGGGTTGAGCGGATTTCTTAGATTTATCGTGATGTATGACCTGTTGATTATGATTACTATTGGTCTCATGTGGTCCACTCAATTATTGTTTTTTTGTCAAGTATGATTTTGTTTTGCAAATATGAGTTTCATATCATTGAATTGTATTAATCTTAAGGATTTACTTTCTAAGGTGGTGTTTGAATGTTAGGCTCGAAATTTTTTGTAATTCAGATTCATCATAGGATGAAATGTATAAAATTGTGTTTGAATGTTGTTTTAGTTGTGTGATACTATTGCTTAAAAATTCTTTTTATCAGATTATGGATGAAACATGCGAATTCACGTACTAAAGGGGCTACTAGAAGTGATTGATAACTCTTTGATGTTTTTATCACCAAAGAAAATGTACATGGTCATTCCTCTGTTTTTATAATTTTCTTGCACAAATGACTGAAATGGTTGCTTCTTTTGGATTTCTGAATTTCTTTTATTTCTTTTTGCTCTAAAAAATGCGGTGGTAGGAGATATTTGCTCTCATGGTTGGTTTCATAGCAGCAGTGATTTATTGTTTTGTTTGAAAATTTTGATTTTTGTAGCTTTCTTGATAGGTGATTTGCCTCTTCTTTTGTCAAGCATTTGCTTCAAAGTAGGTATTGAAACATGGGGGAATGAAAGATATTATGTTCTATCACAGAAAATTATTTGATTGGAGCCGGCGACCGAAGCCCGGTGAACGGATTGGTCCGAAATCCGATCTTCGATTTGGTATAGATAATCTTAGTCTTGAAAAGTATGTATTTGAAACAGTCTATGTATGTCCACTTTTTATTATTTGGTCTATCAACTTTTAATAATTTTGTTGTTATACAAGTACTTGACGCAATTTAGTTTCGTAACAACGTATTTGACAATATTTATATATGTTCACTTTTTACATATTTCTATTTGATTTTGATGTATATTAAGTTTACTTTTGTAATACCGTGCGTGCACGGGTCAATAAACTAGTTTATTATTATTCACCAAAATGACATTAAATAAGATTTTTCAGACAAATGTTTCCATTAAAGTAAATTGTTGATTTTATTTTTGTATTATTTATATGTTATTAACTAACCTAAATGTTTTCTATAAACTCTTCCGTTGTGTTATTATGAAATATATATGCAAATATTTTTTTTTTTAAATAGAATGTGAAATGACTGTATTACAAATTGATATCATCATTATTGTAGGTTTATTACTAGTTTTTATGTGAAATAACTGCGTTACAAGTTGGTCTCACTATCGTAGGTTTATAGCTGGTTTTTATGTAACTTATGTTTACACATATAATGAAGGGTTATATTAAGGCATCTATATATATTTTGGTAATGAAGAGTAGGCAAAAGTTCAAACGGGAACTATTTTTCGTACGAAAACCAATCTTAGCCGTCCAATTCCCTCTTCTTCAATTAGATTGCCCACTCATGAATTCTTTACATGCACTCTGCCATATTCAATCCCTCCACGCTCTTCATCCATGAATTTCATTATCTAAAATAAATAGCTAAGATTGATTATCACAGTTCTGGTTTGAACCCTCCTCATAAAAAGTAAGTGGGCCGAGGGATAATTTTAAGAGTTTCTAATTGAAACTTGAATTCTCTAAAATGGTCGTTGACGGGCCTATTGGGTTGAGTTCATTCATATTCATAGGTTTAGATATTAGTATCTTGTAAGAGGAATTTTTCAATTTTTGTGTTCTTTTTCTTCTTCTAAATCTTTAACACCTATTTAATTATTTGTAGCATTTTCTTATTCTAAATCTTTAACACCTATATAATTATTTGTAACATTTTTTTTTTGAAAATCTACACATATAAGTTAATATCCATAAATTAAGAAAATATAAGACACGTATATATGTTATTAGAAATAGTTTTTATTTGAGTTATATCCTTCGTTTAACGATCGACATGTTCAAGTTCACACGTTGACATGTCATTAACTTGACGTAATGATGATTAACCTAGCTAAGAGGATTAGTTGTACTTCTCTTTCTTCGATCAGTTCCTTCCTCGATCTCTTTTATGTCTCGTTAGTCATCATCACTCTCTCCATCCATATTTTCATCACTTCTTAATTGTTTTTTCTCCTCAAACATAAATAATGAATAAATGATATATACATATATATATATATATATATATATATATATTTATATTTAAAATTGTCTCTATGGTTGATTGAAATAACAAATCTCAATAACTTTTTACAAAAAATAAAAACAAAATCAAGAAATTCAAAGATAATTAGAACGTTAATAAAGCAGTGAGTAATTTGCTATATATGTTACGATATCAAACCCATATATATTGTCTAATTAAAGAAATAAACCCCACCAAATAATAATAATAATAATAATAATAATAATAATAATAATAATAATAATAATTATTATTATTATTATTATTATTATTATTATTATTATTATTATTATTATTATTATTATTATTATAATTGTAATAATAGTACGCATGCACTTGAGTACCATAAATGAAGTGCCTCGACTCCTTTTAGAAGCTCAACCAAATGAGGAAACATTGTGGCAAACTAGAAACTAAATTTGATTAGGATCGAGTTTGTTATTCATTAACCATGACTCTTTTTTTCTTTTCTAGAATAACTTCAATTTATTGTATAAACATTAAATTTCATGAGGATTAATAGCCTTCTTTAATTTATTCAAAACGTGTAATAATCTACATAAATAAATGTTCCAACCTCTCTAATTCAAACTTCCAATGGTCCAAAAAACATTTAATAACAACAATCTAGACAAAATAATGTGATTTAATTATGTGCTTATGAAATTATGAAGGGTTAATTTTACGAAATAGTTAATACTAATAACGTTTTTCTAATGTTTTATTATAGATTTATAAAAAATGAAGTTTTTTATATCTGTCTATTAAATTTGGAAAAAACTTGTTATTATACTCATCTTGTTTTACCTCTAACACTCACGAAATGTAAACTTTGAACTTGAAATCTCTATCAATGCTTGATGAAAAATAATACTCTATGGAAAAACAATCGAATTATCTATAAACAAAAGCAAAACAAACGATTGAAAATGGGTTTAAAATGAGCTGAATCATTAAAAAAAATATAAGAGGGCGTTGAACAGTTGTGTTTATTACATACCCGACTTTAATTAGTGATTTGCTTTGCCTACAATTTATTTTAGAAAAATTGTAAATTGGGTATCATTTGAAAAGAAAAAGATTATCTATGAATATCTATAAAAATTATCTATTAGGCAAAAAGATCAAAAATTGAGCACAAAAGTCGATTGAATGGCTACCCTATTTTCGTTAACTTCTTAAACAAGTTGCAGGTTAAGACATGAGTATAAAAACACGTTTTTATAAACGCCAACAAGCATTATTATTTTTTTTGAACAACAAAAAAATGAAACTAAAAAAAAACTTTTGCAAGGTCATCACCATCCCCTATCACAACAAAATATGTTAATGAGAAGATGTGTAAAAAACTTCAAGTAGGCTAACGTAACATTAGAGAAATGGTATAGCTATTTCGTAACTCTAACCTTTCTATTAATGTGATATTAACTAAAGACAATCTTAATCTTAATTTTTTCTCTTTTTTGTCGGATTCTATCTTAGAAGTTAATTGGTCAAATCGTTATTTAACTTAGTTATTTTTGTCGACTTAGTAATTTAACTTCAAAAGTGATGAACATAGTCCTTTAAAATCTATTTTGTGGCGAAAAAGTTCCTTCATAACGCTGGTCGTTAGTTAACTCTGTTAAATCGAGAGTAATTTAGTCTTTTTACCATCTTTTTCACCTTTTTATTAATTAAAATAATATTTTTATATTTTTTAAATAAAAATATATATACTCTCTCCCTCTCCATACATACACACACTCTCTCTCTCTCCCTCTCAATCTCACCCTCCCTCCCACTATCAATAACCTTGTCCCCACCACCACGTACCGTCCACCGTCACCGCCGACTCTCTCTTACTCTCCTTTCTCTATCGCACCCCGAAGACCACCGCTCCACCACTACACTCGGCCACCACAGAAAACCATAGCCACCACCGTTGCACTCATCTATACTATATGATGGTTCTCACCGACTACACTCGTGATATGTAGGTGTACGTGTTAAATACATGTTATACGCGATAATGGCAAGACGGAATTAACATGTCTAGAAGGTTTCTAGTTCTTTACCATATTTTAATTTTTTTAAATCAATTAACAAACTGAGTTATGCATGTATGCACTTTTATTTACAAGAGTGCTAATTTCTAAATTCTCTATCTTTCACATACCAGATATATTACATCAATTTCTAACATATATCGATGTATCATTCACACAAACATCACATCACATCATAAAAGATAAATTAAGATTTTAAAAAGGTTTAAATAAAATCATTCTATGTATCTATAAAAATGAATAACCACTAGAACTATGTTAATGTAACACAAAGTAGATCCAAAAGAAAGATTTGGCCATCATTTCAATATACAATATACATATACATATTATAATAAGTATAACAAAGACCCAAAAGGAACTCATTATCTAAAAAGCTTACAAACTTTTTTATATCGATCATGATGAAATTTAAGAGGTCAAGTCAAGAAAAAGGCAAGTACGTACGTAGGCCCAAAAACTATCAACTTTCCCCGTATCTAGGACGTACATACTCTCCGGCCATATCCCCCTTTACATTCTTTAATTTTTGCATTCAAAATTTCCTAAACCTTCTTTGAAATATATATATTTTTTAATTTAAACTATCAACTTTTTCTTTCTATAAACTTGTAAAATACTTTTCATGTTCATATGGTGAATACTAGCTTTGATGTTTCGTGACTAGTTGTTGCACTATATATATAAATCTATAATTACGATACCAACAAATTTCAGGAAAATAACATTAATTATGGCGTTATGGGATTTGAACATTGAAAAACATAGTACACTAATTGATATAATTATACAAATTATAAAGAACACATGCCCATATATTATTTCAAATTTATTTACCATACGTTTTATTGTTTCTTTTTAAATTTTGCAAAACATATATATAGAAGCCTTAAATTTTGTGTATATATATATATATAGAATAATAAAAAACCATACGTATTTTATATTACATTAATAATATTTTATAAAATATAAAAGATACAAGATAAACCTAATATGAAATCATAATAAGCTCTAGCATCGATATAATAAGGGTAGGCTAACTATACTAAACCCTAATTTACATTCTCAGATAGTATATATATAATTATTTTTATTTGCATTACTTCTTAATAGATCAAAATTCAACACATGCAAATCATAAATTTTATGTTAATTAAGCAAATGTTAAAGATTTATTAACTTTCAAATTAACCAAATTTGTATTTAAGCCAACGATTAATTCAACATTATCGTGCTGTAGAACGTCAAAATATTTTTATTTGAGTTTCTAATTTGTCTTGAATATTATCATAATAACGCAAAAACACAACGAAATCCAAAGAAAGATAGAAGTAATATAGAACCCCATAACTCTTGAATATACACATTCATATGATTCTTACAAATTAAGAACCTGATCGAAACTTTTTCAAAATAAAACAAAGCATATAATAATAATAATTAACTACTTAATTATCATATATATCATTCTTATCTTAGCCAAAACATATATAACCTTGTTCTTCAGGCATTTTGAAGCCTTGCTGTAAACAACCCAACAAAATCTGGGTACTGAAAAACATCCGCAAACACGTTTTCTTGACTCTCAAAACTAACCGACGGCGCCATGTGATGATGACTGTAAAAAGGCAAACCGCCAGCACCACCGCCGCCATTAAAGCTCTGCTGGAAATCGAACTGATTCAGCTGATTGTTACTACTATTATGGTTTTCGAAAAAGAACCCGAAAGGGTTTGAATCAACGGTTTTCTTGTAAGAGTCGTAAAACGGTTCGGGTCCGGGCTTAGGTTTTGGTTCCGGCTTTGAGTGCTTCTCAGGTTTCGGGTAAAACCCGGTTAACACCTCGTCCAGCAAACCGGAATGGTCCGGTTCAGATGGGAAAAACTCTTTGTAACTATCATCTTCTTGAACCGCCGGTGAGCTTGTCTTGGAAACCGGTACTGAAGAGGCGGTGTTCGAGTTCGAATTAGATGAACCGGAGTTTAAGAAGTCATGAAAGAAAACAGAGTTGAACGAACTAGGGTTCCTCTGTAACGTCGGTACAGTGAAGTTATCGTACGCCGAGGACGGCAAAGGCTGAGATTGAGTCCTGCTGAACGAAAACGGATGGATAAGATTATCACTGGGTGGTGGCGGGTACACAAAGTTAGTTCTGGCTTTAGTTCCTCGCATGGCACGTGCGGCGCAGTCATAAGCACAGGCGGCTTCCTCCGCCGTATCGAAGGTTCCAAGCCAACGGCGCTCTTTTGACTGCGGGTCACGTATTTCGGCGGCGTACCGGCCCCATGGACGGCGCCGGACACCTCGGTACCTCATGGAACCGTTGGTACCGTTAGTGTCTTTGAGCGCGAGGCGTTTGTTGGCGGCGGAGGATGCGGTCGGGGAGGAGGTGTTAGTGCGTTTCTGGACGGCGGGGGTTGGTGTTTGAAAGATGTCGGATTCCGGTGAGGGTGTGAAACCGGCGAGCCTTCTCATGGCTTCTTCCATAATTTTGTGAAGTAAGTTAATAATTAATGTGGGAAGGATGAAGAATAAATAGAAGTTGTGAAGATATCGACGTTTTTGTGAAAAGTATGTGTTTTGGAAGGGAGGGTGGTATTTATAGGGAGGACAGAAGGGGAAGTGTGCATAAAGGGTTGTACGTTGTGAATTAAATGAAGTAAGGAAAAGGGCAACAGTGCATGCATGGGGGTTGATGATGGATGTGCAATCTAAGAATCGTGTTTTTCAAAGCGTTCTATTACATGTAATATATACAATAATAAATATTAATTTTAATGGAAAGAAATATTGTTATAATTTTTTAATGGAACACACATAATAATTTGGTAAAATTGGTTACTGTATGGAAAGTAATATATACAATAATAAAAACCATTTTTAAATGAACAAACAACTATTAAGTTTTTGTAATACATATTGTATCTAATTTATAAGACACATTTTTACCCATCTCATATTATAGCTTAAATTTTGTAAATCACTAATAAGATGTCTTAGATTGCTTTTTGAATAAATTGGTTACGAGTTTGTCGATTTATATTTTGGTTTGAGTTAATTAATTAAGTCGGTTTTAGTTTTATGTTAAAGAGCCAACCGGGTTCACACGATCTAAGTACAAGAACTAGCTTACCATATGATCTTACTTTTTATTAAACACAAAAAATTTAAATTCTTTTTTACTTAATTATCTCTAATTCAATTTTTTTTGTCTTTGATGTAAAAATTAGTTTTTAATTTTCACTTTCCCCGTTTAATATGAATATATATCATGGGTGTTTGTAAAAATTATATATCCATATTTAATTGTAAATGTTTATAGTTTTTTCTTTTATAACTTTTAATAAGTAATGAATGTTATAAATATAATTATAAATTTATGATCATCTCGTGTTTTTCTACGTTTTGATATAAATTTTAACCGTAAATATTTTTTTAATATTTTATTAGTAAAAAAGGTATACTTCATAACCTTTAAAGAAAGTGAATTACTATATGACACACTCAAACCGTTACATAATATTATATAAATATATTAGAGTACACACGTTGTTTTAAAAGTGATCCTACCTTAAAAATAGACTACACGCATGATAGTCGAGTATCACATATTCGTATATAGCATAGCTTTTTTGGCAAAACCGGGTATCAAACTTAGGGAACGAAGACTTTTAATAGTCAACCATCACTGTTATCTAGTCAACAACAAAGCATGAAGTGAATTAAACTAAAGATCTGAAACTAAACAACAAAAAGCATAAATGTAAAGAAAGAAATAAGTCACGGGAGCATGTAGTAGGAAGGAATTTGAAGTGGGATACGGGAAGGTATTCATTCAGATTAGATACACCCTAGCCAAATATATTAATGTACGTAATCATGTGATGTAACTACGTTGGCTTATTAAATACAGAGTATAAAAAGTATACATGTTCCAATTAGTAATTCATCTATAGACACAACGAATTACATTAGACACATAAGCATAACCTCTTGATGTGTAGAGATTTTAAACTGAAAATTAATAATAAATACCCAATCATAGATGAAGATATGATATGCATGACTCAATCCGTGACTAACTAAATCATAAGCATAACCTTTTGATGATTCAAACAACACCTAACACACATAAGCATAGCTTCACAGAATATAAGGACATAAACTTGGTTAAATATCCAAAATCCCAACCCATCATCCACAAACCTCGTGTAATGCCCAAAATGCACATACCAAGTCTAATCACACCAAAATCCACCAACTTAGTGTCAGTCTTGACATAACCAAACTTCTGTTGAGTATACATACACTTAGATATAAATATTTCACATATAAAGTCAACCTAACATCGATTTATAAAATACTCACATGGGTTGGAGATATCATCAATACAACCAAATATACTTAGTCATTAAGTCAAAACATAATATCAGACAAGTCAACAAAGTCAAAGCATCATACATACATATACGAGTAACTATAATATGTCTAATTCAAATGAATCAAAGTATATTGAATATTAGCCAAATCCGTCCCTAATCCGTCGCTAATCACATATTAGCCACAGATTTGGGACAAAACAAAACAATTGCTAATATGTTCGTCGTTAATTTTTGGGACGGATCTCGAAAATTTGCCATGGATTAGCGACAAAATATTAGAAACAGATTTACGACGGACTATTAGAAACGGATTTGCAATTGATGTTTAGAAATGGATTTGTGAAGGAATTTTGAAACGGCTTCACGAAGGAAAGTTAGAAACAAATTTTGGATGGAGTCACCTGCTCCAACCGACCACGGAGGCACGGTTGGTTACTAACACTTTGCAACATTAACATATCACAACTGATCACAATTAAGCACATACATTGCAGCGATAAATATCATAAATAACACTCACACATTACGGAAAATAAGGTAAGTTAGGGTAACTCATCTCATTGGCGACACGACAGGGTCAATAATAATTCTTAACGTTGCTTGTGTAACGAATTCTGACTGCATAACCTACAACACATTCTCGTAAGTCAATATCAATTGTAAATCCTAAGTCGCAATGGATCTAAGTCACACATCACCCTCAAGTAGGACTCATGCTACGTCGCACCATGTCCTAAGTCAGACCAGGGCCTAGTCACACCATATCAAAAATTGGACCACTGCCTAAGTCGCACCATATCATAAGTTGGACAAGTGCCTAAGTCGCACCATATCATAGGTCGGACTAATGCCTAAGTCATACCATATCATAAGTCGGACCAGTGCATAAGTCGCACCATATCATAAGTCTGACCAATGTCTAAGTCGCACGATATCATAACTCGGACGGCCCTTAGGTCGAACAACACCTCTAAGTCGGACTAACTAATTAAGTTGGACAAGCTATATAAGTCGGACCAAGGGTAAATCGCAACATTCAAAATACCAAGTCAGACAGAGCGCTACAAGCGCTAAGTCAGACGCAACATGGGTCGCATGACTAGTTGTAAGTCAGACGCATATATTAACAACTTACTGTTCATCTTTGTCAGGCCCAAGGTATACACAGGTGACTTAAACTTAATTTTCTAAAGTTCATTAAAACTCAATCAAATCCAATCATTTTAGTTTCTAACGGTTCCTAACAATAAATGAACATATCCTTGCGAAGACAGACGATTATCATCAAGTTTTAGTGGGCTAAAATCCTATTTTTGTTTCTATAAATGGTGTTTACCAAAAACTCAAGAACATGGGATGAAATCCTCTTAAAATAGTCTCAAATTCTCACGTTATACTTGGAAATGAATCATGACTTAGCTATAAGGGTTAATAACCATTACTTGATGATTTCTTTGAAGCTTGGCTCACAATCCTTGATCTCCTCTTACTTTCTTCTTCACGGGAGGGAATACACATAACACCCTACTCTTCTCAGCTTAAATGCGCCGATAATGAATAGAACAGTGTTTTTGGAGACTCTGCCCTAGTTATATATATATATATATATATATGCGTGTGTGTGTGTCTTCTTGGGCGAAGTCCATCCTTACCTTGCTGTCTAACATTCTAGTGTTATTAAGCCCAACACCAAAATACAATTACTAAACTGTCAACTAGCCCACTTCACATTTTAATATTTCTAAACACAGTAAAATTTACATTCTTATGATCACGGAAGCTTAGAGAATCATACCTGATTGATTCCTTTATTATTACGCGAGAATGGTAAAGGTCCTTGTTCTCTTGCTCCTCTCTTGTTCACGGTTCACACACATTAACATAGCACCCGCATACACACAGATTGAAATGGAATGTATTTGATTAGTTGTTGGGGGTTGTGCCCTAGTTTCCCTTATATACCCTTTCTACCAAAAGGTATAAGCCCAAAATCACTTATTTAATCCAAGCCATTAAATTACCAAGCCTACTAGTTAAACCAAGCCCATAGGCTTCATATTTCGTCCATGGCAACTCACTCTCACATTTCTTTTCATTAGTTAATCAAGCCCAATAGGTCTAAACATCACATTTATTGAATAACTAACAAACCAACAACAACAATAACAATAATACTAATAACCAAAATGTTGCTCTTATTAATTTACAAAAATCGTATGTTACACAAAGCAGGTATAAGCAAATAATGTTATCCTATCACATAGTGGAGTGCTGACAAGATTGGTAGGCATCAAATCTCGGGGGATAGCCAATTCATCTCAACGATCCTAATTCGGGTATTTACGCAACCAACTGTGCCGGTGGGTTAGAGAGTAGCGGTCCACCGAGCAACGTTACAGAGCCATTGGCTCACTTGGGGTTCAACGGGTAACTGAGTGCCCCAAACATCAAGGAACGACGGTCCTGCAGAACCCTCATTGATCCCCCATAAGTCTACCGGAATCCAGTCGTATAGGTGCAGAATCTGACCGTATAGGTGCCCGACCCGAAGGATCTACCGGGACCCAATCATAACAGTTGGCCTCAACAACACAACTGTAAAAACAATCATTGAATGTCTGGACAAACACATACTACGCAGATGATCCACTCAAGATCCTATAGGATGCATGCATCTCACAATTAATAGATATTCAACAATCAAGATCATACCTTGCGCATACACATGTGAATACAAAGATAACTCATCAAGTCAACACTAGATTATTCCCATTCATCTCTATATCACAAATCATAATTAATATTCATAAGTTACATTAAACGATTTATAACGGTATATCGTGAATTATGGTATTTAAATGTTTATCTGATTCTTGATTTATTGAGCTACATGAAAACCGATACTCACCTCAATTCCAAACAAGTATGCCTAGCAAGACTTAACCACCATTCCCACAAGAAGATGCTAACCAACTCATGTAGTACCTAGAATATCATTATCATGCAATAACATTAACCAAAGACACTTCATGCATAATTAAACAAAAAACTCGCTTACGTCCTTCAAAGGACATTCCTTTCTAACAATTCTTCATTGCCTATTTGGATTAGTAAAAAGTGTTATCCTAAAAAATCTGTCAAAAAGTCTGAAACTAAGTATAAAGGTCTATATTTACTAAACAAGTCAAAAGTCCATAAGGATATATATAAATTTTCTTTTATACATATATGTGTGTGAATGTGTGCGGTTTTTTAATTAATAGAATGTGTAGATCGATCGAACCGAGGGGATAGTGTAGTAAATGATAATAATAATTAGGTTTTTCTTTTTCAATGAACTGGGCTCAGATGAAACTAAATGATCTTTTAACACCTACGTACTCTACTATACCCATATATGCATACTATACTATACCATACGCCTAAGCTAAGCTAAGCTAGTTTGTTAATTAATTTGTAGGGGGAATTGAAATATTATTATATATTTGGTTTCATTACTACTGTAACTTAATTGTTTCCTATGTTTTTTTATCTCTCTTAATTCTTCCCAATTTATTATCTGTCTGTCTATCTATCTATTGTCGACTTAAATTAAATCATTAATTAATTAAGTAGGTACCACCGGCCAGTTAGTTTAATTAATTAACTGCTTTCCAAATTATTTTTCCTAGCTAGCTACTTACCTACTTTAATTTTAATTAGTTTTGTACATATACGTACTATGAGTATACATACTGCTGAGTATCCATCTACACCTCATAACAAGCTTGTATAATTACGTCCTCAGTGTTACACCCCCATAACACCCATGCCTCTGTGTGTATATATATATATATATTATATAAATATTTTTTAATAGCGTTTTTATTTTATTTTAATTTAATTTCAAACATGAATATATTGAAACAACTATTTCTATGCACGTGGGCACAATTATATATATTTTAGGCCTTTTGTATTGCATCAACACATTACACACGTACGTTCCAAATGATAATTGGGTGGGTATATATAGAATGAAAAAAACGTCATCTCACAACAAACAAGAAAAAAAATACAACTAGCTATTATAATTTTTTTATTGTATTATGGAAATTTTTTATACACTATGAATTATAGCAAAGTTTATTTAATACAATAATAAGTAAAAACTAAGCATAAGAAAAAGTTTTTACATATAATAAAATAATTATAAAAGTTTATTATATTGTTTTTAAAAAAAATATAAGTTATATATAATGATAACTAAAGCTTTGATATAAGAGAATAGAAATTTTCAAATGAAAATAATTTTCATTTATTATTAAGTTATTATTATGTCACTATATTACGTATATAAGAACTAGTAACGAATGGGTATATAAATAGAACGATTTATATTAGAAAATATAATTTTTTAAATAAAAATATATCAGGCTACACAAAAAAAAAAGCCTATCTTCAATTAGAAATATCTGTGGTGTAGTCAAAGTTTTGAAAAAGTAAATCCAGGATGATTTTGTATATTATTTTTTTGTTATATACAACAAAAAGTATATATTAAATCATAGTACTCTTTGGTATGTTGTTAAGAAAAATAGTTACTAAGTTTATCGAGATAAAAAAATCCTAGTTATTATGCGTGGTAAAAATTGTTGTATAGAAAAATAGTTAGTGTATTTATAATGATAAAAAAAAGATAATTCTATTGATATCTCTTTATATATTTAAATAACCCTATTGATATGACATTTATAAGAAAAAAAAGTTACATTAAAAATTACAAATCAATAATTAAACATATAGGTATATAAGAGGAGTGATGTCAAATAAAAGCATCCTAAAAAAAGTCATAATTATATGTTGTAAAATGATATTGTATACAGGTCGTTTGAAAAACACCATCTGAGAACCTAAAAGGTGTTGATCCTGAAAGGCCCACTTTGTGTCATTTCACTGTTCACATGCCTTTGTCTCATGCACATAATTCACACAGTTACAGTGTGTCTATGTGTTTTGTTCATGAATCAGAAAAAGTAGCTTTGTCTACTAAACCTTCATATATATATATATATATATATATATATATATATATATATATATATATATATATAGCTGATCTTGGTTGCCCTAACACCATGTGGGAACATGTGTTTATATAATTTTTTTTATAGCCATCAACTCTGAATTAATAATTTATGACTTGCTTTTGAGTCATTATTTTCAAGAAAATAAATAAAGTTTTGACAGTTTATTTAACTACAATATATAAGAATGTCTAAAATAAATTAATATTTGAGTGTATTGACTTTTGATGTATTGAGAAACAGTTTACAATTAATCAGATGAGCAAGACATAAATACTGTTATATATACAATATTATTATTATATATATACATTGCGACATGAATGTAAGTAATAATGGAAGGTACAAGTCAATAATAACTATATTAATTTAATTATTTTGTCTTCTGAATATTGACGTTCTATTTTATATACCACGTAGGCAACCTTTTCTTCTTGTGGTCAAAACTTATAACTTTATCTCCAATAAAACCATTATATACTGAATTTTGTATATTTTAATATAAATAAGAACGTAATTCTTTAATATTAGGTTTTGAAAAATATATATTATATAAAATATCGTTTTACAACAAAATATATGTGAAGATACTATAAAAAATATAAAGATCATAAATATTATTTATATAGCCACCAAATATTATATGTTAAAACTTGTAAAAAAAATTAAAAAAAAAACATAAAGAAATATTCAATTAATAATATAAAAACTAAGAGGAAAGCAAATGGTGTAAAAGGGGTAGAAGAAAAAAAAAGGAATATATACAAGCTTCTTACTAATCCATCTTTTAATCAATAAATGAGGACAAAAAGGGAAGGCTGTTGGGTTTCGAACCCAATCCTTTGTGACTAAAAAAGCAGGCTTCTTATCAATCCATCTAGAAATCATTAGTATTACTTTTCCTGTTTCCTAGTTTATATATTATCTTTTATGCAAAAAGACAAAAAAAACACTGTTCATAACTCCTAAAATATTATATATATATATAATATAAAATAAACCCTCAGGTTTATTAATGTTACTTTTGCGTCTCTAAGTTCAAGCATTTATTTGTTCCCTTATAGCTCACGCGCCTCGTTATTGAGGCTATAAGACCATTAGCAAAATTGGTTCCGTTATCGTCGTCGTTGTTTCGTTATGGATTAGGGTGGGTTTGTAGTGTGGCTCGTAATCCAGCGTCTCGTCATCATTACACACGTACGTTCCAAATGATAATTATGTGGGTCAAATATTGATAGTGATGGTGATGTGATTGTTAGTCATTAATGTCATGACTACGAGTAGTATAATGGACAAAAAATTGCCAAGACATGCAAGCTCGTGCTGATCGTGAGTCTATTGTGACCAGCTCTATGCTAGTACTGACAGTTATATCTGCGAGGTGCATTGATAAGTTAATGATGATGTATCTGTTAGTAATACTTGTTATTAGTAACGTTGAAGATTTGGATATATAACTTTTAGCTCTCGTTATGTTTATATTCTTTTTTTTTTGAAAAGCTGGGATTCTATTAATCACAAAAAACTTACAGAAGATTACCCTAGTTTCAAGTCGAAACTATGAGGTAACAAAAGGCAGCAAGACGAAATATCCCTTATCCTATCAACCTACATTTACATTTAGTGGGTTACTCAACCAATTAGCCTAGAGCAAGCCTACATTCTTTTTCATGTCGTGTATCCAAAATAAAGCAAAATGCTGAGTTTGAAGGAACAAATCCTCCCGTTTAACCGCTTCCTTTGCCGACTCCTCCGCATGAACTAATTTATTCAATTATTCTTCCATTTCCATATTCCCCGGATAATCCCTTCAAATATACGCCTTGAGGCATCCGTTTTTGGCCTACGGGACTTGGAAAAAGGAGCAAAGTCATAAAAAGAAGCAATCTGCAAGGGAGGAATATTTAGCCAAGCGAATATTTTCTTCCAAACAGGAACCACATTTGGACACCTGAAAAAAATGATCTAAAGATTCCTCTTCTTGGTTGCAGCAGGGGCAATTGACGTCTCCTATATCCAAGCCTCTCGCTTTAATTTGATGCGTGTAGGGAGGGCATTTTGACGAGCCCTCCACAAACATATATTAACCTTACTCGGCAGCCACTTGTTCTATGAATAAAGTGTTGAAATTTGAGACTAATAACACTTTAGAACGGATGAGAGCTGATAATCTTTTAACTAAAAAAGAACCATCTGGCGATAGTGACCACTTCCGGTTATCGTTTTTTTGGAGATAACCGTGTTTTCTTCATGGCTTGCGTTAGAATCACCATATCCGATTCCGCTCTTCCTCGTTCTTGTATTTTTTTTGAACCAAAAGTAGACGAAGTTTACAGATTATAACCCGAATTAGATTTATCTGCACAAGAATGAAATCACAAGTGTTTATTAATAATTTTTTCTGAACAACAAGCAAGAACACAAATAAAATCAAAATCCTAAACAAACTCTCATGAAACAAATAAAACAAATCCGGATCTGTTAGAAAAAAAATACCACAAGCACCAACAATTAAATCTCAAATGAAACAAATCCAGATATAGTAGAGAAAAGAGTTTCTAAACAAAAATCAACTTATGTTCTTTCAGATCTGTTAGAGAGAGAGAGAGAAGTTTTTAAAAAAAAATCAACTTGTGTGATGGTGATGGTGATCCATTCCAGACTGCTACAAATAGTGCTTCGATGTGTGATGGTGGCGGCTGTGGAAGTGATGGCGGTGATGATGGTGGTTCAAATCGGTTGCTACAAATAGTGCTTCGATGTGATGATGGTGGTTTCTTCAGATCTGCGGCGGCGGTGGTGGTTTCCTTAGATATGTGGCGGGGGTGGTGGTTTTTTTAGATCTGCGGTGGCAGTAGTGTTTTCTTCAGATATGCGGCGGTGGTTGTGGTTTCTTCAGATTTGCGGCGAATATTGATTGATGGGGTGATGGTGGTCGTGCGATGGTTGTGGCCGGTGTATATCGAAGAGAAAGAGTGTGTGAGGCGGTGGTGACAATGTAGATTGAAAAGAGAGAGAGAGAGAGAGAGAGAGAGAGAGAGGTGGTGGTGGTTGTGTGGTAGTGATGACTATAGATCAAAGAGAGAGTGAGGCAGTTGTCGAACGGTGGTGGTTGCTGGTGGTGATGTGACCAAAATGTCATTTATCTAACAATGACTATTTTTATAATTTTTAAAGTTAAAAGACTAAAAGTGAAAATTAATAAAAACCAAGTAAACAATTTTTGTAATTAACTCATTACTTTTTAGTTTTTTAATGTTTTAGATTTTAATGTCTACTTTATGATGTAATTTAGTGACGTCTAATAAGAAAGCATGCATGGTGTAGCTTCGGTACACGTAAACATGTTAGTTAATAAACGATATCATAAACTATAAACAATTATTACGTGAATAAATAAATTATGAAGTGTGATGAATAAAAACTAAAACATGTATATTTTAATACATTCAAGTGTAGTAATTTTTGTGTGTGTGCGCGTGTAAAAACCGAAAGTGTTATTTTCTCTATTCATGTTAAGTAATCAAAATGTTTGTTATTATTACGTATTATATTAATAATTATTTATACAGTATAAGAAATATTAATGAAAACCCTAATAGAAAACACTAATGAGCTTAGACCATCTACACAATTAGGTAGGTTAGCTACACTAAATCCTAATGTTTATTTTGTCTTATACCCACTACTAGTGAGATCCGTACGTAAAAGGGTTGGATTCTCAAACTAGAGCAAGCAATATACGGATTTGATAGAAATTTGTAACTAGATTCTTTTATTTTTATAGTTTTAAACGGAATAAGATTGTTCAAAAATACGGATAATGATCGTCTTTTTTGTAGTGTAATGAGCCAAAAAAAAACCATCATGGCAAGCACCTTAGCTCGTTATGACCATTGCTAGTAGCTTGTTTTCGATTTGTAAATGACGAGCTCGTGAAGCTGGTAACGAACCGGTCTCCTCGTCAAGCCTTTTTCTTCTTTTTTTCAACCTTTAAAACAGTAATATTTTAAAGAAATTGGTGCCCAGGTCGCAATTAGTGATGCATATTATCAGTTTTTTCTAACAACAAAGATAGTATTCAAGGGGAGAATTTCGATATGACCATCAACCACTCAAGAGCACCCGAAATTTTATTAAAATTAAAGAAAAAACAGGATCTAGTAAGACGCTAAAACCAAATACAATTAATAATAATACAACCAGCAACAATACCCTGAAATTTAAAAACAACAAGATAGGGTATTAGTAACGAGTTAATGATAAGACATTTAGTAGCGAATTAGGATACATTAATCTAATTACCGTATAGAAATGAGTAAGTTGCACGGTGAACGGCGGTGGGATCGGTGGCTGTAAAAAAGTCCAAGAAGCAAATTAGATTTTAACGACAACCACCAGATACTCCTGTCAGATCATTCTCTCATAACTCAAATGACCACTTTTTCCCCTCATATTTACCTTTACTGCAACTTTACCCCCTCTATAAACTCCACCTAAACATTCTATATTTTAGGCAGTAAAAACATGCTTGTCCTATTGTTATACTCAAGGAATGTGTACGAGTCGGTTTAGTTTGTTTATCGACGGAAACTGAAACAATAACCAAATTTTAGTCAAGCTAAACGAGCTCATTTTTTTAGGCTCGAGCTCGTTTACTAAATAGTTTAAGCTTGAGCTTGTTTGAGCTTTTAACGGTCCGAACTTGAATAGCTCGATTTAATTACATCATTATTTGTAATTTTGTCTCAAACTTTAGTAACTTGACTCACTTAAATCCTTATATGTAATTTTGTCTCAAACCTGGTTCTTGCAATGTACTTGCTAGAATTCCTCTCAATATAATAAATTTTTTAAGTTTGTTAGGCGAAGGAGACGATCATGCTAGAACTTTTTGTATAGCGCGATCCTTTTCTTCCGTTAAGAAAAAGTGTAAATGGGTAACGAATTTTGAAGTGCTTTCAATTTTTAAATTGCAATCTATAAAGTATAAGGACCAAAGTTGATTGTTTTAGAAAGATTAGTACTGGTTTTGTAAAATACGTACAAAACAAGTACGTATACCATCCATCAATAATTTTAGGCCATTGTGACCAGTAAGTAACCAGCTTTATGATTCTAACATTAACTAATAGTTTCTTTTACTGGCTTCAAGGACCCCAGCCTTTTATTTACTTACTTATTATGTTTTTTTTTTCAAGACAAGTCATTACTAAAACATGCAAACCAACAAACAATTAAGCAATTTTTTTAAGACGAAGAATGTGAGAAAAAAATGGATACAAATAACACGAAACTATTTCACATTTTAAAATCACACACTACCCTTCCCAAAAACACATTTTAAGTATAGTTAATTTACCCTTTATATAAGCTAAAATATATAACAACCGGGTATATATATACACATCTCTTAAAAAGCAAAGAAGATATCATTATAAAAAAACGCCTTAAAGATTGAGACAAAACACGACGTCGATCTAAATAAATATACAATGCAAAGACAAATTAACCACAAGATACAAAACCTAAAAGAGACCCATCATTCAGATCAAAAGAAGATCGAAGTGGCTCCATGAAGCAAGGATTTTGCGATAATATTCTACAATTAAGAAGCTACCCATAATAGGCCATATATATATATATATATATATATATATATATATATATATATATATATATATATATCTTCGGGGAAATGAAACCAAGACTTCCAATTTTTTATTTTTTATTTTTTTATATATATATTTTTTAGCTTAATTAAGAAACCAATTAAGAAGATATATAAGTAGGGGTGTATGGTCGGATGGATCGGTTTAATCCGATCCAATTGAGTAAATTCAATTGGATTTATGTCTTGAAAAGTGAGACCCGATCCATCCAAACAATGTTAAGATCCGAACCAAACCATCTAAATTACAATTCGGTTAAATCGATTTTTACAATTCAGTTTTCATTCTTATATAAATAGATGTTTAAAGAGTCGATATATTTTAAAAACTAGATTTGATATATATATATATATATATATATATATATATATATATATATATATATGGGAGGGTTCAAACGAGAACTGTTTTTTGTACGGTAACTGCGAGAACCAATCTTGGCCGTTCATTTTGGATAATGGAATTCATGGATGAAGATCGTGGGGGGATTGAGTGTGCAAGGGTGCATATAAGGAATTCATGGGTGGGCAATCCAATTGAAAGAGGGGGAATTGGACGACTAAGATTGGTTCTCGCGTTTCTCGTACGAAAAACAGTTCTCGTTTGAACTTTTGCTTATATATATATATATATATACACACACACACACACACTATTAAAGATTGAAATATAGTTGTCCATGTTACAATAACTAGTGAAACTAGTAGATTTGGCATAAATATATAATTAAAAATAGTAAGTTATAAATAAACATAACATAACACGTAAGGATTACTTTGTTCCAGTGATGTTATATACATATATTCTTATTCGGTTTAGATAATAGTAACCAGAACCAAACCGAAATCCATAGTAATTATTCGGTTTTGATCTAATCTAATTAAAAAATCCGAAATATCCGAACCAAATAGTCTCATTCAAAAGTTCCGTTTCGATAATTCGGTTTTATCCCCTCAGTGAAGACCCCTATATATACGTACCCCGGCGGCCGGTCCAAACGTGAAATTCAAGTGCAAGCAACAACTTAATTAGCAGAAACCTGATTGAATGACATGAACGTAGGCTAGATACATACATATATAACAATATTAATTAATATGTGGAGTGTATCATGCTTTTATTGCCTGGTTAATTAAATCCGCTGTATATATGCATGTATTGCCTGCTTTTATTTGGGCTTGGTTTTTATCAAACTCACTATCTTATTAGAGCTTGTCTCTTCTTTCCCACTTTAGGAATCCTTTTGCCTTGCCTTGCCTTGTCTCTTCAAAAAATAAAAATAATTAATAAATAATAATAATATGTGAAATGTATCGTATAACAAATATAATTTTCATGCTTTTGATATTACACTTATAGTCTATATTGGAATAATATGTTAAAAACTTAGTCTATGAGTGTTATATCGAAACTATATATATAACTCAAAAGAGCATGATAACGAGCTCGTTATCATGCGAACATCGACTCATCATGAGGTAGGTTCTCGTTATTGCCATTGCCCTTCACTCGTGAAGATGAAGCTAGTTACCACGGTAAAGAGCCAAGTCCTCGTTATGCATTTCTTTTCAGACAATTGGAATTGAGATAAATATTTAAGTGTGAGTCTGGTGATAGCAGTTATTATTACGGGTGGTTAATTAGTTATGCTGACTTGACGGTTAATAATAATAGTGATAACAACTATCACTGCGATACTCTTATATAATACATACTATATAGACGAAACATGTTTACTCTAATAATGTAAATAAGTGAGGTAATATATACTCCGATTATTTCTAGTGGTGAGTGTGGGTATTGAAAGTACCGAAACGGACCAAAACTGGTACCGGGTTAGACATTTCAGTTCGATATTTGAAATATTGTTAAATCGTTACTCGGGACTAGTTCAAATGGATTAGGTAAAATAGGTGCATAGAACTGATACCGTATATGAATACTCGGTATAATATTCGGTACCGCCTTTGAACCAAATTCGATACTCAATAAAATTGATACTGGTCTGGCATCATGATCACCCTAATTATTTTCTTCTACTCACAAGATTAACACAAGTCTAAAAAATCATTGGATGGATTAAGAAAAAAATTAGTATATTTCACGTGTCATCCTGTAATAGATAGGATGGTAAAGTTGAAATAAATATGAAAGGATATATTGTTTTTAAATTGATAAATATACATGAACTTGTTTTACCTTAAAGGTAAATATAGTATTTACTATTTAGTTAAGACTTTAAATATTGTAAATGTATGGTCTAATTGGAAGGGAAGCAGGAATTAAATTCATGACTGTGAGATGGGATGGGTTTGTCGAGGGTTTGAAGGGCATTATCCCTGTGGCTTTATTAGCGGTACTGTACTACTGCTAGCAGCAGCCACCACTAGGCAATGAAGAGAGAGAGAGAATTAAAATTAAATAATGGAAAGAAATTATGGTAATAATAAATAAGAGAATACCCAAAAATGACCAAACCCATGATGTGCTGTCTTCTTCTCATGTTCCTCCTTTCTTGCCTTTTCCCATAAATCATTACCATTGTCAATCCCCACAAATAATAACATTTATTATATTAATTAATTGATACCATTTATTATATACAATATCACATCTCTTTTATATATATATATGGAAAATAAAAAACCCAGTATAATTCGCAGAATTTTTATAGAATTTGTATTCTATCAAATTATTTGTACTTTGTAGGATTTGTATTTGATATGGTTGTGAATCTTGTTTCCTGTTCGGTTGCCAAAATGTGTTAAGATTTGCATTTCAGAAATTCTGTTTGTTTTGTAATTCAATCAAAAGGATTTGGATAAATTAGATTGTTTTGTGATAATGACATAATTGCCCTTCCGTTATATTCTAAATAATTTTGTTGGTTTAATTAATTATTTGACAAATAAATAATAACTAATTAATTTACACTATTAATAATTAAAATGTAGCGCATCTTTGTAATTTCCGACTTGATTATAGAGCGCTTCTTGTCAAACTCCTTCTCTCGTTTCACTCCCTTAGTCATTTTTGTAACATCGCTTCTGAATTCAGTTGCTTTAATGTCAAAACAGATTTTAGCAGCGGAAAATTTTCTTTTAATATTAACAAACAGTTAATTACGTCATCTTTTTTTTTCCAAAACAATCGTTGGTGTTACCTAACATACAGGAACCGACCATAATATCTATTTACATTACATCATAAAATACAAGTATTCCACCCACAAGGGGCATGGTGTATCCCAAAAGCAACCCGCCTCGCAGGCCATCTAGTCTTTACCTGAAAAGGGAAATCATAGCACCATTAGCTACACTAGCTAGTGAGTACATACTTAGCATAAGCATCAATAAAGTAACTCATGCATCTTACACATCGTACATATCATATCATACATATCGTATCGTACACATCTTATCGTACATAAGCACACATTGCTAGCTTAACACATAGCGGTATGCTGACAAGATCAGTAAGAGTCATGTCTTGCAGGAGAGCCAGTCCTGCTCAACAACTCAGACCGGGGAATCAGTCACAACCATCCGCGCTGGTGGGGGAGCATAAAGCAGTCCACCAAGCATCGTTCACGGAGCCAAGGCTCCTCAAGTAATCCAGCTACAACCGGCTGATTACTACTCACGTTAAGGAATGACGGTTCTGCAGAACCTCGACCCGGGATGCACCCCGAGTCACCGTAAATCCAGAAATGACCGAAGTCCTGTTAGGATCCAGCTACAACCGGCTGACCTTAACCATGCATCAGATAGTCTGCAGACAGATCACATACACATATACGTACATTTGATCCCACAGGGATCCATCATCATCATCATATAGTCATATATCGTTCATAGGATCCCACAGGGATCCGTCATTCAATCATTCATACATGCAATCATCATACAATCCATCATTCATGCACATTATCATACATTACTAAGCGATTCCATTCTGGACCCGCTGGCAAGCACCTATTATACATCTTACAAGCAATCGTAACATCATTCAGAAACTTACACTCATCTTCTTAAGCGTACCTGCACAAACAGGTTAGTCATACATACATACACATTCACACATTCACATAGTCATCTTAGCTTGCAAGACTTACTCATACTGAGTCTAATGAAAGTAGGCACTCACCTGAGTAGCTTACTTTGTACAGGTATCTGGTTTTGACTCCACTAACACGACAAGTTCACCTGGCAACGTCATTACTTATATTAATCATTCGCATATGCGAAACATGACAAGATCAGAAACCCCTAAAGGAACCACAGACCAACAAACAAAGACTTAACAATCTTTGAGTTGTTTACAGAAAGACACCCCTTGCGGCCGCAAGCACCCATGCTTGCGCCCGCAAGCAATCTCGCTTACGCCCGTAAGCTCAGCAAATCCGATATAACTATCGGATACCGACACTTCTTGCGGATTCTGACATTTCTTGCGGATTCCGATGCTTTTAATCGGATTCTAATACTTTATCAGATTTCAACATTCCTTACCGGATTCCGATACCCTTTATGGCCGCAAGGGTGGGACCTTGCGCCCGCAAGCACTATCGGATTTCCATACTTAGTGTGTTGGATTTAGCTTTCAACTCATCGGATTTGGGCTCCTTGCGGCCGCAAGGAAGGGCCTTGCGCCCGCAAGCAAACCTGTTCAAGAACAGGTCGGTTCCAGCATCCCCTGTTCCGACTGTTCTTATTTCAAACCTCAAATTTCGAGTTTCTAAATCATTTTCAACATTTGTACATCTTAGGGAACATTCATATGATCCCAAAAACACACCTTTTATTAATCATAACAACTTATACAAGAATTGGGATTAAAATCATCCATTTAACCCATTTTATTCAATTTTCAAGAACTTCACCAAAACACTATTTTAATTCATCAATTTAGTTCTAATCAACTTATAACTGATATAGGGATCAGTTAAAGTCAATTTCAAAACTCAACTTGAGGTTTAATTCATTAATATCAAAAACCCACTTGGTAAAGCTTCTTACCAAATGAAGAACAAGATGGTGAAGAAGATGACAACAACAAGGACCTCTATCTTGCTAGGGATCAGCTTGTACTAAGGATTTCAGAGCTTCCTTCAAGAACAAGAATTGAGAGAGTTTCAAGTTGTCTGTGTTTGTGTTTGAACACAAACACACAGACGTGAGTACTAAAAGGCATAACCGCCTTTGGCTTTAAGCCAATCAACAAGGGGGTATTTTGTTTCTCTTTTCAACTTACGACTTGACCTACGATTACCCGTTTTAACTAACGGTGATATTTCTGGAATCCTTACTTAAAACCATTCATATATTAATCATCTTATTTACTTTACTACTACTTTTGTATTTCAACACATCACATAATAATAGACATACATATTTTATTACTATTTTACTCGTCTTTCATACACGTATATACTTAAATACAACTAGGCTCAAATCGAGTATGTTACAATTTTTTTTGATATTTTTTTCAATTCCCTCTCCAAGAAACGTAACCACATCTTGAAATGTCTCAAGCATATGGTCTACTCGGCTCTTCCTTTTCTTACCGCTAGTAGTTGCCGTTGATGTTACTTCTTGTTTTATAGTTAAACGTCTTGGTGGAACTTAAGTACATTCCACTTCCAATCCATCATCATCATTAGTTCATCATTGTCCAATTGTTGAGATAAGCCTCCGAAACATCAGGTTCAACAACCACATAATGGGTAATATGATCAAAACCAAATCCACTAATATTTGAATCATGAACCATGTCATACATAATTTGTCAATCTTTTCTCAAGATTTTTATTTTGATTCAAAACGAGGTTTAGCCAATAAACCCGAAGTTAGTAGTGATATCTTTATAACTTGTTCCAGATGTTGTAAATAACACAATTTAAAGCCATTGTTAGCTTTAAATGCACCACTATTCACCATGTTGACTAAAGCCCTTACAAGCTTTGCTTCCTCGTCATTTGTCCACAGACGATAATTTTGAAGTTGGTTCGACATACCTACAATAAAACTACAACAATACATAATTCAAACAAGTTCAAGTACTATTACAACAATACATAATTCAAACAAGTTCAAGTACTATTACAATAATACGTAATTTAAACAAGTTCAAGTACCATAAAAACAATACATAATTCAAACAAGTTCAAATATCATTACAGCAACACATAATTCAAACAAGTTCAAATATCAATACAGCAACACATAATTTAAACAAGTTTAAGTATCATTACAAGTAGATAGTTCAAAGATTATTATGAAGCCCTCCAAGAATCACACATAAACTAAGCTAAATTATCTCTAAACATAGTTCACTTGTTTGAAGTACCAATATAAATTATATTATTTTATTAAGTATAGACCCAATTAAAGTAAGGATTCTTTTAAATAATATAATTCATGACCCTAACAATATTACATTTTATATATATATTTGAAAATAGGTGTTACAAAAACCCTCTCTATTTATATATCCGGCGTCAACCAAGTAATAACATATATTAGTTCATAATAGTTAATAGGCCATCTCAAACCATGGGTGTCAACCAAGTTATAACCTATATTAATACATTAATAATGCATACTTGGCCTTGGAACTTTCAACCCGTGAGGTTTAAAAATAGCATTTCAAAGCATTACCATCGGTTGTTGATCCTTTCCATCCATTTAGTACATAAATAAATTGCATATCTTGAGAATACACTCGTAATACATTTGTTGCAATGTCATTTCTTTTTGTTCTATATCCAGGTTTGTCTTCAAATGGTATTAAGTAATTTATGTATGTCTTATCTAAAACTCCTGGACAATTTTAAACCGATATAGAAGTTTGTTATTCAATATTTTAAAGACCAAAAAGCATAAAAATGTTGATATATATATATATATATATTATGGAAAAGTTAAACGAGAACTACGAGAATCAATCTCAACCGTTCAATTCCCCCTCTTTCAATTGGATTGCCCACAATGAATTCCTTACATGCATCTTACTACACTCAATATATTCCCCCACGCATTTCATCCATGAATTTCACTTACCACTTGAATGACCAAGATTGTCTCTCGCAGTTCTCGTATGAAAAACAGTTCTTGTTTGAACCCTTCCCTATATACACACACCTTAAACCACTTTCATCTCGGATCGGTAGAGTCGTTGAGAGCGGGTTTCGGTTTTTTAAACAAGCGTGAATGTAATTGTAAAATCACATTACAAACACTTCCATCTCTTCATCTCTTGTTTTTTGATTGTTGTGAAACGCTGCCGATTTGAAAGAAAGTTTTAAGCTAGATTAAATTACGTTTTGGTCGATTTCCTTCCCTTCCCCGAGTTTTTGGATTTTGCAAAGAATTGTAAACCCGATGTCTATTCAAGTTATTTTGTAATTTATTGTACAGTATAGCCTATTTTGTAAGATTTTTTTGGTCAAGAGTCTCCTCCTCAAACGCTTGTGTAGCCTTCTTTTTTGATCGAGGTTGTATCCCTGTTCCTTTCTTTTAAGTCAAGTACTACTTCCCAGCTTTAAAAAAAATGTAATTACGTGCTCTTCTTAATATATAATTATATATACGGTTTATTTCTTTAAAATGTATTAAAGTATACCTCAAATGTTATTATTTCTCCAAAATATATTAAACTATATCCACGTGTTATTGTGTGTATCAATCTTTCCAAAATATTTATGTGTATTAAACTTCCTATTGTATATACTAAACTTATACTTTTTTTAATGTAATCAAAATATGTACAATAATAACAAATTAAAAATGTAATACACATATTAACATTTTAGTTATAATTTAATATAATTTGAATAAGTAAACCCTTATATATATACACACCTACTATATGTTTGTCTTTTAAAAAAAGAAAAAAGAAAAAAAGAAGAAGAAGAGGGCGGTACTGTAGGAGGGTGGTGAGTATGGAATTGGAAGGAAGGGGGCAATTAAGATGGTAAGGGAGGTGGTGGTGGATGTACGTCCTCTCACTCACTCACTCACTCACATTTCACTTTCTTACTTTCCATGCGTGGTTCCCTCTGAAACTGAAAAGCCTGCCCTGCAATTCCTTCCTTTTTAGATTTCATGTTTCTGCTTCTCTCTCTCTATCTCTCTCTCTCTCTCTTTAATACAATTTTAGTTGCACGTACATTCCTCATCCTCTTCTCTATCACGACTACACTTACACATCCTCTTCTCCACAGGACTACAATTTTAGTTGCACTGGCTTGTTTGAGAACCGTTTTTAGTATACGTATCGTGAGAATCAATTTAAATTATTGATTAAAATAAATTAATTATCAATAAAAGTGACGGCTCATTAACGTTGCATTAATGAGAGGTATTTCGGAAAAATTAATGTTCGATCTTTAATGACAACTTACCTGGACGCAATTCATGGTGGTTACAAATGATACTCGGGGTACTTACAATAAAAGGGGTTCTTAAATAATATTTTATATATGTATCATTTTTTATCACTTGCACATTGTTCAGGACATTTCTATTAATCAACAACATTACACAATTCTGTTAAAAAAAGTACGAGTGTAAAAAGACGTAGACAATTACATCTATATTCATAGATAGATAAATTGTTTTTCGAAAGACATCCGACGAAAAACATTTATAGTAATACATGAGTTTAAACTTATAACATGTCATGACGATATCCAAGATCTCTATAAGCAAAGGAGCATAAGATTTAAGTATAGAAGATTATAAAATCGCACTAGTTTTATGTGACCTACAAATTAAAAAACTATCAATCAACGTACGTATACATCCAAACATTTGTGACTAGGCTGATCCCTAAGCCACCACTAGAAATTCCATGTGTATGTTCAACCATTAGAGGTTCATTTTCTTATAAAAGAAGATTTCCCTTGTTTAGGTTTCTATTGAGGGTGTCAAGACTTTTAACTTTGATGTACATTGTCTAGTCGATGTTACTTGTGACCGTTTTGAAAAAAACCCTGACCAACTCTTGATTGAAATCTGTGAACCTTTGACCGCCCCTATAGAAAGTAAGATGACTATCCAGTAGACCAGTAACGTAATGGTTAAAACGTTCATTGTGAAGTCTGCAAATTAACTAGCTTTGTTATACACTTTTCAATCATAAAATAACGTTCTTAATTCAAGTTTGGCTTCTGTCTTTTTAAATGTCCAACAAAATTGCATTAATTAGCTTGATTTGGACAATTTTTGAACCGGTAAGGTTTTAATTCACTCCTTTTAAGTGACATTATGGTGGGTAAATTAGTGAGATTGGATTAACTATTAAATATTGTAATTTTTCTGTTATTATTTTTTTTAAAGGTAAAACTGAGACGAATAGAAACAAAGAATTAAAACATCTTTTATTTATAAAAGTCTTAAAGACCAAAGAGAAACAAAGAATAAAAACATACTCCAAAATCTCAAAAGACCTTTATAGAACACAACACTTTTTATCAAACATAATAATTATGATTTTTTTACACTTACAAATTAAATCTACTAATTTACTATTTTCTTCACCACATATTTAAGAGTATTGTGGTTATAATAAACACTTTTTATTATGTCCGAGAAAAAAAAATTATGTATAAATCATCTTCCATTCCAAAATCTTGAAGCCACTAGTGTTCGAGAAGCTAACTAAAGAATTCCTATAATTCATTGAGTGGGGCAGAAAGATGGTGCAGCAATCAGTTGATGCTTGAAAGTTGAAAGTATCAAAAGATTTATCAATTACCCAAAACCAACTTTTCTCAGCAGCAAAAGAATGATCACTAGGAAGAAGCTTCGACATGACTATCACTCTCTCGGCGAACCAAATATTTTTTATAAATGAAACAATTAGCAAGGAGCTAGCTACAAATTAGTGTAAACAAAATACAAAATACAATGCCAATGCTAACGTTTTATAATCTTATAATAATTGTTTTTTCTAATGACAAGGAGTTTTTGAATAAAGTTTGGGATTGGTGGAATTTATCATGTCCAAGACTTCATTCTTTGGAAAACTTAGGTGACGTTTGGTTCGCATAATGTTTCTGAAGGAAATGGAATCTGGCTGGAATTGGAATTTAAATCTGTAATCTGTTTGGTTGACTGGAAATGGAATTGGAATCCAATTCCATATCATGTTTGGTTCGTAGACAACGTAGCTGAATTTGATTTCGGTTTTGTAAAATGACAGTTTTACCCTTCCTACAAAATCAGTATTTGAGATTACCCACAATATATATTTTCCAGAAGCCAAGACCGGCGAGAGACCGAGGAGAGAGAAAGGGCAGCGAACAGCGAAGACCCTTCTTCTGTGAGGGGCGAACGAACAACGATGAGCGGATGAGCAGCGACGGGCGAAGGGCAGATGAGGGGAACAGCGATGAGTAGATAAGCAGCGAGCTTACCAGCGAACAGCGAGGGGCGAATGATCTGCGACTAGCGATCGGAGCTGAGCAGAGGGCGGCGACCGGCGAGTGGCTGAGGCGGCGAAGGGCACTGAGCAGAGGGCGGCGACCGGCGAGGCGTGGGAAGAGGAACAGATAGGCTGAATATATTGTAGGGTTTGATGGTGTAAATGTAATTAGCCACAATCCCATATCCATGGATTTTGAATTCCCTCCTAACATGAAGGGATTTTACTTTCCCTCCTTTGAATGAATTGAAATCCTTCAAATTCCAATTCCAAGGCTTACCAAACATTGAAATTCCTTGGAATTGGAATCCAATTCCTTCAAATTCCCAAAGATTCTACCCAACCAAACAGCCCCTTAAGGTCTATGAACTGGTTTTCAAACGACAAGGATTTTCCGAATAAGCTTTTTAAGAATGTGGGTTTTATTATTTATGGTCTATTTGGGAGTGATAAAGTGTATTTCACATTTGGAGGATGGTAGTGCTGCCAATATTAAAACAAGGATATCTTTGTTGGTATACAAAGCATCTCGGCTTTTTGGATAGCAAACCGTTACCCTGCTTTACGCTTATTAGTGGACAGTTAGTGTTAAAACATGAGGAATTCACTTAAGTCAGTTTTATTAGCTGATTTGTATGTTGGTGTAATGTTTTGATGTATTTGTCTCCACCTTTGATAATCTTGTACTTTTGGGTTTGAAACTAATACAATTCTTTGCTTTCAAATTATTTTTTCTCCTTTCTCTCACTCTTTTAAAAGGAATAAGTTGGGTGGTAACAATCCTCACATTACATCTCCACGTGAATTTTTATCTGTCTTTAAAAAGAACATCTCTATATCAATTTTTTTCCACCATTCAATATAAATAAAAGACTAATTGAGAATACATTTATTATACGATCCTAATCATTTACGTAACAAAACAATTAATCTTAACCATTTAAAATTGATAAATCAATTTTGACTTTTTGAAATCAAAATAATTCAAATTCAACATGTCTATATCTAAATCAATTTTGATTTACTATATAATTCTAAAACCTTATCCTACTAAAAAGATTTCTCGTAAATTAACATTAAATATTCTATACATTTAATGTATATTTACTTATAGTATAAAAAAAAGTTAAAATACATTCTTATAATAATTAATCACGTAAATCCCCAATTGTTTATATAGAGGTACATATATTCTAATATAAATAAAAAAAACTAACTGAAATAAAATATATTTAATGATCATAGTTCTTCATTTAAGAAATCAATTTTAATTATACAAATTTGACCATTTATTTACTTAAAAATCAAGTAAGGCAATTTTAACTTTTGGAGGTCAAATTAATATGACCCAATTTTTAAATGCATGGATCATATTATAATTTACTGGTCTTGGGTAAATTTAAAACGTCTCTTATCACATAGAATTAGAATACAATCTTATTAAAACTTTTAAACTAACACCTTGTAATTACATTATTTATTTTAATATCAAGTATAAATTATCTTCTTATATATAAATAGCAAATACACGCCTATGTATATATATGTATGTATATATAACGTCACTTGCATTTTGCAATCCATTAAAAAGGTTTCTCAACCTTATTTGATTTATTGTCTACATCACGAGTTTAATAACAAAATGCAATTCTCTTGTTAAAATTGACGGTAACAATGACAACTCCTTTATCAAAGTTAAGATTATTTTGCCGTGGAAATCATATTACACAACAGTAATATGTTAAGACTTGGAAAATTGGATATATGATACTCATGGTCATGGACGAGGAGGTATGCATTTTATAAGCAATTGTATTCTCTTTATTTATATACTAAAATCCATGATCTAATGTAATATTCATTATTGTTTTTATTTTTTTAGGGTGACCGAATATCACTTATAAGTTATAAGTACATACGAAGATTTGCTTAAGGAGGTTTGATATCGTGTTTTACTTAGTTACTATTTTTATCAAATATTTATCATCTCCCGTGTATTACACAGATTTCCTCTCCAATATAAATATTATTCGTCATTTACATTCGTTACTATTTTGCATCAAATATTTATTCTCGCCCGTGTAATACACGGGTTACTTATCTAGTATTATATTAGACATACCGATTACCTAACTACTAATCAAAATAAAAAATAAAAACAAAAAGAATCAGTTGGATCCAACTCCTTGCCCGACATGCTCCATCTCTCTGGTTTGTTGAAATGTTCACATACCGTTAGGGATGGAGCCAAGCCGAGCCGAGACACTTATCGAGCCGGGCTCGTTTAGGATTTTTTAAGCTCGAGTTCAGCTCGTTTAGAGCTTTAGATGTTGAGCTCGATCTCGGCTTGTTTAATATTTATAAAGCTCGGGCTCGGCTCGTTTAAACTATGCTCGGGTATTACTTTGATACTTTTATTAAAATGATATATATAATTATTAAAAATTAAATATATAAAATATAAATTATATTATATATGGAGCTCGTTTAAGCTCGCGAGCCCACTCTTTAAAGCTCGAGCTCGGCTCATTTATTAAATGAGCTTTAATCTAGGCTCGAGCTCGTTTCGAGCTTTTAATAATCAGTGTTTGAGTAACTCGGCTCATTTATATCCCTACATGCCGTCAATTACAACTACGCTGGTATGGATTATGCAATGACAATTTGTTCCTTTCCTATCAATTGTCACCACGTGTACTCGAAAGGGCTGTCGGAAAAAAAACACACCAGATAAGGAGTTTCCGTATTAACATATTTTACTTGTGTACGTACGTTGTTAAAACAAGAATATTAGATTGAAAGGCAATTCAAAAGTTAGAAACCGAAGCAAGTGTTAATATATAACTAGCATCATACTCGCGTAATGTTGTAGTGGTAAATAGTTTTTTGTTTACAATATTTCGCTTTCAAGAATATAATGATATATTATTTGCGCGATTCAATGTCACGGAAAAGTTCTCTACAGCAACATGTCCGGGTTTTTTTTCAAATTTTCTTTTATTTACATTTAACTATTTTATTAATTTTAGAAATAAATTTTAAAAGACAATAAAATAAGAAAAAAATGTTTATATTGATGAAATAAAGAGAAGAGTTAATAAGATTTTAAAAATTATGTTGATATGGGTGGATAATTGTGTTAGTATGAGAGAATATATTTTGAATAAAGTTAAAGTAAATTAGGAGAGAATAAAATAGTTAAAAATTAAGTGGATGAGATTAATTTAGATTAAATGAAGGGTCAAGATTTTATATTGATTGAATTTTAAGAAGTTTTAAAATTTAAGAGAATAGAGAATATTAAATTATTAATATAGTAGTATAGATTAAGAGGTTTTGATTTTTAAATGTTAGAACAAAAACCGAATAAATAGAAAAATTTGAAATAATTAATGTAATAGTTATAGGGAGGAAGGGGTGCATGAAATCAAAAAAAAAGAGAATAGAATAGAAAAGAAAAGAAAAAAAAAGAAAAGAAATGTAATGAAATGAAATGAAGTGAAGGGTTGTGGGAAAAGGTTAATGATTATGTCTGGTAATAAATAAATAAATAAAATAATAATAATAATAAATAACATCGGGACGCCGCCTATTTCTCTGCCAATTAAACATAATCATACCATCTTTTTCCTTTTCCTTTTGCCGGCGTATCTCCCTCCCTCCTCCTCCTCCTCCTTTCACTCAGCTTGCATTACTTTATCTCACATACATTCAAGTTTTCAGTTTTTTCTTTTTTTGTTTTAACACCAACAAAAATTCTATTACAAATTTTTAATACACCTTGTTTTGTATACCCTTTTCTCCAAATGAACACTCGTAACAAATGAACGCTCGTTACAAAATTTTTATATCTTACTATTATATAATAAATTTATCATCTAAAATTTTTTTAATTTTAAGGAGAGTAAATTTACTAAAATATCCCTCTTTTATACCTCTTATTTACCCATCCTTTAAGTCGACAATTAATAAATTTAAACAAATAAATATTGAAAACATAACCGACAATTAATCAATTTAAATCAATACTTATAACTGAATTATTTCTAACCATATATTTTTAATATTAACTTGTGATTCATTAGATCACCATACCTATAACTGAATTAAGTCTAATCATATATTTTTAATATTAACTTTTGATTCATGAGATCACCTAAATTTCTGTTTTCAATAAATCAAATTCAAGAGATTTCACAAACACCGAACAAATGAAAGAGTCAAAGAGTTGAAATTTATAAACATTGCATTGTAACTCAATTACATAATAATTGGAATTATGAAACATTACACACACACATATACATACATATATATAATCAGCAATTTCACGATTCAACCATGCGATAAAATTCTTCCAACAAACTAAAAGACAAATAACTCAGAGTTAGCAATTTAATTCTTAATTTCAAAGTGAATTAAGAATAAAATAATAATATACTTATTAGAATTAATAGAAAATAGCTATTGGTCAGTTAAATGTGGAATTAAAAAATTGTAATAAAAATAGAAAAGAATTATAAAATAATAACTGGTTTCAAACGAGGTTTTCAAAAATATCCTCGTTAGTTGAAACGGTTACTCGGGTGTCATGTTGTATGTTGAAAAGGGGAACAAAATACCCCTTGTGGATAACTCAAAAACCATTAGTCGGTTCTTAAGTTATCACTTCTCAGACACATACATACACACCACGAAAAACACACACACACCTCACGATACTTTGTTCTTGTTCTTGAAGAAGGCAACTCAAACAAGGCTGCAATCAAACAAGAAATCGAGCTTATAATCTGCTCCTAATCATCTTATCATCATCATCTTCATCCTTGTAAGCTCCCTCTTCACTTGTTCTTCATTTTTAAGTTTAGGTTAAAAATGGGTAAAACGAATTTAGCCATTAAAGCTTGGATTTCTTTGCACAAATCAGTTCTAATATCATGTATGAGTAGTTTGAAATTGGTTTTGTGAATTAAAAATGATAGCTTGATTGTATGGTACTCGAGTGCCATTCCTTAGATATGTGGGGTGATTGCCTTAACTGGCTGAGCCTAATGAGCCTTTGGCTCCGTAACGAGCAGGTGGAATCACTTACGTGATGATACCAGCACGGTTGGCAGTGTTTGATTCCCCCGGTGGTTGTTATTGAGCCGGACTAGCTATCTGGCAAGATATAGCACTGCTGGACATGTCGGCATTACCGCTAATTGTTAGGATAGCATTGTATGCTCATATTTGATTCATGACTTGCTATTATTGCACTTATACTTGTCTGTATTCACTAGCTATTTTATATAGCTAATCCAGTTGTTGTTTCCCTTTTTCAGACAGAGTATAGGCAGGCCTGGTGAGACGGAAACCTTATGCTTTTGTACGGGCCTTGAGGAACACTGCTTTTGGGTATATAATATATATACAATGGTCGGTTTAGTTTAAAGTAACACCGGTAGCCGTGTTTGGCAAGTTTTGTTTTGTATATTTGTATATACGCCAAACACGTGTTTAAATTGTAATAGTTTAATAGGCTTGGGTTTGTTTATTATTTTTGAAAATTCCGCTGCTTTGTTTTTGAAATTCGGTTAGGATAACTAACAGGTAAACATTCAATTTACAAACGGACCCATGCAGTTTAAAAACTCAAATTTTAACTGATTTTTAAGGTTTCAAAGGCGGTGTTACAAAACTGATGGTTTTTGGGACACACGAATTTTAGAAGATACGCTACGTACATTCTCTGAAGCTAGTCTTTGAAATCTTTTCTGTGTCAAGAACAAGATTGATACTTTTACAATTATCCTAATTCGAATTCCATGTAACCCAGGTACAAAAGGGTCAAAATTTCGAATTTAAAAAGTGAAATCATGACTGTAGAAGAAATCCAACTATTCGTTCTAACAAAATAGATATCCATTGATTTAAGTTAAGGGAGGTGATAAATCTACTTAAAAAATTGATTCATTCACATAATTGTACAATACCATTAAAACTATATTACAAGTTAGTAAAACATATATTTTTTTGAATGAATCAATTTCATAAGTGGAAATATCATCTCTCTTAAGTTAACTGTGTTGGTCAACTGCTTCTTTTTGGTCAGATATTTGGATTAGAAACGGAGTCGGTTTAAAAACACGTTTTCCAAGATTATTTTCAAAAGAAACGGACAAATTTTTCGGGTCCAAAGTTAAAGACCGTTGAAGAATTTCAAGATAGTCTATTAACATCTTCTCAAAAGATTGATTCTGATATTATTAATGCAGTCAGTGGCGGACCTACGATTTTGGTTAACTAATGGAATCATATAATGACAAAAATAAAATTTATTAAAATTGAAAGTGTTGTTCGGGTTTTTTTCGGGTTTCTAGTTAATCTGATTAACGAGGTTTCAGTTGTTGTTCTAGTATTTTAGGGCCAAAATTTAAAACAAAACACAATTTATATGAAGCTCTGTTAATTAAATTGTTATTTTTAAGATAAACTAAAGTATTTTAAAGTTATAAATCGAATATTGAACTATATCGTATCATTTTTTTAAAACATTTTATTTTTTATTAGATTTCATGTTTATGGGAGGGGATTTTTGATATTTTGGGTGGAGTAATATGGGGTTTTGGTAGGTTATGATCAACAATTTTCTTTTCTTATTGAAGTCTTGTTGGCACTTTCGTTAATCTATCTTATGTCAAAACCGATATTACGAGTTATTGTTCGATTTGTGATCAAAATCGATACAAACCGACCCATACCAAGTCCCAGATTAATCTCACATGTTATCGTTAAATAAGTAGAAAGATAAAGCAAAAAATTTTGTATAATAATAATAATATGTTGTGTAAACGTCTAAATTCCAAAAACGACAGTGTCTTGAAAAAAACATTTAGGAAATGGTATGATAAAAAATGTTGCGGCTAATAAAAAAGATGTTTTATATCTTTTACTTAATCCTTCTATTCACCGGATGAAAACTATGTTAAAATGGATAGATGATATAACCAAAATTATATTTATTTCTAATAAATCGTATTACTTCACCATTCTACTCATTAGACAATAACTTATAGAATCCAATAATTATCTTTCTTTACATCCTTTATTAATTTTAATACCTGTCTTAATTTCACAGGTGTAGCAAACGCAGGGGCGTCTTTGAGGGGGTGGAGGAGCTGCGGTCGCAAAGGACCCACGTTTCAAAGTGGGCCCACTTATATATATATTATAATTTAAAATAAAATTTTAGAAATTTCATGGTTTGATTAATATATTAAAGAAGCAAACATGTTGATCAAATACTTTAAGGAGTTCTGAAAAACAGAGTTATCTAAGTCTATTGATGATGCTAAGGAACTTGTCATTGAAATGAATATTGATCCAATATTCCCTTAGATGCGTCAGGTTTGTAGAAAAAACAATTTTATGAGAACCAAAGTGATCAAAATGTCTTATTTTTAGCTCAGAAGAATTATAAAGTTAATTATTTTTAATATTGTTGATCAAGCTATTCCTTCTCTTAAAACCAGATTTGAATAGTACAAAGAGTATGAAAAGGTATTTTGTTTTTTGCTTCCTAAAAGTTGAAGGAATTGATGACAAAGATCTTAAGTCGTAGTCATCTTGAATCCGCACTTAAATATGATGGACGATTAGACTTGATGCAAATGAACTTTATATAGAGTTGAAGTCTGCTTGATACGTTTTTACCCGACGAAATTATCCGACTTAACGATGTATTAAAATACCCAAAAGAAGTTGATTGTTTTCCCATTGCAATTATTGCATATAGAGTTTTGTTGACTATTCCAGTAACTGTTGCATGTGTAGAAAGAAGTTTCTCAAAACTTAAGTTGTTGAAGTTTTACTTACGGTCTGAAATGTAACAAGAAAGGCTTAATGAATTGACAATGATATCCATTTAGAACGATATTTTGGAGAGTATTGCTTACGAATAGTTGATTCATAACTCTACTTTTACTAATGGTAAGAGAATTTCACGATTCATGTAACTATATAGAATAAACTATTTTACTATCTTTCTTTTATTTTAGTTTTTGATATAACAAATATCGTAGTATTAGTGAATTTTTGCTTATATGTTTGTATGTGTGTATAAGGGACCTATTTTTTCACTTCGCATAGAGCCTTCAAAATTCAAGGGAAATCGGTGAGCAAACGGCACTCTTTTGGTTTTAAAATAGAGCAAAAACTCGATCCATCAATTGGTCCCGGTAGGCTTCCAATCCATTCGAATGTTGCATGGCTCTTTAATGTTTTGCAATGTTCATAATTTCTGCTTGAGAGTTTCCTAGCTCTTTTGTTAAGCCCCCTCCTTGGAGACTATGGTATCTTTTGTTCTTCAATGTCTTGTAAATTTTGCTCATACTTAGTTCAAATGAAATCCTTGCTTAAAAAATGAATAAAAATACAAGGATATAATATAAAAAGTGATACTTATACAATAAAAGTTACCATACATAATACTTTTATACATCATTAAATTATAATAGAGTTAATTTCATAAATGGTCTTTTAACTATCCACAGATTGCAAGTATAGTCCTTTTTTAAAAAAAGTTGCATTTTACATCCTTTAACTACCATTTTGTTGTATTGATAGTCCTTTATAACGTTTTCCGTTAACTTTGTCCGTTATGTTTTATAAATTGACTATATTACCATTACACTTATTTTTTATTTATTTTCTTAATAATCGTAGTATTATAATAATAATTAAACACATTAAAACCAACCCTCTCCTCTAATTCTCTTTGTCAGCCAAACCCCCTTCCCCCTCTTTCCTCCCCTCTTTACAACAATCCAAATTTCCGATCACCACCGCCACCGTTCCGATTACCATAATCCGTTAACTAGTTACAACAACCCCACCATCCACCTTGACCACCACCACTTTCACCTTTACCTTTGTTTTCTTCCACAATTTTTACTATCATACAAAACAGATTTCTACCAACAGATTTCTAAATCATACAAAAGTTCATTTTCATCTCTACCAACAAGAAGAAATCCTACAAAAGTGGAATACAAACCACTATTCTCTTCAAGAAACTACCAAGATGAAAATAAATTAGATCCACAGGAAAAGAACTCAGATCCGCATGAAAGGAACTCAGATTCAGATTCATATGTGGGATGTTAATGTTACCGATGGTGCAAAACCCTCTTGGTCGTTCACTTTTGTATGTGACCGACGGTGCAAAACCCCTCTTTGTTGACGGTGGGAGGAGGTTAAGGGTGGTGATGGATGTTTTTGGTGTTCTAGGTCGCCGGAAATAGGAAAGAAGAAAAGGGTACGAGAGTGGGAGCGGGGGTTCTAGGCGGAGGAGGTTGGGGGCGGTGTTCAAGGTGGAGGAGGGTAAACGGGTACGAGAGTGGGAGCGGGGGTTCTAGGTGGAGGAGGTTAGGGGCAGTGTTCAAGGTGGAGGAGGGTGGGGGAGGCGGTAGTTCTAGCAGTGGTGGGTGTGGGAGGCGGTGGTTTATTGAGAGAGAGAGAGAGAGGGGAGAGTGTGTGTGAGAGAGAGGAGGGTGAGAGAGAGAGAGGATGGCTTAGTCTGGAAGGAAGAGTGGGAGAGAGAGTCTCCTTGATATTTATTTAAAAAAATCAAAATATTTTTTCAAATTATTAAAGATTAAAAAAGGGGTAAAAAGACATAAATACCCTCAACTAAACAGATTTGACAAACGGAATACGTTACAAAGGACCAAACTTGCAAGAAAGTGGTAGTTAAAGGACCGAAAATGCAACTTTTTTTAAAAAATGACTAAACTTGCAATTTGTGGATAGTTAAAGGACTATTTATGAAACTAACTCATTATAATATGTATGACTAAAAAGTATTATGTACTAATAAGCTTCCTTGTAAGACCACCTGCATCGTTCATGGAACCTGATGATGGGTTTCATCGGGTAACATGGGAACATCAAAACATTACTTTGGGTAAGTGGAGATTGGGTTGTGAAACGGGTTGTGAAGCCCGTTTTCTTTTTTTTTCTTCCCTCTCACATTTAATATATATTTATTTTATTAATATTTAATGTGGGGTTAAATAGTGTTGAATGTGAGGGTTTATTGAATAAGTTGGGTTAAAAATGAAAAATGATATAAATACTAATATGATAATAAGATAAGTTAAATAAATTGGGTTGGATGCTAATCTTCTAAGAACTAACTGTAATGAAATTGTTTGGTAAGAACGTAATAAGTGTGTCTGTGTGTGAATGGAATGGTTAGGAAGTCAACGGATGAACAGAAGTAGCCGCAAGAGCACGAGTGGCCGACAACTGTCGACAAATACTAGATACCTACCATCCCTGTACATCGTAGTCACTAAAACTACGGTGAGTAGGTATGTGTGTTGTGGACTGGACGGTCATGATTGTCCCTTTCCATACAAACAAAACGCAACACCCACACGTGGCGCATGATTACACCCAGAATGTTTACTTGCAGATAACAAACTACACCAGATCTACATGAAAGCGACCTCTCCTCTCCTCTCCTCTTTTTTTTTTTTTTTTTTTTTTTATCTTTTTACACTTTCACCCTTCTGTATCTCTACATTACAAACTTCACCCCTCCAATATGATACACCCCTCCGATTAGCTCTAGAGTCACCCTAGGGTACGTGTATGCCGGCTTCATTCCTAATTAGAGCATGAGTATATATACGCATGTAAACTTCATGTTATCTCAACGTCGTACTATAATTTTGTACTTTTTTTCGTCTTTCAAAAGAAAATATAAACGCTCAATCATTTCATATTTCATATTTTTTTAAGTTTGAATATATATAGTACGTGAGATCGAAGTTGTCAGCATCTTGGAATTCAAAGACGTACGTCACATGATACTGAAATCTGTGATCCATGTTTTACTAGCAAGGCAAAAAAGAAAGAAAAAGTAAACCCATATTGGCCGTTACTACCATGACATGTCCCTCTATGATACGCTGATGACACATCATAATCTAGAGTCACGCATGGTCTAACTTAATAATTTTTAAATTAACTTAAAATAATGATGAAAGGTATTTAAAATCCATTAACTTTGAATATATAAGGTGTTTAAACTTTTATTAATCTATCAATGTGAGATGTGTTTTTAAAAACTCCCACACCTAGATATATTTCATCTACTCATCTACGCAGAACATGTTGTTACATAGGACATTTTTCACTCGCTCAGGTAACTAAGGAGATGATAATTAACCCCATTACAATTCCTCCTAGAGGGTACGTTTTCTCAATATTATCTTTAGCATGCTTTCAAATATGACATATATTATCATAGGTAAAAGTTCAAACGAGAACTATTTTTCGTACGAGAATCGCGAGAACCAATCTTAGCCGTCTAATTTCCCCTCCTTCAATTGGATTGCCCACTCATGAATTCCTTACATACACCATGCCACACTCAATCCCCCCACGCTCTTCATCCATGAATTCCATTATCCAAAATGAACGGTCAAGATTTGTTCTCGCAGTTCTCGTACGAAAAACAGTTCTCGTTTGAATCCTCCCTACTAACATATAACCTTTTATATAACCAGCAAAAATTGACTTGACGATCATTCAAATTATAAAAACACTTAAGTTTAATAAATATGATTAAAAATATGTCTCATTCTTAAAAAAATATGCCTAATCTATTAATCTACGTGGATAACATATATTCTCTCCCTTTATCATCTTATTTTATTTTATTTTGTCATGTTTTCCAACCATATTTTTAGGCATATGTTTTACACACAACCCAGCTTTTAATGACAAAATACTTCATTACTAAAATCAACAATAATAGGCTGTTAAAATAGAAGTTATGGAAGTTGTTATTTTTAAAGTCGGCGTTCTTTTGAGAATCAATTTCTTTATTGCTGAAAGAGGAATTACTGTCGACATCTTACCTCCCGTATCTACGTATTGTTGTTCATAGTTTATAAAATATGTCATATCATTTCATACTAATTATCTTTCCTTATTCCTTTCAATGGCTTTCATTGATTTGAACACTAGTCTTGATCTAGTAAGAGGATATAAGACATTTCAACAAACAATTATTAGAAATATTTTTAAAAGGACAAGCATTACCGGTAGAAATAATTATTTGTTAAGCAAGTTATAACTAACATCTTTGATCTCAACATATAAACGGGTAAATGGATGTATTCCTAGGGGACGCCGAGACTATAGTTTAGATGTACGCAGCCTAACCAATATACATGTGGCATTTTTCAAAGAATCCCCATAAACGCCCTTAATTAAAAAACCCTTATGAGACAAAAATTCTTGACAAATATTCTACCCGATAAGCCATCATCAGGTGATATGTTATGATATCAGCGTATACCACTTTTTCTTAACCTTAAGGTAATTGCTAATCTATCTTACTAATTTCATAGGAGACTGCAAAATCGTTGCAAACCAATTTATCTTTAGAAAAATGTTGAGGGCTAATATTATGTTGTTGACGGTGAATGTCCACGCCTATAAACGCTATAAATACGCTTCGTGCCTAACTTCACTTAATGTTTTCTTTGACCCTTTTAACATTGGCAACGTTTTAAACACGTGGAAAATAGCATTAAAGATGTCAATTTCACAACTTGTATTTACCTATAACATGGTAACTTATTGCTATTAAAAAAACATAGTATTTTCCACACATAACAATTATAACTTTCATATCATATAATCTTATTGTCTTTTTTCTCATCTACATATTCAAAGGTATAATGACCAAAACAACCATTATTTATTATGAGTGTTAAAAAATTATTATATATAAATCATCTTCCATTGAAAAGAAAGACGACTTACTAAAAGTCCGCCTGTACTTGCTATTTACATATCACACCTTACGCTACGTTCTCAAGTTTAAGAAAGAGAGAAAGAAATTCCAAATCCTCCCATTTTTTGAAGGAAAGATTTCAGGGTGAAATTAGTCTAAAGTTCCCCCTCTCAATCTCTTTATATCATTTCTTTTTCTTTCTTAAATGAAGCTCGAAAACAATTTTTTTTCATTTCCTTTCAAATTCTTCTCTTTTTCTTTCCAAAAAGGAAACTCAAGAACATGTCTTTGAAAAAGACAAAAACCTTATCAATAAAACCAGCCTAAACAATGATGATAAAAACTTTAACCAATAAAATATGATACCAAAATCTTGTGGTGGAAGTGAAATATGATACCAAAATCCACATTGGCCAATTTTCCCTTAAACAATACTACACAACTCACTAAAGGATGTAACATTGTAACTTCATTTGTAAAAACATGAAAGTGTCAACCAAATATCAGTATACAGAACATAATAAGCATTAAGAAGAAATCTTATAAATACTAACCACCTACTTGTTGCATAATTTGAAATCCAGAGATTTACATCAAGCCTGAAAATACAAACAAAAACAAAACAAAACCACACAAAAGTGGACCTTTTGACTTTGAAAAGCGCGAACACAAGGAAATTATAAAAAAAAAGCTTAAAGGGTACCTGATTGAGATTTGGCATAGAATGCTACAGTTTTAGGATCCAACTGGCCGCTACAATAGCTCGAAGAGATGATCGAAAGCTCTTGAAACGCTTTCCATTCTTCTGATGGCTTTAGGATGATCGGCTTTTCAAGAACTCCAGAGTCAACTGATAACATCATCATGTAATCCTTGTCTCCAAAACCAGAAACAGCTGCCTTTGATGCATTATTCCATGGAGTCCACAATTCTGCATTTGTCATGAATCTTGAAGTTAGAGAATATGAAATTCTACACGTGAGCATGAATCTTTTTTAGTAAAATAATATAAAGTATATTGTTTCGTGTATTATATGAACCTTGAAGTTCAAAAAAGTAAAAAAACATGTGTTTGGACATGAACTTTGAAGATAGAGAGAACAAAAGTATGTGTTTGACATGAATCTTGGAGATACAGAGAACACAAATACATGTTTTTTAATTGAATTTTACTGTTATAGAACAAACAAATATATGTGACAGTCTCCATATAAATCCTGAAGCAAAAGAGCACATGTCTGACACGAATGTTATAGCAAAAAAAACATAAATGTAAGTTTTGACTTGAATCCTAAAGCTAAAGAAGACAGAAATCCACATGGCTGCTGATCCGGGATTTTCACTCGGATACGTCCTATCAAAACGAAATTTTTTTCAATGCATGCACTGTAATAACATTTTAAAAAAAATTCCTTTTACAATATGAAAGCTTCAAATTTTTATTCTTTTGAGGGTACATGTAGCTCGTGGTTTTACTACTTTTCCACAAAATTTCAATGTAAAGATACAGAAAGTTTGAGTTTGGACATGGATAGTGAAAGTTAAAGAACCCAACTCTGAATCATGGTTTTATTCTTGACGTAAGAGATGTAAAAGCAAGCAATTCAAAAAAGAATCTTGAAGTTTCAGAACATAAATATGCAGTTCAATGAGTTTTGAAGTATGAGAATATAAATCTGCATTTTGACATGACTCAACAACAACAATAATAATAACAATACTCATAACTCATTCCCACCTAAGCAGAGTATTAGGAAGGTAGGTCATACCTCTACTCGAGGGTAGAGAGACTGCTTCCTTAAAGACCTCTAGCTTATAAAGTTCAAAGTATGTTGTACTTTGTGAAAATACGGTATACAACTATAACAGGTGATGGATACTAGCATAAGATGATTGTGTTATATGTTATTATTATTATATATTTTATTTCTTTTTATTTTTATTATTTTTACATGACTCTTAAAAGATAAAGAACCAAAGAACATGATTAGAAAACATAAGAACTTCATTTTGAAAATTACCAGCATCCGGGAGACCTTCATTACGGATCACAATTGTCCTCTTCTTTTTATGGTCTATAATCGCTATGTTACCTGGTGTTCTTGTATAAACACGATCAACCTATTAACAATACCACATTATAAACAAGAATAACTACTATTTACATATATGTACAATATACTTATACCGACCTCTCCATCAAACGTGAGAGCATCTGGCTGTTCTGTGAACCTTTGTCCCTGCTGCAGATTATCAAGAAAATCAAGTGTCTCTAATCCTTCAACTCTCACTTCACTGAAAACACAAACCCAAGTCATATACTCGATAAAAACTATTAAAGGTCGAAACTTTAATTGAAATTCACTAAAACAAACCTTATATCGGATACTGAAAAGTAATTTTGTAGAGCACATGTGAAAGAAAACGATGTGTTATCTGTATTCTTGATATGAGGCATTATGGTCATCTTGTCTGGACCCAAAGAAACACGAAGGCGCAATTCAAAACTGCATAAAAGTTAGTAGCCTGAGATTCAAGTTCCTATAGTTTTACAATTATCCTCCATTTTGTCATCATTGCCAAAAAAAATAAAAAGAGAGAAATGCTTAGTGGCCAACATGGATAGAACCACTTTTCATGAGACATATTATTACCTGCGGGGCCACATATTCAAATCATTTGCTGTAGTTTTCAAGGTTAAATCTACAGAAGAAGGGTTTCCTGTAGGTGCAAGACGCAAGGGGATGTTTTCTAATGACTTCACATAGTTCTTTGATGAACAAATCTCCTTCACAGTACCCATATTACTTAACTGCAAGAATCAGAGAAACATGAAACTCCAGACTCCAGAGAACCAAAAAAACAAAGGCTAGAGGTGGTAAACATGTCAAAACGGATCGGCCTTGCTAACACTATTTTGTCCATATTATAATAAACTAAATTAATAATATAAATTTAGAAACCAAATTTTATAAGAAACATAATAATAATCTTATTTTGGTGGATAATGAATATTTGGGTATTCATTTTGTAAGTGGTTAATATCTATAGAATTTGGAAGATGTTTTATGTAAGTACTGATATTATTTAACATAAAAATGATATGATATTTATGTTAAAAAATGATATTTCATTTGTTTAACAAGGAAAGGGTAAGAAAAATTAAAATGGAAGTATAGGGGCAAATTGGTCTTTTGCCAAATGGCTGTTGATTCTGAAAGCTTGATTTCTTTATCAGAGGAAGAGCTAGTGTTGGTGATCAACATACTGGAAGAGCTTGCTGATTGGATCAAGGAATCCCTGTTTTATGCATCTTTTTGAGCACGTCATGTAGATTGAGATTAGATTATCAGGTTTTGTTTATTGTTATTAGTCTTACATAGTTATATATGCAGTGATAAGCTACTAATGCATTATTAGTTGCATTTATGTTGATGAGAGGCGTTTGTTACACCACATCTAATAAAAATGGTTGTTGGGTTGTGTTCTTGAATCTTTATCTAAGAACACTAACTTGGGGTTTCATTTTACAAGGATTTGCTGTTGCTTAAGACCTAATAACATGTCAGGGACACTAAATATATGTTAGAACAAGTTTATGTAGATTAGAAGTTGCAAAATCGGAAATCAATTTGGAAGCTTGGAAACTCAAGTAAACAAATTTGCAAAAGAAAAGGCCGAAATGGCTGCTTATCCTAGTTTTCTATAGAAAGTGGTGGAGTTTTCATTTTCTAAGAAAAGGGGAGAACACGTTAGATGAACAGTGGAGTTTTCATTTTCTAAACAAAGTGGAAAGCATGTTTAGATGAAAGAGCCGGGTTTTCATTTTCTATGAAAAATGGTGGAGTTTTCACTTTCAGTTTTCTTGGAAAAGAGTAAATGACACAACTTCCAGTTTTTTTTTTTTTTTTTTTTTTTTTTTTTTTTTTTTTTTTTTTTTTTGTGAAAAGTTTTCTGGAAAACTAGGGGTATTGTATTCATATTTGTTGTCCTTCCTAAGGAATCCTGATTACGTTTAAGGCATGTTAGTTATATGTAGGTGATATTGCATTCATATTTGTTGTTCAATAAAGGGGATTTGAGCATTTGTTGAGACTTGAGAGTTGGAACTTCATCTAACAAGGAGGCGAGTTCATGCTGGTTTGTGAATACACTACATGTTATTTAATTTTTGTCCAAAAGTTATGTAATTGTTCTATACACAATTGTTTTGCATAAAGTATGATTTGTAAGAAGATATAGATAGCATGTTTAGTTTTCTTGACATGCCAGCCAATATTTTCCAAAGAATGTTGCATACTTTGATGCTTATCTGAATGTCATGCTAATGCTAATGCTATTTAGTCTAAGAATAAGCATGATATATAGCATTTATAAATCACATTAAAGTTTGGTATAGGATGATTGATACCCTATAGATGGTCTGATGGGAGTAGTAACACACAAATTCGTCTGGTACTTGATGTAATAGTTAAAGTAATAGTCTAGATTGTTTGGTTGATACTTGCTGTTATTACCTATTTGAGGTAATCGGAGAGATTAATATTTTGGTATTAGAAGTTTTGTATTTTGAAAAATATTCAGGTTGCTATTTAATGAAATTAGCATGTTACATAAATGTCCTAAACTTATTTAGGAAGTTCATATGCATTTAAATACACTTTAGGCAACTTTAAACTCGTTTGACTTGTTTGCTAAGCTTTTAAACTTAACCAATTTGACCCGTCAGAGATAGATACAGTCCGATTCGACCAATTTTTAGGTAAAAATGTCAAAATTGCCACCTCTATTTGAGCTTAGAGGAGGCAAAATAGGTAGGTCGTGTAGGTTTGGTTACAGCTCAAAATGTCTAAATGTTTTATACCAGCTGACAGTCAGGGTTGGGTTGCCGAAATCACCTTTTGTCCATGGTATGTTTTTTGTTAAACGATAGTGCGTCAATATGATCACAAAAATTATAGTATATAACTCATAAAGTTATAATCAAACTTTCTGAATAAAAAGATTTCAGAGCATTTGTGCATTAGAAATATACACTTTGGACAACTTTTGACCAGTTTGGTTTTTAGCTAGTTCCGTGTTTTTACTCATCTGACCCATTATGGACATGATATAACCCAGCCCCATTATTCGAATCCACCACCTCTAATAAGAACTATTCGAGTATGATTAATATGGCATACCTGTGGAAAGCAAAGAGATATCCCGCCTTTAGGAGATCTGCTGGCACCCTATCGAGCACAAAATAATTATTTTGTAAAGATGGAGTACAAGGTTTTTAAATTAAAAATCATATGCTTAATCATACATAGAGATCAAAACCCGTATACACATGCATTGCTTATGCTCATTATGCTTATAGGAGAATGTAACTGGTCAATATGCATACCTTTCTGGTCATGAAAAGCAATTCTTCACCTTGACTGTTCTTCCATGAAACAACTTTCCCACCATAGAGAAGCACCTACAAATAAAACAGCGCAGAAGTCTAGTTCAAACAACTATAACTTATTATTTTTTAATCCGAATGGTGTAACAAAGACTGGTACCATCCCACAGAAAGGTATTAATGGGCTGCACGCCTTAACCCAACCACAAGGGTCCATACGCCATCATCCGTGGCTCCAACTTTTAACTATCCCAAATTTTTCAAAATAAATAGTCTTTTTTAATGTAAATCACATGAGAGAGGGAATTATTGTAATTAACGAGCTATCTTAGGTACGGAACTTTCACCGAGCTTGCCAAAACTAGCAGCATCCTAAATAAATGACACGTATGCATTTATAGATCATCTATAAGTATTCAAAATTTTCTCTCTAAAAGTGTGTTAAGCTACTGTTTGCTAAAATCTGTCTAGACTCTAGTGTGTTTTAGCAGGGGTGCTTTTAAGGGATACGTTATATATATATATATATAGGGAAAAGTTCAAACGAGAACTATTTTTCGTACGAGAACTGCGAGAACCAATCTTAGCCGTTCATTTTGGATAATGGAATTCATGGATGAAAAGCGTGGGGGGATTGAGTGTGGCATGGTGCATGTAAGGAATTCATGGGTGGGCAATCCAATTGAAGGAGGGGGAATTGGACGGCTAAGATTGGTTCTCGCGGTTCTCGTACGAAAAACAGTTCTCGTTTGAACTTTTGCCTATATATATATATATAATGCTATAATTTTTCAAAGTCCACTTATTAAAATAGAAATACTATGAAGCTCATATTTAAAATAATTATTCTATAAGCTCCAAAAAATACATATCAGGAATTTGAATTTGATGACAAAGATCATAAGTCATAGTGTAGTCGTTTTGAAGTCGCACTTAAGTATGATGGATCGGAGCTTGATGCAAAAGAGCTTTATATGGAATTGAAGTTCCTTAGACATATTTTTATACGGTGAAGCTATCAAACCTAACAATGTGTTATAATATGTATCACAAGTCCATTGTTTGCCTAATGCAATTATTACATGTAAAATCTTATTGACTATTTTATTATCGTTGACATATGTATAAACTAGTTTCTTAAAACTTAAGTTGTTAAAGTCTTACTTACGGTCCATAATGTCACAAGAAAGACTTAATAAATTGACAATGATAGCTATTGAGAATGGTATCTTGGAGTATTGCTTACAAAGAGTTGATTCATAACTTTGCTCCCAATAACGGTAGGAGAACTTCACAATTCATGTAACTATGTAAGACACACTATTTAACTACCATTCTTTTGTTTTAAGTATTGATATAACAAATATCGTTGTATCAGTAAATTTAGCTTATATATATGTGTGTGTCTGTATGTAAAAGGGGCCCATTTTTTCTTTTTGCACAGGGCCTTATAAAACCACGAGATGTCTATGTGCTTTAGTCTTGTGACAAAAAGATAATCTTGACAAATGCATTATCAACTATATCCTAAGACCAATACTTGTGTCCTTTAGCTAAGTTAAGTAAAGTTTAATTAACTTTTTACTTTTTTAGATAATTGTATCACATTTCCGGATTTCTAAAATTACATTAGCAATGATATGAAATGAATCAATGATGAATTTTCAAATAAGCATGGTCTAAAATTATATCCATAATCAACTTTAAGCATAAGCAAATTATGCAGATGAAAAATTCGTGTAGACCGTATAGTATTAATCAACGTAATGATCCAACATCAATATGATTAACCATGCAAACAATGACAAAAGCTAATCTTTTTATCAAGTTTTTATGATCAAAGACGCTAACTTGGATACAGTCTTCATTAGTAGCAATTTACTTGGATTTTCATTAAAGAACAATAATCATTTCTTGCCAAAATTGCGAAAAGAACACTATAATTTGCAACATAAAGTGGCTTTTTAGGGGTTGTAGAGTTACAAATGCAAACAACCATCATACTTAAATTTTTGGCTTTTCCCAAAATTGACCACAGGAACAATTAATTACCATTCGCAGGGTATTAGGGTATAGATCTATAGTGATACTGATTCTTATTATCTGGGTATTGAGGGATCAGATAATCAGTTTTGGATAGTCGCCCGCAAATAAACCAATTATGATTATCCAACCATTTAGGGTCATTTTACATGTAGATCCTTAAATAATTAGAATTCACCATACAACCAAGCATCTAATTATGATTATTTGATTATCACAACTTCAAACAGAGAATCAGAGACAAATCCAAACGCTATGTCCTGCACCTATTGATTATCTTATGGTGATTATTCCTATGACATAGTCACTTTCAAAACACAAACCTAAACACCCTCTAAATTGGAACATAGAAATAAATAAATTGAATGTGTGAGGAGTTTCAGGAGGATAGAGATGAAGGATGATACCTCAGCAGAAGAACCACCAGGTTCGAAAAGCAGAACTCTGGGCAAACTCGTGTAATCATTAAACACATAATCATTCCTTGGCATTTGATTTAATGTACCAAACCACCTCCACAATCTTATTCTCTTCACTAATGGGTTCTGTTTTGTCCACTCCAGCTACACACACACATACAAGAACATCAAAACCCTCCAACTTTGACCATCAAAAGTCGAACTTGTTACTTCTAAATTTCAAATTTGATAAAGATTTTGTAGCAATTTCATTCCAAATATACACAATTTATAACCCAATTTTAACTCGCTAATTCTAAATTTCAAGATTCATAAAGATTTTGTAGCAAATTCATTCCAAATGTTCACAATTCATAAATCAATTTTAAAAGGAAACAAGAAGGAGACAGAGTGAATGGAAAGCTGCATAAGAAAGATGATACCTTTGCTTTTGATATTCTTGATATTGATGGATTTTGATGGAGACCCAATTGAAATTAGGGCATTTGTAGAGATACCCATTTGGGAATTCGTAAGAATGATAGGATGAATGAAAGAATGGGTAACAGTTAACAGAACAAAGAAGGAAAGGACGTCCATGGTGGTTTCTTTTCAGTGGGGAATCTTTGGCTGCTTCATACATATGGTTTAACTGGTCGGTGGGAAACATCTAATCGAATCGTGTAAAGTTGAACATTTAGCCGTCAAGTCATTTCTCGCCCTCCAATTAGGTTCCTAAACGATAAATTCTAACCAAAATTGATGAGCTTTGCAAATGTTCGGTAGAAAGATTGAACCAAATTACCATCTCACGCTGGCCAATGCCCAATGGCTATCGTGTATTTTTCGATCCACACAATGGGCCGAGTCTGTCTCGTGGGAGTCTGGGTGAGCCACGGTGAACCCCATCACACGGTGTTTGGCTGACCTTTTAGACAATCAACACCCAACCTCACTTACACTTAGGGGCGAAATCGGTTCAAAAACCGGGCGGACTGAAAACCCGAAATCTATAAAAACTGGGATCAAAGACCGGACCGACTAGTCCTGGTCTCGGTCCGGTTATTCGGTTTTTTCGGATTATTGACCGTTCATTTTGGATAATAGAATTCATGGATGAAGAGTGTGGTGGATTGAGTGTGGTAAGGTGTATGTAAGAAATTCATGGGTGGGTAATCTAATTGAATGATGGGAAATTGGACGGCTAAGATTGGTTCTCGTGGTTTTCGTACGAAAAATAGTTCTCGTTTGAACTTTTGCCTTTATATATATACATATATATAGGGGAAGGTTCTTTTGAGAACCGTTTTTATTGCGAGAACCAATCTTAGCCGTTCATTTTGGATAATGGAATTTATAGATGAAGAGCGTGGGAGGATTGGGTGTGGCAGGGTGCATATAAGAAATTCATGGGTGAACAATCCAATTGAAGGAGGGGGAATGGACGGCTAAGATTGCTTCTCGTGATTCTCGCAATAAAAACGGTTCTCAAATGAACTTTTCACTATATATATATATATATATATATATATATGGGAGAGTTCATTTGAGAACCGTTGTTAGTGCGAGAATCAATCTTAGCCGTTCATTTTGAATAATGGAATTCATGGATGAAAAGCGTGGGGGATTGAGTGTGGCAAGGTGCATGTAAGGAATTCATGGGTGAGCAATCCAATTAAACGAGGGGGAATTGAACGGCTAAGATTGATTCTCGCAGTTCTCGTACGAAAAACAGTTCTCGTACGAAAAACAGTTCTCGTTTGAAGTTTTCCATATATATATATACACACAGAGAGAGAGAGAGAATTGATATACTTGAAAGAAGCAACTTACCCTGTAAGTGATTATTGGAGATATTAAGTGTTGGAATTTATATATAGTGTAATCTTGAATGTTATCAAGTTTTTTAGTCTCACATTGGAAGAGAGAGTGTTAAAAAAAACGTAGGGAGGAGGTCAACCCACGAAATGTGGAGCTGTCCCTGATTTTCGGAACTCTTAGGGCTGCAGGTACAGCTATATAAACAGCCCCATGCAGCCTCTTCTACTCTCTACAAATTTGCACTCTGATTTATGTCATCGATCTTCCATATAAACAAGTTCATTGCTGTTGAATCTCGTTTGAGAGGTTGCGTTAAATCCTGGGTTGTTGTGTTTGAGGCTTACAAGGCGACGTAAACACCTTTAAGGACAGGAGTATCATGCATGCGGTTTTCCGGCTTTGCTTGCTTGTGATTCAACGATATCATGTTGGTGTTTACGATTTGTGTATTGTTTTAAATAGTCCGATAACGGTACACTCTCATTCTACATTTCTTATATTGTTTTGATCGAGAAGAATCAATTAGTAGTTGGCCCTAAACTTAGTAATTATAATAAATATTCAGATTTATTATTGTTTTTTTTTGTGGTACAAACAAACGGATTGTTGCTAGTTTAAATACTTGTTAAGGTTCGTTTGTTCATATCAAGGACATTTTAATATATATTTTAATTGTCGAAATTTTCATTGTTAATCTGAAAATTTTCCAACATTAAGATGAAGTAAATTGGTGAGCTTCCCAAATATGCTGAATATTTCAATTGATTTAAGAGTTGACCATACCAAATATGTCAACTGTTGTGAAAGTTAGCCATGCTAAATATGCTAACAGATAAACGATGTGGTTATCATGATGCTGGTCTAGCATTCAGGTCGAGGACCATATGTGTTACGATGAGTGATGTGTTATACCTACGGTATATGTTATCTATAATAAGGTATAAGTATTGTATGAGATCACTAAGTTTTATGCTTACCCGTTGATGTTTATTTCTTTTCAGGACCTTCGAGTAAGAATAGAAGAAAAGGTTCGGCATAACATCAGTGTTTCCAAAATTTTAGATTCTTCTCTCTTCCGATGTTCTAAAATTCTAATTCAATACTTTGATTTTACAATGGATTGTAAACCTCACTATTATCTTGGTTAATAGACATACTTTTATGCAATAAAATATTTGTTTTTTGTTCTTAGTGTTAAAAAAAATCTAGAACGTTACATTTAAATTGGTTTATTAAGTAATAACTAGCATTTCTTGATTATTTAACTATTATTATTGTTAACACTTTTGAATAAATAAAGGTTAAAAGTAAAAGAATAAAAAGTGTAGACAAGAGTCTTTGTGTCTTTTAAAGTGCTTAAATGATAACATTGAAATGAAATATACACTCTAAGGTTTAATGTCATAACTTTTATAGTACAATAACTAAATGTGAAATTTCATCAAACTGTAAAGCCCAAAAATGTAATTAACGCTATTATAAATAGTTTACGCCGGCTTGTCTGTTATAGTTTAATGAGCACAATCTTAAGATACTAGACCCATATATGTAATGTTATGCATGTGAAAGCAAATGACACTGGAATATGCTAATTGTTACTAAATACAAGTAGTTTAGAACCAGAGACTTCAAACTAATTATTCCAAACAAATTTATTCACTCATATAAGCGATCTTATGAAGAAGGTTTCTTCAACTAAAAGTGCCTACAATCAACTAATGGCATTTCCAACCATCTATCTGATACCATGTAAATCTCCCTCACAATTGAATATAATTAGCCTCTTAAATCAAAACACAAAATTACCACCATCAATGGTGCTTGTTAATTCAAGAATGTCTTACTAATTAATCAAACATAACAAAAGTCAAAGGTAAAATGAGATCAAAACTTTTACAACAGATCAGCCGCCCCACGAAAGCCCGGTCTCATTCATCTAAATGTGACATAAATGGTTACAGCTAAAATAAGGAACCAAGGTTTCATCATACTTACACGGTTGCCTTCGGCCTTCTACCAGCGTCTTCATGTTCGACCTACGAAATCAACAAATTTTCAAGGATTACATTCGGATAGAATTGGTTGATTTCAGTTATGTTTCATGTAAGTCGGGTCAAATGGGATGGACAAGTTGAAAGCCCCCCAAAAGGTATATTTTGTCCATACAACATCCTAAGTTTATTTATAATTTTGATTGATATTGTGATAATAATAAAAATTATTTTTTTAAATATGGTAGATCAGACAGAAAGTGTTATGGTCAATCCAGCACAAACTGTTCCAACTTCCAAAAGTAACCCATTTTACCTGCCGATTTTACCCACCTCAACATTCAGATCATTCACCAAATTCGGCTAATGGAGTTGGTTGGAATTTTAAGAATCTGATTGTATTTATTATATAAACCAAAACGATATTGCTTCGTACCTCAACAACTCCTCTTGCTTTCTTCTTTTTAGCATCTTTCTCCTGCATCTTCAGAGCATATTTGGAATCAGCTCTACCCCTCTTTCGATTGAAGGCCACTGCATCATCATCATCCTCGTCGTCGTCATCATCATCATCTGCATCATCATCATCATTCAATTTAAGTTAAAATGTGATTGGATTAAAATATTCTGTAAGGCGAGTTAAAATGCTAAATTAAAATCGGAAATGAAGGATTTTGGTGAAAATGTTGGCAAATAGCGCCTATTTTTGCAGCGTAGTACTTAACACTGACAACAACTATATCCAATCCCACCTGAGTGGGTATTGGAGATGTAGTATGCAGACTGTCATGCCTCTAGCTGAGAATGGAGAGACTGCTCCCCTCAAGACTTATGTACTAATCTATCTAATTTGATAATGATAGGCGTAAAAAATTAGAAGATGACAACAAACAGTGAAAGTTTCTAACTTTCTATATGTTGATTGATCAAAAGTTAAGAAGAAAAATCAGAGACACGTCAGTTAGAATCATACTATTATCATCATCTGAAGCGGTTTCTTCAGTTGGTAGCCCACTAAAATCCTCCATATCTTCTTCCTCTTCATATGCTTCATCCCATTCAACAAATTCTTTTTCTTCCTGTTTAATCAAAAGAGTGAAAGAATGAAAATAGAATAAAAAAAAAAGAACAAGACTGAATTCTTATGTTTGATAATTTATAGAGTTAATTGTCTTCAATAGTCCTCCTTTAACTATCAGATTTTTGCCACTTTAGTCCTTTAAAGTTAGAAATTGGTAAGAATGGTCCTTTATGATCCATTTAGTGCCGAGTTTTGTCGTTTCTGACGTTGGCCGTTAGTCATCTCTGTTAAGTCAAAGGCATTTAGGTCTTTTTACCATTTTTTAATTTTTAATAATATTTTATCTTTTTTTATAAAAAAAGATCACTCACTCTCCCTCATATCTTTGACTCTCTCTCTCTCTCTCTTCAAACAAAAATGGCAGCTGGCTCCTCCACTGCACTCCACCACCACCTCTGCCTCCACCACTGCACTCCGCCACCACCACAGCACTCAGCCACCACCACTTCACAACCCGAAACCACCGCCACCAGATGCTATTCTCTCTCTCACTCTCATATCTATCTCTCAATCACTCCTCCAAACTGAAACCACCACCACCACTGGACCCCTTACCATCATCAAGCGGCAGCGTAAAAACCCTAATCACTGGCCCCAAAACGAAACACACTAGAGAGTGGCAGATCTGTGGTTGGTGGTGGTGGTATGTTTGGTTGAGATGGTCGCTTCTGTACCCAAATCGTTTGAAAAATCCAAGAACCCAAATCCCAGAGCACCACCCTGTTTCTGTTGGCGGTGATGGTGGCGCTAAAAACCATAATTCTGTTGATGCTTTCTTCTTGGCGATGGTGGCGGTGTAAAGCAGAGAGAGTGAAAGGAGGTGAGAGAGGTGGTGGTGGTGCTCACTTGGTTTTGGTGGTGTCCGTGCTGTTGGTTGTTTCACTAAAGTGGCGGAGAAGAGAGAGAGAGAGAGAGAGAGAGAGAGAGAGAGAGTGTGTCTGTGTGTCTGTGTTTGAAGATGAATATGAGGGTTTAAAAATAGTGGTGGTTGGCTGAAGGAGGTGGCGGTCACGATAAGAAAGAAACAAAGAGAGGGGAGAGAGAGACCTATTGAGAGAAAGAGGAAAAGAGAGAGATGTGCAAGAAAGAGAGAGAGCAAAAGAGAAAGGGAGAGATTGGAGGAAGAGAGGAAGAGGATTGAGATTAATTGGCTTAATTTTTTTTACATATAAATTAACCAGTTAAAATTTGTTATTTAATAAGGGTAAAATTGTCAATTTACCTTGTTTTAACAGAGATGACAAACGGAATCCGTTAGAAAGGACAAAACTCGCCACAAAATGGATCATAATAGACCATCCTTGCCACTTTTAACTTTAAAAAACTAAAGTGGGCATAAATGTGATAGTTAAAGGACAACAGAGACAATTAACTCTAAATTATATAGACCCAATAACCAACCTCCTCGTCTTCATTTACATTCTTTTTCTCTTGTCCATCGAGCTCATCAAGAAATTTATTGAACGCTTCTGTATGAGTATTAATTATCTCATCACCATATAATCCGCTATGTAGTCGCTGAACCAATTCCTTCTCAATATTCTGTAAAAATGTATTCTTGTTAGAAAGCTGTAAAAATGCCTTGTAACAATCCAAACGTGCCCAAACAGCTTTATGAAAAATATAACCTTATCCAAAACTGCTGCTCGCTCTGCCTTTTCCTCTCTTCTAGCTTCTCGCTTCTTTTCTTTTCTAGGAGTTGTCATTATCTTCTCCCTATAGAGATTAAACACAACCACAAAAAAAAGGGTTATATAAAGTCACAAGCAAATAAAGAAACATAATTAGCTTTTATTAATTGTTGTAACTTGTGGTACAATAAATAGGTAGCATGCAGGTAGTACAACTATCATCATTTTGATAGTATGAAAAAAGAAGTTAAAATCCAACCTTGTCTTAAGGGCAAGCTTCCTCATACGTATCCGCATTTGTGTCATTTTAGTCAATCGTTGCTTTGCCTTGTGCACAAGGAACTTGGGCCAGTACATCTGTCCATTCAATTTACTTACACGAGAATGATTACAAAATGGATTCAACAAAAAACATATAAAATTCTGAATATATTCATGTTGAAACAATGCAAGGATTATTGTATACCAGATTTTTATCAATAATTTCAAGTGCCTTTTCATAATTGCGAGGCAACTTAACTCGTTCCCATAATTTATTTGGCATATGAGCCCTCTCTATTGTTTTCATATACAAGTAGAACACTCCTGCAACAAAGAATGTCATCAAAAAGTAAAATCAGATACAGCTAACAGATAAAATTACAGGGAAGCAAATAAAAACAGAAGGGATGCTCATGTATACAATTCAGTAATTCACCGACTAACTTGTTATATACCCATTTCTATAACATTTTATAACTTTCAAAACTTACTTATTCAAAAAATAGAGATCAAGGAACATGATGATTGAGATATTAAGGATCATACCTGAATAGAAACAACTATGAAGCAATTTCATATAGTAAACAAATTATATCATTGGGAGGAATACAACTGAATCATAGATTTTTAAGCTTTGGAAACATTTGAAGAGCTTCCTAGTGTGGCTTCAAACCCATCACTTTATATTGGGATTATTAAGTACAAGGTACCCATCCTAAACTTATTGAATACAATCGTCATCTTATTGATGCTCTTACAGATACCAGTGAAGAGATTGGGAATACATCCAATTAGTGTTGTTAATCTTTAAAAATATGTAGTAATATAGATAAAAATCAAAACATGTATCTTCATCCCACAACCCTATCATTTAAGCTTCACCTTCTACTCCTTCTAGGCTTTTAAAGAGCTTTTGATAGATGATAATATATGCCAACAAATATTTCATTGACATCAATAGAATACTTATCAAACTATTCTACTTCCAACTTACATTTACTGTTGAACAAGGCTTATCAAAGTAACCCCTCCATATTTCTTTTTCAAGCATATCATTACTTAGCGAACTTGTAAATGTTGTTTTACAACACTTAAGTACCCACTGATTGGAAATAAGCCCGGGTGTAACATAATAAGAACTCAAAATCACAATAAGGGTCTTCAATTATGCTAAGGACAGTACCATCATGATCACGGATGGTAGCATAACGACTATTGGCAAGTGGGCATGAGCTCCGGTTACAAACTCCAGTAATATTGTAAGGGTTCCGACAAAAAATTCCAGCTGTAATTCTGTTCAAAGAATCATTAAAACCAAAACAACACACCAACGTTAGAGGTAAAACTCCCATAAACTATTAGGCTGCGTTTAGCAAGAGAAAAATTTTCTGTTTTTCGTTTTCTGTTTTTCTGTGAAAAATGGTGGAGTTTTCATTTTCTGAAAAAAATAGAAAACGTGTTTAGATAAAGGGGTGGAGTTTTCCTTTTTCAAAAAAAAATGAAAAACATGTTTAGTTGAAATGTTTTCTTTAAAAAGTTGTTTAAAAAAGTATGAAAGTTTGGGAAAATAAAATGTGAAAAAGTGAGAGAGTTTTCTGAAAAAATGTGCAAATGAACATGTTTTCTGATTTTCAATTTTCTTAGAAAAATTTTCTAAAAAAATGGAGGATTTTTCTGGAAGTGAACGCAGCCTTATATCCTCTAGATTGGGGAGAATAATTTTTTGTCATGCAGGTAGCTCTCTATCCCATCTAAATACTGCAAAATTCTGTAACACACACACTTCCACAAGCATGCATGTGTATGCATACGCACAGAGAAACTAATAAAACAGTAAAACACAAGCAATGTGAAGTAGTGCATAAAATGAATCGATGACAATAGCTCAATACTCACTTGGTCATAAAACTGCAATGCTTATGCCTAAGGACTTGCCATATAACCTCATCGTTCTGCATTTTGTACTGACTTCAAGATTCACCTGTTATAAAAGCCAATATTTGAGGTGTATGATTTGGAAAACGATTTCTTATCTGGATGAACTGATAAGAGAGAACACCTTAACTAGGAAACTACTATAACAAAACCATTGATGATTTTTGGAACGGTTTAAAGTCAAAATTATTGCCTTTGGCCTGTGCAGTTAATCTCGGCGAGATCTCGGATCTCGGACTTAGGAAAAATATCGGTTGAAAATCTTGGTTGTAAATATCGGAACCGATATTCTCGCCGAGATTGACCGATATTTATCCGAGATTTGGCCGAGATTTTCTTTTGTCCACTTTAATAACCTATTTCTCAACCTTAAAACCTAATTAACACACATTTCCCTTCCTTGTTTCGTTTCGTTCTCGTACAAGCAACAAATAGAGGCCTTCTTCTTTTGACTTGGAGTTCTATGCTTTTTATTTAATTTTTTTATGATTTTGATTATATATACATATGTTCTACATAATATAAAAATCCGCTATCCCACAGATATCTCACCGCGATAATTATTATTTCAAATCTCGGTCTTTGACCGATATTTGATTTTTGACCGAGATAACTGCATAGCCTTTGGCAATGTATTAGTTTGTATAACCTACTAGCAAAAGTTATAAACAATCTAACGTAAGCTAGTTACAGGCATCAGACGAACAAAAAAACTAAAAATTAAACCCCAATTAGTAAAACTTACAACCATTTGATCCACTTCAAAAAAAATTATATAAACATTGATTTCGAACAGTTGAAAACAAGCTGGTTAAGATACCAAGATAAATTACTGAAATAAATACCAAAATTCGTTAAACCCTAAATTCAAAATCAATGAACAGTTGATTTATAACCAGATTACATTTGTCGTCTCAATAATTATAAAATGATTACCTTCCGCTGCTAATATACGTTAATAGTTTGTTTCGCTTCAGATGTACCTGAAGAACGGCGGCAGGCGGCGATGCCGGTGATGGAGGAGATGGGCGTGGAGCACGGCAGAGTGACAGAAGGGGGGACTGGAAGAAAAACCCGGTTAGGGTTTTAGTTTCTTTTCGAAATAAATATACAAAATTATTATTAGAGTTATAATCAGAAATAATAAAGAGACACCAAGGTTTGATAATTTCGTATTTTGACACAATAGTATTTTATTTTATACTTGTAACACGAAAGTGCAAAGTGTTTTATATAACGGCTATTAAAGCTGAAAATGACATATTTGCACGATCTAATTTGTAAATTTTATATATACCCTTACTAATTTATCAAAATATCATATTTACCCTATTTTTATCATTTTTAATATAAAAATATACAAATAGCTATTATACCCTCTTTTTAAATCTATTTTCAAAATATCAAGTATACCCTCTATAACTTTTAGAATATCATCTTCTTCATATTCCACATTCATCTTCTTCAAAAACCTTTCGATCACTTGTGGTCTATTCAAATTATGAGATACCCTCCTTATGTTTGTTTTTAAAAAGCATATTGTGTTGTTGATCTCTTTTTACAAATAACAATAATTGGTTCATCCTTCATATTATCCATCAACATTTTGTGAGGCGTTTATTGTTAAATAAATGTAGTTTGGGGTTATTTAGTTTGTGGATACTACAAAATGCGAATATCAAGTAAGAGTATTGGAGGTCTGTGAGATGGCGGTGGTTTTCCAAGTATGTTTTGGTCAAGATTTTATGAAATTTTGGTTTAGGTTTTGTTTGTTTTCTTAAGTCGAAAAATGCGAGACGTGCTTCCATATCAGTAGGGCCGGCTCTAAGAGTGTGCGGGATGGGCGACCGCATAGGACCCATGTCCATGAAGGGGCCCAAAATTAATTATTGTGTACATATATGTATATGAGTTTGATATTGTAATTTTTCAAGCTCATACAATAGTAAATTATTTGAAAGTCCATGTTTAATGCAATTAGCGTACAATCTATAAGAACAACAAAATATTAGACAAACTATTTACACTCATTATTTTGCTTTGGTTTGTGGTATACCTATTAGCTTAAAAAAGTTAGCCCATAACTCATTAGATAGAAAAAAGTTATAGTGAGTGGTCCATTTTTGTTTTGGTTAATGATATCACACTATTGGTATATGTGAGTAAAAATATGTGGTATGATATCACTAGTCATTTGGGTAAATATGATTATTTGAGATGTTAAGAAGGTTATATGTAGCATATACGTAGGACAAATATGATATTTTCAGATTAAATAAAGGTATATATGAAATTAACCCGATTTACAATAAATATTGGTAAATTATCTTAAAATTCGTGATTGTATAAACAAACCAAAAATCCCAATCACGTGTGTGCTTAGATGTAGTTAACTTCTACTAATATACTTGTGAGAATATAGTATCCATCTTATCGAGATTAACTGTGTTAACTATATTATTAAAGACAATGATATTTTTATTTAACTACTATATATACAAGATGGAGTAAAAGGAGAACTCGAAGTTGGAGCATTGCATTTTCAGAAACTTGGGTTACCAGATAAACACAAAACAAAATACCATAAGAGAGCTAGCCACAGAATGTGATCATTGATCGTAATTACCAACGAAAACAACCCATCAATGGATTAGAAATAGTTTTGACGTGATTATATTACTTATATAGGCGAGCATTTATTAGTATAATAATGCGAGTTTGCATACAGACAACCAACAAAATATGAATGATTCGAGCCGAGCTCGGATCTTAAATATAAACATGAAACCATTTGTCCGTTTGAATTGTGAGTTCAAACAAGTTTCAACCTGTTTGATATGTATCCACTTTTATTGAAATTTAATAAATTTTATGAAGGATATATTTACGGGATTCAAATAATAGTGATTATATTTGTCGTGATTTAGATATATGTCTGACTCGTGTATTTTCTATATTTATTGTAGAAAAGTATTTGGAGTACAAAATCTTGCCAACAACATATGTAAATGGAATTACATTTATAAAAGTTTCAAATATTTTTGAAAGTGAAAAAAATGTGACAGTAAAGAAAACCATGCCAATTTTTTTGGGAGAGGATAAAGCAATATCAAATACTTTTGAAAAAAATAGCTAAATTGTACTAATTGATCATTTGACATGAGAAAAAATAGTGTCAAATGATCATTTGCCACAATTTGACATGTGGCATCAAATGAGGCACCGGATATAAAAGCATGTCAAATATGTAGTTGACATCATTTTTTACAAACCATGACAAATACTCGCACCAAGCAGCATAAAAATGGAAAACCTCCTAAAACTGTACCAAATACATTTTGGCATGGTTTCACCCTGACTCAAATAATTTTGACACCCTCATATTAAAGAAGAAGCAAACATTGTGTCAAATAGGACCGAGTATAGGTCGGTTTTGACCACAAACCGAACCATAACCGATAATATCGGTTAAGTTTTTTTCAAACCGATAGGTATCGGTTTTTAATGGGGCGGTTATCGGTTTGTGATAGCGGTTCGGTTTTTGTTATCGGTTTTATTGGTTAACCATTATATTAAGTTGGGCCAAACTTAATGGGCTTCCTTATTTCAGAATATGAGCTTGAGTTATATTTTTTATTGTTTTGCGGTAGTCACAAATTTAGGTATAATAATTGATTATTTTATATGACTTGTTTAGCTCATTATTTTTAGTAACAAAAGTAAAAAAAATTGTATTCTAGAGCGATATTTAATCCATAAATTTGAGCCTAATACTACACACCTCTTGGCTTCCACAAATTCATAACGTGTGAATTCATTTTTAATATATTTAATAGTCTCACATGAAAGAAACAATCAATTGTTCATGGTGGATAAACTTCAAATTTTAACTTTTCTATTTCCTTTTGTTTTGACTTTTTAATAGTTAAATATATAAAATAATTAAATAATAAATCCTTATCATTAGCTCTGTTTAGTTGCAGGAGCTTGAGCTTTTACTTTTTTTTAAATAAGCTCATAAAAGCTTCAAAATGAAAGCCACTTTAAGTAGCTTTTAGGGACTGTTGAGAGCTTTTAAAACGCAAATTATATAAATAACCTTTGATTAATTTTGTTTCTTATTTAAATGTTTATTTTCGTGTCCTTTTTATGTCTTTTTACATTTTTAAGCTATAGCTACAGCTACTTTGCCAAACGCTTTCATACAAATAAAACTCCAATTTTCAGCTCTAAATAAAAGCTCCAGCTCTAGCTCCTAAAAACTTCAGTCCCAGCTCTAGCTTTCAACTAGTTACGCCAAACATACCCCTTATCTTAAATTATTTTAGAAATACATAAAAAGTCAATTATTTTCGCATATCAATACTTATATGTCACATCTTCTTCTATAGATGTAGAATAAAACATTAGTTAGTTAATCTCTTATAAAACAACAATCACCACCTATTGAAGTAGGAATCGCTATCGGAAGACCGTTTAGAGAACGTTTTGTTTATAAGCTTTGGCAAGACATAGTTTGGTGGCTACATGAAGGAATTCACCACATTAGTAATTAGTTGGCATGGAGGTATGGAAGATGTGAGGTTGACCAGTCTTAAGGTAATATAAAAAGAAGTTTGGCAAGACTTTAACTTGCATGATTACTCCTTTTGCATCACATATGTGATATTTTGTTATCCATTTGTACATAATAATTCTATGTTTATTAATTTGTACCATGTGTTATTTATTATTTGTACATAATTTACATTAACAATTTAATAGTGTACAAACCAACTCTCCTTTCTTAAAGGTAAAATACGAAGTCATAAATGTTTATGTTTCACAACCGTATGTTTTTTTAAAAGATTTTTCCAACTTATGATTGTTATTTTGAAATACAATGCTGAAGCAAGAATTGAGGTTCAGTATCGTATCTTATACTTTTCCATTTATCTTTTTTCATAATTTTCACAATCGTATATTTCTTCCTCTCTCTCTCTCTTTTCTTTCTCTTTTCTCTTCTCTTTCTTATACATATATATTAACATAATAAAAAAAGTGGGATAAATTTAGGTAGCTACACTAGACTTATGGATTAAAAAGAAAATGGAAGGGGAAACTAATTTGACGCTAATGTGATATTCAGATTTGATAAGTCGATGGGGTTGCTATACGGATGGTCTAATAAGAGATAGAGTGGGATATTTCAATCAAATATGAATTTATTGAAATCATTTCTGAAATTTTGATTATTGGGGCTTATAAGACCATCAGGAAAGAAGCGATGGAAGAACTTATAACTAACATGTATATTAGAACAATTGTAGAACATATATAAGGATAAAAAAATCTCTTAAAGGATAGGTAAATCTATTAAAATTCAAAAACTCCTTACATAAGATCGTCATCAAAATTTCAGTAGAACCTCTTTATAAGCACTATTAAACTTTTTTAATTTAATCTGATCGGTATACGTGTTTACATAAATAATCATGAAAATAGGTAAACATATATACCAAATGATTTGAATAAATATTTTTTGTTAAGATATTTAAGTGTTAATAAACTAAATCATCTAAAAAAGACATTTGAGAAAATAACTCATTTGTAAGATATTTTGGGAATAAAAAGGAATTATTGATGGAACATATTCTAAAAGTATAATAATGATATCATAACTCTTTTTTTTAATATATTAAAGATTAAAGATATTCGTAATGCCTCCGTTTTGTACAAATTTATCAAACAATTTATAAACTGTAAGCTTTAATAGTTAATAACTTAGAAGAATGTTTAATATAGTCCATAATTAATTCATAGTCTTAAGACACTAATTCTAACCTTTGGATCAAAGTCATCAATTGTCCAGATTAAATTTTAAAAATTTGGACGGAGTGGCATTTTCGTAATTTTTCATAATTCACATGTGATACTTTTACAAATTACATGTGATTGTATACTGAATCAACTGTGATTAAATATTAAAATTTTAGTACTATATTTTTAAATTGACTTTATTAAACACAACTCTAATAGCTTAAGACTTTAAACTTTAGTTTATTTCAAACTTTTTTCAAGTACTTTTTTTTATCTTTTAATGTTTTTTAAATTTTTATTAGTTTGATTTATAAATTTTAAGTTAGTATGTTTTCTAAATATTGAAATTTATATAATTCAAATTTCAAGTTGAATTTATTTTAAATATCCTTTCTCTAATATTTAGAAATATTTTAAAACTTATTGTTACTATTAGTATTACAAAATCAATATTTTAAAGGGGTAATTTGTTACATATTCTTACAAACTTCCTTAATTACATATATATATATATATATCCTTTTAAATTTTAATATTACGTATATACCCTTTTAAAACTTCTAAACTCTCAAATATGTCATTAAACCCAATTTATTAGTATTTAAATCATTTAAAAATTTTAAAAACATAATCCCTGATTTAATTTAGTGGTAAAATCTCCTAAACACAATCCCTGATTCATCTGCTCGATGCCTCAACTCTATGGATTTAGGTTCATGATTATCCACTATTCCATTACATGGATTTATGTTTGAGAGGTCTGTAGAGGGGATTCGATGGTTTTTGTTCGATCTGAGTGAATGACGGAAACCTTAATTCACTGTTCTTGTGTTTTCGATGGCACTCACATTCATCAATTCGTCAAAGGAGGAACTAGGGGCGGATCTTGTTCATCTTTTTTGAGGAGACCCCTGGTTATGATTTACAGGTGGCGATTTGTTTGATTTTTTTGCAGACCTGCGATTTCTTTGGTGACATTGATGGCTTCACAAATAGTATAAGGGGGTGTTTGGTTGGTGTCATTTGTGAGGATTTCATGGGACTGAAATTTCAAATCCCTCCAAATGTGGTGTTTGGTTTGGCAAAATGAGATGAGATTTCAAATCCTAGGATTTTATAAAATCCCAGATGAGGGATTTCTAAATCCTTCCACCCCCTGGTATTTTGAAATCCCTCAAATGAGGTATTCTCTCCGACGACTCTCTGGCTAATATTTCGGTGAACCATCACCGATTTTGCCGTCGCCGTCACCCGTTTGCTTTCGCTATTTGCTGTCGCTTCATTGTCCACCGTCAAAAAATCTTCGTCGTTGTTCGCCGTCGTTCGTCGTCCACCATAAAAAACCCGCTGTCGTTCATCGTCCACCTTCATCTGTCGTCGTTCTCCTTCGTTGTCGCCGTCGTTCGTTGTCCACAATTAGAAACCCGACGTCGTTCGTCGTCCACCGTCATTCGACTTCATGCGCCATCGTTCGCCTTCCACCATCAGAAACCCCCCGCCGTCGTCCTTCCTCTTCGATGGTGGCAACATGTGTGGTGGTTGGTTGTTGATGGAGTTTAGTGGTGGTGGAAATCCCACCTAAGAAATATAAACCAAACACAAGATGAGATTTTAAATCCCACCAAATACCAATCCCATTATAAATGCAAATTCTTTAAAAAACAATACTTGAACCAAACACCCTCTAAGATTTATTGGTTACAATTTCTTCACAAGTTACAATTTGTTCGGTTCAAATCTCTTTAATGTGGGTTTGATTTTGACTTAGGATTTTTGTCATTCACTCAGATGTTGTTGATGATACGATTTGCTTTATGCTCTTGGTTCATACGATTATCAATGTTGGTTCAATGGAATTTGTTTTTAAAAAAATGTAATTATTCTCCTAATAGAATTGTTAAGATAAAACTACTCAAGAAAAGATTAACCGGTAATTTATATGATTCAATTTTCAATTTTAAGGGTATTTAGGGGATGTCTCCGCTAAATTAGATTAGGAATTATGTTTGTTTAATTTTTAAATGATTTAAATACTAATAAATTGTGTATTAGGACATATTTGAGAGTTTAGATGTTTTCAAAGGAATATACGTAATAGTACATTTGAATGAATATATATTTAATTAAGAATGTTTATAAAAATATATATGAAATTCTCCCTTTTTTATTTTTTAAAAGGGTTGCTTAAAATTGATAAACCAAAACCAATATTTTATGATTTCGTCACAGAGTCACACTAACGCCCTGTTCTCGAGTTATTTTTTGGAAGGAAAGGGAGGAGAAGGGAAGGAAATAATTAGTGGTGGGTGTTCTCAAGTTTTTTTAAGGAGGGAAAGGAAGGGGAAGGAGGGGCAATTTTACCATTTTTATGGTTTAAAACAACCCTCCCACTTTTAGGATGATTGAGAGGGGGAGTTTTTCATTCCTTCCCTTCCCTTTCTTCTCCTCCCCTTTCCTTCGTTTAAAAACTCGAGAACAAGCCGTAGGTACCAAGAGTAAAATTTCATGTATTATTTTATCAGCACAAATCCTATATTAGGATTCCGCCACACCAAAGAGACGAATAAAACTTGTCATTGACACATGTATATACGTGAAATATATATTCAATATAATCCATATTTAATTAATAGTCTTGAGGGACAAATTTTAGTCCTTGAATCAGCATCAATGGTCCAAATTGCATTTTAAAATTTTGAACGGAGTGGTATTTTCGTAATTTTTCGTAATTCACATGTAATACTTTTACAAATCACATGTGATTGTATACTAAATTTTAAGACTGTGTTTTTTTTATATGAACTATATTAAACACAACTCATGTATATAACATGTGCTAATCTAATTCAATTTAGTTATCTATTCATTTATATGTAGTATTCCAAACACCATACTTAAAAAAAGGGGTGTTTGGTTTAATTTATTAAGGACTAATTACCAAACAGTTGACTACTTAATTTGCCTCTTGACCTGATCATCAGTTCATCACCAGCCACCACTAAAGTCTAAACACAACAATTAATCAACTAAACCAGGGTTTTATACTTTCATATAGAGTTAATTTCATAAATGGTCCTTTAACTAACCACGAATTGCAAGTTTAGTCATTTTTTCAAAAAAGTTGCAAGCTTGATCCTTTAACTACCATTTTTCTGCATAGATGGTCCTTATTAATATATTCTGTTAATCATTGCCGTTAAATCCAATTGATACGAGAGTATTTAAGTCTTTTTATCAATTTTCATTTTTAATTGATTTTTTTAATATTAGGGATATTCATTAAATAATTAAATATTTCAGAAATTATATATGTACTTAATTAATTTTTTTCCCAAAAATCTGCACATTCTACCACCACCACACATACTGCCGCCTCACCACCATTCACCACTACTGCCTCACCACCATTCAATCACCAGCACCAAGAACACAACATACCATAGTTTAATGATTCTACTAGACTCAAAAAACAAGCTTGTAAGACATAAAAACACACAAAGAACACAACATTTCTGGTGGTTGCCTCCGACAAAACCCTCACCAAAAACACTTGAAAACCTACCATCGTGAACCACCAAAATCAAAAAATCAAACCCCAAGGACCTGAATCGCAAACCCACCACCCCAAAAGAAACCCTAAACTGTTAGAACACACACAAAATCAAAACCCATAAACACTAGAAAAGTCGAAACCCACCATTCAAAGACCCAAATCGAATACCCACCATTCAAAGAGAAACCCTAAGTTGTTAAAACACACCCAAAATCGAAACCCAAAAACCTAAAATCACATTTGTTGTTGGCGATGGTAGTGCACGATGGTGTGGCTCTCTCGTCATGGAGATGGCAACGATGGGACACAATGGTGGTTTTAAAGGCGTTGAACAGGTCTTAGATGGGGCGCGGGTCGATGGCGGTGCACGATGGTAGTGGAGATAAGAAGCGTCGGTAGCCTGGGAATCGCCGGCACCGGTTGGTGGAGACGGGAATCGCTGGCACCGGTTGGTGGAGACGGGAATCGCCGGTCGGTTGGTGGAGACGGGAATCGCCGATCGGTGAAGGATAGTTCTTGTCGGCTGTGTGTGGGACGATTAAAGCAATTTTAGGGTTTATATATAAATATATATAAAAGATATTTTTTAGGTTTTTAAAATGTATTTTAAAATGGTAAGAGTAAAAAGGGTATTTTAACAAGACTAACAGAATTTTTAACGAAAACCGTTACAAAGAACCATCTATACAGAAAAATGGTAGTTAAATAATCAAACTTGTAAATTTTTTTAAAAAAGAACTAAATTTATAATTCGTAGTTAGTTAAATAACTATTTATGAAATTAACTCCTTCCATATATAAATAAATATCCTAGCAACTACTGTTATAAACTCGTCACTTTTCCTTTCTTTAAAACACCCCATCATTTTTCTTTAACGTATAATCCGGCCAATATCTTTTTAGTCAATGATAATATTCAATATTAATAATAATTCATCGTCCTACTACTCTGCCTCTACCCCATGAACGGTTCAGAACTTTTGTTTTATATTATCAAAACTTATCTTCAAATTTAATTGTCCTCTTCGTCCCGTCTATCGTCATCATCATCTTCTTTAATTATCATTGTCATCATCCACTTTTTTGAATGATGCATATTTATCTCTAATTAAATTAACACCATTCCAATTTTTCCCTTAAAACCCTTTATGACCTGACGCTTCAATCTTAACTCAAAAACCTTATAGCATTTCAATCTTCTTCACGAATCGTGGAGGCGGTGACCCTAAACATAATTTGATCACTCTTGCAATTCGATCTATCTCCAAGCTATGGCTCCATACCTGCAACTTCAAATTACAACAACAATTAATCAATTATAGAAGAACTATTCAAATAAATAAATAAATTATTAAATAAAAAAGAATTGAGGACGAAGAGAGAGTGGTTACGAACCGGACAAAAACTGTGACGATTGGAAGAAATTAGAAGCGCACGGAAAACGGAGGATAAGGATTCACTGGGTGCACAGTTACACAAAATATGTGAACCACCGGAGAAACGACAAACGGCTATCAGATCAGGTTTTGTTTTGGACGTGTTGAGTACCGGCGATCACAGAAAATTACCGGCAAAAATAATCCATGTTCGAGAGATTAACAAGGAAATTTGGACTGAACTTAGGGTTTTTTTCTGCAAACGAATGTATAACCAGTCACTTCAAATTAAAAAAGAACACCGATCTAAGTCTTATACGATTCAAAGTCCAATTCATACATTAATTGCATCTCTCCCCGTTTGATTTGTCTATTTTCTTCTCGTTTTTTATTTATCTTATCGCTTGAATAAGAGATGTATTGATTTGATAAATAATCGTCTGTCGATCTGCCAGATCTGAAACTGTTATTGCCAATGGTTGCCATTATGAACGAGGTAATTACTCCGGCTGGAGTTTCCATAAGTATGATACGAGAACTTCCCGACAGATCTGTTGTAGCGTGACGGAAGTTGAACCGGTGGTTTCGAAAGATGATAGTTGCAGCGGTTTACAGGTAATCTCGAGACGGAGAAGGCGGGGGACGGAATAGGATTCGGTGATCCTGCGTCGTGTTTGGTGGTACTAGAAGACGAAGATGATCCAGAGGCAGTGGCGGTGGAAGGTGACGGAGACGGAGATAATCTCTTTGGAAGCGATAAAAACGCTCTGATCTTGAGTGATTTAGATTGTTGATTTGCTTGCCGATCGTATTCTTCAATTAGGTTAACGAGATCTTCATCGGAGGTGATGGATACAAGCGCATCTAAGTCCTCCGTCGGCAACTGGCACCTCAAACTTACAGAGCTCCCACATAATTCGCCGAGTTTCACCAGTAATTCTGTAAACCACAAACAATTAGATCCATATTCCGTTTCAATCAATCATAAACTGCTAGGTAAAAATAAGGCGAAGGGAACTAACCGGAGAAAGAGAGTGAGCGGTGAACGGCGAGTACTCGTGTTTGACCGCCGTGGTACCGGAGCTTGCCGTCGGGATAACGAGGAAGGATCTTACCGCCGTAACTGCATAAGAATTTGATTGTGTTGGTGGAATCAGGGGTTTTCGCTGAAGGTCCGGCCATAGCGCTTAAACGAGTGGTCAGTAGATCGAGAATATTGTAGAAGAAGCTGTAGTATACTAGTATGTGTGTTTGCTTCTTCAAGCCTAAGCATGGTGCCATGGCTGCCATATTTATAGAGTTTTCGGGGGCGAGGTGTTAATCTAATTCTAATTAATAATAATAATAATAATAATAATAATAATAATAATAATAATATTTATTATTTGTTTTTCCAACTTTATATTTAATAATTTAATAACATCAAATATAATTAATTTAATAGCAGAATGTTAAATATAGTTCGTACTTAATTCATAGTACTAAGGAATAATTTAGCCTTTGAATCAATGTCATTAATGGTCCAGATTATATTTTAAAATTTTGGATGGAGTGATATTTTCGTAATTCATATGTGATGTTTTTACAAATCACATGTGATTATATACTGAATCACCTGTGATTAAATATTAAAATTTTAGGACTGTGTTTTTTACACGGATTTAATTGAATAGAACTCTAATTTAATATAGTTACGTAAGGCTTCTTAGACAAAGACACAAAGTTACAAGTTAATTTTATTAGACAAAGTTATTTATGGCGGTCTGAGTATGTGAATACAAGGAATACGTAAATAGACAATTAACAATAAATTTGTTAGAATATATACTAAAATTTTAAGTATTTTATCGATAAAGATGGTTAATTTTATCTTATTATGATAAATTTTAAGCTGAACATATATTAAAATAAGACTTTGTTTAAAACTATATAGCCACACAGAAAAATCATATATTAAACTTTATAAGATAAAAATAAATAATGAGTGAATTTATTGATTTTATTTCTATTATAATATTAATACCTATATTGAAACGAAAAATCACTAAATAGGTAAACAAAAATACAAGACAGAGCTCGCAATTTTTGTGACACATATATTATCTAAATGTTAGACTGTCTACATAAATTTGATGATTTTGTAAAAATAATCTGGTGATTTTGTAGTTAAGATTAACGATTTTTAGGCTCAATTGGTAAAGTTAAACTTTAATTTCTCATTTGGTGATTTTTTAAATACTTAATTATTTTCATAATTTCCACCATACAATGACTAGATAAACAGCTAAAATGGATAGTGACACTTGCGTAATTAATTTTATTTATAAGGAGAATAAATTTTTAAAAAAGGGTAAACATGTCATTTGGTCCATCAAAAATATCATCTTAACTGTGTTTCCTACAACAATAAATAAGACTTAGAAAAAATAAGAAAATTTCAAACCCAATAAAAATTATCCTCCCCTCTCGGCGTCAATTATAGGGTTAATAAAAAACTTTGTTTTATTTTATGCTCTTAATATGATCAAGACACATGATTCCGTTTTGAAAACTTAGAGATTAGATCTTCTGTGATAGAAGCTCAACAGACGTCATCATCAATGGATTACTTTATCACGTAAATGTAAAATCCTACTTGTAGAAGCAAAAAAAAATAACCATATCCGTAGATGTTTTCTTGATTTGTTAACAAACATGTACACTCTTATGAACTAAAAAAACGTAAGTAAAAATGTTATAGAATATAATGTAAACAAAAATGTCATAGAACATACAAATATGAAGTTAGAATGTACACAAAGTTAAATCTAAAATCGTCAACAAAATAACACACCTTAGCGAAAACAAATTACTAAGAGCATGAAGTATGGGTGTGGTGTTGCTTGTGTAGTGCAAATTTGGCCCTACAATTGTGCATTATACACCATCCCACACTCACTCTTTATCCTTTGCAATATCCCTTCCCCGTAATTGATCCCGTAGACACTCACTTTCTCTCTCTCTCTCTCACACACACACAGAGACAAATTTAATATTAAAAAGATAGGATACATGTGACATAGTTGAAATATTATTTTTCTTAGGTTTAATAAATGAAGAGATAGGAGGAGGGATGAGTGATGTAGCGCTAACGTGACATAAAAAATAAAAAAAAATGACCCAACATCTAACTTTTACAACCCATGAACTAGATTCATAATTCTAACTACACCACAGACACCATGTGTAAAATAATATTTTAACTTTGTGCCTCAAAGTTGTTGGTTATTTTAGCTCTTGTGAATTTTTTTTATGTAACTGAAATTTACTCAATTTTAAAGAAATTTCATGTCAAGGTATATGATTTAAAACTTGTCTGTCAAGAGACAGTTCCCCTTATGGTGGTCTCTTGTTGGCGAGGGTAAAGGGTGAGTTGCCCCTTGTGAAGTTCAAGGCATCACCCCAACACTTAGACGGTATGTTAGCAGTAATACGTTCTTGCCAACCAAATTACCTAACTTGCTAGTCAAGACCTAACCATTATAGCTAGACAGTTTCTATACCATAACGAATGGGTATCACCTTGTTAACCGCCCCATTTCAATGCCTATATAAAATGAAAAGTTTGGTCATAAACACGGAGAGCAAAATCGTGTTTTTTTCTTGTTTTATTTGCCTAAATCTCGAGTGCAAACTTTAAATTATCCAATTATAGATTTCTTGTAACCTATGCAATTGTAAGTTCAAAATACTATAATCTAAAAATGTTTATAACCATTCAAAATCATTATTTAGATTTACTATCATTTGTCAGCAGTCTTGTACATAAATAATTCTAACAAAAGTCAAATTTAAAATATGAATAATTAATCTGAGAATCAAAAGACAAATAAGAGTTTATTTAAAAAAGAAAAATAAATAAACATGGAGTTAAAACTCAAGAAGCAACGAAGACCAATTCTAAAATGAATATATCAATTTATTTGAAAATGAAATAAACTTCAATTAAATGGAACTAGAAAAATCATGACGTATTCTATGACGAACAAAGCATGTCCCTTAATAGAAGTATCATACTATCATGTTTATTAGTTAAGTGTTATTAGGAAAAAAAAAAGAGGAACATTAATTTGTATTTAAAAAATAGAAAACCCAAGTTTAGATCAGTGCTCCTTCAATAATGGGATTTCTTATTCATTGAGTAGAACGCATTTAACATGATTAAAAAGACATCCAATATTGTACACCAATTTTATTTTATTTTTATCAAATTTACGAATTATAACTCTCTTTTTAATTCAAAAATTATTATAATTGCAATGTGTGTAGGGTACAAAATTAAAATAAAAGGTGTTAGAGCAAAAGTTTAGCGTGTGGGGACTCTTGTAAGCAATAAAGGAAAAAGGTTGTGTAAAATAAAAGAAAAGTATATTTTTATAGAATGTTTTTTATTTAAACGGTCAAGGAAATTGAATGGGAGAACTAAAGATTAAAAAAAAATCTTGCTTTTTAATGTGAATATAACATGTCCTATAAAAAAAGAGAACAATAGATATGAACACATTACGTACAAAAGTATATTCTTTAAGAAATAAAGCTTAATTTGAAATTGTTTGAGAAGGCTTTGAAAGCACGATTCTTATAAAAATAACTATGCTATAACTTGTTTCATTTTACAATTTTAGCATTTGCATTATTATACTTATTACTTGTATTATATAGTCATTTCAAGTTGAGTTCAAACTGACAATGTTTAACTGATTAGTACAACTTCAGATTAACATTATTAGATTTTTTAATACAAGTAACCGAGTTGGTAAAGTTGGATATTTAAACTTGATTTAAAATTACAACAAGCCTTGGTGTGTGCTAAGGTCGAATGGATTCTACAAAGTTAAGTTTGTGATATTCTAAAATGGGGAGATGATCCATGCTATTAACATCATATATCATTCATGATGTTGGTCTCACAGACCTCTTGAATGAGGGACAATTTTAGTAATTTAAGTGTTTATTTAAAAAATTTTATTTAAGAGGTTTGTGAGATCAACACAATGAATGATACATGTTATTGACAACGTATATCATTTCATCAATTAAAATTTAAAATAGTTATTCAGAATCTATAGGAAAAGTAAGCAAGGTTGGATTTATGAGAGTGTCCGTAATCGTCACTTGCATCATACTGTCACGTTATTTTTTTCTCATATCACTTAGTCTATCACTCAGTCCTGTAATGACCACTTCCTACCACTCTTTACCACATCAAATAATAGGACTTACATATTATCTCATTAACCAATCAAAATTAGAAAAACAAAGAAATAAATGGAACCGACAATTAGATGTGGTATTTGTCATTTTGGCAAGCCACTCACGTGGTTGTAGAGTGGGGGAGCTCACTTGACTGATCATTCATGCCACTTTTTCGTCCCATTCCCTCTTCTCTGAATATGAATTATATATTAGATTTCTCGGTTACCTATTTTACTGTTTTTGTTAGTGTTTTATCGTGATTGTTTTCTTTTTCTTAATAATCGTTTTAGCAAGTTCTAATTATGAAATGATCCAGTGGTTAGTTTTAGAATTGATGTGTTTTTTTGAGTTGTTTGATTAAATACTATATTTATTTTTTTCTTTCAATCAATCATAGTGACTGATTTAACTATTTGGTGTTTTGTGTGTGTATATATCTCACAAGGAAAGATGCATTGTTGTATATCGTTGTTAAGATTCAGGTCTTGTTTTTAATACCTTATAATTTGTTTAGCGAAAACATATCGATCTGATTTTTATAGGTTTTTATGTAGAATCTCTATCTTAACCACAAGTTTAGATGTCGATTTGATCCTAGTAGGCTTAAATTACTGAATGTATAGTTTGTAATTTAGCTAACTTTATTGATATAAAATAAATAACCAAATAGGATAATAGGTAAATTGAAATATAAAAGTAAATTTCATAAGGGTAGTGTTCATTAGTCATTACTCTAATATTAACGTAGATATTTATGAGATGTATTGTAATATTGTTGTTATGTTTAAACTTTGGTGCTTTTCAAATACAATTAACATTTGATTTGAATTAAGTGGCATATGAAATAAAGACATATAAATAGTATCTTTCATCTCTCTTATAGTAAATCTTGAGCCAACCCTTATCAATTCTTATTAATTATTCTGTTTCATCTTCCAAAATAGCTACAACGTCTATCTAAAATTTTATGACAATTTTCATCATGATCTTATTGGTTCAGTTTTTACCTTATAACAAATTTTGGATAATTATAATATTAGTAAAAGACTAAGGGGGTGTTTGGGATTACGATTTGAAAATAAATCATGCGTTTTTAATAATCAGAATCAGATAATCAACTGCAAGTGAACGTGCTACTGAATAATAGTGTTTGGATTTGATTATGATGCTTCATATCGTAATAAGTAGATAATCAGTTTTTTGAGTGCTTATCAAAGTAGATTAATTGATTTTTAAAGGGTAAAATCACAATAATCAATTTGAAAAGCAACTTAAAAGTAGATTCTCAACACTGCGTTTTGTAGTCTCCAAAAGGCAAATAATTGATTTATGAAAACACAACCCCAAACATTTTAAACCAATTATCTGCGATTTTAAATCACAATAATCAGATAATCAAAGTTTAAACTCGATCCCAAACACTCCCTAACATGAATGAAAATTATTAGATACTTTTAATAATTGATTTAGATAAAAAAAATATTAATCATCAATTTTGGTATGATTTTTTGGTAAAAATTGAATTTGGTTTTTACCTTAATTTGAATCAAAAAGTTTTGAAAGGCGCGCACACACACACCTTTTATAATATTTCAAAGGGTTTAGTTTATGAAAATGTATCTAAGTTATCATGTATTATGTATCAAACTTTGAAACTACTATTTAATTTACCCAAGTTTCAAAATATACTATTTAATAAATCTACTATTTCTCATCATAAATCTAATGGATTTATACGCGTATTCGATTTGATTTCTTAGCTCTTACGGTTCGTAGTTTCTTATTAATATTTAACTTTTTATCGAACTCTTCCTTAGACAAACACAATCCCTTATGCATTTGAATCAACCAAACTATGTTTTAAGCATTATTAGCAGGTTATTAACACTACTAGCAGGTCACCATGTTTTAAGCATTATTTTATTTGAAAACTACTATTTAATTATTATTACGAATTATAAAATCAAATCGACGAGTATAAAATGGGTGGCTAAAATCAGATTTACTGTGGCAGGATCAAATCATCAACCGGCAGTGGATGAAGAAGATGTAGATAAAAATCGACTATGAATTTCATCAACTATTGCTTTTATGTGCAGTGGATCCTTGTTTCCATGAGTCATTCCTATGCTTATGAGGATTGATATGTTATTTGTAATAACATAAATCATTTATACCTACAATTGTTCACTACTAAATTTGGCTAACAATATCTAGCGCATATTATCTTTACCATACAACTTTAATTATTTTTTTATTGCATGAAAGACATAAGATGACTATTTATTTATTAGTAATCAACTAGTCAAGCAAACAACATTGTTTAAGATTGAGATGTGTGACTTTGGGCTAGTATCTATTTGGGCCTCAGGCCCATATACGGCAATGTGAGGTTATTTAAAATAATTAAAAAACTGATTTCCTTTACCAAATGACTTATAATCTAACGTCCCAACGGCATCTAGTATTATAGAGTGGAGCCCCCTTCAAGAGGTTGTGAGTTGAAATTCTATTGGGAGCAATGGAGTAGATTTAGAAGTAACTTTAGTTAATGTGTGTTTGTATATATATATATATATATATATATATATATATATATATATATAAAACTTTCACCAACATTTAATAACTACAAGACATTAGAAAAAGAAAAATGATATTCTCTATGATTTATGATCCCACCGATGAGATTTAATGTGATTGATATATCCGGAAAACAAAGTCGCTCAATGATATCAAAGCTTCTTCAATTTATTGGTTGTGGTCCAAATATCTTTATAGGTTTCATATAAAAAAGAACATCAAATGTGACAGACATCGTATGCATTTTTGTATATCTCCAATGTATCAAATGTAACGTGCATTATATGCATTTTATACATCTCCAATTTTTAAAAAACTCATAATAAAAAAGGTTCTCAAATTAACCATCCCCTATACACACACAATGTGTATATATATAAAATATAACTGGTTATAATAAAGGAAGTTACAATACATATATGAGACCATATGTATCCATCCGCAACTTCCTATTATCATATCATCGTCACATCATTTTTTCTTACCATCTCCCTTCGTCGCACTAACCCCACATCCACCCCCTATTTAATAAATAAATAAATCTTGAGAGAGAGGGTGACCCACGCGCAGCGTGAGTTTAAACCCACGAAGACCCTTACTCTAGAAATTAGCGGGTGGGGGCGATGAATGATACTCAGTGTGAAGGTGGGTGGCTTACGCTCCATCCCGCGAGATGGATGCGTTCTGCTTGACCATATGTCTGACACATAGATGGAATAATAGTTTTTATTTTCTTCATTAATAATTTGTTTGTTTAAAAACTCAAACCACCTGTAGGGACTACAGAAGTAGAAACCCATGTGGGTATAAATATAAATATAAGAAAAAAAAAAAGAGAAAAGAAAAGTGAATTTGTGTTTGGGTGGTTTAGCCTGAAAGCCACATAACCACCACTCATTTTAAAGGATCCAAATCAAGAAATCCACACAAAAATCCACAAATCAACAAGCATCACTATGTGGAGTTGTGGACTTAAAAATAAACACCAAAAAATGCTCAATAACCTTCTCCTCCTCCAACAACCACCACTCCTCCTCACTACACCACCACCCTCCATGGCCACCGGCTAAATTATTATTCTTTACCAATTAGCATATTCTCTCTAAAATTATCCATAAACCATGACTACATCTCACTGTTTTTCTTCCACTAGAAACCCAATCACACATTCAAATTTCTTGTTTCTTAATTCCAATCTTTATCTACCAAAACACAGAAATCATGCTGCTTTCATGCAAGAACCAAAAAAAGATTTGATTTTAAGCATACCCAGACCATCTTTCTCGCTTTCAAACCCGAAAACCTACCATAAATCCACACACCCTTTTGCATCTTTATCCGAATCGAGTGAGAATCATGAAAGTGCTGAAGAAGAAGGTGATTTACCTGGCATGGCTCAGGCTTTTCACATATCTTCAAACACAGCTTCTGCTATTTCAGTTTGCATAGCCGTTGCAGCTTTAAGTTTTCCGATTATCATGAAATCTTTAGCTCAAGGGATGGGTTTAAAGATCAAGTTATTGTCATATGCAACCCTTCTGTTCGGGTTTTATATGGCTTGGAATATTGGTGCCAATGATGTGGCGAATGCCATGGGGACATCGGTGGGGTCTGGGGCTCTGTCACTCAGGCAGGCAGTGCTGACGGCGGCGGTGTTGGAGTTTTCCGGGGCGTTGTTAATGGGAAGGCACGTGACTAACACAATGCAGAAAGGGATTCTTGTTGCTAATGTTTTCCAAGGAAAAGACACTCTGCTTTTCGCGGGTTTGTTATCATCTTTGGCAGCTGCTGGTACTTGGTTACAGGTAGAAGAATTAAAGATCACTCCTTTTTGCTACATACTAGTTGATACTACTATCTTCAGTGGTCATATATGACTATTTCAGTAGTTACTAGTCCCTTTGACTATTTAGTCAAAGTCAAACATATATCCAATATGGCAATATGATCTGAGAAGAGTTTGATTTCTTAAGTCTAGGATCAAGGTTGACTTGTGTTTGTTGCAGAGTAACAAAAAGGAAACCAAATTAGAAGTTACTTATAATAATGCATAGCTTCATTAAGTGTCTTAAATCCACAACAATACTTGGGATTAGACCTAAAAAACCCTATATCCCTAGAAAGGTAGAGATTCTTAAACTAAATAGGGAGCCACATTTGACTTTTTATAAAGATAAGATGTTGACTTTTTCGGGTCTTGGTCAGGTTGCGTCATTTTATGGTTGGCCTGTGTCAACTACACACTGTATTGTAGGATCCATGGTTGGGTTCGGGCTTGTATATGGAGGACCTGGTGCAGTTTTCTGGAGCTCGTTAGCAAGGGTGACATCATCTTGGGTTATATCCCCGGTTATGGGTGCAGTAGTTTCTTTCCTCGTGTACAAGTGCATCCGCAGGGTACGTGCATCCTACTAAAACACCCTAGAGTCTTTCCTATTATACATACACATATAATATCTTTGAACTGCACCCTAGAGAGTATATAATGCTGCTTTTCTTGATTGTAGTCAGTTTGGTATAGGTATATAACTCTTCATGCAATGCAATCGCCAAAAAGCCTAAATCTTGGATATCTGGGTAGAATGTATTTCTGCAAATGACATGGGTTCATTTTTTTTAAGTATTACCATGGGGGTGTTTGGATATTCGTTTTAAAGTGATTATCGCGACTTGAAGAATCAGAATCAGATAATGAGATAATTAGTAGGTTAAAGATATAAGTAGGTAACTTCATATCTATCTTTAGAATCAATTTCGTTAAACTTACCTGCTTCTCCCAATCTGAGTATTTTGGTTCTAAATTAAAATCAGGATTATGAATACGTGTACCAAAAAAATTGAAAATTGTTGTTATGACTTCAAGTGACATTACTAGTTGTAACTGCACATCCAAACACCCACATAAGATTTCCAAATTTAGTCTTTCACATGACTTTACGATTGTTGTTTCGATGCATACATGAATCATGAGGTGAGAATTTTGATCCATTTATACATGAAAGGGTTGGCCGTTGTTGTCTTATATCTCTAATGGGTTGATTGGCCAGACTAGTTAGAAGTCACCCAAAAAGATAATTCCAATGCAATCGAACTTTTGACATCATTTTGGTTATAAAAATATATTTCATTCTTGTATGAATATAGTCTTTGTAACCATACTTAACAGAAACTAGCTACTTATAAAGGTATGCAAGGACAGAAAATGTTTCCGGTCAACCCAACCCAAACCACAAAAAATTATTTGTGTTTAATCTGTTAGTTGAGACGTATTATGTACCTCTAACCTGCTGTACAACTTTTAGTTTGTTTACAGTGCTCCAAACCCTGGACAAGCAGCGGCTGCAGCTGCACCGATTGCTGTTTTTGTGGGTGTGACAGCCATAAGTTTTGCAGCTTTTCCTCTTAGTAAGACACTCCCTATAGCACTTGCCCAAGCTTTAGTATGTGGTTCTCTAGGTGCGTTCCTAGTCAACAACATAATCCGCAAACAGCTTGGTCACCTCCTAGACAAGTCAAAGTCAAAATCAAAGTTGACTCAACAAGATCCAAACGAAGAGTCAACTCCTAAAAGCATCGGGTTTCTATCCGAGATCGCGGGCCCAACGGGCACCCAACTAGAAATAGTTTACGGTGTCTTTGGCTACATGCAGATTCTATCCGCATGTTTCATGTCATTTGCGCATGGTGGAAATGATGTTTCAAATGCTATAGGCCCTTTGGCTGCAGCTCTTTCTATATTACAAGGCGGGGCCACCGGGGGCGAAATCGTCATTCCATTGGAAGTTATTGCTTGGGGTGGATTTGGGATTGTTGCAGGGCTTATGATGTGGGGGTACAGAGTGATTGCTACAATTGGTAAAAAGATTACAGAGTTGACTCCTACAAGAGGATTTGCAGCCGAATTTGCTGCTGCTTCAGTTGTACTCTTTGCATCGAAACTTGGACTTCCTATCTCGGCTACACATACTCTCGTGGGTGCGGTTATGGGAGTCGGGTTTGCTAGGGGACTTAATAGTGTGAGAGCCGAAACAGTGAGAGAAATTGTTACATCATGGGCAGTGACTATTCCAGTTGGTGCTGTGTTTGCTGTGGTCTACACATGGATTCTTACCAAGTTCTTGCCATATATTTTTTGAGTGTACATCGAAAAAGATTCAAACTTGAACCATTTGGAGGCTCTATTAAAGACTGATCACTCATCTTATATTTATTTGATATATAATCTATGATCACCTAAAATTGGAAATCATCGTTTCTATAGCTTGGAGTCTGTTTATTTTTTATCTTTGGAATATGAACTTCTTTTCTACTAATTCTTAATAACATTCCTCCACAAGGCAATGTAAAACCCCTAAAACTTTTCGGTACTATTGATAAGGAAAACATTGCTGTTATACAAGGCAATATAAAACCATGTGTTGGCTGTTACATGGATAAAATAACGCGTGACCTTTGTTACACAAGGGACAATAGAGGAGACAATTTTGAGCCACGTACTTACCGAGTGGGCTAAGGTTTATCCCTAAAAGATGAAATGGACCAACTAAAAGTTAACAAATAGGGAAATGGGTCAAATGTGTTGAGCAGGTTGAAATTCTAAAGTGTCCTTTTAATGCTTACAACCTCCTAAATTGTTTTATTCAAAAAATGGATTATTGTTGTTATAGTATAGTTTTTTGACATTGTATATTGACATATTAACTATTTATAAAAATGAAAAGGAAAGAGTTTTCAGGTCAAACCCAATCTGACCACAACTAAAAACAACCTCTTTTGATCCATTACCCGATCGCTTGACCCACCCAATTTTCCACATCTTCGTAGGGGTAACCTATACAGGTTGTCCCAAGTCTTGAACCTTTAATGTAGCAAAGCTTATACACAATCTTTTCTTTATAATTTGCAAATAGTCTGTTTTCATGATTCAAATCAGTAAACTTTCAGTCAAAAAAGAGCAGCCTTTATCAGCCTTTCCAAGTCTTGATCATTATAATTAAGCAGAATAACAGATTCCAATTATGTAAATAGTCATGAAACTAGAAAATAGGTCACAAGTACATGGAACAAGCAACTAAAACAATAACATTTTGTAGTTTATATTCATAAAACTGCATACCAGGTTCACATGGTTTCAAATCGCTTGTTCATGGAGAGAGTTCTTGGATGGATGTTAAACTGGGCTCCCAGTCAGATCCCCGCCATGATTTTGTCTTCTTCACTGGCGGTACCAGTTTTCTGTTTGATTGTATACGTTTCTTAACTGAGCATTTGGACCACCTCTCTTTTGGAACATAGTAATCTTTTGCTGAACAAACAGATTCATCGGAGCCCACTTCTCCTGTTGATTTGTTCTTTTTGGCAGCGTGTTTCTTTTTCAATTTCTTTAACGTCGTAACAGGAACTAAATAGTATTTTCGCCCAGGCAAGAGTAGATCCGTTGCTGATAAAACGCTTTCATTAGGATTCTTGAAAACATCAGGCCACGCAAAGCACATCCCGGGGTATTCACTGATTAACTGAGAAACCAAAACGGGATTTTCATAAAGATCTTCTTTCCCACCAGCATGAACAACTCTAACACAAAATTCCTTTGAGTTTAGGCTATTTCCATTTGAAAAGGAATAATCTTTAACCTCTTTAGGGTTTCTTGAATCTTTTGTGTCCAATGATCGGAGTCCAAAGAGTGAATCTACACATCCCTTAAGCATTTTAAGAAACTCAAGTCTCCTTGACACCAATTTCAAACATCAGAAATCACTTTCTCTTTGGTATTTTCTTTTTAGTGATATTTTCATAGCCGGCCAATTTGATAAAACCAAAGTTTCAGCAACTACTTTTGGAATGTACCTTCTCTTTGTTAACATCAACTTGTAAACAATGATCTTTTTTCATACACCCCAAGAGGAACAACCAACAAGATACAATAGAAGCCATAATTCTTCAATAGTAACTTAAGGGTTTATATCTTTGCCAGCTCAGCAAACACATCCTCGTGCTCATATCGTACTCCCATAGGCCTGATGACACCTGGCGTTCTAGCTTCTTTTGTCTCCCACTAATCCAATTATTATGAATCACAAAACAACCAATATCCATGCACGTTGATGATAGGTTACTTGAATCCCATAGGTCTCGATAAGCCCCATTAGGAAAGAGGTTTCGATCCAAGAAATGGACAGTAAGATTTGTTTCAAGTTCTAGACACGTGTCATCGTCTAAACGGTACGATCCGTTGAACCCACATAATGTATCATAAAAACTTGGTTGTTCTGAAAGATTTGATAACGATGCATGTTTCACTACCTTCCCTAATGCAGCAATTGTTGAACTATCAGAATGTGCATAGTAGAATCCCGAGTTTAGGCGGCGAGGCAAATTTATTGGGCCTACACAAAAGAGTTAAGTAGTTAACAGCTTAAAATACGAACATAACCCATGTTTATATATATATATATGTGTGTGTGTGTGTGTGTGTGTGTGTGTGTGTGTAAGATACTACATATAGAGAACATTGGGGTCCAATTCGTAACATAACCCAAGGATATTTTAATTTAAGAAGTATACTGTAGCTTCTGTTTGATCTTCGAAGTCAAACATATAACCATCACAACTGTTATAGATGATGAGAAGAAAACTTTACGAACACAAATTGCTTGAAATACGAACCTGTGATTTTGTACTCATCAGATTGAGCCACGAAAACTGCAGGACCAAACGTGGTAAGCAGTGGCAATGGATTCTTAAACCAGTAAACATCAACGTCGCTCATTAGTACATTGTAGCCCAGCTTCAGAATTTGCAAAACTACCCTTGATTTCACTTTTGTTACCCTTTGAAAGCAATTTGTTCCAAAGTGGCAGTCATTATAGCTGATGTTGCTTGGAGCTAATCTATCCCTAAAAACAGGCAATCCCTACAGGAGTGAACAAGAAAACAAGTTACATAACATATAACCATAGATATATAAAGACTGGAGGTTGCAAGATGGGTAGGTTCGTCAGGTTGGGTAATGAGTGAACCCGGTCCTTTCTATTATGGGTCAAAATGGGCTGGGTCAGGTTGACCTGCAAACCCTTTTTGTCCACTTTTTAAATTTTATTATATTTTTTGTTTGATATGATAATAAAGCAATTATTAAAATAATGATCAACATCTTCAAGTTACATGATTTAGAGGTTGTATTCATTAAAATTAGAATTTGTGCGACATTCAACCCATTCCATCCTTGAGATATTTTTTCATTTGACTGGTTTGAAATAAACACAACCAAATTGAACCATTCATAAAAATGTAAGGGTCAAAAGTGCCCCCTTCAATTAAAGATCCAAACTTTGAGTAAACAAGCATAGAGAGGTTCACCTGCAAGACACAGAAGTCGTATATTTCATCATCAAGAGCACAGACTACAAAGTTTGAGACGCGAAGGACGTTTATCCTACATACCCAACTCATTAACATATCTTTATAGCTATATCCTGCAACCGCTAGCACAATCGTCTTACTTTGGTCAGCACGTTTGGATAGGAGAAGCTCTAAAGAGAATGGAAGGGATAATGTCTCTAATGACATCAATTGGTTCCTTTTTAAGCATCCTACATTCCCCTTGAGTGATTTTATTTCGTCGAAACAACTCAAAAGTTTGTTATGTTTACTCAATCTAAGCACCGATAAATCATTGAAGCTTGACCCTTTAGGGGATCCTGATGGATAAACAATGTTCTTCGTAGTGCTTCCAAAATGATAGTGTCCATTACATTTAAAAAGTTTGATCATATTAAAGTAACCGGCTTCACGGTACGACAATGATCCATAGAATGCTCCTAAATGGGAATTTCCAACATTCTCCCAATTTCTTGCTTCTTCTATATCAGCAACATCATCAAGATTATTGATAAAGAAACTTGATATGGTCCAACTCGCATCAAATACGAACCTAAAGTTAGAGGACAAAGCCTCGTTGATGACCCAAATGGTGTGGAAACCTTTCCCATACAAAAATGGGGGTAGAACCCCACTATGCAAAGGAAGATCTCCATTATTCCATACCATAATTATCTTCTTGTCATCACAATGTTCCCACGGCCCATGAGAAAGAAATTCCTGCAACTGACCGAAGAGAGGAGAGATTAGGAAGGGGGGGTGGGGGGTGAGATGAGTATTTTGAAAGTGATTATGTGATATTGAATAATCAGAAATCAGATATGCTGTTGTAATGAAAAAAGGAATAGATGTGCAGGAGATGGTGTTTGGAAGTGCTTTCACTCCTTAGAGATGTAATAATCACTTTTGATTATATATAATGAAGAAAGGGGTAGGTGTGCAGAAGATGGTATTTGGATGTGCTTTCACTCCTTGAAGATGTAAATATGTAATAATCAATTTTGATGGTATATAAGTAATTTTATCTTATAAACTTAAGTAATCATTGATCATAAGCAAAAATACATTACGTAAACACTAGAAACCGGTTATTGTGACATGAAGTCACAATAATCAACTAATCACTTTCAAAACATACGTCAAAACCCTCAAAAGATGATTAAGATAATCATAAGGTTACTTGTTTACTTTGAACTTGTATGCAATTATCTTCCTACCTTTTTTGTTTTAATCCTTTCACCATTGTCCCCTAGCCAATGTTCTCCATCTACATCCAATTGAAACGGGAAGTCCGAGATGTTTCTGGATGAAGCAATGAGGAGCCAATCATGATCAAGTTTATGAGCATAAGTTAATGTTGAAAGGAAGTCTGGCAAAAGAATGGTTTCTGAGTCCATCAAAACAGATATATCGGAGTTTGATGTTTGTGCTCTTGCAACCATTGAATGAAAGAATGGAGTACCTAGAAATCTAAAAACATATAAACAAAATGAGAAATTTCCTACACTTGTACTCATTATATTATAGAATCATGCATCTAATTCTTGTTATAAATGCTCAAGAATAGGTGTGTTTTGGATGTGCTTAATGAAAGTAATTACCGTGACTAACTAATACACATCAAATTTAGATCATCAGTTGATTATAGGGATTTGCAGGTGATTTTACATGTATGATGTATCTCAATAAGCATTCTTATGGTAACTTCTTACCTGTTCCTTTAAATTTCATAAATCACAATAACAATCATTTCAACCTGAATACTTATTTTGCTTTTAAATCATAAAAATCAGTTTAAACACACATCCAAACACTCCATAAACTAAAGACTTAGCTAAGGTTTCATACATGAAGAAGTTATAAATTATAATGTGTGCTCTAAAGCTAGAAGCAATAAACATGAAATCTTTAGGGCTTACGTGAAATCGATGTTGGGTTCAACAGAAACCCTAGAGTCAGGGCCAAAAGAACCTGCAAACGAGAAAACAGAAGGGTCTTGGCCAAAAAGAACAACCCTAATGTTTTGTGATAAACCAAGCCATGATCTAATAGCTAAGGATTGTCTACTCCCAACTGAACCAGTGAAAGGTCTAACAGATGCAAATATTGCAACAGTTGGGTTCACTGAACCAGTAAGATTCCTGGTTTGCATCCTAACTAGAGAAGATGGCAGTATCTGAGTAGTGGCATAGAACGAGATTGAAATTAAGCCAAACCCACATAGCCAAACAAGCAATAATCCGATTTTTAATGCCTGTAAATGATAACTAACCATTTTCTAGACCAGAAATGAGATAAAATAGATCTCAAATTCTTGATGGGTTTAATGAAAACACACCCCTTGGATGAATAAGGGGGAAAGGATTGACAACAGAATGAGATCATCTAAAGATTTATGTAGGGATTTATCAAGAAGTAACATGCTTGAGATATTAAATAGAAAGATCAAAGAATCTAAATGCTTATTATGATTAACCATGTCATGAATTGAAAAGGGGTTTTTGAAATCGGCATTCTTGTTGCATAAAAGAGGGGAATAGAAGTTTATTTCCATGGAGAAGAAAGGTGTCAAAAAAATTGTTGGAACTAAAAAAGTGAAACTTTAACGGAAAAGTGAAGCGAGAAATCCACCAGCAGAGCCGCCGGAAAAGGCGTGGGTGGAGGAGCAACCGAGCAAGAGACATGTGAGACTTGACGTCGAGTGGATGTCACCCACCCACTGACGTTCTCCTGTCAAACATTCTACCACCAATTATATTTTTCCAAAGGTTTGACTTTTGACCCGGGTGATTGTGCGGGTAGATATGATAGTTACATACGGACTTCTAAAAAGCTAGTATTGTCTTCGTCATGTGTTGCTATTACGATATAGTTTAAGGCTTTGACGTAATATTTGGCGTACGCTAAGGTTCTATTTGACATGTCGTTACTTGTTATAAGTCATATTTTTTAAGCGTGATATAGATATTGAGTCATATGAGTGAAATATAGTTATTCGGTTATAAGAATGGTTGGATAGACATAAAATAAAGAAAAAGATTGATGAACTACATTATAAACATATAATATGTTTTTAATATTTGTTAAAAAAAATGACGACAAACGACGTCAACACCAATACCATGATGGAAGTGTCGACGTGCAAGGAGGCAAACATAATAGCAAAAATGTGTTATCATAATACGAAGAGACGTTATTATACTTCTTGTATACATTATTAACCATTATCGTTACTATTATAAGCAATAAGGTCAAATATTTATTGGGATTATATTTAAAGAAAGTTTAAAAATGATTATAAAATATTTTAAAATGATAAAACTAAATATTTCTTTAAATATGATATATATTGAAATATTATAAGGTGTAAATATTATATTTAAATATTAGAACAGGTGGATGAGCCATAATTGAATGGGGATTGAACTTTATAAAATAACCCTCACTAATAAGTCATCAAAAATTATAAGTCATTGATTTATTTTAATCAAAAGTTAAAATTGATTCTCATATGAAAAATATTTTTTGTATATATATATAGTGATGGGATCAAACAAGAGAGGTTTTTATGTAAGAGGATAAAAGATAACTGGAGAAGGACATGCGGCATAAATATTAAAAAGGTATTTTAGTATTTTTTTTATTCAAATCAATTTCTCTACTTTCAAATCATCGACCCCCAATTAAATGAACCGACTCTCTCTATCTATGGTAAATCACTACCTCCCCCACCAAATTAACCCGGTTTCATATGTATGATTCTTTGATTTGCTAAAGTTTTATCGGAGCAAATCGATACAAGATCTCTAGTTAAACAATTGTTATCGCTGGCGGCCTTGCTGTCAGTAGCAACCACCATTAAGACTTGCGACCAAGTCAAAAGCTTGTTCATCAACCACCGCCACATCGATCTAAGCATCAGATGTGAAGAGTTCGTTTATGAAACCACCGCCGGCGTCTAGTAGTGAGCACCGCCCTGTAGTTCATCGGCGAGCACTCTTGCTCAGGTTCATTTTTTGACCAGCATCCATGATATCAACATGCTTCACCTTCCGATCGATGAATCTAGTTTTTATGAGTGTGGCAATGGGTTATGTTTCACCGTCTGCAATTTTGATTGATTTTCCTTATCATGTTCTTGTTTGGTGTATCTTACGAGATCAATTTTGACGTAAATCGTTTGGTTTTTGTATACCGTTAAGATTTGTATCACTATTTTGATTGATTTAAATAAATTTCTATAATCGATTTGTAACATCCCAAACTTATATAAATTATTGAAATGAGATGTTAAAATAAAAGTTGAGAAAAACGAATAAAAGTTATAAATTACTAAATGGTTTAAAATAATGATTCCAAATATATCATTGCTGAAAATTATGGATAGCGTATGAATAAGTTGTAAGTCAGATAGGGAAACAGGATACCCGCTAAAGAGGCAACCAACATTTAAGTCGACTGCCCCATCTTCCTAACTTATCATTCTTGTTTCTTTTCTTTCTAGTTTTATTCTTTATCATTTCTTCAAGCACACGAACACACATACATACCTTTAATTATCAATAATATCTAGTTAAACTTTGGTTAATATTTGACGAGGAAGATTACATCTACCATTTAGGAACCAAGTAAGTATAGTATTTTGAAAGATTGAGGTGTTAATGGGTCAAGTGAGTTCTTGGCTAAATTCTTGGATTTTGATGTGTGGTTTGAGAATTTGTTGCTAAAAAGTGTGTGTATATGTATAAGATCACTTGGAAACCATTTTATGACGATATTATGGACTTTAATAGTTTATGAGGATTAAAATGAGAAATTTGGGTGTTTTGCTCGCTACCACAAGGTTCTGGTCTGTACAGAGGTTAATACGGCCGTATTAAATTTTAATATGGCCATATTCATTTGGTTTGATATGGCTGTATTGATATTTGATATGGATGTATCGAGTGTTTGATACGGCCGTATAAAACTTTGACGCGACCGTGTACATTTGGTTTGATATGGCTGTATTGATATTTAACATGGTTGTATTAGTTTATTTGATATGACCATATTGGATTTTAATGTGGCAGTATAGAATATTTTTATATGGTTGTATTGTAATGTTGATATGGTCATATAGGGTATTTTAAGTGAAAGAGTTGCATACACTTTGTGGTGGTTGTATTAAGGTATCGCGAGATTTCAGAAGAATCAGATTTAACAGTTTTTCGCTCTATCGGACCTCAGGTGAGTAACTCAACCTGGTATTTAGAGATATTAATAATTAGTGATTGTACGTGTACAATACTAGAGTGGGATTGTACGTGTACAATACTATTGCATGATTATAATTATTTGTTGATATCTAAAGAATTACTATTTGCTAAAGAGTAAAGAGATGAATACAAAGTTAACAGAGATGAGTATAATTGTAGTTAAGAAACGCGAGATAGAGATACATGTTTATGACTAAGGCTGGAGTATTATGGTGTACCACTAATTTATGGAGTATACGATGGTTTAAACAAACGATGTTGATATGTATACTTACATAATTAAAGAGAATGCTTTTCTACAAAGATATATTTTATAAATACATATTTATATACATTAAGAGTACACGTGAGTAACTGAGAGAAGTGGTATCATTGTGAGATACTTATCAGAGTGTTAAAGATAAGAGTAATCGTATGTGTATATGTATGTATTTATATTACACTGCTCTGCAGTTGTATAGTTCATATTGTACTGTTCTATAGTGGTACAATTTATATGGTACTGTTATGCAATGGTATAGCTTTACAACTTTAAATTATTGTTATATATGTGATATATGATTATATGATCAGTATGTTATAGACAGTCTACCTCGGTGGCATACAGAAGTGTAAAAATAAGACTACCGCTAATGCGTTATGGTAGCATTCTGTGTGAGATAAATAAGATTGTAGTCACATATTGATTATTATCATTTAAGTATTTTGTGGAGTTACTCACTGGGTTTTCTAGCTCATTCCTATCGTCGTTCATTCTTTTCAAGTTTTGTGACAAACGAGGCTTCCACGTGAACATATAAAAGAGTTTTTGTGCAACATCAAAGAAAACTGTTTTTATATTACCTGAATAAAACATTATTGCCCCTTTTAATAAAACATTATTGTTATTTCATTGTTGCACGTTAAAAAAATGGGCTTTACACGATTTCTTTTTTTGTTCATCAATTTGTAACTGCTATTATAATGTTGATTTCTCCTATTTTGGAGAAGAATCAAGAATCAATTCACCTACTTGTTCATCAACTTGTAACTACGATTCCTCATGTATTACCAATTAACTCTTGTTTCGCTGAATTAGTTACCGGTTTCTCCTATTTTAAAAAAGTTTCTAACTGCGATTGCAAGTGTTCATCAATGTGTACCTTGTAATGGTTAGTGTTATTGTTTGTGTATACATATATATTCAAAAATTATAGAAAACGAAGTAAGCAACATTATTTTGTTATTAATTTGCTGCAAGTTTGATTGTTTGAGTTGAGACATTTAATTGAACCTGTAAATTATTTATGTATAATAAAAATTAGTATTGTGCACCAATTTTGTTCATATGGATCTGTTTTGTAACATTCGTTTCAGATATCTCGTTCATTCCATAATTGTAGTGTGCTTATTAATTTGTATTCTTCCTAATTTACCCCTTTGACTATTTTAATTTTGACATTGATGAAATCAAGTTTGACCTAATCTTGTTGACTTTTGTTGTAAATTTAGTGGCTCATATTTCCTTTTACACATCTTATTTTTGTTGGACCTTAATGTTTTAATCAAAGTATTTTTAGTAAAATATTTATGAAACATTACTATTATTATATTATGTATTATACTTTTAGAAATAAGTGTGTATATGACACACAAACCTTGGCGGCAAATTGCAGGCCACCAGGCCCACCACCGCCAATTGCCATGGGCAGTTTTGGCGCCAAGAAAAACCACCATTTATATGGCTATATATAGGTGCAAAATGTACAGACAATTGTGTGAATCCAAGTTTTTATTTCATGAATTATAATATGTTTCTGTGATTGTTGTGTGATCTTCTATATATATGCTTGGTGTTTTTCTATTTGTATTCTACAATGGTCCCAATCAACCAAAGAGGAAGTATACGAAAAGGAATGAATTCAACAATCATTAAATCTCTCTTACAATAACATTACCATATATAGAGAGAAGTTCATTTGAGAAAATCTCGTCATGCTCTTCATCCATGAATTTCATTTACCAATTGAATGACTAAGATTGGTTCTCGCAATAATAATGGTTCTCAAATAAACCCTCCCCTATGTATATAGGCAAAAGTTTAATCGAAAATTGTTTTCACATGAGAACTGTGAGAACTGTTTTTAACGCTATTAATGACTCATTAATAGGGGTATTTTGGTCATTTATATATTTACCCAACTGTGAATTACGTCCGGTGAGCCATCACTAATTTACGATGCTTGATTTTTCCAAAATATCTCTCATTAATGCATCTTATTAATGTGTCATTAATGAAGCATTAATTAGTCATCAAAAAATTATTAGCCATAAATTAATTTTAATTAAGGACTAAGATTGGTTCAAAAATACACGTAAAATGAATCTCTTAACTAAGTTTTTAAATTGTTTTAGGAGTGTTTGAGATTGCGATTCAAAAATACATTATTTGCTTTTAATAATCAGAATCAAGTTATCAGCTGTAATAGAACGTTATACAAAATTAAAGCGATTGGACTTGATTATGCTGCTTCATATCGCAATAACCAAACAATCAGTTTTTTGGGTGTTTAGCATAGTGGATTAATTGAATTCTAATAGGTAAAACAACAATAATTAGATAATCAGTTTAAAAAATCAACTCAAAAGTAGGTTCTTGAAATTGCATTTTTGTAGCCTCCAAAACGTAGATAATTGGATTCTAAAAACGCAATCCCAAACACCCTCTCAACATTATAAGATGATTGATTGTTCTAAATGTTTTAAAACTGAAGTTTTTACTGATCTGGTGTGACGAGCTTTCGCATACCAACCACTTTTTTCTATTGTCTCTCACCTTTATGTTCAAGCTTGACGCCAATTAATTGATTTGACACTTTAATTTACCGCAAATCAACTTGAATATCGTAACTAACTACACCCAATCCTGCAAAAACGAGATACAAAGGTAAGATGTAAACGGTAATACCTTTATCTACGGGTAAAACTAGTTTCAAGATGCAGCTAATGATATTAATCATGGAGTACTAATCAACTCTATGCTCGGATTCACACCAAAAACAAACTCGTTTTACTATCCGATAGACGATGGAAAGTTTGGACTGTAATCTGATTGTCGGATAGGTTCAAGTTCCTGGTTTGATTTGGACCACTGGATACAAAGACTAGGTAGCTTCAATCATCAAGACCACAATCACGCACAAGAAATCGGTTATTTCTTCCACTACAGGAACATCTCAAACTTTTAATTGCTTCAAAGAATGCCAATATTGTTGGCAAATGCACTTAATAGAATGATACACCAGAATCAAGTTCCCAAAAGATTCATAGCATTAGCTCCACTCAAACACTATTCATAAACCTGTTCTAGAATAAATTGCACAGAATATAAGATGTTTTAAAAACTAGCCTCACTATCATGACTTCAGAGAAAAACGCTTCATTAAGCAACAAAAAACCAAAAGCATATTACAACACCTGTTTCGAGGTCCTTGTTTACATTCTTCGAGCCAATGGGGCGTCTCAGATCCATAATAGATGGCTACATTGTGGACACCGGAACTGGGATTAGAGAACACTCGCCCTCACAAGTTGTAGGGAAATATGGAACGCATATCTGTGTCACATAGCCTTGTGATCTTGAAACATAAAGTCAGCAACCACTATCCTCTTCGCGATCTGGATCTTGACCTCTTCCTTTCCCTACATCAACAGACCAGACGTAAACCAAAGGGATCATGGAGTCACAAGTTTGACCTTATGTCATACTAGTTAGGGGTGGCAAAGTGAGTGGGTTGGTAATTTTGCAGTATGGGTTGAAAATGGGCCAGATATCATCACATAGGGTTGATCAGTAACACTATATAATCCTCCTTTTTTAATAATGCATTGAATATGATTACAACAACGATAATATTACAATAAAAAATTTAATAAATACGAGAAAATTACAATATAAATCCTTTTTATAATAAAATGAATTTGACCCGTTGCCTTTATGAAAAGATATATCGATTTCACCCATTTAAACTGTTACAGACTAACATAACCCAAATCAACCCTTTGATAATAGATTCGGTTGACCTGAAATACATTTTGAAGTCATTATTTTTAGCCTATATTTTATTAACTTATGCATTAATATGATTACAAAAACTATATGCTTACAATAATAGTGTAAGTTTACAAGTTTAATTCATTATTTGACCCATTCATAAGTAAACGGATCAAAGTTGCCACCTTTTGCTCTAGTTATTTCGGGTTACGAAGGAGGATAAGTCGGGAACATACTAACTTAGAATCTTTAAATCATGAAAGAAGTGCACATTAAAATACCTGGTGGTTTCAAGAGAAGAATAGATAGAATGCCTGTGCTGAGAACGCTTGCTAGGTGGAGACCTTGACACTTGTCTAGAAATCAAACATCCCACATGCTAAGCCAGTGAGTTAAAATTGGGAAGTCACACCCAACCTTTCTAATATGATGATCAAATTCTATTAGGATTTTCCTGTTATATTCTGGTTTTATCCTTTCACAAATTATAAAATTATCCATTTAGGCTAAAATGCATAAAACAACTGTCACAATTGCTTTTTTTAAATAGCAGCAAAACCTTTATGACGAGGATGACAACAATGATATAATGGTGGTGACTGGTGATGATAGAACATATTATCTATGTTAAAAGAATTCCACTCATTATAATTTGAGTGAATCTGGTTATTTTCCATCTAAGATACAAGGAAAAAGGAAGAGAGAGGAGAGGGGGGGGGGGGGGGGGGGGGCTACTAGTCGTGGATGCAAGGACTATATTTTCTTCTCTACAATGAACCCAAAAGCAAATTGTACCAGAATATTAGAACTCAGCAACATCTATAAATTGAGGATTCATGCATATTAAAGATTCTGTTGTAATGATTTAATGTCTCAAATAGATTCAAAATTTAATAATAATAATTAAAGCAACAAAAGGTAACCATCTCCTGATGGCCTAGTGGGTAAAGCACTTGCCTCCCATAGGGGAGGTCAAGGGTTTGAATTAGGGATGGCCAGAGGGATGCTTAGAAAACAGCCACGGGTAAAACCGGTTAGAAATCGTACATATGAGCCAAAGGCTCAGCGCCCCCGGGAGGAGCCCTAACCAAGAAAAACTTCTTTAGAAAAAAATTTAAAGCAAGAAAAGGTACTAAAATTAAGAATGAAACTGTTTCATCATAAGAGGAGCTACTACCCAATAATTCAAGCAGACCACAAGGAAACCTCGTTTGACATCAAAATTCAAACCAAGCAAGAGTCTAGATCATAAAATCTTTGACAAGAAAAATGATATAATGCCATTTTGTTACACCTGTTACCAAAACTCAATAAAGTTTGGCTCAAACAGGCGCGAACTTGATATAAGCTCGAGAGTCGAGCCATTAGCAGCCCTTCCAATCCTGTACAGGATCCATCTCCCCTTGATGCAAAAATAATATTCAAATATAATTGGTGATAATGCTCTATATTACATTTTTCACGTGCATATATTGCGATTGTTTCAGATCATAAACGACGTAGCCAAAGACTAAAACAAAAGAGTATTGCAAATGATATGGATATGTCAATGATCATTCATATTACAAGCACACATATACCGGTATACTTCTCTATTTGATGGCAACATAACAAAGTAAGAAGAAACAGCTTATCAAATGGGTCAAAGAACTAAAGAGATACTTTAGTGGAACAAACCCCAAACTTGGTTACTATTAGATGAATTGAACCCTTGCATAAACGATATTGATTAATATCAGAGTCCAATAAAAGTTAGATTGTTCAGATTGCAGTTATATATACTAAAAGCATGCCCTAACAGAAAATATATATATACACATATAAAGATAGAGAGAAAATAGCAAAATCAAGTACCTTCTTGACCTCACAGGGGATTTTGATAAATTGCGTCTCTTAGAATGCACCTTCCTGCAAGAAACAAATTCACAGTAAGTAACTTGGCATGCAATACAACTATCTAAGTATCAGGTTGATTTAGGTTCATTTTATCATACTAATGTTGTTCTTGTAATTAAATTATAAGGCGTCTGTTATTCTTTGAAAAAAACAACAATAGGACAAAAAAGTGTTAGCAGGCGGGTTAAGCCAAGGGTTTCAACCAAAATGTGTTTTGACCCACAACCTCCAGTTTGTGGTATAAATAAGGTTTGTTTATAGATACCTTCTGGAGTCATCAGAAGAAGTATCAGTGGAAGCATAAGCATGGGTAACAATTGAGTTATCTTTGCTGCTTCTGCCCCTACCACCAGGTGATGGAGAATGATGCCTGCTCGAGTCACCTACTGATTTATACTTGGGTCCTTCCTTCTTATCATCCTTACCTCTTTCTCGCTTTCTCCCATCTTCTTTACCACGGGATCTCCTATCCCTTTCTCTCTCTTCTTTATCATCCTTAACTTCACCCTTGCTGGACCTTTTCCCCGAATCTCCATGTATTCTCTCTTTAGAACCATTCTGATCTTCCTTTTTTGCCCTCTTTATGTGTCTCTCATCGTGGGTCTTATTCTCATCTACCTTCGTATCCTTACCACTCTCCACCTCCTCCCTGTGGTCTTTACTAGAAGACCTCCTTTTCTTACCACTCTTATCCTCCGGTCCACTTTTAGGGCTCCTATCTCGAGAGTCATCTGGTAATGAATACTCAGCATTAACACCACCCTCAATTGCACTCTGCTTTGACTTTGAAACATTAGAGCTAACTTGTTTGACTTTATCCCCACCAGAATTGTCATTATGAGGTTCTTTAGCACCATGATTACCTATAGCCCCATTTGGGCTCACTCCACAGGATTTCTTCTCTTCGACTTGTGAACTGCCGTTCTCTACACTGTGGACAGTTGGGTTACTACTTTTGGAAGATGGAATTGACGAATTCTCAATTTCTTTTTCTTCATCATCATCATCATCAGAAGCATAACTACCAAGACCTAAAACATCCCCAGGCGTGCTGGAACTAGACTTCCCACTAACATCATCCACATCAGTTCCTTTGGTCTTGGCAGGAATTATGACCTTTGCAGAAGACTTGGGAGTCTCACCTGAAGCAATAGCCTTACGCTCGACTACATACCCAAAAAGAGGGAAGAAATACATCATCACTTAGATAAATTACACTGAAGATAACAAGAGACTTCACAGCTCATCACAAAAATGAATTAAAAGTTGATAAGTAATGACACCTTCCACATTAACGTCGTCTTCATCTAGAACTTTTGTAGCAATCTCATCAAAAAGTTCATCTGTAACCTGATAAAAAACATACAGACAACTAACTTAATGCCAAGCACCACAACAAAAGAGAATGACAAGTATTTGTTTGGCGATGTTCAATAAAAGTTGCAACATTGTCATTTATGAACAAAAATCAATTCAGCACAACTTGTGTGTCCCATGGTAATTAGTATGAAACTAGTTGCCTGATTTTGATCCACACAACTTGCTTTAACTTGAAAATGCACGTGTATTTGAGCAATATTTGGAAACTACTGCAAATTGTGGCGTCATACTAAAATCAACATCCTTGATACAAATACATAAAGGAATAATTTAATTCTATCTGGCGTCACCTTCAAAAGAACTTCAGTTAAGATGCGCTTTATTTCCTGGTTAATTGCAGCAGATCTAGCTGCTTCAACATCTTCCTACATACAGAAAATAGTTGATACTTATAGCACATACCATAACTATTAGAAGTTCTAGAATTTTTTTTAAATGTCATGTACATCAAATAGAATTAAGAACCTCATCATCATCCTCTTCTTCTGTTGACCTAGACGACTCGATGCTTTTTCCATCCAAATGATCTTTCCGAAGAGAACGGTCCATAACTTCGTCTTCATTAGAATCATTCTCCTGCCTAGAAACCTCTGGGGCTGAACTCCCAATGACTGCTTTCTTCTTGATTATTTCCTCTCTGAGCCAGTTTGGCACTGAAGCCTGAAAAGTTTTCCAGCCTCAACTCAGACATAGAGTGAAAAAAAACAAGTGAGCATAAATGATTTGGTATGCTTCAATACCTTTTTAGGCCGCTCAGGAAACCCATATGTATCACCATGAAATGCATTTGATGTCCCAATGGGAAAGGTTGTGTTTGCAGATGGCATAGTTGGCTGAAAGGTTGATATCCGCCCACCAAATAAAGGCGATGTGTGCATAGAAAGTGAAGAAGGATCAGCCTGTGAGAACAAAACAAAATAAGTTTTCATCAAATAAAAATTAGAATACTCTAAGATCACGATCATAAAAACCTGTTGTCCAGCGGGGTGGATTGGAGGTATAGAAGGGTAAGGGATTCCAGGTGGAGCAGATGAAGTCCATGCATTATGTGAAGGGCCATCAGACTCATGACCATACTTCGGCTGTCCATATGGGGGCCCAAAATCTAAAGGCTGATTGCTAAGATCAGTTGTTGGGTCCGCTGATGAGTTGTTAAACACATATGAAGGATGTTCACTGGAAATTGATTGATTATTGGGAGATATCTGTTGTTGGATTTGGTGTTGCGGAGCAGAAGTGAAAGGCCCGTGCGATTGTTGATAAAACTTTCCATTCACATCTCGTAGCTCTTCTTTACCTGACATTCAAATGACTTGTCAGCACACTGAAATGTTTGATTTTGTTGCAGTTTCGTCTTGACATTGGTTGAGAAAATATGAGCAAACTGCTTCAACTTTCTGAAAGAAGAAGAATACAAACTTCCTCCAGTTTATTAGATTGAGGGGCTGAAGGAATGTGATCCTGAATAACTAAAAAGACTGTACACATGCTGAACCTTAAATTTACAAAAATATTGTTTTTCTTTTAGTAGTACATACATTAGAATTAACGTTTAGTCATTCAAGTTAGTTCAATGCCTAATAATAATGTGAAAAAAGAAAATGAATCACAGATTTCACTTCTCTTCCTCCTCTAGTTTCTTGCAGCAATTTTTCTTGCAAAACCCATCACTCAAGAATCCTACCCCATCTTCATTAAATCGGTTTCTTTAATCTTAACAGACAAGTAAGGTATTTGCAACACTTGTAGATAAAAACATGATTTTGAATGGCCATACTGAAAGAACAGAAGGAATGAAAGATATATAGTACAACGCAGAAGAATAATGCATCTGTAGATTAGCGAAAGAAAGTGATATAAGAAAGAACAGCCAATTTCAGGATACAGTCAATTGAGAGACACTGTTCAGTCCAAACCCATTTAGATTTTACCACTTGCTAACTCGGTCAATCAGGTTTGGCTAAAGCCACTGAGATTAGACTTGAAACTTAATAAAAGGTCAAAAGACCAAGAAAGAAATCAATTTAACATTTCTGATGATATTTCTTAAACCCAATAACAATTGTTGGATGGACATGTCAAGTCAACAACTGAGGCTCCTTCACATGAAACATGATACATATACAAGGTTACTTGTTTCATCAAGATGCACCAAGAGGCTGTCAAATTTCAACAACCTTTGTTCTAAAACTAAGGCTTATAAGACTTTAAATCACTGGCCTAACAATAAAAGAGAACTGCCAAAAGTCCACAAGTAGATATTGAAACTGAAATAGAGGAAGATACAACAAATTGCATGATCTTTCAATCATTCAGAAAGCAGGTTTGATGTCACCAACCAGTTATGGAAAACATCAATTTAGTAAGAAAACGCTGTCCTTTCAGGCAACTTCCAGTTAAACAGAGCACATATGCTTTCATAGAATCATAGTTACCTCCATATGCATGCAAGTCAAAAAATCAACTTTCAAAAAGAAGGCATAGACTTGTATAACTACAACCTGTCAAGTTTATGCTCTTTCTAGCCTTCTCCACGGTCAATATAAGATTGTTTGATCCTTTTTTGATGTTGGACTGGCTAACAGATTAATAAACATTTTATAGCTAGCCAGTTTAAATATTTTTTGCAGCCAATGACATCTGGATCTTTAACACAATGCAAAATAACCAGCATTTGACAACCAAAAATTTAAAACATTTGCCAAAAGACCAGCAAATCAGCTAGCCTCCCAGGCCTATTTGGCATGCTACTACAGACAGTCAGATATAAATAAAATAAGTTGGCTTTCAAGAGATTTGGTAATATCTCATCAGCTTTATCATGGAGATACACATACAGGAATCCGATCCATATGTTCCATAGTCACATTCATAACTGGTATATGGTTAATTTGTGAAAGCAGCTTCAACTGATAAACTCATAGGTTGATACAAATCCTATACAATTGAAATTTCCACAGTGCAAGCTATAAACAAAAAGACATAACTCCCAGACAGTAATCAACTGAAAAAACATCACAGAATATCAAGGACAAGCTTAAAGGTCAACAACAGAAATTAAGGTACACATAGCCAAGCTATAGAGCATAAAATAACACAACCGCTCCCATACCAGTCTGTTGCCTGATAGATATACGATTTTACAACAAAGAGGTGGTGGGCACAGAAAGCTACAAGCTTAACTACATTTCAGAACTTTAACTAGTAAATAAAAAGATTGTACATCACCAATGATACATCCTTGGTCTGCTTAAGGTTTCAAAGTTTTTCCAGAATAAGGTTCATGTAATTAGGTTATTCTATACAAAGATGCAGACTCTTGCAATGATAATAGATTGTCCATATATGAAAGGTGTGAGTACTCAACAAACAAGGCTTTAGCCTTCAGCCCTTCAGTAATCAGTATATATGTAATTCTTAGTTGTTCTGATGTATATACATTGCAACTTGAGGTGGGAGTTGAAATGATGATGATCACAGGAATCATTCCAGCAGTTAAACAGCAAGAAGAAATAATGTATGAGAAGATAGGAACTGACGAATCAACAAGCTTATAGCGACAATGTACTTCTATGAAAGGAAGATAAATATCACATGCAAATTCTAAGGAAGCAGTTCTTCGAACAAGCTTCAGGTTCTGAATCAAAAACATCAGTTAACTCGTTACCTGCAACAGAAGAATAACTAGAAGGTACCTCCTGCTGGTGAACTGATAAACTTGTGGGTGTGGTTTCTTGATGAGGATATGCAGCAGCTGTGTCCCGCAAATTTCCATCTCTGGCAGCATATGAAAAATGTCCATCCGAGGCATATCCAGAACTGAAAGATTGCTCCTGCAAGTGGTTTGCAGGCATCCTAGGTGGAGGAGCAACCGAAGATGAATACTGTTGATAGGTTGACGTAGGTGGAAGTGAATGCTGCTGTAACTCTGGGTAAGACGGATCAAAATTCTGTGAATATTGATCCTGATAATTCATTTCTTCTGGCCGATTAGCGGGCACTAACTGTGAATGTTGACGCTGATCATCTGCTACAGCTTTTGAAGCTGCCCATGCTCTAGCTCTGGCAGCCCAATCATCTTCATTTTTGTTATGCGCTACAATAGGAATTAAGACGACAATTAGCACATATTTGATGTTATAACACTACCGTTAGACAATATCAATATATTCGAACCTGAATAATCCCAACCTTGATGACCCCAGTTTGTATTACTCCATTCCTATCATCAACAATCATTAAACTCGAAACATAAAAACGTTTTACAATTTCAGAGAACTAGCAAAGACCTCGGAAGTGGAAATACTACGAACATCAAATACGCGTAAACTATTACTTAGGGTTACCTGATTGACCGTAGGATAATGAGGTTGTGGTTGTGGTGGCAGCATATGAGGTCTAGGAGGAAGAGAGTAAGGGTTCGAAGGATATGGCATCGGTGGAGGCGGAGCAGCAGCATATGAAGGAGGAGGAGGAGGAGGAGGAAGGTGGTGATCGGAGTGTTGTGGTTGTGGAGCCCATTGTGGCGGAGGAGGGGACGGCGCGTGGTACTGAAACTGACCGGAAAACCAAGATCCTGGAGGTGGAGGAACTGGTTGTTGTTGTTGTGGTGGTTGGTGGGGATCCGAAGACGGTGGTGGTGGCGGTGGCTGTGGCCTTGCGTATCGGAAGTCCATTTGACAGTATTTTAGGGCTTTTAATTGGAGTTTTTGTTGTTTATTACAGACGGTTGTCAGGGTATCACGATGGAGATGGACGGTGGAAGAAGAAGGTGGTCCGTAACGTCGATGAACGGCGTCGGGTGAAATCCTCCGGTGGAGGCGCGGCCAACGGCGTCGATAGGGGGAACGGGAAACGACAAATTCAGCAAGAGGTATATAGTTGTGATGAATTACATTTATCTCCCTTCCAGTTCTATAAAATACCATTAATTTCCTTGTAATATTAAAAAGTACAGTTTTCTTCCTTTATTTTAGAATGACGAAGACCATTTTATATTTTTCTATTAGGATTTTTAGCTCTTACCAGTAACCATTTGATGACCAGACCAAAATTACTTTTTAGAGTGATGATGGTGTTCGATTTGTCAACCGTCGTTGCGCTGAACAAAGAAATTCTCTCAAATTACGAGTCATTTATACCCAGCTCGTTACATATTATACTAAAAGTTGACTAAACTAGAAGTGAACAAATTCGGCTTTGGTATGGTCCGGTCTTTTCTTTAAAAGCAGCCTTAATCAAAAGTAGTCCGGTCTTTGATTGGTCCGGTTTCGTTCTAGACCCGTTTGGTATGCTATTTTCTTGGGACTGGTTTAGAACTTGAGATCATTTCGAGACTATTTGAAGTCTAAAAATGCGGACCGACTTGAAGCCGTCAGTTAGACCAAAGAGGGACCACCAAGTTTGGGACCGTTCCGGAATCCATTCTTTTTTGTAAACAGGTTTGAACCCATCTTTTTGTTGCCCTAGATTTAACATGTGTCGCCTAAGTTGTACAATTTGCATCATTCATGCTTCGTAAAGCTACAAAATAAGGAAACCTTGCCACAACAAACTTTGATAAGAGTTGAAATGCTTTAGCTGATAAACACATTTAACCTATTGTTAAAAAACAATAATGTTACATGCAAAAGTATCATGCCAAAAAAAAAGAGAAAAAGAACAACAAAAAAGTATGTGCCCCACAAACTATCACAATTACATAAAGTTGTCCAAGATAACCTATTGTTGCAGACTACTCTGTTTCTTAAATAGCAGGGTTTGCAACAATAAATTAAAACGCAAGGAAAGACCACTTACAGTTTGGTCAAAGAATACCTTACAATCTTAAATAAATAATTACAACATTCCATGATCATGAATATCCAAAGCTATGATTCCAACCATGAATAATTGAATATCATTCATTCTTGTATGCTTTATCTTCAAAGGATCACCCTTGCCCCCTTTTTTTCTAAAATTGAGAGATTAGCATCTGATTCCATTTTCCATGTTCACATTGCCATGGGTAATATAGTATTTGTTGTTTGAGCATGAAGCAGGAGGACCAATATGGGCCCATGACCCGAAATCAGAATTTATATAATCAGTTATTATCCCACAGCATCAACTTGTCTTCTGGTTAATCGTGCGTATAATCCATCTTTAAGGAGAAGTTCTTTGTGATTACCCATCTGAATTCATGCATACAGGGTTTGCGTTTCAGATTACTTATGAAGAACCATAAATTTCAACCAAATCAATTGAAAAAGTGTCGATTTTGTTTGATAATAGGTCAAAGGGTACAATCTTAAAAAGCAGCTTAAAGTTAGGCAAATTGAGTGAGTTAAACAGGTCAAAAATCGTCTAAAGACTAAAGTGTATACAAATGCTTACATAATCTTAATTCTTAAATTATTTTATGTATAAAAATTGTTATGCTTATCTACAAAATAGAGTTTAACCATATTCATTACAATAAGGGATTCAAAATAATTTTAGAAAATGAAAAAAAGGTGACGGTGGGTAGGCCCAACCCGACTAATTTTAAACCCTCACGGCCTCACCTACACCCCCCCCCCCCTTCCAAAACAGGATATTACCTTGTTTAGTTCGGATTACCTATTATTTTGAATTTTAACAAAATATTGAGACGGTTGAATTAGACTATCAGTAAATTACACCCTTTTATTTTGTCGTTTTAAATAATCATCGACAATTGAAAATGGAACCAGAGGATGTAATGATGGTCGTAGAGTGTACCTCAATAATCTGGCCACGATCCATGACTACTATTCTATCTGCTGCTTGTACAGTTGAAAGCCTGTGGAAATGGTTGATCAGCCTTTTTAACCATAAGATCAAAGGGCACAAACAGGATTTTTGTTCTGTATCCTCTCATGGAGCCGAGTTACATACCTGTGTGCGATTATAATGACAGTCCTCTTAAAGTTTTCTCCAGCAGCACGAAGCACACCCTACATACATACCATAAGCAATAATTCAACATTGGTGGGTGGGTCAGTTCAGGTCAGACTTTTTTTTTTTGGTTCAAGGTGACACAAAACACCAGCACCAGAAAGCACACCCTACATAACTTCGTACTTTTTTTACACGGTGCACTCTAAGTTGCTGTACTTGAAAAACTTGTTCTATCGCAGTTATTGAACTTGTAAAAATGTTGCACCATAGTAATCTCGTTCACTTATTCAGGAGGTTTTATTCATCAAAAATCCTTGTTTCCTGTTAGACATAAAACATAGTGCGAATTGACCCTTTCTTAAGTTAAATGGATCGAAATTGCCACCTCTAAGTCCTTTTCCTTCCTCAAAAGGAAATAATAGACACCTGATACGAACCGATTCAAGAATGTGTATCGGAAACAAGTACAAGCGTATTATAGTAGTTTGGGAGTGGAATGATTATAAGATTAAAAGTTCACTTATTTTATTAGTTTCCTTATTGAACGAAAACTTGTTCCCTAAGCTAGTTATTTGTCATAAATGTGTTATTAGAGTCGTCAGATTAGGATTATGAGAGTTTTAGGTCTGCAGACATTGGGAGATAACCTACTTCTTGAATTGAGGCACTATCAGTTCTGTTTTTTCTACCTTTTCCTTTGGTTATCAAATGAAATCAGCTTGGTTCGTATCAATACCTTGATGTTGTATTCACTCTCTGCATCCAAAGCGCTTGTAGCTTCATCAAGGATCAAAATAGATGGGTCCCTAAGAATAGCTCGGGCAATTGCAATTCGTTGCTTTTGTCCTCCACTAAGCAAATCATCATCAACAATTGTTTTATAGCCATCGGGTAGGGAAGAAATGAAGTCATGAGCATAGGCCTGTTTGGCTGCCCATTCAATGTCCTCTTGGCTTACGTCTCTTGTACATCCATATGCAATATTCGATCTCACATCCATCCTAAAGAGCCGAGGTTCCTGTTCCAAATACATAACTAAAAATAAAGGGTTTTCTCTCATGTGGTTGTTACATATACAGTAAGGATTTATGTACCAGGAGGCCACCTAAATATTCAAAATCTTTCATCAAGATCACCAACTACTTGGACAACTTTATGCGCCACCCAAGTATTTATCAAGTATTGTTTATACCAAATCTAACAGACAACATACCAAATCTTTTCAACTATCAATAATATTTTACTTTTAGTAGAAAAGGTAAGCAAGGGTATTTTTGTTTTCTCAGAAACTATATGGTTGTATTCGTCATCTAGCCTGTTTCTTGTTGGATTTAGTGTAAATGAAGCAAGATATATATATGTATGGCTTTTAAAATAATTGTAATAGCTGGATAGCCTCAATGAAAAAGATTGAATGGCTTTATTTGCCTCCTTATATATTATCCCTTAAACATAAAAAACTTTGGTCCTCTTTCTATATTGCGCAAGCCGCAATGATCTTTGTTTTCACCCATAAAAAAGGTAAATTTTAAAATTTCTTTGTAAGTTAATTGTAATCGTATCAGGTAACAGGTTTATTGGATGAAAAAAAGTCAAGATGCTCTAACTTACCTACACATCTTCGTCAAGTCATCAATTTGACTGAAAATCTGTACAAATTACCTTTAATCAACCTTTTTTTAGAGTTAGTTACTTTTAAAAGCGTGTAGAGATGATTAGCCCAGAACAGAAATCAAACCATAGTTAATTAACTTTTTATGTAACAAACCATTTTCTGAGCACAAAGTCATTCATGTGGGATGTTCAAGAAAGACAACCTGTCCAACATATCCAATTCTTTCTCTAAGCCACTTGATGTCCAAATCTTTTAGAGGATGCCCATCAACCAAAATCTACACGAGCAACTAAAATATTTAAGAAAAAGGTTAATGAAGAAAATCTAAACTACAATACGGTTGATCAAACTCTGGAAAATTGAGTCGTTATTTATAGAAATCTTCATCAAGCAAAATTTCTACAAAAAGTTCCAGTTATATATCACATGTTCCTTAGTTGATTTTGCACTATATCATTTTAGGAGAAAGGGTACCTGGCCACTTGTTGGTTCGTAGAGACGAAGCAAAAGATTGACTATTGTGCTTTTCCCACTACCACTAAGACCAACCTAATGTACATCGTTACAAAGGCATTTAACCCTTGAAGTAGTTGTTAAAGAAACAGAATTAGGCAGCAAGAATCATAAACTTACTTACAATTGCAACTACTTCACAAGGATTCACGACAATGTTTATATCTTTTAATACGTGTACCTGCAGAAGTTATACATTCATTGTTTAGTCGCATTTCAATAGTGGTTTAATATCAGTGCATTGTATCCGATAGATGGCTGCAGAAGCAATACTAATATATTGTTTGGAAGTATTGCAATGACATCGTCCATTTTGGTAATGGAAAAAGTCAAACTAGTATATTGTTTGATCAATTTTATTACTACTATTCTAGGGAGAGAAATAGCCAGTGCTTGTGATAGTGTGAAACAAGACAAATTAGAAACATACCGTTTCCCTTGATATATAGCTAAATGATACATTCGCAAACTCTATATGACCCTTCAAGCTTGGCAGCTTTGATCCTGCGACACAAGTCAGCATGCACAATCAGTTGAACTAAGCTATTGAAATAACCACCAACCCTTAAGGTCTCCAATCTAGAAAGATACTAGTATTTTCTATTTTTCTTACCATCATGTTAGGTGTTAACCTTTTCCAATTTGCATATTTTTTTTATTTGTCTCTTTGTTCTTTAAGTTGTTTCTTCACAAGGAACAATGAGGAAGAAATTGGACAACAGAGCAGAAAAGGTTCTTCTTTCAAATGGGATTTATATCGTCTTAACCAATTATACTTTCTCAGTTTATCACATAAGCTCCTTAAATTTTTTTTTTTCCGTACAGGCAATTCTTTTCCTGTTTTATTTAAACACAGATATCTTAGGACCGAAGTGATAAATCTGGGAAAGTACGATGCACTTCATGAATCTTATTTGAACATCATACTTTTCAATTTTTTCCCACTTAAATCCTAAAGATTCCTCTGCCTAAATAACACACCAGAAAAGAGAAAAAGGAATGTATCAGGATTTTACCAATCATGAAAAAGGTTCAGGGACTTGCTATAAAACTGGGAAACTATGATGGGTTAAACTGATATAAACCCTTTAAAATGCAAATAGATACTTTCTGACTTACAAATTTCTAATATTTGATATAGACTGGACATGAAATGGAAAATTAATTGCTTGCCTTTGGACATGAACTGATGACTAGGTGCAAGATCTATCATTTGGAATACTTTTTCGCTTGCCCCAACAGATTGCATTAATGATGATAAATTGTCACCCACAAACCATGTTGAGTAAATCAGCCATTCACTGTACAATATGAACTTTGTAAGTTGCTCAGCTGTTATTTTACCAGCCATAATAGACATTCCTCCTACCAGCACAGCAATGACCTATAAAGACGTCCAAGTAAACAAGTTAGATTCAAGACCTTGCATAGAACCATTTTAAGGGACTAAAGCTGTCATATTGATATCTTCGTGCAATATGACACTTGAATAAGAGTGTGCAACCAATGGTCTGGATAAACAAAGCATTCATGGAAGAAAAAGGATGTACATTACATACAAACATATACATATATACATAGCCCAACGGGCCTAGGCCAGTTCAGAGAGAGAATATTATGCATAGCTGTGATTTTGGGGAGAAAAGAGGGCCATTGAGAGTTCATTTTTATTTTGGGGTTTTGGCTCAAAAGCATATGTAGAAGAGATTCTCCATATGGCTGGGTTCCCTTTCCGATTTTGACAGTGAATCTTTCCACTAAGCTGGATATTCATCCGATTTGTTCTTGTATTTGTTTTCCCTTTTCAGTTATCTCCTTTAGGGAAATCATCCTCCTATCTCTATTTTTACTTCCTAAATTATTCCCTGCAATTTCTTCCTATTAGTGTCTGTGGGCTTAGGATCTAGTAAGAAGCTGGTTGTGTTCACTTCCAGAAAAATCTTCCATTTTTCCAGAATTTTTTCCAAGAAAACTGAAAAAATAGAGAATTACACATTTTTCCAAGAAAACAAAAAACTCCCCCACTTGTCCATATTTTTACGAACTCCCCCATTTTTTCAAATTCCCCTACTTTTCTAAACAACCCTTTCTAAGAAAACATCTCAACCAAACATGTTTTTCATTTTTCCTGGAAAATGAAAGCACAACCTCTTCACGTAAACATGTTTTCCATTTTTCTTAATGAATGAAAACTCCACCATTTTTCACAGAACAATAGAAAATGAAAAACAAAAAAATAAGAATTGTACCATCAGATTTACTGATTCATTTGTGAATCTACTAAAATATATATGAAAATTGTTCATCTAGTAAAGCTCGTGCACAACTTTGTAAGCTAACACACAACTCCCCATACTTCTCAGAACTATATAGGCTTGTATTTGACCCTGACCCTCTTTGTGTTTTATAATAATACCATTACACTTAAAAGATTAGCAGGTGAGACTAGGGTTAATTTAGTCATTAATACGAATCAGAGAAATTTCCATTTCCTTCCATTCCGAATCTTCACACTCTTGGGAGAAAAGTTCAAGAGAGAATACTGATCAAATTTTTTTTCCAAATTCTTTCTCTTCTCTCAAAAGAACTCGTGAACACAAAAGTGTTTTATTTTCTTTGTTTCCCTCCAAATTCTTTCCTTTCTCTCCAAAATAAAGCTCAGGAACACCGTGTTAATTATATTAGCAAGAGAAGAAAGAGCACCTGTGTAGAATGGTAAAGAGTGTTGAAACTGAAATTCCAAATTCCGTATGCAGCACTCGTTCGCATGCTTATATCAGCTAGTTTTTCAAGCCAATTGTCGTACCTATTCATGAATAAAGTAGACGAATGTCAAATTCAACTTTAAGCTTACATGCAGAAATGCCTCTACGTGTAGGCTATTTTGCAAAATAAATTATCATAAAGACATACAAGGTGAAAGATGAAACTTTATTTCTCTATTCTAATGACAAATGCGACCAAATGGTACCTGACCAATCATAAAACAAAATGTATACCTTTCAAGTTCTTTATGCTCAGTTCCATAAACTCGGACTGTTCTCATTAAAGAAAATGTCTCTTGTGCAACCTAAATAAGTAACACCCATAGGTTAATTAATTAAAATAAAAGTGAAAAGATATACGGGCAGTACCCTTTGGGAACATTAAATTATTTGGAGTACTTCATTTGCAGATGCGGTGTACTCTTGTGTTAACTTTGCAGCTTTCTTTTGGTACCTATAAAAAAATAGTCAGAAATTAAAACCATAATTCTCTACAAAAATAACACTAAGAGGAAAAATAAGAGACTGGGATTTAGAATTTAGGAGTTCAAATATGGATGTTAGTTGTGATATATGGAGATAATGTATTTTATTTTCAATATATGGATACAGTATATTCAAAATAAACTTTAGAGGCCACACAAGTCGGAAACAGACTATAGCTTTGCTCCTCGTAGTTATATCGAAGCTCATAATTGGTTGATGATCACTAGATGTTTCGAACAAAAGATGACAATGTTTCTTTATGTATCTTGTTCGTTTGTACCAAATTTGACACACACAAAAACATGTGTAGTGATGAAAATGCAACTAAAATTCAGAAAAGACAAAAATAACCTTGTATCATTCTATCAAAAAGCAACAAGAAAAACTAGGGTGTTTTTGTCATTTTACAATATTCCCACGTGTGTTTGGCTGGATTAGGTATAAACAAAACCAGATACATGCTTGGGTGACCCTACAAGTAGTTTCAACTGTTGGGTGACCTTAATGAAAAAGGTTGAATGCTTGGGTGGCCTGTACATACAGTATCCCTTTACCTGAACTGTAAAACTTATGTCTTTTAATCAAATTTTAATGAAAAGACAATATCTTACTGTCCATATCGTAACATAATTAATGATAGAGTAGAGCATATGGCCAATGTGCTTAAACCAAGTGGCCAAGACAAGACCAACAAGTAGATCAAAGCCCCTGTCGCCTGAAATTTAATACTACAATTAGATTCTTTTAATCTGAGATAAGGTAAGAGACCCTTTCTATATGTTTTAAAGCACCTGAAGAAGATTGCGTGATATTAAGTTAAGATCATTCCCAATAACCCGGGACACTTGCTGACAATCTGAACCTAGCCGACTAGTCAAATCGCCAATACTTTCAGAGTCAAAAAAGTTTATATCCTGCAAGAATAGTGATATCATAGATAATCATTGTCATTCACTGTAATATGAAGACGACAATATGTAGTCCAGAAAGCTTCAACTGTCATCTTTTTACGAACCTGGAGAAGTAGGATGGAGTATAAAGTTTCCCTCATTCGTTTTACCTGTAAATTATAAACATTCCATTACTTCAGTACTAAAAATATACTAAAATGGCCAAAGTTTATGGATGGTCAAAGAGCGTTCAGGTTTAAATGGGTAATTTTAAGTGCAGATCAGAAAGGACCGGGTTGGTTTGGATGGAAACCACTTTTGAAGTTGTTTATAAATAAATAACGTGCGTTAATCATTTATCCACAAAATTTGCTAATCACAAAACAGGCCCATTCTATCAATCTTATTTTGTCAGATTTGAAGTCTCCATCTATATTCGCTTTTAAGCCTCCAAGGGAGGATAAGTGGATAACCATATTTTTCTAGCAGACTAATGGAGTGTCTAAAACAACCCATAATGAAGCCAACTGAAAGCCTGGAGGAACATTATAGCTTAAAACCATCAACTCGATTAATTGAGTCTTTATCATAATGTGGTCATTTAATGCTTCTTTGCTGGTCAACTAATTACTTTCATAAGCATTTGGGTAAGAGCAACTTGAAAGTCCATCAATACATCTTGCAATTAAATACATAATTAAGTGTTTTATATGTATATGAAATAATTTCTGGTTGCCACAACTCCTGGTTTTGATAGAACACTCAACTCCTGAGTTCTATAAAGCACTCAACTTGAAAGTCAGTCGTCTTATGTGTCTGTATGATTTTGTGACAGCTAAATTGAGTGTTTTATACATGAAATGAGTCGGTTATAAATTGTTTTTGGTGTGCAGTTGCTGCTTTATCACTAATAACATCATCGTTCACCAGTTTGATTAATCTTTGTGGTGTTAATTAATTTATCCTTGATAAAGCATATCCATGTTCTCGATTCTTATTTTCTAGTTTGTATAATCTCCATTTAATCTCTCACCCATTTTCGTCTTGATATGCATTGATAACAATATTATTACAAATTTACAATAATAATCTAAATCTTTGAATAAAAATTATTAGCAGGTCAAATGAACTCACAAGAATCATATTCGCAACGCCAAACCAGAAGCCTCTTAATCCACTGGAAATTCAAACAGACAAAGAAATGTCATAATACTTATATATTTTAGAAGAGCTTCCATAGAAACATTAACGTTATTCAATAGTCACTGACATAACAAGCTACTAGTTCAGAGATACTACTATAAACCACAAATATTGATTCAAGGCTTCAATAACAATCAAATGTCCACATGAAATGCATTCCTTACTGACACCAATTTGTAATGAGGGAGTAAGTAGTGGTAATAAAATGAACATGTATTTACTACTTTGTGTTTCAAAGAAGATGGGATTTGACCATACAAGGTTTTAACCTGCAAATACCGGAAGTGACACATAGGATAATCAATAGCTTCACATTTCCACGAAATACTGCTGTCTCTCCACTTTGGGCTGAAAATATTGATGCTGTCAGGAAATGAGGAATCGAGATCTCGGTAAGCTGAATGATAAGAATAAAATCTTAGTGAGTTTCAAAGAAAAAAGATTCTAACTTATCAGCACATGTTTATTGACATTAGCACACTTGAAGTGCTAAGTATGTGCTTGTCATTGAAAGGTAAAACAATCAGCCATTATTTGGTAATATCCATTATTAATAAGACAATAAGATGACACACAATCAGTTAACAGAATTCTACCCGTGAACAATCAAAATTTTACATTGTACTGCATTATACAAACTTTTGATGCAAAATGTGATTATCTGCTACGGGAAAATTCATGATAGTTACGATAAAATCTTTGCAAAGCTCAATGTAACAATCCACCAAGTTTATGCTACTCCAGGGAGTACAACACTAGGGAATAAGGATCAACTTAGAAGCCTACCCATTATTCTAGCCCTATGAAGAGCAAGAAGACTCTAGGTAAGTATCTAGATCTTTTACTTTATGTTTCTAGATAGGATCTTGAGATGTATATATATCCTAGTCAGACTTATAGGTGAGGATCTCATTTGGCACAATGTGCCTCAAATTTATTCCAGGTGTTCCCTTTGTTTACCTTTTGTTCTCTTGTATTCTTTACCTTGGTTGTTGAAGATCCAAGGTTGGATGCTTAGTTCAAGAACCAAGGACATGCGGTGAGTTCTCGAGACTAATACACAACATCTAACGGTGAATTGTTTATGTAAATACTGTTTGTAATTGACTAGGGGTTAGCAAGTAAATCGAAACCCCAAAAAAACAACCCACCTCAAAAACCGACAATCAGATTTGGTCTTTTTAAAAACAAAATGTTCTGTTCAGTTTAGGTTTTGTAAGAAAACCCACACCAGAAACAACTAATATATCGTTTGAACTCTATATTCTTATATTTTTCATATTGTTGATTATTTTTATACTGGCTTTTGCAAGTCTACATTGATCTTTTCTAGGTTAACTCACATGGGCAGTGATGCCATGTATAAACGTAGATCTTTTTAGTTTGGTTCACAACATATGTCTGCTAAACAAAGAGACCTGTTTTATTGTCATAACAGGAGTCTGATATCCACCTACTATGCATAAAATCAATTCCTTTTCTTTATTCATTTTCCCTCGACTAAAAGCATATCTTTGGAGAATATTGTAGGTGTTCAAAACACTTAGTAGACCTTTGGAAGTGAGTTTGGACAGCTAATTGGTATTCTATTTATATTTTTGTGATTCTTAGAAAATAGCACCATTAAAATTGAATCCACATTTCTTCTACTTTGATTGCTTGTTTTTACAAAAATCAAATCCCATTAAATCAACCCCACACCCTAGGGTAAACCCAAACCTAAGCCGAAATAACCAAAAAGCAAACCCATTATTAGAAAACCAACCAAAACTGATCACCCCTAACTTTGAGAAATTCAGAAGTAACTGAGACAATCCCGATAACGATCACACTAAATAGCTTGTTTGTACCCAATTAGCAAAACAAAACCCAATTCTACCTTAGTAAGATGGTGATTATGATATGTGACAGCATTAAATCAAAAATAGAAAAGGCAATAGAAAATCAGTACAGTACCGCTGTTAGAATTAGGGCAGAGAAACCAGCAAATATAACCCAACGATCATGCGAAATCAATCCCCACATCCGTCGTAGAGCACGCACCAAAGTCACAGGCTTCGCATTTTGCACAATATCCACGTCATCAAGAAACCTCCACCATTTCCCACCAGGGAACACAGCCGGAATTAAGCGAGCGAATTTCACCACCCTCTCCGCCACTCCAACCACATTATCGCCACCGTAATCCACCCCCACTTGGCCTGCAACCTCCGGTCTATCATCATGATTCCGTACCGAATATCCATCAACCGAAGCCGAATTGACCGGAATAACACGAACAAGCTTCCAATTAACACTCCGACAAGCGAATCGAACACCAAATTTTGTGGTGAGATATAACTTTTTTGAATGAAAATTTGAGTAAATGAAGCTAGGATGATGATGATTGTTAATTATCAGAGTCATTGTTCATTAGAATAAACAGAAGTTAATGGAGGTTGAAGCCCGTGGATTCGAATCTCGCCGTTTTCGCCTGCCAAAAATATGGCGGTGGCGGGGATGTTATCGTCTTCGAATGACTGGCGAGCGGCTAATCTGATGACGTGGAATTGGTTTCGGAGATGTTAATACGACAGCGTTTCAAGAACGTGAATTGTGGCGTGTTGGTCTTGAGCGACACGATGACGTTTCGGGAAAGTAAATAATGGCGTGAAACGAATACTAACCACTTACTTTGTGTTGTGACTCAATTGCCCTTTACGTATGTTTGCTTTTTGTATGAGTTTTCAAAGAAGTCCCTAAAAGATTGGATATTGTTAAAACCTGTACCTTCTTACTCTAGCATCTTGTACTAGAGCGGTTGTACTATTTCATTGGCGTGACGACTGACGAAATGACATTTAGTTGTTGTTTATTTTCGAAGACATAAATGTCTTATGTCTTATTTCATGTCTTTCGGAGAAGATGTGGTTTAGAATGTCTTAAGATTGAAAAGGTCTGCGAAAAAAAACTATAGATTTTAGCTTCTCAAAATAAGCAAAAATAAGACAGAATAAGGTCTTATGTCTGCGAAAAAACAAACAACCTTATTAGAAACCGCAGACGTTTCTATGAAAAAACAAACAAGCTTATTAGAAACTTCTGCGCACCCGCTGACGTTTCTTTAAAATAAGACCTTAGCCCTGTAACGATCAGGATTTTTCAGGTAACATTTATAGAATTATCATATACTTTTTTCGCAGTTTATAGTTGAGTATTTAGTGATTTAAGAGATATATCATACCAAAATAAAACTATAAGGACTAAAGGTTAAACGGGGAAACAGTAAGGATTAATTGGTGATTAAGATACTAATGATACACTAGGGTTCAACTCTTTTTGGCAGCCATATAGTTTTCACGGCAGTTCTTGTTCGAGTTTTGGTGCTCTCGATCAACAAAGGAAGAACAAGAAAAGTTTAGTGTTTTTGTGAAGCTAATCAATCAAGTAAGTATCATTAACCCTTAATCGTGCATTTCGTATGATTTGTAGCAAGAAATCAAGGATTTATTTATAGTTTTGTTGTTGTCTTTCGATCGAATAGTAGGTTCGAATAGGTTTCGATGGTTTTGTAATTTAGAACCCCGATTGAATAGGTTTTGATGATTAAACTTAAAAATAATGTTAGGGTTTAATCTTTAGTGTTATATATGAACAATGGACTTGAAATCATTGATTTTGGCAATGAATTGGAATTTAATTGTTGAATGTTAGGGATGTTTGGTTGATTGGTCTTGAAAGGTTGAAATATGTTGTTTTGCAATTGTGGTTATTGAGTGTTTGAGATTTGCGATCCTAACTTTGAGTATGAGATTTACGATTTCCTACTTTGGACGAGAATGAATTGTGATTGCTTTTGTTGTGACTTGTGAGTCATGAATTGCGATCCATTAGTGGGGATGGATTTATGGTAGACAACTTCTACTAGATTGCGATTCTCAATTGGCGTGGCTAGGTCCGTGACTTGAAGATGGCGAGGGTGATCTTATAGATGGCGAGAATGGGATGGCATGAAAGGCTATATATTATGCGATTTTTAGTTGGCGAAATGCTAAATTACGATTCCCTCTGGTGTGTGTTGACTTGCGATTTGTTTGCCATGCTAACTCACGATCTCTTGTGGCAAGGTGTAATCCACAATTCTTAAAGGTGTGGATGTAGATTTGCAAGTTGGTGAACTCTTTAATTTGTGATTTCTCCTTGAGGAGTCAATTTGCGATTTCCTAATTGCTAGATGTGAATCACTATTTCTTCTTGGATAGTAATAGGATTTAATGTTGTTCTCATGTCAAACTTGATTCCAGTTTCTGTAACTTGGTTGCTTATTAGGGTTTGTTTATCGTTTAGGCTGTGTAGTAGATCCTTCGGTGGTTCTCTCAGTCTTGACTCTTGGACTTCGAATGAGTTCAATAGTTTTAAAAAATCAAGTACATAAACAAGATCTATATTTTTCTCATGGTTTAAATAAAGATGTATGTAGTGGTTTGATGTGCTAAGTGTATTACTTGCAATATATGATTGCATGTGCTTCCAAGGTTGTTATTGCATGTTAAGGTTATTACAGTTTGTATGATTGAATATTGATTTATATACATGTACATGGCTTGTTGGGAAGGGGTAGTAACCTTACATGCTCACTTACGGATTACGGGCCTAATAGGTACTTTGTTGCCTTCTAGGTACAAGTGCTAGTCACATACGGAGTTACGGGGTTTTTAGATACCCTTTGCATCGCATGGTACACGAGTACGATTGAGTTCTCGAGTATTGGAGTGATGTATGACAACAAGTGTAGCTATCGATAGCATATAGCAAGTGTCAGGATGGGTTGCGGCAGCTGATGGTGATGGTGGTGATCAGTGGTGGTGGTGGCTACGGCCAATGGTGGTCGGTGGAGATATTGATGATAGTCGGTGATAAACACATACATACATGAATCAATTACCCAATTTAGTGAGAAAGAATTCATTACTCAAAAAAACAATAATGACTAATTATATTCCAATTAATCAATCGTCATTAATTATTATTATTCTCACTTTTTAGTCCTAAAACTCATGATAACACCCGTTAGTTTTCGGTTAAAACATGTATCACACAAATTTTAAGCACGTGTATAATGAAAATAATAAAAAATAAAGGACCCTTATTGCTTCACTATACTTTCCAACGTCCTTTAAACGTACATACCGCAAAAATGGAATGGCATAAACGTCATTTGCCATAACCGAAATATCATGGCTTCACTCGCTCCCGTTCTCAACTGAAAATCCCTGTTCCCACCCACATCCCTTCCCTCTCCACCGTTTCTCTTCATATTCTCCGGCACCAGCATGGCGGTTCTCGGAAACCTAGCGCTGCTGCTTGACGTAACCTCACCTCGAACCACGGTAATCGACCGCAGCAAAGCTCGATTGCTGCCATCCGATATCTTTTTGAGCTTGTTCAAAAAGGATTCGGTAACGCCTGCATCCAACCTCTACGCTTTGCTGCCTTTGTCGAAAGGCGGAGGAATTGAGTTCGAGAAAGATGCGACAACAGCGCCGCCGCATCGCGGCGTACGTGGAAGGAAGGCGAACTCGAAGTTTAACGAAGTCGATTACGAGAGTTCTAGCGACGAGGATAACGGGAATGGGTACGGTGATGACGAGGAGATCGATGAGGAATTAAAAAAGAGGTTGGAGTGGGAGAATGAGATGAGGATGAGGGTGAAGGAGATCGAAGACATGCGCGAGTTGGAGAAAAAAGCGGAGGAATTGCAGAGCCGTGGCGGCGAAGGAGATGACGGTGAGAGTGGCGGCGGAGATGAAGATGAAGGTGAAAATGAAGGTGCGGAAGAGACGGAAGAACAGAAGAGGATGAGAGTTCGAAGGGAGCTCGAGAAGGTGAGGTTTCTGGTTCCTGATCTCAGTTCTTGTTTTGCCTGTGTTTGTTGTTTATATAAATTTGTTTGTTTAAAACATGATCTCAGGATTTATAATAGGAACTGAAGCTCAGTTTGTGTAATATTTGTTGCTGTTTAGTTCATATTCTGATACCAAATTATGGAACTTGAGTTCATACGCGTAGAATTAGTTTCTTGTGATTCCTCATCCCAATTCTTGTATTGCTAATGCTGCGTTTATTGCTTGATACATGTACTTTCGGTATTATTTGTTTAAGAACACGATCTCAGGGTTTTTAATTGGAATATAAGCTAATTTTGTCAGTTCGTGTATTTTTAAAATGTGTTAGCTCAGATCTGATATCAAATTATGGAACTTGAATTCATACATATAAGATTATTGTTTTAAAAAGTTATTCTCTTCTGATTCCTGATCTAAGTTCATGTTTTTTAGCGTTTATGGCTTCATATATTTTATATTATTTGCCTAAGAAAATGGTCTCAGGATTTAATTGAAATAGATACCCATTGAGTGTAAATTTGACCAGTGCCTCAGATTCTGATACCGAATCAGGGGGGTCAAGTTCATACACAAAATTCTAAAGTTAGTTTCTTCTGATTTCCAATCTCAGTTCCTGTTTTGCTTGTGTTGTTGTTTTATATATTTGGTTTTATTTGTCTTAGAACATGATCTCAGGGTTTGTAAGTGGAATAGAAGCTCATTTTGTGTAAAATTTGACACGTGTTTAGCTCAGATTCTATGCCAAAATGCCAAATCAGGGATTTTGAGTTCATAAATCGAAAATTAGTGTTTCATAACTTCTTCTGATTCTTAATCTCAGTCCTTGTTGTGCTTTGTGTTTGTTGTCTTAGATACACTAGTTATTTAAGAACATGATTTTGGTGTTTACAGTAATTTTCGAAACTTGCTTTGTGTAAGTTTGACCTGTGGTAACTCAGATTATGATACCAAATAATTAAATTTATTTTGTGCACATAAAATTGAAGCATGTTTATATAAATCTATGCTAAAAATGATGTGCAAACTAAATACCATCAAGCTTAACCACAAGCTTCTATAGCATTTAAAAAGAATTTCTAGTTTATTATTGCTTGCCCTAAAACATATATACACGTGTGCAATTGCTGCTATTAATGATAGAACTACAATGATAAGGTTCTGAACTGCACTTATATCTTTATCAGTTCCTTTTACAAAGTAAGGGATTCACTAGCAAAAATGAATGAAGAATGGCATCTGTGATCCAAAGGGATCTTTGTACCTTGTTGCTAATGATTGATTTAATTGTAGTTTGATACATTGAGAATTTGGCAGCTGAGTTAGCAAGGTGAATGATTTGGAAAGAATTTTCAAATATGTAGATTTATGTTTACTAACCGCTATGTGTGTAAGTGTTCCGATAACACAGTAGTTATTGTTATGTTGGTAGGTTGCTAAGGAACAGGCGGAGAGAAGGAAAACTGCTCAATTGATGTTTGATTTGGGCCAAAGGGCATATGGAAAGGGTATGTATGGGCGTTCCATTGAGTTCTTGGAAGGCGCTCTCACAATCATACCAAGGCCCACTTTGTTCGGTGGCGAGGTTGGTTGGTTTAATTAAGATACTTTTCATTTTGGTCTTTTTAAATGGAAAATGTCAAAAAAAACCCTATCGACTTCCATGGTTTTAGCAGACAACTCCCTGAATTTTTTTTGAATCAATTAATCCTCTACCTTAATAATATTTTAACGAAATTGTCTTTTTCACCCTTGAAACTGGTCACATGTTGACGTGGATGCCACATAAGTTCTCTTTGGCGACATGGATAAGTTAAAGTATATATTATCAATGTTTAAATAGAGTACAAAGGAGCACAAATGCATAACTGCATAAGCATTTTAAAGGGCCAAGGCCCATCTATAGTGTCATGCCCAATATTTTCACAAGAATACATGAAGAAAAAGTTTCGGAAAAATTGAAAGCCTGTAAGGTTTTTTTGACATTTACCCTTTAACTTTTAGCAGGTTTGATTGGTTACCGGTCAAAATTTGTAGTAAAAAGGACTTCTTCATCAAAGTTAAAAGGATTTATTTGTGGAAAAAGATTTCCAAAGACTTATTTTTAGAAAAGTTAAAAGTCCATACAGTTTTCTGTCATTTGCTTTTTATGGAGTAAACTTTTTTTTACATAGGTGAAATTTTGTTGGTTTTCTGGTATCTCAGATTCAGATATGGCTTGCTATGGCTTATGAAGCTAATAACCGCCATAAGGATTGCATTGATCTCTACCGGAAGCTAGAAAGTAGTCATCCTAGTCTTAGTATTAGACGCCAAGCAAAAGATCTCAGATATATCTTGCAAGCTCCCAAGCTTAAGATATCACAGGAAGAGATGGTTACAATTCCTCTTATTGGTTCCAGCTATGATAGGTAAGTTCATAACTTCATATTAATAATTTATTCTTTGTACTAGATTAAATGCCCGTGTGATACACCCCGGGTTGGTTTAACAAATGATAAATATTGAACATTAATAGAAAGATATTAAATAATTATAAGACATGAAAGAAATGAGAACTAAAAAAATTGGCAACAGACGCCATCAACATCCAGACCAGCGGTGGAAGCATAATGCGAGGGGGAGGGTAGACGTGATGGAAATCGGCAGAAACATGATATCATGATACGTAGATACGTGATTGTATTTCTTGTACAAGTAATCGATCATTATTGTTACAATTAGGGCAACAAGGTCAAGTCTTCATTGATTATAATTAAAAAGAATTTAAAAGGATAAAACTAAAAAGTTGGTTAAACATGATATTTTGAAATGTTTTAAAGAGTAAATATGATATATGTAAATTTGGGTTGGCAAATACGATGTTTTAAGGTTTAAGAAGGACATATGAAATTCTCTCTAATAATTTTGATTCAATCTAAAGTCATAATTGAATCTAGTTTTGACCAAGAAAAGTTGAAATTTGATTTCAAGTTTTACATGGTTCAGATTTGATAACTAATTTTTTTATCTAAATCAATAGCCAGGATTGTCTAATAGATTTTATCCATGTTAATCTTTTATTAAGATTCAAAGATATTTCACTAGCGGTACATATTTTACATAATATTTTAGTGTTTAGATGCTGTGAAAATCTTGTTAGGAAAGTTTAAATTCAAGGGTCGGCTATGGACCAAAAATAGGGTTAAGGACATGCGACCTACTTCTTTTTTGTTCAAAAGCGTTAAGTCGCTTTACTTGTAAAACATGTTATATTTAAGTAATTTTGCAACGGCGAAATATTTGTTAACTCATAAATCTTATGATGTCCAACTATGTGGTTTACTTTTAGTGATACAACCTTACATTTTGACGATGCGAGATAAGGAAGAAATCCCTCACCTCAGTTGCTTTATTTTTATTATAAACCGTTTGGGGTTTTGTTTTGTATATTATATCTTATGTGGACAAATATTATCAAGATGTAAGATCAATATCTTCAATTTTACGTGTTAAAAACATTTTTTTTAGTTGCAAAACTACCTATTCGGAACCTGTTTAAAAGTACAACTACTTGAATGAGAACAAATTAAGTATGTTTGAGGGTTTTATTTTTTACATTATATCTTATATATAGATGGCCCTGAATGTAGTAACATTCCATTTTCTTTAGCTTATTTGCTTATGATCATTGTTAATAGCTATTGATGCTACTTGGTCCACAAGATATCTTATTTCCTGGTCAATGAAGCATTTAAGGCATTTATAGGTGAATTATTAAAATGATGACTACATCTAGAGGTGGGAAGACAGGGGTGTCGGTCAATGGATTCTCTGGGGATGGGTTGGGTTGGGTTGATCCATAACCATTTTTTTGTTCATTTTAGGAGAACTTATTTTACAAGGGGAAATGATCTAGGATGTTAATGTCACCTAAGTTGGTGATGTTAAGGCCTAAAATTTTAAAGTTTATGCTTTTAATCTTCTAGATTTTTTACATATACAGAATAACTCCTTCATGTACGCTTACAAGTAATGTTAACGTACCTGATGATTTCCCTTTTCTCTAAATAATAGAAGTGTTAAATATGATAACGAACACTAAATTATTAAAATACAATTCTAAATCTTTGAACAAAAATCATTTAGGAAGTTCTATGCATTAAAGTACACTTTAGGCAGACAACTTTCGACCTGTTTAACCTACTTCATTAGTTCCTTGGCTAATTTTTATATGAAACATAACTGCAAAAGTCTCAAATAAGCAAACGGGTCGAAGCTGCCATCTCCAACTACATTCATTAATGCAGCTATGCAGGAACTTGGAGTGATAAAAACAAGGATAGGGATGAAAGAACCAACCGATCGACAACCAATCAATTGCCATCAGGCCGGGATTACCTTGGTGACTTTCTGGTTTGGCGGCCACCAGGTGACTTGGCAAAAAATCAAGCCTTCTGGGCGGCGTTAGTTCTGTGGGTGGCATTGGTTGGGGCTGCCCTCTTTCTCCCATGATGTCTAGAATCTATGGCATGCTATCTGCAGGTATTTATTATCCAACTCCTTGTGCATTTGTCCAATATGTTTCTATAGTGGGATTATTATCTCATCTTATACCGTGTATACGAAGTATTGAAAATCTGTAATTATTGTTAATATTGCTTCAATGTCTATGCAATCATTACCAGTTTGGTTTAAGAGCTGTTTTGGAAAGACGCTATCGAATGATATTCGCCTAGATCTTATGGTCCTTGCCGAATGGACACTGGAATTGTGTGTAATTGTAGTCTTTGTACGAGTCATTGGTTTTAATATCATATAGCGGATGTTATTGCTTGTTTGATTTTTTGAACAGGACAAACCGGTTAAATGCCATTCGAATTCAAAGTTTATTTTATCTCTAACTAGGAAAACCATAAACATTTGATAAAAGACGCGAGCCAAATTGCTTTAGTGTGTAAATCTTAAATGCCATTTGTTTCTTTAAAAGATCCAACAAAAGGTGGTCTAGATGTTTGAACATTAATTCATGGTTTACTTTTGTTTATAAAAGGTCTACATATTTTTAAGTGTATGTTATATGATTTACATAATCAACTATTGAGATTATAACCACTTTTGATCCAATAAATACATTATTTGCCCAAACATATTGTCAAGAAAACACCAAAGTTTTGTAAGCAAACCAAAAGGTCGACTTTTGAGAATATAAACAGTCAGATGAGAAAAATAAATCTTGGCAAAGCAAATATATATTGATTGCTTGGATACTCACATAACTAAAGCTAGGCTTTATTTGGTTTACGAAAGAAATTTGAAAGAATTGAACTGGAGAATAGGAATGTGAAGGAGTTTGAATATATCTAAATCTATTTATGTGCGGTAAACATGGACCAGTAATTGCCTAATAGATCAACCTGTGATCCAAGATGTTTGTTCTTGTCAATGTGTTTTTTGAAACAATTGTTTGTTGGAACAATACCACCAAATCTATGTGTTTTTCACTTTTTTGAAACCAAGAAAATCAAGATGAAGTAGTTGTTGATGGTTGAAGCCAAGAAACCACCGAATCGATCCGTTCTTTGAAACCACGTAACATGTTCTTTAAAATCCGAAACACAAATCTTTGTCAAGATGGACTCTATCCGGCAATGAAGTAGTTGCCAATGGGTTAATTGAATAGAGATGGACAAAGATGAAGTAGTCGATATGCCCTAATCTTGTAGCTCAATGGTGTTAAGGGCGACGAAACCTAATCTCGATTATGGTTGAAAGCAACGGAGGAAGGAGATAAGATGGTTGTACGCGATGGAGGTGGCCAAACGGCAACGGTTGATGTAATTTTCAAAATTTTGAAATATATATGTGTGTGTATTAAGTGTTAAATTATTAGTATTTTTGTTATTATGATTTATATTGTCTTTAGTTACATAAAATAGAAGTGTGTATTACGAATTGAATTATGTGGTCAAAGTGTAAATAAAAGGTTTTAAAAGGGCTAAATGTGATAAATCAAGGTATGGCTACATATTTGACTCACTTGCGAGTCAAATATCTCATTTTGGGGCTGAAGAAGAATAGATTGATAGAGAGAGAGAGAGTTGAATTATGTGGTCAAAGTTCAAATAAAAGGTTTTAAAAGTGCTAAAAGTGATAAATCAAGGTATGGCTACATATTTGACTCACTTGGGAATGCTTTTGAGCCTTTTGTATGCTGCAAATTGAGTTTTTGTTGAACGGAAATCGTATGGCAAAATTGCAGTAATTGAGTTTTTGTTGAAAGGAAATCGTATGGCAAAATTGCAGTAAGAAAGCAGCATGTTGCAGTTCGCGACAGATTGCAGCGTGACGAGGGGAAGGTCGCGGCGTGACGGGTTTCGGTCCAGCAACATGTTTTTCCAGCGATTTTATCTGGCGCGAGCATCAAGGCTTCGTGGCGCTAAGTGCCTTGAATATTAAAAAAGCCATGTTTTGTCCCTCTTTAACCATCTAATTGATTCTATTGATTGTAGGAGGATAAAGTGAAGTCTTTTAAGGCCCAGATGAGTGTTTAAACATAGAATTGAACATATAATCTTAAGAAGTCTTGATTTTGATTAATTTAATTAAGTTAGCTTTATGTATTTTGACTATAGGACCATTGATCAAGTGATTAAGCATTGGTTTCGTTAGAAAGTTATCTCATCACTTTATCAAGTGAGTTGTACCTTGCATATACCTTTTGGTTTTATAAACTATTAAGTCATGATGTTTTGATAAAGTCTTATGTAATAAATATACTTATGGCATCAATGTGTTCTTAGTTATAATTGATTGCTATGTTAATGGTAATGTGATATGTTTAGGCATATGTTTTGCAAGCTTTGAATATATGAAATGCTATGTGATGTTTCTTGCAGGTTAAGAGATTTATGTATTTAACTTGCTTGCGTTTGTGATTATGACTTTATGGTCCGGACCCGTTCTTAAAACTAAGTGCTTTGTACCACAGTTATTCCTTATCATTGGGTGACGTGTATGATGAGAGCGAGATTTGTACACAAGTTGATTTCTCCATATGAATATTTTGTACATTTCTTGGTTATTGGAAGATTTGTACATTTTAAAGATCATGAGAATTCAAGAGAGTTAAGAAATTCTAATTCAACGCAACATGTAAACAAAACAAGATAAGTATCAAATTCCTAAGTCAAATTCTCCGCATAACAAAACATGTCACACTTGGTTGGATGAATACAAATAATAGAAATTATTACCTAACATATTCAATACTTTACATCAAACTTGATTATCTGGTAGGGACCGTATTCACTAGTTTCTCAATGATAATGTTAACTATTGAACCGGGGCCCTGATCAGTTCAACCGTGTTTCGATCTTGTGCCTCTACCGTTTAGGCGAAGCTGTTAAAAAAAAACTATTGGATTAATCACATGGGCCTAAATTTGCACAAGCTGCTACGGTGAAAAAAGCCCATGTTTAGCCCATCGGACCAGGATGATTATTCAAAACCCTAATTTCGTTCCCAGTCCGACGCTGCTACGGGGAAACCAAACAACTAGAAATGACAACTCGATTCAGGAAGAACCGGAAGAAGCGCGGCCATGTGAGCGCCGGCCACGGCCGTATCGGAAAGCACCGCAAGCATCCCGGTGGTCGTGGTAACGCCGGAGGAATGCACCACCACCGTATCCTCTTCGACAAGTATCATCCAGGTTACTTCGGTAAGGTTGGTATGAGGTACTTCCACAAGCTCCGTAACAAGTTCTACTGCCCGATTGTCAACGTAGACAAGCTCTGGTCTCTCGTACCTAAAGAAACCATGGCTGCCGCCGGTACGTCGGATAAAGCACCGGTGATTGATGTAACTCAGTTCGGGTATTTTAAGGTCCTTGGTAAGGGAATGTTGCCTAGCTCGAAACCGATTGTTGTGAAGGCTAAGCTGATATCGAAGACTGCGGAGAAGAAGATTAAAGAAGCTGGTGGTGCTGTTTTGCTTACTGCTTAGGGTTCGTTTTGATCTGAACGTTTTGATTTGATATTTTTGGGTTTTGATTCGTATGATAATAGTTAATTCAAACGTTTTTTATGATAGTATAAATCTAAATTTTGAATCGTATATTTGTTTGATTGGTTTTTGTGTCGATCTTTTTTATGAATGTGTGATCGCTCATAGATGATCAAATCAATCTTCGGGATGTTAGGAATTAACGAACAACCAGAAACCAAGCCAGATCGATTGCCATCATGTTAACAATCGATCAATGATCAAACCAAATCAAATTACCACATCAAGAACAAAGCAAATCGATTGAAACAATGAACAAAGTAAAATCAGATCAACAAACCAGGAACATAGCAAATCGATGAAACAACAACAAACATATCAGATGAACAAGTTGATGAAGAACGAAGCAAATAAATGGATGATGGATGCTCGCGAGCTATAGGAAATACATCGGCGAACCCTAATCTTGGCTGAGAACTAAAACAAATTGAAAAACCCTAATCTTGAACCGAAACAAATCGATGAAGAACCAGGACTAAGCAGCAAAAAATCGATGATGTGGACCTAGAACACATCCAAAATTCCAAATACAATAGATTGAAGGCTTTGAAGTTGAAGAGATGCAGAGAGAACATATTTAAGGCAATGATGTCTAGGGTGATGTTGGTGTTGAGGGAGGTAGACAGATCTCGTTTCGACCAATGATGTCAGAGTCCCCCAATCATATGAAACTATAGTTAGGGAAACAAACAAGATTGTTGAGAGGAAAGGAACAACGGTAAAATGGCACAAAGTAGCAAAAATTGTGAAAAAAATAGTAGCACTAGCAATACCTAAATTCGACGGGGATTATGATCACTAGGTAAGCCAATGGAGAATTTCATTCAATCAAAGGATTTGTGAGGTCTCAATGGACACTGGGATCAACAAGGTTGAAGCAGGGGATGTCTTTCCTTATGCCCAATAGAAAGTGATCAAAGAGAATATGTTGAAAGATTTGAAAGTCAAGAACTATTTGTATCAAGCAATTGACATAGACATCTTTGAAACTATGTCCACAAGGGTAAAACAAGCTCACTGACAAGTTTTATGTAAGAATTTTGAAAAACTTTGTATGAAGGATGGGGAATCTATCAATAACTACTTTGCAAGAAGCCAGGAACCCTTACGGTTGCAAAGAAGAAGAAAGCGTGTGGCAAAATGGTCCAAGAGAAGAAAATTACAAAGGAGGTGTTCAGACTTCTGATTTTGAAGTTTAATAGTGTGGTGTGTTCAATCGAAGAATCAAGCAATTTGGACACTCTTATGTCAGAGCAACCTTTTAGTCCAACAGAGGATAGAGAAACTAGTGAATAAGAGCAAGCCTTAAAGGTAACCAACATCATGAAGGGTACAAGGTTGAGGGGTCATAGAAGCTTGAGAAAGTGGACGATGAACGTCAATTATATGGAATTTGATGAAACATAAGAGCTTTTACTCGTGAAATTCATCGAAGAAGAACGAAAATAAGTAGGGGGATTCTAGATTTTGGTTGCTCTAATAAAATGACTTGCAACAAAATGTGATTCACAAGTTTTGACGGACGGTTTAGCATGCTGTGAGATTAAGAAATGGCAAAAGAATTCATATGCAAGGGAAAGTGAAGATTCTTTTTCAGAGTTAAACTGAAACTGCTGCTTGTATATAATTTGTACCAAAATTGAGCACGAGTTTACTTAGTATGGGGAAACTACAAGAGAAAGATCTAGATTTCCGCGGTCAAGAACATAAAAGGTAAGGTTTATCATGAAATAATTCAAGGGTTTCAAGTACACACAAAGTCTCGTTTGACGTATAAAAACCAACTTACCTTAACAAGTTATTATGATGTGATTTAAAGGTTAGTTCATTTTAAATTTAAATATTCTTGTTTTTCGTTTAGTGGAATGGTTAACATGACAAACACAGGAGATGACCAAGGGTTTTGTAATATCTGCTCTGCGATTTCAAAAGATGACGATGGAATAGGGACGAGGGTTTTCTGCTTTACGATAATGACAATCTTTTACCAGTTGTACAACTGGTTGGAACTTGGAAGGTAAAAGTTGGTGTAAAGTGACATTAAAAAAAAACTTATCATAGTTCCGGGATACCCGAAACTCAAAGAAACAACCAGCCGACTGAAATGATTATAATTCAGTCTATCCAAGTAACCTAAATAAGATGCCCAATATCTGAATTAACCAACTCGAATGATCCGAATTGCTGTTTTTGAACACCCCTAGATCGATCTCACCCATGGGGGTGCTGCAACAAACCGATGCCTAGAAAGTACCATTTATTTTTCTCTCAACATGTACAGTATGTATCCTAAAAGACCATGTAGTTGATTGCTGGACCTAAAATAATTTTGATTAAGATTAAGAATACAAAGCCATAAAGGTACATTTTATTTTTTTTAAAAAGTAGATATTTTTGCATTAAGTTTGTTTAGAGCACACAGATAATGCGAGAAGGTGGCATTCAACGGGAAGATGGAAGGGCGCGCCAGTTGTCAGCAAGAGTGAGTGCACATTCTCGAGAATGTGGTGAGAGTCGTTGAAGTACAACAGTCTTAACATGAACTGCCGCCGTCTCACCACCACGCGCTGCCAGTTCCAAGTACACTACAGCCTTCATCATCTGACCCTCCTATTATTCAAGTACAATCTCGTTGTTAGCAGCCTGAAATGAATAGCTTAAAAAACAAGTGAGAAAAATATAAAACGTCTGAAATATCCTCCACTATACAACATAATCTTCATCAATGTTTTGAGTCTTTTGACAATGGTAAATAAGAAATCTAGCCTAGGGGTGGTAATTCCTGACAGGACATGATACATGACACAAACTCAACGAGAAATAAGAAAGTTAGGGTTGGTCTAAACGTGTACGGGTTGTAAACTGGTCAAACTGTCTACCCATTTAATAAATGGATTGAGTTGTGGATAAATGGGTCAAACCACCAACCTGTTTGAAAATTAGAATTTAAAATTAATATATAAAATATATACCGACCAACCTGTTTGACAAACCCATTTGACCAATTCAGATAAACGGGTTACATGGGTTGTATCCAGGTTACATGGTTAAGCATGTCCATGTTCGGTTGAGTTTTTTTACATATATAATTAACGGGTTGTGTTCGGGTTGGGAGCTTTTTTTTTTAAAGCAACACACCCAAATTGTTACCCCTATTAAATCTAGCTCAAGACTATTATGTTTGATACTTTGAAGCTAAATGTTTGACAGCAGTAAGGAATAATTTAACAGTTGTAGTAGTTACCGAGAACAGAGAGAGTCCATGTTCAAACTGAGCTCTTTTATGTCCATGATCAGCAGCAAGTTTCATCCATTTCCTTGATTGTTTATGGTTTTGCGAGAACCCTGTCCCACAAGAGTAACACAATGATACATTATACATGGCACGCACATATCCACCCTCTGCAGCTCGTAAATACCATCTCGCCTGTTCAAAAACATTAAAAATAAAAAAATAAATTACGCTTCTGCCTGAAAAAAAAAAGAACAATTTTGTATTTTCAAGCCAGATGAATTGGTTCTCTATTATGAAAATCATGAATTTTGCAAAAACAAGTAAGAATTTGCACTACATTTTATAAATATGCAATATGTATAGAAATGGTATGATATATGATGGTTTCCCTGCTTTGTTTTTGTAATTTTATCCAAAATCAATCTTACAGATCCAGTATTGTTTTCTGTCAAGAATGATATAAAGCCATTACATTTGGCTCTTCTATTTATTCATAAATAAACATTCAGGAATAGGTCTAAGTTTGTCTTGCCCATCTTACCATTTGTCATTTGTGAGTTCCACTTGCATGTTATTAGAAGAAAATAAGATGTATTGGTGGGCCTATTTACTTGAGTGTAAAGAAAAATGGAAATTGGATACAGAAATTGGAGAACACGCGTAAAAAACAAATTAAGATATTGAAAAGTAGTAGAAACATACCGCTTCTGACAGATTCTGGTGGGTTCCAATACCCTGATGCAGACAAAGGGCAAGCTGGTATTGACCGCGGACATACCCACCAACAGAGGCTTGATATAACCATTTAATAGCCTCCTTCGCATTAGGCGGTTCAGCTGCATTTGTTGAAGCAAAACGTTTGAATATTTATAGGTCTAAAATAACCTTCAATACAACAAAGAAGATGATTAATTAGACCAAAAAAAACACACAAAAACGCAGGTAATTCCTTATACCAAATTGCATATGCAGTGATTTAAAAACCCCCTGATTTTTTAAGATGTAAATGAACTTTAATTCCCAATACCCAAGAATATATGAATCAAACAATGAACCAAGCCTCAAAGGTACATAAATGTATAGTGTCACAGATATTGTGGGTATGATCATTTGTCATTTTTGCTTGGTTATCAACAAGGTGGACCACTAGAAAACTCGAGTAATACTGACTAGATTGCAAGAATTTTAATGCAATTAACCTAATAACTGCATATACAGCAATTCTTAACTCTTGATTTCTTGAAATCGCGAAAACCTCTAATTATAGTAATCAAATCATGAAACAAGCATCATAAGCACAAATCTTCATGTATAAAGATAATCAAGCATGAATCAACACAAAAGATGAACCAAATAGCATATACAGTATCCCCCTTCCCCCCTTTTTTTATCTTTTCTTTTTCCTACTTGTTTCTCTTATTTCTTCAAATTGCCAAAGGCCTAATTCCTAATACCCAAGAATTATTCTATCAAACCATGAACTAAGTATCATAAGGACAAAGCTTCATGAAACGAAGAGAATCAAACACGAATCAAGACATACAAATAAGCGATTCTGTTACCTTGAAGATACGAAATCCCCAAATTGCACTGGCCAGCAGGATCACCAAGCTCGGCAGCTCTCCTGTAGAACTCCATGCCTTCTTCTTTCCTTCCCATCTCCCAATAAACCAACCCTGCATCCACCATAGCGAGAGTAGAGCCGCGCGCCGCACCTTTCAGAAACGAATCCAGAGCCTTCTCAAGGCTTGGCTTCACACCGCCGCGGCCGTGCTTGAACCGTTTTCCCCAACGCAGAAACAGCATCGCCTCCCGTAACGGCCGGAGACCGTCTCTCCATGATTTACAAACCAACGATGCTGTTTGTAGGTTAGGGAGGCTGAAATTCGCCGCAATCTTTATCAAAACGTCATTAGGTAGCGCGGAGAAGTCACGGTGGTGATCGGAACGCCGTGACGATGAAGAGGATCGGAATTGCTGGGTACGATTCGGATTTGAAGAAGATTTTTCGTGTTTTCGAGTCGGTTTTTTTATTGGGAAAGGAAGAGTGGAGAAGTGAGAGGTTTCTGATCGGTGAGGCCAAGTCCGTTCGTTCATTATTGATTGATGACGATTGATTTCTACAACTCTAGGAGGAGCCTAAAACCTAACTTTAAGTGGCGGGAGGCGGTGGTTGGAGATTATCTTGGCGGCTACGGAGCCGACACGCAATTAGTGAGTGAGGGAGCGCCACCGCATACGGCGGTCCGAACGTCTTTTAATTATTAAGGAATATGAAGATTAGAATCTTTTTTTCATAAGTTTTTGGTGTTATTAAACTAGCATGACGTAATATTCTATTATTTATAAAGAAATGGAGGTTCTATTTACATCTTAATTATAGTGGACTTTTGATTTTTTATAATCGGAAGGTTATTATTTTACGAAAATACATGTTTCAATAACTTTCGTAGAAGAATAAGGAGTCAAATCATCAATATGTTATAAACATATATTCGAGTTATTACCACAATTTGGCATGAAAGGTGTAGTATGGATATACTACGTAGATATATTGAGAAAGGTCGATCAAAATAAAAGAGGAAGTCTAGTCAGTTTTCTTTAAAGTTTCATTTTAATTCTTTTAAGTATGTCGTATAAACTTTTAAAATTGGTCTTTTAACAAACTAAGGTGGAAATCACGTTCTTCTCAAAAGGAAGATCACAACATTACAAGGTAGATACTGTGTTTGCCTTGGTTTGTCTCCTAAATCGTCTAAGACTGACATTGCTTATTGTTGGTATTTTCTTTTTAACATTTTATTATTTACAACATTGAGTGGTTAAAAATAACGAGATGGAAAAGGGAAAATAGAATACAAAAAAATGAAGTGAGTATTATCGAGTCTTATCATATAATAGTAATCTATATACATGCGTGCCGGGGAGAAGGTGGTGGCGGCTATAGTTGGTGGCAACATTGTTGTTGCTAGTGGTCAATGGTGACAGCGGTGTTAGTGGTGGTACCGGTAGATAATGGGGTTGTCGATGCTGATGTCAGCGGCAATCAATGACGATTGGTGGTAGGGGTGATGGTCGACACCCAACGGTAAAGACGATCGCGACGTTTGGTGGTGGAGGCAACATTGAGGATGGTGGTAGGCGGCGACCGCCTGTGGTGTTGTGGATGTGGTAGGTGGTTGTTGTGGTGTAGGCGACACCAATCATTTGTGGTGACTGGTGAGAGTGGTAAAGATCGTGTGTTGGTAGTGGTGGTTGGTTGTCGATACACATATACACTTGAATCCGTACCCCTTAATTTGTTGGGGTGCGAAAGGAGTCGTCACTCATTAATAAGTAATGATTATTTATATTTCAACCAAACAAACATCACTACTATTTTTATCATCATTCTTTACCCTCTAAAACTCCTAACCAAACACGGCCTCTAAATCTTCACCTTCGGTACTCCTTCAAACATCGAAATGAAACTCCAAAACCCTTAGTAAATAACACACACATGAATCAAACACTAGGACCACCCTCTCGTTGAAATACCAAAACAAACCATCACTACCCTATTCATCCTCTCCAACCACCACACAACAGAATATATACATAAAATATTCTAAAAAACACACATACACACACACACAAATCACAATCCTAATTGGATTTGGGCATAAATACACACTCCTAAAGAAAACGAACATGATAACCTAAAATCATAGAAGAAAGCGAGAGAGAAGTTGAAGTAAAAGTTATTGTGATAGAGAAGACATGTACGTTAAAATAAACAAAGTTTATTATTTTTTAATTTTAATAACAATAATAAAAAGTTTGAACATGCTATGTAAAAATCAATTAAGGTCTAAAGTAATAAGAGCGAAATTTATAAAACCACTATTTATCCTAGAAAATGCTAGTTTATTTTTTAAAACCTTCCTACTTTTGGAATAAGAGTGAAATTTATAAGAGTATCGCAAGCATCAATAACGGTCACATCAGCATCACTAACTCATCACTAACATTCAGCAGTGATAAAATGTATAAATATCATCACTGACCGTCATATCAGCACAAATTTCATATTTATATTACCGTTGAGAAAGAAATAAAAAGTTAAAAAGGCATTCACGAGCCAAGGTGGCTCGTTACCACCTTCACAAACAAATTCTTTTCAAGCGAACAACGAGATGCATGCATTGATTATAACGAGCTTCGTAGCTTGTGATGGTGATTTTGGACCTCTATAACGAGCTCGTGAAGCACCATTGTGAATGCTCTAACAGATTCATTTCATCTCTTACGAAAATATTTACAACATGATCTTTCTCTTTCATTACCTTCGAAGGAACTTCCTTCCTCACCAAGATTAACTTCTTGATACATTCAAAAGTAGCAACTCTTACACAATTGAAATTGTAAAATTTATTTATTATTAATTTCTAAATGTCCAAATTGCTATTTCTCTAATGGCAAAATAAGGAGGCCCTTTTACGTAGAATCATTTAGAATGCTATTCAACGAAAAATTTCGTTAAGAGGCATCTACCATACATATTGAATGTTGATCGATTCAGCAATCAATGCTAAATAGTCTCATTCAGGTGCTAACAAAGCTGTTTGACCCTTTTTTACTTCGAAGTAAAAAAAATCACCATACAAGGTCTATTTCTAATGTTCAACCGATAATCTTAAGATATCAGAGATCAAGGTCTTCTAAGATTGCTTTATCTGCTTCTTTTTTTTGAACTTTTTTTTTAAAATCATATTTAAAACACTTTAGTTATTCTATACATGACTGGTAGAAGTGTTAGGTCTAAAGTATACGGGAATCATATATGTCAATTTTTATAAAACAAATCGATGCGGTATATATGATAACAATACATACACATACATGATTAAGAAAACAGAAGTTGGTTAATTAATGATGTGAAGGGAGATACTTGAGTGAGTACACATCAATAGAGTACGAAAGTAGAATAATGATGAGGATGACGATGATGATAATAATAACAAGCACCCAATAGCAAGATCGGGTGAACTATACATAGAGTATACGGATAAACATGCACAACTTACATCCTTGAGTACCCTCTATGGTCTTCATATTGCTCCATGAACGCATCGTTGAACTTCTTGAAAGACTCCATGATTGCAGGCATGTCCTCCTCGGCCGGCAAGATAGTTGTCCTCAAGTGGAAAACCCTAGTTTCGAAGGAAAAATACAAACGAAATGAAAAATTTTGGATTTGAGTTTTTGTTGCAAATAAAAAATCTTTTTGCAGAAATGCACGAAAAAGGATGCAGTTTGGAAGGATGATGAATCTCGATAGTTTGTTGAAACATGTATCCAAAGACAATCATGTGTGATACTCTTAATCGAAAACCGCTCTTTCTTGCAATTTATAGTTTTATTATGTAATAAATTATGTATAGGTAACCCAAGAATTCAAGTTTTTGAAAATGTAGATTTTAATTGAATAGCATAGTTTTATAATCATCTTTAACTTACTAATTGTTTATGAAAAATGGACAGACCCGACCCGGCTATTTTGTCAACTCTAGGGATAAAAATGACAATTTGAAAAGTGAGTTACCCTTCCTTTTGGCCAAATCCTGAACCAGGGACAGTCGAGATGCCGGTGGCTTCTAACAGCTTAAGGCAATAGAAAACATCAGCAACTTTTCCAGCTTTTTTTGCAGCTTCGATTGCTTTTGGAGGTAATTTGATTTGTGGGAATGAATACATGGCACCTGATCCCAACATTACAAAAGATATTATTTATAAGAAACGGATAGTTAAATAAAGATAAGATCGGTAGTTCAGTCTGGAAAAATGGCTAACCTTCTGTGAAATTACAAACAACATTTTTGCAACTGTTGAATCCATCTGTCATCAAGTGTGCTCTCTTCCTTAGCGATTCAAGGATACCCTTGCTGCATTGATTTACCAACAAAATGCTTAAAATACCCTCCTAACAACAACAGAACAGCTTTTTCGTGGACCAAGACAATAACAACAGATGGTTTTTAACGATCATAAGGGCAAAGAAAGTAACTTTAGCATCGAAATTTTCCAAAAAATAAACGTTACAACCTTAGTGAGAAACATCCGGCATATGGAAATTGTAACCTTCTCACGAATTTGGGGGAGTACAACATAAACAGTATAATATACCCTTTAATAATGACAACATAAAGTTGTATTTAACAAAACTATTTAGTTATAAAATGTCTAATACGTCCTTGAATAATGACAAAATAAGTGATCTCATAGATCAAAATCAAGAGCATCAACTGTTTGCACTTTCCGCAATGAAAATGGACAAATAGGTAAATGTCAGGCAATAAATCAAAATTAGCAGTTCTTACCTCTCTCTAATAAACTGTTCATATGAGATATCACCAGGTTTAGGAGGGCTGACCATTGTTCCCATCTGTCACAAGCTCAATAAAAATTAGTTGTTGAATATATTAATAGTGCTCGATATATTATATAAATTCAACTTACAAATATCTGCCCAGGAACATTGGGACTGAGTGATATCGATGCAACTTTGTATATTTCATCAACTGTCTGGAACATCACATACAGGTACACAACATTTAGTAAGAAGCTTGTTTTTTACAATTCCAGTTAAATAAAGATGTAATTTTAGCCTTATAGGTCTCGTTGACTTGATAGTAAAGACGGGACCCGCAAAATTGAAAGTTCTCGTGGGTAGGGTATAAAACAGTAGTCTATTAGGAAACTTTCTCAAATAAGTATGGCTTAAACAATTTGGGACATCCCAAAAGAAGAAATGAACTTCAGCCCTCAGTTACTCTCAGATTCGGCATGGAAATCAAGATTTTAAACAAAATGAGGCGTATATCATTTTATTTTTTATTTTTTGAAAACAAAAGGAAGCATATTAAACCTGAGGAGGGATGTTTGTCATCTCAAAGTATCCACCACGCTGCCCACATTCACCTAAAAACCCTTTCGAGACAGTGTGGAAAGAAATAAGCTCGAGCTCCTTGCTAATTGGTGGGCCCATGTCCAACAATACCTTCAATTGCAAAAAAGAAAAAATATATAAAAATAACACAACACACTCAGTCTGAAAAAAGTGTACTTTGACCTTTTGAAGTCAACTACACTTCAGAATTTTTCAAAACTGATATGGGATGGGATAAAAATTTAATTTGAACCCAGCAGTTTTTGTTAGTAGGATAGGTTGAGTAGTTTCAAGGAATATAAAAAAATGTTCTGATTAACAGATTCTGCTTCTGATTATCTAACTTAGGGGTCAAATAATCAGTTTAGGCCTTAGGATGATCATTTTCATACTAGTTGCAACAAACTTATTAACATAGGGTAAAATAAAATTTAGTAATTAACCAGTTTTCTTTAAACTCATTTGAGAGGCTATACTCTCATCTCACAAGACGTATCTTCTTTTTTTTCACAAGAATGTCCTTTTTAGGCATATTATGTATTAAACTTTAGTTTCAAACATCATAAACACACCCAACACTATCTCCTACAACCCAATTGCTAACATTTGATTATCTGATACTGATTATTCAATATCACATAATGACTTTCAAAAAGCAAATCCAAACACACCCTCAAAATTTGAAGTCGAAACTAATTTGTTTGACCTCAAATGTAAAATATACCTTTATTGAAATGAGATATTTGTTCTCATGAACATTCAAGATAAACTAGATTAATACCTTTCTGGAACTTATAAATGGGCGTTCATCCTGGTAAACATTCTGCTGATAAACTTCATCTCCAAGCAAGACCAAGCTCTCTTGGTGGCAAAATCTCAGTATTTCCTTCAGATTTTCCACACTAAGACATTGTCCAGTTGGGTTTCCAGGGTTTATAATCACCATTGCCCTTACCTAATCATGATTACAAAGTTATTATCAAGAGCACAAATTACATGTACTGCAACTCATGTAATCTCATTGAAGAAAATTTTGATTTAATTGCCAATATGAGCCATTGTATATATTTATTAACTTATCCCACTACTCTTTATGTGGAGCCAACACTAGAGGATCCAATATTTTAGGTATGAACTACCATAATAATCTTTAATAAAATTTAACTTTTTAAACCTTTTACAAAGGTAGCAATTGCAAGTCATTTACTTATGAATGGATTTATTTGGATTATGATTTTATCTCTAACAAATCAAACAGTACAATAAAAAAGGTTAGCTAGAAAGAAAAGAGGTCAAGCGGGTTAAAAGCCGTTAAAATTGTATTTTTAATGAATAAAACTTCCTACGTCATGTTTTTCAAAAAATTGGATCATTACTGAAAGAATCTTATTTGGCACACATTTTTAAAAAAAATTAAATTTTTTTGTACAAGTGTGTTTCAAGTCAACCCGACCACTTTGATCTTTACAGAAAGTAAACGCTTTCTGACTGCTACCCAAACGGTCTATTTTGCCACCTCAGTTATTTACGCCAACCAAAAAAAAACTTCATTTGCATACCCATAAGAGCATTTACATCTGCCCCACAAGAGTTTAAAGTCTATACATCTTTGTCACAAGTCAAGAAACCTTGTTTCGGCTCAAATACACCCTAATGGCAAATGTGTTTAAATTTTATGTCGTGAGTCCCACCTCCATGAAATTGGACGCACATCCCACGAAATGAAATGAGAAATAGGATAAGTAAATGGAACCATACAGTTATTCCTTTGTAGCGTGCTTCTGCAACTGATTGGCGAAGGTTGATGATATCTAGACCCCAATTTGCTGACTCTTCCAGGTAATATGGTACAAGAGAACCACCAAACAGAGATATGGCAGCTGAGTAGAGTGGATATTGAGGGACTGGAACCAGAATCTATAAAATAAATAGAGTGACTATATTATAGAATATGAAAAAGAAATGGATCCTCTATAGAAGGATATCTACATAGAGGGAATACTCGATGCAATCCCCGTGGTAAGAAAATTTTAAATAAATGAATAGTAGTTGAAGAAATAAATAACTAAATAAAGGAACAAAATTGATACAATTTCCCCATACATTCTTTTATGTTTCCTTTTTTATACAATTAATAGAAATTATCACCCCGTTCTTGATGGGATTGGGTAATGATGTTGTGTTGTAATAGAAATTATCAACTCACAACTTCACCCTTTTTTTCTTGATAAGTCTTTTTTCAAACTCATAAACTTTAGCTATAAAATGAGTTTCTTTAAAAATATTGATGGGATTGGGTAATGATGTTGTAATAGAAATTATCAACTCGCAACTTTACCCTTTTTTTCTTGATAAGTCTTTTTTCAAACTCATAAACTTTAGCTATAAAATGAGTTTCTTTCAAAATATTACTTTATCAGGTTTCATGCATTGTAGCAGAAGTTTCCTATAAAATCAGTCGTAACATGATGTTTTTAGATGAACACTTTTATAGATTGTATATGTATTGTGTGTTTGTGATATTTTAACACATACTTGTGATTCATATGTCAAAATATAAAAGATTTTCTTAATTTAGGTTTAATACAAAGAGTAAAAGAGAGAAAACAAAAATACATACCCCATCACCTTGACCTCGGATAATGGTTTGCAAGATCTGCATTACTCCTTTACTGGCACCATCAGTGAGATATATGAGTTCTGGATCACTGTCACAAAATATAATAACGTTGTTAGTTCAAGGAGCAATCAATTGGTGCAAAAACAGATGCATGAAGGAAAAAACAAAAAGAAAGCTAAAAATTGATACCTTCCAACCTACAAGAAACAAAAGTACAATGTTTTTGCAAAGTAAAACTTCATAATTCTTTACAAACATTAAGTCAAAAAAATTTCCTTTGGTAATATTTGTCGAAAGTTTAATTTATTATCAATTTTTCTTTAACATCTCATTTTGTTATCACCTTGGATACCCATCACGTCTTCCAATGAATTCAGCAACTTCTTTCCTTATTCCAGGAAGACCACGAGAATCGCTATAAGCACCTAAACGATTAATAAGTCATTGTTAATTCTTTTACGGGAATAAGTAAAATAGAAAAGATTAAAATATTATCAAGTGGGTATCTCTAAGGCATACCTAGACCCCCTGATGTATAAGAAAGGTACAGTTTAGCTTTTGCAATTGCATCAGCCGGGAATATAAGTCCAACATTTGGATCATCAAGAAGAAATGGAGCCTGGCAAAGAGCAACCACCTGCAACAATTTAAATATATATTAGTTTGTTAGATATAAGGCATTTATGCCAGAAAGAAGTATTTTACTTTAATTAGCAATATAGTAAGAATCTACAAAAAAATATTTACTTCAATAAGCACGAACCTGACGAGGGAATGTTAGAGGCTTCTGTCCCAGAGCATGAGGATTGCCCACATTTGTGAAGATAATCTACAAGAGAATACTTAAACTGGTGAGCCATGACATACATTAACATATCAATAAATCATTTAGAAGATCATTTCGTCATTTTTATGGGCGGTGAAGAGACATGAAGATGATTGTGTGTCCCATTTGACTTGATGTGAGGACTGGGGTGGGACTCACAAAAGATATGAAAATAATGGGTTAAAGTCATAGAATTAACAACATACTTTTCTTTTTTTTCCATGTTGGTAATTAAACATATTTTGTGGCCCAGTTTAGTAATTATACATTGATTTGGTGGTCTGGTTTGGTAATTATACTTTTTCATTCCCCGGTTTAGTAATTACACTCTAAAAATCATGGTCCAGTTTAGTAATTATGCCTCGACACGTATCAGATCTTTATGAGGACACGTTATTTATTTCTACCATTGTACCCGGCATTTTGTGCTTAAATCAACAAATTAGCATATCAATCACAAAGTATAATTACCAAAATGGGACCAAGAAAAGTATAATTACCCAAAAAGAATCAAAAGTAAATGAGCAAATAGCATCTAACCATCCTTTAGTTTTCCAAATTTAAAGTAGTAAAATAAGTTGCTTTATCACACATTAAACAATAACATTTACTCCATATAATAGGCCCTTAAAAGTTTTAAATTTGGATTGATTCAATAGTAAATAATTTCTTCCTATCAGTTACATCGATTTCATACTATTACATATCCATACAAGTAACAGTAACAACCAAGCAAATACTTTGTGTTTGATTTTTCTCTTTTTTTAGTATTTTTCTTGTTTTTTGCAGTTATTATTGTGCGTATCTATGTGTGATTATAGATCCTAACCTTTACTAAATAAATCTTTGAACAATTACAGACTAAACAATATATATTGGTGATAAACTAGCGGGAAGAATAACAAATAGCTAAGCTAAAGTGTAGCTAGCATATTATGAACTCAAATAATAAATAAATAATTAAATAACCTTTTTGCCTTCTTTTTGAAGCTCTGAAGCACGAAGATACAGCTCACCTCTTACAGCATACTGAGCTCTCTTCACATTTTCATTAATCTGGTCATAATCCAATGCTTTGCGTGACATGATTCGTGGTTCAAAAACTAGTGATTATAGCAGTTGCTAACCTGAAATTATTAACAAAATCACATAAATATAACCAGAAGTTCAGAACTAAAGTGAAAGGAAAAAGGTTGTTATAAATGATCAAATTGACTACATCAAGACGTCAATGTCACACTAGCATCTGATATCTAGACTTGATGGAGGTGTTTGGATGTGCATTTTGAAAGTGAATAGTGATTATGTGATATTGATAAATAATCAGAATCAGGTAAAAATATGTTTGACAATTTCTGATTAATTAAGGGATTAATTAGTAAAACGATCAAAAAGACATTTTAATTAAAAAAAGGAGAATGGCATTTTGTAAATGGAAGTAAAAGTCCCTCAATTATGTTAAGGGGTAAATATGTAATCCTATTTTACACTTAGATAATCACTATATTTGTTACCCTTGATTAATCATACAATCTGAAGATTCTCTAAGCAGGAACAACTAATTATTGCTATGTAAAAGTCATCATAATCAGATAGTCAGTTCTAAACCAACAATCCAAACACCCCTATGTGATATGTTGATATGTGTGTGAGAGAGAAAAAGAGTGTGTTAGCATGTTTCACATTATCAACATAACGATTAAATTTTTATCATCGTCTAAAAGTACACAAACTCATATACTCCCTCTTCTACAAAATAAAATAAAAAAATCCTTTTATGTGTGCCCAAAAATAAGTACAACATTTCCCTTGTTGACGAGTTCTTGTTATCACTTTTCAATCAGTAATCAATTACAAAATATTGATAGCGTCCGTTTTGGTCAACTGGATGCCCCTATCTAGTTGTTTAAGGATGGGTAGCACTATTTCATATGATATCATCATCCTTAATTCAAACACTCTATGCAAGACCAAATTGGCGAATTTTACACGGCTGACAAGTGTCCAACATGAATCAGGAACGTGTCTAACTGATGAAGTCTCCATGCTACATAGCACGACATCATACTTTCCAACTTTGACCATTTTGATATGCTTAGATAAATAAATTTTGACTTTTCAAGTCAGTCAGGATGGTTTTCGAATTACAGTTCATAAAAAGATAAGGTAGACCTATTAAAGTGTAGAACAAGAACTACAAATAGAAATTATTGGTGGTAGATGTGCATCAGAATTCCTGTCAGTCTTGTATCTAAAACATACCATGTTTGACTTCAAACACGAAGTCTTTTGACTATTGGAGCAAGGGGGTGATCAAAGCTCATTTACCTGAATTTGAAATATGATTTTGCCCCAACTCAAACCCTAAACGGCTAAACAACAAAACAAGAATTCCGAAAAGCAATCGGGATCATTAAGTTAACATAACAGAGTCTTTGCACTAAAAGACAAAGCTAGTGCATCAGAGAACCATAGTCAATTCAAATTTCAAGATGAAGCGATCAATCAATATAAACAACAGGAATTCCCAAAATCAGCATAACCCCATAACAATTAAACAATAAAGATCCAAAATTTAGCATCCCAAATCGAAAAGAAGGCTGATTTAAGATCAATGGTACCTTGTTTCGAGCAATACAGCTTGTAGACGTGATGAACTAGGGTTCTAAAGACTATCAGCTCGAACCCTTTTGAGAGAGCAAGAAGGTAAAACGGAAGAATGGGAAGAAAGTGTGTGTGGCAATGTCTTGTAGTATAGTAGAAAAGGGGAAGGGGTGGGGGGTGGCAAGTGTGAGGATGTGGCAAAATATAGTAACAGGAAGACTGTGAACCACTGAAATCAGGTGTATGGATTATTTGGGGGAAAATAGGGGTTTATTTTTGGGATAATAGTGAGTGATACTAGTGTGGTGCGAGTTTAAACTTTGAATCTCTGGTTCAAATTGATTCGCCATCTTCATCCCCTTACAAAGGCCAAATCGGTCCCAAACCAATAATGGCGAGGACTTGGACAAACTTACAAACACGTCTTAACGTTTAGGAGGGGCCGGAAGATTATTGGGATAATGAGCACGAAATTGTATGCTTGTTAAAAAAAAATATATATTATCCTATTACTTTTTCCTACTTAATTCTTCAACTCAGCACAAAATAATATGTGTAATCCGTTAATTCTTTTTCTTGTTAATTTTAACACTTGTATTAATCTTATAAGTTATAAGTAGGAGGATAAGTGAAAGAAAATAATAGGAAGATATATCACCTCTCTTAAATAGAATATATGGGTTCATGAAAAAAAGATTTTGTTTTATAATTAGGAAATGATGTTGATGCACCATATGTGAACTTGATTTATGGTTGTGTTTAAAGGTCACACATATTAAACTTTATTATGACGAATTTTTATCGTATGTTTTTAACAGTTAAAACTTGAACCGTTTGATGTATGATATTTAAAATTTAAAGTTTCAATCTTTCAATAAAATGTTATATATGATAAAAATTATCAATATTTATTGACTTGTTATAAGATCTTATGATTTGATCTTGTAAAACAAAAACAATCATAAATAAAAATAAAATCCTAAGTTTGATAACCTTAAAGTAAATATTTGTTTTTAACTTTTTGAATTGGTATGAAGTTTGGATTAATAGCAAATAGGAAAATAATGAACTTCTAAAAGGGGCAAAAACCTAGTCTTGGATTAGTTTTGTAATAATACAATTAACTATTTTGAAAATTATTGTACAAGTGCTCAACATGTACTAAAAAACATGGTATAACTCTCGGCTCCATTGGCTGGTTCTAAAACATGTTTGTTAAATTTTAAATATAATATATTTTATCGTATTTCTATAAATTTAACCTGACTTAATTTATATGATTATTGTTAATATAATTATGTTCGGTTAGTTTATATTTCTAGCACTCGTGTCTTCTTTGTATCATAATTTTTGGTGATAAATTTGATTGAAGCACAAGCATCCTTCAAGTTCCTTTTATTACAAGCCCGACTTAAAAACTGAAAAGTCATGATAAAAACTGTTATCATCAAATGTTGTCTCTAATTAGGGCGAAAAAAACATGTCCGAGAAAAACAAACCTAGGTTAAAGCTAAAACAAAGAGGGTAAATGGTTGACAAAGGTAACATATACATCAAATTTTGTCAATAAAGGTAACGTGTAATTTTTTATGTTGAGAAAAAGTTATAAATTTTAATTCGTTACAAAAAGGTATTGTAAATTTCAATTTTGCATAAAAAGATGTAAATTTTAATTTGTCATTAAAATGAGTATCATAACATATTAAAAAATCAAAGTTATCATGTCAAGATTTTTTTTCATCAAAAATCAAAGTTTATATTACTTTTTTAGCAAAAAAAAAAAATTACCTTTATTCACGAATTTTAATATATATAATACCTTTATCCTTAATTTACGCATATAATTTATAAATTATGAGAACAATGATGTTGTCACTATTAATCATTATAGGCTAAACATAGATATTTTGAGTGATAGAGAAACACGTGTTTTAACTGAAGGCACGTCTCATTCATTGGTAAGATATATATAATTGTATATATATATATATATATATATATATATATACATCTGATAACACCTCTATGGGCTATTTTTCTTTAATATATTAGAAGAGGGGAACGGTGGAAGTATAGAAGTAGAACACCCTGTGATGTGATGGGCTATTGGGCCCAATGTAATATATTATTGGGCCATTTCAATATACGAGCCCAATCTCACGAACCTTTCACAGTTTCACATATTCCTTTGTAAACCAAAACATCTACATACATCATGCATGTGTACTTGGGCAGACCAAAAAAAAGCTATGTAATGTACTCAATTGCATCATTTTTTACATCAAATGGATACATCCTATTGCATATTTGTTCGTTAATCATGTATATATGCATATAATCTTTAACCTCACATTGCATATTCAAGTTGGTTGTAAGTATATAGTATGTTGATGACAAGTGTTTCTATAGAGTAACGTAGTTGACAAGGCAGACTTATAGTTAAGAGGGTTAACTTTGTAATTACATGAAGGCGACAATCAGAGATTCGAGATTGACGATGGATCGATGACTATCAATGACGACATGAATATCAACCTAAGACGATGATTAATGATTAAGATAGACAAGAAACATCGATTATAAATCGAGAGACCAGATGCATGATTATAAAAGGCAACAAGAAGTTTTATTTATACATTTTCTTACAATTTTGACCTTTACCCTTGTCTTTGATTAGCTTGATTTGACGAAGAGAATTTAAAATTTTCAGATACCAAACATATTAACCAATTATGGAGTTATTACATATTTATTTGATTCTAGTACTAGAAAACAAGTGTTTTACAAATCGGCAGATTACTAATTTGCTAATTGGTATAGCTAGTTTTCTTTTAATGTTTGTCAGGGTTTTTTAAGCATTTATTTAGTACGTAGTGAAAAAACTTTTATTTTCTATATGGTACGATATTTTATTTGCTACTAATATGGTGAGAGAAAGATTACAACCTACGCGTGTATATGCATTGATGATACCAATGCATTAATGAATTAAAAGTATAACAACAATTTCTGAAAAATCTAGAAATGATGGGCTTGTCTAATGTCTTTGATTTGAATATTGTTAAAACAATTGCTTCTATCTAATATAGATCTACTCCTTTGATATGGCGTCGTATTAGCTATATTTTAGTTTTACGTTATTTTAATACAAGCCTCAACCATCTAACAAAGATTAGTCTTCTAAGACGATCTACATCAAATTCAAACAAAGATTTTAGATATCCACCTATTTTAACACTCTATTGATAAATAATTGATGTTTAAATCGGCCGCCATGCAACGATTTTTTACATAAATAATTGATTCATTCATGTATAAATATATGTTTTACTAACTTGTAAAATAGCTATAAACATATTATATTTTATATAGATTAATTAATTTCTTATAAAAAAATCATTTCACTTAGAGAATTGGTTTCTCTTGTTTGGGAGAAATGATTATAGTTTTGGAAGGAGAAATGGTTTCTCCAGCCATTTACATTTCTCCCCATGCCTTTGTATTTTCATTTCTCTTCAAATTGTGAAGAAATGAAGAGAAATGACAACCAATGTCTACTCATTATTGTCGATGTCCGGTTGCGATGTGTTTCCGGCATTCTAATCATCATCGTCGACGTCCGGCAAGACAGCCAATGCCGCAACCGCCGTCCGGCAACTTGAGCCACCATTTCTCTGTTTCATTTCTTTTCTGATACCAAACAAGAAAATCAATTACAATTCTTCACACATTTCTATTTCTTCCCATTTCTATTTCTTTTCTATTTTCATTTCCATTTCTTTCAATTTTTTTCCCACTACCAAACACCCCCTTAATATATCGGTAAGACGGTAACAAAGGCTTTCCAGATTCCAAAAGGCAAATTCTCAGAAAAAACTACACATTTAATGCACAAGGTACAAACGAATGTCTGTACGAGGAGGGGAAAAAAATCCGTTATTTACCAGTATCAGCCTATCAGGTGTTTCCTCCACCACCGGCAAATTCGCCGAAAACGGAAAACCCGGGAGTCCGTCGTATTACCGCCCAGTTCTCCGCTAGATGGCAGCGTCTCCATCGCCACCGTCTCCGTCGCTGCCACTCCCAAACAAACCCTCTACTAAAACCACCACTGCATTGTTTCACCCCTTTTTTCACCGTCACCGATCTCTGAGCTGCAATAGGGCTCAAATCCATTGTCAACACAGCAGCTCCGACAACGGCCCCCATCACAATTATCACCAGCAGCAGCAGAAACAACAGCAGCAGCAGTGGACCGTCGATTGCGTCACAGGAAGTGATCCGATTCACATTATCCTTAAGCCTCCTTCTGCTACAGCATCTCCGATGCCGATGAATACCGGATTGAAAAACTCTAAGAAGGTTTGCCTGTTTTATGCTGCTGAAATGGAGGCCCTTGCGCAGAGGATTGCTGCACAATCCGATGCAATTGAGCTTCGTAGTATCAATTGGAGGTATATTCAGTATTCCGATTCAACTGTATAGAATGTATTTTCTGAGATTTTCAATACGTTAGAGAATCAATAGCAGGGGTTTCCTGCATGTCATTTCGAAAGTGATTATCTGTTTATTTCAGCTTAGTGTTTGGGTACAGCGAAACTATTCTGAGTTACGGGGGTGTTTGGGAGAGTGCTTATTAGACCTCTCCCTATTGCTTTCAGGTACAACAATGAGCAGCTTTGAGAGTATTTGAGGTTGCTACTTCAAACTGTTATCTTATTATTTCCGAGTAGAACAAGCAGTTTGAAGTTAAAGCTGGTTATTCTAAACTTCTTATTTCTAAAGCAATAAGTTGGAAGTAAAACACCAGCTAAGGGGTCTATAAACAGGGGTCATTTTACACTTACATTCTTAAATTATTAGAATTTGCCTAAGTGGTGTCCAACTCTCGGATAAATTATTATCTAAGTTGGTATGGTGTAACTATTCTGAATTGCAGGGGTGTTCGAGATTGCTTATTGAAACTACTTATTGCATGCAAGTACGCCAATAAGTAGCTCTCAGAGTGTATGAGATTGCTCGTCTTATTTATGAGTTAAATAAGCAGTTTAAAGTTGCTTATTCGAAGCTGCATATTTCAAAAAAGTAATAAATAGTTCTAATAAGCAATCTCAAACACCCCCTAAGGAGTCAAATAATCATTTTAGGAGTTGATTCACTTTAATACTTTATATGTCGATAATTAAGTGATTAGAGTTTGTCTAATACTCAAAAGACATTATTTCTGATTATCACAACTTTAAGCACTAGAAAGCACATGAAAACACTTTTTGGGCTTGTTTGTTATTAGATTATAATTATAATTATTCATGCAACAATCACTTTTGAACCACATTGCTAAACACCCCCATAATGTAAACCTGTTGAAAATTCCTATTACCCTATAAGCTTTCATGGCAAAAATTCTTTGGTAGTTGAATTAAGAATTTTATGGGAAATTTCAGGAAATTTGAAGATGGATTTCCAAACTTGTCAATACCTAACGCACATGGAATCCGAGGAGAGCATGTAGCATTTCTTGCATCATTTAGTTCTCCTGGAGTTATCTTTGAGCAACTATCAATTAGTTATGCATTGCCAAAGCTGTTCGTTTCCTCCTTCACTTTAGTCCTTCCATTCTTCCCCACGGGCACATCTGAACGTATGGAAGACGAGGGGGATATTGCAACAGCTTTCACTCTTGCTAGATTCTTGTCAAATATTCCAATATCAAGGGGAGGACCTACTAGTGTGGTAATTTATGATATCCATGCCTTGCAGGTGGGTACCATTTGCTAGTGTTCCATTATCCACAATCCTAGAGGTGGCTAAATGGGCGGGTTGGGTAATGGGTCCAAACAAGTTAGGTTTGAGCCGGGTCGAGTAGGCCAAGAAGAGTACAAAATTTTCAACTTTCTTTTTTCTTATAGATTCTTGGTGAGTCAAATATGATTACAAAGTAATCTTCTTTCTCGAATAAAATGATTTACGAGGCTTTATGCATTACAAAGACATTGGGCGACATTTGACTTGGTTTCTTAATGGCTTCTTATTCTTATTTTTAATTTTATCCATTGATCCATTAGAAAGAACATAACCAAAGTCAACTCATTCATAAGTATACATGCCCAAAATCAACGAGTTGGGTGTAAGGCTTGTTGTAGTTGTCAATCTTTAAATTCTTCCCATCCATGGATTTTTGCAGGAAAGATTCTACTTTGATGATAATGTATTACCATGTTTCGAGAGTGGGATCCCTTTGCTTAAAAGTAGGCTTCAACAGCTTCCCGACTCTGATAATGTAATGCTCTTTTCTTGACAAACAATATGTATTACTGGTTGATTTGATGCTTGCATATTAATGGGATATATCATATATATATATGAAAAATGATATATCCTCTTACTATTTCTTCCTACTTCATCCTCCTACTCACCATGAGATGACATGTGGAATCCACTAATTCTTTTTTTTCACCTCCTCCATTGATTTTGACACTTGTATTGATCTTGTGAGTAGGAGGATAAGTTAGGAGGAAATAGTAGGAGGATATATCACTTCTCTCTCTCTCTATATATATATATGTGTGTGTGTGTGTGGTTTATTGTTAGTGGTTCAAATGCTTGCAAATGTAAAGCTAAAGATGTTAGCTGAAAAAGGAATGGGTCAATTGGTTTAAAAAGTCTTCCGGAGTATATTCAAGTGTTTGCAATCTCCTAAATGCTAAAATGCTTTATAAAAGAAATTTTGGATTGTTATTTTAATAATGGCTTTTGTAACCATATCTGATGTGCTACTTATGTGTGAATTTAATTACCAGAACATAGACGGTGTTGCATATTAACCCAGCCCATTTTTAGCCTGACCTAAAATTGTAAAATATATCTGAAATCTTCATTCTTCAAATACTTAGCAGGCTAGAGCATTTCTTAGGTGGTCTTGGGTTCCTTGCTTGGGTACATTTGGGTCAAACCACCTCACCAAGTTTCTAATTCTTATTAGCTGGATGTTCTGGTGATACAGGAGAAACATATACTAAGGATATGTGTACATTATTTAAACAGAGCAATGTTATCAAAGAGAAATGCATGAATTCTTTAATATTGAATTTACTGACAAGTGACAACACAAGTGCGAGGCGCAGAGGGTATTACAAGGAGGAAGCAATGGCAATTTGAATCATTTACTTATAAGTGGGTCAATATGGATTGTTTTTTATCTCAAACAAGTCAAATAAAAAAGATCTGGCTAAAAGGGAAATGGGTCATACTGGTCAAATGGGTTGAAACTCATCTAGAGTCCCCTTTAATTGCATGCAACCTCCTAAATCGTTTTATTCATAGATTTACATGCTGTATAATCATAATTAGCCTGTTATTTCTTCATACATGATTTTTTAAGTGGAAAAGATTGTGTTTGCCGGTCAACCCAGCCGTTTTATATGCTCCAATAATGACCATTTTCAAGCCTTTTTAAGAGTTACCTGACCCGTCTTGTCCATTTTTCCATCTGTAACGACTATAAACATCCTTAGTTGCCAGGAGCCTAGATTAATATTAACCACCAACCAACTGTAGCTTTGAGATAGTAAAGTAGTCAATTATGAATTACCGAGTTGTTTTGACTTTCATCGTCTTTCTGCATGCTATACGTCTGATGCTGCTTTGGCATGTCTATGTATCAAATCTGAGTTCTTTTGCCACTAGTTTCTAATCTCTAAACTGCAAAAAAATTTATTTTTTTTACAAGTACCATACTAAGACTTACCCTTTCCTTCTTGAACACCACTGAAAAAACAATTACAGATATCCATTGCTTTTCCAGATGATGGTGCTTGGAAACGGTTTCACAAGCAGCTGCAGCACTTTCCAATGGTATGTAAATTCAATAATAAGAGTTTGAATGGACAGTAAAAATACTAGCTGGTGGTTTTTAAGTGCAGATTATTTGTGCAAAAGTTAGAGAAGGTGATCAACGAATTGTGCGCATTAAAGAGGGAGACCCTAAAGGGCGCCATGTGGTGATTGTTGATGATCTGGTTCAGTCAGGTGGAACTCTGATCGAATGCCAGGTGAGGAAAAAAAACATGAAATTAAAACAATTTCTAATATTTTGATAAGAATAATTGTTTGTTTTGCAAAGACAACGAAAGAATTAAAAGATAATCTAAACCCGATCCTTGTAGAAAGTGTTGGCAGAACATGGAGCAAAAAAAGTTAGTGCATATGTGACGCATGGTGTTTTTCCTAAGCGATCATGGGAGCGCTTTGCACATGATACTGGAGGTAAATATCACTGCTTTGACTTCTGTTTCATTGTTCGCTTTTATTGTCTAAGCAGATCAGGTAAATCCGAGCCACTGATGTCATCTACGTAATGCATGAAATTATAGAAGAAAACTCATGTCTCATTCACATCTATCTCTAAAGGTGGCGATTGAGCGATTCAACCCATTTTTATAGGGTCGATTTGGGTTATGTTTTATCTCTAGCTGGTCAGATGGGTCAATCGAGTTAAAAGTCATCCCAAAAACCTTTTGTAAATGGATGCTTGCATATGGAGTACCCAAGAAAAAGAATATATAATCCTATAAATCACTTTTTTGAAAGAAGTGCGTTATTATTGGTATCATATAGTTATGGTAATCTTATTTAAGAAACTAATTGAACTTTTCAGGAACCGATGATAACGGGTTGACGTTCTTTTGGATTACGGACTCGTGTCCTCTGACAGTGAAGGAAGTGAAGAATAAACCTCCATTTGAAGTCCTGAGTCTTGCCAGTTCCATAGCAGCTACATTGCAAATATAAAAACGAATCGTTTTTTTGTTTTCCGTTTATAGAGAGTTTTGGTTCGAAATCGGCCTAAATTTTACATGGTTCATTGTTGTTTTAAGTTAATAAAGGCAGACTTATGTGACCAAACAGATGACGTTCATGTATGCCAGTTTTCTAGATTGTATAAAAGCCAACTTTCCTCGTATTTCTATTTCCGGGAATTTAGTTTTTTCTTTCCCCTGATTAAGAGATAGCAAATTATTGTCTTTAATTAAAATAAGCGACTTTTTGGGAAAGTGGGCGTTGCTTCCGGTTTTACACACATCAAATATTTATATCTGCTACTTACGTAAGTTTAACCGTTACCCAAAACAGATAATTTTTTTTTATGAAAAACAATGTGCAATGTGAGAAAATACTATATTCCGAAAGCTTTAAAAAAGACAATTAAAAAAAAAAAACCTTATAGACGTTCTCCAAGAGCTTTTGCCTATACAAGAGTAGATCTCTTTAACTTTTGAAATTTGATGACAAAGCCCCTGAATAATTCTTACAAAAAGTTCTTTTACCTGATTAAATCTTTTAGCTATTTCAAATAAACCAAAAATGCAACTGTTTTTTGCGTGATTAAGTCCATAAAGCTACAGAGACAAAAAAAACTTCTTTACTAAGGTTTATTTAAAGCGGTCAATGGCGATGTGGAAACATCGGGAAGCGATGGTCAACTGCGATGGAGAACATCAGGGAAGCAGTGAGTGACATCAATGAAGAACATTAACAAAGCAGTGGTCCATGGTGATGGTGAACATCGAGGGAGCATAGGTCAAAAGCGAGGGCAAACAACAAGAAAGCAGTGGTTGACGTCAATGCCAAACATCGCGGAAGTAGAGGTCAACGGCAATGTGAACATCAAGGGAGCAGGAACGTAGAAGTGCTCGTCGAATGATGAAGCAGGTGTAGGTTCGTAGTGGGAAGAGAAACAGAAAAGGAGACTGCGTTTACTCCAGAAAAATCTCCTACTTTTTCTTAAACAAATTCTAATAAAGCTGAAAACCATAGAACCCCTGTTCACTAATCATTTCTTCAAGAAACAGAAAACCTCCATTTTTTCAAAATCTCCTACTTTTTCAAACAACTTTTCTAAAAGAACACCTTAACCGGGACTTGATTACGAAATCAGAGAAATTCCATAAAAGTTCTTCAATCAACTAGCTTGTGTTCGTGGTAGAAAAAGATGCATATCCTTCTTTATAAATCACGATACAACTGAAAACCCAAAAATAAAAAGAAAAAATATACTTCGGCTTTACAGTATCCTTGCTTTTAACATTTAGTACAAAAACAAAACTCTTTTAGACACTATTCAAAATTATACGTCTGTGTTTTTAATCAAAACGAAAGCATTACACCACCAACAGATTGCATGTTCATTTGAGTTTATGAGAAATCTTTATGTAATTCAAGAGTCGATTCAAGGCGTTCCCACTGTCGATGGCATCCCGGGCTCGATCAAGAGCAGTTGAGATGTCTTCTGCACCCTCGCATCCAAGTAAATGATCAGTCATCCCAGCATTTAATATGATCCGGTCATATGCAGGCCCCCTTTCTCCCCGTAAAGCTGTCAAGCCTAGTTCTATGTTCTTTGAAACCTGAAAATTTAAAACACGGCGCATGATTTCGTCATGATTTTAAGAACAAGACGGGACGGATTGTTGGTCAATACGAGTAGGTTTGACCCAAAACACTTTTGTTGACAAATTTTCAGATATTAAATAAAAATTAGTTTTTCATATATGATTAGAAATATCAACAGTGATCTAAATTCTTGAATAAAATGATTCTGGAGGTCTTATTCATTAAATATTATGCATGATTCTAAGATACTAACGTAGAGGTGGCCAAATGGGTTGGTTGGATAACATGTCAAAACATGTGCAGAGAGATTTAGGAGGGTTTTTTTCGCATTAAAAATACACGTTGAGAGACTCTTGAGTTTCAACCCATTATCAATTTAACATTGACCGACTTTCGTGTTAGCTGATTTGTTATATGTTTGAACCTTTATGAACAAAACACAACCAAATCAACTCGTTCATAGGTAAACGGGTCAAATTGCATCCTTTAGTAAAATGCCTATAAAAAGATAATAATCACCAAATCTTACCGATCTATCAGTTCTTGGAGTATCTGAGGGTTCAAAACCATATTCTTTTGCATCCACTACAAAGGAAAAATTCTCACGGGACACTCCTGTAAATACCATAAAATAAAAGCATTAAAGTTACAATAAGCTTCATTATACAGTCTTCCATGATTCTCGAGCATGTTCAGACATCAACATAAACTTATTATGCAGTTTACTGTAGGTACCGTCCACGTCAAAAGCTGGTGGGATGTCGAGCGAGCGAAAACCAGAACAGTAGTTAACAGGAAGTCCTTTTGACGCATTTCCTGATCGTGATTTCATTGTCATTGAAAGTGCCCCTTCTTCGCCCTACATTTAAGTAGCTTCATCAACTTCTAAATTTAAAAAATAAGTGATTATTCTTTTAGTATCCAGTCCAAATATGCTATTAGGGCGAGAATTCTTGAATGTTCGTTCCTAACCGTGTTCTGCTTAGACATGATATGATAACACTAGAAGTGATAAATTGGTGGGTTGTTTAACAGGGTCAAAACAGGTACCTTTTTTACAGGTTGAAAACAGTGTTTATTTTCTTGAATTTTATAAACGATTAATTTTTGAAATGTGCGTAAAGATTATACTTGGGTCCGTTTTGCCCGCTTCCATTTTAACTAACTTTAAAATTATACCTATTTGACCCATTACCCTAATAGATTTGTTTACCAATAGATGGGTTAAAATTGTCACCTCTAAATAGAACTTCCATGATTCTAACTACCACTATGTTCATACCTTCACCACCAAACCAGCATGAACACCTCTTCGTTTCATGAGCATTAGAAGTGGTTCTTCATAACCTTCATGATAGAATCCTGCAACAATTGCTTCTTTACCTGTAGCCTAAAAAGTTTAACATATCACTTTTACAACTTCTTACTGCAGTATGCAAACTAAAGATCAACTTTTCTTATTTCTGCATGAAGTCATAGCTTTCAAGCATTAGAGAGGTAAATGCAAGCTTACCCTCACATATTGCTGAACCTTTTCGGATGTCGCCAATGGTGGACGTTTCTTTATATGTTCCCTCATTGCAATCAATGAATATCTGCAGATCCATACAGATGACATCACTTGCAAGGCGATTCGGCTACCTGATTTAAACTTCTATTTTTCAAATAACTATTATATGATTTCTACCTACTACTTACTTGATTGTACAATAGTTATTTTTATTGAAATGCCCCTTCTTTGCCCTACATTACTTTGTTTTGTGATATTATCTTATACTATTTACTCAATTGTACAATAGTTATTCAGACATGCTTTTTGAACATATGCCCTCTGTATGTTGGAACTTCTAATATTTGTTTTAGCTTGTCATATTACTGGATGCAATTTTTTCAATTCAGCGTTACCTTATCAATTTTTCCCGAAGAACCTTTTATCAAGATGGCATTTATTACATTATTAAATGATTTTGCATTTTCATAATATGAACTATATAAATCTTTAATGTCGACTTACAAAGAGGGGCTAGCTTCCCTTTGACTCACATAAGCAAAACCAACTGCCTCATCCTAGAAACAATTATTTTTAGTATTACATCATGACAAAAAGAAAAACAGTGACATTGAAAACAAAATGAAGGTAGTAACAATGACCTCAAGAAGCTTCTTAGCCTGCAGTGGTGTAATGATAGTATTTGCTCCCATGAATTTTAGCATTTGCTCCTCAGTTATGCCACCCTGTACAAAGACACCATATTGTTTGCATAAGTTGCATTCAATGAAGAATTCATTCCATTCCAGAAAACCAAATCCAGGCGTTTGGTTAGTACTTTAATAAGCTTCATATTTTGTAATCTATTTTCCTTTTTTCTTTCATTTATGAGGTATTTAATAATCTATATAACAACTCTTATAACTAAATAATGTTATTGCCTAGAAAGCAATAAGGTAAACGAAAATCTTGAATTAAAATACATACACTATACGAAAATTTTGTCTACATGTAATATAGCTGTTTTAGCTTTGCCATTCTTGTAAATGAAATTCTCTTCTTTTTTTCTTGTAGACAATTTTTTGGACAGTATTTTAACAGGTCGTCTTTAAAATGTATGATAATCAGGGAAACGACAATAAGTGCTTTTTGAATGATTAACCTGGTCTTTTGACCTCTTATCAATAAAAATCCCACTTCTCATAGCCCGTGAGGTTAAAAGCAGTAACAATAATACTTCTGTGTTTATCACCAATATGTTTTTTCTTAAAAATTAACTCAACATTGTTATTTTAACTCCAGCAATACCTTTGGCGGCATCCAGTCAACACCATGGAGTAGAGATGCTTCATTGTAACAGGATCGAACAGCAGCAACAAAGAGTGTGCTCCTGAAGAAACGTGTGTTTCCATCATAAGGTTCACCATAATGAGTCAATGATCTAACATCAGCTACCGGCACAGGACCTAATGATCCATAAAATTATAACATCAAGAAAAAAAATTCACACGCGTAATGATGTATCAGTTACCCACTTTATTAATTATACCAAGCTCATCGTCAAATGCAAGGCAGTATGCTTTTAGCTCGCGGTCCGTCTCCCTGTTCATTCGTTGACCTATCAAAAATGCTGATAATAATGACTCACTTACGGTGCCAGTTTTATCGTGTTTTAACTTTAATGGAAGAACATCTTTCAGTACACCTTGAACCTCTTCGTAACCAAGATGGCCGCCGGCTAAAATTTCCCTCAGGGCACCCACGAGTCTCATTTCATAACTCCCATTACCAACATACTGTGGCCCAATTGAATTCCCAAGTCTCATAATAGAACCTTCTGGATCAGCTAGAAAGATTATATCTGAAGGAAGTGTTCGAATCAAATGTGGCCAATATGCATCCATTGCACGTCTTTCCCCTTCACTCCACTGAGTTGGTTCAGGAAATGCATTTGCACGAATTGTCATAGCTGCAAAGAATGCTCCCAGTTGTGCCTTTGATACCTCTTCCTCATCTTTCAGTTCTCCCTTGGCTGACGTTAGACATAATAGTCATATATGACTGACTTGCTATAAAGACTGCATGATACTATACTAAACATTTTGCAATATTTATCTACACTTTTCTGCATCCCAATTTGACTTCTCGTTGCAATTAATCCATCATTCTAATTACAATGATTTCTTATGCATTTACATTTCACAATATGAGAAATATTTCATTTTTGCAAACCCATTGTTTTCTTTTTGGAATTCATGCAAGAAGATGGCTGCTTTACAATGAAAGTACAATGATTCAGAAAGATAGTCACTACTCACTGCTCGCTCGTATAACTAGTGAAAACAAAACAAGGATACGAAAATGATTAGTGGATACGAATGGCATGCATCCTTACAGACTAATTAACATCAAAGCCTTAAACCAGTTCTAAAGAATATGCTTCATCAAAAGGAATAACATGCTTTATTATACAATTGAAACCTATGAACTTCACTCTGGGGTTATATAGTCACTAAAATTATTACACAATGTCATAGAGCAATGTTTGCACTGATGTTGCTTATTAATTGACTCGGGCTTGCTAGGTGTTATATTCTAAATCGCTTACCTGTTTACAAGTTCTTAAACACATGAAATGACCCAACACAAATAGATAGCATTCCAGCCTATTAAAATGCAGAAGCCAAAAATATTAAGCTAGAACGTGTTACTTGCATAATTCAGAACTTGGAAGGTTACTCCCTCTTCTCCAAAATGGAGAGGCAACTTGACCTGTAAAGGTTAACCGTATTACTTTTAAATATAAACCAGTTTTTTTTTTAACAGCTTCGCCTCAGCGGTAGTACCACAGGATCGAAACCGGTTGATCTAATCCGGGCCCCGGTTTCGAACCACTCCAACTACACCCCCTAATTAATTCGGTAGGGCTGCTTTCACCAACGAGGGAGTGACCCTCAGCTACTTCCGGGAAGAAACCCTCCAGAGAGACTCGAACCCAAGACCTCTCTTTCACTGGGAAAGTAATAGGTACTTAGGTAGGAGTAACTTTGAAACTTCCCGAAAATAGAACATTGGAAATGGTTGTTTGAACATTTCAAGTTTTATCACCTTCATTTTCCCAATACTTGTATCTTATCAATCATATTATCATCACAAGCATACCATCAATCTAAAGTCAAAGATCTAGACCGCTGAATTTCAGAATTAAACTAGAACACCGCACCAACTAAACACATACATGACCAAAATTCTGCTAGCTTTAAAATCTCTCCAAGGAAGTCAACATTGCCAAAAGGTACACAAAATACTTTACCAGATCTTAGTATGGTATCCAAAACCTTAAAAGCTTGTTCTTCAGTAAGTGGTTTGGTCTGAGTTGGTCCTGTACAAACCCTAGTCTGAGCTTCCAGCACCGTCTGATTAGGTTTCCGAAGCCTCGTACTCCGAAACGAAGTTGACAATGTAGGATTACGTGCATCCGACTCGGTAAGTCCGAAATATTGATCGATTGCTGCTGAATCTAGCACGGCCTTGATGGTCAACTGGCGTTTTTGCTGGCGAGATGCGATGAACTTTGCATCATTTGTTGAGGGAAACAGTAAGTACTGTCGATTGTGTGCATCTTCAGTCGATGAGATTTTGTTTCGAGACGAGTGATTAATTGAAGGGATTGTGCAATGGAAGAGCGATTTCATTGTGATCTTTGGATCTTTGTTTGATATTTGGAGAAATTTTACATGAAATTGAAGGTTTGTCAACGCGAAAATCAGTTGAAAAAATAAAGAAAACTTTAAGGTATAGAAAGAATGGATATTGATACCGGGCGGCGGAGCCACCAAGGTCGTTATAGTAATTTGACTATTTGAGTAGTCGGTTTTTTTGTTACTCGTTTTAAGTGTGCCGAACAATATGGAGTGCTATGTTTATTTTAGGGGTGTTTGTTTTAGCTTATCGAAGCGCTTATTTTGTTTTGTTTTTTTTTTAGTTCGATTTATTTTTTTTTGTTAACTTATAATAAATTTAAAAGTTAGAAAATAAGCTAAAAAAACTAGTATAAAAAATAAGCCCTAAATAAGCTAAAACAACTAATGAAATATAATTTTATTATTTATGTATTTGCTCATTAAAAAAATATATAAATGCATAAAGCGTAATAACATATATCTTTTGTATTTACTAACTAGGACTTGTTTTAGTGGTATAGAAGATTTTAGTACACTGTGAGGTCTCGAGTTCAACCTCATTGTGGGGGTTTTCAGAAAATAGAGGAGGGTTTACTCCCTCATGGCCCATGGATTAGAGTTCACACATTGTCCTATAGGGATGTTACTATAAACTCAACCCGCTAAGGTAACTTCGCTAAAAAATATATATCTTTTGTATTTAGTTTTTACACGAGTTTTAATTTACTTTTTTTAAAGTTTGTCCTATGATAAGAATCTAAAATGCATTTGACTAGAACATATTTTATTTAAATTTAAAAAAAGAGAGTTTTCCTTGGAATCGACCACTCGAGGTAGTATGTTACTTTCTTACCTTTTAATTATATATATTACTCATGAATTTGTTTCCAAATGCCACGTGTAAATTTTTGGTTGGTTAAAGTTAAATTCAGTGAACTTTTACAGTTGTTTACTATGTTAATTTGTGATAAGCTATTGTCAAATTTGAGATATTATAAATAGTTTGATTCTTTACAAGATTATAAATTTATAACAAATTAATATAGTTATATAGAATTTTAAGTTTAAGTATGATGAGAATAGCACAAATGTTAGATTCTACTCTATGTTAGTATATTTATTTATGTGAATGCCATTATAATCTATAACTTACAAGGATAAGAATTTATATTAGTAATTAACTTATTATGAATTCAATGCTCGAACGATGAACCTAAAAACTTTATGATAATTACAATTTTATGTCATGTAGTTAATTATTCCATTTATGTTTTCAGTTTATATTACGAAAATTAGATCTTACTTAAAATTTTAACTTATTAAATCAAATAAAATAGAATCGGATCGGGATTTTAAAGTCATACCGTCAAAATCAATATCCTACGTAAAATCCTATCTCGGTAAAAATTCTATTCATAACGCTTTTAACTAAATAAAATCATAAGTTGGTAAGATCAAAATTAACAATAACTAAATTTGTAAATAAGAAATGGGGGTTAAATTTGTTAATTACAATTTACAACTACATACCAGTTTAGGCTTATTTTTGCGATTTCTTCACTGGGCCCTTCACAAGATAGCCCCAACTGGCGGCCCGTTTGCAAGCCTGAAATTCACATTTCAGTATTTCACAGCGCAGCGAGAAAAAGCAGACTCCATAACCAGAGCTCCTGCAAGCTATTCATTCACACAATCATACCGATTCCAACCTCGAAATGGATTTCAAATTATGTTTCATTAGTCGACAAGTAGTGTCTCATTGATCCGTAGAAAAATTCATTGATTTGGCGGTAGATCGATCAGAAAGTTTAGATCTCAAATCGAAACCGATATTATACATCGATACGGATCTGATCTATCGTTTCGAGTAAATTGATGGCAGGGGCGGCCTCTGCGCTGTTCCTTCTCGACATCAAGGGCCGTGTTCTTGTCTGGCGTGACTACCGTGGCGATGTCTCCGCAATTCAGGCTGAGCGTTTTTTCACTAAACTTATAGAAAAAGAGGTTACCTTTGTTAATTCAGTCTCTCTGCTATGATTTGATGGATTCAAAATTGAATTAATATTAAGCTCTAAATTTTTATAGTAGGTTAGTTAAGGTAAGGTATTCACATTGTTATTTTAGGCTATGTTTACTTTGGCAGGATGTTGAATTGTTGTTCTATCGATAAAACGCATATAAATCTACTAGAACCCCACAAGTTTAGAAATCTGTTCGATTGTGTATTTTACATTTCTTTTGTTATAATGTGTAGTATCAACTAAGGAATCATGAATATTTGTTTGAGATTGATTAGTTCCCAGAAAAGTAGTCAAGAGGACGAGTTTTGGGTTTATTGGGATCGATTTGGACGGACATTGTCTGAAATACTGATATCCAAGTGACCATACACATTTTGAAATTGAATATAACTTTCGGTTAATGGTATGCATGGAAATGAGTAAAGTTAATTTGTTTTTGGTGTGTTGATGAACCTTAGGGTGATCAAGATGCTCAAGACCCTGTCGTGTATGATAATGGCGTCACCTATATGTTTGTACAACACAACAATGTATATCTAATGACTGCATCGAGGCAGAACTGTAATGCCGCTAGCCTCCTCCTGTTTCTACACCGTGTAGTTGATGTAAGCACTATTCTGTAATTGGATGAAATTAATTTAATTTGTTTGTTGTAACTGAAGAAAGATATAATGCCATTTCATCGCAGAAACGTATTAAACAGCTTGAAAAGTTTGCTCCCCTTTGCATAAACCCCCAAGGAAGATTTTCACTGAGCTGAAAATTTTGATATTACTTCTGAAAGACGTGAGAAATTTACTTACCAATTCTTGATTGTTGTTGGCAATAGGTATTCAAGCATTACTTTGAGGAGCTAGAGGAGGAATCACTAAGAGATAATTTTGTCGTAGTGGTATGCATAATTTACGATGTATTCTCATTCACTAAACATGACCCTATAAGAGGGATAAAAGCTGAAGCTCCCATGGTGTTTTGCAGTATGAGTTGCTTGACGAAATGATGGACTTTGGTTATCCTCAGTTCACTGAAGCTAAAATTCTCAGTGAGTTTATCAAAACCGATGCATACAGATTGGAAGTTACACAGAGGCCTCCCATGGCTGTCACAAATGCCGTGTCCTGGCGTAGTGAGGGGATACGGTACAAGAAGAATGAGGTAGGACTGCTTCTTTTTCTAGTCAAAGGTAGGTAATTACAGAGATGCGACTATGAAAAACTTGCTCATCTTTTCAGGTCTTTTTGGATGTTGTGGAGAGTGTGAATATACTCGTCAACAGTAATGGTCAAATAGTTAGGTCGGAGGTTGTTGGGGCATTGAAGATGCGGACTTATTTGAGGTAACTTGATTTACACTTGTAACTTTTGCTAGATACTTCATAACATACTATCACTGAACTGGCTGTAACTATATCATTGTCCATGCCTTGTCTATAAAAGTAAGTTTTAACTTTCCGGCATTTGAATGCATGTTATTGGTAGTTATCTTGTTCTAGGTGTTCTTGTAGGAATTTTTGCATAAAGTAAATTCTTTCCATGGTCCTATGGAGACAGAAGGTTTTCCAAGAATTTGGAATATTCTGACATGTTCCTCCAACCTAACAAGAAAATCGCTACTAATAACAACAAAAAACGCATGTTGTTATTTTTTTGAGAAAGAAAGCATGCCTATTGATTAAAGAAAATTGAGGTAATATGATCATAAAGAAATAGGGACACTACCCCACAGACCAGTCATCTTGCAAGCACTCCTCTCATCCTTCTTTTCTTAAAACACCCTCCACTTTCTAAACTTTTAGTTGCTATCCTTTCCAACAGAATCGTTACCATTCTGCATCTCCTTTAGTTACGGAACGTTGAAGAATCATTGCTTCCATAACCGGATGGAGGTATAATATGTGATCAGTTATGTTGATGCATGGATGGCTAATTTTGCGGCTATCTGAAACAAAATATGTTTGTGGAAATTGAGAGATACAGTTTCTGAAGTTAGATTTATTTTCTTTTCTTTTCTCTACAGCAAACACACACGCCCATCCTAACGTACACATCTGCTCTTTTATGTTCTCTATGTGCAGTACTCTCTCACCTAGGCAAATTTTGTCTCATAAAACTGGAGTTGTCTGTTTGTTACCATCTGTATCCCACCTCGAATACTCACTTAGGCAAACTCTTGTCCCAAAACAAGAGATGGGCACACATATACATAACCATATACCATGTTATGTGGTTTAGTCCAATCTTCAAGCCAAATGGCCTAAACCTGAGATCGTCTATATTACCATTTACTATATATAAAGCTCAAAACAGATCAATCTAATTACTGAACACACACACACACGACACACTAATGACAGAAGACCACAAAAAGGAATATGATTGCTTACTTCTCATAGTCATCAATATTTTCAATTTCAATTTTACAGAAAAACAAATGAAGTAAATCCTACCGAACTGATAAATCATACATCACAGGTTTGTCAGGGTAGACTTGGAAGTAAAATTCTTAGGGGAAATAAGAGATGACCGAAACCTCCATGGACTATCCACAATTCTTCACAAGATGTTTATTGTACCTTATCCTGTCATAGGCAATTTATTGATTAATTACAGGCAGCTAATTCATTTTCACTATTTGTATTGAATTAAATTGAATTATGGCCTAACCCCATCAACTAAAACACCCTCCTCTTCATATGAGTCACGTTCGTCATGGTCATCAATGGCGTTCATTAGTTTTTTCTCAAATAACGTAATTAGCTCTGATTTTAACCATGTCAAAAGTAGTAATTGGCTAGCGTAAAAGAACAAACAGCTACCCAATCTGGCCGAGGGAGCTTAGTTTTCATTTTATACTTACTGAGCTATACTTGGAGTAATAAGAAATATATACTGTATGAGAGTATGTTTTCAACCCTGCAGATAGTAAAAGCTGTTTAGTATATAAGTATGCCTGGAAAAACAAGCTGGCTATACAAATGAAATTAACATTTTTGGATTGTTTAATGGAGCAGTTGAACTCGTAATGCTCTCCAGCTCTTGGGATCACCACATGCTTCAAGCTTCTTAATTTTATTTCTTTTCATACCTACCTTCTTAGTTAATCTGTGTTGCCATGGTTGCTAATATCTGGAGATTTTTATGGGGTTGAACAGGACTGAACTACAATCAAAACAGATAAATCTAAACCAGTCACTACTGGTCTCGTTCCAGTATGGAACCGGTTCGATCCCAAACTGGACTTTGAACTGAACACAATCTTGGGAGTTAATAAATTGAAAAGATGTAGATGAAACAATGACATATCAAATTTGAAATATATGTTTTGTTTGAAAAATCTGGCCAGTTCTGGGTGGTCCGGTCCCAGTTTGGTTTTCAGTTTTGTTTGTTTGGACCAGTTTTTGCACACCCCTACTAATATATCACTCTCTTACTTGATTGCCCAAACATCTCAAATAAACACTTCAATTATCTGCAACTACTAAGTGGAGATGTTTTATTGCTTGCAGTGGTATGCCTGAGTGTAAACTTGGCCTAAATGATAGAGTATTATTGGAGGCACAAGGACGAACTACCAAGGGAAAAGCTATTGACTTGGATGACATCAAATTTCATCAGTATGTTGTTCAATCATTACTTGTTAAATAACCTGTAGTCTTGTTTGGAGTAGAAAGTGGCTCAACATTACCTCTAAATTACGAATTTGTCGATAACTCGATTTCAGGTTTTTTTGTGCTTATTAAATCTCTAATGGGTCACACTGGTCAAATCAAAACAATATGTGGTAAAAGGAAATATCTTGAAGGGTCAAATGTTTAAAATCTCCTAAAGTGTATATAAACCCTCCTAGACAATTTTATTTAAGAATGTAAACTTTTTCTAATCATATTTGATACACTGGTTATTTATTAAAAAATGTAAAATTGTGGAAAGAGTCTTTTGGATCAAGTGATCAACCCAACCAGCCAACCCAACCTGCACCAAAATTACCCCTCTGACCTGAACCCATTTTTGACTAATTACCCAACCTGCCTGACTTGTCACCCCTAATCCTCTTTAGTCTTTTTATGTGAATAGTTTTTTTATCAGTATCTGCTGCTAGTTTTCAGCCAACATGCAATTTTGATATAGGTGTGTGCGTTTGGCGCGTTTTGAAAATGATCGGACAATATCATTTGTACCTCCTGATGGAGCTTTTGACCTCATGACATATCGACTTAGTACTCAGGTTCTTGCAGTTCCATCCTGGACCTCAACTACATAATTTAATAATTTATACCCCTGTTTGTTTCCTGACTATATAGGGAGTTTGATACTTTCAGGTAAAGCCTCTGATATGGGTGGAAGCTCAAATTGAAAGGCATTCTAGGAGCCGTATGGAAGTAACAGTGAAAGCTCGGAGCCAATTTAAGGAGCGTAGGTATAAAGTCTTATAATTCCTTAACTTTCCCAGTTCCTCTAGGAAGAGTTGAAATCTGGTCAAATTTATTGCTCCTTTTCATGTGCTTTCCAGCATTTTCGACTCTTATAATCATGAATGGATCAATTTGGCTTTTGCACTACCTCAAAATGGGTTAAATATAAACTTTAGCCAAAAAGGGAAAGAATCCTATTTTTTAAAGCGTTTAACTCCTAAATCGTTCTATTCAAAAATTTGGATTATTATTGCAATAATGTTATTTTCTAATCAAAATAATACATTAATTTGTTTGTAAGTTTTTAGTAAAATGAACAAGAGGTTTTTAGGTCAACCGATCCATACTAAAAAGCAACCTGTTTTGACCAACTTGCTTAGACAGCATATCTTGCACCTCTTGCGTACTCGCTAAAACATCAAAGTAGGGATTTTCAATAGTGAATGTGGTTTGACACTTCAACTTGGCAGCACTGCTACAAATGTTGAGATTGAGTTGCCTGTACCTGCTGATGCGACTAACCCAAATGTTCGGACTTCCATGGGATCAGCTGCCTATGCACCAGAGAGCGATGCCCTGTGCTGGAAAATCAAATCATTTCCTGGTGGCAAGGTCTGTAAAACCTCCTTTTCTTTTTCACTACTTCCTGTGTTTCTGTCTTGTGATATGTCTATGACCAGCAATTCCATGTATTGGTCAACTTTTAGTAAATCTCTGAATTGATTTCATCTATTGGTCAACTCTTTGAAATTGTGTAAATCCTGTGGCTCATGTTGTTGGATGTTTTAGGAATACATGTTGAGAGCAGAGTTCAAACTACCCAGTATAACAGCCGAAGAAGCAGTCCCTGAGAGAAAAGCTCCCATCCGTGTGAAGTTTGAGATACCATATTTTACGGTTTCAGGAATACAGGTCAGCCTTCTCCATTTATCATTTTGCAATTCAGGTCATGTTTCAAGTTTTCTTTTACTTATAAATCATTCCTTCCATGAACTGATGATGCTACCATGCACATCTGTTATCTGTTGCACATAAGGCACAACACAGAGCCAAAAAAACTCTACCTTTCCAATTATATACTCCCTTTGTTCCCAAATGTGGACGATTACTTTGTGAGAACTGACAAACTAAAATAGTAAGATGGTGCTAGTCCTGGACAGAGGGAGTATTTACCAGTTACATACTTAACTACAGGCGTCCATGAATTTAATCGCGTTAATTTAACATAAATGCACAATTTGAGACAAGACAACGAGGAAAAGTTTGACTAAGAAAATGTTTACTATCTTAACCATTACTTCCTATTTACATAAGATTCTTTGATATAGAATAGAAGAAAATGGTATAACAGATATAACTACAGAAGTATAAGCATGTAATTGATTAACTTTATTGTTCAATAACTTAAGTTAAAAGAGCGAGCTAGCAGTGGGTGTGGGTGATGGGTACCTTAATGAAACATCTTCCTTTAAAATGTTTCTTTTGGTTATAAGTGGTACTATCTTTATGTGCTTCAACAATTTGTTTAAATGCATGCTTTTGGAGTTTCGATGACACATGCTAATTTACATTATTTCTGGCTTTTATAGGTGCGTTACCTAAAAATCATCGAGAAAAGCGGTTACCAGGCTCTTCCATGGGTGAGATATATAACAATGGCAGGTGAATATGAACTAAGGCTCATGTGAAATCTTATTCCTATCAAGTGTTTTGTATCTAATCCGAATTATCTCTGGATGATAAACCGAGTATATTTTCACAATCTAAATCAATTGTTGTCAAACAAAAATTCATTCCCAAGCACCATTTTTTGTATTTGTGCACAATCGTCGTTAATTGTACTAGCAGAAAAATATTTGTGATGATTATCTACAAAATGTTTTACACACGTTGCTAAATATAAAACGATTCTTTGTTCTTCATTCTATTTGCCATGATATGCGTCAGGTGCATGAAATGCTTTTGACTTGTAAAGGTTTGCTTGTAATCAGAGGCTAGGAAAATAAATAGTCTGGTAACAGGTTGAAACAGGTATTTCAAGTACATGTGATGTGGTGTTGAGCTCGTTCAAAATTGGTTTTATGAAATACAAAGTCGTCGTAAATTCTCTACCCTTTTGGCCCATCTGTTCACTTGTTAGAGATATAATATAATCTAAATTGTCCCAACCAAAAAGTAAATTAGCTGAAAGTGCTATCGTAATGAATCGCAGACTGCACTTATATGCATGCTGTGAAAGATACCGGCTCTATGGGACGCCCTTTTGTCATAGAAGTAGATTAAAACTTAGAGGTCCGAGGAACATACAAAAAGGGGGTACAAAGAATGTCTAATAAACAATTTTCAGGACAAATTTCAAGCCCCAAATTCTAAGTTTGCATAAGCTAGCTATTCTTGAAACGCGACCATAAGAAGAATATTCTACACCGTTGTATCCAAACCCTTCTCTCATGAAGCTTCTTCTCATCATACTCTTTGAACATAAAATGTATCTACACTTCACTTTTCATGTATATATATATATATATATGGCTTTGGTGTCGTGAGCTAAACCATGTTGCTCTTTGTACTCATTGTTTGGTAGCAAACCTGTGTGGATGTCTATCGGTAAAACGGTTAATACTGCTTTCTTGATTGGTCATTCTCATGCCCTTTCTTCTTGATGTTTGTCTTGAGTTGAGCTTTTATCATCTGTGGTACAAGCGGCTTTTTCCTGTTAAGTGAAATCGGTTATTTAGTAGAAACTACTGCAAGATCCGTGGTAACCCATAATGCTAATCAGCACCTTTTTGGGAGAAAATGTTCCTTTATACGTACGATAGTTCGATTTGCAGTTAAACTTCCACCATTTGTTTGAAATCTCTTATTTATATGAAAGAATATCCTTTAGGTATTTCCACAAATATAGAGGGTTAGATTTCAAAGAAGAGCCAAAGATGATGGTTTCCCTCTTGGTAAAACATGTAAAATAACCTCTAAAGAGATTTTATGTCGAGCCAAATCAATCCCATCAATTGGCAAATCAGTAATTCTAACATCAAATATTCCAATTCATGAGAAAAAAGGGAATATAAAAAATTATTGGTGCATAGTTCCAAAAGGTACCTTTTCAAGCTTTTCATCAAGAAGCTGTTGATCCCTCGTGCTATTATAACTAACCGAATCTTCACCAACTTCCATCTTAGAAATCAAAGTTTTCTCAACGTAACTGGAATCTGAAGACGAAGGATCTCCATTAAGTGACTTAATGGAATCAGTATCGAGTTCATGGTCGACTTTCATGTCTCCCCTAATCTCTTTAGCTTTTTCTGCCTCTCGCTGTTTCCTCCTAGCTTCTTGTTCTTTCAATTGCTTAAATCTAGGAATCATCAAAACAGTCAATAATGACATGCGCATTTGCACCCTAAGTGGCAATTCTTACCCATTTACTTATAAATGTTGGGTTGTGGTTATCTCTACTGAACCAAAGTGTAAATCTAGGAATCATCAAGACAGTAAATAGAGCATATTTGACGCTAGATATCTTTTGAATGTCTTTATTGATTTTTTTTTTGGTGTGGACAAAGACGTGACTTGGGTCAATAATAGCCCAAAGTTTATTTTCAATGCATAAAAATTCCTACATCATTCAAGTTATTTTAAGGTACATCCTGACCGTTTTGACCTGTTAACCAACGAGCTTGACCTGCCACCTCTACCTAATATAATACTCAGGTTAGAAAGGATGCTACTGACCTCTCACCAGGACGATACCCTTGTGAATCCGGTTTCTCTATTTTGGGTGGTTCTTTAACAACTGATGTATTGTTAAACATGGATTCCTGAACTTTGAGTTGATCTTCCTTAAGAACTTCATAATTAATTTTTTTTGCTGGATTATTCGCACCCCCCATCTTTTGAAGCCATATTTGTTGTGCTGAACTTAATATATTATTTGTAAGCCTGCATCAAGTGTATACCCCTTTAGATTCATAAAATTTCAACAAAATATATCACGCATTTCGACCTCAATACCTGACCTTGAATATCAAACTAAAAGCTTTCAATTTCAACAAAATATTTTGTTTCGAGAGAGATGGATACTAAATAGGAAGGTAAATGAACTAAACTATAATATAAGTTTAAAATTTGACCCAACTATGGTCAAGTTGACTTACCAGTACAGGCTCAACCCAGAAGGCACTGAGAGTGCAAAATAACCAATCATCAACGGCAGGAATTTGGTTATGGCCTGAGAATTCTTCATATTTGGATCATCGCTCTGCAAATTAAGTGTATAAGAATCAATACCGAGATGCCACTTTTTATATAAATATTAAGCATAGTTGTTAACTCGTGACTCGACTCGTGACTCGAAATCCTAAATTTTAACTCGTGACTCGACTCGTAAGTGTCACGACACTAAAAGTTATATACAAAAAACATATATAATATAATGTATACTGTATACATCAAATACAGCATGGAATATTAATACAATAATATGTAAAATGTAATAGCAACTATTATAATTATCTTCTCAGTCATATATAAACTATAATTTATTTATATGTATTATTATTTATTGGTTTAATTTCTAATCTTTAAATATACTGATAGGTTTAAAAGTTAAACACCAGCCTCTTTATTTACAATGGGATATTTGGGGTATATATTGAATATTATATTTATTATGGGTCTTGGGACTTGAGGTCTTGGGAGTCGGCGAGACAGAGAATTAAAGCCAACACTCCAACAGAGATAAAGAGAGGGAGAGGGAGGGGGAGAGGGAGAGAGAGAGAGAGAGAGAGAGAGAGGCAGAAAAAAGACAATGATGAATGAAAGAAAAAAGAAGTTCCATGCCTCAGATGGAAGAAAAGAAGAAACAGAAAGAAGTTCATAACTCAAATGGAAGACAAATGAAGGAAGAAAAAAGACAGAGAAATCAGATGGCAATCTCTGATTTTGGACAAAAGAAGTTCCGATTTGTGTAATTTCCTCGGGTTTTTTATAAATTTATGCTGAAATCGTGTTCAAGAACTGATTAGAAGTGATGAACACCAAACTTCTGCTTCATTTTTTTGACTCGGACGAGTTCCGAGTTGACTCGACTCGGACCGAATCGCCTCAAAATCGCGAGTCATCTACCGAGTCAATCATCCAACCGAGTCACTTACCGAGTTGGCTCGTTTTTAGAGTGTTTTGACTCGACTCGTACGAGTTGACTCATGACTCGTACGAGTTTAACAACTATGATATTAAGATTATTATTTAGATAATACTGTTTTGAAATCACCATTAACGCATTGAATATATATAAATTGCGTCCGGAAGGGCCTTCACTAAAGAGTGAGGCTTGATTTCCCAAAATACCCCTCATTAATGCATCTTTAATGGGCCATCATTTTTATTGGCCATTGATTTATTTTAATCAAGGGCCAAGATTGGTTCTCATGGTACCCGCAATAAGAACGGTTCTCAAATGAACCCTCCCCTATATATAAAGACTAACCTGTGGCTGTGATGACTGCATGATCTGAACAGATATGTACTGAGAAATCACGAGAAGCACGGGCAACACAAGATATGCAAATGTATCTGACCATCCTAATGGAGGTTGACCATCCTGTAAAGGGTATTATAGTCTTTAAGCCTTTAAGGTCTAGTAAAAGATTTTTAAAAATAGTAAAAATAAAATTTAATGCTTACTATGAAAGGGAACAGCCAAGATATGCCACTGCCACTCTGGCGGGCAGCAATCGTTGTCGGACCAGCAAGAGATGGTATCCAGAAGAACCCTTCAGCCAGAAGTCCCTGTGGAAATGATTTAAAAAAGCACCATTTCATTATATGCTATTAACAATATATTAATACTGAATACACACACATACAAACTGCACAATATCGAACAAAGCTCTACAGTCCACACTTCTTTTTCGATATCAGCAACCAAATTTACTTTAGGTGCAAAATAGAAATCAGCTTACAATTTATTGCCGACTTTAGCAACCAACCTCGCTTTAAATGAACTTTACGTGTAAATTGCTGATGTGGCACTGGCTGATGCCATACCAGCCGCCACATTAGATGCCAGAAATGCAAATAAAAGTTTATGTAAAAAGGTTAAAACAGATTTATTTGCAAGTGCGTATTCATATACAATAAAATGACAAATAAGATGTCACGTCCACAATTAAACCAGCAAAAATGACCTGCTACTGATTGAACAGGCTATTTGTACTATATGTAATAAAATGTAACTTGATTGCCAAAATCGGCAGTAAAATGTAGGAATAATGTACAAGGTCACCAAACTATTGGAACCAATTTATAGGCGACCCTAGTATATATCCAGTTTAATGTAATCTGCCAAGAAAACATGCTAGATCACGAAGATAACATTCAAAGTTTTGAAAAAAGAAAAACACCTTTTGTTACTTTCACTAATCTTTGAAGTAAAAATAATTTACATACTAGGGTGGCCTATAAAGTAGTTTCAGTAGTTGCATGGTTCTGAATAAAAAGTTTAATACTTGGGTGGCGTCCTTATACATTGTCCCTAACATGTAAGCTGGTTTCCATTATGCATCTAGCCATCTACCCTAAAGTTGGTTGCTAAAATCAAGAAACAGTGTGAAGTTCTTTTCTATGTCATGCAGTTTGCCCTATAAAACAAATAAAACCACCATAAATTCACCTCATCTGCAACATTCGAGAGTGCTCTGTAAAGACCAATCCACACGGGTATTGTTGCTAGGGTCGGCAGGCATCCTGTTAAGAGGACATAATGTCAACCACAATTATAGGAAAAAAGATCATAAATATATTATTCAAACGTAACATTTATTATATCTCCTAGTCTTTAATAAATCTTTTGATATGGTTTGGACAGAGTGGATTGACTTTAATCATCTTAATATTAATATGAAACACCAAGTACCTGCCAAAGGATTTATTCCTGCCAGTTTGTACAATCTTGCAGTTTCAAGCTGAAGCCGCTCCTGCAAACCAATGAAAACATGGTCACAGAAAATGAATTAAATATTCCGGGATTCGACAGGAAAAACATGAGGTTATATGAAAGCTACTTATTTCAGAACACAAAATTAATAAGGAAATTTCTGCTAATCTGTTGTAGTATTTGTGAATAATTTTAAGGGTAGTTTCATAAATATATATATAGGGGAGGGTTCATTTGAGAACCAACCTTATTGCGAGTACCACGAGAACCAATCTTGACCCTTGATTAAAATAAATCAATGACTAATAATTTTGGTGGCTCATTAATGACTAATGATTAGCTCATTAATGACGGATATATTGGGAAAATTAAGCCAATCTAATAATGACTCATCCACCCGGACGCAATTCACGGTTGGGTAAATATAAAAATGACCAAAGCACCCCTATTAATGAGCATTAATGGTGGTTACAAATGGTACTCGCGGTATCCATTTAAAACAGTAAATAGAGCATACTTCCCATTTCATAGTAAATAAACAAAATCAGTTACTTACAAGTTACAATAACAGCCTGTTTCACAGAATAAACATCTTAGAACATTATGCAATGAGATGATTGACATTGTTTTCCTGTTTGTTTATTCAACGAACTTTAGAAGGATGCATATGAAAATTTTAACCTTCAGAAGGATATATATATGAAAATCAATCCTAAATAAAATGCATTCAGCAATTTTTTTGTCTAGAATTCAAGGAATTAGTTTAGAGCAGAGGTCTTAGTGTTTTACATCATTATTCGAATCAGCATAGGAAATACAAAAGGACGGGACAAATTGTAACCTGATCACCAGCATACCGTTCCTGAATCGCCTTTATTTGCGGTTGCAAAGATCGCATTGCCATTGCAGATTCCACCTGCATTATAAACCAAAAAATATTTATATTTATATCTAAAAATATAAATCTGGTCTGATCAATAGAGCAGAAGTATGACATGTCTCGTGCTATTATAAAGTTAGACTGTTGATGTTTTCATATATATCACAAGAACAAGTTACAACAAACCTGCTTCTTTGACAGAGGAAATGTAGCGGCCTTCACAAGAACCGTGAGTAGTATAATTGCAAAGCCATAAGCATATGGAACATGGAGTGTAGAGAGGCCGTCCTTCAAAAACTGAAATGTAAAAAGAAAATCAAATCCTCACAGATTACAACAATTTCTCCCAAACTACAAATACTATGGCTGTTCATATTCGTTCGTTAAGAAATAGTCTAAATAACATTGTTTATCTAATTGTTGTGTTAAGATACATATAATATTTGAACATAATTGACCATACCTGAACCTTAACAAGTATTCAAGTAAATTATCAAGAATCCGACAGACCTTTGTTTGGTTCAACTAACTAAACATACAGAAATACCTTTTCAAGTCCGTTTGTTTAATAACTAATCAAACATAAACAAATATCCGAGGTAATTTAACAGCTCTACACCGTATCACCTATTCCCATAAACATTACTACACACACAACACACTCTGTGTGTGTGTGTGTGTGTTTGTGTTCACTCGGATAGTCAGATTGAAACTTCAATGATAGTACCAAGTACTAATACCAACATAACAGCAAAATCATAATGATACTAATGATAGTAACAGTAATAACAGAAGAATTGCAAACCTTAAGAACAGTTTCCATATAATTAGTGATCCCAGAGAGCCAATCATTACTCTGTTTGGTACTGGCGTTTGTAGTGATATTAGGATCAGGAGTAGCAGAAACAACAGCATCAGCAATCGTATAAATAATACCTTCAGCTCTATCAATTAGTTCCCTAAGGCTCTCCGGGTCCGTAAACGGAACCTGACCCGGCCTAAAACTAGCGACAGTTATCGTCCTGCCGCGAAAAGGTTTGTGATTCTTCGTAAAGTTCACGAATTGGGGGCGTCCGAGAAGAGGGTTTAAGGTCCGGAGTCTGTAAGGGTCCGGGAAGGGGGAAAGAACTGTACTTGACCCGAAAGAAACCGAATTCGCCATTTTTGTGGTTGAATTAGGGTTTATAAAGCTCCTTGATTGAGGCCCTAGTATTGAGATGGTAAGAAAGATATTAGAAGTGGGATTAATTGATTGATTGGGTGATGGGTATGTTGAGTATGGGATTCAAAAAGAGGGGTTAAGGATTGGAAGATGAGAATGAGGTAATGAAAGCAAACAAGGGAGTAGAGTGGAAGGAATGAATGGAAAGTGTAGTTCATGTGCAAAATTTAGTGCAAGGTCAAACAAAACAAACACAAAAAATCCACCTTCTTTGTTATCTAGAATCTGAATTTATTTTTATTCCTTTAAGAATAAAATTGATAAAATGTATAACAACGATGAAATTTTGAGTTGACTATAATCTAATTTTTTTTAATATATATACTAATATAGTGTAAGAAGATTAGAGTCTGCTCATAAGAACAACCTAGACAATCACTTAGGACATAAATCGTTATGAGCTTCTTTTAATATTATGAGATAACGGTACCCTTAATCATTATTCTAGCGTTAATTTGAAAGTTATAGTGATTGCCACGATGCAGATAGTTGAGACTATAATGCTTGGCAAACCTAGAAGGGTGGCATCACATTATACGAAGTGCTCATACCAATAACAAACGAGTAAGGTTATGATCATGAAGATTTGACAGTAAATGGCGATCAAAGAGTTATAGCGATCAAAGAGTTGCTATTATAACCAACGAGTGTTCATATGCATGTGACAGTAAATGGTGGTTGGTTATTGAATTGTTTGGACAAGAAGAAAATATGGACACTTGAAAAATATATGAACACGGGACATGAACACTCGAAGATGATTAACAAATTATGAACAAGAAGGACATATCAACACAAGCATGAACACTTGAAGATGATGAACAAATGAAGAACACTCTATATAAATTTAACTAAAACTAAATTTCAAAAAGAATAGTTAATTAAGCAATTATAACGAGTGCAACACTCGTCCGTTTTTCGGGACGGTTTTTCTAATACATAGATATGTGTATATGCGTATGTATTTATTGGTGTTCAACGTCATTAATAAATCTATAGTATTTAAAACATGCTTGTTACGTATTTTCGTGTAATGTGAGGATTCCGATATTACATCACTAATAAACAAGTGTGAAATCACACATATTTTTAAGATTGAAAACATGAATAAAAAGTTGTTAAACGTATCTACAAATTACGAGTACGTTATGACCAAAATATAAAACAAAATAACTTTAAATTAACATAAAATTTCAACACAATAAAAAATTGTTATAAACTTTGTATCTACTTAAAGATTGCACACGAGTAACCTTACAATACCATCACCCATTGAAAGATTGCATGTGTAAACCAATAAAAAGTAACAGCAATTACACGTATACAAGAGTAAAACACGAACATGTTTTTGGGTACAATGTTGGTCACATTTGTGGGTTTTTATACTAAAAGGGCGTACGTACGCAACATTACAACAATCGTAGATGAAAGTGGTAGCGGTTGGCAGCGATTTGCAACAGTGTGGTAACTAGTGTTGGATATATGCCCACTGATACACGTATATTGGATCACTGCTGATGAGGCACGGGCCTATTGGGTCACACGCCAAGCGTTGAATCCGACAGCACATGTCAAGAGAGATAATTAGGGTTTCTGTCGACCTTCACGGGCCCTCACGGGTCGTGAATAGGTCGTGACGTGAAGCCCTTCACGAGGCTTCATGGGCCGGTCGGGGATCGTGGAGGTGATGCCTTCACGACTTCCTCACGGGCCGTGAGAGCCCGTGAAGGCTGAAGTCTAAGTGACACTTTAATATTATTGGACCTATTGTTTGGTCCAATGGAAGGGTGCCATTATGGCCGACCCTGGTGTCTCACAGACTTCCCTTCCACTTATAAAAGTGCATGTTTTCTCTCTTGAAAGGACCTTTTGCCATTTGACTAACCTACACACTTGAGAGAGCTTGTGAGATTCATAGAAGCTTTGAGATAGAGTTTGTGTGGCTGTTGTCAAGAGTTCATCTGCTGTTCTTGAGCCCTTGTTCACGTGGTGGAAGTATAGTGGTTCAAGCTTTAGCAAAGGTGGTTCACGCAAGGCTTGGTGTGGATATCAATAGAGGGACTCGTCTTGGAGTTCAAGTATTACATCTACTACAACAAATCAACCAGAGACATCAAGGGTATGGTCTCACTTTCTGGTTTCTTTTGTTCTTCTTGTTGCTATCATGTCTTGTAGCTAGATCCCACTATGTGTTTCTTGTGCATGAGTTTTGAAAACCCGAAATGAACTTGTTTTTATCTTCATGCTTCCGTTGTGCTTGGGTTTTGTTGTGCATGAGAATCCTTTAGTGGTATCAGAGCCATTGCTACAAGATGGTAGCACAAAATGGCTCGAAAAATCGTTTTTTGGAAGTTTTGGCATTCTTTCCAGAAGGCCTTCACGAGCCGTGAAGTTCTCTTCACGGGTCGTGAACACGACCAGTGTAGTTTGGGGTCTGGTCGTGAAATGGTTTTTTGGTGCTTCACGAGTTCATCCGGGCCGTGAGCGGTCGTGAAGGAGCTCGTGAACAGTGTTTTTGACCTTAAAAGAAATTTTTCGGTTTTTCGAGTCATTGCTGTGTTTCTATTTTAGTTCAGATGTTTCTGGAAATCCCCAAATAATATTTTGGTACCACTATGGGTATGCATGGTATGGTCATGGCATTAGATGCATACATGCATACACATATGTGTGTGTATATATGAATATAGGTTTTAAAAATTGGTTTTATACCTTAATGCATATGTACAAGAATTTCCATTGTGCCTTGAGTGTTTGCTTGGAAATTCTTATCAAAATATTTGCTTGTTGCGGTTTTTGGCACACCGTTTGTTTTTGTGGTTGTTTGCCTTGTTCTTTGTTGGTAACCTTGGCCTTAGACCTTGTGGTTGTTTGTGGTTGCTCCCTTTTTATTTGGTGACTTAGAGTCACTTGGTTTGTAATAATTATTTATTTATTGATTATTGTAATTATTATTGCGGTTTGCATACCGTTTCATTTATCCGTGTACTTGTAATAGATGATAGAATTTTCGTGGCTTGCATGCCATTTCATTTCTATTTTTTATGTACTTGTACTCATGGAGCATGGAGACCATAATCGAGAATCAAGGATGGTGTCTTGAAAATAGAAGATCCGGTAAATCCCGTTGGAGATGGCGGATCAAGTGGGAGCTATGACCTTTTGTATTGTGTCCCTAGTTGACCACGTTCTTCCCGTAGGCTCACGGGTAGAACGCATGGGTTTTGGCTTGGTTACCAACTCCTTGCTATGCGTGTGTTGTGATTTATTTCTTGCATGGATTGTTTAGGTTTTCGCATGCTAGAAATTTTTTCAATAAATTAAATCACAAGAGTTTTATAAAATTGGTTTATATTTCTCTCGCGCGCGCTCATGATTAACAAACCAACTAAAGTGAAAAATAAGTTTTGTCACTCAAATATGTTAATCAAAATTAATTGGAAACAAAAGCCCGTTTTTCCATAAAACATAAATCACGCACCATCCGTAAGACGATGCCACCCAAATCTAATAACACAATGATTGGTTGTCGAGCTTAGCACGAGCCAATCTTTGTGGAGTTGTGTGGAAGGTGAGCGTAGTAACTCGCAAACTTGGTTGTCGAGCTTAGCACGAGCCAATTCTTGTGGAGTGTACTTACCGCATGTCTTGGGGGACGATTTATAATTTCAAATTAGAATTCTTGAAAGATTGTCGAGCTTAGCACGAGTCAATCAACAATTCTAAATTGGGATTGGTGTAAGAAGGGATCAAACATGCCAAACGACCGGTGCTTGTCGTAGGATCCCGCAAAGACCAAAGAGTTGCAATAATGGATTGCAATTGGCAATATGGTTGCCAACCCGAAATAACTTCCTTATGTGATCCGCGGTAAACCCGTCATATACGGAAGTGAAATAAGGTTCTTTGCTTTGTTAAAATAATTAAAAAAAAATTTTGGGTAAATTGTTTTAACAAACTTAAATATCAAACTAACCAAATCTACTTTGCTATTATAGATGGCATCTTCAAGTACCACCACCACAAGCAACATTTCTCTACGAGTTTTCCTTGAGAAGGAGAAACTCGACGGTAGCAATTTCATGGATTGGCATAGGCAACTTCGGATTGTCCTACGCAATGAAGGGAAATTGCATATCATTAAGGAAACCTTGCCCGAAGCCCCTGCGACTACGGCACCTAGGGCCGCCCGAGAGGCACATGAAAAACTCCTCAAGGACACGGAGGAAATAACGTGCCTTATGCTTAGCACAATGAGCTCCGATTTGCAAAAGCAAATGGATCATTTAAGTGCTTTCGACTTGCTCGCGCAGCTCAAGAACATGTTCCAACAGCAAGCGAGGCAAGAAAGGTACGAATGCCTCAAGTCCGTCCTAGGTTGCAAGCTCCAGGATGGCGGGAACGTAAGCGCTCATGTGTTGCGTATGAAAGCAAACATGGAGCGCATGGAGAGGTTAGGGTTCCCCATAGGGAGGGAGATGGCAGTTGATCTCATCCTCCAATCCTTGTCCAATGCATATGATCAATTCATCGTGAGTTATCATATGCATAGTATGGACAAAACCCTCATGGAGCTTCATGGGATGCTCAAGACCGCGGAGTCAAGCATCTCGAAGCCCAAGGCCACCTCATCCAATCCTGTCTTGGCTATCCGGGAGGGCCGCATCCAAAAGAAGAAGCTGAATCCTTCCCAAAAGGGAAAGGGTAGGGGAAAGGTTGGTGCCACCAAGCCTACCCCTACCCCGGTGGCAAAGGGCAAGGGGAAGATTCCCCAAGCCAAGGCCCCGGAGGATGCGCAATGCTTCTTTTGCGGGGACAAGGGGCATTATCGCCGAAGCTGCCCAAAGTACCAAGATGGCCTCAAGAAGCTCAAGGCAATAAGCATCCCGGGACCTTCGAACCAAGGTACGTTCATGATTAAGCTCCATCAAACTTCTATTTCAAAGGGCTGGGTTTTAGATACCGGCTGCGGCACTCACATTTGTAATATGGTGCAGGTGCTAAGGGAAAGTAGAGGCTTGGAGCGTGGAGAGCTGGATCTAATTATGGGGAACCGAGAGGTTGTGCCCGTAGAAGCAAAAGGGAGTGTCGAGCTCTCTTTTAGAACCGGCCTTTCCATTGTTCTTATTAATGTATGTTATTCGCCCTACGTGGCAAGAAACATTTTATCTTTACATGCTTTGTATGACGATGGTTTTTCTTTTAAATTTATGGATGGATCTATTCTATGTTATAAAAATGATGTTTGTTATTTTAAAGCTTTACCATGTCATGGCATATATGAAGTTGATGCATACATTGAAAATAAGAGACCTATCATGAATATTGATTCTCAATCCAAAAATTGTTTGGATAAATATTCTTTATGGCACGGTCGTCTTGCTCGTGTAAACAAGACCCGCATCACCAAGCTCCAAGCGAACGGGATCTTGGAATCATTTGACCTTAGGTCAAAAGATGTATGCGAATCTTGTTTACTAGGCAAAATGACCAAAGAACCCTTCACCGGAGTTAGTGAGAGGGGAAAGGATCTTTTGGAAGTCATTCACACCGATGTGTGTGGTCCTTTCAAAAATGTCACAAGGAACAATACTAGATATTTCGTTACCTTCACGGATGATTATAGTAGGTATGGATATATCTACTTGATTAGACAAAAGTCTGAAACCTTTGAGGTGTTCAAGACATTTCAAAGTGAAGTAGAGAATCAATCGGGTAAGAAGATTAAGATACTACGATCGGATAGAGGCGGTGAGTATCTTACTTCGGAGTTTCTGGACCATCTTAGAAAATGTGGGATTATCTCACAATTAACTCCTCCTAGGACTCCACAATTAAATGGAGTTACCGAAAGGAGAAATCGGACATTATTAGATATGGTCCGTTCTATGATGAGTCAAACGGAGGTACCCATTAGTTTTTGGGGTTACGCTCTAGAGACGGCGGTAAGAATCCTTAACCTCGTACCAACAAAGATAGTTGAAACAACACCATATGAGTTGTGGCACAAGAAAAAGCCCACTCTCTCATATCTTCGTGTATGGGGATGTCTAGCCTACGTGAGACGAATGACAAACTAGAACCCCGTTCCGAAAGGTGTTATTTTATCGGATATCCTCCTGCCGGTATTGGATATATTTTCTACAAACCTTCAGAGAACAAAGTTTTTGTTGCTCGAAGAGCCATTTTCCTTGAAAGGGAACTTATATCCAACGTACCGAGGCAAAAGGAAATAGACCTTGAAGAAATTCAAGGTACACCCGATAAAGAACTTGATGTTGGCACTAGCAATCAACCATCAATGGTTGACACCGAGCAAAGTGAAGCTGCGGTACCTGACACACTTCCACTTCCTACCCCACGTAGATCCGGTAGAGCTCATCATGAGCCTGAGAGATATGGATTTCTCATATCCGAGGGCAATGAGCTATTGGTGGATCAAGATGAACCCACCAGCTACCAAGAAGCAATGGTGGGCCCTGAGTCTGCCAAGTGGAGGGAGGCAATGGAAAGCGAAATAAACTCCATTTCGGATAACCAGGTTTGGGAACTGGTTGATCCAACACCCGGGTTTCGACCCGTTGGGTGTAAATGGGTTTTCAAGAAGAAAACCAACATGGACAATACCTTGGACACTTTCAAAGCCCAATTGGTGGCAAAAGGTTTCACGCAAACACCGGGTGTTGATTATGATGAAACTTTTTCACCAGTGGCCATGTTGAAGTCCATTAGGATCCTCCTTGCCATAGCTGCTTTTCATGATTATGAGACATGGCAAACGGATGTAAAAACCGCCTTCCTTAACGGGAAGCTTTCTGAAGAGGTGTATATGACACAACCTGAAGGTTTTGTACATCCTAAGTATCCTAACAAGGTATGTAGGCTTAAGAAGTTCATTTATGGACTTAAGCAAGCCTCTCGTAGTTGGAATCTTTGTTTTGATGAAAAGATCAAGGAATTTGGATTTTTGAAAAACGAAGATGAACCATGCGTGTATGTCAGGGCTAGTGGGAGCTCAATAGTTTTCCTAGTTTTATATGTAGATGATATTCTACTCATAGGAAATCATATCCCAACCTTGCGTAGTGTCAAGGATTGGCTTGGGAATTGCTTTTCTATGAAAGACTTAGGAAATGCGGGATGCATTCTCGGAATTAAGATCTGTAGGGATAGGTTTAGAAGGCTTATAGGTTTAAGCCAAAGTGCATATGTCGATAAAGTCGTTAAACGATTTAAGATGGAGGATTCTAAGAAAAGGAATCTCCCCATGATGCATGGATTGGCATTAAGCAAGGCTCAATGCCCCAAATCCCAAAAGGAGTTGAACATAATGAAGCGAGTCCCATACGCTTCGGCTGTGGGATCGATCATGTATGCCATGTTATGCACACGCCCCGATGTCTCATGTGCCTTGAGCATGACTAGTAGATATCAGGCGAATCCGGGAGAGGCTCACTGGAGGGCTGTGAAGAACATTCTAAAGTACCTTAGGCGTACAAAGGAAATGTTCTTGGTATACGGTGGCGAGGAAGAGCTTAGAGTAAAGGGTTACTCTGATGCTAGCTTCCAAACCGATAGGGACGACTGCCAATCTCAATCGGGGTTCGTGTTCCTATTGAATGGTGGTGCAGTAAGCTGGAGGAGTTCAAAGCAAGACACAGTTGCTGATTCAACAACCGAGTCAGAATATATTGCAGCAAGTGAAGCTGCTAAGGAAGCTGTGTGGATGAAGAAATTCATCCAAGATCTAGGAGTGGTTCCGAGCATCACCGACCCTATTGAGATTTTATGTGACAATGAGGGTGCGGTGGCTTTGGCAAAGGAACCAAGAGCTCATAAGAGGACAAGACACATTCTTCGAAAATATCACTTCATTAGAGAAGTAATCGAGAATGGTGACGTTGCCATAAGTAGAGTACCGACGGATGGGAACCTTGCGGACCCATTCATTAAGCCATTATCACAAGCTCCTCATGATTCTCACACTAAAGCTATAGGTGTTAGATTCGCTAGTGATTTGGCTTGACCTATGTATTTGGTTTGTTTGATTTGTATGATTTGTATTTGTATTTATGGGAACATTCAAACGTTATTGTAACTTATGTTTGTTTCGATATATGAATAGAGATTTATATATACGCTTGTTGCGGTCACAATCATCAAGTCCATACCGTGTTCTATCTTAGCATGTTTAAACACTTCCTTGAATGTTTATCATTCTAAAACCTTCTGCAATCGGTTATTCTTCATATGGGAGGAAGAATGAAATAAGATTGAAGTAAGTGGTTGGCCCGGTATTCAAAATGGTTGAATAAGGGTGCAAGACTTACTTGTGCTTGAAAGGTGTTTCAAGTGACCAGAAGACCCACACCTGAGTTTACTTCATGCATCTATTAGTCACAAGTATCTCGGGATGATAATATCATTTCATCCTTAGACTTGAGACGCATAGGTTACCAGAGTATGAATCTGCCTTACTCTAGTTATCTTCAAACTTAGTTCGTAACTGGCTGTTATAAAGGAAATAATTGGGTAAAGTATGAAACATATAATGGGACTATATGGTCGAAAGGATTTGTTCCTCTAGTAAGAGAGATATCCCTGGGCCCCTCGATGATTGGGAGCTGACATCAAATATGCATGGCCGTGCTCAAGTTACATTGATTTTAGATCAGATGCAACTTGTCTATTTAGTCACCACCAATCTGTAATCGAGAAACATAATAGTGAACGATCTGGAGATTGACATATTCCATGTCTCGTGTTCACAAGGATATCGCGAACAAAAGGATGCACATGATCACTTATCTATAGAACCTCATAAGCCTTTAAGGCTATTAGGTTTTTGTCGAAGATGACAACTCGCGCCGACTTGGGGGCATTGATGCTTAGCTAGAGCCGCTCTTTGTCTGTGATTAATATATGACGATGTATCATGTGCAAGTGGGAGTCTGTTGGATATATGCCCACTGATACACGTATATTGGATCACTGCCGATGAGGCACGGGCCTATTGGGTCACACGCCAAGCGTTGAATCTGACAGAACATGTCAAGAGAGATAATTAGGGTTTCTGTCGACCTTCACGGGCCCTCACGGGTCGTGAAGAGGTCGTGACGTGAAGCCCTTCACGAGGCTTCATGGGCCGGTCGGGGATCGTGGAGGTGATGCCTTCACGACTTCCTCACGGGCCGTGAGAGCCCGTGAAGGCTGAAGTCTAAGTGACACTTTGATATTATTGGACCTATTGTTTGGTCCAATGGAAGGGTGCCATTATGGCCGACCCTGGTGTCTCACAGACTTCCCTTCCACTTATAAAAGTGCATGTTTTCTCTCTTGAAAGGACCTTTTGCCATTTGACTAACCTACACACTTGAGAGAGCTTGTGAGATTCATAGAAGCTTTGAGAGAGAGTTTGTGTGGCTGTTGTCAAGAGTTCATCTGCTGTTCTTGAGCCCTTGTTCACGTGGTGGAAGCATAGTGGTTCAAGCTTTAGCAAAGGTGGTTCACGCAAGGCTTGGTGTGGATATCAATAGAGGGACTCGTCTTGGAGTTCAAGTATTACATCTACTACAACAAATCAACCAGAGACATCAAGGGTATGGTCTCACTTTCTGGTTTCTTTTGTTCTTCTTGTTGCTATCATGTCTTGTAGCTAGATCCCACTATGTGTTTCTTGTGCATGAGTTTTGAAAACCCGAAATGAACTTGTTTTTATCTTCATGCTTCCGTTGTGCTTGGGTTTTGTTGTGCATGAGAATCCTTCAGTGGTATCAGAGCCATTGCTACAAGATGGTAGCACAAAATGGCTCGAAAAATCGTTTTTTGGAAGTTTTGGCATTCTGTCCAGAAGGCCTTCACGAGCCGTGAAGTTCTCTTCACGGGTCGTGAACACGACCAGTGTAGTTTGGGGTCTGGTCGTGAAATGGTTTTTTGGTGCTTCACGAGTTCATCCGGGCCGTGAGCGGTCGTGAAGGAGCTCGTGAACAGTGTTTTGGACCTTAAAAGAAATTTTTTGGTTTTTCGAGTCATTGTTGTGTTTCTATTTTAGTTCAGATGTTTCTGGAAATCCCCAAATAATATTTTGGTACCACTATGGGTATGCATGGTATGGTCATTGCATTAGATGCATACACATATGTGTGTGTGTATATATATGAATATAGGTTTTAAAAATTGGTTTTATACCTTAATGCATATGTACAAGAATTTCCATTGTGCCTTGAGTGTTTGCTTGGAAACTTCTATATATATATATGTGTGTGTGTGTGTATTAAAAAGCTTAAGCGAAAATTGTTTTTCATACGAAAACTATGAGAACTGTTTCTAACACCATTAATGACTCATTAATAGGAGTATTTTTGTCATTTATATATTTACCCAATCATGAATTACGTTCGGATGGATGATTCATTATTAGTTTCACTTAATCTTCCCAAAATACCCCTAATTAGTTAGTCAGTAATGAGTTATTAACGAGCTATTAGAATTATTAGCCATTGATTTATTTTAATCAAGAGCCAAGACTGGTTCTCGCGCAAAAACTATTCTCATTCGAACCCTCCTATATATATATATATATATATATATATATCTTCCTCCTATATAATGCATCTACCACCTAAAAAACTCTTAATTTTAAGAAGAGTAAATTTACTAAAATGCCCCTCCTTAATACCTCTCCTTAATACCTCTCCTTTACCCCTTCTTTAAGTCCACAATTAATGAATTTAAACAAATAAATATTGAAAATATAACCGACAATTAATGAATTTAAACCAATATTTATAACTGAATTATTTCTAATCATATATTTTTAATATTAACTTTTGATTTATGAGATCATCATACTTATAACTGAATTAAGTCTAATCATATATTTTTAATATTAACTTTTGATTCATGAAATCACCCAAAGAGATTTCACAAACACCAAACAAATGAAAGAGTCAAAGAGTTGAAATTTATAAACATTGCATTCTAACTCAATTACATAATAATTAAAACTATGAAAAATTACACACACATATACATACATATATATAATCAGCAACTTTATGATTCAGGCATGAGACAAAACTCTTCAAACAAACTGAAACACAAATAACTCAGAGTTAGCAATTTAATTCTTAATTTCATAGTGGCTCTCGCAAAGAATCTTCACAAACTCATATTACCTTCATCTCGCAAAGAATCTTTACAAACTCATATTAGCTCTTTGTGATTAATTTGCACAAAACTCATCACAACTGTAATACCGTATTTTAACCCAAAAATTTTCACTTTTAATTACACCGCGGAAGCATTTTTAAACATCAAAGTAATTACCACTAATTACAAACACTACTGATTACAAAATATCAGTATTACAAAACACGGCTCGTCACAAATACATTATCAGAGTCCTAGGTGATTACTCCCCAAGCTAACCACTTTCAGCCGAGCCGCTGACTTACCAAACCTGTAAAAAGAGTGAGAGGTGGGGGATTAGCACAAAGCTAAATGAATGGAGTAACACCCAACAGATATATCAGCCAGTACCGCATGATATCAACAACCACAAATAAGCACCCTAGGAAGACCGGCGGTTCTGCAGGAACCGACAACCAATGCCGGCCAAAGCAAAGGTTTACCGATAGTCCATTTGCTATTCTCACACAGTATCATCCTCTGGTAGCAACAAATGCATCCCAAGGTCCTGATACTGCTTAGCCAATAGCAAATGAACCCAACCCATAAGCCCAGTCGTAAACTGACTTCCCTTCCAACATGTATACATATCACAGAATTCAACAATTAACATTCACAGTTAATTAACCAATAGATAAACAATCTATCCAACAATAGTTGCAACCAAACCAGTACAACTAATATCACCCGTGAGCAAACATCCACTCACCTCTGATTCTCAGCTATTCCACTCAGTGATCTAATGTTACTGAGCCTTGTCTGTTCCTGAGAACACAACAAACTGAAATCAGTATTTAATTCATATATATATATATATCACATATATTTATTTCCATTTAATCAAACATAAACATGTAAGATTCACATATGAATACACATATAACACATAGCATTAAACAATGCAAAACAACAAACCAAAACTGTCGGATTTCATGAGAAATCCGACACTACCATCGGATTTGCACCAAATCCGCAACTACTATCGGAATCCGACACTTTGTATCGGATTTGAAGGAATCCGCAACTCCAGTCGGATTTCCACACTTGATGCATTTATCTTGACACCCACAATCGGATTTCATGTTTAGGATTCCACCTTCAGATTCAAACCATAGGATTTCAACACTAGGATTTCATCATCAACACCAAAATCCGCAACATTTAACACCTCCATGAATCCGACAACTTCATAACTTGCATAAACCAACTTTCCAGTTTATATAATTCACATACAAGTTCATATAAACACATATAAACATGCAAGCATGCTTCAAAACACCCTTTAACACCAAGAACATCAAATCCGATTACTTCATAAAGTATGAGTATATGATATTCATATCAAATCCCACTCAAACCGTAGCATGCTTATAACAACTAGCATGTTAGCAAGAATCATGAAACAATTATCAACCTTCAAGCTTTGAATCACAAATTCAAGAATTCACAGAATTCCGATTGCTTCTTGTTTCTCCTTCTTTGCTCTCGGTTTCACACTCAAACACACATACATGCAAACTTCAAAGTGAAGTAATACCAACACACATATGTTGGGGTTTGTTCGGTTTTTCAAAATATATTTTAGCAACGGAAGCATGAACAACAATTTTAAACTTTTTAAAACTCCCCACCAATGATCCATATGTAAGCCTTAAGAAACAAAACAACCATAGGGTGTTTAGAACTACAACCTTTGTAGCGTGAGTAAACCGTTGAAGAAGTAGTTGATCTATGAGAAGCCAAGAGAAGACTTCCTCCAAGGTATCCACAAAATCAATGAATCCAACACCTCCAAGATGCTAGTCTCTCCAACCCTTTGGAATTCAAGCAAGCAAGCAACAACCTCTTGTTCTTCTTCTTGAACTTACTATGTATGTATATGAGTATGTATTCTAGCACCACACTTTGCTCACTTGAAGAACACCAATACTACAAAGTAAGGATGTTTTCAAGTATCAAACACTTAGAACTCTTCTAAGAACTCAAGGAAAGGTGGTAGCATGAACTTATACACAAAAGAGCCATGCATGAAGACTTAAAAGCACCAAGAAACAAAAGCCAAGAGGGAGGCCCCTCCCAAGGCCATTTTCGGCCGAAAATTGGTGAGGGAGGGAGGGCCCCTCTTTCCTTTGCTTCTTCACTTGGTGTACATGTCCATGCCTTGCTCCATTCCAATCAAGAAGCCATACATGGCCCCTTTGAAGGATTAATGTGTGAATTTCTAGTTTTCTTTCAATTTATATAAAAGAGTATACTAGATATGTCATACTAAGTATAAAATACATCTACATGTATTTTATATACATACTTGATTGTTACTAGTAACTCTTTACTTGTAACAAAGATATACATGCATTTATATAATTTGTTACTAGTAACAATTTACTTGTAACAAATATATATTTATACATATATATATATATACATATATAAAATCATATATTTATATTTATGTATTTCATATGCATTATCTTGTATCAATATACAAGAGTGATATTATTATTTCACATAAATAACAATATGCAACAATGCATATATACTTATATATATATAACGAGTTGGAAACATATTTAAATCATATCCAAATATGTAATTGGTGTCCATTGATTGTAAATGTGTGACCCTATGGGCTTATTTATTATCAGTAATATCATATTAATTTGTGTCTTGTGCACATAGAACCAACAATCTCCCACTTGCACAAGTTACAACTTAAGCCGATATAGACAATGGTAAGAACGTCTAGCAACATCCCTTTGCCCCTAATAATAAATAAAGTGTGTTGATCAACACTTTCACCAACGAAGTTAACTCACTAGCTACAAATCGTTGTTATAGGTAAGTCATCAATTATCCCTTTGTTTTAACATCTCGTTGAACATGAGACATGGATCGTCATCAATTCTCATATAATGTTCAACTTGTTTTAGGGCCCAGAGATATTATACTCCCAATTAAATGAGAGAAACAAATTCCATCTTGACCACATACGTCTCTTATAAGACTCATATCATACCTAATAATGGCCTTTATAACTACCCGGTTAAAGATAGCGTTTAACCACATTAAAGCATGATACTCCTCATACTCGAGTCCCAATATGTGTCTCAGGTCTAAGGATACAAAGATACCACCTTTTTCTCAAGATTTACTTATGACACAGATCCATGAAGCGATCTTAAGAGCGGGTCATGTCCAATGTTTGTTCCCTAACAAACATTAGTGAATTTGGCTGCAAACCCTTTTGCCTACTTTCATCACGAATGAAAGTCAACCAACTTATTCACATTAGTCTTAATTCATAACTATTCCCATAGTTATAACCGACTATGGACGTTTTAGAATAAAGAGTTATTCATGGATTTAAAACATGCTAATAAAGAACACAATATATATTAATGAAGTGATCATATCCCATACATCATTCAGATAAAATAGATATTGTCATAATGTTCCAAAATATCCAAATACTAAATTACAATTCAAATCCAATCCCTTGCAAAGCGAAGACCTATTGCCCTAGTATGAGACTCATGCTTAGTCGAGGCAAGAGGTTTCGTAAAAGGATCTGCAAGATTCTGATCTGTATGAACTTTGCGAATACACACATCTCCTCTATCCACTATATCCCGTATGTAGTGGAAACGCTTGAGGATGTGTTTGGTGCTGTGATGTGATCTAGGTTCTTTTGCCTGGGCAATAGCACCTTCATTATCACAAAATATTTCTATGGGGTCTTGAATGCTTGTTACTACCCCAAGGTCAGCAATGAATTTCTTCATCCATGCAGCTTCTTGTCCAGCCTCAGAAGCAGCAATGTATTCAGATTCTGTAGTGGATTGTGCAACTACACTTTGCTTAGAACTTTTCCAAGCAACCGCGCCTCCATTCATAACGAAGACATAGCCCGATTGTGATCGAGAATCATCTCGATCCGTTTGGAAACTAGCATCTGTGTAACACTTTACACAAAGATCTTCTTCCAAACCCCCATAGATCAAGAACATGTCTTTGGTTCTTCTCAAGTATTTTAAAATGTTCTTGACTGCCATCCAATGGCTATCTCCTGGGTTTAGCTGGTATCTGCTCGTCATGCTCAAAGCATACGAGACATCTGGCCTAGTGCATAGCATGGCATACATGATGGATCCAATTGCAGAAGCATATGGGATCTCACTCATTCTATCTAGCTCTTCTCTTGTGCTAGGGCTTTGAGCTTTACTCAAAACCGTGCCTTGTGCCATTGGCAAGAATCCTCTCTTAGAATTCTCCATCTTGAATCGTTTCAAGATTTTGTCAATATATGCACTTTGACTTAGGCCAATAAGACGCCTAGATCTATCCCTATAGATCTTTATTCCAAGAATGTAGGCGGCTTCTCCCAAGTCTTTCATTGAGAAACACTTCCCAAGCCAAGACTTGATGTCGTGCAAGGTCGGGATGTCGTTTCCAATGAGTAGTATGTCATCAACATACAAGACAAGGAATGCTACTGCGCTCCCACTAGCTTTCTTGTAAACACACGGTTCATCTTCTGATTTGATAAAACCAAACTCTTTTATTTTCTCATCAAATCGAAGATTCCAACTTCGAGATGCTTGCTTTAGTCCATAGATGGATCTTTTAAGCTTGCACACCTTATTAGGATACTTAGGATCTATAAAACCTTCAGGCTGAACCATATAGACATCTTCACTTAAGTGTCCATTTAGAAAAGCCGTTTTGACATCCATTTGCCATATCTCATAGTCATAATATGCAGCTATGGCAATAAGTATTCTAATAGATTTAATCATGGCTACCGGAGAGAAAGTTTCATCATAGTCAATACCATGAGTTTGAGTGAAACCTTTCGCCACTAGCCTTGCCTTAAATGTGTGTACATTTCCATCCATGTCTGTCTTCTTCTTGAAGACCCACTTGCTCCCTACAGTCTTACTATTGGGAGGAAGATCAACCAAGTCCCATACTTGATTTTCATACATGGATTGCATCTCAGTGTTCATGGCATCAAGCCATTTATCGGATTCCGGATCCGATATAGCATCTTGGTAGTTAGTAGGCTCAGAAGAGTCTACCAAGAAAATCTCATCATTGGATACGAGAAATCCGTATCTCTCGGGTTCTTGACGAGGTCTACCAGATCTACGAACACTTTGTGTTTCAGTAGGTTCTTGAACAACCATTTGTTCAGGTTCAACAACCGTTTGTTGAGTGCTAGTGTCAACCTGACTTGTATTTTGTGGTTCTTGAATTTCTTCAAGGTCTACATTGCTCCCACTTGCCTCTTTCGAAAGAAACTCCTTTTCTAAGAAAGTGGCATGCCTAGAAACAAACACTTTGTTCTCCGCTGGGTTGTAGAAATAATATCCTAATGAATCTTTAGGATATCCCACAAAATTACATTTGATAGATCTAGGATCGAGTTTGCTTAAAGCCTCTTGTCGTACATGAGCCTCACAACCCCAGACTTTCAAGTAAGATAAGTTTGGAACCTTTCCATACCACATCTCATATGGTGTCTTATCTACCTTCTTGGTTGGAACCATATTTAATATGCGCGCAGCAGTTAATAAAGCATAACTCCAAAAGGACGAGGGTAGAGTACTTCGGCTCATCATAGACCGAACCATATCTAGTAGAGTTCGGTTCCTCCTTTCAGATACACCATTATGTTGTGGTGTTCTAGGAGGAGTAAGTTGTGAGATAATCCCACAATAACTAAGATGATCCATAAACTCTTGGCTTAAGTACTCACCACCTCGATCGGAACGAAGGGCCTTGATTGTTTTGTTGAGTTGATTTTGTACTTCGTTTTGAAACAGCTTGAACATTTCAAATGTTTCATGTTTATGTTTCATCAAATAAACATAACCAAATCTACTATAATCATCGGTGAATGTAACGAAGTATCTATCACCATCCCTAGACATTGATCTAAAAGGACCGCATACATCCGTATGTATGATTCCTAATAGATCTTTGGCTCTTTCACTTGAACCGGAGAAAGGAGCCTTAGTCATCTTTCCATATAAACATGATTCGCAAACTTCAAATGAGCTAGAATCGTTTGATTTTAAAATTCCATCCTTTTGAAGTTTTGCAATGCGTTTCTTGTTTATATGACCAAGTCGACAATGCCATAGGTATGTTTGACTTAAGTCATGCTTAGGTCGTTTGGTGCTAGTGGTATATATAGAATTATCATCAAGAGATCTTTTAAGATTAACTTCATATATTCCATTAAGAGGCCGAGCCTCAAAATACAAAATATCGTTTTTGAAGGCACGAATGCCATCATCAACGAAACCAAATATGAATCCAGATTCTCTTAACCGAGCTACTGAAATAATATTCCTAGTTAAACTAGGTACATAACAACAATTGTTTAATATTAAGTACAGGCCATTTGGTAATAATAATTCAAAAGTTCCAAGGGCTTCAACAGCAACATTTGCTCCATTGCCCACGTGGAGATCCAAATCGCCTGGCTTCAGCAGCTTACTTTTTCTCAACCCCTGCACATTGTTACAAATGTGAGTTCCACAACCGGTATCAAATACCCAGGAATTAATGGAAAAAGTATACATTTCAATCATATATATACCTGAAGTGCTAGCCTCGCCAGCCTTCTTCTTTTTCAACTCTGCAAGGTAAGTTGGACAATTGCGCCTCCAATGTCCTACCACCCCGCATTCAAAGCACGGGTCATTCTTGGGAACCTTTCCCGCCGTCTTGGGTGTAGGAGCCTTGGCAACTTGCTTGCCTTTGTCCTTTCCCTTTGCCTTTGCCTTGCCCTTCCCTTTTGAGTTGTTTATCTTTTTCTTCTTGATTCTCCCTTCTTGAATCATCAAGACCTGAGGTGTTTTGCTTGGAATCTTGCTCTCAGCAGTTTTAAGCATCCCATGCAACTCTGAGACAGATTTCTCCCAATTGTTCATGTTATAATTCATGACAAATTGGTCATAGGCTTTGGTCAACGAGTTAAGGATCATATCCTGTGCAAACTCGTTGGTTATGGGAGATCCAAGCCTAGCAAGCTGGTCAATGTATCCTTTCATCTTTAGCACATAGTCGCTAACGGATTGACCTTCCTCCATCTTACATGCATGGAAAGCTCGAGTGACCTCAAAGCGTTCTTGCTTCGCTTGCTTTTGGAACATTTCCTTAAGCTGGCCAAGCATCTCATATGCTCCATGCTCCTCAAGGTTCTTTTGAAGATCCGGAGACATGGTAGCAAGCATGAGGCATGAAATTTCGACCGAGTCGTCGGAATGCTTCACCCAAGCATCCCTAACGGCTTTGGCCGCAGTCAATGGAGGTTCCTCAGGGACGGGATCCTCAAGTACGTACAATTTCTTTTCGTGCTTAAGAACGATTCTCAAGTTACGATACCAGTCTAAGAAATTTGTACCATTGAGTTTTTCTTTCTCTAGGATTGAACGAAGAGATAAGTTGTTAACGGGCGTAGTTGAGTTAGGGGCCATCTACAAAATTTAACAAAGTTCAATTTAGTATTTTTGATATTTAATCCTTTAATAATTAATACCCTTTAGAATTATAAAATTCTTTAATTTTTAAAGGCTAGGATCCAAGTTGAACTTAACCTTGAATGTTTGGCTAATGCTCTCTCCATCAAGTTAAAACAACAAGGTAGGTAACGTTTACCAATTACATCTCGTATGTAATTCCTAGATCTTTATGGGATCCTAGACAACGATTGTCAATTTTGGCATGTTTGATCCCATCTATGCCTCGGGCTTCCTTACGTTTGGCTAATGCTCTCTCCGTAATAAGATTCCGATTAAGTCGTCCTATTTCAAGACGGTGAATTTCCGGCCCAAGACGTTCATGGAATTCGCGGAAAAACACCTCGGTTGTTACAAAAACAATCCACGCGTTTGGCTAATGCTCTCTCCACGTGAGTGTCGTTGCAACAAGCGAGTGTCTTAAAATGGGATGGCATAGACTTACGTTTTTAAAAAGGGCTTTTACCGTTTTGTATATTTATTAAATAAAACAAAACGAGTCGTGCGACTAGTATTGCATGCATACAATAACAAGTCCAGGTTTTGATAAAACCATATTTTATATATATATTGGTCTTGAGTATTCTTAAAATCCATATTTTACGAACTCTCAACGCGTTCAATTTTAAACTAGTATTAATATCCTATATTAACGTGTGTAGTTTCGAGCGCGCAAATACGACCAATTTTAGCTTGTAATAAAACCATTTTATTATTAAGCTTGAATGGAGTTTGGTTGAGTTTTAAAATCTCTATTTTATAAAACTCATATATATATATATATATATATATATATATATATATATTTTTTGACATAATGAATTTTAATCTTTACAAAACTCTTTTTATATAAAATTCATTTTACATCTTATGTTATGTCAACTTAAAATACCAAACTCCCATTGTGTGATTTATATTATGTAAAAATATTATCTAGCATGCAAAAATCCTATTTTCAACCATGCATAATAATATAAACATAAACACACACAAAAAAAAAACATGTATAAGTGCATAACCAAGCCATTTATCCTAAGTGGTATTTTTGTGAGCCATACAAAAATACCAAGTCATAACTAAGGACCAAATATTCCTCTTGTGATGAACTTGAAGCTCCCACTTGCCAAAACAACTCCTTGTAGTGCAAATGACTCCAAGCCTCCATGGTTGACTCCACCACACTTGAAAACTCCAACTTGGTCATTTCTTCATCTTGTTACATTTTTTATAAAAGTAAACTAGTCTAAACTATTCCACTACTTACAAAATACAACAAGATGAAACAAAACTAAAATTATTATTACATACCAAATGAAAAAATAATTTTACAACCAAATCGAATTTCCAACACATCACAAAAGGTCTATGGCTTGTTATGCACAACATACACTCAAACAAATATATATATCAACACTTGATATTTAGGCAACTTTTACAACCAAACATGCATGTGGTTTGGTTGTTTCCCAAAATAAATATATAAACATATATAAGTTGCCAACAAGAAAATCCACAACTTTTCTAACAAAAGAAAAGTTGTCCATTTTCTTAAAACAATACATACTCAAAAGTTTCTTAAAACTATACATAAGTGGCTCTGATACCACTGTTGGGGTTTGTTCGGTTTTTCAAAATATATTTTAGCAACGGAAGCATGAACAACAATTTTAAACTTTTTAAAACTCCCCACCAATGATCCATATGTAAGCCTTAAGAAACAAAACAACCATAGGGTGTTTAGAACTACAACCTTTGTAGCGTGAGTAAACCGTTGAAGAAGTAGTTGATCTATGAGAAGCCAAGAGAAGACTTCCTCCAAGGTATCCACAAAATCAATGAATCCAACACCTCCAAGATGCTAGTCTCTCCAACCCTTTGGAATTCAGGCAAGCAAGCAACAACCTCTTGTTCTTCTTCTTGAACTTACTATGTATGTATATGAGTATGTATTCTAGCACCACACTTTGCTCACTTGAAGAACACCAATACTACAAAGTAAGGATGTTTTCAAGTATCAAACACTTAGAACTCTTCTAAGAACTCAAGGAAAGGTGGTAGCATGAACTTATACACAAAAGAGCCATGCATGAAGACTTAAAAGCACCAAGAAACAAAAGCCAAGAGGGAGGCCCCTCCCAAGGCCATTTTCGGCCGAAAATTGGTGAGGGAGGGAGGGCCCCTCTTTCTTTTGCTTCTTCACTTGGTGTACATGTCCATGCCTTGCTCCATTCCAATCAAGAAGCCATACATGGCCCCTTTGAAGGATTAATGTGTGAATTTCTAGTTTTCTTTCAATTTATATAAAAGAGTATACTAGATATGTCATACTAAGTATAAAATACATCTACATGTATTTTATATACATACTTGATTGTTACTAGTAACTCTTTACTTGTAACAAAGATATACATGCATTTATATAATTTGTTACTAGTAACAATTTACTTGTAACAAATATATATTTATACATATATATATATACATATATAAAATCATATATTTATATTTATGTATTTCATATGCATTATCTTGTATCAATATACAAGAGTGATATTATTATTTCACATAAATAACAATATGCAACAATGCATATATACTTATATATATATAACGAGTTGGAAACATATTTAAATCATATCCAAATATGTAATTGGTGTCCATTGATTGTAAATGTGTGACCCTATGGGCTTATTTATTATCAGTAATATCGTATTAATTTGTGTCTTGTGCACATAGAACCAACAATCTCCCACTTGCACAAGTTACAACTTAAGCCGATATAGACAATGGTAAGAACGTCTAGCAACATCCCATTGCCCCTAATAATAAATAAAGTGTGTTGATCAACACTTTCACCAACGAAGTTAACTCACTAGCTACAAATCGTTGTTATAGGTAAGTCATCAATTATCCCTTTGTTTTAACATCTCGTTGAACATGAGACATGGATCGTCATCAATTCTCATATAATGTTCAACTTGTTTTAGGGCCCAGAGATATTATACTCCCAATTAAATGAGAGAAACAAATTCCATCTTGACCACATACGTCTCTTATAAGACTCATATCATACCTAATAATGGCCTTTATAACTACCCGGTTAAAGATAGCGTTTAACCACATTAAAGCATGATACTCCTCATACTCGAGTCCCAATATGTGTCTCAGGTCTAAGGATACAAAGATACCACCTTTTTCTCAAGATTTACTTATGACACAGATCCATGAAGCGATCTTAAGAGCGGGTCATGTCCAATGTTTGTTCCCTAACAAACATTAGTGAATTTGGCTGCAAACCCTTTTGCCTACTTTCATCACGAATGAAAGTCAACCAACTTATTCACATTAGTCTTAATTCATAACTATTCCCATAGTTATAACCGACTATGGACGTTTTAGAATAAAGAGTTATTCATGGATTTAAAACATGCTAATAAAGAACACAATATATATTAATGAAGTGATCATATCCCATACATCATTCAGATAAAATAGATATTGTCATAATGTTCCAAAATATCCAAATACTAAATTACAATTCAAATCCAATCCCTTGCAAAGCGAAGACCTATTGCCCTAGTATGAGACTCATGCTTAGTCGAGGCAAGAGGTTTCGTAAAAGGATCTGCAAGATTCTGATCTGTATGAACTTTGCGAATACACACATCTCCTCTATCCACTATATCCCGTATGTAGTGGAAACGCTTGAGGATGTGTTTGGTGCTGTGATGTGATCTAGGTTCTTTTGCCTGGGCAATAGCACCTTCATTATCACAAAATATTTCTATGGGGTCTTGAATGCTTGTTACTACCCCAAGGTCAGCAATGAATTTCTTCATCCATGCAGCTTCTTGTCCAGCCTCAGAAGCAGCAATGTATTCAGATTCTGTAGTGGATTGTGCAACTACACTTTGCTTAGAACTTTTCCAAGCAACCGCGCCTCCATTCATAACGAAGACATAGCCCGATTGTGATCGAGAATCATCTCGATCCGTTTGGAAACTAGCATCTGTGTAACACTTTACACAAAGATCTTCTTCCAAACCCCCATAGATCAAGAACATGTCTTTGGTTCTTCTCAAGTATTTTAAAATGTTCTTGACTGCCATCCAATGGCTATCTCCTGGGTTTAGCTGGTATCTGCTCGTCATGCTCAAAGCATACGAGACATCTGGCCTAGTGCATAGCATGGCATACATGATGGATCCAATTGCAGAAGCATATGGGATCTCACTCATTCTATCTAGCTCTTCTCTTGTGCTAGGGCTTTGAGCTTTACTCAAAACCGTGCCTTGTGCCATTGGCAAGAATCCTCTCTTAGAATTCTCCATCTTGAATCGTTTCAAGATTTTGTCAATATATGCACTTTGACTTAGGCCAATAAGACGCCTAGATCTATCCCTATAGATCTTTATTCCAAGAATGTAGGCGGCTTCTCCCAAGTCTTTCATTGAGAAACACTTCCCAAGCCAAGACTTGATGTCGTGCAAGGTCGGGATGTCGTTTCCAATGAGTAGTATGTCATCAACATACAAGACAAGGAATGCTACTGCGCTCCCACTAGCTTTCTTGTAAACACACGGTTCATCTTCTGATTTGATAAAACCAAACTCTTTTATTTTCTCATCAAATCGAAGATTCCAACTTCGAGATGCTTGCTTTAGTCCATAGATGGATCTTTTAAGCTTGCACACCTTATTAGGATACTTAGGATCTATAAAACCTTCAGGCTGAACCATATAGACATCTTCACTTAAGTGTCCATTTAGAAAAGCCGTTTTGACATCCATTTGCCATATCTCATAGTCATAATATGCAGCTATGGCAATAAGTATTCTAATAGATTTAATCATGGCTACCGGAGAGAAAGTTTCATCATAGTCAATACCATGAGTTTGAGTGAAACCTTTCGCCACTAGCCTTGCCTTAAATGTGTGTACATTTCCATCCATGTCTGTCTTCTTCTTGAAGACCCACTTGCTCCCTACAGTCTTACTATTGGGAGGAAGATCAACCAAGTCCCATACTTGATTTTCATACATGGATTGCATCTCAGTGTTCATGGCATCAAGCCATTTATCGGATTCCGGATCCGATATAGCATCTTGGTAGTTAGTAGGCTCAGAAGAGTCTACCAAGAAAATCTCATCATTGGATACGAGAAATCCGTATCTCTCGGGTTCTTGACGAGGTCTACCAGATCTACGAACACTTTGTGTTTCAGTAGGTTCTTGAACAACCATTTGTTCAGGTTCAACAACCGTTTGTTGAGTGCTAGTGTCAACCTGACTTGTATTTTGTGGTTCTTGAATTTCTTCAAGGTCTACATTGCTCCCACTTGCCTCTTTCGAAAGAAACTCCTTTTCTAAGAAAGTGGCATGCCTAGAAACAAACACTTTGTTCTCCGCTGGGTTGTAGAAATAATATCCTAATGAATCTTTAGGATATCCCACAAAATTACATTTGATAGATCTAGGATCGAGTTTGCTTAAAGCCTCTTGTCGTACATGAGCCTCACAACCCCAGACTTTCAAGTAAGATAAGTTTGGAACCTTTCCATACCACATCTCATATGGTGTCTTATCTACCTTCTTGGTTGGAACCATATTTAATATGCGCGCAGCAGTTAATAAAGCATAACTCCAAAAGGACGAGGGTAGAGTACTTCGGCTCATCATAGACCGAACCATATCTAGTAGAGTTCGGTTCCTCCTTTCAGATACACCATTATGTTGTGGTGTTCTAGGAGGAGTAAGTTGTGAGATAATCCCACAATAACTAAGATGATCCATAAACTCTTGGCTTAAGTACTCACCACCTCGATCGGAACGAAGGGCCTTGATTGTTTTGTTGAGTTGATTTTGTACTTCATTTTGAAACAGCTTGAACATTTCAAATGTTTCATGTTTATGTTTCATCAAATAAACATAACCAAATCTACTATAATCATCGGTGAATGTAACGAAGTATCTATCACCATCCCTAGACATTGATCTAAAAGGACCGCATACATCCGTATGTATGATTCCTAATAGATCTTTGGCTCTTTCACTTGAACCGGAGAAAGGAGCCTTAGTCATCTTTCCATATAAACATGATTCGCAAACTTCAAATGAGCTAGAATCGTTTGATTTTAAAATTCCATCCTTTTGAAGTTTTGCAATGCGTTTCTTGTTTATATGACCAAGTCGACAATGCCATAGGTATGTTTGACTTAAGTCATGCTTAGGTCGTTTGGTGCTAGTGGTATATATAGAATTATCATCAAGAGATCTTTTAAGATTAACTTCATATATTCCATTAAGAGGCCGAGCCTCAAAATACAAAATATCGTTTTTGAAGGCACGAATGCCATCATCAACGAAACCAAATATGAATCCAGATTCTCTTAACCGAGCTACTGAAATAATATTCCTAGTTAAACTAGGTACATAACAACAATTGTTTAATATTAAGTACAGGCCATTTGGTAATAATAATTCAAAAGTTCCAAGGGCTTCAACAGCAACATTTGCTCCATTGCCCACGTAGAGATCCAAATCGCCTGGCTTCAGCAGCTTACTTTTTCTCAACCCCTGCACATTGTTACAAATGTGAGTTCCACAACCGGTATCAAATACCCAGGAATTAATGGAAAAAGTATACATTTCAATCATATATATACCTGAAGTGCTAGCCTCGCCAGCCTTCTTCTTTTTCAACTCTGCAAGGTAAGTTGGACAATTGCGCCTCCAATGTCCTACCACCCCGCATTCAAAGCACGGGTCATTCTTGGGAACCTTTCCCGCCGTCTTGGGTGTAGGAGCCTTGGCAACTTGCTTGCCTTTGTCCTTTCCCTTTGCCTTTGCCTTGCCCTTCCCTTTTGAGTTGTTTATCTTTTTCTTCTTGATTCTCCCTTCTTGAATCATCAAGACCTGAGGTGTTTTGCTTGGAATCTTGCTCTCAGCAGTTTTAAGCATCCCATGCAACTCTGAGACAGATTTCTCCCAATTGTTCATGTTATAATTCATGACAAATTGGTCATAGGCTTTGGTCAACGAGTTAAGGATCATATCCTGTGCAAACTCGTTGGTTATGGGAGATCCAAGCCTAGCAAGCTGGTCAATGTATCCTTTCATCTTTAGCACATAGTCGCTAACGGATTGACCTTCCTCCATCTTACATGCATGGAAAGCTCGAGTGACCTCAAAGCGTTCTTGCTTCGCTTGCTTTTGGAACATTTCCTTAAGCTGGCCAAGCATCTCATATGCTCCATGCTCCTCAAGGTTCTTTTGAAGATCCGGAGACATGGTAGCAAGCATGAGGCATGAAATTTCGACCGAGTCGTCGGAATGCTTCACCCAAGCATCCCTAACGGCTTTGGCCGCAGTCAATGGAGGTTCCTCAGGGACGGGATCCTCAAGTACGTACAATTTCTTTTCGTGCTTAAGAACGATTCTCAAGTTACGATACCAGTCTAAGAAATTTGTACCATTGAGTTTTTCTTTCTCTAGGATTGAACGAAGAGATAAGTTGTTAACGGGCGTAGTTGAGTTAGGGGCCATCTACAAAATTTAACAAAGTTCAATTTAGTATTTTTGATATTTAATCCTTTAATAATTAATACCCTTTAGAATTATAAAATTCTTTAATTTTTAAAGGCTAGGATCCAAGTTGAACTTAACCTTGAATGTTTGGCTAATGCTCTCTCCATCAAGTTAAAACAACAAGGTAGGTAACGTTTACCAATTACATCTCGTATGTAATTCCTAGATCTTTATGGGATCCTAGACAACGATTGTCAATTTTGGCATGTTTGATCCCATCTATGCCTCGGGCTTCCTTACGTTTGGCTAATGCTCTCTCCGTAATAAGATTCCGATTAAGTCGTCCTATTTCAAGACGGTGAATTTCCGGCCCAAGACGTTCATGGAATTCGCGGAAAAACACCTCGGTTGTTACAAAAACAATCCACGCGTTTGGCTAATGCTCTCTCCACGTGAGTGTCGTTGCAACAAGCGAGTGTCTTAAAATGGGATGGCGTAGACTTACGTTTTTAAAAAGGGCTTTTACCGTTTTGTATATTTATTAAATAAAACAAAACGAGTCGTGCGACTAGTATTGCATGCATACAATAACAAGTCCACGTTTTGATAAAACCATATTTTATATATATATTGGTCTTGAGTATTCTTAAAATCCATATTTTACGAACTCTCAACGCGTTCAATTTTAAACTAGTATTAATATCCTATATTAACGTGTGTAGTTTCGAGCGCGCAAATACGACCAATTTTAGCTTGTAATAAAACCATTTTATTATTAAGCTTGAATGGAGTTTGGTTGAGTTTTAAAATCTCTATTTTATAAAACTCATATATATATATATATATATATATATATTTTTTGACATAATGAATTTTAATCTTTACAAAACTCTTTTTATATAAAATTCATTTTACATCTTATGTTATGTCAACTTAAAATACCAAACTCCCATTGTGTGATTTATATTATGTAAAAATATTATCTAGCATGCAAAAATCCTATTTTCAACCATGCATAATAATATAAACATAAACACACACAAAAAAAAAACATGTATAAGTGCATAACCAAGCCATTTATCCTAAGTGGTATTTTTGTGAGCCATACAAAAATACCAAGTCATAACTAAGGACCAAATATTCCTCTTGTGATGAACTTGAAGCTCCCACTTGCCAAAACAACTCCTTGTAGTGCAAATGACTCCAAGCCTCCATGGTTGACTCCACCACACTTGAAAACTCCAACTTGGTCATTTCTTCATCTTGTTACATTTTTTATAAAAGTAAACTAGTCTAAACTATTCCACTACTTACAAAATACAACAAGATGAAACAAAACTAAAATTATTATTACATACCAAATGAAAAAATAATTTTACAACCAAATCGAATTTCCAACACATCACAAAAGGTCTATGGCTTGTTATGCACAACATACACTCAAACAAATATATATATCAACACTTGATATTTAGGCAACTTTTACAACCAAACATGCATGTGGTTTGGTTGTTTCCCAAAATAAATATATAAACATATATAAGTTGCCAACAAGAAAATCCACAACTTTTCTAACAAAAGAAAAGTTGTCCATTTTCTTAAAACAATACATACTCAAAAGTTTCTTAAAACTATACATAAGTGGCTCTGATACCACTGTTGGGGTTTGTTCGGTTTTTCAAAATATATTTTAGCAACGGAAGCATGAACAACAATTTTAAACTTTTTAAAACTCCCCACCAATGATCCATATGTAAGCCTTAAGAAACAAAACAACCATAGGGTGTTTAGAACTACAACCTTTGTAGCGTGAGTAAACCGTTGAAGAAGTAGTTGATCTATGAGAAGCCAAGAGAAGACTTCCTCCAAGGTATCCACAAAATCAATGAATCCAACACCTCCAAGATGCTAGTCTCTCCAACCCTTTGGAATTCAAGCAAGCAAGCAACAACCTCTTGTTCTTCTTCTTGAACTTACTATGTATGTATATGAGTATGTATTCTAGCACCACACTTTGCTCACTTGAAGAACACCAATACTACAAAGTAAGGATGTTTTCAAGTATCAAACACTTAGAACTCTTCTAAGAACTCAAGGAAAGGTGGTAGCATGAACTTATACACAAAAGAGCCATGCATGAAGACTTAAAAGCACCAAGAAACAAAAGCCAAGAGGGAGGCCCCTCCCAAGGCCATTTTCGGCCGAAAATTGGTGAGGGAGGGAGGGCCCCTCTTTCTTTTGCTTCTTCACTTGGTGTACATGTCCATGCCTTGCTCCATTCCAATCAAGAAGCCATACATGGCCCCTTTGAAGGATTAATGTGTGAATTTCTAGTTTTCTTTCAATTTATATAAAAGAGTATACTAGATATGTCATACTAAGTATAAAATACATCTACATGTATTTTATATACATACTTGATTGTTACTAGTAACTCTTTACTTGTAACAAAGATATACATGCATTTATATAATTTGTTACTAGTAACAATTTACTTGTAACAAATATATATTTATACATATATATATATACATATATAAAATCATATATTTATATTTATGTATTTCATATGCATTATCTTGTATCAATATACAAGAGTGATATTATTATTTCACATAAATAACAATATGCAACAATGCATATATACTTATATATATAACGAGTTGGAAACATATTTAAATCATATCCAAATATGTAATTGGTGTCCATTGATTGTAAATGTGTGACCCTATGGGCTTATTTATTATCAGTAATATCGTATTAATTTGTGTCTTGTGCACATAGAACCAACAATCTCCCACTTGCACAAGTTACAACTTAAGCCGATATAGACAATGGTAAGAACGTCTAGCAACATCCCATTGCCCCTAATAATAAATAAAGTGTGTTGATCAACACTTTCACCAACGAAGTTAACTCACTAGCTACAAATCGTTGTTATAGGTAAGTCATCAATTATCCCTTTGTTTTAACATCTCGTTGAACATGAGACATGGATCGTCATCAATTCTCATATAATGTTCAACTTGTTTTAGGGCCCAGAGATATTATACTCCCAATTAAATGAGAGAAACAAATTCCATCTTGACCACATACGTCTCTTATAAGACTCATATCATACCTAATAATGGCCTTTATAACTACCCGGTTAAAGATAGCGTTTAACCACATTAAAGCATGATACTCCTCATACTCGAGTCCCAATATGTGTCTCAGGTCTAAGGATACAAAGATACCACCTTTTTCTCAAGATTTACTTATGACACAGATCCATGAAGCGATCTTAAGAGCGGGTCATGTCCAATGTTTGTTCCCTAACAAACATTAGTGAATTTGGCTGCAAACCCTTTTGCCTACTTTCATCACGAATGAAAGTCAACCAACTTATTCACATTAGTCTTAATTCATAACTATTCCCATAGTTATAACCGACTATGGACGTTTTAGAATAAAGAGTTATTCATGGATTTAAAACATGCTAATAAAGAACACAATATATATTAATGAAGTGATCATATCCCATACATCATTCAGATAAAATAGATATTGTCATAATGTTCCAAAATATCCAAATACTAAATTACAATTCAAATCCAATCCCTTGCAAAGCGAAGACCTATTGCCCTAGTATGAGACTCATGCTTAGTCGAGGCAAGAGGTTTCGTAAAAGGATCTGCAAGATTCTGATCTGTATGAACTTTGCGAATACACACATCTCCTCTATCCACTATATCCCGTATGTAGTGGAAACGCTTGAGGATGTGTTTGGTGCTGTGATGTGATCTAGGTTCTTTTGCCTGGGCAATAGCACCTTCATTATCACAAAATATTTCTATGGGGTCTTGAATGCTTGTTACTACCCCAAGGTCAGCAATGAATTTCTTCATCCATGCAGCTTCTTGTCCAGCCTCAGAAGCAGCAATGTATTCAGATTCTGTAGTGGATTGTGCAACTACACTTTGCTTAGAACTTTTCCAAGCAACCGCGCCTCCATTCATAACGAAGACATAGCCCGATTGTGATCGAGAATCATCTCGATCCGTTTGGAAACTAGCATCTGTGTAACACTTTACACAAAGATCTTCTTCCAAACCCCCATAGATCAAGAACATGTCTTTGGTTCTTCTCAAGTATTTTAAAATGTTCTTGACTGCCATCCAATGGCTATCTCCTGGGTTTAGCTGGTATCTGCTCGTCATGCTCAAAGCATACGAGACATCTGGCCTAGTGCATAGCATGGCATACATGATGGATCCAATTGCAGAAGCATATGGGATCTCACTCATTCTATCTAGCTCTTCTCTTGTGCTAGGGCTTTGAGCTTTACTCAAAACCGTGCCTTGTGCCATTGGCAAGAATCCTCTCTTAGAATTCTCCATCTTGAATCGTTTCAAGATTTTGTCAATATATGCACTTTGACTTAGGCCAATAAGACGCCTAGATCTATCCCTATAGATCTTTATTCCAAGAATGTAGGCGGCTTCTCCCAAGTCTTTCATTGAGAAACACTTCCCAAGCCAAGACTTGATGTCGTGCAAGGTCGGGATGTCGTTTCCAATGAGTAGTATGTCATCAACATACAAGACAAGGAATGCTACTGCGCTCCCACTAGCTTTCTTGTAAACACACGGTTCATCTTCTGATTTGATAAAACCAAACTCTTTTATTTTCTCATCAAATCGAAGATTCCAACTTCGAGATGCTTGCTTTAGTCCATAGATGGATCTTTTAAGCTTGCACACCTTATTAGGATACTTAGGATCTATAAAACCTTCAGGCTGAACCATATAGACATCTTCACTTAAGTGTCCATTTAGAAAAGCCGTTTTGACATCCATTTGCCATATCTCATAGTCATAATATGCAGCTATGGCAATAAGTATTCTAATAGATTTAATCATGGCTACCGGAGAGAAAGTTTCATCATAGTCAATACCATGAGTTTGAGTGAAACCTTTCGCCACTAGCCTTGCCTTAAATGTGTGTACATTTCCATCCATGTCTGTCTTCTTCTTGAAGACCCACTTGCTCCCTACAGTCTTACTATTGGGAGGAAGATCAACCAAGTCCCATACTTGATTTTCATACATGGATTGCATCTCAGTGTTCATGGCATCAAGCCATTTATCGGATTCCGGATCCGATATAGCATCTTGGTAGTTAGTAGGCTCAGAAGAGTCTACCAAGAAAATCTCATCATTGGATACGAGAAATCCGTATCTCTCGGGTTCTTGACGAGGTCTACCAGATCTACGAACACTTTGTGTTTCAGTAGGTTCTTGAACAACCATTTGTTCAGGTTCAACAACCGTTTGTTGAGTGCTAGTGTCAACCTGACTTGTATTTTGTGGTTCTTGAATTTCTTCAAGGTCTACATTGCTCCCACTTGCCTCTTTCGAAAGAAACTCCTTTTCTAAGAAAGTGGCATGCCTAGAAACAAACACTTTGTTCTCCGCTGGGTTGTAGAAATAATATCCTAATGAATCTTTAGGATATCCCACAAAATTACATTTGATAGATCTAGGATCGAGTTTGCTTAAAGCCTCTTGTCGTACATGAGCCTCACAACCCCAGACTTTCAAGTAAGATAAGTTTGGAACCTTTCCATACCACATCTCATATGGTGTCTTATCTACCTTCTTGGTTGGAACCATATTTAATATGCGCGCAGCAGTTAATAAAGCATAACTCCAAAAGGACGAGGGTAGAGTACTTCGGCTCATCATAGACCGAACCATATCTAGTAGAGTTCGGTTCCTCCTTTCAGATACACCATTATGTTGTGGTGTTCTAGGAGGAGTAAGTTGTGAGATAATCCCACAATAACTAAGATGATCCATAAACTCTTGGCTTAAGTACTCACCACCTCGATCGGAACGAAGGGCCTTGATTGTTTTGTTGAGTTGATTTTGTACTTCATTTTGAAACAGCTTGAACATTTCAAATGTTTCATGTTTATGTTTCATCAAATAAACATAACCAAATCTACTATAATCATCGGTGAATGTAACGAAGTATCTATCACCATCCCTAGACATTGATCTAAAAGGACCGCATACATCCGTATGTATGATTCCTAATAGATCTTTGGCTCTTTCACTTGAACCGGAGAAAGGAGCCTTAGTCATCTTTCCATATAAACATGATTCGCAAACTTCAAATGAGCTAGAATCGTTTGATTTTAAAATTCCATCCTTTTGAAGTTTTGCAATGCGTTTCTTGTTTATATGACCAAGTCGACAATGCCATAGGTATGTTTGACTTAAGTCATGCTTAGGTCGTTTGGTGCTAGTGGTATATATAGAATTATCATCAAGAGATCTTTTAAGATTAACTTCATATATTCCATTAAGAGGCCGAGCCTCAAAATACAAAATATCGTTTTTGAAGGCACGAATGCCATCATCAACGAAACCAAATATGAATCCAGATTCTCTTAACCGAGCTACTGAAATAATATTCCTAGTTAAACTAGGTACATAACAACAATTGTTTAATATTAAGTACAGGCCATTTGGTAATAATAATTCAAAAGTTCCAAGGGCTTCAACAGCAACATTTGCTCCATTGCCCACGTAGAGATCCAAATCGCCTGGCTTCAGCAGCTTACTTTTTCTCAACCCCTGCACATTGTTACAAATGTGAGTTCCACAACCGGTATCAAATACCCAGGAATTAATGGAAAAAGTATACATTTCAATCATATATATACCTGAAGTGCTAGCCTCGCCAGCCTTCTTCTTTTTCAACTCTGCAAGGTAAGTTGGACAATTGCGCCTCCAATGTCCTACCACCCCGCATTCAAAGCACGGGTCATTCTTGGGAACCTTTCCCGCCGTCTTGGGTGTAGGAGCCTTGGCAACTTGCTTGCCTTTGTCCTTTCCCTTTGCCTTTGCCTTGCCCTTCCCTTTTGAGTTGTTTATCTTTTTCTTCTTGATTCTCCCTTCTTGAATCATCAAGACCTGAGGTGTTTTGCTTGGAATCTTGCTCTCAGCAGTTTTAAGCATCCCATGCAACTCTGAGACAGATTTCTCCCAATTGTTCATGTTATAATTCATGACAAATTGGTCATAGGCTTTGGTCAACGAGTTAAGGATCATATCCTGTGCAAACTCGTTGGTTATGGGAGATCCAAGCCTAGCAAGCTGGTCAATGTATCCTTTCATCTTTAGCACATAGTCGCTAACGGATTGACCTTCCTCCATCTTACATGCATGGAAAGCTCGAGTGACCTCAAAGCGTTCTTGCTTCGCTTGCTTTTGGAACATTTCCTTAAGCTGGCCAAGCATCTCATATGCTCCATGCTCCTCAAGGTTCTTTTGAAGATCCGGAGACATGGTAGCAAGCATGAGGCATGAAATTTCGACCGAGTCGTCGGAATGCTTCACCCAAGCATCCCTAACGGCTTTGGCCGCAGTCAATGGAGGTTCCTCAGGGACGGGATCCTCAAGTACGTACAATTTCTTTTCGTGCTTAAGAACGATTCTCAAGTTACGATACCAGTCTAAGAAATTTGTACCATTGAGTTTTTCTTTCTCTAGGATTGAACGAAGAGATAAGTTGTTAACGGGCGTAGTTGAGTTAGGGGCCATCTACAAAATTTAACAAAGTTCAATTTAGTATTTTTGATATTTAATCCTTTAATAATTAATACCCTTTAGAATTATAAAATTCTTTAATTTTTAAAGGCTAGGATCCAAGTTGAACTTAACCTTGAATGTTTGGCTAATGCTCTCTCCATCAAGTTAAAACAACAAGGTAGGTAACGTTTACCAATTACATCTCGTATGTAATTCCTAGATCTTTATGGGATCCTAGACAACGATTGTCAATTTTGGCATGTTTGATCCCATCTATGCCTCGGGCTTCCTTACGTTTGGCTAATGCTCTCTCCGTAATAAGATTCCGATTAAGTCGTCCTATTTCAAGACGGTGAATTTCCGGCCCAAGACGTTCATGGAATTCGCGGAAAAACACCTCGGTTGTTACAAAAACAATCCACGCGTTTGGCTAATGCTCTCTCCACGTGAGTGTCGTTGCAACAAGCGAGTGTCTTAAAATGGGATGGCGTAGACTTACGTTTTTAAAAAGGGCTTTTACCGTTTTGTATATTTATTAAATAAAACAAAACGAGTCGTGCGACTAGTATTGCATGCATACAATAACAAGTCCACGTTTTGATAAAACCATATTTTATATATATATTGGTCTTGAGTATTCTTAAAATCCATATTTTACGAACTCTCAAAACCATTTTATTATTAAGCTTGAATGGAGTTTGGTTGAGTTTTAAAATCTCTATTTTATAAAACTCATATATATATATATATATATATATATATTTTTTGACATAATGAATTTTAATCTTTACAAAACTCTTTTTATATAAAATTCATTTTACATCTTATGTTATGTCAACTTAAAATACCAAACTCCCATTGTGTGATTTATATTATGTAAAAATATTATCTAGCATGCAAAAATCCTATTTTCAACCATGCATAATAATATAAACATAAACACACACAAAAAAAAAAAAACATGTATAAGTGCATAACCAAGCCATTTATCCTAAGTGGTATTTTTGTGAGCCATACAAAAATACCAAGTCATAACTAAGGACCAAATATTCCTCTTGTGATGAACTTGAAGCTCCCACTTGCCAAAACAACTCCTTGTAGTGCAAATGACTCCAAGCCTCCATGGTTGACTCCACCACACTTGAAAACTCCAACTTGGTCATTTCTTCATCTTGTTACATTTTTTATAAAAGTAAACTAGTCTAAACTATTCCACTACTTACAAAATACAACAAGATGAAACAAAACTAAAATTATTATTACATACCAAATGAAAAAATAATTTTACAACCAAATCGAATTTCCAACACATCACAAAAGGTCTATGGCTTGTTATGCACAACATACACTCAAACAAATATATATATCAACACTTGATATTTAGGCAACTTTTACAACCAAACATGCATGTGGTTTGGTTGTTTCCCAAAATAAATATATAAACATATATAAGTTGCCAACAAGAAAATCCACAACTTTTCTAACAAAAGAAAAGTTGTCCATTTTCTTAAAACAATACATACTCAAAAGTTTCTTAAAACTATACATAAGTGGCTCTGATACCACTGTTGGGGTTTGTTCGGTTTTTCAAAATATATTTTAGCAACGGAAGCATGAACAACAATTTTAAACTTTTTAAAACTCCCCACCAATGATCCATATGTAAGCCTTAAGAAACAAAACAACCATAGGGTGTTTAGAACTACAACCTTTGTAGCGTGAGTAAACCGTTGAAGAAGTAGTTGATCTATGAGAAGCCAAGAGAAGACTTCCTCCAAGGTATCCACAAAATCAATGAATCCAACACCTCCAAGATGCTAGTCTCTCCAACCCTTTGGAATTCAGGCAAGCAAGCAACAACCTCTTGTTCTTCTTCTTGAACTTACTATGTATGTATATGAGTATGTATTCTAGCACCACACTTTGCTCACTTGAAGAACACCAATACTACAAAGTAAGGATGTTTTCAAGTATCAAACACTTAGAACTCTTCTAAGAACTCAAGGAAAGGTGGTAGCATGAACTTATACACAAAAGAGCCATGCATGAAGACTTAAAAGCACCAAGAAACAAAAGCCAAGAGGGAGGCCCCTCCCAAGGCCATTTTCGGCCGAAAATTGGTGAGGGAGGGAGGGCCCCTCTTTATTTTGCTTCTTCACTTGGTGTACATGTCCATGCCTTGCTCCATTCCAATCAAGAAGCCATACATGGCCCCTTTGAAGGATTAATGTGTGAATTTCTAGTTTTCTTTCAATTTATATAAAAGAGTATACTAGATATGTCATACTAAGTATAAAATACATCTACATGTATTTTATATACATACTTGATTGTTACTAGTAACTCTTTACTTGTAACAAAGATATACATGCATTTATATAATTTGTTACTAGTAACAATTTACTTGTAACAAATATATATTTATACATATATATATATATATACATATATAAAATCATATATTTATATTTATGTATTTCATATGCATTATCTTGTATCAATATACAAGAGTGATATTATTATTTCACATAAATAACAATATGCAACAATGCATATATACTTATATATATATAACGAGTTGGAAACATATTTAAATCATATCCAAATATGTAATTGGTGTCCATTGATTGTAAATGTGTGACCCTATGGGCTTATTTATTATCAGTAATATCGTATTAATTTGTGTCTTGTGCACATAGAACCAACAACATACACGTATACATACTCATTAGCATGAGGTGTCACTAACACATGCACACACTCATAACACCGTATACATACATATATATATATATATATATATCTATATATATATATTCAACAATTAATTACTTAATTAGAATTAAATAAACATAACCAATTAATTAACATGATAATTCACGTGTAACATACCCCAATGCCTACGTTTCTACTAGGCCCAATCTCAGGATGTTACAACAACCTCCTCTATATTCGCCGCCGCCGCATTGCGCGGATACCACACTAGTATATATATAATGGAAAAGTTTAATCGAGAACTGTGGAACCGGAACCGAAAGAACCGAAAACCGAAAATGAGGTTTTAGGATAACCGATAACCGGATCGAATACTCTAACCTGGTTCCAAACGGTTCCGGTTCTGGTTCGTTTTTTCGGTCAAAAAGCTCGTCCCTACCCTTTACAACATTGTAAAATATCAAATTTAACCTAATCTTTAGTTTTATAATTTTTTTTCAATTATAACCAATAACAATGTGACTTTATTGCTTATAATTGTGACAATAATAATCGATGACTTGCACAAGAAATACAGTCATGTCTCTTTGTACATGATACCACGATTATGTCGTCATATCTGCCCTCCTCTCGCGTCGAGGCTTCCACTGCTGGTGTGAGTGTTGAAGCCTTTTGTCCTCATTTTTTAAATTCTTATTTTTTCATATATTATAATTAATTATATATATAGTAATATTCAATATTTATCGTTTTTTAAACTAACGTGTGTATCACATAAGCATCTAATCTAGTTATGATGTTGTTGTTGTTATTGTTGTTATTATTATATGTTGTAGCAACTATTACAATTAATTTAAATATATTTGGGATGTGCATTAAGAGATAACCAAAAATTTCTGTTTAACATTTTTGATAAGATACTAATATTTGTTGTTTTTGAGAGGGCAAACTGTATTAAAATACAATGAATTTTGTCTTAGTTACCATTATATACAATCAACTTTATTTTCTTAAAAATAATACAATCAACTTTCATAATGTTGTATACTATGAAAGTTATTACAAAGTTCATTGTATACAATAGTAACTAAACAACAAACATATGAAAAAGTTGTTTACATACAATGAGAGGATTATGAAAGTTAATTGTATTATTTTTAAAATTTTAAAGTTGGTTATATACAATGATAATTAGGACAAAATTTATTGTATTTTCATTCAATTTACCCTTTTTGAGAAAGCACTCTGATTTAAAACCAAGTTGGCTATCTTGGCAAAAATCTGATTTTAACCGAGCTCGATTTTCCAATTTAAATAATCCTATTTAGTTAAAAGTGACATCATTTTTTAATTGGGTAATCTTAATTATTTACTAGGTAAAAGCTGAAACTCAATTTTGATTTTAAATCAATTTTACTTGTATATTTTTAATTGACTACTTATATATGTTTACACGGATATCTAAACTAGTTTTTGATACACTCATAATTTGTTATATAATTATATATTAACAAGACGTTTCTCTCAATAATTTTTTTGTTTGACAAATCAAACTTATAGAATGAAGTGCCACAACACACGAATTAAAGTGAAAATAAAATTTTAAGTTGTGTGGATTTGCCCAAACATTGAAATATAAACTTAGTAGTTGTGTGGATTTTGTTAACTCGTAACAACATTAAGAGACTATTTGATTGTAGCCGAATGTTAAAAGCTGAAATTATTCATTGTTCAAAGGCTTATCAGAGCATTTAGTTCCAATATCTAAATAAAGATTGTAACCGAAAGAGAACTAAAAATAATATCGTCAAATCATTCCTCCTCAAAAACCTACTACATCATATCTCATCTCATCTCATTATGCAATAAATTATAACGAAAATATTTATATGTAATTGTTAATTTTGGCATTATTAACAATAAGACAAGTCATTGTTGATATTATACGTACTTATCATTATTACGAGTAATTATCATAATGAACAACTATATGTTTGACACGTACTTAATATTTATTTTTTAATCCAATATTCCAAAATATGAACGTTTTATAAATATACTAGTATGACTTATAGGTTGTGCTATGCACAACCCATAATGTTTTATGAGGAACTAGGTGATAGATCCATAGATCACGGATATTACAGAAGTAAACCTAAAAAAATATAGATTTTTATATGCAATATTTTTGAATAATGAAACCAATAATGTTTTAAATAATTTGAAGATAAGTAAAATATAAAATATATGACACTTTTACTATAATATACAAACAATATTAGCAACATATAATTTGTAACTTTATTAATAAATTTATAAAATAACAAATCCAAAAATGTCATATTACAGTAGTAGTCCACTAATTTGCTAGTTAGTCCATTTAAAAATATATATAATCAATATAATATATTTTTAACATAACATTGTTATCCGCATTCATATCATTTCGGTTGTTAATGTATGATTGTATGATATGTGTGTGTAAATACATAATTTAGAAAGTGTTAATACATCTACGTCAAGAGTTTAGTGCACAAAAATAAATTCCACTTTACACGTTTTTATATGTATTTAACTTTTAAAATTACCTTTTAATGCACTTTTAAAACATATCTTTTGATATGTATCGAGTTTGGAAAATTGGATACATAGAATAGCAAAATATGTAAAGTTGAATAAATAAACTTTGAGGGTTTAATACGAGAAAAGGTAAGTTTCGATAAATCAATATATTAATAGATAACTTTAAAAGTTGAATACATATAATAGTAAAACGTAAAAGTTAAATACATTTGAAGAACTAAACTCTAGATAAATGTTTAATAATGTCATGTTTTGCTATTGTATGTATCGAATTTACAATTTTTTATTATGAAATTAATAATGTAAATAAAATGTATTTTTGAACGTTCAATTTAAACTTTTGTAAAATAGAACCAACTTTAATCCATTGCATTGTTCATCTAATCTTATAATTTATATACTTGGTTTTAAAATGCTAATAGTAACATCATGGTTTTAGACATTTTATAGATGTATTTAGTAACTTTTTTTTTAATATTATCAAAAACTATGAAATAATGTCAAACTATTTAAAATTTTAAGTGACAAGTGTCAATTTTATAAGGTATATGTGCTTTTTATACATATCTTTATTATAAATAAAAGACTAACTTGAATAAAATTTATTAACCAATCCTAACTATTGATTTAGATAAAAAAAATTAATTATCAAATCTAAATCATCTATTTTAATCAAAATTTAAATTCAATTTTAACTTTTCCAAGTCAAACAAATAAAGTTATCTTTTATCATTAAAATTTTCTTATTCCTTATAAAAAAAAATTTATTGGGATGTAAGACACGTCCTAAACTTTTTAATTTGAAAGTTGACAAAATAATTTTAGAAATTGTTATATATTTATTCATGTTATAATAATTTTTTAATTTTAATATAAACTAGCATTATTTATTATTCTTTTAAATTCTTTTTTATGTCTTATAATTATTTTATATTTTATATTAATATTTAATATTTATCTTTTTTAAATAACACATGTATTACACGGAAATTTACTCAAGTAGGTAGATATGACAACAGTCGATTAATTGATCCTATTTAAAACAAATTTTATGCATGAAAACTGTTCACCTTTAATTTGAACAAGTTGTCATTATAGCGAGTTGGTCACATTTTAATAGATAATCGATACCAAAACAAGTTATATATATATATATATATACTAGCACAGTACCCGCGCAATGCGGCGGCTAGAAATAATTCCTACTCGATAACATATTCGTTTTTAATAACGTAAGACTACTATATCACCCATTATAATGACAATGAACAATTTCCGTTCACATTGTATCTATTTTCTTTCTCATTTTCTATTTCTTTTATTTCTCTTTTTTTTATAACTCTTTTATTAATTTTAAAAAACATTAAAATCAGAAACAAAAAGAATATTAAATTTATTATAAATTAAACATTTTGTTTTGATTACACGAGTTAATATTTAAAAATTTTGAAAATGTCTATAAATTTAGGTTACATGTTATTTAGTTTATAAGTTTTAGCTATACTTATTTTCTAATACTCAAATTAAAATATGTGTTATATGATTAAATATTTAAACTATTTTGTTTATGAATATCCTTTTTATTTAATTTTTAATTTGTATTTAATATTATATAGGTTGAAAATTAATTTAAATTGAGTTGAATTTTTTAAACATTATTTATTATGGAAGGTTTAGTTATAAAAATGGTATTTAAGAATCTAATTAACTCTTATAATAGTTTCCTTATAGAGTTAAATAAAGGGTAAATTAGTAATTTCAAATTACTTAAAATTAAGAGATTTCAATGACTTAAATGCATTATAATGTCTATAAATTTAGGTTACATGTTATTTAGTTTATAAGTTTTAGCTATACTTATTTTCTAATACTCAAATTAAAATATGTGTTATATGATTAAATATTTAAACTATTATTTTTATAAATATCCTTTTTATTTAATTTTTAATTTGTATTTAATATTATATAGGTTGAAAATTAATTTAAATTGAGTTGAATTTTTTAAACATTATTTATTATGGAAGGTTTAGTTATAAAAATGGTATTTAAGAATCTAATTAACTCTTATAATAGTTTTCTTATAGAGTTAAATAAAGGGTAAATTAGTAATTTCAAATTACTAAGAGATTTCAATGACTTAAATGCATTATAATATAGTATATATATATATATATATATTATACCAATTAACTAATTTGTCATCCTAAAACATTTTGTATAATAATATCATGTATGTTTTACACTATTACGTTTACACACACACACACATATATATATATATATATATATATATATATATATATATATATATATATATAACGTGAAAATATAATCTGGCAACAACAAAAATATCACATATTTGATAAAAACGTTTTCTTTTAAATACTTGTTTTTTAATTTACATCCAATATCCTATAAGTCGTTGAAATTAAATAGGGCAAATTGTATGAAAATGCTATAAACTTTGCTTTTGTTATCGTTGTATATAACCAACTTTTTTTCTTAAAAATAAACAATCAACTTTCATAATTCCTTCATTGTATTTAAATAACTTTTTTCTATATCTGGTTTTTAGTTATCATTATATACAATAAACTTTGTCATGATTCTCATTATATACAACAACTTGCATACAATTAAAAGATTATGAAAGTTGGTTGTATTGTTTTTTTAAAACAAAAAGTTCATTGTATGCAATAGTAATTAAGACAAAGTTCATTGTATTTTTATGCACTTTACCCAATTAAATATATTCATTGACCTTAGTTTTTTTAATTAGTATGAAAAAACATGTAATATGTCTCATTTAATTTAATGAATGGTTTTTATTTTGTTTGATATCATAGGTAACTTCAAATTTTTTAAAATTAACAGATTAAAATATTAAATAAAATGTTTTATATTAATATATTCATTTTTGAAGTATGTTCCATTAGGCATTAGCTAGGTAAAATTAAATGAGAACAGTAAAATACTTCCCTGTTAGGTGCAATATAGTGAATATATTTACCATGGTCTAAACTATGATTAAGTAGTTATTCTTTCCTTGAAAACCCTTTAATGCTTCCCCAACACTTCAAGCCAATAATCATTAAAGTGTTTCTCTTTAACATTTCATTAATCATTCTCCTTCTCTCTTTATATATATATATAGGAATGTTCATTTGAGAACCGTTTTTATTACGAAAACCGCGAGAACCAATCTTAGCCGTTCATAAATTCACATGAATATTCAAGTGAATTTAGTGACAAGTTTATAGTTAGAATCATACCTCACGTTCGTGAGACTGGGTATTGTTGTTTATAACTAAATCATATAGTATAGTTTGTAAATATGCAAATCAAATATTGCCTTCAAAAACATAATCATTAATCATTAGTGACTATTAAAGTCAAACTAAATATAAATATTTTTATTTGAAAAAAGTTACAAAGTAATAATCATGCAAAAGCAACGATCTCTCTTTCACCATATCATGCATGCTTTCTTGTTATATCACCCATTTGTCCATTGCTTTCTCAACCCATCTCTCTCTCTCACACACACACAAACGTTTCCTAGAACACCTTAGAACCTTGTAGAGAGAGAGAAGCACATCATTAGCAATTTTCTAGAGATAATTGGGTGTGTGATGACTGGTAATGAGCAAATGTCACAAATTTTAGAGAGAGAAACAAAGAATTGACGCTGTCAAATGAAGGAAGCAATCAAGCAGGCCAAACTATTAACAACCAAAACTTTCTTTCTCTCCCTAATTCCCATCTCTCTCTTCTTTCTCATTTTTCTCTCTCTACAATCCCACAAATCTCTCAAAAAACCCATCTCCGGCCACCCTACCACCACCGTGACAATCAAAGATCTCAGGATCCGACCCGGATACACCTCCTATGACACCTACCTTCATCACCAGCTTCATAAAACCACCAACCCAAAGCTCAGGAAAGTATGGACCTCCAGAGACTGGGACCGGAAGATTCAGGTTTTTACCCGTTTTTTCGCCCGATTACAACATGAAAAGCTGCTCTCAAACTCATCGAAGGCTCTCTGTGTCGGAGCTCGTGTAGGGCAAGAAGTGGAGGCTTTGATGCGGGTCGGGGTGAACAATTCAATCGGGTTGGATCTGGTTCCGTACCCGCCTAACGTGATCAAGGGTGACTTTCATTACCAGCCGTTCGATGATATGACCTTCGACTTTGAGTTTTCGAACGTGTTTGACCATGCACTTTACCCGGGTAAATTTGTGGGGGAGATCCAACGGACGTTAAAGCCAGGTGGGATATGTGTTTTACATGTGGCACTAAATAGACGGTCAGATAAGTACTCGGCTAATGATTTGTATAGCATTGAGCCGTTGAAGATGTTGTTTAATAGGTCGGATCTGGTTCAGTCTAGAGAGGTTGACGGGTTTGGGTTGGATACTGAGGTTATTTTCAGGAAAAGAAAAACATAATGTAAGACCTAATGGTATTTCTTTCAAAGTAATTTTATTTAAATCTCAATGTTTATGTAAGTACGATTAGATATAGATATATTTATTATTTTTATATTATTGATGATAGTTTGATACACTTTTCGTTTTGTCATGATCAAAAGTAAGAAATTCGCTATTACAATTGTATTAGGTTTAGGGATGTAAATAAGTCGAGCTACTCGAGCTCGAAATAAGCTCAAGCTTGAGTCTCGGCTAAAACTCAAAGAGTAAGCTCATTTAAATTGGCGAGCTTAAACAAGCTTTATATATTAAATTATTTATATTATATATGTTTAATCTTTATATTTGTATACATCATTTTAATGAAAATTTCAAAAACAAAACTAAAGTCTAAACGAGTCACGCCGTAGTTCATATATCTTAAACGACCCGAGCTCGACCTCAACATCATGAGCTCAAGGTTAAAAAAGCCTAAATGAGCTCGGCTCGATAAGTACCAAGCTTGAGCTTGGGTCGTCTCGTTTAGATCCCTATTCCCTAGTGAAGTTATTGTTAAAGAGTATCTTTTAGCTATATATTTCCTGTTTTACACCAAAAAAATATAAACTAAAATAACATGCTTTATAGTTAATCGTTTTCATCACATTACATGTTCACTGGGTATCCAACCTCCGGAAAAGATAAAGCAACTATTGATCATCAAAGTAGGTTATAGGTATAACAAAGTTGAGATTGAATATATCTCAAGAAAGAAAATAGAGAAAATATCCCTGGACAAAAGAAAGGAGGAAAAGGGGCAAAAAACTGATCAAAACTTGCCCACAATTACATCCTAATCTGACACAAAAAAGAAAGTCTTCCAAACCAAAACTACAGTACCAGCACTTGTGGGGAGCCAAAAGTTTAGACAGACAGAAATTACAGACAAACTTACCTCTTACCCACCGGTTGACTATCTGGAACAAAGTCAACGGGCTGGCTTTCAGTATCCTCCATTTGTTGTGATGCACTGTACTTGGCTTTCTTGAATCGACTTGAACTTCTAAAAAGCTCAGCCATTGATCTGTTCTTTAACTTGCTCCTATGAACAATTGAGCAGTAAATTAAGATAAACAAATAAATGGTAGTGAGAAACAATAAGAGAAAAGCTATGCAGGTGCAGGCATCAATTTGTAGCATAATTTTGGAGATGACAAATTTTGGATTAATCTACTATTGAAATGAGTCAGTTTGGGTTGTGTTCTACACAAACGGGTCTATCTGAAAATTTTAGCAAAAAAACAAAAAAACAAAAAAAAGGTCAAACTGCGGGGTGTTCAATGTCTGGCTGAAATTGATAAAACCTGCTAATCAGAAGCAATTTGAACGGTTTAAAAGAGTTGGCCTTCCATTACTTGTTGGCCACTTTCAAAAAATATCAAATGAATGTTTATATTGCTTTCGTTATCATGATTAGTGCATTCGTTATTTTTTTTTAAATGGACAAAAAGGTGTCTGGAAAACAAAACCTGTTACCCAATCTGCCTGACCCCTAACATCTTGCCCCCTCTACACATTTACAAGAAGCAAAAATATATAAGAAAATGAAGCTTGAAAATCACAAAACTTACGTTGTGTTTATACTGTTCTTTCCACCACCTTCATTTCTTTTTATAGCATGAGACCCTGTGAGAAATTGATATTAACGTTAGAGACGTAAGAAATCATTAAAAAAAAAGACAGACAAACTACAAGCACAGTCTTTTCCATCACTATTCACTAAACAACCCCCTCTCCCCTCTTCTTTCATCTTGATGATTTAAAAGAAAAGGGAAACTACCATTTCTTCTCGAGTGTATGCTAGAATCACTTTCGTCTGATAATAATGATGACTTTCTTGATGGAGTGCGTGTGCTGGAATCTGAATCCACACTTTCATTATCATCAGAAGAAGTATCATCCCCAAACATCGTTCCAGGTGCATTCAACAAACTCTTTGCTTGTTGGGAACTGTTCACAACCGCTGCATGAACTTTCTTCACAGTTTTAACAGGAGTCTGGCCCGGTACTGGTTGCTGTTTATTGCTCTTTTGATTGTGGAAAGATCTCCCAAGACTTTCTGAGCTTGAGCTTGATTCATCTGATGCTCCACCATCACCGTTTCTGGTATCAATCTTTGTTGTCCCTTTTGGAGCTTTCACATGAGACATATTTGGTTCTTTTACCACATCAGTAGAAACTTTTGAACTGTTGGTTTTGGGTTTTGAAATAAGTTTCTGAGATTGAATGGAAGTATTAGGTGAGGCTTGTACAATAAGCGAATCTTTTGTTTTGCTTTTTGATTTCTTCTGCTTCCCTGACTGTGTGGTGTCAACAGCAGCAATCATATTCTGTTGGCTGGCAGGAGCAAAATAGTCCATAAACTGAATCTCATGAGATCCATCCTTTGGTTCATTATATATATCATCCTTCCCTTCCATCCTAATTTTAGAAACTTCAGATACAGTCACAGTCTCATTATTTTTACCTTTATCTTCCCCTTCCATTTTATCACCATCCTTTCTGTCAGCATCAAGTAAATTACTCTCACCTTCCTTATTAGCATTGTCATGCAAATGGCCATCCAAAGGTGGACCAGACACAGTGGTAGGCATGCGGACATCAGCATTGGTGGCATGCTTCCTTATTGGCTCATTTTCACTTCTTTCAGCAGAAGATTTCTTCTTGGATTTCCTTTTCTTTTTCTTGCCATCATCCATATTCTCATTTTGTTTTTCAGTATCTACTTGACCTATCCCACTTTTTGAAAGAATATCCAGACTTTGTTTTGTTTCAGATCGAGGCGAAACTATTTCTTCATTTGTCACACTCCCAGCATCATTGGTCTGCTTTTCATCATTTCTTGAAGCAGATCTTTCACCATCTTTTCTCTTTTTTGATTCTTTTCTTGCTTTTACTTTCACATTTTCTACATGCACCAAACTTTTTGGGTTCTCAGTTGGTTTTGAAATTTCCATCTCTTTCATAATCACATCATCACCTTTCTTAGCATCTACTAATGATTTTTCTGAAACTTCATTCCTTTCATCAGTAAATCTATCACCAAAACCTGGAGCAGCAACTGTTGAAGAAGAGATATTACCCACAAGATTATCCGCACCATGTTTCACTAGTAATTCATCTTTCTTATTAACAGCAGACTTTGTGGTCTTCCTTCTCTTACGTTCAGTAAGATTCTCGATACTTGTTTTCCTGTCATAATGTTTCTCTTGAGGTCCCTGTTTCAGCAAAACTTCGTTATCTTCCTTGTGTTTATTGCTCTGATCACCTATACATTCCTTTTGAACAGTAGATGCTACATCTTGTTGTAGTGAGGAATCAGTAGCATCTTTGTTTATGTTATGAAGCTCTTTATTGAAAGATGTAGAAGATACTTCCTTTTCAGCTTCCTTATGTTTGATTGAACGTTTGGAACCTTTTCGATGGCTAGGAGAAGTTAGTCCAGGAGCATCATGTTCACAATCAGAAGTCCCTGCATCAGTTTCGAATTAATGTACACATGTCAAATTATCAAGTTCTAGTATTCATGAAACTACACTCGTCTTTAGGTCCAAGCATTAATAATATCTTAGTTATATTGCATGTCAATTTATCTTCCAAGTAATTGGAGCGTTAACGTACTTTTCTCAAAGTTATATTTAGGGATAATGCATGTGGAGGCACTGGCCCAACCCAAGTAGGCAACCATGTATCTGGTTTCATTTAAACCATATTCGCGAGAGCGCAAAAATTTGTAAAACACAAACATCCTTTTTGACAGACCGACACAGGAGCATTTATGTCTTTTAGAAAAGTCTAAAGGCAATTACGTCATAAGGCATGCTTTCAGCCCAACTTGTTATTAACAAAAGTTACAAAATTACATACATACTGGGTTGGCATATAATGTAGCTTCAACATATGGGCAGCTTTGACGAAAAGGTTGAATACCGAGTCGCCTCCACATAAATAATCCTATATTCCTAGATCTAATACCATTAAGTAAATATTATTTTAACTAAACACAGTTAATATGTAACAAATTTAACACAGTTTGGTACATAATATAAAACAAGGTAATCTAAGTACTTACTTATTAATGAAGGTGGTATTTTATTGTCTATAACAGCTTTTTCGAACTGTTCATTGTCCTTTTCCTTCTCAGATATTTCAAAAGGAGTCTCTTGTATATTCTTTTCCGTGACCATTGCCACATCAACATTTTCACTCACTTCGGTGTTTTGAGGACATGTCTTCTTTCCCACATCTTCAACAACAGAAGTGACATCTGTGGCTACTTGATCTAAATTAGAACAGCTTTCACCTTTGTTAATTCTGATATTTTCATCACTCAAATTTTCACCTTTTGATTTTTGTTCAAAAGAATTCTCATCGTTAATGCTTGCTTCATTGTCTTTAACCTTATTACTATCATTTGTTAAAACTATTTTTTCTTCTGAAGCTTTTACATTGTGTTTTACCCTTTTAATCTTACTTTTCTTCTTAACAGAAGGTCCGGACCCAGATATTCCCAAATGCGTCTCTTGCTGGATATTATTTTCCACAACCATTGCCACATCAGCAACAGTTTCATTTGCTTCTGTGTTTCGAGCACGTGTCTCCTTCTCAGATATTCCAAAAGGTGTCTCTTGATGGATATTCTTTTCCACGACCATTGCCACATCATCAACAGTTTCACTCGCTTTTGTGTTTCGAGGACGTGTCTCCTTTCCCACATCTTCAACACTGGAAGGGACAGCTGTGGCTACTTGATCAAGATTACAAAAGTTTTCACCTTTGTTAATTCTGGTATTTTCATCGTTCAAGTCTTTACCTTTTGATTTTTGTTTGAAAGAATTCTCGTTGTTTATGCTAGCCTCATTGTCTTTTGCCTTATTACTATCATATGTTAAAACCATGTTTTCTTCTGGAGCTTTTCCATTGCTTCTTACCCCTTTAGTCTTGCGTTTCTTCTTCACAGAAGGTCCAGACCCCGAATCGTTCACTAGTAAACTCTCATTATGCACGTTGCGTGTTCTTTTTTTGGACTTTATATCCTTATTTACAGCATGCACCTTTTCTTGAACTTCAAAATTTAACTGCTTATCATTAGATGACCTCTCTTCCTCAATCTTCTTTGAAACATCTTTACAGGAATCACCACAAGTAAGCTGATTGACATTAGAAACTTTTTGATTCACAAATGGAGGTCTGTCTGCATGATTATCATGCCTATCAATCAAATGACTATCTGCTCCTGTTACCCAAGGCAAGGTCAGTTGATCCGGAGCCTTATGTTTATCCAAGTGTTGAATGCCACCATCTTGCTCTAAGCGAGAAGCATCAACTGATACAAACCAATTCTTTTTAGTAGCAGCAAATGCATTCTTAACGAGCATAGAGTCACACAAGCGATAGAAGGTTCCTCTTCGTTTTACCTGTCACGTTAAAGAAGTTAAAAGACAAAAACATTAGGAGAAAAGATGAACATTCATCAACCAAGACGAAAATACCTTCAAATATTCGATTTTTATATCTCCAATAGCAGGAAAGCACTGGTGATGCTCTAGCAGTATTCTATCTGCGTAATGAAACCAAACTTTATAAAAAACATATCCGTGGATTTTTACTTCAACGAACAAATTTTAACATCTACTCAATGCAGCCGAAAATGGTCCATCTCATGATGTTGGAAAACAAACTTGCTACAGTGAATGTGTTTTGCCTTTTTAGAAATTCTATTTTTGTAAGAAAATTTGGTAAAAACAAATATCAATGGATATCCTTATCAATGAACTTAGACCTACTCCGGTACTAACGGTGTCGGAGCCCTATTGATAGAGAATATATGTGAATCACCCTTATAAAACCAACAGTTCAATGGGCCCAGGCCTGTTTAGTGGAAAAAATAATTATATAGAGCTGATTGCATTGAGAGTGGAGGGCATCGAGAGTCTATTGTTAGTGGATTCGACTCTTGGAGCTTGGGCAGGAAGACACCGTCTTCTCTGATTTAGGGCTGGGGAGTTATTCACGATCTTCTGCCGATTTCTTTCATTCTTCTTGTAATTCCATCATATCCAAAATCAATACAGCTATCATGCCTTATTTTTCTGTTCTCATTTTATTTCATCCATCTCGTTGATCATAAGTTCATCAATTGGTTCCATTGCCGGGAAATCGAAGATGATGGGTGAGGAGAGCTTCCTATTAGAGTCACGTCTTTATTCATGGAGTCAAAAACTCAATCACATAGCGACCCAGATGCGAGATCTAATTCAATTAATTTGTTCCATGGGAGAAACTCTAAAAAATTCAATTGAGAAGATGATCAGTTCCAACAAGAACCAGGGAACACACATGAATTCAATTGTGAAAGGTAACCGATATATCAACAGTCACAACGAAGTACCATTTCAGCAGAGTTTATTAGAGCTCGATAGAAGGATGAAGTTGTTGCTGAACACAAACGAAGATCAATCGGGATCGACTAATTTGGTGGGATTGACAAAATAGAGATGTGATGAAGCATGAACCCTTTATCAAATCCAAAATCCTCGGTGTAAGTAAACAAAGTTCCCAACTCAAATATTTAAGTCATCAACTCAAGGTTACACTTAAACTCCCATTGATGAACTGATTGTTACCCCCTAATAACTATTAATCGATTATTATTGTGGGGTATCAAGTTTTTAGAATGCAGACAAGCTGTTTAATGAAAGTCCTGGATTAAATCGGTCAGGAAAAACATAGTGATCTAGATTTTTTGGGGTTTGGTATGCGGTATGGGGTTGTAAACCATGTAGACCACTGGATTATATGAATTTCTATGGTGTTTTTAATGCCCTTTGTGGGCATGAGTCTCTAAAACCCCTTGAACCTCCTGATCATACCATCTATTCTACACATCAGCAAAACTCATTCATGTTTAGTGCTACTCCCTTAAAATTACTAGCTACCACCTTGTTACCAGTTTTAGAATTGCCTGTTTCATGTCTTTCATCCCCCACTAAACAGCTTTACATACCCTAATAACATTCAAAGGAAACCAGCTAAACCACCTTATTGTAACCCCAATTCCACTGTCATTGAACCACCTCAACCCACTAATCATCCAGCTGAATTAATCATATGTATTCAATACTACTTTGATCACAAAGAGAAACCCAGTTCAGCTTGGCAGCTAGACACACAAGTACACCCTGTTACGGTCAGAACTGAAATTGGTTATTGTGTTGGCACGCCAATTGAGACTTCGTCTTTTGTGGAGCAGATTCTTGTGGGTCTGTACAAAAAATGGGTTAATCTATATTTCAATGCATTAAGAACCATGAGCTTAAGGGAAATATTTTGGGAACTGTTCTGAAAAATGGAGAAGAGTCTAATGAAGATCATAACCAAGGTGTGAGTGTTTATATGTTAGTGTCTGCTGAGGAATCTTTTGATAAGAAGATTTACGATATTTTGTCTACAAAAAACAACAAAGGTTGCATCCGGCACCTCGAAGGTTGTTGTGTTGGCTCTTGTGAATTTTGGCGGTTGCAAAAGAGTTAGTTACTAAGGATGTGATCTTAATGCTGGCATTTCTCTTTCTAAGACATGCTAAACACTTTTATAATCATCCTAGCATAGCATCATCCAAACGGTGGTCAACTCTTTCAAGATTGGCCTTAAGGGTATATAATGACGTTGAACAAGTGTTTAATCGTCGGAGCTTCTGATTACCTTAAAAAAATTTCTTCTATTTTATCAATTATTGCTAAGTGTGTATCCTTTGTTTCCGGTAGCTTTACTGCTGTTTTAATCATCATTGCTTTCCTTAAGGAGTCCCTGCTTGAAGGCCATATTTTCAAACGTAATGCGTTACAGTATGGTGCTCTTTTGGGGGCCATAACAGCCATCAAAGCTACAATTTCAGATGAGCTTTTGGTGCTTGACTCACATAGGATTATGTCTCTCGCTGTCCAATATACGAATTATATTCCTAAAAGATGGCGTGGGAAGAAAACACGAAATTTGTTGAAATGAAGTTTGAACTCTTTTCTTAGTACACTAGGAAGATTTTGTTGGAGGAGATGGGGTCGATAATTCCAACTCCGTACATTCTAATCTTTGTAGTCCTAAAGCGGGTGGATGAGATTTTGCTGTTGTTGTAGATTTCACTGTGAAGGTTGAAGGTGTTGGTCATGGTTGCACTTTTAGCCTGTTCGACTTCAGAAACCATGGAAATAGAAGGCATGCACTGCCACATAACTCATCTCGTATCTAAAGGGGTTCCCACAGGAAAATGGAGGAATCTTTCATGAGCTTTCCAAGTATCTACCTATCGTGGGAGCAAGACATAAAAGGAAGGAAGTTTATGTCAACACTCAAGAAATTCCGGGAGCAGAGAAGCCCCAATCAGATGCAAGAATGGTCTCCTAACATCGACGGCCAAGATAAGCAGATAACCATCTTTCTAGGGATGCAAGCATATATGTTTGAAAACACTTTTATAAACTCAATTGTAGATGGCTTGTTGATCTTGATCATGGAGATTACCCTTAGGGTGTGTTTGGTAGGGAGAAAATGAAAAGTGAGAATTGCAAATGTAAATGAGGGAGAAATGAAAATAATGAGAAATGGAAATGAGTAGAAAATGCTCCTGTTTGGTACCATCAAGAAATGAAAACGAGAAATGATGGCTCAAGTGACCGGAAACTCGTCGGCGGCAGTGGAGACACCACCTTGCCGACGCCGGACTACTCATCATCGCCTACTAATCGTCGCAACCACATTGCAACATCGCAAGAAACGATTTAGGGTTCAATCGAACCACATGTCGGCTTCGGCCTCGCCGGAATCACATCGCAACAGTCGACGGCGACGGCGACTTAGGGTTCAATCGAACCGAACATCACAACAGACGACGGCGACGGTTATTTAGGGTTCAATCGAACCACACATCACTACAAACGACGGCGACGATTTAGGGTTCGGTCGAACCAAACATCGCAACAGACGACAGCGACGGTGATTACGGTGATTTAGGGTTCAATCGAACCAGACGTCGCTATACACGACGGCGATGACGATTTAGGGTTTAGTCGAACCAAACATCGCAACAGATGGCGAACCAAGACGGCGAACCAAAAATCGCTATTTCTCCCCTTTTCTTCACAAAATGGAGAGAAATGAGATAACAAAGGAAACCGGAAAAGGGAATTGAAAGGAGAAACCATTTCTCCGACCCAAAAGCTCCCAAACAAGAGAAAACCCTCCATTTCTATTTCTCCCCTATTCTTTTTCTCCCTACCAAACACACCCTTAGGGGGTGTTTGGTAGAGAGAAAAGAAATTAGGAGAAATGGAAATGGAAATAGGGGAGAAATGGAAATGGGGAGAAATAGAAATGTGTGGAGAATTGTAATTGATTTCCTTGTTTGGTATCGGAAAAGAAATAAAACGGAGAAATGGTTGCTCAAGTTGCCGGACGGCGGTTGCGGCGTTGGCCGCCTTGCCGGACATCGACGATGATGATTAGAATGCCGAAAACACATCGCAACCGGACATCAACAATAATGAGTAGACATTGGTTGTCATTTCTCTCCATTTCTCCACAATTTGAAGAGAAATGAAAATACAAAGGAAGGGGAGAAATGGAAATGGGTGGAGAAACCATTTCTCCTCCCAAAACTATAATCATTTCTCCCAAACAAGAGAAACCAATTCTCCCCATTTCTTTTCTCTCTACCAAACACACCCTTACATTCTTGACTGGTACTACACATCACATGATCACCATCAACATCATGGTCCATAACACATTGAGACAGAGCTTAATGAAGTTGAAAATGAAGCTTGGAGAGAGCTGTATAACCAATTGAATGGAGAGAAGGCTCAATGTTGGTTGACTCAAAGGCAGCAAGAAACTATCACGGCTGCCTCTTGGGAGGCCCAAAGTCAATTTACTATTATTAGGCTTGAGGACAGGCCTATTCTTCATGAGGCTGGTATTGGTAGAGAATGTATATGGATTACTTTTATAAAACCAACAGCCCAATGGGCCCAGGCCTGTTTAGTAAGAAAAATAATTATATAGAGCTGATTGCATCGAGAGTGGAGGGCACCGAGAGTCTATTGTTAGTGGATTTGGCTCTTGGAGCTTGGGCAGGAAGACACCGTCTTCTGTGATTTAGGGCAGGGGAGTTCTTAACAATCTTCTTCTGATTTCTTTCATTCTTCTTGTAATTCTATCATATCCAAAATCAATACAGCTATCATACCCTATTTTTCTGTTTTCATTTATTTTAATCCATCTTGTTGATCATATTTTGATCACCTATCAGTACTGAAATTGAAATGTTAGCTTACTATAGTGTATAACCTGATCATGTTCCCCACTACCCAGATTCAATCATTCTACAAAGCCTACTACATAAAATGTAGGTTTTAAACTAATTTTTACAGAGTTACACATTTGAAGACACTAGAAAGACAACCACGCTATGTTGTGGATTATCAGCCCTCTCATTCTCCTTTTATGACCCATATAAATCAACAATTATCACTTATCTCCCCCCTTTTCATATATAATCAGATCATGATCAAAGTAGCATTAGCCATTAGACGGTATAGATTAAATGGACATTATCAAAATAGTATTACTAAAGCTCTTGCTTTACAGAGTAGTATATAAAGATGTAATTTCCCTCAAAGAAAATGATAAAATAAAACTGCAGTTTGATGTTTAGTGTTTGATGTCCATGTTAGGCATTACCAATGCACAATCAAAAACCTTTTGGTGCACATTGTCATCAGTTCTAATTTTATGAGTTAGATAAGTCCAACTAACTATTACTCAAAAAACGTGAAATCCACACAACTTTTACATTTGAGCAATATGCCATGACCTGCATACTCAAGTGTAGCTCTATTCTTTCCTAACTAAAATAGTGATTATGCTTCTTTACATTGCCCTCACAAAAACTTAAATGACTAAACTTAAGTTAGTCATTTAATCATCTAAGCGCTGCTTGAAGCATAAATATATAATCTAAACTTAAGTTAAACACAAAAGCTAAACCTATCACAGGATTTATTTTAGGGTTAATAATATTACTTTTGAAATCGGATACAGTGTCGGAGTCGGAGACCGTCATAACTAGATGAGTATCCAAGCTGGTGTCGATGAAAACCGTGTTCTGATTGGCTTCTGTGTCAGGATTTCCGGCCGCCGGCGCCATTTACGGGGTATCGTTGAAGGTTTTGAGAGGGAGGAAGAGGAGAGTGTTTGTTCTTCTTTGGTGAAATAACAGGCTCGTAGGGTATAAGAGGTGAATTAGGATTTATGTTTCCTTCAAAGGAAAAAAGGGACCCGGTGGAAGCAGAAAATTAGGCGATCCAATTAAGGAATCTAAGGATGAGCAATTCAATTAAGGGGAATTAAACGGATAAGATTGGTTCTCGCGATTCTCGTATAAAAAACAGTTTTCGTTTAAACTTTTGCCTATATATATATATATATATATATATATATATATATATATATATATATATATATATATATATATATATATTTCATTTTACTTTAATAGCTTTAACATATAATGCTTGAAGTGAATATAGTTATATATTTATAACTGTCTTATTTTTATCTACATCCCGGTATCAACTCTATCTTAACATGACATTTATCTAAAAATATATTTTTAAGGTCGTAACGAAAAAGTACACTTCGTTGGATAAACATTATTCTATGGGAGTGTTTTTCTTTTTTTAGTGAAATTCTTTCTTTAGTAATCGTAATATGAAAAAATTTAACATTGAATTCGATCTAAATGATGCAAACACCTTATGGAATATAATATTTATGTTAAACATTTATCATTTTGAATTCGATCGAAAAGAATTTTATATTAACCTTCTGTCGACACATAAAAGTAAATAATGACAACTTTAGGAATGATGTAAAATTTAAATTACGAAAGTATTGTATTATATAATGAACATAAATAAAAAAAATTTGAATGTAAATAATACTTTGTTATTAATGTTATGATGTAGCCTAAGATTCAATATATTTATTCCTAAATTTATGTAGTGGATAAAAGAATTTAAATTAGAAAACGAATTTAACGTAAATAAAATTAATTTAAAGTTTTGCTTTAATTTTAATTTTTATTATTTAAAGTCAAGGTTAAGTTTAAATTTTTTATTTATATTAAAAGATTATAACATACGAACCAAAATTTTCTTTGTCACTTTATTATCTAAACATGAAATATATTAAACAAAGCATTCCTATTTTGTTAATACATGATACACGATGTATGCATTAGTGATCAAATAGTCATTTCTCTCTTATCACGAGCTATAAGCAGTATCAAATAGATAAAAGGGTTAAAACTGTTAAATAGTAATAATGTTTTCTAATGTTTCATTATATCACGTTAACTTTTTTTTTACATATATAACCGATAAACTCACAAAAACATGTTATCATGCAAATTTAATTGATTTTAACCTGCTATAACAGGTCATCTTTGTCCCCCCCCCCCCTCCAATCATCTTCTTCACCTTTAATCTTTACAAAATGGAGATACTTGAAATCTTTATGGACACTTAATAAAAATAATGATCTTGAGTTTATAGAAATGAAATCGAGCTGTCTATAAACTAATGGAAAAAGTCGAATATAAACGAATTTAAATGAGTCAAATCATCAAAAACTCTGCAAGGGTGCTAAATGGGTTTGGTTTACAAAATACCCGACTTTAATTATCAATTTCTTGGTCTACACTTGATGAAAATATGAACTCGGTGTCCTTTAAATGGTAAAATAATCTATAAAAATAATTAGGTAAAACAATGAAGATTGAACAAAAAATGTAGTTCTTTTTTTTTGCCCCCTTTTTGAAGTACTAGCAACAACAACAAAAAAGTTCATACTTATGAAAAGTTATGATTCTTGATCCTATGAAAAGGTGACCGAGTTGTCTATAAACTAATGAAAAAAAACGACAAAAAACGAGTTTAAAATGAGTCGAAAATCAAAAAACAATAAGATGGTGCTGAATTGTTTGGTTTAGGACGTGCCCAACTTTAATTAGCGATTTATTAGCCTACACTTGATGAAAATTCTTGAACTTGACGTCTTTTGAAAGATAAAAAGATTATTTACATGGATCTGGCAAAAGCATTAGGCAAACGATCAAGAATGAAGCAAAAAAGTCGATTCAAAATCTGCTATATTTTCTTTAACCGAATAAGTTACAGTTTAAAAATGGGTATAATAACACGTTTTTTGTGAGTTTACTGACCATATATGTAAAAGAAAAGTAATGTTTTATAATAAAACATTGAGAAAATGTTACTTCTGTTTAGCTTTGGGCCACTTTCAATGATCAATCTAAAACGAGATCACCACGATGGTGAAACTTCACTGAAAAGTCTCCCTTTCTCAGTGGTTGAAGAGGGTATTTATAGACAAAGGATCATGTAGGTCATGTACTCATGTGCATCTAAATCTGGGAGTTATGCTATAGTGTACCTTTTCTTATATGTTCTACCTTAAAAGAGTACAACATTTGGCTTGGTAAAATGTTCAATATTTATCAAAATGTACTATTGTTTATATGATTTCATCATACTATACAAATAATTGTACAAAATGGCAAAAAAAATCCGCTATCCCCGTAGAATAAAGCTAAACCTTATTAACTTTATATTTGTCTCAAAGTTGGTTGCCTATATTTGCTTATACTCATGAGATTATGACATCCCAGGGATTGAATGGGCTCAACCCTAAAACCGTACCAAGGGTTAACCGCCAGACACTCATGGTCCCATGATAAGGCCCCTACCGTATGAGCCACAGCTAATGGGTCAGGTCAAATGTATGCTTAGCCAGGATGCTGGTTATGTAGACAGGTCCAAACACAATATCATAGTGGCTTTCTATGAACCATGACCATGATGGGTAGGTGGGTCCCTTGAAATGTGGTCTTGGTAGAAAGGATCGTCAGGACAACGTACTGAGCTCAATCTTGGAGAAAAGTTCCATCCATTTACTTGTTCAAGTTCATGATCAACACTTCTCATAGCAGCTTCTTCTTTGTACTTTAGAAAGAACATCGATGACCAATAATCTTTTGCTAAGTTCTGTAGGTGGAAGAAAAAAGGATTAAAAGATAAGAGGTTGTGTTTAGAGTTTAGTCCTTAGATATAAACGGGTCTTTTGGGATTGCTTATTAAAACAACTCATCGGCTATTTTGGTACAACATATAAACATATTCGAGGGTATGGCCGTATGAGTAGAAGCAAGTTTAGTTGAGATTAAAATTTAGTTTGTGAGTTACTTGTTCAAATTGTTATGTAATTCAGCATATTACGAAAAGCATAAGCAGTTATAATAAGCAATCCTAAATACCCCCAAATATGTAATCTTGAATACCTTTCCATAATGGACCAGTATAAAAAATTTGTGGTTCTAAATTAATATCATCAATTCTTACAACTCAGCAAATGGGTCATTCGTACTTAGAAATTTTCACAAAAAGAAAAGGTTGAGATTTTCACGGGTTGACTCATCAATGAGAAACAAAGTTGAACTTCCTAGAAAATATATTCAGGTGTAAAGCCGCCTCTTTTAATATGAAAAGTGGACCCTCGTTTGACACGTATATGACCCTTATCTTTTCGAGTAACTTGGAGTCACGTAAAGGATGAAATGTATGAGAAAGATTATAGGTGGAAATACTATGAATTATTAACATGCTAATGCTAGATATGATTAAAAAACAATATTATTACATTAATAATCTAAATGCTTAAATAAGGCATTTTAGGAGCTTCAATGCTTTTAAACTAGACTTTGAGCGGCGACTCCAACCTGTTAAATTGACCAGCTACCCTGATAGCTAAATTTTTACTTGAGCCATTTAAGAGAGAACAAAAAACAAATTGACCCCTACATAAGCAGAAGGGTTGAAATGTCCTTTAACTCTCTAAGAAGGATATTTGTGCCCTTTAAAGGTAAAGGTAACAGTATTTCTCAGAATGTATGAACTAACCATATTTTGCAAGTAACTTGAGGGATTATTGGATTAAGATGGGGTTATAATTCTATATCAAAAGGTAACAAACTAACCATGTTGATCAACCGCAGCAACTCATTGACAGCATTTTTGAATAGATCTGGGTGTGCAAGATCAAGAGTTGTGAGAATTTCTTGCCGGGTTCTGTGAGATATATTTACCTCCATAGGTGCACCTGTATGTAAATCATGAAATTACATCAGAAAATAGAAAAAGATGCACGTCTTTATATCTTTTCTTCTGTCTTATGTTCTCTTTTCTGGTTCTCCTCCATAGCAGACATATTTTATCTACTAATCCATCCCTTACATGCCCAAAGGCCGCTTAAACCTTTTAGAAAAGTATAAAATAAAAATGGATAAGAAATTACATGAATTTTTTATACCTGTGCTTATGTACTTCTCAATAATATGTCGTACCATGTAAATTCTTTTAACAGGATCATTAACAGGTATTTTTTCTAGCTGTTGTACCTCATTGTAAAAATGCACACTTTCCCCAGCCAAACAACTGGAATCACGGAGAAAGGAAAACACAGTTAGAACTTGGTAGTTGGTAAGAACCACAAGAATCATTATACAACTTCAACTGGAGGTGGCAATTTCAACTCATTTATGTAATAATGGGTCGATTAGGATTATATTTTATATGTACCTAGCTTAAGAGGAAACTGGCCAAAAGTTTCCCCATTCTGGATTTCTAGTGCATGAAACCTCCTAAATCAGTTCATTCATAAGGTAATATCATTACTAACAAATAGAAATCATGTAATCGTATTTTAGTATTTGACATACTAATTGTATATAAGAAGTTCTTTTTAAAAAGTAAAAACAGAAGTATTCTGCACAACACTAAAACGACTTGTTACCCAACCCACCCATTTTGCGGCCCCTAAGTTCAAACACTTGATCTGGAATAGACAAAGACAAGACCTGTCAGCAAATGCCATGAAGGATAACCGAAATCTTTTGTTCAATAGAAGTTTGTCCAAGGGTTCATTTGGATCGACATCCAGAGTTGGATCATTGTGACACAAATGGCCGCTATCAGGTATTCCAAGAGCTTCCCCCATCGTCTTTAAATTAAAGCTCTCCTTCTTGTTCAAGCTCATAACCGACACCAGAGGTTGAGAGAATGAAACAGAGAAGAAAGCCACCACAAGACAACTTGCCTATGGAATAACAGTTCATAAATATCTCAGTTAAGGTATCCAAATAAAGTAGAAGCTTTCACGCCTTCAGTGATATGCCAAGAAAAGTATAGTGAAAGGTAGAAGTCACAAAGGTGTAACGAGTCAAAATGGTTAACTTTGTATGAGTTGGGTATTCCCGCAACTCTTCTCTTCCAAAGATTTTACTTTTGTTTGTAAATAATTAGCAAGTCCAACATAATTACAAAAATTATATTATTCAATAACAATCTGATTTTCTTTTTGAGAAAAGGATTTAGGAGGTTTTATGCATTAAAAACACAATTGGGTGACTTTTGACCCACTAAACCCCTTTCCTGTTGAGCTAAAATTTTTTTTATCTCAACTGTTTAACCCGTGAAAGATAAAACATAACCCGAATCAACCTGTTCATAAGTAAATGGGTTGAAATTGCCACCTCTAGTGAAAGGTATAAACTGTAAAGCATACCACAACTAGAAGCACACATCTGGTGGTGACTTGAAGCCACATGCTCTCCTCATGTGTCTCATTCAAAACATAAGCAACCACCCATACACCTAGAATGGAAGATCAAGAAAAATTGTAATCAGTAGAAACTAAATAACATTTGTTTTAATGCCAATTATGTCACTAGCACTTTTAATCTAAAATTCTGACTGGATGAGTGCACTATATATAACTTCATCTTGTTATATAAATTACATAGACACATGTTGCAGTTGATGAGATTGTTTAACGAATTATGTGCAATATTAAATTCAAAACGTACCAATTGAAAAAACAGTTACGAGTATTGCCCTCCAAAGGTCCTTGAGCTCATCGAATTTGAACTCGATATGATGGATGGCTCTAGTAATACAAACCAAAGCAGCAATATATAAAGCAGGAAAGCACATATAGGGAACAGCCCATTGAATCCCCATGTGGCATCGACCATTAAGAGGCTGCTTTATGTGAAGCACTACAGAAAACAAACCCCACTATTAACAGCTAAGGTAACTGTAACTGCTAAGAAAGGCAGGAAGAAGACACCCAAATATGCATAAACAGAAAGACTAATTCAAAGAAGTTTTAAAAGGTGATTCATGGAAAGGAGTTAGAGATGAGGTAATTTTATCAAAAAAATTCACACATTCATTGCTATAGAGTATTAGAGTATGATAATTATTCAACTCAACAGTTTAAATCATTAAAAATTAGAGTTGGCATAATGGGCAGTGCGGATAACTGGTCAAAATGGGTAACTTTTGGTGTTAGTCAAAACACTTTTTGTCCAGAACTTTTAATTTCATTGCTATCTATGATAATTAGTGAACTCAGTAGTTTAAATCATACAAAATTAGAGTTGGCAGAATGGGTAAAGGGTCAAAATGTCAAATAGGCAACTTTCGGTGTTAGTCAAAACAGGCCTAGCTAGATTCACCTGAAACACTTTTTGTCCAAAACTTTTTAATTTTATTAGATAACTAGTGTGGTCAAACATGATTATAAAAGTTATAGATTTCATTACGATCTAATCGTTTGAATTAGGTGATTTTGGGAGATTTTAAGCATTAAAAATGCACATTCAGAGACCTTTCAACATTCAACCTGTTTCTTTTTATTTTTTAGCTATTTTTGTCATTTTACCTGTTTGACTTGTTAGAGATAAACATAGTCTGTGACTGTATCAGCTCAGATATAAGTAAATGGATCACAATTGATCCTCTTATAAAAAAGTTGTACTGATCATGGAAGAAGGATGAACTCGTGCATCAAAAAAAGTGAAGGCCAAAATAAGTAAACAAAAGCAGAAAAGATAAATTCTCTTACATGCAGCCCACGCAATCCAGGGCAGAAGTGCAAGTGGAAGACTAATATATGATCTTATAGGAAATAAACGCCTCCTGAAAATCACATGAGAGTAGAGATTAACATACATAAAACAGTAAAGCACCCAATTTACTTTACATGATTATCTCATAGACCAAGAAAAAGAAAAACAGACAACAACCAAGTAGAAGTACAGAAAGATAGATAGCTTACTTGACAAATACGCAGTACAGGTGGGCCGCTTGTATAAGGCGCGAGCTCAATAACAATCCAAATCCTAGTGGACCGTTAACCCAAACTGAAACCAAGAAATTGCTATAGGCGAACATGAATTGACTAAAAAAATGAACATATGTGTGATTCTATTAATCAGATAAAAAGCAAAAAAAACCTGCCCAAAGATAACATGATTGCCACCAATGCCTCCTATGAAACCTCACAGCATTAAGAGACATCTACATGAAGGTGAAAACAGTTAAAGACAAGTGACACAAAAAATGGGAAAACAAGAATGTGGCTTAATAGGGTAGATAGACAACTAGGAAATATGAAATTAATGTTTCCAAAATAACAGTAGCTTCACCGCAAGTGACAGCAAAAGATTGAAGCTAGCCATGATCTGAATTGTTGGGAGCCAAAAACTACTTCCTTTAGGTCGAGGAACCTTGTGAATTAAAAAGGGTATGGTCGACCTCAGGAGAAGGCTGCAAGGCAAGAACTTTGTACATTATAGACGTGCACATAGCCACATACAGTGCCATATATGAGCAGAAACAACTTGGATTTTAAGTGTGTTGAGCAATGTTAAAATGATTGTATAGTAGGAATGTAACTTATTTTTTCCTCCACACCAACTAATAGATGACATAACGAATTAACGAGCTACTTATCTTCGAGTCTATTGCTGTGCACAGTTCAGGAAAATATAATTAACCTCCTGTGCTAACCCCACCCATAACTTTAAAGGTCTAAATTGAAAGTTAGTTTTCTAACCAAGCAAGTTCTAGTAAAAAAAATACCTGTCTACGATAGGTTACATATTCAAACGAAGTAAAAATTCAATATTATATCTATATGTATCAACTTTTAATCATTCAAGAATCAAGATTTAAAAATTCTTAGGTAATATTAGAAGGTAAATTTGGTAATATAAACTATCGTCGAAGGGTACTTTCAATAATGCAAATACATATGCACTTTTTAGCAAAACTTAAGACCAGCATCAGTGACAGTGATCTGAATAAGTGAGAAAATCTGGTAATATAAACTGAGGCGTAACTGCGTTGTTTGGGTTCAAAGTAGTATGAATTTACTACATACCAGAAGCAAATCAAGTTCCGATCACAGTTGGAGGTTTGAATTTCTAGTCATAATGCGCTCCTAAGCTGCTTAATGTTCATCCGTATATTCAAATAAACAGCCAAAAAAAAGGATAGAGTAATCGCGTACATTTATTTATGTATAATATGAGCGAAATTAGGGGAAAAGAGACGTACAATACGAAGGAGAGGATAGCAACGGAAAGAGCAGCGTAGTCGCTAGGACAGCCACCGATGACATCACAACCGGTCATTTTGCACGGCGGCCGATTAAAACCGCCGGCTACCTGGTGTTGATCGGAATCGGAGGAGGAGCGCTGTTGTTATTAGAAAAATGAAGAAATGTGGAGTGTGGACAGTGGACAGTGGAAGTCATTTATAGTTCAAAGTTTGACTAAATGATCTAATTTTGTACTTTTTGTACGAATTAGTTTTCGTAGTCTCGAGTCTAGACGCAATTTTTTTCTTTTTCTTGTAATTAGCCTACCTACCACCTACGTTTTTCCTGTTTTTTTTTTCTCTTTAGAGTTCTTTTTTTTTTATTATGCTAATTTAACATCCCATATATAAATATAAAAATTGTTAAAAAAAATTAAACATTTCTGAGGTTAAAGATTACTAATATGTATAGTAAAATAATTATAAGGTGTTGTTTGGTTTGCATGATTACTAATATGTATAGTAAAACATTTCCAGTGAATTTCTATGTTTGGTTGGTATTATAGCAAAGGAATTAAAATCTACACATTGAAAAATATTCCATCAGTCATGGGAATGTGAATTCCTTCTCCAAACCTAAGGAATTCAAATTCCTTCTCCCCAAACCATCAACACTTACACCTTCGCTTGTGACCGGCGACTCAAACCATCGACACATACACCTTCGCTTGTGACCGGCGACTCAAACCATCGACACATACACCTTCGCTTGTGACCAGCGACTAGCTTCGATTCGACGGCGGGTTCGATTCCAACGATGGCTTCGACGGGCGAGATACGGGGCTTCGGTTCTGAAGGTGGCTTCGACCGGCAACTTGCTTACCTGTGACTGATGAAGGCTTCGAGAGACTAGCGATGACTTGGCGATGATGGGGCTTCGATTCCAACGGTGGCGAGACTTCGATGGTGGTTCAATTTCGACGGTGGCGACGATGGGGCTTCGATTCGACAGGTGACCAATGACAAAGACGCTTCAACTCGGTGGTGGTGGAGGTTGGGATGGTGGCGACGATGGGACTTCGATTCGGCGGTGGTGGAGGTTGGGATGGTGGCGACGATGGGACTTCGATTCGGCGGTGGTGGAGGTTGGGATGGTGGTGGTAGTTATGGATGGTGGTGTTAGCTCTGATTGGTGTAGAAGGTGTGAATTCCAATTCCTTTTGTATAGGTAACCAAACATAATGAGCCAAGGATTTAGATCCCAAATCCAAATCCTTCAAATACAAATTCCTTCATACATTCCAATTCCTTCTAAAAACAATCCATGAACCAAACGGCACCTAAGTATATATAGAAATATAAAATCTTTTAAAAGACGGTAAAGTATTATTAGAAATTCATATATAACATCATATTAGAATTTCTTCATAACCTCTTTAAATTTTCTTCCTCTTGAATAAGAGTTGCTATTGTTGGTTGTTAGAAGAAATACGACTTCATAATTTATAAGGACATAATGTGGCATTTCCGTTTAAATATTTGTAACATGTCCTATATAGATTCATGTATATTCATGTAATTGTAATTCGAGAATGTTTCATGTAAACTTGTTTCTAATTTTATATTAACAAATATATATAGTGCTATTATTTGTATGCATGGTATGTGTTGTGAGATATAAGTCTTAACTGCTTTGTAGAGCTGTTGAATTAAGAGATACCCTTGAAAGAAATGAAGAAGAATACAGATTATTTGTTTCACAATTGTTTTGAATTCATTCGTATATAATGTTGTAAAAGTTTTTGTTCTTTATTAAACAACATATCAAGCAATTTAGTGTTGCAATAATGAACATCAAGAGCATTATTTGTATTTTTCACCAATACTGCTTTTATATACTGGATATGAATAAATGACAAATATTTTTAACTAGGTTTAACAAAACATAATCTAAAATATGAAACGGATAATATATGACTATTGAATAAGTTTATGAATTAATGTAAAACATAGAGTTAGATATCATAAATCGATTCCCAAAATAATATCTATCTACCTATTTAATAAAAAGACATTATACTTTAAATGAACATGTGTCCAATAAATAGGTTGATACTATTCAACCACTTTTAATTTATATATCTTTTCTTTTATTAATAGCCTTCTTTTTTTTTTCAATTATTAACTAAGTGACTTATAGTCTAGCGATATCAATGTGTTTACCATTAGTTGCTCGAAAGGTATTGAGGCATTTAAAAATTAAAAAGTCAATGCATGGAGTTATTGTATATGACATAAATATCACGTGATTCTGGTTTTGATTTGAATTTCTGTAGTTTTTAGAAGCTATATACTGGTAACTACTTGTTTTTGTTAGTTATCTCCTATAGAATAATTATTTACGTATCTCTATCATTTTTTTTCATCCTTTTAATTATCTATTCATGGACCAAGCTCAACTTTTCAAGTTCAGTTTGTGTTTGTGTTGCTCTTTATTTCATCCTTTTCAAATTTTACTCGGTATTATGTTAATAAGCACACCTAGGGATGTGTTCGGTTCTAGAACCAGTCCGAACCAGACTGTAACCGAAAGAACCAATAACCGAAAACGATGAAGACTACAATAAAAAACCAAACCGATATAAGGAATATGGTTCGAGTTCCGATTATTCCCCGTATAGAACCGGATAAAACCGAAAGTTTATTTTAAAACCGGTTTTAAGAGTAAGAATCGAAAATAACCGATAACCAGTGAATATTTTTGCTATTAAAGGCAAATATTATACATAAGTATTCACAAAATTATGTGTTCTTAAGACGTTAACATAAAACTCAGTGGGCTGAGCGTCACACAACCTAGAGATTCAACTAGTAATATCATAAATCGAATAAAATGTATCGGATATTGGTCCTTATAGAAATAGAGTTATTTCGTATTTGATCATTTAAACTAAAAAGTTGTAAACAGTTATTTATTTTGGAAAATCACACACTATTAAGCCATTGATGATTAAAATAATGAAATACCAGTGTGTAAATTTTTAAACTAAAGGACTAATAATGTACGAATTTGTTAAAATAAAGAAGTGTAATTTTTCAAAACAAATGATTAATAATGTACGAATTTTAAATTAAAGAACTAAGTTACAACCTTTTAACTTAAACAATAAATAACATTAATTCTAAAAAAAAAAAAAAGTCTATCTGAACTTCGTTATTGTTGTTTCTTGACTACTCCCTTCTTTTTATTCCTTATTGCTTTTCTTTGTTCTTTATTTTCCTTAATGCTTTTCTCCTTTTGTTGTAATTAGACTACGTTTTCTTTTTTTTTTCTTTATAGCTTTTTATAATTTATTCTTTTTGGTGTTTTTTAAATGTAATAAATTAAATTAACTTAAAACTAGCAAGATATTATAAAATACACAAAAAATACAAGCAAATTTATCCACGATAAACCCAAGAAAACCTAACACAAAAGGACTAATCCGATCAACTTAACTAAATCTCGCAAGCCACATAAGGGAAGTCACCCGGTAAACCCAAAACTAGCCAGCCTCTACTTTAACACCAAATAAAAAATCCCGGAAGGAACAAACTAACGATAAACACACCGTTCAACCAAGTGATATCAATGCGATATTTTGGGAGCAAATTAATTGGAACTGCTCTAAACTGTTGGAAACCATAAACATTTGAAAATAAACCTTGAACCATGACCCCAGACCATGAACCTTTGAACCCACACCTAGGACCACAACCTCTCAACCACAAACACGTGAACCCTCAAACCGTAGCAACCCAAACCACGAACTCTGAACCCAAACCACGAACATCTAAACCCCAACCTCAAATTACCAACCCCTGAACCAAAACCACGAATAGATGTTGAAAACTTTGTTAAAATAAGAATTTTGTATGTTTTAGAATGCAGTGATAACTACCAAAAGTAACCTTGCATTAATTTACACATAAAAAAACTCAGAACTTGCAGAATTAAAGCATCCTCATATAGAACCTATCGTCATGCACTGCGACAACAAATTTGCAGTTTCACTTACCAAGAACCTCATACTCATGGCAAGAGTAAGAACATAAAGATCAAGTATCGTTTTATTCGAGAGTTGGTAAATCAGAAAGTTGTTGAAATAATTTTCTACAAACCAATGACCAAATGGTTGATATGATTACCAAGGCTTTAAAGTGGGAACTTCACAAAAACAACTCTCGATTAGGGGTTATGTATGTATAGCTTAAAGGGAAGTGTTAAATATAGGCGATCTAGACTTGACTTAGGTAGGTAGCTAACTAGTTATAAGTTAGTTATACAAAGAAGTTATGAGTGTGTTTGGTGAAACTAGCTGGGTTGGAGCTGTGACTGTGACTGAGGCTATGACTGATTAATTGATAATCTCAAGCCTAATCTATAAGCTACCTGGAAATGCTTTTATTTTGCGGGCTTATGAGAGATTATGTTTTTAATAATCTTCTAAAGATTTTAACACCTGAACGAGACTTAAAGACCGGAGATTATGAAACTAGAATCTTAAACCCCTATAATCCCTTATAAGCCCATTGCCAAACATACCCTGTGTAGCTAACCACGAACAATGAAAAGAAGTTATATATGAAAGTTATGTATCTAACCGTCAACCATGAATTCCATGGAAATGTTTTTCGCATGCGTGTGGACCCATGTCAAAATATCGCCTTATCAGAGTTATTTTGGAAACAATCTTAGCATCCATCACAACAATCTTAGCCACCATCTTAAAAACTCCAAAATGTTCTAGTTAACCAAAAGTTTACATTAAAGTATAATTTAAAACCCAATGGATTGATGAAGACACATCATCAAGCAAATAGTGACTTTGAGGCTCATATTTTAGGTCTAGCCATCCAAAGCTATTAATAAATTACTTTTTTTTATAGAGACGAAAGTGTTAAATGTAATAAGAGTTGAAGTTAGTTTTCATTCACACGTGACAGGGACATCATTGACTATGTGAAATTAAATGTGAGATGGTCAATGTGAGAATTCTCGCTTTAAGGGGTGGAAGCTATTTTATTTTTATTTTATTTTTTATTTTGAGGTGTGATGGGATACTAGTTCAATGTGATAGGTATATGATTACTAGTGTGATAAGGAAAAAATTGACATGAATGTGTGTGTGAGTGAAGGACTCCCTCCCCTCTTACCTATGCTAAAGGTTCTCAAGAATAACGCAAAATGGTTACACCTGGTCCAGAAGTCTCAAGAAGAATTCAAAAATCAAAAACTTCAAAATCTTTGTTTCGATACAAATGCACCGGCTAATCTTGATGAGGGTTATGATGTATGTAATGAAAGGAACTTCAACGTCAACCCATAATAATTAGTCTATTAGAGCAAAGGGTATACAAGAAGCATAACTTCGGCATGCTTATGTGTCCATATGGTACCAAATTGAACACCACCCCCAACCATGTGGTACCGAAGCAAAGCATGAATACTCTGTATTCAAATGCCGAAGGAGAGAGAGGAGAGATGATATTTTTTTTGAAGAATGCAAAGTATAGATAGTACGGTGATTTAAGCATAGCTGAAACATGGATTGAATTATGATGATGTGATGTGAAACATATGATGCTTGAAAGTGACAAATGAGTACACCCTTTGCTTATAAGAAAACATAAGAAAAAGGATGAACTCCAGAAACTTCGTTTAAAAGAAAATAAAATTTATAGGCATCCCATAAAAGATCTCGACTATATTCTGAAGTAAAATGAGGAATTCGTAAAAAACAATTTGTTTTAGTAATGTAATGTTTTTGGATTAATACAACTTCTAATTAATGTCACCATTCTTTATGTACTAATGTATCTTACTCTACATTTAATTTATAAAGTGAAATAAAAAAATAGGTGTAACATAGAATTCGGTATGACGAGGGAGTGATCGCACCACAGAAAGGAGAGTTTAGTGTGAGAACATTGTGATACTAACGTGACGGAATGACACACCGCCGGTCCTGGACTGAACACTCTTAAAGTATGAATAGGGTGTTCACTGATTTGATGAGTTTTATCCGACCAATTTAGATGACCTCAATTGAGTTTTAAACCAGTTTTTACAATTCCACACACACATAAACACCAATATGTATGTGAATGGGTTTATAGAATGTATACAAGCTTGAGAACTTCTGTATGAGTTTTACTATTAATGAAGGTCTATTTGATGTTAAAAAAACTTAAATAAAATAAAATCCAACATAAACAGAAAATACAATCCATACGAACAGTTTCAGGTTTATCCAAATAGTGGAGACCCCCAGGTATAATTCATGGGGCCAAAACATTAGGATAACATATGAGGGCCCCACTTCTTATCCAATCATACAACCAGTTCATCATTACCAACCATTCTCCATAAACAAGGAGGGCTTATGGCTATGTGTTTCTCTGAATCCCTAAAATCTGATTGCAGAGAACCAAAAAGAACAATCAGCTATTAATTTGTACATCTGCATAAATTCTTTAAAAAATAAAAATATTAATCAGAAAAAACAGACGGGATGTGAAACGTTGGAGCTACTTATCTATGGTACAAGCTGAACACGTGACTAATGGTGTCTGGACCTCCATGGTCACAAAATAGTGCCCAAAAGCCATAGGTGCAATACGAGCCAATAAGCTATAAGGCCTAGCCGTGCCCTTGGTCTTCGCATCAAAGCTTGACCGCCAGATACCCTATAAATACACAAGGAGTAGAGCCATTAGATGTACCAATTTTGACTTATTTACTTATGAATGGGTCTATTTGAGTAACGTTTTATCTCAAAGGGGTCAAATAAAAAAATAGCTAGAAGGGGATCGATTGAAAGTCGCCCTTCTAAAGGGGTGCTTGGGATTGTGTTTTGGATAAGCCTAGCAATTTTTGACTCAACACGACCTGAATCGGACACAAAAAAGTGACACGAATCCGAAATGAGTCGATAGCAGGCCGACACGAAGTTGAGATGAAAATAAAAGAGTCGGGTTAGGGTCAACCCAAAAGTGACCCGTATGACACGCTTAAGGGTAAAACTATGGAATTATAAAAGATTCTTTAATACTTAAATTTAAATTTTAAAAGAGTATTATGGATTCAAATGAGGGAGTGGCAGCTTTGGCAATAAACCCGACAAACAAAAGTACAAAAACCTTTAAAAGTTAAAAACATTAAATAAACAACAAAAGATTTAAACTTAAATCAATATTAAATCGTTTTTGGCATTTGTTATTTTGACTATATGGTTTTGGTACTTTGACATTTGACTACTTGGTATGTGGTACTTTAGTGTTTTGGATTGGCTTCGTAATTGTATTTAATGATGTATTATTTTAATTTTATTTCGGTTGTTTAATAACATTATTTATTAGTACTTGATAGAATCTAAACGAAAATAATATTCAAAATTCGTATCGAAACAAACAAGGAATTAGAAAAACTGAAAATGAAAATTGTACACGAAAATTGAAAAAATATTCCCCGAATACATTTGGCCAAAATGGGTCGACAAGAAACATGACCCCAACCCATCACAGGAAAAGTGACAAGACCCGAACTTGACACGAAAAATAAATGAGTCGACACGAACCGGATAACCCATCCCCAACCCGAATTGCCAACCTTAGCTTTGGAATTGATTTTCAGCTTTTGCGATTTGTAAACGCCAAATGGTGGTGGGTAATGTGATTATGTTTTTTTGCATGCAAACATGATTATGGAGAAGCAGGTCCACACTAGCTTTTGCAAAACACTGTGTTAAGAACGCCATTTTCCAAACACGAAGCAATCACAAACACCCTCTAAGCCGTCTTATTCAATTAATAAACTTGGTTGTATGAGATGATGTTAGAAAGTGTCTTTGATGTTTGACATTGTAATAAACAGATGCGTCTTTGGAAAATTTTTGATTATTTCTGGGAATTATAAATAACCAAAAATGACATTTTTGTGGGGAAGAAAAAGGAAGAAGACACCTAACGAATGGGAGTAAAAGTATCATATTAGGTTAAAGCATTTACCATATTCCATCGAGTCGATCTGCAATCATCTTCCCTTGGACTGGGACAAGACCAGATGTATGGAGTGACTTGAACATATGACCTGAAAGCATAAGAATTAGACACATTTCCCCTGCATAGGGCAACCATACGCAGAATGAATAGTAGAAACATTTTTAGAATTAAAACCTTTATCTTCAACAGTTTCAGCTTTATCAAGCAAACGGTCAGATTCTGAGTCGATGGTAATCGCAAGCTGGTCATTTGATCCCTTTCTTAAAGATCTCATTTGGGCAGCAGACGGTACCAAAGGCAACCCCACTTTCCCAACTGGAACCTGTAAAAGTCATCAGAGATTAAAATAAGATACATGTAGAAACCAAGTCCTAACATTTCACTTATCTATTCCTTTTTTCCTTCTTTTGTTAAATTGCAGCTTCTCATGCTTTTTGGTTATTTGTATAGATAGCATAACGTAGAATGTAAAGCTTGTTTTTTGAACAGTAGAACACACACTCCCTAAACCTAATCCTGAGAATATATTATCTATCTGTGTGTCGCTATTTACTTAATGCGGTGGAACTAGTGCAGGCATGAACTTAAAAACAAGCGTAATAATTAGGCTAGGTGCATAAAAGAGGATGATCAATAGAGGTGGCAAAATGGGCAGGTAGGCCAATGGGTCAAAACAGTATCGAGTTGGGGAAGGTAACTTACTGGCTTAGTTTAAAGCAGGTTGGGTTGACCTGCAAACACTTTTTTTACATTTAAAAAAAGAATATATACATATACATAAACTATTAATGCATGCAATATGATTAAAAGAATATATACATATACATAAACTATTAAAACATAACCTAGGTCCCACTCATAAATAGAAGGGTCCAAATAGCCACCAAACATTTCTAGGTTGTATAAGAAGCTCCTTCCCTTTAAGCAAGAAAGCAATGAAATCAGAAAAAGCAAAATATATAAATACAAGACATGCCTGACTGTCAACTTCTGATATCTCTGATCCAGCAGGCAAGGAAGGTGCTTTCTGTATCGTGTCTGGTGCACCTACCCTATTTTGAATAAAATCTTCAAGTAATTTAACCTTGCTTGATAATTCTTCTGCTTCCTTTTGGGTCTCCAGCAATTTAGCACCTAGGTTTTGAGCTCTGGATCTTGAATTTTCACTATCCAAAACTGTGCCCTGAACAAGCCTCTCTAGTACTAGAAGCAGTCCTGCCACATCAGCAGGTTTCTTGATTCCAATAGACTCGTCACCTCCAAACTTTTGAATAATGTTCTGCAACCCATCTTTAAATTCCCCCTTCAAAAGGTCAAGTTCAAGGGCTTGTTTGGAAAGGGTTGACTGCATCTCTTCTTTTGTATGAGTCAGCAAGGTCATCTGGTCTAGCAATCCATGTACACTATCAATTATATAAAAGATTTTTTTAACAGGGTCTGAATCTTGGGGCTGTGTATCTCCAACTACAAGGTTTGGGAAAGGGATTTTGATCCCATCTATCTTATCTACAAGGGTTTTTATCTGTAAAGCTGATAAAAGAGCATTTTCGGCGTCACCCTCTGAAAACAGCAAAGATGTGCTAACAATGTAAGAGATATATGGTAGTATGGTACATCATAATGGATGGTATACCCTATAAGTGACAAATGGGCGGATGGGTAATGGGTCAAACTGTGTTTGCGTTTGGTTAAGTTAACTTGAAACATTTTAAGACCAAATTCCTTTTTTAATATTTAATATATAATTAAAATTAATAATATTACAAAGACTACATATTACTATAATTATATTTTTTATGAGAACAATATAGAAGGTATGTATTAAATTACAATTTAGGCAACTTTCAACCGTTTTCTTTTTAGCTGAACAGCTTCTTTTTTTTTTTTTACTATTTTACCAATTTGACCCATTATAGATAAAACAAAACCCACATAGACCCATTTGTAAGTAAATGGACTGAATTGCCATCTCTAATCAATGGTATGAGTGTATACCTTCCTCACTACAAATTATAATCAAATGTTGATGGATCATCAATAATAACAAAAGTTTACCATGATCTTTAACAGACAAACTACTTTGAGCATACCACTCCCGTTTGCTTTCATTCAGCTGTTCCTCGTTCGCTCGATAATCTTCTAATTTGGAGCTCATTTCATTACATGTATTTCCAGATGCTTCTAGTTCAGTCTCCAATTTAAAAACTCTACTTTGGAATGCATCATTTTCTTCTAAGGCTTTATCATACATTGATCTAGTTTTCTCCAATTCAGCCTGCAATTCTTTAATTACATCTGTGGATTTTTCATACATTGAACTGGTTGTCTTTAATTCAGCCTCCAAATGTTTAATTGTGGTGGACATGTTCTCTTTCACACCAACATCTTGTTCCATTACACTTTGAACATTTCTAGCAGCAAAGAACAGCTCATCAGCTACAGCATTGACATCTGCTACTGCCCCTTCACCAGGCTTTAATTTCTCCAGCTTTGTGGCAGAGTCAGTTTGCAGCATATTATTTTCAAAATGAACGTTAAAATCTTTGGTGACATCCGCACACGCAGATACTAGAACTTTAATGCCATTTTCCAGCATTACCACTTTATTATCCTGTATTTGTTTGTCCGTCTGCATGTTTTTCAGGTTTTGTTGCAAGGCTATTGTTTGCTGAACCATAAATGGCATAGTATTCCTTATTGCTTCTAATTTTTGCAACAAAGATGCAATCATGTCATCAACATGTATCGAGAAACTTCCAAATTGATTAGCAAGAATTTGGTTTTTATTATTCAAGTCATCCAAAGTTTTTCCAACATATGAATGAATACCCTCAGTATCTTCCGCATTAAACTCATCATCAATCATCCCAGTGTTCCAATCTTTGTCAAAGCCAACAGGGATGAAAGTTGGTGACTGGAAACTTTCCTGTAAATCATAAGAAGTGAGATAAGAATGCAACCATTATAACTAGAATTGAAGTCAAATGAAATTGATCTGGAATGATTGTCCGTATATAAGTCATGCAAAATCCAAGGGAAATGCCAAATTGTTTGACCGATCTTAGAATATCAGAAGGCCTGATGTGACGAAAGATCTGGTTTGGCTCGGTAATGCGGGCAGTTAACTTCAATATGTTACACACATATACTAAAGAAAATCATTGACCTTATATGATGAGAAAATGAAGAAAAAGAAAGTTGGGATGTCCAGTACAAAATCACTATAACTAGAAGTAGAAAATTTGGCAGGCTAGGCAGGTTGGGTAATGGGTCAAAATAGGCAACTTTAGTGTGGGTCAAAACAGATCACATTAGGTTGGGTCAGTCTGTAACCAGTTTTCTTATCCCTTTTTTGATTTTTTAATTCATTAACATGCAAAATATGGTTACAAAAACTAAATAATGACAATAATAATCTAAATTTTTTAAAGTGATGTAGAAGTTTGTATGTATTTGAATGACTTAAAGCCCATTCAACACATTTCCTTTACCCAACTCAACCCATTTTCCATAAATAGGTAACAGGTTGAAATTGCCACCTCTAGCAATGACAGACAAACATTATACAAAGAAAACAATAACAGGTTAACTGTATTGTTACCTTGATAGCAGGATGATCTTGAAACGATTCTGAATCAATAGTATTCTTCATGTCTTTCAGAAGACGGTCTATTTCTTTTAAGTTTTCAATTTTTTTCTCAAAACTTTGCTTGAACAGTGACAGCAAAGATTCATCTTTCAACACCACTCTAATATTTCCAAACAAACCCAAGAGCTCTGAATTCCATTTATCATTCTTGGCATCTAACTCTTGCCTACATCTACTCAGCTCGTTTTTTAGAGTTGAAATCTCCTGTTCAGCTTCTTCTTTGAGCTTCCTTATTTCACTCTCTAATACAGTTCTACTAACATCTGCCTTCTCATGTTCCTGTGAAAACTTAGACACATTTGTATTTAACTGAAAAATCGCATCTTCAAGGGACTTTATAGTGTTTCTAGCTTCATCTAGATCACTAACATGAGCAAAACTTTCTTCTTTAACTTTCTGTAACTCCATTTCAGCAGCAACTTTGCTAACTTGAGCCTCTTCTTTTTCACTCATGAACACAGTTATCTTGTTTTCTGCAAGTGACAATGCCTCTTCAACATGATACTTGTCAATCTCTAATTTACTCTTCTCTTCAGTTAGTAAACTGATAGTTTTCTCAGAACCTGCAAGTTTATCTTCCAGTGATTTCAAGGTCTTTAAGGTTTCCACCAATTTGTTATTCAAAGTACTGATTTCCTCTTTTAAAATTTCCACTTCTTGTTCTGCCCGAGTATTTGCAATTTCAAATTCTCTTTTTTCTTCAGATAATTGAGAAACATTTTCCTCTGAAGCTGATAATGCATCTTCAAGGGCTTTCACGGTGGTCAGAGCTTCAGTCAACTTGTTGACCACTTGACCTGCTTCGGATTTTACATCTCGTAGCTCTTGCTCTGCTTGAGCCTTGGCAACCTGGCATTCGCTTAAATATGTTGCAAACCACTTCACCTTCTCAACAGGCTCTTTTATATCTATCGGAAGAATAATATTATCAATATTCTCAACAAGTTCCTGTAACATGGTATTGCTCTGAGCTAAAAACTGTCCAATTTGATCCCTTTCGGATTCCAGCTTTGCAATTTGATCCCTGCAGTCACTCACTGTTGATTCTTGTTTCTGAAAGTCAGCTGTTAACGCCTCAATCTGAGTGTTTTTCTCAGCCATTTGTTGTTTCATGTTCTCACGTTCTTGAACAAGACCCTTTCCTTTCTTAACTGCCATTGACAATTTCTCCCTCAATAAAGAGGCTTTCTCCTCGGATTTTTGAAGATTTAGCTGCAGAGAGTTCCTTTCATCTGTTAAGAAATGAAGTTCTTCAGAAACCTTTATCATCTCATTTGATCGATTATCCAGCTCCAGCTCAAAAATTTGCTCATAGATCTTAGATTCCAGATCACTTACATACAACAGATTTTGAATCTTTTCAAAGACTTCAATGTCCATTGATGATGATTCAGTGATAGCAACCATCTGCTTCTTTTCCTGGACAGTTTCTTCATACTTGCATGTCATTTCTTCTAACTCCTCTTTAAGATGGTATTTCTCCTGTGATTCTGCTAACATTGATGCAGTTAGGTGATCAATCTGGGCACGAGCAGCCTCTATTGTTGCATTCTTTTCATCTTGTACCTTAATAAATTGATCTTTAGTCAGATTATATGATTCCAATAACCAACTTACTTGAGACTCCAAGTCGGAATATCCTGCGACTTCTGGCAACCCTAGGGACAGAATTTCTGCACATCTTTGAAGGACCATGTCCCTTTGAGAAAGTGCTTCTTGCAGTGAGTTGGCCAAAATTTCAGACTGAGCCAACTCACCGTTTCTCAACTCAGCAGCCTCTAGGGCAATTGACTTTTCTTGTAACTCAATTAAACATCTTTCTAGTTCACTGCTTTTCTCAGCAACCAATTGCTTTAATGAGTCACGTTGCTGGACCAGTGCCTTCCCTTTTGTTACAGCCATGCTAAGCTTTTCTTTGGTATTACTATACCTTGTTTTCTCCTGATCAACTTCACCTTTAAGTTTCCCAATTTCTGCATTAAGCAACTCGACTGTTTCTCTGCTTTTGTCAAGTTGTTCCATTAGCTGTCTATGCTGATGTTCTAAAATAGAATTTTTGTCATTTAGCTCAAGCTCTTTCCTTTTTAGCCCAATCAACTCCTCTCGTACAGACGGAAAAACTGTCTCCATGCCATTCTGCAACTGAAGATCTAAGTTAACCTCTGCCAAACACTGGGCAAGCACCTGAATTTCAGAAAGAAAGTAATGGTATTTTTCAAGCAAAAAGGATGTGCTATTCTCAAGATAAGACAACTTCCCATAAGCAGATGTATCAGACAATTCTGGATCACCAAAGGCACTTGCAAGAGAAGATAATATCCTATCTGTAGTGGCCTCAAAAGATGACAATTCATCAGATCTGACCTTCAATTCATCATGTGAAACCGAATGTTCATTGAACCTCACCATAAGATCCTCAATCTCCTTATCCTTCACATGCAGGGTGGCATAGAGTTCTCCAATTGTGCTCTCAGCCTGTGAGCGCTCGTTCACAGAAAGCTCTATAAACTTGGAGCACTCGTTAACCATCTTACGCAAGGGCAACAAAGATTTTTCTCCACCCTCTCCCAGTGTAAGCTGATCACTAGAAAATTCAGCATCATTTCCATCAGTCGGCAATTGTTGCTTGCTTAGAGCTTTGAGTTGATGATGAAGATCACTAACTTCTTTCATCAGTGCCCTTCTTTCTTCCTGCAAGAGAAGCTTTGTTAGTACAACACCTTACAACATAATTATGGTACATTAAATTGATAGCCAACCTCATAGTTCTGTGAAAAGATTTCCCTTTCATTTTCAGATACCATATGTTGGACATCTTCTGTATCATCCCTAAATGGATGTTGGTGAGCACTACTTCCAGCACCAGGGGACCTTACATCACTTGAAACCAAGTCATCCGGACAATCCACAAACTCATCATGTCCCCCATCTTCAGTTGTCCTTGCATCATGTGGCTCATCCTGTACAGTATCTACTCCTGTTACCACTACCCCATCATCCTGCTCTAGCCGATCAACCTGAAGATAGATTGCTAATTTTAACTTATCAAAATAAATATTTAAGAGATAGGGTCATAAATCATTCTATTAAACTGTAGATGTAAATCTTAACAATTCTAATACATTTATCATGTTTTCCCTGACAGGCTCTCAAATTGTGTCAATCTGGAGTTGAAAACTAGTTCGCCACACATAGAAACAATTCAAAGCATGCCTCTTTTTTGCCAGATGGAGAATCATAGTAGACTAGTATTACCCTAATTAAAATCAACTCATTGATGATCGAAACAAAGATGTAACTAAATAAAACACTAGAGTTACCTGATTAATTGAACCACCTTCCATTTGAGCAGAATCAACTGACTCTACATGAACAAATCCATTCTCTCCAGCTGTGGGACTCCCCGTAACCTGCTCCAAATCATTATCCTCTTCCATTGCTGTGGATCATATAACAAAACGATTAGATCTACAAAACACGAATCTAACGTATTGACCCAAATCATCCGCGATTTTCATTCAATATCAATGAATTAACCTAGAAAACAATTAGGTTATAATGTTACCTTAAATTTAAGAAAGAATGCGACTATAGTTGAATTGGATTTGAATTTGAAGCATATGATCTTGGAAACGGTGGAGATTTGGGGGTTTTCTTGTTGTTGATCTGACGTAGAAGACGGTCGAATTTGGTTTTAACGTGTGTGTGTGTGTGTGTTTTGGGCACTGTGCGTAACACATGATAGTTACCCGCTAAGTGAGAACTCGTTTCAAACGACGTCGTAACCTGTCAAAAGATTAATGTCTAAAAGTTTAACTGTTTACCTTAATTTACCTCGGAAATCCTATGCAATTATTAAAGAGCAAATTGTATAAAAATACAATAAATTATATTAATATTGTTATTGTATGCAATTTATTTTATTTTGTATCTAAAAATACACATAACTTATAAATTTTGTTCATTGTATGCAAGTTACCTATGATATAGGTAACTTACCGTTAATATAGTCAAAAATAAAAGAGAACTTTGGTACCTAAAAATACAAAAAACTTTCAAATTTTGTTTATTGTATACAATCGAGAACTGGTAATGTGGTAATCAGGTTACCAACAGTATACAATGAACAAAATTTGTAAGTTATATGTATTTTTAGGTACACAATATAGTTAATTACATACAATGACAATATTGACAAAGTTTTTTGTATTTTCGTACATTTTGCCCATTATTAAATGTTGAATATAGTTTATAATTAATTATTAGTTTTAAGGGACTAATTTTAATTTTTAAATTAATAACATCAATGGTCCAGTTTAATATGATTGAAATAATATATGATTGTATACTGAATCACCTGTAATTTAATATTAAAATTTTAAAACTATATTGTAAAAATATAAATAACTGAGATAACATCTAAATAATCTAACATGGATGTGCTATTATCCGCGTATATAATTTATTTTAAGCAAATACCAGTTTTTGACAATGCATATATTTGTTCTGCATTATAGCGACATATTATTATTTCTTTATGGGGTACTTTATTTTCATTTTATTTTGTGGTTTATTTCAATAACATAATTTAAACCGTTTATTAAAGATAGAATCTAAAACATGTTTTTTTAATCTTACATAATATATTTTCATCGCGTATATTACCAGATATTGTAATGTATATATAGTTTGTTAAAAATTGTAAGAGTTATAATTAAAAGGCTATTACATGTTTAGATAATCATCAATCATGTTAATCTGTAAATTCATTTAAATTGTGTAATAACTTTTTATAACTGTGGTTATAAATTTCTATAGGAGTGTGTATAACGGGAAGGTGGTAGACAACATGGTAAAAGATCACAATAGCATGACATGTTGTTAACAACACCAAACTTTAAATGTTTTTATACTTGCACCTCATTTAAATTATTAACACTAAAATGACCTAAAATGCCTTTCATTTAAGGCTATACGCAGCCAACCCACAACTCCGCAAGAGAAGCAAGGGTTCATTCATTTAAGGCTATACCCAATCGACGGGTTATAGTGTTGAGCTAGTTATCCAACCCGCTATCTCACTCATCTCTCTTCTTTTTCTCTCTCTTCCTTCTCTGTATCTCACTCCTCTCTCTACTTTCTTAAAATTAATTTTTAGTGAGGAAATTCCCCTAACCATTTTATTGTTCCTTTGTTTATATAACAATTTATATATACAAGAATTAAACAGATCTAAAAGATCATACAGTGAGTCAATGACTTAATAATGAACTTACAAATCTTTCTTTAAAAATCTCATGAGAAAATTACCATAACCATTTATTGTTCCTTTGTTTATATAAGAATTTGATATAAACAAGAAATAAACAGTTCTAAAATATATATATATATATAGTGAAAAGTTCATTTGAGAATCGTTTTTATTGCGAGAACCAATCTTAGCCGTCCAATTCCCCATCTTTCAATTGGATTGCCCACCCATGAATTCCTTACATGCACCTTGCACACTCAATCCCTCTACGCTCTTCATCCATGAATTCCAATATAAATGAACGGCTAAGATTGGTTCTCGCAGTTCTCGTTTGACCCGTCCCCTGTATATGTGTTCAATAAAGTCCATGTGAATTTCGTGTGATTTGTAAAAGCATCACATGTAAATTACGAAAAGGCCACTCCGCCCAAGTTTTTAAAATGCAATCTGGACCATTGATGTTATTGATCGAAAGGCTAAAATTAGTCTTTTAATACTATAAATTAAATATGGACTATATTGAATATTCTTCATATATATATATATATTAAAAAAATCAAATATGGAAAAGCTTCTATAAATAAATTCTTAATTAACCAACAGGATCTCCTCATTTCTTCAGTATTGACCAAATTTTCCAATTTTGATTACTAATATTAGTAATACCCGGCTTTATACAAAACTGGGATTCTTTACTCATTTTCTTTGACACGCGGGTCATCAATACTCGATGAATTATGTCTGGTTTATGTACCTTATTTTTGTCATATGTTCTCTTCTTCAACAAGCTTCAAAACCCTTAAACATCATCATGCAATTTGAGAGTTGTCTGTTACATGAAGATCAAGGCTTTTGATAGGTAACTTTCTCAAATCATATTTCATTTATTACAACTTCTTCTTGATTAAGTTCTTATCTTCTTGATTCGGTTCTTGTTCGTTGCGATTTTAGAGTTGTTTATTGCTTCAAGATCACGACTTTGGATAGTTAAATTTCTTGAATCATATTTCATTTATTACATCCTCTTCTTCTTGATTCAGTTCTTATTAGGGTAATCTAATTCTCTTATTTAAACATATTCAGAAAACCCTAAAGCACAACTTACTGTCAAATAACATCATCCGACTTCGATTTTGGGTAACTTTCTTTGATCTTATTTCGTTGATTACATTATTTGTTTGTTAAATCGGTTCCAATTTATCTTTTATGTTTGTCGATTTTATCATCATACTGTTTTTAGGTACATCATCAATGTTTTCATCCCTATACGATCATCACAGTTCCTATTTCTCTTATGGAAAACTCTTATACAACGGTAACTGAGATAAAGTTTATTGTATTTTCATAAAATTACTCTTATTTATACCATATTTATATAGGATTGAGTTTCTTTGTTACCTATACTCCTAACTAAGTGGAAGAGAATCACCCATTTTCATTTTCAGGCATCATCAAAATTAATTGTCATCCAAAAATTAAGGAAAATATATAGGATTTAAGAGGATCATCATATATTGTTTACCACCAGTTTTAAAAGGGTTGAATAGCTATCAATCATTTTCAAACCAGTTATGACCTTTCTTGTTCCTAAAACCAAGAAAATGCCTAATATAAAACCCAAATAAGCCTTTCATCATCTAAAAACTGGATTTTACTTCCCACAAATGACGAAACTTACATTTATCTCTCTCCCTTTACTCCTTCTCCTTGTGTCTTTAATTCTTAATCCTGCATTTGCACATAGAAAACCTCATCATGAACCACCACAGGATCCAAATTGTATTAATAAGCCTCCACCACATGACCCAAATCAAAAACCTCCACCGCAACCGCACGAACCAAAACCGAAACCTCCACCGCCAAAGGACGAGAAACCGAAACCTCCACGAGAACCCAAACAGAAACCTCCACCACCACAAGACCCAAAACCGAAACCTCCACCGTCACAGGACCCTAAGCAGGAACCTCCACCACCTCAGGACCAGAAACAAAAACCTCCACCGCCACAAGACGAGAAACAAAGCCCACCACAAGATGAGAAACAAAGCCCGCCACAAGAAGTAAAACTGATTCCACCACAAGATCCAAACCAAAAGCCTCCAGAAGACGAGCCACAAAAACCAACTCCATTCCATAATCGCTTCAAAGGTCATTTCTCCACCATTTTTGCTTTCGGAGATTCGTATACAGACACGGGAAATGCTCAATTCATGGGCAGCCTCACTTTATCATTTTCGGGTTCTTTGAGCTCACCCTATGGCTCCACAACATTCGGCAAGTCCTCCAATAGGTTATGCGATGGCCGTCTAGTTCTTGATTTTATAACAGACTCCTTAGGCTTGCCGGTCTTACCTCCCTACCAATCAACCACCGCTAACTTCACTAACGGTGTAAACTTCGCCATAGCTGGAGCCACGACCCTAGCCAATGACCTGTTGTCTAAGTTGGCTCGGGTTTTTCTATGGAAAGGCACTCCACTAGGCGTATGGACCCAGTTAGATTGGTACAAAAAATTTCAAATAGACCATCTATGTAAGGGTTTGGATCAAAAAGCATGTGCAGATAAGTTGAAAACCGCATTGTTTTGGATCGGAGAGATCGGAATCAACGATTATTCACGTGCAGTAGGATCCACAATTCCTCTCCGTTCGATAGCCAAATCATCAGTTACATATACAATTGAACTTCTTCGGGTACGCATTGTTGATAAGATTCCAAAAATGGGATTCATTTCTTTCGTATTTCAAAAGTGACATATGAAATATAAGCCGAAATCAACCCACTTTTAAATGGGTTGAAATCGACACACAGCCTAAACTCTCCACATTATAAACCACAAAATAACAAATTTATCTTTTTTAGCCTTATGTTAAAACTCATGAAGACTGTCATTACTAACATATCTTGCAATACAGACGTTAATCCGAAATGGAGCAAAGAACATAGTAGTTCAAGGTTTACCGCCCTTGGGTTGTCTTCCTATGGACATCTCATTAACACCGTTAAGCCTTCGTGACAGATCAGGCTGTTCACCTATTGTAAACGGGGCAGTAATAATCCACAACCAAATCCTGCTAGCCAAACTGGAAATTTACAGAAAATTGTTCCCAGATGTTACAATCATATATGCAGATTCTTGGAAAGCATACTACGCAATTGTAAACAACCCACAAAAATACCAAATCGAAGAAACTCATAAAACTTGTTGTGGATGCACCACAAAACAAGATGACACGAACTTTAATCTGCAGTCATTGTGCGGGTCTTCGGGTACTTCTGTATGCAGTGATCCAAGTCAATACATCAGCTGGGATGGCATTCATCCCACCGAGTCGATGAATTATCACATGACAGATCAATTCATAAACCAAGGGTGTTGTAATCCACCATTTGAGCAGCTCATGAAAAACTCTGTTCCTGTGTAGATGCCCGACCCGCCCCAGATTATCAAATTCAGAGGGCTAAGATAAGTTGTACAGTACAAAAGGATAGAGTAAAGTAATGATAAACAAGTTTTATTTATTTTCATGTAACAATTTGAGGGAAATATAATTACAACCGACCTCTATTTACATTTCAAGGGTCAGCCTTTTTGTTTTTGTTTTTCCGGTTTTTGCTCTGACGCTCTCTATACAATAAATTCTCTAGTTTCTTGAGATTATATTAGATACTCATAAAACATGAAGAAAAGGGCATCCGGAGAATCTTTAGGGAGATTATTGATGTATAAATAGAAACGCACCAAATCCTCCTTTGAAACAAGATCAGCATCTATAACTTCATCGTTGCAGGTGAGGACCCATAAATCTCGTGACTTTACTCTCTTTATATTACCTCTACAAAATGGGCACGATGCTGATCTTGAGTTCCTGCAAATTTGAAAAGGATAGCATGAAATCAGAGTTGTGAGCATAATAGCGATGTAGTGTACAACTCAATGATGAACAAGGTTCTGTATATTACCAATCACGGTAACAGTTGATGCACATTGCATGGCAGCAATTAGGCAAGACAATCTTGGTGCAAGGTTCTAAGCAAATCCCACATTCATCTTCTCGTTCCAAATCAATATTAGTGAACTTTTCGTCTTTTTCTAGTTTCTTTTGGCTCAATATCTCCAATTCTGAGTTTTCTTTAGGCCCATTATCCAGTTCCACCAAGTCATAATGTAGCCTTCTAAGAGATGGTAGTATGACAGCTGCAAAGATTGAATTTTAACAAACAACATAAATGGGATGTCAGTCTTATCATGAGCCTAAAAAGCCTTTAGCTAATTAGCTTGCAGATAATCAAGCAAATAGATCCAGCACATGTACATAAGAGCACACAATATACATGTAGAGTTGGCAAGATGGGTGGATGGGGTTGGATAACAGGGAAACGGGTCAGGTTTATAAGTTTATTACAGGCTGGAACAGACCAGATCATGTTGAGTTGACCCACAAACACTTCTCTTTGTCAACTTTAAAAATTATATAAATAATTTATGCATTAATTGTGATTATAAAAGAGTATCATACGAAAATAATAAGCTCCATCTTTGATTAAAACAACACAGATTCTGGTTTAGATATATCTTTTGGTAACTTTCAACCTCTTTGATCTATTTGAGATAAAAACACATACTCATACGTAAATGAGAACCTCTAGTTGAGATATAATGACTAACCATAAAAGTCGTTCACAGTTGCTTTCCTTCCGTGTCTAGAAATCTTTGGTCTCCCATCCGTATATACCTATATAGAAAGATTTTTACTTGTGAGCTATGTGAAGAACTTTTTTACAGATACTAGATTAAAGGCCATTGATTTAGCCCGTTTTCCTCCATTTGAGGGTCTCATATCCATTTCCCACCTTTTTTTTCTTCAAAAAGAAAAGGTAATTTTGTGTTTTAAGATGTGTGCATACCAACTAATGAATGAAAAGAATCAAGAACCGACCTTATAGACAATAACATGGACAAGATTCAAGTATCTAGGCAGGAGACATGTGCAAGAAGAATCTATCCATTGTAGCAAGAACATAATGAGAGGTGTCAATTGATCATGAACTAATTTCATTTGAAATCGTGCACCATCTTTGGCTCTAGGAATTGCAGCAGCTCTGCATATTGAGGGATAAACAGAAAAAGATTCAGAATATGAAAATAAAATTTTGTATTTTCAACGCATTTTAGATTCAATGATATTATGTATAATAACAATGCATTCGCTTACGTCATTTTCCTTCATTTCTAGGTTCCATTTTCACTTGCCTTATACGTTGGAGCCACACACACAAAATTAACTAAAACGAGTAAAATGGTAGATATATTTCCCAAAGGCAGCATAAGGCCTATGCTTGATAGCATGGAATTGGAATTCAAGTGATAAAATTAGAAAGTTATTAATCATATCTAATTTAACCTTAGATATATTTCCCAAAACCTTAGATTCTATTACCCTCTTTCCGGAAAGGAAAAAGGTAAAAAAGTTTTCTATAGGTGAATGACACAAGTCACTGACTCGATGCCAATATATATACATCCTTCGACCTTATTTATCTTGACATATGGTTACCAAAAGTCAAAAGGGAAATAAGAAGAAATTAGAGTTCAACAGCTTGGATTTAAACCCAGTTCGTCACAATGAAATCAATTCTTCAAAAAGCTGATAAATTGGATAAAAAAATTTATCCCTAGATTTAATTGAACGTGATAAACCAATAGCATCTTCATACCCCCCCCCCCCCAAAAAAAAAGGAAAAAGAAATCAACTAATTTGACTCTGATCATCTTGTTCAGTGCAGGGTTCATCAATGTCCCCACGTTTAAGAATTAAATTATAAGAATCCCACGAAAAAAAATTGGTGTTTTTCAATAAACCTTCCAAGAAATCAAACTTACAATCTTAATTGATGCAAAAATCTAAATAATCAACCATGAAAGCAAAGCTATAAACCAGTATTCAACGACTTAAAACAAACGCAAAACCCGAAAAACAAAAAACAATCACGATATAAGGGGAAAAAAGCACAAATACCCAAGAAAAACTACAGAAATTAACTTACAAAGCATTAGCATGTTGTATATCGGCTTCAATAACCTTCAAAGAATCTTCATAAGAAGACCTCCCAAGTGGGTAATACATCATATCCATCCTCTGTAATTTCTTCAAGAAAAAAAAATTTTTTTTTTGGGGATTTGGGGAAAAAGTGGGAGTTGAAGTTTGTGTTCTTGCTTTGATCCTTCAAAGAAGTTAAAATCAACCCCTGGTGAAGTCTTTATAAGATGGCTTGTGTAGGGAAGAGGAAAAAAGCTTGGAAGAAAAGGAAAAGAAGGGGGTTCTTATCCTTTTCTTTCTTGATAATGGGAATATTTTAGGGAGTCAAATAGAAAATTGAAAGAGGGATAAAGACTGCAAAATGAGGTTAGGAGGGTGTTGGTTGGGTACCTGGGTTTGTTAAAAAGATGCTTTGGTGGCTCCTAATCTTTAAATGAACACTTATTCATTTGTGTAATTATTTATTCTCACCAAACCAATATTTATTATTAAATATAAATTGTATTGCTGACAAAGTTGAAATATTCAAAAGGAAAAAAAAAAAAAAAACAAATCAACTAAGTTAACGACAAAGTTAATAATTTTTACTTAAAAGTTTTTCTTCAACACAATCTTTAAAAGAAATATCATAAATTTTTATAAGGTTGTGTTAATAACATGTATAAATAACAAGAAAATAATATAATAACAAACAGAAATTATTCCTTACAAAACATAACACATTTTACGTATAGGTAAAACGTTACTTGAACACAAATAATATAAAAAACTTTTATTTTTCAAAAACATAGATTTAAGATAAGATTGTGTATCTAATTTTGTTGCTTCCAACATGTTGGTTTAAAGTGAACCTTCTTAAACTTCTAACTCAAATTGTTCACTAAAAATTGACATTAAAAATATGTCAGTCTTGTTTGTTGTTTGACTAACCTATATCTAGGTACGTAATCGGCTTTGACTTACTAGCTTTATTAGAAACTAATCTTGTTTGGTTATGGTTGTTTGAGTAGGTATTCATAGTTGGAAATTGAAAAGTAAACTTGCGTAGGAAATTCAAGCGGTTGCATCACATGTTTGAAATTGGTTCGTCTTTTATTGTTAATGGTCGAAAAGGTATTGATTGTAAGTTCACATTTTTTTGTGCTGTAAACTGTTAGATATGGGTTTTAATTCATGTGTTTGTTGTTGATTTGTCACTATTTACATACAATTTTTATATTATTTGAAATTAAAAATAAAATTAATTTTGCTAATTTTTTTTATTTTTACAATCGTTCTCCGTAAACTTCGTAAAAAAATATGGTCTTACGAAAACTAAAGAAAATATACAAATAGTGTCTAATAGCCCAAAGAAAAGTAGCGGATGGGAATCGGCTCCAATTTTATATACGTTTGTTTAATATTTTAATCATTGAAAAAATGATTAGTTACAAAATTATCCAAACCACAAATATAAATTAATCATATTTGGCATCCGCTTTTTTAATATGAATGCTCCCTCCAATTGGGACTCTGAATGGCATATCTTTGTAGACAACAATTATTTTTCTTATAATAATTTTAGGGTTCGCCTTTAAAAAAAATTAATTTTAGGGTTCACTTTAGTTGATTTTTTTAGGACAGTTGATTCCTTTGCTCATAATTAATCATTGTTTTTAAAATAAAAATATGTTGAAAGAACAAATAGCTGTTATTTTTTAATATCTAGATTCTTTTATGTTATATGATTTTATTTTATTTTTAATAGCAAATGATATTGTTAAAAATTATAACAAGTTGCTAGAAAACGCATACATCTTCGAAAATGAAAGAGAATTCAAAATACAACACCTTCTGAATTATAGCACAATTTTGTCCAATTAAAGTTTTCATTTTTTTCTGTTTTGCTTAATCTAAAAATACGATAAGGCCTGGCCGGCCTGCAGTCGAGATGTTAAAACGGCTCCCAAAAAACTGATTTTGCCTTTTTTTTTGCATTTTTGTGTTTCCATATTAGGCATATGAGCACGTATTTCACCGCCATAAACCGTGAAGGCTGCTGCCCTTTCCATCCTCGATCTCTCCCCCATTTGAACAATCCTTCTATACTTGATTGTTGAAACCTTGGAACGTTCCACCACCAGTGGATTTCTTGTAGGACTAGACTAGAATAGACAACATGGTATTTGGTTTCTATTTCGTCCTCACAAAGAGGACACAAACAACGAATCAATATGAACTCCACGTTTAGACAAGTTGGCCCTTGTAGGTTTACCTCCACTAAGTTCTCCATCCATGAACATTGATTTTACTTGAAACCAGATTGACATAATCACAAGGGTAAATAACCTAGGAGGAACACATGTGGTTGAAGACTTTTCTTAATGAATCAACACTAAACCCGTTAGCAGGATAAAGACCCAAACTCCATTTGTCCGATGTACGAGGAGAAAATTTGAAGCATAGAAGATGTAGCTCATCTAATTCTCTTATTCTAGTTTCAAAAGACAGAGAACTACGTCATTCACTAAAAAACTTTCATAGTTCAGCTGAATTAAACAATAGTTTGTAAGTAAGTAATTATACGGTTGATAACAACGAGTATTTCTATAAAGGTTATAAACAATTGAGTAGCATGAATATAAAAGATATGAAGTTGAGTTGATAACATATAAATTATACGTTATATTTTGATTTATTTTATACCGCCTGTCACTACACATCGGACACCTCCACTAGCAACATCTATTCTTGTCTTTCTTATTTGTTGTTCCCGATTTAGGGTTTCTTTTACAAACACATCTTCACCATTTTACCAATGACAAGCATCTCCACATCAGCATCATCTTCACCACTAGTTTGTTGTTCTTCCAACCTTTGTCTCGTTCTCTCTCATCCCATCCTCCTTGTATGTGTTCTAGGCCCTACATTCGGTTTATGATTTGAGAGGTGTGTGTGTGTGTAATTCTGATATTGATTTCAAGATTTTAGGTGTGTTTGTGATTATCAATTCAGGATGTGTTTATGATTTTCTATTTTAGGTATGTTTCGATTCAAGAGGTGTTGTTCTTGTTTATGATTCCTGATCAAGCACAAGCTTTCAGGTGTGTTGTGATTGTGAGGTGTTTTTGGTGTTGGTGTTTAAAGTTTGATTGTGCATATAAAGTAGAACTATATGTTTTTTATGTTTGTGAAGGGTGTATGTGTGTTTAGATTCGATTCTGTTACATAGGTTTGGCTTTTTAGGTTCATTTTGGTTGTTTGTTTTCATTTTTGATGAATAGATATGTTGAGTGCGGTTTTTTTCATAGATGTAGGCCGGTTGAAGATGCTTAAGTGGTTCTCAAGGTTGAAGATAAAATAGTGGTTAACCAAATTAGTTAATTAACCCTAATTAAATAAACATTTAACAAAGTGTTCCATTTATTATCATTTACAACCCAATTAATACGAAAAGAAAATGATAGGTAAATAAGAAAAATGTAGCTTGGTTATTTCATATGGGACAAGGGACCAAATTACGAAAATAACCGGGTCGAAAGGGATTAATCTATAAACTTCACTACACTGAACTGAATCCGTTATATATAGCAAACAATAGGAACCAAATTTAAAATTTACTAAAATGAATAGATAAATATATAAAAAAACATAGTAGAAAAGGTTACGATATAAATACTATCGAAAAAAAAAATCTAATGTGGGTTGTTGAATCAATCATTCTTTTGGATGGTTCACCAATACACACAGGTTCATAAAATTATTTTAAGCATCTCCACCTACATTTAGTTATAACTTGACACTTGTTAACATTAAATAATAAGTTTTATATATATATATATATATATATATATATATATACAATAATATCCTCAACCTAAATTCCCCTAATACCATATGAACCATTCATAACTTTTATTTTATCTTAATATTTTTAAAGAAGTTTAATTGTTGCCTAGCGCATTAATTAAGTATAATTTATCTATCAAATTGATTTAGTAGAGCTTGGTCTTTTTTTGTTCTCTGGTGGTATAATATCCTTAAGTTGTAATAATGTTTTCATCGTCAATTTGTAAGTTTTCATTATTAATTTATAGGACTTATCAACACTTTAGTTAGTAATTTATCGATCGATAACTTCATCAAAATATTATTAGATAAAATATATCTTTCAATTGGAATTATATATCCTTCGATCGAAAAATATTATCTCATCTTGTCTTTCAATTCCATTAGCTCCACATCGGCTGCAACACATTCAACATATATAGAAAACAATCTTTTATCTTCTTTTTTTCATCTTTCAAACTTTATCCTATTTTTTTAATATTTAAATATTTACGTGCGAGCTGAGTGAGATAAAGGAGAGAAAGCGTGAGAGAAGATATACCGTGTAGGGGTAGAATAACGAGTGGAAGGGTTTTGCATGATTAGGAAGGTAGAGATGGTCTCGCGTGGGAAGGAGCTTATCGCAAGCTCTAATATTGAACTCTCTATACTTATGTTAGGCAAAAGTTTAAACAAGAACTGTTTTTCGTATGAGAACCAATCTTAGCCGTCCAATTCTCCAGCCTTCAATTGGACTGCCCCCATGAATTCTTTACATGCACCCTGCCACACTCAATTCTCCACGCTCTTCATCCATGAATTCCATTATCCAAAATGAACGGCTAAGATTGGTTCTCGCAGTTCTCGTTTGAACCCTCCCCTGCTACGTTATATGGTATCAAGTCTTATGTTTTTACCGTATTCTCTTGTTTCTCTATCTCTTTAGAGATGCAAACATACAGTCGTTTTTAAGCATCTAATCGAAGCTTATATTTTAGCCAAACCATCAAGATGAAAGTGGCTATTCAACGAGAGATACACAAACGGGCTGTGGTTGTCAATTAGTGGGCCTGCATCACGTCAGCCCATGTAAGAAATTCGTATCTCTTCTGCTAGAAAGGCAATCAGATTTTATCCACTTTTAATTTGTTATTTAAAAAAAAACTGAAAAAATCTGCATGATAAAAAGCTAATATGATTAAAGCTGGTTATTATTCTCTTCGTATCTATAGAAATACTTATTTTCATAAATAATAATAATCATCAAGGCCACTTAATTAGATGAAACGAGGGTTAAACGACCGTATGTTGTCGCGGTATAAATAAATCTAACTTTAAATAGGACAATATGTAGTTGTTTTAATTAATACGTTGTTCATAATTTTATTTTAAAAAGTACTTTTTAAGAAAAATTATAAGTTTTTTTTTAACAGTTTCACCTCAGCGGTAGTGGTACAGGATCGAAACCGGTTGATCTAATCCGGGCCCCGGTTTCGAACCACTCCAACTACACCCCCCTAATTAATTCGGTAGGGCTACTTTCACCAACGAGTGAGTGACCCTCGGCTACTACTAAGAAGAAACCCTCCAGAGAGACTCGAACCCAAGACCTCTCTTCACCGGAAAAACTCCCTACCACCGGGGAATATGCAAACTACATGGATGTCCAAATAATAATAAGCTGTGATATAAATATCAAACATAAATATATAAAGTAGTTAGTTAGATTACAGCAAAAGCAACAAATTACGATAATAAAAAGTTGAAAAAAACATTACAACAGTACAAAATATTTTGGAATTAATTTTATTGCAAGAAGATTAATTTTATACATTACCTATTTTTTAGACGAAATTAATTTTATACATTATCTATTTTAATTTGTTAAAAAATATACACTTACATATATAACAAAATAAAGGAATATAAAGTGTAAAACTAAAATAATAAAAACAAAATATTAAAAAAAAGTAATTCAATTTATATAAACTTCGGTATAAATAAATCTAACTTTAAATATGATAATATGTAGTTTTAATTAGAACGTTGTTCATAATTTATTATTTTAAAAATACTTTTAAAGAAAATTGAATACGTAGATAAATATGCAAATTACATGGATGTCCAAATAATGATAAGTTATGATATAAATATCAAACATAAATATATAAAGTAGTTAGTTAGATTACAACAAAAGCAACAAAATACAATAATAAAAAGTTGAAAAAAAAAATTACAGCAATCTACAAAATATTTTGGAATTAATTTTAGGGTTTAGTTCACAAAAATGTATCAAACATGTCACGATTTACTATTATATGTATCCAAATTTGAAACTTATCATTTAATGTATTAAAATTTTAAGAATTACCATTTAACACGTCAAACCTGCTATAGCAGGTGATGTGCTGATGTGGCTTCAGTTTCATATATGTGGCAAGGACATGGTGATGACATGTCTACATATGAGATTTTTCTTCTTAAAAAGTAATTCAAAACTAAAATAGTATTATATTTAAGTATTATTACTATATTATTTATTGATTATTATCATTAAAATCACAAAAAATTAGAACTATAGAAGCTGCAGATCTTGAAACAACGATTCAACCTCACCAACTTGTAATTTCGGCGGCCTGACTCGGCCACCCGCTCATTTTCTTCGACAAGATGTGAGTTTCAAAAATCGTTAATTCCATATCCAAGTTTCTATTGAACTCAACAATTTTAGGGTTCATAGTTGCTTCAAATAGAAGAGTAGGAACATGCTTTGTGTGCTTTAAACACAACTCATAAATCAAGAAATCCCATGGATTGAGTTCATCTTCTTAGATTTCTTTAACATGATATTGGATTCATCGATTGAGGCATTGGATATGTTATTGATTAAAACTCATATGCAATTTCACTTTAGAGTTTTTATAAGATTAAACTCATTTGCTATATCATCGAGATTGAAAAAACATATGTGACTTTTCTAATTTGGGAACTAGGGTTTCGAACTGATCGTATTTTCAGATCCGTTAGCCGTTCTGATTGTGAGTGCTTCACCAATTTGTTCTTCAGTTTTCCGAATCATTTTTGTTCATATCTTGTTCATCTTCCATCTTCTAGATCTATTCCAGATTTTTCTAAGTTCAAGATTGTTCATCTTTAGCATTCTTCATCCGTTTCCTATCATCATCATAATAATTATAATAATAATAGTAATAAATAACAATAAAGGTTTTAAAATGTGACTTGTCATCAATTATTGAGATAGAACATACTTGGCTTTGAGGCATAAAAAACAATTTGAAAATAATAAAATTACTGTTAACTTTAGTGGCAGGTGTCATTATATTAAATGGTAATTTTTAAAATTTTAATATATTAAATAATAAGTTTTAAAATTGGATACACATAATAACAAAACGTGACAAGTTTGATATATTTTTGTGAACTAAACCCTAAATAATACTATATATGTAATTTGTCTTATACCCATATCTAATATATTTAAAATTTACGTACGACATAATACTTTTTCTCATTTTCTATTCACTTTATATTTTTATCACATATTTCTGTCTCATTATTATTAGATTAATATTTAGACACATGCTACCGATATGACATAGTTACTGTTGATTGTTATGTTATTAAAGTGTGATAAAAGTAAAAAATTAAAAATTAAATCAATCGAGTTTAAAAAAGAAGAGGGAAAGATAGGGAAGAAAAATATTTATTTACTTTTAAATCTTTTTATTTATTTGAGATTGTGAATGAAAATTGGGATAAAATAATCTTAAACTCCTCCTTTAAATATCTCAATTTCCTCTTCTTTCTTCCATCGTTAAATAAAACCCGATTATTAAACAAACTTCGATAAAACAATTTCATTTTTTTAAAATCTTTTCATTTTTTCCCCAACTCGATTATTAAATAAAATTCGAGAACTCCACTTATCTGATTTTTCTTTAGAATCTTTTAATTTTTTTCCGCTAAAAAAGACTCGAGAAGAGGGTGGTACAAAACAAGAGCTCTATTCTTTTTTGAAAATTGCTGCTCCAAATCACCTACAATTGCATTCATTGCACATTGATATCCAAAATCTTTGAAGAAACAGGAGCTTTGGGTATAGTTACATACAAAACCCCATCTCTAACCTCTGCTTTAATCTTCTCAAACTGTATATTCTCAGGCAAAGCAATCCTAAAACTATACTTCCCATAACTCTTAGCACTCCATTCTTCTTCATCAATGGCTTCCAAATTACTTTCACCATTGTTGGCTTTTTTCTCTTTCTCTGCTTTCAAAACCAACATCTTTTCTTCCACCCACACTTTCACATCTTCTTTCGTCATTCCAGGCATGTCAAACCTCAGTTTGTAGTCTTCTTCCCCTTCTTTGATCTCCCATGGTGTTCTTCCTCTGCTATAACTGCTATTGCTCTCGCCACCGCTAACACCGCCGTACGACGGCGGCTCCTCCATTAGTCTTTCCATTGTGTCCATCATTTGCTGTACTGTTCTTGCTGTTGGGAATCTGTCCCATAACCCTGCACACAAGAAAGATAAAATCTTGATTGGCTTTTTGATCTTATATTCAAGAAGCATACATACCCAAATTACAAATTCAACAAAAAAACTGATAACAACTGAATTTTGAATTGAAACTTACCAATTGGTGGGGGTTGGACAAGTCTTCTCTTGATGGGTTGTTTTTGTTGTGGAGTCTTGATGCTTGCTCTCTGTAAATGATCCCCATTTCCTGATTCTGCTTTAATGATGGCAAGATTAGAATTCTTTTTGTGGGTATTTGGTATCATAACTAAAGATGAAGGGTTTGATTTTGGGTTGGTGATTCTTTGAGAGAACAAAGGGAGGGTCATCTGAGCTTGAGCCATACTGTTCTTATTTGCTTTTCTGCTATCAAGAAACTTTGATGATAAAAGTATAGGGGTCAATGTGTATTTATAGATAAGTTGAGGATAAGAATAGAAAATTCTAGAACGGATGAGAAATGCTGAAATGGGGTCTTTCAGGAATATTTGTAGTTTTCTGAGTTTTTCTCGATGCCTCTGGAAATGTGAAGTTCATTCCAACAGTTTTCGGCCCTTTATAAAAAGTATTTGGGCCTCATCAGCCTAAAAAAAAGCACAACTCTTCAACTCGATTAGTTTTATGGGCCTATAACTTTATTAATCTGTTAAAAGTAAATATAACAAAGAAATGATATATCCTTTTAATTTTTATTCTTAATTCATCCTCTTATTTATTCAATGTTTAAAATATGTAATATATAAATTTTTTTTTATATCATCTCTTGATTTTGACGCTTGTCTTGATCAAATGAGTAAGAGGACAAGTAGGAACAAAAAATAGAATAACGAATCAGTTCTACTATAATATTTTGTATTTGTGAAGTTGATACGTAACTTGTCATGAATATTCAGTTTCTTGTTCAATTCTTAAAATTCTATAATAACATATTATATATCTAACAATTTTCAGAAAATTAACACTAATTTTTGTTTTTATTTGACAAATCTATATATTATTTTGTTTAACCATTTCTGACAACAAACAGATTAAATGAGATGGTTGAAGTATTGACATATGACTTTTTTTTTTCTTTGTAAATGCTTCTATTATTGGTGCCCATTTTTTTCACTTAGCTTTGAGATTCTTATATATTTAACGTTTTGTTTTAATATTATCATATTTAAATAATTAATTTATATTTATTTGTTTTTCTCTTATAACTTTTAATATATAATATTTAATATAAAGGTATGATCAATAAAGGCATCTTTTCAGGAAAAAAAAAACCAGAACAATTAAAATCTTGATTCAAAGACTACCAAAAAATAGGATATATCTACTAGATGTATCTAAATAATTATATGCATTAACAAAAATTAGTTTTTTCACTTTAAAAATCATTCTGTCCGTAATAATTGAACTTTAAAAATAGGATGGTAACAAATAAGATTGGCTACAAATCAAATTTCACAAATATATATATGTTAACACAAGGAATTATGTTTTTAAACATTAACATACATGGTTAATTAAACTTGGTAATTAATTATTTTAATTAAAAGAAATTACAAATTAACGGGGATCAATGAAAACCCATTCCGGGATCATTGAAGACATCCCATTGGAATCCTGAGCCATCAATCCAATTCTGTGAGAATTCTAACTCAGATGAAGGGTTTAAAGGTTGAAATTGATTATCATGGGACATCATCATCAATCCAATATCTTCGATTGTTGGCACATGTTCGTTTACGATGTCGGATTTCTCTTCTTTGATCTTGTGATTATTATAAGCGTTATATGAAGAAGTTGATTCACCATTCTCTCTGATAGCAGGTGAGTCAATATTATAGTGTTGTTCGATTGGATGGTGGGTACGTGGGTCTAATCCCATGAACTTCATCTTCTTTTTGATCCGGGTATTCCAGTGGTTCTTGATCTCGTTATCAGTTCGGCCTGGAAATTGAGCTGCTATTTTCGACCACCTGGAGTATAAAGAGAGAACTATTATAAATAAAAAAGTAAAAAGTTCTTTATGTTAATGTAAAATAGTGGAAGACCGAAAGTATATATATTTAGAACTTTTTTTTACCTTTACGATATACAACTTGTGGGCAGCTAACAACACTTATGTTTTCCTATTGTAAATGGAAACCATTATACACAACAATACTTTCATGAGAAATAATAATATCAAACATAATATTTTATGTGATTTAACATTATTGTTTATATTTATGATCATTACCGATACTTGGGTATCTTACGTATTTTATGGTAATGGTTACGTGGTTCAAAATATGTCTATATCCATGACTATTACTATATTTTTTTTAACTATATATGGTGAACGTTGTAATAAGTTATATACAAAAATGAAAAAAAGATGTGTATATATATATATATATATATGAATGTGATAAATATAATGATTTTAACTGCTCACAAAGTTGATATAACAGTGTTAGTGCAGAATCTATAAACTATCATCTGATAACCTACCGTGTAAGAGATTGACTCCCCATATAGGAGGTCTAGAGTTATAGTTCGGCAAGGTTTCAATATTGGATGGCTAGAGGTGGTAAGGGAATGATCACAGTAATAGTTAGGCCATGTACATGTGAACAAATTCTTGACTCCCGAAAGACCTTGACTAGGAAAAAAAACTCTTATTTTGAAAAGACTGCGGGAACCGATGGTCGAATTACCTATTGCCAAGACGAGAATGGAGTTGGATGATCATATCTTCTTCAGCTTCTGTAAATGCGCCTCTTTTAAGATCGGGTCTGAGATAATTAATCCATCGGAGCCTACAACTCTTTCCACATCTCATCAACCCTATATACATTTTAATTAATGACAAACAGATTAAGAAAATCGACTCCAAATCTATATCTTTTAAAAGAACACAAACGAATTGAAGAAACAAACCTGCAAGCTTTGGTACAATCCGCCAACATTGAATGCCATTGTTGAGAATGAAGGTCATGAGCTTATGATCTTCATCAACAGTCCATGGCCCTCTTCTTAATCCATTTTTCTCACAACATGGTTGTCTTCCCATCTTCTTAACTTGCATCAATGAAGAAGAAGAATAATCAAGCCTTGCTGTAGCAATACATATATGTATATGTGGGAAAGGGATAATGATCTATATATTTCTGAATTATATATATATATATATGTTGGACATTAATTAATTAATTAATTAAAAACTATATATTGTGGAGTTTGCATACTGATTTGAAAGCAAAGATTCTGACAACTATAAGAATTCATGATTGAGTAAGAAAGCACCAAACTTTATCACTAAAGATTCATTATCTTTTGATAATGATCAATCATTAGTGTTGTCCTAAGAAAAGTAATCAAGAAAGGGAAAACACATCATGACTTTCGTGCTTTTACTTATGATTAAGAATTGACCTACAAAAAACATTGGCAAATTTAATCTAAGACAAATGAAAATACTATATGTATTCCTAAAGAAAAATGATATATCTTTCTGTTTTATCTTTCTTACTCATCACAAGATGACACGTAAAGTCTATTAATTCTCTTTTCTCACCGCCTCCATTGACTTTGATACTTGTGTTGATCTTGTGAGTAGAAAGATAGATAGAAGGATATACCACATCTCAAAAAATCATTATCACAATATTCAATCCATTAACTAACTAAAGATAATGAAAGTCTTTTTTATAAGTGTAAAAACTTGATTATATGAAGTAAATAAGGTTTTACTTGCGAGTTTCTAAAAGTTAAGGAAGTTATTCACGCAAAATGGTCTTATATATATATGTTAGGCTATGTGTTATCTGTTCTCTTCCATTCATTTCTTTTTTCGTCATGTTAGCGTTACATCACGAACTCCCACTTTCATCTCTCCACTTGTCCTTTCCAACTATATTATAACCATCTTTCTGTAGTTCCGTCCCTTTACGGTTTTACCTCTTTCTATATAAAGTTTTTTCAATGTTTGATGTTAAGTTAAATGAAAATTGTAAGTTATCAAGATAAATAAAAATATCAAAGCTTTTGGAGGTTGAGCCGCATTTGAACGTAACCACTAACCCCCATTTATATTGACGAACTAAAAATAATAATAATAAGACTTTTTTGTTTGAATATAATTTATTTTTGGTATAAATAAAATACTATTTAGATTCCATAATTGCAAGGTCTCTTAGTTGTCTAGTTTCATGAATGGGGTGCAACTTAACCTTTTGTACTAATTTTTGTTTAGGCAGGAAGGCATGGTGAGCTTTAAGTTATTTTTTATGCCAATATTCCTTTAGACAAGTCTTTAATTATTTGGTAAACAATTGTTTTTAATTTTTTCATTTTACTTAAACACTAATCATTGAATAAAATAAAAAAATATTAGGCTGCGCATGGTACAAACATACTCTATAGTTCATTCAATTTTATATATGTACCTTTTGCTAGTGGATTTATTTTGGATATAGTTTAATTATAAAGTCGTAATATTAAATTAAATGCATAATAACTACTTCATTATTTATAACATACAAAACATCGTTTCAATGATATTTTTTGGAGTCAAAACAAACCTTAATTCTTTTAAATGATGTAAATATGATCCAACCATTATCAATCTTTTTTATAAAACCAGTTCAAAAAAATCTCTCTTATAAATTAAAATCTTTTTAGACTTAGACTTACAAAAAAGTAGCTCTTAAACGGGGTCTATGAGATGACTCTGTGGCTAGATCCCATACCTAAATTTTTAGCGTGTGTTTTGTTCGCTTGAATTACTTGAAATTAAAGAGAATTAGAATCTAATTTCAAGAATTCTTTTGTTTTGAAAAATTTAGATTCTTTCTCACCGCTAGGAAATTTAGATTTCTTCTAACTACCAAACCTCTAATTAATCTGTTCATCTCTCCTTTCTACTAGGGGTGTAAATCGGGTCAACCCGATCGGTTTTTGAGTTAATTGGGTTCTTAAAAAATAAACTTCACCCAAACCTCAAACATATTAAGCTTTAGGTTCAAGTCAATTGAATTTTCGGTTTACAGGGTTGGTTACAACATAACCCAAATAACCCGATTCAAGTTCGGGTTATCAAGTAGGGATTTCGGGTTTTGAGTGGGTTGCTCAGCTTAACCGATTTATAATTATATTATTTTGTTCGGATGGCGGGTAGAAAAAATATTCAATTTGGTTCGACGTGAATAACTTGACCTTATTCAGTTGCATTATTGGGTATAATTTTAATACATCAAAACCAGTTAATCCGACCCAAACAAAACCCCTAGATGGGTATGGAGTGGTGGAATTACATTTAAATTATAATTCCTAATTACATAACCAAACATAACAGATAAGGATTAGATTCAAAATCCGATTCATTTATAAAATCAATTCTCAATTAAAAAATATTCTGCGAACCAAACACATACTTAGTATTTTTAAAAACATTTTTAATATTTATAGCAGTTATGTTTTAGTGTAAATTACACGATATTCCAGATCTTCCTTAACAACAAATTAAATTCCTCGGTTGTCCTGTTTTTAAGGTTTTAGTCATTTTTTATTTTCGAGAAAATAACGAATGGTTTATTTTTGTAACCACGAACACACACACTCATTAGGTTAAAAGAGTCATTTATTACAAAAGTTGATTTAAAGAATAGATAAACCGTAAAGTAGTGAACTTCTTTGAAAAGTTGTAACACGTGAATAAAATTAATGTAGCTATAAATCACAAATTTGAATATCCTGTCTAAAATCACTAACTCTAACTCTGCCCTATTTTTAACTCTAGATAACGCAACATACCTTTGGAAACTTTTTCCTTTATAAACAAATTGACCATGGAGAGTGAATTGGTGGTGTTTTTTTGGACATATGTGAAAAACTCTGATTTTAACAAACATATAAGTTTTTTTAACGACTCTTAAATCTACTTTTTCATTGTTTATGACAGGAGTCGAACCCATGACCTAGCAAATACAAAACCTAAACTACTTCGATATCACTAGGCTAGAAATCTTGGTAACAATCACGTAAGTGTTTTTAATAACTTCAAACCTAAGAATTTGAGAAGTGGTTGAAAAACCACTTGTTTTTTCAGATGTTTGAAGAGACAATGTCGCCTTTCCAACACCTCTCAATGATTAAGCATTCCCCATCCTTTTTCTAAACTCTCAAACGTTGCCAACGGCAACATCGTCAGGGCACCTTCCGATTTTCGTTTGAGTCACGATCATTGACGGCAACAACGATTTTGTCAGAGTCAAGTTCGTCCGGTTTTGTCAAAGGCGTGATATTTGTGAGTCAATTTTTTTTTTACCATCATTCGATTAATCGACAATGTTAAGGTCTTGATTTCTGGATCAATTTTTGTTTTTTATTGACAGCGTTGAAGGTCTCGATTTATGTTTTCTTCAAGGGCATCATTTACGTTTTCAGCGATAGTGTTAAGGCTTCTTCTTTAATACATAAACTCATAATTTTGTTTAGACTAAAGAAAAAGATAAATAAATAAACAAAAATATTTATTGATTCTTGTCATCCTGAAGAATTTGTAAACTCAACTACTTTTGAAGATGCTACAAAAATATTGAGCAATAAATCACATTACCCTCGAGTCTACATGGTAAACGTAAAGGAGGCTGTCTCTATTTTCCAATGTTAAATGGATTTTAAGTTATATAAATGGACTAATTTTAGTTTTTTTATAATACAAATGAGCTGTATTAAGATAAGATGTGGATTTAGGAGAGATAAGAGATTTATGGTTTGCTACTAGTACTAAAGCTGTTAATCGGGTCAACCTGATCAATCGGGTCAGGTTACTAAAGTTTTCAAAAACCAAACTTGACCAGCAACCCAGCCTTATTAAGCTCCGGTTTAGTCGGTTCCGGGTGTGATAAATTTAGAAACAACATTCTTGTTTTATTTCACATATCTTTAAGTTCAGAAAATTAAAAAAAGTTGTGCTTAAACATATAAATTTAAACACATCTGACTTATGACTAGCTGACTGCATGTAAATATGTAATACAATATTTGAAACATATAAATATAAACACACTCTTGGTTTAGATATACATACATCAGACTATCAGAGTGACGCGGTACATGCTAACATACAGTTCAAAGCATATATATTTTGTTTAATTATGCGCAGAAGTTCATCACAATATAAAACAACGTGTTTGATTTATTTCTCATTATACGCTCTTGGTTTATGTGTGTGTGTATCATATTAGAGCATGCAATTCAAAGCATATGTATTTTGTTTAATTTATGCGCAGATTTTATCACTATACGAAACAATTGGTTTGATTCATTTCTCATTATCTTTCCTTCTTTTGATAAAAATTTGAATTGAGGTTTTGATATACCATATCAAAGCAAGTAAGACAACTCTAGATATCAATAATATAAGTGAAATGTTAGGTTAACAAAAAGCTTAATCGGGTAGATCCGAACCCGATTAAAAACATAGAATTTAACCTCAAACCCAGTCCTATATAAACTTTGTGTTTGTCGGGTCAACCCAATTAACCCGATTAAGCATTTTGACCCGACTAAACCCGACCCTAATAAGCTAATTCGGGCTCGGGCTTTTTTGACACCTCTAGTACCGAGTAACAACAGTCTTGTGTCCCAACACTAGTTTGTATGAAAGTAGTTATTTGACATTTGTAGGGGGACATAACAAAGATTATGTACTACTGATAATATATTCATTGCAATGAACACAAAATGTGAAGCAAAAATGTGCACTAAATTAGTAAATTTTCGTACGCAAAACCTTGTTTTGTTTTTTTTGTGACGATTCCGCATACCCATCTTTCTCCTTCACATTCAGCTTTTGACCCTGTCCATGAATGGTTGTTAGTTTCGCTTATAAAAAGAAATTGGGTCATAGCTCACCCAAACAAGATTGCTTTATTAAGAAAAGAATTCATAACTATTGTAATATTAATACTCATATTTAACACACAAAATGTTTATACAAAATTAAAAATCATCTAAAAAGGTGGGAAAATTGTTTCCGGTCAATCCGACCCGGCTTGTTTTGACCTCAACCTATCTTACCACCTCTTGTGACGGTCATGCTATCGCTTTCAGTCATAGTGGTTTCATTTTGGTGATAAATACAAAACTCACTTGGGTTTGTCACTGGCATTTTCCTCAGACTCGGTGTCGGATGTTGACTTTATATCAGTCAATTTCCCGAATGACTCTTTGGCATCACCGAAGAAATCAACAACTTTATCAAGCACTGTTTTAAGCTCGGCTTTTGTTGGGAGCTGGAAAAAAAAATCAGATTTTGAACTCTGAGAATGGTTACTTTATGCAGAAGGAAAGTTGGTTCAAGATCAATAAAAGAGACAAACTATTAGAAAATTTTCAGAAAGTACAAGCATAAATACCTCGACTACATCACTACTTGCAAGCGCTGCTCTTATGTTGGTACCTTCCTGCATAATCAATCAAGAACTCAGATAACACCAAACCCAAAGTAGCATATTAGCCTAAAAACATTTTAATCAATTTAAAACCATGATAGCGGTTATTAACAGCCTACAAACTAAGGCTTATAAAGTACACAAATTTCTTAACTTAAAGATAAACCATAGTTTTCAGTGTTAGCCACAACGTCTTAAGAAGAACATACCACAATTTTGTAGCCATATCTGAATTCTGTAGCTGAACGCAATACGCGATGCTGTCGAATTGCTGTCTTTTGAACTTCTTTCTCGTCCTGTATGAATTACATAAACAAGTAGAGAATATTATTGTTAAACATCTTGATATCATTGAAGCCTATAATTGTATAAGAAGGTTATGTCGAGTTAGGGGGTGTTTAAGATTGCTTATTTAGAATCCACCATGAACAATCATTATGAAGCCTATAATTGTATAAGAAGGTTATGATTATAAGCAGAAGCAGATAATCAACTTATTGAAAACATCTTATTTCGCCATCAGCTTAAGCTTGTAATTTAGAATCCCCCATGAACAATCATTTTGAAATAAGAAGTCTCAAACTGCTTGATGGAAAGAACTGATTTCAAACTAAAACAAGAAGATATAAACACTTTCCTCGATCCAAAAAGGTCAAAAGTGTTTCTCTGCATTCGAAAAATGTAGTAAACAGATAAGTTGTTCAAATAAGCAATTCAAACACCCCTTAAACTAGGTAATTTTCAAAGGTAAGGAGTATTTTTCACTGGGACAACAAGCTACTTAGCAAAAGAATTGGTAATACTGATACGATCTTGTGTTGAAAATATATTGTAATGTGGTCAGACTATAAATTGAGTCCATATGTTAATAGATAAGAAAAATTGATAATATTTTAGATGCGACTACATACTTATGGTTAATTACCAAATGGCTCTAAATGGACTATTTTACCGCTCTTAAGTAACTAAGCAAAGGGTGGTTATTTATTATGCCATTATATATCTTACAGAATATTCTCTAATGAAGAGAAAGAAGAGAACATTAACACACAATCATTACATTGTCTAAAGGCATATAAAACATATCTTCTGACTCCTCTTGGTCGATCCTTACACTGCTTCAAATCGTTTAAACCACCACCTTACAAGCATGATTTATTATGAATAATATTCACATCCATATAATTACATGACCTTGATTATGATACATGGCATCTGAATCTTGTTTAATATGATTATGTTCAAAAATCTACATCTTGGAGATATAGAACTTACTTTGTAAATCACTCCTGCAAGATTTTTCGATAGAGTGTCTTTGTATATATATTTCCCAAGAAAATTATCTTTGGCTGACACCAGAATCTTCGCAGTCGTACCACCTGCTACGATACTGACAGGGTACCACAAATAAACCTGCAAATATACCAAAAATGCTCAAATCTATTGAACATTTTAATATATAGGAGATCCTTAAGCATCCTCAGATGTGAAAATTTGACACTGAATATCATTAAGCATCCTCAGATTTGAAAATTTGACTCTGAAGTTTGTTATGGATAATCAAGACAAACAAACACATAACATACGGATTTGTAGCTCCTAATTTCTGTTGTAGCAGCTAAATTTAATCCCAAATATAAATTCTGGATTTGACCTAAATATGCTCCAATTCGAGTTAAATTTAAAATATCGAACCAAAGTTGCTGTTAGCTAAGTCGTCACAATATACGTATGCTTGGAGCTCAGTTTCATGGCTACGAAATTGAAATACAGAACAAATTCGAAATGTTGACCGAATTTGGGCTCCAATTCAAACACTTGTTCAACCGTAAAGAACTGAAGTGAGTGAAGAGAGTTACTAACATTGGCCATACGGATGAAGATGACGAATCTAGGGTTACCATCATCCTCAATTTTGGGCAAAGCAGGCATTGGGCGTTGGAACTGACGAGCTTGCATTCCTTTTTTGCCTTTAGCTTCAATCACCATTAATCTCTTTGCTTGATTCTGGTGCTGCTTCCTTTGAATTTGAGAGGAAGAAAATGAGTGTCTGATCAAGTGGGAATCATCGATTGTTCTTAAGGGTGTTGGAACGAGGGCGTGTGATTTCAGAGACATACAGACCTCCATTGCTGCTGTTGATGATGATGTTAGAGAGCTATCTAATCTTCAGTTTAAAATCTATATATACAGGATTCTTATCCACAACCAGGGAAATTTGATGAAAAAACACAGAGGAATGTGTGATATATAATGAGTTTGTATACCATACACGTGGAAGGATCAAGAGCTCAACTTGCATTTTCAAGCATGTCGTTTAATATTGCTTTCTACATACGTAAGGGAAATAATGCATGTTAATTTATCTTGTTACACACATATTATTTTTATATTTAAAATATGTAATTATTAAAATAATTTTTTTAAAGTGGTACACATGTATAACATCACCTCGATTAATGTCCTGTACCATTTCCTTTAGGTTATAGGTATTATCTTAAATATGAAGAATATTCAATATAGTTGTAATACGAGAGAGTAATACCCTCCGTCATTTTATTAGAAAAACCTCATTACTTAGACTCGAACCCAAGACCTGAGCTACGGAATAAAACACCAATACCACTAGGCTACGCCTCGGTAGTACACTCATTCTAGTTGATGATTGCTAATGTTGATCGGTGCTACTGAAGCTAGTTTAACATGCATCGTTGTGAATTTTGTAGTCTTGATTTCCTTTGGTTTCACTCTCTCTCCCAAAGTACTTCTAATAGGTGGCTTAAGAGAAATGTTGACTTTTTCTTATTACAAGTCTTAAGAGTAGTGCATATGAACTGTGAAAGGGAAAGTGGATTGGAATATTGATGTGGAAGAGGTGTGGTTGACTTTTAACAATGGAATTTTTCAAAGTTTGGTGATTTATGTCAAAGACTTTGAAGATCATATCATTTATTTGGTGGTCAGAATGGGTTAGTTTCAGCATATGCAACCATTGTATTCTAATGGATCAGCCAACAGTCATCATCAGAATACAGAAATGCTTGGTTTTGTCATCACTAAACAGTAAACAGTTTGGCTTGTCCTTTTGGTCTGGTTTTGCCTTGGCATTTTCTTTTCTAAATTTGGGTTGTCATTAGTTACAGTTTTCACCTTAGTAATAAAAAAAACTTCTCCTTACTAAAAAGCAGTACCGAATGAATGTCGGATAATTCAGTTGACGAAAACTTCAACTTTCAATGCTACTCGCAGCTCAAAAAACTGATGGAACACAACATAAAAAGCCAGAAACTTGCTCAAAGGGCATTACTTTAGCTAGTTAATAGACTAAATTTAACATATTATCGTCCTACAACATCAAAAACAATTGAAATTTACAAGGAACTCGTAGCTTTTCCAGATAGGATTACAAAAGCTTAAATCTTTAAACAATATCTGGGAAAACCTGACTCCTAATTCACAAGAACAGCTTCATTACTTGAAGCTTTATCTGCAGCGATTTCTTCTAAGCGTTTCCAGGTGGATTCACGTCTAGATTTGATTTTTTCTTCTTTTGCCTCTTCTTCTTGGAAGTTGAGCAAACACTCGTTGAACAATTCAGGGTCAAGGTCAAAGAAGATTTTGCGAACATTTAAAGTCAAACTATGCACAGCTTGACTCCAGTGGTACCGCCCGTTTCTTTCAAGTGCAGGAAAGATTATGGGCAATATTACCTTGCGGTTTTGTCTAATCAAATTCTCAATGTGATCGTTGTTCCAAAAGAACAGAACTCTTTCTGCCACCTGAAAATTTTGGAATTAAAATTAAGGGGGTTGCTTATGGGACCAGATTAAAAAAAAATTGAATTTATCACTAGAAACAGAGCATTTGCAGAAGAATTCATTCATGATTATGAGCTAATGCCAAAATCATTAAAAGTAAATAAAAATATGAATAGTCCAAAGGTCCATCAGCTTTACTAAGAAGATGAAACATAACACCCCTCAGATTTTTCATCTGATATCGGTTGTCATGTTTGTGTAACGAAGAGTAAATCAAAGCGACACATATGAAGTATTGAAAGTGTCACTCAGACCACCTTAAAGGGATCTATTTATTCGGGGTGGCGATTTGACCACCACTAAAAGTGAAGTATCAATTACACGTCAAATATTTTGCTCTTGAAAATTTTACCCTCACACCACTATACACCTGTTTTCGTCCTTGTCTTATGGTGTGAGGTTAAAAAAAAATTAGAAGGAAAGATAAAAAAGACATAGGTGATGTGCAAATCACATATAGAGGTGTATAACTCACCTCTTGTTACTATTTTCAACTTATAGGTCCCATTTATATGGTTTAGCAGGTAGAGAAAAATGACTGTCGGCCCCGTTTAACTTCTGTAGGGAAAAATGAAGACAGAGCCCACATAATCAAGAAGAAATGGTGTGGGCACAGAGAAGTTAACGACTTTCTCTATTATTCGCTTTGTGGGTCCCGTCTCCATTTCACTGAAGTAATTGGAACTTTACATCTTGTGGCACCATATAGAGTTACAGTCAGGAAAGGAGTTTCAAAGTAAAAGATTAAACGGTCAAAACGAACAGGAAGGCAGACTAAACTCGAAGTGTGCTTAATTGATTTTTAAAAGCAAACCCTACGAGCTTACTTCTGAATTCTCCTAGTTCCTAATAAAATATATCTGTTACTTATAGTTAGTACAGGGAACATATGAATTAAGTCTAAAAATGAGCGCTGAGTGTAGGAGATATATAGCCTGACTTACATTTTACAGAAAATCATAGCTTAATATCAGAAAAGTAGTTCCCTGATTTATTTTATACAAGGAACCAACTTCAAGATATCTTTAAATCTTGAATACATTTTAACATAAACCAAAGGCCCTGATCTTTTCCTCCAAAACAGAAACTGTATGACTTGATAAAGACCATCTTCAACGGTTTGTTAAAACCCCTCTAATTTGTTCAATCATATCTGGTTTTTGCTATGATTGTGCAACAGAATACAATTTAAAGCAGGACTCGTGAAGTTTGATATATTTCTATTCATATGTTTGTTTTGCTCAATTAATATTTTCATTTTGTAGGAATTAGTTACGGGTCACATTTACTTGATGTTATAATTTCAAAAAAAAACAATAGCGAACCTGCATAAATCAAATGAAAAAAAAAATCAATGCTTTACAGAAACAACAGCATACGCACAAGAACTTACTGTACAAACCGCTCTTATGTTGACGGGTAAAATAATAATTAACACTTGATGTAGGAAAAAATAACTAAGGATAGAGACCCAACTGTTTTGACATTTAGGAAGATAGTTTTCTCTTATGAATTACTACTATGAGGGTGTTTGCAAGTTCTAGTAAACTAATTATCTCGACTTGAAGTTGTAACAGGTTGCTGTGAGTGTTTGAAAGTGGATATGATTACAGCTTTTTCATTATTTTAGGGTCAAAATAATCAGATTTGGAGAAGCATGTAAAAAGTTGAGTAAGAAACTAATTATTGTGGTAAGTGTAAAAAATGTAGCCTACCAAACTATCCTTGACTTTAAGCAACTAGCTATAAAACTCTTCATGAACCAAACTATCAATAATGATTAACGACTCTGAATTCTACATCTAAACACCCCCCCCCCCCCCCCAAAAAAATAATAATAATAATAATAACAACAACAACAATAGATAAGTAAAAGGAATTATATTACTTTGCATTCTTCCATCAGAATTCCCAACTCGGATGTAAGCAAATTACAAAACCATTTGTGACATAAGGAATATCCTAATTAGCTGGTGGGAAGAGTTTCATATTAGTAAAAGATTAAGGTCAATACAATTGGTCACCTACTGGGTCATATTTTAAAAAGAGAAGATGCTCAAGTGAATACTAAAATTACCTGAAAATGCGAACTGCTCAAGCAACGGGCGATTTGCTTGAATAAAGGCACCATACAACGATGAAATTCCGGTTGTTGTGTTGCTTCAAGAACCTCCTCCAACTCACCTAAAAACATGATTTCTTTTGAACTATTTGTAACTGGCCAATACTTCAATAAACCCCTTATTACCATATCGGCCAACTTGCAATCTTTCTCAACGAACTGTGTAATACAGTACGATAACTGCTGATGATACATTGCTAAACATTTTGGTTTATGCAATGGGATCAATGCCCTTGAAAGAAACAATTTGTGTTCTTCCTTTAAAGGCAAAGCAAACCCATTGATAATGCTTCCTAGAATCTCCAAAAGTTCAGCAATCCCATTATGCTTTTCGGTCTCTAGAACAAATCTGTAAAAGATATTGTTGATAGATTTCCTAATAAACGGTCGATGAACCATAAATTTACCATAAACTCTATGAAGAATTGTCTTTAAATACTCACGTTCTCTAGGATCTTCAGAATCAAACATATCTAACAACTTGAGAACAAAGTAATGATCAATGAACTTTTTTGCTATTTTTGCATCTACTTCTGGAGATGCAATAAACCTAAGTAAAAGCTCATAAACGATCTGCAAGTGTGGCCATGAAGGATCCATGGATGGTTCTTCTTCTTCTAAATCATAAGATTCTAAGATTTTGCAATCGTGGGGTTGTGGAGTGAGCTCTCTAAACAAATTAGCAGATACCATTTTCACAAACTCTTGCATAACCGACTCTGTGAACTTTACATTACTGGAAGCCACAAAATCGACTAATTCTAATAAAGTTTGTCGCTTTATCTCTTTTTCTTTGAGGTTTTTGGTTGGGTCAGTAAAATCGAAGATTACAGAACACATGGTTACTTTCTTTATGAACAAATTCTGTTTTTCACTGCTAGGTACATCTCTAAAACTTGGTAAAGCTTCATAAGAAACACTTACAGGACCACCAGTACGAAAATTCTTTTCGCTTGGATTGAATCGAGTGCTCAACGGGGATGAAATATCAGCATTCACAAGCTTTCTTGAATAGCCACTTGCTAAATCACTTCTTTTTGAGCTCGAAGAGATTAAATTAGGGTTTTGGGTACCTGGAGATTCTTGATTTTTTGAAGATTTGGACTGTTTCCTGGAAACCTTACCGAGTATTTGCTTGATCATATCTTAGATTGCGATAAACCAAACAAGATACTGTCGAAACCCCAATTTCCCAACTCGAATTCTAACCCAAATCATTAAAAAACTTACAAAGCCATTGTAACAAACTGTTCTAAAAGAGGAAAAAAACGAGAAACCTTTTACAATCTTATGATAAAACAAACCAAATACACAAAAAGAAATCTGAACTGTACATCAGAAACCCACTAATATGAATCAGACTCAAACAAACTCCCCCAAACAGCATTAATGCCCCCTTTCTCAAAATCTCCCACATCAGTAAAAAAGAATAAAAATTCCTTTTTTTTAATGGATCAACAACCTTATAGGGAAAGATTCTAACTTTTGATTGTAACACCAGAAACCCACTTGCAGTTTAACAATCTTGGGACTTGAGAGTAAAGATAATAGACAAATCTCCTCCCAAAATAACCTAGTTTTTTTTATTATAAAAAAATAGCTTTTCTCTCCTGTGAGCTGTCGAGATAGATAAAAAGTATGCTCACCACACCACAAGAATCCTGCTTTACTTTTTTAACACTTTCTTTTAGCATACCCTTGAAAGGGAATAACTAAAAAGGAGAAAAAAGGAATAAAATTAGGGTAAGGAAGATTGGATATTAGCTGATGAAGAACAAAATTGCAAGAAATAATTGAGAAATTTATCAGGGAGAGAGAGAGAGAGAGAGAGAGAGAGAGAGAGAGAGAGAGAGCGACCAGGAAAAGAAATTAAAACTCACCTAACAGAGGAGACCAGGCAGCCCTTCGATTTTTTTTTTAATCTTTGTTTTAGGAATGATGCTTGGTAATTTCAGTTTTTTATTAAGTCTGCTTCCGTTTGGTCATGGTTGATAACTTGATATTCTTGACTCCAATTTTCTGTCTTTTTTTTTAATTTATCCGGGGGTGAAGGCTGATAGGAAGTTTAGTAACTTGGTCTCTAAATATCAATTAATACATAAAAATGAAAACAATACAGAAAAGAAAAGGAAATACTTCACATTGAAACTTAACTTAATCACATCATCGCATCAACTTTGTAGGCACTTATATTCTCAATAAAAAATAACTTTATGGGTTTTTATATTACATTAATAACTATTTATAAATTACAAAGTGTATAAAAGAAACCCTAATATGAAATCTTAATGGGCCCTAGTTAATCTATACAATAGGACTTGGAGAATTTAGATTTGGTCGAATCGAGGAGTGTGTGTTATAGGTTTGGTTAGATTCATCTAGGCAATTTTGTTGGAATTGGTCATGACATGTGTAAATTGGTCAAATCCGTTTTTTCATCACATCATAGGTTCACACATAATGATTTTTATTTTGATTGTCTTTTATTAGTAAGAACAACAACAATAATAAAGTAATAACCGGTTTCAGGTCACAGATTACTTTAATTGAGAGAAAATTCATAATCTATATTATCGTATTTGTCATGTAAGATCAACAATGTGATATCTTGGTCAATATATATTGTTAGTATAAAGAGAAATTGGCGTAGTCATATCAAACTGTGATTTAAGTATTTTATGCTTATTGAAGTTGAGAGTTCATATTTCACTGTAAACACAAATGTAGATTAAAATGTGTGCACGTAAATATCCTATTTTCAAAAATGATAGTTTTTTTTTTGTTGCCAATATGCACTATCAAAAACTGAACAGAAACTTTTGACTAAATTTTCTCCTCTTACCGATTCAATATAATGACATCACAATAGTTGGTTTCTTTAGTGTTATTCAAAGTAAAACCATTCCACGATCCGTTAAATTATATCTATTTTGTTTGAATATGATAGTTGCTTCTTTCATCGACTTATTTTTAAGTTTCATTCTCTAAGCATTTTTTGACCCGTTTATTTGTCAAACTATGCTTTGGAGTTTGGTCAAAGTTAGAAAACCACATATACAAATTCTAGCAGCAGTAAAATTAATTTAGGATTGTTCATGGTTGAGTTAGGTTCAAACCTAATATATCACTTGCGAAAATTGAATCATACCAAACAAACCCCGAACCATGAGTAACCGGAGCTAAGCTGTTAGTTGTGGTTCGGTTTTCGGGTAACCATGATTAAAGGTGCAATCACAGGAAGCCTAATTAAACATGCCAATTTGATGATCATAAAGTCATATAATACAAAACCAAAATGCAATAATATTAATATTGAAACACACTAAAGGACTTAAGTCGGACAATCACACTTAAGAGGCATGTAACGGGACGAAACCTTTGATCTAATTAGAATTTATGTGGTAAATGCACCTAAACCTTGACAGTGACTGAAATTATTAAAAAAACATTGCACTTTCTAAAAAATTATAGAATACTCAAATAAATTGTGAAATTACTATAAGTCTAAAACACACAAAAAAACATATCAGATAATTTTGAGTTTTTAGGTTTTGTTTTAATTTAAACAAGCCTAATACCCCATATATAAACGCATGAAATTGATTATATAAATTTTATATTTTTATGGTGAAATCTTAAATCTTAAACATATAATAAATTCATATATTGATAACAAATCAGGAAACGCTCATGAAAATCGGAAGATGAAAAAAAGAAATTTACATACTCACAGATTTATGCCAATAGTTGTTATTGAAATTTAGAATTAGAAATTGACATGAAATCCACTAATTGTTTGTGAAAATTGCCCAACAAATTTGTGATAGTTAAATCAGGAATTAGGGTTTCATTAACGAATGCGTTTGAATGACATGGGACCCGATTAAGACGAAGGGTAAACGGTTTTTATATAAGATCCACGTCCAACTCAAAATTCACGTCTTATGACTTTTGACATAAGAAACTACTCATTCATTAATCATTTTAGAAATAAAGGGAAACGATTAGTGAGAAAAGTTCTAAAAGTAGAATAATGACATTGTAACCCATTTTCTATTAATATAAATTAAAGATTAAAGATTTTTAAAAAAACAAATAAGTTGGATCCCTTTTGTGTTTTTAAGTCAAAACGTGATTCATGTCAATATTGAAAAAGCTTAATTAGAAACGCATTTGATTGGCCATAGCCTTTTAAATTCTAACGGTGTCATCAAGGACAAGGTACAAGTCCCTTTGGCTGCATGTATACAAATAACTAGAATCCAATAATGGCAACATGAATATAATAATATAAGCATTGCTTTTGAAGCAAAAGATATAATAAGCCTTTAAAGACACAAAAGGAGATCCAAATCTCACCAGAACGCAATTATGCAAACAATCTTACCAAGTTTCAAATTGTTATCATTATTACAAAATTCCTATCTAAGTTTCAACATCATCTTTCTTCAATATTATCTCCTATTTACTCGTCTACTCTACATTTAACGACAATTTATCAATGCACCTTAAGACTTCAAGATCGCATAATATTTTTTAATCTTTGAAAGATAATTAGGACGGTCTAGCATTCTTCCTTAAGTAAAATAAAGTTGCCTGGTATTAGGACATAATATAGCTCTTCCCGGTTAGAGAGGGCAATTAATAAATCAAAATAAGTTCAAGTCAAGACGGACCGCCTTTTAAATACGAAAGTCCAAAGAAGTCTAATCAAGTTCAACTACCACTTTTAATCTTTTTCTGCCTGTTCAATTTGAATGTATAAATTATTAACGCAATAATAAATAATATAATAAAAAATAAATTGTTAAGCTGATATTCAAACTTCTTATAATAAAGAGATCTGAAAGGTTAAGACTTGAGATTAGATAATACTTTATTAACTTCTGACCAGATCAGGCCATCCAACCCATTTGACCTGCCCTTTTCAGCTAAGTTCTGATATTTAACTCAATTGTGATTTGACACATCGATTAAAATGCAGCAACCCAAAACTTGTCCAATATCTAGAAAATGGGTCGAAGCTACCGTATATAAGTCACACTCCTTACCGGCTATTGATGCATGAAAAGAGAAACCAATTAGCCTGGTGAGCCCTAACAGTTCCAAGAACTTGTCCACCTATACCAAGAGAGTGGCCCACAAAACATATAATTGGCAAATCTTCAAGCAAAACCATGAGAAATTGTGGAAGGCTCCATCATGATCATGACCAACCATAGCAATGGCAGAAACCAGATTTATGGTCTTTGATAAGAGCCTCACCCTAAACAACCCCCTCGTGGGGTTCCTTTTTTTTGTTGCAGGGAAGTCAACTCTTGAGTTTTCAGAAAAAAACAAGTCAAAATAATTTAAATTACGACTATAGTTATGATTACAAGCACACAATGTCCACAAGACCAGGGAACTTACAAAACACATTTCACTTGAAGTCTCTTGATTGGTAACCAAAATTTGTTGGATCTGACAAGAGAACCATCCATCCTGCACGTGACAAACATGTGCCATTTTTATCTGAAAGATGCATTGTTAAATGCTTCACTTTTGCTATCAACAAAAGCTTGGACTGAGGGTTCTCTTCCAAGAAAATCTGATAGGAGTTCAATAGGTTCCTTTGATCCTCCAGGCGCCAATACCTATTGATCAGAGACAGTTTTCCATCAAAGTCAGTAGTGTTTTCCTTGGTAAAAGCAGTTCAAGATTTTTATGTACTGAAATAAGCAAGGTTATGGAAATATTAGGGGGTGTTTGTGATTGCTTATTAAAACAGCTTATCTGCTTGTTACGTTTTGGTATGCAAATAAGCTGCTTTTATGACGTTTACAATTGCTTGTCCAAACCGCTTATCTCCTTACTATTTTAATGAAAATAAGCTGTTTTGACTTTTGAATAACCAACTCGAAACTGCTAATTTCAAAAAGCAATAAGCTAGATAAGTAGTTTTTCAAGCAATCATTGGCAAATTACTCATAGAATGGCAAAATTGGCGGGTTGGTGGGTTAGTTAAAGTTCAAATCGGATAATTTTTAGCATGGTCCAAAACAGTCGGGTCAGATATTACTTGTTCATCTTTTTATCTTTTTAAAACAACTAATGTGTTAAATATGATTAAAAACCTACAGTATCACAATGAAAATCTGTTTTTTGGAATTATGTGTTGAATTTATTAAAGTACATTATATGTGACTTTAAACCAGTCGAACCATCATCTTGTTTGACCTGTTTTTTACTTTTTTTAGCTTTTTTTATTTCACCTTAGAAGCCAAGGATATACTTGTATTATACAAGTGGCCTGGCAACTAGAAATGTGAAGTCACAAAACACTTGCACTTGCCAAGCAAATATTCTGAATGAAGGATCATTCCCACCCATAAACCCATTAAAATTTATCTCATCGAATCTCTATTTTCCATTTTTCACTTTCTTTTTCATTAGGAAACATTTGATTACCTTATTCCTGAACTGCATGCCTATATGCTGGTTAAAAATATTATCTTGAAACTTTGACGCATATATATCAGCTGCAAAAACCTGATACAATATATCTGTTAGAATTAGATTCAGTATAATTTATGTCACAAAAAAATGCCAGCATAATTGCAGCCTAGATCTTCATCATAGGTAAATCCTGGTCACATTTATAATATTGACCAAGTCAAAGCATCAGTAAAGCATAACTGAACATATGCTATCATGTAGGTTTGAAAGGTACAATTGGCAATTCAACACAACAAATATTTTCATGCCAGCAGAAAACAGAAAAAAGGACCTTCTAATCCCGTCATAATGTATTAACATAAAGTATTATCATATCAACATAAGTAATTTGAGGTGGCAAAATGGGCAAGTTTCATAACAGCTCAAAATTAGGGGTGGCAATCGGAAGTGTATTGGTGATCCCAGTCCCGTACTCGATTATAAAATCATGTTCCATACCCAGTCCCATCCCATCGGGTACCCGGTTACAAATTAACCATTGGGTTCGCAGGTATTATCCATTTATCCCAGTTTAACTATCTTAGTCAATTAAAATTTAAAGCTCATCAATAAGGATTTTCATTTCTTAAAACTTGACATTGATCGCATCAAAACAATGAGCAAGAATTTTTTAATAATTTTAATCATTAACATGTTCAAAATTTAGTAAATGTTACATAAGTACAATCATCCACATACAATTTTAAAATATCTAAAATTCTAAATTATATAATAAGCTAAATCAAATGATTACATAAACAGTAAAAACAATATTATCAATCTTCCTTTATTATCACACATTAGTAGCTCTTAAAAGTTAAAAACTTTCCAAGTAAATGTCCTACAAATTGTAAAAATAAACAAGCAAACAAAATTCACTATTAAAATTAACAATTAATAGATATATATGACTAATCTTAAAGCTTCTGATTTCAACAGTTTAAAAAAATAAAGTTTCTAATGTCATATATATTTTCATTACCAACAACATACACAGTCAACTTATAATTCTATATAATATTAAAATAAAACTTTAAAATCTTAATACGTAAGTAACAGAACTATATATTATAAATATATAAATGGTTCAAGGTCTGGTAAATGGGATCAAGTAATTGAGCCAGTATTGAGTAAAACCATAACTATCCTAAACCTGTGCAATGTCTTAAAGGAAATCTCATACCCGGTCCCATAACCATTTACCCATCCCAAAGGTTTTGGGATCGGGTTTTTCTACCATCCCTACTCAAAATAGTAAGCGTTGCGTCTGGTTGGATAGAGGCCCATAATATTTTCTTTCCAAAAATATAAATACTATCAAAAATTGTTGTGCCAAATATTATAACACATTATAGTATAGCAATAATAATATAATTTCATGAATGAAATAACTTAGGAAATTTTATTCATTAAGAGTAGGCTTCACTGCTTCAGGCAATGCCACATTTCCTTTTAAGCTAACTGTTAGATTTTATCTGTTAGAGAAATAATAGTCTGAATCAACCCATTTATAAGCAATCAATGGACATCAATGGAAGGATGAGAATGCTTGTAGGATGAATTTTAGCAAAGAAGATAAAAATGAAAAGGTAAAGGTAAAAAAAATGTTTGAAACCTGACTCCAAATATGACTATAGCAAGCAGCTTCACAGCCAATAGCACTACTTGGAAAAGAAGAGGCAGGGTTGGTTTCTTCCAACATTGGTAAACCTAACATTACCTGAAAAAGGAAGCAAGTTATAAAAGAATTGGCTAGATAATCACCTTTCAAATTAATTACACTTGTAAAGCACCACCATCCTATTACCTTTGGGTGCAGATGCTTAAATAAACCAATGATATCAACATTTTCAGTGGAATGAATAATCTGATCAAAAAGACCTGAAACACACCTCTTTTGAGTCTTTTTTGGATAATAGGTAGAGACAGAGAGTAATTACTTATATAAAATAAGGCAAAAATTATATACATCATACAACACATGATCACATATACAATGCAAATAACATGATGATTTTCAAGAAGCATTGTTTACTAATTTGTTTCTCACTTCTATATATTATTCCGTTTTATTTGCTCTTTTGTTCACCTTATGTTAGAAAAGCTTATGAAGTCGGTAGAGAAAAACTCATAATAGATAAGAAATGGTTAGCAAACAAGACCAAAACTCCTTCAATGTAAACGTAGGGCAACCAACACTATTACCAAACTCACCATTTTTCCCCTTCTTAAAGATAGAATATGCATTACCTCTTATGTTCTGCGAAAACTGAAGAAGAATATCCTGTTCTATTTGAAATAAAACATGTAAATCTACAGATATAGGAAAGAATCTGAGAAGCTATTCAATTCCTAATCTGAGCTTATCAAAAACGAATTACTTAATTATAAAATTAAAACTAATGATTACCTAGAAATCAAGATAATTATAAAATGTCAATGATATCAAAAGTAATCACCAGCATATTCTATCTAACAAATACTCCTGGCATCCCCATATTATTGCCGGCCTTTCTATTTAATTTGTCCCAGAATAATTCATAATTGAGTAGTTATAACTTACTGATGTTCCAATTTTATCCTTAATTACTTTTTTTATTAGCTCTTCCATGTTTTCCAAATCAATTAGTATCTTAAATGCATTAAGGGTAAAATCGATATCCTGCAAATTAAAAATTGCATTAGACGTGCATATGGTAAATTATTTTGGGACAGAGGGAGTAGTACAAGTTCAAATTAATGATCATGTTAGGCTGTTGCCATATAAACTGTGCAATTCAATCTAAACATCCACACTCGCCAACCAAACCTGTTTAAGATTATTGTCTTCAACATAAGCACAATTCAGTGATCTATAGAGCAGAATTAAACATTGTCATTTCTAGGAAGCAAAAACGACTACCCGTATATTTATGTGAGATTGTCCCCCTAATTTTCTTGGAAGGGAGAGGGATACTTACAGTATAATATTTCTTGCTTCAATTTAAGCGCCAAAAAGGAACTTCGCCATCTCTTAAGTGATTTGCATACATCATCACTTAAAGGCTTCGTGATGTCCTACAAGTGATTGAAAACTGTGACTGAACATTTCCATAACAGAGGGTCGGGAAGCATATGCTCAACATAGAGATTCTAAGATTCAATGATTTTTGCATGGATAATTAGTAATACACATGCTTGAATAGAAAAATAAATCACCTGATGAAAACCAGATATCAGCTTCAGGGAAGCCGCTTCTGAACACCTATCATCAACGTTTTGCAAGGTAAATCTCTTAAATATATCAAATGCATGTTTGACAGGTAAAAGAATTCAAACACACTTTTTTTTGAATGGCAAGAATTCATACACACTACATACCAGTTTTCTAACAACAGGGCAGGTATCTCCACGAAGTCAGGATCAAGACGCAATCCACTAAATTTTGCAAATGATGCACGATTGCACATATAGTGGACCTAAAAAGCACATCATTAAAAAGTGGAAACGTCAATGCAGTGGAGTAAAAACAAGAAAAGCATTAAAAGAAGAATATGGATTGATCACTGAGGTAGCATAAGTTTGCCAAATATGGTGGACGGTTAATCTAAGAACCAACTAAAGAATCAACTACAATAGATTACTCCATTCACTTGGCTAATTAGCTTCATCATGTACTAAAACTTATTTTAAAACCATGTAATCAATCATGCACTCTCTAAAACCATTGCTCAAAGTTCAAAAGTGAGAATGTTCACATACCACATGGCCAAACTCATGAAAGAATTTAAGAACTTCAGAGAATCGTAATAATCCAGGATCATCACCAACTTCTTTTTTGACTTGAGTTACCAGCAAGGCCACAGGAACCTGGAACAGAATTTATAGGTAAGACCTCATGAAGAATGCATTATCATAAAGAAAGGGAAGTGGCTTGGTTATCCCACCTAGCCATGCCAGAAAAAATGTAGTTTATGAATTAGCCCAATTTGATTCTGCACACACCCGCGCATGCACACACACACACACACATATTTATATATGCTTGTATTAGAATGATATGAGTATATCATTTGTCTCTGTTACAACCCAAGAATGAATATTAACACATATTAGGACAGAAACAATATAGTTATTACAGTACAACAACATCCATAAACATGTCTGTCCTTAGATAAGTCATAAGTCATAGAAGAAGTCAAATCATCTAAAAAGTCCACGCAAGAGAATTTTATCTTTGTTTTCAAACTTCTGATTTTAGGGTTTGGCCACATTTCAAAGTTGTACATCTTATAAAAGAGTCCTGAAATTGCATATGATAACTCACCTTCCAAATCACAAAACTGCTAATTTAAAACTATGATAAGTTATTGCCATCCATGTTAATACTGAATTTAGTAATTAAGTAGTTAAGTACGTGCATATGAATTTCAAAAGCAAACTATAAAAACTGGAAGGTGTTACATATACCTGTCTTGAACCATTAGTTAATGAACCGTTTTGGAGAGGCACTACACAAGTGTGACCATACTTTCCTTCCCTGTCAAGGGAAGAAACGACCAAATTAGAATTGCATGCCTCATGTATTGATCTTTTGTTAGAATTGTACTAATAAAGTGACAAAAAGCATGATAACTATTTGACATATGAACCTGGTATACATATCAAGGTAGAAGTAACCAATCAAATCAGTTGAGTTTAAATCAAAAACTGAATAAAGCTGGACATCACTATGCCAGACCTCGGCATCGGCAACCTTTTCAAATCTTAAGCCTGCAGCAGTTAAAGGTGCAAGTCGAATATTATCTTTGATGAATTAAACAAATTAGACAAATTAGAGGTGGCAATTTCGACCATTTACTTATTTATATTTTACCTTTTAACAGGTTGTATAGTAGAATAAAATATAACTTACAAGGAAACAGGTCGGAAGTTGCCCAAAGTGTACATTTTATTGCATTAACCACCTAAACCAATTTATTTAAAAAAAAAGATTATGATAGAAAGAATGTGTCTTCCATAATTATGTTTGACGCACTAACTATTTATATAAAATTTAACTTATTTAGGACATAAATCATATGGGTCAACGTCAACCAAACCTAATCCCATTCTACAGTTGTTGACCCAGACCCATATTGACCTGTTAACCTACCAGCCCACTTTCCACCAACAGAACAAGTTAGTTGTTTCATCAACATAGTTGTTAGGCTATTACCAAAAAGATCTTGGCATACTTTGAAAATCCCTGACTGAACTAAACAAACAGGAAAATACTGCTTTACAACTTCAAAGTCCAGATCAAACTGTTCTTCCTCAACTTTCTTTACATAGTATGGTAGATCTTCAATTCCAAAGGGAATTTCCCCTTCCTCCTTTTTCTGAATACCAGAAAAACATTATCAACAACCATAAGTTTGACCATACAAGAAGGTAAGTGACAGCGTCAAAATCTATGAATAATGCAAGTTGCAGATAACCTTTACGTCTTTTAGTAAGTTAAGTTCTCTAGAGGCCAAATCATTCAAGCTGGCTGAGATATCCTCTAGAAACTCGAACACCTGAAAATTTAGCAGCATTGTCATCGATAATAATTAAACGCAGAAGAAAAACGAATTGACTTTGGAGGTAAACTTCATAAGTTTCGACCACAATGATATGAATATGGAACTGCACCAACCTTTGAAGATGACATTGCCATCCTACGATCAGTAACAAAATCTGCATAGTTATTATAGCCAAGTAATCTAGCAGATTTATGTCGCAACTGAACCTGAAACATATATGGATTACATTAATGCAATCAAACAAACTGGTGAACAACAAATAAGTTTCTGTCAGACCTGCAAATCATCACACTTTTTAACACATTTACAATAAAGTCTGCACATAATGTGACTCACATATAAGCAAACTAATGCCCATATCTTAATATTTACACAAAACTTTTTCTCCTGCTAAAATTACCGAATCTATTCATCCTTTTTTTCTCTAACCTTCCAGATAAAGTTGAGCATTCTTTACATTATCTTTAGTTAGTCCTCCACATAGATGCCTCATTTCAATCCTAATGTTGAGAATGTCTAAGTAGCATGAATTTCTTGTTATTATCGACATCACTACAGCGTGGACAACGGCATATATAACCAATATAGTGCTATGGTTTCTACCAATGTGAGAGTTAAAGAAGCTCTGCTACTAAAAAAATATTATATACATGGATATTATTTTCTAGCAGTTGGTATCAACTAGAATTAGCCCGGCTTCAGTTGCATAATTAGTATTTGCAGTGAGCAATATGAGTAGTGTGAGCCATTTTTTATACAAGTCAGCAGACTGTTTTGTTCTTTCATTTTTTTTTCCCGAGATTCCATATGAAACAGACCCTTTTTAGCATAAAAGCATTGATATTTTTTTGTGCAATCAAATCCAGTAGTGAACAAATTTATCTGTCCTCAGAAGTCATTGTTCACACCCAAAAAAAATTATGTAAAAACTTGGTGGTCCAACATATTATATTTAATCTCGCAATGCTTTCAAGTTTTCAGACGGCTATCAAATCAAGAACTTACCAGTTTCTCTAATATTGGAAGATTGGCTTCACATCTTCTTCCATAGGCCACTGCAACAACCCTCCTGGTTGGCCCCACCTTCAACAGAGTGAAACAGAATATAACTATATATGCATTAACTGGAAGAGTGATGCTGAATGTTATAAACGAAGAACAAGAGGAAGGAAATTCAAAAAAAGGAAAATTATCTACAATAAGAAAAAGAATTTAGAAAGAAAAGAAAAAAATATTATGATGATGAAGTGACAGAAGCACAAGCCTTGGATGACGAAAAACGAATCAAATTACATTTAGAAAACTAAACAAAACAGACTTAGCATGCATAAGGAATTTCACTGTTAATGTGAGTTCACTAAAACAAATCCACCTAGGTAAGCAATCATGTTCTCGCACTTACCCAAGCAACCCAGTGGCAAGGTGGATAAGAGTGGATGTTAATGACCTGATTTTGTTGTGTAATTATGTCTGATCTAAGGCTTGATCAACAAAGTCGAATGGCAGCAAAGGTTTCATATTTCCTAGAGGGTATAAAGAACATACAATAATGGTCAAATTGCTTCCTATTGATGAACAATACTCACCATATCACATTAATCCCTAACTATGTTAGTATATTGTCCCTTGCAAAAAGACTAGGCCGCAACCCCCTCCCCTCTCTATCTCAGATCCCCCTATGGATGGGGGGGGGGGGGGGGGGGTCATGCCCTTTTCTCATAGATCTTTCAATGCCTATATAAGTTATATATATAATTATATATAATGGAGAAAAAAAGAATAGAACTACAGTAAGCAAAGAAAATATACGGCATTTCATAATGAGAACCTGGAGAGTAAACTTGAAATCAATATATATACACACACAAGTATGACAGCTAAATCATTTAAGAAGGGAAAATCATGAAGATGACTTGGATGAGCATCAATAAGTAGACAGGTGTTAATCAGACAACAACATAAGGACAGGACTACAGGAAAGGCAATGATGGAATTTTTTACAATTTAAGGTCCAAGCAGAGGTCTCAGATGTCAGATGCAACAACAATGAGAGAATTGAAGGCTGAGACTGAAAATCTGAAGTTGCTTGATCTTAGCTTATAGGTCAAGTCGTAGATGGGAAGCAGTACCCGTGGAATAGGAATGTGTGCTCTAGTCCCCTCTATAAAATTGCAAATTAACCCCCCTCCCCTCTCCCTTTTTAATCAGGTGGTTGTATGAAGAAAAGTACTTCCCTTGAAATGTGGTGTTCTATTTGACCAGATTAAGAGTCAACAACTCAACACTAGTGAATGACAAGTAAGATATTCTGGATAAAGTAATTGTGCATTCACATTGTCCAAACATTAGATTGGGGGCACTGTGAGATATAAACTGGACTCGGGTGGGTCAACCCGATCCTGATCCGACCCAGTTTAGACACCCTGTTGCTGCACGTTGAAACCGTTAGTGGATACCAAACTTTTAGGAGTTTCTTATGGAGGTGTTGAATAAATGGAGAAGGTGGCTGCATGCTTTTCTCCTAGTATTTTTGTTCTTTCAGTTATTAATTATTGTTGCTTTCTTATTTAAGATAGAGAGTAGTAGAATTCTTTTTATCAGTTCGATGTACTGTGGTTCCCTTTAATTAAAGAAGCATTTTCCTTTCCATAAAGCTTGAGTTTCTTTTTCTCTCTTCCTCAATTGTACCACCGATTAAACACAGCGTACAACCCGATCCATTATTTTATACCTTCAATTGGTATCAGAGCTTGGTTTCTTTTATGACCAAGTTTATGCCAAAACCGACCATGTCAAGCCCATCGTCTTCTCAAACCCATGATGAAACCTTTCAAAGGACAGAAAAGGAGGGTGCTGTCATCCTACGCTATCCAATGCTCACGAAGACAAACTATTCTGTGTGGGCTTTAAAGATGCGAGTGAACTTGCAGGCACAGGGAGTGTGGAATGCGATTCAAAAAGCAAATGTCGAGGAACGACAAGACCGGATGGCCTTGGCGGCAATCTATCAAGCGGTTCCAGAGGATGTGCTAATGATGTTAGCCGAGAAGGACACGGCTAAGGAGGCGTGGGAGACGCTTCAAACCATGCACATGGGAGCTGAATGGGTAAAGGAAGCTAAGGTACAGACCTTGAGAAGCGATTTCGAGATGATTCGGATGAAAGACAGTGAATCGGTGGATGATTTTGCCATGAGATTGAATTCAATTGTTACCGGCATTCGATCTCTAGGTGAAAAAATCGAGGAGATTACGGTGGTGAAGAAGTTTCTTCGAGCTGTTCCTATGAGGTTCATGTAGATTGTAACCTCGATCGAACAATTCGGGGACCTGGCGAGCATGACGCTGGAAGAGGTTGTGGGTCGTCTTAAGACCCACGAAGAGAGACTACGGGGTTATGGAGATCGAGAAGGAGACCAGTCACAACTGCTACTCACACATGCAGAGTGGCAATCCCGGTTCAAGAAACCTGATGAGGGAGACTCATCTAATGCTTCAAAAGGAAGAGGAAGCTCCGGTGGACGTGGTCGGGGACGTGGCCGAGGCCGAGGCCGTGGACGAGGTCGAGGTAGTGACCGGGAATCCAACACAAACCGTAATCATAGTAATCCCCCACGAACTGATAAGAGTAAAATCAAATGTTTCAAATGTGAAAAATTCGGTCATTACGCGTCGGAATGTCTGGAGAAAAGGAAAAGTAAGGAGGTGAACCTCACTAATGCCAACGATGAAGAGCCAATATTGATGATGGCAATTTGTGAAGAATATGTACCTGGTGGATTATTTCTAAATGAGAAAATAACAGTTAACTTTCTTGCCTCGGGGGAACATCGAGCTCAGACTAACGAGTGGTATCTTGATAACGGAGCTAGCAACCACATGACCGGTGATCGTTCGAAGTTTCACGAACTAGATGAAGGAGTCATGGGTCGAGTAAGGTTCGGGGATGGCTCAACAGTGGCAATCTTGGGGAAAGGATCAATCCTATTTGATTGCAAGAATGGTGATCAACGGCTTCTGAATGAGGTATATTTCATCCCTAGTTTGAAAAACAATATAATTAGTCTTGGGCAAATGACAAAAGAGGGAAGTCGGGTTGATATGAACAGGACATGGCTGAGATTATTTGATAGAAATAACACTCTACTTTTGATGGTCAAAAGATCTCCTAGTCGATTATATAAAACCTTTTTGCAAACTGGTCGTCCAACTTGTCTCTTAACAACTCAAGTTGAAATGACTTGGATTTGGCACTCAAGACTTGGCCATGTCAACTTTCATTCATTAAGAAGACTTGTTGAGAAAAATATGGCACGTGGTGTTCCATTGATTGAACATCCAAACCGAGTATGTGAAGGGTGTGTCCTTACAAAGCAGACCCGAACCCCTTACCCGGATCAATCCGTTTTTCGGGCTCGAAGACCCCTCGAACTTGTGCATGCAGACCTGTGTGGTCCTATCTCACCCACATCCATCGGAGGCAGCAGGTATTTTTTACTAATAGTTGATGACTTTAGCCGGTGGACATGGGTTTACATGTTATCAGGTAAATTTGAAGCGTTTGATGCCTTCAAACAATTCAAGACTATGGTTGAAGAAAGCTCGGGCTACAAAATAAAAACTCTACGTACGGATAGAGGGGGAGAATTTACATCGAAAGAATTTACAAAATTCAGTGAAGAAAATGGCATTACAAGGCACTTGACGGCACCATTTTCGCCACAGCAAAACGGAGTTGTTGAACGGCGAAATAGGACCGTAATGGAGATGGCAAGGAGTCTTCTCAAAGGAAGAAGTGTACCCGGAAAATTTTGGGGTGAGGCCGTTAGGCATGCGGTTTATCTACTTAACCGTTTGCCTTCAAAGTCACTTCCCGACATCACCCCGTACGAAGCTTGGTTTTGTAAAAAACCAAACCTTGAACATTTACGAGTTTTTGGTTGTATTGTTTATGCTAAACATGCAGGTGTTCATTTGAAAAAGCTTGATGATCGTGGCAAAATGATGGTGTACTTTGGAGTTGAAGATGGAACTAAGGGAAATTGTTTGTCTGACCCACAAGACGGGAAGTTGCGGGTTAGTCGTGATGTTGTGTTTGATGAAAAAGAATGTTGGAATTGGAGCAAGATTGATGACGAACAAGTTCCAGTAACCAATATCTTTACTACAATTACACCACAACCTAAGATACCATCCAAGACACCTCCAGACAGCCCCAAAATGACACCAAACCAACCCAAAACACCAGAAATTGATTCTGCCAATTCTGGTCAGCCCCACTCTGACGAGGAACAAAACTCTGCCCTTGATATTACACCCTTTAACTCTCCTTCATCACCTTCCACACATGAGAACAACTCCCCAAACGAGATCGGGCCTAGGGGGCTGCGATCTTTATCCGATATTTATCCCAACACTGAACCTATCACACTTGATCCAGATGTTCTGTTGATGATTGAATCAGATCAGCCTTCAACCTTTGAAGAAGCAGTGAAACTCAAGGAATGGCAGGAGGCCATGCATGAAGAAATGGAGGCAATCAAAAGGAACAAAACTTGGAAACTCACCGATTTGCCACCGGGTCATAAAGCAATCGGCTTGAAATGGGTTTACAAAGTAAAGAAAGACAACTTGGGAAAAGTGGTCAAGTACAAAGCACGGCTAGTCGCGAAAGGCTTTGTACAACGACAAGGAGTCGATTTCGATGAAGTTTTCGCACCGGTTGCAAGACTTGACACCGTAAGGTTAATCCTTGCCTTGGCGGCTCAACACGGGTGGGTAGTTCACCATCTCGATGTCAACTCGGCGTTCCTTATGGAGACCTCGAGGAAGAAGTCTATGTCACTCAACCGCAAGGATACGTTGATAAAGGTCAAACTCACAAGGTGTTCAGACTTTACAAGGCTCTTTATGGCTTACGACAAGCACCTCGAGCGTGGAATGTTCGATTAGACAAAAGCTTGAAAGGACTCTGTTTTTCTAAATGCTCACAGGACCCGGCAGTTTATACAAGAAATTATGGAAGTAAAATTCTCATTGTTGGAGTTTATGTTGATGATCTAATTATTACTGGGTCAAACATCGAAACCATTAACAAATTCAAGATTCAAATGAAGAATGAATTCCAAATGAGTGACTTGGGCCTCTTGGCTTATTATTTGGGCATTGAAGTACGACAATCAAGATGGGGAACAACATTAAGACAAACAGCTTATGCAAAAAGAATTTTGCAACAGTTTGGTCTAGAAGATTGCAACCCGGTAAATTCTCCTATCGAGCCAAAGTTGAGGATTGGTAAAGATGAAAGAGGGAAACAAGTCGACCCAACTAAATATAGAAGAGTAGTGGGGTGTTTGAGGTACTTGACGCACACTCGGCCAGATTTGTCATTCCCGGTTGGAATTGCAAGTCGTTTCATGGAAAAGCCGACGACGTTACATTTCCAAGTTGTTAAACGTATACTGAGATATGTGAAAGGTACAATTAACTATGGAGTTAATTATGGTAAAGGTCAAGAAACAGAACACTTGGTTGGCTTCACTGATAGTGATTTTGGTGGAGATGTTGTTGGTGGTAAAAGTACAAGTGGGATGATATTTTACCTTGGAAGGAATGCAATTACGTGGCAATCTCAGAAACAAAAAACTGTTGCTTTATCTTCATGTGAAGCTGAGTTCATGGCAGCAACGATTGCAGCATGTCAAGCCATTTGGCTTGCTAATCTTGTGAAGGAACTTACGGGTCACCATGTCGCACCAATCACCTTGTATGTTGACAACAAATCGGCAATTGCTTTGATGAAAAATCATGTGTTTCATGGACGAAGTAAACACATTGACATCCGCTTCCATTTTATTCAGGAGTGCGTTGAAGATGGAAAAATTGTAGTAGAACACGTCAATTCAAAGGAACAACGGGCTGATATTTTTACCAAGGCTTTGGTACAAGTGACGTTTGTTGAAATGCGAAGCATGATCGGTGTGACGGATTCGGAAATTGGTCCAGTTTAAGGGGGAGACTGTGAGATATAAACTGGACTCGGGTGGGTCAACCCGATCCTGATCCGACCCAGTTTAGACACCCTGTTGCTGCACGTTGAAACCGTTAGTGGATACCAAACTTTTAGGAGTTTCTTATGGAGGTGTTGAATAAATGGAGAAGGTGGCTGCATGCTTTTCTCCTAGTATTTTTGTTCTTTCAGTTATTAATTATTGTTGCTTTCTTATTTAAGATAGAGAGTAGTAGAATTCTTTTTATCAGTTCGATGTACTGTGGTTCCCTTTAATTAAAGAAGCATTTTCCTTTCCATAAAGCTTGAGTTTCTTTTTCTCTCTTCCTCAATTGTACCACCGATTAAACACAGCGTACAACCCGGTCCATTATTTTATACCTTCAGGCAAAACCTGATCGTAGAAATTATGATCTAAATTTTGATATACCCTTAACAAGAGAAAATGGTATAACCATGTGGCAAATATTTAATAGAAAATAAAAAGGTGTACAAACTACAAAGTCCCAGTTATCTTGCAAACTCCAATAAGATATACCTTACATAGGTCAAGCACTGCTGAAACATGATGGCTTCTCAAACTGATCTTGTATTTATTGTTCTCAGACTTGTCTAAGCTCTGAAGAAGAAGAATCAATAAGATAATAAGTTACCGTAGTAGAACATAACATTAGCCAATAATTTCCTTTCTTTGCACATTATTCACTGTAATAACTGCAGAAGGAACAAACTGCTACTCGAAGGTAAGAGCTAAAGATGTGGAACATTACATGTTCAATTGCACAAGCAAAAATTTCACAATAAGAAGAGATGTATTATTGTACTTCAGTGGAGCACGAAGTATTGGTTCAGTAGAATGTTTTGTCTGGTATAAACTCCAGTCCATAAGTTCACTAGTTTTTTTGCCAAAACTAATGTATTGTGTTAAAAGGCCAATGATATATCTACCTCAATGGTGACATAGGGGAAGATAGATTATCTTCTCTTTTCTAAACTCCATAAGCACATTTAAAGCACAGTCACTTAATTACAGGAGAAATATATGCCTAACCTTAAGAAATTCAAGTGGCAAGCCAAGCAACTCCGAGTGATCGAAGAGAACAAATGAGTTATCATCATTCAAATTCTGGATATATCGCATACTAAGTTCATCAATTTGACCCCTCAACCGCTGTAATTCCTCTCTCTTCGTCAATGTAAGGTTCATTCCATTATGCTCAAAGTCTTTAATCTGTCACTGAATATAAAACAATAAGTATTTGAACCCAAAAATTGAAGAAGCTAATTACTTATTCCTTAAATCAGAATTTATAACATGTAATTAAAACACAAAACTGGCATATCAAGACAAATTCAATGCCGGAGAGCACAGAAGGATGATAGAGTAGAATGAGAGGTAATTGTCATTCAAAAGGAATGTAAACCAATACACAAATGAAAAAACCAGTTTTGGCGGATATCTGTTTTGTAGAGATGTCAAGGTTATAGCTAAAACCCATGACATAATATAAGAACTTCTACATCCCATGAGATCAACATCTCCGTTCTGAAAATTTGAGGTAATGTGAATATCGAACAATAAAACAATAAAACAGAACTGCTCGAGTAAATCGTCACAAATGATAAACTCTATGGCTAAGCCAGGGATATAAACAACTTGATCAGGGCATATCATAAACTTATCAGGCATACCATTGTATTTCGTGGATTCGACAATGTGTCACGTCTAATATTTAAAATAACAAAGCTTTGCAGCTACCATTTCAAATGACAAAATCAATTATTGCAGGCAGAATATAAGATGTTCCCGATTCATACCAGGATTTGTGTATAACGTCTTAATTCCATGTTCATCCACTCCCCCTTTGTTGCAAAGGCTTTAACGACACGATACACGTCTTCACGTTGGCTGAACAACTCAGATTTAAAGTTAGAAAAAAGACTAATATTTTATATCATATGCCAGAACATCTCAATTTTATTGTCTGAATATGGAAAAAATATATATAATTTGCATGAACTACATGCACATGATTGATTAGCCTATTAGTGTGCACTCCCAATCAAGGACTCAAGTCCACCAGCTAAACCTTATTTCAAATGTTTCCCATGTTGAAAATAGCTTTAAATGCCAGCCATAATGAGCCTAATACTTGCCCAAGCTCACAATAATTTTGTGAATTATTAATTGTAATAGGAGATTATCTAACACTTAGGTAGTGTTTTTTTTCTTCTTCCCAAAAGCGCCTTTTTGGCTCTTATGTCTTAGATGGGAATTGATTTTACTGAAAAGAGTGTTTTTTTCGAAAATCCAAAAAAGCTAAAATGTCTTTTTGCCCACTTTTATTTTTTGTATTGCTGTACCTGTATTACAATAGTTGTTAAAAGTGCGCCTAAGGCACAAAAGCCCAATAGCGCAGTTAAGGGGGCTATTATGTAGGTGAAGAGCTCAGCATGCATGAAGCGCATGTAGGCGCACTAAAGTGTAGTAGCCCTAAGGCACAAAAAACCACACTTCACTAAGTTACCATTTTTTGAACTTTGACTTTATGTTTTAGACTTTTAGCCCATAAACCTATTGGCGCACTTCAAACCCTATCTTCTATGTTTTCTTTGGCTACTAGGCCACTTGGGGCGACCTGACGACACACACGCATCGATGATTTCTTCAACTCTGAATCATAGGATCCTTTTAGCTACTAATCACGAATAAGGGATGAACCAATTAGGGAGAAGTTGTTACCTAGGAGTTTGATTAGGGAATGTGAATTCGATTAGGGAGAAGTTGCAACTAATTACTCGGTACCATCAACTTTCTCGATTTCTTCAATAATGTTTGATCTTTGAAGTTTAACTATGAAATTTATAATTATATTTGTTGTTTGAATATGAATTAACTTCATTTCATATTGAAATGTTATTTTCTTTGTATTATATCCCTACATTTATTTTTAAAAAAATATTATTGTATGCTTCGCCTTCATGAAGCCTGCTTCGCGCCATAGGCTCCAAGACCCTTTGCAAGTTTGCGCCTTTCGCTTTTGACAACTCTGTATAATTATTGTCAACTAACGATGGTAACATTCAATCTTTTATAGTTACTTCAGCCACGACCTTCTTGCTAACCAACTTCTAACGGACTTTTGCATCCATTAAAGATGTAGACATGTAGTCTATGAGAGTTGTTTATGGAGTCAATAAACGAGATGATTTGGCTCATTCATCAGAGAACTCTGTGATCATTCACTTATTATGAAAGCAATGGAAGTCATATATGTTGCCAAAAGAGACGTAGAACAATCATTGGCTGACCTTCTAATCCCCTTTACTGTAACAGCGCCGAAAGGAAAAAGAGAAAAGGGAACCACGATGTGGTTTTCAGAATTTCAGCATAATGTTTCATCAAGGATCAATATTGACCACCTATCCATGATGAATTAAAACACATACATAATACAAGGGATAAATGATCAATAGTGTGACACACAAATTTCAGGAGCAGGCTCTCAAAAGTTTGCATGAAATAACTGTATATCAAAGCAAATGGAGTGTTTTATAACATGCACACCATATGCTTTCTACTGAATATTTTGTCGGTGACTAACTACCATCTTGTTTTCAAGAGCTAGATAACTACGTTATATGTTGTATGATATCACACAGCTATACTTTTACCTCTCTCTGATTATCTCCAAAACATGAGTTACTAACTATAATTCTTGGACAAAATTTTGTCCAGAATTTCTTTCTCATTTTAACTCTTCGTGTTCAGGCTACTCATGACAACAGAGATTCAAGCAACTACACCAAACGATGCAACAAATGGTAAGAAAGAAACCTGCAAGCTGAGACATGAGCATCTATTCTCCTTTCAGCTTCAGCACTTGCTTTTCGTATTTCTTCTGAAGTTGAGACAAATTTTGGAAAGATACAAGACTGTACCAGCGGGAATTGGTATGCTTCCAGTTCTTCAAGAGGCAGTATAACATTTCTATATGTGACCTGCAAATGCAATAAAAAGAGATTAATAATAGTAGCCATAATGATTCATTACAGTTAAATAATCGTACTTATGACCACAAAAACTCTCCTTACGTACAAACAGACAGTAATTATGTAGTTCTGTACCTAAAGGGAATTAAATTACTAAGTGAACCGGTTAAAAGGAACAAACAGTAATTATGTAGTACAGGTTCTCTGAAAAAGGAAGATTAAAGGACATTACTACTGGTCGGAGATCATTTGCAATCCCGATGATTGATACGTACCTTATCAAGAGGAACTGAAGCTACTGCGTCATGAACCGCCTTTGAATTAGCGATTATACCATCAGCCAGTTTAAGAATTTCAGAAGCAGAAAGATTAACCCGAACATGGGAGCCACGAAGACCTATGAGCATTGAATTAAGCACAATTCAACTAATTTTCCACACAAAAACAATGCAGGTAGATGAACTACAGATACAAATTAACACGTCGAGTAGATTGCGTGTTGACTTCATACATAAAACTGACAGTTTGATTTAGTATATATAAATAGTAGGCTCATATCTACCTCTCTTCTTGAGCTCGTTTCGCTTTGAGTTAATTGCATCTATAGCGAATTTGACGGCGAAGACTAAAAACGCAGCAGCTCCGGTGATGGCTAACAAATTCTTTGTGCCTCCTTTTTGTCTCTCCATCCTTTCTATATGCGGCCTTCTCGCCGGTGGAATCCGGTCGTCGGTGTGAGTGGATGGTAGCCGTACTGCTGGAGGCCGTGGGCTGACTCAATTCAGAGCTCTCTTGTTTTTCTCGCTGACCAAATCGGAAACGGGAGGGAAATTTGGGGGAAACGAAAATTGACAATGTTCACGTCATTCCCTCTACTTTTGTTTATATACACTTTTGGTCTCTTAAGTAAACAAAGATTACGTTAACGCCCTAGCGAGCTCTGGCGGGAAATTTCGCGCAATGGCCATCATCGGAAACACACCGCGTTCCATAAAAACATGTTACAAATAGATAAATGATACTTAAATACATGTAAGAAATAAAAAGTTTATTTTTGAAAAACGCAAAACTAATATAATATCCCGTAGCTAGTTTTTTTCCCCGCCTCCAACATCGATGTTTGAAAGTAATCTCAGTTGAATTAATTGTAATCAAAATATTCACTGAAAATTAAATAACAAAATAGATCAAAAAACGAATTACTTTATGACATTGCATATATCATCCAAAACTTGTAGATTTGAAGTGAAGGAATGGAGAACTTGACTAAATCGGAAATTGTTAGTCATTTATGGTGAATACATACAATTTGACAAATATTTTATATTATTTATAGTGTTTCTATTTGGATCCTAGTTTTTATTTGACTGATACGTCATATATTTGAACTACAATTACAATGTGTAATAAAAATCATACTACATACTGTTTAAAAATATAAAAAATATATCAATTCATTGGTTAAATACCGTTTAAAATTATAAAAATCGAATAGTTTTTTTTGTGTGGGTGTGTGTAACACCGAAAATCTAAAGCCATTTTTTTTAAATCGCTACGAAAGCATAACTCAAATTAAATAACATAAGTATTCACAACCATTCACACGATTACAAAAACAAAGTATCTGTTGTGTTGCAAATTAAATAAAACATGACTCGTCTTTTACAAAACAAATATCAGAGCACTTGTCAAGATTTCCTCTAAACAAAACCTCAGCTAAACAGTTGTACTCGCCGAACCTACAAAAATGGTTTAACAATGGAGAATTAGCACAAAGCTAAGTGAATGAAAGCTAAACCACAACAGCAAACAGCAACAATCAATACAAAAGCATGTAATCACATAAATCCAGAAGACCGGCGGTTCGGCGCATAACCTTTCAACCATTTGCGAGCCAAGGCAAAGGTTTACCGATAGCCTCTGCCAATTGGCATAGTTAGATCCCCTATGATATAACGCATGCATTAGAATGTCTACAGCTGTTCAACCAATAGCAAACAGGACCAACCCAATTCCACACATAGTTGACTTCTATCACGATACTCGTTATCATCCCACAAGCACGTATCGGCCAAATAACACACAAGCAGTTATACAATCGACAATCAGACTAAACAGTTTATCATTCATCAGACAGACTAAACAGTCTATCAATCACAAATCATAAGCATCATATCAATCATAACCTTTACCATATGTGAGTTTACGTCCACTCACCTCTTCTCTCAATCGCGTTGCTCAATGATGTAATGTTACTGAGTCTTCGCAGTTCCTGAGAATACAACAACGCCGAAATTAGTCTCTGATTTATAGATATATATTCACATATATTTATATCAAACATAACCATGTATTTGATTAACATATAAGTTAGTACAACACATGCAACACGAACGAATAACAAACAAAGGTCCAAATCTGAAAAAAAAAAAAACACTGGACGAGTCGCATTGGGCTAAAGTCAGATAACCCCCTATGTCGGATCACCCAAAGTCGGACCACTTAAAAGTCGGACCACCAAGAGTCGGACCAGGAGTGTCGGTCCAAAAACCGGGAACGCGTCGCGTTCCATTATCCGGACGCGTCACGCGACGAACAACACAGACCTGCAATTTTTTGTTTTCTTCCAGCTTCAACAGATCTTTCAACTCGCTACTATAATTATGGAAAACGATATATAACAGTTCTAAACCATAATAAACTTCAAATCATGTTTACAATCAACAATAACACATCAAAATCAATCAAAACTTCAAATATTACAAAACCCACATATCAAGTTTTATTTAAAACTCATCAATGGTGTTCTAAAGCTTATAGCATCAAAAGTCCAACATATACATAAGAAAACTAACATGAATCGTGATTTGAATCTATAAGAAACATATACCAACCTTTTCTTGAAATATCAAATACACAATCAAATATTCAAGGTTCCAAGTTAGCTTGATCTTAGGGTTCTTTAAGTCAAAGAAAACACTATCATATACACACTTTTACACACACAGGATAACTTTCAAATGAGGAGGTGATTAAACTTCAAGTATTATTCATATACTCTTCACTGTACACGTGCACACACATAATCACTTTTATTTAAGCATGATGTGGTTCATAATAACCCATATAAATTCATTCATACATGCACACATAATTACCACGCAAAGTAATTTAATTAATCATGAGGTGACAACTAATTAGGAGAATTTTAATCACCTAATTTAAATATATATATATATATATAAACACACATAAACACTCACCGCCAACCCGCTAACGACTAGCCCCGGTTTACGGTTGTTACAGTATATAGCATTATGGTCAAGTGATAGTAACTTTTTGTAAGAGGAGTGAGAAAAATTATATGAGTAACACATGACAGTATTAATAGAAGGGTATAATGGATATTATATAATTATAAGCACTAACTAATTAAGTAAATTTCTAATAAATATGACAACCTTCCTCTTTCTCTCACTTCATAAGTCTCACATACATCTCTCAAAACCAGTTATCTCGTTTCAGTCGGCCCCTTTGAGTCCGCCGTCGCCGTCCCTTGTAGTCCCACGTCGCCGCCGGCCTTTCAAGTACACTGTTTTGCCGCCCCTTCGAGTCCAATGTTTGCCAACACTGATGTAACCTCTCATGTGAATACCTATTGAATCAGATACGAGATCCACCATCAACAACTATGTAGTCTTCGCCATATGCTAAAATCGCCACCACCGCACATACCACCACCGGTCCACCGCCATTGTGACCATAACAAGCAGATCTAAAGAAGGCCTCGATTTGGGTTTCAAAACTAAAACCATCAGATCCGAATGAAGGCTTTGATTTGGGTTTCGGAAGACTCGGTTTGCATCTATGTAACACCCAAGTTTCAGAATTTCTGTAATTAGTAACTTTTCGATATGACGCGTTTTGGTATTGCCTAATTAAGACTATGAGGTGTTTAGAAACTTGGGGGACTTGTGTTGTCAGTTTTGAAACTAGAAAGTCCAGGGGCCATTTGTGCCATTTTCCAAAGATATGTATATATAGTGGCAGATTTGACTTTGAGGAGTCAAACCTACCATTTCTTCACTTCTGTTTTACGAGAGAGAGAGAGAGAGAGCAGAGCTTTTCCTTGGGTTTTTGAGCAAAAACAGCAGATAGCAAGTGTTTTCCATCTGATTCTAGTAGGCACAAGCTAAGGTAAGGCTTCTTGTTGGTTGTTCTTGAGGTTTAAGTTGAGTTTTAAGGTGATTCAATGGTGAATCAAGATTTAAGCATGTTATGGTTGTTTTTATCGGTTTATATGTTGTTTGGGGTGTACCTAAGCACGGGCGTACCTGAGCACGGGCGTACCTGAGTAGGGTACGGGCGTGCCTGGGTCCGGTTCAGGGTGTGTTTGACCCGGTACACCCATGTTTGTTAGGGCCTGCTTTTGGGCGTTGGGCTTGGGGGCACGGGCGTGCCCTGCCCCTGGTCAGTTTGTTTAAGTGCTGATTCGAGAGTATCTTGATACTATAATTGTATATGATTGTAGGGATTACTATCTGAAGTATTCTGAGTTTGCGTGATATATCTCTGTGTGATATTTATTGCTGAGGTGAGTTTTCTAAACTCTGATTCATATCTGTGATATGTGTGTGGTACATTGCAATGTGATATATTATTGATCAGAGGATCATCAGAGAGAGAGTTGTAGCACGCTGCTTTGTGCGGTAGTTGCTACGGGCAGCATTTTAGCCTTCTTGGCGGATGCTAAGATGGTGCAGTACTGTATCCATAAGACCTGTTGTGGCATTCGTATATGTGTATGCGCATGCTTATATGATTTATAGTTTAGTTTTATCACTAAGCCTTGTGGCTTATCAGATACTGCTTACTGTTGTTTTGCAGGGCGTGATTCCTCTAAGGGCAAGGCCCTAGTTTGACAGAGGTTGTGATTTGGGAGTAAATTTATATTTTGAAAACTAACGACTGTTTGGATTTTGTTAAACAACGCTTTGTTGTAAATATTTAGTACTACTTTTGTAACTGAACTAGAGAGTTCAGTGTTAACTAGCTTCCGCTTTGTGTAAACTCCTTTTATTTCTAAAATACTTCTATTATCAAAGTTTTACTTTATTTAAGATTTTGGGGCGTTACAACTTGGTATCAGAGCCAAGGTTTGAGAGATCTGGAGGTGTGTTATGCATCGTCTGGACTTAAACCATGGTTCTGAGGATTTTTAAGTCAAACTGGAGGCTTGCAGCTTGGTGGAGGTATAGAGTGTTGCATTGAGTATATGTTAACTGTTTATGTTGCTATTTGTGGTATAGAGATACCTGAGATATTAATGATGCTAGTGTCATATACGTGATGCCTTATGTGATATGATATGCTAGTGATACATGGCCTAAGCCTGTGAATCGGGACTTTTTGTGATAAAGTTAAGATCGAACGTGTGTAGTGTCTTATGGATAATATAAGGGCCCATATTATTACAGACACATGATACATGTTAGAACTTGATGGAATCATGAGGAATCTTGTGAATCAGGTGAGGGGTACTTGTAAGAGGTAGTGCACTTGAGATTATAGATGCCTTAGTATGTATAGAACTACTTTGGATTTGAGGATAAGTGTACTGAGATATTGTTTGTACTTGAGATTGTTTGGTATAGAGGATGGTGTGGTAAAGCTACCTTTTGTCTTAATGCTTTATCTATGCTATCAGGATGGTGAATACTAGAGGGTCACGAGCTACGGATCGTCTTGAGGGTGGTCCTAGTAATAGACGAGAGGGGGTAGATACTAGTGCAAGTGGTAGGAGGTGGCCACCTGTGGCCCATAATGCTCAAGCGGATGAGACACCAGAGTTGAATCAGGGGTTCGCTGAAACCCAACCTAGAGTGACTGTCACTGAGGAAATCGGTAAAGCTTTAGAGAAAGCCATACCGTTTATTATTACCCAAGTGGTAGATTATCTGAAGGAAAGTACAGGGGAAGTTATACGACAGGAAGTGGCAGCTGCGTTAGCTGGGATGGAGGAAAGGGTTAATCCTCAACCGCAAGTGATTATCAGAGATGCACCGAAAGGGTGTAATTTCATAGATTTTGTTGCGTGCCAGCCACCGTTGTTTAATGGATCTACTGATCTGATTGTGAGTCAGAGGTGGATATCAGAGTTAGAGGGAGCATTTCATACTTGTTCGTGTGCTCCGGAAAACAAAGTGAGGTTTGCTACAAACCAGTTGAGAGGTGATGCCAAAGATTGGTGGGATCTGGAAAAGAAAATGAGAGGTGAGACTCAGATTGAGGCTATGACCTGGGCGGAGTTTAAAGAAGTTACTACGGAGCAGTTTGTTCCGCAGTCCGAGATTGATCGTATAGTTGATGAGTTTCACAAGCTGAAGCAGACTACAGAGACCGTACCAGAGATTAATGCCAAGTTTCACGAGAAGGCACGGTTCTGTCCTGATTATGTAGCCAATGAAAAGATGAAGATGTATCGTTATATGATGGTTTTGAAGCCGAGTATCAGGGAGTTCATTGATTCGAGCAAACATCAAACTCTGAAGTCTATGATGGATGCTGCGCGGGTGAGAGAGTTAGAGTTAGAGAGGCAGGTAAAAGAGAAGAGGCCAATGGAAGGATCGACACCACAAAATAAGAGGCCGAGGGTAGATTATGGGGAAAAGAAGGAAGCACCGAGGGTGTGTCAGAAGTGTAAGAAGAGTCATTACGGGAACTGTCAGACAAATGTTATTCACTGTTTCAAATGTGGCAAGCCGGGTCATATGGGTAAAGATTGTCGCAGTTCGTTGAGCGTGTGTTTTCATTGTTATCAGCCCGGTCACCCAAAAGCCAATTGTCCTTAACTCACTGCATCCAACCGTTCAACCGGATCGAGAAATACTCCATCTTTACCACCACTGTGGATTACAGAGAATAAAGAGGTAAAGAAAGAGGATACTTCCAAGAGTAAGGGGAGGGCCTTTCAATTAACTGCCGAGGAAGCACAGAGGAAACCTGATGTGGTTGCAGGTACATATCTCGTAAATTATCTGTCTGCTTTAGTATTATTTGATTCGGGTGCTAGCAAGTCGTTTGTATCTGTTTCTTTCTGTAAAAGTTTCAAGCAAGTATGTAGTAAACTGAGTCCCCCTCTCGAGGTAGAAATAGCTGATGATAAGTCTGTGCTTGTGACTGATGTGTATAGAGATAATGTGTTAGAGATAGACTCTGTTAGATTTCATATTGAGCTTATTCCTATGCCTATGAGAGAGTTTCAAGTGGTAGTGAGAATGGATTGGCTTGGGTGTTACCAAGCAACCATTCTGTGTGGGCAAAAATTGATTCGAGTTCAGGCCCCAAGTGGGGAAGAACTATCAATTTTTGGTGATAGAGAAAGTAAGAGAATGTGTTTGTGTTCCGTGACTAGGGCTCAGAAATACCTTCAGCAAGGGTGTACAGCCTTTTTAGCTTATGTTGTTGATTCGAAATTAGAAAAGAGGCTGAAGAGTGTGAATGACGTGGCAGTGGTACGTGAGTATCCAGATATTTTTTCAGATGATCTGCCTGGAATACCGCCTGATAGGCAAGTAGAGTTCAGAGTTGAGTTGGTACCGGGGGCTACACCGATTGCCAAAGCTCCGTACAGACTTGCACCGCCAGAGATGCAGGAGTTGATGAAACAGTTGCAAGAGTTATTGGATAAAGGTTTTATCAGACCTAGCAGTTCACCGTGGGGCGCTCCCATTTTGTTTGTAAAGAAGAAAGACGGTACGTTTCGTATGTGTATTGATTACCGTGAACTTAATAAAGTGACTGTGAAAAATAAGTATCCTTTGCCCAGAATAGACGATTTGTTTGATCAGTTGCAAGGGGCGTCGTGGTTTTCAAAGATTGATCTAAGGTCGGGTTATCATTAGTTGAAAGTGCGGGAGGAAGATATTCCTAAAACTGCGTTTAGGACGCGGTACGGGCATTTTGAGTTTGTGGTTATGCCATTTGGTCTTACAAATGCACCTGCAACATTTATGGATCTTATGAATAGAGTTTGCCGTCCGATGTTGGACAAATCTGTTATTGTGTTTATTGATGATATTCTCGTGTATTCAAGAAACCCGACAGAGCATGAAAGACATTTGAAAGAGGTATTGGAGACGTTGCGAAGAGAGAAGCTGTATGCTAAATTCTCCAAGTGTGAATTCTGGATTCAAGAGGTGCAATTCTTGGGTCATCTGATTAATAAGGAAGGAATTAAAGTTGATCCTGCGAAGGTTGATGCAGTAATGAAGTGGGAACCTTCGAGGAACCCTACCGAAATCAGAAGCTTTTTAGGGTTAGCAGGTTATTACATGAGATTCATTCAGAATTTTTCAAAGACTGCAGTTCCCTTAACCAAGCTAACCAAGAAGAATGCAGAGTTTGTATGGGGAGATGAACAAGAGGCTGTGTTTTCAACTCTCAAGCAAAGATTATGTGAGGCGCCTGTTCTTGCTTTGCCAGAAGGAGTGGAAGATATAATTGTGTTCTGTGATGCTTCTTATTTGGGGTTGGGATGTGTTTTGATGCAGAGAGGTAGAGTAATTGCTTATGCTTCGTGACAGCTTAAGCCGAATGAGATTAATTACCTAACTCACGATTTGGAGTTAGCAGCGGTGGTTTTTGCGTTGAAGATCTGGAGACATTATTTGTATGGAGTGAAGTGTACTATTTATACGGATCACAAAAGTCTGAAATATTTTGTGGATCAGAAGAATCTTAATATGAGGCAGAGAAGATGGTTAGAACTTCTGAAGGATTATGATTGTGAGATACTTTATCACCCGGGGAAAGCCAATGTTGTGGCAGATGCTTTGAGCAGAAAGTCGGGGTCGGTACTTTGGAAGAATGAGTCGTTACGGATGACGGTGACTACGCCATTGTTGGATGTTATAAGAGATGCTCAGCTGGAAGCAGTTAAAGAATAAGAAAATCACAATAAAGAGCGGATTAAGGGGCAGGTAACTAATTTTGTTAAGGATAGTCGTGATCTATTCTTATGCTATGGACGAGTGTAGGTACCTAATCACGGAGAAGTCAGAGAGACTCTTTTGAGTGACGCTCATAGATCTAAATTCTCTATGCACCCGGGGGCGACAAAAATGTATAAAGATCTGAAGGTAGAGTATTGGTGGCCAGGTATGAAGCGAGATGTGGCTAGGTATGTGGAGAGGTGTCTTACGTGTCTGCAAGTGAAAGCTGAACACCAGAAGTGGGAAAATATTACTATGGATCTAATCACTAAATTACCCAAAACCCCGAGAGGTTACGATGCTATTTGGGTAATCGTGGATAGATTGACTAAGAGCGCGCATTTTATTCCTATTAAAGAGACTTACTCATTAGAGAAGCTATCAGAGGTGTATATGAAAGAAATAGTATCTCGTCATGGTGTGCCAGTGTCTATTGTGTCAGATAGAGATACTCGATTTACATCCAGGTTTTGGAATAAATTTCATGGCAAAATAGGGACTAAGCTTCATCTTAGTACCGCATTTCATCCGCAGACTGATGGTCAAAGTGAGAGGACGATTCAAACCCTGGAGGATATGCTACGCGCGTGTATTATTGATTTTGGAGGGAGTTGGGATTCTTATCTACCGCTTGCAGAGTTTTCTTATAATAATAGTTATCATTCCAGTTTGGGAATGCCGCCTTATGAAATGTTGTATGGTAGAAAGTGTCGGACTCCAGTTTGTTGGGGTGAAGTAGGACAGAGAGAGTTGGGAAGTACTGAGGTGGTACAGCGTATGACATAGCAGATTCAACAGATCAGAGGTAGATTGTTAGCAGCTCAGAGCAGACAAAAGAGTTACGCGGATAAAAGAAGATCACCACTAGAGTTCCAAGTGGGTGATTATGTGCTGTTAAAGGTGTCACCGTGGAAAGGGGTTATTAGATTCAGAAAGAGAGGTAAACTGGGTCCAAGGTTTATTGGACCGTTCAGAGTTAGTGCTCGTGTGGGGAAAGTTGCATACAGACTGGAACTACCAGAAGAGTTATCCAAGATACACAATACCTTTCACGTGTCTCATCTTCGAAAATGTTTAGCAGACGAGTCTACGTTTGTGCCACTGGAGGATGTATGCGTTGATGAAAAGCTGAATTATGTCGAGCAACCTGTTGCTATACTGGAAAGAAAAGTTAAAGCTTTAAGTAATAAACAGATTGTGTTGGTTAAAGTTCAGTGGAAACACCAAAAAAGGTCGGATTATACTTGGGAACCAGAGAGTGAGATGATACGTAACTACCCAAAACTCTTCAGCAGTTGATTTCGGGGACGAAATCGTTTTCAAGTGGGGAAGAGTTGTAACACCCAAGTTTCGGAATTTCTGTAATTAGTAACTTTTCGATATGACGCGTTTTGGTATTGCCTAATTAAGACTATGAGGTGTTTAGAAACTTGGGGGACTTGTGTTGTCAGTTTTGAAACTAGAAAGTCCAGGGGCCATTTGTGCCATTTTCCAAAGATATGTATATATAGTGGCAGATTTGACTTTGAGGAGTCAAACCTACCATTTCTTCACTTCTGTTTTACGAGAGACAGAGAGAGAGAGAGCAGAGCTTTTTCTTGGGTTTTTGAGCAAGAACAGCAGATAGCAAGTGTTTTCCATCTGATTCTAGTAGGCACAAGCTAAGGTAAGGCTTCTTGTTGGTTGTTCTTGAGGTTTAAGTTGAGTTTTAAGGTGATTCAATGGTGAATCAAGATTTAAGCATGTTATGGTTGTTTTTATCGGTTTATATGTTGTTTGGGGTGTAGGAAAACACCCCAGTAGTGTTTTTACGAATTGCTAGTAAGTGTTTTTGAGGTTTTAATCGAGTATACAGCAGACAGTCGGCGAACTGGAGCTGTAAGTAGAAAGGCACAGGCGTGCCTTTGAGGGGTACGGCCGTACCTCATGGCCGTGACCGCCTCTGTTCTTGAGGTCCGGGCGTACCTGAGTAGGGTACGGGCGTGCCTGGGTCCGGTTCAGGGTGTGCTTGACCCGATACGCCCATGCTTGTTAGGGCCTGCTTTTGGGCCTTGGGCTTGGGGGCACGGGCGTACCCTGCGGGGGTACGGGCGTGCCTTGCCCCTGGTCAGTTTGTTTAAGTGCTGATTCGAGAGTATCTTGATACTATAATTGTATATGATTGTAGGGATTACTATCTGAATAGCCACGTATAACTTATGTGGTTTTTCATCATTTTTTAGATTTATGTAAACGTGAAAATAAATCAAATCTGAGACAAGAAGCGACAAAAATCGATTTTAAGAATCATTTTTCAGTTTTGTACATCAAGTTTTTTGTTTTGTTTTGAAGATCAAGTTGCATCGATGTATAATTTTTCGTAAACCATTGTGGTAGTGGTCATCCATTAGGTTTGAAACTCTGAATATTTGTGTTCTATATTTTGTTTAAATTGACTTCTGAATCTGTTTTTTAATATATCGATGTTCATCATGAATTATGTTCATCAAATGATTGTTCTGTTGTATATGGGTTTTTTGTATCTCAAATGTGTATTTGATATCTATTACTGTATCATATCGTGCATCAAAATTTCGTCGTGGTGATAAGTGTTAATCATTTATTTGAAATTATGCATATGACGTTTGGACGTGAATTTGAAATTGGTTGGTTTTAAGTGTGATTTTGGGATGATTAAATATTGTCAAAAAATATTTAATCTAAATCTAATAATTCTAAATATTGTCTAATAATTTTAAGTGTGAAATTGGACGGTTATTTTCTAATTAAAGAGAAAATTAAAAAAATATCTTTTTTAGTATCTAAATCTAATAATTCAATTGTTGAGATTCGCTCTTACTCCTCTTTATGTTAGATTTGTTTCTTACAATAACCTAGCTCGCCCATATGTGTGTTTTTATTTCGTATATTAACAATGACATACAATACAAATATATGTAAAGTATTATGGATTCCTTTTACGAAGAAGTATAACGAAAATATCTTAATTTGTAATTTTTGAGATATTTATATAATTTATAGTTTTGTTATTGTTTTATACGTATTTAATATGTTAAACATATTAAATAATTATAATGTAAAAAAAATGCGACAGATGACGTCAATACTTCTACTATTGGTGGAAGTGACAACGCGAGCGGGAATAATAGAAACGTGTTATCATGATACGACGTGATTATGTTTCTTATACAATAAGGTCAAATATGATATTTAAAAATATTATAAATAGTAGATATGATGAGTGGACAAATACAATATTTTAAAATTGAAGAAGGACATAAATGAAATTAATTCTAAAAAAATTAATTTAAATAGTTATAATTGAATCAACTTGTGACCAAGAAAAATCAAAATTGTATTTTAATTTTTATCAAAATGAATAGTTAAGATCGTATAATTAAAATTGATTTGTTAAATAAATTTCTAGAATAATACAGTAAGTTTGACTCAAATTAGTCTTTTATTTATATGAGAAGATTATTACATAAGAGATAAATGCTAAGAAATTATTTAAATAAACCACATTTAGAGATAAATTTGATATGATAAGTATACATATTATTTTTATATAAATAAACTATAATACGTATGATATGATTTAATAAATTTAGTGGATAATAATTTTGAATTAGAGAAAGTTTAAAATAAAATCAAGTTTTAACTTTGACTATCTAAAGTCAAAAGTAAATTTTTAATTTTGATTTAATAAATAGCTAAGATTTAGTTTTAACTAAATGAAAGGTTAGTACCCTCTAATTAAGTTGATGAAAATTAATCTTTTATTTATATTAGAAGATTAGGAGATGTATGTATAAGTTACTTCATTTCCAAATTGTAAGTACACCTTTCAAGTTTCAAACTAATGTAGAGAACCTGGAATTTTCGTTTCTCAAATGAAAGCTAATTTTTTTTAATGGGTTGATTAAATAGTATTGGTTGTTTATGTAAGGATAAAAGATACAAGTTTTTCTCATAGATAATTTGGAATCAAGAAAAAACGTTATATGTTTTATAGGTATTTATTCTTTAGTTTGCACTTTGCACACGCTTTGGTATTAAGACTTTATAATATTTTTGTTATAATAAATTCCTGTTTTTTAGCTTTAAAAGGTATTTAATTTTTTACTAACATTCGAATTGTTATTTATCTTTATCTCTAATCTTCTAGTATAAATAAAAAACTAATCTTCATTAATGTAATTAGAGAATCCTAACCATTTATTTAATCAAAATGAAATCATAACCATTAATTTGATCAAAATTGAAAGTCTAATTTTGACTTTAAATAGTTAAAATTAAAAACTCAAAATTTTTAAATTTAATTATAATTTCAGATAAGGTAGTTTGTAAAAAAAAAAAAATTTAAATTTTGAAATAATGTAATATATTAGTTTCGACGCCATGTGTGACATTTGTGTTTTAATAATATTTGGTTATTATTTTTTATCTCACCATATATCTAGAATTCATAGTTATTATAAATATTAACAACCGTTATTATTTGAATTTAGATTTGTTTAATTTAGTTCTTTATTTTATATTTATTTTGTTGGTTTATTATTATTATTATTATGTTGACCATATTTTTTAAAGGATAACATGTAAAAAAATATAGTGAACTTTGTCTTAGTTATCATTTTATACAATGTAAATTGTATTTTAAAAATAATATAATCAACCTTTATAATTCTTTCATTGTATAACAATTTGTTGTATACAATGGGAATTATGACAAAGTTTATCATGTACAATTGTAACTAAAAACGAGACCAACAAATTGTTTACATACAATACAAATATTATAAAAGTTAATTATATTATTTTTTATGAAAAAAAAGTTAATCGTATACAATTGTAACAAAGACAAAGTTCATACAAATCAATTTTCAAACTCAATTTTGATTTTAACTTCAATTTTCATTTAAAATCAATATAAATTATGTTAGATTGTTTTTCTAGTTTAAATTATTATCTACTACGTTAATTTAGAAATAAATATTGAAACTTTTTTATCATTATATATGTTTATTGTTATGGTAGTTAAATTTACATTCTTTCTAAAATTGTCATCATTTACATTTCTTTGTCAATTAAAGTTAATATAATTTTTTTATTTGTCAAGAAAGTCTCAAATTGTGTTATTTATGCATTCATGCAAAACAGATATACGTTTAACTAATCAAATATAAAATAAGAGGTATGATCAAATAAGAACACCTCCTAATATGAGAACGTGGAGAACAATTTATAGCCTTTGGATGATCTTTATTTAATGGCTAAGATTAATCTTGGTTAATTAAGGTATGTTGAATTTTAATGATTTGATTTAATTAAGGTGTGTTGATTTTAGATTTCCTATTTATTTAATTAAATAATTGGCCTACAAGTATTCTCACCGTTCTCCATTTAACATGTGTTCTCACCGGATCCTTCCTCTATAAAGTAATACTTTTATATAAATAATTATGATTACCCGTGTGTTCACACGTGTATTTAAACTAGTATATATTAAAAGGAAAGAGTTATGATGTTAGTGTTTTATTTATATTTAGAATGGTTGTTATATAGAATATAGAATGTACAACATACATACCCAACAAAGATTGAATGAGCATTGTTTTATAAAAGGGTTTAGTTTTCGAAAATATATCGAAGTTGTCAACTTTTATATCCAACTTTGAAAACTAATATCAAAGTTTCAAAATTTACCATTTGATGTATTAATAAACCTACTATGAAGGTAGCAGGTAAATATCTGAAATTTGATTTATTTTTAGTATTATTATCTTCTTCACATCATTAATTTAGCTACATCGGTGTAAAAATTGAACATTCAAAGTTAATCAAGAACCATGAATGAACATTCAAAACAGATTCAAGAACTCAAATAATTGAACCACGTAAATCAAGATCAAAATCCGTGTAAGCAAATATTCATAAACCTAATGTTGAAGACATAAATTTGAATCGAAAACCCGAACATTCAAAAACTCAACAGGATGAAATCGCAAATACGAACTACAAGTAAGAAAGCAGATTTACCAAACCAAGGTTTACAACAACCTAAAAACTGAACCAAATTTACCCGAATCGTAGATCAGTAGATGGTACTCATAGATGAAGATGAAATGACGGCGAACATGAAATCGGTTATAAAAATATCTATTTTGCATAAGATGAAAGATGAATGTATGGAAGATGAAGTCACATGAGAACCCTAAAGATGTTCCACGAAACCCTAAACCGAGTCTGAATTAGAAACCAAATCACCATGAGTCCATGAAGTCTTCATTATCGATGAATGCTAAAATCGATTGAGCCACAGATAGCTACACCCATAAACCTTCGATGAATAACAGTCCAAAAACACGCAGATTAAATCAAACAAAGATATGGGTTCATGCCATCATGAACAGTCGAAAAAATCAAGCCTACATCTAAAATCGAAGCAAATCAAGCATAGTTTTGAGTTCATCCTACCATGAACAAACTGAATCACGTGGGATCTTATCAGAATCAAGAGCATAATCAAAACAATAATCACATAAGAACATTCAAAACATGATTTGGGTACGAATCAAGAAGGAAAAGCGCCATAAATCTAAGTATGAAGCAATTTTGATGATCTATTTCATTCATAATCACCCAGATGTTTATCCACAACACTATCGACGGTGTTTATGAAGGCAACACCCAAATTTGTTATTATTATTACTGTTGTTATTATAATATTGAAATAATTTTTAAAAAAACATAAATAGTAAAAAACCTGCTATTACAAGTCACAATACATCAAATGGCAAATTTTGAAAAGTTGATGTATTAAATGGTAGTTTTCAAAGTTGGATACATGACACGCCCGTATTGGTGCATATTTTAGTGTACACACCGTATTTTAAAAGTGGTTTCACCTTAAAAGTAGACTACACGCGTGACAAGCAAATATCACTTATCTGTATATAGTGTAACTCTTTTGGTAAGACCGAGTATCGAACTCAGAGAACGGAGACTCCTAATAATCAATCTTCACTATTATCTAGCCGAGAACAAGGCAGAAACATAATAAACTATAGACTAAAACTAAACAACAAAAGGCAAAGAAACAAATAAATCACAAGAGCAATGCAATTGGATAAAATTCAAAGCAGGAAGGTACTAATTCGGATTAGATATACTATAGTTAAATGTATTATAATACATAATCATGTGACACGACTATATTGACTTACTAAGCACATAGTATATGAAGTATACACGTTCCAGTTAGTAATTAATCTATAGACACAACGAATTACACCAAACACACCAACATAACTTCTTGATGCATAAGACTTTTAAAATGGAAGATAATACTAAATATCCAATCATAGATGGAGATAAGATATCATGACTTAATCCGTGATTAGCCAAATTATAAGTATAACCACTTGATGATTCAAATGACACACCTAACACACATGAGCATTACCTCTCATAACATAAGGACGTATACTTGGTTTAATATCCAAAAACCCAAACCATCATCCACGAACCTCATGTAATGCCACAAATACACATACCAGGTCTAATCACATCAGGATTCACCAACCTAGTGTCAATCTTGACATAACTTAAACTTGTTTAAATATACATAGACTTGAAGATAAGCATTTCACACATAAAGTCAACCTAACATAGATGCATAAAACACTCACATGGGTTGGAAATAACATTAATACCACCAAATATAGTTGTCATTGAATCAAAACACAATATCATCTAAGTCAACAAAAGTCAAACCATCATAAATACACAGTACAAACAACTAGAACATGTCTAATCCAAATGAATCAAAGTGTTCAACTCATAGTTCCTAAAAACAATCCCAAATCATACAAACAATCGGATTTAACATAAAAAAGAAGATATTATACCAAACCTGAAATAGAGATAAAATGGGATGTACAATGAGTTACACGCTCCCATCTAAGCTTGAATCACCTCCTAATGCACCAAGAATCACCCTCAAATCATTTGGGATGAAAGGAAGAGCTTGAGAGCTATTGGACTAGAGAGAAAACAAAAAAACGAAACTAAAATTCCTTCCTCTGCTATGTGGCTGAGATTCTGACTTGAAGTGCTAAATTGTGGATAACACGGTCCGCATAGATCAACACAACCCGTGTTGACCAAATTTGACCATAGGTGTGTAGCATGTACACAGGGGAGGAAGAGTATGATGTACACGGGCCGTGTAGTCCTACATGGGCATGTAGAAGGGTGTGTTGGCTACCGTTTCTCGCTAGGCTCGATACTTTTATGAATTTTCATCATTTTTACTTCATTTATCATCGATCCAACATCATGAGCCTACAAAACAGATTTATAAGATATTAGGCATCAAATCACGTAAATATGCTAGTAATGGTGCAAAAATACTGAAAATATGGTATAATAAATAGTTTATGATTTAGTTTCTTTTTGGGATTAGGTCGTATTCAAATGAGATGAGCTAATTTTAATACTATTATTTTTAATTTAAATAATACCGTTTATCTCATATCTCATCTCATATTATAACTGAATTTTGATTTAGAGTCAAAGTTAAGTTTTAGTTTTGATTAAGTTTCAATCTTAACCATTTAAAAGTCAAACATTTGTTTTAAATTTAGATTAAATAAATGGTTGAGATTTAATATATCTTGATTTTAAGCTTTACTTTTTAAAACTAGGTTAGAAACTCAAGTATATATAACTGATAAGACCTTTTATTTGTACGATTACATTTTTCATCACAAATAAGACCTTTTAAATTATTCTTACTTTTTACTTGAGAGACCGCAATATATAACTGATCATAAGAAAAAAAATAGAACGTCTTAGAAACAATCCAACATTAGATAATGATTGACCTTAACATTTGTTTATCGTTGTTGGAAAACAAAGTAGCATAAGGAACCGTCAGAAAGGTTGAATGTATTAAAAGGGTTTAACGTAACTTTAAACATATAAAATGTGAAAGACTACAAACATAAATAATAAAAGAAAATTTGTAAACAATACACGGTGATATAAAATTTAATAAAAAATGGATAAATTTATTACTTGGATATCCATATAAAAGTTTGAAGTTTATTAAGCGAATATATCATAATGTATGTTGACCATATTTAGATACCTGTGTATAACGATAGAATTAAATTGCGGAGGAACATGGTGGTTAAAACACAAAAATCGAGAATAATAAAAAACAATGACGGATGACGTCACACCCAGACCAACGTCGGAAGCGTTGTTGCGAGGTAAAGGGTTGTTACAATCAGAACAATATGATGAATGATCGAGTCGTTTTTGTTATAATTAAAAAGAATTTAAATTGATTATAGAATTTTTTAAAAGGATAAAATCAAAAATCTGATTAAATATGATATTTTAAATTTTAAAGTGTTACACAAGGCTAATATGATATTTTTAAATTAGGATAAACAAATACGATATTTTAATGTTTAAAAAGGATATATATAAAACTATATTATATATCATAAAATAATAATTATTTAGATTAAAATCAAAATTAATCCAATTTTAATTAAAGAAAAATCAAATTGAATTTTAACTTTTTAGATTTAGATAATTAAATAAATATGTTAGAAAAATGAAGAATCTATTTTCTTATCCTGGCTTTCAAAACTTGATTTCCTAATACTAAACTTTAGGAATTTTGTTACTATTTATCTGAATATTGAAAAAACGGGTGGTGTGGAGCAAAAATAGGGCAACTTAGATCCAACAAAATAGAGGCCCAAGTATTTGACTATTAATTAATGACCATAACCATGGTGGTAATTCACCGGTAACCGGTAAATATCACCTCACAAACGGTCAGGCGCAAAAACAGATTGACTTAGACTCCCGCCACATATAACCAGTAAAACCCTGACCACCAGACACGTGTCGGTTTCCACCTCTCTTAGTCATCATCATATACAGTAATTCTCCAACTCCAACTCTAATTCCGCTTCATACCCTCTCCTTTAATTTCCCACACTCTTTCTCTCTCTACAACCCCTCTTCATTCCTTCCCCCCCACCCCCCTCCCTCCCTCCCTCTAGAAATCTTCCAACTCCATTCGACAGATTCCTTCAAATCGGATCGAATTTGTGTTCAGTTCTTTCTATCTCATCTGCATTCACCTCGATTGATAACCACTGTCGATTTAGGTTGATTTTGATTTACGAATCACCGGAATCCTCCGTCGTTTGGCGTTCCTTCTGACACGAAGTCTGCGTCTTTCCTGTTTATCGTGTTTCAATCAGGTCGTGTTCTTCCACTTTTAATTTGTTTGATATCTTGCTTTTCAGATTGAATTTCTTTTCTGGTTTGGTGAATTAGGTATTGGTTTTGAGCGTTACAGCGTTATTATTCGTTGATTTATTTCTTGTACAGTGTTCGTTTTTGTATTGCGTTACAGATGACACAAGAAACTCTGAAATTTTTGGCGCGTTGTTTTAGTTTGCCCCCAAAATTGAGGGTTTTTTTTAATTAAAAGTTCAAAAGTATTTGCGCATGCTCTTCGTTCGTTATTTTTAGGTTTCAGGTACTCATAAAAACAAAAAATTGAAAAAAAAATAAAAAAAAGTAATAGGGAGTTCTTCATGTTTTCCTGTTTTTCCTTTTTGTTGTGTCATTTAGTTGGTGTGGGGTTTCTTTGAATTGGGTTTTCCGTATCCGTGAAAGAAAATCAATTTCTTCTAGTGCTATACAAAATGGCATTGATTTTTCCTCAGCGTCCGGTTTTTCCTGCTCATACGCCGGATAACAACTTCGTTTCGTCGTTGAGAATCGTGAACGGTGAGAAAGGGGGTCATGAGGAATTACATGATCGGTTTGGTCACCGGAGTGAGATAGTGGTCGATAAGGGCGGTTCGCCGGACTCAGTACCCAAAGACATAATTGATTTGTTGCCGCCTGACCCGTTTGGGATGGATATTGATATAAGCACCACGTTCACTGCGATTACAGGATGGTTAGGGGATTTGGAACAGGATTATGGGGACTATATGAGGAACAGGATTGTGAACCACAAAGAAGATTATGGGCTCTTTGCAGGTTTCAATTTCTTTTGGAACAGTGCCTTGGGGTTTCAGTCTCTTCCTTGTAATTTGATGTGTCATGATCAACATATAAAGGGTTGTGATTTGAGAGATTTAGGCAAGGGTGTGGTTAATTGTGGAAGCGGAATTGTTGTCGACAAAAAACCTGAAGAATCCGTGGATCATTTTGCTACTTGTTCTGATGGTATAAGGGGAGATCCTCATGACGCTTTTGCTTTAGCTCTTAGTTATCTAGGAACTAAGGATCTTCTTGCCGTGGAGACTGTTTGTAGATCATTGTGTTCTACCATTCATAGCGATTCTCTTTTATGGAGGAACCTTTACATTGATCAGCCGTTGAATGAAAGAATTACAGATGATATACTTGTTCAGTTAACTAATCGTGCTGAAGGTAATCTCCAGTCTCTGTGCCTAATAAACTGCCCAAAGATCACGGATGATGGTCTGAGGCGTGTACTGGAAAAGAATCCAAAACTGACCAAGGTAAGCAACTGTTTCAAACACTTTGATCTTGCTCTGAAGTTTATCTTTTACATCAGTACATGTTTGTCATATTTGATGTTCTTCGCAATCCTGCATATAACTACCACAAGTCTGTTCATCTTGTAGTACTTTTTCCTTTTCCATTGAATATTTGAAAGGCATAGGCATGAATAGTATACATCTTTTGGTCAAGGTGCTATCTGTTGAGACGAGGATTGCATTTGTTTCTTTTCTGTTGTTTTGCAATGCAAATTAATGGTTAAGGGAATTAGATGAATAAAATACTGGTTGATAATTATTTTGACTGTGACAAATACTTGAGCACAATGCTGCAGTTGATGAGAACTTATATATTGTGCAAGTGATTTTCAATTAAATTTCCATTTATCAAGAGCAACCGAATTAGAAACTAGAGTGACTTGTTTTTAGTTTGGAGGTAGTATTTCTCACTCTTCATGTTAAGAAGCTTTCACCTTATACTTGAGGTCTAAAGAGCGTCATGTTTTATATTTATTTGATCTAGAGAAAGATTATATTATAAGGTGATTACTTTCTTTTCGACTTGTATTCTTAATAAGAACTGTACTTCCAGCGATCTAATGTTGACCACTTATTAGGTAAATAATGATTTTATCTCTTAATACAGTTATCCATTCCTGGATGCACTAGACTCAGCATTGAAGGTATTTTGAATAACCTGAGGGCTTTTGATTCAAGTACAGAAACTGCTGGCATTAAACATATAAGAACTGGTGGGTTTTATGGCATAACAGTCGACCACTATGAACAGTTGAAATACTTGTTGGGCATTCAAGAAAGGGAATGCAGTCCACATTATTATCACCGGGCACACTTGTATTTGCCATCAGACAATGATCGTGCTATAGATCTTGACATATGTGCCAGATGCCAGAATTTGAGGCTTGTTTATGACTGTCCAGCTGAAGGTTGTCAACCAAAAGATCAATGTAGGGCTTGCATAATCTGCATACCTAGGTGTGCTGAATGTGGTCGGTGTTTATACAATAGTGAATACGAAGAAACATTTTCATTGCAGTATCGCTGTTCAGAATGTGCGAAAGTTGCCAAGATATCAAGAGCCACATGAGATGCAGGTAGGTTTTTTTAGGGACCCAAGTGATGCTACTACTCGTTTTCATGGCTAAAGTTTCTTGCTTTAGCATCGTTAACCATCAGAAGCTTGTCTGTTAAAGAATCCCTTTATGCCTTATCAGTCTAAAGACGAGAAAAAAATGAAAAACAAGTGAAAAGAGAACATTGAAAAAAGAGTCGGCTAAATGAAAGGGTGATTGCCAACAAGCGCTAAGATGGTTGAAATGCATGCATGCTTGCTTCATGATTGATGATGGCAGTCTCCCATATGACCATGATCATGATCATGATGCTACTATCATCCCTATTAAGCCTCCCACATGATGATGCTGATGCAACTGCCAGGCTTGTTTATGGTCACTCATGATCTTGATCATGTCCAGTTGAGATGATCAGGTGTTAAAAAAGTTTCTGGATGCTCTAGTCATTGTCATGATGATTCAATCTCCACAGCAGCTGACGTGACAGGTTTTTTTCTTTTTTGAAGCCATGGGTACCATCATGGGACTGGCTTGGGCTCCATGGGTTCTTGCTGGTCCGGGTCTACAAGACTGAGCGGGCCAGGTTCATCATTTGGTTATGCACGTGGATCGACCCGACATACATTTGAATGGATTTTAGACCTGTTTGTTATTTGAAGTTGGTTCAGTATCTTTTGTTATGTTTTTACAGCAAGTGCTGTTTATTGGCTCATGTGATGCTGGTTAAGATGATGTCGAGTCAAAAAAAAAAAAAAGGTTCCATTTATGATAAATATATTTTGGTGGATATTTGTTATGCATTGTTGCTATGTATGAGCACTTGATCGTGTGTTTCTAAAGATTGAAGCCCATGAAATAGACATCATTTAGTGCGTTGGGTACAAGTTGTTTACAAAAATGCATAATATTAATGAATTAAGATGTATAATAATAATAATATGACATATACAAGTGATTTTAAAGGTAGAAAACTTAAGACCTAATTCATACATTATCCCTAATGTCTTCCAAAAGATATGACGTATTTATACTTTTTTTGAAGTACAAGTAGGGGATGACATGATCATGGCATGGCTTAGTTTGCACGTGACCTTTTCTTGAGTATGGTATCATGTGCCAATCGAATCATATCATGAGATGATTTAATAGCTCTCTTTTTTTGTTTACATGGTAAAAAAGAGAGAACATGTACCACAGCTATAAACAAGTATATTTTTGTTAAGTAACTCGAGATTGAGCTTAACCAGGCTTGCATTGCGTGTGCAGGGTTTCTACTTAAAGTGGTGGAGCTAAGCTCAAGTCCTGCCCAGTTTGACGCGGTTTTGGTGGAGCTAAGCTCAAGTCCTGTCTAGTTTGACGCGGTTTTCTTGCAACTTTAGATTATCATGAATTTATTATAGAGGTTAAGTTATCAAAAGCCAAATCGTTAGTGATTGATAGTGTGTACGCCAGTTTTTACGGTGTATAAAACACCACTGTAAAAAAGAGCTGTAAAATGTCTATAATCTTTTTGGTGTCGAATTAAATCTTGTAATGAATTAAGAAAATTTCGATCTTCTATAACCAGATTAACCAACCAAGACAAATATTTCACTCAAAGTAGAACCATCATTGAAAGACTTGTTGGTTGCAAGTATAATTCAGGTGGGTTTAACTGTTTGTATCCATGGCGGTTTTTTTTTAAAATTATAATCATCATTACTTCATCAGATTATGATTATTATTATTATTTACTAAGAACAATAACGATGATTACACACTCATATGCCATTTCGTTTACATGCAATATGTAATATAAAAGTTTTAGATTCCTTTGGAGAGAGTGAAATGTAGTAATAACCAATTTCATTTTAGCGGGGTATGAAAGTTGGATGTAAACAATTATATTTCTACGAAGAGGGTAGGAGACTACTTTCAGAAATTATCTCGAATCTGTAGATAAGTAATTTACTTTTATCTTACCATATAGATATCGTGAAATATAGTAATATTATCTTTAACATTCTACCATTTACACTGATATTAACAAGATCAGAAACCGAAACTTAACATATATAAACGAACAAGAAGTGCCGTTATAAAAAATTATATAATATTTTTTTGATTATTTGTCTGGTTTCTTTGTAGGGTTCTTCTTCATCCACGCAAGGGTGAAAATCGACTTCAATGCACCTTTGCCCTTCACGGATCCGTCTTTCGCCTTCTTTTCGTTCCCATTAGCCGGATGATCTTGCACCGGGTCCCATTGATCAGCCCACGAGGTGCCCTTTGAGCCGAAAACATCCATCTTTCGGTTTCTTTTCTTGTATTTCTACCTGATAAAGTTGTGATGTGATGCAATAGTTTTAGGAATTAGGATTTTAATTTTAATATGTGGCTATAAATCCTTACAATCTACTGCAATCATTCAATTGTTGGCTATTATGGTTCAGGAGATTTTGACTTGTTCTTGATCAAACTCATAAGGTCAACATGGCTCAAAGTCAAACTATGAGATCTAAATACATGCTAGGCCTCATAAGTCCCTTACAATCTACTCCAATCAGGCAATCACTATATTGTTGGCTAATATGATTCAATAGATTTTGACTTCTTCTTTTGATCAAAACTCACAAGGTCAAGATGGGTCAAAGTCAATCTTTGAGATCTAAATACATGCCAGGCCTCATAATTCTATGGCAGTTTTTCATTCTAGGAACAAATTTAGTAATGCAGTGGATAATGCATTAGGGAACACAAATATAAGTCAATTTTCAAATTTAAAGAATAAAAACTAAGAGACCTTGACCTGGTCTCAATTGAACTTTAAAGGCTAGAATGGGTCAAACTATGAGATTTTTTTAAATCATTATTAAGGATGTTTCAAACAAAAATTCAAGATTGCAGGTTCTATTTCATCCATCTCTTGAAAACTATTGGGGCGTTTGGTTCGCTGGAATTGAATAGGATCGGACGGAATTAGAATTGAGCATTCCTAAATCTTGTTTATGTTTGGTTCACGGAATTTATGGAATGGAATTTGACCATTCCAATGAATTCCTTAAATCAAGGAATTGACAATTCCTTTCCCAAATGGATGGAATTCTTCAAATTCATAAGGAATCTCATAACATAATTGTTGTTTTCTACCGCAGCCCCCACCACCCCACCCCCACCCCACCCGACCCGACCCTACCCACCCCTACCCTACGTCATCCCACCCTACTCTACCCTACCCACCCCTACCCTACGTCATCCCACCCTACCCTACCCCCACCCCACCCCACCCCTACCATTACGGCTGCCGCCACCCGTTACTGCCTCCACCACCACCGTCACTGCCGCCACCATTGTCGCCGCCACCGTCACCACCACCACCGCCGTCATCAACACCACCGAGCCCTGCCGCCGACCATCGCTCACTACCACCTCCCACCACCACCCACACCCCCCGCCGTCACCACTACCCGCCTAGGGTAGGGTAGTGGGGGTAAGGTAGTAGTGGGCGGTTGATTATATAATTTATTTCGGTTTATACATATTGAATTAATTTATTTTTTGCTAGATTCCAATTCCGGTCTTTACTAACCAAACAAGATATAGTTTTTCACAAATTCCAATTCCTATGAATTCCAAATCCTTGGTCAAATTCCAATTCCTTCATATTCATTCCGCGAACCAAACGGACCCTATATACTTTCCTCTCTAGAATGTCCCACGAGAATTGCAACATTTTAATTCTTAAAAAATGTTTCAAGCTAGAATTACCAGTTTAACATTACAAATGGATTGAAGACACATGTGAACTTGTGAAGTCTTTATAGTAAATTAGGGAACAGAAAGATAAGCAGAAATTTGCGGAAAAATAGTATCACTTTTGAGAATCTTTATCTTTAATCTTTATTATATATTAAAATAAAAGAGGTTATGATGTAATCATCTTTAATCTTTAATATATACTAAAAGAAAAGAGGCAATTATTAGAAAATTTTCCATCAACCCTCCTCCTTTATTTCCTCAAATGGCTTTACGAATGTGTTGTTTTCTCAAATGTAATTGTTAAGTTGATTTAGTTTGTTAACACCTGAATATCTTATCAAAAAATTTTTATTCAAATCATTTAGTAGATACATTACCTATTTTCGTGATTATTTATGTAAATCCGTATATCAATTGGACTAAATCAGAAAATTCAAATTTGATTATAAAGTTCTACAACAAATTTGATGATGATATTATGAATGAATTTCTGATTTATAATAGATTCACCCCTCTTTTAGGAGATTTTATATCTCTATGTATGCTTTACAATTGTTTTACTATATATGTTAGTACAATTTAACACCATAAGGATTTAAAATTTATCTTAACCATTCCCCATGTTCATACACCGGATATTAAGCTAGTAGTACAAGCAAGAAATCAAGGTGACAGGTCATGTCCATCAAACCCATGGAAACTACGTACAGATATAGTTCCTTCTAGGTAATCTCTTAATACGGGTTGAAATTGGTCACGTAGGCTAGGTACATTCTTTTTAAAATTAAAATTAAAATTTTGTAGTTAATCAATTTGTTAAATATATATTATATATTGAACTAAAATAGTCTCAACTTATTTGTGTAAAGCAATTTAGAAGGTTTTATGCATTTTGGAGACTTTCAACTCATTCCTGTTTCCTTTTTAGTTAAAACATTTACCTCAACCCGTTAAAACCATTAGAATAGAAAACATATCCCAAAATCGACCCATTTTGTATATAATATGGGTTGAAATCGCCACCTCTAAAATGACCACACAAGAAGCATACTAGTGTACTATCTTAAAACAAATCATTAGTGTTACCTGAAGAACTCAAGATGCCCTGCAATTTCTCGACATAGAAGCTTTGACTCACTTGCCAACTCTATACTCTTGCGGATTGCTAATCCTGTTTGCTTATGTGTTGATGTAGGTGCATATTTCTTAGCTTCCTCCTCACTTCCCATAGCCAAAGCCTCTCTAGCCGGGACCACATTTTCCCACCAAAATTCACGTAAAATCCCATGAATTAACATCCAATATTCTCGATCTCTACAAACACGAAATATGGTGCTCCCGTTTAGTGTCCAACAAAACAAATCAACCCAATCTCTATTCATAACCTCCATTTGGCCCTGAACTTGAGGCATATAATAGTAGGGCATATTGGTCCAAGGCAAAGCTAATTCGGGCTTCCCTTTGTTAAATGGACACTTCACTTCAAGAATCCCTAGATTAGGGAAACACCCTAGAAGCCCATCTGGAGATGCACCAATCCAATCAAATTTATCTTGTGAATGCGTAGCAAACCCTAATGAACTTACTTCACGACCCGTGATGCTTTTGTATTTCTCAATTGCTTCTGATTCTTTACCTACTCCCCATTCCATAGCCCGCATGGAGGCAGGTGTGATCGTGGATGCCGTATCTGAAATAAACACTTTTTCGTGCCAAAGTTCATATCTGCGCCTGCCTTTCCAGAATCCAAGGGCAGTACTAAAGGTGCTAGTAGTCAGTTTGTCCCTCCGAAGCGCAAACCATTCCTCTGAGCGTTGGGCAGGGGTATCTGATGGGGAGAGTTGACTAGTTAGTGTCAAAGTCAATGGCTGGGAACGGTAAACTAGTGAGCTCAATGGAGGATTAAGTAGTACTCTGAAAAAGTCAACTCGGACCTTCTTTCTTTTCGACAAGTGAACTGGTGGCGGTTTATGGCGAATACTACGCAAACTAGTAATGCAAGCGTTGGTCATTGTTGAATCCTTCACGAAACAGTTTTAAATCAATGATCTAATAATAATGAGGATATGGGGAGAGCATTACAATATTAGTTAAGAACAAATCAATAAAAGAAACATATTACTATCAACAAAACTTCACACCTTCACTGTGCAGGGTACAAACCTTCACATATCTCTACATTGTTCTTACACCTCTCAGGGGATACCCAATCCTATGCTGCTACGCAGATAAGCTATTTAAACAATCCTATTCTAAACCCCCAACGAAATGTCATGTGTAGGTGTGTAAACGAACCGAGCTACCCCTGAGCTACTCAGGCTCGATTCGTTAAAAGATCATCACGAGCAGTGCCTAAACTAGCTTGAGACAAGCTTGAGCCAAACTTGGAGCTCAAAATGAACTCAAGCTTTCTTAAGTTAAATAAATTCATCCCCAATCCCTCAGTTGTATGCTTAAGTAATTATATGCATCAATCTTCGACCACACATTCCAATGTGATTCTATTGTGTTGATGATTTCATCTGGTCAGTTTTACAAACAAGCAGATGAGCAATTAAAAAACACAGACAAAAGCAGAAATAGCACCTATGGTTATGACGATCATGATCGATGCCTCGATTAGAAACAGAAGCGTATGATTAAACTGAATTACAGAAACAGGAAAAAACGAGCAATAATTCGATAACGATCTACAATAAATCAATTTATGCATATAAAATTCCAAAAATATTGAATCACAAAATGGCTAAAATTAGCAAAAACGAGCTGCCAACCTGTTGACAAATAAGCGTCGACGATTGCAAATTTAAGTCACTGTAGTTCGCAGAATTGCTAGGGTTTGTTTGTTATGAATTTCGTTGGATAAAACATGGGTACAAGCCGTTCGGCAATACGTACAAGTTTAGGAAGCATGATTGGTTTTTGTACGTTGTAGTTAAGTAAAGTTATAGAAGGAAAGAGACATCAGGATCCGTGGCGCAATGGTAGCGCGTCTGACTCCAGATCAGAAGGTTGCGTGTTCGATTCACGTCGGGTTCAAATCCCTTTGAAAGATCCTTTGACCTTTTTGGACATCAATGTAATCTGAGGAATTTCTCGTAGGTAGTACCTTATTTACTTTTAGATGTATATTTGAAAAATGTAATTCTAAACCATAACGCAAAATAAAAAAGTTTTCTTGAGTTTTTTTAGAGGAAATAAAAAAAATTTAACGTGAAGTTAAGAAAATGCTAGATGCAATGCTTCTTTAGTTCTTCTAAACTTTTTTTTTTCTTTTAAATAGTTGAAGGATTTTAAAGAAATTTGTTTTTTTTCTTCTATCTCTTTATCTTTAAACTTGAAAATGTAACGTTCACGTTCTTAACATCCAGTATATGCATTTTAGAGTTCAGAATATTGAGGTTTCTTCCTAATATCTATCATATTATTTATTTTTTAACCGCAAACACACATACCCATTAAACCTACTTCATTGTTCGTAATAAGACTTGAACCCATAACCTCTTAGGAGGGGACAACACTCCATAATACCATATACGCTGGACTACACACCATTTGGTATCTATCACATTATAATGTATTTTACGATATGAAGCTATTAGAAATTTGGGGGTATGTAGAGAAGAGGAATGTTGGAGCAAATCTCGCGACTATAAACGCTAACCAGATTCGGTATCCACTATCATAGTCATATGGTAAAACGAAAACTTTTTTCCATTTTAACAACCTAACTACAATAAGCTTTAAATCTCAAGTGAGTTATTATTGTATTGAATTATGAAAAAAAGTGTCTCGGCCACGGTTTTCTTCTTTAACTATGTTTAAATAAATTACCTTCTGTTCTTCCTACATCCCCTCAAGCTTTATGGGATGTTTGGTTTATGGATTAAAAAAATACAATGATTTCAAATTTTATCCCATCCACTATTTGATTCGCGTGAAGTGAAAACACCAAAGGATAAGGTCGATGATGGGCAAGGTTGACATTAGAGGATGAGGTCGATGATTGGTCTGAAAAGCGAGCAATGGTGAAAGCATTTGAGAAACAACGAGATGGATGACGAGTTCTTTAGGAATTAGAAAGACATTAAGGCAAGTGTTTGCATTATTTGTATAAAAACATATACTACTTGAAATTAAGAATTCATTAGTTTTCTAAGAAAGAAAACATTAAATGGTTTTTAAAAAGTAAAAATTATATGCGACTTTATTATTTACACGAAATAACGAGAAGCTATTATTATCTCTATTTTGGAGTATTTATAAATAGGATGCTTAGATCGGTGAGTCAGGACATTATCCCAACTTGGATTTTTAAAACATGGGCTTTTTACAAGCCTTTATATGGGCCATTAGTGGGTTATAGTGGTAGACACTTATATGCACTTTATTCTTTTGAAATAATATTCTACTGTTTTTTAAAGACTGAAATATCCTACAGATAACATAATCCCATCCTCCAAATCTTTTCAGCAGATAGACATTGAATTCTTTGATCTAGATTTTCGGTTCTAATAGTTTCTTTTTTATTTTTTTTCTTTTGATTGTATCGACGAATATTAATTGGGTATTGTTGTTGTTGTTCTATGTTAACATTCACCAACTCCCGATATTAGTTTGATTTATATCTAAATTTATTGGAGCTAATGCGTAACTAATATTATTATTATGACTAAAAATTACGATTCTATAAAAGTTTTTTTAGATAACACACTAAAGTTAATTAATTAAATATAATCCTAACAAGAGTTTTAAAGTCTCTATTTGCAACCCACATAAATATAATCCTAGTTATAATATAATTAAATATTAAATATATTAATTAATAAAATTAATATAATGCCCGCGTATTATTTCTCTTCTTTTTTATAAAATTTGTTTACCTTTCAAAAAATATATATTAATAAAGCCAACAAAAAGCAAGCAAAAGAGGTGCAAAAGAGGATGGTGGCCGGTGGTCCTTTTTCTACAAGAGTCCAAGTAGTCGGTAGATGTTTAAGCCATTAAGAGTGTCTGCAATCCTTATATTTTATCATACTTATCATATTGTCATGTCAGTTATTTTTCTTGTTACTCAGCTTACTACTCAATCCCGTAATTATTATTTTCTATCAGTTTCTATCACATCAAATTATAGGACGCATGTATTAACCACTAACAAATTTAAAATTAAGCTTTAAAAAACAAAAAAGAAGGAGGAGAAAAGTTAATGAGTTGCAGACTTGAAATTGGTGTAGGCCGGGTCCCCATATGGGAGCATACCACATAGAAAGAGAGTATGTGAAGAATTCCATGACTAAACTCAATGACGTCGTGATGGAGTGGTAAAGATGCTGACGAAGGTGTAGTCTTCCGCTCTCCACTCCAATTATGCTTTCACACCGTTTACTCCGAGGGCATATTCCTATTCTTTAGAATTTACAATCTCAATTCCGATGGTTTTTTGAGTTAGTTTCGGGTGCTACTATATAGCCCCCTTTTCTCACAAACCCACATATCAAATCAAAAATGTTATATTCTTAATGTTATTTTTTCACTCACATATGTCAAATCAAGGAGAGTTATATAGAATTACCCGTTATTTTCTTGTCTTAGTTTGCTTTTCTGTTTTGTAACTTCGATAGTTGTTATTTGATCTGTCTTTAAGACCTTTTAAATAACATATTATTTTAAAAAAATTCGGATAATAAATAATCTGATACTAAAAGGTAAAATAGAGTAAAAAGCAATATATGTACACATATATTGACTCTCAATAGAGGAAAACTACGAAAATCAATATCAACAATTGATTTATAAATTAATTGATGAAATCAATCAAAGTTTTCTTTTAAAATATCTACCGTACAAGGGATTATAAAATGGTATTTTTGTCATTACTCATTAATCATTACATAGTTTGCCCTCGAGTTTTTACAACTAAAATATTATTCTACTAGATTAAATGTTAAATGTAATATACGGGTTGATTCAAAATTGATAATTATTAAAGATTAATAAAAAGTATTAAATAGTTATAAAACAAGAAATAAATGAGAGTTTTAAAAAATGATGAGAGACAGAGTCAATAATCATACTAGCGGTGAAAACATCAATGCAAAAGGTATGACAGACACGATGGTAGAAATTAAATTATCTCTAATAATTTTAAGTCAAATTAAGGGGGTGTTTGTTAAAGCTTATCTTTTTGGCTTATTAGCTTATTAGCTTATCATGTTTTATGTGTTTGGCTAATCTTATGAACTTAAGCTTATTAGCTTATTTTTATAAAAATAAGCCATTTTTTATAAGTCATCTTAAACTAACTTATTTTCTTCCTTGTGAGCTTATTTTTACACTTTTACCTTTATATCTTTCTTTTTGTTATTTTATATTAATAAGTTAATGTAAGGAAGCTCTTTTCAGTCATTTTTCACCTTTTTAAAAGAAAATTGTTAACTCATAAGTTATAAGCTAACCCAGACATTTTTTCTCTCAAAAGCTTATAAGCTCAGAAACTCTTAAGCTCATAGGCTTAAGCCTAAAAAAAGCTTAAACAAACACCCCCTAAATAATCTTGACTTTTAAAAGTTAAAATAAAATAAAATTTTTAATTTAAATAGATGGTTGAAATTCAATTTACTAAAAGGAACTGATAGAATTATTTAATATAGATAGTTAAGTTAGTGTTTTATTTATATTTAAAAATACGAGGTTTTGAATTATTAAAAAAAAATCAAGTTTGTTATGATTATTAAAAATAGTAGAAGGTATCTTGTTTGGTATCAACATTATGTCGTCATGCATCTCTTCATGATGTTGTCATTTTTGGTCGCAGAGTTTCATTTATTCAGGTATTATTTTCTTGTATGGGAAATTATGGTTATGCAAATTTAACCTTAATTAGGTATGTATTTATGTATGTATGTTTAATGTTTGGACCACTATATATATATATATATGTTTGGACCACAATTGTTTGTAGCAAATGCTTGTATAGATATCACGTTTCAACATTTATTTAAACAAAGTGACGCCATTATTAGTACTAGTTTAACGACCCGTATATAAACATTTGGATGATTGAAGTTAATTTTAAATGTTTCTGTATAGTAAACAATTGTAAGACATATAAAAAGTAAAAACAAATAATTAAACAACTAATACCCTATGTATAAATACATATATTGATAACAACTACCCCTATATCACAAAATAAAATAATAAATCATAATAGAAACCAAAAATAACAAAGAAAAAAGATACTTGAAGTGATATGTTATCATGTCATTTTCAAAATGATTCAGAATATAAAATAGTTTCACAAATCAGATAATGAAAATTCAATGTATTAATTTAATCAAATTGGTCTAAGTGTTACATAAATAACCATGAAAGAATGTATCTATTAAATGATTTAAATATACTTTTTGTTAAAATGTTTTACTCTTATCAAATTAAATCAGCTGTAAAAATAAAAATCTGAAATAATATGCAAGGCTTAAGATTTTGTACGTATAAACAACTAATTCTTAAGGCTTTTAAGAAAATAAAGAGATATGATTGCAATTAAAAATTATAAAAATAAAATGATAACATCATAACCTTATTTTTTCAAATATATATTAAGGATTAAAGATAATAAAATATATTAATTATAGTTTTTAAAAAGATTAATGAAATAATATAGAGGTTTTATAAATGTAAATATGAAATAGATCATTATTAAATAAGTTTTTAATAATTATTTAAGTTATATTGAAGACGAATGTCATTGTAGAGACGGCGATAACGAGTTTCTAATATTATGTGTTAAGGGTAGAGATCAAGTAAAAAGGATTTTATGGTAAAAAAGGTAAGGGGCAATAAAAAAATTCTTTTTATTGATTAAAACTAGTTTTTCATCAATTTATCTTTGATGAATCCAAAATATTCATCACTTTTTACAGAGCAAAATAGATTTTCAAATGTAGATTTTGAAACCAAAATTTTGTAATAATTTATTGATAAACAAAATGCTTTCATCTAAAAAGTGATGAATATGTTGGATTCATAAAAAAGAAATCGATGAAGAACTAGTTTTAATCAATAAAGATGATGAACTAACAATTATCAGTTAATGCATATACCGAAAAATGATCAAATAATCATCACTCTTACACTTTTCCTTTAATTTCCTTTTTATTTGATCCCATTCCATGTGTTAATTATAAATAAAGATATATGTTGGAAGTTTTTAATATAATGTTTTAATTATAAATAAAGATAAATGATTGAAATTAAAGTTTCTAAAAAAAATGATGATATCATAACATATTATATATATATATATATATATATATACTATTATATAAAGCATTTAACATTCTCTCTCCTCTTAAATTTTAAGACTTCTTAAAATTCAATCAATATATAATCTTGACCTTTCATTTAATCTAAATAATCACATCCACTCAATCTTTAACTATTTTATTTTCTCCTAATTTACTTTAACTTTTTATTCAAAATATATTCTCTCATACTAACACAATTATCCACCCACATCAACATAATTTTTAAAATCTTATTAACTCTTCTCTTTATTTCATCAATATAAATCTTTTTTCTTATTTTATTGTATTTTTTTCTTATTTTATTGTATTTTAGAATTTATTTTTCTAAAATTATAAAATAGTTAAATGTAAATAAATGAAAATTTGAAAAAAACCGGATATGTTGCTGTAGAAATCTTTTCCGTGACATTGAATCGCGCGAATAACATATAATTACATTCTTGAAAGCGACATATTGTAAACCAAAATCTATTTACCGCTTCAGCATTGCGCGGGTATGATGCTAGTATATATATATATATATTTAAAAGATTAAAGATTAAAGATATTAAAGAAAAAAATTAAAAATAAAGATTAAAGATTAGAGATTAGTAGAATATATGATTGCGAAATAAATCCTGCATGTACAATCTCATCCGGAGGAACTAAAAAAAAACACGTATTTTCTTTGACTTTTTTCCCTAGTTAAGCATCAAAATGACACGAGAACAATATGTTCGGTTTCTAATAGCAATTATAGATTCTAAACAATTCTGAAAGTCGATCTAGAATTTTTCCTCCAAACTTTACGAATGTTAAGATCACCTATTGTGGTCTCCTCATCCATAAATGACGAGATCTAAAGTCATCCGTCATTTACTCGTCACAACCATGAAGGACTCATAGTGTGGCTTATCGTGTCATGCAGATGACGAGCTAAACAAAGGAGAATTTTTTGTTTTTGTTTTTTTTATGATGTGGGGGTTAGTGATTAGTGATGACGTGATGGTTAGTGATAATAGTCGTAACTAAGGTTGTTTAGTTATAAGATAGTCATAGGCTGAAAAAGTTGATGTAACAGTCAATCATAACAGTCATACATGTCATGATTATTAGTGGTCTAAGAGTTATTAACGTTGATGCTTCAGATAGCCTCTTTACTAGTGCCGGCTCTAGAAATTTTATTAGGGTATGTACTTTCGAGTAAAATATATGTTAATCTAATAAATTTTTTAACTTTTCGGGTGAGTTTTTGGTTTGGGTTTTCTATTCGATTTTTACAATCCAATATTCATTTAAGCGAGATACTCCAAAACGGAGATTATCGTCCAGAAAGATTAAAAGATACAAACAACAAGCAACACTTAAAACTCTTATCCTTTTATCCTGATTTTGGTTCAGAAGGTAGACAGCAAACACCAATCCTTCCACAAAGCACTGCTGTGTTCTCGATTGTTCTAGTCCACAAAGCACTCTCCAGTATTTACTAGTGCTAGTTTAGGCAATTACACATACAATCCTTCCACTTTAGCAATTTGACAAGTATTACCCAATGTTTCTTTCAATTAAAACATATTTCACACTTTAATTTCTCTTAATACATTTTAGAACTTAATCATTTATACTCTAAACCCCTAGACTCTTGAACCCTCTCTTTAAATTAATTAAGAGGTACTTTATACTCTCTTTCTCTCTCTCTCTCTATATATATTATTGAAAAGTTTATTTGAGAACCGTTTTTATTACGAGAACCGCGAGAACCAATCTTAGCCGTCTAATTCCCCCTCCTTCAATTGAATTATCTACCCATGAATTCCTTACATTAATCCCCCCACGCTCTTCATCAATGAATTCCTTTATCCAAAATGAACGTGGCGAGATAATGGAATTCATCATATACACTATGTCACACTCAATCCTCCCACGCTCTTCATTAATGATCGCGAGAAACGTGAGAACCAACCTTAGCCGTTCATTTTGGATAATGGAATTCATTGATAAAGAGCGTGGGGGGATTGAGTGTTAAGGTGCATGTAAATAATTCATGGGTTGACAATCCTGCCACACTCAATCCCTCCACGCTCTTCATCAATGAATTCCATGAATTCCTTACATGCACCTTGTCACACTCAATCCCCCACGCTCTTCATCAATGATTGCGAGAACCGCGGGAACCAATCTTAGCCCTTCATTTTGGATAATAGAATTCAGTGATGAAGAGCGTGGGGGGATTGAGTGTAGCAGGGTGCATATAAGAAATTCATGGGTGGGCAATCCAATTGTAGGAGGAGGAATTGGACGGCTAAGATTGGTTCTCGCGATTCTCACAATAAAAACGATTCTCAAATGAAATTTTCAATATATATATATATATATATATATGGAAGCTGATGTATTCCAAGTATTTAAAACACATAAGAAAAGGGCTAATAATAAAATATAACTCACATGTTTTGGGGGTGTTACAACTCTCTTCTGCTTATTTTTTATTTCGTCCCCAAAATCAGTCCCTGAGAACTCTTTCGATGTTTGTACTGCACCTTAACAACACCAATCTGTTTGTTGCGCAAGGCTTTTATCTTCCTTTAAAGAATGGCCACGGGTTGCTCTACACAATTAAGCTGCTCATCGATTGTCACATCCTCTAATGGTATAAACGCTTACTGGTCGGCCAAGCACTTACGTAATTGTAACACCATAATTTTGACCTAGATTTTTCATTTTAAAACATAGCGGAAGCGATATAAAATACTAAAGTATTAACAACTAAATATATACAAACAGTTTTCCGAGTCAACCATATTTCAAAATATCAGTGTTACAAAAACTACGGTTCATCACAAAGGAATTATAAGAGGCCCAGTCAATTATTCCCCAAGCTAACCCACTCTCAGCCGAGCTGCTGACTTACCAAAAACCTCTAAAAAGAGTGAGAGACGGGAGATTAGCACAAATCTAAGTGAATGAAAGTAAACCACAACAGAACATCATCCACAACCGCAAGATATCAAATCAACAAGTAATTGTGCCCCGAGAAGACCGGTGATCCTGTAGGAACCTACAACCAATGCCGACCAAAGAAAAGGTTTACCGATAGTTCATTTGCTATTTCTCACACAGTATTACCCTTAAGTTGCAACGAATGCATCAAAAGATCCAAATACTGATTAGCCAATAGCAAACAAACCCAGCCCATAGCCTTGCCAAGCTGATCTCTCAAATAAACATGTATACATATCACTGATGCAACAATTAATTAACCAAAACCAGTTAATCAATTATTAGACAAAAAGTCTATCCATGCATCAATCCATAAACAGTTGCAACCAAAACCAGTTAACAACTAATATCATCTGAGAGTTAACATCCACTCATCTCTTGTTCTCAATCTCCACTCAGTGGTGTAATATTACTGAGCCTTGTCCGTTCCTGAGAACACAATACAACCGAAATCAATATCCGTTTCATAAATATATATCAATACATATATTTATATCCATTCTAACTATGCACAACAAGTTAGAAACACCCAACATGTAAACACATAAAGCATCATGTTTGATAAATGAAACAAAAGCTTCAATTCCATTTTAACCGGGGACGCGTTGCGTCGGGACTTCAAACCAAGGCCACTTCGAGCGCCCAAATTTGAAGAAGAAGACTTCGAACGGACCTCCTTTTGAACCAAGAAGACTTCGAGCGCCCCTCCTTCAAGCCAAGGAGGCTTCGAGCATCCCATATGAAGAAGAAGACTTCGAATTTGAAGCCAGCCGAGAACGTGTCGCATCATACTCTTGGACGCGTCGCGTCGTCTTCCAAAATTTAACCTGCAACTTTCCTTATCTTCCAGCTCCAAATAATTTACCAAACAATTATATAATGCTGGAAATCACTTTCTAACAAATCTAAACCCATATATACTTTATTTAGCATGCTTAGAATCATCAAGAACATGTTAAAAACATCAAAATCATCAAGAACAACAAAACCCACTAGAGAAGGTTTCCTCCATGTTCATCCATGGTGATTTTGATAAAAACCGAACAACTTATTAACTGCAAATATAGCATGTTAAACATGATTCATGATTCAAAACACATAAAAGAATCATACCAACCTTAGCTTGAATTTAACAACTTCAAAATCCAACTTCCAAGTTTTTGTTCTTCTTTTTCTCTCAACTTTCACACACAACACACTTTTCTACGGTAAACAAAGTGAGGAGGTGATTTTTAAAGTCAAACCTTATCCTAAAACACACAAGCTACTAGGCAAGCATGAGGTGTCACTCCCATTTTAATTCTCACATCTTCATGCATACGTAAACATGTGTACATATATATATATAACTCTACTTAATTAATATCATCAACTAATTTAAGTAAATTCATAATCAATAAATAAATTAAACACTATATCAATTAAATATCAAGTGTAAACTTACCAAAGCCTACGAAACTTACTAGGCCCAAAATCAGGATGTTACAGTAATTGTGACTAGGGGTGTACGTTCGGATGGATCGGTTTAATCCGATCAGATTGAGTAAATCCAATTGGATTTCGGTTTGAAAAGGTAGGATCCGATCCATCCAAAAAATCTTAAAATCTGAACCAAACCGTCCAAATTACAATTCGGTTGGATCGATTTTTACAATTCGGTTTCAATTCTTACATAAATACATGCTTAAAGAGTCGAGACATTTTAAAAACTAGATTTAATACATATACTGATATGTTATTCGCGTAATTCAATGTCATCAAAAAAATTTTCTTCAGCAATATGTCCGCTTTTTCAAAAAAAAAAATATTTGCATCAACTATTTTGTTAATTTTAAAAATAAATTCTAAAAGACTTTAAAATAAGAAAAATAATTTATATTTACGAAATAAGAAGAGAGAAGTTAATAAAATTTTAAAAATTATGTTGATATGATTAAAGATTTTAAATGAATAAAAAATTATGGTTACGAAGAGAGAGAGTGAGTTTGAAAGTGTATTTTAAGAAGAGAGAAGTTAATAAATAATTTATGGTTTATGTGAAAGTATATTTTAAATGAATAAAAAATTAAAGTAAATTATGAGAGAGGGTTTGAATGGTTAAAGATTGAATGAATGAGATTAATTAAATAAAATGAAAGTTCAAGATGTTATTTTGATTGAATTTTAAGAACTCTTAAAATTTAAGATAGAGAGAAAATGTTAAATTGTCTATATATATATATATATAGTGAAAAGTTCATTTGAGAACCGTTTTTGTTGCGAGAACCTTGAGAATCAATCTTAGCCGTCCAATTCCCCCTCCTTCAATTGGATTGTCCTCTCATGAATTCTTTACATGCATCTTGCCACACTCAATCTCCTCACGCTCTTTATTCATGAATTCCACTTACCAATTGAATGGTTAAGATTGGATCTCGCAATTCTCACAATAATAATGGGTATCAAATGAACCCCCTCTCTCTCACACACACATATATATATATATATATATATATAAATATATAAAAGAAGATATATAATATGTCTTCCGTAAAGAAGACTTGGATTTATCACTTTTGTTACAAGATTTCTTTACATACTTTTGAATGTCATCTTCGTCGACAGAGGATCGGGGGTTATCAAAATAGGGTCTCTAAATAAAGGAAAAGAAAATACTTATTATTAGGCTGTAACTAATCATATTAAATTACTGATAATTTAAAGATGTTATAATTTAAAAATCAAAAGAAAAACTTACTTAGATTCGAATAGAAAAGAAAATTAAAATTAAATGACGGCTATGATGAGCGTGACATGATTAAAAATTATGTTTTCTTCTTGTTTTACCATTGATATAAGTTATAACGCCTCTTACAGTGATAATAACGAGCATCCTATCACAAGTTAAAATTTGTGTCATAGATGTTATAACTATTATTTGATGACACACCACTATGGGTGTTTATTCATCCGCTCGTTGTTGTTTGGCTTGTTATTTCGATGACAAGCTTGGCAACCAATTTTTTAAAAAATTTTTAACAAATGAAATTATTTTAAAGCAATATTATGTGGGTCTAGTAATGATTGATGGTGATGTGAAGGTTAATTATGGTAGTCATGATCATGAGTGTTTAGTCATGGATAATTATAGGCTGAAAAAACTTATATGATATTTAGTCATGACTGTCATGCTTGTTATGACTATGAGTGGTCTAAATTAATAAGTTACAACTACAAAAAATCTTTTTTTATTAACCTTAGACTTGTTTGATACCGAGGTCCGGATTTGTACATGAAATCAGTATATATATGTACACAAAATGTGTTTGTACATGAAAATGTGATATCTATTTATAGAAAGATGACACATTTTCATTTTGACAGATAATTAAATTAGTTAATTCAGCTCATTAAAAAAGTTAGGTAATTTAGTTGACAAGAATATACAAGCAACTAACACAACATGTAAGTGTCATAAGGGACAGAGCCCCTTGACTCTGCAAGTGACCCTTTACCTGTGTTGTTTGTCGTGTTGGATTCATACAAGCTTATACAAAATTGACACATAGTTCCTTTGATATTGAGTAAATTATTCTTACATAAATTGATCGAGGGAAGGTGAAGTGGATGTCGGTTTCCCCATGTGGTGAGATTAGCACCGTGAAAATTGACATTTCCTACTCCACCGCGGCGTGGAGGTGGGTTAACCTCCACGAAAATAAAGTTGTGTGATGCGTATTTAGATATGACCTATAGCTTTTCTCTCACACATCTTTATAAAAGATTAGTTAGTGAAATAACGTGGGTTATAAAATTCGGTGTCGTGAGAAGTGATCGCTACGGTATTGAGTGATAGGTTCAGTGAGTAGAGAAAATACCAACATGACAGTATGATGGTATGATGATGGTGACTACTCCTACCACTCGAAAACAAAGAAAATATGGGTACACTATTAGTGAGATGACGAAAACCTAAAGAGATAGGAGGGTATTCCTCCTTTTAATTTCCTGAGGTCATGTGTGTTTTCTTTTCTTTTTTGAGGCTCAAACTTGTCTTCTTTACCCCAGAAGCTATTAAACTATTTCACATGGAGTGTCATATTATACTTTATTTATTTATGGTACATTTTTAGAACTTTACGTACATTTTAGGAATACATTATTATTGAAAAACATTTTACCAAAATTATCATTTCTGTCATCAGCAATAAACAGGCCTTTGTGGATAAAAAAAAGTAACGCATAATAAGGTAAAGGAGTTTGTACTCTTCGTTCTCTAAACGACAAAAACAGAGGTATCAAAGAATATAAAAAAAGCCATATTTTTTTATGTATAAAAAACTTTGTTAGAATTTCTTACTAAATTGTTTTAGCCTTTGAGATGTTTTTAACTTTTTTACGATGATAATAATATATTTCCTTGTTTTTTTTAAAAAATTATGCAATTGCGATTTGTGAAGGATTTTATTCACATGATTTTAAAACTATAGGATACATCTAATGTAAATGATTAAGTTGTATTAGTTTGTTTTTTTTAAACGGTTTACACGCTTTCTAAACACTACACATTTGTTTTAAATGAGACTTGAATTCTTCGTCAAAGAGGAAGTGACACTTTATGGTCCTTGAGACCAAGGACAGTTTGATTAAGTTGTATTCATTATCTACGATTTTTTAGACGGCGTTATATTATCCATACCCATAGTTTTGAACACCTATACGTTTATAAAAAATTGCGTGATTTAGAGTATTAGGAGTGGTAAAGGAGTACCGGTTAGGAAAGATGAAAAGGTTAAGATAGAATATGGATTTTGACTTTTCTGTGTTATTCAACTAAATGAACATAGTACATATATTGTAACACCGCCGTTTCGAGAACCAGATTTTTCTTTTTAAAACATTTATTTATCTTATTCATTTGAAAATACGTAGCGGAAATAGAAAACACGTGGCAAATATATTTCAAACCAAAAGATGCCACATACAAGTTCGGTGTTACTGTTACTTATCCGGTTGACCATTTTCAAATACATACAAACATAATATCAGAGTTATTACAAACACAGTATTCCTCCTAAGAAATCAAACTACCCGCAGGGTCCTGAGCTCACTGAGGATCACCTGCACATGTAGGGTGTAGCATCTGTAAGCTATAATAGCTAGTGAGTACTCAAATAGCATATGATTAACATAAATACATCACATATCATCAATCATGCTCAGATAGTTCTATCCTAGCATCTCGCGATGAGTTGGCGTAGTCATGAGGTAACATATCTTGCAGGGGAGCTAACCCGGCTCAATGCACCATACTGGGGTACCAAACACATCAACCGCCCCGGTGGGGGAGCTATACAGCGTCCACCGTTGCGTTTTGGAATCCGCAGATTCCTCTGTTGTACAGCCGCAGCTATACCCAAAGAGGACAGCTTTGTCCTTAATTAGAACAGCTTTGTCCAGGACAGCTTTGTCCATAGGATCCGGATCAACCACAAACAAACAATTGATTCAATCGAATCATCAGTCAATGCGCGCATATATATATATATATATATATTCAATACTCATCATAGCATACACCTAATCAAGTGCATACTATACTGTGTCAACATGTTATATTCTAGCATCATCATGCAATTCTACACTTGAACAAGTGCGTGTACAAATTATGGTTTATAATTCTATAATCATTGTTAATATATGTTATAGATATATTAATCGTTATGTTATCAGGCACTCACCTGTCGAGTTAGAATACTTCTCTCTACGATACTGTAGCTTCTGGATCAATTGGAATACCTAAACAAGGTTTACAACTATTAAAACCTTGTAAAACAGATTCTGCCAGGGGCAGGGCACGCCTGTACCTTGCCAAGGCACGCCCGTGCCTGGCGTGGCACGCCCCGGGTACGCCCCGTACCTGGGTCTCAGGTACACCCCGTGACTTCAGGGTACCCCCGGGCTCGCTAGGGTTAGGCACGCCCCGTACCCTTGGGAGGTACGGTCGTGCCTCCTAGGTACGCCCTAAGGTACGGTCTGTTCTTGAGAGGCACGCCCGTGCCCTTCAATGTACAGCAGCAGGTTCGTGCAGAACCTGCTGTTTTCCCATCCAAAACATACCAAATCACTTCCAGAGTATTACCAATCGGTTTCTATGGTTCATATGTGAAATAACACATCTAAAACAACTTAAAGGTGCCATTTTTACTTGTCAAAACATCAAAATCAGAACTTGGGACCAAAATCATCATTTTGACCCATTAGCCACTTTAATTTCCAAATTCCCTCCAAACCGTCATTTTAATTACAGAATTTGATTTCTATGAACTTAGAAATCATCTAGGAACAGATTGGTAACATCATAAACATTTATTGAGTCCAAATCAGATTAAACCCAATTGAAACCCAACTTCAAGAAAGTGAAGAACAAAGAACTCACCACAAGGATGGAGAGGTTCAAGGAATGATTTACAGCAGATTGAACTCTTGAATCCACACTTAAATTCAGCAACAAGAATCAGATTGCTTGAATCTTCAAGGAACTCCTCTTGGATGTCTTTTGCATACAAGAACACAAGAAGAAAAGTTTGAGAAAGTCTATGTGTGTTGTCTGTACACACACGTGAGTTTACACACATAGATATCTGCTTGTGGTTAATATTATCCACAAGTGGGTATCTTGTTCCCCTTTTCAACTTACAACTTTACGTACGAGTACCCGTTTTAACCAACGGGGATATTTTTGGAAACCCCGTTCTAAACCATTTAATAATTCATTATTATTATCTATTTTCAATAATATTTTTTAATATTATCATTTCTTTATTATTTTCCTTTATTTTCTTATTTAATCAAATATATATATTTAATCCCTTTTATTCAATATTAAATTAGAATTTAGACGTACCAGATTCGAACACGACTAGGCCCATTTTGAGGTTGTTACACACACACACACATATATATATATATATATACGCACAAAAGAGAGAAAATAGAAAAATAACAACTTTCCAACTAATTCAAATACATATCAACACCTCCGCTCAAGCTTGTGGGCATGAATGCATACCAAGCTTGGAAACTGCATCGGAATGTTGAGAACCATGTAATTGTTTGGTAAAAATGTCAGCACATTGATCCATACCTAAAACACGAGACATATGTATAAGACCAGCTTGCACTTGTTCCCGAACAAAATGGCAATCCAAATCGATGTGCTTTGTTCTCTCGTGAAGGACATGATTGGAAGCAATGTAAATCACACCCATATTGTCACATTTTAAAGGTATAGGGGTAACATTAGGAACATTCAATTCTTCAAATAATCGGCTAAGCAAGGCAAGTTCAGCACATACTCTTCGCATAGACCGGTACTCTGCTTCCGCAGATGATAACGAAAGAGTTATTTGTTTTTTGGATTTCCAAGAAATGAGTGTGCCACCAAAGACAATATAGTAACTACTCACTCATCTTCTTGTAATTAGGCAAGCTGCCCAATTAGAATCGCAAAAAGCTTCAATTTTAAACCGAGGATTGTTATTAAAATAGAGAGCCTGTGATGTTGTTCCTTTGACATACTGAAGGACATGTAGAGCAGCCTTATAACGTGATTGAGAAGGAGACTTATTGAATTGACTTAGATACTGAACGGAAAAAGAGAGTGTGTAAAGAAAATTAAGTTTGCGAGTGAGCTGCCTATAAACAAAAGGATCGTCCAAAAGATCATCAATTAGTGGAAAAAGTTTCTGTTGGGAAAAATAGGCTTATAAATAAATCCTCTTTTGTTGACACAAAAATATACAACTTGTTTATATAATTGTATGTATTAACATTAACATATGTGCACATATACATATATATATTCAATCAAATATATTCTCATCCATAATCTACAAAATAAGCTTCATCAAATGGCCAAACTTCAATCGTCAAGATCCGAGTTCAAGTAGAAGTCGATATTGAAGTCTCCTACAAATAAACATTCAAAGTCTATGAGCTTTCAGAATAAATAATCAAATGAGTTTAAGTTTTTATAAAATAACTTTTATAAAAAACTTTATAAAAATTGAGACAATTTTTATAAAAATCACAAGCTTGGAAGTCAAATCAAAAATTCCCATGGCCGAGATCAACCTCACGCACATTCTTGCTAAACGCATGAGTGGTCTCGTGACAAGTCGTAGGGATCTTCCCTATGGCCGTCTTCTATCTCTTCTTTTTACGAATCTATCGGATATTTCTCGCATTGTCTCAACTCCGGGATCCTCCATGCCCATCGACCTTGCGACACTTCGCAAGATGTCTTCCCATAAAGGGACGAAACGGGCACACTCTTCCTCTTCCGGAGATACGGAAGCCGAGATTGACAAATTCACCTTTGGTGAAGAGGAGGAAGGTGAAGCGGAGAGTTCAATTCCTCCGGATCTCGGCATGGTTGAAGGCACTACCGATGAACGAATTGCGGCACTAAATCGCAATGTGAATGCTTTACGGAATGAAACTCGCTCTCTCCGTAAAGAAATGAAAGGGGTAAAGGGAATGTTGAGATCAATTATGAATGCTCTTAAATGTAATTCCGGAACCGATGAAGGTGATCCGTCTCAATCATGATGGGATGTTTTATGATTACCACATTTGTCTTTCAAACAATTTATTTCTATGTATTCACACAATATGATATTTATGTTGGTCATGTGCTACAACATATTATGCTATGATGTACATTTTGTGGTTTGATATGCATGCTTTCCTAACACAAAAGTATGTCTTGCATCTATAATTGATAATTTAACATTATGGCATAGAAGACTAGGTCATTCCAACATGAGACTACTACAAACGTTGACTAGAAATGAGCTTGTTAGAGACTTACCAAATATTAAATTCGATAATCATTTTTGTGATGCATGTAAAATAGGAAAACAAGTGCATTCATCTCATAAATCTAAAAATGCTATAACTACAAAGAGATGTCTTGAACTATTGCATATGGATCTTTTTGGCCCTTCATCAATTCAAAGTTATGGGGGAAACTTCTACACACTAGTTGTTGTAGATGACTTTTCTAGATATACATGGACACTATTTTTGAAAAACAAAAATGAAGCTTTTGACAAATTTAAAACTCTTGGCAAGAAAATTCAAAACCAATTTAGTTGTACGATCATTTCAATTCGTACCGACCATGGAAGAGAATTTGACAATGAAGCGCAATTTGGAGCATTTTGTGAAAAACATGGAGTGTCTCATAACTTTTCGGCTCCTTAGGACATCTTAAGGTATTTGGTAGTAAATGCTATATCCTTAATACCAAAGACTACTTGACAAAATTTGATCCTAAAGCATATGAGGGTGTCTTCTTAGGATACTCCTTGAATAGTAAAGCCTATAGAGTATTAAACAAATCCACTATGGTTGTGGAGGAATCCCTTAATGTCACATTTGATGAATCTCCACTTCCTCTTAAGACTCAACCCTTAGTAGATGATGACAAATTAGAAGAAGAAGCCATAGAACAACAACTCTCAAAATTAGACATAAATCATCATAGTGTTTAAAACCCAATAATAGATAACAAAACCACAAGTAATGAAAATAAAATTAAAGAAAATAGGAACCATCCAATAACTCAAGTCATAGGAAACTTGAATCAAAGACTCACTAGATCCCAAGCCCAAAACCTTAATACTTTCTTTGCCTTTGTGTCACACATAGAACCTAAAAATATTAAAAATGCAATTAAAGATGAAAATTGGGTAATGGCAATGCAAGAAGAGTTAAATCAATTCACTAGAAGCCAAGTTTGGGACTTAGTACCTTTACCTAGTGGTCACACAATAATTGGAACTAAATGGGTTTTTAGAAACAAAGTTGATTAAAATGGAAATATCACTAGAAACAAAGCTAGACTAGTAGCCCAAGGATATAACCAACAAGAAGGGATAGATTATGATGAAACCTTTGCTCCGGTTGCTAGATTAGAATCCATAAGGATTCTACTTGCTTATGCTTGTGCTAAAAATTTTAAACTATATCAAATGGATGTCAAAAGTGCTTTTTTAAACGGGTTTATAAATGAAGAAGTTTATGTATGTCAACCTCCCGGTTTTGAAGACCCCATTCATCCATCTTATGTATATAAACTTAGAAAAGCATTGTATGGCCTTAAACAAGCTCCTAGAGCTTGGTATGATAGATTAAAATCATTCTTGTTGAAAAATGAATATAATATGGGTAAAGTTGATAATACATTGTTCACAAAGAAAAGAAAAGATGACATCTTGCTTGTACAAATTTATGTGGATGATATCATATTTGGATCAACATGCCAAGACTTGTGTGATGAATTTTCAAAACTTATGCATAATGAATTTGAAATGAGTATGATGGGTGAATTGAATTACTTTCTTGGACTTCAAATAAAACAATATGAAGATGGTACATTCATAAATCAATCGAAGTATATTAAAGACATGCTTAAGAAATTCGATTTTGAAAATGTGAAACCAATGAGTACTCCTATGGCTACAAACACACACTTGACACTAAATGAAGAGGGTGAAAGATTTGATAGTACAAGATATCGTGGTATGATCGGGAGCTTGCTTTATCTAACGGCAAGTCGTCCCGATATTATGTATAGTGTATGTGTGTGTGTGCTTGTTTTCAGGAAAATCCAAAGAAATCACACTATGAGGCCGTCAAACGAATATTCCGATACATTAAAGGAACAATCAACTTGGAATTGTGGTATCCAAAGTGGAGCGGCTTAGATATAATGTGCTATGCGGATTCGGATCTCGGTGGATGCTACTTGGATAGAAAAAGTACAAGTGGAGTATGTGCCTTTATTGGATTGGCACTTACCTCATGGTTCTCGAAAAAGCAAACATCCGTCGCCTTGTCAACAACCGAAGCCGAATATGTAGCCGCCGGAAGAGCATGCGCTCAGGTCTTATGGATGCAACAATCTTTATTGGACTATGAGGTACATCTATCCGAAATTCCTATTATGTGTGATAATAAAAGTGTCATTGATCTAAGTAAAAATCCCGTATTGCATTCTAGAACTAAACACATCGTAATTAGACATCACTTTCTACGTGATAATGTACAAAAAGGCAATATAAGCTTAGAAAAAGTTACTTCATGTGAAAATATTGCCGACATATTCACTAAACCGCTAAAAAGGGAAGTATTTGACACATTAAGACTTGGTTTGGGAATGATGTAACATGTACCTTAAGCGATAAACACCTAAAAGCTGAAAAACAACAAAAAAATGCTATCCAGTGGCTCCACGGTCGAACCACGGTCGATACCATGTATCGACTGTCGGGGCACTGCCAAAAGTTTAAGAAACACGTGGTCGATACCACGGTCGACCGTGTATCGACCATTATGCACCTGACGAATTTTAACCCTACCTTCCCTTTTTCTCTCTCTTTCCTCCCACTTTCATCCTCCCTCATCTTCCTCATCAAACCCTAGCCACCTTTTACCATTTTACTCTCTAAAAAGCTTAAAAAATCATTACAGGTAAAAATATTTCACTTACGTTCGAAGGCACGGTTCTGCTCACGGTCGATCTACGGTTGAACACGATTTCTTCCTTCCTTCACGGACGATCCACGGTTTTCTCTCTCTCAAAGGTATAATTTTTTTTCTTCTTTCTTCATCTCTTTAGGATTCTATTTTTTTCCACCAATGAATCATGTGTATCTCAAGATTTTTGTTATTTTTTCATTATTGGGCTTGATTTGGGAAGATTAGTTAGTAGTTTTTGTTATAAATGGCTTAAGGATGATAAAGTAGGCTTTGTTTGGGTTTGGTTTAACTTTTGTAGTAGTTTTCTTATACATAGGTTTGTTGGATCTCAGATGTAATTTAAATATAAGTATTAGATGTATATTAAAGTAATAAAATCAGAGTTTTCAAAAAGGACAAACAAAACCAAAAATTTTGAAAATCGTCCGGCGGTCGATATCACGGTCGACCGTCACTCGACCGTAGCTATTGTACAAAAATCCAGTCCAACCACGGTCGATACCGTGCATCGACCGTTAGCAATCTGGAAAATTTTGAACTTTTCATCTTTTAGTATTTCAACTATTAATGCTCAAATTCACTTTATTCATGCTTCATATACTCCAACAAACACTTGTCATCGCATGATTCATCAAAATTTTCAAAATCTTCTCACACTTAGGACACAACCACATCGTATGGACATATTCTCAAAGAGTTTGCTATAAATTTCCAAAACCAAACTCTTTTTCGTGTCATGACTAGATAAATTGAACATGTCGTACACATTAGGCACACACTAGTCCTAATACTATATATTTGTACTTAATCATATAATCATTGTCTCTATAGATAATCATGCCACGTGTTCGCACATCGGCTTCAAGAAAACCCGACAACCCTACCCCTCGTCAATCCGCCAATGCTCTAAAGAAACGGGCCATAAACGAGGGTCGTGTAGTTGCGGTCAATCAACTTGACCAATATAGGACCCAAGCCACCTTTGAGGCTATTGGGTGGACTATTTTCCTTTCTCTCTCAAATGTCATTTATAAAAATCGTCTCTATGAATTTTATGCCTCCTTCATCTATAATGAGGATGATGAAGTCATCACCTTCAACATTGAAGGTAAGGACTTTACCTTCACTCTTGTCCAACTAGGTAGGATTCTACACATCCCATCCTCCGGCCTTAAATACTATCATACCGGTCATAGTCTCACGAACCTTCCACCCGCCTTCACCATTCCTGAAATCATTGGGTCAATTTGCAAACCAAATGTTCCCCACACCACAACCAATCTTTTCGGGAGAGATCTTCTTCCCGAATGTGCCGTTTGGAACAAAATCATTGATTCCAATATCTTTCCTAAATCTGGGAATCATTCTGAAATAAGTGCTATTCAAGCTGTTCTCCTTCATGCTCTTAAAACGGGGACCGAGATCAACCTCACGCACATTCTTGCTAAACGCATGAGTGGTCTCGTGACAAGTCGTAGGGATCTTCCCTATGGCCGTCTTCTATCTCTTCTTTTTACGAATCTATCGGATATTTCTCGCATTGTCTCAAATCCGGGATCCTCCATGCCCATCGACCTTGCGACACTTCGCAAGATGTCTTCCCATAAAGGGACGAAACGGGCACACTCTTCCTCTTCCGGAGATACGGAAGCCGAGATTGACAAATTCACCTTTGGTGAAGAGGAGGAAGGTGAAGCGGAGAGTTCAATTCCTCCGGATCTCGGCATGGTTGAAGGCACTACCGATGAACGAATTGCGGCACTAAATCGCAATGTGAATGCTTTACGGAATGAAACTCGCTCTCTCCGTAAAGAAATGAAAGGGGTAAAGGGAATGTTGAGATCAATTATGAATGCTCTTAAATGTAATTCCGGAACCGATGAAGGTGATCCGTCTCAATCATGATGGGATGTTTTATGATTACCACATTTGTCTTTCAAACAATTTATTTCTATGTATTCACACAATATGATATTTATGTTGGTCATGTGCTACAACATATTATGCTATGATGTACATTTTGTGGTTTGATATGCATGCTTTCCATATAACATGTATTGTGATTAATATTGGCTATGCTCACATCACTCGTGCAAGTCCTTGGTAGAATTTTGTATGTACTCTAGCTCATCCAAATCAAGATATGGAGATCTACATTCAAGGGGGAGCTTATGCCAAGGGGGAGTCTCCTTTTTGTTAAGACAAAAAAGGGGGAGAAGATAGAAGAATATATAGAAGATAGTAGAATATATACATATATGTGTATATATGCACATGTTAACATGTTAACGTTACATATATAATTCTTATACAAGTTATAAATTTTTGTCTTCACCAAAAAGGGGATATTGTTGGGAAAAATAGACTTATAAATAAATCCTCTTTTATTGACACAAAAATATACAACTTGTTAATATAATTGTATGTATTAACATTAACATATGTGCACATATACATATATATATTCAATCAAATATATTCTCATCCATAATCTACAAAATAAGCTTCATCAAATGACCAAGCTTCAATCGTCAAGATCCGAGTTCAAGTAGAAGTCGATGTTGAAGTCTCCTACAAATAAACATTCAAAGTCTATGAGCTTACAAAATAAATAATCAAATGAGTTTAAGTTTTTATAAAATAACTTTTATAAAAACCTTTATAAAAATTGAGACAATTTTTATAAAAATCACAAGCTTGGAAGTCAAAGCAAAAATTCCCATTTTGGCAAATACTAAACACAATCTTCTATTGAAATAAGCCAAAACCATATTTAGCAAAAGGAATCTCCCAAAGAGGTAAACTTCCAATATGCTTTGTGCATTTGGTTTCCAAACTACCATTTTCATGATTAAATTCAAACTTAAGAAGTATGGCACTTACCCAACTTTTCTAAAGCTTCTTTTCAGTGCATTTTTATGGTAAAAATGGGTTGTGTTTGGTTTTGGTAAAAGCCCAACGTCTATATGCACAAGGCTCAAAAATCTCCAGCAGTGCGACGGTCGATTCCACGGTCGACCGTGGATCGTCTGGACACTTTTTGAGCATCAAACTTTTTCCTTATTTAAAGCAACTCAAGTCTTGTGTTTTACTGACCTCTTGCAATCTGAAAAAACACAGAATACATAAAAATCTTGTGAGCTCATATTCCTTGATAATTCAATCTTTCAAGATCAAGAATCAAGCAAGAGTGAAAGCCTTCAAGTTCATATACTTCATTACATTCATATACATTTGCAATAGTGTGAGGATAATCTCTAGCCTATAGAATTAGAGAGAAGTGAGAATCAACTCTAGCCTTTCCAATTAGAGTGAAGTGAGGTTTATCTTAGCCTTGTTTGCAAGAGTGAAGTGTAATTCTTGTAAGCTAAAGAGAGAAGTTGTAAAAGGTTTATCTCTACCTTCAAAGAGAGAAGTTAGTGGAGCAACTCTTGGTGGGTGAGGCCAAGGAGTGGATGTAGAGCAAGGTTGTTAACCCTTGCTTGAACCACTATAAATCATTGTGTCCAAACTACTTCATTGGTGATATCTTTCTTCCTTAAACTCTTTAATTACTTGCAAATATTGTTAAAAACTTCAAAAAGTGAGCATATAACTTATTCACCCCTCTCTAGGTTCTAACAGTTTCAATGAAGATGGAAGAAGAGTAAGCATAGGTAGAAAATTAGCCATATAATAAGCTTGTAATAAGTCCTTAATAAACTTGCTTTGATAAACCACCATTCCTCCTTCGACCTTGGTAAATTCAATCCCTAAAAAGAAATTAATCAAACCCAAATCTTTAATTCAAAACTAATCATTGAGAAATAAGATTAGTGATTTTATCAGTGTTATCTCTAGTTACCAGCATATCATCAACATACACAACAACAATGATGATATAAGTTGTAGTCTTTTTGAGAATTGATGTATATTCCACATTGTTTTTCCACATGATGTATATTCCACATTGTTTTTCCACATTGATGTATATTACCAGCACATCATCAATTTGATGTAAAAACTTTGACTTATAAAATTAAAATCAAATCAAAATTTTAAATCAAATGAATGATTTAATTTTACTAAAACAAATAAATATAATTATTTAATAAAAATATCCTAGTCACCTTTTTATTTATATTTAGAGACATGTAAGCTTGGTATAAAAAACTTTAAACTATTAAAAATCAATACTTAATTTTTTATAATCTTATAATAATAATATATTTAAAAGAAAAGGATGATGACATCATCATCCTTTTCAAAAAATCATGTTTTTAAGAATAATGATGCCATATTACAAAAAAAGGCTTATTTTAAATTGAAAGGGGCTAGATGAAAATTGTAAGGGGGTTTTTATAAAACATGTGAGGGGCTTTTAAAAAAAATGTGAGAGGGTTTTATAAAAATTATAAATTAATGTAATTAATTATAGGTTGTTTATAAATTATGTTTAGTAACTTGTGATATATTTTGTTTGGAGAAAGAATAATTATATATTTGCGACCGTCTCATTTTTATCTATGCTTTGGTGTAAGTTTTATTGTAATATGATGACAAAACTAAATTTTCACCAATCACAACATCCCATTAAAAAAATTAAAAAAATTGTGTTGGAGCAAACCTTCGTAAGAAGAGCATTCAAAAGAAAAAAAGAAATTAAGAGTGATTCATTATACACATGACAACTCTATTCATAACAGTTCAATAACGATTGAAAATGATAGAACAAGTTCACAGATTCCTTTAAATGATATATCTAACGGTGCGTTTAATTTCAAATTAGAAATTAGTTCAAAATTTACATAAAATTCAGTAGATTTATATTTATTTTATATGCTTTATGATGAGAGTATATATATATATATATGTGTGTGTGCGTGTGTGTGTAAATATATACACATATGATTGAGTAAATGATTTCATCGTCATTTTATAGTTACTAATCGTTTTAATATTCGAATGAGTTTCAATAGGTATATATTAAAGTTAATGAAATTTGTAAGTAAAATTAAAGTATGAATTACAATAAACTAATGAACTTGAACTTACTGCCATAATCAACATTGTTTCTCGAATCTGCCGACCATAATTGTTTGTTAATCAGAATTGCTTTAATTTATTTCTAATTATTTTTACTATATGTATTAATACTCTTTAAAACTATATAAGTTTAAATTTGATTTATATTATCTTCGTGTTAACACACGGATCGCTTAGCTAGTATATTTTATAAACTAATTGATTGGTACAAAAAATATTTGTTTATTGGTTGACGTACGTGGCTAATGCATTGAAAGAGTGATTCATTCCAGTATCTTTGGCGGGGTTTTAGTACCAGCAGGCTGCAAGTCTGCAGTGACAGCCACATGCCTGTAATTACATAACCGTACGGTGTCGTTTTAATGATGAGTCAGCTATGGCAACTCGTGCTACAGTGTGGTCTACATTCATGGCTCACACGCCCACTTCCATTCGACACGTGACTCCTTTTTTGTGTGTGTAAAATTACCTTTTGGACCACCACTTCAATCCCCATTACTTTATTAGTATTATTATTTTTTATAATAAATAATATAAAAAGTTAAAAATCTCTTTACTAAAAGTAATCTCTTTTTCAACCCAAGTCTATACACATAACACAATAACCGATATATTAATTATATTAACAAACTAAAGAGTTTATACATAATATGTTTCGTAAGGTTATGGGTTTATGTCTTGTGATGAACCTGACCTGCGTACTTTACTTTTAAATCTATATATTGACTATAATGAAACTTGAACACAATACTTAAGAGATCAACTTAAATACCAGATATTGTTTGGTCAAAAGAATTTTGTATATATGTATATATATATATATATTCTTATATAAAATCTTGCTATTCGTCATCCTAGATACTAGATCAAAAATCAAAAGTAAGATAAAGAAAACAAAATTAATAAATTACACATATCGTTAATTAGTAGATTAGATAGTAAATTAGAGAACTAGAGAATTAGCAAGATTAAGTAAATTAGATAGTCTAAATGAATAAAGCCGAAGTATGATTATCTAAATGAGATTAAGTAATGTTATTATTTTAATAAAAAATAGATAGAATATTTCAAAATAAAATACGTTTTAATGTCGATAACCTCGATACAAAAGAAAGCGACAATCTATTTTCAAAGAGTCAAACTTGAAACTACCGGAGGACATAAATGTGGTTATGATTGGAAAATCCATTTAAAAGATACTTCATTAGTTTAAAATAAATAAAACGTTTATTTTAGTACCTTTTAATATATGTCAATATAATCCTCCTGTAGATTGTAGAATAACTTAAAATGAATCTTTCAAAAAGAAAAGAAAAAACCCTTTTTGAATATTAAATATTCTATACAACCAAATAATAGAAGAAATTTTTTTTATTAAAATTATTTTCAGACGCATTAACTTTCATTTTAATCAATTTTTTCATAGTGGTTTTTTAGTTGATTAAATATCACATAATTAATTTCAAAATACTTATCACGCCTTTCTTTTTTAAAATATTATATATTGTAATTAAAAGGTGAAGGAAAAAGGTAATTAAAAGCAAATTTGCTTCCAAACTTAAGATATGTCATCTTCTCTATCCAATGCCTGGAAAGTTCGTCCCATTATCTCACATTCGTAGCATGCATTCCATAAAACGATCTTGACAAGTTTAATATTTATTATTGACTCAAAAATGGTGAGCTATCCCCGAATGATTACCTTTATGATATATATGGTAGGCTTGACCTAAAAATCGTTACTTTTAGTTTTGCTCATTATGTTATATCTATCACCTTTGTGTTACTTTTATTTCATAATTACATTATTATTGCACCTCTTTCACTTTTATTTTCTTAATTTGTTGAATACACATACGAATAAAAGAAGAAGAAATTGACTCACGAGGTGATCTGTATATTCATAGAGCGTGGAGGTATCACACATGAAGGAGGAGTTGACAGCTAATATATCGTGTGAGGGGTGTTGTATTTAAGGGTGGGAACGGTTCAAAAAACGGATCGGATCGAAACCCGAAACCTATAACATTCTAAGCAATGTTTGGTTATTTTTTTTAATACTGAAATTTATAACATTGTGAATTTGTTA